>OU342745.1:392157654-394674315 GCA_910589775.1 Avena eriantha
TAACCAACAAAAAAAGCACGTTGTCTCAACCTCGTACTAAGAAAGCTACAGGGGTAGACACGCGGGCCCACCGACTAGGGTTTCGCTGGAAAAGGACCGCCGGAGCTCCGGAATCCCACTAGAACTTGCACGTGGACCTAGTATATGTGTCCAAGTGTGGTGGAAGGTCCATGGATGTAATGTATAGATCCCCGGTCTGACCTTCTTCACATGCGTGCGATAACACTTAATAGATTCCTGGACGTGTAGGGGTAACAGTCCCGCTGCGGGTATACCGGGGGGCTAGCATGTGCTATAAGGTCCCAACCTTTGGTTTTCCATGTAGATATGACCTAAACAAAGCTAAACCAACAAAAAGCGCGTTGTCTGAACCTCGTACTAAGAAAGCTACAGGGGTAGACCCACGGGCCCCACCGACTAGGGTTTCGCTGGAAAAGGACCGCCGGAGCTCCGGAATCCCACTGGAACTTGCTCGTGGACCTAGTATATGTGTCCAAGTGTGGTGGAAGGTCCATGGATGCAATGTCTAGATCCCCGGTCTGACCTTCTCCACATGCGTGCGATAAAACTTAGTAGATTCTAGACGTGTTAGGGTAACAGTCCCGCTGCGGGTATATGGGGGGATAGCATGTGCTATAAGGTCCCAACCTTTGTTTTCCATGTAGATATGACCTAAACAAAGCTAAACAAACAAAAAAGCGCGTTGTCTCAACCTCGTACTAAGAAAGCTACAGGGGTAGACCCGCGGGCCCACCGACTAGGGTTCGCTGGAAAAGGACCGCCGGAGCTCCGGAATCCCACTGGAACTTACACGTGGACCTAGTATATGTTTCCAAGTGTGGTGGAAGGTCCATGGATGTAATGTCTAGATCCTCGGTCTGACCTTCTTCACATGCGTGCGATAACACTTAGTAGATTCCTGGACGTGTAGGGGTAACAGTCCCGCTGCGGGTATACCAGGGGGATAGCATGTGCTATAAGGTCCCAACCTTTGTTTTCCATGTAGATATGACCTAAACAAAGCTAAACCAACAAAAAAGCGCGTTGTCTCAACCTCGTACTAAGAAAGCTACAGGGGTAGACCCGAATGCCCACCGACTAGGGTTTCGCTGGAAAAGGACCGCCGGAGCTCCGGAATCCCACTGGAACTTACACGTGGACCTAGTATATGTGTCCAAGTGTGGTGGAAGGTCCATGGATGTAATGTCTAGATCCTCGGTCTGACCTTCTTCACATGCGTGCGATAACACGTAGTAGATTCCTGGACGTGTAGGGGTAACAGTCCCGCTGCGGGTATACCGGCGGCTAGCATGTGCTATAAGGTCCCAACCTTTGTTTTCCATGTAGATATGACCTAAATAAAGCTAAACCAACAAAAAAGCGCGTTGTCTGAACCTCGTACAAAGAAAGCTACAGGGGTAGACCCACGGGCCCCACCGACTAGGGTTTCGCTGGAAAAGGACCGCGGAGCTCCGGAATCCCACTAGAACTTGCACGTGGACCTAGTATATGTGTCCAAGTGTGGTGGAAGGTCCATGGATGCAATGTCTAGATCCCCGGTCTCACCTTCTTCACATGCGTGCGATAAAACTTAGTAGATTCGTGGACGTGTAGGGGTAAAAGTCCCGCTGCGGGTATACCGGGGGGATAGCATGTGCTATAAGGTCCCAACCTTTGTTTTCCATGTAGATATGACCTAAACAGAGCTAAACCAACAAAAAAGAGCGTTGTCTGAACCTCGTACTAAGAAAACTACAGGGGTAGCCCCGCGGGCCCCACCGACTAGGGTTTCGCTGGAAAAGGACCGCCGGAGCTCCGGAATCCCACTGGAACTTGCACGTGGACCTAGTATATGTGTCCAAGTGTGGTGGAACATCCATGGATGCAATGTCTAGATCCCCGGTCTGACCTTCTTCACATGCGTGCGATAAACTTAGTAGATTCTAGACGTGTTAGGGTAACAGTCCCGCTGAGGGTATACCGGGGGGATAGCATGTGCTATAAGGTCCCAACCTTTGTTTTCCAGGTATATATGACCTAAACAAAGCTAAACCAACAAAAAAGCGCGTTGTCTGAACCTCGTACTAAGAAAGCTACAGGGGTAGACCCGCGGGCCCCACCGACTAGGGTTTCGCTAGAAAAGGACCACCGGAGCTCCGGAATCCCACAGGAACTTGCACGTGGACCTAGTATATGTGTCCAAGTGTGGTGGAAGGTCCATGGATGCAATTTCTAGATCCCCGGTCTGACCTTCTTCACATGCGTGCGATAACACTTAGTAGATTCCTGAACGTGTAGGGGTAACAGTCCCGCTGCGGGTATACCGGGAGGATAGCATGTGCTATAAGGTCCCAACCTTTGTTCTCCATGTAGATATGACCTAAACAAAGCTAAACCAACAAAAAAGCGCGTTGTATCAACCTCGTACTAAGAAAGCTACAGGGGTAGACCCGCGGGCCCCACCGACTAGGGTTTCGCTAGAAAAGGACCGCCGGAGCTCCGGAATCCCACTGGAACTTACACGTGGACCTAGTATATGTGTCCAAGTGTGGTGGAAGGTCCATGGATGTAATGTCTAGATCCTCGGTCTGACCTTCTTCACATGCGTGCGATAACACTTAGTAGATTCCTGGACGTGTAGGGGTAACAGTCCCGCTGCGGGTATACCGGTGGCTAGCATGTGCTATAAGGACCCAACCTTTGTTTTCCATGTAGATATGACCTAAACAAAGCTAAACTAACAAAAAAGCGTTTTGTCTGAACCTCGTACAAAGAAAGCTACAGGGGTAGACCCACGGGCCCCACCGACTAGGGTTTCCCTGGAAAAGGACCGCGGAGCTCCGGAATCCCACTGGAACTTGCACGTGGACCTAGTATATGTGTCCAAGTGTGGTGGAAGGTCCATGGATGCAATGTCTAGATCCCCGGTCTCACCTTCTTCACATGCGTGCGATAAAACTTAGTAGATTCCTGGACGTGTAGGGGTAAAAGTCCCGCTGCGGGTATACCGGGGGGGATAGCATGTGCTATAAGGTCCCAACATTTGTTTTCCATGTTGATATGACCTAAACAGAGCTAAACCAACAAAAAAGCGCGTTGTCTGAACCTCGTACTAAGAAAGCTACAGGGGGAGACCCGCGGGCCCCACTGACTAGGGTTTCGCTGGAAAAGGACCGCCGGAGCTCCGGAATCCCACTGGAACTTGCACGTGGACCTAGTATATGTGTCCAAGTGTGGTGGAACATCCATGGATGCAATGTCTAGATCCCCGGTCTGACCTTCTTCACATCCGTGCGATAAAACTTAGTAGATTCTAGACGTGTTAGGGTAACAGTCCCGCTGAGGGTATACCGGGGGGATAGCATGTGCTATAAGGTCCCAACCTTTATTTTCCAGGTATATATGACCTAAACAAAGCTAAACCAACAAAAAAGCGCGTTGTCTGAACCTCGTACTAAGAAAGCTACCGGGGTAGACCCGCGAGCCCCACCGACTAGGGTTTCGCTAGAAAAGGACCACCGGAGCTCCGGAATCCTACTGGAACTTGCACGTGGACCTAGTATATGTGTCCAAGTGTGGTGGAAGGTCCATGGATGCAATTTGTAGATCCCCGGTCTGACCTTCTTCACATGCGTGCGATAACACTTAGTAGATTCCTGGACGTGTAGGGGTAACAGTCCCGCTGCGGGTATACCGGGGGGATAGCATGTGCTATAAGGTCCCAACCTTTGTTCTCCATGTAGATATGACCTAAACAAAGCTAAACCAACAAAAAAGCGCGTTGTCTCAACCTCGTACTAAGAAAGCTACAGGGGTAGACCCGCGGGCCCCACCGACTAGGGTTTCGCTGGAAAAGGACCGCCGGAGCTCCGGAATCCCACTAGGAACTTGCACGTGGACCTAGTATATGTGTCCAAGTGTGGTGGAAGGTCCATGGATGTAATGTATAGATCCCCGGTCTGACCTTCTTCACATGCGTGCGATAACACTTAGTAGATTCCTGGACGTGTAGGGGTAACAGTCCCGCTGCGGGTATACCGGGGGCTAGCATGTGCTATAAGGTCCCAACCTTTGTTTTCCATGTAGATATGACCTAAACAAAGCTAAACCAACAAAAAGCGCGTTGTCTGAACCTCGTACTAAGAAAGCTACAGGGGTAGACCCACGGGCCCCACCGACTAGGGTTTCGCTGGAAAAGGACCGCCGGAGCTCCGGAATCCCACTGGAACTTGCTCGTGGACCTAGTATATGTGTCCAAGTGTGGTGGAAGGTCCATGGATGCAATGTCTAGATCCCCGGTCTGACCTTCTCCACATGCGTGCGATAAAACTTAGTAGATTCTAGACGTGTTAGGGTAACAGTCCCGCTGCGGGTATACTGGGGGGATAGCATGTGCTATAAGGTCCCAACCTTTGTTTTCCATGTAGATATGACCTAAACAAAGCTAAACAAACAAAAAAGCGCGTTGTCTCAACCTCGTACTAAGAAAGCTACAGGGGTAGACCCGCGGGCCCCACCGACTAGGGTTTCGCTGGAAAAGGACCGCCGGAGCTCCGGAATCCCACTGGAACTTACACGTGGACCTAGTATATGTGTCCAAGTGTGGTGGAAGGTCCATGGATGTAATGTCTAGATCCTCGGTCTGACCTTCTTCACATGCGTGCGATAACACTTAGTAGATTCCTGGACGTGTAGGGGTAACAGTCCTGCTGCGGGTATACCAGGGGGATAGCATGTGCTATAAGGTCCCAACCTTTGTTTTCCATGTAGATATGACCTAAACAAAGCTAAACCAACAAAAAAGCGCGTTGTCTCAACCTCGTACTAAGAAAGCTACAGGGGTAGACCCGAATGCCCACCGACTAGGGTTTCGCTGGAAAAGGACCGCCGGAGCTCCGGAATCCCACTGGAACTTACACGTGGACCTAGTATATGTGTCCAAGTGTGGTGGAAGGTCCATGGATGTAATGTCTAGATCCTCGGTCTGACCTTCTTCACATGCGTGCGATAACACGTAGTAGATTCCTGGACGTGTAGGGGTAACAGTCCCGCTGCGGGTATACCGGCGGCTAGCATGTGCTATAAGGTCCCAACCTTTGTTTTCCATGTAGATATGACCTAAATAAAGCTAAACCAACAAAAAAGCGCGTTGTCTGAACCTCGTACAAGAAAGCTACAGGGGTAGACCCACGGGCCCCACCGACTAGGGTTTCGCTGGAAAAGGACCGCGGAGCTCCGGAATCCCACTAGAACTTGCACGTGGACCTAGTATATGTGTCCAAGTGTGGTGGAAGGTCCATGGATGCAATGTCTAGATCCCCGGTCTCACCTTCTTCACATGCGTGCGATAAAACTTAGTAGATTCCTGGACGTGTAGGGGTAAAAGTCCCGCTGCGGGTATACCGGGGGGATAGCATGTGCTATAAGGTCCCAACCTTTGTTTTCCATGTAGATATGACCTAAACAGAGCTAAACCAACAAAAAAGAGCGTTGTCTGAACCTCGTACTAAGAAAGCTACAGGGGTAGCCCCGCGGGCCCCACCGACTAGGGTTTCGCTGGAAAAGGACCGCCGGAGCTCCGGAATCCCACTGGAACTTGCACGTGGACCTAGTATATGTGTCCAAGTGTGGTGGAACAGTCCATGGATGCAATGTCTAGATCCCCGGTCTGACCTTCTTCACATGCGTGCGATAAAACTTAGTAGATTCTAGACGTGTTAGGGGTAACAGTCCCGCTGAGGGTATACCGGGGGGATAGCATGTGCTATAAGGTCCCAACCTTTGTTTTCCATGTATATATGACCTAAACAAAGCTAAACCAACAAAAAAGCGCGTTGTCTGAACCTCGTACTAAGAAAGCTACAGGGGTAGACCCGCGGGCCCCACCGACTAGGGTTTCGCTAGAAAAGGACCACCGGAGCTCCGGAATCCCACATGGAACTTGCACGTGGACCTAGTATATGTGTCCAAGTGTGGTGGAAGGTCCATGGATGCAATTTCTAGATCCCCGGTCTGACCTTCTTCACATGCGTGCGATAACACTTAGTAGATTCCTGACGTGTAGGGGTAACAGTCCCGCTGCGGGTATACCGGGGGGATAGCATGTGCTATAAGGTCCCAACCTTTGTTCTCCATGTAGATATGACCTAAACAAAGCTAAACCAACAAAAAAGCGCGTTGTCTAACCTCGTACTAAGAAAGCTACAGGGGTAGACCCGCGGGCCCCACCGACTAGGGTTTCGCTAGAAAAGGACCGCCGGAGCTCCGGAATCCCACTGGAACTTACACGTGGACCTAGTATATGTGTCCAAGTGTGGTGGAAGGTCCATGGATGTAAT
Source organism: Avena eriantha (assembly GCA_910589775.1). Lineage (NCBI taxonomy): Eukaryota > Viridiplantae > Streptophyta > Magnoliopsida > Poales > Poaceae > Avena > Avena eriantha. The sequence goes on from OU342745.1 coordinate 392,163,993, forward strand.
GTCTAGATCCTCGGTCTGACCTTCTTCACATGCGTGCGATAACACTTAGTAGATTCCTGGACGTGTAGGGGTAACAGTCCCGCTGCGGGTATACCGGGGGCTAGCATGTGCTATAAGGTCCCAACCTTTGTTTTCCATGTAGATATGACCTAAACAAAGCTAAACAACAAAAAAGCGCGTTTGTCTGAACCTCGTACTAAGAAAGCTACAGGGGTAGACCCACGGGCCCCACCGACTAGGGTTTCGCTGGAAAAGGACCGCCGGAGCTCCGGAATCCCACTGGAACTTGCACGTGGACCTAGTATATGTGTCCAAGTGTGGTGGAAGGTCCATGGATGCAATGTCTAGATCCCCGGTCTGACCTTCTTCACATGCGTGCGATAAAACTTAGTAGATTCCTGGACGTGTAGGGGTAACAGTCCCGCTGCGGGTATACCGGGGGGATAGCATGTGCTATAAGGTCCCAACCTTTGTTTTCCATGTAGATATGACCTAAACAAGCTAAACCAACAAAAAAGCGCGTTGTCTGAACCTCGTACTAAGAAAGCTACAGGGGTAGACCCGCGGGCCCCACCGACTAGGGTTTCGCTGGAAAAGGACCGCTGGAGCTCCGGAATCCCACTGGAACTTGCACGTGGACCTAGTATATGTGTCCAAGTGTGGTGGAACAGTCCATGGATGCAATGTCTAGATCCCCGGTCTGACCTTCTTCACATGCGTGCGATAACACTTAGTAGATTCCTGGACGTGTAGGGGTAACAGTCCCGCTGCGGGTATACCGGGGGGATAGCATGTGCTATACGGTCCCAACCTTTGTTTTCCATGTAGATATGATCTAAACAAAGATAAACCAACAAAAAAGCGTGTTTTTTGAACCTCGTACTAAGAAAGCTACAGGGGTAGACCCGCGGGCCCCACTAACTAGGGTTTCGCTGGAAAAGGACCGCCGGATTTACGGAATCCCACTGGAACTTGCACGTGGACCTAGTATATGTGTCCAAGTGTGGTGGAAGGTCCATGGATGCAATTTCTAGATCCCCGATCTGACCATCTTCTCATGCGTGCGATAACACTTAGTAGATTCCTGGACGTGTAGGGGTAACAGTCCCGCTGCGGGTATACCGGGGGGATAGCATGTGCTATAAGGTCCCAACCTTTGTTTTCCATGTAGATATGACCTAAACAAAGCTAAACCAACAAAAAATCGCGTTGTCTCAACCTCGTACTAAGAAAGCTACAGGGGTAGACCCGCGGGCCCACCGACTAGGGTTTCGCTGGAAAAGGACCGCCGGAGCTCCGGAATCCCACTGGAACTTACACGTGGACCTAGTATATGTGTCCAAGTGTGGTGGAAGGTCCATGGATGTAATGTCTAGATCCTCGGTCTGACCTTCTTCACATGCGTGCGATAACACTTAGTAGATTCCTGGACGTGTAGGGGTAACAGTCCCGCTGTGGGTATACCGGCGGTTGGCATGTGCTATAAGGTCCCAACCTTTGTTTTCCATGTAGATATGACCTAAACAAAGCTAAACCAACAAAAAAGCGCGTTGTCTGAGCCTCGTACAAAGAAACCTACATGGGTAGACCCACGGGCCCCACCGACTAGGGTTTCGCTGCAAAAGGACCGCGGAGCTCCGCAATCCCACTAGAACTTGCACGTGGACCTAGTATATGTGTCCAAGTGTGGTGGAAGGTCCATGGATACAATGTGTAGATCCCCGGTCTCACCTTCTTCACATGCGTGCGATAAAACTTAGTAGATTCCTGGACGTGTAGGGGTAAAAGTCCCGCTGCAGGGTATACCGGGGGGATAGCATGTGCTATAAGGTCCCAACCTTTGTTTTCCATGTAGATATGACCTAAACAGAGCTAAACCAACAAAAAAGCGCGTTGTCTGAACCTCGTACTAAGAAAGCTACAGGGGTAGACCCGCGGGCCCCACCGACTAGGGTTTCGCTGGAAAAGGACCGCCGGAGCTCCGGAATCCCACTGGAACTTGCACGTGGACCTAGTATATGTGTCCAAGTGTGGTGGAAGGTCCATGGATGTAATGTATAGATCCCCGGTCTGACCTTCTTCACATGCGTGCGATAACACTTAGTAGATTCCTGGACGTGTAGGGGTAACAGTCCCGCTGCGGGTATACCGGGGGCTAGCATGAGCTATAAGGTCCCAACCTTTGTTTTCCATGTAGATATGACCTAAACAAAGCTAAACCAACAAAAAAGCGCGCTGTCTGAACCTTGTACTAAGAAAGCTACAGGGGTAGACCCACGGGCCCCACCGACTAGGGTTTCGCTGGAAAAGGACCGCTGGAGCTCCGGAATCCCACTGGAACTTGCACGTGGACCTAGTATATGTGTCCAAGTGTGGTGGAAGGTCCATGGATGCAATGTCTAGATCCCCGGTCTGACCTTCTTCACATGTGTGCGATAAAACTTAGTAGATTCTAGACGTGTTAGGGGTAACAGTCCCGCTGAGGGTATACCGGGGGGGATAGCATGTGCTATAAGGTCCCAACCTTTTTTTTCCATGTAGATATAACCTAAACAAAGCTAAACCAACAAAAAAGCGCGTTGTATGAACCTCGTACTAAGAAAGCTACAGGGGTAGACCCGCGGGCCCCACCGACTAGGGTTTTGCTAGAAAAGGACCGCCGGAGCTCCGGAATCCCACTGGAACTTGCACGTGGACCTAGTATATGTGTCCAAGTGTGGTGGAACATCCATGGATGCAATGTCTAGATCCCCGGTCTGACCTTCTTCACATGCGTGCGATAAAACTTAGTAGATTCTAGACGTGTTAGGGTAACAGTCCCGCTGAGGGTATACCGGGGGGATAGCATGTGCTATAAGGTCCCAACCTTTGTTTTCCATGTATATATGACCTAAACAAAGCTAAACCAACAAAAAAGCGCGTTGTCTGAACCTCGTACTAAGAAAGCTACAGGGGTAGACCCGCGGGCCCCACCGACTAGGGTTTCGCTAGAAAAGGACCACCGGAGCTCCGGAATCCCACAGGAACTTGCACGTGGACCTAGTATATGTGTCCAAGTGTGGTGGAAGGTCCATGGATGCAATTTCTAGATCCCCGGTCTGACCTTCTTCACATGCGTGCGATAACACTTAGTAGATTCCTGAACGTGTAGGGGTAACAGTCCCGCTGCGGGTATACCGGGAGGATAGCATGTGCTATAAGGTCCCAACCTTTGTTCTCCATGTAGATATGACCTAAACAAACCTAAACCAACAAAAAAGCGCGTTGTATCAACCTCGTACTAAGAAAGCTACAGGGGTAGACCCGCGGGCCCACCGACTAGGGTTTCGCTAGAAAAGGACCGCCGGAGCTCCGGAATCCCACTGGAACTTACACGTGGACCTAGTATATGTGTCCAAGTGTGGTGGAAGGTCCATGGATGTAATGTCTATATCCTCGGTCTGACCTTCTTCACATGCGTGCGATAACACTTAGTAGATTCCTGGACGTGTAGGGGTAACAGTCCCGCTGCGGGTATACCGGCGGCTAGCATGTGCTATAAGGTCCCAACCTTTGTTTTCCATGTAGATATGACCTAAACAAAGCTAAACTAACAAAAAAGCGTTTTGTCTGAACCTCGTACAAAGAAAGCTACAGGGGTAGACCCACGGGCCCCACCGACTAGGGTTTCCCTGGAAAAGGACCGCGGAGCTCCGGAATCCCACTGGAACTTGCACGTGGACCTAGTATATGTGTCCAAGTATGGTGGAAGGTCCATGGATGCAATGTCTAGATCCCCGGTCTCACCTTCTTCACATGCGTGCGATAAAACTTAGTAGATTCCTGGACGTGTAGGGGTAAAAGTCCCGCTGCGGGTATACCGGGGGGGATAGCATGTGCTATAAGGTCCCAACATTTGTTTTCCATGTTGATATGACCTAAACAGAGCTAAACCAACAAAAAAGCGCGTTGTCTGAACCTCGTACTAAGAAAGCTACAGGGGTAGACCCGCGGGCCCCACCGACTAGGGTTTCGCTGGAAATGGACCGATAGAGCGCCGGAATCCCACTGGAACTTGCACGTGGACCTAGTATATGTGTCCAAGTGTGGTGGAACATCCATGGATGCAATGTCTAGATCCCCGGTCTGACCTTCTTCACATGCGTGCGATAACACTTAGTAGATTCCTGGACGTGTAGGGGTAACAGTCCCGCTGCGGGTATACCGGGGGGATAGCATGTGCTATACGGTCCCAACCTTTGTTTTCCATGTAGATATGATCTAAACAAAGATAAACCAACAAAAAAGCGTGTTTTTTGAACCTCGTACTAAGAAAGCTACAGGGGTAGACCCGCGGGCCCCACTAACTAGGGTTTCGCTGGAAAAGGACCTCCGGATTTACGGAATCCCACTGGAACTTGCACGTGGACCTAGTATATGTGTCCAAGTGTGGTGGAAGGTCCATGGATGCAATTTCTAGATCCCCGGTCTGACCATCTTCTCATGCGTGCGATAACACTTAGTAGATTCCTGGACGTGTAGGGGTAACAGTCCCGCTGCGGGTATACCGGGGGGATAGCATGTGCTATAAGGTCCCAACCTTTGTTTTCCATGTAGATATGACCTAAACAAAGCTAAACCAACAAAAAATCGTGTTGTCTCAACCTCGTACTAAGAAAGCTACAGGGGTAGACCCGCGGGCCCACCGACTAGGGTTTCGCTGGAAAAGGACCGCCGGAGCTCCGGAATCCCACTGGAACTTACACGTGGACCTAGTATATGTGTCCAAGTGTGGTGGAAGGTCCATGGATGTAATGTCTAGATCCTCGGTCTGACCTTCTTCACATGCGTGCGATAACACTTAGTAGATTCCTGGACGTGTAGGGGTAACAGTCCCGCTGTGGGTATACCGGCGGTTGGCATGTGCTATAAGGTCCCAACCTTTTTTTTCCATGTAGATATGACCTAAACAAAGCTAAACCAACAAAAAAGCGCGTTGTCTGAGCCTCGTACAAAGAAACCTACATGGGTAGACCCACGGGCCCCACCGACTAGGGTTTCGCTGCAAAAGGACCGCGGAGCTCCGCAATCCCACTAGAACTTGCACGTGGACCTAGTATATGTGTCCAAGTGTGGTGGAAGGTCCATGGATACAATGTGTAGATCCCCGGTCTCACCTTCTTCACATGCGTGCGATAAAACTTAGTAGATTCCTGGACGTGTAGGGGTAAAAGTCCCGCTACAGGTATACCGGGGGGATAGCATGTGCTATAAGGTCCCAACCTTTGTTTTCCATGTAGATATGACCTAAACAGAGCTAAACCAACAAAAAAGCGCGTTGTCTGAACCTCGTACTAAGAAAGCTACAGGGGTAGACCCGCGGGCCCCACCGACTAGGGTTTCGCTGGAAAAGGACCGCCGGAGCTCCGGAATCCCACTGGAACTTGCACGTGGACCTAGTATATGTGTCCAAGTGTGGTGGAAGGTCCATGGATGTAATGTATAGATCCCCGGTCTGACCTTCTTCACATGCGTGCGATAACACTTAATAGATTCCTGGACGTGTAGGGGTAACAGTCCCGCTGCGGGTATACCGGGGGCTAGCATGTGCTATAAGGTCCCAACCTTTGTTTTCCATGTAGATATGACCTAAACAAAGCTAAACCAACAAAAAAGCGCGCTGTCTGAACCTTGTACTAAGAAAGCTACAGGGGTAGACCCACGGGCCCCACCGACTAGGGTTTCGCTGGAAAAGGACCGCTGGAGCTCCGGAATCCCACTGGAACTTGCACGTGGACCTAGTATATGTGTCCAAGTGTGGTGGAAGGTCCATGGATGCAATGTCTAGATCCCCGGTCTGACCTTCTTCACATGTGTGCGATAAAACTTAGTAGATTCTAGACGTGTTAGGGTAACAGTCCCGCTGAGGGTATACGGGGGGGATAGCATGTGCTATAAGGTCCCAACCTTTTTTTTCCATGTAGATATAACCTAAACAAAGCTAAACCAACAAAAAAGCGCGTTGTATGAACCTCGTACTAAGAAAGCTACAGGGGTAGACCCGCGGGCCCCACCGACTAGGGTTTTGCTAGAAAAGGACCGCCGGAGCTCCGGAATCCCACTGGAACTTGCACGTGGACCTAGTATATGTGTCCAAGTGTGGTGGAAGGTCCATGGATGCAATTTCTAGATCCCCGGTCTGACCTTCTTCACATGCGTGCGATAACACTTAGTAGATTCCTGGACGTGTAGGGGTAACAGTCCCGCTGCGGGTATACCGGGGGGATAGCATGTGCTATAAGGTCCCAACCTTTGTTTTCCATGTAGATATGACCTAAAAAAAGCTAAACCAACAAAAAAGCGCGTTGGCTCAACCTCGTACTAAGAAAGCTACAGGGGTAGACCCGTGGGCCCACCGACTAGGGTTTCGCTGGAAAAGGACTGCCGGAGCTCCAAAATCCCACTAGAACTTTCACGTGGACCTAGTATATGTGTGCAAGTGTGGTGGAATGTCCATGGATGCAATGTCTAGATCCCCGGTCTGACCTTCTTCACATGCGTGCGATAACACTTAGTAGATTCCTGGACGTGTAGGGGAACAGTCCCGCTGCGAGTATACCGGAGGGCTAGCATGTGCTATAAGGTCCCAACCTTTGTTTTCCATGTAGATATGACCTAAACAAAACTAAACCAAGAAAAAAGCGCGTTGTCTGAACCTCGTACTAAGAAAGCTACAGGGGTAGACCCGCGGGCGATAACACTTAGTAGATTCCTGGACGTGTAGGGGTAACATTCCCGCTGCGGGTATACCGGGGGGCTAGCATGTGCTATAAGGTCCCAACCTTTGTTTTCCATGTAGATATGACCTAAACAAAGCTAAACCAACAAAAAAGCGCGTTGTCTAAATCTCGTACTAAGAAAGCTACAGGGGTAGTCCCGCGGGCGATAACACTTAGTAGATTCCTGGACGTGTAGGGGTAATAGTCCCGCTGCGGGTATACCGGGGGCTAGCATGTGGTATAAGGTCCCAACCTTTGTTTTCTATGTAGATATGACCTAAACAAAGCTAAACCAACAAAAAAGCGCGTTGTCTGAACCTCGTACTAAGAAAGCTACTGGGGTAGACCCACGGGCCCCACCGACTAGGGTTTCGTTGGAAAAGGACCGCCGGAGCTCCGGAATCCCAGTGGAACTTGCACGTGGACCTAGTATATGTGTCCAAGTATGGTGGAAGGTCCATGGATGCAATGTCTAGATCTCCGGTCTAACCTTCTTTACAGTTTGAGTTTGTTCCGAAATGTCTTTCACCCCACTTGTTCAGGTATTTTAGGGCAACACACAAATTTTCGTGGGATTCCTGGAATTACGTCAATGGAGACTGCTATTGGGACGGTACAAATGACTACAGTCGGAGTAATACATAAATTAGTACCAAATAAAAGGCTAAAACAAAATGAAGGAAAATAGGTAGGCTGTGCCGACGGCTTAGCCGTCGGCGTAGCGCCCCCAAGGCCAACCAACTCTGCGTAGCGCCCCTCTAAGACCTACGCCGACGGCCTGGCCGTCGGCACAGACTGACTATCTAACGCCGTTCCCGCCGCCGTGTCCGAACTGGGGCTACAACGAGGGCTGGGAGTACGCCGTGGGCCACCGTCGGCACAGCCGGGCCTGCTACGCCGACAGCTCCTCTACGCCGAGGGTTTCTTCGCCTACGCCGACGGCCGGGGCTACGCCGACGGCCGTGGTGGGCAGCTCGCCGAGGCAGGCCTCTACGCCGATGGCCTCGACAAATGGCCGTCGGCGTAGTCCTCTGGCCGTCGGCGTCTCTGATTTCTCCTGTAGTGCACGTACCGGTTGGTTGTGCACTGCTATTATTCTGGCGTCGCAGTTTGTGGGGTGTTTGATATTGAAGAAAACAATGACTGCATTACACGGGATATATATATATATATATATATACTAGAGTTTTTTGGGTTAGCACAACCTAACAAAAAATCTATAAAGAACTTTTTAGAGGGTACATTTTACAATTTGTTTGTTCAATGAATGCTGTACGGAAATGTTTGTACTCCCCCTGTCCCGGTTTAAAGGGCTATGCGTATACCTAGGTCGTTAATTTGATTAATAAAATATTAATTATTTAACATAAAAATTATATTTTTGGAAAATTTAGATATATTTTTTAATGGTATAATATTTGTTTTAAATAATTTATATTTTGTTGGTCAAATAAACGATATACGCGTAGGTCCTTTAAACCAGGACGGAGGGAGTAATCGGAGTATGCCTAAATGCAATGCGGAATTGTCGGCCTTCCACATGAGACTGGTGGTAGAATTCCAAAAGCTCGCCTCTGACAAAAAAAAAACTTCGGAGGAGGAGAGGGGCGTTGCTCCCTATGGACCATGTATGGTGTTGTCTGTTTCCGGTTCAAATTGTGTTGCGCATTACTTCAAACAGAGTTGATTGTTGAAGTATAGATTAGCAGACATGGCCCCTAGCTGAATAAATTAGAACGGTAACATGAAGTGGACCAATAATCTAGAGCTACACACAAGTACTACAAATTAGTTCGAACGGAATTAGGATAGGAGCCTAGACAAATGAATCTACACAAACTTGCGATCCGATGTCCAACAATTTTGCAACTACAAACATGTCGCAGGACAAAAGAGCGGGTGCGCACAGATGTGCGACGGTCATGCATGAACGGATGCGACCGAGGTGCTTCTTTCTGGGCCCTTCTGTCGCCTGTCGGTGATTCAGTCCTAGATCGGCGCGGAGGCACCCTTGTATTGGCGATCAGTCCTAGCCTGGTGGAGCGCCCTGAGGAAGCGTTCGGCCTCGTTGTCCTCAGCATCTAGTCGGGACATAAGCGGCCCGTATCGCTGCAAGATATCGGGGTTGGCCGCCGGGTCGTCCCAGTAGTTGCTCTTGAACCTCTTCACGATGTCCATCTCGACGGCGTCCTCAGGCTCGTCCTCGTCGGGCTCCTCGCGCGCGCCCTCTTCGCTGCGATCGCGGCGGTCTCCGTGCCGTGCCCGGTGGCCGCCATGCCGTGGCACGTACGCGCGTTAGCCGCCCTCCGGTTACCGCCTGCTACACGCTCGTACCGTTGGAGTACGTAGTTTCGGTGCCAGGCAGTGTCCTGCTTTGAACGACTAGGCAGTTCTGAACTTCTGTCCGTGATTCCTAATACTTATATGTGGAGCAGTCCACAGTAACCTCGGGTCGACTCCCAGTCGAACTCGGTGGCTCGGTGCGTACGAGGGCTACGGCACGCTCGGCTCCGACTCGGATTACTGATCGTTTCAGGTTTCGGCCAGGTGAAAGCTTAAGCACCAACCAGATGCAGACCTAGATCTCTACAGGCATATTTACGCCTTCCCTATGTCTATGTGATCCACCATCATCACTGTTTTCCGACTGAGAATCACCATGGTTTCCAATTTCCGTTTGACTCCATGTTACTGTAACATTGGACTGGACAGAATGAACTCATCATCTGAACAACTAAATTAAAAATCAGTGCTAGTGAATCAACCCAGAATCGGAAGTAGGATGTGAACTCCCAGGAATAAACCATATTTCATTGTCACCTAGCGTCGCCGCCCCCGCCTCCTCCTCCCCCCCGCGTTGTCCATCGGGGCAGCCCAGGGGAGCAAATTCCCAGAGGCCAGGAGCGCCGTTGCCGGTGGCTAGGTCCACGTTGGCGGCACACCTCGTACCCTAAGGAGATGGGGCCTCTGGCTGCCTCTCGCGGCGCCAAAGCATGGATCCCGGGGCAGCGGCCCCGGTCGGTGGCGGTGGGTCATGAGTGAGGCTCGGGTCTCCCTCGGCAGTGCAGCAAGGTAATGTTCAACTCCAAGGCGGTGCTGCTCCGGCGGTCTGGTGCCTATGGCTCCGATGGCTGGCCGGTGTAGTGGCGGTGATGATCTGGTCCGGGCCGTTTCCGGCGGCTCGTCCGGCTCGGGGTGGCGACCCTCCCTCCAAGCTCTAGTGGTGGCGCACTCTGGTAGTGGCAGGTGCGCCCAGCTCCTCCTGTTGCGGCGCGGCTGTGGATGGTTACCAGATTTGGGTGGCCAGATCTTGGTTTCTGGCCCGGTGTCTATTATCGTGGTCACTCCTTTCAGTGTAAATCCACAGACTCCTCGTGATAAAGAGATTGTTCACGCTGCTTGTGTTTCAATGTCCGCTTTATTTCAGAGGCCTGGGATGTTTAGGTTCGGTTCGTGTTCTCCTGCTCGTACTTCTTCACCGCCGAGATATGCACTTGGACATGGTACTGTTGTTTCTGGTTCGAGTCCTATTCTGGTGCCCCTTTGGTCTGCCTCATCATCTGGTTCGGCTCTAGGCAGAGATATGAGTGACACGCTGCTACAGGCCAATGTGCAGAATGACGGGCAGGTTCTGGCCGATATTCCGTCCGATTGGCCTTCCCGGACTCAAAGCTGAAGCTGGGCCGCGACGAGGGAGACATGTTGCTGCGCGCTGCTTCTGCCTTCGGCCAGCAAATCAACGATGGCTATTGTCCGGCCGGGGTGCCTGGGCCAACCGCAGCAGCGAGCCAAGCTGCTGCTTACCTGCACATTTTCAAGGAGGGCGGCGCGGGGGTGGGGGCAGCGGCTAATAATTCCTATTTCCAAAGCATATCCAGCGTGGGCCAAGTCCAAAGGAATTTGGCAAGGGCCAAAAGCCACGATGCCATCTACGTACGTGTTGAGGCAGCTAGCCACGCACGGCACGTACCTGTTGACAGCAATCAATCTCAATTCTCATATAATCTAGTATTCAGCTCAGCATCGCCGATCGCCGCCGCCGCACAGGATTCCGCATCGACCTGCCGAGTGCCAACTGCTGTTGACTACGATCACGTCGCCACGGTCAATTTCCCTCCCGATCACACAAAGGTATTATGTAATCTCTCCCATGTCCGCCACACCCACGCGCTCAATTTTCTCCATCGCTAGTTATTGCCATTGCCCATTGCCCCATTGGCCATTGTTCTTGCTACTTTAATTACTAAAGTCTATGTACTCTGCTAATTATACTGGGTTATTGTTTATTTTGTTCTTGTAGAGCAGTGTATCATGAAAAGGAAGACACCGCCGATTAATAAATATTTTAAGCCGATTGGTTCGACCTCCAACTCTATGGCTGAAAATTCTAGTCAGCCCGCGGAGATAGAGATTATGGAGCAGCCTGCCATACATAATGACCCCACTCCCGATCCAGTTGATGAGCAGATGTCGGATCAAATTATTGAGTCATCTGTCGTGGTACCAGAACAAACTAGAGTCGGAAGCACAATATATGAGCGAGATCCTGCAAAGCGCCAACAGGTCTGGGAATTGCCTATTGATAAGAAAGTGGAAGCACGTCAATTCTATGTTTCCGAGGGACCATACCAGCCATACATAAGAGTGTATCTATATAATACTGATGATTCAAAACATCGTCGCCGGTTTCAGTTTAGCTGGTTCAAGCAATTTCCTTGGCTTGAGTATTCACCTTCAGCAAATCGTGCATATTGCTTTCCTTGTTTCCTCTTTTCCAGAAAGCCAATCGGGAAGTGCGGCTCGGATACATTCACTATTTTGGGCTTCGATAAGTGGAAGAAGGTAAATAGTGGAAAAGATTGCGCTTTTCTGACTCATATGGGCAAAGATGCTAGTTCGGCCCATAACTACTCAACTCGCTGTCTTGAGAATTTTGAAGATAGCACGACTCATATTGATAAGGTGATTGAGAAAGCGTCTGCAAAAACAATTGCAGATGCTAGACTAAGGCTTAAAGTTACAACTGATTCTATCAGGTAAGCAATAAATTTTTACATCTTCTATCATAGCACATATAATATTATACATGTTGTACCATTTAATAAGTATTTTTGTGACATGATGCAGGTGGTTAACATTTCAGGCTTGTGCTTTCAGAGGCCATGATGAATCTCCAGGATCCATAAACCAGGGTAATTTCCTTGAATTATTAAAGTTCTTGGCTTCTTATAATCCAGAGGTGAAAGATGTCTTAGATAATGCTCCCGGGAATGCAAAGTACATCGCTCATTCAGTTCAGCAGGAAATTCTTGGTTTACTTTCTCGGAAGGTACAGACAACAATTAGAGAAGAAATTGGCAATAGTAAATTTTGTATAATGGTTGATGAAGCCCGTGATGAATCTAAAAAGGAGCAAATGGCATTAGTACCAGTGAAGGGCTTATAAGGGAGCGTTTCCTTGATATTGTTCATGTTAATGATACGGCTGCATTGACTCTCAAGGAGTCAGTTTGTGCTATTCTAGCAGATAATAACTTAAGTGTGCAAGATATTAGAGGCCAGGGATATGACGGAGCAAGTAATATGCGAGGGGAATGGAATGGACTAAAGGCTTTGATTTTGAAGGAGTGCCCTTAAGCGTATTATGTTTACTGTATGGCTCATCAACTACAGTTGGCTCTTGTTGCAGCATCAAGGGAGGTACAAGAAGTGCACAATTTTTTTCAGCATGCAATTTTCATTATAAATGTTGTTAGTGCATCGCCTAAACGAAATGATGAGTTACTAGCAAATCAAGCTGCAAAAATTGCACGTGAAATTTAATTAGGGGAGCTTGATACTGGAAAAGGGGAAAATCAGATAGGCTCTTTACAGAGGCCGGGGGACACTAGATGGAGTTCCCATTTTAAGTCAATTTAGAGCTTGAAGAAGATGTTTGGTGCTGTAATTGCTGTCTTGCGAAGTATAGCAAATGATCGCTCAGTCTCAAGATATTCTTGAGGAGATGCTGGAGGCGCCCTGAAGATGATTATCTCTTTTGATTTTGTTTTCATTCTGCACCTAATGGAGAAAATCATGAAAATTACTGATGTCTTGTGCCAGACGCTCCAGAAGAAATCTTTGGATATTCTGAATGCATTGGATTCAGTTTCGAACACAAAGATACTATTGGGTAATCTTAGAGAAGATGGTTGGAAACCTCTTTTAGAGGAGGTCAAGGCTTTTTGTTTGAAACATGAAATTGAAATCCCCGATATGAGTCTCAAGTAAGTCCTTTTTTTCTCGATCTCTTGAGTAAAATAATATTTAATCATAATTACTTTCCTCTAACATATATTATATTTTGTAATATGTAGGTATGTTGATGTGACTAAGTCTCGGAACAAACATGATAACACCACAATGAATCATCACTACAAAGCAGATGTGTTTTATGTGGCGATTGATCAACAATTGGTTGAGCTAAATGAGCGATTTAGTGTTCAAACTACAGAGATCCTCACACTTTGTGCATCCTTGGATCCACGACATGAATCATTTGACATGACAAAGATTTGCACCCTTGCAGAGAAGTTCTATCCAGCAGATCCAGTCAAGAACGGGCTCAGTTGGAGTGACAACTTCCACATTTTCAGTTAGATGTTTGCAATCATCCAGAGCTCAATACATTGCCATCACTTGCTGATTTGATAGCCGGACTAGTTAAAACAGGTAAAGTGTCTATGTATTCAATAGTTGATAGACTATTGCGCCTGGTCATCACTCTCCCAGTGTTGACTGCAACCACAGAGCGAGCTTTTTCAGCAATGAAGCTTATCAAGACACGTCTTTGAAATAAAATGGGTGATGACTTTCTTCGGCATTATATGGTTGTATACATTGGGAAGGAAATGGCTGCAAAGATAGACGTTGAAGAGATCATTGATTTGTTTGATAGGCCTGGACGTAGATCCAAATTCAAACTAATAGAAATGTAGTTTCTTTTACTTAGAAAACATATATTATTGCGTATGATATACATAGAATACTTATGAGACTTGATATATTTTCTTCTGGCATCACTTTTATGATCGAATGTCTTCTTGGCCCCCCATGCTCAAATCCTGGATCCGCCCCTGGTGGAAGGGAAAGCTCCTGTAGCACAGGACAACCACGATGTTTTGGAGTGGTCTGTGGAAGTGGACTATGGGATTGAGGTTGTTCCTCCCCTGGAGGAAACTTTAGACGCTTCCAAGATGGTGGCACCCACGCTGCGTCAGAGTGTACGTCATCTAGTGGGGGCCGGATGGGGCTTCTGCCACTAACGAGGACTCCATGTCGAAGGCCATGCATCACAAAGAGGAGAAGAATTTGGACATGAATGGTAATGTCTCGTCTTCGAAATCCTTTCTCTTCTTTTCCTCTATGCATATTTCTTCTAATTTAAAAAGTGTAGGGGTTAGTCTAGGTTCGAACGTTAATGATATTTCTGTTTCAACAAAGGTCTTGAGACGGATGGAATTTGACCATCTAATAGTTATTCCAAAAGACTTGACCATGTTGGACACCACCTATATAGATGATGACGATGCGATTGCCATAGCTAATGGTCATATCCTATCTCATCTCGCCCACGACAGTTTCAATGAGGATAAACTTAGTTTAGTTTATGAATTAACAACATCTGGTAGGAAATCATCCTCTGTAAGAAATATAATAAGTCTCGGAAACGAGATTTTTCTCCAAAATACATTATAGTTCCCCAATAAATCACATGTCTTTGAATAGTAGAGATTTTCGTGACTTGGCTAAACATTTACATATTGCTAACTGTTCTAGGGATCATAATTCAGATTTTGCTGCCATTTCGGAGATGGGTAGGTGTGAATTCTCTACAAGTCTGCTAGACCGAATTTAGGGCGGTATGGACTTTGTATGGCATTCACGGCCACCACATGGTCGTTCTTGTGGTATTTTACTTGGCATAAGGTCTGATACCGTGGATGTTTTAGCTTGTTCGGATGGTGAGTTTCACATCAAACTCCATATCCGTAATAAAGCTGATAACTTCATATGGAGCCTTGTTGCTATGTATGGTGCTACCCAGGATGAGCTTAAAGCTATTTTCCTTTGAGAATTTGTTAACTTAGCAAAGGACAATCCATATCCTATCCTTATAGGAGGTGATTTTAACTTGCTTTGATTTCCATTTGAGAAGAGTAAAGGTCGGTTTGGTGATCATTGGCCTTTTTTATTCAACGCTGTCATCGATAGTTTGGATTTAAAAGAGGTAACAATGATTGAGAGACAATTTACTTGGGTTAATAGTCTAATAGAACCAATATGCGAAAAACTAGATCATGTACTGATGGTCTCAGATTGGGAAGAATATTTTCCCCTAGTATTGCTACGTGCTCTAGAACGTATTGAGGCACTGTCGGACCATGCTCCCATTTTGCTGACTACTGGATTACCTATGACACGATGTGCTAGTTTGTTCAAGTTTGAACTTGGATGGTTGCACGGTGAAGGTTTCCAGGATATTGTCAAGGAAATATGGGAAAGACCGGTTGCGGGTTGTACTCCAATATAGAGGTGGAATAATAAAGTGTGTGCGACACGCAAACACTTTGGGTGTTGGGCACGACATACGACCAGTATTCTTAAAAAGAGAACCAACTGCTTGTCTCTACCATTGATGACCTCGAAGTGTTAGCAGAATCTCTATTGCTGATTACATAGGAGATTGGGCTCAAGAGCCAACTGAATGTAGAGTTAGCATGACTTTTGAGCGAGGAGGAACTCAAATGGTATCAACGTTCCAAAGCTCAATTTATTTTGCATGGAGACTCGAATACAAGATACTTCCATAGTGTTGCTAATAACAGACATTGGAAGAAACTCATCTGATCGTTTATACCAGATGAGGAAATGATTGAAGGGCATGACTGGTTGAAGTCTTATATACAAATTACTATAAGGGTTTGTCTGGGGCACCAAAAAAGGGTAACTTCTCTCTGGATGAGTCCCAAACAGACGACATACCCAAAGTTTCTGTTGAGGAAAACAACATGTTGACTGCTCCCGATACCAAGGAGGAGATCAAGAAGGCTGTTTTTCAAATGGAATACAATAAAGCCCCTGGTCCTAATGGATTCCCAGCTGAGTTTTATCAAACCTTTTGGGATGTAATCAAAACAGATCTTCTTAAGATGTTTAGTTCTTTGCACGTTGGACAATTAGATCTATTTGGAATGAATTTTGGTGAGATCATTTTACTACCTAAGGTTAATGAAGCTGAATGAATCCAAGAATATAGACCAATTTGCCTTCTTAATATTAGTTCTATGATATTCACAAAAGTTGCTACTATCAGGTTAAATTCCGTGGCTGATCATGTAGTTCTCCCTTCTCAAATTGTATTCATGCAAGGTCGTAATATACTTGACGGTGTGGTTACCTTACATGAAACAGTGCATGAACTACTGATACCTCTGATCCGGATTCATGGATGTAGTATAATAGTTTTTTCCTAGAAGACCTAGATTTAATCGAACCTTGGAAAGCAATGCTAAAAGGAAATAAAAGGGACACGTCTACAAGACTTTGTTTGTTCGTTTTACCTTAGATTACCGGACCAATCTAGTTTACTTTCTAATGGGTTGAATCAATGGATGGAGATAGGCCAGGGTTGAAGATCCACCTGGAACTGCACATCACATGGGATAAAAGATAATAATAAATAGTCATGTATAATGTTTGAACAAAGATAATCTCTTGTGGGTAACACATCCTTATATTCTATAGCCCCCGTGATGCAGCGGGCATAGCAATAGACTTTTAATCCAACTGAGTGCACACCAAAACCATGGGTTACAAACGATTATTAAGTGTAAAATACAGATCAAAACTTTAAGTTGTGATGTTGTTGTTATCCTGAATGGGGCAAAAGCGAAGACCATATTACCCTTTCTGTCACTGAGGTTCCTATGAGATAGCCGCTAGCCAAGTATCTCACCTCAAGCCTTTATCAATATATGGGATCTTGGGTACCTATAAGTCCACAGATCGAGACAAGAGACAAAGAAACAAAGGATACAAATCTCAATTTCAAACATAATACAATACTCCCATGATCTAGATGAACATAATCGCTGCGAGGTTTCTCCCCAACCCACAACCCGTGAGGACTAATCACTCATAAAAAATAGATCGAAGATAGAAAACATCATACACATACTTAGATTGAAATCAAATATTCTTGCAATGGTCGCAAAATCACAAGAAGATCTAAAGTACAGAGCAATGGCTATGGCTAGTGGATGGATGGATGGTGGAAGTGATGAACAACGGTGTGGATCTCTTTTGGTGGTGTTGTGATGTAATCTAAGAATGGCGGCTCTCTGGCCGGCGGCTGGAGCCTCAAAATATATAGGCGTCTTCACGAAAGTTGTAGGGTCTGACGAGATGAAGCCGTCGCCACCTGGTACGGGTGGGTGGTACAGGTGGGCCCTGCCCGTACCAGTGGTCATGCCTTGGCATAGCTTCCCAATTACTTGGCCGTGTGGACTTCCTCAAAGACCTTCATTATGACTCCTTATTTCGCATTAAAAACCGTGATTTCCTGCACAACATAATTCAAAGAGTGGCTTTGCATATCTTTGCAATTATTAGTCATTAGTGGCAAGGATTGAGAGTTTCTTGACAATTGTTAGACAAAAAACAATGTTTAAATGCAGTGGAAGATGGCAAATATTGGAGCCATCAACTTCCCCAAAGCTCAAACCTTGATCGCCCTTGAGCAAGAAGGACCAAAATAACTATAAGGAATTCATCGTTTAAACTAGAAACAACGAGAATAATAATTCACTTACGGTTGGTAGTCTTATGTGCTCAATACTTCATTCATTTGCGAGGTTTATCAAAGTTAGAGAGATGACAAGAATACTATACAAGCTTCAGTAAGTCAAGACAATCAAAGCAAAGTTTAATATAAGTATATGTAACTAGAAGTGTAGCAATCAATACAATTCTTCTAATTAACTCCCAGCTTGCTAAGGAACACTAGAATGTTTAAATAGCATAACTGAGTAAGAGAGTTTCATGCCCTAAGTAGTATAACAATGAAGTGTCTTATTTGCACCCACATCAATAAATCAATTCTATCAAAAACACTTCTAATCCAATCATTGTTTTTCAAGAAAAACTCGTAAAGTAGTAATGAGACCATGCCAAGGACTTGTTATGTGGATCCTCATAGATATTTCTCTTTTTTTATTCTTTCAAGGATCACTGGATATTTCTTTTGCAAGTGTTTGCACAGCCTTTGAGAGTACCAATACGTTTTCCCATATATTGACATGTATGCCACTCATGTCATCAACTCATAGCCGGAATCCGGGGTTATACCATAGATTGTTCAAAAGCTAGCGGAGTTGTTGGCATCCCAAAGGTGTGCATTAGAAACATAGAACAAAGTTGTCTCACCTCTTTCTCTTTTTTTTGAGCTAGTACCGCAGTTTGATCCACAAGGTTAGCTTTGGCATGCATCACAATTACCACTAGACTTTATTTCAATGAAACAACTCCTTTCATGAGTGTCGTCAAGACTATCAAAATATCTATGGGGTTAATTATCTCAAGGGTATACTCTCAAGACAATCATTCATCAAACAAGTCATAAATTTCAGACTTTTTTATTATTATACTTGTTTGGCAATATTATTTCCAAGGCAAGACTCAGTTAACTAAAAGAACTAGAGCAAGAGCTTCAACAACTAATCATCATACTAATAATTAGCCTCACTCTAACCATATTAAATTACTTACCACTAGCATGGCATCTTAGCAAGTCAACCAACTAAGATAAACAACTTAAACTTCATAAGTGGGAGATATAGGACATACCTCTCATAAGTGACTTCATGATCCTCTTCCTTATAGGAATGTGTTCCTTCAAAACTCAAACACGATTACTCTCATAATGATATTAAAGCAAAGAGGCAAAGTGCGAATCCACATTTATGAAAAAAGGAAAAACAGAAAATCTTTTTGTATTTTCGAGGATAGAGATTAAAAAATAGAAAAGAACTTGCGACCAAGCAAGGGTTTTCATAAAAGAAACAAACAAAAAACAAAAACAAACTAAAAATGAAAGCAAATTAAAAAGTAAAGGAAAAAAAGCAAAGTGTTGGAACATGCCAACACGAGTGTTTCAAAGCTCCCAAGGAGCTGGAGTACAACCCCGTTATTACACAAATAAATTTTCCAGGAGAACACATCCCCAAGCTCAGGCTTTTGCAAGCCCTTTTGTTGCTCATTGTAGTGGTGGTGGATAATCTCTCACGTTCCACTGGATGCTCCAATCATGGAACTGGGTGACGAGGCTTGCAGTAGCATCTCGAACATTGATGGATAGGTTGTTCATGTTTTAAATATTTCCTTCGAGTGCGTAGATGGCTTCATAGGTGGTGTAGTAGTTTGGTGGTTGCTCATCTTGTTCGGGTCCTCCTTGTTCTACTTCTTCATCTTCTCCTCCTCCCATGGGTATTTCTTGTTGGGGTAAATTAGCTTCAACCTGCATGTCAAAACGCAAATGTCTATCCTCGATAGAGAATAAACCGTTTGGAAAAGGAGCTGGGATCAAGTGATCTGCTCCAGGTATATCGAAGAAATAGCTACCATGATTTTTATAAATCATACCACATGCTCTTAGAATAGAGAGACCGAGACGGTGACTTCCTGTCAACGGTTGGATGTTACCTAGGTTGATGTGAAGTGCACGTGCAAGAACTATCACAACTCCTCCTCTACATATTGGTCCTCAAGATTGAAGAGTCGGATGCTTTAGGTAAAACACGAGAAGAGCACCCAAATTTGGCGTTAAGTTACAATTAATAATAGCATCTTTAGTAAGGATCAACATATCCTCCTCATTAACTATAGTAAATTATCCACGTGCCTGCTAAGTGTTAGCAATCACATAGAATAAATATCGAATAGAAGGATGACCAATTTGGTTCCCCTTTGGTGTGTTTCCATGAATTCTCATCAAATTAAAGTATTGTGAAGCAGAAGGATCTAAAATAAAAGTAGTTATGCGTACATCGATAGTGTTGTTGGCAAACCCAGAGCATTGAGCCCATTGGCTGAGTGTTAAGATGTACTCACAGTTCATAAGGTGGAACTTGATGTGATCAACTTTGGACCTTTGTTCATCGGTACAACCATACGGATCCACCATGTGTGTCAAGGTGCTGAAGAAGTCAAGCGTCAAGCAACGATACGTGAAAACATCCCGAAAGACAAAATCATACAAACCAACATTGTTGCAAAGTAAATCGAAATCAACACGAATGCCAAGTTGGTTCAGGATATAAGGACACGCCCACTTGGTGGACTTGATTTATCGGAGCTTGAGATGATTGAAACGGTTGAGCTGAAACTCCTCGGGGGGTCAACTTCTCAATGGGTGGTGCGGAGAATTCTGTAGCCATCTCACGTGTACGGCTCCTCGTGTTCATCTAATAATAAATAAAAATAAGACAAAGTAAATAAATTTGCTAATAATTTTTTGGTCCAATAGAAACATAGCATAAGTGATTCCCTACACTAACTACAAAATAAACTCCTCTAAAAACAATACTAAGCATGCTCAACGTCAAGATTGAATCAAGAACAAGACTTAAGTCTAGATAGGCAATGATGAAAGATTGAGCGAAGCTTTTGCACAAATGAATTGAGGATTGGAGGAGAATCATACCTTAAATCAATGAGTGCGAGGAATCAAAGAATAAGTAAATTTGAAGAGCCAATGGAGGTGGTTTGGAGTTTGGAGGAAGAAGAAAGAGAAAGATTGATTTTGGGGATTTTTATGTTACCTCCTCGGGCTGAATATGGCGGCCTGCGTACGTGGTACGGGCAGGCAGTACAGCCGGAGCCCGCTCATACCGGGTGACTTACCTTGGGGGCGACGACTGCTCCCAGGCGGCGCACTCGGTGTGGGCACGTGGTACGGTCGCGCGCGCCTGTACGGCTGGTCGTTATCGGTTCGGTACCTTCTCTTGAAATCTAATGTTTGCTCGAGGGGTACGGTATGGGCGCGTCTAGCCGTACCAGTGGTCATTATCGGCATTGATACCTATGGCAAAAATCAGAATTTTTATCTTCCTTCGACTTGATGTGGTATGTGCATATGGTACAGTCCCTTCCGGTCGTACCCGTGGTCGTTAAGAACACTGTGAGCTACAAAACTCAATTTTTTTGATTGGAAGCTTCGTGTGCCTTTGCACATCTTATCAAAGGATAAAATAACATCAAATATACTAAGTAAAGATCCAACAATACTTTTTAGGCCATGTGTTAGTAAAATAAAATATAGATGATTACCTTATTTCTTCTCCTCTCTCCAAAGGTCTTCTTGAACACTATTTATTAAAAACAAAACAAAACAAAACTAACACAGCAAAAACTAATACATAAAGAAAAATTTATTTCACATGGGTTGCCTCCCATGCAGCGCTTCTAGTTAAGGTCAATTAGCTCAACCCTGTTGGCAATCACTTAGGTTTAAGAAGTGGAACACCCACTCTGAAATAGTTAGCTTTTAAAGTAATTACCATCATCATCATAGGCTTGGCCTTCTTTTCCTAGGAAAATGGACTGTAAAAGGATCTCTAGATTGTAGCCCTATTCTCACATTCCCTTCATGTAAATTAACCAAATCTTTAATAGTTTTAGGAATGGCCTATCTAGAATTATAGGTGCTATGGGATATTTAGGCATGTCCACAATAAAAAGATCAACAAGAGTGGCACTACCTTTAATTTCAACAACTATATTTTCTTTAATCCCAACAGCTTGTTTATAAGTTGAATCATCTAGATGGAGTCTCAGTTCAGTAGTAACAAATGGCCCCAAGTATAATCTTTCGAATAAGCTTTTGAAAATTGTTGAGACGCTCGCACCAAGATCACAAAGTGTAGATATCTCATTGACTCCCAACTTAATTTTAATAGTGGCCTCAAATATATCATCTAGCTTAGCTAGAAGCTTATCAGATAGTATTTTATACTTGATCTCTAACTCACGAACTTTAGATGCTACTTGTTGTATAAATTGTTGGTACATAGCATCATTACTTTGTTCTATACCGGGATTCTTCATGGTGATCATCTTCACCAGATCTTCCATGGTATATTCCGGTGTTGGCGCGTTACTGTAATCTAGCTCTTCAGGTTTCTCTTCATTCGATACCACCCTCATCATCTTGAGGTCTTCTACCAGATTTGGCTTGGGTTTTCCAGCAAAATTTGCTAGTATGAGAGCTTGGCTCTCTGCTACTTTACCCAGCTGAGCCTCCACGGTCTTTGTCCTTTACTGTAGAGCCTTCACATCATTTTAATTGCAACAACTTGGTTAGATAATTTTCCTATACTACTTTCATGGTTCTCAATGATTTTAATAAGCATGTTATTTTGCTCGGTTTGAGCTTGTATAAAGGTTCTAAAAGTTTGCTCAAACGAGAGATTGCCATGATTTGCTCCATTAGTATTATCATACTTGTTGTAAGGAGCCCCTACAGGATTAGGATAATGTTTTTGAACATTAGAAGCATAATGATTTTTCCATGCATGATTAAAAAGAAAGCGAGCTATAAAATTGGCATCATTAACATCGGTAGCGATAACATTGACTTGGGTATCTTTTTTACCTTTTATTATGCTAAGCAACTTGTCTACCTTAGATGTAAGCTCTTCATTATTTACCTAGGTAATTGAACTTACTCTCTTCGAGGTTCTTTCCACATTCCATTGGGCATGGTTGTTTTTCATATCATCAAGTAGCTTCTTTGCAACACTCACTTACTTTCCCATGATTGTTCCTCCTGCTACAGTATCTAGCATAGACTTACACACTGGGTTAAGACCATTATAAAACAAATGTAATATAAGTCATTCTTTCATCGCATGACTAGAACAGTTCATTATGACTTTTATCATCCTTTCCCATGCAAGCGCTAGTGTCTCATGGTCTTCTTGTCTAAAGCTTCTAATGTTGGATCTTAGCTGCATAGTTTTAGATGGGGGGAGGGAAATTTAGTCATAAACATATAAGTACATTCCTCCCAAGATTTAATAGTGCCCTTTGGTAGAGCTAGTAACCAATCCTTAGACTTTCCTCTAAGAGCAAAAGGAAACAATCTTATTTTAACAGCATTTTGATCTACATCTTTAATACACATTATGTCGCAAATTTCAGTGAAAGTGTTTAAGTGCAAACCCGAATCTTCAGCAGATGAGCCCCCAAATTGGTTTTGTTGAACCAAACTTAAAAGGTTAGGCTTTATTTCATAAGTTTCCGCATCAACAGCGGGCTGAGTGATAGCTTCATGAATAAAATCCTTAGTGGGAGTAGCATACTCCCCTAATCTCTTTTAAGCCATGACTCTTATATTTTTGTTAATTTTTAAGTAATGAAAATAAATAAAAAGTAACTAATTTTTTGGGTTTTCAAATAGATAACAAGGAATAAACTAATAACAAGAAATAAACTACAAACTAATAATAAAACTAAAAACAAGGTCTCTAGTGACCTCACAAGATAGAAAAATTGCTTCCCCAGCAACGACGCCAGAAAAAGGGTTGATACCTTCGATCTGGATTCACGGATGTAGTATAATAGCTTTTACTTTAAAAGACCTAGGTTTAATCGAACCTTGGAAAGCAATGCTAAAAGGAAATAAAAAAGACACGTCTATAAGACTTTGTTTGTTTGTTTTACCTTAGTTTACCAGACTAATCTAATTTACTTTTATAGTGGGTTGAATCAATGGATGGAGATATGCCAGGGTTGAAGATCCACCTGTAGCTGCACATCATATGGGATAAAAGATACTAATAATCATAGTGATGTGTAATGTTTGAACAGAGATAATCTCTTATGGGAAACACATGCTAATATACTAGAGCCTCCGTGATGTAGCGGGCATAGCAATATACTTTTAATCCAACCGAGTGCACACTGAAGCCACTGGCTACAAATGATTATTAAGTATAAAACATAGACTAAAGCTTTAAGTGGGGATGTTGTTGTGCTCCTGAATGGATCGCTAAGCGAAGATTGTACTACCCTTTCTGTAACTGGGGTTCCTATGCGATCACCGCTAGCCAATTATCTCACCTCAACCCTTTATCAATCTATGGGATCTTGGATACCTACAAGTCCATAGATCGAGATAAGAGACAAAGAAACAAAAGATACAAATCTCAATTGCAAAAAAAATACAATACTCCCATGAATTAGATGTACATAATCGCTGCGAGGGTTCTCCCCAACCTGCAGCCTGTGAGGACTACTCAGTCATAACAAATAGATCGGAGATACAAAACAACATACAAATACTTAGATTGAAATCAAATATTTTTACAATGGTCGCCAAATCACAAGGAGATCTAAAGTACAAAGCAATGGCTATGGCTAGTGGAGGGGATGGATGATGGAAGTGATGAACAATGGCGTGGATCTCCTTTGGTGGTGTTGTGATGTAATATGAGAATGGCGGCTCTCTGGCTGGTGGCTAGAGCCTCAAAATATATAGGCATCTTCACGAAAGTCGTAGGGTTTGACGAGACGAGGCCAATGCGACCTGGTACGGGCGGATGATGACCCACAAGTATAGGGGGTGTATCGCAGTATTTTCGAGGGAAGTGAAACCCAATTTATTGATTCGACACAAGGAGAGCCAAAGAATATTTATAAGCCTTAACAACGGAGTTGTTAATTCAGCTGCACCTGGAAACAATCTTGCTCACAAAAGTTTATCAGTAGCAATAGTTTTGTAGTAGGAATAACAAAGTAGCAACAGTAGTAAAGTAAAGACAACAGTAACAAAAGCAGTAAACAGTGGGATTTGAGTGCGGTAGGCATAGGGATGGATGGACGGGCGTTGCATGGACAAGACAATTCACATAACAATCAGAACATAGGGCACTTGCAGATAAATAAGATAAAGCATCCAAGTACTAGACAATCCTAGGCATGTGTTCCATATATAGTCATACGTGCTCGCAATGAGAACTTGCACAACATCTTTTGTCCTGCCAGCCCATTTGCAGCGGGGCCTCAAGGGAACTACTGGAAATTAAGGTGCTCCTTTTAATAGAGCACCGAAGCAAAGCATTAACACTCCGTGAACACATGTGATCCTGACATCAAAGCCATTCCCTTCGGTTATCCCGATTTCTGTCACTTCGGCGCCATTGGTTCCAGACAACAACGTGTGTATACAACTTGTAGATAAGACCAAAAACAATACTATCATAATGAATCAATAACATGTTCAGATCTGAAATCATGGCACTCGGGCCCTAGTGACAAGCATTAAGCACAACAGTCGCACAAAGTCATAAAGCACTAATAAAAGATACTAGGCACCATGCCCTAACAATCTGATGCCATTACATGAACAATCTCATCCAATCCCTACCATCCCCATGGCCTACAGCGGGGGATTACTCACTCATAGATGGGGGAAACATGGATGGTTGATGGAGAAGCGATGATGATGATGATGGCGATGATCTCCTCCAATTCCCCGTCCCGGTAGGGTGCTAGAACAGAGTTTCTGGTGCTGTTTCGTGGAATCTGGTGGTGGCGGCGGAGCGGAACTCCTTCTGGAAAAACGTCGAAGCCCCCCGAAGTTTTTAGGTCAGAAGGCTCCTTATAGGCGAAGAGAGAGGCCGAGGGGGTGCCTGGGGTGGCCACACCAGCCCCTGGCGCGGCCTGGCCTGGCCCGCGCCAGCACGTGGTGTGGCCACCCCCTGGCTCTTCTCCGTCTCGTATTCTGGCTCCTGGAGTCTTTGGGTGAAATAGGATTTTTGGCATATTTTCCCGGATTTTTCCCGATAGTTGGTTTTCTGCACAAAAAGTAGACACCAAGGCAATTCTGCTGAAAACAGCGTCAGTCCGCGTTAGTTGTATCCAAATCACACAAGTTTAGAGGAGAAACAATAGCAAAAGTGTTCGGGAAAGTAGATACGTTTTGGACGTATCAACTCCCCCCAAGCTTAGCTTATTGCTTGTCCTCAAGCAATTCAGATGAAAACTGAGTGCGATAAAAGAACTTTCACGAACACATTTGCTTCATATGATGTAAATAATATCAGCAATGTGATCAACTACTTAGACAATTCATAATAAAGAGTATGCAACCAAGTCTACTTAATAGTCATTGCAAGCTATGAAGAGATTCCAACTCAAAATAATAAGTAGCATGAAGTATAAACGTAAGCAACATTAGAATGCTCATAAAAAGGATAGGGTGGTATCTCGCTTGCCTTTGATTATGAATATCAAGGCACCTCTGAAGTTCAAGTGATGACTAGAAGTAAAGATATCAAGGATACAAGCATCAAAGTCATAACACAAATAATCAAGTAATGGAACAAACACAAAGAATGACAACTATGCTCTCAAGAAGGTGCTCAAAGAATATGTGGAGACTCAACAAGTAGAAGAAAATGTTTTGAATAATTTGAAAGGCTTCCAAATGCTGAAAGCATGGTACTCATTAGCTTTGAGCTCTCAATGCCCTATCATAGGCATCTTTAATGTGGTTAAGGTTAAAGTGAGGTCCAATCTGAGTTATATGCTTGACAGACTATAAACTGAAAATCCCAAGTCCCTTGAGTACGAGGGCCGCTCCTCTTGCTACTCAACTTTAGTTATCGGTAAGTTCTTGTCATCGTAAGTATGTGCATATCATTGAGAACCGCCAACGGGGTACCCCTTGCCCGATGATACGGAAGAATCCCCATATCAAAATGACAAGGCAAGCAGACAATGAGTATCTCAGCAATCTTCTTATTTACCATGGGAAAATGGTGCTTTTTTCTCTCTTTCCTCTTTTCATAAAACTCTTTTTCTTTTTCTCAATAGCTATCTCTCTCTTTTTTATAAGAAGAATGCTTCATAGATATCATTATGGTTACGCTGCATGTTTCCACCATGTCAGCATGGATTAGACCGGCGGCCTAGGCGTTTCTCTAACACACATACATAACTCCATGGACTTACAAGCTCCCATTTTATTTCACACCAACGACATCTGCAAACAAAAGAGCGAGGTATCAACTAGGTATATATTTACAAGTGTTGAAAGCGTTCCCCGTGACAACACGGTTCTGCTAATCCCTAGCCTATAATTTGCAAGCATATAACTTTCATGGAGAATTCACAATGGTACAGGTTTATTAAGTGCAGGAAATAAAGTGTGCCATCAAGTTCGTGAGAGCTTGACTAACTAACTTTCTCAAAACAAGCAAACATTTTATTCGGAAGAAAACAAGGCATATTGAATATGCACGGAAGTAGCAAATGATGCTAATAGGTAGGTATGGTGGACACTTTGGAAATATTTGGTTTAGGGAGTTGGAAACTTGAGTAGAACACTCAGTGGAAGTACGAGTAAATAAAAGACAGTAGGAATAAATGCAGCAAGTGGCCCAATCCTTTATGCAGCAAAGGACAAGCCGGTTGTATTACTTAAGATGACCAAACGTTCTCGAGGCCACATGGGAAGACTGTCAAGTGCTTTTGCTTCATATAGTCGATTAATCTTCTTTAGCTTGCTAAGTGTTGTGTGGGTGAACCTGTGCTAATGTACCGCCCCATCCAAGACTAATACATACTCGTGATTATACCCCTTGCAAACATCTGTAAGTACAAGAAAGTAATTAAGGTAGAAACCTAACCATAGCTTTAAACTCTAAGACCCTTACGTCCCTTGTGCAATGGTTTCCTAACGGGGGTTCAGGTTTCTGTCACTCCGGCAACCCCTACGATTAGTAGCCAAATACACAATGCATTCCCCTAGACCCATATGGGTGAAGTGTCATGTAGTCGACGTTCACATGACACCACTAGAAGAAGTACACCACAACTTAAATAACAATCTATTGAATCTTTCTCAACGCAACTCCACTACTAACAACAAGACTTCTCCCATGTCCTCAAGAACAAAACGAACTACTCACAAGACATCATATGGATCATGATCAGAGATGGAATAATGATGTATAACAATCTAAAAATAAACAATAATTCAATGGTTCACTCAATAGCATCAACTACAAAGAGTAATCAACACTGGGCAAGTTTCTCCTATGAACTATGCAAGATTCAACGCAATTGTTACATCAATATGGAGATGGTGATGAGGGTGCTGATGGTGATGATGGTGGTGATGATGATGATGATCCCGATGAAGTCCAGCTTGATGGTGGTGTTGATGGCGACGATCTCCCCTCTCCGGGAAGGAATTCCCCCAGCAGAAATCTGTCTGACATGGGTATACCCTACAGGTACTCGAGCTTGGTATATACGGTCTAAATACGTACAGGCCCACGGTGTCGCCAAGGCCCAGATAAAAGGAGTTGAGTAACCTGTGGACTCTCGATTGCTTGAAGGACAAGAAGAAGCTAAGATAGAAAGTTTGAAGGGGAAAACCCTAACTTGTAACCGACTCGACCTGCTACCCGAGACCTAGCCTGTCTATATAAAGGCTAGGAGGGGGCGGCGAGAAGGACACATGCAACCCTAGTTTCCACAACTCTCGCCAGATTGCATCTGCGCACCATTGTAACTTTCGACTCCTTCGATAATTCCACGAGCAGACAAGCAGGAGTAGGGACCTCTACGAGGCCTGAACCTGGGTAAATCCTTTGTCCCCAGTGTGCTTGTTTGCTAGCCGATAGATGTCTCCAGCACTCCCTCCTTCTCCAAAACCCAAATCCATAACAATGGGCATTGATGAGTTAAACCCTCGTCAATTGGAGCTGTCTGTGGGAACTGGGAGTGCTGATGTTGTGGCTTCTTCGGCCCCATCAACCGCGATCTACAACTCCGCAACAGCGGAGATTCGCCAGCTCTTCGGCGCCTTCGACTTCACCGTCCACACGCCGGCCACCCGCCCGGCCTTCGAATCCGTGGGCGACGGAATTAGCCTTGGCGATTGGGAGCTTCCGCTTCCAAGTTGGTCAGATGGGCACGCTTCGCATGCCTGATCAACCAACAACATTGGCGATTGCCCCGGCATCATGGTTCCCTCCATCGATCGGCACCCTCAGCGAGCTCAATCCTCCGGTGGCAGTCGGGAACACGATCAACGATAGCAGTCACGACTCCGATCTGAGCGATCTTGCCACAGAAGATGGAACCTACGGTTCTGAATCTGAAAGTTGTGGAAGCAGCAGCTTCCCCAATCACTTCATGTGCGCCGTCATTAACGCAGGCGACACCTCCGCCAATCGCGGCAATGGCGGTAACACTGGCAACGGTGGAAACGGTGGTAACGGCGCCAATGGGGGAGCAGTCAAACCTCCCAGCATAATCAATGAACAAACCGGTGAACGCGTCATAATCAGGCTCAACGAGCAAGATTGGGAGCGTTGCCGCGAAGCCCTACGAGGTGCACCTCTACCCCTTGAGTCCCTGCAGGAACTACTGATGGGCTACCACTGGCTCCTAAAAGAAGAGTTCACGCGCCAAAAACAAGCAATCGCGCAACTTGAGGCGTGTAAAAAGGCGGCGGACGAGTCGAGCCTTCGTCGCGCTGGGATCTCCTCCTACGGAGGATCCTCTTCACGAGGCAACGAGTACATCGGCAAGAAGAGGTAGTCGCGAATGGCTCACCTCACCGAACAAGAGCGCATAGACACCGCAAAAGTCCTCGACTTCAGCTCTATGACAGTCGACACAAGAGGCAACATGGTCCCCAGGACACCGCAGGCCGCGGTGACAGCAGCCACCATGTACCTCCTCAACAACCAGCCACCGGCTGGAGACCCCCAAACCACCATGCACCGATCTACGATCGCAGGTTTGGGGCTAATCGAGGCCGCCCTCGACAAGGAGCCGGTACCAGACCCAAAAAAGTGCAAAGTGCTAGCAAAACGCTACTCCTCGCCCTCATCCAGCGATGACAGTCACGACCTGTCTCGACGCTGTCGCTCATGGCGACACGATCGCGATTATGATGCGCGCAACGACCTCACACAGCGCAAGATCGACAAGTCAAGGGCACGACGTGCTCGGTCGACTGACTCGGAAGAGGAGGACGGGGAGCTCTGCAGCGCCAGATGCTTTAGCAGATCCATTAGGCAGAAGCGAATGCCTAAGGGGTTCAAACTTCCATCGGAAAATCCGAAGTTCGACGGTCTACAAGACCCTAAAATCTGGCTAGAGGATCACATCTCCTCCGTCTGGCTCCACGGAGGCAGTCAAAGTACTGCCATGCAATGTTTGCAGCTACAGCTGCAGGGCGCCGCCCGAGCATGGCTCAATAACCTCCCACGCGGATCCATTCGCAGTTGGGATGAGCTGGTTTACAGCTTCGTGTGCAACTTTAAAGGCACGTACAAACGGCCCGCATCAATCGAACAACTGAGATGCTGCCAGCAAATATCTGGCGAATCGCTGCGCTCATATATCCAAAGGTGGTCCATCATCAAGAACTCCGCGGAAAACATCTCGGAGGATTGTGCGATTGATGCATTCAACGCTGGCGTCCGCCGTCTAGAGCTCAGGGAGGAGCTGGGCCACTCAAAGCCCCAGACCATCGACCACCTGATGGAGATCGCGAATCGATGGGCTGATGGAGAAGATTCGGTGAAAAACCACGCTCACTCCAACGAGGAGGTAGAACTCGAACGCAGACGCGACCACCGAGGCAAACGCCGCATGCGCATCTACGACGACCGTGACGACGTCAACATGGTTGCAGCCTGCTACGCCGATAGACGCGATGACAACTGCAACAGCGGATACCGCGACTCCGGGAAAACCATGCAAGTGTGGCAACGTCGCACTCGCGACGAGGCACCCGCGAGCTCCATCGAATAAAAACTGTCCGGTCCATGCACGGTACACTTCTACATCGACAAGCATGACAGCAAGAGAAAGTCTAGCCACCTCCTCAAGGACTGCCGCGAGTTCCTCAAGTTACACGAGGGATTGGTTCGGATGAACCACAACGCAGTCGAAAGAGGCTACGGAGCCGCTCCAGGCGCCGTGGCACATGGCGCACCGCCACCACCACCGGGGCCACCCCCGAACGGAGCTGCACCAGACCAGCACCACGGAGGAGAACTATACCCACGAGCCATGGGTACCATGATGATCCAAAAGGGGCGCCCCTCCAACAGGGTGTAGAAAGCCATCACTCGCCAAGTCAACTTGGCCACGCACTCACCACCATCCACCACTGAGTACCTTAGTGGTAGTGAGTCGTGCATCACCTTCGATAAACGCGACCACCCATCTCAAGTACGTCGCCCAGGTCATTGCCTCCTCGTACTCGAGGCGCAAATTGGAGGCTTCGACATGAGTCGCGTCTTTATGGATGGCGGAAGCGGCATCAACCTTATATTCACGAGTACCTTGCGAGCAATGAGGATCCCTCTAACCTGCTTGGAGGCATCAGACACAATGTTCCACGGCATCGTCCCAGGGAAAGGCGTATACCCCCTGGGCAAAATCAACCTCGACGTCATATTCGGCACACCAAAGAACTTCTGGCGCGAGCGCATTGACTTTGAGGTCGTCGACTGGCCCTCATAATACCACTGCATCCTCGGACGCGCCGCGTTCGCTAGGTTCATGGCGGTACCCCACTATGCCTACCTGCGGATGAAAATGCCAGGTCCCAACAGCGTCATCATGATCAACGGGAGCTTTGAGCGATCTGACAGTTGCGACAAGGAATTCAACAGAATCTCCCAGTACTTCGGCATGCAGGAGGAGCTCACGCAATTAAAGGAAACGACAGACAACAGTCTGCCTCCCCTAAGTAGGCCAAGCTCACCTGATCTCTCCTTCGACTCATCTGTGCACACAAAGAAGGTGCAGGTCCATCAGACAGATCCCGCCAAAACAGCCCTCATCGCCAACAACTTGAGTCCCGCATAGGAACTCACGCTCGTCGAATTCCTCCGTGAGCACTGGGAAATTTTTGCCTGGTGTCCTGCGGACATGCCAGGAGTTCCCAGGGAATTCGCCAAGCACGCACTCAACGTCAACCCCGACGCAAGGGCAGTCAAGCAAACAATCAGGCAACTGTCTGAGCCACGAGCGCAGGCAGTCGGAATGGAGATCAATAGACTCCTAGAGGCCAAATTCATACGCGAGATCAAGGAAAGCACTTGGCTCGCCAATACGGTGCTGGTACCAAAAAAGGACACGGATATCCTACGGATGTGCGTGGACTTCACTTCTTTAAACAAGCACTGCCCAAAAGATCACTTCACGCTACCACGGATCGATCAAATCATCGACTCCACCGCTGGATGCGAGCACCTCTGCTTCCTCGATGCCTACTCAGGTTACAACCAAATTCGAATGAAGGAGGAAGACCAGGAGAACACCGCATTTACAACGCCCTTCGGTGTGTTCTGCTACAACACAATGCCCTTCGGGTTAAAAAACGCAGGAGCCACCTACCAGCGGTGCATGCAGGCTTGCCTCAAGGAGCAATTGGGTCGCAACATCCAAGTCTATGTCGACGACATAGTAATCAAAACCAAGGAGGAAGCCTCTCTAATCGACGACTTGCGCGAAACATTCGCCAATCTCGATAGTTACCGGATTAAGCTCAATCCGGACAAATGCGCCTTCGGCGTACCATCTGGGCAGCTGCTCGGGTATCTCATCTCCGCGAGAGGGATTGAGGCAAACCCGAAAAAGATAAAGGCCATACTGGCAATGGAGAAGCCAAAGAACATAAGAGGCGTCCAGCAACTAGCCGGACAAATCACGGCCCTCAGTCGATTTATCAGTCGAATGGGAGAAAAGGCACTACCCTTCTATCAGCTCCTCCGCAAAGCTGACAAATTCGAGTGGACCAAGGAAGCGCAAGAAGCATTCGAAGATCTCAAGCGCCTGTTATCCACCTCGCCCATACTGGTGACTCCACGAGAGAGGGAGCCACTACTGCTGTACATCTCCGCTACCAACCAAGTGGTTAGTACAGTGCTCGTTGTCGAACGGGCCGAGGAAAACAAGGTCCATGGCGTACAACGCCCGGTATACTACCTCAGCGAGGTCCTCACGCCAACAAAACAGCGGTACCCGTACTACCAAAAGCTGGCGTACGGCGTCTTCATGACCGCCCGACGACTGTGCCATTACTTCCAGGAACACCCAATCGTGGTAGTCAGCGACGCCCCATTGGGACATATCCTCAATAACCCCGACGCCACGGGACGAGTCGCGCTTTGGGGAATCGAACTGTCTCTACGAGACATCACCTATGAAAAACGCGACGCAATCAAGTCGCAAGTTCTCCCTGACTTCCTCGTGCATTGGATGGAAAACCAACTCCCGGACAAGCCAGATATGTCCTACCTCTGGACAATGCACTTTGATGGATCCAAGCGGAAAGACGGAGCAAGAGCAAGTGTCATACTGACATCACCTCAAGGGGACAAGCTGAAATACATCCTGCGAATGCAGTTCACAACCTCAAACAACGAGGCTGAATACGAGGCCCTGTTGCACGGGATGAGGATGGCAAAAGCCTACGGCGCAAAGAGGCTCATCATATATGGCGACTCCAAGCTGGTCGTCAACCAAACAATGCACGAGTGCGACGCACTCAATGACAACATGATCGCATACCGGGACCTCTACGATACACTCGAGGGAGACTTCGATGGTTGCGAATTGCGACATGTAGGTCGCGAAAGCAACGAGGAGGCGGACGCACTCGCCAACATAGGCTCTACCTGCGCCCCCATACCACCTGGGGTATTTCTCGAGCGCATCTGCGAACGCTCCATCAAGCCAAAGGCCGCAGAGAAGAAAACAAGCGCAGCAACGGACTCGGGGGCTACGCCACCCAGTGAGCCAATGGCACTCGATGACTTGGAGCCAGACACAGGACTCAAAGGGCCAATGAGCGTCATGATGATCGAACAATCCTGGACGCAGCCGTACATTACATATCTCGTCAGCAAGCATCTACCGGGCGACCCGATAGACGCATGACACATCACGCGACGCTCCAAGGCATTCGCCGTTATCAACGGCGAACTGTATAAACGCAGCATCACTAGCGTGCTACAACGATGCGTCTCCTTGGCCGATGGAAGAGCAGTCCTCCTCGACATACATGAAGGGACCTGCGGACACCACGCCAGCAGTCGCGCCCTCGTTGCCAAAGCTCTACGAGCTGGATTTTACTGGCCCACGGCCATGCGCGACGCCAAGGACATATTCCAAAAGTGCAACGCTTGTCAGCGATTCGCGGACAAACCACACGCACCAGGCGCAGAACTACGGCCTATTCCATTGGCCTGGCCCTTCGCACAATGGGGGCTCGACATGGTAGGCAAGCTCCCAAGGTCCTCGCAAGGAGGCTACGTCTACCTTTTGGTTGCAGTCGACAAATTCACCAAGTGGATTGAAGCCATGCCAGTGACCAAGCAATCAGGTCATAGCGCGGTCAAGTTCTTCGAGTCCATCGTCTACCGCTTCGGCGTGCCACACAGCATCATCACTGACAACGGGACGAACTTCACATCCAAAGAGTTCCAAGAATTCGGCGGAAACTTGGGGATCAACATCAGTTATGCCTCAGTCGCGCATCCACAGACCAACGGTCAGGTGGAAAGGCAAACGGGCTCGTCTGCAGCGGCATCAAGAAGAGACTCCTTCGGCCACTCGAACAAGCTACGGGTTGTTGGCCAGATGAGCTCCAATCCGTACTATGGAGCCTACGTACAACTCCAAACAGCGCCACAGGCTACACGCCATTCTTTATGGTGCACGGAGCAGAAGCGGTACTACCCGCCAAAGTAAGGTACAAGGCGTCGCGCATAGTCGCTTACAGCGAACAAGAGTCATCTCTTGCACTCGAAGACTCCGTAGACCTCCTCGACGAGGCAAGAGAAATCGCCGCAGAAAGATCCACGATCTACCAGCAGAACCTGCGCAACTACCACAGTAGAAGGCTTCGCCCCAGATCCTTCGTCGAAGGTGACCTAGTCCTGCGACTGAAGCAGCAGGGGCATCTCAAGCTCGAGTCCCCCTGGGAAGGACCATACTTGATTACAGAAGTAATCCCAGGTGGCGCCTATCGCCTTCAAGACTTAGAGACAGGAGTCGCATACTCCAACCCTTGGAACGTCGCATAACTGCGACGCTTCTACCCCTAGCTATTTTTACTTTTACATCGCAAATAAGGCTACCCAGCCAAGGCTACTTAGCCACACATTGTACCTCGTACTGTTCTCCAAATAAATAAAAGCGAACTGCCCCAAAACTCCGTGTTTTCTTTTCACTTCTGTCAATTTTATACTCGGGGCTGCACCACCTTGCATACATCTGTTCTTCGAACCAATAAGCGCGATATCCCGAGTAGCTGGCACATCAATCAAACCCCTTAATGAAAACCCAACCCAGCTGCAACGCACCTGGCAGGTTGACAAAGGGATGGCCAGGCTAACGAAAAGGACTCCCATAGTGCAACGCACCTCACGCTAACAAAGCTGTTTATACACATTTGACAATAAATTATTTATAACATATATATATGAACCTTACAGCACAAATACACTTATATGCAGGACACAAATCTGGTTACTGCTACAACAGAAGAACATTGGTTTGTTCCTCGAAGAAGTCGACAATCTCCTCTGCTGGGCGGCCCACCGCTTGATAGTGCGGCAACATATCCAAGCAGATCCGGCTGGCGCCGCTGGCAGACCGGAAGCTACGGCGGCGACATCCACGTCAGGCCTGTGCAATCGCACCATCGAGAGGGCAGCCTTGGCACCAGCCACCAACTGCTGCCTCACGCACTCGCGAACCGCGGACATATCTTGAAATTTGGCCAGGAGAGCCAACAGGCTTGATGGAGTGTCATCCAACGGGAACATCGCCCGGTAGATATTCTTCAAACATGACTGCGACTTCTTCAGGAAGAGCAGCACTCGCGAAGCACGATCCTGCAGGGTCGCCAATGCAGTCGCATGATCATGATCCACCTAGAAGTATCCACTCTCTTGAAGTTGCTCCTGGGTGAGACCAAGAAGGCGGATGGCAATCCTATCCCTCTCCTCCTGCGGATGGCGTGCGCTAACAACTACACGAAGCAGCACCAACAGCATGAGTACAACGTACCACTGCGACTAACTACATAGGAAAAGATGAGGACGACCAAACTATAACTTAAACTAGTCGCCCAGCTGCGTCACCTCGCCAAGCAGATATTGCTCGCGGGGGGCGGCTTTTTTCGCCTTTGACTTCCACACATTTGTGTTACCGCGGATCAGGGGCAACTCACGCTCCAGCTGCTTCACGCGGTCACGAAGTCGCGACAGCAAGGACAGCTCCTCTACCCTAGAGCGCGGTGGTGCCACTGTCTCATCAAGAGATGGTGAGTCCTGGTTTCCCCCTACAAGACCACTCGATGTGCCCTACCACAAGTCAAGACAGAAGCAAATAAGGCGACCAAATTAACACAAAGGCAAAGGGAATAGGTGCATTCAGGATAAGCATTAGAAAATTCACAAGCACACTCGCCAGCAGGCATGTTCTTAGACCAAAAGGACAATTCATCATCTATTACAAAAGCTAACTACGGAGCAGTTGGCTTCTTCGACTTCGACGCCTTCAGGGGCTTCATCAAGTCCGTGGCAGTATCAGACACCACTGACTTTCCGCCTGCCCCTGAGGCCGAAGCTTTCGCCGCCTTCTTAGCGCGCTGGAGCTCCTCCGAATACTTGGCAATGGTATTAATCAATGAATGGCCATATTTGGCACAGGAAGTCGCAAAGGGAGCGAAGACTACCTGCTGACCATCCGCGCGAACAGGCATCGTTTTCGACACCGCAAAGGGATCTATCTCGACTCCGTGGGCTTGCACCATGGCGAGTGACATCGTCGCACCAGCCGCCCGGAGGGAGTTCTTGTAAGTAACAGGCACGCCCCCGGCGAGTGACTCCACCAGCTCGTCCATATTATCGACCTGCTCCGCCTTTGGCATCAACTCCTCCCGGAGGCGACTAAGGGCGACCTTGGCCTTGGACAATGTATCCTGGACGGCGGCGCTTCGGTCCT
This sequence comes from Avena eriantha, assembly GCA_910589775.1. Lineage (NCBI taxonomy): Eukaryota > Viridiplantae > Streptophyta > Magnoliopsida > Poales > Poaceae > Avena > Avena eriantha. The sequence goes on from OU342745.1 coordinate 392,200,847, forward strand.
CGACGGCGGATACCGCGCCGGCCAGAGCATCGTCACGACGAAGGGCCTGCGGGTCAAAACTCAAGTCGCCAGCATCTACACCAAAAATACATGGATCAAATTTCTAGTGCCACCGGCAAAACTCTAGAAGGAGAGAGGAGCATCAAAAAAATATCCACCAGTAAAGGTACCTGAGAGGGCCTTGGTGACTGAGAACAGTTGCCCCTCGAACAACTTTTCCCTGGCCGCAAAGGAGGCACGTAGATCCTCTTCGCGCTTCTGGGCATCATCACGAGCCACAATTGCCTCATCGCGCCCCTTCACAGCTGCGGCCAATGTCTTCTCCAATGTTGCGACGTTGCGCAGTAAAGTGTTATGCTCAGCTACGTGGCAATCAATAATTGGCTATCAGTCGAATATACCAAAACAGAGAGAAGAGAATAAGCGTGGAAGCACTCACTTTCGACCACACGGTGACGCGTCTCCAGCATCGCATGCTGGCGACCCATCGCCATAACCTGCTCCGCCACTTGCGCGGCTTCCTTTACAAGGGACTGTTGCACAAAACAAGGAATTAGAGAGGGCAGCAGAAGGCGTTGACTGCCACACTAAAAAAGAAGGAAAGATGTACTTACATGGTCCTCTAGCGACTCCGAGGAAGTTTGCTAAACCGTCATCCGAGCAACTATTCGATGGTCCCCTATGTGAGGAGAGCTCGAAGAATTGTGCCCAGAGTGGGCCGCCGCCGGAGGAGAAGGAGCGCGCTCGACCTCTACCTTGGCCCTCGAGGTCGCGACTCCCGATTCCTTCAAAAACTCGACGTCGCCAGAAGATGACGACGCCTCTTGACTGCAAGACAAAATCCGCATTGGGAAAAGGCAAACTCCAGGGCAAAGCCAGCAAGAAGAAAACAGAAAAGAATGAATGAACTCGCAAACTTACCAGTCAAACTTGTCAAGATCAAACATGGCCTCCACCGACTCCGACGAAGACTCCTTGGGAAGTCGCATCTTCTTGCGGGACGACGGTGCCACAGCCCTCACAGGAACAGCTAGAATTGGCGACTCTGCGCCAACAGCCGTGCCTTCTGGAGTCGAAGGAGTCGACGCGTCGGAATCCTCACTACGCGAACGCTTGCGAGTATCCGGGCTCTCGGACTAGGGGGCTTCCTCTTCCACATCAGAAGGGACAGTCGACTCAGACTCGTACTCTTCCAAAGCTTCGCGAGGAATAATACCCTCAGGGAGAGGATGCATACAAGGCGACACCGCCCAATCCTACATACAAAATAGCAAAGATGAGCAAAAGGAGAAAGTAAGCAACAGAAAAGCAATCACGAAAATAAGCTACTGTGTAGCACAACTATACCTCAGGAGGGGGATTCGAAGCATCGAAAGGAGGAACGACTGGCTCATTCGGAAGCACATCCTTGAAGGTGTACTTCGTGACCAGTCGCACCCTCTTATCTACCTCACTCACAGACATGCCATCGGTAGACACGCGAGTGGCATCATCAGCACCACCCCATTGAAACATGGGATGGACTCTAGCCTGGAGAGGCTGGATGCGACGACGCAGCCAAGTCCTGACAAGGGCGCAACCTCCCTCTTCTGCGCCTATGCGACTCTCGAGGTCACAGACGCGTTGATATAGCACGTCTGTCTCCGCGAGTTCGGAAGGCATGATCACGTTCTTCCAAGAACGCATCTTCTTGCAGGGAGTCGCTGGATTGAAAGGCGCGAGTCCAAAATGCTCGTCCTTAGCCTTCTGGTCGCGAACATAAAACCATCTGTCCCTCCATCCCTGGACGGACTTGGCGAGCTTGATGTCGAAGTAGGTGGCAGATAGGTCGACATGGATTCCACAACCACCTACGTTGTAAACTAGAGAGCCAGATGCGGACTGACGCTTTAGTTTAAATAAGCGCTTGAAAAGGCCAAAGTGCGGCTCGATTCTGAGCCAGCACTCACAAAGAGTGATGAAGCAGGTGATGTGGAGAATTGAATTTGGGGACAACTGATGGAGCTGGAGCCCGTAGAAACAAAGGAGACCCCTAAGAAAGGGGTGGAGAGGCAAAGAAAGACCAGGAATGATGAATGTAAGAAACATCACTCGAAAACCAGTGGGAGGCACAGGAATGGTCTCATAGCTGGGGACGCGCGCATCGGTGACTGCTGCGGAAATAACTCCGTCTTGGCGAAGAAGATGGAGATCTGAAGCCTTGATGATAGAAGGACGCCATGCGCCATTGGTCACGCGGGTGCCCGCGACCTTCTTTTTCCCGCCGACGGCGGCACTGGTGCCCGCAGCAGCAAGGCCACCCTTCTTCTTCGTCGCGGCAATGGTGGCCGCGGATTCAGCGGCAGTGCCTCCTTTCTTCTTTCCCATTGCGCGGCGGCGATGAGAGCGCAGGAAATAACTTGGAAACGAGCGGAGATTGTCCAGAGCTGAGGAGGAGATGAGCACAGGGAAAAGCAGATGAGCAGCAGCAATGGCGATGGCAGCGAGGAAGAAAAGAGCGCAGATGGAAAATTACCGCCGTAGCACCGCTACTTAACCCCTAGGAGATGCAATCCAACAGCTCACAAAAACCCTACTGGACGCGTGGCACGCATCGCGCTCGACACGTGAAGAAGAGGAAGCGTGAACCGTCCCTCCACTGCTCCCATTACGCGCGGAAATCGAGGAGGCATAGTTAATAATAAGATTACGCATGCCCAATCAAATCAAAGTCAGAAAGTGGGACCCACCGCTCGTCACGTCCCGTCAAAACCGCTCACGCAAACAACTGAGGTCATGCAAGCGTCAGCACTGACGTCATCAACAGCTATGCAGCGGAAAACATCGACTACTTTAGTCCTTGCTGGAGTCTTCGACTCCACCAAGCACTCGGGGGCTAATCCCATAGGGAGCGCTGGTCGCGCACCCTATGATTTTCTTTTCTTATTGCAGGGATACAAGCAATCATAATCAAACCCAACCACTCGAAACACGATTCGACTATGGACGTGGGTTACTCCCATAGGGAGCGCCGGAAACAATTTCGACTGAAACAAGCAAGCAAAAGGCGATAGCAGTCGAAAAACGTGTTTTAGTCTATGCCTAAGTCTTCGACTGAAACAAACAAACAAAGACGATAGCAGTCGCAAAATGTCTTTAGTCCCTGCCTGAGTCTTCGACTCAACCAGGCACTCAGGGGCTACTCCCATAGGGAGCGCTGGTCGCGCACCCTATGATTATTTGCACAAAAACTGTGTGTTGATTGCATCTGCACTCGCAGATCATGGCGACACCGCCTCATCATTTTCCCTACAAAGAGACTACGTCTCCTGGGCCGCCCGAATCATCTCCGCGATGATAAAATTCGGATGCCGCGCTTACAGTGTGAAGGTAAGACCTGAATAAAGGCCTGGCAACGCATTTAACTGCGCACTACCAGAAATATATCCGTGCCTGCAAGCATGATGAAAATTCCTTGACGGACGCGTCAAGTGCTCACACCCATATAACTGGAATTCGACTCCTGTAAGACCTCCGCGGCATGAGTCGAATTATGCCAGCACTTTTCTGGATTCGAGTCCGGGGACTCGAGTTCGAGTAGATTGCGTTGTTTCACCCTAAGGTGGTTAACTGATACCAATACTTCGGTTATATCAGGCACGTATATCAACAATCCCTATGACATAAATGAAAGCAGTCGAAATGTACTCATTCAGGCACTCGAAGACTTCAAAAAGTACCAAGTTGAATCCGCGATTCCACTGGATACTCGGGGGCTACTGACATGGGTATACCCTACAGGTACTCAAGCTTGGTATATACGGTCTAAATACGTACAGGCCCACGGTGTCGCCAAGGCCCAGATGGAAGGACTCGAGTAACATGTGGACTCTCGATTGCTTGAAGGACAAGAAGAAGCTAAAGATAGAAAGTTTGAAGAGGAAAACCCTAACTTGTAACTGACTCGACCTGCTACCCGAGACCTAGCCTATCTATATAAAGGCTAGTAGGGGGCGGCGAGAAGGACACACGCAACCCTAGTTTCCACAACTCTCGCCAGGTTGCATCTGCGCACCATTGTAACTTTTGACTCCTTCGATAATTCCACGAGCAGACAAGCAGGAGTAGGGACCTCTACGAGGCCTGAACCTGGGTAAATCCTTTGTCCCCTGTGTGCTTGTTTGCTAGCCGATAGATGTCTCCAGCACTCCCTCCTTCTCCAAAACCCAAGTCCATAACAATGGGCATTGATGAGTTAAACCCTCGTCACTGTCTGCCGGAGAGATCTTTCTCTCTCGGTGTTTTCCGCCCCGCAGAGGCGGCGGAATCTTTCTGTGGTCGCCCTCCGAGTCTTAGGGTTTCGGGAGGATGATATACGCCAGAGGGAGAGGCTAGAGTGGGCCAGGGTGGTCACACCACGTCCTGGCACGGCCTAGGGCTGCCCGCGCCATGGGGTGGTGTGGCCCCCCTATGGCCCATCTCCACTCCATCTTCTGGCATCCTTAGTCTTCTGGAAAAATAAGATTTTCCGTATATTTTCCCGGATTTTCTGATCTTCGCGAATTTTGCCTCCAAACAACACCTTTTCCATCAGAATCCTGACTGCAGTGGTCCATGCTCCAAAAGTCATCAACCATGCAAAAACAGATGAAATAACATAAGTATCACCTCTCAATACGAAATATATCAATGAATAATAGTGAATTAAGACATAGAATAGTGATGCAAAATGGACGTATCAACTCCCCCAAGCTTAGACTTCGCTTGTCCCCAAGCGAAACTGAGCTCAATAAACATGACCTCAGGTTTATGGAGTGAAGAGTCGATAAAAGAATACGGACAAGAAGCATCACATTCATCAAAAGCATAGATCATAATACAAGACAACTCACTAGTATATAACTCAACTTGTAATAAGTAAAGGAAACATAATAAAGATACATAAAGTGAATCATAATTGGTAATGGCAAACTTAGCTCTTGGTCGAAGAATAGTTGATAATTTGCTGGAGTTCACAAATAGCCGGTCTTTCAATGAAAGCTTTCAAAGTAGTAAACATCAAGATAAGAACAATGTGCAAAACAAGGAACATAAGAAACATGATTGAATAAATCATCATATGAATGAATGAAACACAACAACTCAAAATACTTGCTGAGATAGAAGGGAGTATGTTTACTGACTCAACTACAAAGTAAAAGAAAGGCCCTTCAAAAGGGAAGCAGGGATTAGAAGTCTCATAAAGAGCTCCCAAAAATTATGATACTTACTAGCTTTCAACTCTCATTGTCCCTATCATAGGCATCTTTAGGTGATTAAGGTTAAAGTGACACAACAAAGAGGATATGAATAACATCCCAAAACTTCAATTGAAGCTTATCAAGATCGAAATCATCAAAATTTAGGGTTAACAAAAACTTTTCCAAATTAAAAATGAAAGCATTCATGTGTATGTGCATTTAAATTAGGAATTGATTTGAATTGCCATGGTTCTATGATTCTTTGGTTGTAAAATGTTTCTTAGGTGATTTAAACATCATCTACATCATTCCCAAACTTCTACTAAAGAAAATCAAATAAAAAACAATTAAAAAGGAGGAATGGTCATGTTGGCCATTTTAATCCACTACACTAGTTTGAGTGTTCCTAGCACTCATTTCTTAACAGAAACAATTCATGATCTTTGCACCCCTTGCTAGTACACATAATAAGGTACCAAGGCCCACCTTTTGATCTGCTAAAAACATTCTTTTGCTTATTTTAAATGGCATGTGAAAATTGAATTCAATGCATATGCATAGATCACCCCTATTTGAAAAACCATTAAAATGAGCTCCACTTTCAAAATCCTTGCAACCAGAGACTACCTAGCACTAGTGTAGATCACCCAAAAAATTTGAAACCAAAATTCAAAAGTTTACTTCTTGTGGCCATTTCATCAAACAGGTGGCATGCACAAATCTGGCCAAATTCAAAACACTATTTTGAGCAGTGATTTTGGTCACCATTTGGGCCTAACTCGGTCCCCTTGTCCCTCCCAGTGCACCCCCTACCCTTGCTAGCCCGACCAAGCCCTTTGCACACGACCAAATGGTCATGGCCATTAAGGCCGAGCACCTTGAGCACCCTCACCGGCGACATCGCGCCACAGCAACCGCTAGCCTCTCTCACCTTGTCCAGCACGTCGCCCGTGGTCCACCTCCACCGTCCAACCAGCCCCAGCCTAGAGACAGAGACCAGAACGGCCAAGAACCGCCACGCCCGGAGCTGGTCGACCATGCCGACGCCGCCCGCAGAGCGCGCCCTGTCCCCGCGTGCACAGACCGCCCCTCGGCCGCGGCACGCGCGTACCGCTCCGCCAGGACCTAGGGAGCACCCCAGACACCCCCGTTGGCCGCCCAACGCACCCCAGCCACCGCTCGTCGTTGAACCCGCAGTCTCTGCCGCACAGAGCGCGTGACGCTCCCGACCAGCAGAGAGCTCGCCTTGTCGCGCCTTTAAGCCTCAGTGCACCACCAGGAGACAGGCCACCGTCCCCTACCTCGAGCTACGCCGCTAGCCCCATGTGCCGCCCTCGCCGGAGTTGCCTGCCCACACCGCTCGCTCTCATCGTCGGGCCTATATAAGCCGGCCTCCCCAGCCTCTTTTCTCCACACTCACTCACCCCCACCTCTCACTGAACGTCACCCACCTCTCGCCGACGCCGCTCGAGCTCTGCCTCGCCGGAATTGGAGCCGAAGCCGCCGCAGCAGGAGGAGAAGGGCGCCTACGATTTAGGGCACCCCAAGCTCCGCCGCAACCGTGCCTCGCCTCGCCGTCGTCTTCCATCCCGTTTGCCCGCATCACCAACCTTGCTGGAGCCTTGGTACGCCCCCAGTCGACCCCCACCGCCGCGTCTATGTCAAGTTCTTGCCGGAGTAATCCGTCGACGACGATGAAGCCCCACCGTTAGATCCCCTTTTAATCGTGCGGCCTAGAATGCTAGATACCGTTTCGGTGTTTTTGTGCCGCTGACTGGTTGAGCCCGCATGTCAGCTGGGCCCCGCGCCGCGGAGCGCCACTGGGTCGGCCCATGTTCGTTCCCACGCTAGCCCAGCCGTTCAAATTTGGTTTTTTCTTTTTAAGTTGAATCTAGTTTCTGTCCTCTAGTTTAAAAATTAATTCAGAGAGTTTTACAAATCCATTTTGCATGAAATCAATTTTGCCTGAAAGATATTAAGATGATCTATCCAAGAACGTTGGGTTTAATTCAATTAGAGTTATAGATCTCTCCTAATAGGAATAATAAAACACAAGCATTTGCACCTTGCAACTTTTTTATAAAATCAACCAAGTTAGCTTTTGAGTTGTTTCCAACTCACAAAAATCAAATTTCATCATATCTATCTAAATATGTAATAATATTAAGGTTTACATGTAGTGACTTTGGACTAGTACCAAAATAATGCTATATAGGCATTTCTAGTCACTTTAAATTATTAAATAATAAACTTAAACCAAAGTAATATTGATCCAACCTTTAATTCTCATTCCCATGTGTTAAGATATGTGGTGATGCCATGTGTCAATATGATCACATATTTTAAATGGAGAATATTAAATTTTAGTTAATTTTTTTTCAATGAGTAGAAATTACTTTTCTAAATTAAAAAGAATGAAACTAGTGAATTAAACTTGTGATGCTTGTGATGATAATAGATCATCAAATGTGTGTTTTAGAATACTAATTAGACTAGTTAAGTATTGTTTGGTGATTGTGTACTCTGTATGTCTTTATAAACGATAGTACCGACCAAGCTTTCGAGGAGGAGTTCTACCAAGAAGAAGAAGAGAACTTCAACCACTGCACAAACCAAGGCAAGCCACCATTAACAATGCAAGTGAACACTTGGAAGTTTAGTGTTTAGCAAGCTAGGATCAAATATATGGTTTAGCCAAGATGCCTTAGGCATGCCTTGATCACACTCCTTTGACTATTAGTATTCCAAGTCTTATTTACAAGTTTTACCTCCCTTAGTTTATACAAAGTTCTTTACTTGTTTTAAAGGTAGCATAAAAAGTATAAAACTTGACCTATTTAGAACACTTTAGATGTCAGTCTATGGCATGAGATTGAACCCATATTTTCAACCTTAGTGAACACTCTTAACTTAGTAGTTTAAAGTAGATCAAAAACTTGAGTCACTTTAGATGGGAACACTTGGTGAAAATGGATTATGAAAACCTTGGAATGTTGAGTCATTCTATTGAGATGTTTTGACATGTGTTGAGAAACACAAATGGTTTATGATGGTGAAAATGTTGAGGCCTGAGCCTTAACCCTTTTATAAAACTGATGGTTGGATTCGGATGCGATACCATTCCAAATTTACCGTACAACCACACTACCTGAATTGGCTAAGGCCTAGCTGGAAATTTATATGCATTAGTATTAGTTCCCTCGCGGGAGAGGTTTGAGCTGAGGCTACCTCTCAATGTTGTCCACCTATGTAGTGCCCAAGATGACAGATGGTCATGGTTGGGAGGCCATGTCATAGGAGAGGTGCTTATACTAGGGTGTGTAACGGGAAAGTTATGTTTGATTATCTGCATACTAAGTATGATGATTCAGGGTTATCCCTGACAGATGTATCGAATCTTGTGGTGAAAGTGTACCACCTCTGTAGAGTGTCAAACTATTCGAATAGCCGCGTCCGCGGTTATGGACAGTTGGAATGGCCATACTGTTTCGTTGTCAGATTTTTTCCAAACAACTTATGAAATGAATGATGAACTTTGACTTGACCACAATAGGGTTGTGTTTATGACAATAGCTTCCCAACTTAAGTGATTCTAGAACTTTATCTTAACTTTCTTTGCTTCAGAACTCAGCTTAGGTTTCAAACTTAACTTTATAGTTAAACTTAGATTTATCACTTTAATTTAGAACTATATTACTTGTAGAGGTAGTTTGCGAGTACTTAAAGAGTACTCATGGCTTTTGTCCCTGGCTATTCTCATGGCCAGATTATGAAGGAGACTATCAAGATGATGGCCAACAGGATGGCTATGATAACTAGAACTACCTGCCTTCGTCAGCATTACCTGTGCCCCTGAAGATGGACCCCACCGCTACGCTTTATATTTATTTCCGCTACTTATTGTATTAAGACTGGATCATGAGATCCTTATTTGTGTAAGACCTTATGTATGGTTTGTAATGGATGATGTACTGTGATATCCAATCTGTTATGTCTCGCAAAAATGGTAATCCTGGGATTGCGAGGTATGGCATAACGGGCATCTGGGATTAAAAATCTGGGTGTTGACAAGTTGGTATCAGAGCCATCCTGACCATAGGAGACCCTAGTTAGAATGGACGTCCGAACAAAAACTTAGTTTCAAAACCAAAGTGAGTATTTACGAAAAACTATCTCCTCTCTTATCCTTGTGAACTCATTGTTTCTCAAAAATTCATGTTCCTCAAAAATTCTTACATTACTACTTAAAATTTGACACACTTGATCACTTCACTAACTTCCTCATCCTTAATTCTTGTAGATGGAGACTCAGTTCAGCAAGTTTTACCAGTTGGGAAACGGAGGTCAGCTGATCTTCGAGAGGGATCTAGACTCACTGTCCGAGTTACTGGGACGCCCGTACCCGGAGTTTCTTGGAGCTCAACTTCTAGGACCCCCAGGAGGAGACCTACAGTGGCTAGTCACCGCAGATCTTAGAGGAAGCATTGAAGCACCAACTTCTAGGAGAATTCAGTTCTCCGTGAGAGAGAACAACTGGCTAGATGGATTAGCCAGGGCAATGCATGAAGCTCTCGCACGTCTATGTGCCCTTAGCGTCAACCAAATCCAAGGAACCCGTTTTGCCCACTATGTAAGACGTGACTTCATGGGAATGCCGATGGAGATGCCAAGTCATCCAGCACTGAAGCGCCAAGTGGTGAACCTTGACTTCCTGTTGTATGACCGTCAGAAGGAGCTGGACAATGCCAGAGAGTTAGCCAACCAGAACTGTGCCATTGCCGACCAGAAGGCCCAGACTTTCGCACTGTCCAGGATCACCAGTCTCTTCGCCGCCAGCATGCAGAGAAGGATCACACCATCGCCCGTCTTCGCAAGAAGGTGGCCGACCTTGAGAAGACCGTCAAGGAGCAGGAAGCTCAGCTTGCCTCCAAGGAAGAAGAAGATGAGGGTGAAGACATCCAGGGAGACATGGACTCTTACCTCAGCAACGATGATGACTTTCTGGAGGAGGATGTCGTGGACTTCTACACTGATGATGAGAACTCTGACTTCATCGACGATGAGTAGAGGCACTAGAGCACTGTCGTAGAATGAGATGTATCGGTCTCACTGTATCGTAGCTTACATAATGGTTCTTCAAACCATCTGTTTTCCCTTTGATTGTTGTGGTGTGTGTTGTATCGTGTGCTTGCTTGCATGAATGAAATGGAGTTAGTTGAAAAACCTGAGTCTAACTCAAAGTTTTAGCTTTGAAAACCCAAAACCATGAACCGTAGAAATTTCCCTCTTACCCCTATATCCATCTAAATCTTCAGATGACTCGTGGAAACCAATGAGGGAGCAGCTCATCGCAAGACCCAATGCTGCAGATCTTGTAGAATCTCATCGCAGACCGTGAAGCAAGTAGGGCAGAGCGCCAAGCCAACTTAGCAACATTGCAGCAGATCGCCCAAATGGCTCTCAACAACCAAGGGCATGGAAATCAGGATCACCAGGGATCCAAACTCAAAAACTTTCAGAATACCAATCCCCTAATATTTAGCACTTTTGAAAACCCATTAGATGCTGATGACTGGTTACAAACCATGGAAAACAACTTAGAAGTTGCAAGAGTTGATGAAAATGAGAAAGTTCTCTTTGCCACCCACTATCTGGCAGGAGATGCAAGAGCTTGGTGGAATAGCATCCGCAATATGAACCATGGTCAAGTGATGACATGGTAAGCCTTCAAAGTCAAGTTCAGCCGCACCCACGTGCCGCAAGGTCTAGTCAACAGAATGAGAGATGTGTTCCGCGAATTGAAGCAAGGAAGAATGACTGTGGTGGAGTATCGTGATAGATTCCTGTCACTTGCCAGATATGCACCTGATGAGATCAACACGAAGGCCAAGAAGAAGGAGAGATTCTTGAACAGACTGCATGATGAGATGCAGACTGTCCTCGTCAATATCCGTTTTCAGGATCTCGAAGAGCTAGTCGACTCTGCCATTTAGATGGAAGGGAAGATTAACCAGGCAAACGACAACCGCAAGCATCGTATGATGCAGCAGTCTGGATCCAGTAGTCACCAGAAGTACCGTCCCAACCCTCCACCAGGATATGCACCAAGGAACAACCGACCCCCAAATTCTCGCCCAAGCTACCCCAACCGTAGCAGAGGCAATGTGAAGCCCGGAGGAAACAATCACAACTCCGGTAATGCCAACAATTTCAACCGTGCACCTCCCAAGAACCACAACAACAACAAGAACGCTGCACCCAGAACTGGCAGCAATGCTATGCCTGTCACAGTCGAGGACAAGTCCCAGATCACTTGTTTTGAGTGTGGAGTGAAGGGTCACTACTCCAATGAATGTCCCAAGAAGACTGCAGCCAATACCAATGTGAATGCCCCAGCTCAGTAGTAGTGTTGTGTTCAACTAGGAAGAATATTTGCCCCAGGAAACCCGCACAACCGCAATGGCCGTCTCTTACACATGAACGCAGAAGAAGCCCAGGAAGCGCCAGATGTAGTGCTGGGTATGTTTTCTGTCAACTCAATTTTAGCGAGAGTATTGTTTGATTCGGGAGCATCGCATTCATTTGTCACCGAAGAATTTGCATGCACTAGCAAGATTCACCCCACCAACCTGAAGCATGTCATGATAGTTCAAATCCCCGGTTCAACAACCAAAGCTAGAAAAATTTGCAAAGTTGTACCTATCAGAATACATGGGATAGATTTTTATGCCAACCTAATTGTACTTGGAACCAAAGGATTGGAAGTAGTACTAGGTATGGACTTGATGTCAAGGCAGAAAGGACTGATAGACTGTGCTAAGAAATCGATCACCATGACCAGTAGTTCTGGAGTCACGGTAGGGCATATCTCTGAAACCTTACCCCGTCAATTCAAGTGCAACAAGAGTGTAGCCCTGCCTACCATAGACCAAGTTAGAGTAGTCTGTGAATACCCCGACGTATTCCCAGATGAATTGCCAGGTATGCCCCCGGATAGGGATATTGAGTTCATTATCGAACTAATCCCCGGAACCGGACCCATAGCCCAGAGACCCTATAGCATGAACCCCTCAGAGTTAGTGGAACTGAAGAAACAGTTGGATGCCATTTTAGAGAAAGGCTTGATTCAACCAAGCGCATCACCATGGAGATCACCAGTGTTATTCGTCGACAAGAAAGATGGAGGCAACCGTCTATGCATAGATTACAGAAAATTGAATGATGTCACTATCAAGAACAAGTACCCCTTGCCCAAGATATAGGATCTTTTTGATCAGTTGACTGGAGCCTAGGTATTCTCAAAGATTGATCTTAGGACTGGTTATCACCAACCTAAGATTCGTGCAACGGATATTCCAAAGACCGCCTTTACTACTCGCTATGGTTTATACGACTATACCGTTATGTCTTTTGGATTAACCAATGCCCCTGCTTATTTCATGAATCTCATGAATAAGATCTTTATGAATTTCCTAGATAAGTTTGTAGTTGTGTTTATCGATGACATTCTTATCTACTCCAAATCAGAAGAAGAGCATGAGCAACATCTGAGAGTTATCCTAGAAACCCTAAGAGAGCATCAGTTATATGCCAAGTTCAGCAAGTGTGAGTTTTGGCTGAAGGAAGTAGGATTCCTAGGACATATTGTGTCTGCCGGAGGAGTCTCTGTTGATCCCGCCAAGATCAAAGATGTCGAAGAATGGGAAGACCCAACCACTCAAACCCAAGTCCGTGCATTTCTCGGATTAGCAGGATACTACCACAAGTTCGTGGAAGGATTCTCGAGCATCGCTCGACCCATGACCCAATTGTTGAAGAAGGACAAGAAGTTTGAATGGACAGACAAATGTGAAGCCAATTTCCAGGAGCTGAAGAAGAGATTGATATCAGCCCCAATATTGGTCATGCTAGACATCAAGAAGCCATTTGATGTGTACTGTGATGCATCCAAGATTGGTCTAGGGTGTGTATTGATGCAAGAAGGCAAAGTTATCGCGTATCTGTCTCGATAACTGAAGCAGCATGAACAGAACTATCCAACCCCTGATCTTGAGCTAGCAGCCGTGGTTCTAGCATTGAAGACATGGCGTCATTACCTGATGGGCAATCGCTGTGAGATTTACTCAGATCACAAGAGCTTAAAATATATCTTCACTCAGAAGGAGCTGAATATGAGACAAAGGAGATGGATAGAGTTAATCAAGGATTATGACCTTGACATTCACTATCACCCCGACAAAGTCAATGTGGTAGCGGATGCTCTTAGCAGATTGCCGTGTAGGATTAACACCATGATCAAGGAGAAGCAGCCAAGTTTGTATGAAGAGTTGGAGCAGTTCAGGACTGAATTAGTTAGCAAAGGATTCTTGGCTAGCATTGCACTTCAACCCACTTTGATTAGCCAAATCAAGGAACCCAGAAAGGGAATGAAAGTATCGATGGAATCAAACGTCGTATTGATACAGGAAAGGTACCTGGATTCACTGAAGACGAGGAAGGAGTACTGTGGTACAAAGGACGTATCTGTGTGCCAGCAGATTTGGAGCTAAAGCAAGTTATCATGAAGGAAGCTCATGATACTCTTTATTCTATCCATCCAGGAGGAACGAAGATGTATCAGGATTTGAAGGAGCAATTTTGGTGGCACAAGATGAAGAGAGAAATTGGAAGCTACATTGCCAAATGTGACATCTGTCAAAGAGTCAAAGTAGAGCATCAGAGACCTACAGGACTGTTGCAACCATTGCAGATTCCAGAATGGAAATGGGATTCTGTCGGAATGGACTTTATCACCGGTTTACCTACTTCTAGTAGGGGAAATGACTCAATATGGGTCATAGTTGATAGACTGTCCAAGGTAGCCCACTTTATACCTGTCAAGACAACTTCCTAGAGTGCAAAGTTAGCAGAGCTATACATTGCTAGGATTGTTAGTCTGCATGGAACCCCCAAGACCATTGTATCAGATCGAGGAACTCAGTTTACCTCGAGATTTTGGCAGAAAGTCCAAGAAGGATTAGGAACCAAGTTAAACTTCAGCACAGCGTATCACCCACAAACTGATGGATAGACTGAGAGAGTCAACCAGATCCTAGAGGATATGCTTAGAGCTTGTGTGTTGGAATGCGGATCAAAATGGGAAGACTGCCTGCCTTTCGCAGAATTCTCATATAACAATAGTTATCAAGCTAGTTTGCAGATGGCACCATTTGAATTTCTATACGGAAGAAACTGTCGTACCCCTTTGAATTGGTCGCAAGTAGGAGAGAGTCAGATCTTTGGACCCGACATTCTCCGAGAAGCAGAAGAGAAAGTTCACAAAGTCCGTGAGCACCTCAAGACCATCCAATCCAGAGAGAAGAGTTATGCTGACAAGAGAAGGAGAGACCTGACTTTCAATGTCGGAGATTTTGTATATCTCAAGGTTTCACCATTGAAGGGAACTCCACGCTTTAGTCTAAAGGGAAAGTTAGCCCCCAGATATATCGGACCTTTCAAAATTCTGAACCGTCGAGGAGAAGTATCGTACCAACTGGAACTGCCTGAAGAGATATCAACCATCCACAATGTGTTCCATATCTCGTTACTTCGCAAATGTTTGGAAGTGCCGGAGAAGATTGAAGTTTTCAAGAACATCGATCACAGAGCTGTGGAAATCAACAATGACTTGACCTATAGAGAAGTACCCATCCGTATCTTAGAAGAAGCCTACAGAACCACCAGGACCAGGAGTATCAAGTTTCTCAAGATTCAGTGGAGCAACCATACCGAGGAGGAAGCCACTTGGGAGCGAGAAGATTACATCCGGACAGAGTTCCCAGATCTCTTTAGTTCCTAGTTTTCTTTGTAAATCTCAGGACAAGATTTTTTTTAAGGGGGAAGGTTTGTAACATCCCAAAACTTCAATCCAAGCTTATCAAGATCTAAATCATCAAAATTTAGGGTTAACAAAAACTTTTCCAAATTAAAAATGAAAGCATTCATGTGTATGTGCATTTAAATTAGGAATTGATTTGAATTGCCATGGTTCTGTGATTCTTTGGTTGTAAAATGTTTCTTAGGTGATTTAAACATCATCAACATCATTCCCAAACTTTTACTAAAGAAAATCAAATAAAAAACAATTAAAAAGGAGGAATGGTCATGTTGGCCATTTTAATCCACTACACTACTTTGAGTGTTCCTAGCACTCATTTCTTAACAGAAACAATTCATGATCTTTGCACCCCTTGATAGTACACATAATGAGGTACCAAGGCCCACCTCTTGATCTGCTAAAAACATTCTTTTGCTTATTTCAAATGGCATGTGAAAATTGAATTCAATGCATACGCATAGATCACCCCTATTTGAAAAACCATCAAAATGAGCTCCACTTTCAAAATCCTTGCAACCAGAGACTACCTAGCAATAGTGTAGATCACCCAAATTTTTTGAAACCAAAATTCAAAAGTTTACTTCTTGCGGCCATTTCATCAAACAGGTGGCAAGCACAAATCTGGCCAAATTCAAAACACTATTTTGAGTAGTGATTTTGGTCACCATTTGGGCCTAACGCGGTCCCCTTGTCCCCCCAGTGCACCCCCTACCCTTGCTAGCCCGGCCAAACCCTGTGCACACGACCAAATGGTCATGGCCATTAAGGCCGAGCACCTTGAGCACCCTCACCGGCGACATCGCGCCATAGCAGCCGCCAGCCTCTCTCACCTTGTCCAGCACGTCGCCCGTGGTCCACCTCCACCGTCCAACCAGCCCTAGCCTAGAGACAGAGACCAGAACAGCCAAGAACCGCCGTGCCCGGAGCTGGTCGACCATGCCGACACTGCCCGCAGAGCGCGCCCTGTCCCCGCGTGCACAGACCACCCCTCGGTCGCAGCCCGCGCCTACCGCTCCGCCAGGACCTAGGGAACACCCCAGACACCCCTGCTGGCCGCCCAACGCACCCCAGCCACCGCTCGCCATCGAACCCGCAGCCTCTGCCGCCCAGAGCGCGTGACGCTCCCGACCAGCACAAAGCTCGCCTTGCCATGCCTTTAAGCCTCAACGCACCACCAGGAGACAGGCCACCGTCCCCTACCTCGAGCCATGCCTCTAGCCCCCTGCGCCGCCCTCACCGGAGTCGGCTGCCCACATTGCTCGGTCTCACCGTCGGGCCTATATAAGCCGGCCACCCCAGCCTCTTTTCTCCACACTCAGTCACTTCCCACCTCTCACTGAACCTCACCCACCTCTCGACGACGCCGCTCGTGCTCTGCCTTGCCGGAATTGGAGCCAGAGCCGCCGCAGCAGGAGGAGAAGGGCGCCTGCGATTTAGGGCACGCCAAGCTCCGCCGCAACCGCGCCACGCCTCGCCGTCGTCTTCCAGCCCGTTTGCCCGCCTCACCAACCTTGCTGGTGCCCTGGTACGCCCCCAGTCGACCCCCACCGCCGCGTCTAGGTCAAGTACTTGCCGGAGTAATCCGTCGACGACGATGAACCCCCACCGTTAGATCCCCTTTTAATCGTGCGGCCTAGAATGCTAGATACCGTTTTGGTGTTTTTGTGCCGCTGACTGGTTGAGCCCGCATGTCAGCTGGGCCCCGTGCCGCGGAGCGCCACTGGGCCGGCCCATGTTCGTTCCCGCGCTAGCCCAGCCGTTCAAATTTGGTTTTTTCTTTTTAAGTTGAATCTAGTTTTTGTCCTCTAGTTTAAAAATTAATTTAGAGAGTTTTACAAATCCATTTTGCATGAAATCAATTTTTCCTGAAAGATATTAAGATGATCTATCCAAGAACATTTGGTTTAATTCAATTAGAGTTATAGATCTCTCCTAATAGAAATAATAAAACACAAGCATTTGCACCTTGCAACATTTTTATAAAATCAACCAAGTTAGCTTTTGAGTTGTTTCCAACTCACAAAAATCACATTTCATCATATCTATCTAAATATGTAATAATATTAAGGTTTACATGTAGTGACTTTGGACTAGTACCAAAATAATGCTATATAGGCATTTCTAGTCACTTTAAATTATTAAATAATAAACTTAAACCAAAGTAATATTGATCCAACCTTTAATTCTCATTCCCATGTGTTAAGATATGTGGTGATGACATGTGTCAATATGATCACATATTTTAAATGGAGAATATTAAATTTTAGTTAAATTTTTTTCAATGAGTAGAAATTACTTTGCTAAATTAAAAAGAATGAAACTAGTGAATTAAACTTGTGATGGTTGTGATGATAATAGATCATCAAATGTGTGTTTTAGAATACTAATTAGACTAGTTAAGTATTGTTTGGTGATTGTGTACTCCGTATGTCTTTATAGACGATAGTACCGACCAAGCTTTCGAGGAGGAGGAGTTCTACCAAGAAGAAGAAGAAAACTTCAACCACAACACCAACCAAGGCAAGCCACCATTAACAATGCAAGTGAACACTTGCAAGTTTAGTGTTTATCAAGCTAGGATCAAATTAGATGGTTTAGCCAAGATGCCTTAGGCATGCCTTAATCACACTCCTTTGACTATTAGTATCCCAAGTCTTATTTACAACTTTTACCTCCCTTAGTTTACACAAAGTTCTTTACTTGTTTTAAAGGTAGCATAAAAAGTATAAAACTTGACCTATTTAGAACACTTTAGATGTCATTCTATGGCATGAGATTGAACCCATATTTTCAACCTTAGTGAACACTCTTAACTTAGTAGTTTAAAGTAGATCAAAAACTTGAGTCACTTTAGATGGGAACACTTGGTGAAAATGGATTATGAAAACCTTGGAATGATGAGTCATTCTATTGAGATGTTTTGACATGTGTTGAGAAACACAAATGGTTTATGATGGTGAAAATGTTGAGGCCTGAGCCTTAACCCTTTTATAAAACTGATGGTTGGATTCAGATGCGATACCATTCCAAATTTACCATACAACCACACTACCTGAATTGGGTAAGGCTTAGCTGGAAATTTATATGCATTAGTATTAGTTCCCTCGCGGGAGAGGTTTGAGCTGAGGCTACCTCTCAATGTTGTCCACCTATGTAGTGCCCAAGATGACAGATGGTCATGGTTGGGAGGCCATGCTCATAGGAGAGGATCTTATACTAGGGTGTGTAACGGGAAAGTTATGTTTGATTATCTGCATACTAAGTATGATGATTCAGGGTTATCCCTGACAGATGTATCGAATCTTGTGGTGAAAGTGTACCACCTCTGCAGAGTGTCAAACTATTCGAATAGCCGCGTCCGCGGTTATGGACAGTTGGAATGGCCATACTGTTTCGTTGTCAGATGTTTTCCAAACAACTTATGAAATGAATGATGAACTTTGACTTGACCACAATAGGGTTGTGTTTATGACAATAGCTTCCCAACTTAAGTGATGCTAGAACTTTATCTTATCTTTCTTTGCTTCAGAACTCAGCTTAGGTTTCAAACTTAACTTTATAGTTAAACTTAGATTTATCACTTTAATTTAGAACTATATTACTTGTAGAGGTAGTTTGCGAGTACTTAAAGAGTACTCATGGCTTTTGTCCCTGGCTATTCTCATGGCCAGATTATGAAGGAGACTATCAAGATGATGGCCAGTGGGACGGCTATGATAACTAGGACTACCTGCCTTCGTCAGGATTGCCTGTGCCCCTGAAGATGGACCCCACCGCTATGCTTTATATTTATTTCCGCTGCTTGTTGTATTAAGATTGGATCATGAGATCCTTATTTGTGTAAGACCTTATGTATGGTTTGTAATGGATGATGTACTGTGATATCCAATCCGTTATGTCCCGCAAAAATGGTAATCCTGGGATTGCGAGGTATGTCATAACGGGCATCTGGGATTAAAAATCCTGGTGTTGACAATATGCTTGACAAGTTATAAGTTGAAATCTCATGCCCCTTACTTATGAGTACCGAACCTCATGCTACTCAACTTGAGTCACGAGTAAGCTCTTGTCATTCTAAATACATGTGTATCATTGAGAACCGCCAACGGGGTACCCCTTGCACATGACACAGGAGCTATCCCATAATCAAAATGACAAGGCAAGCAGACAGTGAGCATCTCAGCGATCTTTTTATTTGCTATTTGCATAGGTTTTTTATTGAGGATGCTTCATAGAATGCTCACTATAGTTATGCTGCAAGTTTCCACCATGATTAGGCATGGCTTAGGCTAGCGGCCCAGGCATTTCTCTAACACACATATAAACTCCATGATCTTACAAGTTCCACTTTTATTTCACACCACCGGGATCCATAAGCAAAAGAACATGATATCAACTAGGTAGAAAGTACCAAATGAAGTGTTGAAAGCGGTCCCCATGATCCATGGTTCGGCTAACTTCAACTCATAAAGCGCAAGCATATACGCAACAAAGAAGGATCCAATGGTTCAAGTTTATTAAATGCAAGAAAGTAAAGTGTGCCATCAAGTTCGTGAGAGCTTTAATCACTAATTTTCACATAACAAGTTTAATTTGGGAGGTAGATAAAACAAGAATTTACTTGGAATAGCAATAATGCTAATATGTAGGTATGGTGGACACGAATGGCAAAGGTTTTGGTTTAAAGGAGGTGGATGCACGAGAAGAATACCCTCTCAGTACAGGTTTTTGGCTAGCAAGGCTGGGTAGCAAGTATAAGAGTTGAAGGAAACAACCAAACATACAAGTGATAAAGACAAACATGCAATCTTCCTTGGAAGCACAAACGATCTTAACTAGAGAATAATAGACTTATGAGCAGAAATATGATGAAATAATTTTTCTTTAAAGGTACTTTTATCTTTTTCATTCAACTCTCAAAAATAGTGTTGCTACTGACCGAGACAGGTTTGCCAAAACCAACTACATTAACTCGATGATCCCAAAGTGATACCAATACTAACAACAAGATCAATCATACAACCACGGATTGAAAACTAATATAAGCTATGCAAAAGAGTGAATGATAGAACTTCTCATTAATATTACATAACGACAACTCACACCATGGGATACATATCTAACGAGAGAGGGGACAGTTCCATAGTGCAAACCATACTACATAATAACTCCTCCATTCATGATATGACTCTACTAAAAGGGTAAAAAGATAGAAGATAGTGATGTGATACCGCGGCACTCCCCCAAGCTTGGAACAAACCAGGGGATGCCAAACCTGATGATGAGTTAGTCCTTCGGTGGTGGTGGTAATATTTTTGATGTGAGGAAATTTTCCAGCATCTTGTGAAGCCTATTATTCTCCCATTGAAGCATGTCCACCTTCCTCCTCAAGTCTCGGTACTTATCATAGAACTCCTTGGTGACTCGTAGGACTTCCGTTGATGCAGGGCAAGTGACTAAAGGTACCAGCCCCTGCTTGGGGTCTTGGAGATCTTCCTCCATAGGCTCCTTCCCTTTATCCTTGGCGGGCACCATTGCGCTTCTAAGCTTCAAGAATAGTTCCTGGCAGAAACAAATCGAAACAAAAACACTACGAAAACACGATATACTAACCTCGGGGGACCCAGGGGATTATACATTACGAAGTTTCACAACAAAAGGAAGGTACTGGGAGAAAACGGGTAGGAGACGGAGTCCGAGGTGGACTCACCACCTGGTGGCGCGGCTAGGGGTGAGCCCGCGCCACAGGGTGGTGTGGGCTACCCCGGCTCCGGTTCCGTCCCTTTTTCGCTTCGTAACTTTCCTTATCGACTAAAAACTGCAAAAATATAGTTGTATTGTATTTTCGCGGAACTTTTCTTACCAGAACTGTTACCTATTTGAAAACAGACTCTACAGGTCTCTGAATTTGGTCCTCGATGAATTTCTCCGGAGTTATAACTTGAAAGGCATCAACATCTTCATTGTAAGAATCTCCAGCAATATAGTGTTTGAGTCGGTGTCCATTCACTACTTGTGTAGTATTATCTTTTAGAGAAGAAATTTTTATTGCTCCTGAACGGTATACTTCTTCAATGATTAAAGATCCTTCCCATTTTGATAGTAGCTTACCTGCAAAAAATCTGAGATGAGACCTATACAATAGAACTTTCTCACCAACATGAAATTCTCTCTTAAGTATTCGCTTGCCATGCCATCTTTTAACTTTTTCCTTAAAGAGCCTAGCATTCGCATAGGCTTCACTCCTCCATTCATCTAAAGAACTTAAGTCAAATAATATTTTCTCACCAGCGAGCTTACAATCTCAATTTAGTTCTTTCACTGCCTAGTAAGCTTTCTGTTCTAATTCTAAGGGTAGGTGGCAAGCTTTCCCATAAACCATTTTATAAGGAGACATTCCCATAGGATTTTTGTAAGCAGTTCTGTAAGCCCATAAAGCATCATTCAACTTCTTAGCCCAGTTTTTTCTATACCTATTAACAGTCTTTTGCAAGATAGATTTAATTTCTCTATTTGATAACTCTACTTGACCGCTAGTTTGGGGGTGATAAGCTGAAGCAATTCTATGATTAACATCATATTTAGCAAGGGTTTTCCTAAAACCACCATGAATGAAATGAGAACCCCCATCAGTCATGAGATACCTAGGCACCCCAAACCTAGGAAAGATAATATCTTTATGCATTTTTAGAGAAGTCTCCCCGTCAACACTCTTTGTAGGAATGGCTTCTACCCACTTAGTAACATAATCAACGGCAACAAGAATATGAGTGTAGCCTTTTGAAGGAGGGAAATGACCCATAAAGTCAAATCCCCAACATTCAAAAGGTTCAATAACTAGAGAGTAGTTCATAGGCATTTCATTGCGTCTAGAAATATTACCAACACGCTGACATTCATCACAAGATAAAACAAATTTTCTTGCATCTTTAAAAAGCATAGGCCAGTAGAAACCTGATTGTAGTACCTTTTGTGCAGTTCTATCTCCTGCATGATGTCCTCCATAGGCACTACCATGACATTTATGCAATATCTCCTTTTGTTCATATTCTGGAACACATCTTCGCATAATACCATCCACTCCTTCTTTGTATAAGTGTGGGTCATCCCAAAAATAATGCCTCAAATCATAGAAGAAATTTCTTCTTTGCTGAGCTGTAAAAGTTGGAGGCAAATACTTGGAGACAATAAAGTTAGCATAATCAGCATACCAAGGGCTTCTTCGCGAGCTCACCCCTACTACAGCTAACTGTTCATTTGGGAAACTATCATTAACAGGCATAAGGTCAAAAGAGATGTTTTCCAAACGAGATAAATTATCAGCTACAGGGTTTTCAGCACCCTTCCTATCTACTATATGTAGATCAAACTCTTGTAAAAGAAGTACCCATCTAACAAGCCTAGGCTTAGCGTCCTTCTTCGTCATAAGATATTTAATAGCAGCATGATCAGTATGAATGGTTACTTTTGAGTCCACAATATAGGGCCTAAACTTATCACAGGCAAAAACAACAGCTAGAAATTCCTTTTTAGTAGTGGCATAATTCCTTTGAGAAGCGTCTAGAGTCTTACTAGCATAATGGATAACGTTTAACTTTTTATCAATACGTTGCCCAAGGACAACCCCTACAGCAAAATCACTAGCATCACATATTATTCAAAGGGTAAACTCCAATCAGGTGGTTGAACAATAGGGGCTGTAGTTAAAGCCTTCTTAAGAGTTTCAAAAGCTTCCCTACAATCATCATCAAAAACGAAGGGTACGTCTTTTTGAAGAATATTAGTGAGAGGTTTTGATATCCTAGAGAAGTCTTTAATAAACCTCCTATAGAAACCAGCATGACCAAGGATACTACGAATACCTTTGATGTCTCTTAGACATGGTATCTTCTCAATTGCCTCAACCTTAGCTCTATCAACTTTTATGCCTCTTTTAGAAAATTTATGACCAAGAACAATCCCTTCATTAACCATGAAGTGGCATTTCTCCCAATTAAGAACAAGATTAGTTTCTTCACATATCTGCAAAACTTTATCAAGGTTGTGCAGACAGTTATCAAAAGAAGTTCCATAGACAGAAAAGTCATCCATGAACACTTCTACAATTTCTTCACAAAAACCATGAAAGATAGCAGACATGCACCTTTGGAAAGTAGAAGGAGCATTACATAAACCAAAAGGCATACGTCTATAAGCATAAGTTCCATAAGGGCAAGTAAAAGTATTTTTTTCTTGATCTTGTTGTTTAACAACAATTTGAGAGAAACCAAAATAACCATCAAGAAAACAAAAATGGGTCTTTTTAGAAAACCTTTCCAACATTTGATCAATAAAAGGAAGCGGGTAGTGATCTTTCTTAGTAACTTTATTGACTTTCCTAAAATCGATGCACATCCTATAGCCTACCACTATTCTTTGAGGAATAAGCTCATCATTATCATTAGGGACAACGGTAATACCTCCCATTTTAGGAACACAATGAACAAGACTAACCCATTCACTATCAGCAATTGGGTAAATAATACCAGCATCAAGGAGATTCAATACCTCATTCCTTACCACTTCCTTTATCCTAGGATTCAAACGTCATTGGTGCTCCACTACTGGCTTCGCATCTGGTTCTATGTTGATAGAATGCTGACATATAGTAGGTGAAATCCCTTTTAAATCATCCAGAGTATAGCCCATAGCTCCTCGATGTTTTCTCAAAACTTCCAATAACCTTTCTTCTTCCTTCCCTGAAAGTTTAGCGCTAACAATAACAGGATATATCTTTTTATCATCAATATAAGCATATTTAAGATCACCAGGGAGAGATTTTAGATCGAAAACCAAATCCTTTTTAGGTGGCATCGTGGTACCCAAGTCTTCTACATGCAAGTCGTGCTTAAGCATCATAGGTTGATCACGGAGAATCCTGTCAATCTCATTCCTTTCTTCCATGAAGATTTCACTTTCATGATCTTCCATAAATTGCTGCAAAGCATTGTTAGGAGCAAGAGAAATAGAAGCAAGTTGTTCAACCCTAAAATCCTCATTATGGGTTTCCTCTTCGCAAGGTTCTTTAGCAAATTTCGAAAAATTAAACTCATAAGATTCCCCATCAAACTTAGTCAAGATTTTCTCCCTCTTGCAATCAATAATAGCTCCAAAAGTACTCAAGAAAGGTCTATCGAAAACGATAGGGTAGGTTTTACTAGCAGCCGAACCAAGTACTAGAAAATCAGCAGGGTACTTAATCTTACCACAAAGAACTTCCACGTCTCATACAATACCAATTGGAGAGATGGTCTCTCTATTAGCAAGGTGAATAACCACATCAATCTCTTCCAACTCGCAAGGACTGATTTCATGCATAATTTCTCTGTAAACCTCATAAGGAATAGCACTATAACTTGCACCAATATCACATAAACCATAATAGCAATGATCACCAATTCTAACAGAAAGCACGGGAACACTAGCCGTTATAGTTCTATTGGGATGTGAAACAATATTAGAAGCATCCTCACAAAAGACTATGTGCCCATCTTCTACACTTTTAGTGACAAGGTCTTTCGCAATTGCTACCACAAGTTCAATGTTTATTTGTTCATCAGGTTTTACAGTTCTTTTTTCACTTTTGGTGATTACATTAGTTATCATAGGATGGTCCTTTACCTTTTTGAGGAAGGGAATCTTCTCGATATAAGGTTCGGGTAAGATGGGGTCAATAATGCAATACTCAGCACTTCCAATAGGAGCATAGACAACAATATCTTTGTAAGGTGCATGATATTTGTTCCATCCCCTTTTTGGAATTTCGATATAGGAAGAAAAAGCTCTAAAGCAATTCGTAATAACTTGCAAATCAAGACCATAAATAATACTAATATTTTGAAAGTCATCAGTTCCCATAAAAGATTCAATGCATTCATAACCATAATTTATACCTGACTTTCTACCTTTGTCATTCTCCCAAGCTTCAGCATTGTCTTGAATACGGTCCAGAAGATCCCATTTAGCTTATTCTTCCATGCGAGTGAATGATCCAGCACAAGAAGCATCCAATAAATCTTTATCATGTAGAGGGAGCCTTGCATAAAAGTTACTGATAATAATATTGTTGGGGAGCTCATGAATGGGACATTTGAGCATTAGTAACTTCAATCTCCCCCAAGCATGGGCTGTACTTTCTCCATCAAGAGGCCAAAATTTGTATATTTGATTCCGATCTTTATGAATCTCACTAGGAGGATAAAACTTTGAATAAGAGAGAGGCACTATTTCCTCCCATTCCAGAGCTTGACCATTCTTCAGCAGCTTATACCATTCCTCAGCTCTTCCTTTCAGCGACAATGAGAATAACTTCTTCTTAACTTGATATGTAGTAATACCTGCACACTTGAACAACCCGCATAATTCGTGTATAAAGAGCATTTTGAAGGTATGGACAGTTCAACCACACATTATCACTGGGATGGACAGTTCCATCCCCAACATAATAGTTATCCATAACACGATCAATAATTCTTGTAGGTATTTTGAAAACATCATTCTCAGCAGGTGGTGGCTTATCTACTACCTTAGCAGTGGTAGTAGTATTACCAAATAAGAAACTCAGCGAATTTATCCATAACGAAAATAAAGCAACTAACAGAAGTAAACAATACTCACAGTAGAAGTTTCCTTTACCAGTTGCACTCTCCAATAGCGCTTCACACCCAGGCAACGGCGCCAGAAAATAGTCTTGATGACCCACAAGTATAGGGGGTGTATCACAGTATTTTCCATAAGTAAGAGTGTCAAACCCAACGAGGAGCAGAAGGTGCTAGATAGTGGTATGGATCAGGAATTCTCTGCAAATACTTAGCAAACGGATTTTTAGGGGTTTTTTATAAACCAAGTAAACAAAGTACGAGTAAATAAAAGACAGTAGGAATAAATGCAGCAAGTGGCCCAATCTTTTATGCAGCAAAGGACAAGCCGGCTGTATTACTTAAGATGACCAAACGTTCTCGAGGACACATGGGAAGACTGTCAAGTGCTTTCGCTTCATATAGTCGATTAATCTTCTTTAGCTTGCTAAGTGTTGTGTGGGTGAACCTGTGCTAATGTACCGCCCCATCAAAGACTAATACATACTTGTGATTATACCCCTTGCAAACATCCGTAAGTACAAGAAAGTAATTAAGGTAGAAACCTAACCACAACTTTAAACTCTAAGACCCTTACGTCCCTTGTGCAATGGTTTCCTAACGGGGGTTCAGGTTTCTGTCACTCCGGCAACCCCTATGATTAGTAGGCAAATACACAATGCATTCCCCTAGGCCCATATAGGTGAAGTGTCATGTAGTCGACGTTCACATGACACCACTAGAAGAAGTACACCACAACTTAAATAACAATCTATTGAATATTTCTCAATGCAACTCCACTACTAACAACAAGACTTCTCCCATGTCCTCAAGAACAAAAAGAACTAATCACAAGACATCATATGGATCATGATCAGAGAAAGAATAACGATGTATAACAATCTGAATATAAACAATAATTCAATGGTTCACACAATAGCATCAACTACAATGAGTAATCAACACCGGGCAAGTTTCCCCTATGAACTATGCAAGATTCAACGCAATTGTTACAGCAATATGGAGATGGTGATGAGGGTGCTGATGGTGATGATGGTGGTGATGATGATGATCCCGATGAAGTCTAGCTTGATGGTGGTGTTGATGGTGATGATCTCTCTTCTCCGGGAAGGAATTCCCCCAGCAGAAATCTGTTTGCCGGAGAGATCTTTCTCTCTCGGTGTTTTCCGCCCCGCAGAGGCGGCAGAATCTTTCTGTGGTCGCCCTTCGAGTCTTAGGGTTTCGGGAGGATGATATACGCCAGAGGGGAGAGGCTGGAGTGGGCCAGGGTGGCCACACCACCTCCTGGCGCGGCCTAGGGCTGCCCGCGCCATGGGGTGGTGTGGGCCCCCTGTGGCCCATCTCCACTCCATCTTCTTGCATCCTTAGTCTTCTGGAAAAATAGGATTTTCCGTATATTTTCCCGGATTTTCTGATTTTCGCGAATTTTGCCTCCAAGCAGCACCTTTTCCATCAGAATCCTGACTGCAGCGGTCCATGCTCCAAAAGTCATCAGCCGTGCAAAAACAGATGAAATAACATAAGTATCACCTCTCAATACGAAATATATCAATGAATAATAGTGAATTAAGACATAGAATAGTGATGCAAAATGGACGTATCAGATACCACGGTGTCATGCCAATTTATGAATAGAGCAATGCAAGCAAACATTCATAAGACATTCTACAAACTATTAGCGAGCTGGAGCTAATCATAAGAAAGCAAGAACTACTAAGTATCCAAAGATAACATACACCCTACATGAACAGACTAAGCTTGCTCACAGTGATGAGTATATGTACAAAAATGAAAACAAATAGAGTTCGTTACCAGCCTCTTACCATGCCTCAAGTTGTCATTAATCCTCATTATTGCTCTCCACTTGTGTGGCTGGAATTATAATATGAGACCAATATTCCACTGAGGACTGCTACACCCTATAGCAAACTCACAAAACCAAAGAAGAACGACAAATATTTTTTGTGTTTTTGATTTTTAAACAAGAACCAAAAGGGAAAAACAAGCAAAGCAAAATCTTTTTTGGGTTTTTTGAATAGTTCAAACAAAGCAAAAAGGGAAAAACAAACCAAGGCAAAAAGAAGAAGCAAACCAAAGAGAAACAACAAAAATATTTTTGGTCTTTTTGTGTTTTAGAAAGCAAAAGCAAAAGAAGAACGGAAACTAAAAACAGAACGAAAACATGAATATACAAAGTACCGACGCAACATGATATGGAGATGAGTGCGGTGTCGGCGTACCTCCCCCCAAGCTTTGGCTTTTGGCCTAAGTGGGTATCAATCCATGTACGAATAGGGGTTGCAAGCGGGCGGATCTTGGTAAGAATGGTCATAGCTGGGCCCATGAGAAGAAGAACAAGCTCCCCAATCATAAGCGAGCTGCTGATATGAAGATTCTCCCTCATTCGAGGGCTGGACCGAATCATCCGTGACCTCCCTTCCAGTGTCCTACTCCTGTTGGGAGAGCTCTCCCAAGTACGTGTCAAGCTCCTCCTCAGTGAGGGACCATCCTTCCCTGTTATCAAGGTTAAACAAAACAGGTGCAGGCAAAAGAACAACATGCTCGGACTTGCTCTTTCTCCAACCAGCTTTGAGAAAGGTTATTTCATAAGATAACTTACTCATACTAGCCCACGAGGAAACAAATTTATGCTGTATCATGGAATTAAGATCAAGCCTCTCTATGGGAAACTGTGAGTCTAGATGATGAGGCACTAAACCATGCAATGCTAGTAAACGAGAAGCAATGAGGCCTCTACAAATTCCACCTTTCTCCCGGTTAGCAGCAAGACGGAAAGCTATCAAGGCACCCGAGTTGTAAGACCTATCTCGTCTAAGAGCAGCAGAGATAAATGCTAGATCAAACGAAGATAACTTATTGGCAGTTTTCCTAGAAAGAACACACTTGGCAATAAAGTAGGCAAAGTAGCGAATGGAGGGAAGATGAATGTTACGGATTTTTCCACTCTCCTTCAAGAAGCTACTCCCTTGGCAAATTTCTGCATATCAATACATGAGTGGTTCATGTCTCTCCTTAATCTTCCTACATGATCCCGATTGAGGTACCTTAATAGCTGCACAAAAATCATCAAGAGAAAGGTTGACAGCAATATTGTAAATTTTGTAATGGACCATGGGGTTAGGCAAAGAGTGACTAAATTGGAAATCCTGCACCACAGACATGGTTAGCTTCACAAATTGACAAGGTTCATCTTCCAAAAAGTGCTCTAACCCTGCATTAGAAACCAAAGTGTGGAAATCTTGTAGAATTCCTGCAGCTCTCATGAACTCAGAGCATGGATAAATGGAGGCAAAAACTTCCTCCTCCCGGTGGACCTTCATGACCTCAGGTACCCAAAGCTCATGTTGGTTTAGGCGATGTTCATTCATCTTCTTATTCTGAAATTTAAACACCTATTAAATAAGTGATTGCAAAGTAAATATAATGAAGGATTCTACTCATAGGGACTTGCAAGAGGCCTAAACATGCATCAAAACTATATCTCTAAGCATCAAACAAGCTTACAAGCTCTCATAACCAGTCACCTACAGCAGCAAAATACTCAAGATATAATCCACTAAACACAAATCTACTTGGACAAGGGGAGGAGTCACATACCAGGGAACAAATGCTCCAAATTTCAGCAAGAAAGAAGGGCTGAGCAAGGATATCGAAAAAATCGAGAGCAAGCACAGCAAGAACGCGATTTTGAGCAATGAACTGGAGCTTACTCGGGAGAGAGAAGAAAGTTGCAAGTGAGAGAGTTAGTGGGGGGCCAGGGGTGGCCCACACCAGGGCATGGCGCCACCCAGGGCTGGCCGCGCCACCATGTGGTGTGCCTGCCTGGTGGGCCCCCCTAGTACCTCCCAGGTACTCCTCTGCCCCTTTTTTCACGTAAAAATTTAATATGAATTTTCTGGAATTTTTCGAGACACTTTATTTTTGGGCATTTTTCAGAAATAGAAGAATGATTTTTCTGACAGACAATTTTTTTTCTTTTGGAAACATGATGCAAGGACAAAACAAGGCTAGAACTACAGAAGTTCTAAGACACTCTAACATGCAAGCAACTAACAACAAAAGGAAAATTAAACGAAAACAAAAACTAAAATGCAAAGGGTAGAAATAACCGGAGATAATCATAATGAAAACATTGTTTTGTTCAATGGAATCCTTTTGTTAACAAGGTTGATCAAGTCTTGCTACCAAAACAATTGCATATGAAACAAAACTTTGTATTCCACTAATGATTATGTTACCTCAATCTTGATAGCTATGGTCCCAATCATAATAGTTTCAAATTTTTCTCTTGGTATGGGACAATATATTTCTCCAACTTGAATGCCCTCAACATGTTCAATTGAATTCAAACCATAGGTCCTTTCAATCTTCTTGGGGAAATAGACAGTATGTTCCTTGCCATTAACATTGAAGGTCACCTTTCCTTGATTACAATTAATAACGGCTCCTGCAGTATTAAGAAAAGGTCTCCCAAGAATAATAGACATATTATCATCTTCAGGCATTTCAAGCACAACAAAATCAGTTAATATCAAACAATTGTGAGCCACCTGAACAGGTACATCCTCACATATACCCATAGGAATAGTGGTAGATTTATTAGCCATTTGCAAAGATATATCAGTTGGTATTAATTTTTCAACTTGAAGCCTCTTATAGAGAGAGAAAGGCATAACACTAACCCCAGCTCCCAAATCACACAAAGCAGTTCTAACATAACTGTTCTTAATAGAGCAAGGGATATTTGGAATCCCTGGGTCTCCAAGTTTCTTAGGAACCTTACCATTGAAGGAATAATTAGCAAGCAAAGTAGAAATTTCTTCATTAGGGATCTTCCTTTTATTCGAGACAATATCCTTCATATACTTTGAGTAAGGAGGCATTTTAATAGCATCAGTCAAAGGAATTTGCAAGAATAAAGGTTTCATCCACTCACAAAACTTATTATAGTGTTTATCTTCCTTTGACTTGTGTTTCTTATCAGGGAAAGGCATAGGTTTTTGGACCCATGGCTCCCTTTCACTACCGTGTTTCTTAGCAATAAAATCTTCTTTGGTGTATTTAGTATTATTAGTGTGGTTTTCAGGTTGTTCTTCAACTTTTTCTTCATTAGGAACTTCATTTTCTTCATTACCACTTTCGGTTTCAGCATCAGAGATAGATATACTATTAGGATCTATAGCAGGTTCAGAGGGTTCTACAACAGTTTTATGTTTCTTTTTCCTTTTCTTACTAGTAGAACCTCTATTTTCAGCTTGTTGAGAATCCTGCTCAATTCTTTTGGGATGCCCCTCAGGATATAGAGGATTGTGGGTAGCAGCACCACTTCTAGTTCTAATTTCATAAGCATGTTTTTATTTAGCAGCATTAACTAGCAAGTCGTTTTTCACTTTAATGAGTTGATCTATTTGAGTTTGAACCATTTGAACGTGTTTAACAATCATTTTAACATCATTAGAGGTTCTTTCCACAATATCTTTCAACTCAACAATAGCTCTAGTGTTTTCCATTAGATGATTTTGCACCCTTTTATTAAAGTTATCTTGCTTAATAATAAAGATATCGAATTCTTCTAAGCATTGATCAGGAGGTTTAGAGTAAGGGATATCACCTTCATCAAAGTGTTGGAGAGAGTGTACCTCGATCAATAGTGGATGAGTAGTGACTAGGCTTACATAATTCTTCTATAGGAGGTAAATTCTTGACATCTGCAGCTTTAATTCCCTTCTCCTTAAGACATTTCTTAGCTTCCTTCGTCACTTCATCATTTAATTCAATAACTCCCCTCTTCTTTGATGTTGGAATAGGCACCGGAATAGAAGGTTCAGGTACAATTACTTCAGGTATAGCTTATTTAGGAGGAGTCCAATCTTCATAATTCTTACTTATTTTAGCCATTAATTCTTCAGCTTCCATAGGAGTCCTATTCCTGAAAACACAATCAGCACAACTATCTAGGTATGTCCTAGATTCTTCAGTTAGTCCATTATAAAATATATCAAGAAGCTCATTCTTAGGTAATGGACTTCCAGCCTATGCATGAATCAAAGCACAAAACCTTGCCCAAGATTCGGGAAATACCTCTTTTTCTCCTTGTTTAAAATCAAAAAGTTCCTGCAAAATAGCATGTCTAGCACGAGGAGGAAAATATTTCTGCAGAAAAGTACTAATCAAGCACTCAGGGCTATCAATAGATCCAGGCGGTAAATTACTAAACCAAGTTTTAGCTTCTCCTTTCAGTGAAAAGGGCAAAATCTTAGCAACAAAGTAAGTACGCATCTTAACATCATCAGAAAACATGCCACTCATGGTAGAAAGTTCATTCATATGTGCTACCGCACTTTCATTCTTAGTCCCACAAAAAGGTTCTTTCTCAACAGTAGATATGTAAGATAGATCGAGAGAGAAATCATAATCTTTATCTGTAATGTTTATGGTAGAAGCAGCAAACTTAGCAACAGGAGACAATTTGGGTCTAATAGTACGCCTCTCAAGGATACTCTTAGCAGCGCTCCTATCATGGGTGTTCTTACATTCTTTAATAAATTCATCGGTCATCTCAACATAACCATCTTCAATATCATAACTTTCACTAGACTCAGGTGAACTAACAGGTGTGGTAGTGTCTTCATTAGGAGTTTCGGTATTTCCAGCTATAGTTCTAGCAATCGTAGCATCTAGGAAAGGACGTAATGAACCACTCTTATCAAGCATAGTAGAAGCAGCATCATAAGCATTAGAAGTTTCAGATTCAGCAGTAGTAGTAGTGTGTGTAGCATGTGTATGTGGTGGTGTAACGAGCTTACTTATAACAGACGGTGAATCAAGAGCAGCAGAGGTGTTCAGAACCGTACCTCTTCTTGTAGTGGATGGTAAAATAGGAAACTTGCCATCACGAGACTTACCCATGATGGATGGATAGCAGCGAACAATAGAGAATCCAAGTGAACTTAATAAATAAAGCTATGATCCCCGGCAACGGCGCCAGAAAATAGTCTTGATGACCCACAAGTATAGGGGGTGTATCGCAGTATTTTCGAGGGAAGTGAAACCCAATTTATTGATTCGACACAAGGGGAGCCAAAGAATATTTATAAGCCTTAACAACTGAGTTGTCAATTCAGCTGCACCTGGAAACAATCTTGCTCACAACAGTTTATCAGTAGCAACAATTTTGTAGTAGGAATAGCACAGTAGCAACAGTAGTAAAGTAAAGACAACAGTAACAAAAGCAGTAAACAGTGGGATTCGAGTGTGATAGGCATAGGGATGGATGGACGGGCGTTGCATGGACAAGACAATTCACATAGCAATCAGAACATAGGGCATTTGCAGATAAATAAGATAAAGCATCCAAGTACTAGACAATCCTAGGCATGTGTTCCATATATAGTCATACGTGCTCGCAATGAGAACTTGCACAACATCTTTTGTCCTGCCAGCCCGTTTGTAGCGGGGCCTCAAGGGAACTACTGGCAATTAAGGTGCTCCTTTTAATAGAGCACTAGAACAAAGCATTAACACTCCGTGAACACATGTGATTTTTCACATCAAAGCCATTCCCTCCGGTTATCCCGATTTCTGTCACTTCGGGGCCGTTGGTTCGGGACAACAACGTGTGTATACAACTTGTAGATAAGACCAAAAACAATACTATCATAATGAATCAATAACATGTTCAGATCTGAAATCATGGCACTCGGGCCCTAGTGACAAGCATTAAGCACAACAAGTCGCAACAAAGTCATAAAGCACTAATAAAAGATACTAGGCACCATGCCCTAACAATCTGATGCCATTACATGAACAATCTCATCCAATCCCTACCATCCCCATGGCCTACAACGGGGGATTACTCACTCATAGATGGGGGAAACATGGATGGTCGATGGAGAAGCGATGGTGATGATGATGGCGATGATCTCCTCCAATTCCCCGTCTCGACAGGGTGCCAGAACGGAGTTTCTGGTGCTGTTTCATGGAATATGGTGGTGGCGGCGGAGCAGAACCCCTTCTAGAAAAACGTCGAAACCCCCTGAAGTTTTTAGGTCAGAAGGCTCCTTATAGGCGAAGAGAGAGGCTGAGGGGGTGCCTGGGGGGCCCACACCAGCCCCTGGCGCAGCCTGGCCGAGCCCGCGCTAGCAGGTGGTGTGGCCACCCCCTGGCTCTTCTCCGTCTTGTATTCTGGCTCCCGGAGTCTTCGGATGAAATAGGATATTTGGCATATTTTCCCGGATTTTTCCTGATAGTTGGTTTTCTGCACAAAAAGTAGACACCAAGGCAATTCTGCTGAAAACACCGTCAGTCCGCATTAGTTGTATCCAAATCACATAAGTTTAGAGGACAAACAATAGCCAAAGTGTTCGGGAAAGTAGATACGTTTTGGACATATCAGCGGACAGTATGGGCGTGCCCTTCCCGTACCTGTGGTCGTTAAGCCTTCTGAATCCTTGGAATGCTTCCCCAATTACTTGGTCGTGTAGACTTCCTCAAAAACCTTCATTATGTCTCCTAAATTTTGCATTAAAAAACGTGATTTTCTGCACAACACAATTCAAAGAAAGGTTTTGCATATCTTTGCAATTATTAGCTATTAGTGGC
Source organism: Avena eriantha (assembly GCA_910589775.1). Lineage (NCBI taxonomy): Eukaryota > Viridiplantae > Streptophyta > Magnoliopsida > Poales > Poaceae > Avena > Avena eriantha. Next base: position 392,235,202 of record OU342745.1, read on the forward strand.
AAGGATTGACAGTTTTTTCAATTGCTTGACCAAAAACAATGTTTAAACACGGTGGAAGATGTCAAATTTTGGAGCCATCAGTTAGCTATCATGATTGAGTGTGCAAAGTCTGATGGCCAAATTGAAGGTGTGATTCCCCATCTAGTCGATGGAGGTTTATCTATCATTCAATATGCCGACGATACAATTTCATTTATAGAACACGATCTTGAAAAGGCAAAAAACCTGAAACTTATACTTGCAGCTTTTGAACAACTTTCGGGATTCAAGATTATAACTTCCTGAAGGGAATATGCCTGAGATGCAATAATAAAGTGGTTATTATCTTATTCCATGTTTATAATAAATGTTTATTTTGCATGCTATAATTGTGTTAATTGGAAACATTAATACATGTGTGTTTAATAAACAAAATAAAGAGTTCCTAGTTATGTCTCTCATATAAACTAGCTCGTTGATTAGTAAGATGATCAATGTTTCCTGATCATGGACATTGGATGTTGTTAATAACGAGGTCACAACATTGGTAGAATGATGTGATGAACATTCATCCAACATATAGCAATACGATCAAAGTCATTGTGTTAAAATTGCTATAACATCATAAGAAGTAATTCTAGTCCTTATACCATGATATCATGTCAATCACTAACACTAAAAGAGTAACTTGATAACATCAAACGTCACACCATAATAGGGTGACAATAAAGGTGAGTTCAGATACTCCAAAGGTATTATGTAGAGGCTCATGGATCAAGACTGAAATTTGTCCACCCCGATGACGGATAGATATACTCTGCGCCCTCTTGGTGATATCACATTGAGATAGCTTGCAAGCAAGTTATGTGATCATTAGAATGTTATATCACGGGAACGAGAAAAGAGTGCATGTCGGTAATGATATCAAACTAGGTATGGAGATACCAATGATCAAATCTTGGACATGTAATATATCGCGAGACAAAAGGATTTAGTTACAACGTTAAAAGGTTCACATGATCACAGGAGTCATCGTTGAATGTGTGAGAGTCAGTACGAATCTCCAGGTCCCGCTACTGATTATTGATGGGAGAAGGGTCTCGATCATGTCTGTATTATTCGCAAACTATAGGGTGACACACTTAAGGGATACCGACACCATTTAGGAGCAAATGTGTTTCAGATAAAGATTAAGAAAGCGTTGGAATCATTTTGATGGAAACCGAAATTGTTTCGGGTGAAATTGAAGAAACTGGTTCTGCATGTGATATTAAAATATTGCAGGGTGTTTTATGTGAATGTTTGTTAATTAAAGTAGTTAAAAAATTCTGAATAAAATAAATAAAAATAGTTTTATTTAATGAGAGTTGCATTAATTTTGGTGGGAAATTAATGCATGTGAGTGGGAGTGTGAGTGGAGGCATGTCTATGTAAGTGGAGCATCCACCCACGTGAATGAAGGAAGAGGTGGGGGAACCTCCATGGCCGCTGGCCATGGGAGGGGGCTGCACCCCTCTCCTCCTCTCACATTACACCTCATCGTGAAGGATCTCTCCCCTCTAGAAATTATTCCCCATGGTCTCGGATTAGCGAGATACATGTTCCCGGTGGCTTTGTCTAAAAGAAGTTTCTACTTTCGTTACATCGCTAGAGCGAGGACGCAGAGGTTGTCGGATACCGGACGTGTGTGCGATCATGGATGCATCGTTATTTTGCGGTGCTGGACTTGCTGGTGCTGGACCTGCTGGACTCGCTGGATTTTATCACGATCTTGGGATCGGCAAGTGTACGACTACATCATCCATGCGTACAACCTCGTAACGCTTTGTCGCTCTTCAAGGGTATGTTTTCTATGGATGTATATCCATCCATTGATTTTATCTAGGTAGATATATCTTGGTGCTTAGTTATTCACATCGTAGGAATTTTTTGTTTTCTATGTTGTGAACCCAACACTACCATAAAAGAGAATTGTTTTGTCTTGGTGAGGCCCAGGATGCGGCTGCCCTTTATGCTGAGCTTTTTGGTTGTAGTCAGGGCGTATTTCCAATTAAGCATTCGGGTATTCCGGTTCATTATCATAGGCTTACAAATGCTGAATGGAAAATCATCGAGGAAAGATTGCAGTTACGATTGAGTAGCTAGAAAGATAAACTGCTCTCCATAGGAGGGAGATTGGTACTTATTAATTCAGTACTAAGTAATATGGTAATGTATATGATATTATTCTTCCAACTTCCAAATGGAGTCTTACAAAGACTGGATTATTTCTGATCAAGATTCTGTTGGCAGGGAGATAGTGAGAAAAAGAAGTATAGACTAGCTAAATGGAGTGTGCTTTGTCGACCCAAAGAACAAGGTGGGTTGGGTATTCATGATCTGGAGATCATGAATATAGCCGTACTTACTAAGTGGCTCTTTAAGTTATTAACTGAAGAGAGGGTATGTAAAACGCTACTTAAAAGAAAATATGTTAACACAAAAGCATTGTCCCAAATGGTTTGGAAACCTGGCGAGTCTCACTTTTTGGCCGGTCTGATGGCAACAAAGAAAAGTTTCTTCCAATTTGGATCATTTTCTATCGAGGACGGATCTCAGATACGATTTTGGGAGGATAAGTAGCTTGGTACTACTACACTCCGTGAATAATATTCCGCATTGTATTCTATCATCCGTTAGAAGGGGGAAACGATCGCCATCGTATTGGAATTGTTCCCTCCAAACGTGACCTTTAGGAGAGATTTAATTGGAACCAGACTTGACTCTTGGATCGCACTGCTACATTGATTAGTAAATGTTCAACTGTCAACTAGGCCTGATGAATTTCGTTGGAATTTAAGTGCGAATGGTTCATTCTCCATCAGTTCCTTATACAATGCACTTGTCCAGCCAGTCATACCAGCTTTGGATAATAGGATGATCTGGAAAATGAAGATACCTCTAAAAAACAAAATCTTCGCTTGGTACCTTCGTCGAGGGATATCCTTACAAAAGGTAATCTTATTAGGCGGAATTTGCACGGGAATCCTGAGTGTGTGTTTTGTCATCATAATGCGACAATCAAACACATGTTTTTCTAATGCAACTTCGCTAGGTCTATATGTTCAGTTACCCAAGTAGTTTCAGGTTTGCATCCACCACATAGTATTGCCAATATTTTTGGAAATTGGTTACAGGGTATAGATCACAAGTATAAGTTACTTCTTCGGGTTGGAGCGATTTCCATTACATGGTCGCTATGGATATGTAGAAATAACAAAGTTTTTAATGATTTAAATTGTTATCGGTGTACCAACACCCTGCGTTCTTGGTCGGCCCTACATCGTGTAGAGTATCACGACCTTTTTCGGAGGTGTGTATGCGTCTGGAGGATACGTCGCGGTATTTGGTCACCTGGCATGGATGGCCGCATAATCTATGGATCATCCCTCCTTCGGCATCTTAGGCATTTTGCAATTTATCATTTTGATATATAATCCACCTTTTTAATTTTCTCTATTTGTATCTATGGACTATGTCGGCTGTGTCCATCCTAGTTATGTAGAGGCCGGTGTAATACTTAAACTTTTCGAGTAATAAAGCGCCCCTTATCGAAAAAAAAGATCATGGTTTCGAGGTTGGTGGTGGCCTCGGCGTGGTGTTCACATAGTCACCACAATAGGCGGTGTGAGTTTCAGTGGTGGCACGGATGATTGTGTGAGTCGGGCGTCCAGAAGCTCCCGACCGACTTTTGCCGGTCAGTGGTGGTGGCGTTTGTGGGCGTCGTGTTCCTCTTGGAGGCGCCATTGTGGAGTCTTCTTCGACTTTGCCTTACCTCGGAGCAAGCTCTTCGGGTGATAGCCTAGACCCGGCTAGGTCAGGCGACGAGCATCGCATCTGTGTCGCTTTTCTCCTTTGGGGCGTCACTTTGAAGATCTAGATCCCTTCTATGCCACTTGCTGGGCTAGAATCACACGACATCGCGTCGGCAGTTTCCCGACAGGTGATGTGAGGTTCCCGCATGGTGGATTGTGCGGCAACGATGACACTGATGAGTGATGGTTTGTTCGTGGCAATGACTTTGGTAGTCGGCTCCTGTTCCGGTGTGTTTGACGGGTCTTCGCGTTAGCCCTCCCATGTGAAGTCGGAGCTGCGGTTGGTGTCCTTCATACCTCCTCCTCAGAGCTCATCATCAGAATCGAAGCTATCAGTGTCTACGCGAAGGGTCAACTATTTGGCATGTGTCGACATTGGCTTCGCGAGGCCACCATGATGGGGGCTTCTTGATGGCCTCTCTTCGGTGAAATCAGAGTTGCTCGCTCATGGAGGAGTGATGACGACGACATCGGTATGCAACCTCGTCGATGACCCTAGCTCTAGGTGGTGTGTTTGGGGTTTGTGTTGGTGGCCAGGTTAGCTATGTGTCACCTCGAGGCGGTTGTGCTCCATGACAGTCGGCCCGGATGTCTGTATCAGTTTTAGACAGGTTTTACCGGTCAATTTTCTTCTGCTTTTTTAAATAAAATGAGACAATATTGTTCGTTTTGTTAAAAAAATCAAACCATAATCGCCAGCCCACTGCATGCATATGCATGCTCTCTTGTGCTTTCTTGCAAAGTCATTGCGGTGCCCTCTCAACATGATTGACGAAATGAAACCTAGAACGCTCTCTTGTGGTGATGATGGTTTTGCTGGAGCGGTGTAATTCTTCATAACAATTTGGGTGAGATTATTCTATCCTCCCGATGTCGGATTCTTAACCGTAGAGATGCCCTCGAAGCGGAGATATATGCAGCAAAGGAAGGTATGAAACTAGCCTTGAGCTGGTGCAATCAACCTCTGATACTTGAGATGGACTGCTTGGAGCTTATCAACGTCCTGCATGATCGTTCTTTGGATCACTCAGTTAATTCGTCCTACTAAAGAAGAAGGAAGATAAAAAGAGGAGACGACGTCTCATGGCATCGACTCTAGCTCCATCACCGTTGACGGTAAGGTGTAGTCATTTTAATTCTTTTTCTGCAGGGAGACGATCATCTGGAAGGTGGCGCCTATGTCACCATCCACCTTCCTGCTGGACTCGTTCGATGCGTCGGAATGGGTCACGGTCTGTAGGAGGAAGCGCAAGGTGGAGCAGCAGAATTGCCTCTGTTTCACCGGCCACCGGCGGAGGAGATCTTCAGCTTATTCAATGACGGTAAGTTTGGTCTGGAATCAGCGGATGTTGGATCGTGATTCAAACTCAAGGAGGTTGACGGTGGATGTTGTGGGCCCCGATCCAATCTCGATGAGGAAAACTAATTTCCTAAAAATCAAAAAAGGCCGGTCATCTGTGGCCCAGCCCGATAGGTTGCGTCGATACACTTGTGGATATAGGCGCAGCTTAGGGTTTCCCTGGAACAAACAGTGAACGCCCGGCACCTATTGTTGGGGCTGACGTTTCCGGCGCTGTTCCAGATAGAGAGACGATAGAGATGAATCGGGGCGGCGGTGGTGGCCAATTTCCCAACCGGGGAAGGGGCTTCCAAGGTGGTGGTGGTCGAGGTTTCAGACGCTTTGGTCCAGGCCGAGGCAACAACTACTATGAAGGAGGACCAAGTGGCACTGCTGGCAATGGTAGTTCTGGCGACAACAGAGGTTTTGGTGACAATGGAGGTTCTGATAATTTCCAGGGAAATTTTCAGGGAAATTTCCAAGGCTACGATGTTTTGAGGGAGGTCGAGGAGGTTTCAATAGTGGTAATGGTTTTAACAATATGAATGGGAGAAGGCCTAGGCAGGAGGAACAACAACAAAAATGGCCAGAATGGTCGTGGGTACTACAGAAACGTGAGGGGTCGCAATGGAAGGGGCGGCCGAGTGGATCGGGAACCAAGAATGGATGAGTTGCAAAGTCAGTTGGTTAAGGAGACTGCGGCTGCTCTGGCGAAGCAAATTGCCGATCTCCAGACTGAAAAGGGATCGGCTGTTGCGCAGCTAATGCTTGGCGTGCAAGGGGCGGCACAGAACCAGCCAGCTGTGCAGCGCCAGACAACTGAACAACAGCAACCTGCCATGGTGCTGGGGCAGCCGGCCGTGCCTGTCCGGCAGCCTGCTGGCGCAGTTTCCACTGTGCGGCAGGGGACGCTGCGGCCAGTCAATCTGCAGTTGTGGTACCGATGGATCAGGTATCGGCGGCTGGAGGGGTGAATGTTGACCTAGTGAAGGCGGGAAAAAAGAAGGGTCCTAAATTCTACAAGTGTGGGCAGCAAGGACATCATCTAGATGATTGTATTACTCCTCTTTGTGACATATGTTTGTCACCTGACCATGCAATGGCTGCTTGCTTGGTTAGGGATGCGCCCAAGCCGGCAATGGTCTGCTATGGTTTAGCTCATGAAGAGCTAATGTTCTGGAAACTTCCACTATCTGGTACTGTTCGGCCGAGGGTGGAAAACACTCGTATGAGTAGACTTACTGTTTCAAATGGGGTGATGACGATTGGTGAAATAATTGCCCAACTCAAGTGGGTGGTTCTGGATGACTTGTATCAATGGGATGTGCGCCAGGTTGCTGAAAATATTTACAAGGTGAAGTTTCCTAGCAAGTTAGACCTTGTTCGTGCACATCACATAGGAATATACAAAGCCAAAGTTGGACCTTGTTCTATGTCCGTTGATTTTTGGGGAGCGAATGTGCAGCCAGCATGGTATATTGATCATGTGTGGGTCTAGATTCATGACCTTCCTTCGGAGGCATTACATGACTATTTGGCTCTTTGGGGACTTGGCACATTATTTGGGAAGACCGTGGATCTGGACATGGGATTTACTAGGAGGTCCAATGTACTGCGTATTCAGATTGCATGCCTTGATCCCACACTCATCACTAATCGTATGGACATACTTATCAAAGGAGATTTCTATAAGCTCTAGTTTGAAGTTGAAGGTATGCCAATACAACCAAGAAGTGAAGATATGCAAATGGATGATGCTAATATGAATGGACCTGGTGATCAGGGGGATGGCGGTGCTGGACAAGGAGCCTCTCGGGATTCCAGGGCTGGACAAGGAGCCTCTAGGGATGCCAATGCGGAAGGTAATAGAGGACAAGCTGTTGAGCCAAACAATGAGGGACAGGGGGAGGACCAGAACATGCAAACTGATGGTCTGGCTTTCAATCAAGCTGAAAGTCTGAGTCCCATTAAATTTGGGACTATTGACTATGAGTTAGTTGCTGCTAGTTTACCTACAAAAAAATCTGGGGGCGTTGGGTGGATGATGAGGCAGTAATTTCAACGTCGGCTCCTATTGCTAGTAGGTGTCTTGATTTTGTTGTTGCGAGCCTGACTGTCAGTGGGTTGCCTCATATCTCTGTAACCCTAGATGTGGGTGTTGCAAGGCGGTCACTTGTTTCGTCGTCGACTGAGACGGTCGGCTCGCCTCGGACTACGGCAGGGGGTGTAGGCTTGAGCGAGATACTGAAGGAGGTCAATGACGAGAAGTTGAGGGGAGCAAGCAAGGGCGCGATTGGAGGCGCTGCTGTTTCCGCTCCCAGTGATACTCGAGTGCAGGAGCAAGATCAGTGGCTTGGAGAATTCATGCCAACAAAGGCTCAGGTGGTGGCTTTTGGCGGAATACCAGAGAGCTTGGTGATGGGACAGCGGTCTAGTGGGAGGCTGCGGGATCAACCAAATGCAGACGATACACAGCTGGAACGTGCAATGAGTCTGGCTCGGCATCGCGATGATCTTCTTGCTAAAGGTACTAATCTTAATGATAAGTTTTCTTTACTTTCTTTTTCTGAAGAAGAAATAATTGAAAAGGTTAGTCGAATAGGTGTAGCGATGGGAGAATCGTTGTCTTGTAAAAAATCAGCAGCTAAATTAATTTTAGATACTGAAACTACACGTATTTTAACTATGTTGCAAACTAATGGTTCAGAAAATGCTCGGGAAGGTAACCCTCAAAGTTTAGTTGTTTCACGCGCAACAAGCCTATGTGATGACTTGGTAGGCGAAGAACAATATACCCCTGATGATGATCTCTTAGATCTTGTGGTTACCGAAGTGAAAGAAAAACTTACTAGAAGTCGTAAGTTGGCTAGATAGTTTTCCCGCGGAGTTTTATCAAAAAAATTGGGAGGTAATAAAAGAAGATTTGATGGCTTTGTTTACTCATTTATATACTGGTCATTTACCTTTGTTCAAACTGAACTTCTGTGTAATCACACTCCTACCCAAAAAGGATAATGTGGTACAAATTCAACAATATAGACCTATTTGTCTTTTGAATGTAAGTTTCAGTCTTTTTACTAAGGTTGCTACTAATCGCATTACGGATTTGGCTCATAAAGTGATTAGACCAACCCAAACTGTTTTCATGCCAGGGCGTCACAACCTTGAGGGGGTAGTTGTCTTGCATGAAACAATCCATGAGTTGTATAGAAAGAATCTTAATGGTGTGCTTTTTAAATTGACTTTGAAAAACATATAATAAAATTAAGTGGCCTTTTTTGCAACAAGTCCTTTGGATGAAAGGTTTTGATCCTGTTTTCTGCGAATGGATTAAAAAATTTGTGCAAGGTGACAGTGTAGAAATAAGGGTCAATGATGAAAATTGGCCACTATTTCCAAACATGAAAAGATTTGAGACAAGGTGATCCGTTGTCTCCGATTCTTTTCAACATTGTTGCAGATATGTTAGCTATCCTAATTGCACGGGCTAAGGACCATGGCTTAGTTGGAAGTCTCATTCCTCATTTGGTAGAGGGAGGGGTTTCGATACTTCAGTACACGGATGGCACTATATTGTTTACGGAGCATGATTTGGAGAAAGCCCTAAACATGAAGTTAATCCTAAGCATCTTCAAACAATTATCGGGATTAAAAATAAACTTTCATAAGAGTGAAATTTTTTGTTTTGGAGAGGCGAAGGACATGGAACATCAATACAAACAAGTTTTTGGTTTTGAGATTGGTTCCTTGCCCTTTCGGTATTTGGGGGTACCTTTCATTATAGAAAACTTCGAAACGCAGAATGGAATCCTGTTGAGAGCCGGTTCGTGTCCAAGCTTGGGTGTTGGAAAAGCAACATGCTCTCATATGGGGATATACTGGTGCTCATTCATTCTCTTCTGACTAGTTTGCCTATGTTTATGATTTCATTTCTCGAAATACCTAAAGGGGTGAGAAAGCGTTTAGACTTCTTCCGATCACGATTTTTTGGCAAAGTCATGATACTAAGAAGAAATATAGGCTAACAAAGTGGAATATTATTTGTCGGCCAAAAGATCAAGGTGGATTAGGTATTGAACTACTTCAAATTAAAAACAAGTGTTTGCTTAGCAAGTGGTTATTCAAACTCCTAATGGAAGATGGAATGTGGCAACAATTGCTTCATAACAAGTACCTACAAAAATAAAACATTGTCACAAGTTGAGGCAAAACCTACGAATTCTCCTTTTTGGAAAGGTCTCATAAAGGTAAAGGTTGATTTCTTTCATAGAGGTTTTTTTCAGGTGGGGGATGGTTCAACTATTCGTTTTTGGGAAGACGTATGGTTGGGCGACACTCCACTCGCTCAACAGTACTCATCATTATATAATATCGTACGCACAAAAAATGTTTTAGTCGCGGATGTTTTAGGCCATGTACCTCTAAATATTGGTTTTCGGAGGGCTCTTGTGGGTAATAAATGGGACGTCTGGTTACATTTATGTCAACGTTTAATGGGAGTTCACCTTAATGACGAACCGGATAAATTTATATGGAAATTATCATCCACGGGGCTTTTTACGGTTAAATCTATGTATATTGACTTAATGAATGGTCATACTAGATACTTGCGTAAATACTTGTGGAAACTTAAAATCTCACTTAAAATTAAGATCTGGTTCCTTAGTAATAAGGTCCTTTTAACAAAGGACAATCTAGCAAAATAGAATTGGAATGAGTGTCAAAAGTGTTGCTTCTGTGATTTAGCAGAAACCGTCGAACACCTACTTATCACATGTCCTTTTGCTAGGATTATTTGGCGTCTAGTTTTTTGTACTTATAACATAGCGCCTCCAGCCAACATCACCAATATGTTTGGAATGTGGCTTAATGGAATTGATAAGAAAACTAAAGCTAAAATTCGAATTGGAGTTTTCGCTTTATGTTGGGCTATTTGGAGATGCCGCAATAATATTATTTTTAACAAACAAACTAGTACCAATTTTTTGTAGGTTGTTCGTATGGCTACACACTGGATACAGCTATGGGCTTACCTCCTCTCAGCGGACCAGCGGGAATCCATGGCCTCTGGATGCAACCGTCTGCTGACGGCCGCTCAGGACTTCTATTTCCTGGCTACAGGCTGACGACATACTAGTAGATTGCAGAATGACTAGTTTTATGCTGCTTCTAGTTTTCTGATGGTTGATACTTGTCTCAACCCTCGATGATCCATGATTGTAATAAACTGAACCACTGAATTTTGCAATAAAGGCTGTGTGCATCGATTGATGCAGAGGCCGGGGCTCAGCTCCCCATTTATAAAAAAAAATATCGGCGATGATTGAAGAGATTAAATCATTGTTAAAAGATCATCAGTGTTGCATTGCTCATGCTAGGAGAACTCAAAATAATAGCAGCCATTTTATGGCTAACTTTGCTAGAGTTAATAGTCGTACGACAGTTTGGCTAAGCTCCGGTCCGGACGGTCTAGTGGAAACTTGCCATGATCATGCAACTTCTATTATTCACGCCCCCAACCCCCGCGCAAAAAAAGGAGTAGAATGTGTTAGTACTCCGGATGCTAAAGTTGATGTTAATCATTGCGAAATAACTAGAACATCTCGATGCTAATGTTAATCGTTGGACAATCACTAGCACATCCTGATGCTAAAGTTAACCATGGACATAATATCTCTCGCGTAGAATTTCCCCTCACAAATATCTATCTCAAGTTGTTTCTTCCATTTGCCATGATATTTAACACACTAATTTATTCTTCAAACTTCATGGGGAATACATATCAATTATCTTTTAGTTTTCTAGTATCGCTACCAAATTCCAACTCGCCACGATTATCTCCTAGGTTCTCAAGCAAAATATCCATGTATTCATGAAATCTCAAAAGACTATAAAAATTTTCGACTTATATATTGTTTGATATGAACATAGATTAATCTGAGAGCCAAGGTTGATCGCCATTATGGCAACATGTATCGTTATTCTTTTTTTTACATTACATGCAATGTGGACCAAGGTTGTTTTATATCTACACCGTGCTACCACACTAACATTGACGCAAATGGGGTAGCATTAGGTGTGAATCTTTTTCTTTGCTATAATGGTGGCAAGTCGCTTTTTTGGTCTTCTCTAGTGTTATAAACTCGCATGTTTATCAATTGTATTCCACAATATTGATGACCGGCTTCTTCATTATTTTCTTGTAATAGTTTAGTAGGAACAATACGAGGAAGCATGGCTCCCAAACATGTTTAGTATTTCAATTAGACATGTGTGGTGAAGATAAGCAAGCAGAGAGGAAAAACACATGGATTGAGTTAGATTTATTGGGTACTTAGGCATGTGCTACCACACATCTCAAACGAACATAAACAACTTCTAGATTGAAAAATGATAAGTAGCATTTTACAATCTTATAATCAAATTTATTTTTAACAAAAATCATGTCTACAATAAAGGTAGAGCGCACTGTGGCCCACACCCCAGCGACATATGTGCCCATCATGGCATGTACAAAAAGAAAGTGATGAATCATGGTGGAAGAATCACAAATTGTTTTTTTACTTCTTATACCATATCCTACCAACAAATGAAGATTGTTCCATTCATGTTACATCATATATATAGGGCCACCTATAACTTCAACTCAAGAAAGAAAACTTACAGAAACACTATCTTGAGAGGCAAGGACTAAGAGAACATTATACTGTATCTTAAGCTCGAGCAAAAACGAGTCATCTGATGCCATCTGCCCTCGCGTGCGTTTATGGCTATCTGATCTTCACTTTGAGTTATCTCAACCGTACAGTTTCAAGTGTTGACCTAAATATTACAAGCTGGTCCCTCCCATCTCCGCCCCCACCCCACCCCTATTTCGATCCTGTTCGCCTCCACCCGAGCTCCTGAGTCACGAGCTCCCGTCCATTCCAGCCCCTCCTCCATCTCCCCCAACAACATGTGCCACCCCCTCCGGTCTCGAGCTCTCCGTCTCACATCCGCTCCCTCCACTCCTCCACTCACGATAACCTCTTATCCCAACATCTCCTTCCCTCCAGACCAAGTGCCCCCCCTTGCGTGAAACCCTAGCATGGGTGAAGCAGCAGTTGTACTTGGTTGAGATGGTGCCTCCGCATCTTCTATTCCTCGCCTCTGGGATCCCACCGACAGCCGGGACTCCTCCGCGGTGCCCCTCCTCCACCACCAGACCCTCTGTTTGAAGTTTGCTCGATGTACCTTTTTTTTACTTGAAAAACGATGGTACCCTTATGTTGCTTATGAGTTTCAGTATGAAATTAGGGGCAGCTTCTTGCGTATAAGGTCAGACCTCTCAGTCTCAGACATGTCTAATACGTAAATGACACATTTGTCTACCGATTAAAACACTCAACCCCACACATGCTCTTATATTTAATTTATGGTAACATAAACAAAATAAAATATGTTACCAGCAGTGAGTACAAAACACCTACCACACTTTGCCAAATAGACTGTAGGCGGCGCGGCGAAGCGCGCATGTCCACCTAGTATTAATGACGTTGGCATAAATTAACGGCTTGTGGGTCATGATATTAGTTAGATCAGACGGCTTGAAGGCAGCTAGCTGATGTTTTTTCGTCCTTTAGTATTTCAGTTTTCATTGATACTCCGTACATTGCAATGTTCATAAATCAGTTACGTTGATCTCTAAAAATGTTAGACTCTCTCGATGGACTATGCCCACCCAAATTCAATCAGGATCGAATGGAACTAGCTCGTCTAGGGGTTCTTGAGTTGATGCATAGTGGCATGCCACGTATCAGTTTGCAGAAGCTCATTAATCATTCTGTTACATCTGGACCTTCCTGTTACCTGGTAAGTGAATCATCTTTGAAAGAGATACATATCTAGCCTTGATTGTGAACATCTTCATGTAAATAATTCGATCCCCAATGGCCTCGTGAATCTGGACTCCTTCCACGCATGCCTTCACCCCAATTCGGGAGTCCATGCATGCATGGATGCATATACAACTAGCGAGCTAGACTGCCGGCCGGTGTGGAACACTGTCGATCTTTGCACACTCCTGCGAGACGATAGCGGCTGTCGTGGGGCTTCGCTCGAGCACGACCTCGTATCCGTCGGACCATGTCTCCATCCCGGGCGCCAACACCTGCCAGAAGAGCCCACCTGCACACGGCCCCCCTTTCTTCAGAGGCATAGATGGTGTCATACACCATGCGGAAGTAGCGGTCCCGCACGGCCACCGTGTAGCCGTTGGACTTGGCAGACCAGGCAAACTCCGACACCAGCAACGGCTTCCGCAACACCGTTGCCGCGTCCTTGATGTGGGAGGCCATCCACTTCTTCATGAACACCACCTGCGCTGCATTGCTCACTCCCAGCATCCTGATCATATCGACACACACCATCAATGAATCCATCAACACGACACCCAAAGGCTAGCAAAAGTCCATAAATTGATTTATTATTGTTGATTACCATTCGTTGGGGTAAGAATGGATAGTGGCGAAATCGACCGTCGGGATGCGGTTGTTGGTGATAAAATCGGTGCCCACCATGTAACCCGGGTTGAACCGCTTGCGAGCAGGCACGGACTCGCCGTAGAACCCTTCAAGTCCGATCTCCACCATGTGGTTATGATCGATGGACTTGACATAGGCAGACATCATTTTGACCCAGGCCTGCACATCCATAAAACAAAATTTCTTAATGGTCAAAAATAAACATGTGTGCTAGAAAGTGAACCGAGGTTGGGTGGCTATGGCCTATGGATGTTTTAGTTTGGTGTGATCGGTCCAAACCTCCATTGTCTTTCCGGAGAGATCGCTCGGGACACGAGGCTCGTTCATGAGCTCCCATGCGAAGATGGTTGGCTCGTCCTTGTACGCCACCCTCGTGAAGGTGTTGACTCTCGTGAGAACTTTCTGTTTCATACCGTACATACACACATCACAATGACAAGGTTTACCTATAATAAGCATATAAAAGCCGTACGGTGCAGCAACATGCAGCCAAGATGTCAAATACGAGCTTAACGTACCTGAACGTGGTTCGTGTAGAAACGTTGGGTGATGCTGCTAGTGAAGAAATCGTCGTCGGATCCTAGGTAATGGCCCTGATCTCTGGCCCACTGCACATACTGTTTCTTCCCGCCATAGGCGTCCCAGTTGTTCACCAAGCTCAGGATCAAGTAGAGCCCTCGTTTCTTCGCTTCCGCGATTACAAAGTCCAGTCCCTAAATAATTCGAAAGAGAAAATACACAAACGGGTTTAGTTGATTACCACATGCAGGCATGCATGTGTATATTAATTACTCTTCATCATGAATCTATTACTACAAGAAAAATTGGCACTTTTGCATCGGTGTCCCCCCCCCCCCCCCCCCCCCCCCCCCCCCCGCCGCGGGTGAAGCAGGCAAGCAGAGGTCCGAACTATGCCGGTCGCCGTCATAGTGTGTGTGGCCGGTGAACTGCACTGTGTCCATTCCGACAAGACGTGCACGTATACGGTAATACAGTATACAAGACTAGTAAGGTGATGATTTTGAATGGACTTTGATAATCACCTCTACCAATCCCAAATCGTGTCTATGCGTGTATGGTTTAGCAAGTAATAATTAGTGATTAATAGTAAAAGACCATCTTACCCCCTTCAAAGTATGGGGAGGGGGGGACACCGAAGCAAACCTCAAAAATTGGAAGATATATCCTAGAAATCCCCACACAAGTCTGTTAATGGGATGCACTTTTTTTTTAGCTAATCACAACCATCAAACTCACAATTTACATAAATAGATTTATAGCTTCTAGATCATGATAATGTTACCTTAAGAGATAGTAACGCTACATGTTTGTAACATACCTAAACATATTATAGCCGCTAGATCATCGTGATTGTACAAAATAGATCAAAACTATTAGATGTTCGTAATTGTACCAAAACAGGTCAAAACCACTAAATCATCGTAAGTATAACTAAATAGATCACAATTATCGAGTTTTAAAAAGAAATCATCGCATCAAAGTAATGGTTTACATATGCATGACCAAGTCGATTTCCGAAGGTCTTTTTTCTTCTACTATAGAAGGCATCATAAGTTAGCACCAAAGAAAAAATATGGAAGCGTACAATACAAGTCATACAACTAACAGAAAACATGGTGTAAGTAAAAGCAATATTTTGATTAATAATTTAATTAATTAGCATCCAAGCTTAATCTGGATCAAACTAAAATATGGCATATCCACAACCCGATTAGATCAACAACCCCAGTGGCACTCTCACAAGGAGGACGCACCACACATGCACATTTGCATGCATGTGCGTTAAGGATGAATATTTTCCATTCTACTCACACTAGTCAATACATTATGCCATACATAATGTGTATAAATTAAGTACCTCAAATATTACTTGCATATACCTTTTGACCACCCAACCACTAACCATGCTACGACGTGGCTGTCAATAGAAAAATATTTGGGCAAAAGTTTACTCTTTTAATTTAAAGTGTCATAAACGTACGTAAATAGAATTATTATAAATTATTTAGTATGGAGAATTATAAGTTTGTAACATCCAATTCTCTCTATATATTTTAGTAGTAACTAAGTGTCTATTCATATGCTGTCAAAAGAAGTGTATCTTTTGTTTTATTACATTAACACAATTACCATTCATGGACCACGACCCATAGATCTTTGTGCATGATCTTAAATACTCCCGGTATTTATTTTATAAGGTGTATTAGTTTTTCAAATTCCAAACTATTCTATCTTTGAACAAGTTTATAGAAAAACTATCAACATCTATAATAATAAATAAGATATATATCGTGGTCAAACAAATATGACTGTATAGAGTAATAGAGGGAGCATTATAGGATTGTTAATCTTGCTAAGCATATACATGTTAGATATGTGGCGAATCAGCTGGGATGTGAGCAAGCTTCAACTATGCCAGCTTTGTTGTAGTTGTACATACAAACAACACATCTCGTCATGAATAAGTTCTTAATGATAGCATAACTGTATTTACTTACGGTTGCTCTAATAAAATCACAGATAAAGATACTTATGCATGTTTGTAGAAAGTCATCTATTTGGAACAAAGGTACAATTGCAGATAGTTAGTAGTAACCTGAATGAAAAAATTATGTTCTCAAAATTTAATATGTTTCATGTTGAAATGAAATATGCAGAGACGGCCTCCTATATGATTTTTCTGCCGTTAAGAGTGCTTTGAAGCCAATTTTGTTTGTTACTCCAAATTGATTAATTGAATAATACTCCCTCCGTTTTAAAAAATATATATAAGATGTTTTAGTTTTGTGAAAAAATGTATTTAGACTCATTTAGTGTGTAGATTCACTCTGAACTTAGATGAACCTACACACTAAAAGGATCTAAATACACTTATTTTACAAAGCTAAAACATGTTATATTTTGTAATGGAGGAAGTATTAAATATCTACCGGAGGTCATGACATTTATAGGAAAAACATATTACAACGTTGCCAGCGAAAGTATGCGAGGTTTACAGCTCACTGTAATTAAACTGGTCCATCTCCGAAAGTATGTGAGGTTTACAGCTCACTGTAATTAAACCGGTCCATCTCATAAGACATATAGTATTGGAAACATTTTTACCACTATCACTGCTATATGATATATATACGCTGGATTTTTTAATGAGCAATTAATTAATAATGAGACAAAAAATGTTTAATAGGCAAATCCTGTGTGGGTGGGTATTCGCTAAGATCTTTGACAGAACATAAATTTTTTCAGACGAAACGAACTTGCGGCAGTACGAAAAATCCAGGAGATTCAAGTAACGGTAATACCATGAACATGGCCTCATTGTACACGCCGGGGGAGATGTGCATCCACTAGTAGAAACCGGGCAATTGCCCCGGTTAGTAAGGGCCTTTAGCCCCGAATTTCGAACCGGGGCTGCGAAAACGGGACTAAAGGTCTAAGCTTTAGTCCCGGTTTAGTTACGAACCGGGGCTAGAGGTCCAACCACGTGGCCTGCAAGGCGCGCTGGGCGGCAGGACATTTAGCCCCTGGTCGTGTTACGAACCGGAACTAAAGGTTCACTGCCGTGGCAGCATTTTGTGCCATTTGGCTGTCGCAGCAGGGTTAGGGTTTTAAGGTTTTGTGTTTTTCTTTTCATTTTGTGTTTTGTGTTCAATTATTTTTCATTATGTGTTTTCATTAGAAACAAGTTTTCGTATACATACAGAACGCTACTCCCTCCGTTCGGAAATATAAGACGCTTTAGCTTTGTGAATAGAATGTATCTAGATGTCTTTTAGTGTATAGGTTCATAGAGGTTTGGAGTGAACTTACACACTAAAAGGGTCTAGATACACTTTTTTTACAAAGCTAAAACATCTTATATTTCTCAACGGAGGGAGTACTATGTACACAGTACTTGGCCACATTGACGCAATATATAATATAATTACTCTTACAAGCATATATGGAGACCCAACAAGGTCCAGAGCATGTCTATTTGATTACATAGAGATCATTACATGGATACTTTAGGGTCTACTTATATAGTATTCTTCGCGTGGGTCTATGACCTCGTCGAGAAAAAATACAGCAAATTCCTCTTGGATTGCTATTAGGCGGTCCTCTGGTAGAAGCTTGTCCCGCATCGCGTCCAACTATGTAAAAAGGAGATCGTATGGATTAGACTCAACACGATTTTTTGTAATAAAAATAAAGGGTGAATATATTGTTTACTTACTCGAACATTTTCCGAGGACTTCTCAATACTGATGCGAATGAACTCGCACACGTAGAATCCACATAGATTAGTTCCCTGTGGCTGCCTCGCGCACTTTACAAGAATAGAATTCAATCAAATAATAACGCTAGCATGATAAATGCACATAAACTAGAATTAAATAGATGCGCGGACTTAGCTCGTACTACTTACCGAGAGTGATTTAAAAAATAGCTCCTCACGCCATTGACCGCGGACATGTTTCTTGAACTGTGTCCAAACCCTAGCCGACAAAGAAAATTAATGTATGAGTTAATAACTATTTGATATCCCAGAAAATGAACGAAAGAAACCGATATAGTGCGATAATGGTTGAAATTACCTCTGGAGCGCATCGATAATGATGCGGTAGTTTTCAATGTCTTTGTTTAGTGAGTCCATGATGTGAACTCTTCCCATGTCAAGTGAAATGCTTAGAAGAATCCAGTGGTACCTACGCAAGGTTTACATACGTCAGTAACTCATCATTTACACTGAACATCGAGTAAGCAAAAGTTAATGTGTAAAAAAACTCACTTGCCGTCGTGGTAAGGAAATAGTATTTCGTTACAGAAATGCTGTTTCGTGAGAAACCGCAACAAGTTGTGCTCGGTCTCCAGTGGTTTATCCTTTAGTATAGCTCCATGAACTCGATGTGGGTCAATGTACCCAAATCCGTTGATAGCCTTTCTTTTACAATCGAGCATCTTCATTCTGTATCATTATATATAGCGTATACAATAATATAGTAAGTATACTTACCGGCAATGAATTGAAAAAGCTGAGATAGAGACCTAATTACATAAATAAAGTAATCACTTACAAACAATATGAACTGAGGATAGTTTTGTCGAGTTCCTTTAGATTGAATAACTGAAATAATTCTGTAAATTCAATAGGGACCTCGTCTTCAATGACGTAATGCGATTTTCGAACTTTCAGTATGAGCCAATTTCGCTGTTCTTTTGATGCTTTCATGTACCATTCATGGAATCATCGCATTTGTGTTGGCATATCCCGAAGCCTCTTAGAACTGACCAGAGGCTCCCCGTTAACAAATTTGGGTGCTACCTCAGCCTTGGGCATATCACCGTGAATAATTTCATGAATAGGCATACCACATTGCTCGGCCAATATCCTAGCCGTTTCCGGATCTATAGGTTCTTCCTCATATAGTTGAGGTTTGGGTATGTTCACCTAGAGTGGGGGGAGCGATTGGTTTGCTTGTTTCCCCAGTTGGGGAACATCTCTTTTGGTTCTTCGGCTACCACTCGATTGTTTTGCTTGTTTCCCCAGCTGGGGGACGTCTGTTCTGATGTTTCCGCTACCACTCGATTGTTTTGCTTGTTCCCCCTGCTGGGAAACCTCTTTTTTGGTGCTTCCTCTACCGCTTGATCTTTTTTTGTTTCAGTGTCTTCTGAAGACATCGTGTATAGTCATCTGGCGCATTTAACTGAGCTTGGGATGGCTGCGTCAGTAATTTTCTAAAGTGCTCCTTGGTTTCCGGTTTTATTTGGACCTCTGGCTCAGGTTGTTTCTTTTTAAAATGAGCATCCACTTCGGCACGTACGACCGCATCGGTCTCCTCATCGGTCAGTCGTAAGCCCTCTTGGGAGGAACCGGCGGTACTCTTGGGAGGGACGACAACTGTCGCTTCGGGCGTTGGTTATCGCTCGACGGAGCGGTGGTATTCTTCCGCTTTTGCCCCTTAGTGGGTGGAGGCGGCTGTTTAGATTGAGATGGACTCGTGTTGGGGTCATGGATTGGAATATTACTGGGAGGAGACGGTGCACTTGGAGGTGGACTTGGAGGAGACGGTGCACTGGGAGGAGACGGTTGCCTTGGTGTCGAGCCTGGAAACTTGATGTATTCTTTTTTCCAAAGAATGAAGCCACTCGTGACTTCTCCTAGTGTCGTCTCCCCTTCAGCTCCAGGGATGTCAAGCTGTAGTGACTGACACATAGGTAGAATTTCATCCACACTGATACGAGCATAGCCAACTGGAATCGGATTGCAATGGTACGTCGCTCCCGGTGCAGAAGGTAAAGCAAAGCCGACCTCCACCTTCATGGATATATTCTTCAGTTCAACATGCAGCTCACAACTAGTCTTCTCCTTAATTGCATCCACGGGGTACACATCCATCGTTGCATCATTACCATGGCCCTCTGTGTTGGGGATATACTTTCCGGGTATCCTCACAGATCCTCACTGACCAGGGTGGCCCACTTCGGGTTAGAGCTTTGCTTCACGGGCGGCCCAGTTAGGGAGAGAAGACGGAGTCCAATCCGACTACGGGAAGGCCCAGAAGACTTACCGACTTAGGCCCATAATGTTACTTGTAGTTCAAGATGTACTCTGTAACCAACTCTTAGTCATAGCCGGATTGATCTCTCCTGTAAACCCTAGGCCGGATATCTATATAAGCCGTCCTAGGGAGAGCCTTTAGGACAACACCAGACACCTCAATAGTCTACAATCTCAACTCGCACAGGCGAAACCCTTGTAACCCATATTCCGGCTCTGCCGTATTACTGGATTGCTAGCAGGAGTAGGGTCCGTTCAAAGCCGGCGGATTCGAACCTGGGTAAACTTGTGTGCTCACCGTCCCGGAACACCATACGTCTCACACCCCTCTCTCCCGCACGCCTCGAGGACCCCCTCATGGCGTACTTTTCCTCAAACCGACGACAGTTGGTGCCCACCGTGGGGCAAGTAAGCTTCGGATCTACGTTCCGAGCAGAATCTGCAAGAATCGGAATCGGCGAGACCATCGCCGTCGGTCGCATCCTCTACGCCAGCGACGTCCCTCTCATCGTTCTCGACGAGACTTGGATTCCGGCTAGGGAGGCCGTGACTGCCTATACAATCATGTCTTTTGGCGAGATCGATGTTTACATCGGTTTCGCTGAACCTGCCCAACCCACCCCAGCGGTGATGATAGAGGCAGAAGAATCTTCTGGGTCCCCTTTGTCCGTGGAGCCGGCAGAGTTCCGGATCTCAGAATACCCTAATCCCACCCAGCCCGCACCAGTTGCGGAGATGGTGGAGAAATCCAAGCCTGAAGAAGACCTCACGGTCCAAGTCGAATCTGGAGTGAATCTCCCTAGAGAAGCCGGATCCTAGATCGACCCACTCATGGAAGTCGAAATCCAGGAGGAACACATCAGCGACACTGATTCCGACTCTGGCGATGTCGGGACAGACAGGCCTTTCCTCAGGTACACACTAAGATGTATGATACTGCAAGGCGCTAGCGCAGAAGCAATCCTCGAAACCATTAAAAGTTTCAATATGGCTGATCGCGAAAGCCACAGGTACCTCAGGAAGCACGAATCGCACTTCGTCGGATATGTGGGATCCGGATCCGGCTCTGCCGATGCTGGAGAAAACACCGACTCGGTGCTGGAGGCAATTGGAACAAACGCCGACGTTCCCGCATCCTTGGATGAGTCCATGACGTCGGCATATTTCCAAAAGTTCTCCGCGGAATATGACGAGGAGTACAACTCCAAAGCTGCAGAAGATGGAGATGCCATGGACGAAGGATCCGGGGAACACTCTCCCAAAGCGCAGGATGATATGGAAGTCGGAGACAATCTCGAAATCTAGATGTCCGAAAGTACCGATCAGAGCTTGACTTCGGGAAACGGACCCAAAGTCGTCTTTGCTACCGGCGCTGCCAAGAAGGCAAAGAAGAAGAACAAGACTCCGGCAAAAGACCCTCTGATAGAGGAGGTGATTGCCGAGGAATACGAGGAAGACTCGGATGGAGCACTTATTCCAAACGAGCCGAAAAAAGAAGCATCGGTGGATGGACACGTGATCACTGAAGGTGCGCGTAAACTCATCGATGCCGCATTAACTACACCTATCCCTACAGCTGCAGAACTTACTGCAGATGAGCTGGACGAAAGGGCCCAAGCCCTAGAAGCGCGTCGTCAACAACTCCTTGATGAAGCCAAAAACATCGAGGTGGAGAAGAAGCGCATGTCAAACAAGGAGTACATGTCCCGTCTGCATCAGAAGACACGGAGGCGTCACATAGATGACAACCAATTCCCACGTGTCCGTGCCGTCCTTTTTGGAGATGAGATGGGGAAGCCACGGAAGGATAGCAACGGAGATTGGGTTTACCCAACACCAGTGCAAAATACCGTGGCAGCGCGCGAAATTCTATCAGCTAATCCAGGACCAGAGGAGATACGTTTGGGTATCAAACTACTCAATAAGGGACTGGAGCAGCAAAAGGTCGCCCTGTCTGGAAGCCAAAAGCTGGTCTCGGATTCCGACCAGTGTCGCACAGATCTGGCATGGGCTGACGTAAGATCCCATTACGATCAGGCGCAGCATCGTCACCCCGAACGCATGGAAGACAATTATTCAAGAACCGGATCATCAGGACAGCACCGCAGAACTACACATAACTGGAGCAACGTCGCTCTAGCAGCTGAGAAAGACGCGATCGCTGCACTGATTTCGAGGAATCCTCCCCGAAAAGGAGAAGATAAAGAGAAACGTCGGGAGGAGGATCGTCAGAAAATGCCACCTCCTAGACATGAAACCCGTCTGGCTGAGCCTCACCATGGTGGGAACGATGGACGAAGGAACGACGGAAACCACGCTGGCACAAACCGGCAGGGGGCTCGTCACAGTCAAGAACCTCCGCGGAACCGGAATAATGACGCTCCGGACGGAGGCCGGTGATGAGCCGGAAACAACCCAGCTGCACCACCCTCTCCACAGCACAGTTATCACAACGGCCCCCAAGGAGGTCAAGGAGGACGACATGGCGGAGGAGGTGGTGGCCGAAGCCAAAGTCCGGCTCCAAGGCACCGCAGCCACAGCCAATATTCGGGACGATCCCTATCCCCGAACGATGCAAGGCACAGGTTCAACTCCAACATAGAGGCTCGGCGCTACGAAAACGATGACGTGTATGTGGGCCCAAAGTGCTTCGGACCACGCATCAGAGCTACAAAATTCCCGGAAGGATTTGCTATCTCAAGACATATTCAAGCCTACGACGGCATTGCTCGGCCAGACACCTGGTTACAGGACTTCTTCCAAGCTTGCTGCATCGCCAAAGGAGGAAACAGCCTGGTCGTAACCTGATACCTCCCACTTATGTTGCGGAAGACGGCACGATCATGGCTCAATGAACTTCTGGCGAACACCATCCACAACTGGTATGACTTACAAAGTGCGTTCTTTCGGAATTTCGAAGGCACATATCGGAGGCCCTGTATGGTTGGAGAGCTACAGCGTTGCACCCAGAAAGCCGGAGAAACTTGCCGAGATTATCTCGGACGATGGATCGACACCAAGAACTCCTGCGAGGGAGTAAATGATCAAACTGCGATTGAAGCTTTCATTGCAGGTCTCCCAATTGGTTTACTGCGCCATCTCTTGAAGTGTGACAAGGTTACTGATCTGGGAGAAATGATAGAAACAGCGAGCAAGTATGCAGATGCTGACGATGATGCAGAGGGATTACTCAACGTCCTGGCTGTACCTCAGTCAGCAAAGACAAAGCAACAGGCTCAGAAGTGCAAAAACACCTCGGAAGAAAAACCCAACGCGGAGGCGGCAGTAGTCACTACTGTTTCCAGGTCTGGAGGACAAGGAGGACGTGGCGGAGGCCGTGGGCGTGGCCGTGGGACATCAAGGGTCCAAGGTAGAGGAGAGCAACAACCAGGCAAAACCTACACTTGGGCCGATATCGCCAATAACCCATGTGTGCATCACTTGGACGCCAATGGGGGCTCGTCCCACACCAACGGTGAATGTCGTTTTAACGACGACATCAAGAGAGATGATACCGCGGGCCACAAAGCTAAGCGGAAGAAGGGAAAGAAAAATCCCGAAAAAGACAAAGAGACCAAGGAAGATTCTGACATGGAGGAAGCCGACGCTTCAAATCCCAAGTCAGAAGGGAAGAAAGCTTTTCCTACCAAGAAGGACACTTACGTCACCTTCCTCGGATCTCAACCAGCAAAGGTCAAGAAAGCAGTTCTCCACAAGCTCAACGCAACAGTTCCGGCTGTCCCTCAGTATCTGGACTGGTCGGAAGTTGCAATAACATTTGACCGCGCTGATCATCCGCCTAAGCTACACAGGCGAGGAAAATACGCCTTAATTGTCAATCCACTTATTGACGGTTATGGTTTCTCCAAGACCCTCATGGACGGTGGTAGCAGCATCAATATTCTCTATGTAGAAACGCTACGCCGGATGAAGATCTCGGAAACACAGCTTAACCATAGCTCTGTGATTTTTCACGGAGTTGTCCCAGGAAGACAAGCTAACTCCCTGGGAGAGATCACTTTGGATGTTACTTTTGGAACACCAAAAAATTATCGAACGGAGGCACTTTCCTTCGAAGTGGTCCCGTTCAAGAGTGCATACCACACTATATTCAAACGTCCGGCTTACTGGGCTTTTATGGCTCGTCCGTGTTACATTTACAATATGATGAAAATTCCAGGTCCCAATGGCGTGATCACCATCAGGGAGACCCGAAGAAAGCGCGAGAGTGCGAGGATGGAAATGCCGCCTTTGCTGAAGCCGTGCTGCACGCCCAGGAGTACCAGGAAATCAAGAAGAGCATAGATCCGTCCGAGATGCCCGCAACAAAGAAAGAGGTGACAAAGCCAAATCCGGAGTTCAAGGCATCAAAAGAGACGAAGACGACGCCATTGAAGGATGATGACCCCTCCAAGGTGACCCAGATAGGCACAGGCCTAAGTAGCGCATAGGAAAGCGTGCTCGTCAAGTTCCTCCGAGCAAATCAAGATATCTTTGCATGTCAGCCATCTAACATGACCGGAGTACCTAGGGAACTTGCCGAGCACTCTCTTAATGTAAACCCGAACGCTAAACCCGTCAAACAGTCCTTACGACGGTTTGGTGATGAAAAGCGTAAGGAAATAGCTAAGGAACTAGCACGGCTCGAGTTAGCCGGATTCATAGAAGAGGTCATCCATACTGATTGGTCGGCCAACCCTGTAATGGTCCCTAAAAAGGACACCACTGATTTAAGGATGTGTGTTGATTATACTGCCTTGAACAAGGCTTGTCCAAAAGATCCATTCGCTCTGCCTAGAATTGATCAAGTTATTGATTCTACGGCAGGCTCGAAACTCCTCTGTTTTCTCGACGCATATTCCGGTTATCACCAAATCCGGATGAAGAAATCTGACAAAATCAAGACTTCATTCATAACCCCTTTCAGAACCTTCTGTTATGTTACGATGCCATTTGGGCTGAAGAACGCAGGAGCTACGTACCAGCGCACGATGCAGCGTTGCCTCCATAATCAACTCGGACGCAATGTACATGCATACGTGGATGATATCGCGGTCATGTCCAAAAGGAAGGAAACATTGATTTCCGACTTAGAGGAGACGTTTGCCAATTTACGAAAATATAGCATCATTCTTAATCCGAAGAAATATTTCTTTGGAATACCAGCCGGAAAATTGTTAGGTTTTATCGTGTCTCAACGAGGCATAGAGGTGAACCGTGACAAGATCAAGGCTATTCTCAATATTTCCAGGCCAACTCGCCTGAAGGACGTACAAAGATTAACTGGTTGCATTGCTGTGGTCAGTCGATTTGTAAGTCGGCTTGGTGAAAGAGCCGCACCATTATACAAACTGCTGAAGAAGACCAAGGATTTTGTCTGGACTGACGAAGCTGAAGCTGCACTACAAGACCTAAAGAAAGTACTCTCATCTGCTCCTATCCTGGCAGCGCCAGAACCTCAGGAACCGATGTTGCTTTACATTGCTGCGACAAATAGGGTTGTCAGTATAGTTATGGTGGTGGAGAGACCAGAAGAAAATCAGGAGCACCTGGTGCAGCGTCCGACGTACTTTGTCAGCGAGGTCCTGACAGAATCAAAACAGCGGTATCCGCACTATCAAAAGTTGGCTTACGGTGTTTTTCTAGCATCTCGTAAGTTACGACACTATTTTTAGGAGCATCCAATTACCGTGGTAAGCAAAGCTCCCATGAGAGATATCATCAACAATAGCGATGCCACTGGACGCGTCGCCAAATGGGGTATAGAGCTTGCAACTTTTGATATTGAGTACAAACCTCGGATAGCAATCAAATCCCAGATCCTTGCCGACTTTGTCGCTGATTGGATAGAGACCAAGGAGAACATGGTCCTCCCTGAGTCGGAATATTGGACCCTCTTTTTCGACGGGTCCAAGGCTCGAGGGGGATCGGAGGGCTGGCGTGGTGCTCAAATCACCCCAACGAGATAAACTTTTATATGTGTTGCAGATCCACTTCACAGCGACAAACAACATTGCCAAGTATGAAGCACTGCTGCATGGAATCTAGATTGCTAAGAATATTGGCATCCGACGTTTGATGTGTTACGGAGATTCGGATCTTGTTGCTCAGCAAGTCTCGGATATTTGTAATGCAAATAAGCACACGGCAGCATATAAAGCTGTCGTGGATGATCTATCTAAATCGTTCGAGGGGTTTGAAGTTCAACACATCCCTCGAGCAGAAAACGAGGAAGCAGACGCACTATCTCGAATAGGCTCTGCGTGGAAAGAGGTTTCGGATGACGCATTTTTAGAGCACCTCAAAGTTCCCTCGATAAAGGGAGTAGATGAGGAATATCCGACCAAATCCGACTTGCCTTTAATAGCATTTATGGCTATAATTCCCAGCTGGACTCAACCCTACCTTGATTACTTGGTAGACGGCAAATTACCCGAAGACAAGGTTCTAAGCCGGCAGATTATCCGACGAGCAAAAGCCTATACTATTGTTAAAGGTGAGCTCCATAAACAGAGTGTTTCTGGGGTTTTTCAACGCTGTGTATCTCCAGAAGGAGTGGAAATCTTAAGAGAAATCCACGAAGGCGAGTGTGGTCACCACGCTGCAGCCAAATCTTTAGTGGCAAAAGCTTTTCGACATGGTTTTTTCTGGCTTACAGCTCAGGCAGATGCCGAACGATTAGTCAAGACATGCAAATGCTACCAAAAGTACGCCAAGCAAGCTCATGTTCCGGCTGATCAGCTGCGAACAATACCTATAACATGGCCTTTTGTGGTTTGGGGGCTTGATATGGTAGGACCTTTTAAACGAGCTCCAAGTGGATTTACTCACCTCTTAGTGATGGTGGATAAATTCACTAAATGGATCGAGGCTAAACCTGTCACTAGTTGTGATGGAGCAACAGCCAAAAGATTTGTCGAGGATGTTATAATCCGGTATGGTTATCCGCATAGCATTATCACAGACAACGGGAGTAACTTTTCCATGGGAGAGTTGGCTGAATTCTGCGACGAGCAACATATATGGCTTGACATTGCGTCAGTCGCACATCCACAGGCAAACGGACAAGTCGAAAGAGCAAATGGTTTAATTCTACAAGGCTTGAAACCAACACTCGAAGCACCACTTAGACGTGTTGCGGGGGCTTGGGCAGAGGAACTACCCTCTGTAATTTGGAGTTTGCGAACAACTTCGAACAGGTCAACAGGATATACACATTTCTTCTTGGTCTATGGCACAGAAGCAGTTTCTTCCTAGTGATTTGATTCATACTTCTCCTAGAGTGGCCGCGTATATCGAAGAGGATGCCGAGATTTCTCGACAAAATGATCTTGACTTAGTCGAAGAAGTTCGCGTCGTTGCTGAAATGAGATCTACAGCCTATCAGCAGAAGTTACGCAAGTATCATAGCCAGAGAGTCCGAACTAGATCTTTCAATAAAGGTGATTTGGTTCTCTGGCTTGTGCAACAAAGAAAGCACAAACTTTCCCTAGTATGGGAAGGGCCCTTTTTAGTTAGTCGAGTATTACACAATGGGTCGTACTACTTAACTAACATGAGGCCAGTCAAAGAAAGACCTGCTACTAAGAAGAGAAAGAGAGCTGGAGGCAGTACAAATCCAGATGAGTTAGACAGACCATAGAATATTGCTCAGCTACGTCCCTTTTATTCTTAGTTTATCCTTCTTTGTAATCATACATATGTACATGTTCTGTGAGAAATAAAAGTTTTGGTTACCTCAAAGTTTCCTGAGAAGTTTTTACCATCTTATTTCCTAATGATCATGTCATAGTCGAAAATCTCAGAATGCTTGAAAGTACTTTATGCTCATGTTCGTTCTGGTTTAGATTTCTGATTCTAAAACTGCTACCTTCGGGTATAACTCTAAAAAAAAATCTAGTCTTTACTTGGGTTATTTGTCTGATTGCTGGATGCGGGTATCTTACGAGTAGTGAATTGTTGGTACTAGAAGCCGGCTTTGTTTCCGAGTTTAAACTGGTTTAGCAATTGAGCTACGTTGCTCGGCAAAGTTTTCGGCTGAAGGTTTAGCCGGCTCACGAAAGGGACGAGGCGGAAAGCCAGATAAACGATAAGTAGAGGCGGAAAATTCTAAGTGCTTATGAAAACATTTCAGGCACGCAAAAAATCTAAGACAAAAGTGCTGAATAGACAAAAAACTTAGCACTAGCAAAAGTCATAGTACTTAATATTTACAAGCGCATCATGTTCTTTCACAGAATAATACATAAGTTTGTGGTCTATGATGCAGGAGGAGATGAAGGAGCTGCCGGCTAGTTGGTTACTCCGCCTTGATATCGTTCCGAGATGTCCGGATCCGAGGTGGTCCGTTCATCGTCGGAAGCTTCTTCGGTTTCTTCTGGAGGAGGTGGCGGGGTATCTACGCGGGTGAAGAAGGGGTTCTTGTAGCTATGTGCCTTTTATTCTTAGTTTTATTTTTCTTTATAATTATACATATGTACATGCTCTGTGAGAAATAAAAGTTTTGGTTACCTCAAAGTTTTCCTGAGAAGTTTTTACCATCTTATTTCCTAATGATCATGTCATAGTCGAAAATCCCAGAATGCTTGAAAGTACTTTATGCTCATGTTCGTTCTGGTTTAGATTTTCGATTCTAAAACTGCTACCTTCGAGTATAACTCTAAAAAATTCTAGTCTTTACTTGGGTTATTTGTCTGATTGCTGGATGCGGGTATCTTCCGAGTAGTGAATTGCTGGTACTGGAAGCCGGCTTTGTTTCCGAGTTTAAACTGGTTTAGCAATTGAGCTCTGTTGCTCGGCAAAGTTTCCGGCTGAAGGTTTAGCCGGCTCAGGAAAGGGACGAGGCGGAAAGCCAGATAAACGATAAGTAGAGGCGGAAAATTCTAAGTGCTTATGAAAACATTTCAGGCACGCAAATAATCTAAGACAAAAGTGCTGAATAGATAAAAAACTTAGCACTAGCAAAAGTCATAGTACTTAATATTTACAAAATGCATCATGTCTTTCCAGAATAATACATAGTTTTCTGATCTATGATGCAGGAGGAGATGAAGGAACTGTCGGAACGCAGGTTACTCCGCCTTGGTATCATGCCGAGATGTCCGGATCCGAGGTGGTCCGTTCATCGTCAGAAACTTCTTCAGCATCTTCTGGAGGAGGTGGCGGAGTATCCACACGGGTGAAGAAGGGCGTCTTGTAGCTGGTCAGATCAGCTACGTGGCACCCATATCCGGCGCAGGAGTGCATGATGGCTTGAAGGTCTTGGTCCTGGCCGTCTTCGTCTACCTTGCAGTACCCTCTGGTCACTTGCCATATTTCCATGTTTCCATGGTAGCTCATGACTATGGTGAGAGCGTTCTGCGTAGTAGTTCGCGCGTAGGACATGTTCCAGTCCTGAACGAGCTGCGGCATGTCCTTGGCCTTCTCCCGCACCTGGAAGTCCGACATGCTTGGCATGTCCGAAATCCTGAGAGACTCGCCAATGTCCTCAAGGGACTAGCGGTAGTCATGAATAACATCACCGACTTGGGTAAGCCGGTGAGTGCGGGGTTCGGACGAGGAGGAGTCCGTCAAGTTCAGAGGACCTATACACAAAACAAGGATAAGAAAAAAACCGACATTGATGAAAGTCGAAGAAATGATAAGTCAGATAGATGGAACATACCAAGAATGACATCGTCAATCTTGGCTTTCTCCTCCCGGAGACTCTGGAGTTCATCCCGGAGCGCCTGGGAGATATCCTTTTCTCTGCCAACCTCATTCTTGAGGTCCGAGATAACCTTATCTTGAGCGGCAATCTTGAGATCGCGCTCTTCAGTGGCCATGGAGGAGGACTCGAGGACTTGAGCTATGCTTCTTTCATGATCCGCCTTGAGCTTATCCAGCTCTTAGCGAAGTCCCTTGTTTTCCACCACTAAGGTTTTGAGGTTCTCGGCCTCTTCAATCATAGCGATGGATTGTTTCACCAACGCTGTAAGACAAAAAGAACAAAAGTTCAGAAAAATTCGACTTTGAAAAAAGCAAAAGGCAAGGTTTGAATCTCTAAATGTTTACCTTCGGCTTCATCCTTGGCTACCTTGAGCTCAGCATTTTTTAGCCGGAGAGCTTTGATCTCTCTCCGCTTATCACAGACATTTTTTAACAATTCTTGGTTATAGGAACATACTTTCTGTAAGTCAGAATACCCAAAGTCAGAAAGCTACTTAAGACTCGGGCTAATATTTTTTGCTAAATATGAGCACGAGCCTTGGGGGCTACACTAGTTCATTCTCTGGCATCCTAATGAAAGCATAAACCCGGATTTCTATATCCTACTTTATGCTTGGGGGCTAGAGGATATGATATAACATAAGGTAAAAAACAAGAGTTGGAATTCCGACTTACATATTGTTCACGGGTGAGTTTGTCTAATCCCGCGTTCACCTCAGCTGCCACCTTCTTGGCGAGAGTAAGAGGAATTACTGGGGCTGTTGGAAGCTCCCCAGTACTAATCCTCTCGTCGTGAAGGCGGACTTGGGCGAGAAGGTTAGACAACTTGACGTCCTCTGCTTCTTGCGCTTCCTCTTCGGGGGAAAGATGGCTTTTGTCCAAGACTTGCCTGGCCAGCCGTTGGATCTCCTCTGCGGACTTCTCGGATAAGCCAAACTTGGCAAGTCCGGGGTTGCTGAGGAGGTTGTCGGCGAAGACTTCAGCCGAGGGATCATTACCCAAAGAGGGTTCACCCTTATCTTGAGCTGACGCACCCACAGTGACGTCAGTGTGCGATCCAAGGATCACAAGCGCTGTTGGAGGAGCCGGATCTTCTGCAACAACCGGAGAAGGAGTAATCGCCGGTGTTGCAGAAGGTTGAGGGGCCGGAGTCGGAGGAGCCGTGGCAGGGGAAGCTATGGTAAGCTTCGTCCGTCGCAGGGGCTTCGCAGGAATCCCCTTCCCCTTACCCTTGATGAGAGGCTTTGCTCTGAGAATGTAGTAAAGTCGGAAACATTACATCTCAGAAAGAAATTCGAGAAAGGTACAAAGGCGGAAATTGTGAATGAAAGTTACCTCTTCACAACGGGCACTTCCTTTGTGCCAACAGCCACTGTCGGAGCTTTGCGCTTCTTGAGCGCAAGGTCCGGCAATGGAACCACTTCAGTCTCCTGAGAAAACTCAGGAGGATATCCTTCGAGTGGAGCAAGCTCCGACTCGTGGAGATCAGCAAGCTGAAAACAAGAAAACATATCAGCATTGCAGTATATAACTTAAAGATTGAAACACGTAAAAGGTGTGCTGATGGAAGCTTACCGCTACCACGGGGTTTTCCGCCATGTGATGTCCAGAGAAATCTCCGGAATTTTCCTCTCGATCCGCTCCTTGATCAGCCATTTGATCTGGCTTATGTAACCTTGGATGGTGTAGGCTTTGGGGCTGATGCGGAGAGAGTCTTTTTTGGAAGATGTGATGGAGTGCATCAGTCTATCCCCGTGGTACTGAAGTGGCTGGATCCGACAGGAGACCCAGCACTGAACTAAGTCGGATCCTTTCAGACCCTTGTGCTTGATAAGATATTCGATCCGCCTCTTAGCGAGGATCAGATCGTCGGTGAGAGCTGGAGCAGCCTCGTCCCAGGAAGGCTGGGCCGTGGCGGCTCCGTCGACAAAAGCCGGCAAAGCAGTAGCTTTGCCGGGAGCCGGAATAGCCCTATGATAGAAAAAAGTGGCTGGCCATTGTTTGACCGAGTCACTAGCAGAAATTTTGGGATATGCACGGTCTCTTCTAACAGAAAAACTAATAGTACCGGTGATATAAGGAACACCGGCAGTAATGGAATTTCTCCGGACGTGGAAATAATACCGGAAAAGAAGAAAACTCGGCCTAATGCCGAGAAAGCCCTCGCAAAGCGTGGCATATGCGCTCATCTCTAGAAGAGAATTGGGAGGAAGATTATGGAGTTGAACTCCATAGTGGTCAATCACCTCGAAGAAGAACTCCGAGGGAGGGAAGGAAAAACTTCGGTCCAGATGGGTGCCGAAGTGGACGCGTTCGCCCTCGCGCGGATTGGGGACGGTTTCGCCGGAACTGCTCCGCCAGTTGCTGGCGGCAAGAAGCCCCTCCTTCTCCACGTTTTTGAGGCCGTCGTCGTCGAGGGCGCAGGGGATCCAGATTCCACGGAAGCTCTCTTTCTCTGCAGCTGCTTCTGCCGACGCCGCCGCCGCTGCCGCCAGAGAAGAAGAGGATGAAGCCATTTTTCTCTCCGGTGAAAAAGGTGACCTAAAAGTGGCAGCGCTAGGAGCTCTGTGGGAAGAGGACGAAAAGGCTCTGGGCGTGATGGAGCATTGGGAAGAAAGAAATGGCGAAGGACTGGTGGAGAGGAGAAGAAGGAATCTAAACCCCTTATATCCACCTACCTGCGCCAAGATTCGTGCAAACGCTACAGTGTAATTGCCACGCATCGTGGAAAGAACTGGGAAGGGCCCGCGCGATGATTGCGTCGCCTCGATCTCCACACACGCATTGAAACGACGCCTTGGTTCCACGAACCGCGGACCCACCAATAGTCGTGCTGACGGAACATCTGTCAGATGATGTGACTTGACCATGTTTGTGTTAGGTGGCGTTGGAGACCAAGTTGTGGCTTAGTTTAAAAGCGAGCTGGAAAATCCGAGTAACTAATTGAAAGGCCCGACTTACTTTTAAGACCCGGATCGTATTTTTTGTTGTAAAGTTTCAGGAACCCTTCAAGATTCTGCAAGCCGAAGATCAAGCTGGACGATGATAAAATCCGACTTTGGATCTTGGAGGCCTCTGGGGGCTACTGTTGGGGATATACTTTCCGGGTATCCTCACAGATCCGTACTGACCAGGGTGGCCCACTTTGAGTTAGAGCTTTGCTTCACGGGCGGCCCAGTTAGGGAGAGAAGACGGAGTCCAATCCGACTACGGGAAGGCCCAGAAGACTTACCGACTTAGGCCCATAATGTTACTTGTAGTTCAAGATGTACTCTGTAACCAACTCTTAGTCGTAGCCAGATTGATCTCTCTTGTAAACTCTAGGCCGGATATCTATATAAGCCGTCCTAGGGAGAGCCTTTAGGACAACACCAGGCACCTCAATAGTCTACAATCTCAACTTGCACATGCGAAACCCTTGTAACCCATATTCCGGCTCTGCCGTATTACTGGATTGCTAGCAGGAGTAGGGTCCATCCAAAGCCGGCGGATTCGAACCTGGGTAAACTTGTGTGCTCAGCGTCCCAGAACACCGTACGTCTCACACCCCTCTCTCCCGCACGCCTCCAGGACCCCCTCATGGCATACTTGTCCTCAAACCGACGACACTCCATGGAAGCCACGCTGCTTTTCCGTTGCGATGGGCCGACCGTACTGTCCGGTGTAGGATCTTGCTGTCGGAGTCCTTTAAGTTCATTAAGCTCTTGGCGATACTCCTGCAGCGTGGCTTCAAACCTCGCGAACCGCTCCGTATCCTCCTCTTTTTGCCGGTTTGTTCTTCTCGATCGGCTTCTGTATGTGTCACGGTGCTCGGGAAACCCGATAACCCATGGATAAGAAGGTCCGAACCCTCTTGTTCGTCCAGCCTTTTCAGGATTCCCGAGAGCCTTTGTCAGCTCATCGTTCTCTCTGTCGGGAACAAACGTTACCTCTTCAACCTCTTTCATCACTTTAACAAGTTCTTTCTTGGGTGTAGAAATTTCTTCGGCTGCAACAATCTCGCATGTTTCTGGGTCTAATGATGTCCCATGCCTGAATACCCAATTTCTTGACCTCAAGGGCCAACTAGACGTAGCTGGAGTGACCCCTTTAGCCTCTAGGTCAGCTTCAGCTTTATCCTACTTAGGCATGGCACTCCTGTAGCCACCTGTGCCCATATGATGGTGATATTTCTTTTTGGCTGCATTTTCCTTATTTTTTGCTGATATTGCCTTAGCTGGTGCTGAGGTCTTGTATTCCACAAATGCGGCCCAGTTATCCTGCTACAACTCTAGTGGGCCAACGAATGGAGGAGTTGTTTCCTTCAAGACATACTTGTGGTACAATCTTTTTTTCCATTCCTTGAATAGTTCGGCCATCTTCTTAAGAGCAAAGTGCTTGACTTTCCTCGTCATTTGCTGTGTGAGCTCATCAGTCTCCAAGACAGGTAGGGTGAAATGTGTCATGAGAGAATTCCACATTGTATCTTTCGCTCTGTCATCTACAAAACTAGCCCTAGCTGGATCCTTTTTCTTTCCTGGCTTGTTCCAGTTTTGCATGGTGATCGGGACTTTGTCTCTAACAATCACTCCGCATTGACTTGTAAATGCATTCGCAGCTTCTTTGGGCTCCAGCGGTTGACCCTGCGGAGAGACTAAGTCAATGCTGAAACGGACATCAGCGGGCAACTTGTGTGTCGGGCCTCTTGTATTTGTAGAAGATTGGCCGGAAGCGGAGGTCTAAGAGAAGAAACATTCGTCAGTACATCTATACGAATCAATTAGTGCATCTATACTAGTGAACCCTCAATAGAGGCTTTATATACCTTGACGGAGTTTGTCATTATTATGGTGTCTTCACCATGGTCTCCACGATGGTCAGCACCATCGTCTCCACTATTTGGTCCACCATCGTCTCCTCCAGACAAATTAAGATATTCGGAGCCATCATAATAAGACCCCCAGTACCCTCATCTATAATGTCGAGGGGCTCCTCTTCATTCTGTCTACCATCCATAGCTTAACTAATACAGAAAATGAATATTGCATTAAGTAAAAGAATATTACAATAATATAAGATAAAGTACATTATTAATACATCACCGGAGAATAGCTCGGGTGCATTATAGGATAAAGTATAAGATAAAGTACATTATTAATACATCACCGGAGAATAGCTCGGGTGCATTATAGGATAAAGTATAAGATAAAGTACATTATTAAGATAAACTAGCGTACGCGGCTGCCGCGTTCTGTGCTACGGGAGCTCTGCAGCCACAGAAGAGGAACCATCACCAAAGAATAGCTCGGGTGAGATCCATGAACCTGCCAGATATTGGAGAACCTAGTCTCCAAAAGATACATGTATCGTCGTACATGCTCGTCCTCCTCCCTGATACGACGACGTACCACCTCCTCGGGGGCTGGCTCCCTCTGCACTCAAGAAGAACTAAATACATGTTTCTCGTATATGGCGGTGAAGAAGAGCTTGTTGATGACCCACAAGTATAGGGGGTGTATCACAGTATTTTCGATAAGTAAGAGTGTCGAACCCAACGAGGAGCAGAAGGTGCTGGCTAGTGGTATGGATCAGGAATTCTCTACAAATACTTAGCAAACGGATTTTTAGGGGTTTTCGATAAAGCAAGTAAACAAAATACGAGTAAATAAAAGACAGTAAGAATGAATGCAGCAAGTGGCCCAATCCTTTATGCAGCAAAGGACAAGCCGGTTGTATTTCTATAGATGACCAAACGTTCTCGAGGACACATGGGAAGACTGTCAAGTGCTTTCGCTTCATATAGTCTATTAATCTTCTTTAGCTTGCTAAGTGTTGTGTGGGTGAACATGTGCTAATGTACCGCCCCATCCAAGACTAATACATACTTATGATTATACCCGTTGCAAACATCCGTAAGTACAAGAAAGTAATTAAGATAGAAACCTAACCACAACTTTAAACTCTAAGACCCTTACGTCCCTTGTGCAATGGTTTCCTAACGGGGGTTCAGGTTTCTGTCACTTCGGCAACCCCTACGATTAGTAGCCAAATACACAATGCATTCCCCTAGGCCCTTATAGGTGAAGTGTCATGTAGTCGACATTCACATGACACCACTAGAAGAAGTACACCACAACTTAAATAACAATCTATTGAATCTTACTCAACGCAACTCCACTACTAACAACAAGACTTCTCCCATGTCCTCAAGAACAAAACGAACTACTCACAAGACATTATATGGATCATGATCAGAGATGAAATAATGATGTATAACAATCTGAACATAAACAATAATTCAATGGTTCACTCAATAGCATCAACTACAAAGAGTAATCAACACCGGGAAAGTTTCCCCTATGAACTATAGCAAGATTCAACTAATTGTTACAGCAATATGGAGATGGTGATGAGGGTGCTGATGGTGATGATGATGATGATCCCAATGAAGCCCAGCTTGATGGTGGTGTTGATGGCGACGATCTCCCCTCTCCGGGAAGGAATTCCCCCGGCAGAAATCTGTCTGCCGGAGAGACCTTTCTCTCTCGATGTTTTCCGCCCCGCAGAGGCGGCGGAATCTTTCAGTGGTCGCTCCCCGAGTCTTAGGGTTTCGTGGGGATGATATACGCCAGAGGAGAGAGGCTGGAGTGGGCCAGGGTGGTCACACCACTCCCAGGCGCGGCCTAGGCCTGCCCGTGCCATGGGGTGGTGTGGGCCCCCTGTGGCCCACCTCCACTC
Organism: Avena eriantha; assembly: GCA_910589775.1. Taxonomy (NCBI): domain Eukaryota; kingdom Viridiplantae; phylum Streptophyta; class Magnoliopsida; order Poales; family Poaceae; genus Avena; species Avena eriantha. The sequence goes on from OU342745.1 coordinate 392,271,883, forward strand.
CATCTTGAAGCATCCTGAGTCTTCTAGAAAAATAGAATTTTCCATATATTTTACCGTATTTTCTGATCTTCGCGAATTTTGCCTCCAAACAGCACCTTTTCCATCAATATCCTGACTGCAGCGGTCCATGCTCCAAAAGTCATCAACCATGCAAAAACAGATGAAATAACATAAGTATCACCTCTCAATACGAAATATATCAATGAATAATAGTGAATTAAGACATAGAATAGTGATGCAAAATGGACGTATCACTTGTCGCATGGTGTTATGTCGATGCTAGCTTCAACACTGATCCAGATGACTCTAAGTCACAATCCAGATATGTGCTTTTAATGAATGGTGCAGCGGTGAGTCGGAGGAGCTCCAAACAACCCGTAATTGCGAGATCTATAATAGAGGCAGAATATACCTCTGCTTCAAAAGTAGTGGCGGAAACAGTTTGGATGAAGAAGTTCATTTTTGAACTGGCTTTGGATCCAATGGTGATCTGTTGTGACAACAACGGTGACATAACCAATGCTTAGTAACCAAGGTCTCACAAGAATTCCAAGCATATAAAGCACCGGTTTAACTCCATCCGGGAATATGTTCAGGATGGTGATATAGAGATTTGCAAAGTAGACATGGATCTGAATGTGGCATACTAGTTGACTAAATCTCTCCCAAGGGCAAAACATGATCAGCACTAGAACTCTATGGGTGTTAGATTCATGACTATGTAAACTAGATTATTGACTCTAGTGCAAGTGGGAGACTGAAAGGAATGTGCCCGAGAGGCAATAATAAAGTGTATATTATACTATTCTAGGTTTATAACAGATGTTTATTTTTAATGGTATAATTGTGTTAATAGGAAACATTAATACATGTGGGATTTATAAACAAAAAAGGTTCATAGTAAATCCTCTCTAAATACTAGCTTGTTGATTAACTGATGATCATAGGTTTCCTGATCATGAACATGAGATGTTGTTAATAAAAGAGTCATATCATTGGAGAATGATATGATGAACATTCACCTGAAGTAGATGTAACAATGCGATCATGTCCTCAAGTTTATATTGTTATCACTTTCGTAGTAACTCAATGTTCTTAGACGATGAGATCACGTCAATCACTTTCACCAGCAAGGTACTTTGATTACATCAAACGTCACTTCATAACTGGGTGATTATAAAGGTGTCGTTGGGTACCTGGAAAGTGTTAGTTGAGGCTCGTGGATCAAGAATTGGATTTGTCCATATAGATGACGGAGAGATATACACAGGGCCCTCTCGGTGATATCACATTGACATAGCTTGCAAGCAAGTGATTTGATTACTAGAATGTTATATAATAGGAACGGGAAAAGAGTAATTGTCAGGGACGAGATTAAACAAGGTATAGATTATACCAAGTGATCGAATCTCGGACAAGTAATATATCGTGAGACAAAAGGAATTTTATTATAGAGAAAAAGGTTCAGAGGATCATTGGATTTTTGTGGAACTAGTGGTAGTCATTATGGATCTCCAGATCCCGCTAATGATTATTGATCGGAGAAAGTCTCGATCATGTGTACATAGTTAACAAACCCATAGGGAGACACACTTAAGGTTAACCGACGCATTTGAGTGGACAGGGAACACAAGGGAAGTCAATGGACATCGCAGAAAATTGTTCTACTGTGGAAAATTATTCTACCAAAATAGTTTTGGGGTATCGAAACAAAGAAAGGGATCAAAATGTTACTGTGTTCATTAAATGAAGTGTTCATTAAATCAGGTACTCATTAAATGAAGTGTTCATTAAATTGAGTCGCATTAAAACAAGGGAATTAAAATGCTCTAATGGAATGACCTTTGATTTTGGAGTGGAGATTTAATGGGAGAATTTTGAGTGGAGAATTATGTTTGTGGAGGGAGCAGTCACATGAATGAGGAAGGAGAGGGGGCACCCTCTTGGCTGCCGGCCAAGGGAGGGGATTGCCCCTCCCCCTATAAAAGGAGGTGGCATATGATTGTCGCACCATGATAAAGAAGAAGATCTATGTCGTCTACATCACCAACCCTACGAAGAACACTCTAACCACACTAGTAGGAAAATGCCTATAGCAGTCATTTTGCCAGTGGCATGCCATAGAAAGAACACGTCATTGCTAAGAGCCAATATAGTAGTGGCTTCTCTAATAAACCGGAGGCCACTACTAGATCTTAACTGTGACATTCAGCGTACTTGGGACGCCACTACTAAAGCGGACCCACATGTGGAAATGGGCAAAATTTAGGGGTGGCATTCGGAAATTGCAAACGCCACCAATGCCTACAGTTCTAGTGGCATTCGCAAGAAAGAAGCACCGATGTTATCTTAGCTATAGAGTAGAAAACTTCCCCGCGCCGCTTGACCCGCATCTCCCCCCATTCACTCCCTCTCCCTCTTCACCGCCCTCCCCCTCTTCCCAATCATGTTGGCCTCCTCCACCGCATCCGCTTGTGCACGTCCCCGTTGCCGCCTCTTCCATGTCTCCCTGTCGCTGCCTCATCCCCATCTCGACACATTCGCTTCTCCACCCACCGCCTCGCAACCGCCTTGAGCCACCGCCGATGAGCCCCTCTCTCCCCTTTTTTTAATTTAGAGTAGATGATTTTAGATGGTTTAGTGTAGATGATTTTAGATTTAGTATATAGTAGGAAATGTACATGATTTTAGGGGTAGAAAATTAAGTAGGGGTACAAAACCTAGATGATTCTTCTGTAATGTAGAAAATAGGTGATTTTAGGGCAATGAATAAAATGTGAGGATGCAATGTTGGGGTGGTTTGAGTGAGCCTTGTGATATGCACAAATAAATAATTTGTGCATCCTACTTGGCTCACTAACGCCATTCCTTTAATTATTTTGCGTCCAATGCAAATATGAGGCCCTACTTTTAGGTTGATTTTGGTTTTGTACTTCCATATGGCCGATGATTACAATGTGAGGATACAATATGCCTCCTACTTGGCTCACTCACTCCATCCTATTTGTGCGTCCATTGCAAATATGAGGCACTTTTTGATCTTAGTGAGCCTTGTTATTAATTAACGAGTGCTTTATATTACATATGGCGATGTGTAAGACATGAATGTATAAAATAACTACATTTTCCTTGTAGAGGACATGGCGTTTTGTCAAGTTTGTTTCACGAACTGTAGCGATGATACTAAGTCAGGCTCGCTATTTAGTGTCCGTCTCATACGGGGTCGATTTGAGCATTCATTGGTATGCATATTTTTTCCTATTTAAATTCATTGAATTTTCTTTCCATATTATCATGTATTTACTTAGTTTTTTCATGTTTAGACTGTCCCATGCAATTTAAGGAGGGACTTCAATAGAATAACATGACAAAGCATGGAGTTTGAAGCTATGGGACGAACATATGTTGTTGATGTGCGCAAAGAGCGAGCAATGACTCGCCTTGCAGGTTCTTCATGGAGAAGGTTCTTTTCTGAAAACTGAACCGCATCTGGTGTGTACCTGTTTTTTGCAACGGAAGCTCCTGCTCCAAGAATCATGGTTGCATATATGAATGATGAGGAGGATGAGGGCGATGAGAATGAGGGCGATGAGGATATGGGCGATGAGGATGAGGGCGACGGCGAGGATGAGGACGATGAGGAGGAGGACGAGGATGGAAGAAATGAGGAGCAAGAAGGACCATTGGATGATACAATGGTTGCTCAGAGATGCAAGATTACCCAGAGTAAAGAGTGCTATCTCGTCCACAACATTCCTTCAAAAAATTCCTACATTGGCCTAGCACTTGTCACTCGCTTGACTAGGACGCATATTCAACTACATGATATGGTATGTTTTCACTTATCATTCTTTCTTTAGTTACTATTATATTTGTATTGTATGATAGTTATAAGATTTATAACTTATGCATCTTAATTAGAAACTACCGTCGATAATGGTTTTTTTTCTTCAAATTTCTGAAGAAGGTGAGGCTAGAATACGCGTTGGAGCAACATGTGCCGTAAGCACCATTTCATAAAAGACAATGAGTGATGCCTGCATCATGTTCAACACCCAGGAGTGGAAGAACTTTGTTGAAGCTCATGATGATCTACAAGTTGGGAAAGAAATTATCCTCACCGGCAGGACCACTTCACGCTGTAACATTCAGATAATGTTCGTCATTGACATCATCACTCGTAGTGACGAGCTAGTTCCTTGTGATAGTTTGTTAGTGTAGATGCAACTTGTGATGTTTTGAACCGCTTGTTAATAATTTGTGGTGAACCAAATCATTATTTTCTTGCTTATGTGAATATGCATTTCATGATGTTACATTGCAACCTTTAATCAACAACATGCAACACCGTTTTTAAAAAAAAATTGAAAATATACTTGAGGAATTTGACTTTGCTTAAATGCCATAAACAGTACATATAATACAGGCGTTTGCACCACATGCCACCAATGTGTCTCCTAGTCGTGGCATTCAGACCGAATGCCACCATACGAGCGGTAATGGTGGCATTCTCATAGGATGCCACCACTATGACCTACCAATGAAGTGAGGTTAGTGGCATGCGGATAAACGCCACTAACCCCCTTTTCTAAACACTGCAACTAGGCCTTTTCCTACTAGTGCCATGTATGAGGATTAGCTGTTGTTCAAAACCCGCAAGTTCGTCGGTCTGGACCTCGAGTACAACTCTAATTTTGCCAGGATCGTCGTGGTGCAACTCTCCATGAGCGGTCACGTCCTGGTATACCAGCCTTATTGTGAGGAGGGGATCAGGTACATGTTGTTGTTCTTTTGTTCCTGAACCACCAATGTTCGTCTGTTTGCACTAGTTCTTGCTAGATTTTGAGATCAGTAAAATGTACTTGTTTTGATGCATGCTAGCGCCTACGTGATATTGTTTTGGCCAAATAATATCTCACGATTAAAATGCTTAATAATATTAAATCCTTGTGCAACTATAGGATGTTTGCTAACATTTTTGTCTGAATTCATTTTACCGCAGGTGGGGCGAAACAATTATGTCGCTCTTTCATGAATTTCTCGTCAACAAGTAGATAACATTTACTAGTGTTAACATGAGGGATGACAGGACTTGCTTGAGAGCCCGACTGTTTGTAATGTGATCTGATTACTACAAGTGCACTAATCGATTGTATCTAGTTTTGAAATAAGAGTATCGAACCCATAGAAAGCTATTTGCTTAAGGTATTTATGCCCCTCATAACTATCTACCAAAGTATACTTGTAAACTACCTTTGATCTCAATTAAAGGGTGTTTGAAAGGTTTTGGTGTTTGAATGCAAGAAAGTTATAAAAGCAAGTAAATTAAACAAGTAACAAAAGTATTGGAAATGGTTTTGGAAATCAGTAAGGATAAATTTTCTCAGGGATGTAGGATACACCAGAAGCATATGAGAATTATTCATGATTCGGATAATATATGTATTTTTTTATGATATGTGTGGAGGGAGCCCCATAATAAGATTTTTCACTACAAGGCTCATAGAACACTACAATGCCTGTGAGAAAATCAAGTTTTGAGGTCATCTCTGAATAACCACTGCAATGCCAGCATGTAAATCACTTCTACAGACCACCAAAATTAAGTGTTTACTGTCATATGAGCTTAGTGAATCTCCCTTAATTCCCCCTTTGACCATATAGATTATAAGCCAATGCTTGCAGTCACAAAGTAGCCCTGAACATATTCCCATACGTGTCCAAAGGGTATTTCCCTCTCTCTAGTCCTGAAGACAGATGCTATGTGGTGGACCACACAATACATCTAGAAAGGGAGATCTAACACAATATCATAAATCAAGAGATCAAAGACCAAAGTTATAGATCATCTTTATTTCACTTCATAATAATACTAGGGTTTCTCCATCTCCCCAAGAACAAGGGAAACTACTCACACATGGAAGCAATCAACAACATCATCATATTCATATGGATGGATTGAAAGTGCAAAGGTATATCAAGTAAAAACCACAATTGTATTGGAATTACAACAAGCTCTAATTAATGAGAGTTGGGTAAAATGGTGTTGATGGAGATGCAGTGGTTGATGATTACGGGGATGGTGTGATTTTGTCCAATGATCCATGAAGCAGCAAGGGTTTGCCCTTCTCCAAGTTCCTCCTCAAGATCCCTTTCTGGTGTGGTGTTTTGAGGCTCGAAGTTTTCGTGAATGTCGGATGTAAGATCTGTCTTCATGTGGTGATAGTGTTTGACAAGGAAGACATCCTAATAGGTCATACGGGCTGATGGTATGGGTGGGCTCTCCCCATACCGCAGGTCATTAAACCTTCTGTAGCTTCCACTCATGTCCCCTCTTCTCCCAGTGGAAAATCATTTAAATGACATTTATCACTTAGAAATGGCATATTATTTCATAACATGATAATCCCAATTTATATATTCACAATAGACTAAATAATTCAGGATCCTGTTGAAACAAGGAAAAAAGGTGCGTGTGAATGCTATAAAATACAAAAATCCTAACTCTACTTATGCAAAAACACAAGATAAATATGCTTCAAAAATGGACTCACCAACTTCCTCAAGCTAGACTCTTGCTCGTCCCCAAGCAAGATGGTAACTTATGGATGTAACAACCCAAGTTTGTAATATTTGTAATCAGTGTTCAAGCATTGCATGCATGTGTTCAAATCAATAAAATTTATTAATGTGAGCCATATATATGAACAAATGCAAGTGCAAAACCTTAGTTTCATTACAAATGGTTTCAAAATGTGCCCAAATTCAAATTTTGGGTTGCTCTACTATTTTACAAAAAGGTCCCTGCCTTTTCCCTGCTTAAAAAGACTTAAAAATCAATTTAAAGGGATTTTTATAAGAAACATATAGGTTTTATTAAGACCCAAGGGTTTTATTGCAAAACCCAGCCCCTGGATCGCCAGCTCTGGACCGAGGGTTAATTCTTCGCTTTCCCAGGGGGTTTTCCGAAAAACCGCCATCGTCTTCGCCCAGTTGGAAGCAGCTCGCTGGAGCCGCCACCGCCATCGGCATTGTGCGCCGTGATTCCCGCCTGTTCGTCGACGTGGAGTCGAGGATAAGACCGCCAAGACGTGCTCCTCCTTCTCCCTATCCCCTCTCTCGCCCTAGATCCCTTCCTCTCTTCCTCTCTGTGGTTCTCGTCGTGCGCCTGAACCCTAGCCACCATGGCAGCCTGCTAGCCACTACTCATGTCCTCCCCGAGCCCCGCTGACCACACTGACCACTCCGCCTCGATGCCTGCTTCCTCCTTGCCAGCTGAATCGAGCCAGGAAGCTCCTAGTCGCTCACATTGACACTGTCTTCTCTTACACTAACGACCCCCGTGATGACCCACAAGTATAGGCGGTGTATCGCAGTATTTTCGATAAGTAAGAGTGTTGAACCCAACGAGGAGCAGAAGGTTCTGGCTAATGGTATGGATCAAGAACTCTCTACAAATACTTAGCAAACGGATTTTTAGGGGTTTTTGATAAAGTAAGTAAACAAAATACGAGTAAATAAAAGACAGTAGGAATAAATGCAGCAAGTGGCCCAATCCTTTTTTCAGCAAAGGACAAGCCGATTGTATTACTTAAGATGACCAAACGTTCTCGAGGACACATGGGAAGACTGCCAAGTGCTTTCACTTCATATAGTTGATTAATCTTGTTTAGCTTGCTAAGTGTTGTGTGGGTGAACCCGTGCTAATGTACCGACCTTCCTAGGACTAATACATACTTGTGATTATACCCCTTGCAAACATCCGTAAGTACAAGAAAGTAATTAAGGTAGAAACCTAACTACAACTTTAAACTCTAAGACCCTTACATCTCTTGTGCAATGGTTTCCTAACAGGTGTTCAGGTTTCTGTCACTCCGGCAACCCCTACGATTAGTAGCCAAATACACAATGCATTCCCCTAGGCCCATATAGGTGAAGTGTCATGTAGTCGACGTTCAGATGACACCACTAGAAGAAGTACACCACAACTTAAATATCAAACTATTGAATCTTTCTCAACACAACTCCACTACTAACAACATGACTTCTCCCATGTCCTCAAGAACAAAACGAACTACTCACAAGACATCATATGGATCATGATCAGAGATGGAATAATGATGTATAACAATCTGAACATAAACAATAATTCAATGGTTCACTCAGTAGCATCAACTACAAAGAGTAATCAACACCGGGAAAGTTTCCCCTATGAACTATGCAAGATTCAACCCAGTTGTTACAGCAATATGGAGATGGTGATGAGGGTGCTGATGATGATGATGGTGGTGGTGGTGATGATGATGATCCCTATGAAGTTCAGCTTGATGATGGTGTTGATGGCGACGATCTCCCCTCTCCGGGAAGGAATTCCCCTGACAGAAATCTGTGTGCCGGAGAGATCTTTCCCTCTCGGTGTTTTCCGCCCCGCAGAGGCGGTGGAATCTTTCTGTGGTCGCTCGCCGAGTCTTAGGGTTTCAGGAGGATGATATACGCCAGAGGGGAGAGGCTGGAGTGGGCCAGGGTGGCCACACCACCTGCTGGCGTGGCCTAGGGCTGCCCGCGCCAGGGGGTGGTGTGGGCCCCCTGTGGCCCATCTCCACTCCGTCTTCTGGCATCCTTAGTCTTCTGGAAAAATAGGATAGTATTTTCGCGGAACTTTTCTTACCAGAACTGTTACCTATTTGGAAACGGACACTGCGGGTCTCTGAATTTGGTCCTTGATGAATCTCTCCGGAGTTACAACTTGAAAGGCATCAATATCTTCATCTTCATACACTTATTACTTGAGTCATAAAACCTTCTCTTCCTTATTACACCATTGTCTCCACTTCCTGGAAATTTCTTTCACACAAAACTTCACACAATTCTCATTAGACCCATTAGTATAAGTGAAGTGATAAAACCTTTTGAGTCCAACTTCAACTGAAAACCATCAAACATAAGCTACTATAGCAACTCCTTCTGAAAACCCAAAAAGAATTCAAAAAGGAAATCGAATGAAGAAGCAGATGTAAGAGTGGCAAAATCTGTCAAAATAGACCAGCAGGTAAAGATCGATTTTTTCGAAAATCTTCTGTTAGTCAAATCAAAAGGTGCAAAACGAACTAAAGTTAAATAACAACCTGGGGCAGAAGCACAAATAATTACAGCTCAATACGACATACAGATATCTCTCACGAATTTTTACGGTGAAGCACAAAAATCTGTTTCGGGACAGCAACTTCCGCAAATATTACTTCCCTCTCATTAGAGGTTGATCTTGACACAAAAACCAAACACAACGGATAAAGAGCGGTTATTACCGAAGTAATAACTTCCAAGACTCAAAGAAACAAAAACAAACTGAAAGCAAAAACAAATTGGGTTGTCTCCCATAAAGCTCTTTTTTATAGCCATTAAGATGGGCATGATAATTTTGAAGATGCTCCCTCAGGAATATGAATTGAAGTGAAAGAGAGCATTAAGAAGTAAAAACACACACACATTTAAGTATAACCCACTTCCTATGCAAGGGAATTTTGTAAACAAACAAGTTGTTGAAGCCAGAGGCTACTTGCATAGGAAGGCAAAAGAAGTGCAACATAAAAACTTTCAGCATAAAACGAGGAAACTTGATATTATTGAGATACATAAGAACACTTTTCCCTCTCTCATAATAACTTTTAGTATCATGCATAAACTTAACAATATAGCCAACACAAGGGCCATCATAGTAATGATCACTTATTCTAACAGAAAACACAGGAATACTAGCTCTCATAACACTACTTTGTGAAACAATATTAGAGGTATCCTTACAAAGGATAGTGTGTCCCTCTTTTTCATAATTAGTAACAAAGTCTTTCACATTTGCTATTATAGGTTCATCAACCATTTGTTTATCAGGTTCAACAGCTTTGTCTATCATAGAATGTTCCTTAATCTTAACGGGGAAAGGCATTTTCTCAATGTAAGGTTTAGGTAAAACATGATTAGCAGTATAAACTTCCGTATTTCTTGCAGTAACACTCTTAGCAATATCTTTATAAGGTTCATGATACTTATTACACATCTTTTTAGGCACTTCAATATAGGAAGAAAAAGCCTTAAAATAAGAAGCAATAGCTTGAGAATCTAGACCATAAGCTTTTTTAATATTTTGAAAGTCATCAGTTCCCATAAAAGATTCAATGCATTCATAATCATAATTTATACCTGAGTTTCTACCTTTGTCATCCTCCCAAGCTTCAGCATTGTCTTGAATACGGTCTAGAAGATCCCAGTTAGCTTCTTCTTCCATGCGAGTGAATGATCCACCACAAGAAGCATCCAATAAATCCTTATCATGAAGAGAAAGCCTTGCATAAAAGTTGTTGATAATAATATTGTTGGGGAGCTCATGAACGGGACATTTGAGCATTAGTAACTTCAATCTCCCTAGGCTTGAGCTGTACTCTCTCCATCAAGAGGCCAAAAGTAGTATATTTGATTTCGATCTTTATGAATCTCACTAGGAGGATAAAACTTTGAATAAAAGAGATGCACTATTTCCTCCCATTCTAGAGCTTGACCATTCTTCAGCAGCTTATACCATTCCTCAGCTCTTCCTTTCAGTGATACTGAGAATAACTTCTTCTTAACTTGATCTGTAGTAATACCTGCAAACTTGAATAACCCGCATAATTTGTGTATAAAGAGTAAATGATCACCGGGATGGACAGTTCCATCCCCAACATAGTAGTTATCCATAACACGATCAATAATTCTTGTAGGTATTTTAAAAACATCATTCTCAGCAGGTGATGGCTTATCTCCTACCTTAACAGTGGTAGTAGCATTACCAAATAAAGAAACTCAGTGAATTATCCATAACGAAAATAAAGTAACTAGCAGAAGTAAACAATACTCACAGTAGAAGTTTCCTTTACCAGTTCCACTCTCCAATAGTGCTTCACTCCCCGGCAACGGTGCCAGAAAATAGTCTTGGTGACCCACAAGTATAGGGGGTGTATCGCAGTATTTTCGATAAGTAAGAGTGTCGAACCCAACGAGGAGCAGAAGGTGCTGGCTAGTGGTATGGACCAGGAATTCTCTACAAATACTTAGCAAACGGATTTTTAGGGGTTTTTGATAAAGCAAGTAAACAAAGTAATAGTAAATAAAAGACAGTAGGAATAAATGCAGCAAGTGGCCCAATCCTTTATGCAGCAAAGGACAAGACGGTTGCATTACTTAAGATGACTAAACATTCTCGAGGACACATGGGAAGACTGGCAAGTGCTTTCGCTTCATATAGTTGATTAATCTTCTTTAGCTTGCTAAGTGTTGTGTGGGTGAACCTGTGCTAATGTACCGACCTTCCTAGGACTAATACATAACATTCTCGAGGACACATGGGAAGACTGTCAAGTGCTTTCGCTTCATATAGTTGATTAATCTTCCTTAGCTTGCTAAGTGTTGTGTGGGTGAATCTGTGCTAATGTACCGACCTTCCTAGGACTAATACATACTTGTGATTATACCCCTTGCAAACATCCGTAAGTATAAGAAAGTAATTAAGGTAGAAACCTAAGCACATCTTTAAACTCTAAGACTCTTACGTCCCTTATGCAATGGTTTCCTAACGGGGGTTCAGGTTTCTGTCACTCCGGCAACCTCTACGATTAGTAGCCAAATACACAATGCATTCCCCTAGGCCCATAGAGGTGAAGTGTCATGTTGTCGATGTTCACATGACACCACTAGAAGAAGTACACCCCAACTTAAATATCAAACTATTGAATCTTTCTCAACACAACTCCACTACTAACAACATGACTTCTCCCATGTCCTTAAGAAAAAACGAACTACTCACAAGACATCATATGGATCATGATCAGAGATGGAATAATGATGTATAAGAATCTAAACATAAAGAATAATTCAATGGTTCACTCAATAGCATCAACTACAAAGAGTAATCAACACCAAGAAAATTTCCCCTATGAACTATGCAAGATTCAACCCAATTGTTACATCAATATGGAGGTGGTGATGAGTGTGCTGATGGTGATGATGGTGGTGATGATCCCGATGAAGTCCAGCTTGATGGTGGTGTTGATGGCGACGATCTTCCCTCTCCGGGAGGAATTCCCCTAGTAGAAATCTGTCTGCCAGAGAGATCTTTCTCTCTTGGTGTTTTCCGCCCCGCAGAGGCGGCGGAATCTTTCTGTGGTCGCTCTCTAGGTCTTAGGGATTCGGGAGGATAATATACGCCAGAGGGGAGTGCCAGGGGTGGACCAGGGCGGCCACACCACCTGGTGGCGCGGCCTGGGCTGGCCCGCGCCAGGGGGTGGTGTGGGGCCCCTATGGCCCATCTCCAGCCCCCTTCTGGCTTCCTTCGTCTTCTAGAAAAATAGGATTTTCCATGTATTTTCCCGGATTTTATGATCTTCGCGAATTTTGCCTCCAAACAACACCTTTTCCACCAGAATCCTGACTGCAACGGTCCATGCTCCAAAAGTCATCAACCATGCAAAAACAGATGAAATAACATAAGTATCACCTCTCAATACGAAATATATCAATGAAATAAAAGTGAATTATGACATAGAATAGTGATGCAAAATGGACGTATCACCCCGCCGTCCATCTCGTCCTTGTTTCGGCCTCCCTATCGTCTCCCCGATCGCACCGTTAGATCCATGGTGAGCTCATGCTTCTCCCCATCCCTTCCTCGCTTCCTGGCATCACTTGTGCTGCCTCTGTGTCACGCGCCGCTACTCGCCGCCGCAGACCACCATCGTAGCCACGCCTCCAGTGACCAATCCATGGTTGCACCACCCTGGTTAGGTTCGCCACGAAGCCCCCGTTTGAACGCACACATTCGCGTAGCCTCACGCGCTCTCCTCCGTCGCTGCCGGTGACCACCTGACGGTGGCCGTCATGGTGACATAACCCCGACGTCACAGTGATGTGGGCCTTGGACCCGCTGACCGCCAGCGAGGCAGCTGACCTGGCCCTAGACCCACCAGTCAGCCTCTGCGGCTAGACATGCCTACAGTGTAAAAAGTTTAGGGTTAGCTGACGTAAGGATGGCGTCATATATGCTTTATTATTTTCAGAAATGTTTTAAATAAGGCAGAAATTGTAATAATCTTATAAAATTCATAACTAATTCATATTTAATCAGAAAAATATGAATAATATATCAAAATGTTCAGAAAAATGAGATCTACATTTTAAAAATATAATCATGCATTGTTGATCAACCTAAACCCTATCTAGTTTAGAGGAACATCGAACCCCCCTAATTGCATATGGGATCAATAGAATGCCAAACCCTTGGCACTCCGAACCCATTTAAATCGATGTTAATCCTAGGGTTGCCATGATAACTCTAATCTAACGTATCATTCATGTGGTTGAGCATTGCATGGTTCGAGATGTTGATTTTTGCCTTTCTTTCCGGTATTGCTTCTTCGCGATAGGTTCCGAGCACGAGACCGAAGTCAATGACACCAAATATCCATATCTGTCTACTGAAGGACAAGTCAAGCGTAACCTTTCATTCTGAACCTATGCTTTGCAAAGTTTCTACTTTCTTGCTATATTGCACACGATTCCAATGTGGCCTTTTGTCAGTAGCTGGAGTTACCTATCTGCTGCATAGTTTCCCTGTTGTAGCCTTAAACACCTGATCCACAGCTCCTAGCATACCTGGGTCTAGCATGTGAGCGTTGCTATAGCTTCTTCGATGGTCAAGCTTAGCCATGCTTAGTAATTATGCCTGAACCATCCTGATGATGATGAATCGGTGATGCTAAGAATCTAGAAAGGTAGGAGATGGAGACATGATCGGAGGTGACGGATAGTTATGCTAAGGCTTGCATGGGAGGCCATGTTGGGTGTGGTTTTTGTAGTCCCATGCTCACCCCATTAGGACCCGAATTCTTGCCTCTTGAACCAAGACGAGCGTATAGCCACACGGGGCCTAGAAAACCCCTCGACTAACTAACTTTCCTAGTAGATTCCATGAGTTACATAGTTTGGGCTTTCCATTTGGCATACACATTGAAAACGTTTTTGAAAGAGGAGGAGAAGGAGGTGCATGATAACAGGTAGGTAAGCGTGACCGGAGTTGCTTGGGGTGGATGGAGCGCCTGGTAAACCAACTCCGAATCACATCTCTAGGGACCGGCTTCGGGATTTGATCTGTTACGACGGAACCCTCCTTAGGGCGTGACTCATGGTCTCGGTGATAGCAAGGTACATGTCATGGTCAACCACCCTTTCCCGGCCCTCCAAGGAAGAGGGCGAATAATATTTGGAACTAAGAGTCGGTTGGTACGTGTGGGTAAAGTTATACACCCCTGCAGGGTTAAATATTTCGAAAAGCCGTGTTCACGGTTATAAACAACTTTGGAATGGACATGATGATCATAGATAACAATAACTAAATATAAAACTTGTTGTTCCATGTGTGCTTAAGGATGATTCCTCGGGGGTTCGAGGGGTGATCCTAGATGAGGAGTTCAGATGTACTTGGTTGACAAGTTCAGATGTTCAAGATGGAGTCGTCGCTCTCTTACCTTGTTTTAAAAGTATTGTGTGTAGACGAGCCTCTACTCTCTCTTGTTTACAAACAAAGTTGGCTTTACCCAAAGAAAATCCAAAGAAAGCTTTCTAGCCAGAGCATGTAGATACTAGGTTATCTAAGTCTTGCGGAGTACATTCTCGTACTCAGCCTTGTGCCATTGTTGTTTTTCTTCATATGATCTAGTCGCAACTGAAGGTGGCTTCTACATTGACATCGACAAGTATTTGGGGGTCCCAGGTAGCAGCCTGAGGAATATGGGTTGGACATCACTTATGTTTATGGCCTCTTAGGCCCTTTGTTAAGTTTGTTGTGTAGAACAACATAATTTGCTTTTGTTGTTTGGTGTAATGATGGGTCGGTGACCCCAGGTTTGTAATAATCTAATATCGTACTCTATTAAGAGTTTAAACTTATGCTGTTGAATCCTTGTGTTCTGTAATGCTACTGAATCATATACTGTGAGTCTCTGAGGTTGGAGTTAAGTTTATCTCGAGGGATAATCCAAGGTTTGTTTAACCCTAATCCTGGGGGTGTTACAATGGACAAGGTCATCATGTTCATGAGGCACGTGTGATTACAATAAATGAGGCAATTGAAGCATAATTACAATATCATATATAGACCTACATCGTGAGTTATATCACACACTCACACATCACATGACTTAGCGGCTTCCACACCTTTTGTGTCAATAATTTATATGAAATTCCAAGACTAAACATATTATACAATAATCAAGTTCATATAAACGAGAACATGATTGAGTAAGAAATGGTTTATGATCATTGCTTGAGTATCTTTCGTCAACTTGCATCTCTGTCTTTTTTTTCTTTTTTGCAGCATAGCATCATTTTTCTTCATGTTTCACCAATAAATATTGTATCATGGTAATACTCTTTATGGTTCTTGTTGGTTTAAACCAATAATTATAACATGCTATCAAAATTTCCTTCTCATATTTTATCAATACTTTATTGGTGTGGAAGACCCTAAAATCATAATAGTGGTACAAGTATTGTCGTGGTGGTGTCACAGCAAATGCCATGGGTAGGCTAAAGATGGGACCAATGTGTACTAGTTGTATCCGAGGAGGGATAGCGTAGTGATTCTACACACGAAATATAGAACAAGACACACACGATGAACTGCTCATGGATCTTATATTATGATCTCAAAGCTAATACAAATGCTCCTTGAGGTGTATCATATAGAGGAAGAAGATGAACTGCTCTAGCTCTCTACTCTCTAGGGTTCTTTCCTTAGCAAAAAGATCCACCCCTCCCAAGGAGTCCCTGGCTCAGCTTATAAAGGGGTTGCCAGGGTACATCTAGGGCTAACATGGCCCGGTATATGCTTGGAATATGCTTGTCCTAAAGAGGTAGCTCAACGCGCTCCTTTCCCCTGTCCACAGCCTCTGTTAGGCAATGGCACAGATCCGATGCGCTATGACTGTTGTCACTAGAGACTGTCACGTCCATGATGATCTCTTGTGTCTTCGGACTCTCTGACTCTTGTCGCTAGCACTTGTCTCTCCCTGGATTCCCTTTGGAGACAGAAACGCGTTGACCCTGAGCTCCTTCTTGAGCAAGCTAACTCCTGACTCGGCCTAGGTATGGTTAACCCGGCTAAGCTTTTACCTAGAAAGGGAAATGGTTCCTTCCTCGTGCCGACATAGCTTGTATGTCGGCAGTATCTTGCTAGTGCTTCCTGGCTTAGGGTAACCCGGCCGGCCCTTTTATGATTTGGCCAGTACATGCTTTGACCTGACTTTACTTCGGTGGACCTTTTCCTTTAACTTTGGCCTTACCCTACCTAGGGTCATCCCCCAACATTAGTCCCCGAAGCTGGTGCAGTCTTATCAGCCCTTAGCTGGTAAGGCCATAGCAGGTTCATCTTTACTCGGATCTTGGTTCATCTCGTCGACGTACGTATACGTTGGCCCATACCGATTTTAACTCGGCAATACTTTCTGGTGATTCGGTCTTCACCTTGACTTTATTTGGCTCTTTTCGAATTATTTCCCGTTGGCCGAGTCATAATTTTGCATCCGAGTTATTCCTTTTAGATGCCTTTCTTCTCATGCACACTTCCACGTGTCCTGCGTGGAGGGTAATCATCACTTTTGCCTCATTTTAAGGGCATGTGTCAGTTACTGCATGCTCTGTCAGGGATTACTACTAGTGCCATGTACGGGGATTGGCTCTTGTTCAAAACCCGCAAGTTCGTCGGTCTGGACCTCGAGTACAAGCCTAATTTTGCTAGGATCGTCATGGTACAACTCTCCATGAGGGGTCACGTCCTGGTATACCAGCCTTATTGTGAGGAGGGGATCAGGTACATGTTGTTGTTCTTTTGTTCCTGAACCACCAATGTTCATCTATTTGCACTAGTTCTTGCTAGATTTTGAGATCACTCAGTAAAATCTACTTGTTTTGATGCATGCTAGCGCCTACGTGATATTGATTTGGCCAAATAATATCTCACGATTAAAATGCTTAATAATTTTAAATCCTTGTGCAACTACTGCTAACATTTTTTGTCTGAATTCATTTTACTGCAGGTGGGGCGAAACGATTATGTCGCTCTTTCATGACTTTCTCGTCAACAAGCAGATAACATTTACTAGTGTTAACATAAGGGGTGATAGGACTTGCTTGAGATCCCGACTGTCTGTATTGTGATCTGATTACTATAAGTGCACAGATCGATTGTAGCTAGTTTCGAAATAAGAGTATCGAACCCATAGAAAGCTATTTGGTTAAGGTATTTATGCCCCTCGTCACTATCTACCAAGTATACTTGTAAGATACCTTTAATCTCAATTAAAGAGTGTTTGAAAGGTTTTGGTGTTTGAATGCAAGAATGTTATAAAAGCAAGTAAAGTAAACAAGTAACAAAAGCATTAGAAATGGTTTTGGAAATCAGTAAGGATAAATTTTCCCGGGGATGTAGGATACACCACTAGCATATGAGAATTGTTCATGATTAGGATAATATATGCATTTTTTCATGATATGTGTGGAGGGAGCTCCATAATAAGATGTTCGCTACAAGACTCACGAGACCACTACAATGCCTGCGAGAAAATCAAGTTTTTAGGCCATCTCTGGATAACCACTGTAATGCCTGCAAGCAAATCACTTGTACAGACCACCAAAATTAAGGGTTTCCTCATGGATGTCATATGAGCTTAGTGAATCTCCCTTAATTCCCCCTTTGACCACATAGATTATAAGCCAATGCTTGTAGCCACAAAGTAGCACCGGGCATATTCCCATACATGTCCAAAGGGTATTTCCCTCTCTCTAGTCCTGAAGACAGATGCTATGTGGTCGACTTCACAAAACATCTAGAAAGATAGATCTAACACAATATCATAAATCAAGAGATCAAAGACCAAAGTTATAGATCATCTTTATTTCACTTCATAATAATACTAGGGTTTCTCCATCTCCCCAAGAACAAGGGAAACTACTCACACATGGAAGCAATCAACAACATCATCATATTCATATGGATGGATTGAAAGTGCAAAGGTAAATCAAGTGAAAACCACAATTGTATTGGAATTACAACAAGTTCTAATGAATGAGAGTTAGGTAAAATAGTGTTGACGGCGATGCAGTGGTTGATGATTAAGGGGATGGTGTGATTGCCTCCAATGATCCACGAAGCAGCAAGGATTTCCCCCTGTCCAAGTTCCTCCTTAAGATCCCTTTCTAGTGTGGTGCTTTGAGACTGGAAGTTTTTGTGAATGTCGGATGTAAGATCCGCCTTCATGTGGTGACAGTGTTTGATGAGGCAGACATTCTAATAGGTCGTACGGGCAGATGGTATGGGTGGGCTCTGCCCATACCACAGGTCGTTAAACCTTCTGTACCTTCCACTAGCGTCCCCTCTTCTCCTAGTGGAAAATCATTTAAATGACATTTATCACTTAGAAATATCATATTATTGCATAACTTGATAGTCCCAATTGATATATTCACAATAGACAAAATAATTTGGGATCCTATTGAAATAAGGACAAAATGTGTGCGTTAAGCTATAAAATACAAAAATCCTTACTCTACTTATGAAAAAACACAAGATAAATATGCTTCAAAAATGGACTCATCAACTTCCTCAAGCTAGACTCTTGCTCGTCCCCAAGCAAGATGGTGGCTTATGGACAAGGTCATAATGTTCATGAGGCACGTGTCGTTACAATGAATGAGGCAATTCAAGCATAATTACAATATCAGATATAGACCTACATCGTGAGTTATATCACACTCTCACACATCACATGACTTAGCGGCTTCCACACCTTTGTTGTCAATAATCTATATGAAGTTCAAAGACTAAGCATATTATACAATCATCAAGTTCATATAAACGAGCACATGATTGAGTAAGAAATGGTTTATGATCATTTCTTGAGTATCTTTCGTCAACTTGCACCTCTGTCTTTTTTTCCTTTTTTGCGGCATAACATCATTTTTTTTCATGTTTCACCAATAAATATTGTATCATGGTAATACTCTTTATGGTTCTTGTTGGTCTAAACCAATAATTATAACATGCTATCAAAATTTCCTTCTCATATTTTATCAATACTTATTGGTGTGGAAGACCCTAAAATCATAATAGTGGTACAATTATTGTTGTGGTGGTGTCACAACAAATGCCATGGGTAGGCTAAAGATGGGACCAATGTGTACTAGTGCTATCTGGGGAGGGATAGCATAGTGATTCTACACACAAAAGATAGAACATGACACACACAATGAACTGCTCGCGGATCTTATATTATGATCTCAAAGCTAATACAGATGCTCCCTGAGCTGTATCGTAGAGAGGAAGAAGATGAACTGCTCCCGCTCTCTACTATCTAGGATTCTTCCCTTAGCAAAAAGATCCACCCCTCCCAAGGAGGCCCTGGCTCACCTTATAAAGGGGTGGCCAGGGTACATCTAGGGCTGACGTGGCCTGGTATATGCTAGTCCTAAAGAGTTAACTCGATGTGCTCCTTTCCCATGTTCATAGCCTCTGTTAGGAAATGGCACAGATCCCACGCGCTATGACCGTTGTCGCTGGAGACTAGCACGTCCATGATGATTTCTTCTTTCTTCTGACTCTCTGACTCTTGTTGCTAGCGCTTGTCTCTCCCTGGATTCCCTTTGGAGAGAGAAAATCGCTGACCCTGAGCTCCTTCTTGAGCAAGCTAACTCCTAACTTGGGTTAACCCGGCCAAGCTTGTACCTACAAAGGAAAATGGTTCCTTCCTTGTGCCGACATAGCTTGTATGTTGGCTGAGTCTTGCTAGTTCTTCCTAGATTAGGGTAACCTAGCCGTAACCCGGCCGACCCTTTTATGATTCGACCAGCACATGCTTTGACCTGACTTTACCTCGGTGGACCTGGTCCTTTAACCTCGACTTTACCCTACCTAGGGTCATCCCCCAACATTAGTCCCCGAAGCTGGTGCCAGCCCTTAGCTGGTAAGGACATAGCAGGTTCAGCTTTACTCAGATCTTAGTTCATCTCACCAACATACGTATACGTCGGCCCGTACCGATTTTAACTTGGCAATACTTTCTGGTGATTCGGTATTCACCTTGACTTTATTTGGCTCTTTTCAAGTTATTTCTCATTGGTCGAGTCATAATTTTGCATCCGGGTTATTCCTTTTAGATGCCTTTCTTCTCATGCATACTTCCCCGCATCCTACGTGGAGGGTAATCATCACCTTTTCCTCATTTTAACGGCATGTGTCAGTTACTACGCGCTCTATCAGGGATTACTGCCCCACCATCACATCGTGGGTGCCTCTTTGATAACCGAAGATCCACATCGCGTCGCCTGATATTATAAGCCGTGTAACGCTCCGTGTGGCTTGCTACTGATAGGATCCTTCGGGAAATACACGCCTGCACCATTCGGTTTGGTGCAAAACACAATCTCACTACCCCAAGTAGGGGCGTGTTTAAATAGGCAAACGGGGGAGTTCCTTAGTCATTCCCCCCGTTCGCCTCTTCTTCTTAATCCTCATCGTAGTGCCGCCTCTACCGCTGCTACCCGCTTAGCTATAGCACCGCTGTCGTCACTCTCTGGTCTTGCTTGCTCTAAGCAGCTCCGCTGCTCGTTGCCGCTACAAGGCCCTGCCAGTCGAAGGCTCTCCCTTGCTCATCTAGTTCCTCCTTTGAGGGTACTGGATATGGGTATGCCTCGCAAGCTCACCATTGTGGAAGAGAACAAAGAGGGCGGGTGGGCTGGCTCCAACGTGACACAACCAGAGATGAACTGGCCCATTTGCTCACGCCGCATCCCCGAGGGGTTCAGTTGCCAGCTCCCGGTGACGAGCTAGTTCTCGCCCTCGAGGACGGTGAATTTTTGGTCTTCCTCTCCCATTTCGCCCGTGGCTTCGGCCTTCCTGTTAGTAAGTTCTTCATTGATTTCCTTGAAACTTCGGTTTGCAACTCCACCATCTTCCCACGAACGCTGTTGCTTCTCTCTTCGTGTTTGTCTCCGGGGTTGAGGGATACCTTGTCCTTTTGCCCAATGTTAATATTTGGGCCAAGTTCTTCCAATTCAAAGTCAATGTTGTCCCCAACAAGGAACTTCATCCCGGCGAGAAATCCTTAACCCAGTGCGACACAACATGCATCTCTCCTCGGAAGAACTCTAGATTCCCCCGGGTTACTGGCCTTGAGTCTTGCAAGGGATGGGAAAGGACATTCTTCTATGTGAAGAACGAAGCCCTGGCTGACTTGATTCGGCTTCCTACCTTCTAGGTTGGTGTGCCCACTAAGAAGCACTGGGACCTTGACCCCAAAAGGAATAATCTGCTTGTCAACTCCATGCTGAGACGCATTCTCGAGCTCAGCAATGATGGGTTAACCGGTGAGGATTTGATGGTCACCTTCATTCGTAGCCGGATTTGTTCATTGCAATAGTGAAGCCACAAGCTCTGCTACATGAGTGGCCCTTGTGACCCTAACCGAGTTTCCTCGATCAAGCTAACCCATGCCCAGATCTTCCGCCAAGTCAAATCCATCTTTAAGATGAGCATGACCGATTAATGGGTGTGGGGGATCGAGCCCTTCAGCCGAGTAAAGCCGGTTCACAAGGTATATCCTTTAAATTATTCCTTCTGAGTTATGTCTTATGTCGGCCCATTCTTGTCATTCGACTTTCATATGTTCTTTTCAATAGAAATTCTTGCAGCAAACATTTGAGGATGGCCAGACTCCTTCCCTCACTTGGGGCAAGGATCGGGAAACCTTGGATGATGAGGATCCGGACTCCGAGGAGTTTTTGCCAGTTCCTGACTCCGGCTCTGGCCGATCCTCCGATAATACTTATGTATTAAAGTATTGGATGGACGATGATGATGATGACGATGATGATTGTGATATCCTAGAGGTATTTGACCCCATGCCCATCTCTTACACCTTTTCAGTTGATCCTCCTCCAGCTAACCGGCTGGCCAGGTGCACGAGGTTCCTCCAGTGGCAATGGGGGGCAAGGTTCAATGAGGAAGCGTGTCGCGACCTCGGCTCCTCCGACTGAGCCTTCCAGGGCTAGGAAGAGGTTTAAGGGACCCGGCAAGAAACCCCCTGCCTGGAAAACTCCCAGGCCCAAAGCTCCACCAGTTGCATCCGAGTAATTATCTCTTTCTTCTCTTATTCCTAATTCTTGAAGTATCACAATTATTTTTGTATGTATTTCTGGTTTCTCTCTTTTTGAATTAACCTAATATTTATTTCCGTTTGATTCGGTAGGGCCCCCAAGGACATATCCCAAAGTGCCTCTAGTATTACCTCTCCTATTCGTGATGGACGATCTTCTCCTTGGGGTGATGCTTCCATCCTCAACCCCATCCGGGAGAATTCTCTCGCAGTGCCCAATAATAGTCGACCTCGGTAGGAGGAGGACAACGTCGGCGCGGGTAGAGGAGGCGCCCCCGAGGACGTGATTATGTCGGATCAACAAAGTGCCCCTTCTGCTCCGCAACAACAAGAGGATGATGGTGCCAGCAACATCGGCACCGAGAAAGTTTCTACCAAGGTGCCAAAAACCCTGGCACCTTTTGGGTCCGTAGCATAGAAAGCAAAAAAATTCGTACGATGAGAACTATACGCCAAGATCTATCTACTAGATATAGAGCAACGGGTGGACATACATCCATCGAGAACTTACCCTCGAAGACAACGAGTTTTGTTAACGACTAGGAACTCGTGGTTGATGTAGTCGTACACTTGCTGATCTCAAGATCGTGTGGAAGTCCGAGCGCCGCAAATCAGCAGCGCATCCACCTCCTCGCTCTAGCGATGCGGCGGAAGCAGCAACTCCTTCCAAACGAAATGCCACCGGGAACATGTATCTCGCTAATCCGAGACCATGGGGGAATAATTCTAGAGAGGGAGAGAGATCCTTCACGAGGAGGTGTGAGGAAGAAGGAGGAAGAGGGGGGCATTTTATAGGAGGAGGGGGGTACCCCTCTCCATGGCCGGCGCCCCATGGGGGGTGATCCCTCACCTCCCCCATTCATGTGGTGGTAACTCGTCCACATTAAAATGCCCCTTCACATTCTCTTTTAAAGTCTCCACTTTAAATGCATTAAAATTCTCTAAGTTTAATGCTCTCTCATTTAATAAAACTATTTTATTAAATTTATTCAGAATTTTGTTAATTACTTTAATTAACAAACATTCACATAAAACCCCTTGCAACATTTCAATATCACATGCAGAACCACTTTCTGCAATTTCACCCAAAACAATTACGGTTTCTATCGAAATAATTCCTACGGTTTGCAATTCTTTTGTCTGAAACATATGTGCTCCAAAATGATGTCCGGTAAATCTTAAGTGTGTCACCCCACGGTTTGCGAATAATGCAGACATGATTGAGACTCCTCTCATATCAATAATCAGAAGCGGGACCTGAAGATCCATACTGACTCCTGCATACTCAACGATGAATTTTATGATCATGAGATCCTTTAACGCTAGTAACTTAATACCTTTGTCTCATGATATAATACATGTCTGAGATTCGATCGTCAGTATCCAAATACCTAGTTTGATCTCGTTACCGACATGCACTCTTTTCTCGTTCCCATGATATAACATTCTAGTGATCACATCACTTGCTTGCAAGCTATCTTAATGTGATATCACCAAGAGGGCCCGGAGTATATCTATCCATCATCGGGATAGACAAATTCCACTCTTGATTCATGAGCCTCAACATAACACCTTCGTAGCACTGACCCATCTTTATAGTCACCCTGTTATGGTGTGACGTTTGATGTTATCAAGATACTCTTCTGGTGTTAGAAATTAACATGATCTCATGGTCTAAGGATAAAGATTACGTCGTATGATGTTATAGCAATGTAAACATAATGATTTTATCGTAATGCTATACTTCGGATGAATGTTCATCACATCATTTCACAAATGTTGTGACCTTGTTATTAACAACATCCAATCTCTATGATCAGGAAACCTTGATCATCTTGTTAATCAACAAGCTAGTCTATAAGAGAGGCATAACTAGGAACCCTTTTTGTTTATTAAACACACATGTATTGATGTTTCCGATCAATACAATTATAGCATGAAAAATAAACATCTATCATATACAAGGAATACATAATAACAACTTTATTATTGTCTCTCAGGGCATATTTCCTTCAGCACCGACTCAAACTCAAGCTCCGCCTTAACCTCAGCAGACCCCTTCTTAAGACTCTCTTCAACAAGAACCTCCTGCCTCGTCCAAGTCTCCCAGACTCAGCGAGATGACCAACTTCGGCAGAGCTCGCAGGCTAAGTCTTCCGTGCCATCCTCTGTAGCCAAAGCTCCTCTTTCAGCCTCTAAGTAGGTCAAACTAGCTACTAAGGCCAAGAAATCTACCGAGGTTCCTAAAGCTGTGTCAAAGGGTCCAGCGGCTGGGTTAGAGCAACACACGATTGCTTCCATGATGTAGCAAGGCAGTGCCACTTCTGGGCCTACTTTGGACAAACAACTTACACTGCTTACCAGTCCGGCCGCTGCGAAGATCTCCTGACAAGATGCTCATGAAAAAGGCTTAGTCCTGACTCGGACTCTCAGCAGTGGGAGCCTCGGCTCGCTCGTTGAGTATGCTGAGAACTGAAATAACGCTGAGTATGTTGAAGTCAGCTCCAGGAATTCGGCAAAGTTCAGCCCTACTAAGATTGGTGCCTAGATGAAAACAGCCAACAAAGAATTTCCTATGCCGGCAAAATGATGGAGGTAAACCTATTAACTATCTCTTATGTTTGCGCAAGTACTTATAGATATATCCTCCAGTCCACGAGCCTCCGGGGGAGTAACATGTTACTCGGACGGATGCTCTTAACCACAAACTTGTGTTGTTCTTCCAAAATATTTTGCCTTAGCCATTAGAACTTAGACCAAGAATTCCTTTATCCAGCCACCTAGATTCGAATTGAGCTTTACTCGGTTCAAATCTTGAGTAGCTTGAAATATCCAATCACCTAGAGCCGGGTTAAGTTTCACTTGACTTGGATCTTGATAAACTTCAAATATCTAATCACCTAGATATGGGTTAAGTTCCACTTGACTCGGATCTTGAATAACTTCAAATATCCAATCACCTAGAGCCAGGTTAAGTTCCACTTGACTCAGATATTGAATAACTTTGAATATCCAATCACCTAGAGCCAGGTTAAGTTCCACTTGACTCGGATCTTGAATAACTTCAAATATCCAATCACTTGGAGTCGGGTTAAGTTCCACTTGACTCGGCTATTGAATAACTTCAAATATCCAATCACCTAGAGCCGGTTTAAGTTCTAGTTGACTCGGCTCTTGAATAACTTCAAATATCCAATCACCTAGGGCCAAGTTAAGTCCCACTAGACTCGAATCTTGAATAACTTAGAATATCTCTATGCCATATGTAGTTGTTCTTTTGTAGATCACCACCAATTGATGCACCGCCGAATTTCAACGGCTCCTTGACGTGCATAAAGAACTTTACACGAAGCACAAGGTAGTACTGCCAGAGCTGAAGCAAAAAAGTAAACTTTTACTCCATTGCCTTCAGTTTAGCTCCTTTTGATCTTGTCTTGCTGAGCTATCATGTGACTCTGAAATTGCCAGCTAAAGTGGAGGCGTAGAACCAAGAGTTGTGGAAGCAAGTGGTCGAGCTCAAAGGTACTTTTATTTTTTGTTATTTGCCCTTTATGCCTTTGATCACTACAAAAATCTGGACGATACGTGACGTTTTTTTATGACACGACCTAAAAACATCGCGGATTCCTAACGTTCTAGAACATGTCGTCGTAATGAGATCCAAGCCCATCCAGCCGGGTTATCCATGACGTCCCTTGTTTTCGTCGTGGCAAATTCGTCGTAGATTTCGTCCCAGGCACCGAAGCCCAGCTTTCCATTTCGTCTGGTGCAAAATTCATTGCGGATCTCGTCACGGCACATATTCGACACTTTTTTCGCATTGACCGTCTCCTCCGTGCTTCAACCCCACTTGTCAGCTCGGTGTCAACGTTACGTACGTAGTGTATCTCATGGTAGTGCTGGGTTCGATGCGGCTTCATGATGTTTTCTGCTAGCCCCAGCTGTTAGTGCGTTTGATAGAAATTAAATAACAGAAAAACATTCCGTGCAGGTAGATAGAATCGAACCATCAACCAATCTTTTGTAGAACTAACTTGCAGCTGATGCATCTGTCCATTGGTTTTGTGCTGATCTACAACTTTATTCTGTATTACATACCAGCTCTCAATCACAGTAAAGCAACAACATGAACACAATGAACCAAAATATATACATAGCATATGGAGATAATATTACTTAGCATGTAGAGCACCAGGTTGACAACAAGTTCTTTACAACTACAAGTTCACTGACAACACAAACAAGCAGATACTTTTTGGCCTTACTACAGAACATTAACACAACCCATGAAGCCATGTATCCCCTCATTTAAAAAGGTGAAGATGCACACATTCCCCTCCCTTATTCCAACAAGTTCGAGAATATTAGACCAGCCTCTTGGCATCTGGGCAGCATCATTCATGCCTTGGAAGAGGTTAACATGCTCAAAAGTGGTCTTGTAGGAGCATGCGAGTGGTAACACCTTTGGGAGATAGCGG
Organism: Avena eriantha; assembly: GCA_910589775.1. Lineage (NCBI taxonomy): Eukaryota > Viridiplantae > Streptophyta > Magnoliopsida > Poales > Poaceae > Avena > Avena eriantha. The sequence goes on from OU342745.1 coordinate 392,298,593, forward strand.
TTGGCGTGTGCATGGCTGTAGCTAGCTAAAAAGTATTGTAGGAGAAGAATAATATTAGTTGTTGGCTAGAGTTCACTATGCATAATAAAATTTAACTATTGAAATGTCAAATGTTAACCATTTTGGCCTTCCCACAGATGACATTTGACTTGTTCATCTTGCGCACATAGTATGGTATAGATGGCTTGCGTCGTTTAACTAACACTTTGAGCGAAGCAACTTGGTCAGAAGTCAATTCCAAATTGTTTTCAAACACACAGTGCTCATCGAATTCCTCAACCCCCATCATACTTGGACCCAGAAAGTAATAATCTGTATCTGCATATATATATATATAAATGTAGCAAAACATGTATATAATGCCACACCTCTAGGAATAAGGATCCTCGTTTTCTCGACTACTCTAAATATTTTCATATAAGCTTTAGCTCTTCGCCTTGCTATCTTAGCTTTCATCTTGCAAAAAACTACAGTAGCAGGTTTCTTCACATCATCATCAGATGAGACATCGATGACGACAACATCCTTTGTAACCTAAATTAGACATTGCACTAATTAGAATGTTTAGTTTTTTATGCCATATATAGTAGTAGTGCCAGTAGCATCGATTTTAGAACCTGCTCATGTATCTCCCTAGCCTTCATCGTACCTGCCCCAAAGAATAAATACAAGAATTAAGTTAGAATACAATTCTAATTAGTCAATTATTATGAGAATCAAATTCAGTGAGTAAACTAAAGGGCGCTTCCAGTGAACTAGATTGAGCCTTGCCGTAAGCAGCATCATCGACGCGCGAAGCACTAGATTGTGAGTACATACGGGCTACCATAGAACAAGGAGGCGACACATCGAACTAGAACTAATTAAACAGCAACATCGATCCGGTGTCCTAGAACAAGGAGGCGATGTGTCGGCCTAGAACGAGGAGGCAACCACATCACCGGCCGGTTAATGAAGAGTTGACGCTGTGAAAGGGCGCTAGGTTGAGGAGCACTTACACGTCAGTTTGCAGCCTCTGCTTCCACCGTCGTTGTCAGGATTTGGTCATCCGCGGGGAGGGGAGAGGGTTTTCTCTAGCGTGGATTTGGGGGAAGTGGTGTGGGATTTGGGAGTGGAATGGAGGGGAGAGGGTTTTTTTCTACCTGCTATGACAGGTGTGTCCCATGCATGAGCGGTTTTGGTTCATAGTTGCATCATCTGGTAGGATAACGAATGGGTCCCACGCAGACTGAATAACAGCACAATTTTTCTACCAGAAAAAGAGCTTTTGTTCAGCCAAGTTTGATAGAGAGAATAACAGCACAATGTTGTGGCTAATTTTCCAAATGAATAACTATTAATTCCATGAACTAAAGGACAGTCATATTGATCAGTTCAAAGGCATGCACACAACCATTAGTTCAACACAAAACATGCAACACATGCATGCACACAACCATTAGTTCAAGCATGCACCACAAAGCATGCACACACGATCATCAGTTCAACACATGCATGCACACATCCATCAGTTCAAGCATCCAACACAAATCATTCAACACTCCACCACCATAAGCTGGAACTACTCTTCGTATGTATCATCTTGTACTTCATCTTCTTTGTCACTATAGTACTCCTCAATGGTGTCGTCTAGTTCAGGCTCACTGTCAACTTCCTCCTCTTCAACAGCTTTCATTTTGCCTCTGATACGATCGAACACTGAAGCGTCTATGATGTGGCCTCCGTTGATAGAGGGTCAACGTTTCTTGAAAGGTAGAGTCTCAGATACAGTCTCATTGTCAGAGCCTACAAACTGTTGGTATGCTACATCAGTATGCTCCTCCTCCTTCCTCCTCCTCCTCTCATTCGGCAACATCAAACTTATGTCTTTGAACTATTTGTTGAACCACCCGCTAGTTTTTTCCCTTGACTGTGTCTGGCACATAGAACACTTTTGTAGCTTGGGTTGCCAAGATGTAACTGTCATCTTTGTACCAAAAATTGGTAATGTTGACACTCCAGAAGAGTTTATCATACACCATCTTAGTATCCTTGCGGCCCTCAAGCTGATACCAATTGTAGTGCAATAACACAACTGATCGTTGGTTTTCCAAATCAGAGTTAAAATACAGCACACCTTGATATCCTTGAGGACACCATAAAAATGGATATCCTTCTCCAAATGACAACCTTCAGTTATTACTCCGTTGTTTTGTGTTTTCTTGCCCTTCTCACGATCAGCAGTGAGGAACCGAACATCATCCACAATACAAGCTGAATATTTTCTTACTCGGAAGTCTGGGCCACACGCCAATGCAAAAAGCTCTTCATCCATAGCTTCAGGATCTGTATGTACCGCAACAGGAATACAATATGGTCAAATCATGCATTGAAATGCTATATATAAAGTAAAAAATATAAATGCAAAAGGAAACTAACATGGTCCTTGAACCATCTTTGAAATCCCTACTCAAGCCTTGTTTCCACATTGGGCATCCCGTCGTTCACCAGCTGTTCTCGGCGAAGACTGCAATCGAGAGAGTAACTCGGAATTAAAATCTTTAGGTGTATGGAAATATTGGATTCATAAGTATGAGAGATCAGAACATACATGATATATGGCTTAACCTCCTCGAAGTTGTTCAGGACATACCAAGTCATCTTGTGTAGCTCCCTTTGGAGGGTCAAATCAGTATCATCGCTTCCTCCATAGCAGGTGACATGGCTTCCTCCAATCAAATTCACACCATGGCCAAACAGATCACAAGATGATTCATGTTAGTCACCTACATTTCTTGCTGGTCGATTGAATCTTGTCACAATATCATCAAGGTATCTAGCAAAAAAAGTCATGCACTCAGCGGCAATGTAGGCCTCTGTCACTGAACCTTCTGGACATGACATGTTCCTGACATATCTCTTCAAAGTACACAACAACCTCTCTATTGGATACACCCACCCATAGTTCACAGGGCCTTGGAGCATTTCCTCATCAGGTAAATGCATAGCCAGGTGGACCATCACATCAATAAATGCCGGCAGAAAGATGTGTTCAAGTTTGCATAGAATTACTGGGATTTCACTTTGAGCCTTTCCAACACCGACAGTTTCAAGTTTTTACTACACAATTGCCTGGAAAATCTTCCCAGCTCTCTAAGTGTCGTGTAGATATCGGGATGCAAATACCCTCGCATGCCAGTAGCCAATATTCCCTGCAACAGGATGTTGAAGTCATGGGTTTTAAGTCTTATGATCTTGTGTGTAGGAACACTGACACATTTTCCCATGTATGAACAAAACCCATCAGGAAAAGTGCAGTCCCACATATATTGACAGAAACCCATCTTCTACTCCATATTTAGGTAATACGGTGCATATGGACAGAGAAGGTCCTTCTCTATGTCTATGGGTTGCACATGTAGATCTCGCCTAATGCCTAGGGCTTCACATTCATACCTAGCCTTCGAGGTGTCCTTATTCTTCCCGTCAAGTTCAAGTAGTGTGCCAATCAAGTTGTCGTGGATGTTTTTCTCGATGTCCATCACGTCGAGATTGTGCCGAAGTTTCAACGATGCCTAGTAAGGTAAGTCCCAGAAACCATGTCGCCGGTTCCAGATCGGTGAAGGATATGTTCGCTTCCTCTTTTTGCTCCCAGGATCACATCTAGCTCCTAGTTTAAGATGCCTAACCTTCTCCAGCTTAGCTTGTAACTCAATTGTGGTAAATTTGCCAAGCTTTGAGTGGTCATCATGAATGTCGGGAAGCTCTGTGTCTCGCCACAAGCGGTGGCGCTTCGGGAGGAAACGATGGTGCCCAATGTAGCATATTTTGCTTTTTATGGATTTGGACAGAGGATTTTTGTCACAATGTAGGCATGCATAATATCCTTTTGTTGTATGCCCAGACATAGTGTTATAAGCTGGGTAGTCATGGGTACACCAAAGAACCTCCGCTCGAAGATCAAACGTTTCATTTTGAAATGCATCGTAAGAGCGCACACCCTTCCAAAGCTATTGCAAATCGTCCAGCAGAGGCTCAATAAAGAGATCAAAATCCATTCCAAGACTTGATTTGCCAGGGATTAGAAGGAAAAGCATGTAGTTTGATGCATCCATACAATCCCATGGTGGAAGATTGTATGGAAGGGAAAATACAGGCCACATACTGTAGCTCATGCTCATGGTTCCATAAGGATTGAAGCCATCGGTGGCAAGGCCGAGCCTTACATTTCTAGGGTCATCTAAAAAGTCCTCCCATGTTCTGTAAAAATCCTTCCATGCTTCACCATCACCCGGATGACTGAGTATACCATCTCTGGGCATTCTGCTTAACTTGTGCCACTACATGTTCTCCGTAGTTTTCCTCGAAGAGAACAATCACTGCAGCTATGGCGCCAAAGGAAAATGACGCAGCACTTTGACAGCCGACGACCTTCTTTCTAGATATTTCCACCTTGAGGCGCCACACGTAATGCAGTTGTCCAGCTTGTCATTGTCCTTCCATAAGAGCATGCAGTTGTTTTTGCACACGTGTATGCTGTCATAGGAAAGTCCAAGCTCCTTCAGATAAGTTTTTGCTTCACGGTATGATCTTAGTAGGGTATTGGGATCTGGCGGTGCATCAACAAATAGCTTCATCCAATCATCGAAAGCAGTGTTGGTGATCCGGTGATATGACTTGTGATGAAGGAGCTTCACAACAAATGCAAGCCTAGAGTGTTTACTTCCCGGATAAAGCTTGAGCTTTGCCTCTTCCATCAACTTTGCAAACAATTTCTCATGTTTACCGTCAGTTGGGACATTAGCAGCAATCTGGTCTGCGATTAATGCATCGCCTGCGTGGTTAAGGTCTTGCAACATATCTGGAACACTATGACCTCCATCATCATCGCCTTCATCATCTGTATACATATTTTCATTGTCATTGTCATCACCAGCATGGCCACCATTGTTACCACAATTGGGTGGATCTTCAATAATAGCAAGATCAAGTGGCTCTCCATGTTGTATGCATCGAGTATACATGTGTGACATGCCACTGATGACTAAGTGGTGATAAAGATGGCCTACATGTACCGTTCTCTGGTTGAGGCACTTACGACAAGGGCATGGAACCTCAGCATTCTCGCCATATCCCTCCTTGAAAAATCTAACAAACTGTTTCAGGCCAGCTTTGTAGGGTTTAGTAAACTGTCTGCCATGAACAAGCCAACTCCTATCCATCTGTTAAATAAACAAATCAAACTTTTAGAACAGGCTAGTGATTTTTTAGAACAATTTTCTTTACAATGAACAAGCCAACTCATATCCATGTGTTGAACAATTAAAACAACAAATCTCATTTTTAGAACAGGCTAGTCATTTATCAGAACTATTTACTTTACCATGCAACAAATCCCACTCCTATCAATCTGTTGGACAATTAAACAAACTAATCACATTTTCTGAGAAGAATAATCCTTTTTAAGAAGATTTTTATGTAGATGAACAATCCAAGTGATATCCATGTGTTGAACAATTAAACAAACTATTTTTTACCTTGGCAGACATGGAGACGAGCGATTTGAGCACGGAGATGGCGCCCGAAAGGGGAGCTACCGAGGTGTGCGAAGACATCGGCTAGAAGGGGAGTACTAGTGGACAACCTTGGAGTGTGGATGCAGAAATGGATGTGGAGACGTCGCCGCCGCATGTGGTGGACCGGCAAAGGCAGTAGTGCCCTAACCGCCACCGTGTGTGGTGGACCGGATTTCAGATCTGATTTCGAAACCTCCCGGGTGGAGTCAGCTTAGTGTGTGGGCGGTAAAGAGGTGGGCCCCAGAAGTCAGCGAAAGAATTTTCACTTGTCTAGCTGACATGTGGGGTTCATCATAGGTGGGTCCACTGGTCAGGGTCCTCTTGATTGCGTGTTCGAGACCTGGAGGTTTCCATTTTATTGAATTTATTCGAACTTTATTTTCGCCCCATTTTATCGGAACCGAAGCAGCACGTAGAGAGAGAGTGGACAAGACAGGTGCAGCTAGAGAGAGAGAGAGAGAGAGAGAGTGCCCCATTGCTGCCTCTGGTGAGCTTCTCTCCGGCGAGCTTTCACCGGAAGCAGGTGCGACTTATATATTCTCCAGTCTCCGGCGAGCTTCCTTCGCACATATATAGGTGTGTGGCGCGCCGCCCGATCTCACGCGTTTTCTGGGCGAATGTAGGGGAGTTACAGCATCCACGGGCGCGACGACGGTGGAGTGACGGACGCAATCTGCAGTGGAATAACCGGCGGCGAGGCTCTACAGCAGCGGTAAGAATCCCCTTCACCGGAGTATAACCCGCGGTAGAGATCTTCAGCAGTAGCAGCTCGATGAATCTGTAGGGTTTTCAGAGCTACGTAAATAGTACTTGTTCTTCATCGAACCTATAGTGTTTTCTCTACAATTGCTTCATCGAATCCGTAGAGTTTTCTCTAAGATTACTTCATCGAATCTCTAGAGTAAATCTAGGATGTGCAGATTTTGTTGGGTTGAATTTCTACAGATTTTTTGTTGGTACAATTTGTGCTGATATTTTGTTAATAACAATCTTCAATATGTGTATGCAGAACTATAGATTAGTATAGTTTGCACATCATTAGTTGTATTTTTGCAGGATTATCTATGTAGAACTGCATACTAGTTGTATTTCTGCACATATATAGTACTAGTTGTCATTATAAAGTACAATGTAATTAGTAATAATATTAGTAACATCATATCATTTATTTGCCTGATCTTTTGTAATTTTTGTGTTCAGAAAAAAGGAATATGGCTCAAAACGAATGTGTGACATGTCAGCAGCAACCTGCCTGGTGTGGGAGTGGAAACACAGACCATGTGATGTATGTTAGAATGAGGGTGAGATCACCCTTTTTTGTAGAGGGATTTGTAAGTATTCTCGATTTTCATATACATATCTTATTTGAAATTTCCGTAGAAATTGCTTTATGTTCATGATCTTATAGGTTTTTTTGTTTCATAAATTTATGCAGGGTATTCCTTGTTGTTTCACTGAGCATATGCGACAATTCGCTCTTGGTCCACATCTGACCTGGATCCTTGCTCGGCGTGACCGCCATGATCAAAACAGAACAATTGATGAATACTACTTGTCATGGTGGTGTCACGACAGATGCCATGGATAGGCTAAAGGTGGGGACTAAATGCACTAGGGGAATCCAGGGAGGGATAGTGTGGTGATTCCACACACAGAAGCTTTGTATTTGATTCTCCTTCACCGATTACAAGTGCTCCTTGAGCTGTATTGGAGAGAGGAGGAAGAAGGAACTCTCTTACTCTCGCCACTAGCTAGCCCTTAGGAACTCACTAGTAAATCGCTACACACTAGAGCTCAATCTAGTCCAGGCCAAACAGAAATCAACCCTCTCTACAGAGGTCCTAGCCCTCCTTATATAGGGATGGCTAGGTCTCCACTTAGGGCATACGTGGAGGCATATTCCAAGGAATATGCCTCCTCCCAAAATAGTAAGCCGACCGGGTCACTTTTCCCCCGCGTCATCCATGCAGAGGCTACGTGAGCCTCTGCGGCACCTCCATCACCCGACATTGGCTTCATCACCTTTGTCGGCCACACCTCGGTGGTCCAGCCTCTGTCCGCTTCACTCACACTCTGCGCTCAGTAGTCACCTTTGACCAGCGAGATACCTTCCTTCTCTTACAAGCTTGATATAACCCGGATCCCACATAGTTGATCCGGCCACACATGTTCCTGCATACAAGTTAGGTACATTTTACCGACATATGCCTTAAGTCGGTTGAGACCAAGTTAGGTGGACATCCCCTGGTCCGGGTTACTCCGTGATCCGGCCTGCATTGAGGTGACTCGGCCAGCACTTGCTTTGACCTTGTCGTACCTCGGCTAACTAGGCCTTTATACCCCGGCGTGACCCTAACCAGGGGTATCCCCTCAACATTAGTCCCCGAAGCTGGTGCGGTCTTAGCTGCCTTAGCCACTAAGGCCACAGCAGGTTCAATTTCACTGAGCTTCTTGCTCCTTCTCCGAGTTACCTCCTACTCCTGATTCTATGGGTTTACTTTCCCTTGGCACATTCCAAGTTTTTACTTGCTGGCCGGGTTACCACATACCCATCCGGGTCATTCTTCCTTCTTTCGTATGCTTCCCCACGTGGATGCTAATCATCACATCACCTCATTTTAAGGGCCAGCTGCAGTAACCGCCGCAGTAATTGTCAGTTATCACTATAGCGCATGTCACATCGTGCCTGCCTCCTTGTTAACCGCAACATAACATCACGTCGTGGGATCCGTTGTGCCCTGTGGCCCTTCGTGTGACTCATCGCTGATTGGCTGACCCGGACCATACATGGCCACACCGTGTGGCTCGCCCGCAAAACGCGATCCCACTACCGCCTTACGGGAGTGGTTAAATAGGGGAGGGGCGCGCCCCTTGGGTCATTTCCCCGCTCCCGCGCCCCTCTGCCTCTGCCTTTTTCCTCTTCTTCTCCGTCGCCAGCGACACCGCCACCGCATCTGAGCAGCAGCGCCGCCGCCGTACTGCTTACACGCGCTCCAGCGCCACCGCCACCTCTGCTCATCCTCTCCGCCACGGGTCCCCGGCAGTCCAGGCCGCTGCCTCCCTCTGCCGCTAGCGCAAGTGAGGAGAGCGACCTCGAAATGACTAAGGAGGAACTCACTGTCGCCGAGCAGGAGATGGAAGAAGACGCGGCGCACGCCGATCGTGGTGCGTGAGCCGGATCCTGGGTCTGCCAGGATGACCTAGATTAGCTCTACCGTAGCAGGCGCATCCCGGAGGGCGTCATCACACGCCTCACTTCCGCCGAACTTGCCCCCTCACCCAATCCGGGTGAGTATGTGGTGTTCCTATCACACTTCTAGCGGGGGTTCGGTCTGCCAGTTAGCGATTTTTTCCATGACTGGTTAAACACATACGAGCTCCAGCCGCACCACCTTCCTGCCAATGCCATCACATCTCTCTCCGCCTTCGCCTCCACGATCGAAGGTTATGCCGGACTATGGCCCACGAAGGAGCTATGGATCCGGTTCTTCGGCCTTCACCGGAACGTAATTCCGAATGTAGATCTAGAGCTGGAGGATAAACAACTCACGCAGTTTGGGGCTGCGTCAATCTCTCCTAGGAAGTTGTCCATCTTCCCCCGAGTCACGGGACTTGACTCCTGCAAGGGATGGGCCCGTACATTCTTCTACGTCTGGAACAGCACCACCGAGGACTTGATCCGTCTGCGTCCCTATACTTCGGGTCCTCCTAACCTGGAGTTGTGGGACGTTATCCCCAAGAAGCCCACAGGCTTGGCGAACCAGGTCAATAAGAGGTTCAAGGAGCTGAAGGAGCTCAGATTGCGCAATGAGGACGCCAGGATCACATTTGTTTGCAACCGGATCTCCCCCTCCAGAAACGTACACATAAAGTGTGCCACCTGAGCTGGGGCCGCGACCCCAACCAGACCTCGTCTTTTGAGTTGAGCAATACAGAAATCTACCGCCGGGTCAGGGCCCTCTTCACCACTCACAAGGACTTCTCCTTTGAGTGGACGTGGGGAATTGAACATTTTTGCCGAGATAGGCTTCCTCCTTTGGTAAATCTTGTGCCCTAAACTTTCTTCCGAATTAAATAATATGTCCGTCTTTTGTTGTAAGTTTTAATCTTGTTGCCTTTCCTTTTCCTTAGTTGTTTCTTCAGCCAACCATCGAGGATGGCACCGAGCCTTCCCTCAAGTGGGCACCTGACCGGGACACCTCGGACGAGGAGGAACTGGATCAGGAGATGTTCCTTCCGATGGCAGATGCAACAAAATGACCCACCGGTAAACTCTCTTCTATTAGAGACTGGCCCGACGATGAAGATGATTCGGATGTTGAGGTGATGGAAGCATTTGACGCTGTCCCCCTTTCTTATGCTTTTCCGGCATCAGCTAACCCTGGTGGGCAGATCCATGAAGATCCTCCCCTTGCCGTGGGTGATCCTGTCCCGGTGGTGCCGAAGAAGAAAAGGGGAGCTGCCTCTGCATCCTCCTCCGGACCTTCTCAGCCGACAAAAAGGCGAAAGAAGTCTGGGACAAAACTGCCACCAAGCCTCCAACCAAGGCCACGGCCCGGAGGGCTCGGAAGCCCAAGGAACCCCTGACCTCAGATGAGTAAGCCTCTTCTCCCTTTGCCATTCACTTGTTCTTCTTGTGTTATAGTTTCTCATCATACATTATTTGATTCGGTAGGGCCACGGTGGAGGTCCCACAGAGTGGATCCGGCATTGCGTCGCCGCTCCGACACAGCCCCTCTCCTCCTCGTGGCGATGATTCACGCTAGTTGAGCCCCATTCCAGAGGGCAACCTTGGAGTGGGGGAGACTGGCTCTGCCGAAGCGGCAACAACCACCACTTCGGCGCCGCCGCAACCAGCTACCACCGAGGTTCCCTCAGCATCTCTGTCGAAGCAGAAACCAACACCAGTAGCAGCACCAACTCCAGCACCAGCAGCAACAACCAAAGCAACAGCAGCAGCAAAAGCAATAGCTGCAGCACCAAGCCCCTCTACCTCGTCCGAGTCTTCCAAGGCTCGCCGAGAAGACATCAGTAGCACCAAGGCTAGCGCCAAGGCAGCTCCCAAGGGCAAATCCGCTGCAGCAACCTCAACCTCTCAGCAGCAGCCCAAGGGCAAGAAGGCACCTGAGGCTACCAGGGCAGCATCTGTCGAGGCTAGACAGCGCACACTTGTGTCCATGCTTTCGAAGAAAACTCCACCTCCGAAGGACGCCCCTGCCGAGCCAGCTGATGCGCAACTTGTTTTGCACACCAGCCCGGCCCTTGCCCAAGTTGAGAGGAGGGAGGCGCATGCCAAGGGTTTAGTGGCGCCACACATGCTAAGCGGCGAACGATACCCTCCGACCTTGATCGAGTTTGTAAATAACTGGAACAAGACGGAGTTCGTCTACAACGACGATCTCCCGGAGAAGTTCGGTCCTGCCGAATTTTCTGCTCAGATGAATACCGCCACCAAGGCCATTAACATTGCGGGTCAGATGATGGAGGTACGTTACTTCATCTTTTCTTTTAACAAGTTGTAGATATAATTGATATAGCCATTATTCCTCGAGCCTCCGGGGGAGTAACTTGTTACTCGGCCCGATGCTCCTTAGAGAACTAACGTAGCTCCTTGATCGCTTCGAATATGCACACACCGAAAGCCGGGTTAAGTCCCACTTGGCCCGAATTTCGTACACTTCGAATATGCACACACCTAGAGCCAGGTTAAGTTCCACTTGGCCCGGATTTTGTACACTTCGAATATGCACACACCTAGAGCCGGGTTAAGTTCCACTTGGCCCAGATCTTGTACACTTCGAATATGCACACACCTAGAGCCGGGTTAAGTTCCACTTGGCCCGGATTTTGTACACTTCGAATATGCACACACCTAGAGCCGGGTTAAGTTCCACTTGGCCCAGATCTTGTACACTTCCAATATGCGCAAGACTAAGCTGTCCATCTTTGCTCTTTCAGGTGACCACCAACCGCCGGAGCGCTGAGTTTCAACATCTCCTTGATACTCACAAGATGCTGCGGGCAAAACATAATGCACTTCTCGCCGAACACGAGAAAAGGGGTAAGTTTCTTCCTCGACATTTTTCCATTTTCCTTCATCTTCTTCTGCCGAACTAACCCATCATTCGATTTTCGCAGCTGGGGTGGAGGCTGAGAACATGATCATGAGGAAAAATTTGGATCAAATGAAGGGTAAGTTATTTTTGCTCAACCTTGCTATGCTTTCCATCTCCTTTCCTCATTGGCTCGGCAAACATTCATACCTCGGCTTTGCCGGGTCAACAAACTATTTCAGCATCTCTTGAAGATAGTGTGCCCGTGCCTGATATGATGCTGCATTTTCTCTAACAAGCAGGACAGCATCATGCCGAGCTCAAAAAGAAAGATGATGAGCTTGCCCTTCTCCGAGCCAAAGATGATGAGATTGCCAATCTTAAGGCAGATATGAAGAAATTGAAAGCAGAGCACCAAACCGAACTCCAGAAAGCCGGCCAGGACTATACTGAAGAGCGCGAGCGCCTCAATCTCCAGATTGCCAAGGACCACGAACTACTCAAGGAGGCCGACATAAAGCTTGAGTCGGCAAATGCTGAACTTGTGCAACTCCGGGAGAGGCGCGACAACTGCATCAAAGAGTTGTCCCGGGTTCACAGCCATATCTCTAGTAAGTTCTTTTCCTTCAACCGACGTTGATCATTCCAGGTCTGTTTCCTTTACTTACCCCACTTGTTTTATCTTCCCAGGCAAATTCCCAAAGAGCGATATCATTGGATCCAATGCCGTTACCAAGTTCCGCCAGCAGAGGGGTACTCCATCTGGCCCTGGCTCCATTCCTCTTGATCTCGAGGACTTGATAGTTAGTTTGTCCGCCCGAGTCGAAGTCGTGAGGAACTATGGCAAGGATATCTTGGATGTGGTAGTCTGGATCTTCAACGCCTTTTGGCCTGAGGAGGATACTCCGGAGAATCTGGCTGTTCTTTTTTCCCGGCTTATCGAATGCGAGACTCAGCTCGATCTCTGGAGAGAATCCGCTGGACGCGCCGGAGCTGAGACCGTTCTCCACTATGTGCTCACATGGTACGAGAAGATCGGCCTCAACCTCCTAGCACGAATGCGCACTAGATCCAAATGGTCTAGCGACCGGGAGTGGATTGCTCGGTGCAAGGCATGCGCCCATAGCCTCATTGAATATGATCCCATTCATGAATGGAACGAGGGACCAAGCTTCCTAGATGCCGCCAATGTCGAAAACGTTGAAGATGGCTCAGATGAGGACGAAGAGGACGATGCCTCGGACATCGAAGGCAGCGAAGATGGCGCCGAACTTCCTCCTCCTGCTGCTCCTTGAGCGAAAAAACTTTAAAGTTTATCAGATCCCCGGTATGCCGGGTGCAATTGTATTAAGCACATCAGTGATATTTTGCTACTAAGTTTCTATGCCGGATTAACTTGGGCGTAGTCCCCGAGTTTCATTTTCTTGTTCCTCCAATTTTTTGGCTCGGCTCGTGTCCACCTTGGTTCGGTTTTATGACTTACGAGTCCGAGTTTCAAAAATTGATTTAACACTACTTGGAAACTTTAGGTTGAGCTCAAAATAATTCAGCATGATAAATTTAAAGTACACGCAATGTTAGTCCGAAAAACAAACATCGGCTCGATTAAGTTTTTTCCCTTAGTCGTTTTTCATGTGCTACGCAATTCCAAACTTGTTCTCCTGCTTGCCATGAAGCCAAATCTTGTTGGACAGCAGCAAGTCGAAGAGTTAGGTTTTTGGTGCTCACACACTACTAATCCGGCCTAAGTTGAAGCAACTTACGCCAGCCGACATATAAATAAGAAATATAGAAGACAATTAAAATTACTAAGGCAGTCCCTGAGTTACTGCTTGAGGTGCCAAGATTTCATTGATAAGCTCATTGCCGGTATACACACCGACATATGAGGAACTCGGATACATACACTTCTCTGCTAAGTGTAGAAAGGACGAAGTAGAGATACATTCCATGGATGTTTGGATTTCTCGCCGGACCTGTCCGCCTTGTTCTTCTGCTGTAGTTTTGCATCGATAAGATAATAAGAATCATTGTGCAATGCTTTGCTCACAATGAATGGCCCTTCCCATGGGGGGGATAATTTATGCATGCCAGCAATACGTTGTACCAACTGGAGTACCAGGTCACCTTCCCGAAAAACTCGGGGGCTTACTTTCTGGCTATGATAGCGTCGGAGATTTTGCTGATATATGGCTGATCTGGACAATGCCAATTCTCTCTCTTCTTCCAGCAGATAAACATCATTTTGCCAGGCCTCTTGCACTTCGGCTTCTGTGTATTGGCTGACTCTAGGCAAGTCATGCTCTATGCCGGCTAGTAATACAGCTTCTGCCCCATATACCAGAAAGAATGGCGTATAGCCTGTTGATTGATTCGGAGTTGTTCTTAAACTCCACAATACCACTGGTAGTTCTTCTATCCAGCACCCCGCTGACCTTTGCAGCGGCTCAATGAGCCGGGGTTTTATCCCGGATAATACTAATCCGTTGGATCTTTCCACTTGTCCGTTCGATGCGGGATGGGCTACTGAGGCAACGTCCAGCCGGATCTTCTTATCACGGCAAAAACGCGCAAATGCTCCCTCAGCAAAATTTGTGCCATTATCTGTTATGATACTGTGAGGATAACCGTATCTCAAGATGATATCTTTGAGGAAAGTTACGGCAGTGGCTCCATCACATTTTCTTATTGGTTTTACTTTAATCCAGTTCGTAAATTTATCCACCATGACCAAAATGTGAGTCATATTTCCCTTCACTGGTTTAAACGGGCCAACCATATCCAAGCACCACACGGCAAATGGCCATGTAATTGGTATGGTCTTGAGCTCCGACATTGGCATATGTGTTTTTGTCGCATATCTCTGACAGCCATTGCATTTTCTCACCAGATCTTCTGCTTGTTCTAAGGCACTTGGCCAATAAAACCCATGGCGGAAAGCTTTTGCTACCAAGGCTCTGGATGAGGCATGATGCCCACATTCCCCTTGATGTATATCTCGGAGGATGTCAAGTCCTTCCTCCGGGTCAACACATCACTGGAGGACATTGGTCACACTCCTTTTATATAGATCGGAATTGATGATCGTATATGCTTTTGCTCTCCTCTGAGTTTGCCTAGAAAGTACCTCCTCAGTGGGTAAGGTTCCATCCTTCAGGAATTGGAATATTGGCATTGCCCAAGCTGGTACAGCTCTCACTGGGAACGCATCCTCATCAATTTCAATTAGATCCACCGGCATAACTTCTACCGGATCATGCTGTGCAGTCCCCGGGTTTGTCGTGGCAGTCCCCGGGTTTGCCAAGGCAGTCCCCGGGTTTCGCGAACCACTCCCTACATCAATGTCCATGGGCACAGCCTCTGATTCCGGATTTGCCGAGATAAAAATTGAGTCGGACTCCGGGGATGGCCTAATGGATGGTTTTCTGAGGTGCTCCAATGCTACGCCTGGTGGAATTGCTTGTCGGGTTGAACCGAGCTTCGACAATACGTTGGCAGCCTCATTTTCCACCCGAGGTATATGGTGAAATTCGCATCCCTCAAAGTAACCAGATATCTTCTGCACATGAAATCTGTATAATGCCATGTTTGCGTCCAAAGCATCCCATTGCTCGGAGACCTGCTGGACTACGAGATCCGAGTCGCCAAAACATTGGATCCGGCATATTCCAACCTCCTTTGCCACTTTGAGCCCATGTATAAATGCCTCGTATTCTGCTACATTGTTTGATGCAGTGAAGTGGATCTGCAGCACATATTTCAGCTGGTCCTTCTTGGGCGAGGTAAGCACAACTCCGGCACCTAACCTGGTTTTTGTTTTTGACCTGTCAAAGTGCATTTTCCAGTAGTTCGGATCTGGTAATGGTGGCTCATATTGCACCTCGGCCCAATCCACAAAAAAGTCTGCCACAGCCTGAGATTTAATTGCCTCTCTTCTGTCATATTGTGGCGCATAAGGTGCTAGTTCAATTGCCCATTTCGCAATCCTACCACTCGCATCCTTGTTGCTCATTATCTCAGATATGGGAGCCTCACATATTACCTTGATTGGGTGTTCCTCGAAATAGTGCTTCAGCTTCTTAGCTGCCATATACACACCATATGCCAGTTTCTGATAGTGAGGATAGTTCTGCTTTGAGGCTGATAATACATCGCTCAGATAATATACTGGCCTTTGCACTGACTTACCCTCTTCGTCGCGCTCTACCACAATCACTGCACTTACAACTCGGTTGGTTGCGGCTATATAGAGCAACATTGGCTCCTTCGATAGTGGAGAGGCTAACACTGGTGCAGTGGCTAACATATTCTTTAAGTGGGCAAAGGCTTCATTGGCCTGCGGCGTCCAAATGAACTTATCCGACTTTTTCATGAGTTGGTAGAGAGGCAGTGCCTTTTCTCCCAACCGACATACAAACCGACTTAACGATGCCAAGCAACCAATGAACTTTTGGACATCGTTAAGACACTTTGGCAGTTCCATTCGCTCTATGGCTCGGATTTTAGTTGGATTGACCTTAATACCCTGGCTGGAGACGAGGAATCCGAGTAATTTTCCAGCCGGGACACTGAAGGTACATTTTTCCGGGTTAAGCTTCATCCGGAACCTCCTTAGGTTCGCGAACGTCTGCCTGATATCGTCAAGGAGCGTTTTGCTTTCCTTGGTCTTTATCACAACATCATCCACATACACCTGCACATTTTGACCAATTTGGTCATGCAAACATTTTTGCATACATCTCTGGTACGTTGCCCCTGCATTACGTAAACCAAAAGGCATGGTGCGATAGAAATAAGCCCCATACGGGGTGATAAATGCAGTCTTTATTTGATCATTTGGGTTCAGAGGTATCTGGTGGAAACCAGAATATGCATCAATGAACGACAACAACTCACACCCAGTAGTGGAATATATGACTTGGTCTATCCTTGGCAGTGGGAATGGATCTTTTGGACACGCCTTATTCAGGTTCGTGTAGTCAATACAGATACGCCAAACCACTGCCATGTTCGGATCATCTTTCTTCTTCTCCACCAGCACCGGATTAGACAGTCAATCTGGGTAAAGCACTTCCATGATAAATCCTACAGCCAACAACCGAGCTATCTCATCTCCTATGACTTTTCTCCTATCTTCGGTGAAGCGACGGAGAGGTTGCTTCACCGGTTTTGCTCCGGGTCTCACATTCAAAGAGTGCTCGGCCAACTCCCTCGGAACGCCTTGCAAGTCCTGTGTGGACCAAGCAAAAATATCCCGATTCTCACGGAGGAAGTTGACGATCTCGCTTTCCTATTTGTCATTTAACCCGACATCAATTGTTACGGTACGCTCAGGGAACATATCATCAACAGGCACCTTCTTGGTATCTGTTGTCGCTTGGAATGATACACTACCATGCAGGTTACTCAGCGCCGGCATATACTGCTGTGCGGGGTGAGCCAATGCTACCACCTCTTGGATCTTTCTCTTTTCTTGTGCAATCACGAGTGACTCGGCTAGGTTTGATCCGGCTGATGCACACTCAATGGAACGTCGGAAATCTCCGGCTATGGTGATCACACCATTTGGCCCAGGCAACTTCATCTTCAGATAACTGATGTGGCAGCTTGCCATAAACTTGTTCAGTGCCGGCCTACCGAGTAACGCGTGATACGCACTTTCTAAGTTCACCACTTCAAACTCCAAATTCTCAGTTCGGTAGTTATCTCTTGTACCGAACAAAACGTCAACCCGGACCTTGCCTATGGGCTCACAAGAAATGCCTGGCACAATGCCATGGAAAGTTGTCCTTGTAGCTTGAAGCATGTTTTCCGAGATGCCCAATTTTCGCATCGTGTCCACATACGTGATGTTGATGCTACTACCATTATCAATCAGCACCTTGGAGAATCTCACGTTGATGTTAGGCTCAATGAATGTCGGATCTAGCACTAGTGCGTATGAACCAGGACTTGGCATAAGCTTGGGATGATCTTTGATGCTCCAGGTAATTTCCTGGTCTGACCAAGGCATATACCTCGTCACAGCTGGCATTACCTCATTCACTTCCATATGTCGGCGCTGCAAGCTCTTTCTGTCTGTCTCTTCCGTAGTGAACACACAGTAACTCTGATGGTGCTCTCTGTACTCATTTCTCCCCTCGTTTCTGGGGTACCTCTGATCCTGTTGGTCTTGGTTCTCCACCTGATGCATTGCATCCCTTCTCTCATGGTTGTCATACCTCGGCTGAGGGGGAGGCAACATTAACTGTTGCGTGTTCGCTCCGGAGAGCAATTGCTGCCGGGGTAACTCCTGTCGAGGTTGATCATTCCGAGGTGCCTGAGCATTCCCCGCACCACTTTGTTCTATCTTTCACATCCACTCGCACTGCCTAGTTGTGTGACCTGCCGGGTTACTTGGATTAGGCGTGTGAAATTTACACGGCTGATCCAGCATTGCTTCATAGGTATACCTCAGACGGTCCTTCTTCTCTTGCCACTGTTTTTTTTGCTCTGGCGTCCAAGTTTTCTTCCCATCATTCCTTGGCGTCCATTGTTGTCCTCCAGTTTTCTGACGTTGACTGCTTCCTGCTCCGGGTTGATCCTGATACACAGCTACAACTTGTTGCGAACTGTAGCGATAATCCGGTCTGTCATCCCTTCTTTTACCTCGGTAATCATTTCTTCGGGATGACCCGGCCCCATCTCGCTGACAATACTCCTTGATTGACTCGTTTGAGGTGAGCCTAGGTTGTGTCGGATCACCCAAAGCATATGAATCAGCAATCCGGATCGTTTCTACCAAGGTGGTTGGCATATCCCTTTGCAATCTTTGCCATAGCATGCTTGCATATCTGCATCCTTGCGCAAACCAAGCTATGGCCTGTGACTCAATCACACCCTCACACGAGTTTCGCACAGTGCACCAACGAGTTAAGAACTCCCGGTCTGTCTCATTTGGTCTCTGCCTGCACATTGCTAGGGTTTGTGGCCTGTTGGGCCTCTGATACGTACTTGAGAAATTGCTAACAAACATCTCCTCAAAATCGATCCAATAGTTAATACTTCCGGGTGGCAAATTGTTTAGCCATACCCTTGCTGGCCCCTCCAACATCTGGGGTACATATCTCACAGCCTACCTCAAGTTGCCTATGGCGATCTTGACAGCAGTTGCATAGTTAATCAAACCAATCCTCCGGCTTGCTGCTGCCGCCATACGTCTTTGTGCCTCTAGGTAATTGGAAGTTTGGTACCGAAGGTTCCTTCATGATCCGGGGCCCAAAACATGCTGGACCCGGAGGACCTTGACACTCAATTTGCTCCGACCTATACAGCCAATCCAGTTTCAGCCTGGCGTCATCAGGCATCAAGTTTCTGCCTCCCAATCTTGACGCTATCACGTGATAGTCCGGTCTGGGATAGCCAGCGTTCAGCATCTCCGAATCTCCATCATTGTATCTATCTTGCTCCTATGGAGCTGCTCTCTGTTGCATACCTTGGTCGGCACTGCGCTCTTGCCGTGGTATATTCCACTGTTGCGGTTGACCTGCAACTACCGAATTACGCTGTCCGGCATTGCCATTTACAACATTCCCTTGACCGGCATTGCCTTGGTCGCGGCTACCTCGGCCAGCTTCACCTCGGTTCACACTCCTTCGATCTTCATTTCTTTGCACTTATTTTCCTTTCCCTGCCCTTGCCGGGTCATATGGGACTATCTGTTTATTCCTCCTGGCCGAAGTTACTACCTCTTCTCTCATAGGACCACCATGAGGAGACGATGCGGCTCCAGCGGATTTCTGCGGGTTACCCACCGCCGAACGAACGATATTGGAGGCCCCAGCTCTCTCTAGGTTAGCCCTGAGCAACTCTTCGTTTTGCCTGTTCGCGATCCGAACCAACTCATGGACTCTTTCCTGCTGTCTATGACGGGCTTCACCCATCAAACCCTCTAATTTGGATGCAGCTGCATCCGCTGCTCTGAGGTTCTTTGCCGGGGTACTATACCTCGGCAACCCCATGGACAAACAGTTCTCTGATTCCTCAATCCTAGTATCACCCTCTCTGTTCATCTCACTCATGAGATTTCTCCCTTTCACTTTTACAGCATCAACCTTATTTGCCTTAGCATACTCGCGCAGTGTCATGTTCAACGACTGCTGAGCCGCGGCTATCTTTTTTGCACCCTCTAGTATTTTATTCCTAGTTTCCTCTAGCTCGGCCTGTGCCTGAGCCGGATCTACTGCTGCTGCTACTGGGTTTGCCAATCTATCCATTGCCTGCTACAGCACATTCTCAGGCCTCTCTAGTGGAGGTCCTCTACTTTTCCTCGGTGCCTTGGGCGTTACCTCCGGATCTGGTGCCGGATCCTTGCTTGCGCCTACACCTGGCGCAGTCATCATCACCTCTGCACGGTCCGGAGAGCGAGTGATACGCGCCCCGTGAACCACGCTAAGGGGTGGCTCGCCTCCTTCGACGACGTGCCGCGGATGAACGCACGACACATCGACAGCAACGTAGACCTTGTGCGCGCCGAGCTTGACGAATAGGCCGTTGTGCGGAAGAGGGCGCGTGCCGAAGCAGCTAGCGTTGTCGCTGACAAAGTCCAACGCTTCAAAGCGCTGAACGAGCCCGGATACGATGCGTTCGCCGGTGCTGATGAGGTTTCCCATCCGGATCTTCACCCCTGCTAGCGCCGCTAGCCCCACGGTGGGCGCCAACTGTCGTGGTGGTGTCACGGCAGATGCCATGGATATGCTAAAGGTGGGGACTAAATGCACTAGGGGAATCCAGGGAGGGATAGTGTGGTGATTCCACACACAGAAGCTTTGTATTTGATTCTCCTTCACCGATTACAAGTGCTCCTTGAGCTGTATTGGAGAGAGGAGGAAGAAGGAACTCTCTTACTCTCGCCACTAGCTAGCCCTTAGGAACTCACTAGTAAATCGCTACACACTAGAGCTCAATCTAGTCCAGGCCAAACAGAAATCAACCCTCTCTACAGAGGTCCTAGCCCTCCTTATATAGGGGTGGCTAGGTCTCCACTTAGGGCATATGTGGAGGCATATTCCAAGGAATATGCCTCCTCCCAAAATAGTAAGCCCACTGGGTCACTTTTCCCTGCGTCATCCATGTAGAGGCTACGTGAGCCTCTGCGGCGCCTGCGTCACCCGACATTGGCTTCGTCACCTTTATCAGCCACGCCTCGGTGGTCCAGCCTATGTCCGCTTTGCTCACACTCTGCGTTCAGTAGTCACCTTTGACCAGCGAGATACCTTCCTTCTCTTACAAGCTTGATATAACCCGGATCCCACATAGTTGATCTGGCCACACCTGTTCCTGCATACAAGTTAGATATATTTTACCGACATATGGCTTAAGTCGGCTGAGACCAAGTTAGGTGGACGTATCTTGGTCCGGGTTACTCCGTGATCCGGCCTGCCTTGAGGTGAATCGGCCAACACTTGCTTTGACCTTGCCGTACCTCGGCTAACTAGGCCTTTATACCCCGGCGTGACCCTACCCGGGGGTATCCCCCCAACACTACTTCTATGTGCTGTATGGTGGGAATTTTGGGAGGTCTGTAGTATTATGTGGGCCATATTGGAGAGGGGTTCTGTGCAGCTTAGAACATTGAACAGAATGATGTTCTAAAATTTGCATACAATAGAGTAGATAGGTGCTTTATTGTTGAAGTGTCAAATGCTAATAATGTTGTCAAACCTTGGGTTAATCAAGACTAGTGTATGTATTGACTTCTTTGCATTGAAATGGTTTTTTCCTTACACACATGATGTTCCTTACACACAAACCTTCTTCAATTTCATATGCATGATCAGGGTGTCATAAGACCGAAGATTGTTGCAAGGTGACACTAGAGAAATCCATATTTCAGCACCCATTTAATGTCAGTTGCTCTGAAATGAATTCCATATCTTGGGCATTCTACAAGGAGTTTGTAAGAGACCTGGATGAAGATGAGGTCTTTGAGATCCATCAGTTCTTGGTGCAACGGGTGTAGGATGAAGATGATCCTCATCAGATGGTTAGCTAATCACTTTTTCCTATGCTTTTCCTTCTTATTTTGTAAATTTACCAGGGTGGCCAGTTAACTAAGATCTATTATATATTTTTGTTACTCAGGAAATTCCTTTGAGATGCACAAGGGAACACCAAGTCCCAAAGAAAGGGTTCTATTGTGTATGCATGAAGAATAATTGTTACAAAGGCCTGAAAATCTTGGGGCGATATCGCATATCGGAAGTATATGACGATTGCATTGAGTTCACCGACACCTGGGCTGAATTCTATGCTAAAAACAGAATTTTCCTTAATGATCTGCTCGTTGTCTAGGTCAAGGTTATGAGGCACTATATCAAGCTAATTATTGAGGTGGTCACCGATCCGGTAGAGGAACAAAAGGATGTGGAAGACGCAGTGGCGAGCAGGAGGAGGACGAAGACAAGAGCGTTGGCTCTATGATGTCGGTTGTAGCTCAGAACTTCTGATTAAATCATCATAATTTAATTTTCAAGAATGCATGCTCATAAACTTTGTTGTTGTTGTATGTTAAACTAGCAAATCTCTTTTGTTCAAATCTCTTGGGCTGTACCAACTTCATTATGTTTAAATATGAAAGAGAAAATATAAATGATTTCTCTCAATTTCTCGCATAGAAAAATGTACAACTAATTCCATATTCTCGCAGGAACTGGCCCCACTTGTTGAACCGGCCGCACTGCCATGATATCCACGTAACCACGATGAGTTCTCGAACCAAAGCTGCAGTTACAACGTTTCTTCTTCCTCTTCCTCAGTCATTCCTCTGTAGTTTTTCCTGGGCGCTTCTTCTTCCTCTGTTCTAGAACTGTTGGTTCATCTTCTTCTTCCTCTCGCAGGCAGTTCCTTGCAGGCATTTCCTTTCACCCATTTCCTTGTAGGCATGGACGATGGGAAATGCACAACAGAGACCCACTTGGTCCCTTCCCATGGCACCATGACTTTGACAGTGGTGTACACACATGATAAAGCGACTGTGGAGACAACTCTCTCCAGGTATGAGCAATTTCTTGAGAAAAATAAGTACAAGTTTGTGGGGCTAGACTTGGAGTACACCCTTGCAAATAAGCAAAAAAATCCTCCAGAAGAGATCGTTGTCGTGCAAATCGCCATACATGAGGAGGTCCTCGTTTACCACTTCTATAGGTATGTGAAAGATCACCACTTCTGCATCCCTTATTCCCTTACATCCCTAAAACCATCTAGCTGCAGGAGTAAACCAACTGATAAGCATTGTCCGGATCTGGTCGAGTTCTTGTGTAGGAAAGGGATAACTTTCACTAGCGTGGATATCACAAATGACACAATTATGCTTTCTCATGCGTTAATAAAAATCCCATATGGGTACCATATCGATATCCAAAATCTATACAAGATCAAAGAATACCTAGCGAATGATGGCATGGGTGATCTGGTGGCAGAAATCATTGATAAATCCTATGCAAAACTGAATAAATTGAAGTGACTCGAGCACCACTACTGGGAGTAGAAGCCGATGAGCCAGGTGCTCCTCGAGTATGCAGCCAGAGACGCCTACATAGCGTACGAGTTGTACAGTAAGCTCATTACCATGAAAGATGGGATGGTTAAGGCGGGGGTTTTCGCGACAGAGCTATGCCCTGGTTGCAAGCTAGCCCAGGAGAAGAAGCGCGAGGAGGACAAAAAGCGGTATCAGGACGACCAGGGATCTTGGAACGGTGGAGACATCAAGCGGTTGAAGGGGAAGCAAGTCAAGGACGACAACAAGTGGTGGTGATAAATTATGTGTTTGAACTAGATTTTAGTTTATAGTTTATTTTGTGTATATAGTATATATTTTGGGATGTACAGATTAGTTTGGGATCTAAGCGTTGGAAGAACTTGCATGCATATGTATGTGTTTTCCTATATGATATATATGTACAAAAGTCTGATGGGTTGTTGAGATAGGCATTATATCTAGGCCCTGGTGAGCATATGGTCTCTCACATATCTCGATCGATATGCATGCGCATGATCCAACATCTTCTTGGGCTCAAACTTTGAGATAGGTATCATCTAGGCACCTTCAGTGGATTTTGTGATGCACCTTTTCCTTTGTGTGATGCATGATCACACGCACACATGCTCCATTGGATTATTCTGTGATGCATGCAACTTCTGTCACTAGTGCAACATGCAATGTGGAAGATGCTTTTCCTATGTGTTTTTGGTCTCTATGACCATGCATGGTTTTTAATTTGACACATGGATCCCCTAGAGACATTGCATGATGTAGTGTGTTCTTTTCCTGAAGCTACACACTAATATATATCCACTAGAGTCACTGGTCCACATGTACATGACCACATTGCATATATGTACATTGCTCTTTTCCAAAACCGCAATGATATCTATACACATATGCATGACCACACATGCATATAGTACTCAAGTGGATTCTGTGATGGTGCAACCATGCATGCAATGTGTGGAAGCTCCTTTATTTTAGTTCATGTGTTTTTAGTCTCTATATGACCATATGGATCTCTCTTAGAGTCATATTGCATGCATGTGTGTTCTTTTCCATGTTACATTATTATTATTGATATATATAGATCCACATGATGACCACGTTGCATATTGTCTGTGTTATTTTCCAATATAACATTTTGATATATCTACATGACCACACATATCTTTGTAATGATGCAACTTATGTCACACTAGTGCAACATGCAATGTGTGGAAGCTGCTTTTCCTATGTGTTTGGTCTTGGTGACCATGCATGTGGTTGCTGTACACATGGAACCCCGGCCCTATAGTCATTGCATATGTGTTCTTTTTCCTAAACCACATTGATTGATATCCACACTAGCTAGATTTCATTGATCCACATACATGACCACATTATTGCATGTGTTCTCTTTTCCAAAACCACATTGTTGGTATATAGCTACCACACACTAGTGGATTCTATGATGCAACTTCTGTCACACTGGTGCAACATGGAATATGTTGCGTTCATATGTGTTTTGGTCTTTATGACCATGCATGGTTTAATTTGACACATGGATATCCCCTAGAGACATTACATGATCGATGTGTGTGTTCTTTTCCTAGTACACACTGATATATATCCACTTGAGCCACTGATCCCATCACATGACCACATTGCATACACTGTTCTTTTCCAAAACCACAATGATATAATATCTAGCTAGATACATGTACACATGACCACACACATGTATATACTCAAGTGGATTATTCTATGATGATGCACAACTTGTGTCACACTGGTGCAACCATGCATGCAAAGTGTGGAAGCTCCTTTATTAATTAATTTTTTGGTCTCTATGATGACCATGGATCTCTCCTAGAGTCATATTTTGCAATGATGTGTTCTTTTCCTAACCCACATTATTGATATGGCCACCAGATTCATTGTTGATAGACCACACATGATGATGACCACACATCATTGCATTTGTTCTTTTCCAATAATATATACCAAATTGATATCTAACTCTAGTGGATTCTGTGATGCAACTTAACTCTTCTGTCACACTGGTGCAAAATGTGCAATATAATGTGGAAGCTGAGATTTCCTAGCTATATATATGTGTGTGTTTGGTCTTTGTGACCATAATTTGACAATGGACGCTCTAGAGTATATATATATATGACGTGTTCTTTTCTAAACCACATTGATATATATATATATATATTGACCACAACATGACCACATTTGCATGTGTTCTTTTCCAAAATCATGCATGATGACCACACACTCTAGTGGATTCGTGATAGATCGATCCAACTTCTATCACACACTGGTACGTGAAACATGCAATGTGGAAAGCTACCTCTTTCCTATGTGTTTTTGTCTCTCTCTGACCATAGTTTCTGACACACCCCTAACTAGAGACATTGCATGTGTTCTTTTCCTAAACCAAATTTATATATATATATATCTACATTATTCTGGTGATGCAACTTTTCTCACCCACTGGCCGTGCAACATGGAATTGAAAGCTGGTTATTTATTATTTCCTATATGATGATCTTTAATTTAATTTAGTCTTGACACACATGGACCCCCCTAGAGTCATGCATGTGTTCTAATCACATTGATATATCCACTATACTCTAGTCATTCACATGGATATGTGGAAGCTAGTTTAATTTTCCAATGTATTTTGGTCTGTGTAGTGATGCATCTTCTTTGGGCTCAAACTAATTTTATATATACCATATGTGTTGCTATGACCTAAAATTAAACCAAATAAGGATAAAAGTCCATCGTTCAACTCTAATATGGAGAAATCCATTGTTCAAAATAAACCACATTTTGAATCTTATCTATAAATTTGAATATATTATCCAAAATACTTACCTCTCCTGAGCTCATTATACAAGCCAGAATATAAACTAGTAGTCCACATTATTGCTTTTTTTCAAGATTTATTCATCAATAATTTATAGTTTTCTTCACCAAGGCACTTTTTAGTGAAGACTTTCTAAAATATGGTTAATTGTTTTGAACCCTCCATCATGCATCCGACGGCCAGGACACCAACCCTAAATTTCCGGGTCAGATCCTCCTGCCCATGCGAAATTTGGCGCTAGCACGGGAGAGTTTCTACGCAATTGAAAATTTCTCGAGCTACAATTACGTTTGAGCCCACCCGCACAGCACCACCCAAGCATTCGTGCAAAGTTAATTTACGTAATCTATTCCAAACCATTTTTATCCCCTCGCCGAAATGAGACAGATCCAAATTTCCCCACCGCCCTCAGCGCCGCCATCCTCCCCCTTTTCCCCTCTCCCTCCCCACCGTCCTCCCCCTTTGCCCTCGCCGCTGTCCATCCCTTCGCCCTCTGCCTTTAATCCCCTCGTTTTCGTCCGTCCTTCTAGTAGTAACCTCTCCGTCACCCTAGCACAAACCTGTTGGGTCCTCAGCATAGAAAACCAAAAATTTCCTACGGTGTGAACTACACGCCAAGATCTATCTACTAGGTACAAAGCAACGGGTGGACATACATCCAACGAGAACTTACCCTCGAAGACAACAAGTTTTGTTAACGAGTAGTAACTCGTGGTTGATGTAGTCGTACACTTGCCGATCTCAAGATCGTGAGGAAGTCCGAGCAGGTCCGGCTCCAGCACGTCCTTCAGATCCAGCTCCAGCACCACCAAGTCTAGCACCGCAAAGCAGTGGTGCATCCGTGATCGCACACACGTCCGGTACCCCGACAACCTCCGTCCCTCACTCCAACAAAGTAGCGGAAGCAGCAACTCCTTTCCAGATAAAGCCATCGTGAACATGTATCTCGCTAATCCGAGACCATGGGGGAATAATACTAGAGGGGGAGAGAGATCCTTCACAAGGAGGTGTGTTTGAGAAGTGAGGAGAGGGTGGCCTTTTATAGGAGGAGGGGGTGCCCCTCCTTCATGGTCGGCGCATGGAGGAGGTGTCTCTTCACCTCCTCCATTCATGTGGTGGTAACCCCTCCACATTAAAATGCCTCTTCACATTCCCTTTTAAAGTCTTCACTTTAAATGCATTAAATTTCTCCAAATTTAATGCTCTCTCATTTAATAAAACTATTTTATTATTTTTTATTCAGAATTTTGTTAATTACTTTAATTAAAAAACATTCACATAAAACCCCCTGCAACATTTCAATATTACATGTAGACCAAATTTCAGCAATTTCACCCGAAACAGTTTCGGTGTCTATTGAAATAATTCCAGCGCTTTCTTAAATCTTTATCTGAAACATATTTGCTCCAAATGGTGTCGGTATCCCTTAAGTGTGTCACCCTACGGTTCGCGAATAATGCAGACATGATCGAGACCCCTCTCCGATCAATAATCAGCAGCGGGACCTGGAGATCCGTTCTGACTCCGACACATTCAACGATGACTTCTGTGATCGTGAGAACATTTAACGCTTGTAACTAAATCCCTTTGTCTCGCGATATATTACATGTCCGAGATTCGACCATCGGTATCTCCATACCTAGTTTGATCTCGTTACAGACATGCACTCTTTCTTGTTCTCGTGATATAACATTCTAGTGATCACATCACTTGCTTGTAAGCTATTTCAATGTGATATCACCGAGAGGGCCCTTAGTATATCTATCTGCCATCGTGATTGACAAATTCCACTCTTGATCCATGAGCCTCAACATAACACCTTCGTAGCACTGAACCCATCTTTATAGTCAACCTGTTACGGTGTGACGTTTGATCTTATCAAGATACTCTTCCGGTGTTAGCAATTAACATGATCTCATGGTCTAAGGATAAAGATTACTTCGTATGGTATTATAGCAATATAAACATAATAACTTTGATCGTAATGCTATACTTCGGATGAATGTTCATCACATCATTCCACCAATATTGTGACCTTGTTATTAACAACATCCAATGTCCATGATCAGGAAACCTTTATCATCTTGTTAATCAATGAGCTAGTCTATAAGAGAGGCATAACTAGGAACCTTTTATTTGTTTATTAAACACACATGTATTGACGTTTCTGATCAATACAATTATAGCATGCAAAACAAACATTTATCATAAACATGGAATAAGATAATAACCACTTTATTATTGCCTCTCGGGCATATTCCCTTCAGTCTCCCACTTGCACTAGAGTGAATAATCTAGTTTGAAAAACATTGCGTATTGAACACCTATGGCTTTCTGGTGTTGCATATACGCTATTGCTAGTGGTTAACATAATCTCCGAATCTGACAGTTTTAGGTCCGTGTGTATTTGCATGTCTTTGCGTCTCTACGCATCACTCATTCTCAAATGAGATGGCATTGTATAAATTTGGTCCTTTGGTGAGACCTTTAGTTCGTTCGGCTCAAAATATGTTGATATTATTGTCACACAATATATCTTCATAGTATTAGCCCACTTTGAACCACACCTAGTTTGATAACAAACTACTTAACACAAATGCCCTCCTTTGCTGCTACTATAGCAGTTATATACTTAGCCTTTTGTTGTAGTATCCGTCACAATGTCTCAACTTTGGAACTCATCCAAATCCATCATGGAACATCCTTTCCATTACATTGTGCCACCCATAGTCTAAGTTGAGATAAATTTAATTTGTATCTTGTGACAAAACTAGTATCAATGTAACACTTTACAATGAACTACCTTTAACTATTTGTCACTTATACATGATATATTCTTAGATCTTCCAAAGCTCATAAGAATATCTTTACTATTGTCCAATGATCATCTTATGAATCATTCTGGTATATGCTCATAACATTTAGAGCATAGGACATTCTGGATATATACATGTCATGGTATAATCGATCAAAATCTTCATGTGATTTTACTCACCAAGTGTTGAAACACTTGAATTTTGATACAATCCTTTACATGCAGCAAGAACCTTTCTTGTTGTTTCCATATTGAACCCTTTCAATATCTCATATATGTATGTATGGCATAACCATATTAGCGCCTCAATCTATCCATATAGATATTCATGCCAAATATTCCGGTTTTGCCCAAGTCTTTCATCGAAATCTAATTTTAATGAAATTCTTAACTTGTGTCAATACAAGATACATCATTTCCAATCAACAATATGTCCTCTACATAATGTATTAGAAATATGTCTCAGCGCTCCCACTTAAGTTCTTGCAAATGCAAGCATCTTCATCATCTCCGATGAATTTAAACTCTTTTAACAGTTTCATCATGGTGAAGATTCCAACTCCGCTATGCTTACTTCAACTATTGAAGTTTGCATGCCCTTGTAGCACCCTTTGAATTAACAAAACCCTTCGGACCATTTCATGTACACGTCCTAGGTAACCGTTCTATTAGAAGAACCTTGTTTTGTTTATTCAACTACCATATACCAAATTATATGTAGTGGTTGCTACATTAATCCGTCAAGACTATATTCGCTATGAAAGATCAAATCTTGTCATAGTCAACTCCTTGAATATTGTCGTAAACTTCTTTCTAGCATGTCGACTATTTCATAGATGTTAAACATCCATGTCTTATTTATTTATATATCCAAACACGACCGATAGGCTTCATGCCTTTCCGGAGGGTCTTCCAAGTTCAGAAACTTGATTTCTCATGTATGGATACTATCACGGATTCTATGCCTTCTAGTCATTTTATGGAGTCAGGGCCCATCATTGCTTCTTTGCATGTAGTCGGTTCATCATTGTCAAAACAATAACGACTTGCTTATCAAATCTTACTATTTGATTCTTACCAACCCACACGGTTCTATAGGAACTCTAATCTCCGAGAGCACATCTTTTGTAATCATGAGAGCCATGCGCATTGTGGACGCCACCGGGACACTTTCCGGCGCTGCGCTACTTAGCACATATAGCTAAGGTTCAACAACCTTATCAAAGTTCTATTGTCCTCCCACTTAACTTTTCATGAAAAATTCCTTCTCAAGAAACTTGATGTTCCAAGTAACAAACTCTTTTGTCCTCGGTGTTATGGAGAAATTCCCAACAAATTCTTTGGGATAACCTACAAAGACGTGTTTATCCGACTTTGGTTGTAAACATTTTACTTATGCATAGCATACCAAAATTTAAGAAAAGACAATTTGGGTTTTATCCCAAACCATAACTCATATGGTGTCATTTCAATGGATCACGATGGTGCTCTTTTCAGTGTAAAAGCGGTAGTCTCTAAAGCTTCAATCCTTAAAACATAATGGCAGTTTTATAAATGACACCTTCGATCTTACCATGTCAAACATGGTTTGATTTCATCTCTCGAACATACCATACTCCTGTGGTTTATCGGGAAATCCAAATTCATGGAACAATTCCTCAAATCTTAGGTGTTTTGCTAAACATGTAACTCAAATATCTTCCTTTATGATCGAATCATAAACTCTTTATTTTCTTGTTACAATGATTTTTCACTTCATCTTGAATGTCTTTGAACAACTTTCAAATGTTTCATACTTCTTCCTTATTAAGTAAATATACATATATATTCACTCAAATTTTCGAAGAAAGCATATGAAGCAAAAAGATCCATCGCATATGGCTACACATAATGGACTATGCACATCATCATGCACAATTTCCAATAATCTAGTCATCTGTTCCTCTCTGGCCTATGGACGGAGTTTCAATTATCTCGAGGAAAGTCTCACATGCGTCAATTGATCAAAATCAAAGACTCCAAAAATCCATCAACATGGAGTTTCTTCATGTTTTCTTTCCAATATAATTTAAACAGCGATGTCAATTCATAAGTGATCTTTCAATCATTTGTCTTGCGACATTTTAGCAATAGTGTTTATGGATGTGATTTCTCCCACTAGACTTGTAAAAGTTCATCCATCCTTTATGGAATACAGTAATTATTTGAACAACCATTGTTATCGTAATACCAGAAAAAAATAACAATTATTAAAACAAATCTTGAAGGCTAGGTTTGACGACAACGAAAAAGCACAATAACACTTTATTTGTTTTCGATGATCATCATCACTTATTCTCTTGCTAGTTACTTAGGCCATTGCAGTTCATGAATTGTGTTGTCCTGTATGACACTTCATACCAACCAATTCGGTATCCAATACCTAAGAACCACATTGTTTAATAAGCAAGGAATACAACCATAACATGTATATCTTCTATATACCCAAGTTGGGCATCTCCAACCTTTTATTTTCTGCCAAATATTTTATAGATTCTCTTTCTGCAATTCCTTTTCTTTTAAAACAATCTATCAGCATCAATAGTGGTTTCATCAACATGACACATGGTACAAAGCTTGTATATAGTCAAATACTAATACCTTTGGACTTGGACTTTGAAGTGGATCACCATCATCAAATGTTTGGCATTCTTTCAAAAATCCATTCTTTAGTAATCTATTAGTGTAGTAAACATTTTACTTACATCTTCTATTCATCCTTATCATGACAACTTTCATGATCAAGCTACTATAGCCTATAAGGAAGAATCGCGAGTATAATATCAGTTCCCAAAACATTTTTCGTAGATTCGGATGCCTAGCATCTCCTACCTTCACAAATTCTCATACAATATGAGAACATGTATTTTGCTAAATTATACTCTATCATTATGCAACCATAAACATTGTTTCAGATATCACAATATCTTTCACACATGATGGTTTCTGAAACAATTTTCAGCTCCAATATAATCTTGATATTAAAACAACTTTTGAATATCTATAATCATGGAGGCAAACATGATACTTTAGATACTAACATTGGAATTCTTACTCTTGATTTAATACTACTTATTAAATTTCATGGAGTAAATAGATTTTGCTGAAAGTTTGCAATAGGACTTATAAACTTTAAATTGACATTCAAAACAATACGATACTAGTTCGTAAAGTAAATATCCAGAATTCTATAGTTCTATTATCTCAAATAAAAACTAAGCATAAGGTAGAAAACGAATGCCAATGACTACAACAAACTATGCAAATTCACTTTGATTTAATTTATGACAAATTTGGTTATACTAATCCAAATTAGAAATGAACTCCCACTGAAAAACGACATCCCTCGTGCCTTTTTGGTGATTACATGAACCAAATCCACTACACCAAGTCTGATCATCACGTGAGTTGATGTAGCTTCAAAGGCGAGCATCTATATGGGCATCATATCAACTATATGACTCATGCTTAACCTTTCGGTCCGTGTTCCGAGGCCATGTCTGTACATGCTAGGCTCGCCAAGTAAGAACCTTAGTACTCGCATGTGTAAAACTGTCTTACACCCGTTTGTATGAAAGTGTAGAGTCGAGTACACCCGATCATCACGTGATGTCTCGAAATACGATCCACAAAACGGTGCATACTTAAGGAAGAACACATTTTTATCTTGATATCTAAATGAGGGATCATTTTACAATGCTATAGAAAGTGCCAAACTAGCAGTATAAGATGCTAACATCTAATGTGTAAACTGAGATGATATGGCCCATGCATTTGATCTCTATCACTTGCATCGTGGTATGATCTCTGTCATTCCTTTGTGTGTAAGTCCAAGGTCTATGGAACTTACACGTTGAGTGTGTTCTAAGAGTATCTATCATACATCTACTTACAACAATACCATATCAAGACACTAGCCCAGCAACGATCTAAACTAGACGCCTCTAATTTATCAATTGCAAGTTTTACGTGGCTTAGGGACTTCGGAGATAGAACCGTTCTTAC
This sequence comes from Avena eriantha, assembly GCA_910589775.1. Taxonomy (NCBI): domain Eukaryota; kingdom Viridiplantae; phylum Streptophyta; class Magnoliopsida; order Poales; family Poaceae; genus Avena; species Avena eriantha. Next base: position 392,331,447 of record OU342745.1, read on the forward strand.
CAACGAACATGAACCACAACGAGGATAACCAAGTTATTAGCAACTCGTTGTAAATCAGATATTGACTATAGTAGGAGAGACAGACACCCGCCATCCACTTATGCAAAACAAGTTGCATGTCAGTCGTGGAACCGGTCTCATGTACGATGACATGTAAGGTTGGTCCGGGCCGCTTCATCCCACTATGCCACCAATATCCAAAATACATAGAAGATGCAATAACATGATCATCATCGCCCACATATAAACATATGTGTACTACCCGTGCAAAGCACCTACACATAGATGAGGCTCTGATACCACTGTTGGGTCCACAGCATAGAAAACAAAAAATTTCCTACGGTATGAACTACATGCCAAGATCTATCTACTAGGTACAAAGCAACGGCTGGACATACATCCAACGAGAACTTACCCTCGAAGACAACGAGTTTTGTTAACGAGTAGGAACTCGTGCTTGATCTAGTCATCCACTTGCCGATCTCAAGATCGTGAGGAAGTCCGAGCAGGTTCGGCTCCAGCACGTCCTTCAGATCCAGCTCCAGCACCACCAAGTCTAGCACCACAAAGCAGTGGTGCATCCGTGATCACACACACGTCCGGTACCCCGACAACCTCCGTCCCTCGCTCCAGCAAAGCAGCGGAAGCAGCAACTCCTTTCCAGATAAAGCCACCGGGAACATGTATCTCGCTAATCCGAGACCATGGGGGAATAATACTAGAGGGGGAGAGAGATCCTTCACAAGGAGGTGTGTTTGAGAAGTCAGGAGAGGGTGGCCCTCCTTCATGGCCGGCGCATGGAGGAGGTGTCTCTTCACCTCCTCCATTCATGTGGTGGTAACCCCTCCACATTAAAATGCCTCTTCACATTCCCTTTTCAAGTCTCCACTTTAAATGCATTAAATTTCTCCAAATTTAATGCTCTCTCATTTAATAAAACTCTTTTATTATTTTTTATTCAGAATTTTGTTAATTACTTTAATTAACAAACATTCACATAAAACCCCCTGCAACATTTCAATATTACATGCAGAACCAATTTCAGCAATTTCACCCGAAACAGTTTCGGTGTCTATTGAAATAATTCCAGCGCTTTCTTAAATCTTTATCTAAAACATATTTGCTCCAAATGGTGTCGGTATCCCTTAAGTGTGTCACCCTACGGTTCGCGAATAATGCAGACATGATCGAGACCCCTCTCCGATCAATAATCAGCAGCGGGACCTGGAGATTCGTACTGACTCCTACACATTCAACGATGACTTCTGTGATCGTGAGAACCTTTAACGCTTGTAATTAAATCCCTTTGTCTCGCGATATATTACATGTCCGAGATTCGACCATCGGTATCTCCATACCTAGTTTGATCTCGTTACCGACATGCACTCTTTTCTCGTTCCTGTTATATAACATTCTAGTGATCACATCACTTGCTTGCAAGCTATTTCAATGTGATATCACCGAGAGGGCCCAGAGTATATCTATCTGTCATCGGGATTGACAAATTTCACTCTTGATCCATGAGCCTCAACATAACACCTTCGTAGCACTGAACCCATCTTTATAGTCACCCTGTTACGGTGTGACGTTTGATGTTATCAAGATACTCTTCCGGTGTTAGCAATTAACATGATCTCATGGTCTAAGGATAAAGATTACTTCGTATAGTGTTATAGAAATATAAACATAATGACTTTGATCGTAATGCTATACTTCGGATGAATGTTCATCACATCATTCCACCAATGTTGTGACCTCGTTATTAACAACATCCAATGTCCATCATCAGGAAACCTTGATCATCTTGTTAATCAACGAGCTAGTCTATATGAGAGGCATAACTAGGAACCTTTTATTTGTTTATTAAACACACATGTATTGACGTTTCCGATCAGTACAATTATAGCATGCAAAATAAACATTTATCATAAACATGGAATAAGATAATAACCACTTTATTATTGCCTCTCGGGCATGTTCCCTTCAAAACCCTAGCCTCTCCTCACCATCCTGGTTTTCCACCACGTCCGTTGACCTCGCCGGTCGTCCACCTCGCCGACAGCCGGCTGACCTTTTCTACCACCTCGTTGTACACTTAACCCGCAAAGTTGGCCAGCTCGTCGTCCATCTCCCCATCTAGGTCATCGTATAGCTCGCTGTCCACCTCATTGACAAGGTCCATCACCACACTGACAAGGCCCATCTACCTCGTCGCCCACCTCGTCGATGAGGTCTGCTACCTCGCCGTCCAGATCAATGCCACGTGCCCCGAGTCACTGCAAGAAACGCGGTATCAAAAAGGCCCTACAGCTTGCAGGCAAGAAAACACGCTCATCCTCGATTCTCATGTTTTTTTACTCTGCTTGAGAAATCTTGTTCATTATCATGTTCATGCCACCAATTTACCTTTTTGTTGCAGCTATTCTCTCTTATTTGTTCTACTTGTGAAATTTCTTGTGATTTTGCAAGTCTTGTGATCAGGGTTGCACTATCCTGTCTGTTGCATGAGTTTTACTGCTTCATGACATGTCTGATGAGCAGAGTATAAATTGTTCATAGTAGTCTATTTTACATGATGATTACTATTGAACAATCAACATCATATGTCAAGACTTGTTTAATTGCCTATTTTAATTGCATTAAAGATGCTTATCCTTCTGATGTTTAATTGTCCTTCCCTGCTGGTTAGTGCAACCAGCCAACCAATTGACAAGTGAGATTCAGAGTATTCGAGTTATGATCAGTTTACATACAAATAAAGTTTGCATTATCTTGGTTGTTCCAGTGGTTTGGCTGCTTCATCCTATGTCTTTTGATCAGAGTATAAATTGCTCATAGTGGACTCTATTACATGATGATTACTATAGAACAATCAGCACCATAAGTTATATTTTGTTTATTTGTAGGATAGTTGCTTATCCTGCTTATGTTTTATTGTGATTATCCTCTTTAACTTCATGTATACTATTTCAGCTTATGATCTGTTTTGCGTGTGATAAAGGTTGCATTATCTTGCCTTTTTGCATTAGTTTGGATGCTTCATCATATGCCTTATGATCATAGTAGAAATTGATCATATTGAGCTGTCACATGATGAGTTCTATAGAACAATCAGTATAGTAGGTTATGTTTCATGTTTAATTACACTATTGCTGCTTATCCTGCTTATGTTTTATTGTCCCACTCTGCTTATTAATGCAACCAATTGGTGAATTGTCTAGCCTGTTCATCGTCTTATCTCTTGCTTTGCTTTGGTTGCTTCATTGTTAGTCTTGTGATATGAGATTCAAAGTAGAAGTTCCTCATAGTGGACTGTTGGACATTATGATTAGTATAGAACAATCAATACCATAGGACATAGGTTATATTTGTGTAGCTTACTAAAGAGTTGTTTATTCATGATAGAACCACAATTGCATCCCATGGAAGAAAGACGGCTGGAAAACATCACAAGAAACAATGCGCGGATGCCAAAATGGGTATTAGGCCCCTTGTTTATCCATCTCCCACTGAATTCTCCCTTAAAAAGAGCAAGGATGAAGGCTCTGGATCTGACTATTATCCTGAAGAGGAGGGGGAGGATGATCTTGAGGTAGTCCCCTTACTTGCCTACTCATATGTTGTGTAATTATTTGGTAACTTAATTTTCCATATATGTTGTGCTTTTTATTATCCCAAATTGACTACCTTTGAATTGTGTAGACTGAGAAGAGGAAATATAAGAAGAAACCTGTTGTCATGATAAGGATGTCTGGTGGTGGTGGATCAACTGCTCGGAAGCGCATCTTGGCTATAGCATGGCTGCCTTGACAGAAAGTACAAGACATACCAGATCCAAGGGGAATCCGCCAGAAGTACTTCCACCTCCAAGTTCTCCACGGCGCCCACCAAGACCGCCAAGTGTTGCGACCTCTTCTCAAGAAACTCAGAGTCCTGCAGATCCTGATGCTCGAGGAGAGAAGGTAGCAGCCCGAATCGAGATGGCAGCACTCCATGGCAGGAAGACAGCAGTCCAAGACGAGCAGACAGCTTCCCCAGGCAAGCAACCAACTCCCCAAGGAAAGCACATTATATTGTTTGAATGGCGCTTATTATATGGTAGAACACCAACTCCACATTATATGTTTGTAGATGATTTTGGCCATCATCGTTCTGAAGACACTATTAAACATGGTGATCCTCAAATTGTCTTGAGGGAAAAAACATGGGGAAGCAGCGTGAGAACGTGTCCAAAGGAGGAAAGCTTCCATTTGCCATTCCTCCAGGAAGAACTATTGCTTCCAAGTTTGCCACTGAGTGTGCAAAAACAGTAAGGACTGGTATGCCTATCTTCCCCCGCTGGAAAGAGTATAAGGAGAGGCCGGATGTCAGAGCAGACTTATACGATAGAGTTTCCGTATGTTCTGTGTCTGAACTGCCCTTTTCTTCTCATTACTGTTCAAGCAGTGGCTAATGCACGCTGTTTTATTTCAGCAAAAGTTTGTCATGGATGCATCACAACCAGATGCGCAGGTTGCTTGCAACCAACAGTTAATGAGGCATACGAGAATTCAAAGGCATCTCCTGAAGAAGCAGTTTTTTGACCCCCCCCCCCTCCCACTGAATGAAGTAACAAGGATTTCTCTTGTTGAACACATGAACAATGCAGAGTGGTGCAAGCTTGTTGATTCTTGGACTGACCCCAGGAACCAGGTCAAGTCTTGTCTACTCAACTTCCCCATGCTCTCTCTTTGTGTAGGCCCGTTGTCTAATAAACAGGCAAACAAGAAATAGACAACCTTATCGTAGTGACTTGTTTTTCTGTGACAGTCGGGGCTTCTCCAATCACAGTGTGAAAAAAGCAATAGTAAGCCCTCTAGAATACTTTTTATCTTTCTCATCTTCCAAAATTTCAATGTCATATTTGTCTCTGAAATGAGCATGATCATTTGTAATTTGCTGGCTATTTTTCTAATGTTTGATTCTATTCCTAAAACTCAATAGGCAACCAAGGAAAGCAAGATGGCACCTAATGGTACAGAAGATATCACTGAGGCTGAACAACCTCCTTCCACCAACATGGTGCACTATGCGCTGTCGCAGGACATCAACATCCATTCTTCAAGACCAGCCAAGACTCTGCTTGAAGCACAACTAGGGGCTCAGAGAGCAAGGAATGCGATACTTTGTAGTGCCATTGTGGGGTTGCAGACAGAGAGACCAGATGGTGAGCAGAAGCCCTGAAGGAAGCGCAGGAAGTGTGGAGGAAGCTATACCAGTCCATCTTTGTCATCTTCGTATAATTCAATACCCTGTTTGTCCATGAAGATGTGCTTGGAATTTGCTTGCTACTTTTCTAATGTTTGCTTCTATAACTGTCAGGCACCCATTGGAAGCATGGTGGTGTCATCTGCTGCAGAAGATTGCATTGAGGATCAACCCCTTGCTTCCACTAATGAAAGCATCCATGCTTGAAGACCAACCAACTCTCTCCTTGAAGCACAAATTTTGGCTAAGAGAGCAGCGAATGAGCAGACACATTGCAGCATTGTTGAAGGAGATAGAAGCAAAGAATGAAACGCGGACAGCTCTTGTGAACTTTGCAGACCTTATAAATGCATCACTTCAGCAATTCTTAGCTATATTGCGTAAGTGAATTGGTGGTGTGACTCAAAGCTTGTTAGGCTCTTTTCATTATTTTGTTGGAAACTTATGTGCGAACCTATTTATGTCCCCTGAAACATGTGCCCAGCAATTTTTGTTATTTGATCTGGATGGTGCAATCTAGCAAAGTTGCCAGCACTCTTCTCTGATGTAAATGAAAATGTCATGCTTGTTTAGTTGACAAAAATATTTCCGTCACTGACAGACGCCTACGTGTTGCACTTTCACTCGTCAACATCCTCGATGAAATAGGAACATCATCTCTTATGCCCTGACGAATTGAGTTCGTCATGCGTTGGAGATACGTGTCCAGCTCTCATTGGTACATGATTCGTGCCATAGATGGACCACATGTTTCCTTCCTATTGGTCCATGTTTCTCCCTGAAGATCGGCCACGTGTAAGCTGGCCAGCTTATTGCCATGCCGAAAAGGAAATTTGTCTCCACCAGCGTGAAGAAATAGGAAGGATGACATAAGCAAATGAAAGGATGATGTCAGCAAACAACGCTAGCGGCATCAGGCCGTGATGGAAGAAAACGTCAAGAAGTCGATGACGTCGTAGACGGCGAACATGACATTAGAAAATGTTTCTGACGGCCAGCTGCATGACATTCGTCGATGACGTCGATGACGTTGTCCGCCACGTGGCATCATTCATGACGAAATAAAAACGTCATGAAGGATCAGGCCTGGGCCGGGCCGGTCCAGTTTGCCGCGACGAAATTGGAGGAAAGTCACGGACGGGCCGTGACGTTTTCAGATAGATAAAACATCACAGATTACATTATGACGTGAGGTCCGTGACCTATTTTTTTCGTTGCAGAATTCGTCGCGGATGGCCATCTACGACGTTTTGGCCCTCATCCACGACAATATCAGATCATCATGAACCGCCCAGATTCTTGTAGTGGATTCGGCTCATAATCATTTATCGGCTTTCGGTGGGTCAAAAATTATTGCAGTGTCTCTTCAAGATAGCATGCCCATTCCTGACTTGATGCTTCATTCCCTCGAACAAGCATGACAATATCATATCTAGCTGAAGGAGAAAGACGAGCAGATCTTTCGGCTTCGTGCGAGAATGAAAAACTCCAGCACCTCCAGAAGACTAAATTGGATAAGCTTGATCAATAGTTCTCCGACAAAAAGAGTCGGCTCACAGCTCAACTCGAGAAACGCAATGAGCTTCGTCAAGTAGCCAAGGCCAAGGTTGAGTCGGCGACCACTGCGCTTGAAGATTTTTAGAAAAAGCAAGCTGCTTAGTTGGCCGAACTGACTCAGGTCCATGACCTCATTGCTTGTATGTTTTCTGTTCCGAGTTTATTTTTTGTTGTCGAGGTTTCTTTTGTTTGCACTTTCTGACTTGCTTTCTGTTTGTCCCTTTAGTGGATTTTCCTTAGTCCAAAGCTCGCTCTGATGTTACCATCCGCAAGTGCCGGAAGAAGAAAGCTAAAACTGGTCCCATCTCTGCAGAAATCACTATTGACGAGTCTTTGGTTGGTCTTGTGTCTAGCCTCGCACGCATGAAGGTTTTTGGAGTTGGGCTCCTCGGTGCCACCATTGAAGCCTTTCATACTCTTTGGTCGGATGCCACTGCTCCCAAGCAGGTCGAAGTGTTGATCGAGAAACTCTTCGACAACATCACGTAACTCAGCTTGTGGCAAGAATCTATAGCGCATGCTGGAGCTGACATGGCTTTATCTTTTATTATGTCGTGGTATGAGGCCATTGACCTCAATGTTCTTTGTCGCATGCACACTAGATCCAGATGGACCACAGACCTAGCATTCATCACTCAATGCCAAGCCTGAGCCTTTGACCTTATTTAGTATGCTCATTGTCATCAATGGAACGAGGGACCGCGTTTCCTCGATGCTGTCGACAACGAGTATGTTGAAGAAGGCACGGATGAGGACCAGGAAGGTCCAGAGAATGCCGAGGATGCTGAGTCAAACCTAGATGGTGATGCTGAAGCCGAGGCTCCCAACGCCGAAGACATAATGCCTCCTCCAACTGCGGATGACCCGGCCATTGTGGCTCCTTGAACACATGAATGTTAAACTTTATTAAATCCCCGGTATGCCAGGCGCAAGATGTAATTTGCACTTTGGAGTTATTTTGCTACAATCTATGTTTTTATGTTGGATCAATTTGGGCGAAGTCCCCGAGTTTCATTTTCTTGTTCTCTCAATCTGATGACTCGTCCCGTGTCTACCATTATTCGGTGTTCGACTTACTAGTCCTGGGTCAATCAAACTAAAGTAACAATACTTTGAAATTACGAGGATTAGATCAAAATAATTCGGTATAACAATAACTAAAGAAAGCAAATACATGGGTTAGTCCAAAAAACGTCGACTCAATTACGTCCCTTTCCTTAGTCGTTTTCATGTGTATAGCAATTCCAAACTTGTCCTCTTGCTTTCCAAGAAGCCCATCTTTTTGGATAGTAGCAAGTCGAAGAGTTAGCTTTTGGTGCCCTGATGGCCCAAAATATATCGAGCTCGTTGGGGAACCCCAAGAGGAAGGTATGATGAGCACAGCAGCAAGTTTTCCCTCAGTTATGAAACCAAGGTTATCAATCTAGTAGGAGCAAGGAAACACCCCAAAGGTGTTGCTACCTGGACTTTGGCAGGGCGCACTAGCAGTGTCAGCATCAACGTGGAGACCTGCACAACATAACCACAGCACTCTGCCCCCAACTCGCGATGAGGTTGTCAATCTCACCGTTTTTGCTGAAAACAAAGGATTATACGTATCGAGTGGAAGAAAGTAACAGTTTGCAGAAAGTAAACACAAAGCAGTAAACAGTTGTAGATTGATTGTAAAAGAAAGGACCGGGGTCCATAGTTCACTAGTGGTGGCTCTCCTTAAGATAGATAACATGCTGGGTGAACAAATTTCAGCGGGGCAATTGACAAACATCGAGAAAGCAATACATGCATATACTAATCATCTTGACTCCTTTGAGACTTGATTGGGCATTACAACATTATACATAGACCGCCATCCAACTGCATATATGACTAATAATCCACCTTTAGGTTATCGTCCGAACCCCCTCTAGTATTAAGTTGCAAGCAACATATAATTGCATTACACATTGCGTGTAAAGTAAACAATACGATTGTTCTATGAACAAAGGATTGTTGTTTTCTCCCTAGTAGCAACAGCACATCTAGTACCTTAGAGATTTATGTCACTTCCCCAGATTACTAGAGGCATGAACCCACTATCGAGCATAAATACTAACTCTTGGAGTTGCTAGCATCTACTTGGCCAAGATAGCTACTAACAATGGAAAGCATGCAAGATCACAAATAACAAAGACATGATAGAATCAATAATCAATCTGAAATAGCATCTCAATATCCATCGGATCCCCGCAAACACAACATGTAGGATTACAAATAGATGATCTTGATCATGAACGGAGCTCACAAGATCTAAACATGATAGCACAAAGGAGAAGAACCAGCCATCTAGCTACTACATGGACCCGTAGTCCAAGGATGAACTACTCACGCATCACACCGGAGGCTTGCATGATGATGAAGAAGGCCTCTAGGGTGAATTCCCCTCTCTGGCAGGGTGCCGAGAAGAGCTTCAGATCCCTCCTGATCTAGGGATGGAGACGACGGCAGCTATAGACTCTTTCGTGGAATTTTGATTGGGTACTTAGGGTTTATGTATCGGAGGCATCTTATAGTTGGAAGGGGAGGCCGAGGGGGTGCCTGGGCTGGCCACACCACCCCTGGCGTGGGCGCCTGGCCGCCCGGCTAGGTGGTGTGTCTGCCCTCTGGCCCCTCTCCGTCTCGTATTCTGGCTCCGTGTGTCCCTCGGTGAAAAACTGACTTTGACTTTTGTCCCGTCCCATTCTGAGAATATTCATTTTATGACTCCCTGGAACCAGAAACAGCAGAAAACAGGCACCTAGCACTATGGCTCTTTGTTAATAGGTTAGTCCAAGAAAATGTATGAAAAGTACTCCAAAGTTGGAACAAAACATAAGAAAGTAGATAAAACCAAGCATGGAGCATCAAAAATTATGGATACGTTAGCAACGTATCATGCCCACACACTACTAACTTGGCTAAGGGGTAAGAAATTTAAACCAGACGACGTATAAAAGGTAAATGCAGAAAAAGACATATACTATTAAGGCAGTCCCCGAGTTTCTACTCGAGGTGCCGAGATTTCAGTGATAAGCTCATTGCCGACATACAGGCTGACATATGAGAGTTTGGAATACATACACTTCTTCTAAGTGTAAAACGGACGAAGTAGTGCTACGTTCCATGGCCGCTTTGCTCCTGATGAATGGTCCTTCCCATGGAGGTGAGAGCATATGCATGCCGGCGGTGCGATGCACTAGCCGAAGTACCAAATCACTTTTTAGGAAAACTTGGGGGCTCACTTTCTGGTTATGGTAGCATCGGAGGTTTTGCTGATATGTGGCGGATTTGGACAATGCTAACTCTCTTGCCTCTTCCAGCAGATCAACATCATTTTGACAGGCTTCTCGCACTTCGGCTTCTATGTATTGGGTGACCCTAGGAGAGTCATGCTCTATGTCAGCTGGTAGTACTGCTTCTACCTCATATACCAGAAAAAATGGCATATAGCCTGTTGATCAATTCGGAGTTGTTCTCAAGCTCCATAATAATGCTCGGAGTTCATCAATCTAGCACCCCGCTGATCTTTGCAGCGGCTCAATGAGCCGGGGTTTTATCCCGAACAATACTAGTCCATTGGATCTTTCCACTTGCTTGTTCGATGCGGGGTGTGCTACTGATGCAACATCTAGCCGTATTCTTTTACTTTGGCAAAACTGGGCAAACGCTCCCCTGGTGAAATTTGTGTCATTATCTATTATGATGTTGTGTGGGTACACGTATCTCAAAATAATGACTTTTAGGAATGACACAGCAGTAGCTCCATCACATTTTCTGATTGGCTTTACATCAATCCACTTAGTGAACTTGTCCACCATGACGAGGATGTGAGTCATGTTTCCTCGGGCCGGCCTAAACGGTCCCACCATATCCAAGCACCACACATCAAATGGCCAAGTGATTGGTATAGTTTTGAGTTCATACATCGGCATATGTGTCTTGCTAGCGTACCGCTGACATCCATTACACTTCCTCACAAGTTTCTTGGCTTGTTGCAAGGCACTTGGCCAGTAAAACCCATGTCAAAAAGCTTTTTCCACTAGGGCCCTGGACGAGGCATGATGCCCACATTCCCCCTAATGAATATCTCGGATGATGTCCAGCCCTTCTTCCGGGTCAACACATCGTTGCAAGATACTTGTGAAACTTCTCTTGTATAACTCAGCATTAATTATGGTGTATGCTTTTGCTCTCCTTTGAACTTGCCTGGAAAGTACCTCATCACTTGGCAAAGCTCCATCTTTCAAGAACTCAAGAATATATTGCACCCATGCTGGTACAGCACGGGCTGGGAAAAGCACTTCATCAACCTCCATAGGACCAGCCGACATAACTTCTGCTGGATTAAGCCGAACGGTCCCCAAGTTATGCAAGGCAGTCCCTGGGTTTGCTGAGGTAGTCCCCGGGTTTACCGAGGTGTTCACCCAGTCAATGTCCATTAGGGCAGCTTCTAATCCTAGATTTGCCAGGATATAGATTGATTTAGATTATGGCGAGGGGTTGATAGATGGTTTTCTCAGATACTCCAAAGCAACTCCTGGCGGAATGACTTGCCGAAATGAACCCAGTTTAGATAACACATCGGCTGCATCATATTGAGCTCTTGGCACATGATGGAGTTCGCATCCCTCAAAGTAGCCACATATCTTTTGGACGTGAAACCTACACAGGGCCATGTTTGCTTCTAGCGCATCCCAATGACCAGAAATTTGCTGCACCATCAAATCCGAATCTCCAAAGCACTGTATCCGACATATCCCAATTTTCTTTGCCACTTTCAACCCATGTACGAGCGCCTCATATTCAGCCACATTGTTGGATGCTCTGAAATGGATCTGAAGTACATATCTCAGTTGGTATTTCTTGGGCGAGGTAAGGACTACCCCGGCCCCTAATCCGTCCTTCAACTTTGATCCATCAAAGTGCATTCTCGAGTAGTTTGAGTCTGGGAAAGGAGGCTCGTATGGCATCTCTGCCTAATACATGAAAAAGTCGTCCACTGCCTGAGACTTGATTGCGTTTCTTCGTGGAGCATAAGGGGCTAGCTCAATTGCCTATTTGGCAATTTGTCCACTTGCATCTTTGTTAGTCATCATCTTGGATATAGGTTCTTCGCATATCACCTTTATAGGGTGTTATTCAAAAAAGTTCTTAAGCTTATTAGCCGCCATATAGATGCAATATGCCATCTTTTGATAATGAGGATAGTTCTGCTTCGAAGTGGATAGTACCTCACTTAGGTAGTATACTAGCCTCTACACCAACTTACCTTCCTCGTTACGATCTACTACTACCATAGCACTTACGACTCGGTTGGTCGCTGCTATATAGAGAAACATCGGCTCTTTGGATAATGGCGAAGCTAACACGGGTGCAGAGGCTAGCATCTTTTTTAGTTCATGAAAATCACTATCTTCTTGCAGTATCCATACAAACTTATCTAATCTTTTCATCAGCCGATAGAGAGGCAATGCCTTTTCCCCCAGCCAACATACAAAGCGACTTAATGATGCCAGGCAACCAGTGAACTTCTAGACATCATTAAGACACTTCGGCAGTTCCATTCACTCAATAGCTCGGATTTTTTTTGGGTTGGCTTCTATACCTCGGCTAGACACGAGGAAACCGAGTAACTTTCATGTCGGGACACCGAAGGTGCACTTCTCCAGGTTAAGCTTCATTTGGAACCTCCTTAAGTTCGCGAATGTTTGCCGGATATCATCTAAGAGAGTATGACTCTCCTTGGTTTTTATCACCACATCATCAACATATACCTGGAATTTTTTTCCAATTTGATCGTGCAAGCATTTTTGCATGCATCTTTGATATGTTGCCCCTACATTACGTAAGTCAAATGGCATGGTGCGATAGAAATAAGCTCCATACGAGGTAATGAAAGCAGTCTTTATTTGATCATCCGGGGTCAAGGGTATCTAATGGAAACCAGAATACGCATCTACAAATGACAACAACTCACACCCAGCGGTCGAATCAATGACCTGATCTATCATCGGCAGACTGATTGGATCTTTTGGACACACCTTTTTTAGGTTCTTTTAATAGATATACATACACCACACCACTGCTACGCTCAGATCATCCTTCTTCTTTTCCACTAGCACTGGATTAGACAGCCAATCAGAATAAAGTAGTTCCAGGATAAACCCAGCTGCGAGGAGCCGAGCTATCTTGTCACCAATGACTTTCTCCTATCTTCCGCAAAGAGGTGGAGACGTTGCTTATCGGTTCTACGCCGGGTCTAACGTGCAAAGAGTGCTCGGCTAGCTCCCTCGATACACCTTGCAGATCATGTGTGGACCAAGGAAAGGTATCTCAATTCTCACGGAGGAAGCTGACGAGCTCGCTTCCCTATTTATCGCGAAGGCCCACACCAATAATTACGGTGTGCTCTAGGAACTGATCATCAATGGGCACCTTCTTTGTGTCATTTGTTGCCTGAAATGAGACACTCCCATGCGGGTTACTCATGGACGGCATATTCAGCTACGCGGACTGAGCCAACGCCACAACCTCTTGGATCCTTTTCTTCTCATGTGCTATCACCAGTGACTCAGCTAGGTTTGACCCAGCTGAAGCACAATCCATTGAGCGCCTGAAATCTCCTGATATGGTGATTACTCCATTTGGCCCAGACATCTTCATCTTCAAGTAACTAATGTGGTCACTTGTTAAACATTGAAAGAGCTGGCTGATGAGTGCATATTTGCACCATGTTTTACATTAGGGATTTCTATTTTTGTACCCTCGGTTTGTTAGTTGTACTCAGTTTCCCCAGCCGCATAGTTTTTCCTCCCTTTTACCCATATCCTTGTACGAAATTCTCACATGGTCTGGAACTCACCGTCTGTCAGCCTTGTTGTTACGTGCTGACAAGTGGGGCCGCGTTTAGTCAGGTCCCATAGTGGACCCTTGCCGTTATGTGCTGACAAGTGGGACCATGTTCTGTCGGGTCCCATAGTGGACCCTTGCTATTACATGATGACAAGTGGGACCGCGTTTAGTCGGTTCCCATAGTGGACACCTGTCTCAACTTATCCAGATCAGCATTGGATCCACAGCTTATCCACGTGACCGTCGGACCCACAACTTACCTAGGTTGGCGTTGCAAGATGGGACCCCGAGCCAGCCCCACGCCCATGCTCGTGCCGTTGCCACCCCTTTATTCTTCTTCTCCGGTGACGGCGGCCCTTTGTCTAGCTTCATTTTCATATAGTGAAATGTAATGCATATACGAAAATTATACGATGTTTATATACCATTGAACTTCTTTGAAATCGCACTTAGGACATGATAATGTTGTGCTAATAAAATCTTGAGAGATTATCATTTCCATGGAGTCAAATATAATGCATAAACTTGTGTATATGAAAATTATACACCTTTGAACTCTTTGAAATTGACTTAATATGTGATAATGTTGTGCTAAGAAAATCTTGAGAGATTATCATTTTCATAGAGTGGAATGTAATGCACAAACTTGCATATGTGAAAATTATAAACCTTTGCACACTTTTAAATCACACTGAATACGTGATAATGCTATGGTAACAAACTTTTGAGAGATTATTATTTTCTCCCCCATTTTCATAGAGTGCAATGTAATGCATAAACTTGTCTATATGAAGTGTATACACCTTTGAACTCTTTGAAATTCCACTTAGGACATGATAATGTTGTGCTAATAAAATCTTGAGAGATTACCATTTTCATGGAGAAAAATATAATGCATAAACTTGCATATACGAAAATTATACACCTTTGAACTCTTTGAAATCGCACTTAATACGTGATAATGTTGTGCTAAGAAAATCTTGAGAGATTATCATTTTCATAGAGTGAAATGTAATGCACAAACTTGCATATGCGAAAATTATAAATCTTTGAACACTTTGAAATCGCACTTAATACGTGATAATGATGTGCTAACAAATTTTTGGGAGATTATTATTTTCTCCCCCATTTTCATAGAGTGGAATGTAATGCATAAACTTGCATATACGAAGTTTATACACCTTTGAAATCTTTGAAATCGCACTTAGGACATGATAATGTTGTGCTAAGAAAATCTTGAGAGAGATTATCATTTCCATGGAGTGAAATATAATGCATAAACTTGCGTATATGAAAACTATGCACCTTTGAACTCTTTGAAATCGCAATTAATACGTGATAATGTCGTGCTAAGAAAATCTTGAACAATTATCATTTTCATAGATTGGAATGTAATGCACGAATTATACACCTTTGAACACGTTCCCTTCAAATTATATTCAAGTTCATTTCTTTATGGAGTTAAAGTACCGATGGCAAACTCGTTATTTTGCATGGATAGAGTGGTGCCCCTGATAGATATAGGGGTTACCCTGTCCGCTAGATCACAGAGGATCAACAGTTGGTGGGCATGATCCGCGTGACAACTATCTCAACCAATCAGAGCGTAGCAGCGAAGATGAGCACAGGTGTGAGAGATTGTGACCAAGAGAGGGGAAAACTGAGTAGAAGTTAAGAGCCAAGGGCAAAACTGAGTAGAACTTAAATACCAAGGGAAATACTGATAAACGGATTCAAATAGAAAATAGAAAAAGATTTAAAAAACGAAAAATGTGTCTTTTATATAGTAAAATACATCTTGGCATACATCAAACTATTTGCAATTCAAATATACACCAGTTTGACAATTATTGCCTCATTCAGACAAACTATGTGTTTAGGGAGGGATGTTTTGGGAAGAGGATTGAGTAGAAAGCCATGAACCTTCATAGAGAGTGGTGATTTGAGAAGTGATGATTTAGGTTAAAACTTGATTTATATGCATTTCCTATGGTGGTAGGCCACATAATAGGACTCCCTAGGTAGATGCCACTATGTTTTGATCTTTTCAAATTTGTTGTGCATAAAATGACCAATTAGCTAGCTAAAACCCCATTCTTTGACTTTCTGTTGACCGGCCACCTGAGGGTAAAACTGAGTATATTGCACACAGCAGTGTTAGTACTGGAGGGCAAAACTGAGCACAACCAAACTGCCAGTGTTACATTTGACGGAAAAACTGAACAAAACTAAGTCGCCAGGGTTATACACGAGGGAAAAAATGTGACTCCCGGTACACGTGTGCGGTGCACGAGGTGGTAGCGGACATGTGAGGATGTGCACGGTGTCGTAGCATACGCGGTTATGTGGTGCACGGTGGTGCAATAAAACATCGCTTCCCTTCTCCTTTAATAAGCCTCCTCACTCTCACTCATCACTCACTCACTCACTCAACCGTCTCCAGTGTCCCATCACCTTCTACAAACCCCCAAGAAAACCCCGAGCACTTCGGAAATGGAGAAGAACGGCGTGGTGGCCATCGGCGCCTCCAAGGCCACCGGCGAGGAGGCCCTCATACAGGCCCCTGTCCAGGCATCGAAGGCAGCCACCATCCCTGTCCCCGCATCTGTCGTAGCCGTCGGCGAGGAGGCCCCCACCGGCCTCGGGCAGATCTCGCTCGACTGGGACCCCTACGAGGAGGTTGATTACATAAGGCCGGAGAAACCCTACGACACCAGCATCGCCAACCCATGGTCGGAGGTAACCAGGGTTTTCTCCCCTTCCCTTGTTCTTCCCCCATTCCCATCGTTGGATGTTGGATCGTATGTTATTAGGGTTCAGCTGTTCGTATTTTTATAGTAGCTAATCCTCTTGTGTTAGATCTCGTATTTCGATGAATCCCCTGTTCGTATTTGAATCCCCCTTATTCGTAGTTGGGATCAGTATTCGATTTGGTTTGAGATTTGGGGAATAATCAAGGGATCTCAATCGGTTAATTTATGCAAATAATCAATCCCGATAATCAAATTATCTCAATCATGTCCTTATTGCAGTGTATTGTTTTTTCCAACAGGAGGATAGCAGCGATGTCTGGAGCGATGACGAGTCCAAGGACACCACGACTCGCCATGTGCTAAGGAGGGTGAAGTCTAGCCAATACGATAACTACTTCGCCGGCAATGGCTACAGGTGCCCCTTCTGCACCACCGGGAGGCTCCGTGCCACCGACTTCAACTCCCTCGTGAAGCATGCCGAGGACGTGAGGACCTGCGGCGAGTCTGTGAATGTCCACGGCTTCAGAGCCAAGCACCAGGTGCTCGGCCTTGACCTCTGCAACCTCCAAAAGGTGGCCATCGAGGAGGGTCGCATGCCCCCAATCAAGCCCAAGGCGCCCAATGTCAAGGGACTGGGTAGCAAGAAGTGGAGGAGGCGCCAGAGGGAGGAGGTGGAGGCCCTCCTAGCGGAGGCCATGAGGGGCAGCTCTTTTGTCATGTCTGTGTTGAACTTGTCCGCTGCTGCTACTGAGCAGCCTAATTGTCGAACCTCGTTAAGTACCATAGTATATAACCTATATTAGCTGCTTTATCTACATCTTCTCTCTTTACTAAATTTATTTATGGTGTTGGTTAGATTTGCTGCTAGATTGGGGAAAACGAGGACCAAAAGGAACAATGAATAAAGAGAGAAGTTGCACTAGATTCGCTACCTTTTGGGAAAAAAACATAATTGTTAGAGAGAGAGAGAGAGAGGAAAAGGCGCACTGAAAAATGCTAATCATAAAAATAACAAAAAAGAAAACCCACGTAACCACCAAACGCGCCCCACGAGGGTCCCACACCACATCCCCCATAATCAGCGAGAGATGGATGGCTGGTCCACCGTGTATCCTGGTCCCGCCTGTCATCATGTAATGGTCGAGGCGATGTAACGTGACACTCAACACACCACCCCGTCCGACCGTCTATGAGGGTTTCAGAATAGAGGGAGGGGAAAAGTGAGGAAAAACTAAGCGGCTGGGGAAAACTGAGTACAACTAACGAACCGAGGGCACGAAAGTAGATGTAGGATCTTGGTATTTTACGGCGCTCGCGTGCACATTTTATGTCTATTTTCACCAGGATCAGGATAGATGATGGATCCAATGGATACAATTCTTGGAGTAGTTGTACTATGGAGAAAAGGAGTCAAAAACAACGTAAATCTCTTATTTGGGAAATATTAATAATACCAGAAGAAAACCAGAAGCGAACGAGGGAGGCAGAGAGTCCAATGACCAACTATACGACCAGAGCAATTTTTCCGGCCGTATAGCTCCGGTCGTATAGTTGGCGCCGCCTCCGCCTCGTCAAATAGTTTCACCCCATGCAATTGGTTCGAGAAGACGACATACAGAACACCCAGAAATCGCAGAAACCTCACCTCTAGAAGGCATCTAGAGGGGGAACCCATCCACCAAGGATCCATCTTCGCCCTACGCAGATCCGGGAGGCTAAGGCATCGATCTTCATCATCCACTGCCGCATCACCACCATCTCCATCCATCCCATCTACATCTTGTCTAGATCTTGTTGTAATTCATCTATAATTGCTTCCATTACCATTGCCATGATGTTGATTGCCTCCATGTCTGAGTAGATCATCAGTTCTTGGGGAGATGGAGAAACCCTAGTATGAGATTGAAATAAGGTAAAGTCTATTATGATATTCATTACTGTGATCATGTGTTAGATTTCTACATCCTTATTTTGAGAGAAGTCGACCTCTCAATATTTTTCTCTCGTGGGGACTTGATGGAGGAAACTACTTGTTGGTAGACGGAGGTGTGCTAGCACTTACAGTGACTATAAGCTATTGGCACCCCTTACGTATCAACTTGGGAAACCGAGGTAACTCACCGAACACTATCCATGCCATGGGATACGTCCTACGAGATTAAGTCCCTTAATAGCGCAGTAACTCGATTGATGTCGATTGCTAACTGCTATGGTTATGAGGATGATGTGAGCAGCAGTTGTTGCCTATTCGTCCAAATACGGAGTTCCTCCCACACATACATAGTTGAGAATGTTCAAGATGATAATCTTTATCTTAAATCCTTATAATACTAGTGGTGTATCCGCTAATCCCTGAGAACGCTTTTTCCCTACTGTAGTTCCAATCTCTTACATACGCGATACTTACTTTTTGTACTCAGTTGTTTTACTTTACTTTATTATGCTCTTATACCCAAAACCCCAAAACACCTTTTTACACAATACTTGCATTTTATTTTATCACTTAGAACTTTATCTAGCATTTCTATCGTAATATTTATTTCATGAGTTATTAGACTTCAGACTCATGCTCCCTGTGGGATCGATATCTTTATTTCAAAACTAGCTATAAATGATCTGTGCACTTGCAGTCATCAAGCTATTGTATGGCGACGTTACCAGGAGCTAAGCATTGTTGGTCTTTTAGTTTTTGCTATTTTTTTGTCTTGCTAAATTTTGTTTTGAGTTACAGGTTTCCACCAACATAATGGAGTTTGAGCATATGACTAGTGCTAGCCCACTCAACCACTTTGGGAAGCCCTATTATATTTATAAAAGCGACAACTCCAATGAGAAGACATGGGGGTTTGAAATAAATCCTCTACTACTTAGTATTCTATATAAGAAGCAATTTACTTGAGATGAAGAAGATCCTGATCCAGATGAGCATATTGCATGTTTCAAAGATATATGTGGCACTTTTCTGTTGACGGGATATACTGCTAATGAGGTAAGGGGCAAACTTTTTAGTCAAACTTCGACAAGTATAGCTCTCTCATGGTATAGATCTCTACCCCCTGAAGCCACTACTACTTGGGATAATCTAGCCTGTGAATTTCTAGCAAAATATTATCCATTATCAAAATCTTTTGGGATCGAGCGTCTTATAATGACTTGGAAGAATCGTTCTAATGAAGGACTAGTAAGAGCTTATATTAGATTTGAAGATTTATTATGACTATGTCCTCATCATGATTTGCCTGAATGGTATTTACTTCATATCTTTTATGGAGGTTTAATTGAACCTAATAAAATTGAACTAGACTCTTTTGCAGAAGGTGCCTTAATGAATCTTCCAATACCTAAAGCTTGGGCTTTACTTAATAGAATTCGTGATCATAGAGGTTCATGGAATTTTGGTCTAGGCAGTGAAGGAGGCATAGAATTCAAACATGATTATATTCGTGACTATAATAAAAAGGCCATGTTAAAGAATTATCTAAGGAACTTTACTTGGATTTAAATCTTGTGTTGCAAGTAGTTAAAGGTTTTACTAAACATATAAAAGCTCCAAAGGAGGGTTCGGTCAAGTATGATCCACCACCCTAACGTGAGAAGAAAAGAGAAGATAAAGCAACACTTGCCTCCCTAGAACCAATCCATGAATTGCCTTTTCCTAACACTTCACAAAAGCATATTCTTGAGTATGAACAGGTCAAAGCAGTACAGGAGAAGAAGGAAGAAGAAAGCATGTAAGAAGTCGTGGAACATCTAGAACAAACCAAAGATGAAGAGGTAACCAAGCAAGCAATTATAGCTATGTACTCACATTCTAACATAGTTGAACTTGATGAAGAGACTTCCGTATTGGTTGAAGGTAAAACAAAGATAAAATATGTGGGTAAGCCTATCCTTCCCTGCATATTTAAAGAAACCTCGCATTACAGTTTATGTGATCTTGGCACCGAAGTTAATGTTATATCTTATGATTTCTACTTGGAAATAAAAGAAGAAATAGAACCGACTACAATTGAAAATAGTGATAGGACAATTATGTTAGCCAATAAAAATCTAAGAATTCCAATGGGGGTAGTTGAAGATGCAATTGTCACAATTGGTAATAAAAACTTTCCTATCGATTTTGTAGTTGTTGATATACCAGCTGACACTCTTTTCCCAATTATATTTGGAAGGAACTTTTTGGGTGATATAGGTGCCTATGTTAATTTCAAGAAGGAGATTGTGTCTCTTAAGCTTGGGGAAAGGAAAATAAATTCCACATTTCCAAATTTAAAGACAGGCCTCCACAAATACAAGAAGAAGAAGAGAGAACTATTGAGGAAATGTCAGCTCTTTTCTTTAGTAATCAAGAAGAAAAAATAGATGAAGATCCAAAATATGAAGAAATAGTTATGGAGGACAAGTCCCTGGGAGAACTAGAAGATGAATTCGATTCACTTCCCATTTTGGGACCTCCCACCGATGAGGTTTTTGAAGAGCTAGAAAATAGAGGAGATGAGGAACTACCACCCCCAGAGTTGAAGACTCTATCAGAAAATCTTAAATACAGGTTTTTAGATGATACAAATAAATTCCCTATTATTATTAGTGCTAAACTTTCAGGAGAAGAAGAAGAACTCATGAAGATACTTAAGGAGCATCGCCAGGCCTTTGGGTACTCAATGGATCACTTGAAGGGAATTAGTCCCATGATAGCCGTCCAATGAATATTCATGGAAGAAGGTGCTAAACCAGTTGCAGAATTTAATAGAAGACTGAAGCATGAAATGAAAGAAGTGGTAAGAAAAGAAATTGTATGCCTACTGGATGCAGGTATAATCTATCCTGTTAAAGAAAGTGAATGGGTAAGTCATGTTCATTGTGGCCCTAAGAAGGGCGGTTTTACTGTTGTTCCTAATGAAAACAATGAATTGATACCTACTAGAACTATTGTTGGGCATAGGATGTATATAGCCTTCAGGAAATTAAATAAAGAGACTAGGCAAGATCACTATCCACTACCGTTCATAGATCAAACTTCAGAAAGGTTAGCAAACCATACTCATTTTTGCTACTTGGACGGATACTCTAGTTTCTCTCAAATAGTTGTTCATCCTGATGACCAACTTAAAACAACTTTCGTTAGTCCTTATGGTTTACATGCTTACCGACGTATGCCTTTTGGTTTATGTAATGCTCCAGCTACTTTTCAAAGATGCATGACTGCTATTTTGCTGATTTTATAGAACTTATAATGAAAGTATTTATGGATGACTTTTCTGTCTATGGAACTTCATTTACTAGTTGCTTAGATAATCTCAAAAGAGTTTTGCGGCATTGTGAAGAAACTCGTCTTGTTCTAAACTGGGAGAAGTTCCATTTTATGGTTAAAGAAGGTATAGTCCTTGGACACAAGGTATCAGGTAAGGGAATTGAAGTTGATAGAGCTAAGGTTGAGGAAATAGAGAGAATGCCACAACCAAGGGATATTAAAGGTATAAGAAGTTTCCTTGGTCATGTGAGTTTTTATAGAAGGTTCATTAGAAATTTCTCTGGAATATCTAAACCTTTGACAAACCTCTTGCAAAAGGGAATGAGATTTAATTTTGATGACAAGTGTCTTGAAGCCTTTGATAGACTCAAAAATGCTTTATCACGTGCTCCTATTATTAAACCACCTATCTGGGATACAAACTTTGATTTAATATGTGATGCTAGTGATGATGTTCTAGGAGTAACTCTAGGACAACATATTGATCGTAGATTTAATATTATACATCATGCTAGTAGAACTCTCAATGGTGCTCAGAAGAACTACCCTAAGGAAGAAAAAGAACTTTTTTCTGTATTTTTCTCTTGTGATAAATTTTGTTCCTATATAGTTGATGCAAAGGTAAGAGTTCACACGGATCGTGATGGCTTAAAATAACTCCTTGAGAGGAAAGACCATAAGCCAAGACTGATCCGTTGGATTCTTTCACTTCAAGAATTTGAGTTGCATATTATGCAGAGGCAAGAAATAAAGATGTTGGATGCAGTGTCAATGATTGCCCCGCAAGATATCAATCTTATTGAAAGGAACTTTAGTCCTGGTGATTTTCATTTACAGGAATGATTCAATGAACTAAAGTCAACTCCTCCAAAAGAGAAGAAGTCTTTGTTGTGGGGAGAACTTTTCATCCCTGAATAAACAAATGGTAAGTGCAAGGTAAGTGTTCTTACCCAAATAAGTGATTTGTTTTCACAATTTTTACTTTTGAAAATTTTGCCTTTGAATTCCTTGTGTTTTTCTAAAGATTTAGAGGGGTTTTACCAACTATACAAGCGGAGCTATACAATCGGAGAGGAAGCTCCCGCCGTATAGTTGGTTGTTAAACTCTCTATATCATCTTCGTGAAATTGTTTTCGCTATCTGAGCCTATACGGTTGCAACTATACGACCAGAGCAAAAATTCTAGCCATATAGTTGGTCGTTAAACTCTCAGACACTTTTGATTTTTGGTGTTTGTATCTATACGGTCGCAACTATACGACCGGAGCAAAAAATCCAGCCATATAGTTGATCGTTGAACTCTCAGACACTTTTTTGTTTGATCTTTTGTTTGATATTCATCTAAATAAAAAACATTATTGTCAGTTCCGAGCCGTGATTTAATCGACCTGGACTTGAGATATTTGGAATTATCTGCCCGGAACCAACTATACGGCCGGAGCTATACGAGCCGTGCCCGTATAGTTGGTCGTTACGCGGCAGGAAACTTCCAAATCCGTGATTTCTTTCCCTATTTTGTCTAGATTATTTTCTTGGGTGAAAATTTGGTGTTTCTCACGAGTTTTACCGACCTCTGACCCCCTTATATACTACCATTGTCTCTCTCTAGTCATAATCTCCAGGAACCAATCTAGCGATGCGCTATACTGTCCTAGGCCGTGGAAAACCCTTGGGGCTAATTGCTCCTTCCAGGGACCGCTCTAGCAGCCCATCCAAGGAGGACGATGATGAGGAGGTGGCGAGGTTTAGCCCGAGGTACAAGGAGTACGTCAAGCCAAGCTACTTCAACAACGATTCTGATGATGATGTGGTTGACGTCTACATCTGACGTGACGTCTATGATCCACCGGAGATCAATTGGGCGGCGATGAATAAAGCTCAACAAGAGAGAGAAGATTGCAAACCACATTGAAAAGGGCATTTGGAGATGGTCAAGTTCATCACTACGGATCAAAGGCCACACAAGCATAAGTAATTATCTAATATTGGTGTAGGTGCTAGCAAGGGAGCCGAGGTACCACTCGCAAAGCCAACCATTGGTGCTCGTATGAAGGTCAAGCCTCAAGAAGAGTGGAGGTATGGTTTCCACTTCCCCGATCCATCAATTATGGACGAGGAAGAAGAAGTTGTCCTTAGGACCAAGGATCGCGTGCGGGCATTGGAGATATATCAGAAGCAGGAGCTACTCCATCGTGTTGAAGTCCGTCACCGTCTCAATGAGATGGAGAAGAAGGAAGGCCTCCTTCCATTGGTGACTAAGCTCACTGATAGAGTGGACACTCTGCAGTCTGATTTGAAGTGGTGCTACAGGCGCATAACTTCTTTGGAGGAGACCAACAAGAAGCTATGCACTGCGGTGTTACATGCCATGGTGCCACAATGATCTACAACAAGCACGGTATAAAATAATCGCAAGGGATTATTTGATCCCACCTGGCTTGATTTCAAGCTTTGGGAGATCTTTAAGACCTTTGTAATCTATCCTATAAGATCTCCTATAAAATAGTAATAAAAATAGATTACAAGGTCCTAAAGATCTCCCCAAGCTTGAAATCAAGCCAGGCGGGATCAAATAATCCCTTACGATTATTCGATACCGTGATTGTTGTAGATCATTGTGGCGCCATGGCATATAACACCGCGGTGCGTAACTTTTTGTTGGTATCCTCCAAAGCAGTGATGCTGTTGTAGCACCTGCGCAAATCAGATTGCAAAGTGTCCACTCTATCTACGAGCTTAGTCACCAGTGGGAGGAGGTCTTCCTTCTTCTCCATCTCATTGAGACGGTGGTGGACTTCAACCTGCTGGAGTAGCTCCTGCTTATGATATATCTCCAGTACCCGCACGCGATCTTTGGTCCTGGGACAACTTCTTCCTCGTCCATAATTGATGGATCGGGGAAGTGGAAACCGTACCTCCACACTTATTGAGGCTTCACCTTCATATGAGCACCAATGGTAGGCTTCATGACTGGCACCTTGGCTCCCTCACTAACACCTGCACTAGTATTAGGTAATTCCTTACGCTTTTGCGGCCTTGGATCCGTGGTGATGAACTTGACCATCTCAACATGCCCTTTTCCATGCGGCTTGCGATCTTCTCTCTCTTGTTGAGCTTTCTTCATTGCCACCCAGTTGATCTCTAGGGGATCGTAGATATCATAGTGGTTGTAGACGTCAACCACATCATCATCGGAACCATCGTTGTAGTTGCTTGGCTCGATGTACTCCTTGTACCTCGGGCTAAACCTCTATACCTCCTCATCATTGTCCTCCATGGACGGGCTGCTCAAGCGGTCCCTGGAAGGAGCAAGGATATCGCATTGCTAGATTGGTTCCTGGATATTATGATTAGATAGAGAGACAATGGCAGTATATAAGGGGGGCTAGAAGTCGGTAAAACTCACAAGAAACACCAAATTGTTGCCCAAGAAAAGAATCTTAACGAAACAGGGAAAGAAATCTCGGATTTGTAAGTGTCATGTCGTGTAACAACGAACTATACGGGTGTGGCCCGTATAGGTCCGGCCGTATAGTTGGTTTTGGGCAGATATTTCCAAATATCTCGAATCCAGGTTGATTAAATCATGAATCAGAACCGATAATAACATTTTTTTAGATAAACAAAAAGACAAACGAAAAGTTTCTAAGAGTTTAACGACCAACTATACGGGTAGAATTTGCCTCAGGTCGTATAGTTGCGATCGTATATATGTAGACACCAAAAATAAAAAGTATCTGAGAGTTTAATGACCAACTATACGGCCAAAATTGTTTTGGCTCCGGTCATATAGTTGCGACCGTATAGGCTTAGATATCGATAAAAAATTAATGATGATGATACAGAGAGTTTAACGACCAACTATACGGCAGGAGCTTCCTCTCTGGTCGTATAGTTCCGCCCGTATAGTTGGAAAAACCCTCTAAACATTCAGAAAAACACAAGGAATTCAAAAGCAGAATTGTCAAAAGTAAAAATTGTGGAAACAACACACTTATTTGGGTAAGAATACTTACCTTGCACTTACCATTTTCTTATTAGGAATAAATAACTCCAACAACAAAGACTCCTTTTCTCTTGGAGGAATTGACCTTAGTTCATTAAATAAATCTCGTAAACAAAAATCACCAGGACTAAAGTTCCTTTCAACAAGATTGGTGTCTTGTTGGGAAAACATGGATATTGCATCTAACATCTTTATTTCTTGCATCTGCATGTTCTGCAACTCAAATTCTTGAAGTGAAAGAATCCAGCGGACCAATCTTGGCTTATGGTCTTTCCTCTCAAGGAGTTCTTTTAAGCCACCGCGATCCGTGTGAACTCTTACCTTTGCATCAACTATATAGGAATGAAATTTATCACAAGAGAAAAATAGAGTAAAAATTCCCTTTCTTCCTTAGGGTAATTCTTTTGAGCACCGTTAAGAGTTCTACTAGCATGATGTATAATATTAAATCTGCGACCAATGTGTTGTCCTAGAGTTACTCCTACAGCATCATCAGTAGCTTCACATATTAAGTCAAAGGTTGTATCCTAGATGGGTGGTTTAATAATAGGAGCGCGGGATAAAGCATTTTTGAGTTTATCAAAGGCTTTAAGACATTTATCATCAAAATTAAATCTTACTCCCTTTTGCAGGAGGTTAGTCAAAGGTTTAGATATTCCAGAGAAATTTCTAATGAACCTTCTATAAAAACCCGCATGACCAAGAAAACTTCTTATAACTTTAATATCCCTAGTTTGTGGCATTCTCTCTGTTGCCTCAACCTTAGCTCTATCCACTTCAATTCCCTTACCTGATACCTTGTGTCCAAGGACTATACCTTATTTGACCTAAAATGGCACTTCTCCCAATTCAGAACAAGGTTACTTTCTTCACAACGCTGCAATACTCTTTTGAGATTATCCAAGTAACTAGTAAACGAAGTTCCATAGACAGAAAAGTCATGCATAAATACTTCCATTATTAGTTCTTTAAAATCTAAAAAAATGGCAGTCATGCATCTTTGAAAATTAGCTGGAGCATTACATAAACCAACAGGCATACGTCGGTAAGCATGTAAACCATAAGGACTAATGAAAGTTAGTCCTCCGGATGAACAACTATTTGAGAAACACCAGAGTATACGTCCAAGTAGAAAAAATAAGTACGGTTTGCTAACCTTTCTAAAGTTTGATCCATGAACGGTAAAGGATAGTGATCTTTCCTAGTTTCTTTATTTAATTTTGTGAAGTCTATGCACATCCTATGCCCAATAATAGTTCTAGTAGGTATCAATTCATTGTTTTCATTAGGAACAACAGTAAAACCACGCTTCCTAGGGACACAATGAACATGACTTACCCATTCACTTTCTTTAAGAGGATAGATTATACCTGCGTCCAGTAGGCGTACAATTTCTTTTATTACCACTTCTTTCATTTTAGGCTTCAATCTTCTATTAAATTCCGCAATTGGTTTAGCACCTTCTTCCATGAATATTCGATGGATGGCTATCATGGGACTGATCCCCTTCAAGTAATCCATTGAGTACCCAAAGGCCTTGCGATGCTCCTTAAGTATCTCCATAAGTTCTTCTTCTTCTCCTAAAAGTTTAGCATTGATAATGACAGGAAATTTATTTGTATCAGCTAGAAACCTGTATTTGAGATTATCTGGTAGAGTCTTCAACTCTAGGGGTGGTTGTTCCTTGTCCCCTCTCTTTTCTGGCTCTTCAAAAGTTTCATCAGTTGGAGGTCCCATTATGGGAAGTGAATCAAATTCATCTTCTAGTTCTCCTAGGGACTTGTCCTCCATAACCATCTCTTCATAATTTGTATCTTCATTTATTTGTTCTTCTTGGTTACTAAAGAAAAGAGCCGCCATTTCCTCAATAGTTCTCTCTTCATCTTCTTCTTGTATTTGTGGAGGCCTTTCTTTAAATTTGGAAAAGTGGAATTTATTTTCCGTTCCCCCAAGCTTAAGAGACACAATCTCCTTCTTGAAATTAACATAGGCACCTATATCACCCAAAAAGTTCCTTCCAAATATAATCGGGCAAAGAGTGTCAGCTGGTATATCAACAACTACAAAATTGATAGGAAAGTTTTTATTGCCAATTGTGATAGTTGCATATTCAACTACTCCCGTTGGAATTCTAAGATTTTTATTGGCTAACATAATTGTCATATCAGTATTTTCAATTGTAGCCAGTTCTATTCCTTCTTTTATTTCTAAGTAGAAACCATAAGATATAACATTAACTTTGGTGCCAAGATCACATAAACCGTAATGTGAGGTTTCTTTAAATATGCAGGGAAGAATAGGCTTAACCATATCTTTTACCTTTGTTTTACCTTCAACCAATACGGAAGTCTCTTCATCAAGTTCAACTATGTTACAATGTACGTACATAGCCATAATTGCTTCCTTTGTTACCTCTTCATCTTTGGTTTCTTCCAGATGTTTCACGACTTCTAGCATACTTTCTTCTTCCTTCTTCTCCTGTACTGCTTTGACCTGTTCATGCTCAAGAATATGCTTTTGTGCAGTGTTAGGAAAAGGCATTTCATATATTGGTTCTAGGGAGGCAAGTGTTGATTCATCTTCTCTTTTCTTCTCAGGTTCGGGTGGTGGATCATACTTGACTGGAACCTATTTTGGAGCTTTTATATGTTCTGTAAAAGCTTTAACAACTTGCAACACAAGATCATAGTCCAAGTAAATTTCTTTAGATAATTCTTTAACATGGCCTTTTTTATTGTAGTCATGAATACAATCATGTTCTATTTCTACGCCTCCTTCACTTCCTAGACCAAAATTCCATGAAACTCTATGATCATGAATTATATTAAGTAAACCTCAAGCTTTAGGTATAGGAAGATTCATAAAGGCTCCTTCTGCGAAAGAGTCTAATTCAATTTTATTAGGTTCAATTAAACTGCCATAAAAGATATGCAATAAATTCCATTCAGGTAAATCATGATGCGGACATAGACGTAGTAAATCTTTAAATCTGATATAAGCTCTTACTAGTCCTTCATTAGAACGGTTTTTCCAAGTCATTGTAAGACGCCTGATTCCAAAATATTTTGACAATGGATAATATTTTGCTAGAAATTCACATGCTAGATTATCCCAAGTAGTAGTGGATTCAGGTGGTAGAGGTCTATACCATGAGAGAATTCTACTTGTCAAAGTCTGACTAAAAAGTTTAACCCTTACCTCATCAGCGGTATATCCCGTCAATAGAAACATGCCACATATATCTTTGAAACATGCAATATGCTCATATAGATCAGGATCTTCTTTATCTCTAGTAAATTGCTTCTTATGTAGAATACTAAGTAGTAGAGGATTTATTTCAAACCCCCTTGTCTTCTCATTGGAGTTGTCTCTTTTATAAATATCATAGGGCTTCCCAAAGTAGTTGAGTGGGTTAGCACTAGTCATATGCTCAAACTCTATCATGTTGGTGGAAACATGTAATTCAAAACAAAATTTAGCAAGACAAAAATAAATAAGCAAAAACTAAAAGACCTACAGCGCTTAGCTCCCCAGCAACGGCGCCAGAAATAGCTTGATGATTGCAAGTGCATAGATCGTTTGTAGCTAGTGTCGGAATAAAGATATCGATCCCACAGGGAGCAGGAGTCTAAAGTCTAATAACTCCTAAAATTAATGTTACGATAGAAATGCTAGATAAAGTTCTAAGTGATAAGATAAAATGTGAGTATTGTGTAAAAATGTGTTTTGGGGTTTTAGATATAATAGCAATAATAAAGTAAAGTAAAATAACTGAATACAGAATGTAAGTATCGTGTATGTAAGAGAGATTGGAACTACAATAGGGAAAAGCGTTCTCAGGGAGTAGCGGATACACCAGTAGCATTATAAAGAGCTAAGATAAAGATTATCATCATGAACATTCTCAACTATGTATGTGTGGGAGGAACTCCGTATTTGGACAAATAGGCAGCAACCGCTGCTCACATCATCCTCACAACCATAGCAGTCAGCAATCGACATCAATCAAATTACTGCGCTATTAAGGAACGTAATCCCATTGGACGTATCCCATGGCATAGATAGTGTTCCATGAGTTTCCTCAGTTTCCCAAGTTCATACGTAAGGGGTGCCAACAGCTTTATAGTCACTGTAAGTGCTAGCACACCTCCGTCTACCAACAAGTAGTTTCCTCCATCAAGTCCCCATGAGAGGCAAATATTGAGAGGTCGACTTCTCTCAACATCAAGATGTATAAAATCTAACACATGGTCACAACGATGAATATCATAATAGACTTTATCTTATTTCAATCTCATACTAGGGTTTCTCCACCTCCCCAAGAACTAGTGATCTACTCAGACATGGAGGCAATCAACATCATGGCAATAACAACGGAATCTAACATAGATGAATAGTACTTGTATAAATCCACAACGAGTACGAAAATTACAACAAGATCTAGACAAGATGTAGATGGGATGGATGGAGATGGTGGTGATGCAGCGATGGATGATGAAGATCGATGCCTTAGCCTCCCGGATCTGCGCAGGGCGAAGATGGATCCTCGGTGGATGAGTTCCCCCTCCGGATGCCTTCTGGAGGTGAGGTTTCTACGACTTCTGGGTGTTCTGTATGTCATCTCTCCAAACCAGTTGCACGGGGTGAAACTATTTGAGGAGGCAGAGGCGGTGCCAACTATACGGCCGGAGCTATACGACCGAAAAATTTGCTCTGGTCGTACAGTTGGTCGTTGCCTCCTTTGTACGCTTCTGGTTTACTTCTAGTATCATTAATATTTCCCAAATAAGCGATTTACATTGTTTTTTACTCCTTTTCTCCTCAGTACAACTTCTCCAAGAATTATATCCATTAGATCGATCATCTGTCCTGATCCTGATGAAAACAGACATCAAATGTGTGCGTGCGCACCATGAAATACCAAGATCCTACATCTAAAATGCAAAATAGTAATGTAAAACATGATGCAAATATGCACTCATCAGAGATATTTTCGAGACTTACGATATTTTTCCCTAATCTCATCTGGTTTCCCTTTCTTTGGGGATGAGTAACTAGGAGGACATTTGATAGAGGATCCACGAAGGTTATACCTATAAGCATTTGGTGGGTATTCTTCCTTGTTCCTATGTTGTTCCAGATGCTTCATCATCTCCAACTTGTGTGGGAACATATCCTCCCAATTGGGAAGTGGCACCATTTGAGCCGGTTCTAGAGTTTATGAAGATGAGGAACCTCCTTTAGATCCTCTCCTCTTAGTTGTTGTCGTGGGCGCCTCTTCCTTCTTCGTCTAGATCTGCTTGATATGAAAAGGTTGTCTAGCTCTTGGATGATCAAGTGAGATCTGGTGCATGAGGATACTGGGGAGAGAAAATATAGGTTTAGAAGAAAAAACCTTATATTTTAGAGGCAAAAGGAAAAGGCAAGGAATAAAAGGAAAACAAAAGGGAAAACATGCCCAAAATAAGGCAGTAGTCAACGATGTCAGGCATCGATATGGGCAGGATCGCTCCGTACTGTCCTCTTGTACTGGCTTCTACCAACCTCTCTAGTGGAAGTAAGTTTTTCTCTATCTCTCTATTTTTAGATCAACCAAACAACAAATTAAAGATAAACAAAATGAAAGCTTACAGGAGGTTTAATGACTTACCATACGGGGGAAGCCGGCCATATGGTTCAGTCGTACTGTTCTGCAAAAAGTTGAGCAAAAATCTGACGTAAGGTACTGTGCGTTTAACAACCTGTGGTATGGTGCACCCGATCGTATGGTCCGCCCGGACCGAGTCTAAAAACAGCCTAGTTTGATCAGGAAAGCGAGAGGAGAATAAGAAACGATCCACAAAGACAAAAAGAGTCTCAAAAAGGAAAAAACGAGATAAAAAGGATCACATATGTCTCATTCACCATACCTTTGCTTGATGAACTCCTCATATGTTATTAAATAGGTTAGTTTCATTGCGTTTACCTCTGCAACTCTGCCCGTTAACAATCCAACATGAAGAAGGGGTATTTCCTTTTAATTTTACTGCTCCTAAGGGATATGCTTCGTCCACTTCATATGGACCTTCCCACTTTCATAAAAGGGTCTTTAGCCAAGAATTGTAGAGCAAAACTTTATTTCTAGATTTAAATTCTTTATTCTCTATCTTTCCATCATGCCACCTTTTGAATTTCCCTTTGAATATTTTAGCATTTTCATAGGCCTCATTTCTAAGTTCATCTAAGTCATGAATGTCTAAGAGGCATTTCTCTCCTGTAGTCTTACAATCATGGTTTAGAGTTTTAATAGCCCAATATAATTTATGTTCTAATTCTAAAGGAAGATGATAAGCTTTACCATAGACCATATTATACCTATATGATTTTTGTATGCAGTGCGATATGCCCATAAAGTATCATTCCACTTCCTATCCCAATCCTTTCTTGATTTTTGCACCATCTTCTGAAGTATGACTTTAATCTCCCGGTTCAAAAGCTCAACTTGGCCACTAGTTTGCGGGTGGTAAGGTGAAGCTACGTGATTCTCGACTCCATACTTATGAATTTTTTTCCTGAAAGTTCCTTTCATAAAATGAGTTCCACCATCAGTAATTAGAAATCGAGAAACTCCAAATCTGGGAAAATTATGTCCTTAATCATCTTGATGGAAGTGGTTGCATATGTATGAGAAGTGGGTATAGCTTCAACTCATTTAGTAACATAATCAACATCAATAAGAATATGAGTGTAACCATTAGAGGATGGGAATGGCCCCATGAAATCCATTCCCATATGTCAAATGTTTTCATTATAAGGCTATAATTCATGGACATCTCTTGTCTTTTCCCTATGTTACTCATACGTTTACAGGCATCACAATTCTTAACATAATTATGAGCATGTTTAAATAAGGTAGGTTAATAGAATCTAGACGGTAACACTCTAGCAACCGTAAGGTTGCCAGCGTCATTCCCTCCATAAGGACTATCATGGCAAGCTTTTAAGATAGAATTCATCTCATAATCAAATACACACTTCCTAATCATCCCATCAAGTCTGTCATATATAAATAAGGATCATCCTAAAAGTTATATTTTAAATCATTAAAGAATTTCTTCCTCTGATTATAATTCATTCCCTTTGGTAGAAACTTACCCACCAGAAAATTAGTATATCTGCAAATCAAGGGTCATGCGATTCTATGGTGACAAGGTATTCCCCGGGCATAGATTCATTAATGGGGATGGGATCTTCAATTATGCCCTCCATACATGATAAGTGATCAACAACAGGATTATCTTTACCTCTTTTATCAACTATTTGTAAATCATAGTCTTGTAATAATATAACCCACTTAATCAAATGAGGCTTCACATATTTCTTTGCCAAGAGATGTATTAAAGACTGGTAATCGATATGCACTATTACTTCTTAGTTTATAATCTAATGCCTAAATTTATCACAAGCAAAACAGATAGAAATTCCTTCTCACTTGTTGCATAATTCTTTTGATCCTCATTAAAAACATGACTAGTGTATTGAATTACATTTAAGTTTAGCCCTTCTCTTTGTCCAAGAACATCCCCTATCGCATAGTACTAGCATCGCACATAATTTCAAATAGTTCATCCTATTTTGGTGGTTGAATAATAGATGTAGAGACTAGATCCTTTTTTAGTTGTTCAAAAGAAGTGATACAACTTTTATCAAAAAGAAAAGGAATATATTTATTCAGTAAGTAAGTCAAGGGTGCAGCTAGTTTAGCAAAAACTTTAATAAAGCGCCAATAGAACCTTGCGTGCCCAAGAAAATTCCTTACTCATTTTATGTCTTGTGGTATCGGTAATATTCTAAGGTAACAATGCTACAATCATCAATGTTGACTCGTGTAAAAACAAGCTCGTTCGGGAACCCCAAGAGGAAGGTATGATGAGCATAGCAGTAAGTTTCCCTCAGTTATGAAACCAAGGTTATCGAACCAGTAGGAGCAAGGAAATACCTCCAAGGTGTTGTTTCCAACTTGGAATCCGGCAGAACACAACCACGGAACTTTGCCCCCAACTTACAGTGAGGTTGCCAATCTCACCGGTTTTGCTGAAAACAAAGGATTAAACGTATTATGTGGAAGAAAGTAAAAGCTTGCAGAAAGTAAACAGAAAGCAGTAAACAGTTGTAGATTGATGGTAAAAGAAAGGGCCGGGGTCCATAGTTCACTAGTGGTGGTTCTCCTTAAGATAGATAACATGTTGGGTGAACAAATTACATCGGGGCAATTGACAAACATCGAGAAAGCATACATGCATATACTAATCATCTTGACTCCTTTGAGATTCGATTGGGCATTACAACATTATACATAGACCGTAATCCAACTGCATCTATGACTAATAATCCACCTTCAGGTTATCATCCAAACCCCCTCCAGTATTAAGTTGCAAGCAACATATAATTGCATTACGCATTGTGTGTAAAGTAAACAATTCGATTGTTCTATGAACAAAGGATTGTTGTTTTCTCCCTAGTAGCAACAACACATCTAGTACCTTAGAGATTTCTGTCACTTCCCCAGATTACTAGAGGCATGAACCCACTATCGAGCATAAATACTCCCTCTTGGAGTTGCTAGCATCTACTCGGCCAAGATATCTACTAACAATGGAGAGCATGCAAGATCACAAATAACAAAGACATGATAGAATCAATAATCAATCTGAAATAGCATCTCAATATCCGTCGGATCCCTGCAAACACAACATGTACGATTACAAATAGGTGATCTTGATCATGAACGGAGCTCACAAGAACTAAGCATGAAAGCACAAAGGAGATCAACCAACCATCTAGCTACTACATGGACCCGTAGTCCAAGGATGAACTACTCAAGCACCACATCGGAGGCTTGCATGGTGATGAAGAAGGCCTCCAGGGTGAATTCCCCTCTCCGGCAGGGTGCCGGGAAGAGCTTCAGATCCCTCCAGATCTAGGGATGGAGATGACGGCGGCTACAAACTCTTTCGTGGATTTTTGATCGGGTTACTTAGGGTTTTTGTATCAGAGGCATATTACCTTGGCGGCCACACCACCCCCTGGCGCGGGCCTGGCCTGGCCACACGGCCAAGTGGTGTGGCGGCCCTCTGGCCCCTCTCCGTCTCGTATTCTGGCTCCGTGTCCCCCTCGATAAAATATTGACTTTGGCTTTTGTCCCGTCTAATTCCGAGAATATTCATTTTCTGACTTTCCTGGAACCAAAAACAGCAGAAAACAGGTAGCTGGCACTGTGGCATCTTGTTAATAGGTTAATCCAATAAAGTGTATAAAAATACTCCAAAGTTGGGACAAAACATAAGAAAGTAGATAAAAACCAAACATGCAACATCAAAAATTATAGACACGTTAGCAACGTATCAACATCCCCAAGCTTAACTCCTGCTCGTCCTTGAGTAGGTAAGTGATAAAAAGAAAGAATAATTTTGAGGTGACATGCACCATCATAAACTTGATCAAAGTATTTGTAAAACATTGAAAGCTAGGATCATAGTACTTCAACATAGCATGAAAGATAAAGTTCTAACAATAAGACAAAGTAACCATGTTGTAACATGAAAAGGCATAAACAAAAGATTCCTGAATAACAATGTTTTGCAATACGTTTGTTTGTTTCACATAAAGAAAACATAGCATAATGGCATTCAGCTTGTCGCTCATAGAGTAGCAAAACGCAAATGCATAGGTGTAGTATCCCATCTGTCTAACATCTGTAATGCTACATGGTCTAATAATAAAATGCTACCTTCCTACATATAATTGCTGCATCATAATTATATCATGCTCATGTCATCATGCCCTTTGCATTTGAGCATCATATAAAACCCTTTGTCATTTGGTTCTTATCTCATATGCACTATTAATTGTATTTGCCTCTTGATATATTGTATTTGGTTCTTGATAAATGTTTGATGCCCAAGTTGAGTTGGGGGCATATCTTTTATTAACTCCACCACCTTTCTTTGTCACCACCCCATAATTCCACCATCCAACTATATGTGGGCTTTGCATTTTATTTGGGTTTACCTCTAGCTCATGTGGGTTGGGATGGATCCTCTTACAATTCCACATGCTCCCATATATGCATCATGTGTTTTTCACATTATTGATATGTGGAGAGCCACATGGCCACCTTTGCATGCTATGTGAGTGGAACCCCCTTGTCAAGCTTCCATATGGATTGTTTTTTTAATGTATGCTCATGTTGGAATATTTTGAGGCTATTATGCATCTAGTGGGACATACACACTAGCATGTCCAAATTATATTCAAATATGAGCATATTACATCTACTCCACATGGGACACCAACCTACTCGTTTGTCTTGACCTTAATTCCATATTTTGGGAATGCATGTGTTAATAAATGCCCATGGTTATTTACAATTGTTTTCACAATAATAAAAATGGCATTTACTATTCATGCATGGGCCATGCAAGATCACCACCATCTTATTTCTTTGGGTTTTTCTTGGATTTTTGAGTGGAGCTTGGTTCCTTTGAAATCAATTCAAGCTTGCTCAATTTTGAGTCCAACCATCTTAGGGCACATCCTCCCTTGGTTTTGTTAAGCATCATGGCATGCTTATATTACATGTGGCATATGCCTCTTTTCCCTCTTAACCAAAA
This sequence comes from Avena eriantha, assembly GCA_910589775.1. Lineage (NCBI taxonomy): Eukaryota > Viridiplantae > Streptophyta > Magnoliopsida > Poales > Poaceae > Avena > Avena eriantha. The sequence continues at coordinate 392,367,780 of OU342745.1, forward strand.
TCCCTTTCTCTCTTACCCCAAAACCCTACACCCTACACATATCTAACCCTAGCTTCACCCACTCATCATCCCCTCTCCCCAAACCAAGGCCACCACCAGCCTTGTGGCCTAGTTCGGCCCCAACCCCATCCCCCTTCTACTCTAGGCCGAGCCACCCCCTAACCTAAACCCTAGCCGAGCCATCCCCCTCTCCTTTTTTTCTCTTTCCTCGCTGCCATGCTTACCCTACCTGAGCCACCCGCGCCTCCCCTCTGGCCCCAGCTTGACACCCTCCCGGGTTCTCCTCGAGCCCCAGGTCCACCGGCCCGCGTGTGAGGAGAAAAAGGTGACCACCACCTTTTCCACCCCGAGCCACCCCATGTGCCCTCCCTCTTTCCCTCGGCCTTATCTACCCCCTCCCGTACCTGGCGTTGACCCCAGATCCCCAGGGCCCTGCCCATCCCCACCAAGATCCCCACCTACCCTGCTTCCCCTCTCTCCCATCTCCGACAACCCCATCGTCGGCATCTACCCGGCCCACACCGTGGCAGAAGGAGGGCGCGGCGTCCAGGTGTTGGGGAAGAACCAGTGGAGCTTCTGCATCGCCCTTGTGCTCCCAGACGAGGAGGAGACGGCCGTACCCGCTGCAACCCGACGCGATCCGACGAGAAACCCTAGCGGCAGAACCCCAGCTACCACGCCGATCCCCTGTGCTCCGGCCCGATCCACCACCACCAACACACTCCCGGTGAGACGTTGATCCCCCCTGACATCCTCTCGCACGTCTTCGCTTCCTGTACGCGCGAAACACTCCGATCAGCACCCTCTGTGCACGGTGCTCGCGATCGTCTTCTCGCAATTGCCCCGCTGTAGCCTCTTCTAGTCGCGCCGCTTGAACCCAGCAACAACCCCCGCTAGCCGCAGCGGTAGCCGCCGCCGGGCGCGCTAGGTCGCAAGATCGAACCCTGCCGCGCCTGTCTCCCGCTTGTCCGTCATTTTCGTCAGAAACCGGAGAAAAACAATAGTAGGCCGCTGTTCTTTTTGCAGTTAACCCCCTAGCCGTTTTCGCTTCCAACCCGCGCTCCACCCGGCCCCACATGTCATTCGCGGTGGCGTTTTAACGAAAAGGCACCGCGGGTTTCGCAACCTTAACCCGCAGTCCCCGTCTGTGCCGCATATCACCCGCCCCTTTACCCGCTGGCGCGTGGGCCCGTTTGACCGCCGGGTCCACCAGTTAGTCCCTGTGGTTCGGTTTCATTGCGGTGAGAAACGCCGGCTGAAACTGCTGCGCCCCACCTGCGCTTAGTCAGCGCTGGGCCCTCCTGTTAGCGGTTGTGGCTAGCTTCTGCCTGTGTGCAAAAAATATCTGCCTTTTACCTGTTAATAAAAATGATTTCAGAAATGTTTAATATGTTTTTAAAATCCAGTTTTAAATAACTTTTAATTGGCAAACCCAAATAATACAAATAATATATGTTTTTGAATCAGAAAAATGTGAGGAATTCAAATATGCCATTCAAAATAATGTTTGACTAATTTAAATTTTCGAAATTGTTTAATTGCAATAAAAATGTCTTTTCTCAATTAATTAATAACTTTAATTCTATAACTCCAAATTTGACAAATAATATGTCTAAAATGATCAGCTCGACGACCCCGTTCTGTTTATGCATTCCATGTTATGAATTGAAGCATGCATCATATAAATATTAAGTGGACAGCAAGTTATATGGGAGCAAAACATGACTAAAAACTTAATAAAATGCTTTATTCTTGTATCCCACACCTCACCATGCCATGCTATGTTATGCCATGTAATTTGTGCATCATTCATCATGGCATGCTTGTTTGCTTGTCGCATTTTATTTATATGTTTGCGCATTATATTTGTGTTGGCCTTGTTTGTTTGGTTCTTCTTGGATAGACGCCGAGTAGGGGAATTATCAGGAATCCCAGGAGTACTACCTAGATCCATCTCTCGCTTCAACTGAGCTACCAGGCAAGCACTACCACATGCTTGCATACATATAATACCTATTGCTTCTATCTTATTCTTGCATCATGGAGTCGCGATTGCATTAAACTGAATCCCAAGTATTGCATGGCCTTTACTTTTAAACCCCACCGAAGCTTGTTCCTCCATCCTATGAACCATTACTACAGGAGTTGCTTGAGCCTTGCGAGTCGTAGAATTGCATGTGTAGGGTTTGTGAGTGTCTGATGGATAACGAGGTACCTAAACAACTTAACCTGAGTAGTAATGGGATAACTAATGAAAGAGCCACCGGTGGGCAATATCTGTTATTTGGTTTTTCATGCTCACTTGTGTCCCATAGTACCCCGAGTACTTGATACCTGTTCCTTGACTATTCGCACTATCCACATACGGGAGACTCTATGAATCCCCCTTTGCATGAGCTTGATTTGCACTTTATTTCTTGGGGCCACAAAGTAGTTTGGGGCTTTATTACTATCTTGTACTTATGCCATGCTTTACCGATTATTTATAATTGTGCACGGAGCACCTGTACTATTTAGGAATTGCGGAGTGTTTTCGTGGTATCGACAAGCCCAGTCACACTTTCGGGTTCCCAGTCATTTACAGCCATTGGCGCAAACCTTGGCTCCGTCTCAGAGCCGGCCAACTTCGTTGCGGGTAGCTTAATTGGGTGGCCCCCTGAAATATTTTATGAATCATGTGATTGCTTTGTTGTGAAAGCCTCGTTGTGTTTTGATTTGGTTTTTCGAGGTCGATCGTGTGTGTGTTGCTATTGGTGCACCCCTGCAGGGTAAATCTTTCTGAAAGCCGTGTCCGCGGTTATGGACGACTTGGAGCACAGCTTCTCGATCATAGACAAGTATAACTAAAGTACCATCTTTAATTTGACTAAATATCTAACTAGTAATTAGTGCAATACTCAAGGAATGCTTAATAAAACTGCCAACGGATGGGTTGTTCGTCCACTTTCTCGTTGGTAAGCGAGAAGGAGGATGGATCTGTTACTTTATACTGTTATAACTGTTGTTTCTAATTAACGGACATCCACCTATCATTGGTTAGGCGGATGGTTAGCGAGTATCTATAGGCTTGTTAGTTATTATCTTTTGCTGCAATTGCGTCACCCCAGGTACATGTCCCCTTTAGAGGCATAAAGACTTGCTAAGTACCCCTAGGGTCTCACACGATAAATTGTTTGATTCAGATGAACAGGTGTATTCGCAAGATGGATACTGGGTGGAGGAAACAGACGATGTTGGCAACGATCACTCGGTGTAGAGATTCCGGGGATGGGGATCTGTGAGATCTATGGGCGGGATCTGCTTATTTATGTGGCATCTTATGCCGATTTGCTTCTTATCCGTACTCGGATCTTGTTTCCTGCTTCCGCTTGATACTCTATTGATTGATGTATGAGGAGCTATCCTACACTATTATCTCTATCTAGGATATTTGGATCTTGCCGTATGGCGTTGCAATATTTCTATTTCTTTTAGATGGTATGGCTCTGAGAACTGTTGTAAGGTAGCTTGCATACATACTCACGTGTGTATGTATTTGATCTCTTCGCCTGTTGCCTACGCCGCTCGCTCTTGTCCCGATGTTCTTGGAAGTGGTTAGGGCGGTCGACGGGCCTACACGTGGGTGGCCCTGGGGCCCCGCTGTAAAACCCTTAACCACTTTTGGTTCATCTAGGCTTGAACTTAGAGTGTAGGGTCCGAGGTTGTTACAATAGGACACCTTCAAAGTTCATAAGGGTGACTAGATACAAATAGTTTAAGAACAAGCAATATCAAAGTTATGCATCAATCAACAAGTCTTGGGAAAATGCACATTAAACTAAGAATGGCCACTATGCTCTCTTAATAGGTGCATCAAGATAGAAGATGGAGACTAGACATAAAAGTAAAAGAAAGTCCTTCTTAGAAGGAAGCAGGGATTCAAGTCTCATAAAGAGCTTCCAAAAATTGTGGTACTTATTAGCTTTCAGCTCTCATTGCCCCTATCATAAGCATCTTTAGGTGATTAAGGTTAAAGTGACACAACTAAGAGGATATGCTTGACAAGTTATAAGCCGAAATCTCATGCCCCTTACTTACAAAGACCAAACCTCATGCTACTCAACTTTAGTCACAAGTAAGATCTTGTCATTGTAAGTACATATGTATCATACAAAACTGCCAATGGGGTACCCCTTGCACATGCTACAGGAGCTATCCCATAATCAAAATGACAAGGCAAGCAGACAATGAGCATTTCAGTGATCTTTTTATTTGCTATTTTCATAGATTTTTATTGAGCATGGTTCATAGAGTGCTCATTATGGTTATGCTGCAAGTTTCCACCATGATTAGGCATGGCTTAGGCTAGTGGCTCAGGAGTTTCTCTAACACACATACAAACTCCATGATCTTACAAGTTCCACTTTTATTTCACACCGCCGAGATCCATAAGCAAAAGAATCATGATATCAACGGGGTACAATGTACCAGTGCAATGTTGAAAGCTTTCCCCATGATACGTGGTTCTGCTAATTTAACCTTATAAAGCGCAAGCATATAGGAAACAAAGATGGACACAATGGTTCAAGTTTATTAAGTGCAAGAAAAGTAAAGTGTGCCATCAAGTTCGTGAGAGCTTTAATCTCTAATTTTCACATAACAAGTTTAATTCGGAAGGTAGATAAAAACATGAATATACTTGGAATAGCAAATGCTAATAGGTAGGTATGGTGGACTCTTTGGAGTAACTTGGTTTTATGGGGTTGGATGCATGAGTGGAACTCATACTTGCTTATGGGGGCTAGCAAAAGGCTGGGAGCGACCAACTAAGAGAGCAATAATAGCCATAATCATGCAAAGCGACAAAACATCATTGATTAAAGCATAAAGTGATATTACAAGTCAAAAACTAAAGGATCATAAAGGCTATGGTGACTTGGGATAGTCATAATATGGTGTGAGCATGCGCCAAGTCAACCCAAATAAAGCATCAAAGGAGAATACCACAATACTATGCTTTAATATGATAAATAAAACGCATGATTCTTCCAAGGCACATTAAGCAATCTCAATTGTTTATAACAAGTCATGATACAACAATAATCACTAAGCATAAAGTCAAAAAAATACCAAGCATGACATGGCAAAGCATAGGACACAGTCAAAAACAAGCTCCTTTTACCACTTAAGCATGAACTTTCCTACTCTTTTTTCCAATCCAAACCAAACTCATTTGAAAACTAATGTATGAAAGAGAGGGTCCAACCAATTTATTCAAGCAAACTAAGAAAACCAAGCAAAAAAAATCAAAATGAAAACAAAAAAGAAGATGCTCCAAGAACAACACAACTGTGCATGAAATAATAAAAAATGAAGTGTTTGGAAGGAACCTGAGATTTTTATTGATGAAGAAGGGGATGCCTTGGGCATCCCCAAGCTTTGACGCTTGTACTTGTTGGATATTTCTTGAGGTGACACGCGTGGCATCTCCAAACATGAGATTTAGTCCATTCTTTATCTCATTACATCATTCCTTCCATACACCTGAAATGTTTCCTCCATACAAAACTTCACACAATCTTTATTAGCAACATTAGTGCACTCAAGATAATAAGTCTTTGGGTTCAGTTCCAACACCAATAAAACTTCCATTAAAACACAAGAAACTGTAGAACTTCCCTCAAAATCTCAATTCCCCAAAAGAACTCAAAAAGGAATCAATAAGAAGCAAATGCAAATAATGGCAGAAATCTGTCAAAACAGACCAGCAGGTACAAACCAATTTTTCCAACACCTTCCGTTGCTCAAATCGAAAAGTGTTGAACTAACAAAAGTTAGATAACAACCTGGGGCAGAAGCACAACAATTCACGTCTCAAAAGTACGTACAGATATTTTACACGAATTTTTACAGTGAAAAAACAAAAAACTGTTTCGGGACAGCAACTTTCCCAAGTATTACTTCTCTCTCATTAGAGGTTACTCTTGGCACAAAAATCAAATAAAAAGGATAAGGAGAGGTTATTACAGAGGTAATAACTTCCAAGACTCATCTAAAAATTTTGGGTTATCTCCTAATAAGTACTTTTCTTTAACGCCTTTGAGCTAGGCATAAGAATTTCGATGATGCTCACATAAGAAATATGAATTGAAGTAAAAGAGAGCATCAAGAAGAAAATTCAAAACACATTTAAGTCTAACCCACTTCCGATGCATAGAAATCTTATATGCGAATAAATTCGCAAAGAACAAAGTGATAGGCATAGGAAGATAAAACGAGAGTAACTTCAAAACTTTCAGCAAATAGAGAGGTATTTCAGTACCATGAAAACTTTTACAACCATATTTTCCTCTCTCATAATAATTTTCAGTAGCCTCATGAATAAACTCAACAATATAACTATCACATAAAGTATGCTTTTCATGATCTACAAACACATAATTTTTATCAAGCTCAAAAATAGTGGGATTAAAACCTTCAAACCCACTTTTAACCCTTCTATAACAAGATGACTGGTCATTCAACATAGGACCATCGTCTAGAGCTCTATCATAAAAAAATTCTAAGCAAAACTCTTTAGTACAATGCATTTCGAAGTTAGGCACAAATAAAGGATTATCACAGATAACATGAGCATAACATTCATCCTCCTTTGGTAAGCATGGGGGACAATCAAATAATGTAAGGGATAAAGAGTTACTCTGATTAGAAGGTAGGCATGGCTAGCTAATCCATTCTTCCTCCTTTAGTTCATCACTCTCCTCCTCTTTTTCATCTAATGAGCTTCCCGTTTCAGCAATTTCTTCTTCCATAAGCTCCTGCAAGGCATTAGTCTCTTCCGTTTGTGGAAAGCATTTATTAATATATTCAAGAATGTAGCCCTTTTCTTCCTTGTATTTATCAAAGTAAAATTTAAGTATATCATAAACCTCATATTTATAAGGTGAATCATCAGTATTTTTAAGCAAACTAGCAAGTTCAAATGCACCCTTCCAAGCAATAAATTCTTCAATTTGTTCCACATCATAAAAGTCATAATTTCCATTACCATAAGAAGATATGGTGACATTATCATTATACTCACATTGAAAAGGGAGGTGTTTATACCTCCTACGGCAACAAGATTTATCAACACAATAAGTAACATTATAAGTAGATCACATGTTTCTAGCAATGGTATTCAATTTATCAATTTGTTCCCATAAGAGTTTCCCTTTTTGTGACAAGTGTTGTTCCTTATAATAATATTTTTGTTCTTCCGTGAACCCACCTTACCAATTAGATTCAGTTTCAAAGAAACCAACCATTGATAGAAAGCATGATAAAGGAAGACAATAACAGACCAACGAAAATAACAACTATAGTAGAAACTAATTTTTTATATTTTTGAAAAAAGAACAAGCAAACAAAACAAAAGTAAACTAAGAAAAACAAAAAAACAAAGTAAAGAGATTGGTTGTGAGGGACTCCCCTTGTGAAGATGTCCTTGACTCCCCGGCAACGGTGCCAGAAAAATACTTGCTGACTCGTGTAATAACGAGCTTGTTGGGGAACCCCAAGAGGAAGGTATGATGAGCACAGCAGTAAGTTTCCCTCAGTTATGAAACCAAGGTAATCGAACCAGTAGGAGAAAGGAAACACCTCCAAGGTGTTGTTTCCAACTTGGAATCCTTTACAACACAACCACAGAACTATGTCCCCAACTTATAGTGAGGTTGTCAATCTCACCGGTTTTGCTCAAAACAAAGGATTAAACGTATTGTGTGGAAGAAAGTAAAATCTTGCAGAAAGTAAACAGAAAGCAGTAAACAGTTGTAGATTGATGGTAAAAGAAAGGACCGGGGTCCATAGTTCACTAGTGGTGGTTCTCCTTAATATAGATGACATGTTGGGTGAACAAATTACAGCGGGGCAATTGACAAACATTGAGAAAGCATACATGCATATACTAATCATCTTGACTCCTTTGATATTTGAATGGGCATTACAACATTATACATAGACCGTAATCCAACTGCATCTATGACTAATAATCCACCTTTGGGTTATCATCCGAATCCCCTCCAGTATTAAGTTACAAGCAACAGATAATTGCATTACGCATTGCATGTAAAGTAAACAATATGATTGTTCTATGAACAAAGGATTGATGTTTTCTCCCTAGTATAAACAGCACATCTAGTACTATAGACATTTCTGTCACTTTCCCAGATTACTAGAGGCATGAACCCACTATCGAGCATAAATACTCCCTCTTGGTGTTGCTAGAATCTACTCGGGAAAGATATCTACTAACAACGGAGAGCATGCAAGATCACAAATAACAAAGACATGATAGAATCAATAATCAATCTGAAATAGCATCTCAATATCCATCGGATCCCTGCAAACACAACATGTAGGATTAGAAATAGATGATCTTGATCACGAACGGAGCTCAGAAGATCTAAACATGAAAGCATAAAGGAGAAGAACCAACCATCTAGCTACTACATGGACCCGTAGTCCAAGGATGAACTACTCAAGCATCACACCGGAGGCTTGCATGGTGATGAAGAAGGTCTCCAGGGTGAATTCCCCTCTCCGGCAGGGTGCCGGGAAGAGCTTCAGATCCTAGAGATGACAGCGGCTACAGACTCTTTCGTGGATTTTTGATCGGGTTACTTTGGGTTTCTATATCGGAGGCATCTTATAGTCGGAAGGGGAGGCCAAGGGGGTGCCCTAGGCGGCCACACCACCCCTTGGCGTGGGCCAAGCCTGGCCAGGTGGTGTGGCGGCCCTCTGGCCCCTCTCCGTCTTGTATTCTGGCACCTGTCTTCCTTGGTAAAATATTGTCTTTGGCTTTTGTCCCATCCAATTCCGAGAATATTCATTTTCTGACTTTCCTAGAACCAAAAATAGCCGGAAAAAAGGCAGCTGGCACTGTGGCATCTTGTTAATAGGTTAGTCCAAGAAAGTGTATAAAAATACACCAAAGTTGGGACAAAACATAAGAAAGTAGATAAAAACCAAGCATTGAACATCAAAAATTATGGATACGTTAGCAACGTATCAATCAACCTTAATACTTTTTCAGAAACTTTGTGTCTGAAAACTATACCTTCTCTTACCATGAACCAGCAGTGTTCCCAATTGAGGACCAATTTGGCTTGCTTGCAATGCTGCTATAGTCTATTAAGGCTATAGATACATTGTTCGAAAGCAGTTCCGTAAACAACAAACTTATCCATAAGAACCTCCATAGAATTTTCAATGTAATAATTGTCAAATATTTTTAAGACACATTCTTGAAGGTTACAGCTGCATTACACAAACCAAATGGCATTAGTCTATAAGGAAAAGTCCCATACAGACTAGTAAAGGTAGTCTTTTCTTGGTCTTTAGGTTGAATAGCAATTTGGGAATACAACAAATAACCATCTAGAAAACAAAAATAAGAGTTACTATTTACTCTTTCTAAAATACGCTCCACGAAAGGTATAGGTTTATGATTTTCGTCGTCTCCCTATTTAACTTCCTAAAGTCTATACACATATTATACCCTTCTATTTCTTGTGGGAATTAGTTCATCCTCATTACTATTAATTATGGTTATACATCCTTCTCTAGGTATGCAATGAGTTGGACTAACCCATTTACTATCAGAAATTGGATAGATAATGTTAGTGTGTCTAGCATGCGTATAACTTCTTTTCTCACCACATCCTTCATTCTAGGATTTAGTCTCTTTTGAGTGTCAACAAAAGGTTTAGCATCAGCAACCATAGGTATTTTATGAGTAATCGTGGAATGCTATATCCCTTTAATATCACTAATAGAATATCCAAGAGCTTCACATTGCTCAATGAGTACCTCTAGTAATTTCCTATTTTCCTTGTGGGGAAGTTGATCATTAATGATTATAGGGCACTTACCTTCCTTGTATAAAATGTCATACATGAGCCGTAGTGGAAGGGTTTTAGTATCAATGGAGGTAGATCCTCATCTCCCTTCTTTCCATTTCTTCAAATTCATCTTTAGTGTGATTCTCTACTTCAAGTGTGGTATCAAGGATATTAACAAGATCTTCTTTTGCTAAATCATTTGGGTTGAGTCATTATTGGTTAGGCTTCTTTCCAATTAAGTGTGCGGGGTACCAAAGTAAATTGCTCCCAATTCTTCAATAGTATTTTCTTCCTTTATCTCAGTTTTCTTTTCATATGCCATCTTCTCAAATTGATTGCAATTAACATTTAGGTCTTCCTCTCCAAACTAACATAATGTCTTTTTTGGCATTAATATATGTACTCCCCAAAATAACATCACCAAAGAAGTGTAATTGTCTATCAATAATATGAAAGTCAATGGGGTAGAAAAAAGTTCCTAGAGAGATGCAAGCATTGCAAACAACTCCATGAGATTCCTGCAAGGTTCTATCTGAGAGTATTATGGTTACATCAGTAGGTTCAAGTTCTGGTTCATCAATATAATATTGTAATCCCTCATAAATAGAGTAGGGCATAATGTTTATGGAAGAACTTAGATTACACAGTCCTACCTAAGTAGATTCACCTAAATGGAAAGGGATTTTCTATTTATCTTTATACTTACCATTGGGCTTACCTTCAATTATATCAGAGGATTCCCTAATTACCATCATTACTTCATTTTTAATGATTTCAGGCTCTAGAAGTTCTTTCACTATACTAATATTTATCTTGATATATAGTTCCTAGATCTCTGGTTAACTTCCCAATCCTCCTTGTACCTTCATTTTCACTCTTTTCCCTTTTTGTTAAGATAGTTTTCTCTCCAGCCAATAACCTCTTCTCTACTTGTGTAATCTTATTATTTAGGATAGTCTTCGGGAGCTTTTCTTCACAATGTTGCTTGTAGAGCTCCCACTCCTTCGAAATCTGCAAATGCTTAGCATGGGTTTTAACAATTTGAACAACATAAGAGGGTCGAGGTTAAAGTTTCCAAGTAGTTTCTCTACTTTACCAGATGCTAATTTTTTTCTTAAACACTCATATTTTATAGGATTTTCTTCTTCATTAAGTTCAATTCCATGATGGACTTCTTCAATCTTACAAAATGTATCTAGCAAATTCCAAGATCTTTCAACACTAAATTTAGTAAATGATCCATTAGAAAGAGAATCTAATGACTTTCTATTATCTGTGCTTAGCCCTCCATAAAAAGTGGGTACTGCCAACCAAGGCGGGAAATCGTGGCGAGGGCAACAATAATACAGTTGTTCCGAAAACCTTGAGTACCCTTCATAAAGGCTTTCCTCTTGGCCACCTTTCAAATTTGTGATCATACGTCTAGCTCCAAGGTTTTCGTCACGGGGAAGAAATCAATTAAGAATGAAGAGGATAGCCTATCCTAAGAGTTAGTAATCTTCATAGGAAATTCAGTGTACAAAGAACGTGCTTCATCAATAAGAGTTTGACAAAAGAGAGTTGATTTAACCCCATCCTTAGTAAAGATACTAAGACAAAAAGTCCCATAAGTTTCTTCAAAGAACCCAGCATGCTCATACGGATCCTCTGTACTGTCCCCTGCAAACATTTTAGCATGCAAAAGATCTAGTAACATGGGGTTAATTTCATACACATCAAGGTTGTTGGATTTTAAATTAGCGTCCATGGATGTACCAGAGTTCTTAACATCTTCGAGTTGAATAATATCTCGGTACTCGCCCATGGTGTTTACCTAAAAATAGTAAATCAATAGATCAAATACCAAAGTTATAGATCATCTTTATTTCACTTCATAATAATGCAAGGGTTTCCCCATCTCCCCAATAACAAGGCAAACTACTCACACATGGAAGCAATCAAAAAAATCATCATATTATGGATGGATTAAAAGTGCAAAGGTAAACCAAGTGCAAACTCCAATTGTATTGGAATTACAACAAGATATAATGAATGAGAGTTGGGGAAAATGGTGTCGATGGAGATGCAGCGGTTGATGATGAAGGGGATGATGCAATGTCCTACAATGATCCATGAAGCAACAAGGATTTTCCCTTCTCCAAGTTCCTCCTCCAGATCCCTTTCTTATGTGGTGTTTTAAGGCTGGAAGTTTTTGTGAATGTCGGATCACAGATCCATCTTTGCATGGTGAGAGTATTTGATGAGGTGGACGTCCTGATAGGTAATACAGGTGGACGGTACGGTCAGGCTCTGCCTCTACTACAGGTCATTAAACCTTATGTAGCTTCTCCTCGCATTCCCTCTTCTCCTAGGTGCATGGAAAATCATTTAAATTGCATTTATCACTTAGAAATATCATATTATTGCATAACATGACAGTCCCAATTGATATATTCACAAAAGAATTAATAATTCGAGATCCTATTGAAACAAGGAAAAAGGTGAGCGTAAATGTTGTAAAATGCAAAAATCATAACTCTACTTATGCAAAAACACAAGATAAATATGCTTCAAAAATGGACACATCATTATCCCAGCTAGGTACAAAGTGAACATTCAAGATATTTACAAGATACCAGAGAAGGGCCCCAGGGCTGGAATGGCTGATCTTGCAGCCGAAATTATCCACCTGTGGTACGCTGACATGAAGTCAAAATTTCAAAAATGTTGTCGAGGCGTGTAGGGCATGATTTCTTGGAGTATAAGCCGCTTTCTGATCTTAATCTGAAGTACGCAAAATTGACGGGTATATCAGCCACGAGATGTACTACTAGATCAAATTTTTTCATTCTAGGCAAAGCCACCTCAAACCAACACCAAGGCAAGGGGTATGCCCTAGGTGCTAAAATGGCAATGAATCTACAAGTTGGTACAAGGGTCGGGAGGCAATTAACACGGATACTACACCATGTAAAACAACCATAACCTGGACCCAGGTATTTATCTCAGTATGGAGGCATATACTGTTATTTTAGTTATGCCCCGGTAATGGAGGTTTCTAACTCTAGGTACCCTAGAAAACACACTCGATTTTCAGGCAAAATTGGTTTGAGGTGCCCCATAGGTTACCTTGGATTGATACATGCCTAGGTTCAAGATTGCACTAACCCTTGCATGGCTACGCACGCCAGTGAGTTTGCCCCTTTTTCGATCCCTAGAAAAGGAAATTCAAAAAAATCATAAAAATTTGAATCCAGCTCGTGGAGCCCTTATATGTAACCCCACTACCCGCAAAAATCATAAACAAGACATACTAAAGCTTTTGTCACCCAAGGCACCACCCAGATGGCTATCGAGTACGAGTTAACTTGGCTTTCAACCCTAGATCCCCCTCACTGCCCTAAACATGGAACCACTCCATGGATTGAGCCCAAACCCGGTACTTAGCTCCCTCTCGGTATTCTAGGCAACTTCTATAACTAGAGATTTCTTGGTTATTTTAAGAAATCTTCACTTTCCATTTTTTGAATCCAAAAAACCGGTATTTTTCCAAAAGAGGTGCAAGAGTTGAGATCGACAAGGGCCGGTAGGCAATTTACATGGATGCTACACCACATAAAATGGCAATAACCTGGAGCTGGGTATTTATCTCGACGTGGAGGCATATACTTTTTTCTTGAGTTACGCCCTGGTAATGGCGGTTTCTAACTGTAGGTACCCTAAAAAACACAATCAATCTTTAAGAAAAAATGGTTTTGGGTACCCATGTTTGGAATCCAAATTGAATTCCATGATTCCAGGCTTGACACAAGGAAGCCAGTTTTTTCGATAAAAGGAATATATTAATACAAAGAAGATATCAATTACATCTAGCCTCTACAACTACATAATGGGTAGAGCTACTCTAGACATCAAGGATGCACAACCAAAAAATAAAAAATAAAGACCCGCTAAAGCAAACAGAGATCCGCAACAACAATAGCACCACTAGTGGTAACGACACCTCGACTCCAAAAAGCTCTTCCAAAAAAGACACCTCCAAGAAGGTAAGAGTGCAGAAACACCATCGTTGTATGTCCTAACCGGCATGGTCAGATCCTAGGTTTTCACCCTGGAGAAGGTCTAATCTCTAAACAAGCTGGGGAGCCACCATTGCCAGGTACAACCATCTAAGGTCAAACCTAAGATTTTCACCCCAAAGACTGATACACGGAGCTCATAGATCACCATCGAGAAAGAAGTCTGCAGGTGTCACACCCACTTGTTGAGAAACTGCCGCAAACAGAGTGTTGATCGCCACATAAACATATGTCTTCACCTCATCTTTTTTTATTCAAACCACCTCCAGCACCTAGAGGACTCACCCAACATGAGAATGGATATCCTTTGGCCATCAAACCATCTTGACATACCCACCTCCGTCAAGACCATGGTAATCACAGTTGTCATATCAAGATACCCTAACGTGTCTGTGAAAGTGGATCTTTATTAACGAAGCCACGGATGACAGCACTACGCTAACTGATCTTATGGGGAATCCCTTCAGAAATCAACTTGCACCCGCCTTCTAACCAATGTCGTACTCCGCTTTGGTCCGTAGAATTGTAGACTGCATAATTATCACCACGGGAAAGGAGCCACCGGGGTTGTCCCTAGTGTGAGTTCTCCTTGCAGGAAACAACAGATTGTTGGTGGGATAACCCTTGGTAGGGTAACTCCGGGGTATAAGGGCCGAGTTAGCCGGGGTACGGCACGGTCAAACCAAATGTTGACAGGGTCACCTAAAGGCAAGCCGAACCATGGTGTGACCCGGCCCATGGAGCATCTCCTTAACTATGGTCCGGTCGGCATAAATCGTGTGTCGGCCATGCTTGTTTTGCAGGTGACTAGATAAGCCGGATTAGCTATATGCTAGATGGACTATCTTGTGGCTTCTAGGAGAAGGAATCCCCCACTGGTCAAAAGGTGGCTTTATTAGCTATAGCATGAGCGAAGCAAAGTAAAGAAGAGGACTAGCGGGTCAGGGGCGACCAAGGTGACGCGGGCAAAGTCGGATGACGTAGCCCGTGTCTGGTGACGCCAAAAGACAAAGCTCCATTGTGGACTATGTCCAAAGCTCGGTCAAGCCGTTAAAGAGAATAAAGAAGCATCTAGCTTTAGTCGAGGACCATATTCGGAGAATATGCTGCCACGTGTCCCTAACTTTGTAACCCGGGCTACCCTATAGAAGGAGCACCGGGGCCTCCATAGAGAGGGATCGATCATTTTCTCTATCCAAGGTAGACCTCTAGGGCTTGTTTGTGGGGAGTAAGAGACTGTGTCTCCTTCTCTCCAATAGCTTGAAGAGCATCTGTAAGCACCATTGGTAGAGAATACAAGAACTTCCATGTGTGGAATCACCATGTTCTCCCTCCCTAGATTCCCCTAGCACTCATTGGCCCCATCTTTAGCCTATCCATGGCATCTACCGTGCCACCACCACGACAGTTGGCGCCCAGCGTGGGGCTAGCGGTGCTAGCAGGGGTGAAAATCAAGACGGGAAGCTTCTCCAGCACAGGCGAGCGCGTCGTCTCCGGCTTGCTTCGGGCTTTGGGGCGTTGGACTACGTTAGCGACAATGTAGGAAGCTTCGGCACGCAGCCTCCTCCGTGCAACGGCGTTTTCATCAAGCTTGGCGCGCACAAGATCTACATCGGCGTGGATGAGTCCTGCGTTCATCCACGACACATCATCGAGGGAGGCGAGCCACCTCTCAGCGCGGCTTGTGGTGTGCGTACCATTCGGCCCACCAGCAGCGTTGAGATCCTGATGACCGCACCTAACGCAGAACCGAGGAAAGGCCTGGTGCCAGAGCCGGAGGTAACGCCAAAGCAGACCAGGTCTAAGTTTCCTCCACTAGAGAGGCCAGAAAATGTGTTACAACAAGCAATAGATAGCCTAGCGACGCCAATAGCACCTATGGTAGATCCAGCTCAAGCACAAGCTTAGTTAGAGGAAACTAGGCGGAAAATGTTAGCTCGAGAAAAGAAGGTAGCAGAGCTGCATCAGTCATTGAAAATCACCTTGAGAGAATATGCTAAGGCAAACCGCATAGATGGGGTGAAAATCTGAGGTAGGAACCTGATCACTGAGATTGACAAGGAGTACGAGCCTAGGCCGGGTCAGACAGCCACGATAGTTACAGGAGGGCTGGATCGGTACAGTACTTCGGCCAAGAATCTCAAGGCGGCAAATGCAGCCGCATCTGAGTTAGAAGGCTTATCCGGAGAGGCCTGATAAAGGAAACAAGAAAGGGTAAATTACTTGCTGAGAGTTGCTTCCTAGCAAAATGAACAAGGCAAACCCGGCGCCACCGGGAGCGTCACAGGTGGTACATTCAGCCAGGAATAATCCGGCACGATCCGGAGGAGCCACGTCGTCTCCGGGTCACAATCACAGGAGAGAAGAAGTATTAAACTCCGGAAGAAGGGATAAACAGATGGTTCCCTATGATCCGGTAAGGGCCGGAAATGGCAAAGCAGTGCAAGCTGATGAGGATAGGCAAAGTACCAGCCGAGGTGTCCCTTGACGAGGTAACCATGACCAAGGCAATTCCGGTCAGAGGAACGTTGCCAACGGCAATGCCGGACAACATGATCTCGTGGGGGCAGGGAAAAATATACCTCGGCAACAGTAGCAATGCCTACCTCGGCAAGAGGAAGTGCGGAACAAGTGGCACCACAACAGAATGCTTGTCCGGATCAGGAAAGATACAATGATGATTGTTTGGCCATGATCAACGCCGGATACCCCAGACCAGATCACCACATAATTGGGTCAAGACTAGGAGGCAGGAACTTACAGCCAGATGATGCTAGGCTGAAATTGGATAGGATTTAAAGGTCGGAGCTAATTGAGGTACAAGGTCCACCTGGTCCGGCATGCTTTGGGCCACGGATTATGAAGGAGCCACCAGTACCAAATTTCCAGCTGGCCAGAGGAACGAAAACCTATGACGGAAGTACGAGGCCGGAGGATTGGATGATCGATTATGCGACAACAGTCAAGATCGCAACGGGAAATTTAAGATGGGCAGTGAGATATGTGCCACAAATGTTAGAGGGACCAGCGAGAGTTTGGCTGAACAATTTACCACCAGGAAGCATTAACTGTTGGTTACATTTTCAGGAGTTATTCGTGAGCAACTTCTCGAGCACTTATAAGAGGCCAAACAGGCCGCAAACTCTGGCGCTATGCCGGCAAAGACCGAATGAGCCGGACCAAGATTTCCTGACCCGTTGGTGTAACGTGCGTAACTCGTGCGAAGGAGTAATTGAATCACAAGATATTGCATGGTTCGCCCAGGGGTGTAGATATGGAAGTATGTTGTGGCAGAGGTTGCAGCGAGATATGCCAACCACTTTGGCTGAGATGATCCAGATTGCAGATTCATATGCCTTGGGAGATCCAACGCCACCCCGGCTGATGTCGAGCGAGGCAAACGAGGAGTATTACAACCGAGATATCTCCGCGTCATCAAGAAGGAATGATTTCCGAGGAAAGAGAAGGGATGAGCGTCCGGACTATAGATACAACTCGCAACAGGTGGCAGCGGTAGACCGGGATCAGCCCAATGCCGGAGCAAGCCAACGCCAAAAAACCGGAGGGCGGAACTGGCAACAGAGGAACGAAGGGAAAAAGCCTTGGACCCTAGAGCAGAAAAGGCAATGGCAAGAACGTAAAGATAGACCGAGGTATACTTTTGAGTCTATGTTGGATCAACCTTGCAAGTTTCATACACCAAGTCCGAACAGTTCGGCGAATCATACTACTCGGCAATGCGAGTGGATGAGGAAGTTAGAACAGAGTATTTCGGGCAATGCTCAAGCACCTCGGAACAAGGCACCTAGGAATGAGGCACCACGGCCACCATTACTAACAAGGGGAATGGACAGAAACTGATGTTGCCACCGCCTCCACCGAGGTATGAAAATCAGGAAAGAAGGGATGTAGTACATCAAGTAGACAATAACCAGCAACAAGATCATGGTTACCGTGAAAACGAAAGGCGGAACGAGTACAGGGAACATCATCAAAGCTACTGTGTGTTTACCACGGAAGAAAATGATCGGAAAAGCTTGCAGCGCCGGCATATGGAGGTGAACGCAGTAATGCCGGCAATACCGAGATATATGCCCTGGGCGGATCAAGAAATCACATGGAGTATCAAGGATCACCCAAAGATCATGCCAAGCCCAGGAACCTATGCTTTGGTCCGGGATCCGACATTCATCGGGCCGAATATCAATGTAAGGTTTTCCAAGGTACTGATCGACAATGGCAGTAGCATCAACATTATGTACAAAGATACTGTAACATCCCAATTTCAGCAACCCTGATTAGTTGTCTAGAATGCAAAAATGAGGGGGAACAAAAACTTGTGCTTGTTCATTGGTGCAGTGTTTGCTTGTTGTTTGTTTGTGCTTGTGCATGAGAGTGTATACCATATGATCCTCCTTACCTCACCATCAGTTGAAAAAAGGTATTTAACAAAACTATCCTGGCTCATTTTATATATTCTCAAATGTTCTGGCATTTCAAAAAGCTGAGCCAAGATGCCCTTGCTTCCCAAAATATTTTATTAGCCTCTATTGATCAAACTATGGAGAGCTATATACTGTAATCTCCTTATGTTTTCAAGACATAACTTCAGCTACTCTGACCTCTAGGATTCTCAAAACCTTGTATAAAACTTTTGAATTCTACTCTTGGTAGGGATACCAAGGACTCTTGCCTTATTCAAACTCCAACCTTTCAAAATTGCCCATCCTTACCTCAAGCTAAGCTTAATGGTAACCCTAGTAGTAGTGTATTTGTTTGTAAGATGAGTTACCTTGATCTGTTGTTTGACTTGATTGCTTAGAAGTAGTATGAGCTACCCTAGGAGCTTGTCCACTAGGATCAAGATACTTTAAAATCACCAAACCCTAAGCAAGAATACAATCTGGATCTAATCTCTAGATACTAGGTGATCATCTAAAATCCTTAACCAGATCAGCTCTGAAGTGATCTAATTCTAGAAGCTTCCAAGTCAATGAAGACCAGTATCAAGCAAGGATCCTTCCTACTCAATGTACACTTCAACATCATCCACTTGATGATCCTTTGGTACCTTGCAACTCATCAAAATAACCACCACCACATTCTAGTCAAAAACCCTAAATCTGCCAAATTTGGCCAAGTCTGGAATATGTTTCAACATCACCTTTTTGGATATCTCCCTTTCTCCACCCTTGTGCATTTTTGGTAATGAAATTGATCTATATTTTTAACCATTCTAAGGAATACAAGGGCCCACTCTTTAACATGTTTAGATCATCCTCCAACCCACTTGTTATTGATGGTTTTGCAGGCAAGAAAATAACTATTCCTACAAATCTAGTCAACATGCCTACTTTGGTAAAAGCTCACACCACCATCCCACCTTCTCTAGACCAACTATTTGCATGGTTGTGTTCTAATAATATAGGTCTATAAACATATACTTCACGTGTTCCAAGTGGATCTTGGTGCTTCTTAAACCCACATGGTTTATAAGGCATCATCACTCATCTGGTATGGCAGCCTTATTTTCAACAAAGTTTGCCATCACTTCCAGACCACCTCAAATGTAACCGATCCAAAATCCTTTTGCCATGATCATCAATATGACTTGGTCTAACTATCCATCTATCCCTTGCATCAAGGGGAGATCTGAGCTCCAAGATCCAGCAAGGTTTTGATGGCATGAAAACAATCTTACCCAAGATCCTTAAATCTCTAGCTTTCACCAAAATCAACCTGGATTCTCCAATCCCAAGGTTGAAAATGCTTGTTACAGCTTGTCCACATCATCTAAATTGATCATCAAGATTTACCAAATATTATCCATAATTATTATGACTCCAAATCTAATTAATCTCTTTAATAAACCAAATCTCCAAACTTCCTCCATAAAGAAAAGTTTGGTTTTGCCAAAACACATCCCAAAATTTTGGCTCAAATGAGCTCCACGTATCATACACTATCTTCCCACTTCAAAAATAAATATTTTTGAAGAGCTTTATTATTTCTTTTTGCCTATTTTCTTAAATGGCAGAAATGGAATAGTAATTGTTTTAAATACTTTTAAACCACAATAAATCTTGGGAAAATTCCCCTAGGTGTGTATTCACATTTGGGACCATCTCACACCAAAAACCAACCTTGTCCAATGTAAAAATATCAAATGAGATTCTATAAACTACTTCTGCACTTATTGAATAAATTGTTTTAGGTGGACTTTAAATCCTTAGAAAAATCTAAAACAAATCCTAGAGAGATGCCTTGACACCATCTACCCACCAGTACCATCTCCCCACCATGTTCAACATAAATTTTTGAACTTCCTTCACAAGCCTCCATTTGACCAATTTTGACAAATCAATCAAGCATTGATCCAAAACCACCCCAACCCCATGGAAACTTGCTCTCCCCTTCTCCACAGCAACCAGCACCCCTCCCTGGTCGAGGCTACTATAGCATTGCACCCCTTTTTGTCCTTTAGTTAGTGGAGCGAGTGAGAGAGAGAGATCAAATCAAGGCCATATCTTGCAAATCTTCAAAGCAGTAGCAGCCACCTCTACTCCCCTCTCTCTCTGGTCGAGCACCAGGCCAACACTGCCTCCCAGCACCACTAGCTCGACCAACTAGTGACCAGCTCCCTCCCCATCCTCTCCTCGGACCAAATCCACGATGGACCGATCCACCTCGAGCTAAATAGGCCAGAGGCCACCCCACGCCTCCCTCTGCCCCTTATTCCACTCCTCCCACTCCCACTCACCTCCCCCAAGCACCACTCCCTCTCCCCTGCCCTCTCCTGCCCATGAGAGAGAGGGAGAAGAAGCTTCGGCCTCCCCAATGGATTCGAGCAAGGACCTCTCCTCCCATCCCTTCTCTCTCTGCATGTTAGCTGGAAGAACCCTCTGACTGTGTTGCATCTAACCCTCCTCTCCATTTCTCCCAGGAACGGCTCTCCAAGCCTCACAGCTGGACTCCGGCGAGGTTCTCTCGGTCCACTCCCAGATCCCGAAATGGTGAGTATCTCTAGGCCCTATTCCTTCCTCCTCGTACCGGCGGTACCCTGGCTATCCCCTTCCCACGTAACCCTCCATTTCTCCCTGGCTCTGAGTTGTTGCAGAGGCCAACTCTGGTGAGCCCGAGCGCACCGGCATAGACGCCCCTGCCCGCTACTCACCAGGGCGTCAACACCCTCGATGTCGCCCCTTGTTCAGCTCCCCAGCTCGCGCCGCGTCTCCTCCACCATTTCTCGGCCGACCAGCGAGCCTATAGGAAGCGCCTAGCCTGACCTCGACCGTCGCCTAGGGTTTCCGCCGCCAACCGCTCTGTTTTTCGTAGACGACGACCACGTGCCGTCCATCCTCTTTTAATTGGACGGACAGAATTGCCAGATGCCCCTTCGCGCCTCCCTTCTGGCTGACGAGTGGGCCCTGCCCGACCAGGATTCAAACGCAGCTCCCGCGCATCACCCCGTGCACCGTGGGCCAAAATACCTCTAGTGGGCCCAGTAGCCCCTAGATCCCAGCCCAGCCCCTGACTTTTTTAACCATTTTGTCAGATCCAGAAACTGTGGCTTTCAGTTTAAATCATTTTGAAAATGGAAACCAACTCCATTTGACCAGATATAATTTTTATCATGTTCCCATATGATTTGGCTTAACATGCAGAACCAGTCCCTTGCCAAAAATAATCCTTATTTATTGGTTGGCATTTAATCTACTAAAATATATGTTTGACACTAAATAAGTTCCTTAGGGAGCTACACATACCCAAATAGGATGAAACAAACTTCCCCTAATAGGTCCTGACTGTAACTATCAGATAGCCTTTATCACATATCAAGGTGAACCCTAGTTTTACTGTAGTAAAAATAACAAAAATAGCACAGATATAACTTTAGGAAATTCACTAGGTCAAACCAAAATGGGTATTGACCTAATTCCAACTCCCACTACACCTGCATACCAGGATCTATCAAAGCCCAGGAGTCCATAATTTTCTAAGCCCATGTGGATTTATCATGAATTGATCTGTTCTAGGCTTAGTTAATGCACTAGAAAAATCATCACAGTAGCGTTGCAACTCCAAACTGGATAATTTCAATTTCTACAGAAATTTATTCTTAATGCCTACCATGTGCCCTTGGAATCAAATCAAAAGCTTCTGTATATTTAATTTGGTGAAAAAGACAATTTGACTCCAAAACTGACTTTGGGATTTTCCTAAGGGCATTCTGGTAATTATTTTGGAGTGATTCCAACTCTCAGCTATTCAGTACTTCAAACCATACAAAATCATCCAAGGAAATAATTTTTTTGAGCTCCAGGACTTTTCTAGTGATTTATCTCCTAAAACTAGAGTTTATTTCACTAGAAAATCAATAACTAAATAAAGAAAAGTGATAAATTAGTGAAATCACTTTTATTGGCCTTGTTTTGTCAATACCCACCTGATGATATCATCTTTGCTTATTGATATCATATAGACCCAAGCCTAGTTCTAAATCCCCTTAACAGGTGGTCTTTGGACAAATACATCATAAAACAAAGACCACAAGGGAAATTAAAGTAATTTCAATTACAACCCACTCAATCTATCCAAAACCTACTGATTTCAGTAATGTGTGGTATGTTTGCTTGCTGTATCGTAATGATGCTTGTATGCCAGGTGTTGATTATGGCCTTTGTTGCTTGCATGATGTGTGTTTCCTGACAATGAAAGTTGCGATTGTATCGAAGACAAGGAGGAGTAAATTATATTGGTTATTATGGTTTTCTAAAGAAGAAGTCCAGGGACATATTGCCATATTTCTGATCATCAGGCAAGCCACCTTCTTGCTCATAAGCCTTGTCCTACTATTTTACTTATGCATGTTTTCTCTACTATTTATGAAACTACATTGTTTTATTATATGTTGATGTATATATGGTAGTGGTTGATACGTTGCAAACGTATATATAATTTCTAATGTTCCATGCTTGGTTTATATCTACTTTCTTATGTTTTGTCCACACTTTGGAGTAATTTTATACACTTTCTTAGACTAACCTATTAACAAGATGCCACAGTGCCAGTTGCCTGTTTTCTGCTGTTTTTGGTTCCAGGAAAGTTAGAAAATCAATATTCTCGGAATTGGACCGAACAAAAGCCAAAGTCGATATTTTACCGGAAGACTCACGGAGCCAGAAGACGAGACGGAGAGGGGCCACATGGTGGCCACACCTTGTGCTGGCGCGGGCTAGCCCTGGCCACGCCACCAGGTGGTGTGGGCCCCCTGGCCGCCTACCGACTTTGCCTCTTCGCCTATAAGAAGCCTCCCGATGCATAAACCCTAAAGAATCAAGCCTCTAGCCATGAAAAGTTCCGCAGCATTGCCGCCACCGAAGGGGAGATTCGGGGGACAGAAAGTCTCTGTTCTAGCACCCTGACGGGACAAGGAAGTGCCCCCGGAGCAATCTCCATCGATCTCCACCACCATCTCCATCACCATTGCTGATTCCCATGATGAGGAGGGAGTAGTTCTCTCTCGAGGTTAAGGGTTTTACCGGTAGCTATGTGTTCATCTCTCTCTCTATGCATGATCATATTGTGATCATGAGCTTGTAATCTATAGATCTACCTTGCTACTCAAGTGCTTTAATATATCTCTTCTCTCCCCATGTGTGTGAAAGTGACAGCGTGCGCACCATGGTGGCACTTAGGCTAGAGATTACAAATACTTGTTGTGAGTTATATTTGGAGTTGGATGTCTTTATGAAATTGTGGTGTTTGTTGGAACCATCTAGTGCTCAAGGTGACAGTGTGGGGTTATCTAGATGCGGAAAGCAAACTTTGAGGTGTGCTGTTATAGCCCTACCATCGATTAGAGTGTCCAACCAGAGAGTAGTTAAGAGTAGTATCATAAAGAGAAGATATTTATATGAGAGTGTTCACTAGTGAAAGTATGATCCCTAGGCCTTGTTTCTAAGCATTGATACACCGTTTGCAATTAGATATATTACATGTTTGCTTGCTTCCATCTTTATTTCAGTTTTCCTTTAGTCTCTTCCACGCCATCAATCTATTTTCTAGCATCGTTACCACTTATAATTATCCATACCACTTGTATTTCACTATCTCTTCGCCGAACTAGTGCACCTATACACATGACAAGTGTATTAGGTGTGTTGGGGACACTGTTGGGTCCGCAGCATAGAAAACAAAAAATTTCCTACGGTGTGAACTACACGCCAAGATCTATCTACTAGGTACAAAGCAACGGGTGGACATACATCCAATGCGAACTTACCCTCGAAGACAACGAGTTTTTTTAATGAGTAGGAACTCGTGGTTGATGTAGTCGTACACTTGCCGATCTCAAGATCGTGAGGAAGTCCGAGCGCCGCAACTCAGCAGTGCATCCGCAAGTCAGTCAGAGACATCATAGATCGAACCATATCCAATAAGGTACGATTATGACATTCTGACACACCATTACGTTGTGGTGTTCCGGCAGGCGTGAGTTGAGAAACTATTCCACACTCTTTCATGTGTGCGCTAAACTCATAACTTAGATACTCTCCTCCATGGTCGGACTGTAGAAATTTGATCTTTCTATTACGATGATTTTCCACTTCATTCTGAAATTCCTTGAACTTTTCAAAAGTTTCATACTTGTGTTTCATCAAATAGGTATACCCATATCTACTCAAATCATCCATGAAAGTAACAAAATAACGATATCCACCTCGCACCGACACACTCATTGGTCCACACACATCAGTATGTATGATTTCCAATAGATCTGTCACCTGTTCCATTGAACCGGAAAACGGCATTCTAGTCATCTTGCCCATAAGGCATGGCTCACATGTATCAAATGATTCAAAATCAAGTGATTCCAAAAGTCCATCAGAATGGAGTTTCTTCATGCATTTAACGCCAATATGACCTAGACGGCAGTGCCACATATATGTAGACATATCATCATCAAGTTTAATCTTTTTAGCATTAACATTATGAATGTCTGTAATATTACTATCGAGATCCAACAGAAATAAACCATTCAACATAGGTGCATGACCATAAAAGATATCATTCTTATAAATCGAACAACCATTGTTTTTAGATTTAAAGTAATGACCACTTTGCATCAAACACGATCCAGATACAATGTTCATGCTTAGTGCAGGCACTAAATAACAATTATTTAGGTTTATAACTAGTCCCGATGGCAAATGGAGAGGTAGCGTCCCGACGGCGATCACATCAACTTTTGATCCATTGCCGACCCGCATTCTGACCTCGTCCCTTGCTAGTTGTTGCTTGTTCCGTAGCCCCTGAACCGAGTTACATATATTAGCAACCGATCCTGTATCAAATACCCAGGTGCTACTGCGAGTACTAGTCAAGTACACATCAATAACATGTATATCACATATACCTTTGTTTGCCTTGCCGGACTTCTTGTCTGCCAAATACTTGGGGCAGTTGCGCTTCCAATGGCCAGTCCCCTTACAATAGTAGCACTCGGTGTTAGACTTAGGGCCAGCTCGGGGTTTCTTTTCAGGCGTGGCAACAGACTTGCCACCCTTCTTTCCCTTGTGCTTGCCTTTCTTGTCTTTCTTGAAACCGGTGGTCCTATTGATCATCAACACTTGATGTTCTTTCCTAATCTCCACTTCTGCAGTCTTAAGCATTGACAGAAGCTCGGGAAGAGACTTCTTCATGCCCTGCATATTATAGTTCATCATGAAGCTCTTGTAGCTAGGTGGCAGAGATTGGAGAACACGATGTATGCCTAAGTCAATGGGAATCGTTATTCCCAAGGACACAAGCTTATCGGCGTACCCAGACATTTTGAGTACGTGCTCACTAACGGAGCTGTTTTCCTCCATCATGCAGCTAAAGAACTTTTCTGTAGCATTATAACTCTCTACGGAAGCATGGGTATCGAAAATCATTTTCAATTCTCCCATGGTATCAAAGGCATTGCCATTTTCGAAACGCTTTCGAAGTTCTGGCTCTAGCCCATACAGTATGCCGCAATGAACTAAGTTGTGGTCCTCCTGACGAGTCACATAGACATTCTTTTCCTCGTCAGGGGCATTAGGAGCTGGTGGGGGGCCTAGCAGTGCATCTAGCACATATTTCTTTTGTGCAGCAGTGAGGAGAATCCTCAAATTCATAGCCTAGTTAGTGAAGTTGCTACCATTCGCAGCAAGTTTCTCTTTCTCCATGAATACATTGAAATTAAAAGCAGGCGGTGCCATCTACAATAGAATTTGTAAAGTTTATTTAGACTAAGTTTATGATAGATTGAGTTCAACTAATCCAAATTACTAATGAACTCCCACTCAAAAACGACATCCCTCGTGTCTTTTGGGTGATTACATGAACCAAATCCACTACACCAAGTCCGATCATCACGTGAGTTGATGTAGCTTCAAAGGCGAGCATCTATATGGGCATCATATCAACTATATTACTCATGCTTAACCTTTCGTTCCGTGTTACGAGGCCATGTCTGTACATGCTAGGCTCGCCAAGTAAGAACCTTAGTATTCGCGTGTGTAAAACTGT
Organism: Avena eriantha; assembly: GCA_910589775.1. Lineage (NCBI taxonomy): Eukaryota > Viridiplantae > Streptophyta > Magnoliopsida > Poales > Poaceae > Avena > Avena eriantha. Next base: position 392,394,259 of record OU342745.1, read on the forward strand.
CTTACACCCGTTCCTATGAAAGCGTAGATTCGAGTACACCCGATCATCACGTGATGTCTCGAAACACGATCCACAGAACGGTGCATACTTAAGGAAGAACACATTTTTATCTTGATATCTAAATGAGGGATCATCTTATAATGCTACCAAAAGCGTCAAACTAGTAGTATAAGATGCTAACATCTAATGTGTAAAGTGAGATGATATGGTACATGCATTTGATCTCTATCACTTGCATCGTGGTATGATCTCTATCATTCCTTTGTGTGTAAGGCCAAGGTCTATGGAACTTACACGTTGAGTGTGTTGTAAGAGTATCTATCATACATCTACTTACAACAATACCATATCAATACACTAGCCCAGCAACGATCTAAACTAGACGCCTCTAATTTATCAATTGCAAGTTTTACGTGGCTTAGGGCTTTCGGAGATGGAACCGTTCTCACCTACGAACATGAACCACAATAAGGATAACTAAGTTATTAGCAACTCGTTGTAAATCAGATATTGACTATAGTAGGAGAGACAGACACCCTCCAGCCACTTATGCAAAACAAGTTGCATGTCAGTCGTGGAACCGGTCTCATGTACGATGACATCTAAGGTTGGTCCGGGCCACTTCATCCCACTATGCCACCAATATCCAAAATACATAGAAGATGCAATAACATGATCATCATCGCCCACATATAAACATATGTGTACTACCCGTGCAAAGCACCTACGCATAGATCAGGCTCTGATACCACGGTTGGGTCCGCAGCATAGAAAACAAAAAATTTCCTACGGTGTGAACTACACGCCAAGATCTATCTACTAAGTACAAAGCAACGGGTGGACATACATCCAACGCGAACTTACCCTCGAAGACAACGAGTTTTGTAAACGATTAGGAACTCGTGGTTGATGTAGTCGTACACTTGTTGATCTCAAGATAGTGAGGAAGTCCGAGCGCCGCAACTCAGCAGCGCATCCGCACTCACACACACGTTCAAGCCACCGGACAACCTCCACCTCCTCGCCCCAGTGATCCAGCGGAAGCACCAAGTCCTTCCAGACGAAATGCCACTGGGAACATGTATCTCGCTAATCCGAGACCATGGGGGAATAATTCTAGAGGGGGAGAGAGATCCTTCACAAGGAGGTGTGTGGATGAAGGAGGGAATGGATGGCCTTTTATAGGAGGAGGGGGTTCCCCCTCTCTCCATGGAAGGCAGATGGGCGGTGACCCCTCACCTCCCCCATTCATGTGGTGGTAACCCCTCCACATTAAAATGCCTCTTCACATTCCCTTTTAAAGTCTCCACTTTAAATGCATTAAATTTCTCCAAATTTAATGCTCTCTCATTTAATAAATCTATTTTTATTAAATTTATTCAGAATTTTTGTTAATTACTTTAATTAACAAACATTCACATATAGCCCCTTGCAATATTTCAATATCACATGCAGAACCACATTCTGCAATTTCACCCGAAACAATTTCCGGTTTCTATTAAAACAATTCCTGCGCTTTGCAATTCTTTCGTCTGGAACATATGTGCTCCAAAATGGTGTCCGGTAACTCTTAAGTGTGCCACCCTATGGTTCACGAATAATGCAAACATGATCGAGACCCTTCTCCGATCAATAATCAGCAGCGGGACTTGGAGATCCGTACTGACTCCTACACATTCAACGATGACTTATGTGATCATGAGAACCTTTAACGCTTGTAACTAAATCCCTTTGTCTCTCGATATATTACATGTCCGAGATTCGATCATCGGTATCTCCATAGCTAGTTTGATCTCGTTACCGACATGCACTCTTTTCTCGTTCCTGTGATATAACATTCTAGTGATCACATCACTTGCTTGCAAGCTATCTTAATGTGATATCACCGAGAGGGCCTAGAGTATATCTATCCGTCATCTGGATTGACAAATTACACTCTTGATCCATGAGCCTCAACATAACACCTTCGTAGTACTGAACCCATCTTTATAGTCACCCTGTTACGGTGTGACGTTTGATGTTATCAAGATACTCTTCCGGTGTTAGCAATTAACATGATCTCATGGTCTAAGGATAAAGATTACTTCGTATGATGTTATAGCAATATAAACATAATGACTTGATCGTAATGCTATACTTCGGATGAATTTTCATCACATCATTCCACCAATGGTGTGACCTTGTTATTAACAACATCCAATGACCATGATCAGGAAACCTTGATCATCTTGTTAATCAACAAGCTAGTCTATAAGAGAGGCATAACTAGGAACCCTTTTTGTTTATTAAACACACATGTATTGATGTTTCCGATCAATACAATTCTAGCATGTAAAATAAACATCTATCATATATAAGGAATATATAATAACAACTTTATTATTGCCTCTCAGGGCATATTTCCTTCAGACACAAGAGACTTCTTGTATCTTGATTGCAGGCTTGCTTGAGAGGGAATACCTTTGACCACTTCCTCCCTGAGTTCGATAAACCTTGGGTGATCCACTTAAGGGTAAACTTGCTGCTATTCTACAAACCTCTGCACTTGGAGGCCCAACAATTGTCTACAAGAAGAGAAGTGCATAGACATTAGTGGTTTGGCTCCTCTGAACTATTACACTTTTGTACAATTAAGTACAACCCCCTTGGTGACACCTACTTGTCCGTAGTAGAATAGATGGTGTATTACACCATACCCTTTTGGAGACCCCGTTTTAGCCAAAGTAAAGCTAGATGATGGGAAGACCCCGGAAAAAGTTTTACCAAATGTTTTATGATAAAACCTTGGTAAGGTGGGACCTCCCAAGAGATGTTGAGAAACAAAAAGGTTTTGTTTTGCCAAATGTTGAAGGAAAGCTGGAGGAAAAGGTTTACAAAAATGCACCCTGGTTTTTTGCAGTTTAGCTATAACAACTTAACCCTGTGCAACCACATTACTCTGGAATGGGACAGGGCTGGATTTGATGTTTGTTTACTCTGGTATAAGTTGCCTCGCAACAACTACAGGCGATAAAAATCCCTAGAGGGTGGGCCTTCTCACATAAGGGTCCATGTGGGACATTGACCTGGAGAAGGAACAAAGGGTCTGCGGGCCTCCACGCGTTACTATGAGCCCCTCATTGAAAGCGCACACTTGGGAAGTGGAAAAATGCGCTCCGGTTGGTCCTCGGTACCCGATGTCCCGGTGTTGAGGGGAACAACACTCATAGGGTAGGCACTTATATTGGAGTGGGCATCCAGAGAGTATTAATCAGTTACTCGACCCACGATCAGTGTAGATCAGGGTAGTGTACCCGGATGGTGTAGGTAAAGTGTGCAACCTCAGCATAGTGTAAATCTATTCGAATAGCCGTGTCCGCGGTTAAGGACGGGTTGGACAAACTTCTGTAGAGCGGTTCTGGTTTTGTTTTCAAAAAGGATTTCGGAAAAGAAATGGCTTTGGAAATGTTTTGGCCATGGGATGGTCGTAAAGGAGAAAGGTTTTGACCATGGGATGGTCGGAAGGAGGAGAAAAGAGTTTGGTCGTGGGACGACCTGAAGACGGGAACAAATGGGTACCCTAGTCCTAGTGTTTACAAAAACTTTTCAAAAGGTTTCCAAAAGTGTTTACAAAAGTTTTCAACAAAGATATGTAGATGCTATATCTACAAGAGAAACTACGTGAGAAAAGAACCTCTCTTGAAGCCCTCCTACTACCACAGCCACATTGCATACCCTCTTGTTATTATTGTTATCTTAAGGTGGTTTGCGAGTACATTCAAAGTACTCACTGGCATTGTCCCTGGCTATTAACTTGGTCAGATATCGAGAAGAAGGTGAAGTGGACGATGATGAGAGCTAGGACGTTCTCCCAGTCAGTTGCCTGTAGGTTAAGGCATGGCTCAGGCTCTACGCTTAATGAAGTTTCGCTTGTGCTAATCGATGTAGCCATAATGGCAAATAAGGTATGACATGTATTCGTTATGTTTTGGATGTTTACTTTGATACTTATCGGTTATGTGCCACGACTAACTGATCATGGGATCGTGGTTGTATGCATAACAGGAATTCTCGGAGGATTAATCCAGGGGCCCCACAGACTTGGTATCAGAGCCATCCTGACTGTAGGAGAACTTAGTTAGCATGGTCGCTAGATAGGAACCTTATTTTCAAAACCTGGCTTTCGAAAACTAGTTTCTCAATGAGTTTCAAAAAGTTCTACTTCTTCTCTTACTCTAAGTAAATACTTTCGAAAATGGTTTACTCTAACTCTCGTCCAAACTGCAAACCTACGAATTTTAAATAACTAGGATCTAGAACCCGGTGAAGACAATGAGAACAAGGTGAAGATAAGCAACTACCAGCAAACACAAGGAGACTACAATATCGCTCTACTAGTGGAATCCTCAAAATCGGAAGACATCGGGTGTTGCACCATAAAGAAGCGTCCAACATACGACGTAGGCTTCATCTGCGAGATAGTGACTCCGACCTAAATAAAGACGATATCTAGGGTCAATAGTCCTAAGAATAGGATTCCCCTACATCGCTAGTAGTTAACTCCTTGGTCCCTAGCGTTGACCGTGTTTGCTTACCTAAGTGCATCCTGTGTCACTTGATGTGTGTTGTTTGCCGAGGACATTGCGATCCCCTCGCTCTATTCACCTTGTTTGTATGCTCTGGTTTGCTTTGACCTCCTTAAAAATGTGACTCGAGGAGTGATAACCCACCTAGTAACTCAGGAAACCCATGTGTTAGCTGTCGGTAATGAGACCCAGACTAACCCCGAGAGTATATGAGAGCAAAAGCATCGCAAGAACCAGGAGTTCGACATCGTCAAGTCAGAATCAACTTGAAGACTTCACCTCATCAGGATGACATACCTCATCCAACTCACCTCGCAAGACTCCTGAATAGCACAACACTCCCTTGTTCCCCAGTCTACTATAGCAAGAATCCCGTTGGAGCTGGAAATCGATCACCGAAGGATCCTCAAATATCCACAAGAAACCCTCGATAAGTCAACCAAGACAAGAAGTGAAGACCTAACCACCCTAACCTTTAGTGTATTAGAGCTTCTGACCACCTCAGGAGACTAACTAACCTAGTTGACCCAACCCAAACTAACGGAATGATCCTCCCTAGAAGGTCAGAACCACCCCTAAAGTCAGATGATTAGGAAGCATAAAGACCGCTTACCTGACGTTGACTACTTCAACCCCGACTAACTACTAGCAATAGAATCGTAAACAGCTAGCTTGCCCTGAGCTAACTCCATAAGGCTTCGTTAGGAAATCACCCTCGCCAAGGTTTATAGAATAGGGCGTCACTTGAAGACCCCAGCTCAAGACTCCGGGAAGATACAGCCTTCCGCTAACCTCAGGTCAGCACTCCTAGACAGAAGATCTGCACCACTCCTAAAGCACCTTAATGAAGCTCTAAGGTGGAAAGACCACGTCTTTCCACTCAATCTCCAGAAGACTGTCCACCAAAAGATACTTGAGAAAAGATCCCTAGATTCGACGTCTTTTCGCCAAGTAGCAAATCGCGGTTCATCCGAGGAGAAACGAACTGAAGATTCCACGAAATCCCTTTGCTACGTCAGCTAAAAACCTATCCGAAGGACCAAAGGATCGCTAACCGCTTAGTTCCAATCGCTTAGAGGACGTGAGACTCCAACGGCTCCAGCAAACTAAGTACGAATAACCGTAGTATATATAAGCCCCGTAGGACCTACCTCCGCGGATGTCATTGGAAGATTCCAACTATAGGAGAAAGAGTGACGATAGTCTTCAAAACCTCAATCTACAACTCCAAGAAGAAAGGAATGTGTTATCCTCGAGCTTCCCTAGTCTAATCCTAAGGGGGAAAGACTGCGTCTTTCCCACAAAAATAGGGTAACCCTTCGCCGAAGCAAACTCAGGAGTCCCGACCCTAAAATCGTTAAATAGGATACGCTGTGACCCTAAGGGAGAGCTGTGAATCCTTAGAGAGAGGTACACCCAGCTGTAGATTCTATCCTCAGTCGAGTACTCTGCGAAGTTCAAATCGAGATAGTCTACCCAGTCTAAGCCCTCGAGATATAGAGTCTAGAAGGAAAAGAAGATCATCCCTCATACTCAGGACTGGACTCTGCTCAACTCTCCGTGCATCCCGGAAGACTGAAGCTCTACTTCATCGGCAGAGTAGTCACTTTCAAAGATGGAGTCTGTAAGATAGGACGCGTATGACACCTACTATCAACTCGACTCAAAATCCCCTAACCTTAATCTCATGAATCTCGAGACGAGATTCTTTAAAGGGGGAAAGGTTTGTAACATCCCAATTTCAGCAACCCTGATTAGTTGTCTAGAATGCAAAAATGAGGGGGAACAAAAACTTGTGCTTGTTCATTGGTGCAGTGTTTGCTTGTTGTTTGTTTGTGCTTGTGCATGAGAGTGTATACCATATGATCCTCCTTACCTCACCATCAGTTGAAAAAAGGTATTTAAAAAAACTATCCTGGCTCATTTTATATATTCTCAAATGTTCTGGCATTTCAAAAAGCTGAGCCAAGATGCCCTTGCTTCCCAAACTATTTTATTAGCCTCTATTGATCAAACTATGGAGAGCTATATACTATAATCTCCTTATGTTTTCAAGACATAACTTCAGCTACTCTGACCTCTAGGATTCTCAAAACCTTGTATAAAACTTTTGAATTCTACTCTTGGTAGGGATACCAAGGACTCTTGCCTTATTCAAACTCCAACCTTTCAAAATTGCCCATCCTTACCTCAAGCTAAGCTTGATGGTAACCCTAGTAGTAGTGTATTTGTTTGTAAGATGAGTTACCTTGATCTGTTGTTTGACTTGATTGCTTAGAAGTAGTATGAGCTACCCTAGGAGCTCGTCCACTAGGATCAAGATACTTTAAAATCACCAAACCCTAAGCAAGAATACAATCTGGATCTAATCTCTAGATACTAGGTGATCATCTAAAATCCTTAACCAGATCAGCTCTGAAGTGATCTAATTCTAGAAGCTTCCAAGTCAATGAAGACCAGTATCAAGCAAGGATCCTTCCTACTCAATGTACACTTCAACATCATCCACTTGATGATCCTTTGGTACCTTGCAACTCATCAAAATAACCACCACCACATTCTAGTCAAAAACCCTAAATCTGCCAAATTTGGCCAAGTCTGGAATATGTTTCAACATCACCTTTTTGGATATCAACCTTTCTCCACCCTTGTGCATTTTTGGTATTGAAATTGATCTATATTTTTAACCATTCTAAGGAATACAAGGGCCCACTCTTTCACATGTTTAGATCATCCTCCAACCCACTTGTTATTGATGGTTTTGCGGGCAAGAAAATAACTATTCCTACAAATCTAGTCAACATGCCTACTTTGGTAAAAGCTCACACCACCATCCCACCTTCTCTAGACCAACTATTTGCATGGTTGTGTTCTAATAATATAGGTCTATAAACATATACTTCACGTGTTCCAAGTGGATCTTGGTGCTTCTTAAACCCACATGGTTTATAAGGCATCATCACTCATCTGGTATGGCAGCCTTATTTTCAACAAAGTTTGCCATCACTTCCAGACCACCTCAAATGTAACCGATCCAAAATCCTTCTGCCATGATCATCAATATGACTTGGTATAACTATCCATCTATCCCTTGCATCAAGGGGAGATCTGAGCTCCAAGATCCAGCAAGGTTTTGATGGCATGAAAACAATCTTACCCAAGATCCTTAAATCTCTAGCTTTCACCAAAATCAACCTGGATTCTCCAATCCCTAGTCGAGGCTACTATAGCATTGCACCCCTTTTTGTCCTTTAGTTATTGGAGCAAGTGAGAGAGAGTTCAAATCAAGGCCATATCTTGCAAATCTTCAAAGCAGCAACAACCACCTCCACTCCCCTCTCTCTCTCTCTGGTCGAGCACCAGGCCCACACTGCCTCCCAGCACCATCCAGCTTGACCAACTAGTGACCAGCTCCCTCCCCATCCTCTCCTTGGACCAAATCCACCATGGACCGATCCACCTCGAGCTAAATAGGCCAGAGGCCACCCCGCGCCTCCCTCTGCCCCTCATTCCACTCCTCCCACTCCCACTCACCTCCCCCAAGCACCACTCCCTCTCCCCTGCCCTCTCCTTGATGGGTTTGTAGCATGGAAAACAAAAAATTTCTACCGCAAGAACGAACAAAACCTAGATCTAATCTAGATAAAAGCCAAGATCTAATCTATTAGACATGAGCAACGGGATAGATGGGAACTAACCCTCGTAGATCCGAAAGCGTTAACGAGATTAGATCTCGTGGTTGATGTACTCGATCACTTGCCGATCTCAAGATCGTGTGGACGATCCTTCCGGCGTCGCGTTCCAGCAGCGCTTCCGCCTTCGGTCAAGTAGACGATCCTTCCGGCGTCGCGTTCCAGCAGCGCTTCCGCCCTTGGTCAAATTGGCGATCCTTCCGGCGCCACGATTCGGCAGCGCTTCCGCAGTCGGTCACCCGTGCGGAGTCGAAGCAGACCTTCCTCTCCCCGTTCCAGCGAGCAGCGGAGGTAGTAGATCTTCTCCACGGAATCCCAGCAGCACGACGGCGTGGTGGTGGTGGTGGAGTAGAGAATTCTGCAGGGCTTCGCCTATGCCTGTGCAGAAGATGGTGGAGGAGAGAGGCGGCAGAGATTGGACGTTATGAGAGCTTAGGTGGAGGGGGCGCCCCTGCCCTTCTATTTAAGGGGAGAAGGCGCGCCTGGGGAGGGGGAGTCCTTGTAGGACTCCCCTCCTCTATGGCCAACGAATTTGGGGAGGGGGGAGGAGTCCTCCTCCCCCACGAATCCGTGTCTTGACCCACCAGGACTCCTTGATCCCTATCTTGATTTTCAAGCAAACTCCAAGATATCTTCTAGAACCTTCCGGAACATTCCGAAACCTTCTAGAATCTCCATACAAACACTCCAGAACATTTCCTAACTTAGAAAATGATCCCCAATATATGAATCTTATTCTCCGGACCATTCCGGATCTCCTCGTGATGTCCCGGATCCATTCCGAGACTCCGAACAACATTCGGTCTCCAACGCATATTCCATATCTACTTAAAACAACTTCGAACCTTAAGTGTGTCACCCTACGGTTCGTGAATATGTAGACATGATAGAGACACATCTCCTATCAATAACCATCAGTGGGACCTGGAGATCCATAATGGCTCCCACATACTCAACGATGACTTTGCGATCGATTGAACCACTTACATATGAAACCAATTCCCTTTGTCTCGCGATACTATACTTATCCGAGGTTTGATCATCAGCATCTCCATACCTAGTTCTACCTCGTTACTGATAAGTACTCTTTACTCGTTCCGTGATATGTCATCCCTTGTGACCCAGTCACATGCTTGCAAGCTAATTAGATGACATTCCACCGAGAGGGCCCAGAGCATATCTATCCGTCATATGGATGGACAAATCCCAATCTTGGTCCATGCGCTTCAACACATACTTTCAAAATACCCAATGACACCTTTATGACCACCCAGTTACGAAGCGGTGTTTGATGTCATCAAAGTACCCATCCGGTGATGGTGATTAACATAACCTCATGGTCGAAGGATTAGGTTACTATGTATTTTAAAGCTTATAGCAAACGAACTTAATGACTTGATCTTATGCTATGCTTACTACGGGTGTGTGTCCATCACATCATTCTCCTAATGATATAACCTTGTTATTAACGACATCCAATATCCATGATCAGGAAACCATGATCATCCATTAATCAACAAGCTAGTTTAACAAGAGGCTTACTAGGGACTCTTTTATGTTTACAAAACACACATGTATTAGTGTTTCCTAATAATACAATTATAGCATGGGATGTAAACATTTATCATAAACATAAAGATATAATAATAACCACTTTATTATTGCCTCTTGGGCATATCTCCAACACTCCTGCCCATGAGAGAGAGGGAGAAGAAGCTTCAGCCTCCCCCATGGATTCGAGCAAGGACCTCTCATCCCATCCCTTCTCTCTCTACATGTTAGTTGGAAGAACCCTCTGGTTGTGCTACATCTAACCCTCCTCTCCATTTCTCCTAGGAATGGATCTCAAAGCCTCATAGCTGGACTCTGGCAAGGTTCTCTCGGTCCACTCCCAGATCCTGAAATGGTGAGTATCTCCAGGCCCTATTCCTTCCTCCTCGTACCTACGGGACCCCGGCTATCCCCTTCCCACGTAACCCTCCCTTTCTCCCTGGCTCTGAGTTGTTGCAGAGGCCAACTTCGGCGAGCCCGAGCGCACCGGCATAGACGCCCCTCCCCACGACTCACCAGGGCGTCAACACCCTTGACGCCGCCCCTTGTTTGGCTCCTCGGCTCGCACCGCGTCTCCTCTGCAGTTTCTCGGCCGACCGGCGAGCCTCTGGTAAGTGCCCAGCCTGACCCCGGCCATCGCCTAGGGTTTCCGCCGCCGGCCGCTCTGCTCTTCGTAGACGACGACCACGCGTCGTCCATCCTCTTTTAATCGGATGGACAGAATTGCCAAATGCCCCTTCGCGCCTCCCGTCTGGCTGACGAGTGGGCCCCGCCCGGCCGGGATTCAATCCCAGCTCTCGTGCGTCTCCCCGTGCATCGTGGGCCGAAATCCCTCCAGCCGGCCCAGTAGCCCCTAGATCCCAGTCCAGCCCCTGACCTTTTTAATCATTTTCTCAGATCCAGAAACTATGGCTTTCAGTTTAAATCATTTTGAAAATGGAAACCAACTCCATTTGACCAGATATAATTTTTATCATGTTCCCATATAATTTGGCTAACATGGAGAACCAATCCCTTGCCAAAAATAATCCTTATTTATTGGTTGGCATTTAATCTACTAAAATATATGTTTGACACTAAATAAGTTCCTCAGGGAGCTACACATACCCAAATAGGATGAAACAAACTTCCTCTGATAGGTCCTTGCTGTAACTATCAGATAGCCTTTATCTCATGTCAAGGTGAACCCTCGTTTTACTGCAGTAAAAATAACAAAAATAGCACAGATATGACATTAGGAAATTCACTAGGTCAAACCAAAATGGGAATTGACCTAATTCCAACTCCCAGGACACCTGCATACCAGTATCTATCAAACCCCAGGAGTCCATAATTTTCTAAGCCCTTGTGGATTTATCATGAATTAATCTCTTCTGGCTTAGTTAATGCACTAGAAAAATCATCACAGTAGTGCTGCAACTCCAAACTGGGTAATTCCAATTTCTGCGGAAAGGTATTCTTAATTCCTACCATGTTCCCTTGGAATCAAATCAAAAGCCTCTGTAGATTTAATTTGGTAAAAAAGAAAAATTGACTCCAGAACTGCCTTTGGGATTTTCCTGAGGGCATTCTGGTAATTATTTTGGAGTGATTCCAACTCTCAGCTATTCAGTACTTCAAACCATACAAAATCATCCAAGGAAATAATTTTTTTGAGCTCCAGGACTTTTCTGGTGATTTATCTCCTAAAACTAGAGTTTATTTCACTAGAAAATCAATAACTAAATAAAGAAAAGTGGTAAACTAGTGAAATCACTTTTGTTGGCCTTGTTTTGTCAATACCCACCTGATGATATCATCTTTGCATATTGATATCATACAGACCCAAGCCTAGTTCTAAATCCCCTTAGCAGGTGGTCTTTGGACAAATACATCATAAAACAAAGATCACAAGGGCAATTAAAGTAATTTCAATTACAACCCACTCAATCTATCCAAAACCTACTGATTTGAGTAATGTGTGGTATGTTTGCTTTCTGTATCGTAATGATGCTTGTATGCCAGGTGTTGATTGTGGCCTTTGTTGCTTGCATGATGTGTGTTTCCCGACGACGATAGTTACGATTGTATCGAAGACAAGGAGGAGTAAATTATATTGGTTATTATGGTTTTCTAAAGAAGAAGTCTAGGGACATATTTCCATATTGCTGATCATCATGCAAGCCACCTTCTTGCTCATAAGCCTTGTCCTACTATTTTACTTATGCATGTTTTATCTACTATTTATGAAACTGCATTGTTTTATTATATGTTGATGTATATATGGTAGTGGTTTGGCTCCTCTAAACTATTACACTTTTGTACTATTAAGTACAACCCCCTTGGTGACACCTACTTGTCCCTAGTACAATAGATGGTGTATTACACGATGCCCTTTTGGAGACCCCGTTTTAGCCAAAGCAAAGCTAGAGGATGGGAAGACCCTGGAAAAAGTTGTACTAAATGTTTTATGATAAAACCTTGGTGAGGTGGGACCTCCCAAGAGATGTTGAGAAAGAAAAAGGTTTTGTTTTACAAAATGCTATAGGAAAGCTGTAGGAAATAGGTTTACAAAAATGAACCTGGTTCTTTGCAGTTTAGCTATAACAACTTAACCCTATGCAACCACATTACTCTGGAATGTGATAGGGCTGGATTTGATGTTTGTTTACTCTAGTATAAGCTGCCTCGCAATAACTACAGGGGATAAAAATCCCTGGAGGGTGGGCCTTCTCACATAAGGGTCCATGTGGGACATCAACCTGGAGAAGGAACGAAGGGTCTACGGGCCTCCACACGTTACTATGAGCCCCTCATTGAAAGCGCACACTTGGGAGGTGGAAAAATGCACTCCAGTTGGTCCTCTGTACCCGACGTCCCGGTGTTGAGGGGAACAACACTCATAGGCTAGGCACTTATATTGGAGTGGGCATCTGGAGTGTCTTGATCACTTACTCGACCCACGATCGGTGTAGATCAGGGTAGTGTACCCGGATGGTGTGGGTAAAGTGTGCAGCCTCTGCAGAGTGTAAATCTATTCGAATAGCCGTGTCCGTGGTTAAGGATGGGTTGGACAAACTTCTGTAGAGCGGTGCTGGTTTTGTTTTCAAAAAGGATTTCGGAAAAGAAATGGCTTTGGAATGTTTTGACCATGGGATGGTCGTAAACGAGAAAGGTTTTGACCATGGGATGGTCAGAAGGAGGTGAAAAGAGTTTAGTCATGGGACGACCTGAAGACGGGAACAAATGGGTACCCTAGTCCTAGTGTTTACAAAAACTTTTCAAAAGGTTTCCAAAATGGTTTACAAAAGTTTTCAACAAAGATATGTAGATGCTATATCTACAAGAGAAACTACGTGAGAAAAGAACCTCTCTTGAAGCTCTCCTACTACCATAGCCACATTGCATACCCTCTTGTTATCATTGTTATCTTAAGGTTGTTTGTGAGTACATTCAAAGTACTCACTGGCATTGTCCCTGGCTATTAACTTGGTTAGATATCGAGAAGAAGGTGAAATGGACGACGATGCGAGCTAGGACGTTCTCCCAGTCAGTTGCCTGTAGGTTAAGGCATGGCTCAGGCTCTATGCTTAATGAAGTTCCGCTGATGTTGATCGATGTAGCCATAATGGCTAATAAGGTATGACATGTATTCGTTATGTTTTGGATGTTTACTTTGATACTTGTCGGTTATGTGCCACGACTAACTGATCATGGGATCGTGGTTGTATGCGTAACAGGGATTCTCGGAGGATTAATCCGGGGGCCCCATAGATACCATGCACAAGTTGGGAATAACAGAGAACATGCTGCAAGCAACGAAAACCACGTTTCATGGCATTGTGCCAGGCATTTCCTGCGAACCAATTGGGATGGTCCGGGTTGACGTATTGTTCGGCACAAGAGATAATTGCCGGACTGAGAATTTGGAGTTTGAAGTGGTGAATCTGGAGAGCGCTTATCACGCGTTACTCGGCAGGCCAGCGCTGAACAAGTTCATGGCAACTACCCACGTCATCTACCTTAAGATGAAACTGCCCGGGCCAAAGGGCGTGATAACCGTATCAGGGGACTTCCGGCGCTCGATCGAGTGCGCCTCAGCCGGATCTAACTTGGCCAAATCACTCATGATAGCTCAGGAAAAAACAAAGATACTAGAGGTAGCGGCATTAGCTCAGTCCGTGCAACAGCATATGTCAGCACTGACTAACCCGCATGGAAGTGTGTCATTCCAAGCAACTAAAGACACAAAGAAGGTGCCAATCGATGATCAGTTCCCTGAACGCACCATAACAATTGGTGTCGGGTTAAGCAGCAAATAGGAAAGCGAGCTCGTCAACTTCATCTGTGAGAAATCAGGATATCTTTGCTTGGTCTACTCAATACCTGCAAGGTGTACCGAGGGAGTTGGCTGAGCACTCATTAAACGTAAGACCCGGGGCGAAGCCGGTAAAGCAGCCTCTCAGGTGTTTCGCAGAAGATAGAAGGAAAGTTATTGGGGATGAGATAGCAAGACTACTAGCGGCCGGGTTTATCATGGAAGTACTCTATCCGGATTGGCTCTCCAATCCGGTGTTGGTGGAAAAGAAGAAAGATGATCCGAACGTAGTTGTAGTTTGGCGCATGTGTATTGATTACACGAACCTGAATAAGGCGTGTTCCAAAGATCCATTCCCACTCCGTAGAATAGATCAAGTCATAGACTCGACTACCGGATGTGAGCTACTGTCATTCATTGATGCTTACTCTAGTTTCCACCAGATACCCCGGAATCCGGATGATCAAATAAAAACGGTATTTATTACCCCGTATGGGGCTTACTACTATCGCACTATGTCGTTTGGACTATGTAATGCAGGAGCAACGTACCAACGATGCATGCAAAAGTGCTTGCATGACCAAATAGGTCGGAATGTGCAGGTTTATGTGGATGATGTGGTGATAAAGACCAAGGAAAGCAATACGCTCCTTGACGATATCCGGCAAACATTCGCAAACTTGAGAAGCTTCTGGATGAAACTAAACCCAGAGAAATGCACCTCTGGTGTGCCCGCAGGAAAGTTACTCGGTTTTCTAGTATCTAGCCGAGGAATCGAGGCTAACCCAACAAAAATCCGGGCCATAAAAAGAATGGAACTACCAAAATGCCTTAACGATGTGTAGAAGTTCACAGGTTGCCTGGCATCGTTAAGTCGGTTCGTATGTCGGTTGGGAGAGAAGGCCTTGCCCCTCTATCAACTAATGAAAAAAGCAGACAAATTCACCTAGACGCCACAGGTAGACCTAGCGTTTAAAGAATTGAAGAAAATGCTATCTACCGCTCCAATCCTAGCAGCACCACTACCCAAGGAGCCAATGTTGCTCTACGTAGGCGTGACCAACCGAGTCGTAAGTGCAGTAATTGTAGTGGAGCGCGAGGAAGAAGGAAAGTCGGTGCAAAGGCCGGTATATTATCTGAGTGAAGTATTATCATCCTCAAAACAGAACTACCCTCACTATCAAAATATGGTGTATGGCGTGTATATGTCGGCCAAGAAACTCAAGCATTATTTTGAGGAACACCCCATCAAAGTGATATGTGAGGCGCCTATATTAGAGATAATGAGTAATAAAGATGCAAGTGGACAGATAGCGAAATGGGCGATCGAGTTAGCCCCCTATGAACCGCAATTTGATAGAAGAGATGCTATAAAGTCACAAGCTATGGCGGATTTCTTTGTAGATTGGACCGAGATGCAATACGAACCACCCCTACCGGACTCTAATTACTGGAGAATGCACTTCAACGGATCAAAACTAAAAGATGGATTGGGTGCCGGAGTAGTGCTTACCTCGCCCAAGAAGGATCAACTAAAGTACGTCCTTCAAATCCACTTTAGTGCCTCTAACAATGTTGCGGAGTATGAAGCATTGGTACATGGACTCAAAGTGGTGAAAGAAGTAGGGATATGCCGGATACAATGCTTTGGAGACTCGGATTTGGTGGTGCAACAAGTGTCTAGAAATTGGGATGCCTTGGATGCTAACATGGCCTTATACAGATTTCATGTTCAAAACATAAGTGGATTTTTCGAAGGGTGTGAATTCCATCACATACCTCGGATTGAAAACGAGGCAGCAGATACGCTGTCTAAGTTAGGTTCATCCTGGTAGCCAATCCCACCAAATGTAGCTTTGGAGCACTTGAGAAAACCATCTATCACACAGTCACCCGAATCAAATTCAATTTATATCCCGGCACTCACCGGATCAGGAGCTGCACCTATGGAGATAGAGTGGGGAAGTACCTCAGCAAACCCGGGGACTGATCAGCCTGATCCGACAGGAGTTATGTTGGTAGATGCGATGGAAATTGATGAGGAGCCATTTCCAGTCTGGGCTATACCATCTTGGGACAAGCCAATATTTGATTTCTTGAAAGAAGGAGTTCTACCGGATGATGAGTTAAGCTCAAGGCAGATCCAGAGATGGGCAAAGGCCTATACAATTATCAATGCCGAGCTATACAAAAGGAGTGTGACAACAGTACTACAGCGGTGTGTCGATCCGGAGGAAGGGCTTAACATACTCCAGGATATTCACCAAGGGGAGTGTGGTCACCATGCCTCCTCAAGGGCATTAGTGGCAAAAGCTTTCTGACATGAATTTTATTGGCCCGGTGCTTTGGAGTAGGCAGAGGACTTGGTGAGAAAATGCAATGGCTGTCAAAGATACGCCACAAAAACTCATTTACCAATGTCAGAGCTAAAAAAATATCCCTATTACCTAGACATATGATGTATGGTGCCTAGATATGGTAGGGCCATTTAAGCCGGCAAAAGGAGGAATGACCCATATCCTAGTCATGGTTGACAAGTTCACCAAGTGGATTGAAGTAAAACCAATTCGAAAATGTGATGGGGCAACAGCAGTAAAATTCCTAAGGGATATAATCCTAAGATATGGCTATCCCCATGGCATCATAACTGATAATGGAACAAATTTCACCGAAGGAACATTTGCGAGGTTCTGCCGAGAAAAGAAAATCCGGCTAGATGTCGCCTCAGTTGCCCACCCCGCATCGAACGGGCAAGTGGAAAGATCCAATGGACTAGTTCTGTCCGGGATAAAGCCTCGGCTCATAGAGCCACTGTAAAGATCAGCGGGGTGCTGGATAGAAGAACTACCAGCGTTATTGTGGAGTTTAAGAACAACTCCAAATCGATCAACAGGCTATACGCCATTCTTTCTGGTATATGGGGCAGAACTGTATTACCAGCCGACATAGAGCATGATTTGCCGAGAGTCGCCCAATACACAGAAGCCGAAGTGTGTGAAGCCCCGCAAAATGATGTTGATCTGCTAGAAGAAGCGAGAGAACTGGCCTTGTCCAGATCCGCCATATATCAGCAAAATCTCCGACGCTATCATAGCCAAAAAGTAAACCCTCGAGTCTTCCGGGAAGGTGATTTGGTACTCCGGTTGATACAGCGCACTACTGGCATGCATAAGGTATCCCCAATGTGGGAAGGACCTTTCATTGTAAGCAAACCTTTGCACAATGACTCCTACTATCTTATTGATGCACAGCCCCAGGAAAAGAACAAGGCGGACGGGTCCGGAGAGGAATCCAAAAGACCGTGGAACGTAGGACTACTTCGTCCTTTCTACACCTAAGAGGTGAATGTATCCGAGGTAATCCTATGTCGGTATGTATGTCGGCGATGGGCTTATCAATAAAAACTTTGCCACCCCGAGCAGAGACTCAGGGACTGCCATAATAATTGTCTCCCGTTTTCATATTTTTGTCGGCTTGGTTAATTCTCTTATATCTTAGTTGGATTAGTAATGTGTGAGCACCAAAAACCTAACTCTTCGACTTTGCTGCTGTCTAACAAGAATTGGCTTCATGGCAAGCAAGAGAACAAGTTTGGAATGGCAAACCACATGAAAAATGACTAAGGGAAAGAACTTAAGAGGGCCGATATAGGTTTTTTGACTAACCCTTAGTTTGTTATGCTCACTAAAATGATGGATCATTTTGAGCTAATCCCAAGGTTTCAAGTATTGTTAAATCAATTTTTTGAACCTTGGACTCGTAAGTCAAAAAATTGAATCAGGCTAGACGCGAGCCGAGTCAAAAATTGGGGGAACAAGAAAACGAAACTCGGGGACTTCGCCCACGGTAATCCAGCAATAAAACTTAGTTCAAAACATTAAATTGTAGCACAACCAAACTAAAGTACTTAAATACATTTATGCCCGGCATTCCGGGGATCTGATAAATATGACCAGTGTTTTCTAAGGAGCAGGAATAGCAGACGAATCATCCGTCGATGAAGGAGCTACTTCGGAATGAGGGGGAGGGGCACTAGTCTTGGCTTCATCCTCAGGGTTAACCTCGCCACCCTCCGGGTCCTCGGCCTCGTCGCCAAGTTCGGAGCCCTCACTTTCATTCCCTTCATCTTCAGAAACAACTTCATCATCAACGACATCAAGATAGCTCAGCCTTCATTCCAAGCGTGGCAGAAAGAATATTGGATGAGCTTGTTGGCACAGGCTTTGCGGCACGCGACCCAGTCCGGATCTTCGCACCACTTAAACCCGGTGCGCATGCGAGTGAGCAACCCCAGATCAATCCCTTCATACCACGAGAGAACAAATTGCAAGGCAATGTCGGCCCCAGCCCGTGCGGCAGATTCGTGCCACAAATGCAGCTTCGTATCACACTCCATCAGCTTGGCTATGAAAGCAGAGCCTCTTTTCAGAATATTTTCACCGGGCAAGAAGGAGCTGAACATTCGCGTTGCTGCCGGTATAATATCTGCGCCGTGGTTCTTCACTACCTCAAGACGAGCAGTGAGGCTCACCAGTAGATCCTCCGTATTATACGGGATTGGTTCGGCACCAGGGGCAGCAAGAACACCACGTTGTTCACGGGACTAGGTTACAGTGGCGGCACCGAGCATATCACTTTCTGGGAATTTGCCTAAAAGTGCAGAAGAAATAGTAACTAAGTACCAGATCCGGAGAAATGAAAGTTAAGCAAGGGCAAAAAACTCACGTGCAA
Organism: Avena eriantha; assembly: GCA_910589775.1. NCBI lineage: Eukaryota > Viridiplantae > Streptophyta > Magnoliopsida > Poales > Poaceae > Avena > Avena eriantha. The sequence continues at coordinate 392,413,095 of OU342745.1, forward strand.
TCTGAAAGAGAAGTCACTGAAGCTCGGAATCAACACTACCGTTGTGTTCCTGGAGTTTCTCATATTCAATGGTCACCAACGTCAGCTTGACGTCGGCTCCCTCCAATAAGCTCTTGTCCTTGGAGATTTGCGTGGCTAAACGCTCTTTCTCCTCGGCAAACTCCTGGTCAACCTTCTCCAATTCGAACTTATGTAGGCCCTGAAGCCTCTGAATTTCGGCATTCAACCAAGTGATCTCCGAGTCCTGGAGTTGCAACCGAGCTATTTCGTCATCTTTCTTCTTCAGCTCTGCCTCATGTTTCCCTGTTTGTTCAAGGAGGTGGATCATCATTTCAGGCATACTAACGTTGTCTTCTAGAGAAACTGCAGCAATGTAATGATCCGGAGGACCCAAAGTATGAGTGTCCACCGGATAAAAGAAGGAAACTACAGTGATTATGTGAAGGGGATAAATTTACCTTTGATCTCAACAAGGTTTTTCCGCATGATAATGTTCTCAGCTTCAACCTCGGCTGCATGATTCCGATAGCAATTTAGTTCGGATCACGGTCAACTCGAAGGAACAAAAAGGAAAAGGGGGAAAATCTAAACATTACCCCTATTCTGGTACTCCTCCAAGAGTGTACCATAACGCACTCGAATGTCTTTGTAGGAGTCCAGCAGGCGCTGGAACTCAGCGGATCAACGGTTAGTGGTAATCTGAAATAAGCAAGGCAATGGCAAAGTTCAAAGGCAGAATAAGAATAATTCGAAGTCTACAAGATCCGGGCCAAGTGGAACTTAACCCGGCTCTAGGTGTGTGGAAATTCGAAGTCTACAAGATTCGGGCCAAGTGGAACTTAACCTGGCTCTAGGTGTGTGGAAATTCGAAGTCTACAAGATCCGGGCCAAGTGGAACTTAACCCGGCTCTAGGTGTGTGGATATTTGAAACCTACAAGATCCGGGCCAAGTGGAACTTAACCCGACTCTTGGTGTGTGGAAATTTGAAGTCTACAAGATCCAGGCCAAGTGGAACTTAACCCGGCTCTAGGTGTGTGGATATTTGAAACCTACAAGCCAGGCCAAGTGGAACTTAACCCGGCCCTAGGTGTGTGGATATTTGAAATCTACAAGATTCGGGCCAAGTGGAACTTAACCCGGTTCTAGGGTTGTAGATAATCGAAGTCTACAAGATCCAGGCCAAGTGGAACTTAACCCGGCTCTAGGTATGTGGATATTCGAAGTCTATAAGATTCGGGCCAAGGGAACTTAACCTGACTCTAACTATGTTAAAAGTTGACGCTTCTATTGACAAAAAATAAAATCTGTAAGGAGCATTCGACCGAATAACAAGTTATTACCTCGATGGCTCGGGGACTAGGGGCTATGTCTACAAGTGCTCAGTTACGCAAAGCATCAACAGCTGAGAAAAAGATTTACCTCCATCATCCGACCAGCTAAAGACATAGCCTTGGTAGCGGAGTTCATCTGGGCACTGAACTCGGCCGGGCCGAACTTCTCTGGCAGATCATCTTGAGGGTCGATGAATCCTGTGTTATTCCAGTTCTTCACATACTCAAGGAGCAGTGGACTGTAACTTTCACCACTGGGAGAATAGTTCGCCACAAGGCCCTTCACGTGGGCCTCTCGCCTGGCGGATTGAGCTACAGCGGGGCTGGTATGTAGAACCAGTTGCTGGCTACCCTCTGACCCAGAGGCGGTAGACCTGGATGAAGTCCCTCTAGCTGACCCAGAAGGCTTTTTAAACTTGTCGGATGAAACTTGAGGGGTTGGCTGGAAAATGTCAGTGACGGAGGGAGCCAATGGGGCTTTCCTCTTGGGAGGCTTTGGCTGTTGTTGTTGGTGTTGCTGCTGTTGTTGGTGTTGCTGGTGTTGGTGCTGGTGCTGCTGTTGCTGATGCTGTTGATGCGGGAAACACTGGGACAGAAGAACTTGTTGGGGGCGGCGCCGATGAAACTGGCACCTCAAGACTTGGCGCTGAGGCTGGAGAACTGGGAAGATCCAGCATCGCCGTGTCCGGAGCTACCCTGCTACCCCCCGCGCCGACATTTCCCTCCTCATGACGAGGTGGGCTTTGGTTAGGCGCAGCCGCAGAACCCTCTTGAATAGGGATAAGCGGGCGAGTATCATCGATGCGGGGGGAGAAGGGCTACTCAGGATTGGCGAGGCTATGCCTGAGCCGCTCTGAGGGATAACCCTGGGAGCTCTGGAAAGAAGAAAAGCACCAAGTCAAAAAGAAAGAAACCAATAAGAAACGAAGGCAAGCAAAGGAAAAATCCCCAAGTGTCAGTGCATAAAGACTTACTCATCCACGGTTGGGGGAGCCTGAGGTTTGGGCGCCCTCCGGGCCGTGCTCTTGGCGACCATCTTAGATGAGGCTTTCACCCCGGACTTCTTCTGCCTCTTCTTGGCTAGTGGCACCTCCGAAGCTGCAGTTGAGGTAGCCGCGCGCTTATGGGAAGAAGCAGAGGTCGGACCACCAGTGGCAAGGGGAGGAACGTCGTGGACCTGAACGTCCAGGTTAGCTGAACATTCGGACATAACCACATGCGCATAAGAGATAGGAACCGGATCAAATACCTCGAGGATCTCAACGTCCGAGTCATCATCGTCAGGCCAGTCCCTTAGAGAAGTGGCCTTACCGGCGCTGCGTTTGACGACGTCCGGGGTAGGTAGGAAGGTCTCCGGATCAGACTCCTCCTCGTCCTCCTCGGTGCGGTCCGGCAACCACTTGCTCACCAGCACCTCCCTATCCTCCAATGGCTACTAGAGGAATTTCTGAAAACAAGGCATCAACTGACAAGTTACAAAAATGAATCGACATACAGAGAAGATTCGGAGAACAGGAAAAAGAAAATTTACCTTTGGAGGAGGGTTGTCCTGGGTGAAGGGCTCAAGTCCCCACTCCCAATCCTCGGAGAACTCCTTCTCCACGTTGAATATGGACTTAACCCGGCGGTAAACCACCGAATTATCAGCTCAATGGAAGAAGTCCGATGGGGGTCGAGAGGGTCGCTCAAGTAGCAAATCTTGTGGGCTCGTTTCTGAAGGGGGGAGACCCGGCTGCAGAGAAAGGTAATCATAATGTTCTGCCCCCGGAGATGCTCCTTGAGCAGCTCCTTGATCCGGCGCTCCACTTGATTCGCCAGGGCAGTGGCTCGCTTCGGAATGCTCTCCCAACGCGAGGTATCAGGAGGGCCAAGCTTGAAGGGGAGGAGCCGGATCAAGTCCTCGCTGGTGGTTCTCCATACATAGAAGAAAGTCCGAGCCCAGCCCTTGCAGGATTCGAGTCCGGTGACCCGAGGGAATACTGAGTTCTTCCGGCGAGAAATGGAGGCAGCGCCACACTGGGTCAAGTGTTTATCCTCCAGGGCAAGCTCCTTGTCTGGAACTACGTTCCTTCGGAGACCAAAGAACTTGATCCAAAGTTCTTTGGTTGGCGAGAGGCCGATGTACCCCTCGATGCCAGAAGCAAAGGAGGACAAAGAGGTGATAGTGTTAACGGGGAGATGATACGGTTACATCTTATAGGTGGAAATGAAATCAAAAAATAAATCGAAGTGGGGAGGCCGAAGCCGCATTGAAAATGCGAAAGGAAGACAATGTATTCCCCAGAGTTGGGGGAAGGAGAGATTTCACCGGAGGCGAGGCGACAGGCGATGCCGGTGGGGATGCGGCGCGTGGCACGGAGCCAATCCAGGTCCTCCTCGCGGACGATGGAGCCGTCCCAGTAGCCGCGCCCGCGGCCCTCTGCCCCTTCCTCCTGTTGCGCCACCACCACTGCCTCCGCCTCTGTCATGGTGGAATCAAGGTCTTCGAGGGGGTAATCGGAGTAGAGGTAGCCGGAAGAGGGAAAACGGGAAGTGCAAGGCCCCGTGATGGAAACCTTGAGTGGGAACAGCGGCACAGGTACGAGGGGCTGCCTGAGCGTGGTTGCGGTGGCGCTCGTGCAATAGAAAACTGGCGGCGGCGGCGAGGTTGCTGTGAGAGAGAGAGGCTGGGAAGCGCAGAGGAAATGGGGGAACTTCCCCTGAAATTTCCCCACGTCTCCTACTTAACCGTGCAACACGCGTGTCGTGGGATCTTTTGTGGAGGACACGCCGCGCGCAACGGGCGTGTACGCGGCCAAAACAGCCAGTCAGAGCAAGGCCACAGAAAGGGCTACAAGAGCAAATGATCCCACGATGTGATGTAATGTCACGGTTAGCGAGGCACTGCAGTAAAGAGACATTTACAGCAGTTATTCCTGACATTGCGACAGTAATCGGCGCAATAAATGCGCGTGGACCTTAAAATGAGGCAAAATGATGATTACCCTCCACGTAAGATATGGGGAAGCGTACAAGGGAAGGAAAGGTAACCTGGATAAGCGAGCAAAAGACCCGGCCAGCGAGGAATAACTCGGAATGGGCCAAGGGATCACAAGATGAAAACTCCGGGTTACGAGATAACTCGGCCAAAGAGGCAAAGAGCTGAATACGGGAATCTGTTGTGGCCTTAACAACTAAAAGTCGCTGAGACTGCACCAGCTCTGGGGACTAATGTTGGGGGGATACCCCCGGGTAGGGTAACGCCAGGGTATAAGGGTCGAGTTAGCCGGGGTATAGCGCGGTCAAAGCAAATGCTGACCGGGTCACCTCAAGGCAAGCCGAACCACGGTGTGACCTGGCCCATGGAGCATCTCCTTAACTATGGTCCGGCCGGCATAAATCGTGTGCCGGCCATGCTTGTTTTGCAGGTGACTGGATAAGCCGGATTAGCTATATGCTAGCCAGACTATCTTGTGGCTTCCAAGAGAAGGAATCCCCCGCTGGTCAAAAGGTGGCTTTATTAGCAATAGCATGAGCAAAGCAAAGTAAAGAAGAGGACCAGCGGTTCAGGGGCGACCAAGGTGACGCGGGCAAAGCCGGATGACGTAGCCCGTGTCTGGTGACGCCAAAAGACAAAGCTCCGTTGTGGACTACGTCCAAAGCCCGGACGAGCCGTTAAAGAGAACAAAGAAGCATCTAGCTTTAGTCGAGGAACATATACAGAGAATATGCTGCCACGTGTGCCCTAACTTTGTAACCCGGGCTACCCTATATAAGGAGCACCAGGGCCTCCATAGAGAGGGATCGATCATTTTCTCTGTCTAAGGTAGACCTCTAGGGCTTGTTTGTGGGGAGTAAGAGACTGTGTCTCCTTCTCGCCAACAGCTTGAAGAGCATCTGTAAACACCATTGGTAGAGAATACAAGAACTTCCGTGCGTGGAATCACCATGTTCTCCCTCCCTAGATTCCCCTAGCACTCATTGGCCCCATCTTTAGCCTATCCATGGCATCGGTCGTGCCACCACCACGACAAAGATCTTGAGATTCAGCACGTACAACACATTCCATGAACCACTCCGGTTAGCCAGCTGCTACAATAGAGGGTTGCTGTAGCCTCAAGCCTAGCAGTACTCTTGCACATCACAACCACCAAAAAAGTTCATCACCGCCACCATGGTTCATTTGCCGACTTGCCCATTAACGCAGTTGTCATGCTCTATGATCGATCGAAGCATCACGAGCCACACCTGGATCGATGAGATCTTGGCCAGTGCTACTAGTTGGATCAGATCTTAGAGGAGATAGGCAAAGAGATGTTAGGTTAAGGCAAAGAAAACGGCAGAGGAGAACTCCCACCGTCGGGCGGCCACCTCTAGTGGCAGTGGGGGTAAGGGAGGGTGACTAGAGGGGCCTGCTGCGGTGGAGAGAAGGTTCCCCCGTGTCACCTCTACGAGGGAAGGATGGGTTGTTTTTAGTCCCAGGAAGAAGGGAGGGTGACATAGGAGCCAATTAGCGAGATGTAGGCCGGTAATTGTGTTAAATCAGTAGTTTTTTTTACGGAAGTACACCGATCTATTCATAAACTTCAACAACGGCACAAGAAATCCTTGGACCACCTAGCGACGACTGCATGTACTCGAGCGAACCGAAGGCGCACCGTCCTCGGCCCTCCCTCACTAATGTCAGGCAAAACTTACCGTAGTAGAACTTGTTGTAGTAGATAGACATGAAAGTTGGCATGTTAAGGCCCCCAAAGGACCACCGCACAAGAACAATAATCCTCACCAACGAAGAGAAGCCTAGATTAGAAGGAATGCCGACAAAAACTAGCGGGAACCGCCGAAAACACCTCCACACATCCTCAACAACGCTAGACGCTCCGCTGGGATGGGGATAAGATGGGAAGGAATTTATTCCATCTTCAGGGAGCCACCCCCGGCACGCCTTCCTGAGTAGCATTCAAACCCTAGCCAAACTAGAGAATACATAAAAAACGGAGCCCTCCCGCCGACAAGGACCGGGATCCACCATGCCTCCATGGCTCGAAGGCCACTAGGAGGTGAGGCAGATCAGCGACGGTGCCAACGGGAGGATGGAACCCTAGTCGTTGTTTCGCGGGAGTTGGGAAATGAAGTGATCGCTTCCCATACCCTCTTATCTTTTTTTCTCTCAATAAGCAGTCGTATGCCAGCTCGATTAGTTCGGCAACACATTTCGTTTCTGTATTAAATAAATTTTTCTAAGCACCAGACTGCGTTCATTAAGAAAGCACGAATTGATCAAACCAAGAAAAATGAGACACTATGTACGCCATCCTCCACGACAAGTTTTCTGGAAAAACTAATGATTGGAGTGGTTCCAGTTAGCTAAGATGAATTTTGAATGGGTATTGGTCTATTCTAGCTAGCTAAGAATGAAACCATGCCATTCAATCCATCATGTGGGCAATGTTTGCAGAAGTACGACCAAGGTTCTCTGATGGCTTCCTCCTCCACCTACCGCTTAGTACTTCAGAAAAATGAGGGAGCAAGGATAGAATACATGATGGGAAGACGAAGCCCATGCATGCCGGCTCTGCGAATTACTAAACGACGACCTGATATATCCATCCCAGTAGTATTGGTCAATATATAATCTCGTCCTTGCCATAATTAAGCACATCTTTGCTAATAAAGTCATGTTAAGCACGCTTTACCGTCAACTTGTGCGGCCTGGTTGGTGGAGCTGAGCTTCCAATGCAAGGAGTCGCGCTCATCATTGGCCTCAATTGCATTACTGTAATACGTATTCAGGGTCAAGTCTGGATTTCAATTCATATATGCTAGTAGTAGCTGTCAAGTACAGATAGGCAATGACTGTATATACTTCTGAAACTAATTAGGTGCACAAATAATTCCAAGTCTGTATGTGAACATGCATGACTCAGTGAGATGAATATGACTAGCAGTTAGCAAGGTCAATCAATTTGCCATCTGCATCTGATTAGTACCTATATATACAACCCTTGATGAAGGATATATACAGAGCACAGCATCACTAGCTAGTTCTTCGTATACTCTCCGCGCACAGGATTGCTCCATCAAGCGAAGAAGCAAGGAAAGATGGGGAAGCAGGTTTGAGTTCCCGACTTCCCGTAGCTAGAGTATATAATATGTGTAAATGGTCAATATTTATTTGTGCATCTCAAAATTCAAAAACTAGAGTTTATATTTATATATAGCTATATCATTTTTATGGGATTAAGCTTCTTCCGTTCATTACAGATCAGTACTTCTAGTTTCCAGAGTATCGATAGGGGTAAAATTAAGTTTACCCTATTAGTTCCAAGAGCATTAGTTGGGGCACTGCGTCCACTTGTATCTATCTATCTATCTATCTATCTATTATAGACTAAAAGCAATATAAGAGTGTGTTTCGAGGCACTACGTCGATCCACATCATCCGAACTATTTTTAGTTGTTAGATTTGGAATATGTGGCCAGGATTTAATGAGATCTTATTAATTGTGTAACCGTTTAGTTCCGGCTGTCACGTATTATATCAAATAAAATTGTGAGTCCGTTCGGAATAAAACGTACACAAGTTAGGTAGCACCGTGTGAAAATAAAATAGCACACCAGAATATTATAGTTACATAACACGGTTTATATCCAGGGGAGCACTACACGCCCAATAGGTTCCACCTCCAATACGCTTCATCTGTTTGGGTCACAACGTGTGTAGTCAGTTATACTTTTTTTTTCGAAATTCCACCGATCTATTAATAATCATTAACAACAGTACAAAGAGTCCTAAAATTAATAAAAATTACAAATATGTCATTGGACCACCTAGCGACGACTACAAACACTGGCACGAGCGAAGGCGTGCCGCCGTCCTCGCCCCTCCATCACCGGAGCCGGACAAAGCTTGTCATAGTAGAGCTTGTTGTAGTAGACGGACGGGAAGTCATCGTGCTAAGGCCCCAAAGGACCAGCGCACCAGAGCAGCAACCATCGCCGAAGATGAACAACGTAGATCGGAAGAGACTGACCTCAAAACACACGTACGAAAAACGACCGGATCCCAAGAAACCCGTCGGACACATGACTTCACGCGCCCTTCGCTGATGCTAGACACACCACCAGAGCAAGAATAGGACGAAAAGGATCTTATTCTGACATCAGAAAGTAGCCGCCGTCTCAACATCCTGAAGAAGACACTAAAAATAGTCTAAAGAAAACTATACATAATTTGCACAAAAAGGGTACTGAGACCCACTACACGCCAAGAGTTCTTTCTTTATTTAATCAAGAGAGTCTAGGTTCAGTTGGAAAAAAGTTAAGTCCATATGTATATAAATTTTAAAGTGATATATCCATATATATTAATATTAATTGAGTATATATACATAAATAATAAAAAACAAATCTATTACTTTCTAATATCCATAATAATTGTCGGGACTTTAGTTTAGTTTATCCAAGGTGAGTCCATTAGGAAACATATAAAATGTGGAGGAAACATCTCATATTTAGAGCAATGCTAGCTTAAATTTTGAAGTGATATATCCATATATATATGGATATATCACTTCAAAATTTATATATATATATATATATATTAATTGAATATGTATACATAGATAATAAAAAACTAATCTATTATTAATCCATATATATATATGGATATATCACTTCAAAAAATATATATATATATTAATTGAATATGTATACATAGATAATAAAAAACTAATCTATTATTTCCTCTGGTCCATAATAAGTGTCAAAACTTTAGTTCAATATAGTCCAGATTTGAATTAAATTCCCGACACTTATTATAGATCAGAGGAAGTACTAACTCAAAGGTAAGTATATATGATATACAAACATTTTAATCCGCTTACGAGATTCCATACCAACTCTTCTACCATAACTTCAGTTATGGGTACTGCGATCGATCATGACCCTGAGCAGACACACTCATGGTAACCACTTGGTAATCTGTGTTACCGTAAAGTGTCATGCTCATCCATGCAATCAGGCCTAGCACAACTCATGTTTGATTTGTTAATCTCTCTAGAAGGTGCAATCGGTTGGGTCGGCCGTGAACAATGTCTCCGATAGTTATCATCATTTACCGACAAGAGAAAATATTAACATGTTTGATTACAATTTCCATGTATGTAATGTTATCTATATTTTTTGTTAGTGTCATCCGATAATTACGCTACTATAGTTTACGAGAACGCATGCCAAAAGAGGCATTAAAGGGTTAACTTCCTAACTACGGTTTCAGATAGCGTCAGGGTACTTACTGGAATATTTGCAACCATCACAGTCTATAGTAGGTCTGAGTTAACTATTGTTTGAGTATTACTTGGTTGGTATTGCCTTTATTTTCCTGACATATGTTATACAGAGAATTATATTCATACTGCGTTGGCCACGACCAAAGTCTAACGATTATATAAGTGAAGACCCAAGTTAATCATGTTTAGTGTTTACCTTTGTTACACACCTAAAGAAATTTAATGGATACACAAATTATTTATAAATTTTGGAAATATATGGTTGGATGTTCTATGCTCTATTTGCATGCTACATGAATTCTATGTTATACGATAACAACAAAAATATTCATTATACTATCAAAATTGAGAATACCACTATTTCATTTATCAACAACATTATTCGTGTGTGTTTTTACTAAACACTAGCAGGTAACATGCATTAGATAACTAAGGAAACAAATAAGGTATGGATATACAACTTTGTCTGCTCTGATCCAAATTCTCACATTGGTGTAAGAATACATATTCATGACCAAATTTGTCGTCGTACCTTAAGATTTTTGTTTTACAAAGATTAGGCGAACAATATTGGGGTACTTTGGTAGGTTTGAGCTCCGTGTTATATTTAAGAAGGTTGCATATTTGCCATAAAGTAAAAAAAGAGAGATCAAGACAAGAAGTACATAGAGTGGAGGTCTGTTGGTAGGTCATTAGGGGGAACAATGATCTTATGGAAATGCGGCAATAACAATATATTTTATTGATAGATAAATAATGCACTAATGAAAGGTTTCATCTACGATATTGACACGGACTGGCAAACTTTTATTTAAGAGACTAAAGGATTTGTGATAGCACTAAATTTTATGTCGACCATGTTTCTGTTTCATTTATATTTAAGTGTACATGTTATTGCTATCATAGTTTTTATTTTGTTTGTGCTTTATCATGTCAATGAAATAATTGATCTACAGTTTTGGGTACTATGACGCATGTTACCAATGAGTATTAATAACCAGTTGAGAAGAATTTGTTGGTGCAATTGGAGTAAAAACATTATTGTGGACATGAAGTAAATTTGTGACATGTTAAAATGATGAATATATGCCATCAAAGTATTTTTTTTAACATGAGTATGTTATATGAATCTAAGTTTCTTCCAAGTCATTGTAGTTATCTTGAGACAACAAATGCATGTTAGATGAAGAATATATATAACACCTACATTGAAGAGAATGAGATGAGAAGAAAGACAGTACAGTTTCCAAATAGATATTCTAGAACATGTCGTAATGACTACTCTCCACAGATTAATTGTTTCCACATATACACACATGCGATATTTTGGCATTTTTTCCTAGCATCTATGGTTGATTTGTCCCTAGAATTTTATGTTTGAAATATCAATGACACCACAAACACATCTCACGAACAAGTTCAACACGCTGAAGACGAGGGCCACCTTGCTAGTTATATACTAAAAACAATATAAGGTTGTTTTTCGATCCACCACGTTAGTCCACATCACCCAAATTATATTAACCACCGGATATATAGTTTAAGGCTAAGATTTAATTAATCCACGTCTACCTTATCTCAGTTTACGCAACACATCAAATAGATCCGCCCCGTACCAAATCTAAACGAATATAAAGAAACACCGTCCTGTACAAGATCACAGGATGACCAGGAAAAATCACCGTCGAAAAGGAACACGAGATTTGTTTAACCCTAATAATCTCCAATATAAGAAAACACAACAACAAGTGCAAAGCCGTAGCTCTATCTCCGCCGCCATGCATGGCCTCTTTAACGTCTTCGCCATCCCTGCTCCTCTCTCCGTATATCCAATGTCGGTCAAGGGAGGCGATGGGTGTAATTAAACCTACACACAACGTCGACGATTCACACCCCTGCACTAGAGATATGCGACCAATTTTCAGCGATCCACATCCTGCCACAACAGATATGCTCTTGCATGCTCCTTAAATTATTTTATTCTATACAATCCTTCCGTGTGCCTTAGGTATAGCTAACCGATCGACCGATAATACTACGTACGTGCCTTATGTGCTCCATAGGAAAATGTCCGTGCATGCATAGTTAACACTATCTTTACCTTTTGATCGGTTGATAGAGGAAATGCTCTCTAATGCATGAGTATTATTCCCCACAAATAGAAGTTACTATGTTTAGTACTGCAGGGCTTCAAGGTCAGAAATAGAAGTTATATTTAGTACTACAGGGCATGCGCATCGCGATAGAGCGGTGCAAGAAAAAAAAACAGGTCAACTAAATCTTTTTCAAATGTTGTAGTTATTTTCTAAGGAAGCTTGATATAATGTATTTTTAGGCACTGTTCACTGTTCTCCACATGAAGTATTGTCGTATGGTGGATTTATATTGGACCCAATATTTGACAACCTTACTGTAGGGGAATCAGCTAGGGTATATTGGACCCAACATGAGATGACACATTTTGATCCCAGGAGAAGTAAATACACATGCATGTTACAGTTTAAGAAACTATATATTATATATAAATTGAAAAATCATGGGAAAGACAAAAGCGAAGCACAAAATAAAACGAATACATCACGTTTAAACGAACTGCTGGATTCTGCAAAATGTCCCATCCAACACAAGTGCAATGGATTTCGATGGTTAGCAACCTGAGTCCGGGGATACACGTGAGATATCACACATATGTCCACACATTTGGTGTCAAATACGAGTAATTAGGCATGTTTGTGCACAACGGGAAATGACAACTCCAAAAATAATGTAAATAGGGAAACCCAACAGTCAGAGAGCATCGTTTCAGAAGAAGTTGCCATCAAGGGTTTTATCTTTGGTGTTCATTGTGTAAACTTTGCGGTCTTTCTTATTCAAATAATATTTGTAATAATTATAGAGTTCCAGACTGTAAAATTTATTTATTTTAAGACTGTGTATTGTGGCTTTGTAATGAAATATTGTGACATTGTGGCACCCATACTAGGAAACATATGTTGGTGACTATGTCGGATGAATTTGGTAATGCCAATGACTGAGTTGAAGTTCATAGAAAAATCATTGAGTGACTAAAGATAATTTTTTACTATGCCATCCAGGTATACTATCATTTACATGGAAAATTATTAATATGTGAAAAAACGACGGTTTGTTAAAGATAAAGTTTTGCTACTATGCCATCTAAGCATTCTACTACATGACAAGTCATTAATATTTGAACGAGAGTGTAAAAAAATCGCACTGAAAAGTGGTACATGGAGGCAAAAGAGTAAATGATGACATATAAACTTAACGGTACATGTCTAAATTTTAATTTGTCCGTCCATAGAAATATTGAGAATTTTGAACTACTACTACTCCCTCTGCCCTGAATTATTGTCGAAGATTTGTTTAGATATGCATGTAGCAAGACGCGTTTTAGTGTATACATACATATGAATCTGCACAAAATTGTGTTGTCTGATTTGAGATGGAGGGAGTATCTCCTGAGATATACGTAATTGTTACTAATTTATTTGCAACATACACATACAAAATAATACTCAAATCACACCTTGCACAGTATGTTCATGTGTAAATGCCGTGTATTGTGGAATAAAGAGAATAAATGGTGTAAAAAAGTCTGGATACAACAACAAAAATGATTTCACATCTATAATTTGTATGGATGTAAATGTCGTGAATTATATAATTCCTTGCCATTATGGTGAAATATTTGTGGTGTATTTACTTTGTCAAACACGGTGTCTTATGTGCTCTGATTCAAAAGATAAACTCAAATTTAAGTGTGTCTATTAAACATTTTGAAAATATTCATAAGTTTCATGTGTTTTTTCCCTGTTTATTTCTGGCTAATATTATGCTCATTTGATGTAGCAAACCGTGACGCTTACTCCATGTGTACTTACTTTTCCTGCTTACTGGGTTTAGTCAGAGTTAAACGGTGTCAACTATATAGGAAAAATATTAACATCATCAATCTGAAGTCAATATTATAATAGTAATCATGAATTATACATTTGGTATTATAGATATTGATATTTTTCAATATAATTTGAAAAACTTTACAAATTTTGAATTTGATTAAACCTAGACGCATTACAATTAAAACAGAGGGCTCAATCACACATGATAAATAGGAAAAAAGATAGAGCCAAAAACATATGAAACAGACAAATACACCCAACCACTAACATGGTAGAACCTGCATTCTATATGTATTTAAAGATTATCTAACCTTTAGTGTATTATGTTTATCTGGTGTACCACCTTTGACACATCTTCATAGATGTACATAAACATAACCAACGTATGGCTCTAATGGTCCTTGATATGGACCAGAGCTTTCATATCAATCAACATTATTTATATTTAATTTTTCTATTTTTTCTAAGTATTATTTATATATTTTTTATTACGGTTGACCTGAGTTTACCAATGAAACTTTATTTATGCGTACTATTACAACATCACTTTCAAATCAAACTTATGTACATTGATGTGGTTGTGTTTTACAGACGACGCAATGAAGTTCACATCTTAAAGATATTTCCCATGCATGGCATATATTCTTCTTAGCTAGAATTTTACGGTGTCTATATAATTGTGTTATTCTATCACATAATTTCATATCTACAAAAACATTAATTTTCTGTTACTTTAGACATACTAAGGATGATGCCCTCGCAAATGTGAAGGCCACCCCTCTAGTTTGGTCTAATAATTGATGAAGTGCACAATACTTGCAACAAAAGGGGCATAATATTGCATCCTCGTGATTTAAATTCTGGTTAGATTTGAAGCCATTAATTATTTTCCATGCTCGTATAGGTCATCAGTACTGCTGATGAGAAGGTTAAAGCGACAGTCACCTCAAGATTTCCCATGGTCCCAAGTGGGCGGCAAGGTGAATTCCTTCCAATGCTGGTGCGGGTTGAGGCCCCACCAGTAGTGAAGCAGCATGTTCCGATTGACCTTGTTGCTTTGCTTAATGTCAGTGGTAGCATGAACATGGAAGCGGCTCCTGGGGCGAGTACGACTTCGAGAATGGATCTACTGAAGAAGGCCATGAAGTTTGTCATCCAGCATCTGCATGAAGATGATGGACTAGCTATCGTGCCATTCAACGATAAGATCGTCACACAGAGCACCGACATGTTCAGAATCTCCGGCCAACGGGTAGCTGCTCAAAATAAGGTTGATAAGCTCGTGGCTAAGGGCGAAACTGCGTTCGCTCCAGCATTGGAGCAGGCCGTGAAGGTAATTTTATTAGATTTATCGTCGAAATAAGATATTTATCTGCTAATCCAATGGACTCTATTATACAAGCAGTATGTAGTTTGAATCCTCTTGTACACCTCCAACACGATGTATTATACAATAATGAGGTCTATACTGCAAGCGGTAAATGGTTCGATTTTTTTGGGTGGGGCCAACATGCGATTCCTCTCAAACTACACCCCATAAATAACATGCTAATCAGATAAATTAGGAAACATATAAACCGATCATCCCGGCCCATGTGGAACGAGTAATAAGAACTGAGATTGAATCACAAAAGAAAATGTAGTGCCTCACATATATAACTATAGAAAACTGAAATAGAAATTAGAAAAATGATTCAAGTTCTTTATTTGTTCTCAACCAACTAAGAGAAAAAATCATAAAGTAAACTTATATTTTTGTACTAAATTACACTCCCTCCGTTCTTAAATATAGGACTTTTGGGGAGTTCAATTTGAACTCTCAAAACATCTTATATTTAGAATTAGAGGTAGTAAAAATTAGTTCAGTACTCATAGGCTTGTATAGTTTACAAAGGCTCATATAATTCAACTATATACGGTAGCTTGGGTGAATTCTATACATGTAAGGTTGATTTCCGTAAATCATTGCTGCACACAACTCTTGGGGTGGTTTTGACATTCACGTTGAGCGTAAACAAATTATAGTTAGCCAAAAAAACTTAAATCATGTACTTTATCCTCTTTAAAATACTTTATTTACATCGCCTCAAGCTAAATATTCACGGGCATGCGTGGAAAAAAGAGCTAACAATCTGGTGGGTGGATTCACAGACCCTGGATGAGCGCACCGAGAAGAACCGTTTGGCAGTAATCATGCTCCTGACGGATGGACTGGACAACAGGAAAATCGCAATGTACCCTATCCGCCCTGACCTCCTCAAGAAGTATCCGGTCCACACCTTCGGTATTTGCACGCACGAACCCAATGTGCTGCTCTCCATCGCCCAAGAATCAGGTGGCACCTACTCATTCATCGACGACAAAGAGCCTTCGCCGTCTTCTTAGGAGGGCTCAACTCCATCGTCGCCGTGGATTTGTCGCCGTGGACATCGTCGCCGTCTTCTTAGGGGGAACCTCTACTACTAAGCCACCTCCCCTTAGCTTGGTCGGGCAGAAGCAGCTGGCCTGGACTAACCTGAAGCACCAGGCCCAAGCCATAGTCGCTCAGACGCAGGATACGGACCTCATCCGTCTCCGAGATGAGTTGCTTGCCACCATCGACAAAGCAATGCAGCGAGACATATACCTGGTACGTGCACTATATACTCCTTAAAACATGCTTGTCTAGTAAGTACGTAGTACGTTGACTGAGTTCCACCATTAATAATTGAGCATATATATATATGCAGGCCGCCGTGGGCTCGTGAGTGGGAAGATCGAAACACCGCTCCTTCGTCGGTGGGGTGCGATATGTGCACCAGATCGTCTCTCCAAAACACCGCTGCTATGCTAGTTCTTTTTGATCTCCAATGTGTCGTGTGCCTCCCTTTATTTCCTTGTGTTGCTTTGTTATTCACATCATTGCGATTCTGGTCGGAATCATACCGTTCGACCATATGTACCAGTTGTTATTGAACTACTATCATTTCCTTGCTGTTCACTTATGCACCGAGTTCTTGTGGTTTGTGCTGGAGAAATTTCTGATCTTTATTTCGCATTCCTGTGTAGTAGTATATTCTAAGAATACATATGAATTATTTAATTTTCCAGAGGACCTTTTCAAATCGGCCGTTTCATTACTTACGTGAAGAAAATAAGTTCACTTACAAAGCCACAAAAGTAATTAAAAGGAGAGGCCAAGAGGGGACGCCCTCGCGCACTTCTGGAAGCCGCTGTGAGTATTGTGTGTTCGGCGAACACCCACTACAGGGCAAGTACCTGCCCAGCACTAAGCCAGAAAGACAACAAAGTGACCAAAAGTATCATACTACTCCTTCTGTTCTGAAATATAAGATGTTTTAGCTTTGTGAAGCAAATGTATCTAGATGTCTAAAATAGAGGGAGTACTATATTACACCAACAACGCACACGCACGCACGCACACGCGCACACACACACAATCCAGATCTATGCTTCGACAACAACCAAGGTGACTGGTCTCGGAGAGACAAAACCTTCAGCATCCTATCCACTAGACCACCACATCACGGGCAAGCAATTTGAAGCTGTTACGATCCCTCTGAATCTAACCACTCGTACCAGAATGATTAGAGGATTTGGGGGTAGTTCTAGTTTCAACGATCTGGTGTCAGAGGAGGGGATCGGCAAACAGGCCTCTATAGATGCGGCTACAATGTTCGTTGTTGTAGAATTGTGAAAAAATAGATTGTATTGATATTGCAAAAGGTTATTACATTGTGAGCCCTTAGGCTGTTTATATAACTAGCGAGATGGCCCTCGCAAATGTGAGGGCATTGTCTTTAGTTTGTCATAAAATGTCTGATAAATCATTAGAACTTAATTATGTTTATAATATATCTCGGGAGAGAGTAGAGGTCTAACACCTACATAAATACTATACTAAAACAAATTATCTTTTGCTGAAAAATTTCTTTGAAATTCGTAAATGAATGATTATTTTCCCATTCTTTAGAAAAATATATTAATAATCGCATGTCTCATTTTTTTAGAAAATCTGTTTTCATGGTTAAGAACATTATTAGGGTCATCCTTAGCAGTTCAATATGTTGTTTAGCTCATAATTATAATGTATCATCAAAACAAATTTATATAATAATGTGAAATAAGATAACTACCCGTGATTAATTGATATGCCATGGAAAACAATAGGTATTTTAATACCGGTTGCTTCTGACAATTCTTTATCTCATTTAAATTATTTTTGATATCTCCCTCGACCTCCAAATATGCGACCTTTTAGACTACAGTCAAACTGAGAGGAGTTTGACTACATGTTTTGCTACAACAGGGTAGATTTGAAATGGGGGTAATATGATGTTCTTATTATTTTATTGAACTATCTCATCTCTATCACCAAGTATAGTTAAGTGATATACTCATATGTATTCCGTGTCACAAATCATGACTACGAAAACATGCCTAGCATAGTTGTTCACATCAATTCAGTGTATATTTTATACATGATTTTTAATGTCCATCCTTACAAATTTCAAAGAATTATAACTTATGAAAAAATTAATACAACAATTGAATTCGGTAGGGATGCCAATAAGAAGTTAAAGATATTTTGATAGTTTAGGACATTGACATTGACATCTATACCAATAGTGAAAGAAAATATTCTTTAGCCAATTTACTTTCTTCATTCCAAAATACACGGGGTTCTCGGACTTGGATGATAGTCTGCAACTACAAATTGTAATTTTTACCTTCATTTTTCTAGCTATGTTGCATATAAATATATAACATTTAAATCTATTTCTGGACAAATGAATGTCATTGTAATAATTCATATTTCTAAATATTTTTTGTGGACACCCAAAATAGCATAGTATCTTTTAGTTTATATGTTTTCATTTACTCGTTTACTTTTGTGCACCGCTTTTTAAGGAAGATTTTCTAAACTATTATTCACGTCTTATTGGTTTGTCGATAAATGCTTGGATGACATAGTCCTGAAAAATCTGTGTTTTTAATCAGTCGATGATTTTCCTATGTTGTTCCACTCCCTCATTGGCAATACCAAATTCCTGCCATGCGGTCATCAACATACACTTCTTTTTAGTAGCGCGTAGCATCAAAATTTTCATCATGATCCGACAATTGATACTATTTTTCACCAAAGGTTAGGCCTGAAATGTGTTTCCATATATACAGAGTACAAAGTGATATTTCTTTTCCTTTCCTAGTCTACTGGAAAGTTTTCTATGAAATATAATTCCAAAAATGAAATAACATAAAAATAATAAATCCTAGAGACTCGGGTTATGCAAATTTACCTAAAGAAGTGATATTTTGTTTGGACCGCAAGTTCTACACTGTGGACATTGAAGATAAAACCATGACTCTCAACTTCTTCTTAAATGATGCTTTTTGTCGATTGAGTTTTTCTATTAAATTCTTTAATTAGTTGTCGTTCTATCTAATGCCTAATTACCGATGATGATTTGACAGAAAATATATAGATATCTAAGTGATATCTCGTGACTTTTCCTTGAACTCGGACAATTTTCAGATCGCCATCAGAACCCATTGCACTTGTAGGATGGGAACCATAAACCAACCTAGACTTTTTGTTATGCATTATTCTTATTTTCTACTTCGCTTTTTCTCATGGTTTTTAATATATAATATTTATTCAGAAGAGAATGTCTCCTATCTTGTAATAAAAATCCCGCATCTCAAACACAAATCCACCAACGGAGATTTAGTCTTAGAGATGTGAATTAGAACAAAGTAGCAGTTGATTGAAACCAGCGACCAACTTGGGACGCTTAATTATAAAATACATTACATTAACTAAAGGAAATTCGAAAATAATTGGATTATATTAAGAAGACCTTGTTTTTGCATAGCTATATCAGGCTGCATAAGCTGAAGTGAAGTGATGTATCTGCGTTGATTCAATTAGTCGTGTTATTCATTGAGAAGAGAATTATAATTATTACTGTACTAAACTCAACCTCAATGAAGAGAATTATAATTATTACTGTACTAAACTCAACCTCAATGGGAAATAATACCCGTCGGAGCATCGCCTATATCAACCGATTAATGGATCAAGAAAAATTCCTAAGGGCGTTATTCATACATCAATCAGCTAGCTGTACCTCCGGCAGGATTGTACGGATCAATTTGTGGTTCGGTGCACTTTTACATAACAAATTAATTTACCATGCATAGATGACCAGTTGTACTTACGGGAGAATCGGTCGTATCTCTCTGGTGCCGGCTGGGTACCATCTTCTTGGATGGAGCGGCCTTGTTGTGCAGCTATTCCTCTGGAAATACGAAGAGATGGGCATGTTCGACGTCGGGCCATGGCAGAGGAGATCGAGCCAGGCCTTCTCATCGCGCTAAAGATTAGGGTAAAGGCTTCATTGTGATCGTCGATTGGATACGGGACCGTCGGGACGGCAGCGGCAGGATGTGGGTGTTTTAGGCCGTGTCAGTTCGGCTTTTCACGTTTTATCTCGTACGACCATACAACGTGTCAAATCCATATCAGCTGGACTATGTACACATTTACGTGACTTTACGTTTCGATAAATCCTAACCACAAATTTTAGATCTAACTATCATATTAATTTTGGTTGATGTGGTTTAACCTGGTGCCTCGAAAAACACCCTTATATTCCTTTTAGTATATAATAGATATTAGAAGACTTGGGGGCAAGAAGACTAATAGAGATAGATTTAGATTACAATCTTAAACTACCAAATATAGTCCAAACCGTGATATACTCTAATACTCCCCCAAAGTCGGATCGGTAGTGACGCGAACAGCCGAAGCGTCACAGACGGTCTGACTGGAGCACAATCCGAAGGCGCGAACTGAAGAGGTAGCCAGTGGATGCCGATATCGATGTAGCCGGGTGTGGGGCGATGTAGTCATGGTCGTTGGTGTCGTTGGTAATGTCGTCGTTGTTGATGAAGTTGATGATGTCGCTGTGTTGTGGTCGATGTTATCGTTGAGCCTGGAGAATTCACCGTAGTAGTTGAAGTAGACGTAGTTGGATTCGGAGTAGTCGAGGTAGGCGACACGCCTTGTCAAGCTTGCCAAACTCGGGAGCATGCCAGGGACGAATGAACACGTCGATGTTGCCAATACCAGACATGCCAAGACAGAGACCATCACGAGCCATGTGAGCCAAAGCCGGAGGGAGCAGCAGAGAAATTCTCCGTGAACGGTCGGTGTGTAGAAGTTATCCGCCGATTTGTCGGAATAGATGAAGTAGCTGCAAGAAAAAAATTGATTAAGTAAAAAAATACAAACTAGACTGCGACTATGGCGGTGAGGTCGTGGTGGACGTAGACGAAGAGGTAGTTGTTGATGGAGATTTATTGTAGCGGTAGTTGATTTCGAGGATTTAGACCTGTTTTTTTTTGCTTGTATGAGCGCGGCGTCGCTCGTGGAGAAGTAGAACTTGTTGGCGTTGACGATGACCATGACTGGTGGTGGCAGCGACGATGCGGTGATATTGTTATAGTAAATGGTTGTCGGCGATGATGACCATGGGTGATGAAGGTGTAGGCCTTTGTTGATGGCGAGGCGCGTACTCGGGGACGTGTGTCCCGGTCGACGTTGGCGAAGATAGGCCGGCGTGGTGACGACGTGAGGACGGAGAAGTCAGATGCATCGCGTAAAGGCGTCCCTTGGGGCGCCGCGCGGAGCCTCCTTGGCACCATTGTTGACGATGATTTGCCGGAGTTGAGTCAACGCCGAGGTTAAAGTAGAGACATGTGACGACATGCGGTTGTGGACGACGCAATCCGATCTATGATCAACGAAAGAAGAAGAAATGCCAGTCAGCGGCCGGCGAGAATTTTTTGGCGAAATAAGGTCTAATCTAGTATTGTGCGGGCCCGAAGGAGAAGGATCTCCCCAGGGGCGGCACGGCGGAAGCGGTGGCGGCTAAACCCCAGGCCGAGGAGCGACACGCCCTGATACCATGTAGAATTGCGGAAAAATAGATTGTATTGATATTGCAAGAGGTTATTCAATCGTGAGCCCTCAGGCTGTTTATATAGTACTAGAAGACTTGAGGGCAAGAAGACTAATAGAGATAGACTTAGATTACAATCTTAAACTACCAAATATAGTCCAAACCGTGATATACTTTAACAGCTATCATCTTCAATTCTTCATCACCTGCTGAACCCTAGCTTTGAGCTGATCGTTTTGTCACCGCCTTTGTGCAAACCTGCCTAGTACAAGCTAAAAAAGCACATAGTAATAATGATCACCGAAGGGGATCTAAGCACGTAGCCATCAAAAATCACTTTGTTTCTAATAGTCCAAATAGCCCCAGTAAGAAAGGTATAAAACTTTTCTCTTGTAGGAAAATCCGCATACATCCACGCAAAACTTTGCCATAGAGAATTGGGACAAGAAGAGATCCAAAGAATAACCCCAAAGACCCCCAAACAGATTTACCAACACTGCAAGAGAAAAACAAATAATTGGAATAGTTTCTATGTTATTGCAAAAGGATCAAGTAGTGATAAACTACCTAATACATTGTTTGTATGTTTGTAGTTTAGGTCTCTAATCCCTGACCTGCACGGTGTTGTTTACTGTGTCCATGTCCTTGTAATTGATGTACACAATCCCAAGATTGCTACCTAATATAAATACAACGCTAGACCTGTAAGTTGGGCTGTGGGGATACTCTCTGTTAAGAAAAATTAGGTTTTGGGTACTGGATCGACAACCCCAATCGGGTGCGGCCTAATCTTTATATATAGGGGTACATGGCCACATGGGTACAGCTAGTGTATATAAATACCAATACAAAGGTATTATACAAAGTTACATACACAGTCTAATACAGAGTTTGGTCCGATTTAGGTTGATACTATGAAATAGTATGAGTTTGACGAAATATGATGGATGTATTATTGAGCCTCATGGATGGATATATATAGGCATATATGGGATCATCTTGAAGTACAAGTCAAGTTAGGACTATTTGGAAACATATCCTAACTCTATCTAAACTACCATAACAACCGAATACTCTAACACTCTGCATTGAGATCCTTCACTCCACCATGCATCAACATCATCGCGGAGAGAGAGAGAGAGAGAGAGCGAGAGAGATTCATTCTTGTAAGGATAGGGTTGTAAATTCTACTCATACTTTTGATTAAGAAATTATGTTTGGATATTTCTTTTTATTGTGGCTTGCTATGCTAATATCGATATGAACCTTATTTATATAATCATTATATCTTTGTGTTATTCTTCTCTCATGTGCGATTAAATTTCACTAGGTGTGGGGATGTAGGAGATTGGTGATATGTGTTATGCCTAACCCTTTTCATCCATTCTGATAAGTATTATTATTAATTATAGGATTGAGCACCCATGTTATCTAAATGCTTGTTGTCTAATTAAGGGCCTAGACATCATGATGCAGAGACCTACATAGGAAAGCTTCTTGCTTAGCAAATCTATGACCTCCAGGTGATAGGTGTTGGTATCAACAAGGATCTACTACAACTCGAGGAGCACAAGAAGCCATAAAATGTAATGTATTGGTTCGGTCTCACGATCTTAATTGTTGTGCTAACCATTATCGGTGGTAACGAAGAGCAGAAGAATAGTATCAAACAATTCCAACATGAGGACTTCGGTTAGGGTAACTCGCCTATCTATTACTTTCAATATGAAAAATCATTATCACATATGCATTCCATTTGGCCCACACATTATCACCATGAATTGAATCTCTCCACGGTTAAGCATTCGTGTACAGGAAAACCTCATTAACATCATCATCTTTACTTATAGTATTATTTATAAAGCTCTTTTCAACAAACTTTTCACTACATAAATTGATTTCACCCTTTTCCATAATTCACTCAAGACCTCGTCAAAGCTTTTACTGTGCTCTTGCAGGCATCAGGTGTCATCCATAATACAGAGGCACAAAATATACACTCTCCCTATCTCTCTATTTTAAAATAAACCCAACAAAGTAAATTATTGGGAACATTTGAGAATACTATCTTCTAAATCAAAATAAAACTTCTAAAAATATTTCCAAAACTTTCTCTCTCTCCTTTTGTTTCCTAGAACAATTGGTGAAAACAAAGATTGTCTGAAACACTGTTCTTGTACCACTGTGATAAATACAAAGATTTGCTTTCATTTCTAATACACAAACATCCACGATACAAGCATAAAAAAGCGAGTAATAAGAACAAGGTCGGTGATGATATCAAGACAAGAATCACTTTCAAAACTTTGATTACTTCAAACTACTGTGTAGAAGACTGCAAGCATTGTGAAGACGAGTATATCACGATATGACCACTTATCCTAGTCACTAAGTGACCTAGAAATGAGAAATGACAATGTCATTACTTCAAACTACTGGTAGAAGACTGCAGGCGTTGTGAAGAGAAGGAGTAAACGTGTGGCATGCTTACAAAAAAAGAATATTTTGATCTACATGCAATGTTATTTTGCACCGTGAGTATTTTGATCTATTTGCATTGTTGTTTTCCACCATCCATACCCAGTGGTGGTGACACATCGGGCAGACCAAAAAGGAGACCCAAAAGATGTGTTACATGCATGGATGATGCTGCTACTGAATGACCTACACACTCACAAAACCATTTACATGCGCCGTTGCAAGTTCTGAAACAAAAACATACACACCAGTAGATGAAGAAACAATTTGACGTGAAACTTAAGCATGGGGTCAAAACTTGTGCGATGGGCTGATCTATACTAGTGTGGTATGCATACCGAGAGAAAACAACATGCACTATATGTCACGACATGTCAGTTTGCAAAAGCTCATTAATTAGCCTTTAAATATTTTCTTACAATTGGTACTTCTATTTCTTTGTACTATGACAGAGACATTTGTTAGCCTTATTACTTGTGAGCATCTTGATGTAAATAATTCCAGTAATCTGAAAGACTCGTGAGTCCACGTATGCTTCCCCCAATACGGCACCAGAGTGAATGCATGGATTCAAGCTAGACCGACGACATGAAGCTGTGGATCTTTGCGCACTCTTTGGAGACGACGGTGGCGGTGGTGGGGCTACGCTCGAGCACAACCTCATAACCGTCGGCCCATCCTTCCATCCCCGGTGCCATCACCTGCCAGAAGAGACCCCCAGCGCACGGCCCACCCTCCTTCACGGACACATAGATGGCATCGTAAACCATGCGAAAGTAGTCGTCTCGCGCCTCCACCGTGTAGCCGTTGGACCGAGCGGACCAGCCAAACTCCGATACGAGCAGTGGCTTCCGCAGCTCATTCGCCGCGTCCTCGATGTGTGAAGCCATCCACTTCTTCATGAACTCCAACCACGTCTCATTGCTCGACATTGAAACCCATTGTTCGGGATAGGAGTGGATGGTGGCAAAATCGATGGTTGGTATGTGGTTGTTGGAAATAAAATTGGTGCCGACGGTGTAACCTAGGTTGAACTTGTTTCGGTCGGGGACGGACTCCCCGTAGAACCCCTCGAGGCCGATCTCCACCATGTGGTTTGGGTCGATGGACTTGACGTAGGCGGACATCAACGTGATCCAGCCCTGGAGAGTCTTCCCCGAGAGGTCGCTCTGGAGACGGGGCTCATTCATAAGCTCCCACGCGAAGATGGTCGGCTCATCCTTGTATGCCACCCCTGTGAAGTTGTTGATCCTCGTGAGGACCCTCTGTTTCGCATACATACACAAGTTAGTAACACGTACATAGGGATAAAAGCATAATGTAACTGTATATACGTTGCATTGGAACATACATAAGATGTAAATTATGATCGAGCGCGTCATGGCAGCTGAACATGCAATGTTACTTTTCCTAGGAAAAAACACGCGATTATTAGACGTGTCCGTGTGTGTGCGCGCCGATATAGACAGACCTTGACGTGGTTCATGTAGAAGCGCTGGGTGAGGCCGTTGGTGAAGAAATCTTCGTCGGAGCTGAGGTAGTGGCCCTGGTCTCTAGCCCACTGCACGTACTGTCTCTTCCCGCCCAAGTCGCTCCAATTGTTCACCAAGCTCAGGATCAAGTAGATCCCTCTTTTCTTCGCTTCCGCGATCACGAAGTCTAGTCCCTGAATATATTGGAACAAGAAAAAACATAGAGAATTAGTTATTACCACAGGCAGATACGTATGTCACTGTTCAGTGGCAGACCCAAATTACGAGTGGGGGCAAATCAACTGACTAGGGCATTTCTTGTACTCCCTCCGTCCATCAAGTCAGTTATTTCTGGACGGAGGGAGTATAAATTATTAAATCTGTAGAAATTTCTTTCAAATATGAACAAATACTACAAGAATTCAAATTTTTGATTGTGGGGCCATGTCCCCACTCAGCTACACACTTGGGTTAGCCCATGTTCAGCTTTTTTTTATGGAGTGTTACTGTTCCGTTTTTTCATCATGCATGAGTTGGTATAAATTAATTTCGTTTGAGCTGCTTACACTTTACAGTCCCGGTCCATCTGTATCATAGGAAACTTTTTACCACTAGGATACAATGGAACCCTTTTAATGGACAACACTAATGAGACAAAAAATTAATAGGCAATACATACCATTTACGACGTTGTTAGGAAGATAAGCGTAGCAGCTAACTATTCGTGTCCACCTAGTTAAACCGTCCTACACCACAATTTGAACGTACGAAATGAATGAGATTCAACTGACGGTATGTCTATCTTTGGCGTGTATTAATGCGCTCTCTATCCTTTCAACTCGACAAGATGCATGTACGTACCATGAAGGTGTCCTGATTGTACACGCCGGGGCTGATCTGCAGCGGCGGGTTGCTGCCGCCGTCGTTGAAGGCCATGGTCCTGACGAGCGTGGCGCCGAGGCGGGAAGCCTGGTCCAGCGTGGCGATCACCTTGCTCCGGTCGGCGGGGTCGTACCCCAGGTACATGAGCCAGTACGCGTTGAACCCGTTGGAGTAGAACGGCCGGCCGCCCACCATGAACCGCGTCCCGTTCGCCCTCACGAACCCGCCGGCGGCCCTGCTTCTGGCCTCGTCGTCGTCCCCGGCGGCGAGGGCGAGGACGGCCAAGCACGACGACGTGATCAATAGTAGCCGCTGCAAGGTGTTGATCCCCATGTCTAAGTACGCGAAACCGAACGAGTAATTAGCTACGAGTACTATACTATTGGTCTATAGCCTAGGCACGGGTGCAGTCTTCGCGCTGATCACTGCGTGGATGTGGACGATTACTGCAGGTCTGCGGCGTATATGTTGTACACTGTAGGTGCTCGCCATATATAGGCAGCAGCAGCCAGCAGGTGCGGGAGCAATTCTCCGGGAGCTCCTTTTCCCGGGAGGTGCTATACAGCTATAGGCCGCTTCACGCGGCATGTGCTCGCGGCTCGCGCCGCCTGCACCAAGCCCAACATGGGCCGGCCCATTTCCCTGGGGCTCCTTTGGTAATGTACAAGTATGTCATTTTTTTTTCATTCTTTCAGTTTTTTCAAATATGTATATTTTCGAATAAGAACGAATTTTGAACCTGAATAATTTATAAATCTAAATAATTTTCTGAAAAAAGTGTTTTTTGGTGTGAAAATATTTTTAAAAATCATGAACCAATTTAAAACATCATGAACCAAATTTGAAAATTCATGAACAAGTTTTTTTTTAAGTGAACATTTTTTAATAAGCATTTTTCGAAAATCATGAACTAATTTCGAACGTCCTGAACCAAATTCAGAAATCGTGAAAAAAAGTTAAAAAGAACATTTTTTGGAAAACCATAAACATTTTTTAAATCATGAACAATTTTTGAAAAACAGAAAACATGAAAGTATTTTATAAAAATGTGAATATTTTTACAAATCGTGAACAAATTTATCAAATTCTAAACTATAAAACAGAAATAGGAAAACAGAAAATAGAAAAAAATGGAAAGAAACAAACAAAACCAAAAAACAAAACTATAGATAAAATGGGCATGACCCAAGAAGCCCGCACTAAGCAGCATTTAGTATTTGCGCCTATTCCACGCTAAGATACGGGCACGAGGGTGCCACTTGAAGCACCTCCCTCATGGTCATGGGCTCAAGCCGCCCAATAACAACTAAGAGTTTTTACTTAATCTTTTAATTTTATGTTCTCTTTTTTTCTTCTTTCGCATTAATAAAAAATCTCATATTTTGTAAAATAAATTAAAAATTGTTCAACTTCACAAAGTGTTCAAATCAAAAATATTTTCAGATTTAAGAAATGTTTAGATTTCCAAACATTTTCTTTCAAAAATATGTTTAAATTTGAAATTTTTTCGGATCTAAAGATATTTAAAAGTAAAAAAATTGATGTGGCCTAAAAAACTCAAATTTCTAATATCATATTTAAGAAAAAAGAACTAGAAAAGACAAAGTAAAAAGAAGGAAAAAATAAAACCAGAAGAAAACCAACGAACTAGGTAAACCCAAAATCCAATAACCAAGAAACAAACTAGAAAAAATGGTGAAAACCTATCCTACCCATGGTAATGGGCTGGCCCAACGCATGCACCCGCATGAGCGCTGCTCCAGATAGCGCCCGGGTTGGATGCCAAATAGGATTCGCCCTATTCTTCGCTCTGTCCAGTTGCGATTTGCTCCCGCCTACGATATGATGGCTGGGCTCCATAAAAAAAATTAAAAAGAACATTTTTTGAAAAACCATAAACATTTTTGAATCATGAACATTTTTGAAAAATAGAAAACATGAAAGTATTTTATAAAAACATGAATAATTTTACAAATCGTGAACAAATTTATCAAATTCTAAACTATAAAATAGGAATAGAAAAAATGAAAGAAGCAAACAAAACCGAAAAACAAAGCTATAGATAAAATGGGCACGACCCAAGAATTTGTGGCTTTAGGCCGTGTGCCGTGCGCTGCACTAAGCGGCATTTAGTATTTGCGCCTATTCCACGCTAAGTTACGGGCATGAGGGTGCTGCTTGAACCACCTCCCTCGTGTGCTCAAGTCGTCCAATAACAGCTAAGAGTTTTTACTTATTCTTTTTAATTTTATGTTCTCTTTTTTTCTTTTTTACATTAATAAAAAATCTCAGATTTTGTTATTTTTAGATTTAAGAAATGTTTAGATTTCCAAATATTTGCTTTTGAAAAGATGTTTAAATTTCAAATTTGTTCAGATCTAAAGGTATTCAAAAGTAAAAATTGATGTGGCCTAAAAAACTCAAATTTCTAATATGATATTTAAGAAAAAAAAACCAGAAAATAAAAAGTAAAAAAGAAGGAAAAAATTAAACCAGTAGAAAAACGAGGAACTAGGTAAACCCAAAATCCAGTAAGCAAGAAAAAAACTGGAAAAATGGTGAAAACTTAGCCTACCCATGGTAATGGGCTAGCCCGACGTGGGCACCCGCATGAGCGCTGCTCCAGATAGTGCCCGAGTTCTGTAAAAGAGGCGGTCTTGAAGACGATGCGGGGAGGTTACCCTGGCAGTGTTGCGTGTACTAAAGGGAGAA
Organism: Avena eriantha; assembly: GCA_910589775.1. NCBI lineage: Eukaryota > Viridiplantae > Streptophyta > Magnoliopsida > Poales > Poaceae > Avena > Avena eriantha. Next base: position 392,442,131 of record OU342745.1, read on the forward strand.
GACGGTATGGGGATATTAATAAAACTTTTTTAGTCCTCATACCGAAAGTTGCAAGCCCCGAAGATCTTGGGCAGTTCAGACCAATCAGTCTATACAATGCCATCTATAAAATCGCTTCCAAAGTGATGGCAAATAGATTGAAAATCTGCTTACCGGAGATAACTGCGGAGGAGTAGTCCGCCTTTGTCCTAGGGAGATTGATTACGGATAATATTATTGCCGCTTATGAATGTTTGCATTTCATGAAATGGAATAAAGCGAAGAAGAACCGGTTTTTTGCTCTAAAGATAGATATGCGTAAGGCATATGACCGCTTAGAGTGGAAATATTTGGAATTAGTGATGTTAAAACTAGGCTTCCATAAGTTGTGGGTCAAGATGATCATGAGACTTGTAACTACGGTGTCCTTCAGGTGTTGTTCAATGGAGGAAAGTTGCAGCCTTTCACACCTTCCAAGGGGTGTTCATGGAGATCCGATCTCCCCTTATCTATTCTTGCTAGAGGCAGAGGGCCTCTCATGCCTTCTAAAACATCATAGGTTATCGTCTGAGCTCCATGGTTTAATGATGGCGCCATCTGTCCCGGCAGTGAGCCATCTCTTGTTTGCTGACGACAACATGTTGCTATTTAAGGCGGATCAGGAGAGTGCAGAGAAGGTTCAGAAAGTTCCGGAATTATATTGCAGAGCCTCGGGCCAGAGAGTTAATCGGGATAAATCCTCTATTTTCTTCAGTAAAGGGTGCCCGAGTTCAGTAAAGGAGGCGGTAAAATTGGTGCTAGATGTTCACAATGAAACTCTTTGTGAAAATTATTTGGGAATGCCCTCTCATGTGGGGCGATCAAGGAGTGTTGCCTTTAATTACATAAAGGAGCGAATATGGAGTAGAATACGAGGATAGATGGAGAAACTACTCTCGGCTAGGGGGAAGGATGTTCCCATAAAGTCGGTGATCCAAGTTGTGCCCATCTTTATCATGACATGTTTTAAATTATCGAGGGGTTTATGCCAACACATCAATGTGATGATTCGGAAGTTCTAGTGGGGAAGCCGCCAGGGAGAGAGGAAACCATGTTGGGTTGAAATAAAAATGGACGTCGCCTAGAAGGGGTGAATATGCATTTTAAAATAATTACGGTTTAGGCTATAATAAATGTGGAATAAAACTAACGTTTAATTTATCAAGCCAAAACCTATAACAACTAGGTTCACTAAGTGCACTAACAACCTATGCTAAGCAAGACAAGCAACAAGGTGATAGAAAGATCTAACACTTCAAGCACGATGGCTATCATAATGTAAATTTCATAAGTAAAGGACTCGGTTGAGAGATAACCGATGGATGAGAAGACGATGATTTGTTATCCCGAAGTTCACTTGCAAAGAAGTCCTACTCACGATCCACTATGGGACACTTAAGGGCGATCACCGAACCCTTACAAGGCTTGGGGCAATCTCCACAACTCAATTGGATGGCTCACAAGAAATGCCACAAAGGCTCCACGAGGCCACAACAGGCCATAAGCTTGCGGAATCTCCACAACTCAATTGGAGTCCTTAAGAACACACCACAACTCCACACAACCGTATAGGGTTCCAAGAACCCAATAGAAACAATCCCAAGAGCTTTAACTCGCCGAATTTCCGAGGAGAACTCAAACCTATGCACCAAATGCAAGAGGCAAGTCCTTCTCTCTCAAACTCCACCAAAGCTACAAAAGCTATTGGGGGAATAAGAGGGGAAGAACACAAGAGGAGAACACAAAACTCTCCAAGATCTAGATCCCAAGGATTCCTTCACAAAGAAGGGATTTGCTTTGGTAGGGGTTGTAGATCTAGATCTCCTCTCTCAAATCTCTCAAAAATATGCAAGAATCATAGGAGGGAGAAGGGGAGAGGGCAAGCTCTTCAAGGTCAGCAATGGAGGAGAGAGAGAGTGAAAAAGGACCAAAAGAACTCGTTCCCATGAAGGGAAAGAGGAGCCCATTTTAAAGGGCTCCCAGATCTTCCCATTATGCACAGATTCGTGCACGGCCAGTAGTACCGCTGGGTGGGCGGTACTACTGCTGGCACAGCCAATGGTCAGAAACAGCGGCGCGAAAGAGGAAAACATGAACCTGTCTAGAACTTCCACCGGTACTACCGGTGGCAAGGTGCCCGAGCGGTACTACCGCGTGAAGTTCTGATTGAAGTTCCGACAAATACAGCGAGACCAAACAGGGAGGTTACTGAACCGAAACCGGGGTTGCCGGAAGTTTGGCCATAATTTACACCGGTACTATCTGCGGGAAAAATGCCCTAGCGATACTACCACATGAACTTCCGACTGAAGTTCCGCCAAATAGAACACACCAAAACAGAGACCCTACTGAACCGAAACTAGGATAATCGGAAGTGGCCCCGGTACTACCGGCGGCAAACATGCCCTAGCGGTACTACTGGTGGAGAGCCAGAACTTTCGGTCAGGGAAACTTCAGAAACCAAAACTGCAATAACTTTTGCATCCCAACTCCAATAAGATGAAACCAATTTTGTTGGAAAGATAAGAATGATTAGAATCCGCAAGATCACCAAGGGAGAAAAGACCATGAATATATATGTGAGATATCTCCCAAGGTGTGGAGCCGGAAAATCCGCAAGATCAAAAACGCAATAAGATAAGTAAGGGGAATCCATTTTTGATGAACTAGAGCTTGTTATGAAGATAACCACAAGCTCTAAATCCTCACATGGACAAGAACCAAACAACAACCAAGAAAGGTGATTTTGTGTATGCAAAGGTTTGAGCTCTCTCTGAAAGATACGATCGAGTCACCTACTCGAGAGCCCCTCTTATACGGCTATCTATCCAAAACCCGGTCTCCCTACACTACAAGAGACCGGTAAAATAGAAAGCCTATCAAGATCATACCTTTTCCTTGAGCATTCCACTTGAGTTTGATGTAGACCGTCTTGTACTTCTCAAGATGGATCATCTTTCTTGATTTCTCTTGCTTTCTCTTGCTTGATGATAACTTGCGAATAGCTCCCCCATACTCTGTGGGGAAACCTCTTCTTTGAACTTGTCTTCATCACTCCATGATCGCCGAGGATAGGATGGAAATCTTCAAGCATGATATCTTCTAGAGATGGCGCACCTTGAGCTTGCCCTTCATTTCTTGATGATGTCTCGAAGATAGCCATATGGAACTCCATCTTCTTCTTCAAGACATACTTGATCTTGTTCTTCTTCTTCTTCGTGATTTCAATAGGCACAAAGCCCTTGGACATTGCTTCTTCTCTTTCAACCTTGAAACCAACACATGGTCCAAGCGATGCCAATGGACAAACCTACAAGTGAAACTCAATTTACATATTAGTCCATAGAGATTGTCATTAATTTCCAAAACCACGCATGGGGCATACATGCCCTTTCATGGGTGTCATGGGAAGAGATGTGTAGACATTGAGCTATTCAATCTTGCACTACTTGCTCGGAAAGGATGGCGGTTGATGCAAAACCCAGAGTCACTCAGTGCAAGAATTTTAAAGGCACGTACTACCCTAGCGGAGACTTACTGATTTCAGTGGTAGGAACTACTTCCTCGCAAGTGTGGGTCGCTGAAAGGGCATGTATGCCCCCATGTGTGGTTTTGGTAATTAATAACAATCCCTATAGACTAATGTGCAAATTGAGTTTCACTTGTAGGTTTGTCCATTGGCATCGCTTGGACCATGTGTTGGTTTCAAGGATGAAAAATAAGAAGCACCGTCCAAGGGCTTTGTGCCTATTGGAATCAAGTAGAAGAAGAAGAAGAAGAAGATCAAGTATGTCTTGACGAAGAAGAAGAAGATGGAGTTCCTCATGGCTATCTTAAAGACATCATCAAGAATTGAAGTGCAAGCTCAAGATGCGCCATCTCTAGAAGATCTCATGCTTAGAGCTTGCCCTCCTCGACGTTCATGGAGTGATGAAGACAAGGTCAAAGAAGAGGTTCCCCCATGGAGTATGGGGGAGCCATTCTCAAGACTTCAGCAAGCAAGTGCAAGCAAGTGCAATCAAGAAAGGTGTGAAGGGAATATGCCCGAGAGGCAATAATAAAGTGGTTATTATCTTATTCCATGTTTATGATAAATGTTTATTTTACATGCTATAATTGTATTGATTGGAAACGTCAATACATGTGTGTTTAATAAACAAAAGGGTTCCTAGTTATGCCTCTCTTATAGACTAGCTCGTTGATTAACAAGATGATCAAGGTTTCCTAATCATGGACATTGGATGTTGTTAATAACGAGGTCACAACATTGGTGGAATGATGTGATGAACATTCATCCAAAGTATAGCATTACGATCGAAGTCATTATATTTATATTGCTATAACACTATACGAAGTAATCTTTATCCTTAGACCATGAGATCATGTTAATTGCTAACACCGGAAGAGTATCTTGATAACATCAAACGTCACACCGTAACAGGGTGACTATAAAGATGGGTTCAGTGCTACGAAGGTGTTATGTTGAGGCTCATAGATCAAGAGTGGAATTTGTCAATCCCGATGACGGATAGATATACTCTGGGCCCTCTCGGTGATATCACATTAAGATAGCTTGCAAGCAAGTGATGTGATCACTAGAATGTTATATCACGGGAACGAGAAAAGAGTGCATGTCGGTAACGAGATCAAACTAGGTATGGACATACCGATGATCGAATCTCAGACATGTAATATATTGCGAGACAAAGGGATTTAGTTACAAGCGTTAAAGGTTCTCACGATCACAGAAGTCATCGTTGAATGTGTAGGAGTCAGTACGGATCTTCAGGTCCTGCTGGTGATTATTGATCGGAGAGGGGTCTCGATCATGTCTGCATTATTCGCGAACCGTAGGGTGACACACTTAAGGGATACCGACACCATTTGGAGCAAATATGTTTCAGATAAAGATTTAAGAAAGCGCTGGAATTATTTCAATAGACACCGAAACTGTTTCGGGTGAAATTGCTGAAATTGGTTCTGCATGTAATATTGAAATGTTGTAGGGGTTTTATGTGAATGTTTGTTAATTAAAGTAATTAACAAAATTCTGATAAAAATAATAGAAGAGTTGTATTAAATGAGAGAGCATTAAATTTGGAGAAATTTAATGCATTTAAAGTGGAGACTTTAAAAGGGAATGTGAAGAGGCATTTTTATGTGGAGGGGTTACCACCACATGAATGGAGGAGGTGAAGAGACACCTCCTCCATGCGCCGGCCATGGAGGGGCACCCCCTCCTCCTATAAAAGGCCACCCTCTCCTCACTTCTCAAACACACCTCCTTATGAAGGATCTCTCTCTCCCTCTAGTATTATTCTCCCATGGTCTCGGATTAGCGAGATACATGTTTCTGGTGGATTTATCTAGAAAGGAGTTGCTACTTCCGCTGCTTTGCTGGAGCGAGGGACAGAGGTTGTCGGGGTACCGGACGTGTGTGCGATCACGGATGCACCGCTGCTTTGCGGTGCTGGACTTGGTGGTGCTAGAGCTGGATCTGATGGACGTGTTGGAGCCGGGCCTGCTGGACTTCCTCACGATCTTGAGATCGGCAAGTGTACGACTACATCAACCACGAGTTCCTACTCGTTAACAAAACTCGTTGTCTTCGAGGGTAAGTTCTCGATGGATGTATGTCCACCCGTTGCTTTATACCTAGTAGATAGATCTTGGCGTGTAGTTCACATCGTAGGAAAATTTTTGTTTTCTATGCTGCGGATCCAACAAGGTGTTCCATCTTGAGGGTGACAAGATCATCTACATCAAGCTCAAGTGGGATGCTCAAGGAAAAGGTATGATCTTGATAGGGTTTCTATTTTACCGGTCTCTTATAGTGTTCTTGTAGTGTTAGGAGACCGGGTTTAGGATAGATATCCGTACTATCAAGAGGGGCTCTCGAGTGGGTGACTCGTTCGTATCTTTCGAAGAATAGCATCATATTTCTTGGTTGTTGTTTGATTCTTGTCCATGTGAAGATCTAGATCTTGTGCTTATCTTCATAACAAGCTCTAGTTCGTCAAAAACGGATTTTCCTTGCATATCTTATTGCGTTTTTGATCTTGCGGGTTTTCCCGGCTCCACACCTTGGGAGGTATCTCACATATATATTCATGGTATTTTTTTCTCCCTTAGTGATACCCAATATTTCACCTTTTGTTGGATTCTACTCTTTATTATCTTTCCAACAAAATTGGTTTCATCCTAATTAGAGTTTCCAAGCTCAACTTCTTGTGTTTTGGGTTCTGGAGGTTTTACGGGTTCACCGCTTCTGAGAGGTCAAACCTTTCTCCATTTTATTTTTATCCTATCTTGTTGGACTATTATGTTTCTTTGCATAATCTTGTAGACATTTTTTTTCTCTTCAAAATGAGCCCAAAATCATTAAAATCGGAGTCCGGAGTCAAAAGTTATTGAAGTTTTCATGCAATGATGTCCAACGGTTTTGCTTGAGCGGTAGTACCGGCCCAAGTTCCGGCCGAAATTCCGGTAAATCTCGTTTTTGTTCTGTATCTTGTGTTTCTATTTAGACGTAGTACCGGTGGGGCACCGGTAGTTCTGGTGGGGCGCGAATCTGACCCAAACAGGCAGATTTCTCTTGCCATATTTAAGGGCCCCCTCTTCCCAAAAGTTTCTCCAACTTTGGAGGTCATTTTTGCTAGCTCTTCCACTCTCTCTCCTCCATTGTTGACCTTCAAAAGCTTGCCCTCTTCCCTTCTCCCTCCCATGATTCTTGCATCTCTTTGAGGGATTTGAGAGAGGAGATCTAGATCTACAACCCCCACCAAATCAAATCCCTTCTTTGTGAAGGAATTCTTGGGATCTAGATCTTGGAGAGTTTTTGTGTTCTCCTCTTATGTTCTTCCTCCCTTATTCCCCCAATAGCTTTTGTAGCTTTGGTGGAATTTGAGAGTGAAGAACTTGCCTCTTGCATTTGGTGCATAGGTTTGAGTTCTCCTCGGATATTCGGCGAGTTCAAGCTCTTGGGCTTGTTTCTCTTGGGTTTTTGGAACCCTAGACGGTTGTGTGGAGTTGTGGTGTGTTCTTGGGGCTCCAATTGAGTTGTGGAGGTTCCCCAAGCTTGTTGGCCTTTTGTGGCATTGTGGAGCCTTTGTGGCATTTCTTGGGAGCCCTCCAATTGAGTTGTGGAGATTGCCCCAAGCCTTGTACGGGTTCGGTGACCGCCCTCAAGTATCCCATAGTGGAACGTGAGTAGGCCTTTGTGGTGAGATCATGGGAGAATAGGGTGAGCCTTTTGTGGCGTCGGTAGGTTGCGTGCCTTCGCATCTTGGGGTGAGGCCTTGTGTGGCGTTGGGTGAGCATCGAGCCACCACACCTCGAGGTGAGCGACTTGTGGCATTCGAAGTACATTGCGCCCCCGCACCTCTCCAACGGAGACGTAGCTTCTTTGGAAGTGAACTTGGGGAAATAAATCTTCGTCTCCACGTTCATCGGTTATCTCTCAACCGAGCCCTTTACTTATGCAATTTACATTGTGATAGCCATCGTGCTTGAAGTATTATATCTTGTTATCACCTTATTGATTGCCTTGCTTAGCATAGGTTGTTGGTGCACTTAGTGAACCTAGTGGATATAGGTTTTGGCTTGATAAATTAAACGTTAAGTTTTATTCCGCATTTATTAGAGCCTAAACCGTAATAATTTTAAAACGCCTATTCACTCCTCCCTCTAGGCGACATCCATTTCCTTTTCAGCCACGATCCATGAGGGATTGCACGTTCTAAAGTAGGGGATAATAACACGTATCGGGACGGGCGAAGGAACCCACCCGTGGAACGACCAATGGATACCTCGAGATGGCATGTTGCGGCCTTTGGCATGCATAGTAGAAGATCCACCAAATTGAGTCTCTGACTTCATTGACGCAACCAACGCATCGTGGAGGGAAGAGAAGCTGAGAAAGTGTATGTTGCTGATGGATGTAGACATGATACTCCAGATCCCGTTGTGTAACAGAAGGCAAAATAATTTCTAGGCTTGGTGCTGGAAATATGCCCTAGAGACAAATAGTAGTAAGGACTATTATCATATTTCATATAGTTCATGATTAAGTTTTGTATCATGCTATAACTGTATTGATTGGAAACATCAATACACGTGTGATATACAAACAACCAGGGGTTCCCAGTGAAACTCTAGTCACTGGTTCATTGGTCAACAGATGATCATGTTTTATTCCGCATTTATGAGAGCCTAAACCGTAATAATTTTAAAACGCCTATTCACCCCCCCTCTAGGCGACATCCATTTCCTTTTCAATTGGTATCAGAGCGAGGTCCCTCGCTTTTTTGGCTTCACCGCCTCGAGAGTAAGGATATCTCCTAGGGGTTTAGTGCACTCTCACACATTTACATTTGATGGCACAAATTATGATGTTTGGCGTATTCACATGCTTAGTCATTTCCGGGTCATTGACCCAAATATTGAGCGAATTCTAGATATGGGCTTGTCTCCTCCTAAGGATCCCCAAAATCTATCTTGGAGGAGGAGACAAACTCTTATCTCGACGCTCAAGCATCTAATGTGCTTGTTAACGTTGTGAGCTTTGTAGTTCTTTCCTCAATCATGCCTTTTCGAAATGCTCATGATATTTGGACCAAGCTTCAAGCAAAATATGATGTGTCCAAGCTTAATGATGATGATTGTGTTCCCCCCACCTTCGGCCGTGATGAGTTCGCATCTTCTTCCACTACACCACCATGTGAGTTGTCACAAGAGGAAATCGAAGAATGTGTGGGTCAAGGCAAGGTTCCTATTGGAGCTTCATGTGTTCCCCCATCATCACCTTCTCCCAACATTCACTTATGCCTCATGGCTAAGGAATCAAAGGTAACTTCTCGTTTGGACCCCAATGCACCTCATGATGATGTGAATGTTGACTTAGATGTAGGAGATGATGATGTTGCTTCTTTAAAAGAGAAGGGGGAGCTAGTCCTTCATGCTCTACACTATGATAAAAATGCGTGCTCTACTTTCATTGAAATCTTGAACTTTGCCATTGAAAGTAAGCAACTAATTTATGAGCATGAGGACACAATTGACAAAATGAGTAGTCTTGAACGTGAGTATGCTAATGACATTGCCAACTTAAATGAAGCTCTTGAAGAGGAACAAACCACCAAGTAATCTCTTGAGGAGAACTTTGCCCTAGATCTATCTAGGGTGAAGAAAACTCATGATAGAGATCTTGAGGTTGCAAGTGACCTCCAAATTAAAAATGATGAGCTTGAAGTTGCCTATGCTAAACTCCTTGAGGATTTTTACCACCTCAACGATGGCTCTAGGGTCATAAAGGGGGAGCTCATCAAACTCACCGAGTCACATGAGCAACTTAAAGATTCATACTCTAAAGAGCTTTCCAAGTTGCCCTCACCTCTTACTACTATTGATGATGCTTGTGCTACTAACTCTATATTCTGTGAAGCATCTATTGTGAAGGAAAATGTTGAGCTACATGCTCAACTTGATTTGCTAACTAGCAACTACGGGAAATTGGAAGAGAGTCATGCTAATCTCTCAAGCTCGCATGAGGACCTTCTAGTTTCCCATGGTAGTCTAAAGTTGGCTTATGAGGCTATTTTGTCAAAGGTAACATCGAGTATGCCTCATGTGGACATTAGCACTACATCTACTCCTAGTATCATATTGCCATGTGCTAGTCCTTGTAATTCATCCACTCATGCTATTGATATATCTTGTGATGAATCACATCCCTTGCCTTGTTGCTCTAACAATGTAGCATCTACCTCCTCTAGTATTGTTGTTGATACTAACCATGTAGAGGAAAACAAGAAGCTCAAGGCTCAAGTCAGCTCTTTGAAGAATGACTTGAAGAAGTGTCATGAAGGTAAGACCACACTCAAGAACATCTTGGGTGTGCGAAGATCCCCAAATGACAAGAGTGGGCTTGGATATAACTCCAACATCAAGAACAAGCCCACCAACTTGTTAAAGCACAAGGGCAACAAGAATAATGGCCAAGGTCAAGTGAAGAATCTGGCCAACATTGTGTGCTTCAAGTGCAAGGAAGAAGGACATCATGTGAGATGTTGCCCATTAAAGAAGAAGCAACAAGGGAAGCGGCCTCAAGCTCCACCTCAAGCTAGAAGCGGGCCTCTTCACAAGACTCAACTCTTCCTCATGGGGTGGCATCTTCCAATAAGAAAGATAGCAAGAGAAGAACTTGCTACATTTTCCGCAAGAAGGGGCACCTTTCGTCCTCATGCACCATGGGTAACTCCTCATCCAAGCCTATCTTGATATATGATGCATATTCTCTTGTCAAGGATGAGGTGGGCAATGTGTTTGCCAAATATGTTGGTACGCAAAGTGGTCTCTAGAAAAGAACCATTTGGGTGGCCAAGCCTATTGTGACTAACTTCTTAGGACCCAACTTGGTTGGGGACCAACAAGCTAAAACTTGATTAATAGGTGTTTGTTGGAGGGCATTGGAGGCTTGGCTACTTCATGAAGAATTGAGGGATCTTCACCATTTATTTTTGTCAAGTCAAGCCATTTGGATTATCATGCTTCTATCATATATCCAATGTTCCTCCTTGCAGTAACATGTTCTCAACTCCTTTACTTTGAAAGTTACTTGCTCCCTTGTGCATGTGTTGGTTTGTACCTTGCATGTGTATGTATATGTTGTGCTTCCCGTTTACTTGTATTGAGTTATCAAGTATATTTGTGTATGTTGGTTGCCACATCATATATTTGTGTTCTTGTGTTTGAGCCTTTGATGAATTTATTTGGTATCTTTTTGGGCTCTTGTGAGAGATTAATGGACTATCCCATTATGGGGGAGTGTTATGCTCGGTCATTCCACAATCCTATAATGTGTATACATGAGGAATACCACTTAGTATTTATATTACAAGTTTATCTAGTATCTATGTGGTATGTCTTTCTCATGAGAAATTCAAGTTCCATAATGTTCATTAATCATCTCTATTTGGATGTTCTTACCTCTTGTTGAGAATTCTTGTTTTATCACATTATGGGGGAGTCATATGCTTTGTGCATATTACAAACCTAGAAAATGTGGATATTTTAGGTAGTGTCACTTAGAATTGATATTGACTATTATCTAGCTCCTATGTGGCACATTTAGCTCAAACAAGTTCTAATTTGCTTTGTTTCTTTTATTGGTCGTCTTTTGGATCTTGTTTGTGAGAGCTTTTCTTGATATGTGTTTCCTCATGTTTGGACCTCCATATCCTCCATGGAAACTATTTGCTTCAAGTTACTTTAATCTTTGATGATTGTGTGACTATTTGGAGCTATCAAGAATCTCTCTCGAAGCATCAAGAATAATTTTTATATCTTGTTACATGCTTCTTTGTGTGAATATGATCATGATTTCCTTGCAAACTACCTCGGGAAATTTTCCCTATAATTCTTGTCATTGGACAATACTCCACATGTGGTAGAATTTGTTGATCATATTCACTTTGGCCTTTGCATTTCTTTGTCCCATCTTTGGCCAAGAGATTGTTTCCTTTTTCTCCCATGTCTTTCTTGCCTCTCGTGGATCCTTTTAGTTTATTGGTATTCTCTTGTGCTTTAATTAATGTAGGTAGTGGTGATGATCTCCTTTGTGTGCATTTTGCATTCAAAAGCAAAATTCTATATAATGCACCATTCATGGGGGAGCTCTCCTATATTATCTAGAACACCCCTTTATGCTTCTTAATTTGATCCATATAGTGTTTCTTGTGCTTGGATGCTCGATCTTTTCTCTTGGTACTTTGTGCCATCATGAAAAGTGTAGAGAGTGTGGGTTTGTGTGTTGGAACCTTGCTCTATTTGGGAGTTGGCTTTGTCTCATTCCTTGTTACTTGTTTCGACATTTTAGAATGAGATAAATCCTTGAGCATGTGCGTTTTGTGCATATTTTGCTCTTTGGCTTTTGTTTGTTCATGTGTTGATTTGGCTATTTGATACAATTTGGACACCTTTTTGTCGTGTCACAATTTTGTGTGCTACTTCTTGGTTTACTTGGTGTTTTAGTTCAAATTGTATCTCCTTTTGGTTCTTGAAGTCTTGTGCATGCATATTTACTTCATGTATATATTATGGCATGTTGTCTTTCTATGATCCAATAAATAGGGGAAACTCCACCAAATCCTAATGGCTAAGATGTGCATGAAATTCAATCTCATATTAATATGCACATATTTATGTGGAGCTTCTCCTATGTACTGTAGTTTCCTAACTACTTTGGACCCAATTTGTTTGGGCACCATAGTGTACTTATTGTTGTGTAGGTACATTGGGGATATATTTGGTGCTTGCCTCTTCAATTAGGAAGAAGTGGTTCCTACATGTCAATTGGAGGCAAGCTAGGATGATCAACGAATTCATATCCTCTATATCCTACCACTTATATCTCGGTAACAAGTATCTCTCTCATGCATACATATCTTGCTTCCAACCTTTTGTAGGTTGCTTGTTGGCATGAGTTTGTGTTTTTGCATATTGTGTTTCTTTTGTTGGTTTTAGGAGATCTCTCCATTGCAAATGTGAGTATGTTGAGAGGAGTGCATATAATGGGTACTATACAAAATCATGCTCATGATTCACTTATCCCAAATATGTCATTCTAGTAATTATATTGCCTATCCTTTCCTCAATTCTCTCTCATGTGCAATAGTGAGTACTTTGCAAAGTTGATTTCGATTTGTGATACTTGTTGCCTTTCTCCATATATTCCAACTATTCCCTTTTCCCTTGGTAATAGTTGCAATGTATGTAGTGTGTTGGTGCTTGAAGCTCATTGATGAACAATAAGATATATTTGAGCCTTTGGCCATGCTTTCAAGCAAAAATCTCATTGGTATATTATATGACTTTCTTTTGTTGTTCATGTACTTGTTGTGTATCTATTTTGTGTGTGCATGTTTCTTTGTGCGCATATGTCTTTATGATATTCTCCACCTAGAAACTTATACACACAAGAGAAGATAAATCTTTGGTTGTTTTTGTTTTCCTTGGAGACCACCCTTTATTTCTTTTTGGTTCTTTGGTGGCTTCCAAATTTATTTTTCTATGAGTGCTTGTCCCTTTTGTTTGCATCTTCGGGCACTCATAATTTGATCTCTCTTGCCGTGTAGTGTTAAATGAGTTTGTAGGAGTGAGGATTCCATGATTTTGCACTTTGTTTCCAAACATAATTATTATAATTGGTGCATAATCCTTGGGGAGCGTCTCTAACTCACTTAAGAATGCTCATTTGTCTTTCTCTTTGTTTGAGGTTTAAATGTCAATGGGGGAGTGAGGATTCCATATTTGTGCATGATGTATTCAAATGATTCTATATTGTGCACGAAGATTGGGGAGCTTCCCTATTTCATCTAAACACGCTTTTGTTTGTATCATAATATCTTGTGTTTTTCTTTTGGTATCAATTAGTGTTGTCAATTGGTATTTTTGGGTCTTTTGGGTTGCTCCCTTCATTTGTTGAAGCTATTTTCTCCTTCTCTTCTTTTTGCAATCTTTGGGTCCTCAATATAGTTTGATTTCCTCCCAAGTATTCATCATGGGATATGTGCATATGCACACCTTTGGAGGGAGTTTCACTATATTGGCCGTCTAGAACTTTTCACCCATTTTCGCAATCGATGCCAATGGGGGAGAAGTTTTAGAGGGTTTAAGGGAAGTGGTTTATGCTTTGAGTTGGTTCTTAAGCATTAGCCTTGCATGCTCTTGCATCTTTGTTGTTGCTTTGCATGTTGAATATATAGAGGAAACTCAACCACCGATAATGGTTGGCAATCTATGCAATGAAATTCAAGTTCATCACACATGCATAGATTGTGGGGGAGTTTGCTCTATATATTGTGGTTGCACCAACATCACATACTTGTGTAGTATTTGATGTTGGGGCAACCATTTTGTTCGTTAAATTCCATATTTAAACCCTCTCAAAGGGATTGTCATCAATTACCAAAATGGGGGAGATTGAAAGGGTTTTGGTAATTAATGACAATCCCTATGGACTAATGTGCAAATTGAGTTTCACTTGTAGGTTTGTCCATTGGCATCGCTTGGACCATGTGTTGGTTTCAAGGATGAAAAATAAGAAGCATCATCCAAGGGTTGTGTGCCTATTGGAATCAAGTACAAGAAGAAGATCAAGTATGTCTTGAAGAAGAAGAAGAAGATGGAGTTCCTCATGGCTATCTTAAAGACATCATCAAGAATTGAAGTGCAAGCTCAAGATGCGTCATCTCTAGAAGATCTCATGCTTAGAGCTTGCCCTCCTCGACGTTCATGGAGTGATGAAGACAAGGTCAAAGAAGAGGTTCCCCCATGGAGTATGGGGGAGCCATTCTCAAGACTTCATCAAGCAAGTGCAAGCAAGTGCAATCAAGAAAGGTGTTCCATCTTGAAGGTGACAAGATCATCTACATCAAGCTCAAGTGGGATCCTCAAGGCAAAGGTATGATCTTGATAGGGTTTCTATTTTACCGGTCTCTTGTACTGTTCTTGTAGTGTTGGGAGACCGGGTTTAGGATAGATAGTCGTACTATCAAGAGGGGCTCTCGAGTGGGTGACTCGTCCGTATCTTTCGAAGAGAGCTCAAACCTTTGCATACATAACATCATCTTTCTTGGTTTTTGTTTGATTCTTGTCCATGTGAGGATCTAGAGCTTGTGCTTATCTTCATAACAAGCTCTAGTTCGTCAAAAATGGATTTTCCTTGCATATCTTATTGCGTTTTTGATCTTACGGGTTTTCCCGGCTCCACACCTTGGGAGGTATCTCACATATATATTCATGGTATTTTCTCCCTTGGTGATACCCAATATTTCACCTTTTGTTGGATTCTACTCTTTATTATCTTTCCAACAAAATTGGTTTCATCCTAATTAGAGTTTCCAAGCTCAACTTCTTGCGTTTTGGGTTCTGGAGGTTTTACCGGTTCATCGCTTTTCAGAGGCCATACATTTCTCCATTTTATTTTTATCCTATCTTTTTGTACTATGATGTTTCTTTGCATAATCTTGTAGAGATTTTTGTTCTCTTCAAAACGAGCCCAAAATCATCGAAATCGGAGTCCGGAGTCAAAAGTTATTAAAGTTTTCGTGCAATGTTGTCCACCGTTTTTGCTTGAGCGGTAGTACTGGCCCAAGTTCCGGCCGAAGTTCTGGTAAATCTCGTTTTTGTTCTTATCTTGTGTTTCTATTTAGAGGTAGTACCGGTGGGGCACCGGTAGTTCCGGTGGGGGCGCGAATCTGGCCCAAACGGGCAGATTTCTCTTGCCATATTTAAGTGCCCCCTCTTCCCAAAAGTTTCCCCAACTTTGGAGGTCATTTTTGCTAGCTCTTCCACTCTCTCTCCTCCATTGTTGACCTTCAAAAGCTTGCCCTCTTCCCTTCTCCCTCCCATGATTCTTGCATCTCTTTGAGGGATTTGAGAGAGGAGATCTAGATCTACAACCCCCACCAAATCAAATCCCTTCTTTGTGAAGGAATCCTTGGGATCTAGATCTTGGAGAGTTTTTGTGTTCTCCTCTTATGTTCTTCCTCCCTTATTCCCCCAATAGCTTTTGTATCTTTGGTGGAATTTGAGAGTGAAGAACTTGCCTCTTGCATTTGGTGCATAAGTTTGAGTTCTCCTCGGATATTCGGCGAGTTCAAGCTCTTGGGCTTGTTTCTCTTGGGTTTTTGGAACCCTAGACGGTTGTGTGGAGTTGTGGTGTGTTCTTGGGGCTCCAATTGAGTTGTGGAGGTTCCCCAAGCTTGTTGGCCTTTTGTGGCATTGGGGAGCCTTTGTGGCATTTCTTGGGAGCCCTCCAATTGAGTTGTGGAGATTGCTCCAAGCCTTGTACGGTTTCGCTGACCGCCCTCAAGTATCCCATAGTGGAACGTGAGTAGGCCTTTGTGGTGAGATCACGGGAGAATAGGGTGAGCCTTTTGTGGCGTCGGTAGGTTGCGTGCCTTCGCATCTTGGGGTGAGGCCTTGTGTGGCGTTGGGTGAGCATCGAGCCACCACACCTCGAGGTGAGCGACTTGTGGCATTCGAAGTACATTGCGCCCCCGCACCTCTCCAACGGAGACGTAGCTTCTTTGGAAGTGAACTTGGGGAAATAAATCTTCGTCTCCACGTTCATCGGTTATCTCTCAACCGAGCCCTTTACTTATGCAATTTACATTGTGATAGCCATCGTGCTTGAAGTATTATATCTTGTTATCACCTTATTGATTGCCTTGCTTAGCATAGGTTGTTGGTGCACTTAGTGAACCTAGTGGATATAGGTTTTGGCTTGATAAATTAAACGTTAAGTTTTATTCCGCATTTATTAGAGCCTAAACCGTAATAATTTTAAAACGCCTATTCACTCCCCCCTCTAGGCGACATCCATTTCCTTTTCAGCCACGATCCATGAGGGATTGCACATTCTAAAGTAGGGGATAATAACACGTATCGGGACGGGCGAAGGAACCCACCCGTGGAATGACCAATGGATACCTCGAGATGGCATGTTGCGGCCTTTGGCATGCATAGTAGAAGATCCACCAAATTGAGTCTCTGACTTCATTGACGCAACCAACGCATCGTGGAGGGAAGAGAAGCTGAGAAAGTGTATGTTGCTGATGGATGTAGACATGATACTCCAGATCCCGTTGTGTAACAGAAGGCAAAATAATTTCTGGGCTTGGTGCTGGAAATATGCCCTAGAGACAAATAGTAGTAAGGACTATTATCATATTTCATATAGTTCATGATTAAGTTTTGTATCATGCTATAACTATATTGACTGGAAACATCAATACACGTGTGATATACAAACAACCAGGGGTTCCCAGTGAAACTCTAGTCACTGGTTCATTGGTCAACAGATGATCATGTTTCCTGATCATGTGACATTTATGCCAGTTGGAAATGGAGTCATCTCATTCCGAGAATGAGATGATGAACCAATACCCAACCTAAACATCGCGACCCGATCATGTCACGAAGTTCAAGTTACGATGATTAGAAATGGATCCTCGTAGATTATTCCTTAGACCGTGAGGCTATATCAATGACTATCTCTCGAGAGTGCGCAGATAGCATCAAGCGCCACTTGGTAATACAGTGTTTATAAAGGTGTGTTCAGGTACTCGGAGGAAACCGTAGAGGAAATATATTTCAAGAGCGAGATTTGTCCGTCCATGTGAGGGGAAGATACTCAAAAGGCCCACTCAGAGAAGTTATATCCAATAGCTGCGCAGCGTGTGATTTGATCACGGGGATATCACTTGTCGGAACGAGTCAAGTAGCGTTGTTCGGTAACGAGATTGAACACGACATGGTGATGTCATTGATCAGATCTCGGGCAATGCAAGTATCGAGAGACAAAGGGAATAAGACACACTGTCCCGGTTCAAACGACAAAAGATCTTCGTGGAACGCACAGGGGTCACATGGCCATCTAGGTCCCTCTGTCGATAATTGGTGCGGGAGTGTCCCGACCATGTCTGGAGTGTTCCCGAACCATGGGATATCACTCTTAAGGGCTTCATGATGCTTAGAGAGTGTTTATAGGATCGGTAGAATCATCGAAGAATAGTAGGGAGAAAACTTGAAGGGTTTCGGTAAGTCCGGAGGATGTCCCTGGTGGAGGTGGAAGTGTTCCGTAACCATAGAGGTTGAATAATATGTGAATGAATGTTAAATATTGATTTAATCATTTATTCATAATTATTTAATAAAGAGAAAATCAATTTAAATGGTCAAAAGGCTTAATGGGCCAATTCCCGGAGGGGAGAGGGCCCATTAGGGAAAGGAAAGAGGAGGAAGGGGCCAAGGGGGTGTTCGGCGGCTCTATTGGGCCAGCCCCCCACGTGGGGCCCATGAGGGGGTGGCCGGCGGCGCCTCCCCCCACCTCCTCCTTTAGTCCCACCCCGGGACTTTAAGGGAGGTAGTACCTCCCATCCCCTATATATAATGGGGGTATTTG
The DNA here is from genome assembly GCA_910589775.1 of Avena eriantha. Classification (NCBI taxonomy): domain Eukaryota; kingdom Viridiplantae; phylum Streptophyta; class Magnoliopsida; order Poales; family Poaceae; genus Avena; species Avena eriantha. The sequence continues at coordinate 392,460,117 of OU342745.1, forward strand.
GCCAAATAAAATACACCAACAATCAATAAAGGTATTCTCACTTTTGGGAGGACCTCCAATTGATATTTTCTCTCTCCCCCTCTCTCTCTCATGATAGTGGTCCCAAGTCTGGACTGTGCGAACAAGAGACATCTTCACCGTGGAGCGTCATCGCGCTGCGGGATTCGGATCCGGGAGCTCTACTTCTGCAACTGCTGCTGGATTGGGGAAGCGGGAGTCATCGTCAGGCACCGGACGTGTGTAACTCCCCGTGAGGTGTCGCACTTGAGGCACTCAAGTCGTTGGAGCCAAAGGAGCGCGAGGACTTCATTACGACCTTGAGGTCGGCTTCGGCTCGTCTACATCAACCACGCTCTCCTGAGCATTGACAATGCTTTTCGGTCTTCAAGGGTAAGTTCACGAAAAGCCCCTCCCGTTACTGTATTACTAATAGATAGGTCCTGGCAGCTTCAAGGGTTCAGGGGTGTAGGGTAAAATTTTATTGTTTTCATACGCGAAACCCCTACAGTGGTATCAAAGCTAGATCTATGCATAGTAATGCTAGTACGGGTAGAACACACGAGATGTAGCGTGTGGGCGTTGATCTTTTAGTTATTACCCTCCCACGTGTACTTTTGTATACCACAGTAATGCTTGATGAAGCGGCCCCCAACCGACTTTACGCGTTCATTCGCGAGACTGGTCCATGCTTGACATACGGCTTGTGCCGTATAAAGTGGCTTAGGGGGTGTCTGTCTCTCTCGCATTAGTTGGTATACCATTTGCAATGGAGGGCCCTGAAAGGGGTGTAGTAGAGACAACTACTTGATCAGCATTGTGCTGAAAGTTCGTAGGTAAGAACGGTTATTGTGGGAAATCCCATTCAGCCACGTAAAACACGCAAAGATAAAGTAGAGGCGTCTAACTTGGTTTTGCAGGGGGCGTTGCTTTGTGATATAGTTGTGGAAAAGGTACAGTGATTACCTTTTGTTACGTAGTAGTAGATAGTCACGGAGGTGACGAACTACCACGCCGGAATGACACCGGTACCCTGGTGTCTACGGCGCCGGAATCTGGTGACGACGGATGGAGATCACGACGTGAAGGACCATATCACATCGTATTTACATTCAATGTTATTGTTTGTATATCTTATTGTGTGCTAGTATTAGATACTCGATGGTAGCCTAATAAGATGATCCCTATTAAAATTATCAACGATTGTGTTCCCTTTTAGTGTGCACCACCAAGAAAGTTCTTCGATATGAAGCGATCCAGGGAACAGGCATGGGTGCCAGACATATCTACGTTCACATACAGTGGGTGTAAGCCATGTTGCACGATGAATACACTAAGGTTGAGTTGGCGAGCCTAGCATGTGCAGACATGGCCTCGGAACGCGGATGGTCGAAAGATCGAGCACGAGTCACATGAATGATGTGACCGACGTTTAGCATCCACCCTTGAACCCACATTGATGGCCGTGACGATTGGGGGAGATGTGGCTGATAGGGGTCGTATTATCACTAGGAACCCTTATGGGGATAGGTGTTTCTGAGTGGAGTTATTATTAACTCATTTAATTATAAACTTAGTCTAAATTCCTTCTTGCAATTGTAAATGTAGATGCCGCATTTCCTGTTGACGATTTATTAGTTAGAAGGAGAGAAGCTCAGATTAGATGGATCAAACTTCTCCATATGGGTTGCGCATCTCCACATTCTCCTTAGCGAGAATGACATGGTCGACTATATACTCGACGGGATGGATTTGGATCAACCCATTGACCTAGAGACCCCAGAGCAGCGGAAAGACTGCTATCTCCGTCGAGATATGGCCTCCTTTTCAGTTACTATGCGTTTCGGAATGGTGGATGAGCTGTGGCCTTTCGTGGGTGATGTCAACCCTCGTTCGGTGATGCTACAGCTTAGGACACATTTCGTGGAACAACCACGCATATGGGAGCATGAGCTGATGGGAGACTTCCTCTCCATTAAGATGGAGGAGAACTCATCACTGGACGACCACTTGGAGCGCATGCATGATGTGTACATGAGGCCTGCATACTCCCTGGATAGCTGGATGATGGGCTCTTTTGCAAACGGCGTTGCGCTGCGGTCGCTTCCACCAAGCTACCAAGCACAAGTTAGGACTTGCATTATGAGGGGCGACGCGGAATCAATAGAGTTCCACCGGTTCGTGACACATCTCAGGAATGTGTTGGTTGAACCAGATGTCGCTCAGGTCATTGATGACAAAGGTATATATTTGATATACAATTTTATAAATGTTATAATCTTGCAAACACATTTGCAGTGTTAAGTATATTTGATACTTGTTCTGTTTTGCTGAAAACAGGTCCTTCTGCATGAGAGGTGCTTGCTGGAAAGGAGGTGACATTGCGTGTTGATGGCGAGTATGATGATGATGGCCGACGACACTCTCCCTTGACATTTATCATTTAGTTTATGTTTTAGGATGATCATTGTAAACAAAAGATTGTGAACTTCTTTAGTGTGTCTCACACTTTGTGATACAATTATTCATATGAGTTTGTAACTGATACGTGCATTTTGCATCACTATTCTATGTCATAATTCACTGTTATTCATTCATATATTTCGTATTGAGAGGTGATACTTATGTTATTTCATCTGTTTTTGCATGGTTGATGACTTTTGGAGCATGGACCGTTGCAGTCAGGATTCTGATGGAAAAGGTGCTGTTTGGAAGCTAAATTCGCGAAGATCAGAAAATCCAGGAAAATATACAGAAAATCCTATTTATTCAGAAGACGAAGGAAGCCAGAAGGGGGGCTAGAGATGGGCCACAGGGGCCCACACCACCCCCTGGCACGGGTCAGCCCAGGCCGCGCCACTAGGTGGTATGGCCACCCTGGTCCACCCCTGGCACTCCCCTCTAGCGTATATTATCCTCTCGAAACCCTAAGACTCGGGGAGCGACCACAGAAAGATTCCGCCGTCTCTGCGGGGCGGAAAACACCAAGAGAGAAATATCTCTCCGGCAGACAGATTTCTGCCGGGGGAATTCCTTCCCGGAGAGGGGTGGTCGTCGCCATCAACACCACCATCAAGCTGTACTTCATCGGGATCATCAGCGTCATCATCACCACCATCATCACCATCAGCACCATCATCACCATCTCCATATTGTTGTAACAATTGGGTTGAATCTTGCATAGTTCATAGGGGAAACTTTCCCAGTGTTGATTACTCTTTGCAGTTGATGCTATTGAGTGAACCATTGAATTATTATTTATGTTCAGATTGTTATACATCATTATTCCATCTCTGATCATGATCCATATGATGTCTTGTGAGTAGTTCGTTTTTTTCTTAAGGACATGGGAGAAGCCATGTTGTTAGTAGTGGAGTTGTGTTGAGAAAGATTCAATAGTTTGATAATTAAATTGTGGTGTACTTCTTCTAGTGGTGTCATGTGAATGTCGACTACATGACACTTCACCTATATGGGCCTAGGGGAATGCATTGTGTATTTGGCTACTAATCATAGGGGTTGCCGGAGTGATAGAAACTTGAACCCCCGTTAGGAAACCATTGCACAAGGGACGTAAGAGTCTTAGAGTTTAAAGATGTGGTTAGGTTTCTACCTTAATTACTTTCTTATACTTACGGATGTTTGCAAGGGGTATAATCACAAGTATGTATTAGTCCTAGGAAGGTCGGTACATTAGCACAGGTTCACCCACACAACACTTAGCAAGCGAAAGAAGATTAATCAACTATATGAAGCGAAAGCACTTGACAGTCTTCCCATGTGTCCTCGAGACTGTTATGTATTAGTCCTAGGAAGGTCGGTACATTAGCACAGGTTCACCCACACAACACTTAGCAAGCTAAAGAAGATTAATCAACTATATGAAGCGAAAGCACTTGATAGTCTTCCCATGTGTCGTCGAGAATGTTTGGTCATCTTAAGTAATGCAACCGTCTTGTCCTTTGCTGCATAAAGGATTGGGCCACTTGCTGCATTTATTCCTACTGTCTTTTATTTACTCGTACTTTGTTTACTTGCTTTATCAAAAACCCCTAAAAATCTGTTTGCTAAGTATTTGCAGAGAATTCCTCATCCATACCACTAGCCAGCACCTTCTGCTCCTCGTTGGGTTCGACACTCTTACTTATCGAAAATACTGCGATACACCCCCTATACTTGTGGGTCATCAAGACTATTTTCGGGCGCCGTTGCCGGGGAGTGAAGCGCTATTGGAGAGTGGAACTGGTAAAGGAAACTTCTACTGTGAGTATTGTTTACTTCTGCTAGTTGCTTTATTTTCGTTATGGATAATTCACTGAGTTTCTTTATTTGGTAATGCTACTACCACTGCTAAGGTAGTAGATAAGCCACCACCTGCTGAGAATGATGTTTTTAAAATACCTACAAGAATTATTGATCGTGTTATGGATAACTACTATGTTGGGGATGGAACTGTCCATCCCGGTGATCATTTACTCTTTATACACAAATTATGCGGGTTGTTCAAGTTTGCAGGTATTACTATAGATCAAGTTAAGAATAAGTTATTCTCATTAGCACTAAAAGGAAGAGCTGAGGAATGGTATAACCTGTTGAAGAATGGTCAAGCTCTAGAATGGGAGGAAATAGTGCCTCTCTTTTATTCAAAGTTTTATCCTCCTAGTGAGATTCATAAAGATCGAAATCAAATATACTACTTTTGGCCTCTTGATGGAGAGAGTACAACTCAAGCCTGGGGAGATTGAAGTTACTAATTCTCAAATGTCCCGTTCATGAGCTCCCCAACAATATTATTATCAACAACTTTTATGCAAGGCTTTCTCTTCATGATAAAGATTTATTGGATGCTTCTTGTGCTAGATCATTCACTCGCATGGAAGAAGAAGCTAAATGGGATCTTCTGGACCGTATTCAAGACAATGCTGAAGCTTGGGAGAATGACAAAGGTAGAAAGTAAGGTATAAATTATGATTATGAATGCATTGAATCTTTTATGGGAACTGATGACTTTCAAAATATTAAAAATGCTTATGGTCTAGACTCTCAAGCTATTGCTTATTATTTTAAGGCTTTTGCTTCCTATATTGAAGTGCCTAAAAAGAGGTGGAATAAGTATCATGAACCTTATAAATATGTTGCTAAGAGTGTTCCTGCAAGAAATACTGAAGTTTATACTGCTAATCATGTTTTACCTGAACCTTATATTGAGAAAATGCCTTTCCTAGTTAAGATTAAGGAACATTCTATGATAGCTAGTATGGTTAATGAAAGTGCAAATAAAGCTGTTGAACCTGATAAACAAATGGTTGATGAACCTATAATAGCAAATGTGAAAGACTTTGTTACTAAATATGAAGAAGAGGGACACACTATCCTTTGTAAGGATACGTCTAATATTGTTTCACACAGTAGTGCTATGAGAGCTAGTATTCCTGTGTTTTCAGTTAGAATAAGTGATCATTATTATGATGGCCCTTGTGATAGTTATATTGTTAAGTTTATGCTTGATACTGAAAGTTACTATGAGAGAGGGAAAAGTGTTCTTATGCATCTCAATAATATCAAGTTTGCTCGTTTTATGCTGAAAGTTTTTATGTTGCACTTCTTTTGCCTTCTTATGCAAGTAGCTTCTTGTTTGTTTACAAAATTCCCTTGCATAGGAAGTGGGTTAGACTTAAATGTGTGTATTTTTGCTTCTTAATGCTCTCTTTCACCTCAATTCATATTCTTATGTGAGCATCTTCAAAATTATCATGCCCATCTTAATGGCTATAAAGAAAGAGCTTTTTGGGAGACAACCCAATTTGTTTTTACTTTCAGTTTGTTTTTGTTTATTTGAGTCTTGGAAGTTATTACTTCGGTAATAACCTCTCCTTATCCTTTTTGTTTGGTTTTTGTGTCAAGATCAACCTCTAATGAGAGAGAAGTAATATTTGGGGAAGTTGTTGTCCCGAAACAGATTTTTGTGCTTCACCGTAAACATTCGTGAGAGATCTCCATATGTCGGATTGAGCTATAATTGTTTGTGCTTCTGCCCCAGGTTGTTATTTAACTTTCGTTAGTTTTGCACTTTTTGATTTGAGCAACAGAAGATTTACGAAAAAATTGATATTTACATGCTGGTCTGTTTTGACAGATTTTGCCACTCTTGCATTTGCTTCTTTATTCGATTTCCTTTTTTGAATTTTTTGGGGTTTTCGGAAGGAGTTGCTACAGTAGCTTATGTTTTGATGGTTTTCAGTTGAAGGTGGACATAAAAGGTTTTATCACTTCACTTATACTAATGTTGTCAATAAGAACTGTGTGAAGTTTTGTGTGAAAGAAATTTCTAGGAAGTGGAGATAATGTTGTAATAAGGAAGAGAAGGGTTTTATGACTCAAGTAATAAGTGTATGAAGATGAAGATATTGATGTTATTCAAGTGGTGACTCCGGAAGAATCTACTAGATACCAAATTGAGAGACCTGCAGAGTCCGCTTTTAAATAGGTAATAGTTCTGGTAAGAAAAGTTCCGCGAAAATACTATCCAACTATATTTTTCTAGTTTTTAGACAATAAGGAAAGCTACGAAGAGAAAGAGGGACGGAAACGGAACCAGGGTGGCTCGCACCACCCTGTGGCGTGGGCCCACCCCTGGCCGCGCCACCAGGTGGTGTGGCCACCCCAGACTCCGTCTCCGACCCGTTTTCTCCTAGTACCGTCCTTTCGTCATGAAACTTCGTAATATATAATCCCCCGGATCTCCCGAGGTTCGTATATCGTGTTTTCGTCGTGTTTTCGTTTCGATCTGTTTCTGACAGGTAGAGTCCCAAATTTGGAGCTACAATGTCTTCCTCTGGACCAGCCAAGGAAGATTCTTTAGACGATATCATCAACCCATACATGAGAGAGTTGAAGATTCATCCCAAGGAGTTGTTGCTTGAAGATGGAGAACTCCGGATAAAAGAGGTTCGAGGCCCTAAAGGTGAAGGAAGTCTGGAGGATAGGATGGAAGCACTGGAGCAAGAAGTCTTTAGGTACAAGAAGATGGCGGAGCGCGAAGTGGATATCATCCATAAGATTTGTTCCGAACTCATCGCCGAGCACCAAAAGGAGACTGCTGAACTCAAGGATGAAGTTCTCTCACTCCGCCAAACAACCAACGAACTGCAAGCACAGTTCTATGACGTTCAAAATCAAAACTATGAGTATGAAGTTAGGTTTAAATGCATAAGTGTTGCTGCAAGTTTCAGGATGCTGGAAACCACGATGTCCTTTGTTGATGGGAAGCCCTTACCCTGGAAGTCGGACAAAGATGAGATATTACCACCACCACCGAAGGAGTAATTTGTCATCAGGTTTGGCATCCCCTTGGTTTGTTCCAATCTTGGGGGAGTGCCGCAGTATCATATCACTATCTTCTATCTTTTTACCTTTTTAGTAGAGTCATATCATGAATAGAGAAGTTATTATGTAGGATGGTTTGCATTATGGAAGTGTCCCCTCTCTCGTTAGATATGTATCCCTTGGTGTGAGTTGCCGTTATGGAATATTAATGAGAAGTTCTATCATTTACTCTTTTGCATAGCTTATATTAGTTTTCAATTCGTGGTTATATGATTGATCTTGTCGTTAGTATTGGTATCACTTTGGGATCATTGAGTTAATTTAGTTGGTTTTGGCAAACCTGGCTCGGTCAGTAGCAACACCTTTTGAGAGTTGAATGAAAAGATAAAAGTACCTCTAAAGAAAAATAATTTCATCATCTTTCTTTCTTGATCTGCTCATAAGTCTAGTATTCTCTAGTTAAGATCTTTTGTGCTTCCAAGGAAGATTGCATGTTTGTCTTTATCACTTGTATGTTTGTTTGTTTCCTTCAACTCTTGTACTTGCTACCCAGCCTTGCTAGCCAAAAACCCATACTGAGAGGGAATTCTTCTCGTGCATCCACTCCTTTAAACCAAAACCTTTGCCATTTGTGTCCACCAAACCTAACTATTAGCATTATTGCTAATCCAAGTAAATTCTTGTTTTATCTACCTCCCATATTAAACTTGTTATGTGAACATTAGTGATTAAAGCTCTCACGAACTTGATGACACACTTTACTTTCTTGCATTTAATAAACTTGAACCATTTGCTCATCTATGTTGCGTATATGCTTGCGCTTTGTGAGTTGTGAATTAGCAGAACCATGCTGTCATGGGGAACGCTTTCAACATTGCACTGGTACTTTGTACCTAGTTGATATCATGTTCTTTTGTGTATGGATGTCGTCGATGTGAAATGAAAGGGGAGCTTGTAAGTCCATGGAGTTATGCATGTGTGTTAGAGAAACGCCTGGGCCGCTGGTCTAATCCATGCTGACATGGTAGAAACCTGCAGCGTAACCATAACGAGCATCTATGAAGCATTCTTATTATAAAAAAGAGTCTGATATTGAGAAAAGGAGAAAAAGAAAAAAAAAGATTATGAAAAGAGGAAAGATAGAAAAAGCACCATATTCCCATGGTAAATAAGAAAATTGCTGAGATGCTTGTTGTCTGCTTGCTTTGTCATTTTGATATGGGGATTCTTCCGTATCATCAGGCAAGGGGTACCCCGTTGGCGGTTCTCTATGATACACATATGCTTACAATGACAAGAACTTACCGATGACTAAACTTGAGTAGCATGAGGAGCGGCCCTCGTATTCAAGGGACATGAGATTCTCAACTTACAACTTGTCAATGCATATCCTCATATTTGATCACTTTAACCATAATCACCTAAAGATGCCTATGATAGGGGCAATGAGAGCTGAAAGCTAGTAAGTATCATAATTTTTGGGAGCTCTTTATGAGACTTGCAATCCCTGCTTTCCTCTTTGAAGGGCCTTTCTTTTACTTTGTAGATTGAGTCAGTAAACCTACTCCCTTCTATCTCAGCAAGTATTTTGAGTTGTTGTGTTTCATTCATTCATATGATGATTTATTCAATCGTGTCTTATGTTCCTTGTTTTGCATATTGCTCTTATCTTGATGTTTACTACTTTGAAATCTTTCATTGAAACCAGTATTTGTGAACTCAAGCAAATTATCAACTATTCTTCGACCAAGAGCTAAGTTTGCCTTTACCAATTATGATTTACTTTATGCATCTTTATTGTGTTTCCTTTACTCATTGCAAGTTGAGTTATATAATAGTGAGTTGTCTTCTATTATGATCTATGTATTTGATGAATGTGATGCTTCTTGTCTGTATTCTTTTATCGACTCTTCACTCCATAAACCTGAGGTCATGTTTATTGAGCTCAGTTTCGCTTGGGGACAAGCGAAGTCTAAGCTTGGGGGGAGTTGATACGTCCATTTTGCATCACTATTCTATGTCTTAATTCACTATTATTCATTGATATAGTATTGAGAGGTGATACTTATGTTATTTCATCTGTTTTTGCATGGTTGATGACTTTTGGAGCATGGATGGCTACAGTCAGGATTCTGATGGAAAAGGTGTTGTTTCGAGGCAAAATTCGTGAAGATTAGAAAATTCGGGAAAATATACGGAAAAATCCTATTTTTCCAGAAGACTAAGGATGCCAGAAGACGGAGTGGAGATGGGCCACAGGGGGCCCACACCACCCCCTGGCGCGGGCAGCCCTAGGCCGCGCCAGCAGGTGGTGTGGCCACCCTGGCCCACTCCAACCTCTCCCCTCTAGCGTATATCATCCTCCCGAAACCCTAAGACTCGGGGAGCGACCACAGAAAGATTCCGCCGCCTCTACGGGGCGGAAAACACCGAGAGAGAAAGATCTCTCCGGTAGACAGATTTCTGTCGGGGGAATTCCTTCTTGGAAAGGGAAGATCATCGCCATCAACACCATCATCAAGCTGGACTTCATCGGGATCATCATAATCATCATCACCACCATCATCACCATCAACACCCTCATCACCATCTCCATATTGCTGTAACAATTGGTTGAATCTTGCATTAGTTCATAGGGGAAACTTTCACGGTGTTGATTACTCTTTGTAGTTGATGTTATTGAGTGAACCGTTGAATTATTGTTTATGTTCAGATTGTTATACATCATTATTCCATCTCTGATCATGATCCATATGAAGTCTTGTGAGTAGTTCGTTTTGTTCTTGAGGACATGGGAGAAGTCATGTTATTAGTAGTGGAGTTGTGTTGAGACAGATTCAATAGTTTGATAGTTAAGTTGTGGTGTACTTCTTCTAGTGGTGTCATGTGAACGTCGACTATATGACACTTCACCTATATGGGCCTAGGGGAATGCATTGTGTATTTGGCTACTAGTCGTAGGGGTTGCCGGAGTGACAGAAACCTGAACCCCCATTAGAAAACCATTGCACAAGGGACGTAAGGGTCTTAGAGTTTAAAGCTATGGTTAGGTTTCTACCTTAATTACTTTCTTGTACTTACAAATGTTTGCAAGGGGTATAATCACAAGTATGTATTAGTCCTGGATGGGTCGGTACATTAGCACAGGTTCACCCACACAACAGTTAGCAAGCTAAAGAAGATTAATCAACTATATGAAGCGAAAGCACTTGACAGTCTTCCCATGTGTCCTCGAGAACGTTTGATCATCTTAAGTAATACACTCGGCTTGTCCTTTGCTGCATAAAGGATTGGGCCACTTGCTGCATTTATTTCTACTGTCTTTTATTTACTCGTACTTTGTTTACTTGCCTTATCAAAAACCCCTAAATATCCGTTTGCTAAGTATTTGCAGAGAATTCCTGATCCATACCACTAGCCAGCACCTTCTGCTCCTCGTTGGGTTCGACACTCTTACTTATCGAAAATACTGCGATACACCCCCTATACTTGTGGGTCATCACACACCACCCCTTGGCGCGGGCCAACCCAAGCCGCGCCACCAGGTGGTGTGGCCGCCCTGGTCCACCCCTGGCACTCCCCTCTGGCATATATTATCCTCCCGAAACCCTAAGACTTGGGGAGCAACCACAGAAAGATTCCGCCGCCTCTGTGGGGCGGAAAACATTGAGAGAGAAAGATCTCTTCGGCAGACAGATTTCTGCCGGGGGAATTCCTTCCCGGAGAGGGGAGATCGTCGCCATCAACACCACCATCAAGTTGGACTTCATCGGGACCATCATCATCATCACCACCATCATCACCATTATCACCATCTCCATATTACTGTAACAATTGGGTTGAATCTTGCATAGTTCATAGGGGAAACTTTCCCGGTATTGATTACTCTTTGTAGTTGATGCTATTGAGTGAACCATTGAATTATTGTTTATGTTCAGATTGTTATACATCATTATTCCATCTCTGATCATGATCCATATGATGTCTTGTGAGTAGTTCGTTTTGTTCTTGAGGACATGGGAGAAGTCATGTTGTTAGTAGTGGAGTTGTGTTTAGAAAGATTCAATAGTTTGATATTTAAGTTGTGGTGTACTTCTTCTAGTGGTGTCATGTGAACGTCAACTACATGACACTTCACCTATATGGGCCTAGGGGAATGCATTGTGTATTTGGATACTAATCGTAGGGGTTGCCGGAGTGACAGAAACCTAAACCCTCGTTAGGAAACCATTGCATAAGGGACGTAAGGGTCTTAGATTTTAAAGCTGTGATTAGGTTTCTACCTTAATTACTTTCTTGTACTTAAGGATGTTTGCAAGGGGTATAATCACAAGTATGTATTGGTCCTAGGAAGGTCGGTCCATTAGCACAGGTTCACCCACACAACACTTAGCAAGCTAAAGAAGATTAATCAGCTATATGAAGCGAAAGCACTTGACAGTCTTCCCATGTGTCCTCGAGAATGTTATGTATTAGTCCTAGGAAGGTCGGTACATTAGCACAGGTTCACCCACACAACACTTAGCAAGCTAAAGAAGATTAATCAACTATATGAAGCGAAAGCACTTGATAGTCTTCCCATGTGTCGTCGAGAATGTTTGGTCATCTTAAGTAATGCAACCGTCTTGTCCTTTGCTGCATAAAGGATTGGGCCACTTGCTGCATTTATTCCTACTGTCTTTTATTTACTCGTACTTTGTTTACTTTCTTTATCAAAAACCCCTAAAAATCCGTTTGCTAAGTATTTGCAGAGAATTCCTGATCCATACTACTAGCCAGCACCATCTGCTCCTCGTTGGGTTCGACACTCTTACTTATCGAAAATACTGCGATACACCCCCTATACTTGTGGGTCATCAGTAACAAACGGTTGTTTTACTTTTATGAATGATTTCGATTCGTGTTCATATCTTGTTTGATTATACATGAATTATCCTTGTTGTTTGAAACTAATTGATAATGCGTTAACATTTGTAAAATATTGAAATGCCTTGAAAAAAAACCCAATTAATGATATTTCATTAATGAATGAAACCATTGTTTTAATTCAAAGTTATGTGATAATATGTGAAAGTCATTCGATTTCTTGTCACATATAAATTATGCCTAAGTTCGGAAAAATAACTTGAACACCGTGTATTGCTTGAATACAAAGTGTTTAATGAATTGTTTAAAATAAATACATATTCAATGTATTGTGTTTTAACGAAAATCGTAATTATCATTAAATGATTGTTTAAATGCGTAAACAAGTTTACCAAAGGAAACATGAATATGAAACTATTTGATTTGATCAAAGTGTTTCATCAACAAAGGGTATAAAGATAAAAGAGAATCTAATTACTATGATTTGATCAATAGTAATGAAATTCGACTTTATAAAAAAAGCATAAAATAAATTGTGGAATTCAAAGTGTTTTGAAACGTCAAAATGCAAAGCATCACAATGTGATATTAGATATCAAAGTGGGTAAATAGATGGCACCAAATAAATCGTTGTAGTATAGATGTAGAGACCATTAGTTAAGAAATAGTTAGCACTCAATTAGAATATATAGTGAACCATTTGAAGTCGTGAAAGTTTTGGGGTTATTCGATATAACCAAAACAATAGCGAATAAGTCCTTATAGAGTATTCATTGGAAACTTTGAATACAAAATCCATAGCTGAAACCAAAAGAGAAGCAAAACTGGTATTGCTTGGATTTTGGTGCATTCTTGAGAAAGCTCACTTTTAGTGATATTTCTCGATTATGGAGCAAATGGAAGATAGTGAAAAACACGATGAGGATTCAAATCCATGCATCAGAGTGTTGAGAAGCGCAACGGAAAACGTTCCTGAACGATTCTCTTCACAAAGGAAAGAATCAATGATATTGATCATTGTGTTTTCCTCACTAGTGTTTTCACTACATGAAGTAGGATTCAAATCCATATCTTGTATGGAGACATTTGTGAGTCATTTGTCATGATTCTTGGAATATGACATACCTACAAACTACTAAGCAGATAATGGTAAACTAGAATTATGAGAAATCCTAGAAGAAAAATTCACTTGAGATTAGAAAGCAATTCGTTGCTGAATCTCACAAGTAAAAGGGTTACTTGAATTTTCCAAAATGACTGCAAAGCCATAGTGGAAAAGGGGATAAATGACAAAAGCACAATTTGTCAGGTATTGGACAAATTCAAATGAATTTGATTCAAGTGTGCTGAATGTCTAGAGGATTTAAAACTAGTAATAGTACTGGTATCTCATAGTAAAACTCCAAGTTTGACATTTGATAAAGGATTTTGAAGTTATTCAAAATAGTGAGTGGATATGCAATTTTCATAAAATTGAGTGGGAGCTATGGAAGTCTTCCTAAAACAATATGTGAATAACATATTTTTGAGTGGGATCTTATACAGTGATTCTTAAGTGTGTTAAGAATAAAACCGCAAATACTTATAAATAATGATTTATAAGGAGTAGGAGTTGATAATAGGTGTATTATGATATTATGTAGTATTCCTTAAGGGATTCTTAAAAAGGGTTTCGGAATAGAAGTTAATTAAGGAACTGGTCCTTAATAACTCAAATTAGGAATAGTATTAAGTTTAACATCAATGGTTGACAGAAAGAAAAGGATGATCATCATCCACTATGTTGAGACATAGGTTCTATCTTAGAAAACCATGATGGTAACTTAACATAATATATGATCCAATAAGGAACGTTTGAAAGTGATTAAGTTCGAATCACAGAACATTGAGCTAAGTTTGTTCGTAGTGTCTAATAGAGAACTGTAAACATATTTTCCAAATCCGTAAAGGATGACATATCTTAAAACATAAAGGATTATGTTATAAGGGAATATGTTGGGAACTCCTGTAATACTGATTAAAGTCAAGTAGGAAGCGAGGTGAACAAAAACATCGAAAGTTGCACAGAGTGCACTAGTGTTTCGATGAATACATTTATAATAATAGATAAGGGTACCATCTAAAGTGTTGTATAATGGTATGGCGGGGCTAGTTCGCTTTTAACGTAGAATGATGTGTCCCAGGGCATAGTGCCCATGAGAAAGCCCTCGAGGTTGATCTAAAGTCACTATAGGCTCCTGGAATCAGGCCTCGTTCTGCTGGCATAGCAACGATGCATACACACAGATGTTATCATGTGATGATAAAGTATTAATGTCAATCAAGGTGACATTAGTAAGTTGCAAAGGATTTGGGACTGTAAAGTACAGACCCAAGACTCAACCTCTTCCATGAGCAAGCATGTTCAGGGTACCGGATATATGGTGCCAATGATTAAGGAACAAATGCAGCTAGTGTATTTGTACTCTAGTGCAAGTGGGAGACTATTGGAAATATGCCCTAGAGACAAATAGTAGTAAGGACTATTATCATAGTTCATATAGTTTATGATTAAGTTTTGTATCATGCTATAACTGTATTGAGTGGAAACATCAATACACATGTGATATACAAACAACCAGGGGTTCCCAGTGAAACTCTAGTCACTGGTTCATTGGTCAACAGATGATCATGTTTCCTGATCATGTGGCATTTATGCCAATTGGAAATGGAGTCATCTCATTCCGAGAATGAGATGATGAACTAATACCCAACCTAAACATCATGACCCGAGCATGCAATGTAGTTCAAGTTACGATGATTAGAAATGGATCCTCGTAGACTATTCCTTAGACCGTGAGGCTATATCAATCATTGTCTCCCGAGAGTGCTTAGATAGCATCAAGCGCCACTTGGTAATACAGTGGTTATAAAGGTGTGTTCAGGTACTTGGAGGAAACCGTAGAGGAAATATATGTCAAGAGCAGGATTTGTCCGTCCATGTGACGGGAAGATACTCAAAGGGCCCACTCAGAGAAGTTATATCCAATAGCTGTGTAGCGTGTGATTTGATCACGGGGATATCACTTGTCGGAACGAGTCAAGTAGCGTTGTTCGGTAACAAGATTGAACACGACATGGTGATGTCATTGATCAGATCTCGGGCAATGCAAGTATTGAGAGACAAAGTGAATAATACACGACTATCCCGGTTCAAACGACGAAAGATCTTCGTGGAACGCACAGGGGTCACATGGCCATCCAGGTCCCTCTGTCGATCATTGGTGCGGAAGTGTCCCGAACATGTCTGGAGTGTTCCCGAACCATGGGGTATCACGCTTAAGGGCTTGATGATGCTTAGAGAGTGTTTATAGGATCGGTAGAATCACCGAAGAATAGTAGGGAGAAAACTGGAAGGGTTTTGGTAAGTCCGGAGGATGTCCGGAGTGGAGGTGGAAGTGTTCCATAACCATAGAGGTTGAATAATATGTGAATGAATGTTAAATATTAATTTAATCATTTATTCATAATTATTTAATAAAGAGAAAATCAATTTAAATGGTCAAAAGGCTTAATGGGCCAATTCCCAGAGGGGAGAGGGCCCATTAGGGAAAGGCAAGAGGAGGAAGGGGTCAAGGGGGTGGTCAGCGGCCCTATTGGGCCAGCCCCCACGTGGGGCCCATGAGGGGGTGGCCGGCGGCGCCTCCCCCCACCTCCTCCTCCTTTAGTCCCATCCCGGGACTTTGAGGGAGGTAGTACCTCCCCTCCCCCTATATATAGTGGGGGTATTTGGCCAAATAAAATACACCAATAATCAATAAAGGTTTTTTCACTTTTGGGAGGACCTCCAATTGATATTTTCTCTCTCCCCTCTCTCTCTCTCTCGTGACCGTGGCCCAAGTCTGGACTGCGCGAACGAGAGACATCTTCACCGCGGAGCACCGTCACGCTGCGGGATTCGGATCCGAGAGCTCTACTTCCACAACTGTTGCTGGATCGGGGAAGCAGGAGTCATCGTCGGGCACCAGACGTGTGTAACTCCCCGCGAGGTGTCGCACTTGAGGCACTGAAGTCGTTGGAGCCAAATGAGTGCGAGGTCTTCATCACGGCCTTGAGGTCGGCTTCGGGTCGTCTACATCAACCACGCTCTCCTGAGCGTTGACAACGCTTTTCGGTCTTCAAGGGTAAGTTCGCGAAAAGCCCCTCCCGTTACTGTATTACTAATAGATAGGTCCTGGCAGCTTTAGGGGTTCAGGGGCGTAGGGAAATTTTTTATTGTTTTCATACGCAGAACCCCTACACTTGGCACTATGATAGGAGGGGTGTGTTCTCCGTTCGGTCCGCTTATTGCGTGCTAGTGGCGGCAAAGGAGCGGAGAGAAGCATGGTTAGAAAGCAGGCCTTCGTCCTCGCATGGTAGCAGGGTTGAGCAGGATTGGTCTGAACTCTGGCACACGAAAGTACCGTCGAAAGTATGTAAAGGTTTTCCTATGGAGATTAGTGAAACAATCTTTGCCAACAAACGACATATGTCATCATCGGCAGATGGCAGAGACTAACAGATCCTGGCTATGTGGCCCGCAAGATTTCTAGCGGCATGCACTCATTGATTGTGCTGGCACACTACGTCAGGGCTTTGGTTGAGGATGGGATCGTTGAGCACGTACCAGAGGAGGGAGACGCCCGAGCATGGCTAGCGACTATGATAGCCATGCTAAAGGAGGAGGAGCAAACCAAGGTTTTTGTCACCCTTTGGTCAATATTGCATGCAAGACAAAAGGAGTTGTACGAGAAAATCTACCAAAGCCCTCTCTCGGTGCATTGTTTTGTCGAGCAGTTCATAGCTGATTTAGATCAATCAGCAAAGTTGGAGAGAAGACAACAGATGGAGGGCCCAAGCAATCCTTCACCTTGATGGATGTCGCCGCCGCATCGTGTTTTGAAGATCAATGTGGATGCGGCAGTAAACAAAAACACTGGCCGCGGCTCAGTTGTGGCAGTAGCGAGGGATGATGCTGGCCGGTTCAAGGGTGGCTCGACGGTCGTTTTCCCAGGTAGGAACAACGCGGAAACCCTGGAAGCCTTGGTGTGTCGAGAAGCGGTGGCCCTTGCGTGCGATATCGGAGCCCATCATGTACGGGTTGCCAACACTTGCCAAAATGTCATCAGGAGCCTGGAGCAGCGACCGCTAGGGATTATGGGTACATTGTCCAAGAGATTGAAGCCAACAAACGAGATTTTGAGGAGCTAAATTTTTGCCACGAAAGGAGGTCATCAAACAAAGAAGCTCATAGGTTAGCGAGAAGTAGTTTGCTCAATGAGCAAGGCCGTCTTATTTGGTTTTTGGCGTCCCTAAGGCGTTTGTATTCATATGAATCTTGAACTTTAATAAAGTTGGTTGCACCCTAAAAAAAAGATAGTGCCCAGGTTGGATGCCAAATAGAATTCGCCCTATTCTTCACCCAGCCTGGTTGCGATTCGCTCCCGCCTACGATATGATGATGGATTGGGCCCACTTCGAGGTACCCGGTTTTTTGTGTTATTTTCTATTTTAATATTATATTTTATTTCCTATTTTATTTTTTACACAAAACAAATGATTTTATTGTGGAAAAATTATTGCTAATTTTCCTTATGCAAATAAAATAACTATTATTATTAAACATATCTTCAAATAACATAAATATTTATATTGAATATTGTTTAAATAAGATAAATGTTAAATGAGAAAGATGTTCTTTTAAATAATACTTAAATTACGTATATATTTATTTTAAACTCTAAAAGCTTTATTACACATTTTTAAAACATATTTCTAAAAAATAATATATATTTCTAAAAATTCATATAATTTTTTTTATTGTAAAGAAACCTAATAGTGGACCTTTTTTTATGTGGCCTATAAATGTTGTGTTTCACGCGGGGGTCGCTCTTAGGGTGCTACTATTCTCCGCTCGCCGCGGCGCGAGTAGGACGCTACCTGAGCACCTCCTTCATGGGCCATACCAATGAGGCCCAATAACATATATGTATTTTTCATTATTATATTTTTTATTATCTATATTTTTTTTGTTTTATTTGAATAGTATTTTTTAATCTATATATTTTAAATTATGAGTTTTCAGAACCCGAATTCCTTTGCAATTTTTCAAATCTAAATAAATCTGAATTCCTTTGCATTTCCAAAATGTTAACACTTTTTCAAATCTAAACAGTTTTCAAATATGAACTCATTCAGCATGTAGTCATATTCAAAATTTGAACACCTCTCAAATCAGAACATTTTTCGAAAAAAAAGAAAATAAAAATAAAAGGATAACATAAGTGAAAAAAGAAAGAAAACATAAATCAAATAAGAGAAAAGGAAGAAAGAAACAAAAGCAAAAAAGGAAATCGAACTAGGCCAGCCCATATGCTTGGGGGACGCGGCAGAAACATCACATAGCGGACGGTGAATAGGGTTTGCCCGCATTGAGCAGTTAGGAGTCTTGAAAAAGGGAAAGATTGGCAGATCATGTGCCGAGGTAAGCCGACAGTTGGCTGAAAACTAGGCGTTGCCAATAAAGTTACCTCAGCTCTTTACATGATATTTCTGTAAGCGGGTATAAAAAGAAAGAAAGCAACACACTACCACATCCAAATATGAGCTTTCAGAAGCTGGTTAATTTGTCTTCTAATCATTTGTTACAATCGGGGCTGGTATATGTTGGTATGACACATAAATATGTTAGCCTCATTTGTGAGCATCACAAACGCTAAATAACTGCAACTATCCAAATGACTTGTAAGTCGTTGTTTACTCCCTGGATGCTTCCCCCAAATGGGCGCGGCGTAAAGAATGGGTGCAAATTATACCACCGACGTGAATCCGTCGATCTTTGCACACTCTTGGGAGATGATGGCGGTGGTGGTGGGGCTGCTCTCGAGCACGACCTCGTAGCCATCTGCCCAACCCTCCATCCCGGGCGCCATCACCTGCCAGAAGAGACCCCCGGCGCAGGGCCCACCATCCTGCACCGAGGCATAGATGGTGTCATACACCATGAGGAAGTAGTCGTCCCGCGTCGCCACCGTATACCCATTAGACCTTGCGGACCAGCCGAACTCCGACATGAGCAACGGCTTCTGCAGCTCTTTCGCCGCGTCCTCGATGTGGGACGCCATCCACTTCTTCATGAACTCCACCTGCGCCCTGTTGCTCGACCCCGACACCCATTGGTCGGGGTAGGAATGGATGGTAGCGAAATCGATGGTGGGGATGCGGTTGTTCGAGATGAAGTCGGTGCCAACGGTGTAGCCCGGGTTGAACTTCTTGTGGTCGGGCACGGACTCGCCGTAGAACCCCTCGAGCCCGATCTCCACCATGTGGTTGGGGTCGATGGACTTGACGTAGGCGGACATTAGGGTGACCCAGCCCTGCATAGTCTTCCCGGAGAGGTCGCTCAGGAGGCGAGGCTCGTTCATCAGCTCCCATGCGAAGATGGTCGGCTCGTCCTTGTACGCCACCCCGGTGAAGCTGTTGACTCTCGTGAGCACCCTCTGTTCCACACATATACACAAAACATTTTTGTGAGGGACACATATACACACAACTTAATAACACGTACGTACACGACGTATATGGTGCATCAACACGTACACAAGGAAGAAACGTATAGTCTTGTACACGGTGCATCGGCACGTACACAAGATGTTAATTAGGATCGAGCTTAACGTGACGGCAGGTGAACATTTAGTGCACGACTTTTTCCAGGAGAATCCAATCGATCAGACGCGTGCGCGGTGTGTGCACAGACGGACATATGCCTTTACATATAGGAGTACCTTGATGTGATTCATGTAGAAGCGCTGGGTGAGGCTGTCAGTGAAGAAATCTTCATCGGAGCCCACGTAGTGGCCTTGGTCTCTGGCCCACTGCACGTACTGTCTCTTCCCGCCAAAGTCACTCCAGTTATTCACCAGGCTCAGGATCAGGTAGACCCCTCGTTTCTTGGCTTCCGCGATGACAAAGTCTAGTCCCTGAATAGCACATTGAAACAGACAACATAAGAAGATTAGTAGTTACCAAATGCCGGTACATACATCATGTGTATATGTCACGGTTCATCGTGAGTTGTGAGTTGGTACAAGTTAATTCCGTTTGAAATGGCCCACGGCCCGTATAAATCGGTCCATCCTCTATCATAGGAAACTTTTTTTTTACAAGGTCTCTATCATAGGAAACTTTTACCACTAGGATACAATGGAACCTTTTTAATGACCAATACTATGAGATAATTAATACTAAGAAATATACCCCGTAGAGGTATAACATTGAAAACGTGTGGTAATTGGTTAAGAAGATAAGCGTAGCAGCTAATTATTACTTACTACGCAATTGGAACGTTGTGGTACAAAATAAATGATATTCAAGTGACGGAATGGCTATCTTTGGCGTGTAATTAATCTGCTCTCTAAAGCGTGGTGTTAATTCTTCAGAAGATAACCTTAGCAGCAGCTAATGATTCGTGTCAACCTTGTTAAACCGTACTACCATATATAATTTGAACGCGTTGCAGTTAATATATGGTACGACATCAATGGTATTCAAGTGACGGCATGGCTATCTTTGGCGTGTAATTAATCTCCTACTATCTAATCCAGCCTATCCTAGCAGCTGAGCTCTGCCGTTCAGCGTGACATATGCATGTACGTAGTACGTACCAAGAAGGTGTCCTCGTTGTACACGCCGGGGGTGACCTGCAGCGGCCGGTTGCTGCCGCCGTCGTTGAAGGCCCAGGTCCTGACGAGCGTGGCGCCGAGGCGGGACGCCTGGTCCAGCGTGTCGAGCACCTTGCTCCGGTCGGCGGGGTTGGACGCCATGTACATGAGCCAGTACGCGTTGAACCCGTTGGAGTAGAACGGCTGGCCGCCCACCGTGAACCGCGTTCCGTTCGTCCTCACGAACCCGCTGGCGGCCCGCCTGCCTTTCTCGAGCTCTTCCCCGGCGCCGGGAGCCGGGGCGGGAGCGGCGGCGGTTTCGTCGTACCCGGCGCTGGGTGCCGAGGCAAAGCTTTCCCAGGGGCTTGGGGCAAAGGCGGTGTCGTCGTCCCGGGCGCCGGCGTGGATGGTCGGCAAACGCGCGCCGGCCGCGAGGGCCAGGAGCACGGACCAACACGACACGACCAGCAGTGTCAGCTGCTGCGCGTTGCTGAAGCCCATTTTTCTGTGTATGCGAGACGACCAGAGCTGCTGGCTAATACGTTCGACGGCACGACTGATTAGGGTGCAATCTCTGCGCTGGATGTGGATGGTAGGTTGTGCATGGAGTGGCCGCGTTATATAGGCACGTAGGGGGTCCTTGCGTGGCGAGGCGAAACAGGCAGCAGTATGGTGCAGGCCGCGCGCCGGGCCGCCGTGCTTCCGTCATTCCGTGCCGACCCTTGTGTTGCGTTGCGTTTGCGTCGCGTGCGTGCCTAGCTCCAGGGTCGTCGATTCCGGATTTATGGGGTCGTCTTCACGAAAAAGCTCACTCTAGCTAGCAATTCATGGCACGATATGACCGTGTAGATCAGGATCGAGATCGATGTGTCTGAGAAATCGATCAGGACTACTCGATCAAGAGGGCGTTGCGTTTTTCCGAGTTCAGGCAATGAAGAGGACGTTACGGTACGTGGAGGTGAGATGAAGTACTACATATGTTCCATCGTCCCATGCTCGATCGATCGTCACAGGGAAAGCATGTGCATGTATAAATGGGTGGTTATATGTTCTGATCCTACAACTCGGGGTTGCAAGCGGTTACCGCCGGCCGGCCGGCCGGCAGGCGCAGAACGCATTGCTAGGTTCATCCTAGGTTAGGGTTGACAAGGTGTCTGTCTAATACACACGCACCACATGCACACAATTATACGGCGCCTAATACTGGGAGTTGCCGATCGAGTGTCGAGGTTGATGAAGTCATCAACTTGATGCATGGGAACGTCATCTCTCTAACAGATACTCCCTCAGATCCAAATTAATTGATTCAAGTTTGTCTAGATTCAGATGTATTTAGCGGGGGTTTTATTCCCCGACCCCTCCCGCGTCGCTCCCGCGAGCGACCGGGGGAAACCATAACTCCACCGCCGTCGGGCACCCTCCCTCCGTCTGTAACTACCTCGGTGAATTACGCTCTTAGTTACATGCCTGGATGAACGAAAGTGGTTAAAATAGTACGGTGGGGCCCAGGACCACTCACGATAGACCTTTCGGCCGTCCTAATCACTTTCAGACAACGGGACAAGAACGAGCGGCGTAATCGGCAGGCGAAGGGATCAACTACATACACAAATGAGTATGTATGCAAGCCACATACAACAGTCCTCAGAGCCATTCCATCTAAAAGAAATAGAAATATTGCAACGCCATACGGCAAGATTCAAATGTCCTAGATAGATATAATAATTTAGGATAGCTCCTCATACATCACACATCAGAGTATCAGGCGGAAGCGGAAATCAAGATCCGAGTACGGATAAGAAGCAAATCGGCATAAGATGTCTCATAAATAAACACATCCCGTCCACAGATCTCACGGATCCCCGTTCCCGGAATCTCTACACCGAACGATCGTTGCCAACATCATCTGTCTCTTCCACCCAGTATCCATCCTGCGGGTACACATGTTCATCTGAATCAAACAATTTATCGTGTGAGACCCTAGGGGTACTCAGCAAGTCTTTATGCCGCTAAAGGGGACACAACCTGGGGTGACGCAATTGCAGCAAAAGGTAATACCTAACAATTCTACAGATACTCGCTAACCATCCGCCTAACCAATGATAGACGGATGTCCGTGGATTAAGAACAACAGTTATAACAGTATAATTAACAGATCCATCCTCCTCCTCGCTTACCAACGAGGAAGCGGACGAACAACCCCCATCATCCGTTGGCAGTTTCATTAACCATTCCATGAGTATTGCACTATTTACTAGTCAAGTACCTGGTCAATTTAAAAGCGGTACTTTAGTTATACTTGTCTATGATCGAGAAACTGTGCTCCAAGTCGTCCATAACCGCGGACACGGCTTTCAGAAAGATTTACCCTGCAGGGGTGCACGAATAGCAACACACACTCGATCAACCTCGGAAAAACCAAATCAAAACCCAACGAGGCATTCACGACAAAGCAATCACAGGATTCAGAAATATTTCAGGGGGCCACCCCATTAAGCTACCCGCGACGAAGTTGGCCGGCTCCGAGACGGACCCAAGGTTTGTGTCAATGGCTGTAAACGACTGGGAACCCGAAAGTGTGACTGGGCTTGTTGATACCGCGAAAACATTCCACGATCCGAAACAGTACAGGTGCTCCACGCACAATCTTAATAAAGCAGTAACATGGCATAAGTACAGGATAGTAATAAAGCCCCAAACTACTTTGTGGCCCCAAGAAATAAGAATGAATCAAGCTCTGGCTCAGGGGGGTCCATAAGGCCTCCCGGATGTGGATAGTGCGAATAAACAAGGAACGGGAATCAAGTACTCGGGGTCCTACGGGACACAAGTAAGCATGAAAAACCAAATAGCAGATATTACTCACCGGTGCCTCTTTCATTAGTTGTCCCATTACTACTCCGGTTAAGTTGTTTAGGTACCTCGTTATTCATCAGACACTCACATACCCTACACATGCTTTTCTACGACTCGCATGGCTCAAACAACTCCTGTAGTAATGGCTCATGGGATGGAGGAACAAGCTTTGGTGGGGTTTAAAAATAAAGGCTATGTACTTGGGATTCAATTTAATGCAATCACGACTCAATGATGCAAGAATAAGATAGAGGCAATAGGTACTGTATGTATGCAAGCACGTGGTAGTGCTTGCCTGGCAGCTCAGTTGAAGCGAGAGATGGATCTGGGTAGTACTCCTGTGATTCCTGATAATTCTCCTGCTAGGCGTCTATTCGAAGAAGAACCAAACAAACAAGGGCCAACATAAATAAAGTGCACAAGCATATGAATTAAAATGCGACAAGCAAACAAGCATGCCATGATGAATGATGCACAATTTGCATGGCATTAAAGTAGCATGGCAAAGGTGAGGTGTGGATACAAGAAATAAAGCATTTTATTATTTATATAACCAAGTTTTATTGTCATAAACAGTTCAGATTTTTAATAACAACATGATGCATGCTTCAATTCAGAACAAGGACTGCATAGATAGAACGGCCTCGTCGCGCTGATCGATTTAGACATATTATTTGCCCAATTTGGAGTTATAGAATTAAAGTTATTAATTAATTAAGGAAAAGGATATTTTATTGTAATTTTAATCATCTCGAAAATTGAAAGTGTTCAAACATTATTTTGAATGGCATATTTGAATTCCTCACATTTTTCTGATTCCAAAACATATATTACTTGTATTATTTGGATTTATATTTGAAAATTTATTTAAATCTGAATTGAATTTGAATTTAAAAACAATTTTTGAAAAGGTTTAATTAAAACAGGCACAGGAAATACTTTTGTCACTCAGCTCGTCCCAGCCATAGCCACTGACGGGTGGGACCAAACGGACTGGGGCCACGCGCGCAGAAAATCCTTTTTCTACCGCGGCTCTGGCTAGCCCACGCGGTTGACAAGCGGGACCAGCGGCTCCAGGCCCACGTGACAGTGGGGGTTACTCCCAGAGGCTGACAGGTGGGGCTAGGGCTGGAGCGCGGTTTTAGGAAATAAAAAGGTTTGGGGGGGGGTAAGTGCAAAGTGGCAACGCGCACTGTTTCTCTTCCTCTCTTCTCTGACGCCTGACGGGAAACGGCGCGCGGCGCGGGGCGGGGAGTCGAACTCAGGACCTGGCGTTCGCACGCAGGGAGGCGGTACCAGTGCGGTAGGCTAGGGGAGTTGTTAGGAGGGTGGTTGGGGCCTAGGTAAGGCTCGTTGCGGCGCGGGAAACTGGCAGACACCGGTGAGCTCTGGCGCACGGCGGGCGTTCGACGAAACGAGCGGCGGCGCTAGACGGCGACAGCGAAGCGGAGGAGGTCAGGGAGGGAGAGAGGCTCACCGCGGGTTGGCCGGAGGGGTTAGATCGAGGAGGGATGCGGCGGATCGTCGGGGATGCAGGCGTCCTGGCGGGCTAGGGTTTCGACGGGACGGCGCGGTACTGGCGCTTCTGGGGCTTCTCGTCCACGTTGGCGCGTGTAGGGCGACGTAGAGGAGCCTCCTCGGTCTTCCAGGCCACCTCCACGAGGCGCTGGCCAGCTGGAACGAGGGGGCGATGCGTTGCTGGCGGCGACCGGCGGCAGGCGCTGGCGACGGAGAGGAAGAAGGAGGAGAGGAGGGCAGGCTCGGGGCAGATCTGGGAGCTGCCAGGAGGCGTGTGAGAGGAGGGGAAAGTGAGGGAGAGGGAGGAGATGGCGTGTGGGCGCGGGGCAGGTAAAGTATCCTCGGCCATTTCCTCTCTTTCACCTCGAGCACGTGCAGGTCGGGCTGGGAGCAGGTGGCCATGGCAGGGGAGGCTGCAGGTGGACCAGGGTGAGGGGGAGGCGCAGCAGCTGGGGTCAGCATGGCAGGCAGGGAGAAAGAGAGAGAGGAGAGGGGTAGCTCGGGCTAGGGTAGATGGGTAGCTCGGGCTAGGGTTTTGTTAGGGTTAGGGTGAGGGGTAGGGTTAGCTGAGGTGGGCCATGCATGGCAGGGAGAGGCCATTGGCATGGTGTGAGGGAGGAGATGAGAGAGAGGTGGTAGAGGTTAGGGTTTAGTAGAACTAGAGTTAGGAGAAAAAATAGGAAGAGAAAAAGATAGGTTAGGTGTTGTTTAGGGTTTTAGATTTATTTTGAATTTGTTTAAGAGATCCAACCAAGAGGAAAGATAATGAGTCCTTTAATATATCATGAGATGAGGTGGAGGAATAATCAAGAAAAGAGAAAGAAAGATGTATGGGAAGCACCCCTCATATAAAACATGAATGGAGAAAATAAAAGAAAAAGATATGGATGAGAATATGGGGATGGTGGAATGGATGGAGATGGTCCACAAAGTAATATCCATTAAAAATAAAGGGAAAACCAATGAGATAAAAGGTGGTGGTACTTTTGCATGGCCCATGCAAAATAATAATGCCATGATTTATTTTGTGAAAACAATAATAATATTATGGCATTATTCTTATGCATTTCCAAGAAATGGAATAAAAGCCAAGCAAAAGAATTTAAAAGATTTGATCCACCCCAAACCACATGAGCTAGAATAAAAATATCAAAAGAAAAAGAAATACAAGCTCATGGTTAATGGGATGGTGGAATTATAAGGTGGTGAAATAAAGGTGGTGGAGTTGAAATAAAAGATATGCCCCCAACTCAACTTGGGCATTTAATCAATATATCAATAACCAAATACAATATCAAGAGGCAAATACAATTAATAGTGCATATGAGAGAAGAACCAAAGAACCAGGGTTTTATATGATGCTCAAATGCAAGGTGGCATGATGACATGAGCATGATATAATTATGATGCAACAATTGTATATAGGAAGTAGCCAATATCTTACTAGACCAAGTAGCATTACAATTGTTAGACAATTGGGATGCTACAACTCTCCCCCACTAAACAGGAATCTCGCCCCGAGATTCTAGGAAGAAGAAGACTCAAAGAGGGTAGGATACTTGGCACGGAGCTCATCTTCACGTTCCCAAGTGGCTTCATCAACAGAATGGTGTGACCACTGCACCTTGCAGAACTTGATGGACTTGTTGCGAGTCCTTCTTTCTGCGACTTCAAGAATTTTTGTGGGGTGTTCTTGATAAGACAGATCTTCTTGGAGATTGATGAGTTCATGGTCCACGGTCCTGCCGGGATCCTTGAAGCACTTCTTGAGTTGAGAGATGTGGAAAACATCATGGACTTTGAGTTGTTCAGGGAGCTCAAGAGCATAAGCAACTTCTCCTCTTCTTCCACGAATTTTGAAAGGACCGATGTATCTAGGAGCCAGCTTTCCTTTGATACCAAAACGGTGCGTGCCTCTTATGGGAGTGACACGAAGGTAAACGAGATCACCAGGGACATACTCCATGTCCGTGTGCTTTCTGTCATAATTGCTCTTCTGGCGACTTTGAGCAATCTTCAGATTTTCAAGAATGATGTGAACTTTCTCCTCCGCTTGAGTTACAATGTCGGGGCCAAACAATATTCTTTCACCTGCGCCCGACCAACCAATCGGAGTTCTGCATTTGCGACCATAGAGAGCCTCAAATGGTGCCATATTTAGACTTTTCTGGAAGTTGTTGTTGTAAGAGAATTCAGCATAAGGAAGGCATTCTTCCCACTTCATGCCGAAAGAGATAACGCAAGCACGGAGCATATCTTACAGAATCTGATTGATCCTTTCAACTTGTCCTTGCGACTGAGGATGGTAAGCTGTGCTGAAGTTTAATTTGGTTCCCAAAGCATTTTGGAAACTTCCCCAGAACTTGGAAGTGAAGATGCTTCCATGGTCTGAACTGATCTCAAGAGGAACTCCATACAGAGAGACAATTCTATTGATATAGAGCTCAGCCAACTGAATTGCAGAAATTGTTTCCTTGACTGGAAAGAAGTGAGCTACTTTGGAAAGCCTGTCAATGACAACAAAGATTGCATTGTTGCCCTTCTGCGACCTTGGAAACCCAGTGATGAAGTCCATCTCTACTTTCTCCCATTTCCATTCCGGAGGCTTCAATGGTTGTAGAAGACCGGAAGGTTTCTGATGGACAGCTTTAACTCTGCGACAGACATCACACTCCGAGACATACTTGGCGCAATATCGTTTCAAACCAGGCCACCAATATTGTGTTTTCAAGTCCATGTACATCTTAGTGCTGCCAGAGGGAATAGAAAGAACAGAATCATGCGCCTCCTTGAGAACTTGTTCTCTTAAACCCGGGTAGTTCGGAACAAACATCCGGTGTTCAAAGAAAAGAGTGCCTTGATCATCTACGTGGAAAGACTCATACTTCGGAAGTTGAATGTTGGAGATGATCTTTTTAGTGTAAGGATCCCCAAGCTGAATGGAACGGACCGTTTCTTCCAAGAGAGGTGTTGCTAGAAGGTTCAGAAGATACCCTTGATCCACAATTTCAAGGTTTAGCTTGTGGAACTCCTCGCACAAGAGAGGCTGTTGTTCTTCCACCATGAGGTTGTTTACATAAGCTTTTCGGCTGAGAGCATCGGCCATGACATTGGCTTTGCCCGGAGTGTAGTTGATGGTCAAATCGAAATCATTGATTGTTTCAATCCACCTCCTCTGACGAAGGTTGAGATCAGGCTGTGTGAAGATATACTTCAGACTCTTGTGATCAGAAAAGATCTCACAACGGTTGCCAAGCAAGTAATGCCTCCATACTTTCAAAGCAAAGACAACTGCTGCGAGTTCGAGGTCATGTGTAGGATAGTTGATCTCATGCGTGTTTAACTGTCGAGAGGCATAAGCAACAACTTGCTTTTCTTGCATAAGGACCACACCCAATCCTTACAATGAAGCATCACAGAAAATCTGGAAAGGCTTTGATGTATCTGGAGGAACTAAGACTGGAGTGGAAGTGAGCTTCTCTTTGAGTGTTTCAAAGCTTACTTGACATGCAGGAGTCCAAAGGTATTTCTTGCCTTTCTTGAGGAGATCGGTAAGAGGCTTCGCAATCTTCGAGAAATTTTGAACGAAGCGACGGCAGTAACTGGCCAAACCAAGGAAACTCCAGACTTCTTTGACATTTATGGGTGGAAGCCAGTCCATAATTGTCTTAATAGTTTCTGGGTTGATGGCAATGCCCTTGGCAGAGATGACGTGACCAAGGTATGTGACTTGAGGCAGCCAGAATTCACACTTAGAGAACTTTGCATATAGGCGGTTCTCGCGAAGCTTGTTTAGGACACACCGAAGGTGCTCTTCATGTTCTTCTTTTGACTTAGAATAGACTAGAATGTCATCCAGATAGACCACAACGAACTTATCAAGATACTCCATGAAAACCGAGTTCATAAGCCTCGAGAAGGTGGCCGGTGCATTGGTGAGACCGAAAGACATGACCGTGTACTCATACAGGCCATAGCGGGTGGTGAAAGCTGTTTTAGGAACATCTTCCTTGCGAATTTTGATTTGATGATAACCGCTTCTCAAATCAAGCTTAGAGAATACCACAGCTCCAGCTAGCTGATCGAAGAGATCATTAATCCGTGGAAGGGGATATTTATTCTTGATGGTTTTAGCATTGAGTGCTCGATAGTCAACACAAAGTCTATCAGTCTTGTCTCGCTTCTTCACAAAGATGGTTGGACTACGCCAAGAAGAAGTATTGTGCTGAATGAAACCCAACTTCTCTTGTTCATCCAACTGACGTTTGAGTTCAGCCAACTCAGCAGGACCCATTTTATAAGGCCGCTTAGAGATAGGAGCGGTACCAGGTTCAAGTTCAATGACAAACTCAACCTCACGATCCGGAGGCATACCTGGCAACTCTTCAGGAAAGACATCTGGAAACTCACAGACTACAGGAACACTCTGAATACCTTCCATAGCATCATCATTCAGAGCCGCCAAAGAATAAAGCTGAATTGCAGGAGTCAGACTTGGAGAATAGACTATATGGCCTTCAGGAATTTTCGGAGAAACCGAACGTTCAGCACAATCAATCACAGCTGCATTTGCTGTTAACCAATCCATGCCCAAGATAACATCAATATCATAATTACCCAGAACAATTAAGGAAGCCGGAAACGAAGAACCACCAATCTCAATTTGATTGCCATGGCTGATCTTAGTAGATAACAATCTTGCCCCGGGAGAAAGAACCATTAACTTTTTATCCAGCTGGTCTACAACAAGCTCATGCTCATTTGCAAATTTGTGAGAAACGAAAGAATGTGAAGCACCAGAATCAAACAAAACTCGTGCAGGAACTGAGTTAACAGGAAGCATACCCATGACAACTCCAGGTGCATGCTCAGCTTGAGCGACGTTGACACAGTTGGCACGAGCAACCGTAGACCCCGGCTTAGTGTTGATGTTGAGAGCCCGAGGTGGAGGTGCACGAATCATAGGAGCACTTGCCGCAGGTCTTGGAGGTGGTGGTGGAAGAGCTTTGTTGTTCATTGGACAATTCCAGTGCTGATGCCCAGTGTTTCCACAAGTATAGCAAGCACCAGGTGGACGTGGAGCAACGTAGCCAGGGACTCCGCCAGGCGCTCTAGGGTAGTTGTGGTTGTAGCCCCTGGGAGCCGTAGTGAAGGAGTTTGGTGGCCTTGGTGCATAGCTTGACGGTCTTGGTGGAGCAGGGAGCGACGGTGGGGTGTTAGGAACCCAGACACGACGCTTAGAAGGAGTTGTCATAGCAGAAGAGCTTGTTGTATCACGGCTGTGTTTCTTTGACTCCTCAAACACTTGCCTACTTGCTTCTTCCTGCAGAGCTGTGTGTTGGAGTTCCAGAAAAGATGCCAGACTTGCATGAGTGATTGCATATTTGATGGAAGCATTGAGGCCTTGCCGAAACCTCTTTTGCTTCTTCTTGTCATCAGAGATCTCATCGCCACCATAACGAGAAAGGTTCATGAAGTTTCTGATGTAGGTGTTGACATTGTCAGTGCCCTGCTTGAGGTTGAGAAACACTTCCTTCATCCTTTCCATGACAATTTCTGACAGATATTGCTCTTTGAAAGCAGCAGTGAACCGCTCCCAAGTAGGTTGAAAACTAGAAAGATCTGCCTTGAGGTAATTTTCCCACCAGAGAGCTGCATCTCCCTTCAGAAGGTGAGTAGCACACTTGACCCATTCTTGCTCGGGGACATCCGCAGTCATCAGCAACCTTGACACTTCACGAAGCCAATCATCCGCATCAAGTGGCTGATCAGACACCTCAAATTGGCGTGGGTTGAACTTGAGAAAACTCTTGATGTCTCCTCGCTTGGGAGGTGGAGGTAGCGGAGCAAACTCATTCCTCCTCACGCTTTCATCGAAGCGCTGCTGGTTCTGCTGCATAGTGCCCAAAGCATTTGCAATACTTGCCAAAGCAGCCCTAAGTTCAGGTGGTATGTCCTCCTCAGAACGGCGTGGTGGTGCCATCCTGTGATTGATATAAAACACAAGTCAGTACTATAATGGAGAATGATAATAATCCAAAATAGTACCAAAATGGAATTAATCAAGATTAAAGAATGCAATTCACTGAGATGATATTAAAATATCAACAAAGTTCAAGGCAACTAGAAGATATTAAGCATAACGCACACGACTGAACAAGGAGTGTGGTACACAAACTAACAAAGAAAAAAATTTCCGCAAATTTCGGCATTAAAATACCACTATATGCGCAAAACCACTTAACGAATCAAGATTAGTAACTCTACTAGTTCAATATACAAAAGCAAATGATAGAAGTAGTGGTATGGTCGCGACTCCATCCCGCACTCAAATCATTACTCCGCACATGAATCAGTAAAACACATATCCCAATACCTTCTTCTTAAGATGAACCTAAAGATTGGTAACTACGAAAAAGAGCACCCCAACAAGATAACGTCGGATAACAAAGAGTAAGATAGATCGCATCGGTGTACAACGAATCAGAATAGATCGCGTCGGTTTACAAAGGCCTGTCGGTATGGAATGTACCAACAGTTGATAACCAAAAGGCAGACAGTGATAACATTTGGATGCAACAGATAGACAAGGAATTCACACACACACACACGCACACACACACACAACCTATGGTACTACGGAACCCAGAACACGTGAATCCTAGTTTGAATTTTAGAAGAGGATTGAAAACGTTACACTTCCTTACCAGAAAAAGGGTGGGTGGGTGGGTAAGAAGAAAAATGGAAGCAGTCCTACTCTCACTCTTTGTTTTTCCCTAGTATACATAACTACCAAAATATTTGCTAGACTGACAACGACCATTTTGGCTGAGACCCTGAAGGGCGGGATGGCTCTGATACCAATTGTAACTACCTCGGTGAATTACGCTCTTAGTTACATGCCTGGATGAACGAAAGTGGTTAAAATAGTACGGTGGGGCCCAGGGCCACTCACGGTAGACCTTTCGGCCGTCCTAACCACTTTCAGACAACGGGACAAGAACGAGTGGCGTAATCAGCAGGCGAAGGGATCAACTACATACACAAATGAGTATGTATGCAAGCCACATACAACAGTCCTCAGAGCCATTCCATCTAAAAGAAATAGAAATATAGCAACGCCATACGGCAAGATTCAAATGTCCTAGATAGATATAATAATTTAGGATAGCTCCTCATACATCACACATC
The DNA here is from genome assembly GCA_910589775.1 of Avena eriantha. Taxonomy (NCBI): domain Eukaryota; kingdom Viridiplantae; phylum Streptophyta; class Magnoliopsida; order Poales; family Poaceae; genus Avena; species Avena eriantha. Next base: position 392,492,549 of record OU342745.1, read on the forward strand.
AGAGTATCAGGCGGAAGCGGCAATCAAGATCCGAGTATGGATAAGAAGCAAATCGGCATAAGATGCCCCATAAATAAACACATCCCGCCCACAGATCTCACAGATCCCCGTTCCCGGAATCTCTACACCGAACGATCGTTGCCAACATCATCTGTCTCTTCCACCCATTATCCATCCCACGGGTACACCTGTTCATCTGAATCAAACAATTTATCGTGTGAGACCCTAGGGGTACTCAGCAAGTCTTTATGCCGCCAAAGGGGACACAACCTGGGGTGACGCAATTGCAGCAAAAGATAATACCTAACAATTCTACAGATACTCGCTAACCATCCGCCTAACCAATGATAGACGGATGTCTGTGGATTAAGAACAACAGTTATAACAGTATAATTAACAGATCCATCCTCCTCCTCGCTTACCAACGAGGAAGCGGACGAACAACCCCCATCATCCGTTGGCAGTTTTATTAACCATTCCATGAGTATTGCACTATTTACTAGTCAAGTACCTGGTCAATTTAAAAGCGGTACTTTAGTTATACTTGTCTATGATCGAGAAATTGTGCTCCAAGTTGTCCATAACCGTGGACACGGCTTTCAGAAAGATTTACCCTGCAGGGGTGCACGAATAGCAACACACACTCGATCAACCTCGGAAAAACCAAATCAAAACCCAACGAGGCATTCACGACAGAGCAATCACAGGATTCAGAAATATTTCAGGGGGCCACCCCATTAAGCTACCCGCGACGAAGTTGGCCGGCTCCGAGACGGACCCAAGGTTTGTGTCAATGGCTGTAAACGACTGGGAACCCGAAAGTGTGACTGGGCTTGTCGATACCGTGAAAACATTCCACGATCTGAAACAGTACAGGTGCTCCACGCACAATCTTAATAAAGCAGTAACATGGCATAAGTACAGGATAGTAATAAAGCCCCAAACTACTTTGTGGCCCCAAGAAATAAGAATGAATCAAGCTCTGGCTCAGGGGGGTCCATAAGGCCTCCCGGATGTGGATAGTGCGAATAAACAAGCAACAAGAATCAAGTACTCGGGGTCCTACGGGACACAAGTGAGCATGAAAAACCAAATAGCGGATATTGCTCACCGGTGCCTCTTTCATTAGTTATCCCATTACTACTCCGGTTAAGTTGTTTAGGTACCTCGTTATTCATCAGACACTCACATACCCTACACATGCTTTTCTATGACTCGCATGGCTCAAACAACTCCTGTAGTAATGGCTCATGGGATGGAGGAACAAGCTTCGGTGGGGTTTAAAAATAAAGGCTATGCAGTACTTGGGATTCAATTTAATGCAATCGCGACTCAATGATGCAAGAATAAGATAGAGGCAATAGGTACTATATGTATGCAAGCATGTGGTAGTGCTTGCCTGGCAGCTCAGTTGAAGCGAGAGATGGATCTGGGTAGTACTCCTGTGATTCCTGGTAATTCTCCTGCTGGGCGTCTATTCGAAGAAGAACCAAACAAACAAGGGCCAACATAAATAAAGTGCACAAGCATATGAATTAAAATGCGACAAGCAAACAAGCATGCCATGATGAATGATGCACAATTTGCATGGCATTAAAGTAGCATGGCAAAGGTGAGGTGTGGATACAAGAAATAAAGCATTTTATTATTTATATAACCAAGTTTTATTGTCATAAACAGTTCAGATTTTTAATAACAACATGATGCATGCTTCAATTCAGAACAAGGACTGCATAGATAGAACGGCCTCGTCGCGCTGATCGATTTAGACATATTATTTGCCCAATTTGGAGTTATAGAATTAAAGTTATTAATTAATTAAGGAAAAGGACATTTTATTGTAATTTTAATCATCTCGAAAATTGAAAGTGTTCAAACATTATTTTGAATGGCATATTTGAATTCCTCACATTTTTCTGATTCCAAAACATATATTACTTGTATTATTTGGATTTATATTTGAAAAGTTATTTAAATCTGAATTGAATTTGAATTTAAAAACAATTTTTGAAAAGGTTTAATTAAAACAGGCACATGAAATACTTTTGTCACTCAGCTCGTCCCAGCCAAAGCCACTGACGGGTGGGACCAAACGGACTGGGGCCACGCGCGCAGAAAATCCTTTTTCTACCGCGGCTCTGGCTAGCCCACGCGGTTGACAAGCGGGACCAGCGGCCCCGGGGTCACGTGACAGTAGGGTTACTCCCAGAGGCTGACAGGTGGGGCTAGGGCTGGAGCGCGGGTTTAGGAAATAAAAAGGTTGGGGGGGGGGTAAGTGCAAAGTGGCAACGCGCACTGTTTCTCTTCCTCTCTTCTCTGACGCCTGACGGGAAATGGCGCGCGGCGCGGGGCGGGGAGTCGAACCCAGGACCTGGCGTTCGCACGCAGGGAGGCGGTACCAGTGCGGAAGGCTAGGGGAGTTGTTAGGAGGGTGGTTGGGGCCTAGGTAAGGCTCGTTGCGGCGCGGGAAACTGGCAGACACCAGCGAGCTCTGGCGCACGACGGGTGTTCGACAAAACGAGCGGCGGCGCTAGACGGCGACAGCGAAGAGGAGGGTGTCAGGGAGGGAGAGAGGCTCACCGCGGGTCGGCCGAAGGGGTCAGATCGAGGAGGGACGCGGCGAATCGTCGGGGATGCAGGCGTCCTGGCGGGCTAGGGTTTCGACGGGACGGCGCGGTACTGGCGCTTCTGGGGCTTCTCGTCCACGTTGGCGCGTGCAGGGCGACGTAGAGGAGCCTCCTCGGTCTTCCAGGCCACCTCCACGACGCGCTGGCCGGCTGGAACGAGGGGGGGCGATGCGTTGCTGGCGGCGACCGGCGACAGGCGCTGGCGACAGAGAGGAAGAAGGAGGAGAGGAGGGAAGGCTCGGGGCAGATCTGGGAGCTGCCAGGAGGCGTGTGAGAGGAGGGGAAAGTGAGGGAGAGGGAGGAGATGGCGTGTGGGCGCGGGGCAGGTAAAGTAGCCTCGGCCCTTTCCTCTCTTTCACCTCGAGCACGTGCAGGTCGGGCTGGGAGCAGGTGGGCACGGCAGGGGGAGGCTGCAGGTGGACCAGGGTGAGGGGGAGGTGCAGCAGCTGGGGCCAGCATGGCAGGCAGGGAGAAAGAGAGAGAGGAGAGGGGTAGCTCGGGCTAGGGTAGATGGGTAGCTCGGGCTAGGGTTTTGTTAGGGTTAGGGTGAGGGGTAGGGTTAGCTGAGGTGGGCCATGCATGGCAGGGAGAGGCCATTGGCATGGTGTGAGGGAGGAGATGAGATTGAGGTGGTAGAGGTTAGGGTTTAGTAGAACTAGAGTTAGGAGAAAAAATAGGAAGAGAAAAAGATAGGTTAGGTGTTGTTTAGGGTTTTAGATTTATTTTGAATTTGTTTAAGAGATCCAACCAAGAGGAAAGATAATGAGTCCTTTAATATATCATGAGATGAGGTGGAGGAATAATCAAGAAAAGAGAAAGAAAGATGTATGGGAAGCACCCCTCATATAAAACATGAATGGAGAAAATAAAAGAAAAAGATATGGATGAGAATATGGGGATGGTGGAATGGATGGAGATGGTCCACAAAGTAATATCCATTAAAAATAAAGGGAAAACCAATGAGATAAAAGGTGGTAGTACTTTTGCATGGCCCATGCAAAATAATAATGCCATGATTTATTTTGTGAAAACAATAATAATATTATGGCATTATTCTTATGCATTTCCAAGAAGTGGAATAAAAGCCAAGCAAAAGAATTTAAAAGATTTGATCCACCCCAAACCACATGAGCTAGAATAAAAATATCAAAAGAAAAAGAAATACAAGCTCATGGTTAATGGGATGGTGGAATTATAAGGTGGTGAAAGAAAGGTGGTGGAGTTGAAATAAAAGATATGCCCCAACTCAACTTGGGCATTTAATCAATATATCAATAACCAAATACAATATCAAGAGGCAAATACAATTAATAGTGCATATGAGAGAAGAACCAAAGAACCAGGGTTTTATATGATGCTCAAATGCAAGGTGGCATGATGACATGAGCATGATATAATTATGATGCAACAATTGTATATAGGAAGTAGCCAATATCTTACTAGACCAAGTAGCATTACAATTGTTAGACAATTGGGATGCTACACCGTCCTTCCCTCCCCTCGTCGCTGCCACGGTCCGTTGACGGGCAAAGCCCGACCAGCGTCGGCGGCGGCGGGGCTCTCTCTCCTCTCCACGCGATGGGGGCGGCGCGGGCCGTCGATCTCGGGCGGGGCTCCTATGCGAGCGTGGGGCGCGGGGCCGCGGCGGTGGGTCCTTGCGGCGCGGCCGGGGACTGGTGGGCGGCGGGGAGGGCTGCGTGGGGGCCTCTGGTGGCGGCGGCGACCTCGGCTCGCCCCAGATCTGGCGGCGGCGGGCCGACAGCCCGGGGGAGGCGCTGCAGGTCGGGGGGCTCGGCCGGCGGTGGAGCTGCGACGGCGGTCTCGCCCTCGTCAGCTCCTGGACGGCGCGGTACGGCTCTGCCCCAGGTGGTGCCCTAGGGCCGGCTCGGGGCCGGCCTGCGGCGGCGGTGTCCCTTCCGGCGGCGGCGGAGCTTGAGGAAGGACGGCTCGGTGGAGGTGGTGGTGCTGGGAGGGCACTCGCCGGGGCTCGGTCAGCGGCGAGCCCAAGACACAGTAGCGCGGTAGCGGGGCTGATCTTGGCCAGCTCTGGGCCAGATCTGGGCCTGCGGGGCCAGCGGGCTGTTCTAGGCCTGAGTCCGGTTGATCGGCCTTGCCGCTGCGTACGGTCAGCGGTCACTTCGGGTGGTGGTGGGTAGTGCCCCACACTTGGGGGCGACGCGGACTAACAGCCACAGGCGCTAGCGCCCGATCACCATTCCCTCCCCGGCGGCCTTCGGAGTGATGCTGGCGGTGGTATGGACTCGAGCTCGTGGAAGCCGGGGCGGCGGCCCCGGAAGGTGGATGGCTACGACTTCCCTCTGGCGGAGGCAGCTCCGGGAGGTGACGTGAGATCCCTAGACCGACGGTTGTCTGGCGGGCCCGGGGGAGCTCGGTGGCGATGGTGCTGTTACTTGGCGGCCGGGATTTGCCATTGTGGCGGATCCCTCTGGTGGGAGGAGGAGTAGGGTCTGGGGCGGCGGTTGGCGTGTTCGGTGGCACCCTTGCTGCAGTGCGGTGGCGGGACTTCACGAGCCCCTGCGGGCTCGGCCGGGCCTGAGGGCCTGGTTTGTCCTGCTGCTGCATCCGGTCGGCTACCACCTGTTGGTGGTGGAGGTCGTTTCCTCCCGCGTGATGTTGGCGTCCCGGCCATCGCCGAAGTCTCCGCTCTTTCGACCTACCGGCTTCGCTCTGTTGCTCTTTGTGTGACAGCGGTGGCGACCTCAAGACTGGGGTGGTGCGTGCTCGTGGGTGACGTGATTGGTGGAGCCTTCAAAGTGCTCGGGCGGGTGGGTCTAGAGGGGCCGGGAGAAATCCTTGTCTATTGACACCGGCATGGTGACGCCCGTGGGTATCACCTTCCTTCTTGAAGGGTGTCGGGGGCCTCCCTTCCCCACCCCCGCTGCGTATCAGGGGAACCCTAGGCCCCGGCCGGACAGCAGTATCGTCGTCGTCACTCCCCTTCTTGGAGGTGTTGTCTTGGTACGCAGGCGCTTTGGACTGCGGGATATGTGGTGGTACTTATCTAGGGGTGCACCGGTTGTGAGTTGTTTCCGTTTTCGGCACACCGCCGTTCTCGGCTTTCTTTTTCTTTTATTTCTTCTTCCTTTTCGTGTAGGGCTTGGGGTCTCCCCAGCGCCTTGTATCCTGTGGTGTTTGTTCCTTTGGGCGTTGTGCTGTCTGGCCCAACAGCGGTCTCACCTGTGTGCTTTATTTATAAAGCTGGGCGAAAGCCTGTTTCGAGGAGATGTATCTAACACTAAAACATATCTAGATACATCAGAATCTAGACAAATCTAAGTCAATTAATTTGAATCGGAGGGAGTAATAATAATCAACTTCATCAGCAACACAGGTCATTAGACCCTCGGTTTACCCAAACTAACTATGCAACAAATAGTTGGTTCGCAAAAGGTCTTTCTTTTAGCATCAATCGTATTTGTAATGCTATATGATGTCCAACGTATAAAACACAAAACATTGTTTTCCAATCATTAAATGAAAATAAATCAATGCACATAAGAACTTATAGGCCAGCAAAAACCTCAGAATTCATAATCCCTCCATTTTTTAAAGTTTTGAAATATGGCGTATAAGTTCAATATTTCCTAAGTTTTGGCCATTTTTACAAAAAAAAATCCTTCTATGTATTTGATCAAGCTTAGTAAGCTTTAAATTCTGACTAAATTTATATATGCATTACTTTCAGGAACGGAGGTAGTATTTGTAACATGTTCTTCGACAAAAGTTGTCAAATGAAAAAGCATGCATCTATGAGGCATAATATCTAAATCTACTTGTACTAGCTTCTTTCTTTCAGAACATGTTAGCACCCTTAGACATTCTGAATATTAGTGTAACATTTGACACAAATGCCTCCCAGATTCTATGATGAGTGACATCGGGCCATCAGGAACTGCTTTGGGCTCACAAAAATTATATGACGACGGAGCTTCGGGTGTTAGGTATAAAACAATATGTGACTCAATATCATGGATAGCAATGGCTAGAATACCTAGAACAACATCGAACAGAGAGGGTAAAGGTGATCATTACTGGGCGCTGGAGTCGATGATGAAGCAATTGTTGCCTGCGTGATGCAGGCGTGATCTGTTTGTCAAAGTAGATGGTCTCGCGAAGGTGTGGATGCCCTCCGACCTCTAGCAGCACTACCCTGGCACCGGCGGGGTGTAGGTTGGCCATCCCGTCACTGCAGATGGGGTTATGGGGTTGTGGGGAAGCAAGCGTAGCAGATGGAGAACGTGTGTTAACCCATCACTACCAGGCTCCCCTCTTTTTATGTGGCGCAGGCGACAGGGGACCAAAACATCGAGTTGATTTTGGTGCCCGGATCAGGGCGCGTTGATTACGTACGAGACAAGCTCAAAACGTTGGTTTGTGGCCCACCTTTAACTTAATGTTAATTAGTTAGAGTATTAGGTATATACGGTTGTTATGGTAGTTTAGATAGAGTTAGGATCTGTTTACGTACAGTCCTAACTTGAATCATACTCCAAGATAATCCTCCGTACGCCTATATATACTCGCTCATGAGGCTCAATAATATATCCATCATATTCCGACAAAATCATACTCTTTCATGGTATCAGAGCGGCAAGATCCTTGACCTAGCCGCCGCACACGCTTCCGCGCCGCGCCGCCCTCAGGGAGGTTGATCTCCATGATCTCCGTCGGGGGTCGCGCAACCCGTACGCAGGGTTCGTCCACCGATCCGTGATCGGCTGCCCTGTAAGCCTTTTTTTCCGATCTATTGATGGGTTTCTTTTTTGGTTTACCGATCTTAGATCGAATTGAGTCGCCCACCGCCGTCGTCATCGCCGAGCCTCTACTCCGACCATCGGCATCGAGGATCTACATCGTCCATGCGCCTGCCCCCTCCACTGCTACGCCTGCCTCGGCAGGCTGCCGCGCACCACGGACGGTTGTTACGCCTTCCTCGGAAGGCTACCGCGGCCGCCCCCCTCGGATCCTCTTCGTCGTCATCGCCCGGGACTTCACCGACAACGCCGCCATCGACTCCGATCTACGCGTCATCCACGCCATGGCGCATAAGGTGCAACCTCGGTCTGATCAAGTGATCCCGCGCCTATCTACGCCACGAACGTTCCCGAGCACGCGCCTACCACCGATTGAGCTACGGGCTGCCACTATGTCGCCCCATCGGGCCGCAGCGCCGTCGCCTTCATTGGCGTGTACGTCGTTGGTGGTCTCCTAGCCGCTGCACCGACTTGCGCCCTGCAGCTATGCCACCCCTCGGGTCGTAGCGTGGCTGCACGCAGTCTACTTCGTTATCCTCGTGCATCGATGGCCTTGGCTTTCACCGCGCCATCTCCTACAACGCGGATCGCCGCCATCTGCACATGGTCTTCCTCACATCGCGGGGTCTTCCTCGCCTACTTCGAGCACCGCCGCCGCGCTTCACAAGGTAACCTGCAGGGCGTCCTCTCGCCATCGCAGGTCCCGCCGACTACCCCATCGCCACTCTAGGCATCCAGCATAACTAACCCAGGTCGCTGCTGGTTTCGCCGTCTTCTACGTCTTCGTCCACTACAACTTCGCTGCCAGCTTCATCGCCTCATCCTCGAGTACACCACCTACTACTCTACTCCGACAACCGCGGACAACACCGACATCTCTCCCTTCGTTGTTATGCGCGTCGCAACCGCTCCGGAGGCTTCCTCTGCTAGTCTTTCTGACATGGCGGAAAATTCATGATGGTCTCTGCCTCCGCACACCTGGTACTGGCAACACCATGAGTGCCTTCGTCCTCGATGTGTTCCCGAGTCTGGCAAACTCGAATCGGTGCCTCGTCCGACAATGTCTTCTTCGGCATCGACCCCTCTACGATTGCCTCGACCGCGTCACCGATGAGTTCTTCTTTGCATACTCGATTCTGGAAAAATCGGAGTGTGCATTCGTCCCCGACATGCGCCTAGTTCTGGCAAAACTATGGCCGCACCTCGTCCTCGATGGCTCGGACTGTATCGGCTTTGGCATCGACACCCTCAACGTCTGCCTCGGCGTGTCTCCGTCATCCTCCTGCGCACTATGCGCATGCGGCTTCACGTGCGGCTACCTCGACACCGGCATCCCCGACCACGACATCGACCACGGCGACCCATCGCACGACTACCTCGACCATGGCACCACCTCACGCTCTTGGCTCCCTCGACATCGGCACAAGGGCTACCACCTCGCTTGAGCATCATCAGCTTCCTCTACAGTCCAAGCTACCGCGCTGCGACACCGTCCACGACGTTCCCACTCGGACTGCGGGGGGATGTTAGCCTACTGGATGCTACTTCGGTTTATCTCTAGTCTGACCATCCACGATGTTCCAGTTGTTCACGACGCTACCGCTACGACTGCAGGGGAGTGTTAAAGTATTAGGTATATACGGTTGTTATGGTAGTTTAGACAGAGTTAGGATCTGTTTACGTATAGTCCTAACTTGACTCGTACTCCAAGATAATCCTCTGTACGCCTATATATACTCGTCCATGAGGCTCAATAATATATCCATCATATTCCGCTAAACCCATACTCTTTCAACTTTGTCTCTGCATTTTGTTTTAGTTAACAGTACAGGAACTCTATCTCTGACTTCTGTTTCGGTTAACCTGACAGATCAACCATGATCTCCTATTTGATTGTTAGGTTTAACTTCATTTTCTCATTCTCCGTAAGGATAATACACCAAAGTGAGGTGTCACAAAGGCTAATGAAATGTCATCGAATCTCAACACTTATGACATACAAGCCTATATCGAAATGGATAACTTTTACTTGATGAGAGTGGTTCTTATAGTGGTCCCTTTATTCTAGAATCATAATAGCGTCTCCACTCACATTCCTAGGAGGGTGTTCCCAGGGCGATTTTTACATCCGGACGGTGAAATTTCGCCCAGTCGCATTCCCAGGACGCCGAATTCCGCCGGATTTGGCCCAACTTTCATCCGGTGTTCCCAGGCCGAACCCAGGACACTGGGAACCGCTTGGGAACACCAGACACAGTGAAAAACAGGTGGGCCAACCCTGTCAGTGAGACAACCCCATTCCCCACCGTGACTCGGCTCTCCTGTGGCAGAGAGCTTTCCTGTCGCCATGTCATCGTCATCAAAGTCCCACCACACCAACCGAAACCACGCCTGTAGATAGGTTCGTCGCCTCCGCCGCATCCTTCCCCTCCGCCTAGGCCTTGTTTTGCCATACCGCCTTCGCTGCAGCTCAACTTCGTTCCAAGCTCCCGCCGCCTTGTCCGTGAAGTGTTTGGCGTTTTGCCCTTTCGGCCATGGACTCCGACGACAAGGATATGTTCGCCATATTGTTGGAGGAAGAGACCGCCGCAGCCGCCGAAGATGAAGAGCACATGCATATCCTCGCCTCCTTAGCCTGGCTGTACACGCGGACTGCAGCGCCGAAGCGTGGAGGCTCGGCAAAGGGTCACCGGAAGTGCAAAGCAAGGCAGCGAGTGGATGGCTATTGCATGTTGTACGCTGACTACTTCACCAACGAGCCACTGCACGAAGAGGCTGTGTTTCGGCGCCGTTACAGGATGAGCGGGAAACTCTTCCTCAACATCGTGCATGCCATCTGGGAGTTCTACACCTATTTCGTATGCAAGAAGGACTACACCAACATGGTAGGGTTTTCCTCACTACAGAAGTGCACAGTGGCGATGAGGTTGCTTGCATACGGAGCTCCGAGTGACAATGTCGATGACTATCTCTGCATGGCCGAGTCCACCGCCATTGATTGCTTGTACAGGTTTTACAGGGCAGTGATTGCAGTGTTTGGGCCACAATACTTGAGAACACCCAATGTTGAAGACGCTGTTAGGATCCTCGCAGTCAATGAAAGTACAGGATTTCCTGGAATGCTTAGAAGCATCGACTACATGCATTGGCACTAGAAGAACTATCCATTTGCTTGGAAAGGATGTACAAAGGCCACAAAGGAGGTTGCATTGTGATACTCAAGGCAGTTGCTACACATGATCTTTGGATTTGGCACTCCTTCTTTGGCATGGCAGGATCAAACAACGACATCAGCATCCTCTAGTCCTCAAATGTCTTTACCAAACTTCTTGAGGGTCATGCTCCTGATGGCCCAAAATATATCGAGCTCATTGGGGAACCCCAAGAGGAAGGTATGATGAGCACAGCAGCAAGTTTTCCCTCAGTTATGAAACCAAGGTTATCGAACCAGTAGGAGCAAGGAAACACCTCCAAGGTGTTGTTTCCAACTTGGAATCCTGCACAACACAACCATAGAACTTTGCCCCAACTTACAGTGAGGTTGTCAATCTCCCCGGTTTTGCTAAAAACAAAGGGTTAAACGTATTGTGTGGAAGAAAGTAAAAGCTTGCAGAAAGTAAAAAAGAAAGCAGTAAACAATTGTAAATTAATGGTAAAAGAAAGGACCGGGGTCCATAGTTCACTAGTGGTGGTTCTCCTTAAGATAGATGACATGTTGGGTGAACAAATTACAGCGGGGCAATTGACAAACATCGAGAAAAGCACACATGCATATACTAATCATCTTGACTCCTATGAGATTTGATTGGGCATTACAACATTATACATAGACCGTAATCCAACTGCATCTATGACTAATAATCCACCTTCAGGTTATCAATCCGAACCCCCTCTAGTATTAAGTTGCAAGCAACAGATAATTGCATTACGCATTGCGTGTAAAGTAAACAATACGATTGTTCTATGAACAAAGGATTGATGTTTTCTCCCTAGTAGCAACAGCACATCTAGTACCTTAGAGATTTCTGTCACTTCCCCAGATTACTAGAGGCATGAAACCACTATCGAGCATAAATATTCCCTCTTGGAGTTGCTAGCATCTACTCGGCCAAGATATCTACTAACAACGGAGAGCATGCAAGATCACAAATAACAAATACATGATAGAATCAATAATCAATCTGAAATAGCATCTCAATATCCATCGGATCCCCGCAAACACAACATGTATGATTACAAATAGATGATCCTGAGCATGAACGGAGCTCACAAGATCTAGACACGGTAGCACAAAGGAGAAGAACCAACCATCTAGCTACTACATAGACCCGTAGTCCAAGGATGAACTACTCACGCATCACATCGGAGGCTTGCATGGTGATAAAGAAGGCGTCCAGGGTGAATCCTCCCCTCCGACAGGGTGCCGGGAAGAGCTTCAGATCCCTCTCTATCTAGGGATGGAGATGACGGCAGCTACAAACTCTTTCGTGGAATTTTGATTGGGTGCTTAGGGTTTCTGTATTGGAGTCATCTTATATGTGAAAGGGGAGGCCGAGGGGGTGCCCTAGGCGGCCACACCACCCCCTGGCGCGGGCCAGGCCTGGCCGCGCGGCTAGGTGGTGTGGGCGGCCCCTGGCCCCTCTCCGTCTCGTATTCTGGATCCATGTCCCCCTCGGTAAAATATTGACTTTGGATTTTGTTCCGTCCAATTCCGAGAATATTCATTTTATGACTTTCCTAGAACCAAAAACAGCAGAAAACAGGCAGCTGGCACTGTGGCATCTTGTTAATAGGTTAGTCCAAGAAAGTGTATAAAAAGTACTCCAAAGTGTGAAAAAAACATAAGAAAGTAGATATAAAACAAGCATGGAACATTAGAAATTATAGATACGTTTGCAACGTATCAGCTCCCCCTATGGATTCTGAGATCAACAGGCACCACTACAACAAGGGATACTATCTTGCAAATGGCATCTACCCAATAGGGCCAACATTTGTGAAGAATATCTCTAGCCCAATGCTCCCCAAGCATGCTTAGTTTTCCAAGTAACAGGAAGCTTGCAGGACGGACGTGTAGCGGGCATTTGGTGTGCTTCAATAGAGATTTGCAGTTGTTCGGTTTCCTGCTATGACCTGGTCGAAAGATCAGATGTGGAAAGTGATGAACTGTTGTGTGACCTTGCACAACATGATCATTGAGGATGAGAGAAACGACCTAGTGGATTTGGTCGTGCAGGACGAGCCATACTACAGACAGGGACCCCTTGTAGAGCCTGGTCACTAGGTGTTTCCATCATGGGTTGCATTCATCGCCATGTATCAGGAGATCCGAGAGCGGTAGTGCTTCAACAACTGTAGGATGATCTGGTTGAGCACATATGGATACGCAAGGGCAACATGTAGATGTCGAGCATGATCTGGCTGAACTAGGTTGAACTATATTGTATTTTAGTCTATGCTAAACTATGTATAATTTCATGCCGAACTATGTCTAATTTAATGTCGAACTATGCCGGACATTACTCTGTATTCATATTTATGCCGAACTCTGTTGAATTCGAGCCAAATTTGGGCGAAAACTCACCTCTTTTGTGTCGCCTGAGAACCACGCCTAGGAACGCGAGTGGGAAAATGGCCGTTCCCAGGCCGGAAGTTACGTCCATCCGGTGCTAAATAGCGTCAGATTTCAGCCTGGAAACGCCCAACGGGTGGAGGTTCTCTAAAGCTTATAGTAATCCCATGCCAGCAACATGCTCACGAAAAATACTACTGCCTCCGATTGAAATTAATTGACTTGACTTTGGCTAGATTCAGTTATCTAGACATGTTTTAGTGCTAGATACATCCGAATCTAGAAAAATCCAAGTAAATTAATTTGGATCGGAGGGAGTAGGTGGTAAGCCTTTCATTAGCGGATCGGCAAGCATACGAGTCGTACTAATATGCTTAACATTAATAGTATGATCCTAGATTCTATTTTTCACAACATGATACTTTAAATCAATGTGCTTGGTAGCAACACTTGACTTGTTGTTTCTCGTATAGAAAACCGATGGTTCATTATCGTAGTACAATACAAGTGGTTTAGACATGTTGTCAGCCACTTTAAGCCCGTGAATGAAATTGTTTAGTGATACAGCCTACCTAATGGTCTCATAACATGCTATAAATGATGCTTACATTGTCGATGAAGTAGTTATTGTTTGTCTGGAGCTTTTCCAAGATATGGCCCTCCGGCATGTGTGAACACATAACCTGATGTGGATTTCTTACTATCCACAAAACCGGCATAATCAACATCTAAATAGCTAATTACTTCTAGGCTATCATACATTCTATAGTAAGCATCTAATCTTTAGTGACTTGCATAAAATGCAAGACTTTCTTTACCTTAAAGTGGTCTAGTTCTAAATTTTATTGTAATCTTACAAGCATCCCGGTTATAAAAGCCAAGTCAGAGCGTGTAAAAACTTGTGCATACATGATGCTTACGATAGCTGAAGCATACGGATCTGACTTCATTGATCAGTTTCAATTTGGTTCCTCGAATATTCAAATGTCCCAAATTTATCGCCCTTGACTATTGGAGCAGGTGAGGTTGAGAACTTATGCATATTGTGATTCTTTAGTACTTGCTCAAAGTATGTCTTTTGTCATAGTCTCAACACACCTTTAGACCTATCCTGATGGATCTGTATGCCAACTATATATGAGGCTTCACCGAGATCTTTCATATCAAAATTGGAAAACGGAAAATTCTTGGTCTCGTGCAACATATCCTTATCGGTACAGGTAAACAATAGGTCATCCACATACAGGACTAAAATTGTGAACCTACTTCCCTTAAAATTGATAAAAATGCAGTTATCCACGACATTTTTGGTAAAATCATAAGTTCTAATAATCTTGTCGAACTTGAGGTACTAGTATTTTGAAGCCTCCTTCAATCCATAGATGGATTTATTTAGACGACATGCCAAATGTTCCTTTCCTTCCATGCCAAAACCTTCTAGCTGAGTCATGTAAACATCTTCTTTAAGTTCTCTATTTAGAAAGGTCATATTAACATCCATTTAGTTGAATTCTAGGTCAAAATGAGCTACTAGAGTCATGACGAGCCTAAAAGAATGTTTAGATGACATAGGAGAGAAAGTCTTGTTGTAATTGATTCCTTCTCTCTATGTGAAGCCTTTTTCCACAAATCTTGCCTTGAACCTTTCGACATTCCCTTTGGAGTATACTTGATTTTGTAGACCCATTTGTAGCTTACTATTTTAGCTCCATTGGGAACTTCTACTAAGTCCCAAACATCTTTGGATCCCATAGATTTCAACTCATCTTTCATGGCAACCTGCCACTTGGACGAATTCATACTTTTAGTGGCTTCTTTGTATGAGGTTGGACATCCACCTTTCCTATATCATTTTCATCCTTACTCATGTAAATAACATAATCATCTGAGATGGCTTTCTTTGTTTCTCATAGTGATTTTCTCATAGGAGGTGGTGGTGGAGCATCATTATTTTGAGGATCATTTTCTTCATCTGACTGGTGAGGCTCTTCATTTTCATTAGTTTCAGCATCATCATTAGGTTGATAAGCTAAAACGTCAGATTCAGAATCATGATATATCACTCTCCTTGGTATTGGTAGAACAATATCTTGGATAATCGGGGATAGAACACACACCCGCTTCTCCTCAAGATCAACCTTCCTTATTTCTATGACTTAATTATCTTCAAAAAATATCGCTTGTCGAGTCTCCACATACTTAGTGGTGTGACCCTGACAATAAAAATGATATCCATTTCCCCTATGAGGGTATCCAGTGAAGAAACAACTAGTTTCTTAAGTTGTGGATTGAAAACACTAGCTTCAGTGGGACAGCCCCCCACACACGTAGATAGTTCAAGCTCGGTTTCCTTCCCGTCCACATCTCGTAAGGTGTGCACAATGTTGCTTTAGTAGGAGCAACATTTAGTACATATGCAACTGTCTTCAAAGCCTCCATCGGTAGGTTTACTAGCAAAATTGCATGACTTAGCATGCTTTGCACCATATCCATGAGTTTCCAATTTCTACGCTTAGCTATACCATTCCGCTGAGGTTCGCTAGACATTGAGTACTGGGCAATAATTTCATTTTTAGCTAGAAACTTGGCAAAAGGTTCTAGAAATTGCCCATAAGGAGCATGCCTTTCATAATACTCTCCCCCGCGATCCTACTGTACAACTTCAATTTTTGCATTTAATTGATTATCAACTTTGTCTTTGAACACTTTGAATTTGTCTAAAGCTTCCAATCAATGGCGTATGGGGTAAATATACCCATAGCGGGAGAAGTTATCTGCAAATGTGATAAACGAATCAAAACCATCTATATACTTAACATTTAGGGGTACACATATGTTAGTGCGAATAAGTTGGAGAACCCTTGTGTCTCTTACCGTCTGCTTTCTTAATTGTTTATGCATATTTTCCTTTAGTACAGTCTACATAGTTGTCTACATATGAAAAATCTAATTGGAGGAGTACTTCATTTTTAATAAGTCTTCCCATTCTCCCCCTTGAAATGTGGCCTAAACGTTAGTGCCATAATTTTGTATAAGTGCTAGTGCCATTCTATTTTTATTCATTATTCGAAACATTACTCACATGCACCACATAATTAATAAGAGATAGCATATATATTTTGCCTCATTTGACACCAAGGACAACATATTTATTACAATATTTCAAATTACAATATTTTAAAATAAATTGTTTGTGACCAAACAAGCATTGATACATCTCATCATCCAAACAAGAGACTGAAATCAAATTCCTAGTCAAAGTAGGTACATAGAGAACATTATTTAAATGAAGCTAAAGTCGGTATGAAGCTCCAAGGTGAGTGGCCCTATTGCTTCAACATCGACTTCAACTCCATTTGCTACTTTAAGACTTTTTGTTCCTCCTATTATAGTTTGGGTCATATTTAATCCATGCATAGAGTTATCAACATGAGCACTTTCTCCTGAATCAATACACCATGATGTATAAGAGAAATAGGTATAATATACTTCATCAAAAAAGTGATTTCATCTATACATTTCCTCCTCATCCACTTAATGTATTTTGGACAGTCCTTCATGTAATGACCTTATTTTTTGAAGTGGAAACACACGTTTTCATCATCATCTACGCTTGTTGAGGACTGTCCAATCTGAAGGGGTTCCACAGCAAAAAAAATCTACGGTGGAACGCGCCTAGCCAGGATCTATCTAGGAGTGAAGCTGTAACGGAGAAGGTTTTGGTGACATACCCTTATAGACCGAAAGAGTTGCGCTCTGAGGGGGGCGTTGATGATGTAGTCGATACCGTAGCTGACCTCAAGGTCGCGAAGCTCCTCGCAAGTCACCCTAAGTCCTGGACAAAAACCCGGTGCCACTAATGGCAGCACCTCCGAGGTTTCGTACATGTGCAGTGTACGATAACGACTTCCGGTTCCCTGATCCCTTCCGGGAGTGCGGAAGTAGATATCCGGCTAGAATCCTCCAGCGTTTCGCCGTACTACAACAAAGTCTCCCTTTGGATGCACAAACCTAACTTGGGGCCATAGTTATAAGAGAGAAAGAGAGAGGGAGAGAGAAATTCTCCAAGAAAAATGCCTCAGAGAAAATTCCAATTATTGGTGTGTTTATCCCCACCCCCATGTCCGTCTTTATATAGGGGAAAAGGGGAGACCTCTTCTCCTAAAGTCCTGGGGTGGGACTAAAGGCAAAAGGAAAAAGGAGAGGAGGAGTGGTAGCTAGTTGGACCCCATGTAGTGGTAGGGTGAGCTCCCGCGTCGCCCCAGTTCCTGTGGCCTGATGGCGCGTGTGGCAATTGCTGCTCGGCTGGGTGGACCTTTGTCAACACCCGGATTTTTAATTCCAGATGCCCATTATGCCATACCTCGCAATCCCAGGATTACCATTTTTGCGAGACATAACGGATTGGATATCACAGTACATCATCCATTACAAACCATACATAAGGTCTTACACAAATAAGGATCTCATGATCCAGTCTTAATACAACAAGAAGTGGAAACAAAAGATAAGCGTAGCGGTGGGGTCCATCTTCAGGGGCACAGGCAATGCTGACGAAGGCAGATAGTCCTAGTTATCATAGCCAGGGACAAAAGCCATGAGTACTCTTTAAGTACTCGCAAACTACCACTAACAAGTACTCTAATTCCAAGATAAAGTGCTAACTCGAAGTATAACTATAAAATTAAGTTTGAAACCTAAGCTGAGTTCAGAAGCCAAGAGAGATAAAATAAAGTTCTAGAATCACTTAGGTGGGAAGCTAATGTCATAAACATAACCCTGTTGTGGTCAAGTCAAGATTCATCATTCATATCAAGTTATTTGGAAAAAAACATCTGACAACGAAACAGTATTGCCATTCCAACTGTCCATAACCGCGGACGCGGCTATTCGAATAGTTTGACACTCTGCAGAGGTGGTGTCTGGGGTGTTCCCTAGGTCGTGGCGGAGCGGTGGGCGCGGGCTGTGGCCAAGGGGCGGTCTATGCGAGCGGGGATAGAGCGTGCTCTGGGGGCGGCGTCGGCATGGTCGACCAGCTCCAGGCGCGGTGGTTTCTGGCCATTCCTGTCTCTGGCTTTGGCCTGGGGCTGGTTGGCTCTGGCCATCAACCCAAAACAGTAATAGTTAGGCCACTTTGATCTTGCCCACAAAGTGTTTGATGAAATGGCCGAAAGAGAAAAACTTTTGAATTTTGAGTTCAAAATTTTTGAGTGATCTCCACTGGTGCTAGGTAGTCTCTGGTTGCAAGGGTTTTGAAAGTGGATCTCAACTAGGTGGTTTTTGGAATAGGGGTGATCTATGCATATGCATTGGATTCAATTTTCAAATGCCATTTAAAATAAGTAAAAAGAATGTTTTTAGCAGATCAAAAGGTGGGCCTTGGTACCTCATTAAGTGTACTAGCAAGGGGTGCAAAGATCAAGAATTGTTTCTGTTAAGAATTGAGTGCTAGGAACACTCAAAGTAGTGTAGTGGATTAAAATGGCCAAAATGACCATTCCTCCTTTTTAATTCTTTTTGATTTGATTTTCTTTAGGAAAAGTTTGGGAATGATGTAGATGATGTTTAATTCACTTAAGAAACATTTTAGAAGCAAAGGATCACACAATTATGGCAATTCAAAACAACTCCTATTTTAAATGCACACATATATGAATGCTTTCATTTTAAATTTGCAAAAGTTTTTGTTAACCCCAAATTTGATGATTTAGATCTTGATAAGCTTGGATTGAAGTTTTGGGATGTTACAAACCTTCCCCCCTTAAAAAAATCTCGTCCCAAGATTTACAAAGAAAACTAGGAACTAAAGAGATCTGGGAACTCTGTCCTAATGAAATCTTCGCGCTCCCAAGTAGCTTCCTCCTCGGTATGGTTGCTCCACTGAATCTTGAGAAACTTGATACTCCTGGTCCTGGTGGTTCTGTAGGCTTCTTCTAAGATATGAATGGGCATTTCCCAATAGGTCAGGTCATTGTTGATTTCTACAGCTCTATGATCGATGTTCTTGAAAACTTCAGTCTTCTCCGGCACTTCCCGACATTTGCGAAGTAACGAGATATGGAACACATTGTGGATGGCTGACATCTCTTCAGGTAGTTCCAGCTGATACGATACTTCTCCTCAACGGTTCAGAATCTTGAAAGGTCCGATATATCTGGGGGCTAACTTTCCCTTCAGACTAAAGCATTGAGTTCCTTTCAATGGTGAAACCTTGGGATATACAAAATCTCCGACATTGAAAGTCAGGTCTCTCCTTCGCTTTTCAGCATTACTCTTCTGTCTGGATTGGGCGGTCTTGAGGTGCTCACGAACTTTGTGAACTTTCTCTTCTGCTTCTCGGAGAACATCGGGTCCGAAGATCTGACTCTCTCCTACTTGTGACCAATTCAAAGGGGTACGGCACTTTCTTCCATATAGGAATTCAAATGGTGCCATCTACAAACAAGCTTGATAACTGTTGTTATATCAGAATTCTGCGAAAGGCAGGCAGTCTTCCCATTTTGATCCATATTCCAACACACAAGCTCTAAGCATATCCTCTAGGATCTGGTTGACTCTCTCAGTTTGTCCATCTGTTTGCGGGTGATATGATGTGCTGAAGTTCAACCTGGTTCCTAATCCTTCTTGGACTTTCTGCCAAAATCTCGAGGTAAACTGAGTTCCTCGATCTGATACTATGGTCTTGGGGGTTCCATGCAGACTAACAATCCTAGCAATGTACAGCTCTGCTAACTTTGCACTCTGGTAAGTTGTCTTGATAGGTATAAAGTGGGCTACCTTGGACAGTCTATCAACTATGACCCAGATTGAGTCATTTCCCCTACTAGACATAGGAAAACCAGTGATAAAGTCCATTCCGATGGAATCCCATTTCCATTCCGGAATTTGTAACGGTTGCAACAGTCCTGCAGGTCTCTGATGCTCTGCCTTGACTCTTTGACAGATGTCACATTTGGCGATGTAGCTTCCGATCTCTCTCTTCATCTTGTGCCACCAAAATTGTTCTTTCAAATCCTAATACATCTTTGTTCCTCCGGGGTGGATAGAATAAAGAGTATCATGAGCTTCCTTCATGATAACTTCCTTCAGCTCTGAATCTGCGGGAACACAGATACGTCCTTTGTACCACAGTACTCATTCTTCGTCTTCAGTGAATCCAGGTACCTTTCCTGTACCAATACGACGTTTGATTCCATCGATACTTTCATTTCCTTTCTGGGCTTCCTTGATTTGGCTAATCAAAGTGGGTTGAAGTTCAATGCTAGCTAGGAATCCTTTGCTAACTAATTCAGTCCTGAACTGCTCCAACTCTTCATACAAACTTGGTTGCTTCTCCTTGATCATGGTGTTAAGCCTACATGGAAATCTGCTAAGAGCATCCGCTACCACATTGGCTTTGCCGGGGTGATAGTGAATCTCAAGGTCGTAATCCTTGATTAACTCGATCCATCTCCTTTGCCTCATATTCAGCTACTTCTAAGTGAAGATGTATTTTAAGCTCTTGTGATCTGAGTAAATCTCACAGCGATTACCCATCAGATAATGATGCCATGTCTTCAATGCTAGAACCACAGCTGCTAGCTCAAGATCATGGGTCGGATAGTTCTGCTCATGCTGCTTTAGTTGTCGAGATAGATACGCGATGACTTTGCCTTCTTGCATCAATACACATCCTAGACCAATCTTGGATGCGTCACAATACACATCAAAGGGCTTCTTGTTGTCAGGCATGACCAATATTGGGGCGGATATCAATCTCTTCTTCAGCTCCTGGAAACTAGCTTCACACTTGTCGGTCCATTCAAACTTCTTGTCCTTCTTCAACAATTGGGTCATTGGTCGGGCTATGCTCGAGAATCCTTCTATGAACTTGCGGTAATATCCCGCTAATCCGAGAAATGCACGGACTTGGGTTTGAGTGGTTGGGGCTTCCCATTCTTCGACATCTTTGATCTTGGCGGGATCAACAGAGACTCCTCCGGCAAACACAATATGTCCTAGGAATCCTACTTCTTTCAACCAAAACTCACACTTGCTGAACTTGGCATATAACTGATGCTCTCTCAGGGTTTCTAGGATAACTCTCAGATGTTGCTCATGCTCTTCTTCCGACTTGGAGTAGATAAGGATGTCGTTGATAAACACCACTACAAACTTATCTAGGAAATTCATAAAGATCTTATTCATGAGATTCATGAAATAAGCAGGGGCATTGGTTAATCCAAAAGACATAACCGTATAGTCGTATAAACCATAGCGGGTAGTAAAGGCGGTCTTCAGAATATCCGTTGCACGAATCTTAAGTTGGTGATAACCAGTCCTAAGATCAATCTTTGAGAATACCTGGGCTCCAATCAATTGATCAAATAGATCCACTATCTTTGGCAAAGGGTACTTGTTCTTGATGGTGACATCATTCAACTTTCTGTAATCTGTGCATAGCCGGTTGCCTCCATCTTTCTTGTCGACGAATAACACTGGTGATCTCCATGGTGATGCACTTGGTTGAATCAAGCCTTTGGCTAGCATAGCATCCAACTGCTTCTTCATTTCCACTAACTCTGAGGGGTTCATGCTATTGGGTCTCTAGGCTATAGGTCCGGTTCCAGGGATTAGTTCAATAATAAACTCAATATCCCTATCCAGGGGCATACCTGGCAATTCATCTAGGAATACGTCGGGGTATTCACAGACTACTCTAACTTGGTCTATGGTGGGTAGGGCTACACTCTGGTTGCACTTGAATTGACGGGGTAAGGTTTCAGAGATATGCTCTACTGTTACTCCAGAACTACTGGTCATGGTGATGGCTTTCTTAGCACAGTCTATCAATCCTTTATGCCTTGACATCTAGTCCATACCTAGTACTACTTCCAATCCTTTGGTTCCAAGTACAATTAGGTTGGCATAAAAATCTATCCCATGTATTCTGATAGGTACAGCTTTGCAAAATTTTCTAGCTTTGGTTGTTGAACCGGGGATTTGAACTATCATGACATGCTTCAGGTTGGTTGGACGAATCTTACTAGTGCAGGCAAATTCTTTGGTGACAAATGAATGCGATGCTCCCGAATCAAACAACACTCTTGCTAAAACTGAGTTGACAGAAAGCATACCCATCACTACATCTGGCGCTTCCTGGGCTTCTTCTGCATTCATGTGGAAGAGACGGCCATTGCGGTTGTGAGGGTTCCCTAGGGCAAATCTCCTTCCTGGTTGAACACGACGCTGCTGCTGAGCTGGGCATTCACATTGGCATTGGCTACAGTCTTCTTGGGACACTCATTGGAATAGTGACCCTTCACTCCACACTCGAAACAAGTGATCTGGGACTTGTCCTTAACTGCGACAGGTATAGCATTGCTGCCAGTTCTGGGTGCAGTGTTGTTGTTGTTATTGGGGTTCTTGGGAGGTGCACGGTTGAAGTTGTTGGCATTACCAGAGTTGTGATTGTTTCCTCTGGACTTCACATTGCCTCCGCTACGGTTGGGGTAGCTTGGGCGAGATGTTGGGGGTCGGTTGTTCCTTGGTGCATATCCTGGTGAAGGGTTGGGACGGTACTTCTGGTGACTGTTGGATCCAGACTGCTGCATCATATGACGCTTGCGGTTGTTGTTTGTCTGGTTAATCTTCCCTTCCAACAGGATGGTAGAGTCGACTAGCTCTTCGAGATCCTGGAAACGGATATTGACGAGAACAGTCTGCATCTCATCATGCAGTCCGTTCAAGAATCTCTCCTTCTTCTTGGCCTCCGTGTTGATATCATCTGGTGCATATCTGGCAAGTGACAGGAATCTGTCACGTTACTCCACCACCGTCATTCTTCCTTGCTTCAATTCGCGGAACTCATCTCTCATTCTGTTGACTAGTCCCTGCGGCACGTGGGTGCGGCTGAACTTGACTTTGAATGCTTCACATATCATCACTTGACCATGGTTCATATTGCGGATGCTATTCCACCAAGCTCTGGCATCTCCTGCCAGATAGTGGGTGGCGAAGAGAACTTTCTCATTTTCATCAACTCTGGCAACTTCTAAGTTGTTTTCCATGGTCTGTAACCAGTCAGCAGCATCTAATGGGTTATCAGATTGATTGAAGATTGGGGGACTGGTGTTCTGTAATTTTTTAAGTTTGAATCCCTGGTGATCCTGGTTTCCATGCCCTTGGTTGTTGAGAGCCATCTGGGTGATCTGTTTAAGTGTTGCTGATACGTCCATTTTGCATCACTATTCTATGTCTTAATTCACTATTATTCATTGATATATTTCGTATGGAGAGGTGATACTTATGTTATTTCATCTATTTTTGCATGGTTGATGACTTTTGGAGCATGGACCGCTGCAGTCAGGATTCTAATGGAAAAGGTGTTGTTTGGAGGCAAAATTCGCGAAGATCAGAAAATCCGAGAAAATATACGGAAAATCCTATTTTTCCAGAAGACTTAGGATGCCACAAGATGGAGTGGAGGTGGGCCACAGGGGGCCCACACCACCCCATGGCGCGGGCAGGCCTAGGCCGCGCCTGGGAGTGGTGTGGCCGCCCTGGCCCACTCCAGCCTCTCCCCTCTGGCGTATATCATCCCCACGAAACCCTAAGACTCGAGGAGCGACCACAGAAAGATTTCGCCGCCTCTACGGGGCGGAAAACACCGAGAGAGAAAGATCTCTCTGGCAGACAGATTTCTGCCGGGGGAATTCCTTCCCGGAGAGGGGAGATCATCGCCATCAACACCACCATCAAGCTGGACTTCATCGGGATCATCATCATCATCACCACCACCATCATCACCATCAGCAACCTCATCACCATCTCCATATTGTTGTAACAATTGGTTGAATCTTGCTATAGTTCATAGGGGAAACTTTACCGGTGTTGATTCTTCTTTGTAGTTGATGCTATTGAGTGAACCATTGAATTATTTTTTATGTTCAGATTGTTATTCATCATTATTTCATCTCTGATCATGATCCATATGATGTCTTGTGAGTAGTTCGTTTTGTTCTTGAGGACATGGGAGAAGTCTTGTTGTTAGTAGTGGAGTTGTGTTGAGAAAGATTCAATAGATTGTTATTTAAGTTTTGGTGTACTTCTTCTAGTGGTGTGATGTGAACGTCGACTACATGAAACTTCACCTATATGGGCCTAGGGAATGCATTGTGTATTTGGCTACTAATCGTAGGGGTTGCCGGAGTGACAGAAACCTGAACCCCCGTTAGGAAACCATTGCACAAGGGACGTAAGGGTCTTAGAGTTTAAAGCTGTGGTTAGGTTTCTACCTTAATTACTTTCTTGTACTTACGGATGTTTGCAAGGGGGTTTAATCACAAGTATGTATTAAGTCTTGGATGGGGAGGTACATTAGCACAGGTTCACCCACACAACACTTAGCAAGCTAGAGAAGATTAATCGACTATATGAAGCGAAAGCACTTGACAGTCTTCCCATGTGTCCTCGAGAACATTTGGTCATCTATAGAAATACAACCGCCTTGTCCTTTGCTACATTAAGGATTGGGCCTCTTGCTGCATTCATTCTTACTGTCTTTTATTTACTCGTACTTTGTTTACTTGCTTTATCGAAAACCCCTAAAAATCTGTTTGCTAAGTATTTGCAGAGAATTCCTGGTCCATACCACTAGCCAGCACCTTCTGCTCCTCATTGGGTTCGACACTCTTACTTATCAAAAATACTGCGATACATCCCCTATACTTGTGGGTCATTAAGACTATTTTCTGGCGCCGTTGCCGGGGAGTGAAGCGCTATTGGAGAGTGGAACTGGTAAAGGAAACTTCTACTGTGAGTATTGTTTACTACTGCTAGTTGCTTTATTTTCGTTAAGGATAATTCGCTGAGTTTCTTATTTGGTAATGCTACTACCACTGCTAAGGTAGTAGATAAGCCACCACTTGCTGAGAAAGAAGTTTTCAAAATACCTACAAGAATTATTGATCGTGTTATGGATAACTACTATGTTGGGGATGGAACTGTCCATCCCGGTGATCATTTACTCTTTATACACGAATTATGCGGGTTGTTCAAGTGTGCAGGTATTACTACATATCAAGTTAAGAAGAAGTTATTCTCATTATCACTGAAAGGAAGAGCTGAGGAATGGTATAAGCTGCTGAAGAATGGTCAAGCTCTGGAATGGGAGGAAATAGTGCCTCTCTTTTATTCAAAGTTTTATCCTCCTAGTGAGATTCATAAAGATCGAAATCAAATATACAACTTTTGGCCTCTTGATGGAGAGAGTACAGCTCAAGCTTGGGGGAGATTGAAGTTACTAATGCTCAAATGTCCCATTCATGAGCTCCCCAACAATATTATTATCAACAACTTTTATGCAAGGCTCCCTCTACATGACAAGGATTTATTGGATGCTTCTTGTGCTGGATCATTCACTCGCATGGAAGAAGAAGCTAAATGGGACCTTCTAGACCGTATTCAAGACAATGTTGAAGCTTGGGAGAATGACAAAGGTATAAAGTCAGGTATAAATTATGACTATGAATGCATTGAATCTTTTATGGGAACTGATGACTTTCAAAATATTAAAAATGCTTATGGTCTAGACTCTCAAGCTATTGTTTCTTGTTTTAGAGCTTTGGCTTCCTATATCGAAATTCCCAAAAGGGGATGGAACAAATACCATGCACCTTACAAACATATTGCTGACTATACTCCTATTGGAAGTGCTCAGTATTGCATTATTGATCCCATCTTACCCAAACCTTATATCGAGAAGATTCCCTTTCCCGAAAAGGTAAAGGACCATCCTATGATAACTAATGTTATCACCAAAAGTGAAAAAAGAACTGTAAAACCTGATGAACAAATAAACATTGAACCTGTGGTAGCAATTGTGAAAGACCTTGTCACTAAAAGCGTAGAAGACGGGCACATAGTCTTTTGTGAAGATGCTTCTAATATTGTTTCACATCCCAATAGAACTAAAAAGGCTAGTGTTCCTATGCTTTCTGTTAGAATTGGTGATCATTGTTATTATGGTTTATGTGATATTGGTGCAAGTTCTAGTGCTATTCCTTATGAGCTTTACAGAGAAATTATGCATGAGATCAGTCCTTGCGAGGTTGAAGAGATTGATGTGGTTATTCACCTTGCTAATAGAGAGACCATCTCTCCAATTGGGTTTGTGCGAGACGTGGAAGTTCTTTGCGGTAAGATTAAATACCCCGCTGATTTTTTAGTACTTGGTTCAGCTGCTAGTAAAACTTATCCTATTATTTTTGGTAGACCTTTCTTGAGTACTTGTGGGGCTATTATTGATTGCAAGAGGGAGAAAATCTTGACTAAGTTTGATGGGGACTCCTATGAGTTTAATTTTTCGAAATTTGCTAAAGAACCTTGCGAAGAGGAAACCCATAATGAGGATTTTAGGATTGAACAACTTGATTCTATTTCTCTTGCTCCTAACAATGCTTTGCAGCAATTTATGGAAGAACATGAAAGTGAAATCTTCATGGAGGAAAGAAATGAGATTGATATGATTCTCCGTGATCAACCTATGATGCTTAAGCATGACTTGCCTGTAGAGGACTTGGGTACCACGATGCCACCTAAAAAGGACCCGGTGTTTGATCTAAAACCTCTCCCTGATGATCTTAAATATGATTTTATTGATGACAAAAAGATATATCCTGTTATTATTCGCGCTAAACTTTCAGGAGAGGAAGAAGAAAGATTATTGGAAGTTTTGAAGAAACACCGAGGAGCTATGGCTATACTCTGGATGATTTGAAAGGGATTTCACCTACTATATGTCAGCATTGTATCAATATAGAACCAGATGCGAAGCCATTAGTGGAGCACCAACAACGTTTAAATCCTAAGATGAAGGAAGTGGTAAGGAATGAGGTATTGAAACTCCTTGATGCTGGTATTATTTATCCTATTGCTAATAGTGAATGGGTTAGTCCTGTTCATTGTGTTCCTAAAAAGGGAGGTATTACCGTTGTCCCCAATGATAATGATGAACTTATTCCTCAAAGAATAATGGTAGGCTATAGGATGTGCATCGATTTTAGGAAAGTCAATAAAGTCACTAAGAAAGATCACTACCCGCTTCCTTTTATTGATCAAATGTTGGAAAGGTTGTCTGAAAAGACCCATTTTTGTTTTCTTGATGGTTATTCTGGTTTCTCTCAAATTGCTGTTAAACAACAAGATCAAGAAAAAACTACTTTTACATGCCCTTATGGAACTTATGCGTATAGACGTATGCCTTTTGGTTTATGTAATGCTCCTGCTACTTTCCAAAGGTGCATGTCTGCTATCTTTCATGGCTTTTGTGAGGAAATTGTAGAAGTGTTCATGGATGACTTTTCTGTCTACGGAACTTCTTTTGATAATTGTCTGCACAACCTTGATAAAGTTTTGCAGAGATGTGAAGAAACTAATCTTGTTCTTAATTGGGAGAAATGCCACTTCATGGTTAATGAAGGGATTGTTCTTGGGCATAAAGTTTCTGAAAGAGGCATAGGAGTTGATAGAGCTCAGGTTGAGGCAATTGAGAAGATGCCATGCCCAAGAGACATAAAAGGTATTCGTAGTATCCTTGGTCATGCTGGTTTCTATAGAAGGTTTATTAAAGATTTTTCCAGGATATCAAAACCCCTTACTAATCTTCTTCAAAAAGATGTACCCTTCGTTTTTGATGATGATTGTAAGTAAGCTTTTGAGACTCTTAAAAAGGCTTTAACTACAGCCCCTATTGTTTAACCACCTGATTGGAGTTTACCCTTTGAAATAATGTGTGATGCTAGTGATTTTGATGTAGGTGCTATCCTTGGGCAACGTATTGATAAAAAGCTAAACGTTATCCATTATGCTAGTAAGACTCTAGACGCCGCTCAAAGGAATTATGCTACTACTGAAAAGGAATTTCTAGCTGTTGTTTTTGCTTGTGATAAGTTTAGGCCCTATATTGTGGACTCAAAAGTAACCATTCATACTGATCATGCTGCTATTAAATATCTTATGACAAAGAAGGACGCTAAGCCTAGGCTTATTAGATGGGTACTGCTTTTACAAGAGTGTGATCTACACATAGTAGATCGAAAGGGTGCTGAGAATCCTGTAGCTGATAATTTATCTCGTTTGGAAAACATCTCTTTTGATCCTATGCCTGTTAATGATAGTTTTCCAAATGAACAATTAGCCGCAGTAGGGGTGAACTCGCGAGAAAGCCCTTGGTATGTTGATTATGCTAACTTTATTGTCTCCAAGTATTTGCCTCCAACTTTTACAGCTCAGCGAAGAAGAAAGTTCTTTTATGATTTGAGGCATTATTTTTGGGACGACCCACACTTATACAAAGAAGGGGTTGATGGTATTATGCGAAGATGTGTTCCATAGTATGAACAAAAAGAGATATTGCGTAAATGTCATGGGAGCGCCTATGGAGGACATCATGCGGGAGATAGAACTGCACAAAAGGTATTACAATCAGGTTTCTACTGGCCTACCCTTTTTAAAGATGCAAGAAAATTTGTTTTATCTTGTGATGAATGTCAACGTGTTGGTAATATTTCTAGACACAATGAAATGCCTATGAACTACTCTCTAGTTATTGAACCTTTTGATTGTTGGGGATTCGACTTTATGGGTCCTTTCCCTCCTTCGAAGGGTTACACTCATATTCTTGTTGCCGTTGATTATGTTACTAAGTGGGTAGAAGCCATTCCTACAAAAAGTGCTGACGGGGAAACCTCTCTAAAAATGCTTAAGGATGTTATCTTTCCTAGGTTTGGAGTGCCTAGGTATCTCATGAATGATGGGGGTTCTCATTTCATTCATGGCGGTTTTAGGAAGACCCTCGCTAAGTATGATGTTAATCATAGAATTGCTTCAGCTTACCACCCCCAAACTAGCGGGCAAGTAGAGTTATCAAATAGAGAAATTAAATCTATCTTGCAAAAGACTGTTAACAGGTCTAGGAAAAACTGGGCTAAGAAGTTGAATGATGCTTTATGGGCTTATACAACTGCTTATAAGAATCCTATGGGAATGTCTCCTTATAAAATGGTTTATGGGAAAGCTTGCCACTTACCTTTAGAATTAGAACACAAAGCTTACTAGGCAGTGAAAGAACTAAATAGAGATTGTAAGCTAGCTGGTGAGAAAAGGCTTTTTCACTTAAGTTCTTTAGATGAATGGAGAAGTGAAGCCTATGAGAATGCTAGGCTCTTTAAAGAAAAAGTTAAAAGATGGCATGACAAGCGAATACTTAAGAGAGAATTCCATGTTGGTGAGAAAGTTCTATTGTATAGGTCTCGTCTCAGATTTTTTGCAGGTAAGCTACTATCAAAATGGGAAGGACCTTTCATCATTGAAGAAGTATACTGTTCAGGAGCAATAAAAATTTCTTCTCTAAAAGATAATACTACACAAGTAGTGAATGGACAGCGACTCAAACACTATATTGCTGGAGATTCTTACAATGAAGATGTTGATGCCTTTCAAGTTATAACTCCAAAGAAATTCATTGAGGACCAAATTTAGAGACCTGCGGAGTCTGTTTCCAACTAGGTAACAGTTCTGGTAAGAAAAGTTTTGCGAAAACACAATCCAACTATATTTTTGCAGTTTTCAGTCAATAAGGAAAGCTACAAAGCGAAAAAGGGACGGAAGCGGAGCCAGGGTGGCCCACACCACCCCATGGCGCGGGCCCACCCCTCGCCGCGCCACCAGGTGGTGAGGCCACACAGGACTCCGTCTCCGACCCGTTTTCTCCCAGTACCTTCCTTTTGATATGAAACTTCGTAATATATAACCCCCCGGATCTTCCGAGGTTCATATATCGTGTTTTTGTCATGTTTTTGTTTCGATCTATTTTTGTCAGGTAGAATCCCAGATTTGGAGCCACAATGTCTTCCTCTGGATCATCCAAAGGAGATTCTTTAGAGGATATCATCAACCCATACATGAGAGAATTGAAGATTCATCCCAAGGAGTTGTTGCTCGAAGGTGGGGAGTTCCGGATTAAGGAGGTTCAAGGCCCTAAAGGTGAAGGAAGTCTGGAGGACAGGATGGAAGCACTGGAGCAAGAAGTCTTTAGGTACAGGAAGATGGCAGAGCACGAAGTAGACATCATCCATAAGATTTGTTCCGAACTCATCGCCGAGCACCAAAAGGAGACTGCTGAACTCAAAGACGAAGTCTTCTCACTCCGCCAAACAACCAACGAACTGCAAGCACAGTTCTATGACATTCAAAATCAAAACTGTGAGTATGAGGCTAGATTTAAATGCATAAGTGCTGCTGCAAGTTTCAGGATGTTGGAAACCACGATGTCTTTTGCTGATGGGAAGCCTTTACCCTGGAAGACGAGCGAACAGGAGAGTATACCACCACCACCAAAGGAGTAATTCGTCATCAGGTTTGGCATCCCCTTGGTTTGTTCCAAGCTTGGGGGAGTGCCGCGGTATCATATCACTATCTTCCATCTTTTTTTTTACCTTATTAGTAGAGTCATATCATGAATAGAGGAGTTATTATGTAGTATGGTTTGCATTATGGAAGTGTCCCCTCTCTCGTTAGATTTGTATCCCTTGGTGTGAGTTTTCGTTCTGAAATACTAATGAGAAGTTCTATCATTCACTATTTTGCATAGCTTATGTTAGTTTTCAATTCGTGGTTATATGATTGATCTTGTTGTTAGTATTGGTAGCACTCTGGGATCATTGAGTTAATTTAGTTGGTTTTGGCAAACCTGGCTCGGTCAGTAGCAACACCCTTTTTAAGAGTTGAAAAGAAAAAGATAGAAGTACTCGAGAGAAAAATAATTTCATCATCTTTCTTTCTTGATTTGCTCATAAGTTTAGTATTCTCTAGTTAAGATCTTTTGTGCTTCCAAGGAAGATTGCATGTTTGTCTTTATCATTTGTATGTTTGTTTGTTTCCTTCAACTCTTATACTTGCTACGCAGCCTTGCTAGCCAAAAACCTGTACTGAGAGGGAATTCTTCTCGTGCATCCATCTCCCTCAAACCAAAACCTTTGCCATTTGTGTCCACCATACCTACCTAGTAGCATTATTGCTATTCCAAGTAAATTCTTGTTTTGTCTACCTCCCAAATTAAACTTGTTATGCGAAAATTAGTGATTAAAGCTCTCACGAACTTGATGGCACACTTTACCTTCCTGGATTTAATAAACTTGAACCATTGGGTCCTTCTTTGTTGCGTGTATGCTTGCGCTTTATGAGTTGAAGTTAGCAGAACCATGTATCATGGGGACCGCTTTCAACACTTCATTGGTACTTGTACCTAGTTGATATCATGTTCTTTTGCTTATGGATCCCGGCGGTGTGAAATAAAAGTGGAACTTGTAAGATCATGGATTTTATATGTGTGTTAGAGAAACGCCTGGGCCGCTAGCCTAAGCCATGCCTAATCATGGTGGAAACTTGCAGCATAACGATAGTGAGCATTCTATGAAGGATCCTCAATAAAAACCTATGCAAATAGCAAATAAAAAGATCGCTGAGATGCTCACTGTCTGCTTGCCTTGTCATTTTGATAATGGGATAGCTCTTGTGTCATGTGCAAGGGGTACCCCGTTGGCGGTTCTCAATGATACGCACGTATTTACAATGACAAGAGCTTGCTCGTGACTGAAGTTGAGTAGCATGAGGATCGGTACTCATAAGGGGCATGAGATTTCAACTTATAACTTGTCAAGCATATCCTCTTAGTTGTGTCACTTTAACCTTAACCACCTAAAGATGCCTATGATAGGGGCAATGAGAGCTGAAAGCTAGTAAGTATCATAATTTTTGGGAGCTCTTTATGAGACTTGCAATCCCTGCTTCCCTCTACGAAGGGCCTTTCTTTTACTTTGTAGTTGAGTTAGTAAACCTATTCCCTTCTATCTCAGTAAGTATTTTGAGTTGATGTGTTTCATTCATTCATATGATGATTTATTCATTCATGTTTCTTATGTTCCTTGTTTTGCACATTGCTCTTATCTTGATGTTTACTACTTTGAAAGCTATCATTGAAAAACCAGCTATTTGTGAACTCCAGCAAACTATCAACTACTCTTCGACCAAGAGCTAAGTTTGCCATTACCAATTATGATTCACTTTATGTATCTTTATTGTGTTTCCTTTACTCATTGCAAGTTGAGTTGTATAATAGTGAGTTGTCTTCTATTATGATCTATGTATTTGATGAATGTGATGCTTCTTGTCCGTATTCTTTTATCGACTCTTCACTCCATAAACCTGAGGTCATGTTTATTGAGCTCAGTTTCGCTTGGGGACAAGCGAAGTCTAAGCTTGGGGGGGAGTTGATACGTCCATTTTGCATCACTATTCTATGTCTTAATAAACTATTATTCATTGATATATTTCGTATTGAGAGGTGATACTTATGTTATTTCATCTATTTTTGCATGGTTGATGACTTTTGGAGCATGGACCGCTGCAGTCAGGATTCTAATGGAAAAGGTGTTGTTTGGAGGCAAAATTTGCGAAGATCAGAAAATCCGGGAAAATATACGGAAAATCCTATTTTTTCAGAAGACTCGGGATGCCAGAAGATGGAGTGGAGGTGGGCCACAGGGGGCCCACACCACCCCATGGCGCGGGCAGGCCTAGGTCGCGCCTGGGAGTGGTGTGGCTGCCCTGGCCCACTCCAGCCTCTCCCCTCTGGTGTATATCATCCCCACGAAACCCTAAGACTCGGGGAGCAACCACAAAAATATTTTGCCGCCTCTGCGGGGCGGAAAACACCGAGAGAGAAAGATCTCTCTGGCAGACAGATTTCTGCCGGGGGAATTCCTTCCCGAAGAGGGGAGATCGTCGCCATCAACACCACCATCAAGCTGGACTTCATCGGGATCATCATCATCATCACCACCACCATCATCACCATCAGCACCCTCATCACCATCTCCATATTGCTGTAACAATTGGTTGAATCTTGCTATAGTTCATAGGGGAAACTTTCCCGGTGTTGATTACTCTTTGTAGTTGATGCTATTGAGTGAACCATTGAATTATTGTTTATGTTCAGATTGTTATTCATCATTATTTCATCTCTGATCATGATCCATATGATGTCTTGTGAGTAGTTCGTTTTGTTCTTGAGAACATGGGAGATGTCTTGTTGTTAGTAGTGGAGTTGTGTTGAGAAAGATTCAATAGATTGTTATTTAAGTTGTGGTGTACTTCTTCTAGTGGTGTCATGTGAACGTTGACTACATGAAACTTCACCTATATGGGCCTAGGGGAATGCATTGTGTATTTGGCTACTAATCGTAGGGGTTGCTGGAGTGACAGAAACCTGAACCCCCGTTAGGAAACCATTGCACAAGGGACGTAAGGGTCTTAGAGTTTAAAGCTGTGGTTAGGTTTCTACCTTAATTACTTTCTTGTACTTACGGATGTTTGCAAGGGGGTTTAATCACAAGTATGTATTAAGTCTTGGATGGGGCGGTACATTAGCACAGGTTCACCCACACAACACTTAGCAAGCTAGAGAAGATTAATCGACTATATGAAGCGAAAGCACTTGACAGTCTTCCCATGTGTCCTCGAGAACGTTTGGTCATCTATAGAAATACAACCGGCTTGTCATTTGCTGCATAAATGACTGGGCCACTTGCTGCATAAATGATTGGGCCACTTGCTGCATTCATTCTTACTATCTTTTATTTACGCGTACTTTGTTTACTTGCTTTATCCAAAACCCCTAAAAATCTGTTTGCTAAGTATTTGCAGAGAATTCCTGATCCATACCACTAGCCAGCACCTTCTGCTCCTCGTTGGGTTCGACAGTCTTACTTATCGAAAATACTGCGATACACCCCCTATACTTGTGGGTCATCAGTTGCTAAGTTTGCTTTGCGTTCTGCCCGGCTTGCTTCACGGTCTGCTATGAGATTCTGCAAGATCTGCAGCATTGGGTCTTGCGACGAGCTGCTCCCTCCATGGTTTCACGAGTCATCTGAAGATTGAGATATAGGGGTAAGAGGGAAATTCTAAGGTTCATGGTTTTGGGTTTTCAAAGCTAAAACTTTGAGTTAGACTCAGGTTTTTCAACTAACTTCACTTTCATTTCATGCAAGCAAGCACACGATACAACACACACCACAACAATCAAAGGGAAAACAGATGGTTTGAAGAACCATTATGTAAGCTACGATATAGTGAGACCGATACATCTCATGCTACGACAGTGATCTAGTGCATCTACTCATCGTCGATGAAGTCGGAGTCCTCATCATCGGTGTAGAAGTCCACGGCATCCTCCTCTAAAATGTCATCATCGTTGCTGATGTAAGAATCCATGTCTCCCTGGATGTCTTCACCCTCATCTTCTTCTTCCTTGGCTACAAGCTGAGCTTCCTGCTCCTTGATGGTCTTCTCGAGGTCGGCCACCTTCTTGCGAAGACGGGCGATGGTGCGATCCTTCTTGGCACGTTGACGGCGAAGAGACTAGCGGTCTTGGACAAACAGTGCGAAATTATGGGCCTTCTGGTCGGCAATGGCACGGTTCTGGTTGGCTAACTCCCTGGCATTGTCCAATTCCTGCTGTCTGTCGTGAAGCAAGAAGTCAAGGTTCTCCACTTGACGCCTCAACTCGGGGTGACCCGGCATCTCCATTGGCATTCCCATGAAGTCGTGTCTTGTATAGTGGGCAAAACGGGTTCCTTGGACCTTGTTGACTCTGAGGGCACATAGACGTGCGAGAGCTTTATGCATGGCCCTGGCTAAGCCATCTAGCCAGTTGTTCTCTCTCACGGAGAACTGAATTCTCCCAGAAGTTGGTGCTTCGATGCTTTCTCTAAGATCCGCGGTGACTAGCCACTGTAGGTCTCCTCCTGGGGGTCCTAGAAGTTGAGCTCCAAGAAACTCCGGATGTGGGCGTCCCAGTAACTCCGACAGTGAATCCAGATCCCTCTCGAAGATCAGCTGACCTCCATTTCCCAACTGGTAAAACTTGCTGAACTGAGTCTCCATCTACAAGAATTAAGGATGAGGAAGTTAGTGAAGTGATCAAGTGTGTCAAATTTTAAGTAGTAGTGTAAGAATTTTGATTACCCTGACTTTTTTAGAAAGAATCCACAAGGCTAAGAGAGGAGATAGTTTTTTTTATAAATACTCACTTTGGTTTTGAAACTAAGTTTTTGTTTGACGTCCATTCTAACTAGGGTCTCCTATGGTCAGGATGGAGCTTTGCTACCAACTTGTCAACACCTGGATTTTTAATCCCAGATGCTCGTTATGCCATACCTCGCAATCCCAGGGATTACCATTTTTGCGAGACATAATGGATTGGATATCACAGTACATCATCCATTACAAACCATACATAAGGTCTTACACAAATAAGGATTTTATGATCCAGTCTTAATACAACAAGCAGCGGAAATAAAAGATAAGTGTAGCGGTGGGGTCCGTCTTCAGGGGCACAGGAAATGCTGACGAAGGCAGATATTCCTAGTTATCATAGCCGTCCTGTTGGTCATCATCTTGATAGTCTCCTTCATAGTCTGGCCACGATAATAGCCAGGGACAAAAGCCATGAGTACTCTTTAAGTACTCGCAAACTACCACTAACAAGTACTCTAATTCCAAGATAAAGTGCTAACTAGAAGTATAACTATAAAGTTAAGTTTGAAACCTAAGCTGAGTTCAGAAGCCAAGAGAGATAAAATTAAGTTCTAGAATCACTTAGGTGGGAAGCTAATGTCATAAACACAACCATGTTGTGGGAAAAAAACATCTGACAACGAAACAGTATGGCCATTCCAACTATCCATAACCGCGGACGGGCTATTCGAATAGTTTGACACTCTGCAGAGGTGGTACACTTTCAGCACAAGATTCGATACATCTGTCAGGGATAACCCTGAATCATCATACTTAGTATGCAGATAATCAAACATAACCTTCCCTTTACACACCCTAGTATAAGCACCTCTCCTATGAGCATGGCCTCCCAACCATGACCATCAGTCATCTTGGGCACTGCATAGGTGGACAACATTGAGAGGTAGCCTCAGCTCAAACCTCTCCCGCGAGGGAACTAATACTAATGCATATAAATTTCCAGCTAAGCCTTACCCAATTCAGGTAGTGTGGTTGTACGGTAGTTTTGGAATGGTATCGCATCCGAATCCAACCATCAGTTTTATAAAAGGGTTAAGGCCCATGCCTCAACATTTTCATCATCATCAACCATTTGTGTTTCTCAACACATGTCAAAACATCTCAATAGAATGACTCATCATTCCAAGGTTTTCATAACTCATTTTCACCAAGTGTTCCCATCTAAAGTGACTCAAGTTTTTGTTCTACTCTAAACTACTAAGTTAAGAGTGTTCACTAAGTGGAAAAGATGGGTTCAATCTCATGCCATCGAATGACATCTAAAGGGGTTCTAATTAGGTCAAGTTTTATACTTTTTATGCTACCTTCCAAACAAGTAAAGAACTTTATGGAACTAAGAGAGTAATGCTTGTAAATAAGACTTGGGGTATTACTAGTCAAAGGGGTGTGATCAAAGCATGCTTAAGGCGTCTTTGCTAAACCATCTAGTTTGGTCCTAACTTGCTAAGCACTAAACTTGCAAGTGTTAGCTTGCACTGTTAATGGTGGCTTGCCTTGGTTGGTGCAGTGGTTGAAGTTTTCTTCTTCTTCTTCTTGGTAGAACTCCTCCTCCTCGAAAACTTGGTCGGTACTATCGTCTATAAATACATACAGAGCACACAATCACCAAACAATACTTAACTAGGCTAAGTAGCATTCTAAGACACACATTTGATGATCTATTATCATCACAAGCATCACACGTTTAATTCAATGGTTTCATCCTTTTTATTTTAGAAAAGTAATTTCTACTCATTGAAAAATTAACTAAGATTTAATATTCACCACTTAAAATATGGGATCATGTTGACACATGTCATCACCACATATCCTAACATGCGGGAATGAGAATTAAAGGTTGGATCGATATTACTTTGGTTTAAGTTCATTATTTAATGATTTAAAGTGACTAGAAATGCCTATATAGCATTATTTTGGTACTAGTCCAAAGTCACTGCATGTAAACCTTAATATTATTACATAGTTAGATAGATATGATGAAATGTGATTTTTGAGAGTTGGAATCAACTCAAAAGCTAACCTGGTTGATTTTATAAAAATGTTGCAAGTTGCAACTGCTTCTGTTTTGTTATTTTTATTAGGAGAGATCTATAACTCTAATTGAATTAAATCCAACGGGATTGGATAGATCATCTTCCTATATTTTAGGAAAAATTAGTTTCATGCAATTTGGATTTGTGAAACTCCCAGAATTGAATTTTAAACTAGTGGACAGAAACTAGATTTAACTAAAAAGAAAAATCCAGATTTGAACGGGTGGGCTAGCGCGGGAAAGAACTTGGGCCGGACCAGTGGCGCTCCGCGGCGCGAGGCTCAGCTGACAGGGGGTCCCACTTGTCAGTGGGTCTTAACACGCGAAACGGTACGCGCGCTGTGGGCCGTAGGATTAGAAGGGGAATCTACGGCTGAGGGTCGTCGACGACGAACAGGTCGCCGGCGAGCTCGAACCCTAGCAGCTCGGTAGGGGTCTGCTAGGGACGTACCAGAGCTCCAGCGACTTCGGCGAGGCGGGCAAACAAACTGGAAGACGACGGCGAGGTGAGGCGTGGTTGCGGCGGAGCTTGGGGTGCCCTAAATCGCAGGCGCCCTTCTCCTCCAGAGGCCGCTGCTCCGGCTCCAATTCCGGCGAGCTGCAGCTCCCCTTGCTCCGGCTAGAGGTGGGTGGGGTTCAGTGAAGTGAGGGGAGTGGAGTGGTGTGGAGAGAAGAGGCCGGGGAGGCCTCCTTTTATAGGCCCGACGGTGAGACCGAAGGGTATGGGCGGGCGACTCCGGCGACACGGCTACAGGCGGCTCGCGGCATGGCTGAGGGTGGCGATCGACAGGCGGTCCCCTGGCGGTGCTCTAGGAAGTGAATGCGGCCGTAGGGGCGGTGGTATGCGGTCTGGGTGAGGTGGCGCTCTGAACGGCAGAGGCGGCGGTGTCCACGGCGAGCGGTGACTGTGAGGCGTTGGGCGGCCAGTGGGGGTGTCTGGGGTGTTCCCTAGGTCGTGGCGGAGCGGTGGGCGCGGGCTGTGGCCAAGGGGCGGTCTGTGCGAGCGGGGATAGAGCATGCTCTGGAGGCGGCGTCGGCATGGTCGACCAGCTCCGGGCGCGGTGGTTTCTGGCCATTCCTGTCTCTGGCTCTGGCCTGGGGCTGGTTGGCTCTGGCCATCAACCCAAAACAGTAATAGTTAGGCCACTTTGATCTTGCCCACAAAGTGTTTGATGAAATGGCCGAAAGAGAAAAACTTTTGAATTTTGAGTTCAAAATTTTTGAGTGATCTCCACTGGTGCTAGGTAGTCTCTGGTTGCAAGGGTTTTGAAAGTGGATCTCAACTAGGTGGTTTTTGGAATAGGGGTGATCTATGCATATGCATTGGATTCAATTTTCAAATGCCATTTAAAATAAGTAAAAGAATGTTTTTAGCAGATCCAAAGGTGGGCCTTGGTACCTCATTAAGTGTACTAGCAAGGGGTGCAAAGATCAAGAATTGTTTCTGTTAAGAATTGAGTGCCAGGAACACTCAAAGTAGTGTAGTGGATTAAAATGGCCAAAATGACCATTCCTCCTTTTTAATTCTTTTTGATTTGATTTTCTTTAGGAAAAGTTTGGGAATGATGTAGATGATGTTTAATTCACTTAAGAAACATTTTAGAAGCAAAGGATCACACAATTATGGCAATTCAAAACAACTCCTATTTTAAATGCACACATATATGAATGCTTTCATTTTAAATTTGCAAAAGTTTTTGTTAACCCCAAATTTGATGATTTAGATCTTGATAAGCTTGGATTGAAGTTTTGGGATGTTACAGCCTTGCCCTGGAGGCCCGCTAAGTCCCACTGCCGCGTGCCCCCCCCCCCTCCCGCATGGGCCAGCCCACTGAGTCCTATGCCGCACACTGTGCGCACATCAGCTAGCGCTCGCGAGCCTGTGTGGGCCACCTAGCCAACGAGGCCTAGTTGTGTTGTGGATGTGGCTGTGTTGCGGCCTTTGGGGTGCCTTCCCTCTGGGCCACTTCTCACGGGGGATTTGGCCAGAAAGAGGAAGTTTCCCCATTTTAATATTAATATTAATTATTTATTTAATGTATTAATTCATATTAATATATAAATGCATATTATTAAATATTTATTAATCCTAAACACCTTTCGGCCTTTTACCGAACAAATTCAGATCCTTTTTGGAACTATTCCAAAAAATTCTCTTTGGAACGATGCCATTACTTTTCTCTCTTTCATACTTCGTTGATTCCATTCAACCAAAAGATCTAAAAATAACAGCGTACCCTTAAGTGTGTTACCCTTATGGTTTGGGAACAACATAGACATGACCAAGACCTTTCTCAATCAATGATCAATAGCGGGACCGGGATACCCATAATGATCCATGTGCATTCCACGATGTCTGGTTTCGTTTGAACCACAAATGTAGAGTTCTAGTCCCTTTGTTACTTCGATACTTGGTTTGTTCGAGATATTATCAATGATATTACATACCTAGTTCAATCTCATTACTGACAAATGTAGTTTTACTCATTCCGTGATATTCCATCCCCGTGACCTAGTCACATGTTGCATAACATTTATGTATGTAATCTCATTGAGTGGGTCGAGTGTATATTCCACACGGGTCAACAAATCCTAGATTGATACATAGGACTCAACCTATCCCTTTGGAATACCCAACATACACCTTTATTATCACCCAGTTATAGACATGATGTTTGATGCGGTCAAAACAGCCTCGGGTCATAGTGATTAATATGTTCTCATGGTCAAAGTACTAGTACACTTCATTTCTAAATATTGCAACGATGAACATGTGACTTGATCATGTTTCAATACATATATTAGGGTAATATACATCACATCATTCACTAATGATATGACTGATGGGTTCGTAGCATGGAAAACAAAAAATTCTACCGCAAGAACGAACAAAACCCAGATCTAATCTAGATAAAAGCCAAGATCTAATCTATTAGACATGTGCAACGAGATAGATCTGTACTAACCCTTGTAGACACGAAAGCGTTACGAGATTAGATCTCGTGGTTGATGTAGTCGATCACTTGCTGATCTCAAGATCGAGTGGACGATCCTTCCGGCGCCGTATTCCGGCAGTGCTTCCGCAGTCGGTCACACGTGCGGAGTCGAAGCAGACCTTCCTCTCCTCGTTCCAGCGAGCAGCGGAGGTAGTAGATCTCTCCACGGAATCCAAGCAGCACGACGGCATGGTGGTGGTGGTGGAGTGGAGAATTCTGCAGGGCTTCGCCTAAGCCTGAGCAGAAGGAAGGAGGAGAAGGGAGGCGGCTTGGGGCAAGAGTGGAGGATCAAGGGGGTGGCGCCTCCACCCCTCTATATATAGAGGGAGGGGTGCGGCCTAGGGTTCCCAACCCTAGGCCCACCCCTTAGGGCCGGCGCACCAAGGAGGTGGGGGGAGGAGTCCTCCCCCCCAAGTCTCCTCTTTAAATTTCTCTTATCTTATCTTATCTTGGTCTTCAAATAAACTCCAAAATATCTTCTAGAACCTTCCGGAACATTCCGAAACCTTCTAGAATCCCCATACAAACACTCCGGAACATTTCCTAACTCAGAAAAATATCCCCGGGAATCTTACTCCCCGGACAATTCCGGAGCTCCTCGTGATGTCACGAATCCTATCCAAGACTCCGAACAACATTCGGTCTCCAACGCACATTCCATATCTACTTAAAACAACTTCGAACCTTAAGTGTGTCACCCTACGGTTCGTGAATATGTAGACATGACGGAGACACCTCTCCGATCAATAACCATCAGCGGTATCTGGAGATCCATAACGGCTCCCACGTACTCAACGATGACTTCATGATCGATTGAACCATTAACATACGAAACCAATTCCCTTTGTCTCGCAATACTCTACTTATCCGAGGTTTGATCATCGGTATCTCCATACCTAGTTCTACCTCGTTACTGACAAGTACTCTTTACTCGTTCCGTGATATGTCATCCCTTGTGACCTAGTCACATGCTTGCAAGCTAACTAGATGACATTCCACCGAGAGGGCCCAGAGCATATCTATCCGTCGTATGGATGGACAAATCCCAATCTTGGTCCATGCACTTCAACACATACTTTCAGAATACCCAACAACACCTTTATGACCACCCAGTTACGAAGCGGTGTTTGATGTCATCAAAGTACCCATCCGGTGATGGTGATTAACACAACCTCATGGTCGAAGGATTAGGTCACTATGCATTTAAAAGCTTATAGCAATACGAACTTAATGACTTGATCTTATGCTACGCTTATTATGGGTGTGTGTCCATCACATCATTCTCCTAATGATACAACCTTGTTATTAATGACATCCAATGTCCATGACCAGGAAACCATGATCATCTATTAATCAACAAGCTAGTTCAACAAGAGGCTTACTAGGGACTGTTACATGTTTACAAAACACACAAGTATTAGTGTTTCCTAATAATACAATTATAGCATGGGATGTAAACATTCATCATAAACACAAAGATATAATAATAACCGCTGTTATTATTGCCTCTTGGGCATATCTCCAACAGTCTCCCACTTGCACTAGAGTCAATAATCTAGATTACATGGTAATATAACTAACACCCATGGCATTCTGGTGTTGGTCATGCTTTGCCCTAGGGAGAGGTTTAGTCAACGGATCTGCCACATTCAGATCGGTGTGTACTTTGCAAATCTTTATGTCACCATCTTGGACATACTCGCGAATAGCATGGAAACGCAGCTTGATGTGCTTCAGCTTGCTATGTGGCCTTGTCTCCTGTGCATTAGCTATGGCACCTGTGTTATCACAGTAGATGGCCATCGGGTCCAA
Organism: Avena eriantha; assembly: GCA_910589775.1. Classification (NCBI taxonomy): domain Eukaryota; kingdom Viridiplantae; phylum Streptophyta; class Magnoliopsida; order Poales; family Poaceae; genus Avena; species Avena eriantha. The sequence goes on from OU342745.1 coordinate 392,534,503, forward strand.
CGCACTGGGAACCACGCCAAGTTCAGTAATGAACTCCTTCATCCATATGGCTTCTTGTGCAGCCTCCGAAGCAGCTATGTATTCCGATTCAGTTGAAGATTTCGCCACAACGCTTTGCTTTGCACTCCTCCAGCTCACTGCAGCACCATTCAAAATAAATGCATATCCCGACTGTGACTTTAAGTCATCCGGATCGGTGTTCCAACTAGCATCGGTGTAACCATTTACAACAAGCTATTCATCACCTCCATAAGAAAGAACCATATCCTTAGTCCTCTTTAGGTACTTTAGGATATTCTTGACCGCTGTCCAGTGCTCCATTCCAGGATCACTTTGATATCTACTAGTCAAACTAACAGCATGTGCTATATTCGGTCTTGTACACAACATGGCATACATGATAGAACATATGGCCGAGGCATAGGGAATATTATTCATCTTCTCTCTATCTTCTGCTGTAGCTGGACTTTGAGTCTTACTCAAGGTCTTACCGGACAACATGGGCACAAACCCTTTCTTGATCTCTTCCATTCTAAACTTCTTTAGAACTTTGTCTAAGTATGTACTTTGTGAAAGCGCTATTAGGCGTCCTGATCTATCTCTATAAATCTTGATGCCTAGAATATATGCCGCTTCGCCAAGATCCTTCATTGAAAAACTATTATTCAAATAGGTTTTGACGCTATTAAGAAGTTCTATATCATTCCCAATCAACAATATGTCATCTACATATAGTACTAGGAATGCTACAGAGCTCCCACTCACTTTCTTGTAAATACAAGCTTCTCCATAAGTTTGTATAAACCCAAAAATTTTGATTACTTTATCAAAACGTTGATTCCAACTCCGGGATGCTTGCTTCAGTCCATAAATGGAGCGCTGAAGTTTGCATACCTTGTCAGCATCTTTAGGATCGACAAAACCCTTGGGTTGTACCATATACAACTCTTCCTCAATGTCACCATTAAGGAACGCCGTTTTGACATCCATCTGCCAAATCTCATAATCAAAATGTGCAGCAATTGCTAACAAAATCCTCACAGACTTTAGCTTCGCTACTGGTGAGAATGTCTCATCATAGTCAACTCCTTGAATTTGTCGGAACCCTTTCGCGACAAGTCGAGCTTTATAGACGGTAACATTACCATCAGCATATGTTTTTCTCTTGAAAATCCATTTGTTCTCGACAGCCTTACGGCCATCCGGTAAGTCAACCAAAGTCCACACTTAGTTTTCGTACATGGATCCCATTTCGGATTTCATGGCTTCTAGCCATTTGTCAGAATCTAGGCTCACCATAGCTTCTTCATACGTCGCAGGGTCATCAGCGGTGTCCACCAACATGACGTTCAAGGAAGAGTCATACCAATCAGGAGTGGTACGAACCCTCGTTGACCTGCGAGGTTCAGCAGCAACTTCGACTGAAGTTTCATGATCTTTATCATTAGCTTCCTCTTCAATTGGTGCAGGCGGCACAAAAACATCTTCCGGTGTTGCGCTACTCTCAAATCCGAGAGAAGGTTCAATAACCTCGTCGAGTTCTACTTTCCTTCCAGTCACCTCCTTCGAGAGAAACTCCTTCTCAAGAAAGGATCCATTCTTGGCAACAAAAACTTTGCCTTCGGATCTATGATAGAAGGTATACCCAATTGTTTCTTTAGGGTATCCTATGAAGACGCATTTCTCCGCTTTGGGTTCAAGCTTTTCAGGTTGTAACTTCTTTACATATGCTTCGCAACCCCAGACTTTAAGGAACGACAACTTAGGTTTCTTACCAAACCACAATTCATACGGTGTCGTTTCAACGGATTTAGATGGTGCCCTATTTAAAGTGAATGCGGTTGTCTCTAATGCATAGCCCCAAAACGATAGCGGTAAATCTGTAAGAGACATCATAGACCGAACCATATCTAAGAGAGTTCGATTACGACGTTCGGAGACACCATTACGTTGTGGTGTTCCCGGCGGTGTCAATTGTGAAAGTATTCCACATTTCTTTAAATGCATGCCAAACTCGTAACTTAGATATTCACCTCCGTGGTTAGAACGCAGAAACTTAATCTTCTTGTTACGATGATTTTCCACTTCACTTTGAAATTCCTTAAACTTCTCGAAAGTTTCGGACTTATGTTTCATAAAGTAGACATACCCATATCTACTTAAGTCATCCGTGAAAGTGAGAACGTAACGATATCCACCATGCGATGCTACACTCATTGGACCGCACACATCGGTATGTATTATTTCCAATAAGTCTGTAGCTCGCTCCATTGTACCAAAGAATGGAGTCTTAGTCATTTTTCCCATTAGACATGCTTCGCATCTTTCAAGTGATTCAAGAAGTCCATCAGAATGGAGTTTCTTCATACGCTTCACTCCAATGTGACCAAGACGACAGTGCCACATGTATGTAGAATTATCATTCAATTTTGTTCGTTTAGCATCTATGTTGTGAACATGTGTATCACTACTATCGAGATTCAGTAAGAATAAACCATTCATCTCAGGTGCATTACCATAAAAGATATTACTCATATAAATTGAACAACCTTTATTCTCAGACTTAAAATAGTAACCGTCTCGCAATAAACAAGATCCAGATATAATGTTCATGCTTAACGCAGGCACCAAATAACAATTATTCAAATTTAAAACTAATCCCGAAGGTAGATGTAGAGGGAGCGTGCCGACGGCGATCACATCAACCTTGGAGCCATTTCCAACGCACATCGTCACCTCGTCTCTCGCTAGTCTTCGCTTATTCCGCAGCTCCTGTTTCGAGTTACAAATATGAGCAACCGAACCAGTATCAAATACCCAGGCACTACTACGATTACTAGTAAGATACACATCAATAACACATATATCAAATATACCTTTCTTCTTGATGTTACCATTCTTCTGATCCGCCAGGTACTTGGGGCAGTTACGCTTCCAGTGACCAGCACCCTTGCAGTAGAAGCACTCAGTTTCAGGCTTAGGACCAGCCTTGGGCTTCTTTGTAGGTGCGGCAGCTTTCTTGCCGTCCTTATTGAAGTTGCCCTTGTTCTTAGGCTTGCCCTGTCTCTTGAAATTGGTGGTCTTATTGACCATCAACACTTGGTGCTCCTTCTTGATCTCCACTTCAGCAGTTTTCAGCATGGACGATAGTTCAGGCAACGTCTTGTTCATGCAGTGCATATTGTAGTTCATCACAAAGTTCTTGTAACTTGGTGGCAGTGATTGGAGGAGACGGTGAATCCCTAACTCATTAGGAATCGATATCCCCAACTCTTGGAGCTTGTTTGCGTACCCAGACATGGTGAGCACGTGCTCGCTAACGGAGCTTCCCTCTTCCATCTTACAGTTAAAGAACTTTTCGGAGGCCTCATAGCTCTCCATGGCCGCGCGAGTCTCAAAAATTAGCCTGAGCTCCTTAATGATCTCGAACGGGTCGTGGTGCTCAAAACGCTTTTGGAGCTCCGCTTCTAAACCGTACAGGATGGCACACTAAACTGTGGAGTAATGATTTTTCCGAGTGGCGTAAACATTCTTTGCGTCATCGGTGGCATCTTCTGCAGGTGCGTCACCTAGCGGTGCTTCGAGCACATAGGTCAACTGACCAGCCCTGAGGACGATCTTCAGTCCACGGAACCAGTCCGTGAAATTTCTTCCATTGTTTTTAAGCTTTTCTTTCTCTAGGAACGCATTGAAATTGATGGAGGGGGTCGCCATAATCTACAACAAATTTTGCAAGTAGTTTAGACTAAGTTTATGATAAATTGAGTTCAAATTTAATTCTTAAATTAACTAGGTGAACTCCCACTCAAAACAACATCCCTCACATTGTCTTAGTGATTACACGAACCAAGTCCACTACACCAAGTCCGATCTTCACGAGAGAAGATGTAGTTTCATCGGCGAACAATATTCATGTTCATCATATCATTTATATGACTCATGCTCTACCTTTCGGTATTCCGTGTTCCGAGACCATGTCTGTACATGCTAGGCTCGTCAAGATAACCTTAGTTTCCGCATGTGCAAATCTGGCTTGCACCCGTTGTATGCACACGTAGAATCTATCACACCCGATCATCACGAGATGCTTCGAAACGACGAGTCTTAGCAACGGTGCCAACTAAGGGTGAACACTTTATTACTTGATATTTAGTGAGAGGGATCATCTTATAATGCTACCGTCGCGATCTAAGCAATACAAGATGCATAAAGGATTAACATCACAGGCAATTCATAATTAGTGTGATATGATATGGCCCTTTCTTCTTGCGCTTTTGATCTCAATCTCCAAGGCATGGACATGATCTCCATCATCACCAGCATTGCGTCAAGGTCAGTGGGGCCGCTTCATGGTTGTCCATCATCACTAGCAACTATTACAACTAATTGGAATAAAGCTATTACAAGATGAATAGACACGCAGGTCTTAACAGAATTAAAGACAACCATTAGGCTCCTGCTGGTTGCCATATTACAATAAGGATCATTGCATACATCAAATATAATCACAATCACATGATGGCCATATCACATCACAAAACCCCTGCAAAAACAAGTTAGACGCCTCTAATTTTCTTTGCATGTTTTACGTGGTTTGGGGCTTTCGAATAAGAACGGATCTTACCTATGAAACTGAACCACAACGTTGATACAAGTGCTATCAACATTTGCAAAGTGCAAATTGGATCTATACTATGGTGGGAGAGACAGACACCCGCAAAGCCACTTGTGCAAAGCAAGTTACACGTCAAGCGTGGAGCAAGTCTCATGTGCGATGACATGTAAGGTTAGCCCGAGCCGCTTCATCCCACCATGCCGCAAGATGCAAAGTACACAAAGCAAAAGACGGCACGAGCACCAACGCCCACAACACCATTGTGTTCTACTCGTGCAACAGATCTACGCATAGACACGGCTCTGATACCACTGATGGGTTCGTAGCATGGAAAACAAAAAATTTCTACCGCAAGAACGAACAAAACCCAGATCTAATCTAGATAAAAGCCAAGATCTAATCTATTAGACATGTGCAACGAGATACATCTGTACTAACCCTTGTAGACACGAAAGCGTTACGACATTAGATCTCGTGGTTGATGTAGTCGATCACTTGCCGATCTCAAGATCGAGTGGACGATCCTTCTGGCGCCGCGTTCCGGCAGCGCTTCCGCAGTCGGTCACACGTGCGGAGTCGAAGCAGACCTTCCTCTCCTCGTTCCAGCGAGCAGCGGAGGTAGTAGATCTCTCCATGGAATCCCAGCAGCACGACGGCGTGGTGGTGGTGGTGGAGTGGAGAATTCTGTAGGGCTTCGCCTAAGCCTGAGCAGAAGGAAGGAGGAGAAGGGAGGCAGCTTGGGGCAAGAGTGGAGGATCAAGGGGGGTGGCGCCTCCACCCCTCTATATATAGAGGGAGGGGTGCGGCCTAGGGTTCCCACCCCTAGGCCCACCCCTTAGGGCCGGCGCACCAAGGAGGTGGGGGGAGGAGTCCTCCCCCCAAGTCTCCTCTTTAAATTTCCCTTATCTTATCTTGGTCTTCAAATAAACTCCAAAATATCTTCTAGAACCTTCCGGAACATTCCGAAACCTTCTAGAATCCCCATACAAACACTCCGGAACATTTCCTAACTCAGAAAAAGATCCCCATTATATGAATCTTACTCCCCGCACAATTCCGGAGCTCCTCGTGATGTCCTGAATCCTATCCGAGACTCCGAACAACATTCGGTCTGCAACGCACATTCCATATCTACTTAAAACAACTTCGAACCTTAAGTGTGTCACCCTACGGTTCGTGAATATGTAGACATGACGGAGACACCTCTCCGATCAATAACCATCAGCGGGATCTGGAGATCCATAACGGCTCCCACATACTCAACAATGACTTCATGATCGATTGAACCATTAACATACGAAACCAATTCCCTTTGTCTCGCGATACTCTACTTATCCGAGGTTTGATCATCGGTATCTCCATACCTAGTTCTACCTCGTTACTAACAAGTACTCTTTACTCGTTCCGTGATATGTCATCCCTTGTGACCTAGTCACATGCTTGCAAGCTAACTAGATGACATTCCACCGAGAGGGCCCAGAGCATATCTATCCGTCGTATGGATGGCCAAATCCCAATCTTGGTCCATGCGCTTCAACACATACTTTCAGAATACCCAACGACACCTTTATGACCACCCAGTTACGAAGCGGTGTTTGATGTCATCAAAGTACCCATCCGGTGATGTGATTAACACAACCTCATGGTCGAAGGATTAGGTCACTATGCATTTAAAAGCTTATAGCAATACGAACTTAATGACTTGATCTTATGCTATGCTTACTATGGGTGTGTGTCCATCACATCATTCTCCTAATGATACAACCTTGTTATTAATGACATCCAATGTCCATGGCCAGGAAACCATGATCATCTATTAATCAACAAGCTAGTTCAACAAGAGGCTTACTAGGGACTCTTACATGTTTACAAAACACACAAGTATTAGTGTTTCCTAATAATACAATTATAGCATGGGATGTAAACATTCATCATAAACATAAAGATATAATAATAACCGCTTTTATTATTGCCTCTTGGGCATATATCCAACAATGACTCTGTTGTCAGTCGGCATAAATGCACCATGATTAGGAAATCTTGATCATCAACTGCACAATGAACTAGTATAAATAGAGGCTACTAGGGACTCTGGTTGTTTATACATCACACGCATATCAATGTTTCTGCTTGATATAGTTATAGCATGTACAAAACTATTATGAACTAATGAGATATGATAATAAACACACTTTATTATTTGACTCTAGGGCATATCTCTTTTAGTCTCCCACTTGCACTAGAGTACAAATAATCTAGTTGGCATTGGCTACTAATAATGAACCACATCATATGTGTTCCTTTACCATGCCTACTAGCATATGAAGAAACTCTTGTGTATTTTTAATCTGTATTATCAAATCCTTCATGTTCTTTGGAAATCATTAATGTCATTAGTTTGACATTTACACCACTATCACATAATGTGCCGAAGTTTGTTTTGGCAAGATACTGTGTTAGGGGAATTGCCCCGGATAGCTAAGCCAGGACGAATGGCCTCACCCAGAAGATCCGGCTATATGGCCACCAGACATGAAGCCCTAGCTGGATGGCCATCTCCAACCAAACAAACCGCCAAGAAGCACCCGGCTGGCCCATCTAGCCAGTCAACGAGAAGACCTGGCCAGATGTCCAACTCCGTCCGATCACCTCGGAATTAGTACCGGTAATCCAAAGAGCGTGATGATGAAACAGTGGAACGCCTCCGGATCCCTAACTTTGTGTCAGCTAAAGCAACGGCGCCCCCATACTATTTGATTGGACGTTTGTCTGGTGCAGGATAAAGCCATCGCTGCAGGGCGGTTTGGCACTTTAGCACTGACTATTACACTAGGGCCCACTAACTTGACCCCACCAGTCGGCCATGTATTGTAATCTGCACCCCAGCCAGTAAATAAGGGGGTGCAGCACCTCCCTTAGGGGGGGTCGACGCTTCTTCTACCTCCAGTTTCCCCAGTTCATCTGGGATACAGCTCGAGGAGCAATTGTATTGAACATTCACCCCTGATATAGTTGATATTGCAGGAGTAGGGGTGTTACCTCGCCGCGAGGACCCCGGACCTATGTACATCGTTGTGTTTGCAGTGCTTGTGCCCAATCCCGCTTGCAAAAGCCACCAGTAGCCCCTGGTTGTCCCCTCTAAAGCCATCCCTGATGGTACTACCATATTCCACACCATGACAGAGTGATACTTTGTTTTCTAGCATTTACCATGACAGTCGATCGGTCAATTGAACTTTCATTGTTGTCATGTAGATACCAGAAAACATACCCAGCTAAAGTCAAACTTATTTTAAGCCATAACAATTATACTAGCCATTTCCTAAACAGCTATATACTTCTATATCTATGTGGATTCTAACTGAAAGTCCATTTAACCACAACTTCTATGTCCAACCACACTCCTTATATATTAAGGATAAGCTTAACTTTGATCCAGTGGTTTACTCAAAAACTTATGTTTGAGTACATGTTCTTACACGTAAGAACTTGTTCTTTCCAACTACAGACATTGGGTCACATTATATCAAGTACATAATATAGTTATATGGAAGAACTTTTGACTGAGGCAGAGGAGATGTTACACATCTCTTTTTTTCCTATTTACCCATTATTTATTCATACTGAGTTCTAACTCAATGTTTCTTCTAGTTTCACAAGTAAGAACGGTTTCTATCATGTGTTATTCTAAACTCTTTCATAATCCAAACTAGAATATTCTGAAACCTTTCAGAATTTATTTCTTGAAACATTCTAAAAATAATGTTTATTAAATAAATCAATCTATCTTGATAGATTTCCAGTGTTTAATGTTTTGTTCAAATTTCATACATCGAATATTTGCATATGTGGTTGTCATGCTCCCACTCAAAATGTCATCTCATGTGAGATTAGGATTCCTTCTCAATTCCAACTCAAAATATGTCATATACATATTATGATTAGGAAAAAATTTATCTCCCACTCAATTTTATAAAATATAGGACTTCTCGATGTTTTAGAAATTTCCCATATACCTTGATCATATATCAACTCGAGAAGTCCTTCTACGAGACATTTAGAAATTATTTGATTTACGAAACCTGCCTGTTATACCAATTACAACCTTATCTTTAATCCTAGATTAAAGATCTTGCAGCTTCAACAATCATGCTAATGTTGGTCCAACAAACTTAAGTATCGCTACATAATGCAGTCAATCCTTTGAAGTCTTCCTTTAAGCTTCATTTCCTTTCCTGACTTCACAGTCATTCAAAAGATTAAGTAAACATCATTTACTTAATGAGATCAAGTAACACATTACTTCGTAATCTCAAATGTAACTTAATATTGGATTTTATGATTCTTAATCATAACTCGTAATTAGGTCCATCACGATCATCTGTAGTTCATAGGTATGTCTTATTTAAGAACACAAGTGAATCGATAATATAATTCTGCAAATGGAAGAATATTCCATTGAATCCTACGTTTCTAAGTAAAAGTATCAATTGAAACGTCATGATTTTTATCATTAGTTTCTCCTTTGATTTGCAGATTTCAGCCCCTGTAACATATTTTGTTGCGCTACTATGATAATTCAAAGGCAAGGTCAAATACCCTGTTTTAGACTTTCACTTCCTTCCATTAACATTTCCCATGAGAAAACCTGTCTTGAGGAAATACCATACTAGGCAATACAAGATTTGCCTTCTTTTGGTCTTAGTATGGAAGTTTTATTCACAATGTTTTGAAAATACTCTGCAAACCCTGTTTATTTGCCATGACTTCAATTTTATCAAAATCTCCAGAAACTCGAACATGCCATAACCATTATGGTGTTGTTTCCATGAATCTTTAGATGTTCCTTATAACTATTTGCTTTTCTAACGTTAATTCTAAATGATACTTCAGCCTTTAGCAAGAGATCAGATCTAGACCATAAGTATATAATACTGTATGACTACAAGGTTTAGACATATCAATACGCTTTGAAGTATCCAGACTTCATAATTTATGAAACAATTTCATAAGGGTTGATGCCACAAACTTAACTTGAATACTTAGTAACTTTGATCAAATCTCCAAGACTTTGGTATTCAATATCCAACCTCATTTATTTCAAACAACTCTTGATTTTTATGGTTTTCTTGTAAATCCATTATTTACTTGGATTCACCACGATATCAATTATCTTGTTAAACTTTGATCATCATATGATTTTCAACAATCCACCCATTACTATTTTACCAGAGCGTCAAGCTTTAGTCGCTATCTCCAAATGAGGAGAGGTATTGCTTGTGAGCCCAAAGATCATTTATCCAAGGACTTTCTATTCATCATTATGAAAAACACAATTAATACTAACATAACTTAAACTATAGTGTTATTCATAAATAACTTTAACATTTAAACTTTGGATATCTTATTGGAATTATTTTATAAATGCTTTACCATCAAGACCAACCATAAGAATAATCCATTCATAATCAAGAAGTGACCATAAAAGATATTATTCATAAGATCGTCACAACCGTCTTGTTACAAGCTTAATGAATAACTGTCTTGCTAAAAGCAAGACACACTAATAAGGTCTTCACACTTGCTATGATTACAAACTTTATTCAAATCTATTAATCTAACGATAAATGTAGAGGGAGCATGCTCGTCGGTCATCAACTGGCTTGAATGTATTCAACACGCGAATGTCGCCTCTTTAGCATGCTCTCATGCAGATTATCCTATTGTCATAAATAGAAAATAAGTATCAGCATACTTGGTAAACTGCAATAAGTGTTTGCATGAAACATTTATAACTTTTTTATATCAAACATACCTTCATAATCTTCATCTGATGAATCATCATCAATGTACACTACCAGAGTCCTCAAGTCGGACATGAACTCATGAAAGTTAGATGCCTCTCATATCATGATGTATCCCTTGACGATGTTCTCAAAGCTAGAGGGTAGCGAATGTAGCACACCATCTATCGCAAAGTCATCCAATAACTGGTAGTCCACATCGCTTACAAGTCGTTCATAGAGCCTCTGCATGACCATATATGACTACGAAAGTATCCATCCTCTCTCATTTTGCATCCATCCTCTCTCATTTTCCGTGAGAGAAACCTGTCCATCAGGTCATACTTCATGAGCCTAACTTGTGGCACAAAGAGCATCTTCAACTCCATGATCATCTGATATGAATTAGTCTTGAAGTAACACAGACGCAACTCATTCTGAATTGAGTTGAGCATCGCACACTGGACAAGGATGGAGCGATTGTAGCAAGCTTGATAGTGCATAACCTCAGGCTAACTTGTTGATACATTGGGGAAATCTTCTAGTTTCTCTTATATCACATAGAGTAGGCCATTGAGGTCGAGGGTATTCCGGAGGCGTTCAAATCAGTTTATGAAATTTGACCCATCTACCTTAAGTTCCACTTTATTTAGCAAGGACCCGAACTCAAAGAATCCGGACATGATCTACAAGGATATTTGCAAAGGACTTTATACTAACTTCATAATACGAGTTCAACATTGCAATCAAATTAGCAATTGAACTCCCACTAAAATTTGCATCCCTAAGACAAGTTTAGTGATCACACGATCCCTTTACACTATATCATCCCCGGTCGTCACGGCCTTTGATATAGATGCCACAGTAAACTATGCTCCGTCAATCATAATCATACTTGTGACTCATGCTCGATCTTTTGATCTTCTTGTGTTCTGAGACCATGTCTTTGCATGCTAGGCTTACCAACTCAACCTTAGTGTATTCGTAGTGCATACATTGCTTGCACCCACCGTATGTAAATGTCGATATGTATAGCACCCGATCGTCATGGTATGCTTCATAACAATGGACTTTCTTGGTGGTGCACACTACAGTTGGTATTTAATAGGGATCATATTATTTAATGCTAATCTTAGTATAACTAATATAGCACACAACAAGATGTATAAACTACCAACATCACATGCAGATAAAGTGATACGATATGGTATTCTTCATGCGCCTTGATCTCCATCGAGTGCTCCGGCATGATCTCCATCTTGCCACCGGTAGGGCGCCAAGTCCATGACACCACCCGTTCGTAGCTCATCTAAATGATGACTATTACTATACTACTTAGTAATATAAAGTAAATTACTTTACATTGACTATGGATTAGACCATATCATATTAAATGCCTCTTGCAAAATAAAGTTAGACGCCTCTAGCTTATCTTTTGCAAGTTTTATGTGGTTGTTAGGATTTTGTAATAGAATCATTTCTACCTACAAACTTCCAACCACAACATGGATCAGACAGTTGTATCTACTACACCCCTTTTAGTGCCCTCTGTTATAAATCCTATATCAACTATGGAAGGAGAGACAGACACCCGCTAGCCACTTATAAGATACAAGTCATATGGTGAGCATCGAACCAGTCTCACGTAAGGTCGGTATGGGCCACTTCATCAAATAGTGTCGTGATATAAGCAAAAACACGTGAGAGGGTAACAACTATAGGATCAATGCCCACATAATCCACGTGTGTTCTAACCATATAGTAGTACTACGCATAGATCGTCTCTAAAACCACTGAAGGGGTTCCGTAGTAGAAAACATTTTTTCCTACGGTGGAACGTGCCTAGCCAGGATTTATGTAGGAGTAAAGCTGTAGCAGAGAAGGTTTCGGAAACATGCCCTTGTAGACCTAAAGCGTTGCATTCCTAAGGGAACATTGATGGTGTAGTCGATATCGTAGCCGACCTCAAGGTCGCGAAACTCCTTGCAAGTCATCCCAAGTCCTGGACGACAACCCGGTGCCACTAATGGTAGCACCTCCGAGGTTTCGCACACGTGATGTGTATGATGATGACTTTCGGTTCCCTGATCCCTACCGAGAGTGTGGAAGTATATCTCTGGTTGTAATCCTGCAGCGAAGTCTCCCTTTCCGCACATATCCCTAACTCGGGGTCGTAGTTGCAATATAGAAAGAGAGAGGGAGATAGAAATTCTCCAAGGAAAATACCTTAGAGAAATTCCCAATTATTGGTGTGTTTATTCCTAAGGAAGACCCCTTCTCAAGTCTCGGGGTGGGACTAAAGGTAAAAGGGGAAAAGGAGAGGAGGAGGGTAGCTGGCTGGGGTTCATGCGACAGTCGGGTGGCTCCCTGCGCTAGCCCAGCGCCCACGGCCCGATGGCGAGCGTGGCATATGCGGCTCGATCGGGTGGGCCTTGCCCTGATGGCCCGCTAAGCCTCGCTGCCACCTGTACCCCATCGGCGCGCGCCCGCGTGCGCCCGCCTGCATGGGTCGGCCAACCGAGCCCCACGCATGCGCGCTGCACACGCAACAGCTAGCGCTCGTGAGCCCGTGTGGGTCGCCTGGCCAGCGAGGCCCGGCTCTGTTGCGGCTATGATTGTGGCTACAGCCTTTGGGGTGGCTTCCCTTTGGGCCACTTCCCTCCAGGGATTTGGCCCGAAAGAGGAAGTGGCCCCATTATAATATTAATTTTAAATATTTAATATATTAATTCATAATTAATATATAAATTCATATTATAAAAACTTTATTAATATGAAACACCTTTTGGCCTTTTTCTTTTACCGAACAATTTCGGATCCTTTTTGGAACTATTCCAGAAAATTCTCTTTGGAATGATTCCATTACTTTTTTTCTCTTTCATACTTCGTTGATTCCGTTCAACTGAAATATCTACGAATGTTATTGTACCCTTAAGTGTGTTACCCATACGGTTCGGGAACATCACATACATGATTGATACCTTTCTCAACTAATGATCAATAGTGGGACCGGGATGCCCATAATGATCCTTGTGCATTCCACGATGTATGTTGACGTTTGAACCACAAACACCGAGTCCCAATCCCTTTGTTACTTTGATAGTTGATTTGTTCGAGATCTGATCAACAGTATTACATACCTAGTTCAATATCATTACCGATAAATGCAGTTTTACTCATTCTGTGATATTCCATCCCCGTGACCTAGTCACATGTTGCACAACATTTATAGATGTAATCTCACTGAGTGGGCCCATTGTATCTTACCATCACGCGGGTGAAGATCCCGATCTTAATGCATAGGCTTCAACCTATCCCTCTGGAATACCCAACATACACCTTTATTGCCATCCATTACGGACATGATGTTTGATTTAGTCAAAACAGCCTCGAGTGAAAGTGATTAATATGTTCTCACGATCAAAGGACTAGTACACTTTGTTTCTAAATATTGTAACGATAAACATGTGACTTGATCATGCTGCAATACATATATTAGGTTTAAGACCATCATATCTTTAATTAATGATATGACTCTACTGTTAGTCGGCATAAATGCACCATGATCAGGAAACCTTGATCATAATCTGCCCAATGAGTTAGTATAAATAGAGGAGGGAATCTGGTTGTTTATATATCACACGTGTATCAATGTTTCCGCTTGATACAGTTATAGCATGATACAAAACTATTAGGAACTAATGAGATATGATAATATACACCCTTTATTATTTGCCTCTAGGGCATATCTCCTTTACATTAGACTTTGGCACTTCATTCTTGAAATGATTCTTTAGAGGCTTTGGGGAACTTGGCTCGTCATGCTTTCTCTTTGGGAGCCAACATGAAAGTCTTGGTCCTTGTTCTATCTCATAAACCTTCCTTTTTGCTGGACAATCTGAGGGCATATCTCAGAGAGTTTCCATTTTTCGTTCAAGGAGTTGTATTTGGTCTTGAATTTATCAAACTCTTCGAGAGGGGAATCCAAGATCATTATTATGAGGAGGTTATCACTAAGCTCACATTTTAGAGACTTCAACTTATGTGAAGCACTTATCATGCTCATCATACGCCTCGTCACCTCTCCTTTACTTGTATACTTCCCAAGTATCTTTTGTAAAAGCTCATGTGAATAAACCCTCTCAAAGCCTTAGAATTACTCCTACACAGTGTGAGACCAGGCACATGGCTTAATAGGATTGATAGAATACTCATACCAACAAGTTGCAACTTCTTTTCCGGAAGCTCATTCAAAAAGAATTCTAAGGTTAAGCATGCTTGGCCTAGAGCAATTTTATGATGGGTGACCGACCGGGAAGTGGGTACCAGGTGCGCACGAGTAAGGACAAAGTGCATAGAAAAGACTAGTGTTAGTCTGTGGGGCCAGTCTAGATATCATATTAAGCTGCCAGGAGTGACACCCCCCAGTCCCAGTGGACGGGGTGTTACAAGTGGTATCAGAGTCGACCTTGCGGTTAAACGGGTGTGTGCGGGTCAGTGGCAGGACATGTGGAGCATGGCGCGTGTGGCCCGGAATAGACACGGGCATGGCACATGTGCTGGCACTAGACGCACAGACGTGTGCTTAGAGGGAATGTTCCTAGGGTGTGCTTGATCGATGAGGGCATCGATATTCTAAAGGGTGGGTGTATGTGAGACCAGGCACATGGCTTAATAGGATTGATAGAGTACTCATACCAACAAGTTGCAACTTTTTTTGGAAGCTCATTCAAAAAGAATTCTAAGGTTAAGCATGCTTGGCATAGAGAAATTCTAGGATGGGTGACCGACCGGGAAGTGGGTACCGGTGCGCACGAGTGAGGACAAAGTGCGTAGAAAATACTAGTGTTGGTATGTGGGGCCAGACTAGATATCCTATTAAACTCCTAGGAGTGACACACCCCGGGCCCAGTGGACGGGGTGTTACACATAGCTTCCATAAATTTCTTAGGAGTATCTTTCTTGGAGAAAGTCCCAATGATCTCAAGTGAGATGGAAGATTTCATCAGTAGCATAGCCACTTGATTTGATCTTTCCCATTTCTCCATCTTGAAGTCATCAGTTTTCTTTAGATCAGCATACCACTCGGCACCAATTGCGGGTGTCGAGGTCTTATCCTCCTTTAAGGCATAATCAAACTCACTGAAAGCCAAGCTCAACTCAATTGAGTTCTTCCATGGAGGGAAGTTACTTCTTGTCAATTTCTCGACAGTATCATAGCGTATCACAGCGGAAGCTGAAATTTTCACATGGACATAAATTAGTAAATTGCATGAATATAAAATAAAATATGCTATAAACATAAAAAATTATAATTCTATGCCAAAACACCGTTGAGCAGAAATGACATCAAATTAAAACAACATAAGGGGTAGACATGAACAAATAGTACAACATTGGTAAGAATTAATTTTACAGTCATAACATTCTCAAAATAAACATCAACAATAATTACTTAAGGAAAAAACATCATATTTAATATTTAAATTGATCATATGGCATTCAAACATATTAAATATTCTAAACAAAAAATCATGTTGGTTCATTTTAGTTTAGAGCAATAACATGTTTTATGACCATGTTCCAGGAAATTATTTTCTGTATTAAACAATGCAAAAATTTAATACATATAATACATAAAACACTAAAATATATACAAAAAACAAAAAAAGATAGAAAATAAAACAAAACTACAGCCCGAGCTAATCAAACATGGACCGCAACCCATCATCAGAATCGGCCCAGTAAGGCAACAAAGTCCCATCACCCAACCCGCATTGCTCTCGGTTGTTGGATTGAATCCAACGGATGTCATTGAGCGGCGGCTGATCAAAATCACCCTCTCCCGGGTCAAACCCTAGATAATGTCTCCCTACCCACTCCCGAGCGCATGCGACCAGTGAGAGAGTGTAACACCCTCGAATTGGCCCTATACAAGTTTTAGCCCTTTCCGCCAAACCCGCATAGAAACGATTCAAGGACGCCCACCAGGCACTTTCGTGCGGGTGGAAAACGAAGTAATACCATTACACAACAGCCCTCGATGGGACCCATAGAACAGATATATATACAATAGCGACTCCATGAGTCAAGAATACAGATATACAATACAAAGATCCAAATCACCTTGAAAACGATAGAGCGCCCGACTACGGACAAGATGCAAATGGGGCTAAGAGCCCTAACGAATAACCAATGGCGTCCATAACCCTGCCCAGGCCAAGCCGGAAGGGTAACCCTGCTAACGACGTCGATCTCAAACCTGCTAAAACAAAAGGGGTGCCGACAAAGGGCAAAGGAAAAAGAGGAGCGTCAGTACTGAGGCCAGTACATGGCGAGGCTAGAATTCGGCGGCTCTTGCCTACATAGGTATGGTGGACTGAAGCGGCAGCGCAGCAGCACTAAACAACATATAGAGACTCGATTCAACTGTCGGCTATTAGAGAGGGATAAAAGAGACCTATTCGGATCCAACCTGATACTAACACCAAACATACCCGTCCTGGTATTTCCCCCTCGAGACCAAACGAGGAAGTCGGACCAAGGAACTCACACAGATGGCAGTTTTACTCATTCCATTATAGTTGCAGCTCTTACTAGTCAGATATAGATAGCATGAGTCATCCTGATAGCATAAGTAGTGGGTAGTTTTAGTTAACCATTCAGTGGTAGTTGCAGTACTTACTAGTCAGATACAATTAGCATGTGACATCCCAAACCTAGCAGTTGTTGACACTTTTATTTCATTCCATTGGAGTTGCGATATTTACTAGGCAGGTATAGTATGACATAGATCACCACAGATCCACCAATTGTTGGCATTTTTATTACCCATTCCATTGTAGTGAAGCTGAATTACTAGTCACATGTTAAGTCAAACTTATAACACTACTTTAGTTATGCTTGTCTATGATCGAGATACTGTGCTCCAAGTCGTCCATAACCGCGGACACGGCTTTCAGAAAGATTTACCCTGCAGGGGTGCACAAATAGCAACACACACACGATCAACCTCGGAAAAACCAAATCAAAACCCAACGAGGCTTTCACGACAAAGAAATCACAGGATTCATAAAATATTTCAGGGGGCCACCCCACTAAGCTACCCGCGATGAAGTTGGCCGGCTCCGAGACAGACCCAAGGTTTGTGTGGACGGTTGTAAACGACTGGGAACCCGAAAGTGTGACTGGGCTTGTCGATACAGCGAAAACGTGTCACGATCCTAAACAGTACAGGTGCTCCACGCACAATCTTAAATAAAGCAGTAAAGCATGGCATAAGAACAGGATAGTAATAAAGCCCCAAACTAGTTTGTGGCCCCAAGAAATAAGAAATGAATCAAGCTCTGGCTAAGGGGGATTCATAGACTCTCCCGGATGTGGATAGTGCGAATAGTCAAGGAACAGGTACCAAGTACTCGGAGCCTACGGGACACAAGTGGACATGAAAAACCAAATAGCATGTAATTGCCCACCGGTGCCACTTTCATTAGTTATCCCAGCAATTTAATAGTTGTATTTAAAGTCATGACCATCTCCACCATTAAGCATCTCCACCATTTGTCATGTGCCAACTTGCCGTCAACGGTGGAACGACAACGACGCGAAGCAACACATAAGCAAGCAACTACGACTCGCAAGGCCGACTATCTATCAAACAACAGGCAATAGGATGTGTCCATGGCAATATAGGGGCTGCAAGGAGTATAAATGGTGCTCAGAAACTAAAGCATCGCAACACGGATAGCAATAGATCAACAGGAGGAAATAAAGACTATAAAAGCAAAATAGGTAGAAAGGGGGAGATGCTCGCCTAGGAAACATTGTCGAAGATACATTATCCGAAGAACTTGTCGATACTCGCATCAACTCATCGGCCTAATCCATGAAGAACCACTAAAAGAAACACTGGATGCACTATTTAATACTACGGTAGAAGATCCGGCATGCTTATGATATGATGCATGGAATGGCAAAGATACGGTGCAATTAGGCAATATTAGGCGGAACCGGGGTCCTGACATTTAATTAAACGGTTCACGTTATTTAACAACCCCGCAATTTAAATGTTGTCTTAACAAGACAGAACATGGCATCGGTTCGCTACACAAATTTAAATGAAGTGCAGAATAAGACAAAGATATCCCGCATATAGACTCCATATTTAATTTAGGTGAATCATCGAAATACCCCCAAACACCCACAATATGTATGCAAGCATGCTCATTTTAATATGCAACAAGTATATATCATTATAAAAATAGGGGTCTCAGAAGGGGAATCACCTTAGGGTATCGGCGATCTTGGATTCGAAGGGATTCGGGCGCCGGGATCGGTCTTCGGGGTCGGTCTTCGGATCCGGGTTCCTTGGGTCCAAGAGGAAAATGTCCTCTGGGTCTCGATCATCGGGTCCATGGATCGGGGGTCTTCGGTCTCCGTGAAGAAGGTCTTGAAGTCCAAGTCGGGAGATCTTGCTGCCGGTGATGAAGAACTCGGGTTTGGAAGGAGGTCTTGCGGTTTCCGATGGAGATCTTGACGCTCGGAGCGGTCCGGGGTTCGACAGATTTGGCTCCGAGAAGAATTACTTGGCGGTTCCGAGAAGGAGGTCTTGGGATCCATCTCGATGGCCTTCTGGTACGGACTTGCCGCCATCCCAAGCACACACAAGTGAGCTATACTAGTATATATCAAGGACACATACACGCTGTCGCTGGAACTACAGGGAACATGCTCAACTGGGGTCTCGTGTGCAGAGCAACATAAACTAGGGAGACCTTGGGCGACACGGGAGGTCTGCGCCGAGGTGCCTGGAGCAGGGGCGGGCACAGCCCGGAGCTTGCAGCGAAGGCCGGCTCGAGGAGCGGCAGGATCAGAGCGACGCGGCGGCGGCTCGTGCGGCCGGAGACGGGGACGCCGAGTCGCGGTGGCGCCATGGTGAGGTTGGTCGGGGGGAAAACGCGGCCGGGGTAGGGGACGCAGCGACCAGTGTGAGGAGGAGGCGGGGAAGCCGGCGGAGGGTGGAGCCTGAGGGCCGAGGTGGCGAGGTCGAGCCTGGCGGTGACAGAGGAGAGCAGAGGCGGCGGTGAGCCTCGCGCGGGGCTGGGGCGCGGCGAAGGGGCGGCCCGGGTGGTGGCGCGGACCGGAGGTGCCGGGGATGGCCGGAGGCGAGGACGACCGGTGCGAGGGCCGGCCGGGGAAGCTACTGCGGGCGGCGGCTCGCGGGTCAAGCTCAGCGAGGCGGCGGAAGCTGGGGGATGGCGGCGTCACGTGGCTGGCGGCGGCGGACGAAGTCGCGGCCGACGGAGATGGTGGAGATGCGGCCGTCGACGGGGCTCTACAGGCGGAGCGCCGGTGCGGGGGAGCTGGGGTGGAGCGGGGCGGACGGGGCGGCGGCCGGCGAGGGGAACGGCCGCGCGGCAGCGGCGCAGGGCGATGGAGGCGAGACTCCCGGGAGCCCGGAGAGAGGCGCGGGGTAGGTGGCGAGGGAGAGGGCCAGGTGGTGGGACCGGGCGACGGGGTGTTTGTCGGGAGGGGATAAGGTTGGATGGCGGGAGTGGTAGATGGGGTAGTGCGGTCGGGGCCTGGGGACGCGTTGCGCAGGTGGAGGCGCAGGTGGGGCGGGCGACCAGGTGGGTGGCCTCGCGGGGATGCGTGCGTGCGTATGTGCCTGTGGGGGTTGGTGTGGGGATGTGGGCAGGAGTGTGTGTGTGGGTGGGGCCAGCGGGGTGACGTGGCGCGCTGCGAGTGGAGGGAGTGAGGTGGCGATGGGGTGTGCTGGCAGGAGGGGATGGGAGCGGGAGGGAGCTGTGCGCGCGACTGTTTGGCGGCGGAGAAGGAAGAGGGTTAGGATGTGGGCTGGATAGGTGGGCTAGGGTTAGACAGGTTTTAGAGATAGGGTTAGCTTTAGGGTAGTTTTAGTTTGGAGGTGGCCGGTTGGGCTTTCGGGCCTGGCGGGCTGCCTCCCAAAAATAATGTAAATATTTATTTATTATTTATAAGACTTTTGTAATCTGTTTTTAGATAAATAAAAATATCCGAAAGAGACCGGGGTTTTCAATTTGAAATAAAGACGGGAATATTTAGAAGACAAAACTAGGTGTTTTTCAAAAATAGTTTTTAAACAAATCATGCATGATGATGACGATGCTCAAATGCAATGTGGCATGATGACATAAGCATGCGGTCCTGATGATGCAATGCACAAAACATAGTGATTTTCTAGTAGTGGTTTTTGTGGGATGCCACAGAGAGAGTGACGGAGTGAGTCACACACACGTCCTCACCATCCCAGCCCTTCCTTCCTCCATGTTGGCGTTGTGGCGGTGCTCGGCAGAGACTCGTGTGTTGAACTAGGTCCCGCTTCGAGCAAAGCTTTCGACGATGCTGCATTCCTCTGGAGCTACCAGGGGTGGTGCTCACCAGTGAGCCAACGTCCATGTCTTCGACGACAACGACGGGTGGCATGGTGGCCAGCAATGCACGCATCAATTCTGCACCTCGCAGCGTGTCCATCCGCATGCACCTCCATAGGGAGTGAGCAGTGGCGGGATCCTTGCCCGCTGGAGCTGTGGGTGCTCCGGCGGGCCCTGAGGGAGAGGCAATGAACCAGCGGCATCAGGTTCTTCCCAAATCTCTCGTGCTCGTTCTCAATTGAATATGTCCAAAATAGGGTTCATTCGATTTGGGGGAAATCTAGGGTTAGGATTCGTAAATAAGAGGGGGTTTTCCTTCAAGTTGCAGATGTGTACTCCCGTGCTCTTATTTCTTATACATGACTAACAAAATATAAAATTTAATTAACGAGATATTAACAATGCAACATTAGTATTACTAGTTAATTAATTTTGATCTTTCAACATTAACTGTGCATATAGCGAGCTAATTAGATCTAACTAGAGGCTAATCAGAGGCATAAAACCATCAACTGTGAACAAAACTTGCCTAAAACATGGTCGATACAACTAAATTGAGATCAACGGATCTCATTAGGGTTCTAGAGATACACATATAGGCATCTGATACCATTGTTAGGTATAAAACAATATGTCTAACTCAAGATCATACATAGTAATGGCTAGAACACCTAGAACAACATTAAACATAGAGGGTAGAGGTGCTCATTACTGGACGCTAGAGTCGATGATGAAGCCATCGTTGCCTGCTTGATGCAAGTGTGATTTGTTGTTGAAGTAGATTATCTGGCGAAGGTGTGGATGCCCTCTGTCCTCCAGCATCACTGCCTTGGCACCGGTGGGGTGTAGGTTGGCCTTCTCTTCGCTGCTACACCTTCCTAGATCGGTAAGGCTTATGGGGTTGTGGGGAAGCAAGCGTAGTAGCAGATGGAGAACGTGTGGTAACCCATCACTGCTAGGTTCCCCTCCTTTTATGTGGTGCAGGCGATAGGGGACCATACCGTCGAGTTGGTTTTGGTTCCCCTCATCATGCGTGTTGGTTACGTACGAGATAGGCTCAAAATGTTGGTTTGTGCCCCCACTTAACGTAATGTTAATTGACTTTGTATCAGCATTTTGTTTCAGATAACGGTACAAACACTTTGCCTCTGTATTTTGTTTCAGATAACCTGAGAGATCCAACCAACACTGGGGAGTTATATTTGTTGTCGGTGAGGCCAAGACGGCAAGACCAGTGTTCCAAAATGAGTGATAATCTGGTTTGTTGCAAGCATATGTGTGATATATTGCGATGCCTCTAGTCTTCTATTGTAGTGCAGCAGTCATGTTGTAAGTTTTTGTGTAGTTGCAACCAATTTATATGATGCATAGGTGTGTTGGTTATTCTTGACGATTTGCTGCAATCGACAAGGGTTTATCGCACACATAAAATACAGTTGCATGCCTCTAAAACAACAGTTGCATGAGTGTGTTTGAGATGCCTCAACAATTTTTTCACATGAGAAAAACATGTCAGTCATATTGTAAAGGTGTTAAAAAGTTATGACTCATGGAAGCTCCATGTTGCAGTAGTCGGACAAAGGAGATCTAGAATTTAAGTAAGATCCAACCGATAGACAGGGAGATCTCAGATCGATAAGTTCCATCAGAATCAGATGTAAGAAGTGAAGGGAATGTAAAAATGGCAACGGGATAAGCTAAATGGATATGGCTATGCTAAGTGATATGCAACACAGATGCGAGGGGCACGAAACATATTGCTGTGACGTAACGGGAGATATATCAGCAAAAGATAACCAGGAATAATGAATACAAACAGAACGGGTGTGAGTGGATAAATGTGCGTTGGAAGCAGCCCATTGGCCAAGTGTGGACTCCAGGCTCTGCCACATTGCAGCATGGATTCCACAGAAAAAGGTATCTGCTTTTCGTTTAACAGGACCTGAATTTGCTTCTGAAGCATAACCGTTTTCCGTTAGCAATGCCAATCATCCCGTACTCGCTCAAGACTCAAGAGGGATAGCCGTCCACGTCGAAGCTATTCAGAAAGGAAATCCAAAACTGGTACCTTTTCCCACCTTTAATTTGGAGCCATTGATGTAAACCACTGCATACCCTTCAGAAATTAGTCCATCCAAAATATCAAATGTTGGCACAATCTCAAGGGTGCAGCTCACACAAGTTTCGGTCCAATATCTAACACTAGAGCACCAAGGCTTTGAATTACATACAGATTCCTGTGCCTAGATACACATGCGGCAGAACGAGAACCTGCCGACCAATTCTGGCATCTAAAACTAGCAAAAAGCTCGAGACGGAGCTTCCTGATCTACGTGGTGCAGCTCTATAGATGTTGCGTTACAGGAAGATACAAATCCATATCATCAACTACAAGAGTAGACTTTGCTAGCTCAAAGACACTGACGTTGAGCAAGAAGATAGAAATCCACTTCAGTGATTCAATCATCTTACCATGCAAAAGCTCTCGTCTAACTACCACTGCTATATCTCCAGCTGCAACAGCAAGATACTGATCTGTCTTTTGCTCCGAGATTTGCAGCCTAACTTGAGTTTGTTGGCTGACTTGACCTGCAAGGTTCTGAAGATGCAAGTACTATTAGTACAAGTTCTATTAAATCTCTACAAGGCTGTTTGCTTAGCGAAATGCACAAATTTCCTAGGCAGCAAACTATATGCAGGAACAATTAAATTATATGCAGGCAACAGAGCATTGGCAATCAAACTATAATATGGAATGTATTTTTTAAACAAAATCATATATTTACTTTTTTGTGTGTTTTCAAAAATCTTGCTAAATTTCCTGAAAGAAAATGGTGGCATGGCAACACACGTCATGGTGAACTGGTGATGTGGCCTACACATAGGCACCACACTGGCCGACACCACTTTGGAACTGTCAAAATCAGTCCTAGGGACCAACAGTTCACAACAATTTCACAATGGAAGGAAAAGGTGAACAGTTTAAGTGTTGCAGGACCATGTCTACAGTGAGAAAAAATGCAAGGGGCAAACAAATATTTACAAATATGTATGCATTAAACGGAAATCTAGATATATACACAAGCAAAGTAACTCACCAAAAAGTTTCTACATTCATCAGGGACACCAACTGTATCAGAACTAGCAAGCTTGATAGGTGAAACAGCAGCTGAATGGCTTGGCACCCCGGCTCAAGTAAGATGCCTTCTTGGTTGCCCTGACAGCACACTGATCTTCACTGACACCACATTGATCTTCACTAACGGAAACTGTACTACGCATGTCTTGTGCTTTCTTTTGAGCAGACCGTAGTTTGCCCAAAATTCTATCCATTGATGATGACCTTTTCTTTTCAAGCTTCATCTTTAATACAGGAGGCAGAAACATTTAAGTGTGTAGCAAAAGCAAAGAAATATTACCAATAATGCAAGCATGGCTGATGACGTAGAACCAGAAAACCATACCTCCAACTTCCGAATTGCTGCCTCTGCTTTCGCTTTCTGCAGATTTTCCCAAGCGGTGATCTTTGCTTCCTCCCTCTTGCACCTTGACAAAAAAAACTAGGTATCAGAAACAGGATATCTCACAATTTGTGTCCTTCACTGCAAGCTAACGCAGAATGTAACTAAGGCAGTAAACATTGTAATCTTCTGAACAATGGGAAAAAGGAACATGACTCAGACAGCGTAGCTAACAACTAAAGTATGGTTTCTAGGAATTTGTAAGCAGAAGTCCAAGATTTATATATTTTGTGTGCACTTCTAGTCCTTCAATCGACTGAAACCCATTGTTAGCAATTTCTCCTTCTCACTATTTGCCACCTTGCTATTTAGAAAAGATTAGCCTTTCACAATCATGTCCTTCTATTCTAAAGATGGGAAACCCTCTGAAATATACTTACAGAAGGGAACCTGAAACAAGTGATACTATGACATCATAGAACACCTTCAAGCCATTGAAACTAATTTGCATCGCCAGATGTGACAATGTTTGCCGTAGAAAGAAATAGGAAAGTGCAATCAGGTCCCAGAACATTTGGAGTGTCATTTCAGTCCTAGTATTTGCATTTGGCTGTAGCTGAACTTGGAACTTCAAATTTTGCAAGTTTGTCCAACCCACAGTTAACTGTCACTTGCTTATTTAGTTAATCCGGTAAGAGCATGTGACAAGTAAGACATCAGTGGGCCGCATAATATTCAGATCTATACTCGGTTTGCAACCATGCCACACTTAATTTGTTACCCTTCCTACAAACATGCAGTATGTACACTCACAGATATACAGCAAAATTAGCTTCAAAAACACTCCTCTGGACTGGACTGTAGGATGTACTTTTCTTAATAAAAACACTCCTCTGGACTGGACTGTAGGATGTACTTTTCTTAATAAACAGAACAAACATTTGCAGAAAAGCAAATAATGTCTGGAAATCTCGCTGGGTACTCTGATAGTAGGATGCAAGGTATATGACTAATACTCCTCTGTGCGTGCCTCTATGCACAAATCTGGCCACCATGCAAATCAGTGTACATGTAGATAAAATGGCAAACATGAATTGAGAACTTACTTTGATATGCAATTTTCTCTTTCTTTTTCATCAAAAGATGGAGCCCGAGCCTCTGTAGTCTTCTTCCTCCATTCAACAATATTTGTTGACCGCTTATCACAGCCTCGTGTTATGTGTCGCTTGGACCACCGGGTAACAGTTACTTGGTCATCTACCTGCACATCCCTAATTTCAACTTTAGGGATATGATTATTGGGTTCTCTAATAGCATGTCCTGACGGCAAACTGGAGCAGGAATGCCTTGCTTTTGGGGAGGACGATATTATACTATCATCTGGACTCATTTGTGTAGCAACATCTTTCTTTATAATTGGACTAGAAATCACAGGAGTTTCTCCTTGTGGGCCTTGTAAGCTATCATCTGTGTAACAGGGTACAAAAATAGTAAGATTGGTTTCTCTCAATGCTTAAGGATTGAGCAGTATATGCCAAAATATACCCGAAGCTAGTTTATTTGAGCATGCAAAATTCAAGTACGTAAAATTGGCATAAGACAGGTCTGTTTTAGGTTTCTAAACTACTTCTGCTATTTATTTGCAACTTATAAGGTGAAAATTACAGGCTTCTTGCACCATCCCATTCATATATAGTTATAGCTGTAGGAAAGCCTTTTTCTTGATGCCCAGACTAATGTAAACCAAAAGGGCTCTAGGATTTGAGATACACAAGGATTGTAAGATTGAGATAAAGATTCTGCCAATAATTTCAGTGTATTGGCATGCAGGAGTTTTACGTAATGATCTTATCCATACATTATTGATATGATGAGTATCTTTTCTTATGGCATCTAATTGAACAGATTAAATGTGGCAGCAAAAACATGTTTCCTAGCATAGGTTCTTTTGAAACTGATCAGAAGAAACTAACCTACAACTTGTGCAGTTTCCTCTGAGATATGAGCAAAGGCAGATGCCTCCATAAGCGTTTCTGTCCAAGCATGTGTACTTGCTGATCTCCATATGTACGGCTCCTTCTCAGCCGAATACGATCTACTACTGCCATCATCCCCACATCTGCCCCTTCCACTGCTGAAGTCACCGTTGCGCACGTGGTCAGGCATGAGCACCCCAGCAGAGAAAGGCGAATGAGCCGCAAAACTAGCAGCCGCCAGAACACCGTCGAAGCAGGGAATCATCGGTGAAACAGACGCATAAGCTCCCGGAACACCAGCTGGATGCCCAAGTGGCCCACTCTTCGATTTGGGACGTCTATGGTGCGGCGCCGGTGCCGACATCCTCCCAATCCCATCGCAGGACACCGGACTGAGGATCCACTTCTCGGCATCCTCCCATTTCGACGGCAGCTTCCTCCCGTTATTGAAAGGAAGCACAACCCCGCTGCCCCCGTACCTCCTGTTGGTACTTGCCCCCTGCGGCACCCGCTCTGAGCTCCATCCCTTGGGGTACTGCATGTTTCCGGCGCAATGTCGGTTGTAGCTCGGGGTCCCGGGGCTCGGAAACGTTCCTGATCTGCTTCTGGACGATGCGGTGGAGCTCTTGCTCATCCCTCCCACGGTGGCCCCAAGCAAGCACCTCGGCGAGAGAACGAGCAGTTCGATCCCCCCGAATGTATCGCCGTTGAGCTCATGTGAGGCTGGCGGCCGCACCAGGGCCGCACCCTCCGCCCTGAGCTGCAGCTGCTTCTGGCACTCTGTCAAACAGAAGAAACGATTAATCCCACCAACAGTGAGGAGTCACTTCACTTGAATTCAGCACAGAAGGCATCATGCATAGAGAAGACAGGGGGGTTACCTCTGAGCGAACTGGAGAAGGAATCTCCTCGCACTCCCGCCACTGCCTCCACCGAGGCCGCCGCCTTGTAATCCTCCTGCTCGTCGTCACCGCCGCCGTCCTCGTCTGCGTGGGTGTGAAAGGGGTTAGCCTGCGTGCGGCGGCACAAGGAGACAGAAGAATGCTGAACGTGGGAGGCAGTTGGATTTTTCACTTGACCCACCTCTGGGAGCGGTGGTCGTGCCACGCGAGGCGTGGCCGCCGCGGAGGTGGAGGAGTCCCGGATCTGGATCGGCCGCGCCGCGTGGCCCCACCGCCGGCTGCGAAAAGCGCCAAACAAGGGGAGCGTCTCAGCTCAGCAGACACCAAAAGATTCAGATTGAGGACAGGAATGCCGAGCAGGGCACCGCACAGTCACCAACAGCAACACAGCAAAGCCGAAACGAAAAAAATCGAACGGCGAGCGCGCCGCGGCCGGCTTAGCGATCCGTAGGAGGGCGAAAGCGACCAAAAGAGCAATGATAGAAAAGCGACGGTGCAGGCAGCCACGCACGCACGCAAGCGGCCGCGCTAAGCTTTTTTCGAATCTCTCCTCCGCCCTTTTTTCCGGCTTTATTCCTTGCTTGGGCAGTTGGGCGGAGGGAGCGTTCGAGCTCGACGAGTGACCTCGGAGGCAGGCTCGCTCCCATGTGCTCTGGATCGGATCTATTGTATTGACCTTCCTGCCGCGCGCCGCACTAAAATAATCCGCCGGCCCTGCCTACTCGCGTGCCATGCCGGAGACGAACGACAATGCGGGGGAGGATAAGGGTAGGAGAGGGTTTTACCGTTGGTGGCGGCGCGGGGCGCCTTCGTCTAGGCGGCGGCTTCTTCCGGCGGGAGGCCGGGTGGCGCCGCTCGGTGGTCGCCGGGTCGGCGGCGGGTGTGGCGGGGAACCCTAGCTCCGGCGCTAGGCGAGGCATGCTCGGCCGCCCGGTCGCATTCCCCGAGGAGGACGCAGAGGCGGTGCAGGCAGGCGAGCGCGCCAGGGCGGGGCAGTGGTGGGGATTGAAAATGGCGCGTGGGAGGGCGGATGAAATGATTCGGGTCTCGGCCGCTCTCTCCCCTCCCCACACCTCTACATTCCTTCCTCGGTGGGTTTTGTTTCGGTGCGTGCCAGTGCCAGTGCTGGGCCGGCCGTGCTGGAGGCGACGAGTTGCGGCCGGCCGAGCACGCCGTGCTCCTGCGGCTATATTAGTTTTAAGGAAACCCCCTGCAACATTTACGGCAGCGGTTCAAAGTTCAACGTCTCCACCACCGTCACGTTTCGCATTGGCGGCACGTCACCGCAGCTGCGACGCACCACCACCGACGCCCACGGGCCATGCGTTGGGCCCCCACCGTCCGCACCGTCTGCACGGGCCCGCGGGCCTGACGCGAGAACTCGTGGCTACGCGCCGCATGTCAGCGTGAGCCCTGCTGCTTGCTCGCGCTACAGCGTACGCGGGGCCCGCCAAAGCGTCAGGAGCTGTTTTGACTTGCGCGAATCTTTTCAGTCTGCGCTCCGGAGCGACCATGTTCAGACGACGTACTTGTACCGGGTGACCCAACCTCCTATCCCACGTGGGGCACCAGGGGTCCCGCGTACCAGTGGGGGTGTCACGTGAGGTGTCCGCGTACGAGTGCGTCTGTACTGCCCTACTGGGAGAGCTGCACGGGCACAGAACAAAGAATGGGTAGAGAGAGTGAGGTGGTGCTGGTGCCTGTCTCGGTCCCCGGCCGATAAAACTACGTACTCCTACACTGTTGTGTCGTTGCAGTCGAGGCGAGGTACCATTGCCATGGACATGCTTTGCCAGCCAGGTGCAGCAGTCGCGTGCTCTGTCCTGCAATGGTTGCCACTGGCAACAATAATTTTGTCACTGGCCGCTTTATTCCTCGCTAAACTCACACTCTCATTTTTAACCAAAACTTTCGGCGAGACTGGTATCGGGTGGAATAAACATGTCTAGCCAAGCTAGCAGCACGTTTCTAACTGACGACGATGGGCAATAGGAGTGCTTAATCGCCAACAGGTAAGAACACTTTCCAACTTTAATCGGCATGCTTTCTGTGGTAACAGATGGTCTCGGGTTAAAGTGAAAAGCCTAGGGAATTGATGCTCCGGTGACATACTAGTAATAAACAGGCTGCGGCGTGTTGGAGCGAGGTCACGCAGCAGCAGTGCGGTGACCATCAATGGTGGACTAGTGTCGTAGGTAGCGGACTGGGTAGCAGTGACGCGATGCATTCACGCCATACCACGTTCCTTTGTTCCGGTACCGTCCGTCTGATCGATCACTCCTCGGCTCGATCGTCCCAGCTTGCTATGTCATAGCAAATGACCACGGATGGATTCGGTGGCTGATGTGATGCAACATGACGGACACACATCCCTCCCGGTACGAACAGAGTAACGATTGGTGTCTGTTCTATCGATAAATCTAATTATTGCCTGAACTCGTTTTTGTCTTCCACAGTGCTCATCTATCGCACACGTCTGATCGCAATCGAGCGCCCCGACGAAGCGGCGCCTCCAAACAAAACAACAGTTCTCGTCGTTCCTATTTTCCCTTTCCTTTGACTTTCTCAAACGCGAGCTCGCCTCCATTGCCCTCTCCTTAATCCCCCCACATCGATCTCATATTTGATCTGCCTCGTCGGCGTTGAGAGGTCTACCGGGAATTCAGGGACCGGTTGTCCTAGTTGGTGGAAGGAGTGGTGGCGGAGCGTCGATGTCGCGGACGAGCGGATCGACGCATCCGAGGCGAGGTGGCCGTGGGGAGGTAGGTCCTTCGGTTCCGCGGCCCCACAAATCGACGTGTACGAGGAGTGCGGCCATGGTGTGAGGAGCCACTTCAGGAGATTTGGCGGCTCGGCCTCGCGAATCGACTCGTCCGAAGCCGGTGGCCGTGCTAGGGGGAGGTGTCGGCGAGAGAGCATCGGCGGCGTGGTCATGCTTCCAAAACACACACTTCTATTGATTATTTTGGTCTGGTGAGTGCTCCATCTCACTATTTTTCCATCATTGCTTCGGAGCTTGCAGATTTGCTCACGGGAAATTGATTTTGCCCCCAAATTGTTCACGGTGGTGCTGGACTTTTTTTGCGGGCAAGTAGTCACCACGGTGGTGCTGGTCTAGCTAGTACTGTAGTCACCACGGTGGTGCTGGTCTAGCTAGTACTGTAGTCACCACGGTGCTGGTCAAGTAGTTACGGTCGTGTTGGTCTAGCTAGTAGTCACCACGGTGCTGTGTAGTAGTCACGGTGGCGCTATTGGGGTTCAGTTTATCTTACATAAGATAGTTTCTCTGTTTAGAATAGACAACCGGGTAGTTTTGGCTCAATAGTTACATAGGGATCCAAGATTCAATTTAGTGTGTGGAGATATACGGCGTGGTTCTCTCAATTTTTTGTCCAAACGGTATGTACTAATAGAACAGTTTATATTTAAAATCTGGGAAAAAACCATAAGAATGTTTTCTAATCCTCAGTTCCTTGTATTTTTTGCATTCTTACAAATGTGATACAGATGTATTATTTCTCGGTACTTATACGACATATCTTTATGCTCAAAAGTTTGCTTATGCATGTAACAGACTCATAAAATCATGAGTATATTCAGAATATTCTACATGCAAGGTATATGTTTTCACACCTAAAGTTTTAGATCATTTTATACTGTTGGGGGTTGATCAGTTGATGTATAGTCATATGATGTAAATATTGGACAATAAATACATCCTGTGTCGCAGTGTTTTCCTACACACACGATGCTAGGTTCCACAGTAGGTTTTTCCAAGTGATATCAATGTAAAACAAATCCACTAATTTATATTATTGGATGAAATATTCTACACATCAGGTGTATAATTTTTATTAGCCAATTTT
Source organism: Avena eriantha (assembly GCA_910589775.1). NCBI lineage: Eukaryota > Viridiplantae > Streptophyta > Magnoliopsida > Poales > Poaceae > Avena > Avena eriantha. Next base: position 392,565,518 of record OU342745.1, read on the forward strand.
AAATTCTCGTTCTTGTCAATGTAGGTTGCCTACTCATGTATGGTAAGGGGGTCATGGAGCTTGTAGATCCCCTGAAATCAAATTTTGTCAGTACTAAGCTTTTTTAGTCATGTAGATCCCTTGAAATTGAACCTTGTTACATGCATATGAGTTTGCCTCTCCGTTTTTGTTCTCTGAATTTTTTTGTCATAGGGGGATGGTGCCGTTGCTGATGCTTGTGCTATTGTGTTTGTGCCACATAATGTAATTATAATGTTCAAATTAGCACTAATTCAGATTAGAATGTTACTGCATGTTCAAATTAGCACTAATTTGGTGTACTTTAGTTGAAAGGCCACTAATTCATCTTAGCACGTAACTTTTTGTGTTTGGATTGTAACATTTTTACAAATATGTCGTTACTTTTAAGCATGTGGGTCATAGCTTTTTATATAGCATGTAACTCTTTACATCTAGCCTGCAACTTTTTGAATCTAGCCTATACCTTTTTATATCTAGCCTCTAACTTTTTGAATCTAGCCTATACATTTTTATATCTAGTTTGTAACTTTTTGAATCTAGCCTGTAACTTTTTATATCAGCCTGTAACTTTTCAAATCTAGCATGTAACTTTTTGAATCTAGCCTGTAACTTTTTGAATCTAGCATGTAACTTTTTATACCTCGTCTGTTAGATCCTCAACTTGGTCGTTTAGCATGTTGCCATCACCCTCATTAACTTGTGCTCGAGTGTTGGTTAATACCAGCATTAGAAAATCATAAATCCATCACTGCAAAACATAGTAGTAGTTCCATTTTTATATTAATAGTTAGAACGACGTCGTTCATACTACAAGCAAAATTATACTTTCTACCATGCTTTTTAACTGAATACTTGAATCAATGCATAACAGCTACTAATATCTTTGTTCTGTAGTTCATGCAAACACAGATTCATTATATGAAGATAATTGGACGTTTTGATCTTGCACAATCCTAGAGGAATATTGTACATGCTATTCTTTCTTTTTAGGCTTGCAGATTGCCTTTTTAGGCTTGAGGTGTGGTACAAAGTCTGGTTATCAAACTATCTTATGAAGCTTGACATTTTTGTCATTCCTTTGTTAATTGCTTCTACTGATAGAAAAAATATATACATCCATGATAGAGTTGGGAGGTGATCCTGATGCATCACCCCATATGTAGCCTTATATTTCTATAAGGAACTGTACTGTACATAGCTGAAGGTGCAGGTGTAACTTTACTTGTTGTTTGGTTCTTGCACAACACTTCGGGGTGGCTCTTGTGTTGGCTTGTGATGTTCTGCCTTCCTTCCTGTTGCCACCGAGGAATGTAGGAAGAGGGAGAGACTAAGTTTGGGTTTCCTCTTTACTTTTTGGACCGGATCTTTAGGATTTATTTGTTATACTGCACACATCCATTCCTACAGAAGCACATGTAACTCCAGTCATTTCTTTGGTGCATCTTTGAATGTAACTATATTGCAATTGGATGTTGGTAATTTCTCTTATTTTTCACATTTAGAATAAAGGAAGGGTCAAGGCATAACACTACTCTGTTTATTTCTTCCAACCTGGATGTAACTTAGGTGTTAGTTTAATACTCCAAAAGTAACATTACACGGTTTTTACTTCCCTCCACTGTTTTTTACATCCATGGGACCAAATTTCAGTTATGGGGATGACCGGTAGGTCATGTAATTCCTAGTAGATAAAAGAGGAGGAAGATGAATTTACATGTGTTTTTTCTTAGCCTTTTGCTGATCACAGATGTAAATATTTTTTTACAACGTCAAGATCTCTTTATTTTTCGTAGTAAAAAAATCTCTATTTTCTGTGGCACCCGAGTGGAGCAGCTGGGCAGGTAGTGCTTTTGCTGCAGATACAGTAGGACCCACTGGCACTGCTCCTGCAAATTACTCCAGGCAAAGGAGGGAGAGGGAACGTGAGGACTAGAATTTTCTATTTCGGGAAAGGCGCGACACATTGTACTTGGTTCTTTCCGTTTTGGAGGGAGGCACCGTGGATGTCCAAATGGTGCACGCGCACTATGTAGCATAGTCCCTGTTCTATTTTCCCTCCTCTTTCGTCGTGATTTTAGACGGGCTAAATAGCGGAGCATCTCTTGTGCCCAGAAAATGCGGTTAACGTTTCAAACCCGTTTGAGAAAAAATAGTATTCGTATATTTCTCTCAAACCGGTCTGCTACCAATCCGGTAGCGTTCCAAATCCTATTTAGGCCGAGTTTCGTACGTACTTCCACCGTTTAGAAATATAAAATGTTTTAGCTTTGTGAATCAAATGTATCTAGGCATCTTTTAGTATATAAGTTGATAGAAGTTCGGAGTAAACTTATACACTAAAATGTGTCTAGATACATTCATTTCACAAAGCTAAAACATTTTATATTTCTAAACGGAGGGAGTACGCAACAACGGAAAAAATCCGTCGGTCTTCGCACATGTTTCTCTGGTTCCGCAACTATTTAGATAACGTTAACTGCCATTTCAAACGTGTTTCAGAACAAAAATCATGGTGTTTCAAAGCAGGCTTCAAGAAAATTTGGCACTGTTTCAATACGAGTATACGATAACAATTTTCCATACGGTTCAATAGAATTTGAAAATACCTATTGTTTTTGGAATCTGCATTTTAAAGACCGGGGTAAAATTTTACAGAAAGGACCTGAGGAAAGCCGAAATTTACTGATTGCACCCCAAAAGAAAACGCGATGGCCAGAATCTTCCACAGAAACGTGCGAGCGCCGCCGCTTCCCCTATCATGCTTCGACCCCTCCCTCCCGCCCCTCCCGCTCCGGTGGTGGTGCCCCAGCTGGGGTGCATGGGCTCTAGGTTCTGGTGCCTCGAGGAGGATGCCTCAGATGTGGATGAAGAGGGTGGCTCAATGGATGCGTCGGCTTGCGGCGCGGGGAACTTGTCTCGCTCTCAGGTGACTCTAGGTGAGTTCCTGCTCCCAACATGGGACAAGGAGGTGGTGCGGCGGTGCTAGCCCTATTGGTAGAGGTCGCGTGTGTTTGCCCCTAGGGGCAAGGGATCCCGTTTTGGTCTGGCGGCAACGGAGCGGCAGTCCTCGGCCGGATCTAGATGTGCGCGCCCGCAGGTGCCCCCCTCGCTTGTCGCCCACTCCCTAGTGGAGGGACCTTGGTCGACGCTCGCCGTGGGCGGCGATGTGGAGATGTCGATGGTTTGGCCTATGTGTGCACTGCTGGTCCTGGAGGTGGAGATGGCGGTGAATCTTGGGGGAACCTAGGGTTCCTTCTCCTACGGCGTGTGCACCAATGCTAGAGAAGGAAGTGGCGTCTGCGGGCCATGGAGCCTATTCCGTCATGTGGGGCAGTCGTGGCTAGCCCACTGGCGCCAGATGTGGTTCTGAATCATGTGGTGGGCCGTGGTGGACGTGTTTGGCCCACTTGGCCCACACGGAAGTGGGGCCGCTCGTCTGGTCCAGTGAGTGGAGGGAGACGAGAACTTAAGTGGTTGTGGGTGTGGGCGGGTGCCCTAGATCCCACTAGCAGTTTCCTTGCCTCCTTCTACGAAGTGCGGTGTTGGTATAGATCCAGATTTGGATCTCGTCGTCTCTCTTCCCCGTTTTTCTTCTTCCATGAAACTTCCGTCCTCCTCTTGTTCCTTCCCCACCACCTCCTCCTCCTTCGACAATGTGTCAGTGATGGAGCGGGACCGTGGCTCGGGTCGGGCTTCGAACAAGCACTTGTTTGAGAAGGGACCCAATGTCGAGAGTCGATGGTTGGAGTCTGATCTCTAGCAGCGAGAAAGGGACTAACAGCGCTAGCCGAAGTGGTGGCATGATGAGTACAGGGGCTAGGAGGAACATAGGCATTTTGAACCTGGTCCCTCTAACCCTAACTCTAGATCTGCCAACTACAACTCCAATCAAGCCAGAGCGCAGAAGAGACCTATGTGCAAGTACAAGATGAAGACTCCTTCACAAGTTCAGCCTACTCCTTCCCCACCTACTATGCTCTCCTCACAAACGGAGGCGCCACCTCTAGGCTCAGTGTGCAAGAAATCCAAGATCAAGTGCTACAACTATGTACAAGACGGGCACTGTCAATCGGGGTGCACTTCCCCCTCCCACTGCAATACCTACGAGGAGGATGTGCACACGACATGCATGTTCCCAACCTTGGCCAAGCCCCCATCGCTCCACTGGTACGGGGTGGCCCTAGACGGTGTGGGTTTCCCCTACCTGGAGGTTGATGATGCTCTTCTTGATGCTAGTGTGGACGAGAAACGCAATGTGGCCTCAGTTTTCATCAACGAAGAAAAGCTACATGTTAAGTTGACGGCCTCGCTTCTATAGAATGATTTGAATAAGATGGCTGACGAGAGCTAGGACTGGCAGGTCAAGCAAATCTCTAATATTGAGTTTGCTGTGACCTTTCCCTTTGCTTCCATGTTGATATTGTGCAAGTGTGTTGTCAATCTAGCGCTGCCTGTCAGCAAGGTGTCTGTTCTAGTGGCGAATCTAAAATCACCATCGCTTAGTGTTGCGACGCTTGAGAAAACCTGGGTGCTCCTGTCTAGTGTTCCCCTGTGCCTCCGCAAAAAGGATTTCCTGTTGGAGGGCTTGAATATGGTGGGGTGGTCCTGTCTGGTTGATGAGGATACCCTCTAGGGGGATGGGCCAGTCTGCATGCTCTTCCACTGTCATGCCCTAGCAAAATTCCACCTCACACCATGCAGTTCACCAACATGCAGGGCTTCCGTATCGGCCTATCTACCTAGCCTGTTGAGAGGATTTCAGCATATTTTGATGTGCGCCCCACCAATGATCCACATGGAAAAGCCCCTAAAGAGGATGATGATGAGACCGAGGACCAGATTCGCTCAGACCCTCACTAGAAAAGAGGCCAAACTAAAGAGAAACCCAATACCCAGGATAAGGAAGTGTCAACGAAATACCCCTCCCTCCATATGATGTTTCCTCTGAAGGAGATATGCCATAGAGGCAAATAATAAATAGGTTTTTATTGTCATATCTCAATTAGTTCATAATAGTTTCATACTATGCTATAACTGTATTAATACGAAACATTAATACACGTGTGGTATGTAAACAAACCGTGTCTCTAGTTACCTCTAGCGAACTAGTTCATTGGTCATGAGGATGATCTAGGGTTTCGAGATCATGGGCATTTATGCCAATTGACAATGAGGTCACATCATTAGTTGAATGGTGTGATAGACAAACAACCCAACAAGTTGTATCTTAATGAGATCTAGTTACAAAGTTCACCATTAATGATAAAACTAAGGAAACCTCGCGACCTGTCCTTAGACTGTGAGATAATGTAAATCACCGTTCTGGAGGGAGCTTAGATGGTTATCAAGTATCACTCCGTGACTGGGTGATTGAAAAGGTGCTACTCAGGTTTCCCAAAGGAGCGCGTAGAGGAGCACATATCAAGACCAGGATTTGCCAATCCATGTAACAGATAGATACATATGTGGCCATCTCGGTGACGTTGCATTAACGAAGCTTGCAAGCGTGTGACTGGGTCACAGAATGCAACGACACAGAAACGAGAAAACAAGTTCATCGGTAACGAGATCGAACGAAGGTATGGAGATACCGTAGATCAAATCTCAGGTGAACTAGGTATCAAGAGGCAAAGGGAATGGGAAACGACTGTTTACGGTTCAAACGACATTGTCATCGTGGAATGCACAGGGGTCAATATGGGCATCCTGGTCCCGCTATTGATCATTGATGGAGATCATGTTTGTGCCATTCCCGAGCCATGGGGAAATACACTTAAGGGTACGATGAGCTAGAGATCCTCTGTAAGTTGGAATCACCATATGAAAGAGAAAAGGAAACCAGAAAAGTTCCGTGAGAGAACCGGAATCGTTCCGGGAAAGTTCCAAAGTCGTTCGGAGGAAATCGAAAGGAAACCGAAAGGTGTTTCGGGTCAAATCAGATTTTGTAATATGTATTTACATATTGATTAATGTAATTAATATTAAATATAATATTAAAATCTAATTTGAAGGGGTATTCCACTAATGGGCCAAACTTCCTAGGGAAAAAGGGGCCATTAGGGAAAACCGAAGGAGGGAAGGGCCAAGGGCCAAAGGGCTAAGGCCCATGCGCCTCAAGGGGGCCCACCCAGCCAGCCTAGGGCTATGCGCGAGGTAGGGCCCACCCTAGGTCGGCTGGCCCATGAAGGCCCATGCGCCTCCCCCCTCTCTCCCTTGTTTAGTCCCACACGGGAAACCCAAACAGGAGGGCACACCCCCTCCCCCTATATAAAGGGGTGCCCATGGGTGGGAATAGACACACCAATATTTGGAGAAGTCCTTTGGTTGACTTTCTCCTTCCCTCTCTCTCTCTCATCTCCATGCATTGGTACGGTCCCAAGTAAGGACTATCTGAGCATGAGACACCGCACCTGCAGCACGCCATTGCGCTGCAGGGATTCCAAGCCGGAGATCTACTTCCGCACTCCCGACAGGGATCAAGGAGTCAGAGGTCATCATCGTACACCGTATGTGTACGAAACCACGAGGGGCCTCGCTTGAGTCACCTTGGATGTCGTGAGCTGGAGCTGCTACACGATGAAGAAGGAGCAATGGGTGACCTGCGAGGAGCATCGTGACCGTGAGGTCGGCTACGGCTTCGACTACTTCAACCACGTTCCCCTCGAAACGTTAACCGCGTAAGGTCTACAAGGGTATGTATTCTATATGCTCCGGCCGTTATTGCATTACTACATAGATAGATCTTGGGCGTTAGGAGGTTCCAACATAGGAATTTTTTTGTTTTCTGCTACGTAACCCTTCAGTGGTATCAGAGCCGATCTATGCGTAGGAGTGTTGTACGGCGAGTACGCACAAGTATTGTGCGGGCATTGATCCCTTAGTTGTTACCCTCTAACGTGTACTTGTTTATATCGCGGTATTGTTTTATGAAGCAGCCCGGACCGACCTTACGCGTATTCATACACGAGGCTGGTTCCGCGCTCGACATACGGCTTGTTCCGTATAAGTGGCTAGCGGGTGTCTGTCCCTCATTCAATAGCTGATATAGCATTTACAACGGAGGGCCCCTAAAGGGGTGTAGTAGTAGAGACAACTGTTGGATCAATGTTGTGGTTGGAAAGTTCGTAGATTAGAAACGATTCTATTGCGAAAGCCCTAACAACCACGTAAAACTTGCAAAAGATAAAGTAGAGGCATCTAACTTTATTTTGCAGGAGGGCTTGTGTTATGATATGGCATTGGTCGTTACAAAGGTAAAGTTGTTTACTTTTATGTTACTAAGTTAAGTAGTAATAGCCATCATTCCGATGGACGACCGGGTGGTGGCGTCGTGGACTTGGCGTCAAACCAAGGGCAAGATGGAGATCATGTCGGAGCACTCGATGGAGATCAAGGCGCAAGAAGAAGGACCATATCATATCACAAAATTACATGTGATGTTGATACCTGCTTTATATCTTATTATATGCTAGTATTAGATACTCAACGGTAGCAAATAAGATAATCCCTATATAATTCCAATGATAGTGTTCCCCTTGTGTGTGCACCACCAAGAAAGTTTGCCGTTATGAAGCCGGCCATGACGATCGGGCGCTAGACATATCTACATTCGCATACATTGGGTGTAAGCCATGTTGCACAGCAAATACACACAAGTTAGATTTGGCGAGCCTAGCATGTGTAGACATGGCCTCGGAACACAAGAGACCGAAAGGTCGAGCATGAGTCACATGGTTGATGTGATTGACATTAGGGAATGTCTACCTTTGATGTTGCACTGATGGCCGTGACGATCGGGGGAGGTGCAGAGGATTGGGATCATATGATCACTAAAATCGTCCAGGGGATGACAATTTTAGTGGGAGCTCAATTAGGATTGAACTCATATTATGAACTTAGTCTAGATGTCTGTTTGCAAATATCTTAGTAGATCATTGACTATCCCATTGAGGTCCTTTGCGACCATGGGAATATACTTCTTGATATGGAACTTAGCAAAAGGGTCCAACTTCATAGATTAATACCCACGCCTGAGGGATATCCTCGTAAAAGGTGATCTTCTCTTCTTGATACTATGACCATTAGGAGATAATCCGATGACTCCACAATGTTTGTGTGTTCTCCATAATCATCCAATAAATCATTCTCCATTCGATGGAGAGTTGGATTACAATCTTATATTCTGCAAGATCAGGCACATAAAGTATGAGCCATTGGATGAGTTTTCTTCCATGATGGATGAAAAAGGGAACATTTGGAGAAACACTTAGCAATCTTGCATTAGAGTTATGAACTCTCAGAAGGGCTTGATTGCAATGGAGGTCATGAATGAAAAAAGGTATATGTTAGATATACAAAGTTATAAATGTAATTCTTGCAAAACTCGTTGCATTTTATATAAGTATTGGATACTTGTCCCATTTTGTGAAAACAGGATGGTCTGCTTGAGAATTGCTTGAATTGAGGCAATGTGGCAAGATGACGGCAAGCAAAACAGTTGATGGCCGACATCACCCCTTTCCTCAAAGGTTTATCATTAGTGGACTTGAATATAATTTGTAAACCTTGTTTGTGTGTCTTGCTTTTAGCAAGGCGATTGTTCATATGAATAAGGTACAAGCCACTTGTACTGTTCTTATGAATAATACCTTTATGGTCACATTACGATTATAAGAGTTGTTCTCATCACTATGTTAATGATAATAGTTTAAGCATTTATAAAGGATTAGAATGCTAAAAGATATCCAAGGTTTAGTAATGACATGACACTATAGTTTAAGTCATTTTGGTTACTGCATGTTCTTCATTCTAAATGAAGATTGGGGTCCTAGATGCTTTATCTAGAGACTTTGCAAAACCATGCCTCTTGGGTAGAATGACTAAAACTACGCATTCTAGTAAAACAGTGATATGCGAAGAAATGTTGAACTTTATACATAATGATGTATTGTATTTTCAACAAGATAGTGAAATCATTATTTATACTTAATGTTGAAATTTATACATAGTGATGTATCATATTTTCATACTTAATTGTGGACTTAAGTAAATAGGTGTATTTACTTAATGAAACATAAGTTTGAAACTGTTTTGAATGGTTCAAAAGATTTCAAAGTGAAGCAGGATATTGAATTAACAAGAATACAAAAGTCTCTTCGATTTGATCGACATGACTAAAGTATTTAAATTAATTTTAGCATAAAAGGATATGTGAAAGAGGTTTCACAAATTATGTAATAAGGGAAATTTCAAAGTGTATTGAAGTGTCTAAATATCATAATCATTATGTATTAGATACATATGTTATAATATTATCTCTTATCGGGGTTATAGTTATCGTTTAGAGTTAGAGATCGAAATGAGCAAACACTCGGTTGAAATACAAAGGAACATCTAAAGATTCGTGGAAACAACACCATAAGTGTTATGACATGTTTGAGTTTCTATAGGTTTCGATAATTCAAAATCGTGCCGAATAAACAAGTCTTTGTAGCGTATTCTTAGACAACTATGAATACATGTTCCACAAAGGGCAAACCTGTTGTTTTCCAAAGTTTACGTGTCTTGATGAAGATACAGGTGGAAGAAAGTAAAAGTTCAAAACAAGGTATTTGACCTTGCCTCCGAATTGTTGAGTGGCGTAGCGGAATTTGTTTCGTGAAACCGAACTCTATAAATAGAGGAGAAACTAATGATAATGATCATAAAAGTTTCAGCGAATACTTTTACTAAAGAAAGTAGGATTCAAAAATATATGCTTGATACATTGCAAATGTATCTATAATTTTTGATGTTCCATGCTTGGTTTTATCCACTTTCTTGTGTTTTGTTCCAACTTTGGAGTACTTTTCATATGATTTCTTGGACTAACCTATTAACAAGAGCCACAGTGCTAGCTGTCTATTTTCTGCTGTTTTTGGTTCCAGGAAAGTCAGAAAATGAATATTCTCGGAATTGGATGGGACAAAAGCCAAAGTGCCTATTTTTCTGGAAGTGATCAAGTGCCAGAATACGAGACGGAGAGGGGCCAGAGGGCGGCCACACCACCTGGCCACGCGGCCAGGCCTGGCCCACGCCAAGGGGTGGTGTGGCCAGCCCAGGCACCCCCTCAGCCTCCCCTTCCGACTATAAGATGCCCTCGGGACGTAAACCCTAAATACCCGATCAAAAATCCATGAAAGAGTCTGTAGCCGCCGTCATCTCTATCCCTAGATCGGGAGGGATCTGAAGCTCTTCCCGGCACCCTGCCGGAGAGGGGAATTCACCCTGGAGGCCTTCTTCATCACCATGCAAGCCTCTGGTGTGATGCATGAGTAGTTCATCCTTGGACTACGGATCCATGTAGTAGCTAGATGGCTGGTTTCTCCTCCTTTGTGCTTTCATGTTTAGATCTTGTGAGCTCCGTTCATGATCAAGATCATCTATATGTAATTCATACATGTTGTGTTTGCGGGGATCCGATGGATATTGAGATGCTATTTCAGATTGATTATTGATTCTATCATGTCTTTGTTATTTGAGATCTTGCATGCTTTCCGTTGTTAGTAGCTATCTTGGCCAAGAAGATGCTAGCAACTCCAAGAGTTAGTATTTATGCTCGATAGTGGGTTCATGCCTCTACTAATCTGGGAAGTGACAGAAATCTCTAAGGTACTAGATGTGTTGTTGCTACTAGGGAGAAAACAACAATCCTTTGTTCATAGAACAATCGTATTATTTACTTTACACGCAGTTCGTAAAGCAATAATCTGTTGCTTGCAACTTAATACTGGAGGGGGTTTGGATGATAACCTGAAGGTGGATTATTAGTCATAGTTGCAGTTGGATGGCGGTCTATGTATTATGTTGTAATGCCCAATCAAGTCTCAAAGGAGTCAAGATGATTAGTATATGCATGTATTGCTTTCTCGGTGTTTGTCAATTGCCCCGCTGTAATTTGTTCACCCAACATGTTATCTATCTTAAGGAGTGCCACCTCTAGTGAACTATGGATCCCAGTCCTTTTTCTTTACATACAATCTACAATCTTTTACTGCTTTGTGTTTACTTTCTGCAAACTTTTATTTTTTTTCCATTCGATACGTTTAATCCTTTGTTTTCCGCAAACACGATGAGATTGACAACCTCATCGCAAGTTGGGGACAAAGTTCTGTGGTTGTGTTGTGCAGGTCTCCATGTTGCTACTAGCACCGGTAGTGCGCCCTGCCAAAGCTCAGCTAGTAACACCTTTGGGGTGTTTCCTTGCTCCTACTGGTTCGATTAAACCTTGGTTTCATAACTGAGGGAAACTTGCTGCTGTGCTCATCATACCTTCCTCTTGGGGTTCCCAACGAGCTCTACATCAACCACGAGCCATCAACACTTTTCTGGGCGCCGTGCATTGAGCCATCAAGCATTTTTCTGGCGCCGTTACCGGGGAGTCAAGGACATCTTCACAAGGGGAGTCCCTCATAACCAATCTCTTTACTTTGTTGTTTTTGTTTTGCTTAGTTTCTTTTGCTTTGTTTGCTTGTTTTGTTATTCAAAAATCCAAAAAAAATAGTTTTACAAGTTTGCTTTCTTATTCAAAAACACACAAAAATTAAGTCTCCTTTAGTTGTCACTATGTCTAGCCTTGCTCCAATCACTATGTCACCCGAGGATATGATTTTCACTTTTAAACAAGGAATTGAGGAAAGTTTTAAGGAAGCTTGGTCTAGAATCTCTGATCTACATGAAAAAACTGAGCCTAAAATGACTCAAAGCTTGTTCCTTAGCAGTTTTTACCTTGGAATTACTCTTTTCTATAGATATGCTTTGGATGATGTTGTGGGAGGAGATTTACTCCATTGTAATGAGGATGATGCTATTAATGCTATAAAGAAATTGATCCTCACTCACAACTTGCCTAGCCAAACTGATACTTCTTTCGCAAAAATATTTGCTAGGTTGGACACTCTTGAGGCTAGCATTACTAGATGAGAGAGTTGATATAATACGCTTAGGGAGCATCACGATTATGTTACAAAAAACTCTGAACCATCAAAGTGGTTCCCTATAGTAAAGATTGAGATGAACACTGAATTTTTCAAGCTCGATGTGATATCATGTCTGAATTTTGCCTTATGCCCAAAGATATTTATAAATCTCTGAATACTTGGGGGCTCATTGAAGGAGGAAAAGAAATATCTCTTACTAATAATACTACCATATTACCTCTTGGAATAGCTGAAGGAGTGTTTACAAAGATCCTTGGGAAAATGATTTCTATTGATTATCTTGTTATTGAATGTGCAGGAAAAGGACAAATTACACTTGGAAGGTCCCTATTAGAACTCCTTGGAGCAATAATAGATGTGGGAAAGGGGACCATGCACCTTTCTTCTCCACCAAACAATCATATTTTCCCCAAGGTTAAGAATAAAAGTAAGAGAGGTAAGGGCAAGAAAGTTGGTCTTAATGCTTCTTCATTTGAGAACACTTGATTCTTTCTTTGCTTCTTATGCCTAACTTAAAGGCGTTAAAGAAAAGTACTTGTTGGGAGATAACCCAAGAGCTTTAGATGAGTCTTGGAAGTTATTACCTCTGTAATAACCTCTCCTTATCCTTTTTATTTGCTTTTTGTGCCAAGAGTAACCTCTAATGAGAGAGAAGTAATGATTGGAAAAGTTGATGTCCTGAAACAGATTTCTGTGCTTCACCGTAAACATTCGTGAGAGATCTCTGTATGTCGGATTGAGCTGTTAGTTTTTTTTCTTCTGCCCCAGGTTGTTATCTAACTTTAGTCAGTTCAACACCTTTTGAGTTGAGCAATAGAAGGTCTTCAAAAAAATTCGTCTTTACCTGCTGGTCTGTTTTGACAGATTTCTGCCATTTTCTGCATTTGCTTCTTGTTGGTTCCTTCTTGAGTTCTTTTGGGGAATTGAGCTTTTTGAGAGAAGTGCTACAGTAGCTAATGTTCTAATGGAAGTTTATTTGGTGTTATAACTAAACCTTGAGACTTATTTATCTTAAGTGCACTAATGTTGCTAATGAGATTGTGTGAAGTTTTGTATGAAGGAGAAATTTCAGGTGTATGGAAGGAATGAGTAATGAGATGAAGGATGGACTAAAGCTCAAGCTTGGGGATGCCACGCGTGTCACCCCAAGAAATATCCAAGAAGTACAAGCGTCAAAGCTTGGGGATGCCCAAGGCATCCCCTTCTTCATCAATAAAAATCCTAGGTTTCTTCCAAACGCTTCATTTTTATTGTTTCATGCACAGTTGTGTTTTTCTTGGAGCGTCTTCTTTTTCGTTTTTGTTTTGGTTTTTATTTTGCTTTGGTTTGCTTAGTTTTCTGAATAAATTGGTTGGACCCCCTCTTTCATACTTTGGTTTGCAAATAGTTTGGTTTGGTTTGGAAAAGAGTAGGAAAGTTCATGCTTATATGGTAAAAAGAGCTTGTTTTTGACTGTGGCCTATGCTTTGTCATGCCATGCTTGATATTGTTTTGGATTTATGCTTAGTATTCTTTGTTGTAGCATGACTTGTTATAAACAATTGAGATTGCTTAATGTGCCTTGGATGAATCATGCGTTGTTTTAGCATATTAAAGCATAGTATAGTGGTATTCTCCTTTGATGCTTTATTTGGGTTGACTTGGCGCATGCTCACACCATGTTATGACTATCTCAAGTCACTATAGCCTTTATGATCCTTTAGTTTTCAACTTGTAGTATCACTTTATGCTTTGATCAATGATGTTTTGTCGCTCTGCATGATTATAGCCATTATTGCTCTCTTAGTTTGTCGCTCCCAGTCTTTTGCTAGCCTCCACAACAAAGTATGAGTTCCACTCATGCATCCAACTCCCTAAACCAAGTTATTCCAAAGAGTCCACCATACCTACCTACTAGCTTATGCTATTCCAAGTATATTCATGCTTTTGTTTACCTTCCACTTGTTATGAGAAAATTAAGGATTAAAGCTCTCACGAACTTGATGGCACACTTTACTTTACTTGCCCTTAATAAACTTGAACCATTGTGTCTTCTATGTTGTATATGCTTGCACTTATTTGTCGGGAATTAGCAGAACCATGCTTTCATGGGGAATGCTTTCAACATTGCACTTGGTACTTGTACCTTGTTGATATCATGCTCTTTTGTATATGGATGTCATCGGTGTGAAATGAAAGGGGAGCTTGTAAGTCCATGGAGTTATGTATATGTGTTAGAGAAACGCCTGGGCCGCTGGTCTAATCCATGCTGACATGGTGGAAACCTGCAGCGTAACCATAATGAGCTGTCTATGAAGCATTCTTCTTATAAAAAAAGAGTCCTATATTGAGAAAAAAAAAGAGAAAAAAAGAGATACTATGAAAAGAGGAAAGAGAGAAAAAAGCACCATATTCCCATGGTAAATAAGAAGAATGCTGAGATGCTCGTTGTTTGCTTGCCTTATTATTTTATATGGGGATTCTTCCGTATCATCGGGCAAGGGGTACCCCGTTGGCGGTTCTCAATGATACACATGTACTTACGATGACAAGAACCTACCGGTGACTAAACTTGAGTAGCATGAGGAGCGTCCCTCGTATACAAGGGACATGAGATTTCTGACTTATACTTCGTCAAGCATGTACACCATAGTTTGTTCACTTTAACCTTAATCACTTCAAGATGCTTATGATAGGAGCAATGAGAGCTGAAAACTACAAGTACCATAATTTTTGGAAGCTCTTTATGAGACTTGAATCCCTACTTCCTTTTACAAAAGGCTTTTCTTCCACCATTATGTTGAGTCTCCACCTTCTATCTTTATGCACCTACTTTGAGAGCATAGTGGCCATTCTTAGTTCTATTGCATTGTCCCAAGAATAGTTGATTGATGCATAACTTGTTATTGCTTGTTTGAAACTATTGTATCTAGTCACTCGTATGAACTTTGAAGGTGTCCTATGCATTTATATTTGCTACTCTATTGAGGGACAAGCTGAATACTAGTATGCTATGCTTTCTTTATGTGAAACAAACAAATGTCTTGCAAAGCATTGTTATTCATGAATCTTTTGTTTGTGCCTTTTCATGTTGCATCATAGTTTCTTTGCTTATTGCTAGAACTTTGTCTTTCATGTTATGATTGAAGTACTATGATCCCAGCTTTGAATGTTTTGCAAATACTTTGATCAAGTCTTTGATGGTGCATGTCACCTCAAAAATTATTATTTCTTTTTATCACTTACCTACTCGAGGACGAGCAGGAGTTAAGCTTGGGGATGTTGATACATTGCAAATGTATCTATAATTTTTGATGTTCCATGCTTGGTTTTATCCACTTTCTTGTGTTTTGTTCCAACTTTGGAGTACTTTTCATATGATTTCTTGGACTAACCTATTAACAAGAGCCTCAGTGCCAGCTGCCTGTTTTCTGCTTTTTTGGTTCCAGGAAAGTCAGAAAATGAATATTCTCGGAATTGGACGGGATAAAAGTCAAAGTGCCTATTTTTCTGGAAGGGATCAAGTGCCAGAATATGAGACGGAGAAGGGCCAGGGGCCGGCCACACCACCTGGCCAGGGGGTGGTGTGGCCAGCCCAGGCACCCCCTCGGCCTCCCTTTCCGACTATAAGATACCCTCGGGACGTAAACCCTAAGTACCCGATCAAAAATCCACGAAAGAGTCTGTAGCCGCCGTCATCTCCATCCCTAGATCAAGAGGGATCTGAAGCTCTTCCCGGCACCCTGCCGGAGAGGGGAATTCACCCTGGAGGCCTTCTTCATCACCATGCAAGCCTCCGGTGTGATGCGTGCGTAGTTCATCCTTGGACTACGGATCCATGTAGTAGCTAGATGGCTGGTTTCTCCTCCTTTGTGCTTTCATGTTTAGATCTTGTGAGCTCCGTTCAAGATCAAGATCATCTATTTGTAATTCATACATGTTGTGTTTGCGGGGATCCGATGGATATTGAGATGCTATTTCAGATTGATTATTGATTCTATCATGTCTTTGTTATTTGAGATCTTGCATGCTTTCCGTTGTTAGTAGCTATCTTGGCCAAGTAGATGCTAGCAACTCCAAGAGTTAGTATTTATGCTCGATAGTGGGTTCATGCCTCTGGTAATCTGGGGAAGTGACAGAAATCTCTAAGGTACTAGATGTGCTGTTGCTACAAGGGAGAAAACAACAATCCTTTGTTCATAGAACAATCGTATTGTTTACTTTACACACAGTTCGTAAAGCAATAATCTGTTGCTTGCAACTTAATACTTGAGGGGGTTCGGATGATAACCTGAACGTGGATTATTAGTCATAGATGCAGTTGGATGGCGGTCTATGTATTATGTCGTAATGCCCAATCAAGTCTCAGAGGAGTCAAGATGATTAGTATATGCATGTATTGCTTTCTCGGTGTTTGTCAATTGCCCCACTGTAATTTGTTCACCCAGCATGTTATCTATCTTAAGGAGAGCCACCTCTAGTGAACTATGGATCCCGGTCCTTTTCTTTACATACAATCTACAATCTTTTACCGCTTTGTGTTTACTTTCTGCAAACCTTTACTTCTTTTTAATCCTTTGTTTTCCGCAAAACACGGTGAGATTGACAACCTCATCGCAAGTTGGGGACAAAGTTATGTGGTTGTGTTGTGCAGGTCTCCATGTTGCTACTAGCACCGGTAGTGCGCCCTGCCAAAGCTCAGCTAGTAACACCTTTGGGGTGTTTCCTTGCTCCTACTGGTTCGATTAAACCTTGGTTTCATAACTGAGGGAAACTTGCTGCTGTGCTTATCATACCTTCCTCTTGGGGTTCCCAACGAGCTCTACATCAACCACGAGCCATCAACACTTTTCTGGGCGCCGTGCATTGAGCCATCAATGCTCTGCAAGTTCGTGGAAATATATTATTGATTCACTTGTCATGTTTATGAACAAGACATACCTACGAATTACAAAGAAGCGTGATGGACCTAAGTGCGAGAAATGACTAGGAGTCATAAAATCCTATATTAAGTTACATTTAAGATTGCAAAGTAATATGTTACTTGATCTTATTAAGTAAAGTAGTTTACTTGATATTTCTGAATGACTTCAAAGTGATAAGAAGGAAATGAAACTTAATGAAGATGTAGAGCTCGATTTGTCACACAGTATGGACAAATTCAAGGAGTTGACTACAAATGTAGCGATGCTTGAGTCTATTGGATTTACACTAGCAATATATGGATATTGAAGTCTCGTAGCTAGAATTCTCAATTTGATGATGATCAAAGAATTTTGGAATGTCCAAGATTATCGAGAGGACCTGCATTTGAGTGGGAGCTAATTAGCTTCGCCAAATCTTAATATGAAAGAGACATATTTTGAGTGGGATCTAAGTAGCTTAGCTGAATCATAATATGTATCAGACATATTTTGAGTGAAAGCTAAGTGAAATCCCTGGATCTCAAATATGGATGCTATATTTGAGTGGGAGCGTGAAATCATTCTAGGATATGTGGACAATATATGTGAATGATGTGATTGGTGTTAATAACATTTAAATAGATAAATTGGGATGAAGTTGAAGTTATTAAACAATGAGATCTATCGAGATAGATTGGTGAGTTTAATAAACATTGAATGTCGAATGCTTCTTGGACTTGATTCTGAAGATGTTCAGAATGTCCTAAGCAAGATTCTGAAGAAGTTCAGGATGGAACAAGGTAAGAAAGAAGTTCTTTCTATATGAAGCATTGTCTTAGTATTACAACGATGGTTAAAAAGGAAGAAAGAGATGTGTCGCATCCCCTATGCCTCAGCCATAGGTTCTTCCATATTGTATACTCGACGTAATGTGACCCGAAGTTTTGGTTGGAAGGACACGCTCTTAACTGTAAGAACATGTCTTGAAGTGATTCTTGAGTTAATCACTGAACCAGAATCAAGTTTTTACTTAAATGGCAAGAAGCAAAGTAAGTGGCACAGTTGCATTTCATGCACTGGGATCTACATAGATATAGAAGTATAAAGGGTCCATATGATGTGATGTATATTGTTATGGCGGGGCTAGTTCGCCTTTAACGTAGAATGATGTGTCCCAGGGCACAGTGCCCATGAGAAAGCTCTCGGGGTTGATCTAAAGTCACTGTAGGCTCCTGGAAATCGGCCTCGTTCTGCTACCATAACTGCCGTATATGCACAAAGGATTGCAAAGTGTGTTTCGAAGTTTAGATGACAACAGTGAAACCGACCGTCATTATAAACATTAGAAACAAAGTCTCACTTTGTTGCCAAACGAATACTTCGAACCATTATGAGATAATGGTGTGAATGTCAAAGTTAGGAAGACATTAACGATTTGCAAAGACATAATGATCTGGTAAAACAGAACATGGACATGACGTTTTCCATACGCATGCATGATCAATAAACGCATATGTGATATGGTTTATGATGAGTAAAATGCAAGCTAGATTATTTGTACTCTAGTACAAGTGGGAGACTGAAGGAGATATGCCCTAGAGGCAAATAATAAAGAGGTTTTTATTGTCATATCTCAATTAGTTCATAATAGTTTCATACTGTGCTATAAATGTATTAATACGAAATATTAATACACGTGTGGTATGTAAACAAACCGTGTCTCTAGTTACGTCTAGCGAACTAGTTCATTGGTCATGAGGATGATCTAGGGTTTCGATATCATGGGCATTTATGCCAATTGACAATGACGTCACATCATTAGTTGAATGGTGTGATAGACAAACAACCCAACCAATTGTATCTTAATAAGATCTAGTTACAAAGTTCACCATTAATGATAAAACTAAAGAAACCTCGCAACCTGTCCTTAGACTGTGAGATAATGCAAATCACCGTTCTGGAGGGAGCTTAGATGGTTATCAAGTATCACTTCGTGACTGGGTGATCGAAAAGGTGCTACTCAGGTTTCCCAAAGGAGCGCGTAGAGGAGTACATATCAAGACCAGGATTTGCCAATCCATGTAACGAATAGATACATATGTGGCCATCTCGGTGACGTTGCATTAATGAAGCTTGCAAGCGTGTGACTGGGTCATAGAATGCAACGACACGGAAACGAGAAAACAAGTTCATCGGTAACGAGATCGAACGAAGGTATGGAGATACCGTAGATCAAATCTCGGGTGAACTAGGTATCAAGAGGCAAAGGGAATGGGAAACGACTGTTTACGGTTCAAACGACATTGTCATCATGGAATTCACAGGGGTCAATATGGGCATCCCGGTCTCGCTATTGATCATTGATGGAGATCATGTTTGTGCCATTCCTGAGCCATGGGGAAATACACTTAAGGGTACGATGAGCTAGAGATCCTCTGTAAGTTGGAATCACCATATGAAAGAGAAAACGAAACCGGAAAAGTTCCGTGAGAGAACCGGAATCGTTCCGAGAAAGTTCCGAAGTCGTTCGGAGGAAATCGAAAGGGAACCGAAAGGTGTTTCAGGTCAAATCGGATTTTATAATATGTATTTACATATTAATTAATGTAATTAATATTAAATATAATATTAAAATCTAATTTGAAGGGGTATTCCACTAATGGGCCAAACTTCCTAGGGAAAAAGGCCCATTAGGGAAAACCGAAGGAGGGAAGGGCCAAGGGCCAAAGGGCTAAGGCCCATGCGCGGGCCCACCCGGCAGCCTAGGGCTATGCGCGGGGTGGGGCCCACCCTAGGCCGACTGGCCCATGAAGGCCCATGCGCCTCCCCCTCTCTCCCTTGTTTAGTCCCACATGGGAAACCCAAAGGGGAGGGCACACCCCCTCCCCCTATATAAAGGGGTGCCCATGGGTGGGAATAGACACACCAATATTTGGAGAAGTCCTTTGGTTGACTTTCTCCTTCCCTCTCTCTCTCTCTCTCATCTCCATGCATTGGTACGTTCCCAAGTAAGGACTGTCCGAGCATGAGACACCGCACCTGCAACACGCCGTTGCGCTGCGGGGATTCCAAGCCGGAAATCTACTTCCGCACTCCCAGCAGGGATCAAGGAATCGGAGGTCGTCATCGTACACCGTATGTGTACGAAACCACGAGGGGCCTCGCTTGAGGCACCTTGAATGTCGTGAGCTGAAGCTGCTACACGATGAAGAAGGAGCAAGGGGTGACCTGCGAGGAGCATCGCGACCTTGAGGTCGGCTACGGCTTCGAATACTTCAACCACGTTCCCCTTGGAACGTTAACCGCGTACGGTCTACAAGGGTATGTATTCTATACGCTCCGGTCGTTATTGCATTACTACATAGATAGATCTTGGGTGTTAGGAGGTTCCATCGTAGGAATTTTTTTGTTTTCTGCTACGTAACCCTTCAGCCTCTGCTCAGCCCCAAGATCAGGGCACTTCGGTGGTGGCTCCCAAGTATATTTACACCTTCAATAAAGGGTACTTCAAGGTGGCAGCTAGAAATACCTCTACTGGTCAAGCAGTTGGGAGCAGCAGTGTGCCCCTCCCCACTACTAAGGACCAATTGGTCTCCAAGCCAGCCTCTACTCCTGGCAGTGGGAGGAGAGACAGAAGACACCGCATTCTCCATGTCCCGCTAATGATTATTGATCGGAGAATGTCTCGATCATGTCGACTCAGTTCGCGAGCCCATAGCGAGACATACTTAAGGGTAGTCGACAAATTTGAGTGGATAGGGAACACCGGAGAAAATACTGGACAACGCAGGAATTGTTCTGATAAATCTGCCAGAATAGTTTCGGTATATCAGAATCTTATCGAGAATTGGATTATCAATGTGTTCATTAAATGAAGTACTTATTAAATGAAGTGTTCATTGAATGAGTGGGATTAAATCAAGTGAAAAGGGAGTTTTAATTACATGACTCTTGATTTTGAGTGGAAATTGAATGAGAGATGAGTGGAGTTAAATGGGTATGAGTGGAGTGTCCACCCACATAATTGAGGGAGAGGTGGGCACCACCGTGGCTGTGCGCCATGCCCCTTGGTGCTACCCACCTCACCTATAAAAGGCCCCCTCCTCCTCCTCTCATCTCACACACTCATCCCCTCCTCTCATATGCCATTTAGTTGGCATTTTCCTCCCCTTATAGACTTGTCCATTGCCACGAGCGAGGTGCTTGGTTGAAGCCATGCTCAAGATCTTCTCCACTACTATCACCACCATGTTGTAGTGTTGGCGGAGTTCCCGATGATCCCCTACTTCTGCTACCGTGCTGGAGCGAAGGACGGAAGTCGGCGGCACACCGTACGTGTGACTGATTACGGAGGCGCCACACGTGTGGTGATGTCATCGTGTCCTTGAGGACGGTCGTGTATACTCTACAACAGCCACGTTTGTTTGCGGAAACGTTATCCCGCGTTACGGTCTTCGAGGGTGAGTCCATCAGAAACCATTACATGTATCTCATAGATATGATCTTGGTGGTTGCAATCGTAGGATTTTTTTGTTTTCCATGCAACAAACACCACCAGGAACACCTCTCTCTTATTCGCACCAAGGAATTTGCCTAGGCCTTACTCATACAGGTTATCACGAAGGCTAAATCAGAAGACGAGGCCAACAAAAGGGAGGAACATCTGCGTGTCCAGGCTACCAGTGTGGTACCTGAGATGAATCCTCGTGGCCAAGTAGAGGCCACCCCTGCCTAGGATGAGGAGTTGATCCCTATAACAGTGTTGGTTGCATGAGCAAAGAATAAGAAAGCTCAGACCCATGTGTTGGGCCCTAGAATAAATCTAAGAAGTACCCCATGACATGGGTATGACTTATTGGATTCCCATGATTGGTATACCTGGTATGTATCCAAACTACAACCCATGAAGCCCACAAGGAACCGAGACTCCTAGAAGCATCCAAAGCCCAGGAACCATATGTGATGATCAAGGCAGAAGCTTAAACCTACATAGTCCTAAAGTTATACTTCTAACTTGTAACTGATCCGTCCTGGACTTTGAGACCTAGCCTCTCATATAAAGGTTGGGAGGAGCTGATGGAGAGGACACCGTAGCTTTGAGCGAAACACAAACCACCACAAGTTAGATTGCATTGATTGAATCGACAACCCTGTAATCATCTTCTTCAATAATTAGACAGGACATCGACTCCCTTGTTTGTCTAATACCAGCGCTCTATTTCCACGAAACCCTAAGTTCATAACCATGGGTATTTCCGAGGTCGAGTGCCTTCCTCGAGGAGTTGGAAACTAATATTAGAAGGAACCAACACCAAGTGGTGGTTGCTGGCGATTTCAATTTGATTAGGGGGGCGAAATATAAAAATAATGATAATATCAACTAGTCGAGTGCACCTTTTCAAGGACGCTACCGCCAAGATGGAGTTGTGTGAGATTTGTAGATCTGGAGCTAGATTTATGTGGTCCAATAACCAGTTGCACCCGTGATATTTGCTCTGTATATGGTGCTAGTTTCACTAGAGTGTGAAACTAAGTTCCCTGTGTGCCGAAACAAGGGTGGGATCAAACCACACACCTATGGTACTCGATTGCGGGGAGGGGACGATCATGAAATCTAATAGATTCTTCCTAGAAACTAAGTGGTTTGGTGCCCCTGGGTCTGTGGAGAGCATCAAGAGCATATGGCATCGTCTACTTCTTCAACCGGCCAGGAGGAGAGACGCGATCGACCAGTGGTATATACCGGGTCGAGTGCTACGCAAATTTCTTAGGGGCTGGGCTGCCAACCTGGGCAGAGCTTCTCGGGAAGTGAAAACTAATATTCTTGGCCAGATCTAGGAGCTGGATTTGATGGCAGACGCTGAGGGTTTGGACAAGGACGATAGAGCTTTTCGTTGCCACTTGGAGGACCAACTGGTACGTATTTTGGCAAAAGAGGAAGAACACTAGAGGCAGAGAGGTCGCCAGAACTGGCTACTTAAGGGGGTGCCAATACAATGTATTTCCATGCTATTGCAAATGGCAAGAGGCACAAATGTTCGATTGTCAGCCTTATGACGGACTTGGGACCCATCTCAAATAAGAATGATATCCAAAACCACATATATGAGTTCTATGTGGGCCTAATGGGCTCGGAGGAACCCAAGTTCCTTTTGCTGCGCAAAACTGCTAGGAGGAATCCTTTTGAGTCAGAGGCTAAAAATAACTACCTGGCCCTCACCTTCAACATGAAGGAGCTTGAAGAAATCCTTGAAGACACTAAGACAACGATGATGCCTATGCCAGATGGTTTCCTGATGGCCTTTTTAAAAGAGTTTTGGCCATTAGTTTTGCATGTGTTGCTAGACGTAGTCAATGGGTTTGCTTTAGGCACGGTGCATGTGGCGAGACTCAACTTCGGTATCCTGTCTCTGGTACCCAAAGTGTTCCGTGCATAATCCATCAAGCAGTACCGCCAAATTTCCCTGATTAATGTGATCTTGACATTCATTATGAAAGCGTTCGCAACTAGGCTATCCCCGGTGGCCCATAGAGTGACTGCCCCTTCACAGACTGCGTTCATTAAGGGGAAACTGATAGTGGATGGTGTGCTAGCGCTAGGAGAGATCACTCACAAGGTGAAAATCAGAAAGCAGGAAGTAATAGTTGTGAGATTCAACACATTTTTATGATTTTTATTGATGGTTTTCTCCTGGATTTGATCGTTTTCTAGTTTTACCTAACGCTAATACTTCGGTAGCAAAGAAAACTTGGTTTTTAATGTGTGTTTCAGGTTCTGAACGTCAACAAAAGGTTTTAACGAGAGAAACACAATATTCAGGCGAAAACAAGCAAGTCTCTTTTTGGAAGCAATCGAGGGAGACATATAGAAGCTTTAACGAGCAACTATATGGCGAGAATATTTTTCTGGCCGTATAGCTACCGCCACCTCTGTCTTGTCAAAAGGGACAACTTCCGTGAAGAGGCCAGACACGAAATCATAACACAGTAGCCACCATCCCATCCAGAAAGGAGAAAGGAGAGATCCAGATAAAAAGGGGGAGACGTTCTTCATCTCGCTCCACGATCTTCGACCTCCTAGCCATCACACCCTCATAGCCATTACTTGTACGAGAGAGAGAGAGAGAGAGATCTTCACTTTGCAAGATTAGGGTTTGAGATTGTTTCTTCCTATCTTGAATTGTGTTGGATTACTTTTCTATTCTTATTGTGGATCTCCACAGTAATATCGAGAAGAACTCCCTTTATTTAATTATATCAATGATGCTTTGTTCTCTCATGTGTGAGTAAGTTCCTTGTGCGTGGGAGATGTAAGGGATTGGTGAGATGTGATGTGCCTCCATATATTTTTCCATTAGTTTGTGATTGATTTTAATTACTATATTATGTGTGCTTGATTATCTGTGAGATGCCTAATGCTTATTGTCCAACTAAGGGCCCATACAACATGATGCTTTGTTCTACATAGATAGGATCTTGTTCGCTAGCAGATCGGCGACCCCCGAGTGACACGAGGATATCAATGGAAAACTAGTTGACTCGAGGATAATGAGGAACCACTGTGCTTATTGCATTAGTCTGATCCGAGGAGCTTAACTGCTAAGCAACCTGAAGGGTCTTAATCGTCTAGTGTCTGACCATGGTTTTGGTAACAGACTAGTAGGATTATTGAAGTTGGGACGAAATCTACCAAGAGGAGTTCTGGCTAATTATGGGTTGCTCGCCTACACATATATTTATAAGATTACAATTGTTATATTTATCATTCGTTGTCAACACTCGGATTTTTAATCCTAGATGCCTGTTATGCCATACATCGCAATCCCAGGATTACCATTTTCGCGAGACATAACAGATTGGATATCATAGTACATCATCCATTACAAACCATAATAAGGTCTTACACAAATAAATGATCTCATGATCCAGTCTTAATACAATCAAGTAGTAGAATAAAATAGCGTAGCGGTGGGGTCCATCTTCAGGGTCACAGGCAATGCTGACGATGGGAGATGATCCTAGTTGCCATAGCCGTCATGTTGTCCTCCTTCAGGGTAGTCCTCCTCATAGTCTAGCCATAGGAATAGCTAGGGACAAAAGCCATGAGTACTCTTTAAGTACTCGCAAACTATCACTAACAAGTAAGATGGTTCTAGTAGGAATGCTAACTCCAAGTTTATTTGTAAACTAAGTTTGAAACCTAAGCTGAGTTCAGAAACAAAGAAAGATAAAATAAAGTTTGAAATCACCTAAGTGGGAACTTAGTTGTCATAGTCACAACCATGTTGTGGTCAAGTCGTGTCACAATTCATTTCATAAGTCATTTTGAAAACATCTGACAACGGAACAATATGGCCACTCCAACTGTCCATAACCGCGGACGCGGCTATTTGAATAGTTTGACACTCTGCAGAGGTGGTACACTTTCACCACAAAATTCGATACATCTGTCAGGGATAATCCTGAATCATCATACTTAGTATGTAGATAATCAAACATAACATTTCCTTTACACACTCTAGTATAAGCACCTCTCCTATGAGCTTGGCTTCCCAGCCATGGCCATCTGCCATCCTGGGATGGCTTGCTTAGGTTATCTTGCATCTAGTGATGGCTTGCTAGGTATAATACTTGCAAGTGTTAGCTTGCCAATAATAGCTTGCCTTGGTTGGTGAAGTGATTGAAATTCTCTTCCTCCTCTTCTTGGTAGAACTCCTCCTCCTTGAAGACTTGTTCGGTACTATCGTCTATAAATACATACGGAATACATAATCACCAAACAATACTTAACTAGTCTATTTAGCACACTGAGGCACACATTTGATGATCTATTATCATCACAAACATCACAAGGTGTAATGAACTAGTTTCATTTATTTTATTTGAGAAAAGTAATTTCTACTCATTGAAAATAACTAAGATTTAATATTATCCAATTAAAATATGGGATCATATGGACACATGTCATCACCACATATTATAATGCATGGGAATGTGATTTAAAGGTTGGATCACATTTTAATAAGTTTAAGTTTAATATTTAATGAAATGCCTATATAGCATTATTTTGGTACTAGTCCAAAGTCACTGCATGTAAACCTTAATATTATTACATATTCAGATAGGTATGGTTAAATGTGATTTTTGAGAGTTGGAATCAACTCAAAAGCTATTGTGGTTGATTTTATAAAAATGTTTGAAGGTGAAAAAGCTTCTGTCTTGTTATTTTAGCTAGGGGAGATCTATAACTCTAAATGATTTAAATCCAACAGACTTGGATAGATATTTTTATTACCTTTCCAACAAAATTGGAATCACTAAATTTGAATTTGTAGAACTCTCTAAATTGATTTTCAAACTAAGGGACAGAACTGGGTTTCAGCTAAAAAGGAAAAATCTAAATTTGAATCTACTGGGTCGCACGGGAACACTAACGGGCGGGCCTAGATTCACTCCGCGGCGCTGAGGACTGCTGACAGGGGGTCACGCCTGTGAGTGGCTCATTAAACGCGAAGCGGTACGGGGCAATGCGGACCGTAGGATTAGAACTAGAATCTACGGCTGGGGCTTATCGTCAACGACGGACCTGTCGCCGGCGAGGTGGAACCCTAACGGCTAGGTGGGGGTGCAGTGGGGGCGTACCAGGGCTCCCGCGAGTGCGGAGAGGCGGGCAAACGAACGAGGACACGATGGCGGACTCAGGCGAGGTCACGGCAGCTCCGAGGGTGGACGAAATCGATGGGGGTGTCTCCTCCTCTGATGCAGCTATCTCCAGCAAAATTCCGACGGCTAGCTGCTTGAGGGGCTCCAGCGAGAGGTGGGGAAGGACCAGTGGATAGAGGGGAGTGTGAGAGTGTGAAGAATTTGTGCTGGGGAGGCTCCCTTATATAGGCCTAGCGAGGCGGCAGAGAGGTGTGGGTGGAGCTCATCGGTGACAACGGCACAGGGGGCTATCAGCGTGCGCAAGGTAGGCGGACGGTGGGCGGTTCCCTGGCGGTAAGCTAGGGATTAATGGCGGTGCTAGGGGCGGTGGATTGCGGTCAGGAGCGTGTCGCGCTCTGAGAGACAGAGGCGGTGCTCGACGTGGTTCCTGGTGGCTGTGGGTCGAGCGATGGGGTAAGGGCGTGTCTGGCGGGTGGAGGTGGTCAAGGCGGAGCGGCGTGCGGGGGCTGTGGTCGAGGCACGGCGTGTGGCGTGCTAGCGGTGACAGCGCTCTGGCGTGCGCTGGCGCGGCGCAGAGACTTAGTGCGGGGCTTGGCCTCGGTGGTCCAGGGGTTAGCAGTGGCCGTGGGGTGGACCGTGGACGGTGGTGAGGTCACGTCTTCCTTCCTGGAGCGGCGGAGAGGGGCTGGTGGTTTCCTGCGGGGTGGGCACAGTTGGCCGGCGAGCATGGCGTCGGGGTGGCGCGACACTATTGTGCTAGGCCCTTTGGTAGGTCTTTGATGGCCTGGTTGGGGCTAGGGGATACAAGTGAAGTGAATTGGGTTCAAATGGCTCGACAAAATTTGATCAAAAACAGTAATAGTTAGGCAGGTTTGATTCTGCTCACCAAGTGTTCGACACAATTGCCGCAAGAATTCAACTTTTGAATTTTGAAATGAAATTTGGTGGAGTTGTTTGTCACATGCTTAAGCATCTCTGGTTGCTTGGGATTTTCAAATGGAGTTCATTTGGATGGTTTTTGAAAAAGTGTGATCTAGATACATACACTTGGTTCCATTTTCAAATGTCATTTAAATTTAGTGTTTGAATGTTTTTGGAAGATCACAAAGTGGGCCTTGGCACATCACTACTTGTACTAGCAAGGGGTGCAAAGATCCACAATTGTCTATGTTTGAAAATGAGTGCTAGGAACACTCAAAGTGTCCTAGTTGATTAAAATGGCAAAAGTGACCATTTCCATTATTTAATTCTTTTTGATTTCCTTTTTCTTTAGTTTTTGCTTGGGAATGATCTAGATGATGTGGCATTCATCTTAGAGTCATTTTACAACCATTAGAACAAACAATCATGGCATTTCAAAACAACTCCTATTTAATGCAATACACATATGCATGCTTAATTGTTTAAATGAGAAAAGTTTTTGTTAACCCTAAATTGGGTGAGTTGGATCTTGATAACTTGGATTAAAGTTTTGGGATGTTACAAACCTTCCCCCCTTAAACAAAATCTCGTCCCGAGATTTAAGAAAGAAAACTAGGAACTAAAGAGATCTAGGAACTCAATCCTAATGTAATCTTCTCACTCCTAAGTGGCTTCTTCTTCGGTATGGTTGCTCCATTGAATTTTGAGAAACTTGATACTCCGGGTCCTGGTGGTTCTATAAGATTCTTCCAAGATACGGATGGGAACTTCACGATACGTCAGATCCTTGTTGATATCCACGGCTTGGTGATCGATGTTCTTGAAAACTTCGGTCTTCTCCGACACTTCTAGGCATTTGCGAAGTAACGAGATATGGAACACATTGTGAATGGTAGACATCTCCTCTGGCAGTTCCAGTTGATAAAATACTTCTCCTCAACGATTCAGAATCTTGAAGGGTCCAATATATCCGGGGGCTAACTTTCCTTTGAGACTAAAACGTTGCGTTCCCTTCAATGGAGAAACCTTGAGATACACAAAATCTCCGACATCAAAAGTCAGGTCTCTCCTTCTCTTGTCAGCATAACTTGTCTGTCTGGATTGGGCGGTCTTGAGGTGCTCACGGACTTTGTGAACTTTCTCTTCGGCTTCTCGTAGGATGTCGGGTCCGAAAATCTGACTCTCTCCTACTCGTGACCAATTCAAAGGGGTACGGCACTTTCTTCCATATAAGAACTCAAATGGGGCCATTTGCAAACTGGCTTGATAACTGTTGTTGTATAAGAATTCTGCGAAAGGCAAACAATCTTCCCATTTTGATCCGTACTCTAACACACAAGCTCTTAACATATCTTCTAAGATTGGGTTGACTCTTTTAGTTTGTCCATCGGTTTATGGGTGATAAGCTGTGCTGAAATTTAACTTGGTTCCAAATCCTTCTTGGACTTTCTGCCAAAATCTTGAGGTAAATTGGGTTCCTCGATCCGATACTATGGTCTTGGGGGTTCCATGTAAACTGACGATTCTAGCAATGTGCAACTCTGCTAGCTTTGAACTCTGGTAGGTTGTCTTGACAGGTATAGAATGGGCTACCTTGGATAGTCTATCAACGATGACCCAGATTGAGTCATTTCCCCTACTAGAAGTAGGCAAACCGGTGATAAATTCCATTCCGACGGAATCCCATTTCCATTCCGGAATCTGCAATGGTTGCAACAATCCTGTGGGTCTCTGATGTTCTGCTTTGATTCTCTAACAGATATCACACTTGGAGATGTAGCTTCCAATTTCTCTCTTCATCTTGTGCCACCAAAATTGCTCCTTCAAATCCTGATACATCTTCGTTCCTCTAGGGTGGATAGAATAAAGAGTATCATGAGCTTCTTGCATGATAACTTGCTTTAGCTCCAAATCTGCGGGCACACAGATACATCCTTTGTACCACAGAACTCCTTCTTCGTCTTCGGTGAATCCCGGTACCTTTCCTGTACTAATACGACGCTTGATTCCGTCGATACTTGCATTTCCCTTCTAGGCTTCCTTGATTTGGCTAATCAAAGTGGGTTGAAGTTGAATGCTAGCTAAGAATCCTTTGCTAACTAGCTCAGTTCTAAACTACTCCAACTCCTCATACAAACTTGGTTGCTTCTCCTTGATCATGGTGTTTAATCTACACGGCAATCTGCTAAGAGCATCCGCTACCACATTGGCCTTGTCGGGGTGATAGTGAATGTCAAGGTCATAATCCTTGATTAACTCTATCCATCTCCTTTGCCTCATATTCAGCTCCTTCTGAGTGAAAATATACTTCAAACTTTTGGGATCCGAGTAAATCTCACAGCGATTACCCATAAGATAATGACGCCATGTCTTCAATGCCAAAACTACGGCTGCTAACTCAAGATCATGGGTAGGGTAGTTATGCTCATGCTGCTTCATTTGTCGAGACAAATATGTGATGACTTTGCCTTCTTGCATCAATACACATCCGAGACCAATCTTGGATGCATCACAATACACATCAAATGGCTTCTTGATATCTGGCATGATCAATATTGGGGCTGAAATCAATCTCTTCTTGAGCTCTTGGAAACTTGCTTCACATTTGTCGGTCCATTCCAACTTCTTGTCCTTCTTCAACAATTGGGTCATGGGTCTTGCTATGCTCGAAAATCCTTCAACGAACTTGCGGTAATATCCCGCTAATCTAAGAAATGCACGGACTGTGGTTGGGGCTTCCCATTCTTCGACATCTTTGATCTTGGAGGGATCAACAGCGACTCCACCAGCAGACACAATATGTCCTAGGAATCCTACTTCTTTCAGCCAAAAATCACATTTGCTGAATTTGGCATACAACCAATGCTCTCTAAGGGTTTCAAGGATGATTCTCAGATGTTGCCCATGCTCTTCTTCTGACTTGGAGTAGATAAGTATATCGTCGATAAACACAACGACAAACTTATCCAGGAAATTCATAAAGATCTTATTCATGAGATTCATGAAATAAGCAGGGGCATTGGTTAATCCAAAAGACATGACCGTATACTCGTATAATCCATAACGAGTAGTAAAGGCAGTCTTTGGAATATCCATTGCACGAATCTTAAGTTGGTGATAATCATTCCTAAGATCGATCTTAGAGAACACTCTGGCACCAGTCAACTGATCAAATAGATCCTCTATCTTTGGCAAAGGGTACTTGTTCTTGATGGTGATATCATTCAGCTTCCTGTAATCTATGCACACATGGTTGCCTCCATCCTTCTTGTCGACGACTAACACTGGCGATCTCCATGGCGATGCGCTTGGTTGAATCAAGCATGTTGCCAGCATAGCATCCAGCTGCTTCTTCAATTCCACCAACTCTAAGGGGTTCATACTATAGGGTCTCTGAGCTATGGGTCCAGTTCCGGGGATTAGTTCAATAATGAACTCAATATCCCTATCCGGGGGCATACCAGGCAATTCATCTAGGAATACGTCAGGGTATTCACAGACTACTCTAACTTGGTCTATGGTGGGTAGGGCAAGACTCTTGTTGCACTTGAATTGACGGGGCAAGGTTTCAGATATATGCTCTACTAATACTCCAGAGCTACTGGTCATGGTGATGGCTTTCTTGGCACAGTCAATCAATCCCTTATGCTTTGATATCCAATCCATTCCTAGTACTACTTCCAAACCTTTGGTTCCAAGTACTATTAGATTGGCATAAACATCTATCCCATGTATTCTGATAGGTACAACTTTGCAATTTTTTCTAGCTTTTGTAGTTGAACCGGGATTTGAACTATCATGACATGCTTCAAGTTGGTTGGGTGAATCTTACTAGTGCATGCAAATTCTTCGGTGACAAATGAGTGCGATGCTCCAAAATCAAACAACACTCTTGCTAAAACTGAGTTGACAGAAAACATACCCAGCACTACATCTGGCGCTTCTTGGGCTTCTTCAGCATTCATGTGGAAGAGACGACCGTTGCGGTTGTGAGGGTTCCCTAGGGTGAATCTTATTCCGGGTTGAACACGACGCTGCTGTTGAGCTGGGGCATTCACATTGGCAGTGGCGGGAATCTTCTTGGGACACTCATTGGAGTAGTGACCCTTCACTCCACACTCGAAACAAATAATCCAAGACTTGTCTTTTGCTGCCACGGGCACAACATTGCTTCCAGTTCTCGGTGCAGTGTTGTTGTTGCTATTGTTGTTATTGTGCTTGGGAGGTGCACGGGTGAAATTGCTGGAGTTGCCAGGGTGGTTGTTGTTCCCTTCGGACTTCACATTTCCTCCGCTACGGTTGGGGTAGCTTGGACGAGACATTGGGGGTCGATTGTTCCGCGGGGCATATCCTGCAGAAGGGTTGGGACGGTACTTCTGGTGACTGTTGGATCCAGGTGCATCATCCAACGTTTGCGGTTGTCGTTTGCTTGATTAATCTTCCCTTCCATCTGAATGGCAGAGTCGACTAGCTCTTCGAGATCCTCGAAACGGATGTTGACAAGAACTGTCTGCATCTCATCATGTAGTCCGTTCAGGAATCTCTCCTTCTTCTTGGCCTCCGTGTTGATCTCATCAGGTGCATACCTGGCGAGGGACAGGAATCTGTCACGGTACTCCACTACAGTCATTCTGCCTTGCTTTAACTTTCTGAATTCATCTCTCATTCTGGTGACTAGACCCTGCAGCACATGGGTGCGGCTGAACTTGAACTTGAAGGCTTCCCATGTCATCACTTGACCATGGTTCATTGTGCAGGTGCTGTTCCACCATGCTCTTGCATCTCCGGCTAGATAGTGGGTGGCAAAAAGAACTTTCTCGTTGGCATCCACTCCGGCTACTTCTAAGTTGTTCTCCATTATCCGCAACCAATCATCAGCATCCAATGGGTCTTCAGACTTGCTAAAGATTGGGGGATTGGTATTCTGGAAGTTTTTGAGTTTGGATCCATGATGATCTTGATTTCCATGGTTCTGATTGTTTGAGCCATCTGGGCGATCTGCTGCAAGGTGGCTAGATTTGCTTAGCGCTCTGCCCTACTAGCTTCACGGTCTGCAATGAGCGTCTGCAGAATCTGCAGCATTGGGTCTTGCGATGAGCTGCTCCCTCCTTGGTTTCCATGAGTCATCTGAAGATTGAGGTAGATAAAGGGGTAAGAGGGAAAGTTCTAAGGTTCATGGTTTTGGCTTCAAAGCTAAAACTTTGAGTTTGACTCAGGTTTTGCAACTAACTTCTTTTCATTCATTCAAGCAAGGCACACGATACAAACTCACATACACCACAACATCAAAGGAAAACAGATGGTTTTAAGAACCATTCTGCAAGCTAAGATACAATGGGACCGATACTTCTCACTCCTACTATAGTGCCCTAGTGCATCTACTCATCATCGATGAAGTCGGAGTCATCATCATCGGTGTAGAAGTCCATGGCATCATGCTCCAGATAGTCATCATCATTGCTGAGGTATGAGTCAATATCCCCTTGGATATCTTCACCTTCCTCTTCTTCTTCTTTTGCTGCAAGCTAAGCTTCTTGCTCCTTGATGGTCTTCTCGAGGTCGGCCACCTTCTTGCGAAGACGATCGATGGTGCGATCCTTCTTTGTGCGTTGACGGCAAAGTGACTGATGATCCTTGACTAGCAGTGAGAAAGTCTGGGCCTTCTAGGTGGCAATGGCGAGGTTGTGGTTGGCGAACTCTCTAGCATTGTCCAATTCCTTCTGTCTGTCATACAGTAGAAAGTCGAGGTTCTCCACTTGACGCTTCAACTTCGTGTGACTTGGCATCTCCAGAGGCATTTCCATAGAATCACGCCTTGCATAGTGAGCAAAGCGGCTTCCTTGGATTAGGTTGACATTCTGTGCGCAAAGACGAGCGAGAGCTTCATGCATTGCCCTGGCTAATCCATCTAGCCAGTTGTTCTCTCTTACAGAGAACTGAATCCTCTCGGACATTGGTGCTTCTAACTTGCCTCGAAGATCAACAACTACTAGCCATTGTAAATCTCCTTCTGGGGGACCATTGAGTTGAGCTCCAAGAAATTCCAGATGAGGACGCTCCAAGTACTCAGACAGTGAATCAAGATCCCTCTCGAAGATCAGTTGGCATCCGTTTCCCAACTGGTAGAACTTGTTATACTGAACTTCCATCTATAAGAATTTAGGATGAGAAAGTTAGTGACGTGATCAAGTGTGTCAAAATTTTATGTAGTAATGTAAGAATTTGGAGGAACATGCATTTTTTTGAGAGAAAGAATCCCAAGGGTAAGAGAGGAAATAAGTTTTCATAAATACTCACTTCTTTGTTTTTGAAACTAAGTTTTTGTTCGGACGTCCATTCTAACTAGGGTCTCCTATGGTCAGGATGGCTCTGATACCAACTTGTCAACATCCGGATTTTTAATCCCCGGTGCCTGTTATGCCATACATCGCAATCCTAGGATTACCATTTCTGCGAGACATAACAGATTGGATATCATAGTATATCATCCATTACAGACCATAATAAGGTCTTACACAAATAAATGATCTCATGATCCAGCCTTAATACAATCAAGTAGCGGAATAAAATAGCGTAGCAGTGGGGTCCATCTTCAGGGTCACAGGCAATGCTGACAATGGGAGACGATCCTAGTTGTCATAGTCGTCCTGCTGTCCTCCTTCAGGGTAGTCCTCCTCATAGTCCGGCCATAGGAATAGCCAGGGACAAAAGCCATGAGTACTCTTTAAGTACTCACAAACTATCACTAACAAGTAAGATAGTTCTAGTAGGAATGCTAACTCCAAGTTTATTTGTAAAGCTAAGTTTGAAACCTAAGCTGAGTGCAGAAACAAATAAAGATAAAATAAAGTTTGAAATCACCTAAGTGGGAACTTAGTTGTCATAGTCACAACCATGTTGTGGTCAAGTCATGTCACAATTCATTTCATAAGTCATTTTGAAAACATCTGACAACGGAACAGTATGGCCACTCCAAATGTCCATAACCGCGGACGCGACTATTCGAATAGTTTGACACTCTGCAAAGGTGGTACACTTTCACCACAAAATTCGATACATCTATCAGGGATAACCCTGAATCATCATACTTAGTATGCAGATAATCAAACATAACCTTTCCTTTACACACTCTAGTATAAGCACCTCTCCTATGAGCTTGGCCTCCCAGCCATGGCCATCTGCCATCTTGGGCACTGCATAGGTGGACAACATTGAGAGGTAGCCTCAGCTAAAACCTCTCCCGTGAGGGAACTAATACTAATGCATATAAACTTCCGGCTAAGCCTTACCCAATTCAGGTATTGTGGTTGTACGGTAGAATTGGAATGATATCGCATCCGAACCCAACCATCAGTTTTTATAAAAGGGCTAAGGCTCATACCTCAACATTTTCATCATCATAAACCATTTGTGTTTCTCAACACATGTCAAAACATCTCAATAGAATGACTCACCATTCCAAGGTTTTCACAAGTCATTTTCACCAAGTATTCCCATCTAAAGTGATCAAGTTTTTGGTTTAGCTCTAAACTACCAAGTTAAGAGTGTTCACTAAGGTGGGATGCTAAGATCAATATCATGCCATAGAATGACATCTAAGTCTAACTAGATAGGCCAAGTTTTATACTCTTTATGCTATCTATAAACAAGTAAGAAACTTGGGTAAAGTAAAAGCAAGTAAAGCTTGTAAGTAAAACTTGGGGTAGGTAATAGTCAAAAGTGTATAACCAAAGCATGCCTAAGGCATCTTGCTTAGGTTATCTTGCATCTAGTGATGGCTTGCTAGGTATAATACTTGCAAGTGTTAGCTTGCCAATAATAGCTTGCCTTGGTTGGTGAAGTGATTGAAATTCTCTTCCTCCTCTTCTTGGTAGAACTCCTCCTCCTTGAAGACTTGTTCGGTACTATCGTCTATAAATACATACGGAATACATAATCACCAAACAATACTTAACTAGTCTATTTAGCACATTGATGCACACATTTGATGATCTATTATCATCACAAACATCACAAGGTGTAATGAACTAGTTTCATTTATTTTATTTGAGAAAAGTAATTTCTACTCATTGAAAATAACTAAGATTTAATATTATCCAATTAAAATATGGGATCATATGGACACATGTCATCACCACATATTATAATGCATGGGAATGTGATTTAAAGGTTGGATCACATTTTAATAAGTTTAAGTTTAATATTTAATGAAATGCCTATATAGCATTATTTTGGTACTAGTCCAAAGTCACTGCATGTAAACCTTAATATTATTACATATTCAGATAGGTATGGTTAAATGTGATTTTTGAGAGTTGGAATCAACTCAAAAGCTATTGTGGTTGATTTTATAAAAATGTCTGAAGGTGAAAAAGCTTCTGTCTTGTTATTTTAGCTAGGAGAGATCTATAACTCTAAATGATTTAAATCCAACGGACTTGGATAGAGATTTGTATTACCTTTCCAACAAAATTGGAATCACTAAATTTGAATTTGTAGAACTCTCTAAATTGATTTTCAAACTAAGGGACAGAACTAAGTTTCAGCTAAAAAGGAAAAATCTAAATTTGAAGCGGCGCTGAGGACTGCTGACAGGGGGTCCCGCCTGTCAGTGGCTCATTAAACGCGAAGCGGTACGGGGCAATGCAGACCGTAGGATTAGAACTAGAATCTATGGCTGGGGCTTATCGTCAACGACGGACCTGTCGCCGGCGAGGTGGAACCCTAACAACTCGGTGGGGGTGCAGTGGGGGCATACCAAGGCTCCAGCGAGTGCGGCGAGGCGGGCAAACGAACGAGGAGACAATGGCGGACTCAGGCGAGGTCGCGGCAGCTCCGGGGGTGGACGAAATCGACGGGGGTGTCTCCTCCTCTGTTGCGGCTATCTCCGGCGAAATTCCGGCGGCTGGCTGCTCGAGTGGCTCTGGCGAGAGGTGGGGAAGGACCAGTGGAGAGAGGGGAATGTGAGAGTGTGAAGAATTTATGCTGGGGAGGCTCCCTTATATAGGCCTGGCGAGGCGGCAGAGAGGTGTGGGTGGAGCTCATCGGTGATGACGGCACAAGGGGCTATCAGAGTGGGCGAGGTAGGCGGACGGTGGGCGGTTCCCTGGCGGTAAGCTAGGGCTTAATGGCGGTGCTAGGGGCGGTGGATTGCGGTCGAGAGCGTCTCACGCTCTGAGAGACAGAGGCGGTGCTCGACGTGGTTCCCGGCGGCTGTGGGTCGAGAGGTGGGGTAAGGGCGTGTCTGGTGGGTTGAGGTGGTCAAGGTGGAGCGGTGTGCGCGGGCTGTGGTCGAGGCGCAACGTGTGGCGTGCTGGCGGTGACAGTGCTCTGGCGTGCACTGGCGCGGCGCAGAGACTTAGTGCGGGGCTTGGCCTCAGTGGTCCAGGGGTTAGCAGTGGCCGTGGAGTGGACCGTGGACGGCGGTGAGGTCACGCCTTCCTTCCTGAAGCGGCGGAGAGGGGCTGGTGGTCTCCTGCGGGCTGGGCACAGTTGGCCGGCGAGCATGGCGTCGGGGTGGCGCGGCACTGTTGTGCTAGGCCATTTGGTAGGTCCTTGATGGCCTGGTTGGGGCTAGGGGAGACAAGTGAAGTGAATTGGGTTCAAATGGCTCGACAAAATTTGATCAAAAACAGTAATAGTTAGGCATGTTTGATTGTGCTCACCAAGTGTTCGACACAATGGCCGCAAGAATTTAACTTTTGAATTTTGAAATGAAATTTGGTGGAGTTGTTTGTCACATGCTTAAGCATCTCTGGTTGCTTGGGATTTTCAAATGGAGTTCATTTGGATGGTTTTTGAAAAAGTGTAATCTAGATACATACACTTGGTTCCATTTTCAAATGTCATTTAAATTTAGTGTTTAAATGTTTTTGGAAGATCACAAAGTGGGCCTTGGCACATCACTACTTGTACTAGCAAAGGGTGCAAAGATCCACAATTGTCTCTGTTTGAAAATGAGTGCTAGGAACACTCAAAGTGTCCTAGTTGATTAAAATGGCAAAAGTGACCATTTCCATTATTTAATTCTTTTTGATTTCCTTTTTCTTTAGTTTTTGCTTGGGAATGATCTAGATGATGTGGCATTCATCTTAGAGTCATTTTACAACCATTAGAACAACAATCATGGCATTTCAAAACAACTCCTATTTAATGCAACACACATATGCATGCTTAATTATTTGAATGAGAAAAGTTTTTGTTAACCCTAAATTGGGTGATTTGGATCTTGATAACTTGTATTAAAGTTTTGGGACGTTACATTTGTCCACTTTGCATAGTCACTATCACCATGAACTGTATCTCCCCGCGCCTTTTTCGTCATCTGCAAAAAACAATAAACAATTGAATCGTTCTTTACTTTTATGCTTTTTATTTCTGAAGTTTAAATTTTAGTTTTATTTAAATACATCCAGTTTAATCCAAATTTCATTCTTATTTCCACACTTGCAGTCAATTCACTCAAAGACCTGTGACAACTTTGAGTGTGACAGAGACTTCACTCATAAACACTTAACTTTGGGCTCCCTATGGGATCGATATCTATACTTCGAAACTAGCTACAAACAATATGTGCACTTGCAAACATCAGGAAGCTACTTTGCTTAAGATGGATTTGGAGAAGGCTTATGACAGAGTTAACTAGACAGAGTTAATAGAACTTTTTACAGGAAGTGCTCATTAAGAAAGGGTTCGCATCCATTTTAGTTCACAGATATATGCAATTGTTGTTTGGGGGGCAGACAGATATTGCAATCAATGGTGAAACTGGTCCGTATTTTAGGAACAAGCGGGGAGTGTGTCAGGGTGATCCTCTCTCCCCACTTCTCTTTGACTTTGCTGGTGATGCCCTAGCGGCAATCCTAGATAAAGCCAACAGAGCTGGCCACATCCAGGGAGTAGTGACCCATTTGATTCCCGAGGGAGTTACCCACCTTCAGTATGCTGATGATACGAGGATCATGATCCAACACTCAGACCTAGGTATTACCAACCTTAATTTTCTCCTGATCTGCTTTGAGCTGCTCTCCGGTCTTAGGATCAACTACCACAAGAGCGAGGTGATCACCATGGGAGTGGTCATGGAGGAACAAGCCAGAGTGGCTAATCTGCTGAATTGCCAGTAGGGTTCCTTCCCTTTCAAGTACCTAGGGTTTCCGATTAGTGATAAGAAGCTATCCATTGCTAAAATGGAGCCTTTGGCCGCCACTATTGGCAAAAGAGTTGATCCATGGCAAGGGATAATTATGTCCTCGGTGGCCAAACACATTTTGACGAATGCTTGTCTATCTAGCCTGCCACTCTTCACCATAGGTTTGTTTCTTCTTGCGGATGGCACTCATCGGGGCTTTCATAGCCACATGGGCGGTTTTTGGGAAGGCACGTCGGATAAAAGGAAACACCACTAGGTCAACTGGCTAGAGGTGTGCAAGCCTAAAGATTAGGGTGGTCTAGGCGTTATGAACACTAGGTTTATGAATATTGCTCTTATGGTCAAATGAGTGTAGAGTCTCTATACTAAAGCTAAGCACAACAACATCTGGCTCCGAATTATCCGCGCTACGGAGGATATTTTCAACTCCACGACAATTGGGAGATCCCCCTTTTGGTGGAGCATCCACAAAGTTAATAACTACTTCAAGTTAGGCGCTCGTTTCCACCTGGCAAAGGGCGAGAAAATTATCTTCTAGACTGACTGGTGGGTAGGAGAGGGTCCCCTAAGCGTCAGCTTCCTACGTTTGTTTAGCATTGCTTCTGACCCTAATATGCGAGTTAACCAGTCCTTCCAGGGTGGAAGGTGGCAAATCCTCTTTCGAAGATCCTTTGGCCAGGAAGAGTCTACTGAGTTTGAGAGCCTCGTGTTGTTGCTTCCCCCTCTCCGAACCCGGCCGAACCAGACCATATCTCGTGGGCCTTAGAGTGGTCCGAGAAATTTATCCAATCTCTGTATCTTAAGCTCTGTCAAGGTGCGGTGGTTGCGCACGCGAAGCAGATATGGAAAATCCCTGACCCCCTTAAGACTAGAATCTTTATGTGGCAGTTGGTTCGAGGAATATTGCCCTCGAACGATCAGATCCATAAGCGCAATGGGCCGTAAAATGGGTAGTGTACCCTTTGTGGGCTTCCTGAGAACGTCGATCGTATCTTTTTTCGGTGTGCTCTGGCCAAGTTTGTGTGGAGTGTGGTTCCTTCCATTCTCTCTGTTGGTTGGTCCCCCTCCAACTTTGCTGATGTTTTTGCCACGCTTCGCAATCTCTCTAGGCTAAACTGTGGTGCTTTGGGTTTTATTCGCCATCATTAGCTGGGTGCTTTGGATGACTCGCAATAAGTTTACTATTGAGGCTAAGTTTCCTAGACAGACGGCGAGATGTACTTATCGTGTGTTAATCATGTTGCAGTAGTGGATCCCCCTTCTCAAGCCTGAGGTGACCGAGCTCCTGCTAGAGATGATCGTCAAGCTGAAGACCTCATACTCGGAAACGACATCGTCTGCTTCGCTCCTGAGGTAACCTTGATGCTTCTTTTAGCTCCCTTTGCTACGGTTGTCGTTATGTTAGACTTGCCACTATGTTTTCTTTTTTATGTTTGTGTGCCTGTTGGCCTTTGGGCTATTAAACTCTTAAGCCGGTGTCCACATCATAGTCCTCCCGGTTGTATCACTACCTTGCTGGCCATGTGGCTTTATTAATTTAAAGACGGGTACCTTTTATGGGTACCTATAATCTAAAAAAGAAAATGTGATGGCTTGCGAAACACAATCAAGTCCTTGGGTACTGTCGCCTGGTCTCCATATGCGGCCGCTCCCACTGCCGCCGGGGTCGTGACCACTTGGGACACCGGGAGCGAACTCTGCCGCACCAGAGCTGAAGAAGTTCCTCGCCCCAAAGGAGAACAAACTCGAGACAAGATCGTGCTCGAGCACTACTGGGCCAAAATTGTGGCAGAAGATAGCGGTGA
Organism: Avena eriantha; assembly: GCA_910589775.1. NCBI lineage: Eukaryota > Viridiplantae > Streptophyta > Magnoliopsida > Poales > Poaceae > Avena > Avena eriantha. The sequence continues at coordinate 392,605,941 of OU342745.1, forward strand.
CCGCCTCCCGTCGGTTGAGATTTGCTGCAGAAGACGCAGATTCTAGGGACTCGAAGTTCCCCCGACTCAGAGCATCGAAAACCTGAGCCTCTGAACCTCAACCGCCACCAAGACAGATAATTTGCTTCTCCCTTTCATCGCCATGACCTGTCGGGAGAAGCAGAGGAGCACCACACATCTCAACTTCGGCTCTCCCCCTCACCACCACGGCCACAAGAGAGGATCCAAACTGGCCCTTTATTTGTGGAGTCGCCAGCAACTTACTCGCCCTTCACCTTCGGCTTTGGCCACCGGAGTGTCGCGACGAGCCGCCAAACCACCATCACAAGATCCTAGCCTAGAGATCTTGCCGTCATCCCCTGACAAAACACCACACAACCCTAGACCTACATCTAACCCTAGCTCCGACCCCTCCCCTTGTCCATCTCCGACCGGGTATTCCAGTGGAGAGGACGCCAGGTCAGCCCAAACTCCGGCGGTGGACTCTCAAGGGAGGGGCGAAAGGAGAAGGGAGGGCGAGAGGAGCAGCAGTATTGTTTTTTTTATTCAAAATGGAGCAGACTAAAACGAATAAGGTAGTATTGTACATTTTTACAGCACCTCTAACAGCAGCCCCAGTTCTTCAGCACTCTCGGCTTCGCCATATAATGCAGCTGAATATACATGAGCGCTGAGTGCAAGTGTAGTGTAAACGTCGATGCGGTAAAACAAGGCAAAATATCTAGCTCCACAGCACAAGAAATGCACTGCGAATAAATTTCGATCGAGTAACAGAACATTGTATAGCTTGTCTTTTCCCAAAGCACACTGCCCCTGCTAGTTTTTAACCCTGTAATATTCGCCATGTTACAGTTACATCGAGGTGCACCAGCAGCGTTAAGTTATAATCTACAACCAAGTCTAAGAATCTCGGTTTGGAAGGGCTACCAAGGCTGCTTGCAAAAGAGAAACCAGTTTCAATCTTAGACTGGACCATGTGCGGCTTACAGACGACAGTTCATTTTCAGCAAAAGCATAGCTCTCCCCCACCTGCTGCTGAGCTTGAGCAACCTGGCCTTCCAGGTAGCGTCGCACGCTGGGCTCGACAATATCTATCAGGCCAAGGGATGGGGGGACGTGCATCCATCTCGAGACGACAAACCCAGCCAATAGATACTGTCCGCTGAGCACCAGTTCAGATATGAAACACGGGAGCAAGACCTTGCCAAACAGTAAAGAACGGTTTATCTTAGATGTCTCCGATGAGTTAGATTTGGCTTCCCAGTGTGCGCAGAGATCATTCTGGAATGACCTCGAGAGCTGTCCGACGAGGTGGCATATATGAGAGAAGAGTTTGGAGTACCCTTCCTCGGCAGCGATCTTCTGCAGGGCTCCAGATGACAGAACCAATGCCAGAAGCACATGGTCCTCGGCATTTGATGAGCTGGACACAGTTCCTTCCCTAATTTTTGCCTCGACCATTTGCAGGCACTTCAACTGTGGAGCTTCATATGGGAGCAGCAGCATGATTTTGAGAGCCATGAAGCAGTTCGCTGCAGATACGAGGTCAAGCAAGCGATGTGCTTCTTCGTCCTCTAGCAACAGGCCATGTTTTGAAGATGCACGATCTAGAAGTTCAATGATCTTCTGGAGCTCACCAAACCCTGCAAGTTTTCTTATAATCTCCATCCAACAACTGTGGAGAGGATGGACAGATGATGACGCATCATCTTGCTTTTGCGTTGGATTCTCCAGCTCTTCTGGTAGGGCCTCCCAGCCATCATCCCATCCATCACCCCAGTCACTTGCTTCTTTTGGCGATTCAAGAGGCGCAGTAAATTCTTCTTTGGAAGAGAACAACTGCTCCCACTCCTCTAGCACTGCTTCCAGAACAGCAACACTCTCAACAGAAGAAGCATGTTCCGACAAGTGTAAGAAGCAAGATATTGCAGAGTCGAGACTCGACAAGTTTTCGGGCGTGATACTAGCATCTGGCAGAACTGCAGTGACCATCTGACTAGATCTGAGTGCCACTAGAGTTGCTGTGATGCTGCTAGAGGGAGTCGTACCCTCATCAGCTATGGAAGCACTTGTTCCAGGCTCATACCATGATTCCCATGGCTCAACCTGGGAAACAATCTCATTTGGGAGACTTTTGAGGTTGCTTCCTGTAATACACTGCATCAGCTGCAGAGCATAGACACGTAGTTGGCTACCTAGCTGCATGTTCTCAGAAAAGGTTATCAACTTTCCCCAGACAGCAGACCTGATCATTTCAAGAGAGCTGGCATCTTCCCCTGCTGACTGGCTCAATGAAGACAGTAGCTTATGCAGCAATACCTCGGACTCACAAGAGCCTCCGATCAGATCGGACAAACAGCCATCTGTAGAAGCACCATAAAGCTCTAAGAGATCCAAAGGATTCCTTGAGTCTGCACCCATACTTTCCAAATGTTCCTGTCCTCCGTAGTACACTTCAACTACAGTTTTGAAAGCACATCCAGAAAGAATCATAGCTCGGCAAATGTGTGATGTGTCAATTATCATTTCACTATTAAAGCCGGCTTGTACAAACATGGAGATGGCATCCCAACCTTGGTGCACTGTTATCTCATCATTTATTAATAGCTGTCTGAAAGCATTCATGCAGTGAGATAACCGGTTCGGATCCAAGTAGCCTGTCCTTTCATACGAGCTAACAGTTGACTGCCTTGGTATGTCATCAAGAAGTTTAACCCAAAGCGTTATCAGCATACAGAGAGGTTTCTTCCATGAAGGTTCATGTGGGTGGCTTCTCGCTAAGTTGTAAGGAAAACATAGCGTGCAATACCTCCCAATGATGTATGAGATATCTGTGGCAGGAAGAGTTTGGATATACTCCTTGCAACTATCATAGTTCACCTCAATTTCACAAAGAAACGCTTGCAACTTTTCACAATCTGTGCTGTTTGATCGCGCTTCATTGCGGCCTTCTAAAGATGCCAACATGCCAAGAACATAATGCTTGTAAACACCTTGACGTGATACAAGACCCTTAGCCTGTACATCAACATACATACTCACGAGAGCTTGTACCATATCAGCTAGAGCACTGACGGTCGAGGCATGGATATTCTGGCATACCTCTTCATTGAAATGCTCAAAGTTCAGATTATCCAGACTAGCAATATTTTTGTAGTTTAAGCCATCAATGAAACAGACTTTCTTGCACTCTTCCTCCAGGACCTTGTAATACTGAAACAGCTCAAGCTTATGTGTGTGGACATGTTCTTGGTATGTCAATTCTATCTCACCAGTCCTCTTAAGATACGAATGGCATGCTGAAAGGATGCCAAATATGTAGGAGAGGCGTTGCTTATTATACCCATCGATCTCTGGGTAGACATCTGAATATATCATATCAATCACCCCCTTAGCTGATTTGACAATATCCTCTCGGAATTCAGAAATTTCATTCAGAATATCGTCGTTATCCCAATATTCAGAGACAAGAGCACAGCCCAGAAATCGTAAAAGCACCTACAATATTCAGAGACAAGAGAAGCTTACATCACATGGAAAATAGAACAAAAGGGAGGGAGGGAGGGAGGGAAAGAGAGCGAGAGAGAGAGACCTCAGTTCGCTGCAACCCATAGTTCTCAGCTATCTTTACTGCTTCCTTTAGTATATGTTTTCTCTCCAGCTTCACAGAGTCAACAAAGGAGAAAACAACCTTTTTGATATAGTTAGCGTCGCCAGATAGGAATCGAGATGTGTCTATATCAGGCAGTACATTTTTTAGCACTCTTGCTTGATCAGCCATCCGTTTCTCCTCTTCTAACTTTGATTTCCACTCTCCCCAGTAAGTGGCATGCGCCATATCAATCTGGTCTAACTCATCTGATCATAGTACAAGTAAAGATAAAGTAAAAATCATATAAATCATAAAGTAAAAACAGAATACTGGACTAGATGAGTATTCACAAAATAAACTGAGGCCATGATTCAGCTAGTTCTTGATATACTGTTGTTTTCAGTGCACCTACCTGAATCTATCGACGTAAACTTCTCATGGAATTTGTGAAGCAAGAGATTTCTCCTCTGTTCAGGAGTAGAACATTCTTTCTTTGAACTGTTGAGGGAGCTATATGTCATTCCTACATTCATTATGCTACTAATCTCTTGATAACATTCTCGGTTTTTGAGCTCTTCCTCTATTGTTTTCACTCCGTTGAAAGGGTCCATGAGATTCAGAAGAATCGAACAGGAACGAATATAATCATCTTCATCAGCAGGAGGCTCCATTACAGACTTCGCAAGAAACATGATTAGATCATCACTGGGAGCAAAGCTATTTACACCTAACCAGTATATGATGCTATTTGTTGCCTCTGTTTTTGTTGAAAATCGATATCTCCTGCTGGGATGATTTGTATCCGAAGAATGTTCATTACCATCATGCATCTCACCATTAGATAACTTTAAAAGCCATGGCAATTCCAGTGCAGAGAAGGACAACAGTTTCCTATTTTCTGCAAATGTAGATTCCCAACTATATGTATCATCATTTGTTAAGTCCATGCAAACCTTTGATAGCATTTCTTTAGCAATTGCCACATGATCGTGATCTCTATCATGGCTAATGTCTTCTCTCAGGTCAAGTATGTCTTGTACACTTTGCACAGGAAGAGGTATATACGTAGAGCCATCAACAAAGAAATTGGGAGGGTTTGTTCCTGTTAATACCATTAATTGTTCAAATTTATCACGGACATCAAGTTCCTTCCAAGCATTCAGTAGTTCCCCTACAGATTCTCCATCACAATGGCTAAGGGAGAAGCCCAATAGCATTTTCCGGGTACTTGTATCCAAATTGTCAAGCTGAGGACCTCTTGCAATTGCAGAACATAAATCCCAGACTTGACCACGACCCTTTCTAATCAAATTTAGACAGAGATCAAAGGCTAGCTGAAGGTCACCATTTACCACTGCTTCTCTAGCGATGGCCTCCTCAACAGCAGCTATTTCTTCTTCACTTCTTAATCCTAGAAGTTTAGCAACATCAATAATCTCTTCAAAATGAAGATATGCCCCTGTTTGACTCGTAATCACCATACGGATGATCTCCATAGGATCCTTTACCTGTCTGAACTGAACAGGAAGGATGGTCACCCCTAGAGAAGGAAGTCTGACAGTTAAAGCATCAATTATATCAGTTTCTACTTGAACATTTTTGCTGTTTGGTAACAGGTTTAGGCATTCCCTAGCCTTCCATATCTGCAAATGATTGTACAATCCAAGTTAGTAATATTAATCAGTAAGAACATCATGTATGAAAACCTATTTGGTGGCATGAACTTACTTCATTGCATGACAAAGTTGAAGCTGAGAAGAAATATTCCCTTGCAGCTTGGATAACAAGATTCTCAGCCTTTTCTGTGGACAAAGAAACTGCACTAGTACCTCCAAGATAGTTCCTGGCTAGTGAAAATTTACCAGCTTTTAGAAGCCCTCTAATGAATTCTGCGAGCATATATTGTGAATCAAGAAAAGGAAATGCCTTTTCTTGGAAGAGTTTCAAATCACGCCACATGTTAGCCCACTCATTGTCAGATCGAACAGGTTGACGTCTGCCAAATTTTGACAGGATCAGCCGTATGAGTTGTTTTACATTCTTCTCGTCTAAGTGAGCAGTAAGGAAGAAATGTGTTGGCTTTGGAACCTGCCAAAGTAGGACACGAGTTAAATTAAATAAACAATAATGTACACAGTTAATCTCATCCAGGCATCCAGCTATCTAGTTGGTCAAAACTATTGATAACAAGTAATCATGGTACAAAAAGGAATACACTGCTAACAGAGCTCTGTAGTTTACTGTGAGGTGCTAGCAAAGCAGTTAACATTGTGAACATGCCTATGTGAAAATAAATACCCGAAGGAACGGAAGGAGATTGATTTAAGTAGCAACTTTCCTTTGAAGAAGAGATATCAGTACCTGGTAATAAGCAAAGAGCCTCCCTGCTTCTACATGACCTTCAGCAACTTTTAGCATCTTCTCTCGCATATCAAGCGATTTTATGTTATCAAACTGGTAGGCACTTGAATCATCGCAATCAGAATCCCGTGCATTATGACCCAGACCAGACAAGATATCAGCACACACATGCTGTATGTCATCATAGGAAACCATAGAAGTCCCAAGAGCTTGCTTAGCATCTTTCAGATTAAAATCTTCTTCACTGGCCATTAAAGATTTCTCTCTCTTTGTCTTATGGAGTAACTTTGACAAAATTGATGACATGGTGTTCCACTGGTTAGTTGCAGAGCACACATAAATGCAGTGAATAGCTGTTTCAATCATCTCATCAAGATCCTTGAAGAGCCCACGAATTGGTGACTCCCCACAACCATTTGCAATGACAGACAAGCAAACGGACAGCTCATTTTCAGCAGCAACCTCTTTAATCCATCTACTCAGGTAGGACTCTTCTTGTTTGTCAGTATTACTCGACGAGATCACCTGCAACCTCTCACTCATAAAAGGGATAGCCATATCATCTAGTCGCTGAACAACTGTTTCATCTTTGGCTCCTTTGAGAATGATTTTGAACTTCTGATAGTCAGGCAAATTTTCCCAGGTCGCAAGGTTCATTTTAAACTCATTCAACTCATCAGAATATACAACTCGGTAGAGGTATTTCATATCATCAAAGAATGGCTGCAGCTCCACAATTCCCTTTTGACATGCAAGTTCTATCATGGAAAGACAATTTTCCAGCTGTCCGCTTAAGCAGTCAATGTCCCTAGCTCTACTCCTGTACCACTCTGAAAGTTCAGCGACAGATGGCCACAGGAAACCAGTAGAGTGCTTTAAAAGTATTTCTGTTTTGACCTGTCCCCTCTTGCCCACTTGACCAGGAGAAGTGTTTATATATGATGCCATCTGTTCGCATTCAACCCAATCACCATCTCTTAATATTACAATACTAGGAGGATATTTCCCAGGAAGCAACTGACTATAAGTTTGTACAGCAATAGTTTCTGGAATCGCAGACAAAACATGTAAAATGTCAGAAGAGATAGTATATGGATGACGCTTCATGAGAAGATTAAGGGCTCCGATTTTGCCACTTTCAGCTAGAGCAATAGCAGTATCAACAAGGGGCGTCAAACGGAACTTGTTATATTCGCCAGCTGAGAACCTAAATAAAAAAGAACAGCACATTTAGCTACAAGAAATATGTAAGTCCCCTGTACAATCAACTTATGAAGAGTTTTTCCATGAGAGCTAACACTACTGTGCAGTGAAGTTGGAAATCGACATACTGAAGTAGGGACAAATCAACCAGGTAAGCTCTTAGATGTTCGAGCCACTAGCTAGACTTGAAAAATAACAAAGAATTCACTTGAAGTGTTAATTACCTCTTATTTTCCCTTTTACTTGATATACCTAAACCAAGAGCCAGCTAGGCATTACCTTATGCTAATTTGGGAATTGCAAACAGTGACAAGTGTAATTGATTTGGGTAAATCAGTATTCAGAAGTATCTATGATAAATTTTAAAAATATTGGATAGAGCCTCAAAATGGCCAATGCATGTATGATGGAAGAAGTTAAATTAGTTCTATTTGTAAACTTTTGCATGATGAATATGGTTCAACAGCTGCAGTATAGTTGTGAACACCTCCTATGTGAGCTGACTGCATTTCTTAGCAAGAGAAAATAGTAAAAATTGTGACACACCTTCCCATATTAATTCCCAAGAATGTCTCCAGCAAGTCGTTGTACCACAATAAACGAAGCCTAATAATACGACAGTCCCATGCTGAGCCCTCGCTGCTCTTATCTGACTCTGAAAAGTTGTAACGGTCTGTTATACGAAGGCCAAAAGAAAATAGGGCTTTCAAAGCAACTTCTGTAGGTGCAACTTTATTCACACATTCTGATAACACAAATGCTTGGTCTTTGATGTTCGCCAAGTATGACTGTATATCGTGAATATCTCCAGCAGAGTGCAACCAGCATGCTTTAAGCACGTCATCCTTATCTAGATTATATTGCATGGCAAAATCCAAAGCCTCCTTTTGTCGATTTTCCCTGATGAGAACAGAGTACATCTCCAGTACTGTAACTTTGGAGAATGATACGAGGCTCCAAAATATTTTCTCCATCTCAGTGTGTTGATGATCCCCAGGAACAGTATTCATTTGTCTGCTAGATTGCAAAACAAATGCATATCCTCCAATAGCCTTCGCCTTTTCCAGCAGTGGTGTAGATAAAACAGGGTCGTCTTTTGAAACAACAATATTCTCAGCAATGCTGTACATGCTAATCCTACCATCTTCCTTTACTACCATGAGAATACTATCTGTCCACCAACTGATGTCCTTCACATCAATCAGGTGTGTTCCAGTGCCACTCCCATGAGGATGAAGCGAAACAGAGCGCATATTTTCATCAAGCACAAAGATGTTGACAGAACCATTCAAATCTAATGTAGCAATACACTTGCCCTGAGGTGAGATTCTGACTTTTGGAACTGAGACCAAAGTTTTTTTATCCGTAGGAGCTGAAAACAACCCTTCCAACCGCATGCTCTGGAATGAAAGGCGAAGTTCCAGACATCCGTCGAAGTGCAATATATACAGAAAATATGCTCCTACAACATAACAGAGAAAAAAGTTAGAAACAAGGGTTCCCTAGAAACAACTGCAACCATAGGTTTTGGTGTTTAAAATCCACTATATAAATTCTTGTGGGATACCAAAAAAATCATGATATGTTCTTCCAGGAAGAAAATGTTATTATCAAGACAGGAGATATTAATATACAATGGCTATATGAGGCAGAGCTTCCCTACATATGCTATATAGTGCAAAACAGATATCAAGTGATGGATGCAGCAGTAGAGAACAGATAATTTTTAAAGGTGTACCGAAAGAGCCATTGGAGCTTGACGAGAGACTGGAATCCCCAACTAGGACTACCAATGAATGATCTTGATGATAATCAACGCACGGCAAACTCTTAGGTAACTGAGGAGGCCTGGTTGAAGGCGCGTCTTTAGTCACTATAGAAACTTGGTATAAAGTTGCATCTGGTTCTTCAGTGTAATCGAATTTATGGACCGTGCAATCAGTAGTAAAAATGTAGAAACCCCTAACACATTTACAAACATCATATTAGCTATTGCCAAAATATTAGCAACAATCACAAATTACATCTTTAACGGAAATGCTCTTAACTGCAAATAACAGAGAATCACCTTTGTGAACTTGAAGCATCCTGCGCAAGAATATCAACGATAGGAGAAGATAGCTTCAACTGATTGCTTGTTCTCCTAGTTAATGCATCTCCATTTTCTTTTATCAGATACAGCGAGTTTAAATCATCCACCACACCAAAAATGCCTTGGTCCTCCAGCCAGGCCCCATTTGTAAAAAAGGCCATTCTATTATTATCTGACCAGAAGGAATCGGAAAATGCTTGTTAAAGTATCACATCATAACAATTTTGATAACTTCCATGCATCATAATCCTGTGAAAACTAATCCAAACCCAATGCACATGAAACAGTAATGCAAGATGCAACAAAACTGCAAATCAAAGGAAGCATATCAGACTGTCTGGTGTGTGGCACAAACATACATCAATGGCAATGATAGAAAAAAAGAATCTACTGCTACTGCTCCTAAGCTTGATGAAGTTTGAATTTTCAGTGCATGTTTGAGAACATTCAAAAATAATAACTTCTGCTAAACATGTAGAACAAATATAACAAGATATTCAAGGACTGTAAAAACTATCAATAAGAGTGCAGCTTTTCTTCCTGAATACTTAACGTGAACAACAAGTTCATCACTGATTTCGAGCCTCAGTAGACCCTTTATGTGAAGTAGCAAGTAGTAACAAACTAAAAAATGCACTGCCACGGCAGCATTAACCTATGATAATCAAATGATTTGAAAGTTGGCATTTGATTGATCGTGAATAGCACTCTTATTAAGTTACAAGCATGAAACAATATTGCCAAGACAAAAAAAAAGACAGCTTAAACAACTTCCAGTGTAAACAAATATTTAAGAATGCAATGTATGAGCATCAGGTGTAACATTTCACACAGGGACTTGCAGCAGTAAGAGCTTGTACAGTTTTCCAATGAGTTATACTAGTACACACTTAATGCAATACGGGAACAAGTAGAATGTTAACTGACTTTTCCCTCAAAAAAAAAAGAATGTTCACTGACTTGTATATATGCCGCAGGGTGATACATAGCCATCGCCCTTTCTCAAGATGGTAATGCGGTTCCCAACAGCTACAGCAACATACTCGGCATTTCGCGAGACGAACAAGGATGCTGCATTACACCTCTTCCTCCGCTTACTACCCCCGAGTGTGCTATACCTACTCCACCTCTCCCGGAGCTTGCTTACGCCTTGCAAGGGGAGCTGGTAGTTAGGGTCCTTTCCTGGATGGATATTTGGAGGATTTGAAATTTTTTCGAGGGTAAAGGGTAACGATCCAACCTTGGAAGGAGAGATACGAGAGAACGCCTCCTCCTTCACCTGAACTGCCACCACTCGCTTGAGCGGTTTCATCTATTTCCTGTGGTTGCAAGAATTAGGTAACAACAAAAATAAGCAGCGAACTTTTTTTTAGCCCGCAGAGGTAATGCAAAATCTGGATGGATTCGACAGGTTCTACTTGCACACTCACACAGGGGATTTCGTGGGATCCTGACGCATGGCGGCCGATCTCGTACAGTGCGTCAACTTCCGCCCCCATCTCTACGGCGCCGTTACTGTTCCCCGCCTTGCCGCCGGAGATCTCCGAGTTCGAGTTCGAGTTCGAGCCCAGGAGCAGGTTTCTTTCTCGGGAGATTTTGATAACCCCCCTTAACTTGGTTAGCCTTTGATCTTTTTCAGTCAAATTTCATCTCATGGACCTAAGGTTTAGACAAACCGATCCGATATAAACTAGGATTTGAAGAAGAAGAAAAGAGAAGGGGAAAAACTGGGAGGCAGCAGGGACTTGCCGGTCGCTGCTCGTCGGAGTCCAACGCGGGGCGGCGAGGTCCTCTCTGTGTCGGCACTCACACGCTGAGCCGCGGGGCCACGCCGTGTAGGCCCCCGACGGGAGCTCCTCCCACGTCTGGCACGGCCGCCCTCGTCACTCAGGCCGTAGAGAGCACCGCCGACCTGAGCTCGCGCCGCCTTATTGCCTCCGCGTCGCTCTAAGCAACAGCGCCGGGCCGCCTAGTGGTCTCCGAGACGTGGGAGCTGCCGCGGCGACCGTAGTTGCGAACCGTGGCCGGTGGCACTCGCTGCCGGTGAGGCACGGAGGGGACAAGAGGAAGAGGAGCAGATGGATCTGTTCGGGGGCAAGCGCTGCGCTTCGGTCGGCCGGAGTGGTGCGCCCGATCGGCCGCCCTCCACCGCCGTCGGATTCAACTTCAGACGTTGATTTTGCTGCGTTCGATCGTCGTGGGAAAAAAAAAGAACCCGCGTGTAGCTTTTGTCGGCCGGGCGGGCGCCTCTTGTAATTTGGGCCTGGATACTTCTCGCTCAGCAAATTGGGCCGGTTTCGATTCACACACGGCCCGGTCATCTTACCTGAACATAGGTCACACGCCAGAACCCGACCCACCACTCCCACTTCCACTTCCGGCCTTTCGCATCGTCTCCCTCGTCTCCGGCCGGATCGATGGCGACGGTGCCGGCGGCGGAAGCCATGGACGTCGAGGCACCGGGGCGTCCGCCCAGCACTAACACCAAACCAAAGCGCCGCTCGCCTCACGACCTCCTCGCCGAGACCCGCGCCTCCGTCGAGGAGGTCGCCGCCAGGATACTCGCCATCAAGAAGGACGGCGCCCCCAAGTCCGAGCTCAACGAGCTCGTCGCGCAGATGTCCCTCCTCCTCATCACGCTCCGCCAGGTGCGTCCCACTCCAAACCCCCCGCTGAAACCCTAGTTCAGATCTGTCGCTCCAACTCGAATTTGATTTTTTTTTTGTTCTGTTTTGCGCAGGTCAACAGGGAGATACTGATGGAGGAGGACAAGGTGAAGTGCGAGACGGAGGCGGCCAAGGCGCCCGTGGACTCCACCACGCTGAGGCTGCACAACCTGCTGTACGAGAAGAACCACTACGTGAAGGCCATTAGGTCCTGCCTCGACTTCCAGACGAAGCACCCGGGCATAGAGCTCGTGCCCGAGGAAGAGTTCCACCGCGCCGCACCAGCTGACATCCGGGACAAGACGCTCGCTGCTGACGCCGCGCACGACCTCATGCTCAAGCGCCTCAACTTTGAGCTCGTCCAGGTTGTGTACTGTGATCAGTTGCCACACCCAGATTGGAGCTTTAATTATCATCAATTCAGTGCTCCTTGTTCTGTTCAATCGCTTGTCTAAAGTAGTTGCAGCTGAATGCAGTCTGTCGTGGTTTTGTAGATTCATAAAATTCTAAATTCAGCTGAACAGAGAACGCACAAAGGGTTGCATAATGTGTTTAGGTCCGGAACTTATCTCAAGGATTGGGAAAATAGTTGAATAAGATTACATTTTGTAAGCTGAGCTACTTGTTCATAATTTGAAATAACTTCTTTAACTATGGTATAAGAGAGCTTTGAAATATTAACTTATAATATCACAAAAGCAGGAGTTACTAAAATCACTTTTGAATTGTTACTTGGTTATGTGTGCATCCATACTCATTAAATTGGTGAAACTTGTTCAATAACTACTCCGTAGAATACAGTGTTGTATCCTAGTTGCACTGGAAATATGAGCAGCCTAATTGATGAATGGGTGATTGCTAAAATTTGTTCACCCCATTTGCAACTGTCAACTAGATTGAAATCTGCACTCTCGTATAAGCCATTGCTGTTGATAAAATTGGTAGTGGTGCTAATACATGCTTCTTATATTGGGTTTGTAATGATAAATGTTGATCATTCTGGGTACAAAAAAATACAGCTTTGAAATATTAATTTAATATCACAAAAGTAGGAGTTTCTCACCTTTGAACTATTACTTGGTTTGGTGTACTGCCGCATTCAATATTTGGGTGAACTTGTTTGTTTAATAGCTACAATACAGTATTGTACCAGGATCTCTGTTCAACCTAACTTAAGTACATGACACTAGGTCAATTCATGCACCATTATGAATATGTTTGCGGGCTCTTGCACTACTATAATTTGGTTCATGAATTTCTGCATATAGATTTTTTATCCTGCTAAAATTGCTTATGTGTCTTAGTATTCTGAATCTCTTTGCGCTTGCTAGTCCAAAGTTCATTGTGCTGGTCTGTTCAGGATTTGATTTCTGTTATCTGAAATATGTGTTAATACTGACACAGCGTAAAGAACTATGCGAGCGTCATGAGAAATTGGAACAACAGAAGAGCAGTTTGCTGGGGACAATTTCAAATCAGAAGAAATTCCTTTCAAGCCTCCCGTCGCATTTGAAATCACTGAAGAAAGCATCATTGCCAGTGCAGCAGCAACTGGGTATGCTGCATACCAAGAAACTAAAGCAGCACCATGCAGCTGAGTTGCTCCCGTCTCCTCTTTATATAACTTACACACAGTTGTTAGGACAGAAAGAAGCATTTGGAGAGAATATTGAAGTGGAGATAAATGGAAGCACAAAGGATGCTCAAACGTTTGCTCAACAGCAAGCCAAGGAGGCAAATGGTAAGTTACATGTGCTTGGAATGTAGCACATCTGACTAATGTGAAAAATCTAGCTGTCTCCCTGCAATTGTTCCTTTATTGCACTTTTGAACATCTCTATTTTTTCATAGAATAGTGGTGGTATCCTTGCAAGATCAAGGATTCACGGTTGGAATTCTGGATGTATGATGTATCATACAGTCTATACAAAATTCTTTTAAGCTTACTATTTTCAAAAGTTGTACATTAAGAACATGGTGGTGATGCGTGACACTTAATAACCGAATGCGAGCTTTCCTAGTGAATATCTATCTCTGGTTCGAGCAATTTCTGCTCAGTATTGCAGCATACAGCATTTAGCAAGCTTTTCTAGAAGCTGCACAAGCTATTAAAAAATTCCTATAAAAATAGAATAACATGTTAATATCATGCAGTTGCTTCATTGTTCATCTTATGCTTGAGTTAATATCAGGCGGTTGCTTCATTGTACATCAGTATCAAATTGCCTGTGTGACTGTTGGTATGCTATAACTTTGAGATTACTGATGAGGTGTATGTTATATCTGCAATAGCAGGCACTTTATCAAATGATGATAATAATCGGATGGATGATGATGCAATTGATGACGAAGAAGATGCTCAGAGAAGAAGATCAAGGTCCAGGAAGACTTCGAAGGAAGCTAGTAATCCTGCGCTGGCATATCAACTTCATCCACTTAAAGTTGTTCTCCATGTATATGATAATGAAGTTTCTGGAACCAAGCGTCGTAAACTCATCACCCTGAGGTTTGAATACTTGGCAAAGTTGAATGTTGTCTGCGTTGGATCTGAAGACTCAGAGGGGATGGACAGCAATATCCTGTGCAACCTATTTCCAGATGACACTGGTTTAGAGCTTCCTCATCAGGTTCGTTTTCAGAGCAGCTGATTTTCAGAAGTTGATATGTACATGATGAGTCTTTTGGTAATTACCTTGTGTAGCAACCTCAACCGGTCCATGGTTGCCATGCTTTAGTAAACTTTTTACATGTCTTCATAGGCAGCATTGAGTTACCAACTTACCATTGATTTTATTCCATTTTGGCAACAAAGAAGCTGTATGTATTCCAGCTTCTCTGTAGTTCTTCTCTATATAATCTAAAAAGGCGACCTTTTGTATATTTTATGCAGATGGCAAAGCTTTATGCTGGGGAGACTCCAAATTTTAGTGAAAAGGAGTCACGTCCATACAAGTGGGCACAGCATCTATCTGGTATAGATTTCCTGCCGGAAGTTCCTCTATCTGCCGGGGATGGTGCTAACAGAGCATCGAGAAGTGCTGATTTGTCATCTGGGCTTGCACTATACCGCCAGCAGAATCGTGCACAGACTATTTTGCAGAGAATTCGCTCTCGAAAAGTTGCCCAAATGGCTCTCACGTGAGTCACCTGCTCTACAATGTTTGCAGTTTGGGATGTCAATAGCAAAATCTGGATGGTAGATCTTTACAGATGGCTGCATTGTATTTTGGCTGTCAAATTTGTTCTGATGATGCTTTTGCTTCATCGTACATGTCATTCTGGGACATGCTGCATGAGTTAATGAAATAGGAAAAAATTGTGAAACAGCTCATTTACAGCTTCTCCATATCTGCTTTGACCTAAGCTGGTTTTTATCAACCATCTTTCTGTTGATACTTATGACTCCTATGCATGTCTAGCTTGATTGATTGCATCTCATTGAAGTTTTCGAGTCTGTGATTTACAGGTGTCAACTTAATTATTTAACTAAGCTGAAGTGGCCTGAAATAGAACACCAGAATACACCCTGGGCATCACGCACGCCATTGTGTAGTCTGCATAGTTGGTCACTGACAGGGTTTTTTCCTGAGCTGTCGGCGTCTTCTGCTCTGATGGTGAGTGAGCCTGCAGGAAGTGTCGACAGTGATATGGAGAGAAGATCTGTGACAAACTGGCAAGAAACTGAGGGTCTCGCGGAGGATGGGGAACTTCCGATTGTGGTTCTTGCTGAACATGCCCCAAGTGGTTCTGAAATGTCGCACTCAGAGGTGTCACCTGAAGTTCGAAACCATTCTAGGGGCTTATCCCTTATATCAAAGAGCTCCACACCATCTAAGCTAAGCATCTCACACAGTTTTGGTAGAAATGAGGATGATCTTGATTTCTTAATGGACAGTGACAGCGAGTTGGAGGAACTGACATTTGCTGACCAAGAAACTGAACAAGGTAGTGTACCTGTAGACAAATCCTGGGAGGACTATGCTTCCAGGGAGTTCACCATGGTCTTGAGTAAAACTTTGATGGATGGTCCAAAAGTCATGCTGGAAGCCAAGGTAAATTCTTCAGTGACTGTTCCTGTAAGCCTTATTGCAATAATCTATGTGAGCTTGCTTTCTCACTACGGATCTTCAATTGCAGATTAAAGTTAGCATGGAATATCCTCTTAGGCCACCACTTTTCAGACTACAGCTGACTTCTGGAAAGTCCGAAGGTTTAAAATGGCACAATGATCTTCGTGCAATGGAAGCTGAGGTTTGTGCTTTGTACTATGAGCTGCTTTTCCAATTTCTGTTTGGTGCACGTCTCTTACAGGGTCACTGCTGTTACGACTTGCAGGTGAATCTTCACATCCTCCGAGTCCTGCCATCCTCATACGAGGACTACATCTTAACCCACCAAGTTATGTGCCTGGCTATGTTATTTGATATGCATTTTGATGAGGATCACGAGAAAAGAAAAGTGACTTCAGTGATTGATGTTGGGCTCTGCAAACCCGTAAGCGGAACTATGCTCACTAGATCAGTTAGGGGAAGAGACCGCAGGCACACTATCTATTGGCGAGGCGCTGATTGCTCTAGTTGTTTGTAGAGTGTGTGTGATCTTGATCGAGTGCCAGTTGAATTGGCATATCTTGTGTCATTTGGAGGGAATGGAGATAATGAAACAGCCATTTTGCCTGCCATGGCACTGGGAAAACGACTTTCAGTATTGAAACCAGCATGGGGTTTATTCCTGCAAGTTCTGGGACCATGCAGCATCAAGCAATAGAGACACTGCCTGGGTCGTCGTAGTGGTGGAGTGGTGCTGGTCAGTCCTGGTCTCTATCATCTCTCATATGCTAAGCTTTTCATCTGAAATGTTTTAAGCACCTGTGTACAAGTATAGAAACAAGTGGCCAATAGGACGGGTTGCATATCGTGATCGTGTAAACTATTTAAGTTCTCACCTGCCAAGATGAATACATTATCTCAACTCTGAACCACCAAATCTATATACTTCCTAGACTTTTCCTGTCCTTGCTCTATCCTTGAATAATCTTCCATTTTGCTACCAGTAGAAGTCACAGTGGTCAGCTATCTCAGAGGCCCGAGCGAGGCTGCTCCCAGCCTGGTGGTGTTCACGTAGTCCTGCGGCGCGTGCGGCGGCAGCCCAGGCAGCACCAGTGCGACGACCCTGGCGAGCCGCATGAGCCACCCCTCCGTGTACTCTGGACCCTCCAAGTAGCTGATGAGGAAGCTCCGGATGAGCTCCCACACCGCGTTGATGATCTTGGGCGCAACCATCAGCACCGAGAAGTAGTTCTTGTTCGGCTCCTCTCCGGTCACCTGCTTCATCGGCACAAAAGCATCTGTCAGTTGCATTCTCGGTGGGCTCCATGAAGCATATGGATGTATAGGTGCTCTTCTCTAAAAGTGAAATGAAATTCTTGCTTCCAAGCCATGCCTTGCTTGCCTTGAACGTTTGATCTTGTTACCTCATCTCATGGACCATTTGTATCAAAAATCCACTTGGAGCAACTTTAGGTTCTTTTTCACGAAATACATTTCTTGCTTATATAGTTGTTGAAAACAGATCGGTTCTAGATACAAAAAAAATGAGAGAAACAAAACTAGAAATAAAATGACATGGTGAGTAGACGGACCTCTCCTCTGTAGAAGCTGTCGAAGTAGAGGCATGTCCCGAAGTGCTTGAACAGCAATGTGGAGTCGTCGTAGGGCACCCTGGGCACGATGTCGTTGCAGTAGACGAACCTGAAGTACCTGCTGGGGTTCTCCAGGTAACGCTCCATGAACGCCCCCAGCCTCGCGTCCCCGACGCGGGGCTGCCCGAACGTGTACACGCCCTGCAGCTTGCCCAGCACGTCCTCCTCCCCGTGCAGCGCCAGCACCGTCGGGAACAGCACGGCTAGAGCGCCGCCTAGGCTGTGCCCCGACACCGCGAACCTGGCCGCCAGGTTGGCGTGAAGGAATTCTTTCAGCTTCTCGCGGATGGCGTAGTAGGCGAACGGCTTGTTGTCGCTGGTGCCGGTGGGGTCGGCGATGTCCTTCGGCCAGCCATCGCCACACTTCTGCAGGCCGAGCGCCTTCATGAAGCCGCCGTGGACGCGGAAGCCGCCGGCCCCCGGGACCTCGTACCAAGAGAAGTCCACGTCCGTGCACCACTGCTCCGTGTCGAACGGCTTGGTGCCGCAGAAGGCCACCACGGCCAGCGTCGCGTCCGGTGACGGCGCGTCCGCCAGCATGAACGCCTGCGTCGTGTAGTCCCCTTCAAACTCTGGATGAATCCACCAGAGCGGCGCGAGCCGTTCATTAGTTAAGCTTAAATGATTTGGGACCGGCCATGCACGCATAGGCATGCCACCGAAAAATTGTGCTTACCGTTCCAGCAGTTGTAGAAGCCTAGGAATTCCATGTGCCAATGGTTCCTGACGACCCTGCTGATGACGAGCTCATTCTCGTAGGCCATTTTTGCGGCCATGATCGAGAGAGCAGCGTGGTAGTTGCTGTCCCCGGGCTTGATCTTCTTGTCGAGGTCGATCCGCGTGTCGAGCAGTCCGATGCAGGACCGGTAGTTCAGGGATGCTCTGTCTGGCATTTTCACCTTCCCTGCAGTAAGAGTAGGTATCATTGACACAGGTGGCAACTGAATAGTAACATATTCTTCTTCTATTTTGGAATTCCATGTTACAACAAAACCATACTTGGCTTCTCGTTTTATCACACGCAACTGACACGGTGTGACAATGGATTTATCGGGGAAAATGTATCTCTCGGAACTATGACTTAATTAGTTGTTGTCCTTATCTTTGTCGGGAAGCAAGCAATCGACAACACTCTGAACAGTAAACTGGATTGTTGCAGAAGAATCTCACTATTCGGTGTTAATTATAGAAAACGACCTTTCATTAGTTTTCTAGTACCAACTTTAATTTTATGGATAAATTAGGCACTCTCTAGCCCAAGTCTGTGCCTGAAAAAATGTGTTAGACATTGACAGAGTGCATTTGTTGTACTGCTAATTTTCATGTTGCACATTTTAATACACAGAGAGATATTAGTAGCTTGGAGTATTGAGTCACTCCTTATTCTTAATTTGCATCGAGTAAATCTCAGTAGCATCAACGATGGAGTATCTAGGGTATACTGCATCGCTTCAAGTTTGAAATATATACGGCTATAGGAGGGAGCGAGTGTTCATGTCCAGATTTTAGACCAAATTTGGTGGATGATCGGAGTGGTTTAAACTTGAAAGCGAAAGCATCATATATGCAATCCGTGGGGTCAAGAAACAGGACGAGTCCTCTCATAGAACGGTTGTTGTTGATGAAGAACAGCACGGTTTACACGAACGCTTACATCTACAGTACGATGTGACGAGATACAGAAGTGCAACATGTACGTACCGTGCAGAGCGTTGGCGAGGAGCATGAAGACGCTGCCGCCGTTCTCGTTGAGGAGGTTCATCCAGTACTCCGCCGCCCGCCCCAACAGCGCCACCGGCCTCTTGACCCACAGCAGGAGCATCTGCGCCACCAGCGACACGAAGACGGCCCACCGCCGCCGCGCCTCGGCGATCTCCGTGCCTGCGGGGCAGTCCACGGCGGCGTTCTCCGCGACGTTAGGCGACCACAGGAGGTGCACGAGGTCCCGCACCCCGCCCTTGTCCGGCCGCAGCACCATGAAGTCGCTGTCGTCGCAGAATCCTCCTGCGCCGCCGTCATCGTCGTCACCACCGGCGGCAGCCATGATTAACGACGGCACAACCGAAGCTGAGAGGAAGAGTCGCGATCGAGCTGGTTGCTAACTTGCTGTTCCGGTACGTCGACGCACGGCGACGGTATATATAGAAGTGGCAGGATGGTCAAGCTGCCTAACGTGGTCGATCAATATATATCCATGTCGAGCTAATAGGGGATTAATAAAGAATACAGGGCACAATCCTATGAGTAGCCAGTTTGAACCGGCCGTTACCGAACACACAAAAGTTATTACGAGCAAAAATTAGCAACTAGTAGTAGTAATTGCGACGAATTATCGCCGAACATATCATTGACAATCATCATTACCCACAAAAATTAGCAACTAACAGTAGTACATGTACATTGGCTGTCAGAGGTACGGGATGGTGATAATGGAGTACAGATTTTGACTTGACGCGGACGTGAGGACCGGGTACACAACTGGAATGGATGCAGGCGGAAGCAAGGGAATGGCGAGGGAAAACTTATGCTTGGAAGCTACCTCCATATCCATGACTAGCTAGCAGCAGCCCTTGCTTGATTCGTTCGCTGGCTCTTACGTGAGAGTTAGTGTATGGAATGATGGGAGTGTGGTGGGACATGCATAGCCATATGGGCCATGGTTGTAGCTTGCTAGCTCCCATTATATGAACATGTTACTTTTCTTCCTTTTTTTCAAATGTTATATGTGCCTCTTGTGATGTGCAATGCGGGGCCTTTGAAGTGGAAACATTTCATCAAATGGAGCGAAGGAATGCCGCCTGATGAATGCGTCGATCGTCTATAGTTTTAAAATATTCATTAAATATGTACCATAACCATCTGTCAAGATATTTTGAGGTACTGAAAACGGATCCAAACATTTATAAAAAGCACTATAGTACATCTAACTACCATTGGTTAATAATATATATTAATATGATTGTTTTCATCATTTATGCTTTTCTTAGATTCACAAGGAATGAATTCAGTTAGGCATCCCTCACAAACTAAATTAAGACAAAACATGAAAAATGTAGTTCAAATTTATTGTATTTGTAATGGAAAACGATTAATTTTGATAACATAAAAAATGTTTTAGTACGAGCAATACAATATGTGGTTTGCTAAATAGAACGAACAAATACTAATTAATAGTTTATGCTATAAAGATCTATATGTGAAAATAATTGGTTAAGATTTTGTAACAGAATAAAAAGTATAAATGTTTTGTATAAATACATGTTGTTTATTCGAAAGATTTCTATAAAGATCTATATGCATGCACCAGCATGCCACTGAAATATTGTTTTTACCGTTCCAGCAATTGTAGAAGCCTAGGAACATCATGTGCCAAGGGTCGCCAAGGGTCCCCGACGACGCTGCTGATGACGAGCTCGTTCTTGTAGGTCATTTTTGGTCATGATCGACAAAGCGGCATGGTAGTTGCTATCCCCAGGTTTGATCTTCTTGTTGAGGTCGATCCTCATGTCGATTAGTCCGGTATACAAATAGTAGTAAAAGGATAATCTTCTTGTTGAGGTCGATCCTCGTGTCGATTAGTCTGATATACAAACAGTAGTTAAAGGATACCATGTCTGCCATTTTAACCTTCTCTAAAGCAAAAATAGATTCTCCATTTTTGGAACAGTATTTGGCTTCTCATTTTATCACACATAATTGGATGTCTGAGAATGGGTATACTAGGGAAAATATAATATTTAGAACTACTGAACTAATTGGCAATTATCCTCATTAAGAAGCAATCGATCGATAATATTTGGAATGCGATGATTGTAGTATGCCATGATAGTTTATACTTAGGATTTTCCCCTCCTAATAGGTTACCCTGAAATTTTCTAAGTATTCCTTGCTATGCTATATATATAAAGTACCGTTGAGGGTTCGAAAGACTGAAGATTTTTCTAAGCATAAAGGCTCTCTTGAGCGAACTTTCCTTCTCAAATCGACTTTAAAATAAAACTAAGTTTTCTTCTGGGAGGAATGGTTGTCGGGACAACGAGTGGAATTTGGTGGAGGACATCCGTCCAGGAATCAAAGAAGTCTGCCATGTTTCAGAATTTAGAAGCTTCCAGTGCAACCACAATATATATGGGCTCTATCTTGGCCTAATACTTAGTGGAAAACCTCACCTGGGTACCAACACTTGGACAATAATTGGCACAGGTGGATCCGGAAGGTAGATGGGCTACTAAGGGAAAACCTCGCCATGGTCTTGTTTGTAAAAGGACTTGATCGTGTATTGTGGGTAAAGTGTACAAACTCTCGGGAGTATCGCCATCTGATCGATCAGCCGAGTTCATGGAAAAGAACACTTTGAGCATCTGGAGGATGGAGCCTCTCAAGGATCTTTCACTCTCTTTCTAAACTTAAAGTTTTTCTAAAACCCCGTGACGTGTGTAATATCGCTCATGGATGGGATTTTGGACACTTGTGTGTCATATCCAAGTAACTTGGTGCGTAATATCCAAGTGCCACTTGGTGTGTAATATTCAAGTGTTAGGTTGATTGGACACTTGATGTGTAATATCCTCGTGTTCTACTCGGCCCTATATTAGTTAATCAAATGTTTACAAAGTAGGATAAAACTCTTTCTTTTTCTTCTTACTTAGAGAAAATTGGCTGTATGCAAATGAACCCCAAAGCCTACTCCTAGCCTTGCATATAGAGTTAGCCTTATTCTTTCCTTGGTGTAATTTATCAATACATTCAAAGTATTGACCCAACTTGTTGGTTGCATGTTTTATATATAGAATCCGAAGATTGAAAGGTGCGTAGGGATCACAGGTCTTCAATCAACTAGCCTGATGTGAGACCTGGCACATGGCTTAATAGGATTGATAGAATACTCATACCAACAAGTTGCAACTTCTTTTCAGGAAGCTTATTCGAAAAGAACTCTAAGGTTAAGCGTGCTTGGCCTAGAGCAATTCTAGGATGGGTGACCGACCGGAAAGTGGGTAACCGGGTGCACACGAGTGAGGACAAAGTGCGCAGAAAAGACTAGTGTTGGTCTGTGGGGCCAGTCTAGATATCCTATTAAGCTGCCAGGAGTGACACCCCCCGGGCCCAGGAGTGGTCGAGGTGTTACACCTGAGGCGTTGATGGACTCAAGTTTTATTAAGTTTCCGCGGTTTTATTTGAGCTAGCTATAAGCTATACAAAGATGTAATAAATTATACTCTGTATTATTTGTGTAATAATGATTTGTGTTTTACATGATATTCATCTATTGTGAGTGCTAGCTATTGATTCAGGGACTAGCATATTAATCATAGGAACTTAGGATTTTTACCGATCCAAGATCATCCGAAAAAGCAAAACCACATAGCTATAGACGTTCCGGTCTTATCACAAACCCTCCATTCCGCTCAGCTGCTTCTAGATTGGTGCTGATATTTTGTAAAAACGTCTAGAAACTAAATCTAGTTTGCATCCGAAAGTGCCTCAAAATTTGCCGAACACCTCTCGTACTTTTGTGTTTCTCCATTTAATATTTATGTTTACATTTGTACACCACGCTATTCCTGATCGAACAAAATATCCCTGATCCTTTTTATGTATGTACAACATGATCTACGAAACCATTTATTTATATCTGGAGCATTCCTTGTTCAGTCTGAGTATTTTGTTAGTTGATATTCCTTGAACAAAAACAGGGATCTTAAGTATTTTTTCTGAGATTCCTTGAATAACACGGTGAAAACAACTGTACGGATCTGAACTGCATTGGAGCTGCCATGAGGTAACCACATGCTCCATGCGTCATGAACCGAAGCAAGATAAAAGAAGGAAACATGGTGCTTAATTTTCCAGCACCAGGCTCTAGACCAGATTGCGTTAGGAAAAATAGAGTCAAAAAATTAGCACTGAGATTAAGAAATAAGAATTTAGGCAGAAAAGTACATGCACTCTCTTCCCAATAACAGTCGTGCATGAACAAAACTGATCCATTAACAGCTGCCATGCGTTTTTTTTGCGAAATTTCACCGATCTATTAATAATCATCAACAACAGTACAAAGAGTCCTAAAAGTAATATAAATTATAAATAGATAATTGGACCACCTAGCGACGACTACAAACACTGACACGAGTTAATCAAGCAACTAAAAAAGAAAAGGATTTAGAAGGAAGACTTTTTGGAGCATTAAAAGGCAAGTTTGATGGAGAATTAAAAAATCCTTCAATGAAACAATTTATGTTCAAAGGAAAAAGACTCCTTCGATTTTTCCACTAGCATAAAGAAACATGGGAGAATCAGATCTGAATCAAATCCACTTCCTAAGCATACAAAACGAAATCCTGGCAGATTGCGAGGGAGGGCTCATGCCGGCGGTGGAGTGGGAGGCGGGGGGAGCAGGGAGGTGGCTCTGGTGGAGGAGCAGGGAACTGGGAGGCGGCGCCGGCGTTGGGGAAGGGCATGGGCGCCGGCGGTGGAGCAGTAGACCGGGGAGGGCAGAGACGCGGCGGAGACCGGTGGATCTCCACCTCCTCGCCTCCCACGGCCGTCTCCCACGGTCGTCATGGTCACCTCCTTAGGTTGGACATGGGCGGAGGGCAAGGGGAGGATCTAAGTCGAGGGAAGAGAGGCGTGACCGCAGGGGAAATGGGTGGAGAGAGGATAAGGACCGGAGGAGACAAGATGTACATGTGCAGTTTCATTCCTATAGGGGGTGAAAATGTACAAAGACAGGTTCCAAGTGTACACGCATCTTAAAACATCCACCACCGTCCGATAAGACCGGAACGCCACACTGGAATCGCCGCACTCAAGATCATCACAATTTAGTCCTGATTTGCCTTAGAACTGGAACAGTGGCTGCCATAGAAAATGGAGTATGTGATGTCCTCTGCGACGCCCCCATTCATTCCGACCCTTTTTTCTCGAAAATGCAGATTACGAACGCGTTCCGAGCAAGGCTGAAGTCTGGTCACCGGCTCGAGCAAGGCAGGCCCCTCATCCTGCCGCACTACCACCGATCTTTCGCAGAACAGGCAAGCTGCCGTGTTGTTGGCCCCGTTTGCGTCGAAGGCCACCCCGCCGCCTGAGTGAAAGAGCAGCGAAACTGGCTCGCACTTCCTCGCTTGAGCAGATGGATGATGGCGGCCGGCCATTGCCGCCGGAAGGTGATGGGCAACTGTACGGGCGTCGTGCGTGAAATTATTTGAGCTTGTTGAGTTATCCTCGCGGGTCTCAACTGATCCTGCCGATTCTGGGAGGACTGGACGCTTGTCGCCGCCCAAGTTCCTGCAAAACTTTCTCTGCCCTCTCGTTCGTGTACCAGGCTACCAGCTATTCCCCTGTCCTCTTAGGATTTTTTTGTCCTCTTAGGATTCATCACACTAGATAGATTAATCATCATGGAGTTAGCAGCCTTGTTGATTCCTGTAGGAATTCCGCTTGGTGATTGTTAGTCTAGGGAGTTCATGGACCAGAGGAGCGGCAAGACATTTCCGTGTAGGATTCATGACTCGTTCAATTGATTCACATATTGTCAGGGCCGTCTCCAGAAATTGGAGGCCCCGGTGCAAAATAGAAAATGAGGCCCAATACTGAAAAACATTGCCCCTCTAGCTTCTGCCTTTTCCTCCTTTTTAAGTTTTGGTACTGATACTAGACTTCTAGTTATGGTTCATGACTCGAAAGAAAATGGAGTTGCACCCGTTGGTTTAATCGAAACGGAGGCAGGGAGCCATGAATTCGAGATAGCATGCACGGGTAAAGGCCGCGGTAGAAGATCGAGTGATTTTTTCAATACATAGGGAAACATGCTATTCCATCCGATTCAAATTAGTTGATCAAATTTGTCAAGATCAAAGTTTTAAATAACCGGCTATTCCATTTAGCCGCGACTTTTTCAGAGGCTACGAAAGGCTATAGCGCAGCTATAGCGGGCTATTCCGTTTTAGCGTATTTTTAAAAATAGAGAAATTTTAGTCAAATCTTTTAAAAAGATATGAAAAACTAATTCAAACAAGATTCGAGCTACAAGTCATGCAACTATTCAACACAAATAAGTATTCAACCAATTAACTCACAAGTTTTATTGAATCAGATTCAACATAAATTCAAAAAAGGAAAACAAAAAGGAAAAAAATAAGAAAAATTCATAGAGCAGAAATTTAGCGGCTAAATTAGAGGCTAATTTAGGACTAAATCAGGCTATAGCTGGCTATTAGCGGCTATTCTCCGTTTAGCCTATGAAGGTCACAGCCGTAGTGGGAGGCTTCTCAAAAGACAGTTATAGCCAGCTATTTAAAACTTTGATCAAGATACGGATGTATCTAATACTAAACTATCTTAGATACAATCGAATCTAGACAAATGTAAGTCAACTAATTTAGGTCAGAGGGACTACTCCAATTTGCATGTCAGGAGAATAGATAGAATCATAGAGAGTCCGGACTCACATATAGAGAAATGGAGGAGGGCACAATATGGATCATTTTTTTTCTAAAACAAAAGGAGGGAGTGATCGATCTGCCTCTAGTTACGGCCTATGTGCTTTTTAGGGAAATGTGTTTCTTTTCGAAATGTGCATATTAATTGGAGACTAGGATCGGGCTGGTTTTGTTTTTGCCTGTAGTTGGGCCCGTAGATGGATTCGAAAAAATGTTTCGACGATTTATTACCTATCGCTAATAGTTGGAAGACCAGAATCGTCGCCCCTGATTTTCCGTCACTACCGCTTCGTAAGGGACCCATAAATCAGATCCGTCTTCTTTCTTTCTCCGTTTTTTCCCAACGAGACATAACAGGTTTGCTCACATGTTAGATTCATAGCGATGCACAATAGGTATAGAGGATTTGGGGGCCCCTAATTTTTGGGGGCCCTATGCGGTCGCCCATCTCGCATGCCCTCGTCGACGGCCCTGCATATTATACAACTGCAACCCGGGCCGGTCCATACTTATTCAGGCCCAGGTGCAAATGACAGCAATGGGCCCTTATTTACAGACAAACTATGAAAGTAGTTCATATTTCATAAACTAAGTAATATTTAGTACATAGCTATTCCGTATTAACTATGTCCATTTGTGTAGAATTTCTAGTTCTAAGAATTTTTATTTTGAACAAAAAGGACAATATTGCCTCATTTATTTTAAAAAGCAGAAGAGAATTGGCCGATTAATTAGCGGGAAACCGGCCTAAAACTGATAAAGACACCCTCGCCGACCGTCATGGAACACGACCGCCTCGAGGGCGCACACAGGCAACCTGACTACCAACACAAACTGCACACACACCGCCACAAGAGAGTGTCGTCATCAAAATTGTCACCGATGTCGTCGCCATCACTCCTCCAAGAGCGAGCGACTCCGATTTGATCTAAGAACAACCTAATAAGACCTCGTCGTAGGGGCCTCGAGCAGCCCACGTCGGCCCATGCAAAACAATTGGCTCTTCGCGAAGCAAGGCTGGCAGCTTCGATTTTGATGGTGGGCTCTGAAGAGGAGATATGCAAGACTCGCGCCGATGAAGATCCACAAGACCAGACCGCCCACACTGGCCATTGTTGCCACAGGACCTCGCTACCGCAGCTTCGACTTCACAACAAGGGAAGACCAACAAGGAGATCTGTCGGACACGCTGGAAGAACAGCCGACTACCAAAGACATTGTCGTGACCAAACCATCACTCAACATCGTCATCGTCGCCACACAAGCCACCACGCGGAACCTCCCATCACCTATCAGGCACCAGCCGACCGTAATGGTGTGTGCATCCAGCCCACCCAGAGACACGAAAGAGAACAAGATCTTCAAGGCGACGCTCCAAAGGAGGGAAGCGACGCAAGATACCGTCCGTCGCCCGACCCATCAGGGCCTAGGATTTCACCCGAGAAACTTGCGCCGACGTAGGGATGCCGGCGAAAACTCCATAGCGGCGTCTCCAACAAGAAAATGACACCAAAGGCGTCGCACCAGCTGGCCGGCGAGACCCGGGCAAGCTTCCGCTTGGAGCTTCAGAACAACCACCTCAAGCCATCGGAACAAGCCGGTCCACTCCTCCACTGACCCGCACACCCCCAACGCGGTGAGAACGCCGGCACCACGTCGAGGCCACCAAAAAACCTCGAAAACTAGATATGGCCTCCCAGATCCGACGACCACCTGCAGCAGCACTACCACCACGGGAGCCCGACACTCCAGCCTCTGCCAGGGAGCGCCACCACCAGAGCCTGGAGGGAGGGTCGTAGGCCCCCCACGCCAAGCCAGACGAGCCGCTGGGACAACACGACGTCGTCAGGACTACACCTGCACGTCACCACCAATGCATCGAGCCGACATTAGAGCCGAAGCCACATGACCGTCGGCGCAGCGTCACATTGGACTTGGTCATCACAGCGCCATGCTGCCGCGGGAGGCTCGAGCCTCACCCGTCTCCACCGACCAGGACCACCACCCTGGGAACCAAGCTCCACCGCCACAAGGAGAGACGGCTGGAGGACCCCGTCCCCTTAGGGAACGAGGTGCACCGCCACCGTGGACCAGGCTGGCGGCAGCGGCGGCGAGAGGGAAGGGGAGAGCTCCTCCGGTGGCTAGGGTTTGGACCCTCCTCTTTCTCTTTAGAAGTGAGCACTCTCTCAAATCCAATCTAGAACACACCCCGTCGCTCTTTAACAGTTGGATTGAGGACTGGGAAGCAACGGTAAAGGATAACATAGAGCTCCTACCATCTCTATGGTCTCAAAAGCCTCTTTGATTTGGAAAGAATAGAACCTTTGAATATAAATGGGGAGATGTTTAGGGAACGACTGCTCTATATTGTTGGGCTCCATTAATGGGGGTTGCAACTTCAGAAAACACGACGGTGGCGACGCCGTTCTAGAAATTTGGGGAGGAGAAGATGAGTCGTCGATGGAGCGAACAGATCAGAGGCCATAAAGAGGGTACAAGAGGATTTTATTTTCCTTTAGAAGTAACCAGCCAATAGCCACGATTGAGGATTAGATGGTGTGCTCCCGTATGTGTTGTTCTTAGAACGTGTTTGGTTCACGTTTCTATAACGTAACCTGATTATACCGGAAATAGGTTGCGTTAAAACGTGTATGGTTCAAAAACTCCGTAATCAATTACTTCGGAAACGATTC
Source organism: Avena eriantha (assembly GCA_910589775.1). NCBI lineage: Eukaryota > Viridiplantae > Streptophyta > Magnoliopsida > Poales > Poaceae > Avena > Avena eriantha. The sequence continues at coordinate 392,634,690 of OU342745.1, forward strand.
CCACCGCTGTACAAAGGTGTTACCGGTCGTACCCCTCCGGAAACAGGTCGCATTACCGGCCGCGACTACGAGCCGTCCCCAGATCCCGATCTCCTCCCTCTTCCTCCCCCTCCTCCCACCGAGTTCTGCCACCAGCGACGGCGTCGGGAGCGCGCGTCGGGAGCCCAGCGATCTGTCCCTCGGCGTCCTCCACTTGTCCCTCTACAACGTTCCCCACTTCACCGGCAGCGGCGCCACACCAGTGTAAAGGAGGAGCAGCGGCGACACGGGAGGAGCAGCGGCGTCCAACGATTCCCAATCTTGAGGTAAGTACTGCTCCTTGTCGAGAACCTTTCTCCTCCTCTTCCATCTGTTCTTGAGGTCTCCGTATAGATCTTTGTTTAGATTAGGGTTTTTTCTTGTGTTCAATGTTGTGACCGGTTCTTGTTCATCATGAGCAGGTTATTGTGCTTCCGATCTTTGGCACTGGTAGTACCTAGATTTCTGTGATTGGTCTTCATACAGATTTTCCCTCTCCTGGTCGACTTATACATCTGAAACCAAGTGAGAAATAAGGTATACATCTGAAATTGCATTTTATTTTCTGGAAGAGCATGCTTTTATGATCAAGAACATGCTTGATCTAGTCGTTTTTTACTGCCTCTGCCTATGGTCGTTTTATATCACTCTACAAGGCCATCCGTAGATGCACAACTTGTGGTGTTTTTACTAGTAGTACATGAAGATCATGTTCCTGATAGAACGCTGCTACTAGCTTGTGATTGTTATCGTATTAGAACACATGAATCTTCAGAGAGCACAGCACAACACGACGACCTGTCCGTAGTTTTATATGGATCTGTCATGATTCTGCACCAAGTAATCCTTGACGTGCATGTGCGCAAATGGATTCTAGATCCTCTTACCATCATCAACCCTGCTAGTAGTTGTCTGTCAAGCTCGTAGACACACAGAATCATTAGTTAATTTAACAGCCTGTGCAGATAAATTGACCCCAAGTCTCCAACCCTATTGGTAGCTAGTACTACTACCTTGACCTGACACTAAGTGGTGTACCGCATTAGATTGCTATCTTGTGATATTTTATAGTTCTTGATAGACTAAAGTGAAGTAGTATTTTAGCTTTGTTGTGTGCCCAGGCTTTAAAATGTTCCTAGGTCCGCCAATGTGTATATACGTTCATCATGTTATGCCCAGGCTTGATTATAAATTTGCATCCAATACTTGTTTATTTATTAGTAACCGTTCATGATTTGTTCTCTCTTTCTTGATTGCCTCTAAATTTAGCAAAGGCAAGTGATGCTTATATTTTTCTATTACACTTTTTATTTTTAGTGTTATGGCTCGTCTCCCTTTAAATATGAGATATCGACGAAGGAATGTAGCAATTAGGAATCTTATGACTAGCATCATGCTTTTGTACTATCACGTGTGGTTAATTTTTGCATTAGCTTATAGAAGAAAGTGTTTGAAAATAGAACGGAGGATTAAAATTAGAGAGCTAAGAGGGCACAATTTGTATGAACTAATTAGTCAGAGCGACACAATGTGTATAAGTCAGCTTCGTATGGATAGGAGAACATTTAGCATATTGTGTGAGATGGTTCGAGATGTTGGTGGTCTAGAGGGTTCAAGAAATATGTCATTGGAGGAGATAGTGGCATCATTTCTCTACATACTATCTCATCACTTCAAGAACAGGATAGTAGGGAATTTTTTTTACCGGAGCCCAGAATCAGTTAGTAGAAACTTCAATGCATGTCTTCTAGCTGTTTTGAAGCTGCACCGACTTCTACTTAAGAAACCAGAACCTATACCTGAGGATTGCACAGATGGTAGATGGAAATATTTCAAGATAAATAGCTACTTAATAAAAATATGGTATTCACTAGCTGAAAATGTAATATTTGTAGAAGATACTAATATTATATCACAGTTGTTTATGTTGTAGAATTGTTTGGGTGCTCTAGATGATACACACGTAAAGGTAACTGCCCCAACTAACATGAAAGGAAGATATAGATCAAGGTTGAGTGATATAGATACAAATGTGTTAGGTGTATGTGCACCTCACATGCAGTTCATCTATGTACTACCTGGCTGGGAGGGTTCTGCACATGACGGTCGTGTGCTTAGGGATGCCATCACAAGGCCAAATGGGTTACGCGTCCCCGAAGACCAATATTACCTCGTTGATGCTGGATACACTAATGCGAGAGGATTTTTAGCTCCATACAGAGGTCAAAGGTACCACCTAGGTGGCTGGACAGCGCAAAACCCACCCAATAGTGCAGAGGAGTATTTTAACATGCTGCACGCTAAGGCCCGAAATATTGTAGAAAGGGGCTTTGGAAGACTCAAGGGAAGGTGGGCTATTTTGAGGTCCCAATCTTTTTATCCTATCAAAACCCAAGGAAGAATTATAATGGCATGTGCACTCTTACACAATCTTATATTGCACAAGATGTATTTTGACCCACTCGATAATGAAGACTACATAATGGAAGATACATGGGATATCGTGGAGGGAGAATTAGCTGAACCAGAATTTATTACATCTATCTCAACGAGTAATGAGTGGACCAATTTTCGGAATGTTCTTGCTCAAGAGCTATATAATAGCTATAGGGCTGCTAGGAATAGCTATAGGGCTGCTAGGAATCGTTGAGGTACAATACCTATGTTGGTTTTATTTAATCTTTTGCATTATGTAGCTTGGTTTTAATTCGTGATACGTTGTACATATGTGTTTTGTGTTAATTCTGTGGTTGACTCTTGCAGATATGGATTCTTTGGGTAGCTCAAGTGTGTCACGTGGAAGGGGCAGGAATAAACGGACGTGGACTTCTACTGAGGATAATGAGCTGATTAAAGCATTGTATGATTTGTCTTTAGATCCAAGATGGAAAGGAGAAGGTGCTTTCAAGAATGGTTACTCTACAGTGATAGAGAAGATACTTGCTGAGAAGTGCCCGGGTTGTGGTCTTACCGCAGTTCCACATATTGAGTCACGAGTTAGGCACTTTAGGAAAAAATATGGGGCAATTGAAGTAATGCTATCAAGAAGTGGTTTTACATGGGATGGAAACAGGCATATGATTCAGTGCGAGAAGGCACAATATGATGCACACTGTAAGGTAAATCCCTCACCTACTAATGAGCGACCTAGTTGTTCTTTACTTCATTTTCTATTATGAAATCACATCAGTAGTTTTGTGTTGTAAATTGATATTGTGTTTTAAACTTGTAGATCAACAAAGAAGCCAAAGGATTGTATGGTGTTTCATTTCCTTACTTTGAGAAGTTGTGTGCTATCTATAGCAAGGATATAGCAACCGGGGAAGGTGCTGAAGGTTTTGATGAGGCTGTGACAAATTTGGATATTGAAATAGATGCCGAGGAAAGGGAGAGGGGCGAAGAGGATAGGATGTCCAGAGAGACTCCAAGACGATCTGTTGACTCACAGAGCCACTCGTTGGATACATCAAGCAGTTCTAAGAGGCCAAGAAAGGTTGCTGGACATAGAAAGGCACAGCAAACTGATCCAATTGTTATTATGCTTGAAGATGTCAACAATCAGCTTAATGCTGTGTCACAACATGTGGGAACAATGGCAGCTGTAGCGGAGCGTGAAGCTACACTTCATGAGAAGGCGCTGCATGAAGATCCTAACCAAAAGCTGAAAGAGAAGGCTATCAGTGAATTGCACAAGCTTGGCTTTGCCGGAAGTGACATAGTAGATGCAGCAATAATCTTTGCAAAAGCACCGGAGCAGATGCAAATGATGATGGCACTTCCAGATATTCTGAGGAGGGAGTATGTGCTGAAGATGTTGAAAAGTAAGATGATTTCTCATTTGATTTTATATGCCTTTTCTTGCTATGAAACCCCTCATGTGTGTGCTTATAAATGTTCTATTTTCTGGTAGATGAGGCTGGTAGATGATGCAAAGTAGAACATGAGAAATTGACAAGGAAGCTTAATTAGGTATATGTGCCCTTCTACTATCTTTATGCTAGCTTATACATGTGCGTTTATTTATTGGCAGAGATGAGATATTGACAAGGAATGCTTTTATTTATTTCCATCTCTATTTTGGCATTATATATGATCTATTTTGGCATTATATAGATGAGATGTTGCACCTGTTCTTTCATCTCCAACATGTCCACTGAACTATTTTGGCATTATATATGATCTAATCTGTATGTGTAATATCTTATGTGCTTCCAGATCTGGGTTACATGTTAGATATAACCCTCTCTCGAAAAAAAGAATGATAGTGTGTGTGTGCGTGTGTACGTGCATCAGCATATTTTACATAATCAAATGTCTACAATCTTGATTATTCTGCGTCGTTATTTGGGTTTCTTCCTCCATTGTTTAACTGGTGTTGTTGTTCATTGTCACATGAGAGAAAGAGTCGAGGGGAGGTTGATTTTGAAGGAAGTGGTGCTAATGAGAACTATGAACAGCTCTATCGATGGCTAAATATTTGATGTCTGAATTTGTATCGATTGCTAAATCCTTCAACTCTCATGTTATATTTATTTTCAGGTGTGGTCAAATTATGATAAAGAGATGAATTTGCACTTGATGTATGTAAACCTATTTTTAATATTATCCGCTGGTTAGTCAAGCACTTGTGAACTGTGAAAATTATTCTATCAAACCTGGCAATTTTTAAGCATTTTCTAGTGGTCCAGTGTGATTTTTGAGGTGGAAATCTGTCATTTTGAAGCTGTCTTACGAGACAACCTGGTACTATTAGTCAACTTGCTCAACCAAACGCTGATAAGGGAACTATTTCCGTTACCGAGCCGAACCAAACAAATCTGTCATTTTCCCATTCCAATGCAGGTACCTCCCTTAAATTGATACCATTACCATTTACGTTACCAAAGTTGAACCAAACAGCTTCTTAGTGGGCTTGACATGAGCCTCTTATAGTTTACCGAGCAGACTTACAAGTACTAGTAATAATGTAAAACTACCCTAAAAAGAAGTAAAACTACGACCTGGGCTGAGGCCCCTGGTTCGCTAGGACCCAGTGTGGACGCACTGTTTGTCCGGCCTATGGGCTGGCCCTGACTGCAGCATCACTACAGGAATTGACGGAGATGCTAATTGACAACTCAACCTCCTTGGACGTCCGTACACACTGCTCCCTCGCCTAGACTCCATGGCTGCCAACGCGATGCCCCAGTGAGCGCCTCCACGCCCGACGAGGGTCCGCCATTCCGGCCACGCCCACGCACCCTCGAACCAACAGGCTGGTTTGCTTTGTCATGGGTACAAGTGATAAAGAAAAGACGCCGAACAGAAGGATTTTACACGACTCTCAGACTGATTGATTCGAACCTGGTTTGGGGAAAGACACGACTCTCGCACCGATTGACGACGAACGTGGTCCGTTTCGCAACAGAAACACGCGGTGCGCGCGGGCCTGGGGATCAGGGGGCGTGCGGTTGGGGGAAAAGCGACGCGACGGGACGCGGCCGATCCGGCGGGCGTGCGCAGCACGTTCAGCTCCGTGAGCTCCCGCGGGTTTCTCTCCGTCAGCTCCGGCGGGTATACAACTGATCAACAGCCGTACCACACCGGGTCGGCATTCAGCAGTTTCACCTCTTCAGCATTCAGCATATCTTTTACTCTCTCCGGCACGAATTAGTGTTCGCACGCGCTATAGAAACATAATTTTACAAACAAACCTATTTATTTTCAAAACGTTATGTTACGTTCCCGATGTATTCTCAATCCTCAATACAGATACAGATGAACTAGGGTTCTACAATTTGGGGGACTGAGAGAGAAAGGGGATTCGAGAGACAGAGCCGTGCCAATACAGTTCACCTATTCCACACCCTCTTCCGTGATGCTTCTCCCCTCTTAACGCCTCGCCGTACGTGCTTCTCCTTTAGGTGGACTAGGCCTCATTGGTAGCGTGAATTGGGCCTTCGGGTACGTGCTCCCCTCCTTGGCTTGGGCCCATCGATTCCCTCCTGAGCTGCTGGTGTCGAAGCCGTGGTAGGAAGCGTGTCGGTGTCACGGTACGTGACACGTTACAAATTGATGTATATTCAAAATCCAAATTTTCAAATCCCAGCGTCCGTCCGCCCACGATCTCCAGCGGCTGCGCGTGATCCTTGGCCGGCCGTCCGCCCACAATCTCCAACGGCCGCGCGCGATCCCTAGCCGGCACGATCCCCGGGGGCGGCCACGATCCCAGAGCCTGTGATCTCCGGCGGCCGCACGATCCCCAGCGGGAGGCGACCCTGATCCCCAGCGCTGATACTTTCGATCCGGATTACGAATGTAGTATAGCATTTTTTTCCTAGTAGACCTAGGTTATCGAATCCTCGGGAAGCGAATGCACAGTGAAGTTACTTTAACGGACCTTCGGGAATTTTAGAATTCCTTTTATGTTTTTACCAGACCAATATCTTGCGTCTTTTTGTTGTTGTCAATGATGGAGAGAGAGGGCCTAGGGCGTTCGGTTTCACCTGTAGCTGTGCAAAACATCTGATGAGAATAAAAATAGAAATAAAGTATGCATGTACTTGTCAGAACAAGATAAATTATATGTGGGCAGTGCATCTATAATTGCTATGGCCTCCGCAACCGCTTATAGCAATAACTTACTAATCTCATCCATAAAAGAAAGAGAACTAATGATATGCATAGTGATATCACTGTTAATCCCAAGCAAATCCCTCACATACAGCCGTTGTAGATCAGTCATCACTCATACTCCCTATACCTTGTTCAACCCTCGGGGTCTTGGGTACCTAACAAGTCTTTGGATTGAGGCAAGAGAGGATACAATAATCATCATGTCATACAAACTAATACACGATCCCATCCATGATAAATAACATGCACAATTGCTACATGGCTAGGCCGAAGCCCTTAGTCCAAGAAGAATTACTCACACATAGAGATAAGATCAACAATCACAAACATTGTAATGAAAAGCATAAGATTGATAGCAATAGTCTTACAATGTCGCCAATCAGAGAAGAGATCTTCTATTACAAGTGGTGAAATATGGTTATAGAGATGGAGAAGGGTTTAGAGATCTGGAGGCGGCTGGTGATCTGTGGCAGAGACTTTTTGGCAAGGTCTAGCTTGTTTTCTCGTCGCCCGAGGCTTCTTTATATAGGGGTCCCTTTATGAAAGTTGTTCTGTTTGATCTAACGGTGGTGGCGCCAACTATATGACCGGAGCTATACGGCCGGAGTTTCTGCTCCGGTGGTATAGTTGGTCATTAAAGCGTCTGCCTCCATTGTACGGCTCCTGGTGTCTTGTGGTTGTTGGAAATCTTGTATCTTTAACTTTAATATAGTGATTCCCTCCTTTAAACGATATTACCTACGCAGGAAAAATATAAAAGAAAGGATTGCATACCCCTCTGGATTTTAGCATTAGTGGCAGGGTTTAGAGAGATATTTCATCAAGAATATGATTAATATCTAGTTTAAATGTAGACGTACATGGTTATATTTCAGAGCCATCAAGCGCCTGTGATCTTCGGCGGCCGCACGCGATCCCCGACGACCGCGATTCTAGGCAGGCACGATCCCCGGCGAGAGGCGGCCGCGATCTCCGGCGGCTGCGTGCGATCCCTGGCAGGCACGATCCCTGGCGGGAGGCGGCCGCGATCCCAGTGCCAGTCCTCGTGGGAGGAGGAGGCCTGTCGAGCTCCAGCTCCCCATTGTCGTCCTCGGGAGAGGCAGAGCACCGTCGCCTTTGGGGGAGGAGGAGGCTGATTCAGCTCCGGTGTCCTTCGTCGTCATCGTCATCCTCCTCCGCCTCGAGCTCTATCGTCGGCCTCCCCGCCGGCAGCTCCCTCGAGCTCCCTTCGCCGCTCTGCTGGCCGGCCTACTCCGTGGCCGTTCCAGGCCTGATCACCAGCCTCTCGACAGGCATCGTCGCACCCTGACATGAACGCCGCTCTTCAACCTCCATTAAGTATTATGCAGTCCCTGCTTCAGTTCTGGTGGCATCTTCTGCATAAGCTCCATTCTCAATGTCCTGTAAAGCATCCTGTAAAACAATGATGTTGTTGGAGTTTTAATGTCATGTAGAACATTCTGCAATAAGCTCCATTCTCAGTTGTCCATGGAATTAATGCAACATTTGATTGCTTAGCACATCGTTGCAACCAAGATGTATCTAGCATGTTCAACAGAGTACAAAAATATTTCTCAAGTAATCGTTGAATGCAAACATTGTCACCTTCTTGAGACAGCGTGTGCGCTGATGATCGTTGCCTCTCTTCCGCCCCATTTCCGTCTGAAGCTGTCTCCACCTCCGCTTATCTCATCAACATTCAGCCATCGGCTGCCTTACAGGGTGGTATTCCTCAGGAGCATCTTTCTAACTGTTCTCTTGATTATTCGGTGCTTCGGTTGTTCGGGTGTGTTTGCTATGTTCTTCTTGCTCCTCGCGAGGTGTGTTTTTCTCGGATACTATGATGAGCATAAGGGTTATCGGTGTTGGGATCCTACTGCTTGTCATATGTGCATTTCTCGGGATGTGACCTTCGATGGGTCTCGTCCATTCTATCCACGTCCATCTTCCTCGAGTTTCTCTATGGAGGACATATCTTTTCTTGCCTTCCCTGATACACCTCCCCTTGTGCCTCAAATTCCTACTCCTTTGAGTCCTATTGCTTATGATTCTACGCTTTCTTCCCCCATAGCTCCGTCTCCCCCTTTGTCCGCTTCTCCCTCGTTGCCATATTCTCCACCTTCCTCCTCGATATCCACCATATATTCACCATCTTCGGTGTTTCTGCCTCATTCATTTTTTTCCTTTCTACTATTCTCGTCGTCCATGGGTTCTCGATGATTCTACTGTTGGGACATCTACCTCTGATGTGTCATCTTCCTCCTCTCAGCCTACTTACGATCTTCGTGCTCGGCCTAGTCCCCCACCTGATCGCTATTACCCTGACCACTTTGGTCTTTCTATTATCCTTGAGCCGACCTCTTATCGAGATGATGTTTCCCACCCCGAGCGGAAACTTGTGATTGTCGAGGAGATTGCTGCGCTTGAGCAGACTTGAACGCGGGATTTGGTTTCTCCCCCTCCCCACATTTGGCCCATCACGTGCAAGTGGGTATATAAGGTTAAGACTCGCTCTGATGGTTCTCCTGAGCTCTATAAAGCGTGTCTTGTGGCTCATGGCTTTCAACAGGAGCAGGGCCGTGACTATGATGAGACTTTCGCCCTTGTGGCTCACATGACCAATGTTTGCACTCTGCTCGACGTGGCCTATGTCACTACAGGAATGGACAGCTTCGCCGACGGCCGCTAGCTACGCCGACGGCCGCTAGCTACGCCGACGGTCAAAAGTCGGGGCCGTTGGCGTAGCCATCGCCCAGGCCAGCTCCGCCCGGTGGCCGTCGGCGTAGGCCCAGCTACGCTAAGGGCAGCCGTCGGACCAGCTACGCCGAGGGCGGCCATCGGCGTACAAAAGCCCTCGGCGTAACCAGGCCCACGTCCGCCGGCCCGTGACGGTGTCATAGCTACGCCGACGGCCACCCTCGGCGTAGCTATGGATGTTTGCTTTCCTCTTGCCTGGTTTTCCTGTTGGGGCTACGCCGAGCGTGGCCGTCGGCGTAGCTCCTTCTAATTTTTTTTGCATTTTATTTGTGCTTATTTATTATAACCAATTATTTAAACATTGTCTATATTTTCTTAATTGGAGGGATTCTTATCGTGAGAATAGCTGTCTCCACGCCCACATGAATTGACGTTGCGAAACATCATATTTAGCATCCACAATCAAGATATTAGTTATCTTATTCAAGTTCTCGACATAGTTTTCTACTACAAATTCGATAATATCACTAATACATCTCGCTCAATCAAACTGGACACCGATGATAGGTTACTGAGCTGCGGGCGGTGGACACCCAGAGAGAAGGAACCATCACACGATCATAGCTCGGGTGCGATTGCTGAAGAACCTGCCATGTATTGGAGAACCTGACCTCCAACACATACATATAGCGGCGAATGTGCTCGTCCTTCTCCCTGACACGCCTCCGTACCACCTCCTCGGGGGCCGGCTCCCTCTAAACCGCTCCTGGACCATGCGACCTCCACCAAAGAAGCTCCGGGTCGACAACGGGACCCGGATTCCTCACCAAGCTATGGTCCCCGGAAGGTAGCACCTCCTAGTGCCAGCCCGGCGGAGCCCAGGCTCGGACATCCCCAGCCCCGATGGAGCCTAGCAGTCCTCCGCGTTGCTGCTGAGTTGAGGACGAGCACGTAGGTTGGGCATCCTAAAGTATGCATTTGAACGAAAGAACAAATTTCTAAGTGTGGTTGCTCTGAAAAGCATCTAATTAACCAAAAAGGGCTTGGAGATTACCTGTGGGAGGCGATGGCGGGAGGCCTCGGGTGGCGGCGTCTTCGAGCCGGTGAGGGTCTCTGGGTGGCGGCGGCTTCGGGCGGGCGGTGGCTGATACGTCCATTTTGCATCACTATTCTATGTCATAATGCATTGTTATTCATTGATATATTTCGTATTGAGAGGTGATACTTATGTTATTTCATCTGTTTTTGCATGGTTGATGACTTTTGGAGCATGGACCACTGCGGTTAGGATTCTGATGGAAAATGTGCTGTTTGGAGGCAAAATTCACAAAGATCAGAAAATCCGGGAAAATATACGGAAAATCCTATTTTTCTAGAAGACGAAGGCTGCCAGAAGAGGGAGTGGAGATGGGCCACAGGGGGCCCACACCACCCCCTGGCCTGGGCCACCCTAGGCCACGCCACCAGGTGGTGTGGCCACCCTGGCCCACCTATGGATCTCCCCTCTGGCGTATATATTCCTCTCGAAACCCTAAGACTCGGAGAGCGACCATAGAAAGATTCCGCCGCCTCTGTGGGGCGGAAAACACTGAGAGAGAAAGATCTCTCCGGCAGACAGATTTCTGCCGGGGGAATTCCTTCCCGGAGAGGGGAGATCATCGCCATCAACACCACCATCAAGCTGAACTTCATCGGGATCATCATCATCATCACCACCATCATCAGCATCAGCACCCTCATCACCATCTCCATATTGCTGTAACAATTGAGTTGAATCTTGCATTAGTTCTTAGGGGAAACTTTCCCGGTGTTGATTACTCTTTGTAGTTGATGCTATTGAGTGAACCGTTGAATTATTGTTTATGTTTAGATTGTTATACATCATTATTCCATCTCTGATCATGATCCATATGATGTCTTGTGAGTAGTTCGTCTTGTTCTTGAGGACATGAGAGCAGTCATGTTGTTAGTAGTGGAGTTGCGTTGAGAAAGATTCAATAGTTTGATATTTAAGTTGTGGTGTAGTTCTTCTAGTGGTGTCATGTGAACGTCGACTACATGACACTTCACCTATATGGGCCTAGGGGAATGCATTGTGTAGTTGGCTACTAATCGTAGGGGTTGCCCGAGTGATAGAAACCTGAACCCCCGTTAGGAAACCATTGCACAAGGGACGTAAGGGTCTTAGAGTTTAAAGTTGTGGTTAGGTTTCTACCTTAATTACTTTCTTGTACTTACGGATGTTTGCAAGGGGTATAATCACAAGTATGTATTAGTCCTAGGAAGGTCGGTACATTAGCACAGGTTCACCCACACAACACTTAGCAAGCTAAAGAAGATTAATCAACTACATGAAGCGAAAGCATTTGACAGTCTTCCCATGTGTCCTCAAGAACGTTTGGTCATCTTAAGTAATACAACCGGCTTGTCCTTTGCTGAATAAAGGATTGGTCCACTTGCTGCATTTATTCTTATTGTCTTTTGTTTACACGTACCTCGTTTACTTGCATTATCAAAAACCCCTAAAAATCCGTTTGCTAAGTATTTGCAGAGAATTCCTGATCCATACCACTCGTCAGCACCTTCTGCTCCTTGTTGGGTTCGACACTCTTACTTATCGAAAATACTGCGATACACCCCCTATACTTGTGGGTCATCAAGACTATTTTCTGGCGCCGTTGCCGGGGAGTGAAGCACTATTGGAGAGTGGAACTGGTAAAGGAAACTTCTACTGTTAGTATTGTTTACTTCTGTTAGTTGCTTTATTTTCATTATGGATAATTCGCTGAGTTTCTTATTTGGTAATGCTACTACCACTACTAAGGTAGTAGATGAACCACCACCTGCTGAGAATGATGCTTTCAAAATACCTACAAGAATTATTGATCGTGTTATGGATAACTACTATGTTGGGGATGGAACTGTCCATCCCAGTGATCATTTGCTCTTTATACACGAATTATGCGGGTTGTTCAAGTGTGCAGGTATTACTATAGATCAAGTCAAGAAGAAGTTATTTTCATTATCACTGAAAGGAAGAGCTGAGGAATGGTATAAGCTGCTGAAGAATGGTCAAGCTCTGGAATGGGAGGAAATAGCGCCTCTCTTTTATTCAAAGTTTTATCCTCCTAGTGAGATTCATAAAGATCGGAATCAAATATACAACTTTTGGCCTCTTGATGGAGAGAGTACAACTCAAGCTTGGGGGAGATTGAAGTTACTAATGCTCAAATGTCCCATTCATGAGCTCCCCAACAATATTATTATCAATAACTTTTATGCAAGGCTTTCTCTTCATGATAAGGATTTATTGGATGCTTCTTGTGCTGGATCATTCACTCGCATGGAATAAGAAGCTAAATGGGATCTTCTGGACCGTATTCAAGATAATGCTGAAGCTTGGGAGAATGACAAAGGTAGAAAGTCAGGTATAAATTACAATTATGAATGCATTGAATATTTTATGAGAACTGATGACTTTCAAAATATTAAAAATGCTTATGGTCTAGACTCTCAAGCTATTGCTTCTTATTTTAAGGCTTTTGCTTCCTACATTGAAGTGCCTAAAAAGAAGCGAATAAGTATCATGAACCTTATAAAGACGTTGCTAAGCGTGTTCCTATAAGAAATACTGAAGTTTATACTGCTAATCATGTTTTACCCGAACCTTACATTGAGAAAATGCCTTTCCTAGTTAAGATGAAGGAACATTCTATGATAGCTAGTATGGTTGATGAAAGTATAAGAAAAGCTGTTGAACCCGATAAACAAATGGTTGATGAACCTATAATACCAAATGTGAAAGACTTTGTTACTAAATATGAAGAAGAGGGACACAATATCCTTTCTAAGGATACCTCTAATATTGTTTCACAAAGTAGTGTTATGAGAGCTAGTATTCCTGTGTTTTCTGTTAGAATAAGTGATCATTGTTACGATGGCCCTTGTGATAGTTATATTGATAAGTTTATGCATGATACTGAAAGTTACTATGAGAGAGGGAAAAGTGTTCTTATGCATCTCAATAATATCAAGTTTCCTCGTTTTAAGCTGAAAGTTTTTATGTTGCACTTCTTTTGCCTTCCCATGCTAGTAGCCTCTAGTTTCAACAACTTGTTTGTTTACAAAATTCCCTTGCATAGGAAGTGGGTTAGAATTACATGTGTGTATTTTTGCTTCTTAATGCTCTCTTTCACTTCAATTCATATTCTTATGTGAGTATCATCAAAATTATCGTGCCCATCTTAATGGCTATAAAGAAAGAGCTTTTTGGGAGATAACCCAGTTTATTTCTGCTTTCGGTTTGTTTTTGTTTCTTTGAGTCTTTTAAGTTATTACTTCGGTAATAACCGCTCCTTATCTGTTTTGTTTGGTTTTTGTCTCAAGATCAACCTCTTATGAGAGAGAAGTAATATTTGGGGAAGTTGCTATCCCGAAACAGATTTTTGTGCTTCACCGTAAAAATTCGTTAGAGATCTCTGTAGGTCGGATTGAGCTGTAATTTTTTGTGCTTCTGCCCCAGGTTGTTATTTAACTTTCGTTAGTTTTTCACTTTTTGATTTGAGCAACAGAAGATGAATAGACACGCAAGTCTTAACAGAATTAAAGACAACCATTAGGCTCATGCCGGTTGCCATATTACAACAAGGATCATTGCATACATCAAATACAATCACAATCACATGATGGCCATATCACATCACAAAACCCCTGCAAAAACGAGTTAGACGCCTCTAATTTTCTTTGCATGTTTTACGTGGCTTGGGGCTTTCGAATAAGAACGGATCTTACCTACAAACATGAACCACAACGTTGATACAAGTGTTGTCAGATGCTCATTGTAAATTGAATCTTAATTATGGTGGGAGAGACAGACACCCGCAGAGCCACTTGTGCAAAGCAAGTTGCACGTCAAGCGTGGAGCAAGTCTCATGTGCGATGACATGTAATGTTAGCCCGAGCCACTTCATCCCACCATGCCGCAAGATGCAAAGTACACGCTAAGACACCGTTAACAAAAGCATCAACGCCCACAAAAACATTGTGTTCTACTCGTGCAACAGATCTACGCATAGATACGGCTCTGATACCACTGATGGGTTCGTAGCATGGAAAACAAAAAATTTCTACCGCAAGAACGAACAAAACCCAGATCTAATCTAGATAAAAGCCAAGATCTAATCTATTAGACATGAGCAACGAGATAGATAGGAACTAACCCTCGTAGATCCGAAAGCGTTAACGAGATTAGATCTCGTGGTTGATGTAGTCGATCACTTGCCGATCTCAAGATCGAGTGGACGATCCTTCCGGCGTCACGTTCCAGCAGCGCTCCCGCAGTCGGTCAAGTTCACGATCCTTCCGGCGCCACGTTTCGGCAGCGCTTTCGCAGTAGGTCACACGTGCGGAGTCGAAGCAGACCTTCCTCTCCCCGTTCCAGCGAGCAGCGGAGGTAGTAGATCTTCTCCACGGAATCCCAGCAACACGACGGCGTGGTGGTGGTGGTGGAGTAGAGAATTCTGCAGGGCTTCACCTATGCCTGTGCAGAAGAAAGGTGGAGGAGAGAGGCGGCAGAGATTGGGAGTTATGGGAGCAGGGGTGGAGGGGGCGCCCCTGCCCCTCTATTTAAGGGGGGTGAGGCGCCATGGGAGGGGGAGTCCTTGTAGGACTCCCCTTCCTCTAGGCCGGCGGATTGGGGAGTGGGGGGAGGAGTCCTCCTCCCCCACGACTCCTAGTCTTGACCCACCAGGACTCCTTGATCCCTTCCTTGGTTTTCAAGCAAACTCCAAGAAACCTTCCAGAACATTCTGGAACATTCCGAAACCTTCTAGAACCCTCATACAAATACTCCGGAACATTTCCTAACTCAGAAAATGATCTCCAATATATGAATCTTATTCTCCGGACCATTCCGGATCTCCTCGTGATGTCCCGGATCCATTCCGAGACTCCGAACAACATTCGGTCTCCAACGCACATTCCATATCTACTTAAAACAACTTCAAACCTTAAGTGTGTCACCCTACGGTTCGTGAATATGTAGACATGACAGAGACACATCTCCTATCAATAACCATCAGCGGGACCTGGAGATCCATAATGGCTCCCACATACTCAACGATGACTTCGTGATCGATTGAACCATTTACATACGAAACCAATTCCCTTTGTCACGCGATACTATACTTATCCGAGGTTTGATCGTCGGCATCTCCATACCTAGTTCTACCTCGTTACTGATAAGTTCTCTTTACTCGTTCCGTTATATGTCATCCCTTGTGACCCAGTCACATGCTTGCAAGCTAACTAGATGACATTCCACCGAGAGGGCCCAGAGCATATCTATCCGTCATATGGATGGACAAATCCCAATCTTGGTCTATGTGCTTCAACACATACTTTCAGAATACCTAATGACACTTTTATGACCACCCGGTTACGAAGCGGTGTTTGATGTCATCAAAGTACCCATCCGGTGATGGTGATTAACACAACCTCATGGTCGAAGGATTAGGTTACTATGCTTTTAAAAGCTTACAGCAATACGAACTTAATGACTTGATCTTATGCTACGCTTACTATGGGTGTGTGTCCATCACATCATTCTCCTAATGATATAACCTTGTTATTAATCACATCCTAATGTCCATGATCAGGAAACCATGATCATCAATTAATCAACAAGCTAGTTCAACAAGAGGCTTACTAGGGACTCTTTTATGTTTACAAATATTAGTGTTTCCTAATAATACAATTATAGCATGGGATGTAAACATTTATCATAAACATAAAGATATAATAATAACCACTTTATTATTACCTCTTGGGCATATCTCCAAAAGATTATACCCCTTGCAAACATCCGTAACTACAAGAAAGTAATTAAGGTAGAAACCTAACCACAACTTTAAACTCTAAGACCCTTACGTCCCTTGTGCAATGGTTTCCTAATGGGGGTTTAGGTTTCTATCACTCCGGCAACCCCTACGATTAGTAGCCAAATACACAATGCATTCCCCTAGGCCCATATAGGTGAAGTGTTATGTAGTCGACGTTCACATGACACCACTAGAAGAAGTACACCACAACTTAAATATCAAACTATTGAATCTTTCTCAACACAATTCCACTACTAACAACATGACTTCTCCGAGTCTTAGGGTTTCGGGAGGAATATATATGCTAGAGGGGAGAGCAAGAGGTGGGCCAGGGCGGCCACACCACCTGGTGGCGTGGCCTAGGGTGACCCACGCCAGGGGGTGGTGTGGGGCCCCTGTGGCCCATCTCCACTCCCTCTTATGGCAGCCTTCGTCTTCTGGAAAAATAGGATTTTCCATATATTTTCCCGGATTTTCTGATCTTCACGAATTTTGCCTCCAAACAACACCTTTTCCATAAGAATCCTGACTGCAGCGGTCCATGCTCCAAAAGTCATCAACCATGCAAAAACAAATGAAATAACATAAGTATCACCTCTTAATATGAAATATATCAATGAATAACAGTGAATTATGACATAGAATAGTGATGCAAAATGGACGTATCAACTCCCCCCAAGCTTAGACTTCGCTTGTCCCCAAGCGAAATTGAGCTCAATAAACATGACCTCAGGTTTATGGAGTGAAGAGTCGATAAAAGAATACGGACAAGAAGCATCACATTCATCAATACATAGATCATAATAGAAGACAACTCACTATTATATAACTTAACTTGTAATAGGTAAAGGAAACACAATAAAGGTACATAAAGTAAATCATAATTGGTAATGGCAAACTTAGCTCTTGGTCGAAGAATAGTTGATAATTTGCTGGAGTTCACAAATAACTGATTTTTAATGATAGCTTTTCAAAGTAGTAATCACCAAGATAAGAGCAATGTGCAAAACAAGGAACATAAGAAATATGATTAAATAAATCATCATATGAATGAATGAAACACAACAACTCAAAATACTTGCTGAGATAGAAAGGAATAGGTTTATTGACTCAACTGAAAAGTAAAAGAAGGGCCCTTCGCAGAGGGAAGCAGGGATTTCAAGTTTCAAAAAGAGCTCCCAAAAATTATGGTACTTATTAGCTTTCAGCTCTCATTGCCCCTATCATAGGCATCTTTAGGTGATTAAGGTTAAAGTGATCAAATATGAGGATTTGCTTGACAAGTTGTAAATTGCGAATCTCATGTCCCTTGAATACGAGGGTCGCTCCTCATGCTACTCAAGTTTAGTCACCGGTAAGTTCTTGTCATCGTAAGCATATGTGTATCATAGAGAACCGCCAACGGGGTACCCCTTGCCCGATGATATGGAAGAATCCCCATATCAAAATGACAAGGCAAGAAGACAATAAGCATCTCAGCAATCTTCTTATTTACCATGGGAATATGGTGCTTTTTTCTCTCTTTCCTCTTTTCATAATATCTCTTTTTTTCTCTTTTTTCTCAATATCAGACTCTTTTTTTATAAGAAGAATGCTTCATAGACAACTCATTATGGTTACACTGCAGGTATCCACCATGTCAGCATGGATTAGACCAGCGGCCCAGGTGTTTCTCTAACACACATGCATAACTCCATGGACTTACAAGCTCCCCTTTCATTTCACATCGACGACATCCATAGACAAAAGAACATGATATCAACTAGGTACAAAGTACCAGTGCAATGTTGAAAGCGTTCACCATGACAGCATGGTTCTGCTAATTCACAACTTAAAAAGCGCAAGCATATGCGCAACATAGGTGAGCACAATGGTCAAGTTATTAAATGCAAGAAAGTAAAGTGTGCCATCAAGTTCATGAGAGCTTTAATCACTACTTTTCACATAACAAGTTTAACTTGGAATAGCAATAATGCTAGTAGGTAGGTACGGTGGACACAAATGGCATAGGTTTTAGTTTTGAGGATTGGATGCATGAGAAGTAATCCCTCTTAGTACAGGTTTTTGGCTAGCAAGGCTGGGTAGCAAGTATAAGAGTTGAAGAAAACAAACAAACATACAAGTGATAAAAACAAACATGCAATCTTCCTTGGAAGCACAAAAGATCTTAACTAGAGAATACTAGACTTATGAGCAAATCAAGAAAGAAAGATGATGACATTATTTTTCTTTAGAGTACTTCTCCTGCTCGGGGTCTTGGAGATCCTCCTCCATAGGCTCCTTCCCTTTATCCTTGGCGGACATCATTGTGCTTCTAAACTTTCAAAAATAGTTCCTGGCAGAAACAGATCGAAACAAAAACACGATGAAAACACAATATACGAACCTCGGGGGATCCGAGGGATTATATATTACGAAGTTTCAGAACAAAAGGAAGGTACTGGGAGAAAACGAGTCAGAGGCAGAGTCCGGAGTGGCCACACCATCTGGTGGCATGGCCAGGGGTGGGCCCACGCCACAAGGTGGTGTGAGCCACCCTGGCTCCGTTTCCGTCGCTCTTTCGTTTCGTAGCTTTCCTTATTGACTAAAAACTGCAAAAATATAGTTGGATAGTATTTTCGCGGAACTTTTCTTACCAGAACAGTTACCTATTTGAAAACGGACTCAGCAGGTCTCTGAATTTGGTATCTAGTAGATTCTTCTACAGTCTCTACTTGAATAACATTAATATCTTCATCTTCATACACTCATTACTTGAGTTATAAAACCTTTCACTTCCTTATTACACCGTTATCTCCACTACCTAGAAATTTCTTTCACACAAAACTTCACACAATTCTCATTAGCAACATTAGTATAAGTGGAGTGATAAACCCTTTTGAGTCCAACTTCAACTGAAAACCATCAAAACATAAGCTACTATAGCAACTCCTTCCGAAAACCCAAAAAGAATTCAAAAAGGAAATCGATTAAAGAAGCAAATACAAGAGTGGCAAAATCTGTCAAAACAGACCAGAAGGTAAAGATCAATTTTTTCGAAAATATTCTGTTGCTCAAATCAAAAAGTGCAAAACTAACGAAAGTTAAATAACAACCTGGGGCAGAAGCACAAAAAATTACAGCTCAATCCGACCTACAGAGATCTCTAACGAATTTTTACGGTGAAGCACAAAAATCTGTTTCGGGATAGCAACTTCCCCAAATATTACTTCTCTCTCATAAGAGGTTGATCTTGAGACAAAAACCAAACAAAACAGATAAGGAGCGGTTATTACCGAAGTAATAACTTAAAAGACTCAAAGAAACAAAAACAAACCGAAAGCAGAAATAAACTGGGTTATCTCCCAAAAAGCTCTTTCTTTATAGCCATTAAGATGGGCACGATAATTTTGATGATACTCACATAAGAATATGAATTGAAGTGAAAGAGAGCATTAAGAAGCAAAAATACACACATTTAATTCTAACCCACTTCCTATGCAAGGGAATTTTGTAAACAAACAAGTTGTTGAAACTAGAGGCTACTAGCATGGGAAGGCAAAAGAAGTGCAACATAAAAACTTTCAGCTTAAAACGAGGAAACTTGATATTATTGAGATGCATAAGAACACTTTTCCCTCTCTCATAGTAACTTTCAGTATCATGCATAAACTTATCAATATAACTATCACAAGGGCCATCGTAACAATGATCACTTATTCTAACAGAAAACACAGGAATACTAGCTCTCATAACACTACTTTGTGAAACAATATTAGAGGTATCCTTAGAAAGGATATTGTGTCCCTCTTCTTCATATTTAGTAACAAAGTCTTTCACATTTGGTATTATAGGTTCATCAACCATTTGTTTATCGGGTTCAACAGCTTTTCTTATACTTTCATCAACCATACTAGCTATCATAGAATGTTCCTTCATCTTAACTAGGAAAGGCATTTTCTCAATGTAAGGTTCGGGTAAAACATGATTAGCAGTATAAACTTCAGTATTTCTTATAGGAACACGCTTAGCAACGTCTTTATAAGGTTCATGATACTTATTCGCTTCTTTTTAGGCACTTCAATGTAGGAAGCAAAAGCCTTAAAATAAGAAGCAATAGCTTGAGAGTCTAGACCATAAGCATTTTTAATATTTTGAAAGTCATCAGTTCTCATAAAATATTCAATGCATTCATAATTGTAATTTATACCTGACTTTCTACCTTTGTCATTCTCCCAAGCTTCAGCATTATCTTGAATACGGTCCAGAAGATCCCATTTAGCTTCTTATTCCATGCGAGTGAATGATCCAGCACAAGAAGCATCCAATAAATCCTTATCATGAAGAGAAAGCCTTGCATAAAAGTTATTGATAATAATATTGTTGGGGAGCTCATGAATGGGACATTTGAGCATTAGTAACTTCAATCTCCCCCAAGCTTGAGTTGTACTCTCTCCATCAAGAGGCCAAAAGTTGTATATTTGATTCCGATCTTTATGAATCTCACTAGGAGGATAAAACTTTGAATAAAAGAGAGGCGCTATTTCCTCCCATTCCAGAGCTTGACCATTCTTCAGCAGCTTATACCATTCCTCAGCTCTTCCTTTCAGTGATAATGAAAATAACTTCTTCTTGACTTGATCTATAGTAATACCTGCACACTTGAACAACCCGCATAATTCGTGTATAAAGAGCAAATGATCACTGGGATGGACAGTTCCATCCCCAACATAGTAGTTATCCATAACACGATCAATAATTCTTGTAGGTATTTTGAAAGCATCATTCTCAGCAGTGGTGGTTCATCTACTACCTTAGTAGTGGTAGTAGCATTACCAAATAAGAAACTCAGCGAATTATCCATAACGAAAATAAAGCAACTAACAGAAGTAAACAATACTAACAGTAGAAGTTTCCTTTACCAGTTCCACTCTCCAATAGTGCTTCACTCCCCGGCAACGGCGCCAGAAAATAGTCTTGATGACCCACAAGTATAGGGGGTGTATCGCAGTATTTTCGATAAGTAAGAGTGTCGAACCCAACAAGGAGCAGAAGGTGCTGACGAGTGGTATGGATCAGGAATTCTCTGCAAATACTTAGCAAACGGATTTTTAGGGGGTTTTGATAATGCAAGTAAACGAGGTACGTGTAAACAAAAGACAATAAGAATAAATGCAGCAAGTGGACCAATCCTTTATTCAGCAAAGGACAAGCCGGTTGTATTACTTAAGATGACCAAACGTTCTCGAGGACACATGGGAAGACTGTCAAATGCTTTCGCTTCATGTAGTTGATTAATCTTCTTTAGCTTGCTAAGTGTTGTGTGGGTGAACCTGTGCTAATGTACCGACCTTCCTAGGACTAATACATACTTGTGATTATACCCCTTGCAAACATCCGTAAGTACAAGAAAGTAATTAAGGTAGAAACCTAACCACAACTTTAAAGTCTAAGACCCTTACGTCCCTTGTGCAATGGTTTCCTAACGGGGGTTCAGGTTTTTGTCACTCCGGCAACCCCTACGATTGGTAGACAAATACACAATGCATTCCCCTAGGCCCATATAGGTAAAGTGTCATGTAGTCGATGTTCACATGACACCACTAGAAGAAGTACACCACAACTTAAATATCAAACTATTGAATCTTTCTCAACACAATTCCACTACTAACAACATGACTTCTCCCATGTCCTCAAGAACAAAAGGAACTACTCACAAGACATCATATGGATCATGATCAGAGATGGAATAATGATGTATAACAATCTGAACATAAACAATAATTCAATGGTTCACTCAATAGCATCAACTACAAAGAGTAATCAACACCGGGAAAGTTTCCCCTAAGAACTAATGCAAGATTCAACCCAATTGTTACAGCAATATGGAGATGGTGGTGAGGGTGCTGATGGTGATGATGGTGGTGGTGATGATGATGATCCCGATGAAGCCTAGCTTGATGGTGGTGTTGATGGCGACGATCTCCCCTTTCCAGGAAGGAATTCCCCTGGCAGAATTATGTCTGCCGGAGAGATCTTTCTCTCTCGTTGTTTTCCGCCCCGCAGAGGCGGCGAAATCTTTCTGTGGTCGCTCTCCGAGTCTTAGGGTTTCGTGAGGAATATATACGCCAGAGGGGAGAGCTAGAGGTGGGCCAGGGTGGCCACACCACCTGGTGGCGTGGCCTAGGGTGGCCCAGGCCAGGGGGTGGTGTGGCCCCCCTGTGGCCCATCTCCACTCCCTCTTTTGGCAGCCTTCGTCTTCTGAAAAAATAGGATTTTCCGTATATTTTCCCGGATTTTCTGATCTTCGCGAATTTTGCCTCCAAACAGCACCTTTTCCATAAGAATCCTGACTGCAGCGGTCCATGCTCCAAAAGTCATCAGCCATGCAAAAACACATGAAATAACATAAGTATCACCTCTTAATATGAAATATATCAATGAATAACAGTGAATTATGACATAGAATAGTGATGCAAAATGGACGTATCAGCTCTCCATGTACATATGTCCTAAACAAACCAAAACAAGGAGAGAGGTCCACCGGGCTACCCTCGTACGGAGAAAGCTATAGGGGTAGACGATCCAGGGCCCTCGGTCTAGGGTTTCGCCAGAGGAAGACCGCCAGAGCGTCGTAATCACATGAAAACTTGCATGTGCCCCTAGGATATGTGTGTGAGAGTGGTGCAAGGTTGGTAGCTGCCATGTGTAGGCCACAGGTGTGACCCCATTCCCGGACATGTGTTAACACTTAGTAAAATCCTGGATGTGTACGTGGAAACTCCCGCCGTGTCACAACCAGGGCCTTAGAATGTGGCAAAGTTGGCCCAACCTTTGCTCTTCATGTACATATGTCCTCAAAAAACCAAAACAAATAGAGAGGTCCATCGGGCTACCCTCGTACGAAGATAGCTATAGGGGTAGACGATCTGGGGGCCTCGGTCTAGGGTTTCACCGGAGGAAGACCATCGGAGCATCGGAATCACATGAAAACTTGCATGTGCCCCTAGTATATGTGTGTGAGAGTGGTGCAAGGTTGTTAGGTGCCATGTGTAGGCCCCAGGTGTGACCCCTTCCCGGACATGCGTTAACACTTAGTAAAATCCTGGATCTGTACGTGAAAACTCCCGCCGCATCACAACCGGGGACTAGAATGTGGCAAACTTGACCCAACCTTGGCTCTCCATGTACATATGTCCTAAACAAACCAAAACAAGTAGAGAGTCCACCGGGTTACCCTCATACGGAGAAAGCTATAGGGGTAGACGATCCGGGTCCCTCGGTCTAGGGTTTTGCTGGAGGAAGACCGTCGGAGTGTCAGAATCACATGAAAACTTGCATGTGCCCCTAGGATATGTGTGTGAGAGTGGTGCAAGGTTGGTAGGTGCCATGTGTAGGCCCTACATGTGACCCCCTTCCTGGACATGCGTTAACACTTAGTAAAATTGTGGATCTGTACGTGGAAACTCCCGCCGTGTCACAACCAGGGCCTTAGAATGTGGCAAAGTTGGCCCAACCTTTGCTATCCATGTACATATGTCCTAAACAAACCAAAACAATTAGACAGGTCCACCGGGTTACCCTTGTACGGAGATAGCTATAGGGGTAGACGATCCGGGGTCCCTAGGGTTTCGTCGGAGGAAGACCACCAGAGCGTCGGAATCACATGAAAACTTGCATGTGCCCCTAGGATATGTGTGTGAGAGTGGTGTAAGGTTGTTAGGTGCCAGGTGTAGGCCCCAGGTGTGACCCCCTTCCCGGACATGCGTTAACACTTAGTAAAAATCCTGTATTTGTACGTGGAAACTTCCGCCGCGTCACAACCGGGGCCTAGAATGTGGCAAAGGTTACCCAACCTTGGCTCTCCGTGTACATATGTCCTAAACAAACAAAAACAAGTAGAGAGGTCCACCAGGCTACCCTCGTATGGAGAAATCTATAGGGGTAGATGATCCGGGACCCTCGGTCTAGGATTTCACTGGAGGAAGACCGACGGAGCGTCGAAATCACATGAAAACTTGCATGTGCCCCTAGGATATGTGTGTGAGAGTGGTTCATGGTTGTTAGGTGCCAGGTGTAGGCCCCAGGTGTGACCCCCTTCCCGGACATGCGTTAACACTTAGCAAAATCCTAGATCTGTACGTGGAAACTCCCGCCGCGTCACAACCAGGGCCTAGAATGTGGCAAAGTTGGCCCAAACTTTGCTCTCCATGTACATATGTCCTAAACAAACCAAAACAAGTAGAGAGGTCCACCGGGCTACCCTCGTACGGAGAAAGCTATAGGGGTAGACGATCCGGGAGGCCCAGTCTAGGGTTTCGCTGGAGGAAGACCGCCGGAGCATCGGAATCACATAAAAACTTTCATGTGTCTGATACATTGCAAATGTATCTATAATTTTTGATGTTCCATGCTTGGTTTTATCTACTTTCTTGTGTTTTGTCCACACATTGGAGTACTTTTCATATGATTTCTTGGACTAACCTATTAACAAGATGCCACAGTGCTAGTTGCCTATTTTCTGCTGTTTTTGGTTCCAGGAAAGTCAGAAAATCAATATTCTCGGAATTGGACGGGACAAAAGACAAAGTTCCTATTTTACCGGAAGACTCACGGAGCCAGAATACGAGACGGAGGAGGGCCAGGGCCTGGCCACACCCCCTAGGCACGGGTACTCCCAGGCCACGCCAGGGCATGGTGTGGGCCCCCTGGCCGGCCACCGACCTTGCCTCTCTCGCCCATAAGAGCCTCCTGATACCAAAACCCTAAAGAGTCAAGCCTCCAGCCACGAAAAGTTCCGCAGCGCCGCCGCCACCGAAGGGGAGATTCGGGGGATAGAAAGTCTCTGTTCCGGCACCCTGCCGGGACGGGGAAGTGCCCCCGGAGCCATCTCGATCGATCTCCACCACCATCTCCATCGCCGTTGCTAATTCCCGTGATGAGGAGGGAGTACTTCTCTCTCGAGGCTAAGGGTTCTACCGGTAGCTATGTGTTCATCTCTCTCTCTATGCATGATCATATTGTGATCATGAGCTTTGTAATCAATTAGATCTACCTTGCTACTCAAGTGCTTTAATCGATCTCTGCTCTCCCCATGTGTGTGAAAGTGACAGCGTGCACACCATGGTGGCACTTAGGCTAGAGATTAAAAATACTTGTCATGAGTTATATTTGGAGTTGGATGTATTTATGAAATTGTGGTGTTTGTTGGACTCATCTAGTACTCAAGGGTGACAGTGTGGGGTTTTCTAGATGGGAAAGGCTTACTTTGAGGTGTGCTGTTATAGCCCTACCATCGATTAGAATGTCCAACCGGAGAGTAGTTAAGAGTAGTATCATGAAGAAGAATATAATTATATGAGAGTGTTCACTAGTGAAAGTATGATCCCTAGGCCTTGTTACTAAGAATTGATACACCGTTTGCAATTAGATCTGTTACATGTTTGCTTGCTTCCATCTTTATTTCAGTTTGCCTTTAGTCTCTTCCACGCCATCAAGCTATTTTCTAGCACCATTATCTTTTATCCATACCACTTGTATTTCACTATCTCTTCGCCGAACTAGTGCACCTATACACCTGACAAGTGTATTGGGTGTGTTGGGGACACAAGAGACTTCTTGTATCTTGATTGCAGGGTTGCTTGAGAGGGGATACCTTTGACCACTTCCTCCCTGAGTTCGATAAACCTTGGGTAATCCACTTAAGGGAAAACTTGCTGCTGTTTTACAAACCTCTGCACTTGGAGGCCCAACAACTGTCTACAAGAATAGAAGTGCGTAGACATCAAGCTATTTTCTGGCGCCGTTGCCGGGGACTGAAGAACAAGAAGAATCTCCCACGTTAACCACGCGCCAGCAAAGTATTTTCTGGCGCCGTTGCCGGGGAGTTAAGGTAAAAGGTATTCACACCGGAGGATTAGAAGAACATCCCACAACAAACGCCTATTTTATGGCGTCGTTGCCGGGGAGGTAAGGTAAAAGGTACTCACATCCTCCGGTGTGAGTGCTCGAAGTTATTTCCTTTAGATTCTGCAATTTTGTATTTTTGTTTCTTGTTTTCACTAGTTAGGCTTAATGGAAAACAACAACAAAATTAGAGAGCTTTATAGTATTTATCTTGAGTTAGGACATGAAGTGTTTGAAGAGAAAATTAAAAAAACTATGGAACTTTATTTGCATGCTAATAGCAATGTTGTTAGTATGAATTCTTTGGACACCATTATTGCTAATGCTATGGAAAAGTCTATG
Source organism: Avena eriantha (assembly GCA_910589775.1). Lineage (NCBI taxonomy): Eukaryota > Viridiplantae > Streptophyta > Magnoliopsida > Poales > Poaceae > Avena > Avena eriantha. The sequence goes on from OU342745.1 coordinate 392,661,125, forward strand.
CTTGGGGAAGCTTGTTTCTATGAAAATGATCTTTTTAGTTCCCCAGCTTTGGGAGATAGCTATTCTATTGCTTATGATGATACCAAACCTCCAATATATGATGATTACAATGATGAATATGATATTTTCAGTCCACCTACTATTGAGGAGAAAATTAATTATGATTACAATATGCCTCCTATATTTGATGATTATGGTGATGAGAATAATAATGATAGCTATTTTGTTGAATTTGCTCCCACTTCAATTAATAAGAATAACTATGCTTATGTGGAGAGTAATAATGATTATATGCATGTGGCTCATGATAAGAATGTTTTATGTGATAGTTATATTGTTAATTTTATTCATGATGCTACTGAAAGTTATTATGAGAGAGGGAAACATGGTTTTATGTGTCTCAACAATATTAAGTTTCCCCTCTTTATGTTGAAAGTCTTGAAGTTGCACTTGTTTTGCTTTACTATGCTTGTCGCTTTGTTCTTTCATGACTTGTTTCTTTACAAGATTCCTATGCATAGGAAGTGGGTTAGACTTTGTGCTTTGAATTTGCTTCTTGATGCTCTCTTTTACTTCAATTTATATTTCTTATGTGAGCGTCTTCTCAAACTATCATGCCTAACTTAAAGGCATTAAAGAAAAGTACTTATTGGGAGATAACCCAAAAGTTTTAGATGAGTCTTGGAAGTTATTACCTCTGTAATAACCGCTCCTTATCCTTTTTATTTTATTTTTGTGCCAAGAGTAACCTCTAATGAGAGAGAAGTAATGATTGGGAAAGTTGATGTCCCGAAACAGATTTATGTGCTTCACCGTAAAAATTCGTGTAAAATCTCTGTACGTCCTTTGAGGTGTGAATGTTTGTGCTTCTGACCCAGGTTGTTCTCTAACTTTAGTTAGTTCAACACTTTTCGATTTGAGCAACAGAAGGTCTTCAGAAAAATTGGTTTTTACCTGCTGGTCTGTTTTGACAGATTTCTGCCATTATTTGCATTTGCCTCTTAATCTCTTTCTCTTTGAGTTATTTTTGATCATTTGAACTTTTTAAAGGTAGTTATACAGTAGCTAGTGTTTTAATGGAAGTTTATTGGTGTTCGAACTGAACCCAAATACTTATTATCTTGAGTGCCACCCCATGAAATATCCAAGAAGTACAAGCGCCAAAGCTTGGGGATGCCCAAGGCATCCCCCTCTTCATCAATAAAAATCCCAGGTTTCTTCCAAACGCTTCATTTTTATTGTTTCATGCACAGTTGTGTTGTTCTTGGAGCGTCTTCTTTTTCGTTTTCGTTTTGGTTTTTCGTTTGCTTGGTTTGCTTAGTTTGCTGAATAAATTGGTTGGACCCCCTCTTTCATACATTGGGTTGCAAATAGTTTGGTTTGGATTGGAAAAGAGTAGGAAATTCATGCTTATGTGGTAAAAAGAGCTCGTTTTTGACTGTGCCCTGTGCTCTATCATGCCATGCTTGATATTGTTTTGGCTTTATGCATAGTATTCTTTGTTGTAGCATGACTTGTTATAAACAATTGAGATTGCTTAATGTGCCTTGGATGAATCATGCGTTGTTTTAACATATTAAAGCATAGTATAGTGGTATTCTCCTTTGATGCTTTATTTGGGTTGACTTGGCGCATGCTCACACCATATTATGACTATCTCAAGTCACCATAGCCTTGATGATCCTTTAGTTTTCAACTTGTAGTATCACTTTATGCTTTGATCAATGATGTTTTGTCGCTCTGCATGATTATGGCCATTATTGCTCTCTTAGTGTGTCGCTCCCAGTCTTTTGCTAGCCTCCACAACCAAGTATGAGTTCCACCCATGCATCCAACTCCCTAAACCAAGTTATTACAAAGAGTCCACCATACCTACCTACTAGCTTATGCTATTCCAAGTATATTCATGCTTTTGTTTACCTTCCAAATTAAACTTTTTATGAGAAAACTAGTGATTAAAGCTCTCACGAACTTGATGGCACACTTTACTTTTCTTGCCCTTAATAAACTTGAACCATTGTGTTGTCTATGTTGTATATGCTTGCACATTTTTTTTGGGAATTAGCAGAACCATGCTATCATGGGGAATGCTTTCAACATTGCACGGGTACTTTGTACCTAGTTGATATCATGCTCTTTTGTCTATGGATGTCGTCGGTGTGAAATGAAAGGGGAGCTTGTAAGTCCATGGAGTTATGTATATGTGTTAGAGAAATGCCTGGGCCGCTGGTCTAATCCATGCTGACTTGGTGGAAACCTGCAGCGTAACCATAATGAGCTGTCTATGAAGCATTCTTCTTATAAAAAAAGAGTCCTATATTGAGAAAAAAGAGAAAAAGAAAAAAAGATTATGAAAAGAGGAAAGAGAGAAAAAAGCACCATATTCCCATGGTAAATAAGAAGATTGCTGAGGTGCTCGTTGTCTGCTTGCCTTGTCATTTTGATATGGGTATTCTTCCGTATCATCGGGCAACGTGTACCCTGTTGGCGGTTCTCTATGATACACATGTACTTACGATGACAAGAACTTACCGGTGACTAAACTTGAGTAGCATGAGGAGCGGCCCTCGTATTCAAGGGACATGAGATTTCTAACTTATACTTCGTCAAGCATGTACACCACAGTTTGTTCACTTTAACCTTAATCACTTCAAGATGCTTATGCTAGGGGCAATGAGAGCTGAAAGCTATAAGTACCATAATTTTTGGAAGCTCTTTATGAGACTTGAATCCCTACTTCCTTTTATAAAGGCCTTTCTTCCACCATTATATTGGGGTGACACCAATAAACTTATGTTACATGTTTGCTTGCTTCCATCTTTATTTCAGTTTGCCTTTAGTCTCTTCCACGCCATCAAGCTATTTTCTAGCACTTCCTCCCTGAGTCCAATAAACCTTGGGTAATCCACTTAAGGGAAAACTTGATGTTGTTCTACAAACCTCTGCACTTGGAGGCCCAACAACTGTCTACAAGAATAGAAGTGCGTAGACATCAGTGCCCCTAGGATATGTGTGTGAGAGTGGTGCAAGGTTGTTAGGTGCCAGGTGTAGGCCCCAGGTGTGACCCCCTTCCCGGACATGCGTTAACACTTAGTAAAATCCTAGATCAATACGTGGAAACTCCCGCCGCGTCACAACCGGGGCCTAGAATGTGGCAAAGTTGGACCAACCTTGGCTCTCCATGTACATATGTCCTAAACAAACCAAAACAAGTAGAGAGGTCCACCAGGCTACCCTCGTACGGAGAAAGCTATAGGGGTAGACGATCCGGGGACCCCGGTCTAGGGATTCGCCGGAGGAAGACCGCCGGAGCGTCGGAATCACATGAAACTTGCATGTGCCCCTAGGATGTGTGTGTGAGAGTGGTGCAAGGTTGTTAGGTGCCAGGTGTAGGCCCCAGGTGTGACCCCCTTCTCAGACATACATTAACACTTAGTAAAATCCTAGATCTGTACGTGGAAACTCCCGCTGCGTCACAACCGGGGCCTAGAATGTGGCAAAGTTGGCCCAACCTTGGCTCTCCATGTACATATGTCCTCAACAAACCAAAACAAGTAGAGAGGTCCACCGGGCTACCCTCGTACGGAGATAGCTATAGGGGTAGACGATCTGGGGCCCCCGGTCTAGGGTTTCGCCGGAGGAAGACCACCGGAGCATCGGCGTAGCCCTATGCGTATAGTCAGCTACGACGCTGACTAGATCGTGCGAAACTAAAAAAACTAAGCTACGCCGATGGTGGCCATCGGTGTAGCTCTAACCCTAGAAAACCCTAGCTATGCCGACGGTTGCTGTTGGCGTACCCTATCCGTATATTCAGCTACGACGCGGCCCACCCGGCCACTCGTCCATCCCCACTATCCTCGAGCCCGAGCCCGCCCCCGACCCCGCCGCCACCAACCGATGCTCCACGAGCTCGGGGCTGCCGCCGTCCTCTCAGCCCCAACCTCCTCCTCCTCCTCCCCCATCCCCCATTCCCGCCGTCAGCCCCTCCCTCCCCCGAGCCGCCACCACCCCCTCCCTCCCCTGAGCCACCGTCGCCACTGTCTCATCCCTCCCCCAAGCCACCGCTGCCACCACCCCCTCCCTCCTGCGATCCACCGCCGCCGCTAGCCCCTCCCTCCCCCAAGGCACCGCCGCTGGCAGCCCCTCCCTCTCCCTGCTGCCCCCACTACTCCGCCCCTTCCCAAGGCAGCAGCCCCTACCCCAAGGCACCACTGCACCGACCCCTCCCTCCCTGCCCCTAGCGCCGGCCCCTTCCTCCCTTCCCCTAGCTCTGGCCTCCCTCCACCGATCACGCACCCTCCCCCCATTGCATATTGTTAATTTTAGGTGTAGTTATTGAGGTGTATTGTTAGTATTGTTAGGTGTATTGTTAGGTGTAGTTAATTTTAGGTGTATTGTTAGATGTACTTAGTTATAGTTATTTAGGTGTATGGTTAGTATTATGTTAATTTTTAGATGTAATTATTGTATATTGTAGATGATACAATAATGAAACAATAATGGCATATGTGCATTTCGTTGAAAATATTAGTCTCTCATTGTAGATTAGAAAATAATGGCATTTGTGCCTTTATTTGTAGATGAGACAATAATGGCATTTGTTGGATATTTAACAATCTTTTCATGTTTTTTGCAGTTACCGGAGGCTGAGCGGGGGGAGTGTTTCAACAGCGGGGTCCCAGATCATCTTCGATGATTTGATCACGCTTCAAGGGTGACAATCCGTTCGCCTCTCTTGTACCTAGGTTTATTTTCGTGTTAGATCACCAAGTCAAGTCGTGTTACCTAGGCGTCTTCCCAACCGTAAGCGTTACGCGGATTAATATGCATTAGTGGTCTCGCATATTAATAACCGTAATGCTTACGGCTTTTATCGGGCAGTCGGTGGATTCATAGTTGGGTATGGTTCTCCCTAGCTCTACCTCGATCCGAGACAGGATTTCGGCAGCGCCTCCTCGTTGTTCTCTGGATGCACATTCTCTTGGCTTTTTGTCAAGACGTGTATCGGGAGAGCAGCGGGGAGGTGTTGCCGAAATTCTGCTCGGATCGGGGTAGAGCCAGGGAGAACTTACCCAATCTACGGATCCGGTGGATGGTTAGGACCCTCTTTTCCTATTAGACATGTAGGTTGATGCATGCGTAAAAATATGAAGCATTTAATCTCCTGTTTGATACAAAATGCTATATTTGTTGTTTGGTTCCCAACAAAGCAGAAGAGGATGGCTGATAATGGGTGGATGTATAGTGGCCGTATTAGTGTGACTAATAAAAGAGAAGAGTGGACACGAAACACTCATTTGTTAAATGAGTTAGCGCGTGTTTCGAAGGCAATCGTTCGGGCACTTTGTCCCTACGCTCATTGCAATAAGCATCATCGTCAGGTAAAGGATGAGATGTATAGACACCTTCTACAAACTGGGTACATGCCTCACTATTTCATGCAGGTCGACTTTGCTCGGTACAAACATGACAAAGGTGAGGTTTTGCGGCAGCGGCTCAATGACAATGAGCATGATGGGATTAGAAATTGGCTAGATGATCTCATCGATGCCGATGAGCCGGATTCGCCACCTCCATGGCATGAACCACCAGAACCGGAGGAACCGCCAGAACTGGAGGAACCGGAGCCAACCGCGAAGGCCTTCCTTGATATGATGGCAGCGGCTAAGAGGCCTCTATACGAGGGTGCAAAGATTTCTCAGCTCGATGCCATCTCTCAATGTCTAGCCGACAAATGCGACCACTCCGCCACCTGTGCTCACTTTGAAGCTAACCTGAGAACATGTGGTAACATGTTGCCCGAAGGGCATTGTCTGCCTAAAACCTTTCACGAAACAAAGAGACTTATGAACGAGCTCAACATGGATTACGAAAAGATAGACTAGTGTCCAAAAGGTTGCCTTTTGTTTTGGAAACAGTTTGCGGATGACAAGTACTGCTCCATTTGTGGGGCCTCTAGCTATGATGAGGTAAAGGGAAAAGATGGTCAGATGAGGAAGTCGAATGTTGCAACAAAGATTCTTCGGTATCTCCTATTCATAAAAAGAATCCAGTGGCTTTACTTGAGTGAGGAGGCTGCCAAATAGATGACGTGGCACAAGAAGGGGATGAGATACGAGGACGACCACAGACGGAAGAAGATTGGACATCCATCTGATGGTAAGGCATGGAAGAACTTCGATGACAAATACCCTCGATGGGCAGAAGAGGTTCGGAATGTCAGAATTGCGATAGCAACACATGGCTTCAACCCATATGGTTTGTCGATGGCCGCGTACAACTGCTGGCCGGTGTTTCTTATTCCGCTCAATCTCCCTCCCGGAGTATTAATGCAACGGAAGACCATGTTTCTGTCGCTTATCATTCCAGGGCCCGAGTACCCAGGGAAGAATTTGAGTGTCTACATGTAACCGATTGTGGATGATTTGAACCACTCCTGGATACATGAGACGTTGACATACGACCGATCATCAAAGAGAAACTTCTTGATGAAAGTTCAGTTGCAGTATACCATGCATGAGATGCCCGGGTACGCCCTAACATGCGGATGGTGTACAACTGGTAAGTGGCCATGCCCAGTGTGCAGGCACCGACTTGAGTTTCTTTGGCTAAAGTCAGGTCGTAAGTATGTTGTGTTTGACACGAATCGATAGTACCTCAAAAGAAATCATCCGTTCAGAGAAGACAGGAAGAACTTCAAGAAGGGAAAAGTTATGCATGATGTAAAAGAGGTACCAAAGTTCGATGGTGCAGCTGTTGATGCCGAGCTACATGCTCTCGTGCCGGCGGTGCCGGGAACTGGCCATCAATTTGCGGGATATGGTGTAACGCACAACTGGACTCACGTGGCAGCCTTAACGAATCTCGTGTATTACAAGGACCTCGAACTTCCCCATAACATCGATGTGATGCACACCGAAAAGAATGTCGGGGAGTCCCTTTTTCACACAGCCCTGAACATTCCTAGGAAGTCAAAGGATAATGTCAAGGCTAGAGTCGATGTTGAGAAGCTCTGTGATAGGAAGAGATTACACATGCAGCCTCCTACCGGCCGTCGAAAGAATTGGTTCAAGCCGCATGCCTACTTCTGCCTTGATAGTGTCCAAAAGAAGGAGGCATTCAGGTGGCTCAAATACGTCATGGTGTTCCCTGATGGTTATTGTTCGAATATAAGTAAGGGAGTCAATCTTTCGACAGGATAAGTCACCGGACTCAAGAGTCACGACTATCATATATGGATAGAGCGACTAATGCCGGTGATGGTTCGAGGGTATCTCCCCGAGAAAGTCTCGCGAGTGCTTGCGGAGTTGAGCCATTTCTTCCGCACGCTCTATGCTAAGTAGGTATGTCCCCTGGTTATTGAGAAGCTACGTGTTCAAGTGCCGCAGTTGCTATGCAATTTGGAGATTATCTTTCCGCCAGGCTTCTTTACTCCGATGGCGCATCTCATTGTGCACCTCGCGAACGAGGTACTCTTGGGTGGCCTGGTGCAATTTCGTTGGCAGTTTTGTATTGAGAGAGAGTTTAAGTATATTCGGAAGATAACTAGAAACAAAGCCAAGATTGAAGCATGCATAGCTGAGGAAACATGCCTTCGGGAGATGGCAGATGCCACGACAACCTACTGGCCTGATGATGTTCCCACTATGCATAACCCGGTCTCTCGTTACAATGTCGACCAGCCCAAGAATGACCCCAAGCTCGAACTATTCCAATTTCCCGGTGGCAAGGCCGATAAAGGACTAAAATATTGCTTGCCGAAGGAAGAGAAGGATTGCATAATGCTCTATGTGCTTATGAACATGAAGGACGTGGTCGATTTCATAAGGTAAAATGGTGAATAATTTACTTCTCGGTCTCGGTCTTGGTCTAATGCTTATTTTCTCCTCCTTAGTGAATTTACGGATGAACAGTGGTCGGGAACGATGGATCCCTCTCCCTTGGAGTTGGACATTCTACTTAAAGAGGGTGCTCCCGGAAATAAAAAAACTTTGTGTCCTAGTTCATGGAAAAAGTAATTTCTAACATGTCCCTCTTACCCTTATTATTCTACGTAACTAATATAATGAGCACAACAACTTTAAACTGTACTTGTAGGGAGCTGATCCCAATGTTGAGATGTCAGATGAGTTGAAATCTGTTTCCCAGGGTTTTAACCGTGACGTCATGAAGTATGAGAAGTATGATGTGAATGGGTTTCGCTTCCATACAGAGACGCACCAGAAGGGCCGATCGAATGCAAAAACGGTAAATACAGGGGTCTTCACCAGAGGAGTTGATACCCTTGATTACTATGGGAGGTTAGAGCATGTATACGAGCTGACCTTCAATCGTACGAACATACAAATCAATCTTGTTGTGTTCAAGTGCCACTAGTTCGACCCAAGGGGTGGACTGAGAAGTACCCCTTCCATTGGGTTAGTTGAAGTTAGGCCTTCAACCACCTATAGCGGAGCCGACGTCTTTGTTGTGGCTCACCAGGCCAACCAAGTTTATTATTTGCCCTACCCATGCCAGAAAGCCGAACTCAAGGGTTGGGAAGTCGTGTTCCAGGTATCGCCACATGGTAACCTACCGATTCCCTCCCAGGAAGATTACAACAACATTGACCCTGTAACATATGAGGGAATTTTCTATCAAGAGCAAGAGGACTTTGGGCACTTTGAGTTAGAACCTATTGATCTTGAGGACCTCGAGAACAATGCAGAAACTCGGGTGAGTCAGTGGTGGATCTACATGACATAAATATGCTCGAGAAGTTCCATGCGGAGAATGACAACGATGATGAGGCTCCAGCTTTCTACTCAAAAGATAGTGATAGTGAGAATGAGAATGGGAATGAGAACGAGAATGAGAATGATAGTGAGTATTTATTTTTCAATGCATTCTATTATTTTTTAATGCATTCTATTATGTCTTTGTGCTTGCTTGTTTTCTTAATGCATTCTATTATTTCTCAATGCATTCTATTATTTTTCAATGCATTTTACGATTAGTGTCTATATTTTATGTTGTCTTTGTGCTTAATTATTTTCTCTTACTCAATGCAGGTGATTGAACAATATGAGCAGTGGTAAGGCTAGCTCGTCGTCTTTGCTTAAGGCGCTGCAACAGCGCAAGAAAAATGCTACATGGAGTGGGAGACAACCAACTCCCAATCCGCGTTACCCAGATCTTGGTGGTGCTGGAGGAGGACGAGGTCGAGGAGGACGAGGTGGCGAGGGAGGAGGCGTGGACTTTGACCCACCACCCTCCGCTTCTGGCAACGTGGCTCCTGAGTTGTTCCTTATGGAGGAGGGGGAGGGGCCGTCTAGAGAGGAGGCGGAGGCGGAGTCTAGAGAGGAGGCGGAGGCGGAGTCTAGGGAGGAGGCGGACCCTACACGCGAGTTGGTGGTGCAGGGCCGCGGAAGAAATTGTGGAATCGTGGGGAATCGAAAGTCCATGACAAGAGGTTTGAGCCTCGGACCCAGGAGGCGAAAGCCCTTATTATTCCAGATGGCCTTGAGTAAGTGTACTAATTTGGAATTTTAAACATGTAACTTCTTGTTGGTGATAAATAATTTGGCATGTGTACTAATGTTTGATTATTATGCAGTAATTCGACATTTCCTATCGAGAGCAAGCCCCGCCTTCCTAATAGCATGGTTGGAGCTCTGATTATGAAGTTCTGGCTGGGTTGGTACACTTCCCCCGAGGGCATCAGGAGGCTAGCCACTACTTGGGTGGACTACCAGGCTACCATTATCCCGAGCTTTCCGACAGCTGCTGATGTTGTGATCACCAAGTTTTGGGTAAGACTAATTTCTCGAGTTTCATTCATAGTTGATGACCCCACCGTGCTAACTCATGACTCTCACAATTGTTTTATGCATGATTGAAGTGCTTTTATCGTGTGGACCAGGAGCAACAGGAAAAGGCGAACAGGACTTTGCTTGGGGCTTGTCTGAAGTTGACACCGCAGGTGTGGTACAACCAAAAGGTCACAGACGCTAGTCACTTCTGGGCTGAAAGGGGCGTGAGGGTCAAGAAGGAGGACATTGTCGGTAAAAATCCTAATCCTGACTACTCGATGACTCCGGAAGAGTACATGTCGGTGAGTAAAATGTCATGAGATTCTACATTGCTACTAAGTTGCCATTGCATTATGTGGAGTTGAGTATTGCATTTTCAGGTTATCCCTGAATGGGCTGAGCCGTATCGAGCCACATGGGAGGAGCTTATTAGGTCGAGGTGGCTCAGAGCAGACGAGGAGTTTGCAGCCTTGTCGAGGCGGAACGCGGATAACCAAGGCGATGGTGGAACACACTGCGCGGGAAACCGCAACTTTGACCGCTTCAAGGGGAAGATGGTATGTATACACATGGAACGCCCTGCATTTATTTCCCGTCATCGTCCTACTTGATACGCATAACATTTCTTTTCGCGACGCAGGTGGCCGAGGCACTACCCGGGGAGGTGATTCATGACGTCGCCGTTTATGAGAAGATGCGGCTCAAGAAGCCCGATCTCTCAAAGCCTCAGCTCTCGCTCCCCGTGTTCTTCGGCAATGCCCAGGAAGACTTGCAGAACTACATCACGATGGTGAAGGCTCGTCACCCGCATGTGGATGACCCCATTAATTCAGAGACCGATGAGGAGTCATTGCTCCTGTCATCGCACGGATTGGAGCATGGACGTCTCAAGATTCTTAATAAAAAGGTCAAGCCTACCCTCACCACAAGCTTCACGCGTCTCAAGGCTACCCACCCCACCAACAGACCCCTATCCCGCCTCGTGGCTAGCCTTGTCGATCCACCTACAGAGATGATGTAAGTTTCCTTATTTTCCCCATCTTGATGACTTTTGTTCATGCATGGTTAAGTGTTGACGAGATTCATTGTATTTGAAATTGTAGCATGAGTTCGAGGCAGCCTACGATGCCGCTCATGACGAATATGAGGTGGCCTTTCAGCAGCATCAGGCAGCGAGTATGGTCTACACGCAATACGTAAATGTAAGTTTGAACCTTTACTTTTGCAAAACATACAAGTCCCACTTTTCCTAGTTTGGTGCTCTAGGGCCTAACATCTAAACTATCTTGTAGGCGGTGATTGTGGCTATGCAAGCGGGACAGAGTGTTAATTTAGGGCCCATACCTCTCATGCCTGGGTCGGCACCATTCCTTCCATCGAGGGAAAGTTTCCGTCGGACATACTACGGATCATCACCGGTAAGTTCTTTGCCAAACCACCGGTTACCGCATTACTTTGCCTCGCAAGTTGCTAACATGTAGGGAACATGTAGGGGGCGGGACATTCCGAGAACGAGCACTTTGGTCATGCCTCGCCGGGTAGCCATCGGATGATCACACCCACCCACCCCGATGGTCCTTCGCCTGGTCGTTCTGCTGGTGGTGCTTCACCGACAACTCCCTCGTCTGGTGGTTCTTCTGCTGCTTCTACTGCGCGGCAATCTCATCGGGCGTCGCCTATTCTCACCAGGGGAGATCAGGGGTTCACCCCGTCTCCTCCACAATACCCGTCTCCTCCAGAGTAGTATGGATGTCGGCTTGTATACATCAAGGATATGATGATGTTTGAATGATGTTTGAATGAGGTATGAATGATATGATGATGCTTGAATGATGTATAAATGATGTTTGAATGATATGATGATGCTTGAATGATGTTAATAATTATTGATATTAAATATTGATGCTTTGGATGAGTTAATTGCTGTTAAATATTGATGTTAATAATTACTGTTGTCATTGCTGTGAAATTAAGCAGAAAAAATAAAAAAAGCTGGGTTGGTCTTACGCCGAGGGCCAGGCCATCGGCGTAGCTCCCTGCGTGTGACCAAATGGTCAGGGCTACGCCGAGGACTAGGCCGTCGGCGTAGGGCCGGGCCCGGGCGTAGCTCTGTGTGCTGTACGCGTGGCACGCGTACGCCGAGGGAGAAGCAGTCGGCGTAGCTCCGCGGCTGGGCGGTTCAGAGCTGGCACATGTCCAGCTACGCCAACGGCCAGGACGTCGGCATAGCGGCACGCCGTTACCTCATCGTCGAGCGACGTTGGGAGCTCTCCACCGACGCCTGTACGTCGACGGCTGCGGCGGGACCGTCGGTGTACACTACGCCGAGGGCTTTCGACCTACGCCAAGGAGGTGCGTCGCCGAGGAGCTACACCGAGGGTTTAGCAGGCTACGCTGACGGCTATCTGCCCTTGGCGTAGCTCTCGATTCCTGTAGTGTGTTCCCCAGTGGTCTGTGTCTCAGCTTGATGTGAAAAATGCTTTTCTTAATGGGAGCTGTGTGAGGAGGTCTATATGCAACCACCTCCTGGGTACTCTATCCCTGACGGCATGATCTACCGTCTTTAGTGCTCTCTCTATTTCCTTAAGAAAGCCCCTCGCACCTGGTTTCAGCGTTTCGCCTCCGTGGTCACTGTTGTGGTTTATTGCCCAACACCCATGACCCTGCTTTGTTTGTCCACACTTCTCCTCATGGTCGGACTCTTCTTCTTCTATATGTTGATGACATGATCATTACTAGCGACGACTCTGAGTACATTCCCTTTGTTAAGGCTCGTCTCCGTGAGTAGTTCCTTATGTCTAATCTTGGTCCTCTTCGCTACTTTCCTGTACTATCTCCTAGGAAAAGTATATTCAAGATCTGCTTGCTCGTGTTGCTCTTAGTGATGAGCGTACTGCTGATACTCCTATAGAGCTAAATGTTCACCTTTGTGCCTCTGATGGTGATCCCTTGATTAACCCGACACGCTATCCCCATCTGCTTGGGAGCCTTGTCTACCTTGCCGTTACTAGTTCAGATATCTCCTACCCTGTCCATATTCTGATTCGGTTCGTCTCTTCTCCCACTTCGGTCCACTACAGTCACCTTCTTCGTGTTCTACGATATCTTCGTGGAACGATCTCTCACCATATTTTCTTCCCTCGCTCTAGCTCCCTTTAGCTCCAGGCTTATTTAGATGCTATGTGGACGAGTGATCCGTCGGATCGCCGTTCACTCTCTGCTTACTGCGTGTTTCTTGGGGGTTATCTCATTGCTTGGAAGATGAAGAAACAAACTGCGGTTTCCTGCTCGAGTGTAGAGGCTGAGTTGTGAGCTATGGCTCTTTTGACCATGGAGGTGACGTGGTTACGTTGGTTACTGGAGAATTTCTGTGTTTCTGTTTCTACACCGACTCCTCTCTTGTCACATAGTACATGTGCTATCAGCATTGCGTGTGACCCAGTATTGGCGTTTGCCCCCCCCTATAGCATCCCAATTGTCTAACAATGGTAATGCTACTTGGTCTAGTAATATAATGGCTACTTCCTATATACATTTGTTGCATCATAATCATATCATGCTCATGTCATCATGCCACCTTGCATTTGAGCATCATATAAAACCCTTTTCCATTTGGTTCTTCTCTCATACACATTATTAATTGTATTTGGTTCTTGATACCTTGTATTTGAATCTTGATTAATGCTTGATGCCCAAATTGAATTGGGGGCATATCTTTTATTTCAACTCCACCACCTTTCTTTGTCACCATCTTATTATTACACCATCATAATTACCCATGGGCTTTCATTTATTTTTGGCATTTAATCTAGCTCATGTGGGTTAGTGTGGATCCAATCCCTTTTTCTTTTGCTTGGCCTTTCCTCCACATTTTGGTAATGCATGGGATCATGCCATGTTATAATATTATTGTTTTCACAAGAATAAAACATGGCATTAATTATTTATGCATGGGCCATGCAAGAGCACCATCACTTTTAGCCCATTTGCTTTTCTCTTTGTTTTAGTGGTCCTTTCTTTGTGGGATCATCTCTATCTCTCCACCATCCCCATGCTTCCAACAAAACCATGTCCCCCATCATGCATGATCAAGTGGGACCTTTTCCCATAAACCCCATCCCCCTCTCTCTTTCTTGAGTTTACCTTCACCTCACCTTGTGTTAAACTAAAACCCCCACCCCTTCATCTTGGCTTGTTCTCATAAGCATGTGCTTAAAACCTAAAAACTCTAAACCAAACCCTAACCCTAGCTCTTCTCTCTTGTCCTCTCCTTTCAAACCCTAACACACTAGCTCTAACCTACCTCCCTAACTAAACCTAACTACACCGGACCTTTCCTCCCCTTTTCTTTCTCCTTCCTGCCATGCAGGCCCCACCCCACTAGCTCTCTCTCTTCCTTGCCGAGGCTACCCCTCCATGCCATCCTAAAACCCTAACCCGAGCCTCCCTCTCTCCTTTCCTTTCTCTCTCCCTGTCGTGTTGGCCCCAGCCCGTGCCTGTCCCTCCTTGTCCTCGTGCTGGCCCACCTATCCATCCCTGCCCTGCCCTGGCTGCCCGCGGCAAGCACGTGAGAAGGAGGAGCAAAGGTGGCCGAGGCCACCTTTATCTCTACCCCACTCCCGCACGTCACGCCATCCCCCTTCCCTACCTACTCCCTCGCCTCACGTGCCCTGGCATCGCCAGATCCACCCCAGAGCCCCTGCCTTTCCCCTCCTTCTTCTTCACCGACGCCATCTGCTCTCACCGGTCACCGCCAGTACCACCGCTGTCTCCTCGTTCCAACCAGTAAGCGTGACGTGGAAGTGGTCGAGGAGGCCGAGAAGGGTCCCCTGCTTCACCCTGGACGCGCCAGCGAGGAGGAGGAGCCCCACTTCTGCCACAGTACCGCGACGCCGCCGAAACCCTAATCTCGCCGGCCGCCAGCCTCGTCGTCGCCCTGCTGCGCCCCAAGACGATCCGCCGCCGCCAACCACCCCGTGGTGAGTCCCTCTCCCGCCTAGACATCCTCCGCTTCGCCGTAGATCCTCTGCCTCGCCGGGCGTTTCACCGAACGCCCTCGGTGCGTCGTCGGCCACTGGCGTCTGCCGCCTCCGTGCCGCGCCACGCCTCACATAGCCGCCCAGCTACTCCCTGACAACAACCCCGACCTACCACAGCGGCTTCGCCCTCCGCACGCACACCCAGATCCCCGGTTCGAGTCCCCGTCCCGCGCTGCGCGCGCTGTCGCCGTCAGGTTCGTCAGAACACCGAGAAGAACAACAGTAGCCGTCGCCTTTTTGCACATACACCCCTACCTCTTTTGCCAGCTCAACCCGCGGTCCAGCCCGACCCCATCTGTCGGTGTCTGTGGTTTCTTTACAAAAAGGCACCCGCCTTTCTGCACACTTAACCCGCGGTCCAGCGCGTTCCCACCTGTCAGCCTCTGCGGGCTTAGCCGCTGTCACGTGGGCCCGTAGCCGCTGGCCCCGCCTGTCAATCGCAGCGGCTAGGTCAGACCGCAGTGAGAAAAACTTTTCCTGAGCGCGCATGTCCCAGTCAGCAGCTGACCCACCGTCAGCGACTGGGGCTGGGTCTGACTGAGTACAAAAAGGATTTCTGTATATCTGTTTTAATAAAACAATTTCTGTAATTGTTTAAATTTCAAATTCAAACCTGTTTTTGAATAACTTTTAAATTATAAATCCAAACAATACAAATAATATATGTTTTTGAATTAGAAAAATGTGAGGAATTCAAATATGCCATTCAAAATATTATTTAAGCACTTTAAAATTTCGAGATGATTAAAATTACAATAAAATGCCCTTTTCTTAATAAAATAATAACTTTAATTCTATAACTCCAAATTTGACAAATAATATGTCTAAATCGATCAGCGTGACGAGCCCGTTCTATCTATGCACTCCTTGTTCTCAATTAAAGCATGCATCATGCCATATTTATAAATCAGAATTGTTTATGACAATAAAACTTGGCTAAGTAATTAATAAAATGCTTTATTCTTGTAACCCACACCTCACCCTTGCCATGCTACATTAATGCCATGTAAATTGTGCATCATTCATCATGGCATGCTTGTTTGCTTGTCGCATTTTAATTCATATGCTTGTGCACTTTATTTATGTTGGTCCTTGTTTGTTTGGTTCTTCTTCGAATAGACGCCCAGCAGGAGAATTACCAGGAATCACAGGAGTACTACCCAGATCCATCTCTCTCTTCAACTGAGCTGCCAGGAAAGCACTACCACATGCTTGCATACATATAGTACCTATTGCCTCTATCTTATTCTTGCATCATTGAGTCGCGATTGCATTAAATTGAATCCCAAGTACTGCATAGTCTTTACTTTTAAACCCCACCGAAGCTTGTTCCTCCATCCCATGAGACATTACTACAGGAGTTGTTTGAGCCATGCGAGTCGTAGAAAAGCATGTGT
The DNA here is from genome assembly GCA_910589775.1 of Avena eriantha. NCBI lineage: Eukaryota > Viridiplantae > Streptophyta > Magnoliopsida > Poales > Poaceae > Avena > Avena eriantha. The sequence continues at coordinate 392,677,355 of OU342745.1, forward strand.
AGGGTATGTGAGTGTCTGATGAATAATGAGGTACCTAAACAACACAATTTGTGTAGTAATGGGATAACTAATGAAAGAGGCACCGGTGAGCAATATCTGCTATTTGGTTTTTCATGCTCACTTGTGTCCCGTAGGACCCCGAGTACTTGATTCCTATTCCTTGACTATTCGCACTATCCACATCCGGGAGGCCTTATGGACCCCCCTTAGCCAGAGCTTGATTCATTCTTATTTCGTGGGGCCACAAAGTAGTTTGGGGCTTTATTACTATTCTGTACTTATGCCATGTTTTACTGTTTTATTAAGATTGTGCGTGGAGCACCTGTACTGTTTTGGATGCGGAGTGTTTTCGCGGTATCGACAAGCCCAGTCACACTTTCGGGTTCCCAGTCGTTTACCGCCATTGACGCAAACCTTGGGTCCGTCTCGGAGCCGGCCAACTTCGTTGCGGGTAGCTTAATGGGGTGGCCCCCTGAAATATTTCGGAATCCTGTGATTGCTTTGTCGTGAATGCCTCGTTGGGTTTTGAGTTGGTTTTTCCGAGGTTGATCGAGTGTGTGTTGCTATTCGTGCACCCCTGCAGGGTAAATCTTTCTGAAAGCCGTGTCCGCGGTTATGGACGACTTGGAGCACAGTTTCTCGATCATAGACAAGTATAACTAAAGTACCGCTTTTAATCTGACTAAGTATTTGATTAGTAAATAGTGCAATACTCATGGAATGGTTAATAAAACTGCCAACGGATGGGGGTTGTTCGTCCGCTTCCTCGTTGGTAAGCAAGGAGGAGGATGGATCTGTTAATTATACTGTTATAACTGTTGTTCTTAATTCACGGACATCCGTCTATCTTTGGTTAGGCGGATGGTTAGAGAGTATCTATAGAATTGTTAGATATTATCTTTTGCTGCAATTGCGTCACCCCAGGTTGTGTCCCCTTTAGAGGCATAAAGACTTGCTGAGTACCCCTAGGGTCTCACACGATAAATTGTTTGATTCAGATGAACAGGTGTACTCGCAAGATGGATACTAGGTGGAGGAGACAGATGATGTTGGCAATGATCACTCGGTGTAGAGATTCCGGGAACGGGGATCCGTGAGATCTGTGGGCGGGATGTGTTTATTTATGTGGCATATTATGCCGATTTGCTTCTTATCCATACTCGGATCTTGTTTTCCGCTTCCGCCTGATACTCTGATGTGTGATGTATGAGGAGCTATCCTAAAATATTATCTCTATCTAGGATATTTGAATCTTGCCGTATGGCGTTGCTATATTTCTATTTCTTTTAGATGGAATGGCTCTAAGGACTGTTGTATGTGGCTTGCATACATACTCATTTGTGTATGTAGTTGATCCCTTCGCCTGCCGATTACGCCGCTCGTTCTTGTCCCGATGTTCTGAAAGTGGTTAGGACGGCCGAAAGGTCTACCGTGAGTGGCCCCGGGCCCCACCGTACTATTTTAACCACTTTCTCTCATCCAGGCATGTAACTAAGAGCGTAATTCATCGAGGTAGTTACAATTGGTATCAGAGCCATCCCGCCCTTCAGGGTCTCAGCCAAAATGGTTGTTGTCAGTCTAGCAAATATTTTGGTAGTTATGTATACTAGGGAAAAACAAAACGTGATAGTAGGACTGCTTCCATTTTTCTTCTTACCCACCCACCCACCCTTTTCTGGTAAGGAAGTGTAACGTTTTTAATCCTCTTCTAAAATTCAAACTAGAATTCACGTGTTCTGGGTTCCATAGTACCATAGGTTGTGTGTGTGTGTGTGTGAATTCCTTGCCTATCTGTTCCATCCAAATGTTATCACTATCTACCTTTTGTTTATCAACTGTTGGTACATTCCATACCGATAGGCCTTTGTAAACCGACGCGATCTATTCTGATTCGTTGTATACCGATGCGATCTATCTTACTCTTTGTTATCTGACGTTATCTTGTTGGGGTGTTCTTTTTCGTAGTTACCAATCTTTAGGTTCATCTTATGAAGAAGGTGTTGGGATGTGTGTTTTACTGATTCATGTGCGGAGTAATGATTTGAGTGCGGGATGGAGTCGCGACCATACCACTACTTTTATCATTGCTCTTGAATATTGAACTGGTAGAGTTACTAATCTTGATTCGTTAAGTGATTTTGCGCATATAGTGGTATTTTAATGCCGAAATTTGTGGAAAATTTTTCTTTGCTAGTTTGTGTACCACACTCCTTGTTCAGTCGTGTGCGTTATGCTTAATATCTTCTAGTTGCCTTGAACTTTGTTGATATTTTAATATCATCTTAGTGAATTGTATCCTTTAATCTTGGTTAATTCCATTTTGGTACTATTTTGGATTATTATTATTCTCCATTATAGTACTGACTTGTGTTTTATATCAATCACAGGATGGCACCACCACGCCGTTCTGAGGAGGACATACCACCTGAACTGGGGGCTGCTTTGGCAAGTATTGCAAATGCTTTGGGCACTATGCAGCAGAACCAGCAGCGCTTCGAGGAAAGCGTGAGGAGGAATGAGTTTGTTCCGCTACCTCCACCTCCCAAGCGAGGAGACATCAAGAGTTTTCTCAAGTTCAACCCACGCCAATTTGAGGTGTCTGATCAGCCACTTGATGCGGATGATTGGCTTCATGAAGTGTCAAGGTTGCTGATGACTGCGGATGTTCCCGAGCAAGAATGGGTCAAATGTGCCACTCACCTTCTGAAGGGAGATGCAGCTCTGTGGTGGGAAAATTACCTCAAGGCAGATCTGTCGGGTTTTCAGCCTACTTGGGAGCAATTCACTACTGCTTTCAAAGAGCAATATCTGTCAGAAATTGTCATGGAAAGGATGAAGGAAGTGTTTCTCAACCTCAAGCAGGGCACTGACAATGTCAACACCTACATCAGAAACTTCATGAACCTTTCTCGGTATGGTGGCGATGAGATCTCTGATGACAAGAAGAAGCAAAAGAGGTTTAGGCAAGGCCTCAATGCATCCATCAAATATGCAATCACTCATGCAAGGCCGGGGTCTTTTCTGGAACTCCAACACACAGCTCTGCAGGAAGAAGCAAGTAGGCAAGTGTTCGAGGAGTCAAAGAAACACAGCTGTGATACAGCAAGCTCTTCTGCTATGACAGCTCCTTCTAAGCGTCGTGTCTGGGTTCCTAACACCCCACCGTCGCTCCCGGCTCCACCAAGACCGTCAAGCTACGCGGCAAGGCCACCAAACTCCTCCACTGCGGCTCCCAGGGGCTACAACCACAACTACCCTGGAGTGCCTGGCGGAGTCCCTGGCTACGTTGCTCCACGTCCACCTGGTGCTTGCTTCACTTGTGGAAACACTGGGCATCAGCACTGGAATTGTCCAATGAACAACAAAGCTCTTCCACCACCACCTCCAAGACCTGCGGCAAGTTCTCCTATGGTTCGTGCACCTCCACCTCGGGCTCTCAACATCAACACCAAGGCTGGGTCTACGGTTGCTCGTGCCAACTGTGTCAACGTCGCTCAAGCTGAGCATGCACCTGGAGTTGTGATGGGTATGCTTCCTGTTAACTCAATTCCTGCTCGAGTTTTGTTTGATTCTGGCGCATCGCATTCTTTTGTTTCTCACAAGTTTGCAAATGAGAATGAGTTAGCAATGGATCCTCTCCCCAAGCGTTTAATGGTCCTTTCTCCTAGAGAAACAATGGCATCTTCTAAAATCAGCCATGGCAATCAAATTGAGATTGGTGGCTCTTCGTTTCCGGCTTCCTTAATTATTCTGGGCAATTCTGATATTGATGTTATCTTGGGCATGGATTGGTTAACAGCAAATGCAGCTGCGATTGATTGTGCTGAACGTTCGGTCTCTCTAAAAATTCCTGAAGGCCATATAGTCTATTCTCCAAGTCTGACTCCTGCAATTCAGCTTTACTCTTTGGCGGCTCTGAATGATGGTGCTATGGAAGGTATTCAGAGTGTTCCGGTAGTCTGTGAGTTCCCATATGTCTTTCCTGAAGAGTTGCCAGGTATGCCTCCAGATCGTGAGGTTGAGTTTGTCATTGAACTTGAACCTCGTACCGCTCCTATCTCCAAGCGGCCTTATAAAATGGGTCCTGCTGAGTTGGCTGAACTCAAACTTCAGTTGGATGAACAAGAGAAGTTGGGTTTCATTCAGCACAGTACTTCTTCTTGGGGTAGTCCAACCATCTTTATGAAGAAGCGAGACAAGACTAATAGACTTTGTGTTGACTATCGGGCACTCAATGCTAAAACAATCAAGAATAAATATCCCCTTCCGCGGATTAATGATCTCTTCGATCAGCTAGCTGGAGCTGTGGTATTCTCTAAGCTTGATTTGAGAAGTGGTTATCATCAAATCAAGATCCGCAAGGAAGATGTTCCTAAAACAGCTTTCACCACCCGCTATGGCCTATACGAGTACACGGTCATGTCTTTCGGTCTCACCAACGCACCTGCCACCTTCTCAAGGCTTATGAACTCGGTTTTCATGGAGTATCTTGATAAGTTCGTTGTGGTCTATCTGGATGACATTCTAGTCTATTCTAAGTCAAAGGAAGAACATGAAGAACACCTTCGGTGTGTCCTAAACAAACTTCGTGAGAACCGCCTGTATGCAAAGTTCTCCAAGTGTGAGTTTTGGCTGCCTCAAGTCACATACCTTGGTCACGTCATCTCTGCCAAGGGCATTGCCGTCAACCCAGAAACTATTAAGACAATTATGGACTGGCTTCCACCCATAAATGTCAAAGAAGTCCGGAGTTTCCTTGGTTTGGCTAGTTACTGCCGTCGCTTCGTTCAAAACTTCTCGAAGATTGCGAAGCCTCTTACCGATCTCCTCAAGAAAGGCAAGAAATACCTTTGGACTCCTGCATGTCAAGCAAGCTTTGAAACACTCAAAGAGAAGCTCACTTCTACACCAGTCTTGGTTCCTCCAGATACATCAAAGCCTTTCCAGATATTCTGTGACGCCTCATTGCAAGGATTGGGTGCGGTCCTTATGCAAGAAAAACAAGTTGTTGCTTATGCCTCTCGACAGTTGAAGACGCATGAGATCAACTATCCTACACATGACCTCGAACTCGCAGCAGTTGTCTTTGCTTTGAAAGTATGGAGGCATTACTTGCTTGGCAACCGTTGTGAGATCTTTTCTGATCACAAGAGTCTGAAGTATATCTTCACACAGCCTGATCTCAACCTTCGTCAGAGGAGGTGGATTGAAACAATCAATGATTTCGATTTAACCATCAACTACACTCCGGGCAAAGCTAATGTCATGGCCGATGCTCTCAGCCGAAAAGCTTATGTCAACAATCTCATGGTGGAAGAACAACAGCCTCTCTTGTGCGAGGAATTCCGCAAGCTCAACCTTGAAATTGTGGATCAAGGGTATCTTCTGAACCTTCTGGCAAGACCTCTCTTGGAAGAAAAAGTTTGCTCTATTCAACTTGGTGATCCTTATACTAAAAAGATCATCTCCAACATTCAGCTTCCGAAGTATGAGTCTTTCCACGTTGACGACCAAACCACTCTTTTCTTTGAACACCGGATGTTTGTTCCGAACTACCCGGGTTTAAGAGAGCAAGTTCTCAAGGAGGCGCATGATTCTGTTCTTTCTATACACCCTGGCAGCACTAAGATGTACATGGACTTAAAAACACAATATTGGTGGCCTGGATTGAAACGATATTGTGCCAAGTATGTCTCGGAGTGTGATGTCTGTCGCAGAGTTAAAGCTGTCCATCAGAAACCTTCCCATCTTCTACAGCCATTGAAGCCTCCGGAATGGAAATGGGAGAAAGTAGAGATGACCTTCATCACTGGTTTTCCAAGGTCGCAAAAGGGCAACAATGCAATCTTTGTTGTCATCGACAGGCTTTCTAAAGTAGCTCACTTCTTTCCAGTCAAGGAAACAATTTCTGCAATTCAGTTGGCTGAGCTCTATATCAATAGAATTGTCTCTCTGTATGGAGTTCCTCTTGAGATCAGTTCAGACCGTGGAAGCATCTTCACTTCCAAGTTCTGGGGAAGTTTCCAAAATGCTTTGGGAACAAAATTGAACTTCAGCACAGCTTACCACCCTCAGTCGCAAGGACAAGTTGAAAGGATCAATCAGATTCTGGAAGATATGCTCCGTGCTTGCGTTATCTCTTTCGGCATGAAGTGGGAAGAATGTCTTCCTTATGCTGAATTCTCTTACAACAACAGTTTCTAGAAAAGTCTAAAGATGGCACCATTTGAGGCTCTCTATGGTCGTAAATGCAGAACTCCGATTGGTTGGTCGGGCGCAGGTGAAAGAATATTGTTTGGTCCCGACATTGTAACTCAAGCGGAGGAGAAGGTTCACATCATTCTTGAAAATTTGAAGATTGCTCAAAGTCGCCAGAAGAGCAATTATGACAGAAAGCACTAGGACATGGAGTATGTTCCTGGTGATCTCGTTTACCTTCGTGTCACTCCCATGAGAGGCACGCACCGTTTTGGTATCAAAGGAAAACTGGCTCCTAGATACATCGGTCCTTTCAAAATTCATGGAAGAAGAGGAGAAGTTGCTTATGCTCTTGAGCTCCCTGAAAAACTCAAGGTCCATGATGTTTTCCATATCTCTCAACTCAAGAAGTGCTTCAAGGATCCCGACAGGACCGTGGACCATGAACTCATCAATCTACAAGAAGATATGTCTTATCAAGAACACCCCACAAAAATTCTAGAAGTCGCAGAAAGAAGGACTCGCAACAAGTCCATCAAGTTCTGCAAGGTGCAGTGGTCGCACCATTCCGTTGATGAAGCCACTTGGGAACGTGAAGATGAGCTCCGTGCCAAGTATCCTACCCTCTTCGAGTCTTCTTCTTCTTCCTAGAATCTCGGGGCGAGATTCCTGTTTAGTGGGCGAGAGTTGTAGCATCCCAATTGTCTAACAATGGTAATACTACTTGGTCTAGTAATATAATGGCTACTTCCTATATACATTTGTTGCATCATAATCATATCATGCTCATGTCATCATGCCACCTTGCATTTGAGCATCATATAAAACCCTTTTCCATTTGGTTCTTCTCTCATACACATTATTAATTGTATTTGGTTCTTGATACCTTGTATTTGAATCTTGATTAATGCTTGATGCCCAAATTGAGTTGGGGGCATATCTTTTATTTCAACTCCACCACCTTTCTTTGTCACCACCTTATTATTCCACCATCATAATTACCCATGGGCTTTCATTTATTTTTGGCATTTAATCTAGCTCATGTGGGTTAGTGTGGATCCAATCCCTTTTTCTTTTTCTTGGCCTTTACTCCACATTTTGGTAATGCATGGGATCATGCCATGTTATAATATTATTGTTTTCACAAGAATAAAACATGGCATTAATTATTTATGCAATGGGCCATGCAAGAGCACCATCACTTTTAGCCCATTTGATTTTCTCTTTGTTTTAGTGGTCCTTTCTTTGTGGGATCATCTCTATCTCTCCACCATCCCCATGCTTCCAACAAAACCATGTCCCCCATCATGCATGATCAAGTGGGACCTTTTCCCATAAACCCCATCCCCCTCTCTCTTTCTTGAGTTTACCTTCACCTCACCTTGTGTTAAACTAAAACCCCCACCCCTTCATCTTGGCTTGTTCTCATAAGCATGTGCTTAAAACCTAAAAACTCTAAACCAAACCCTAACCCTAGCTCTTCTCTCTTGTCCTCTCCTTTCAAACCCTAACATACTAGCTCTAACCTACCTCCCTAGCTAAACCTAACTACACCGGACATTCCCTCCCCCTTTCTTTCTCCTTCCTGCCATGCAGGCTCCACCCCACTAGCTCTCTCTCTCTTCCTTGCCGAGGCTACCCCTCCATGCCATCCTAAAACCCTAACCCGAGCCTCCCTCTCTCCTTTCCTTTCTCTCTCCCTGCCGTGTTGGCCCCAGCCCGCACTTGTCCCTCCTTGTCCTCGCGCTGGCCCACCTGTCCATCCCTGCTCTGCCCGGGCTGCCCGCGCCAAGCACATGAGAAGGAGGAGCAAAGGTGGCCTCGGCCACCTTTATTTCTACCCCACTCCCGCACGTCAGCCCATCCCCCTTCCCTACCTACTCCCTCACCTCACGCGCCCTGGCATCGCCAGATCCACCCCAGAGCCCCTGCCTTTCCCCTCCTTCTTCTTCACCGACGCCATCTCCTCTCGCCGGTCACCGCCAGTACCACCGCCGTCTCCTCGTTCCAACCAGCAAGCGTGACGTGGAAGTGGTCGAGGAGGCCGAGAAGGGTCCCCTGCTTCACCCTGGACGCGCCAGCGAGGAGGAGGAGCCCCACTTTTGCCGCAGTACTGCGACGCCGCCGAAACCCTAATCTCGCCGGCCGCCAGCCTCGTCGTCGCCCTGCTGCGCCCCAAGCCGATCCGTCGCCGCCAACCACCCCGCGGTGAGTCCCTCTCCCGCCTAGACATCCTCCGCTTCGTCGTAGATCCTCTGCCTCGCCGGGCGTTTCACCGAACGCCCTCGGTGCACCGTCGGCCGCTGGCGTCTGCCGCCTCCGTGCTGTGCCACGCCTCACATAGCCGCCCAGCTCCTCCTTGACAACAACCCCGACCTACCACAGCGGCTTCGCCCTCCGCGCGCACGCCCAGATCCCCGGTTCGAGTCCCTGTCCCGCGCCGTGCGTGCTGTCGCCGTCAGGTTCGTCAGAACACCGAGAAGAACAACAGTAGCCGTCGCCTTTTTGCACATACACCCCTACCTCTTTTGCCAGCTCAACTCGCGGTCCAGCCCGACCCCATCTATTGGTGTCTGTGGTTTCTTTACAAAAAGGCACCTGCCTTTCTGCACACTTAACCCGTGGTCCAGCGCGTTCCCACCTGTCAGCCTCTGCGGGCTTAACCGCTGTCACGTGGGCCCATAGCCGCTGGCCCCGCCTGTCAATCGCAGCGGCTAGGTCAAACCACGGTGAGAAAAACTTTTCCTGAGCGCGCGTGTCCCAGTCAGCAGCTGGCCCACCGTCAGCGACTGGGCTAGGTCTGACTGAGTACAAAAAGGATTTCTGTATATCTGTTTTAATAAAACAATTTCTGTAATTGTTTAAATTTCAAATTCAAACATGTTTTTAAATAACTTTTAAATTATAAATCCAAACAATACAAATAATATATGTTTTTGAATCAGAAAAATGTGAGGAATTCAAATATGCCATTCAAAATATTATTTAAGCACTTTAAAATTTCGAGATGATTAAAATTACAATAAAATGCCCTTTTCTTAATAAATTAATAACTTTAATTCTACAACTCCAAATTTGACAAATAATATGTCTAAATCGATCAGCGTGACGAGCCCGTTCTATATATGCACTCCTTGTTCTGAATTAAAGCATGCATCATGCCATATTTATAAATCAGAACTGTTTATGATAATAAAACTTGGCTAAGTAATTAATAAAATGCTTTATTCTTGTAACCCACACCTCACCCTTGCCATGCTATATTAATGTCATGTAAATTGTGCATCATTCATCATGGCATGCTCGTTTTCTTGTCGCATTTTAATTCATATGCTTGTGCACTTTATTTATGTTGGCTCTTGTTTGTTTGGTTCTTCTTCGAATAGACGCCCAGCAGGAGAATTACCAGGAATCACAGGAGTACTACCCAGATCCATCTCTCGCTTCAACTGAGCTGCCAGGAAAGCACTACCACATGCTTGCATACATATAGTACCTATTGCCTCTATCTTATTCTTGCATCATTGAGTCGCGAATGCATTAAATTGAATCCCAAGTACTGCATAGTCTTTACTTTTAAACCCCACCGAAGCTTGTTCCTCCATCCCATGAGCCATTACTACAGGAGTTGTTTGAGCCATGCGAGTCGTAGAAAAGCATGTGTAGGGTATGTGAGTGTCTGATGAATAATGAGGTACCTAAACAACACAATCTGTGTAGTAATGGGATAACTAATGAAAGAGGCACCGGTGAGCAATATCTGCTATTTGGTTTTTCATGCTCACTTGTGTCTCGTAGGACCCCGAGTACTTGATTCCTGTTCCTTGACTATTCGCACTATCCACATCCGGGAGGCCTTATGGACCCCCCTTAGCCAGAGCTTGATTCATTCTTATTTCGTGGGGCCACAAAGTAGTTTGGGGCTTTATTACTATTCTGTACTTATGCCATGTTTTACTATTTTATTAAGATTGTGCGTGGAGCACCTGTACTGTTTTGGATGCGGAGTGTTTTCGCGGTATCGACAAGACCAGTCACACTTTCGGGTTCCCAGTCGTTTACCGCCATTGACGCAAACCTTGGGTCCGTCTCGGAGCCGGCCAACTTCATTGCGGGTAGCTTAATGGGGTGGCCCCCTGAAATATTTCGGAATCCTGTGATTGCTTTGTCGTGAATGCCTCGTTGGGTTTTGAGTTTGTTTTTCCGAGGTTGATCGAGTGTGTGTTGCTATTCGTGCACCCCTGCAGGGTAAATCTTTCTGAAAGCCGTGTCCGCGGTTATGGACGACTTGGAGCACAGTTTCTCGATCATAGACAAGTATAACTAAAGTACCGCTTTTAATCTGACTAAGTATCTGATTAGTAAATAGTGCAATACTCATGGAATGGTTAATAAAACTGCCAACGGATAGGGGTTGTTCGTCCGCTTCCTCGTTGGTAAGCGAGGAGGAGGATGGATCTGTTAATTATACTGTTATAATTGTTGTTCTTAATTCACGGACATCCGTCTATCTTTGGTTAGGCGGATGGTTAGCGTGTATCTATAGAATTGTTAGATATTATCTTTTACTGCAATTGCGTCACCCCAGGTTGTGTCCCCTTTAGAGGCATAAAGACTTGCTGAGTACCCCTAGGGTCTCACACGATAAATTGTTTGATTCAGATGAACAGGTGTACTCGCAAGATGGATACTAGGTGGAGGAGACAGATGATGTTGGCAACAATCACTCGGTGTAGAGATTCCGGGAACGGGGATCCGTGAGATCTGTGGGCAGGATGTGTTTATTTATGTGGCATCTCATGCCGATTTGCTTCTTATCCGTACTCGGATCTTGTTTTCCGCTTCCGCCTGATACTCTGATGTGTGATGTATGAGGAGCTATCCTAAAATATTATCTCTATCTATGATATTTGAATCTTGCCGTATGGCGTTGCTATATTTCTATTTCTTTTAGATGGAATGGCTCTGAGGACTGTTGTATGTGGTTTGCATACATACTCATTTGTGTATGTAGTTGATCCCTTCGCTTGCCGATTACGCCGCTCGTTCTTGTCCCGATGTTCTGAAAGTGGTTAGGACGGCCGAAAGGTCTACCGTGAGTGGCCCCGGGGCCCACCGTACTATTTTAACCACTTTCGCTCATCCAGGCATGTAACTAAGAGCGTAATTCACCGAGGTAGTTACACCCCCCTAATATCAAGTTTCTCATTCACAACAGATATAACTTCTACCGGCTAAAGGGATCTGGACACAGAAATAATAGGAAGATCTAAAAAGATTGAGCGGTGACCTTAGCTCCAAGCCTCCAACCATGAATTGGAGATTCTATGAAGAAATTGAGCAGTGGAAGGGACTATATGCATGCCTGTGGAGTAAAGGAAGAGTACTCACCGGGGTGGTAACTGACATGCATTATCGGCCTCCGACGAGTAGGGCACTTCGGTGCCATTAGTGGCTCGTATAACCGGTGAATTAACTCCTATAAAACCGGCGAGGTACACCAATCGATCCTGAATCACTGTCCCTCCTTCTTATCTCGCAGCCCCAATAGCTGTTGAACCCAGATCAGCATTGGAGGAGCGCCACAGCGACCAGGCCACATCGCATCTATTCGGCCGCCTCATCCTATGCTTTTTTTACTGAGATCGAGTTATCGCTAGAGTCTAGATTTTTGTGTTATTCGAACAGACTGAGCTTTAGTGTTCTTCGCGCCCGGTTAACCACGGTGGGCCAATTTGTTTTACAGAGTAGCTTCCCTCGGGGATATCAGGCCCTCAACGGCAACTGATGGATATCTAATGGCGAAAAGTGTGGAGCACGATTCCACGGACACAAATGCATAGGTCGTGAGATTACTTCCTTTTATCCCAGTTAGAATATCCCTAATGGTCCACTGGCCTGAAAAAACAAAAAACTCTTGTAATTGAGAAGGAAGAAGGACCGGTCCAAAATTTGCTTCGGCAAAGACGAAAAATAAGCAAAATCACAACTAGCTGTTGGCATGTGTCATGACTTTTTTTTTCGAGAGTACGCATGTGCGGTGTACACATGTAGCAACAACAAGATCATTGTGATTCAAAAAAAAACTAGCTGTTGGGATGTGTTGAAATATATTGTCTAGACTATTTTCATCAGTTTAAAATTTTGATTAAGTTAACTAGTGCATCAGTTTAATATTATATCAGATCTAAGAAGGCTCAAATATAAGACCTGACAACGCAATATTCAAAAAAAGATTCCACGTGAGGGAACTGTTGAACTAATAGGACAGGAATATATAGGATGATCATAATTCAATCTTTTCATCGGTTCAGTCTTTTCATTAAGATGGGCGGTGTATCAATTCAATAGAATGAATTTTCGAAAATTTGAACTAATAGGACAGGAATATAGGATGATCATAATTGTGTTTGTTACTTTGTTACATGTGCCCATCTGAATCTTTCCAGAGTAGTAATAAATCTCCCTAAATTCGCTACTTGCGCGTTTGTAATGTAGACAGTTCGAACGATATTAATTAGCTACTGCGGTAGCTTGTTGATCTTGCAGTACTTGTAGTCCTTGAACTTCTTGGCCTTGTATTTGGCCGGACACTCGCCGGTGATGAGCCGCGGGTGCGGGCCGACGACGAGCTCCGTAGGGGGCTCCACGAACACCGGCCACGACATCCGCGTCTTCTCCTTGCTGACCGTCGTCTGATGCAGCACGGCCTTGTACGTCCCGTTGCTCAGAATCTGTCACAGACGCACGCACATGTTAAATAGTTGATGCTGCACGAGTCAAGAACATTGCAGCACTTGCCTCGATCTGGTCGCCGATGTGCACGATGAGGGCGCCGGGCACGTACTCGACGTCGTGCCACCGCCCGTCCCTGGACACCTGGAGCCCCGGCACCTCGTTGGGCACGAGCACGGTGAGCGCGCTGAGGTCAGTGTGCGGCGCGACGCCGAGCGCCAGCTCCGGCTGCGGGCACGGCGGGTAGAAGTTGATCTTGTGAAGGAAAACCGCCTCGTCGCCGCCGAAGGCCTCCGCCATGGCGCCCTCCTCCAGCCCCAGCCCGACAGACAGGCGCTCGAACAGCGTCCGAGTGAGCCGCCGCATGTGGCCGCAGTAGGCCTCGTTGGCCTCCCGGTACCCTTTCGGGTTCTCCGGCCAGACGGCGTGGTTGACGGCGGAAGGAGGCGCGACGTTGTGGAAGAGGAAGTTGCCCCACGTCTTCTTGTTGCCGCCGGGGATGTCTCGCTGCATTGTGCAGCCGTACCCCTCGGTTTTCCCCAAGGCCGGGTCCATGGCGAAGCGCTGCTTTTCCGCCTGCGGCAGCGCGAAGAACTCGCGCCCGACGCGCTGCAGCTCGGACACGGCCGACGCCGGCACGCCGTGGTTCACCAGCTGGAAGATCCCCCACTCCCTCGCCGCCTGCGCCATGCGCGCGCCGCAGCAACACGAGGACATATCGATCACGGGGATCTCCGGAGGCACGGCGCCGCCGGTCTGATTGCGGTCGTACTCGGATCGCGTGAACTCCGGCGGGAGCGCCGCCATTCCGGCCAGCAGTGGCGGTGCCAGGTTCTACATGATAGGTATTCATTGTAAAAAGAAATCTTAATGCAGTATATGAACTACTCGCTCCGTAAATTTAAATGAATCTAGACACGTTTGCAATGCGTAGATACATTCAAATTTGAACAAATCTAATACCTCTTTTTTTGGACGGAGGGAGTATAACAATTCATAGTAAAATTGCAAGTAGCCATTGCGCAAAACAGTACGTCACTAACAAATTTTTTCGGTCAAGTAACAATACATAGTACTCCTTCCGATTCATATTAATATTCTCGAATTTGTTTAGATTAGGATGTATCTGCATCCAAATCTAGACAAATCCGAGAATATTAATTTGGATCGAAGGGAGTAGATATTAAGACAGTAATTACATAATAATTACCAAACTTTAATAATAATTTAACATTGAGACGGTGCCTCGCTATTGAAGAATTGATGATATCCTCATGACCTCATCTTAAAACTACAGTATGAATTTTCCCACCATGTAAATACACAGCCAGTAGTACTCTTTCTTCATCCAAACTGTAAATATGCTACTGCTACCAGTAGTACGTACTTTTCTTCTAATATCTAATTTAGAGATTAGAAGGTACGTAATCCTCCAAAGAAGCCCGTAGTACTTACATCTATGTTTGATTTATGTTTGTCTAACTTTGGATATATCTAGACTTGTTTTAATAGTATATACATATGGATGCAGACAAATTTAAGTGAGAAACACAGGGAGTAATACGATAAATGCTACTCCGCTATCTCTCACCTAATTCCTACAATTGAATCTGCTACTCGGCTAATTCCTACTGAACTAATCTGGTGCTGTTCAAAGAAGAATAGTAGAAGAATACCTAGCTGCTGCACAGACTGCCGCCGCCGAGGATCGCCTGCTCCCCTGCCCGCCGGTCGCCACCTGGCCCTCCCTAGCCTAGGGTTGCCGTTTGCCCGCAGCGTGAACAAGACGGAGGAGAAGGTCCAGACTGGACGGGAGCAGAAGGTTACCGGGCTAGCGGGCTGTAACATGTATGGGTAATTCTTTTGTTGCGCTACCGGTGAATACCCTGGCGCCGCCACTGCCGGGCAACCCAGGCACCCTCGATTCCTCGAACCAACGAGCTGGAGATTTACACTTGACTCTCGCACTGATTTGTACTAGTACCTGGTTCCTTTTGTCACGGGACAAGAAAAAACGACGAACAGATAGATTTACACGGCTCTGACCCGGAGCTGGTTTTCTGTTTCGCAACGGAAACAGCAAGCACGCGGTGCGTGCGGGCGTGCGGTTGGAGGGAACAGCGACGCGACGGGGCGTGGCCAATCCGGTTAGCGTGCCGCGTGCGTTCAGCTCCGTGAGCTCCGGCGGGTTTTTCTCCGGCAAAACCGTATCACACCGGATCAGAGTTTTAAACAGTTATTAGGGCATCTTCACCGGGTCGATTCAACCCGTCCGCGATGTGTGCGACACGACCCATCCGTCCCGATGTGTCCGGCTTGATTCATCTGTGCATTTAATTTGCGTGACCACTGGATCGGCCGCTCGGGGCCATATGAAAGTGACGCATTAGCAATTAAACTAGTTTTTCATTAGATTTGGTCTGCCCATTAGAAAAAGGCGCATTCGAAAATTAAAAAAGGGGGACTGCTGCTGCGGGAGGAGACCGTCTCTATGGCTACTCGCCGCCGTTGTCCCGGCCACCCCCGTATCCACAACCACCGTTGCCGCTGCCGCTGGCCCCGTCAATCGCCGCCCTAGCCGCCCAGATAGCCCCTTACCGGAGATGACCGTAGGAACGGTCGCACGCTCGGCTACGTGCCTCCTTCATGTCGGCCACCTTCATGTGCTCCATCGCTGCCCGGTTGGCCAGGTCCTTCTCCATCTCGGCCGCCCAGTGGTCCCTCGCCTCCTGCTCCTCCAGCTTCGTCGTTGTCGTCGTCCTCGCTGCCAAGGGGGGCACCATCTCCGGAGCTCCGTCGGGGCCAAAGTCCAGGGCCTGCGCGATCTGTGGGGGGACGGCGATCGTCCCCTCCTCTCCCTCCTCTGCAACCACCTGACCCCCGCTCCTCCTCGTCGTCCTCCACCTCCGTCTCGTCCCCGTCAACGAGAGCCCACGCGGCCGCCACATCGGCGGCCGTAGCCACTCGCAGCTCCTCTGACACCGCGTGGATGGCGTCCTCCACCGCTTTCATCGCACTGCGCGTGGCGGCGGCGTGGCAAAGCTCGCGGACGGTGACCTTGGCCGCCTCCTCGGCCACCTCCTCCAGCATGATCATGGCCGCCTTGTGGCGAATCTCGCGGAGGGCAGCTAATGCTGCCTCCTTGGCCACCGCCTCCATCTCCTCCTTGGCGACGACGTGGTGAACCTCGCGCACCGCCCATTAGGCCGCCACCTGTGCGGCCGCCTCCACCACCTGCTCCAGCACTGCCTCGGTCACACGGCCTTCCTCCTCGAAGGACGACACATGTGCGGACGCCTCCACCACCTGCTCCAGCACTGCCTCGGTCACACGGCCATGCGCTGGGACAGGAGCGTGGCCTGAAGGTTGACAGTGTTGTTGCCGGCCTCCTGGTAGCGGGTGTGGCACAACTCCCTGGTCTTGGTCCAGTTGGCAAGCTTGCGGCAAGGCATGGCTGTGGTTCTTGCTATGGCAAGCTAGTGCTCCGGCGGTGGTTCTGGCTTGCGCTTGTTGTCTCAGGCCGCGCTGCGTGGCCGTCTTTCATAGGCCGCGGTGAGGGAGGTAAACGGCCGGGAAGGCGCGCGCGGGAAAGTTGGAAATATGCGCTAGAGACAAATAGTAGTAAGGACTATTATCATATTTCATATAGTTTATAATTAAGTTTTTATATCATGTTATAACTGTGTTGAGTGGAAACATCAATACACGTGTGATATACAAACAACCAGGGGTCCCCAGTGAAACTCTAGTCACTGGTCCATTGGTCAACAGATGATCATGTTTCCTGAGCATGTGGCATTTATGCCAGTTGAAAATGAGGTGATCTCATTCGGAGAATGAGATAATGAACCAATACCCAACCTAAACATCGTGACCCGATCATGTCACGAAGTTCAAGTTACGATGATTAGAAATAGATCATCGTAGACTATTCCTTAGACCGTGAGGCTATATCAATCACTGTCTCCCGAGAGTGCTTAGATAGCATCAAATGCCATATGGTAAAACGGTGGTTATAAAGGTGTGTTCAGGTATTCGGAGGAAACCGTAGAGGTAATATATGTCAAGAGCGGGATTTGTCTGTCCATGTGACGGGAAGATACTCAAGGACCCACTCAGAGAAGTTATATCCAATAGCTGCACAGCGTGTGATTAGATCACGGGAATATCACTTGTCGGAACGAGTCAAGTATTATTGTTCAGTAACGAGATTGAACACGACATGGTGATGTCAATGATCACATCTCGGGCAATGCAAGTATCGAATTACAAAGGGAATAAGACATGACTGTCCCGGTTCAAATGACGAAAGATCTTCGTGGAACGCACAGGGGTCACATGGCCATCTAGGTCCCTCTGTCGATCATTGGTGCGGGAGTGTCCCGACCATGTCTAGAGTGTTCCTGAACCGTGGGGTATCACGCTTAAGGGCTTGATGATGCTTAGAGAGTGTTTATAGGATTTGTAGAATCGCCGAAGAAAAGAAGAGAGAAAACCGGAAGGGTTTCGGTAAGTCCGGAGGATGTCCGGAGTGGAGATGGAAGGTGTTCCATAGCCACGGAGGTTGAATAATGTGTGAATGAATGTTAAATATTGATTTAATCATTTATTCATAATTATTTAATAAAGAGAAAAATCAATTAAAAGGTCAAAGGCTTAATGGGCTAATTCCTGGAGGGCAAAAGGCCCAAGAGGGGATCCCACCCCTAGGAAGGGCCTAGGGGGTGGCCGGCGGCCCTAGTGGGCCTTTCCCCACGTGGGGCCCATGGTGGGGGCTGGCCGGCGTGCCACCCCACCCCTCTCCCATGTTTAGTCCCACCCCAGGACTTTGAGGGAGGGTGTACCCCCTCTCCCCCTATATATAGTGGGGGCATTTGGCCTAGAAAAATACAGCAATAATCAATAAAGGTCTCCCTACTTTTGGGAGGACCTCTAATTGATATTTTCTCTCTCCCCCTCTCTCTCTCGTGACCGTGGTCCCAAGTCTGGACTGCGCGAGCGAGAGACATCTTCACTGCGGAGCGCCGTCGCGCTGCGGGATTCGGATCCGGGAGCTCTACTTCCACAACTGCTGCTGGATCAGGGAAGCAGGAGTCATCGTCAGGCACCGGACGTGCGTAACTCCCCACGAGGTGTCGCACTTGAGGCACTCAAGTCGTTGGAGCCAGAAGGAGCGCAAGGACTTCATCACGACCTTGAGGTCGGCTTCGGCTCGTCTACATCAACCACGCTCTCCTGAGCATTGACAACGCTTTTCGATCTTCAAGGGTAAGTTTGCGAAAAGCCCCTCCTGTTACTGTATTACTAATAGATAGGTCCTGGCAGCTTCAGGGGTTCAGGGGCGTAGAGTAAAATTTATTGTTTTTATGCGCGGAACCCCTACAGTGGTATCAGAGCTAGATCTATATGTAGTAATGCTAGTATGGGTAGAACACACGAGATGTAGCGTGTGGGCGTTGATCTTTTAGTTGTTACCCTCCCACGTGTACTTGCGTATACCGCAGTAATGCTTGGTGAAGCGGTCCCCAACCGACTTTATGCGTTCATTCGTGAGACTGGTCCACACTTGACATACGGCTTGTACCGTATAAAGTGGCTTAGGGGGTGTCTGTCTCTCTCGCATCAGTTGGTATGCCATTTGCAATGGAGGTCCCCGAAAGGGGTGTAGCATAGACAACTACTTGATCAGCGTTGTGCTGAAAGTTCGTAGGTAAGAACGGTTCTTGTGCGAAAGCCCATTCAGCCATGTAAAACATGCAAAGATAAAGTAGAGGCGTCTAACTTTGTTTTGCAGGGGGGCGTTGCTTTGTGATATGGTTGTGGCAAAGGTAAAGTAATTAACTTTTGTTACATAGTAGTAGATAGTCACGAAGGTGACGAACTACCACGCCGGAATGACACCGGTACCCTGGTGTCTACGGCGCCGGAACCCGGTGACGGCGGATGGAGATCACGACGTGAAGGACCATATCACATAGCATTTACATTCAATGTTATTGTTTGTATGTCTTATTGTGTGCTAGTATTAGATACTCGATGGCATCCTAATAAGATGATCCCTGTTAAAATAACTAACAATTGTGTTCCCTCTTAGTGTGCACCACCAAGAAAGTTCTTCGGTATGAGGCAAGCCATGATGATCGGGTGTCAGACATATCTACGTTCACATACAGTGGGTGCAAGCCATGTTGCACAACGAAAACACTAAGGTTGAGTTGGCGAGCCTAGCACGCTAGAGAAGCGTGGCCTCGGAACACGGATGGTCGAAAGATCGAGCACGAGTCGCATGAATGATGTGACCGACGTTTAGCGTCCACCCTTGAACCCACATTGATGGCCGTGATGATCGGGGAGATGTGGCTGATAGGGGTCATGTTATCACTAGGAACCCTTTTGGGGATAGGTGTTTCTGAGTGGAGTTATTATTAACTCATTTAATTATAAACTTAGTCTAAATTCCTCTTGCAATTATAAATGTAGATGGGACCTTTCGTGTTGACAATTGAATGGTTAGAAGGAGAGAAGCTCAGATTAGATGGGTCGAACTTCTCATTTGGGTTGCCAGTCTCCATGTTCTCCTTAGCGAGAATGACGTGGTCGACTACATACTCGACTGGATGGATTTGGATCTGTCCACGGACCTTGAGACCCCAGAGGAGCGGAAAGACCGCTATCTCCATCATGAGATGGCCTCCTATATTTCAGTTGTGATGCGTTTCGAAATGGTGGACGAGCTGTGGCCTTTCTTGGGTGATGTCAACCCTCGTTCGGTAATGCTACAGCTTAGGACACATTTCGTGGAGCAGACACGCATTTGGGAGCATGAGCTGATGGGAGACTTCCTCTCCATTAAGATGGAGGAGAACTCGTCACTGGATAGCCACTTACAGCACATGCATGATGTGTACATGAGGCCAGTATACTTCCTGGACATTTGGATTTCAGGCTCTTTTGCAAATGCTGCTGTGCTGCGGTCGCTGCCACCAAGCTACCAAGCACAAGTCAGGACTTGCGTAATGAGGGGCGACACGAAAATGGAGTTCCACCAGTTCATGACACATCTCAGGAATGTGTTGGTTGAACCAGATGTCGCTCAGGTCGTCAACGACAAAGGTATATATTTGATATATAGTTTTATAAATGTTATAATCTTGCAAACACATTGTAGTGTTAAGTATATCTGATACGTATTCTGTTTTACTGAAAACAGGTCCTTCTGCATGAGAGGTGCTTGCTGGAGAGGAGGTGACGTTGCGTGTTGATGGCGATCATGATGATGATGGCCGACGACACTCTCCCTCGACATTTATCACTTAGTTTGTGTTTTAGGATGATTAATGTAATCGAGAGATTTGAACTTCTTTAGTGTGTCTCACACTTCGTGAGACGGTTATTCATATCAGTTTATAACAAATAGTTGTTCCACTTTTATGAATGATTTCTATTCGTGTTCATATCTTGTTTGATTACTTGTGAGTTATCCTTGTTGTTTGAAACTAATTGATAATGCATGAACATTTGTAAAACATTAAAATGCCTTGTTTAAAATACCCAATTTAATGATATGTTCATTAATGAATGAAAAACCATTGTTTAAATTCAAAGTTATGTGATAATATGTGAAAGTCATTTGATTTCTTATCACATATAAATCATGCCTAAGTTCGGCAAAATAACTTGAACATCGTGTATTACTTGAATACAAAGTGTTTGATGAATTGTTAAATAGAATACATATTCGATGTGTTGTGTTTTAACGAAAATGGTAATTATCATTATATGATTGTTTAAATGTGTAAAGTAGTTTACCGAAGGAAACATGAATATGAAACTATTTGATTTGATCAAAATGTTTCATTAACATAAGGGTATAAAGGGAATCCAATTACTATGATTTGATCAATGGTAATGAAATTCAACTTTATAAGAATGGCATAAAAGTAATTGTGGAATGCAAAGTGTTTTGAAACGTCAAAATACAAAGCATCACAATGTGATATTAGATATCAAAGGGGGTTGAATAGAAGGCACCAAATAAATCGTTGTAGTGTAGATGTAGAGACCATTAGTTAGAAATAGTTAGCACTCAATTAGAATTGGTAAACCATTTGAATTCGTGAAAGTTTTGGGGTTATTCGATACAACCAAAACAGTAGCGAATAAGTCCTTGTAGTGTATTCATTGGAAACTTTGAATACAAAATCCATAGCTGAAACCAAAAGGAAAGCAAGATTCGTATTGCTTGGATTTTGGTGCATTCTTGAGAAAGCTCACTTTTGGTGATGTCTCTCAATCATGAAGCAAATGGAAAATAGTGTAAAACATGATGAGGATTCAAAACTCTACATCAGAGTGTTGAGAAGCGCAACGGACAGTGTTCCTGAACGATTCTCTTCACGGAAGGAAAGAATCAATGATTTGATTATTGTGTTTTTCCTCCACTATTGTTTTTCACTACATGAAGTAGGATTCAAAATGTAAATCCATATCTTGTATGGAGACATTTGTGAATCACTTTTAATGATTTTTGGAATATGACATACCTACGAACTACAAAGGAAATAATGGTAAACTAAATTATGAGAAATCCTAAAAGCAAAATTTCCTTGAGATTAGAAAGCAATTCATTGCTGAATTTCACAAGTAAAGGGGTTACTTGGAAGTTTCACAAATGACTGCAAAGCCATAGTGGAAAAGGGGTGAATGACAAAAGCACAATTTGTCAGGTATTGGACAAATTCAAATGAATTTGATTCAAGTGTGCTAAATGTCTAGTGGATTTAAAACTAGTAAAGTACTAGTATCTCATAGTAAATCTCCAAGTTTGATATTTGATCAAAGGATTTTGAAGTTGTTCAAAATAGTAAGGAGATATACAATTTGCATAAAATTGAGTGGGAGCTATGTAAGTCTTCCTAAAACAATATGTGATTGACATATTTTAAGTGGGAGCAACATAAGTCTCAAATTCAAATATGTAGGAACATATTTTGAGTGGGAGCTTATAGGAGTAATTCTTAAGTATGTTAAGGATGAAAGTGCAAATACTTATAAATAATGATTTATAAGATGTAGAAGTTGATAATAGGTGTATTATGTTATTATGTAGTATTCCTTAAGGGATTCTGAAAAGGGTTTCATAATAGAAGTTAATTAAGGAACTGGTCCTTAACAACTTAAATTAGGAATAGCATTAAGTTTTACATCGATGGTTAAAAGAAAGAAAAGGATGATCGTCATCTATTATGTTGAGACATATGTTCTGTCTTAGTAAACCATGATGATAACTTAGCATGATATGTGATCCAATTAAGGAACGTTTGAAAGTGATTAAGTCCGAATCACAGAACGTTGAGCTAAGTTTTGTCCGCCGTGTCTAATAGAGAACTGTAGACATATTTCCAAATCCATAAAAGGATAACATATCTTAAAGCATAAAGAGTTATGTTATAAGGGAATATGTTGGAAACTCCTGTAAATACCAATTAAAGTCAAATAGGAAGCGAGGTGAACAAAACATCGAAAGTTGCACAGAGTGCACTAGTGTTTTGATGAATACATTTATAATAATAGATAAGGGTACCATCTAAAGTGTTGTATAATGTTATGGTGGGGCTAGTTCACTTTTAACGTATAATGATGTGTCCCATGGAACAGTGCCCATGAGAAAGCCCTCGAGGTTGATCTAACGTCACTGTAGGCTCCTGGAATCAGGCCTCGTTCTACTGCCATAGCAATGATACATACACACAGATGTTATCATGTGATGATAACGTATTAATGTCAATCAAGGTGACATTAGTAAGTTGCAAAGGATTTGGGACTGTAAAGTACAGACTCAAGACTCAACCTCTTCCATGAGCAAGCATGTTCAGGGTACCGGATATATGGTGCCAATGATTGAGAACAAAATGTAGCTAGTGTATTTGTACTCTAGTGCAAGTGGGAGACTGTTGGAAATATGTCCTAGAGACAAATAGTAGTAAGGACTATTATCATATTTCATATAGTTTATGATTAAGTTTTTATATCATGCTATAACTGTGTTGAGTGGAAACATCAATACACGTGTGATATACAAACAACCAGGGGTTCCCAGTGAAACTCTAGTCACTGGTTCATTGGTCAACAGATGATCATGTTTCCTGATCATGTGGCATTTATGCCAGTTGGAAATGAGGTCATCTCATTCGGAGAATGAGATGATGAACCAATACCCAACCTAAACATCGTGACCCGATCATGTCACGAAGTTCAAGTTACGATGATTAGAAATGGATCCTCGTAGACTATTCCTTAGACCGTAAGGCTATAACAATCACTGTCTCCCGAGAGTGCTTAGATAACATCAAACGCCATCTGGTAAAATGATGGTTATAAAGGTGGGTTCAGGTATTCGGAGGAAACCGTAGAGGCAATATATGTCAAGAGCGAGATCTGTCCGTCCATGTGACGGGAAGATACTCAAGGGCCCACTCGGAGAAGTTATATCCAATAGCTGCGCAGCGTGTGATTAGATCACGGGGATATCACTTGTCGGAACGAGTCAAGTAGCATTGTTCAGTAACGAGATTGAACACGACATGGTGATGTCAATGATCAGATCTCGGGCAATGCAAGTATCGAATGACAGAGGGAATAAGACACGACTGTCCCGGTTCAAACGACGAAAGATCTTCGTGGAACGCACAGGGGTCACATGGCCATCCAGGTCCATCTGTCGATCATTGGTGCGGGAGTGTCCCGACCATGTCTGGAGTGTTCCCGAACCATGGGGTATCACGCTTAAGGGCTTGATGATGCTTAGAGAGTGTTTATAGGATTGGTAGAATCGCCGAAGAAAAGAAGAGAGAAAACCGGAAGGGTTTCGGTAAGTCCGGAGGATGTCCGGAGTGGAGGTGGAAGGTGTTCCATAGCCACGGAGGTTGAATAATGTGTGAATGAATGTTAAATGTTGATATAATCATTTATTCATAATTATTTAATAAAGAGAAAAATCAATTAAAAGGTCAAAGGCTTAATGGGCCAATTCCCGGAGGGGAAAAGGCCCAAGAGGGGATCCCACCCCTAGGAAGGGCCTAGGGGGTGGCCGACGGCCCTAGTTGGCCTTTCCCCACGTGGGGCCCATGGTGGGGGCTGGCCGGTGTGCCACCCCACCCCTCTCCCATGTTTAGTCCCACCCCGGGACTTTGAGGGAGGATGTACCCCCTCTCCCCTATATATAGTGGGGGTATTTGGCCTAGAAAAATACACCAATAATCAATAAAGGTCTCCCTACTTTTGGGAGGACCTCTAATTGATATTTTCTCTCTCCCCCTCTCTCTCTCGTGACTGTGGTCCCAAGTCTGGACTGCGCGAGCGAGAGACATCTTCACCGTGGAGCGCCGTCGTGTTGCGGGATTCGGATCCGGGAGCTCTACTTTCGCAACTGCTGTTGGATCGGGGAAGCGGGAGTCATCGTCACGCACCGGACGTGTGTAACTCCCCGCGAGGTGTCGCACTTGAGGCACTCAAGTCGTTGGAGCCAGAAGGAGCGCAAGAACTTCATCACGACCTTGAGGTCGGCTTCGGCTTGTCTACATCAACCACGCTCTCCTGAGCGTTGACAACGCTTTTCGGTCTTCAAGGGTAAGTTCGTGAAAAGCCCCTCCCGTTAATGTATTACTAATAGATAGGTCCTGGCAGCTTCAGGGGTTCAGGGGCGTAGAGTAAAATTTATTGTTTTTATGCGCGGAACCCCTACAGGGAAACGGAAAGCAACAATGGTGGGAAACACCGACCGCGCGGGAAGCCGCTGGCGCTAATAGCTGACGTCGCGTCGCCATTAATGTCCCATCGCCGGGGTGTCAAGTGGTGACAGCGGGGGGAGACGAACAGATGGGTCGGGTCGCTGGACGCGGCTGTCCAGACAGACCGGACTGCGAGCCCAAAGTGACCGCGGGCCGACCCAAACGGACAGAAACATACCGTTTTGGTCATGCGTTTGGGTCGGCTCGGTGGAGATGCCCTTACTACCCTGACTCAAACTTCTTGTCGGCAGTGAAGCCAAGGTCGTCATCCTTTACCTGGCAATGGCTACTGTTTAGTCGAGATTTAGTGATGTGTGGCATCAAGTGGGGCATCGGAGATGGTTTGAGCATTAGCATCATGAAGGATCCATGGATTCCTGGCTATCCGACGGGGGCTTTTAAACTGCTATCTCCGATTCCTGATACTGCCAAGGTACGAGGTACGCTATCTGATGAATGATGATGGTACCGAGTGTGGGAGGCGGACACGGTCCGTACTTTTTTCCACGAGGAGTTGGCAGAGATTATCCTACAAATTCCTATCAGCCGGCGTGGAGGAGCAGATTTTGTTTCTGGGCCCCATGACAAATTTGGTGTGTATTCAGTCACGTTAGCATATAACTTGGCAAGAACGGCCGCTTTCTTTGCAAGGCAAGGTAAAGTTGGGAGGGGCGCCAGCTCTGATAGGGCGTTGGAGGAGAAGAACTGAAAGAGAATCTGGTCGATTCAAGCTCAGGGAAGATGAAAATCGTCCTTTGGCACCTCCTACATGATTGTCTTCCTACTGGCTATCAACTGCAACATCGTTATATTTCCGATGAGGGCAGCTGCGTGTTTTGTGGCCAATCTGAGCGAGTGGAGCATAGGTTCCTGCAGTGTCCATTCGCAAGGTCAGTCTGGACTGAGATCAAGTGTGAATTTTCGATGCATCTTCGACGAAAGGACTCGGTCACGGCTAAGTAGTGGATCTTTGAGTTCCTGCAGCGGGAAAATGCCACCAATGCCACTATCCTGGCTGTCACATGTTGGCATATTTGACAGACTCGGAACGATGTTCGAAAAAATAAAGTACAGTCGTAGCCTGTTAGAGTGGTGGCGCAGATTCTGGCTTATGTTGACATGATCATCACTCACCTCTTCAAGGTTCCGAAGACTGCTTCAAGTCGTGCTGGGGCGGAGCCCCTCTGGTGTCCGCCACACCAAGGTACCGTGGCGGTGAGCGTCGATGTTGCTCTATTCCCAAGTGATCGAAGAATGGGGATTGGAGATGTGATAAGGGACTACGATGGGAAGTTCCTCTTGTCTTTGAGCGAGGGAATGGAGTTGTCCCCTACACCGGAGGTTGCTGAAGCCTATGCTGTCCGCCGTGCGCTCCAGGTGATGATGTTGCACTGGTGTCTGCCTGTCTTTGATCCAGCACATCTCTTCCCAGGTGCGAGATCGATCGACGTTGGGTGTGGTGATAGCTGGTATCAAATCTATGGCAACGGACCTCGAGAGTCCCGTGTGTTTAATTTTTCTAGTCGTACAACGGATGTGGTAGCGCACAAACTTGCTCGCTGTGCCGAGCCTTTTGAGTATAATATTTCAATTGGTGTAATTCCGGAGCTTATCCGGATTGAACTATGCAGTGATTTCGAGTGATCAATAAAGTACGACGTTCAAAAAAACAAAAAAATTAGGATTCACACGTGAATGGGCGGCAGGCCCATCACCGTGCGAGTTGATATATGAGTCGGGGCCTAGTATAGTAGGCCCACGTACCCAACCCAAAAGCCCGACCTAACCGTAGCGTAGAAGGTGAACGAAGTAAGAACAGCGACTTCTCCTGTAGACTCGTGGGGAAGGGAAGGGAAGCGAGCGAGCGAGAGGAACCGAGGAGGAAGAAAGCAGCAGCAGAAAGGGGCGAAATGGCGCGCGCCGGCGGCGGGATGGGGAGCGCGGTGAACGTGGGCATCGCGGTGCAGGCGGACTGGGAGAACCGCGAGTTCATCTCCAACATCTCCCTCAACGTCCGCCGCCTCTTCGACTTCCTCCTCCGATTCGGTCCGTCCCCCTCCTCCCAGATCCCCAAATCCGTTTCCGCATTATACCGCTCGAAGCAGTGGGGTAGTGTCGGATCTACTCTAGCTGGGTCGATTTGGGTAGAGTCCTGCTCTGGCCAACCAGCTCAATCCTTGCTACTTCGTCGATGCATAAATTGGCCATCATCATCATGTAACTCTTTCAACCGTAGGTACTGGATGAATGCTTCGTGCGGCTCAAATGTCCAGTAGCTCTGTTCTCTTGAAATACTAAATTCAACTCTACAACCAGCCAGTTGCAATATGGGATCTGAAACTTTTGCCATGGTTTGCACATTTCACGCCATCACGTGACGTGGCGGCTCTTTTGAGCGCATCAGGAGGCCATTTTATGTGATCCTCTTAGTGCCCCGGATTTGCATAAATTTGTGGAATGCCCGAGGGTTGAGCTGCCACTCTCTCAAGAAATGAGTTCTGTGAGATTTTGCTATTGTCCAACCAATCACTCTGTTTCCCTGCAAACACAAGTTCTTTTCGGACTTCTTTGGAGGCCTAGCCTAGCAGCCTGATTTTCTTATTATTATACATCTGACCTTAATTAGAACCATTGCCTGAAAAGAGCGGAAACCATGAAATGAGCTGTAGGAAACACAGTTTATAACCTGTGAGAAGAATCAGAGCGGCGTCATTTTCTAGCTTTGAACTCTGCTTGATATACAGGGAAACTGCACAACTCTATGTCCACATGCATCGCGCACGTGGAAGAAACATATTAGAAGAATCATGCAGATTAGTACTAAGGAATAAGGATGACAATAGCCTTGCTAACATGTTTCGTTCATCTCCAACATCTCCATTAACGTCTGCCACCTCTTCGACTTCCTCCTCCGATTCGGCCCATCCCCCTCTCCCCATATCCCCAAATCCGTTTCCGCATCCGCTCGCTTGTTCGGGGCAGTAGGGTCGAATTGGATCTGCTCTCTCTGGGTCGACTTGGGTAGAGTCGTGCTCTGGCCAAGCAGCTGAATCTTTGCTATGCATCAGTGTCTGGTCTGATGACGATAGATTAATCTGCACTGTCCAATCAGGCATTGTTTTGAACCTTGGGGAGTGCTGCTCGCGGCCTCGATTTTTTTATCCTATCAGTCTCCTTTGTGTCGCCGATGCATAAATTGGCCACCGTCGTGTAACTCTTTGAACCGTAGATACCCGATGAATTCTCTGAAGTGTTCAGTAGCTTTGTTCTTTGGAAATAAATTGAGCTCTATAACCAGCCGGTTGCAACATGGGATCTGAAACCATTGTGATGGTTGCACATTTCACGCAAGCTATTTTGAGAAAACAAGAGCATCAGGGGTCCATTCTGGTACATTTTAGTTGATCCTTTTAGTGCATGGATTTGCATAAATTTGTGGGATGCCTTGCCTGAGGGTTGAGCTTCCACTCCCTCAAGAAATGAGTTCTGTGAGATGATTTTGCTACTGTCCAAGCAATCACTCTGTTTCCCTGCAAACAGAAGTTCTTTTCAGATCTTGGAGGCCAGCCTAGCAGCCCCATTTGCTTATTATGCATCTGACCTTATTTAGAACGTTGCAGAAACCATGAAATGAGCTGTAGAAACACATTTTATCCTGAGATTGCGTTCGTGGATATGGTCATGCCTGAACTACTACCGTGTCTGTGCGCTTGCGGCTCATCATATCCTTTAGCCATATAACATGTGACTGAGAAGAATCAGAGCGGCCCAACTTTCTAGCTCTGAACTCTGCCCGGTATATAGTGAAGGCGCACAAGTATATGTGTATTACATGCATGTGCGGAAGAAACAGATTACTGCCGATGCAGATTACTAAGGACGACGATAGCCTTGCTAACCTGTTGCGTTTGCTGCCGATGCAGAAGCGACGACGAAGAGCAAGCTGGCGACTCTGAACGAGAAGCTGGACAACCTGGAGCGGAAGCTGGAGGTGCTGGAAGTCCAGGTGAGCAGCGCCACCACCAATCCCTCCGCCTTCAACTAGCTCAAAGCATGGAGCCAGGGAGGCAACATTACATATATATGGACGCAGTTCCAGAGCGTAGCTAGGGTTTCAGAGGGGAATTGTGGCTTTGTGTTGCGTCTAATCTGTGTATCTGTCCATCCTTGTATGTAGGGAGGGAGTATGTGTATGTGGCCATCCATGTACAATTAATTACCTTTCTGTGTGTATCTGGTCGTTGTTTGATGTCAAGCTAAAATTAGCCAGTAGCTAGCTAGGCGCACGGCCATCCACTGAAGCCGTCGTTGGCCGGCCGGCGTCTGCGGCGCTCGCCCATATTATGTATATATATATAAACACATACGTGGAGTGAAATCTAGCTTGCAGTCACTTCCAATCCATCCATCTACTGATCATGGTGACGCTCTCCTCCACCATCGTTGTTGCCTTGTTGGTGCTTCGGTAGATCCCCTGTCCAACTCAAGGCACAACTTTGGAGGCCAAGAAGAAAGCCGCCGAGATCTCCAAGAGAGGCAAACTCGAGGAGTCCATGGCTGTCATGTCCTTTTTGTTGACCATGCCCTCGCCAAATAGAATGGAGACCTATGTGCACTCCATGCGGCCGTCGGGTACCCTTCGCCAAGACATGCATGCATGACAGATAGGGCTTCATTCTATGCAGAGCAAGGTCAACGAGCACTGACATGACTGCCAATCCACCATGAACTTCTCGGACTTGTTGTCCTTTGGTGGACTCCCTGTGGAGGCACTTATCACGGTTCAACTCCAGGCGAATGAGGTAACTTTTGGTCAAGTTCATCATTTGCACGTGCATATAGTTTCAGGACATTTTGTTACACTCGCAGATGTTATGACCATGTTTTGTGATTAACTTCACCACCACAACTAACTTTGGATGATGTGGCCGCCACAAAAATTGTGGCGGACAAAATGGCCACCACAAGCGTGCAATGATTTTGCGAGATATGACATGTGGCCATATGACAGAACAAGTATAGCATGCCAAATTTGTGTAGGTGAATCGAACACATTGCTAAGGTATTACAACAACAACAAAACATGCTTGGCCACCCTGCACTACAAACCAGCTAGACACCCCTTAGATACAAACCAATATCAAAAACAATAGTACATCTAATTTGATAACTTAAATGAGTGTGACTTTCATAGCAGTACAAGCACCACCAGTGCTGATAACACCTAGATTCCGAAAAAGATTCTCCAAACCGACGCCTCCAGGAAGGTAAACAGTGTACAAACATCATCGTCGTCAGATCCAACCAATTAGTCAGATGCAGGATTTTCAATCCGAAGAAGATCCCTTCTCCAAACAATGCCTTCAACAAGGGAACGACCAAGGGTTTTCACCCTGAAAAACAGAGACCGCAAAGAACAAGATATGCCAATGTGAGTTGTCATCACTCGTCATGAAAATTGGTGTAGAGCTCCGATCATCTGACACGCATCCTTCTTCCCAACCGATGCAAGTAAATTCAGGAAATTTCACGAAATCTCGACTCACTTGAGTAAGAGAGATGGAGCCTCCCCCATCAAACCGACCTTCTGCATACACAAACACCCTGATCCTCCCATCAAACCTTTGGTGAATGCAAGACAAACCCGGGTTATTGGGGTGGCCACTGAAGCATCAAGACGCCATGTGCATCGAGAGTCAACCCATCCACGTCGCCTGTAGCGACGCCGGTAAGGAGGGAGACCGCACAACGCGTACTGAGCAGTCCCACGAGATTCATGATGGCGGAGTAGCCCATGTCGTGCCGGCAGGGATCACACATAGGCCGCCACACCCAGATGCGGGTAATAGAAGCACGACGCATGCCTCCCTATCAAGGCCTGTGATGGAGCCCCATGATCTTGCAGTTGAGTCCAGATCAGACCGATCCCACATCGACGCGGTAGAGGATACTGGGGAAAGAACCACACCATTATTCGAACGAGGCCCTTGGGCACCCGTACCGCCGACCTGAGGAGGCAGGCCGTCGGGCCAAACTCCATCCTTCATTTCAAGGTACACCATGTTAATCTCCAGGCGCTTATGCTTGGTCTGCTGCAAAAACAAAAACAAAAACTTGTAGTTAAGGGGCACAATAATTAAGAGAATAAAGAAGCATCTGAGCATACAGATTTACAATAAAATTCCCATCAAAATATACATTACTAATTTTCAGATAGCTAGTTGCAGCTTCTTTAGTGTCATATGGAAGATGTATGAGCATCGTTAAAACTGATACAAGGTAGGATACCATGATGAACTAAGATAAGGTATGTCATCGTCTATATATATAGCATTCATTTTACCATCTTCTCTCATTTTTACATGCATGTTGAACCAAACAAAATCATGGCTGAAGTCACCTGACTGAGAATTAACTCTAGTCGCTCCCAAAAACATAATCAACAATCTAACAAGTCTTACAGAAATCTGAGACCCAGATAATTAACACTAGTTGTGGTATGCGTGATGTGTGTCTCTAGTCTTAACGTAATTTTGCTTATAGCGCTACAACCATGCTTATAGACATGCATAATACAAATATATACTTGATTGCAATATTACGCTCCAATAGGTTGTTTAACTGCAAAACAATACTGACATTAATTACCTTCGCTGTCTAACTGGAGATCTGTAGAGTAGCTGCAGTTTCACTTGGCTTTTCAAGTGTAGGATCAAACTTCACCTGCCCAATGTTGTCTTGCTGAATCTCACTTTTCAGGGTGTCTTCATTCCCCTGAGTTGTTATACTAAACCAAGCAACAAAATCAGCTAATATTAATGCTTTTATCGTTATTTTTGGATGCTAGAATGCAGTTGAAGATAACTGGACGTATGGACGTATGGACGTATGGACCTACCTATAGTCTATGCAATTCTGCAGAATTACAAATATATCTGAACTTCCTATAAAAAAGGTGAGTTCGTGTACGGCAATGGTGTGTGTGCCTTCTTTTCAAATACAAATCTAATGTTGGGCTTTGTAAATATAACCAATCTAGGCAATTTTAGCTCCAAAGATGGTCATACACTACATAATTCTGGCAGGTAGCAATGGTACTTAATTTCTTATGATGTTTTTTTCCCTGCCAGGTATTTTCTTAGGAAGTTGGCAACATGACTAATAAAACTTAGAAATGAAATATTGTACATTTAAGTTGTAGCACGGATGGCCGAGATCAAAACTTGCAATCCAGTATTTAGATACTAAAACAATGCAATAAACACCAATCCATTGCAACGCACAAGCATATGTGCTATATTACTTCAAATCTATATCAATTTTGTGTTGATGATTCAAAAAAATCAAACAGCATATATAAACCTTGACGTAGGCAAATGGACATTTTATAGAGATTGAAAGATTAATAGAACAAGTGAAGGTAGCAGTGGCCAAGAAGTGCATGTAAATGGCAAGATTGTACCAAAGGAAGGCAACCAAGGCCACCATCAATAGCAAATTGCACACGGCTGCAAAGATTTGTGATATAACGCAGAGCACAGGAGAAAGTAGCGTCCAACTGCAAACAGCAGGAATTAACGATACCACCGGCCCTTTGTCGGAAGTTCCATTAACGGGCAGCAGGATGACAATGATTAACCAGAGGGCGGCATGGATAGAGGTAGAATACAAGAGGACCATAAGGATGTAAAAGTGCTCAGTCAATCCAACTGAATTAAGAAAGCACGCCACGACCAAAGTCCAGACTAGCATAGCAAAGGCTCCAACATAAAGAGTGTTGTTGAGTTCTTGGACATTGTCCTTGGTAGGGCAGAAGGAGCTAGGCTCCGCGTGGATAGCCGGCTTGGTACCCTTGCGCAGGTTGTGCAGAGCGAGGGAGTAGCCAAAGTTTCCAGCAGCCCACACCATGCTAAAGAGCAGGACAAAGGTGGCAGCGCCTGAGGATATCGCACCGGCAGAACATAAGGCGAGCAGGGGGGCGTAGGAGAGCCGGAACAACTCGGTGTAGAATGGCCGACTCCGCCAGATGAACACGAGGAAGAAGACAATGTATGAGCAGATACTAAGCGACAAGATCCACACCTGAGACATAGGGTGTCCGTGGAAGCACACCAGCAAGAAGATAGGAACGGCAACGGCCACCACCACCATAAAGACCAACACTATGGCACGCATAGTACTCCCACCACCTCCAGCGGGGACGTCGTCCCCTTCTCTTTTGCTACCGATGACAACCTTGTCGTCGGAGGCAGCGGAAGCCGCCATGGAGATTGGCACAGCAGCAACAGAAGCAGAGAGCGTCTAGTTTTCTTTGTTTCTCAACTCGCGGCACAGATTCTGATTACCAATACCAGCAGCACACACGTGTATATATATATGTACATACGTGACCCATAGCTCACAACCAAGACTTGCTCGGATTCTCCATCTAAACCGACCTGAACACAAAATCTCTACCTGCACTACTAGGACACGGGAACGCACACAGTACTACTCCCTCCGTCTCATCAGAAACGTTATCCTAAATTCTTACGGGCGCCTGCGCGCCAGAACGACGACTGGAGCGCTCGCGCTACCCGAAAAAAAAAGTCCTATAGATCGAGCGTTTTCCCAGAATCCCCACCCGGCCAACCTCCACACCGCCGACACGGCTCCCATTGCCGGCCTCCCGGCCGCCGTCCGACCGCCGATACCTCCTACCTCGCAACTTGAGCTCCCGCCGCCGTTCCTGATCCTCAGCACGGCCATGTGCGAGGCAGGAGGAGGAGAACCTCCGGCTGCATGCCGACCACGACCGGGACAAACTGGAGACTCATGTGTCTGTCCAGCGGCAGGTCCGCGCTGCTGTTCGCCGGGTGAAACGCGGCGTCGGGCCGCGGCCATGGCTGCTTCGGCCGCCGCGCTGGCACTACTGGGCAGTGCATAGGGGAGCGGAGCTCAAGCGGCGCTCCGGGCCAGGCGGCGGACGAAGAATTTCAGCCCGAGAAGACGACGCCTGACGCGATCCAGACCCGTGTCCTTGCGATGTGACGGTGCCGGTGACTCTGGCCCCTCTCAGAGCTCTCTCTCCAAGCGATGTGTCAGGGAAAATCCAAGTTTATCTCAGAGCTCTGTCCTCGTTGCCGGCACTAGGAGAGGCGGCCGCCGAGCGCGGGAGGACGATTATTGGGTTCCCCAACAAGGCGTCGGCGCCGCCGCGGCTGCGACAGGGACAGAGCTCGGTTTGGTGGAAGAGGGAGGCAAGCATCAGGGGCAGAGGAGGGATGACGAAGGCGCAGTGTCCTACGCGGCGGCGGCGGCGCGTCCATCTTCTTGGGAACCTCCCGCCGATCGCAGATTTTTCTCTCTAGTACAGTTTACAGAGCCAGGTTGAAGCTTCGTTGTATCCACTGCTTGGTCGTGGGCTAGGTATTATTGGGCCTTTTCTAAATCAGATCTTTTTTCTTGGTAGCTGGTGGGCCGGTAGGTGGCCGAAAGATTACAATGCAGCTCATAATCATCACATTTTTCCTTTTCCATATCGCCTTGATTAGGTCTAACAAGCAACTTTGAAGAGAACAATCTTACGTTTGATTCCTTAGTTTTGTTAGATCGTTGCCTAATGTCATATATTAGTTGCTCAATTATGCTAATTTGTTACCTAACATTCCGAAGTTGCTAAGTCGAACACAAGTTGCCTCGTCGGGCAACTTTGAAGCCCGGCGAGGCAACTTTGAAGCCCGGCGAGGCAACTTTGGCATCTGGCAAGACAACTTTGGAGCCCGACTGAGCAATGTCTGGCTGAGCAACTTCGGAACCTGGCGAGGCAACTTCGAAACCCGGAGAGACAACTTCGGAGCCCGGCGAGGCAAATTTGGTAGACTTCGGAGCCCAGCGAGGCAACGTTGGTGCCCGACTGAGCAACTTTTGTGCTCGACGAGGTTACTTCAGAGCCTGACTTAGCAACTTTTGTGCCCGACCGAGCAACTTTGGAGCCCCTCATTAGGCAAGCCGCTGCCCGATGAGGCAATATCGAAGCCCGACGAGGCAATATCGGAGCCCGATGAGACAACTTCAGAGCCCAGCGAGGCAACTTTGGTAGGCCATTAGGATGGCGCTGCCATGGCGGGTGAGGACGCCCCTTTTTTAGGAAATTCGGTGCTTAACGAGGCAACTTTGGAGTCGACGAGGTAACTTTGGTAAGACACGCCGCGGTGGGTGAGGATGGCCCTTCTTTAGGAAAGCCGCGACTCGACGAGGTAATTTCGGAGCCCGACTTAGCAACTTCGTGTTGGGGTTCCGCGTATGAAAAAAATAATTTTTACCCTACGCCCCTGAACCCCTGATATTGCCAAGACCTATCTATTAGTAATACAGTAATGTGAGGGGCTTTTCATGAACTTACCCTTGAAGACCGAAAAGCGTTGTCAACGCTCAGGAGAGCGTGGTTGATGTAGACGAGCCGAAGCCGATCTCAAGGTCGTGATGAAGTTCTTGCGCTTCTTTGGCTCCAACGACTTGAGTGCCTCAAGTGCGATACCTCGCGGGGAGTTACACGCATTCGGTGCCTGACGATGACTGCCGCTTCCCCGATCCAGCAGCAGTTGCGGAAGTAGAGCTCCTGGATCCGAATCCCGCAGCGCGACGACGCTCCGCGGTGAAGATGTCTCTCGTTCGCGCAGTCCGAACTTGGGACCACGGTCACGAGAGAGAGAGAGAGAGAATATCAACTGGAGGTCCTCCCAAAAGTGAGAAGACCTTTATTGATTATTGTGTGTATTTATTTGGCCAAATACCCCCACTATATATAGGGGGAGGTACTACCTCTCTCAAAGTCCCGGGGTGGGACTAAAGGAGAGGAGAGGCGCCGCCGGCCACCCCCTCATGGGCCCCACATGGGGGGCTGGCCCAATAGGGCCACCGGCCACCTCCTTGGCCGCTTCCTCCTCTTGCCTTTCCCTAATGGGCCCTCTTCCCTCCGGAATTGGCCCATTAAGCCTTTTGACCATTTCATTGATTTTCTCTTGAATTAAATAATTATGAATAAATGGTTAAATCAATGTTTAACATTCATTCACATATTATTCAACCTCTATGTCTATGGAACACTTCCACCTCCACTCCGGACATCCTCCAGACTTACCAAAACCCTTCCAGTTTTCTCTCTACTATTCTTCGGCGATTCTACCGATCCTATAAACACTCTCTAAGCATCATCAAGCCCTTAAGCGTGATACCCCATGGTTCGGGAACACTCCATACATGGTCGGGACACTCCCGCACCAATGATCGACAGAGGGACCTGGATGGCCATGTGACCCCTGTGCGTTCCACGGAGATCTTTCGTCGTTTGAACCGGGACAGTCGTGTCTTATTCCCTTTTTCTCTCGATACTTGCATTGCCCGAGATCTGATCAATGACATCACCATGTCGTGTTCAATCTCATTACCGAACAATGCTACTTGACTCGTTCCGACAAGTGATATCCATGTGATTAAATCACACGATGTGCAGCTATTGGATATAACTTCTCCGAGTGGGCCCCTAAGTATCTTTCCGTCACATGGACGGACAAATCCCGCTCTTGACATATATTGCCTCTATGGTTTCCTCCGAGTACCTGAACACACCTTTATAACCACTGTATTACCAAGTGACGCTTGATGCTATCTAAGCACTCTCGGGAGATACTGATTGATATAGCCTCACGGTTTAAGGAATAGTCTACGAGGATCCATTTCTAATCATCGTAACTTGAACTTCGTGACATGATCGGGTCACGATGTTTAGGTTGGGTATTGGTTCATCATCTTATTCTCAGAATGAGTTGACTCCATTTCCAACTGGCATAAATGCCATATGATCAGGAAACTTGATCATATGTTGACCAATGAACCAGTGACTAGAGTTTCACTAGGAACCCCTGGTTGTTTATATATCACACGTGTATTGATGTTTCCACTCAATACAGTTATAGCATGATATAAAACTTAATCATAAACTATCTGAAATATGATAATAGTCCTTATAACTATTTGTCTCTAGGGCATATTTCCAACAGTCTCCCACTTGCACTAGAATACAAATACACTAGCTGCATTTGTTCTTTAATCATTGGCACCATATATCAGGTACCCTGAACATGCTTGCTCATGGAAGAGGTTGAGTCTTGGGTCTGTACTTTAAAGTCCCAAATCCTTTGCAACTTACTAATGTCACCTTGATTGACATTAATACTTTATCATCACATGATAACATCTGTGTGTATGCATCGTCGCTATGGCAGCAGAACGAGGCCTGATTCCAGGAGCCTACAGTGACTTTAGATCAACCTCGAGGGCTTTCTCATGGGCACTGTGCCCTGGGACACATCATTCTACGTTAAAAGTGAACTAGCCCCGCCATAACATTATACATCACTTTAGATGGTACCCTTATCTATTATTATAAATGTATTCATCAAACCACGAGTGCACTCTATGCAACTTTCAATGTTTTTGTTCACCTCGCTTCCTACTTTACTTTAATCGGTATTTACAGGAGTTTCCAACATATTCCCTTATAACATAACCCTTTATGTTTTAAGATATTTTATCCTTTATGGATTTGGAAAACATGTCTGCAGTTCTCTATTAGACTCTGTGGACAAACTTAGCTCAACATTTTGTGATTCAAACTTAAACACTTTCAAATGTTCCTTCTTGGATCATATATTATGTTAAGTTACTGTCATGGTTTTCTAAGATAGAACCTATGTCTCAACATAGTGGATGATAATCATCCTTTTATTTCTTTCAACCATTGATGTTGAACTTAATACTATTCATAACTTGAGTTATTAAGGACCGGTTCGTTAATTAACTTCTATTCTGAAACCCTTTCCAGAATCCCTTAAGGAATACTACATAATATCATAATACACTTATTATCAACTTCTACACCTTATAAATCATTATTTATTGGTACTTGCGCTTTTATTCTTAACTCACTTAAGAATCACTCCTATAAGATCCCACTCAAAATATGTTTCTAACATATTTGGGTATGAGTCAGTACTCTTACTCAAACTAAGTTCCTACATATTTGAATTTGAGACTTATATTGCTCCCACTCAAAAATATGTCATTCACATATTGTTTTAGGAAGACTTTCATAGCTCCCACTCAATTTCATGCAAATTGCACATCTACTCACTATTTTGAACAACTTCAAAACTTTTGATCAAATATCAAACTTGGAGATTTACTTTGAGATACTAGTACTTTTACTAGTTTCAAATCCACTAGCCATTTAGCACACTTGAATCAAATTCATTTGAATTCGTCCAATACTTGACAAATTGTGCCTTTGTCATTCACCCCCTTTTCCACTATGGCTTTGCAGTCATATGGGAAAATTCAAGTAACTCCTTTTACTTGTGAGATTCAGCAATGAATTGCTTTCTAATCTCAAGGGAATTTTGCTATGGGATTTCTCATAATTCTAGTTTACCATTATTTCCTTAGTAGTTCGTAGGTATGTCATATTTCAAGAATCATGACAAATGATTCACAAATGTCTCCATACAAGATATGGGTTACA
The DNA here is from genome assembly GCA_910589775.1 of Avena eriantha. Lineage (NCBI taxonomy): Eukaryota > Viridiplantae > Streptophyta > Magnoliopsida > Poales > Poaceae > Avena > Avena eriantha. The sequence continues at coordinate 392,715,638 of OU342745.1, forward strand.
TTTTGAATCCTACTTCATGTAGTGAAAACACCAGTGGGGAAAACACAATAATCAATATCATTGATTCTTTCCTTTTGTGAAGAGAATCGTTCAGGAACGTTTTCTATTGCGCTTCTCAACACTCTGATGCAGGGATTTGAATCCTCATCGTGTTTCACACTATCTTCCATTTGCTTCATAATCGAGAAATATCACTAAAAGTGAGCTTTCTCAAAAATACACCAAAATCCAAGCAATACAAGTTTTGCTTCTCTTTTGGTTTTAGCTATGGACTTCGTATTCAAAGTTTCCAATGAATACTCTACAAGAACTTATTCGCTATTGTTTTGGTTATATCTAATAACCCCAAAACTTTCACGACGGTTCATACTAGATATGGAGCCGCTTTTGAAAGAACATTTCATGTTTTCCTATGTTTTGCGTGTTAGATAACAATAAAGTGGAGATTATTCATGTGCGCTAAGTGTGCAGGAAGCTTTGAGGGGGGCCGGATTATCCGCCCCACCAAGGGCCGGATAATCCGGCCTACCTCATTACTCAAAGGGAGCCAAGGCGCGTCGCTCGGTATCCGGTCCGATTTACTCCCAGAAAATCCGAACGGGGGCGGTTTTTCCTCCCTAGGCCGGATAATCCGGCTGTCGCATGGGCCGGATAATCCGGCCCCCAGTTTTTGATTAAAGGGAGCCAAGGCGCGTCGCTCGGTATCCGGTCGGATTTTCTCCCGGAAAATCCGAACTGGGGCGGTTTTTCCTCCCCAGGCCGGATAATCCGGCCTTCACATAGGACCGGATAATTCGGCCCCCAGAAGTTGATCAAGGGCAAGCTCGGCGTGACGCTCTAATAAGGGACGGATTATCTGCCGGATATTCTGAGTCTGGGGCGGTGTTTTCCCCAGGCCGGATAATCTGGCCCTCACTTGGGCCAGATAATCTGGCCCCCAAAGTGTCCAACGACCGGTTTCGGAAGGGGGTATAAATACCCCTTCTTCCCCAATGTTCAGAACTCTTGATTCATTCGAAATTGTCCAGACATTGTGCAAGAGCTCTCATTCTCAATCTCCCACTTCAACCACCCGAAGGTCTTGATCTTTGGGGGAATTGAAGGAGGAGAAGTTCATCATCATCATCACGAATCAAGCGCTTCAACTCCTCTTCATTCACTTGGAGAAATCCATGATCTAGTATTCTTGTCAATACCTAGATCTTGTTTATTGTATTTGATAACTTTGTTCTTGTGGCAGCTTGTTGTCATTTCGGGAGCCTCCAAGTTGTTGTGGAGTTGTTGCCCCGATAGTTGTGTAAAGGTGTCGGTGCCCGCCTCGAAGGGTACCTATAGTGGAAAGGTGGATCAGGCCTTTGGTGGCGAGATCCATCGGAGAACAGGGTGAGGCCTATTGTGGTGTAGTGGTCTTAGTACCGCCCACCCCTCCAACGCAGACGTACTTCCCTTAACAAGGAAGGAACTGCGGTCAAACAAATCTTGTGTCTTCGCGTGCTTCACTTCGGTTTACCCGTTCCTCTTCCACTCGCTCTTTACTCGCTAGTAGATAGGTTTGCATATAGGGAAATTCCACCTAATAGTTTATCTAGAGAATTTACCCTTTGTGCTAAGCCTAAAATTGAAAAAGTATTAAAAATTGGTGTAGCACCTATTCACCCCCCCTCTAGGTGCCCATACGATCCATTTCAGCTTTCACGAATTCAAATGGTTCACTATATATTCTAATTGAGTGCTAACTATTTCTAACTAATGGTCTCTACATCTACACTACAACGATTTATTTGGTGCCTTCTATTCACCCACTTTGATATCTAATATCACATTGTGATGCTTTGCATTTCACAATTTCTTTTGTGCCAATCTTATAAAGTTGAATTTCATTACTATTGATCAAATCATAGTAATTAGATTCTCTTTTATCTTTATACCCTTTTGTTGATGAAACACTTTGATCAAATCAAATAGTTTCATACTTATGTTTCCTTTGGTAAACTTATTTACGCATTTAAACAATCATATAATGATAATTACCATTTTCGTTAAAACACAATACATCAAATATGTATTTACTTTTAACAATTCATTAAACACTTTGTATTCAAGTAATACACATTGTTTAAGTTAATTTGCCGAACTTAGACATGATTTATATGTGATAAGAAGTCGAATGACTTTCACATATTATCATTATAACTTTGAATTTAAACAATGGTTTCATTCAGTAATGAAATATCATTAAGTTGGGTATTTTAAGGCATTTCAATATTTTACAAATGTTCATGCATTATCAATTAGTTTCAAACAACAAGGATAATTCAAATATAATCAAACAAGATATGAACACAAATAGAAATTATTTATAAAATTAGAATAACCATTTGTTACAAATTGATATGAATAACTGTCTCACAAAATGTGAGACACACTAAAGAAGTTCACAATGTTTTGATTACAATAATTATCCTAAAACATAAACTAAGTGATAAATGTCAAGGGAGAGTGTCGTCGGCCATCATCATCATGCTCGCCATCAACACGCAACGTCAGCTCCTCTCCAGCAAGCACCTCTCATGCAGAACGACCTGTTTTCAGCAAAATAGAATAAGTATCAAATATACTTAACACTGCAAATGTGTTTGCAAGATTATAACATTTATAAAATTGTATATCAAATATATACCTTTGTCATTGATAACCTCAGTGACATCTGGTTCAACCACCACATCTCTGAAATGTGATATGAACTCGTGGAAATCTTGTGTTTCCGCGTCGCCTCTCATAATGCAAATCCTGACTTGTGCTTGGAAGATTGGTGGTAGCGACCGCAACACAACTCCTATTGCAAAAGAGCTTGCGAACCAGTTGTCCAGAAAATATGCCAGACTCATGTATGCATCATATATGCTCAACAAGTGATCATCCAGTGAGGAGCCTTCCTCCATCTTTATGGAGAGGAAGTCCCCCATCAGCTCATACTCCCATATGCGCACTTGTTCCACGAAATGCGATCTTAGATGTGCCATATACATTTGGGGATTAAGACTTCCCACCATTGGCCATAGCCCATCTTCCATCCCGAGGCGCATCGTTACTGATATGAATGTGGCCATCACACGACGACGGCATCGGAGATCTCGCTGCTCCTGGGTCTCATGAGAATAGGGTGGCTCCAAGTACATCTCGTAGATCATGTAGTCATCCACTTTGTTCTCACCAAGGAGATCAAAAAGGCGCATGACCCATGCAGAAAAGTTGGATACATCTAACTTGAGTTTTTCTCCTTTTAACCAATCGTCAATAGGGAAGGTAATCTCGGGGAGAATCATTTTCTACATTTATAATTGCAAAAAGGAATTTAGACTAAGTTTATAATTAACTGAGTTCATAATAACTCCACTCAGAAACACCTATCCCTATAAGGGTTCCTAGTGATAACACGACCCCTATCAGCCACATCTCCCCCGATCGTCACAGCCATCAATGTGGGTTCAAGGGTGGACGCTAAACGTCGGTCACATCATTCATGCGACTCATGCTCGATCTTTCGACCATCCGCGTTCTGAGGCCATGTCTGCATATGCTAGGCTCACCAACTCAACCTTAGTGTATTCGCTGTGCAACATGGCTTACACCCACTGTATGCGAGCGTAGATATGTCTGACACTCATGCCTGTACCATGGATCGCCTCATACCGAAGAACTTTCTTGGTGGTGCACAGTAAGGGGGAACACAATCGTTGATAATTTTAACAGGGATCATCTTATTAGGCTACCATCGAGTATCTAATACTAGCACACAATAAGATATACAAACAATAACATTGAATGTAAATACGATGTGATGTGGTCCTTCACATCGTGATCTCCATCCGTCGTCACCGGATTCCGGCGCCAGGGTTCCAGCGCCGTAGACACCAAGGTACCGGTGTCATTCCGGCGTGGTAGTCCGTCACCTCCATGACTATCTACTACTATGTAACATAAGGTAATCACTTTACCTTTGCCACAACCATATCACAAAGCAACGCCCACCTACAAAACAAAGTTAGATGCCTCTACTTTATCTTTGCATGTTTTACGTGGCTGAATGGGCTTTCGCACAAGAACCGTTCTTACCTATGAACTTTCAGCACAACGTTGATCAAGTAGTTATCTCTACTACACCCCTTTCGGGACCCTCCATTGCAAATGGTATACCAACTATTGCGAGAGAGACAGACACCCCCCTAAGCCACTTTATACGGTACAAGCCGTATGTCAAGCGTGGACCAGTCTCACGAATGAACGCGTAAAGTCGGTTGGGGGGCGCTTCATCAAGCCTTACTGCGGTATACACAATTACACGTGGGAGGGTAACAACTAAAAGATCAACGCCCACACGCTACATCTCGTGTGTTCTACCCGTACTAGCATTACTACGCATAGATCTAGCTCTGATACCACGGTTGGGGTTCGGCGTATGAAAACAATAATTTTTACCCTACGCCTCTGAATCCCTGATGTTGCTAGGACCTATCTATTAGTAATATAGTAACGGAAGGGGCTTTTCGCGAACTTACCCTTGAAGACCGAAAAGCGTTGTCAACGCTCAGGAGAGCGTGGTTGATGTAGACGAGCCGAAGCCGACCTCAAGGTCGTGATGAAGTTCTTGCGCTCCTTTGGCTCCAACAACTCGAGTGCCTCAAGTGCGACACCTCGCGGGGAGTTACACACGTCCGGTGCCTGGCGATGACTCCCGCTTCCCCGATCCAGCAGCAGTTGCGGAAGTAGAGCTCCTGGATCCGAATCCCGTAGCACGACGGCGCTCCGCGGTGAAGATGTCTCTCGTTCGCGCAGTCCGAACTTGGGACCATGGTCATGAGAGAGAGAGAGATAATATCAACTGGAGGTCCTCCCAAAAGTGAGAAGACCTTTATTGATTATTTTGTGTATTTATCTGGCCAAATACCCCCACTATATATAGGGGGAGGGGAGGTACTACCTCCCTCAAAGTCCCGGGGTGGGACTAAAGGAGAGGAGAGGTGGGGGGAGGCGCCGCCGGACACCCCCTCATTGGCCCCACGTGGGGGGCTGGCCCAATAGGGCCGCCGGCCATCCCCTTGGCCCCTTCCTCCTCTTGCCTTTCCCTAATGGGCCCTCTTCCCTCCGGAATTGGCCCATTAAGCCTTTTGATCATTTAATTGATTTTCTCTTGAATTAAATAATTATGAATAAATGGTTAAATCAATATTTAGCATTCATTCACATATTATTCAACCTCTATGGTTATGGAACACTTCCACCTCCACTCCGGACATCCTCCGGACTTACCGAAACCCTTCCGGTTTTCTCTCTACTATTCTTCGGCCATTCTACCGATCCTATAAACACTCTCTAAGCATCATCAAGCCCTTAAGCGTGATACCCCACGGTTTGGGAACACTCCAGACATGGTCGGGACACTCCCGCACCAATGATCGACAGAGGGACCTGGATGGCCATGTGACCCCTGTGCGTTCCACGGAGATCTTTCGTCGTTTGAACCGGGACAGTCGTGTCTTATTCTCTTTGTCTCTCGATACTTGCATTGCCCGAGATATGATCAATGACATCACCATGTTGTGTTTAATCTCATTACCGAACAATGCTACTTGACTCGTTCCGACAAGTGATATCCCTGTGATCAAATCACACGCTGCGCCGCTATTGGATATAACTTCTCCGAGTGGGCCCTTGAGTATCTTTCAGTCACATGGACGGACAAATCTCGCTCTTGACATATATTGCCTCTACGGTTTCCTCTGAGTACCTGAACACACCTTTATAACCACTGTATTACCAAGTGGCGATTGATGCTATCTAAGCACTCTCGGGAGATACTGATTGATATAGCCTCACGATTTAAGAAATAGTCTATGAGGATCCATTTCTAATCATCGTAACTTGAACTTCGTGACATGATCGGGTCACGATGTTTAGGTTGGGTATTGGTTCATCATCTCATTCTCAGAATGAGTTGACTCCATTTCCAACTGGCATAAATTCCATATGATCAGGAAACTTGATCATCTATTGACCAATGAACCAGTGACTAGAGTTTCACTGGGAACCCCTGATTGTTTGTATATCACATGTGTATTGATGTTTCCACTCAATATAGTTATAGCATGATATAAAACTTAATCATAAACTATATGAAATATGATAATAGTCCTTATAACTATTTGTCTCTAGGGCATATTTTCAACACTTCGGTGCCCGGCGAGGCAACTTTGAAGCCTGACGAGGCAATTTCAGAGCCTGATGAGGCCGACGAGGCAACTTGTGCCCAACTTTGGAGGCCGACGAGGCAACTTGTACCCGATGAGGCAACCTCAGTGCCCGACGAGGCAACTTTGGAGCTCGATGAGACAACTCCAGAGCCCGACGAGGCAACTTTGGTAGGCCATTAGGATGACGTTGCCATGGTGGGTGAGGACGCCCCTTTTTTTTAGGCAAGCCGGTGCTTGACGAGGCAACTTTGGAGCCCAACGAGGTAACTTTGGTAGGACACGCCACGGTGGGTGAGGATGACCCCTCTTTAAGCAAGTCGCGACTCGACGAGGCAACTTCGGAGCCCTACTTAGCAACTTTGAAGCCTGATGAGGCAACTTCAGAGCCCGACAGGGCAACTTCTGTGCCTGACGAGGCAACTTTTGAACTGTGAGCCAACTTTGGTGCCCAGCGAGGCAACTTCGGAGTCTGACGGTGCAACTTTTATGCCTGATCAGGCAACTTCAGAGCTCGACGAGGCAACTTTTGCCCAACGAGGCAATTTCTGTGCCTAACGAGGCAACTTCGGAGCCCCGCGAGGCCGATGAGGCAACTTGTGCCCAACTTCGAAGGCCAACGAGGCAACTTGTGCCCGACGAGGCAACTTGTGCCCAACGAGGCAACTTCGATGTCCGACGGAGTAACTTCATTTCTGATAAGACAACTTTGGTACTTGACGAGGTAACTTTGATGTACTATGAACCAACTTTGTTTCGACGAGTTAGTGTATGCAATATTATGAGTGTTTATGGGCACGGTATGTCACGAACAGGCTCGAGTGATACAGATTAAGCCCGTAAGGAATTAATAGCGCTACAATTAGCATGGCCCATGTCGTTGTTTGTCGGTCCCTTACAGTAGCGAAGTGGGCCATGAGAAAATACCCAGGAATGACTGAGCAAAAATCCCCAAAGCTGAGCATCCTGATCATTTTCTTTCTCCGTGTGTGTATCTGGCGGCGAATGCTCCAGCTTGGTGTGGAGCTAGATGGCTGACCGGAGGCGGCACGACAAGAATCAGGGGACTAGTCCATCGAGGTTTACTTGCTCGCCCGCCACACACTCCTCCACCGTTAGCCCCTCCCTACTCCTCTACTACTGGCGCCGCCCCAGTGTCCAGGGCGGGGGCCTTCCCTGCAACCTCCCCACCCCATAGGAGTTGGGGGCATCCCGACGGAGCGTGGTGGATGTGGGGCGCCCGGTGGATTGGTGGTCAGGGCCGGTGTCGTGGGTGGGTAGCCGGGGGCGCCGCCTGCGAGCCACTCGCTGCTTGCCGTGGCTAGGAGAGATGGGGGTCAGCAGCGTCGGTGGAGCTATGGGCCGACGGCAGGGATCCAGAGGGTAGGAACGACAACACGCGCTGGAGGGGATTTCCTAAATATGTGAAGCGCTTGACACGGCCATCCAGCGCCCGCTAGACGGGTCCTAATAATTTTATTAAGATAGCAATCACCGATCAAATACATAACTTGTACAATTATACCCCTGCTAACATGTCCAAAACTGGCGATCGCTAGTTTGAATTTCGAATAGTCACTCAGCTACCGGAATTCGTTCTTTGTCGTGTAACACACGATACACGACAAATCCTTGAAAAGGCACGACAAAGAACATGACGACAAAGCCGTTTTGCCGTGCGCATCTGCCAAAATACACGGCGGAGCCTTTGCCGTGTGCCAGACAGCAGCACACAGCACAGAAAAGGGACTTGACGACCCCCCGAGCGAGACGGCACCATGACATTGGGCCCATCCAGTCTTTGCCGTGCGACTATCCTTTGCCATGTGTCTTGAAGGGGAGGTCCCACCCAAGGTGTTTATCGTGCTTTCGTTCTTTGACGTGTGTCCTTTCTTTGCCGTGTAGCTCTTTTTTGCCGTGTGCTATTGCTTTGCCATGTAGCGCTTCTTTGCCATGTTCGTATGCTTTGTCGTGTGCTTATGCTTTGCCGTGCAACATTCTTTGCCGTGGGCCTAGGCCTGGCCAGGTCACGGCAAAGTGACCATTTGGTCACTAGGTCGTAAGCGCCATCACACGGTAAAGTGACCATGTGGTCATCAGCCATACCCAGGTTTCACAGGTGAGTGTGTGTGGCGCTTTTGTCGTGTACTTACACACAACATAGGATCTAGGTCAGTGAATTTCTTTTTTTGCATGTTTTCTTTTCATTCCCGCAATTCAAATACAAAATAAGCACGGATGCTTCTAGATCAACAAATATAGCATCATATAGAGTTCATAGAGTTGCATATAACACCACATATAGTCCAACAATACAAATTGAGTCCAAATACATGCATAGAGTTCATACAAGTTGCATATAGCAACACATAGAGTTTACACAAGTTGCATATAGCAACACACAGAGTCACATTGAGTCCAAACCATACATATTGAGTCAACCCATATGCATAGAGTTCACATGTAATCAACAAACGACGAATAGCTCCTTCCTTCATGCACATCCTACAAAATAGAAATCAAAGACATGAGATTCATGTACAAGTCTAGAACGAGAAGCTCAAAAGTTTGACAAGTAAAGGAAAGATTCTCTAAATTTTGACAAGTAAAGAAACATAGCAATAAACAAACCTAAAAACCAATTAAAAAGTACCAAGGGCTAGAATGTGCCACGCGGTCTCAAACTTGGTTTTCCTTGTATCTTTGGCCTAAACAAACCTAAAAACCAATGAAAAAGTACACTGGTGAAACCTCGTGCAGAGAAAGCTAGGGATAGACCTCCTGGGGCCGCACACAGGTGCTTTTGACCCCTGGGGGCCTTGGAAACCCACCAAAACTTGCACGTGGAACTAGGAAACTTGCATGTGGACCTAGAATATGTATGAAAGTGTTGTGAAAGTCCTATAGATGGAATACATAGCTCCCCGGAGTGACCTTCTTCACATTAGGGTGATACCACTTAGCAAATTCCTGGAACTCTAGGTGGAGATGTCCCGCTACGGGTATAATAGGGGCTAGAATGTGCCACAAGGTCCCAAACTTGGTTTTCTTTATATCTTTGTCCTAAACAAACCAAAACCAATGAAAAAAGTACATTGGTGGAACCTCGTGTGGAGAAAGCTAGGGGATAGACCTCCTTGGCCCCACACACCGGTGCTTTTGACCCTCAGGGCCCCGGAAACCCACCAAAATTTGCATGTGGAACTAGGAAACTTGCATATGTGATGGCAATAAATGCAACCACTTTTTGTTGGGACTCCAAGTGCAGAGTGTTATAGCAAGCTTCTTTTCCCCACAAGGGTGACTCGAGGGTTTATATCAAACTCTCGGGGAATTAGTTATGGAAGGATGTTTGTCTTCTCCTCTTCAAGCAACCTGTAAAGTAAAACTATTTGTCTTGTGTCCCCAACTCCACCAAGTGGTTGTCAAGCACAAGGTTTTGTATTAGTAATATGAAATAAAATAAAAACAAACTAAAGAAAATAAAGTAAAGTAATGCAAACTAGATGATATGGAAGATAGTAGAGTTATTTTCGGGTTTTTATAAGTGATTGCAAGTAGAGAAAGTATTTTTGTATTTTCAAGATAATAAATTGCAGAAATTGTAAAGGATAGTAGGTGTAATGTAAAGGTGTTTCTTACGATATAAATCGGACCGGGGTTCATGGGTTCACTTGTCTACTCTCTTTTTAGGTTGTAGTGATCACAAAACAATTCATCAATGACAAAGATTCATGGAAATTCTATAAGTGCTTGATAAAAGGAATTAATATGGGCATCACATTCTAATATTGAGATGGAATACATCTCTCTCTTATACTCCTCAAGAAGGGAAATCTCCATGCAATCATGATTTAAGAATAGATCAGAGTATAGCTTTAAGCAATATTATATGATGTTTGAAATACAAAATATGCTACCTTGATCTAGTCAAGATCATCACACCATCACGTGATAACTATAGCACATGATTTCACTTTACCCCTAGTGAGGAAGAAAAAAGAAAGTTAAAAACCAAAGTAGATCTTGAATAATATGTGTCACAATTCAATCTCTACCCCCATGTTACTCCATATAACACAACTTATCCCCATACAAGTTCTTGCATAGAAGTTGGATCAAAACAAGCAATGAAGAACGGGGTGTGTGATATGCATCTATTAAAACATCTTACACAAAATAGATTCCAATCTCAAATATCAAAGCATAGAACAAAGATCCACCACATAGGAATTACAAATATGACCATGATCACGTTGGGCATCTCATATGGTACTAGATCTATGAAGAATAAGAGAGAAATAGATCAAGCTATTGCCACAAACCCATAGCCCGGAGGTGGACTACTCCCTCTTCATCATGGTGATGAAGCTGGAGATGTTGGAGAGGGTGGAGATCTCCCCGGAGGTGGCTTTGGCGGAGTTTTCCCCTCCAATCTTTGCTTGATCTGACTCTGTTTGGTGGTGTTTTCTCTCTAGTGGCTCTCTCCGAGGACGCCCCGGGGGGGTCCTTATATAGGGTTTTTTAGGTCAAGAGAACTCCATGGGCGAAAAAATCAAGGCGACCGGACGGTCGAGGAGGGAAAGAGCATGGGTGGCATGCCCACCAGGCATGGGCGCGCCACTTGGGCTCTTTTGGCCCTCCTGGTGAGATTCTAGTGCTCTAGAAGCTTCTTGTGGATAAATATTGACATTCCCAAAAGTACAGGTCCATTTGACTTTGTTTAGGTCCTGAAACATCAAAAACATTGAAAATAGGGTTTTTCTACCCTGCAGGGTTATAACCAAAATAAAGGGGATCACTGGTAAATCCCCAAAAATCAATATAAAACATGGATATAACATTATATATGATGCAAATATGTGGGAAAACATGTTAACAAACTACAAAGTTCATGTATGCATTTTACATGCATCAGTGTGGACCTAGGATATGTGTGTAAGTGTTGTGTAATGCCCATAGGTGGAATACATAGCTCCCTGATGTGATCTTCTTCGCATTAGGGCGATAACACTTAGAAGATTCCTGGAACTCTAGGTGGAAATGTCCCGCTACGGGTATACCGGGGGCTAGAATGTGCCACAGGGTCCCAAACTTGTTTTTCCTTGTATCTTTGGCCTAAACAAACCTAAACCAATGAAAAAAATTATTGGTGGAACCTCGTGTGGAGAAATCTAGGGGTAGACCTCCCGGGCCCACACACTGGTGTGTTCGACCCCCGGAGCCCTGGAAACCCACCAAAGCTTGCATGTGGAACTAGGAAACTTGCATGTAGAGCTAGGATATGTGTGTAAGTGTCGTGGAATGCCCATAGATTGAATACATAGCTCCCCGGTGTGACCTTCTTCACATTAGATCGATAACACTTAGGAGATTCCTGGAACTCTAGGTGGAAATGTCTCGTTGCGGGTATACCGGGGGCTAGAATGTGCCACGGGGTCCCAAACTTGGTTTTACTTGTATCTTTGGCCTAAACAAACCTAAACCAATGAAAAAGTACGTTGGTGGAACCTCATGCGGACAAAGCTAGAGGGGTCTTACCTCAATGGTACATGAAGTAATAGTACTTTCTATTTTGGGAGTGACCAATGGTTATAGCTATTGAACACCTAGAAGGAATAAATTGAATAGTCGGGACATAAATCACAATCTTGAAATTTCATCACGATAGTTTGACAAAAGCATGTGAAAATTGAAACTGACTAAATATGGTCAATATCAACCATACTTAATCTTACTGGATTGTTTTTGTTGTGAGGACTAAGAAAGAAAGTGATACCACTTGATCTATTAATCTTTTCTTCTTCTTGAAAAAATATCTACTGGTCTCTTGGATGTCCTTTAGCTTGGTCGGTTGTTCATGGAAGTTTTTTATTCTTGCTACTTTGGTACTACAAACCAAGCCAATCAATTACTCATGCATAAAAACCAATATGCAATTTTGCTCTCTTTTCACTATATATCATATTTCTTCTCAACTTGCAATTTTTTGAGCCATTTTCAAATAGAAATGAACACTAAGAACACATAAGTATGTGTAAGAGAAGCCAATCCTAACAAGATTAGCCTAAGAATAGAAAACAAATACCGACACACACCGATAGTCAAGCCTAAGAGAAGACTCACATAGCCATACCAATGAGCACACCAAACACTATACTCCTGCAGCATGCCGACAAAGACAGGCCAGGACAATGGGGGAAACTATCAAGCAACTGCAGATGCATTTTCTGTAGCACCCTTCTTCTTACTTGATTGTTCCACCCCAAAGTATGATCTTGGCCTCGCACCACCTCTCATGGATGTAGGCTTACACCCAGTAAATTTGTTGGATCCAGGATAGGCATGAGCCAAGGTGGCGATAAAATCACAAATCTCTCTAGCGAAGACAACTCCAAGCACAGGAGTCAACACTCATGTTGAAAGAGCTTGTGTGCCTCCACATGTGGTTTGGTAATTAATGACAATCTCTATGGACTAAAGTTTGCATTGAGTTATACTTGTAGGAGTTGTCCATTATCATTGCTTGGACCATGTGTTGGATTCAAGATAGAAGAAATGAAGAAGAAGAAGAAGAAGCAATGTCCAAGGACTTTGGGCCTATTGGAATCATGTTGAATAAAGAAGATGAATCAAGGTTGGTTAAGACGAAGAATGGGTCAATACTCAAGAAGAAATGAAGTTGTGCAAGTTCATGATACGCCATCTCCATAAGATCATATGCTTGAAGCTTGCCATCCTCGGTGATCATGGATCGATGAATATAAGCTCAAAGAAGAGGTTTCCCTATGGTGTATGGGAGAGCAAGTCACAAGTCTTCATCAAGGGAGCGCAAGCAATGAAGAAAGGTGTTCCATCTTGAGGACAAGATCATCTACATCAAACTCAACTGGAATTATCAAGGCAAAGGTATTATCTTGATAGGTTTTCCCTTTTGCCAATCTCATGTGGTTAGTTGGGAGACCGGGTTTAAGATAGATAGTCGTACTATCAAGAGGGGCTCTCGAGTGAGTAACTCGATCATATCTTTAGGAGAGAGCTCAAACCTTTGCATACTTAGCATCATCTTTCTTGGTTGTTATTTGGATCTTATCCATGTGAGGTTCTAGAGCTTGTGGTAACCTTCATAACAAGCTCTAGTTCATCAAAAACGGATTTCCCTTGCATACCCTATTGCTTTTTTTATCTTGGAGGATTTCTAGATCCACACCTTAGGAGGTATATAAAATACTTATACTTGATTTTGTTGGATTCTACATATCGTTATCTTTCCAACAAAATTGGTTTCATCCCCTTTGGAGTTCGGTTGCTCAAGTTGTTGCGTTTCATACTGCTAGCTTTGTCTGTCGTGACCAGTAGTACCAGACTCCTTGTCCAGTCGTACCGCTCGGCAGCAGTAGTACCATCCAGCGGTAATTGTCACATCTACGGGTGCGCAAAAAACCGATGAACAAACACTAAAACCGAATAGACCGAGACCGAAACCGAATAGACCGAGACCAAAAATACTGATTAAAAATTTGGGCAGTAAGTTTTGAAGACCGAAATTAGTATCGTTAATTCAGTCTTTTCTTCCGGAAGACCGAAAGGTCGTTGGAACAGCTCGGCCTAGCAATCTCCACTCCTTTACTCCTAGGCTCAATGTCCCAACAGTGTGGATCTTCCTCAGCTTTAGGCGTGGACCACCCAATCGATTAGTTCCAAGCATGATTCACCTTCCCCGGATCGTCTAGGCCCTAGTCCAATCTAATCATATGGCCTTGCTAGTATTCATGTGCAAGGCATAGAAGGCGGAAATGATGGCTGCACCTACATGTAGGCAGATGAGATGAGTTCAGGTAGCTAGTAACTTGACGATTTGGTGAGGCGTGAAAGATATATGCCAGGATGGAGCAACACGTACAACAATAATAGCAAGAAGCTATGCTCCAACATGAGTCCACAATTTTTTGAATTTAAATTTTGTTTGTATTGCAATCAAATACGGTTAAATTAATTTAACCCGTGTACAATTCATTTACGATTTTGATTTGGTAATTTTGTAGTACATTAGTTATTTGTGAACTTTGGTTGAATGGTTTGTGAGCGGCAGTAACAATTTGGTCATGATCGAACCCGAACCCGAATTATAATGTACCCAAAATTGTCGGGTAGTAAAATATGTGAGTATATCTTGGTCTTTGTTTTCAGAGGACCGAATTTTAAATAGACCGATTTACAAAGACCGAAATTTTGGTCTAGACCGAACACCCACCCCTAGTCACATCTGAGCCCGGCAGCGAGCTGGGGCTCTTCCTCTGGAGTGTCTGATACCTCCCACCAGTATTACCGGAGTTCCAGCGGTAGTACCGCACCATGGCACGGAACTACCGGGAAGCGGTAGTACCTGTTGGGTTTGCAATAAAGAAAACAAAATAATCCTACGATATTAACAACTAAGCACCAAGATCTATCTACCTACACACAATCAACGGGTGGATATACATCCGTAGAGATCTTACCCTCGAAGACCAAAAAGATTTGTTAATGAAATCTGATTTCGTGGATGATGTAGTTGTACACTTAACAATCTCAAGATCAAGTTGAAGTCCAGCGCTACAAAGTACCAACGCATTCGTGATCGCACAAATGTCTAGCACCCCGACAACCTCCGAGTCCTCGCTCTAGTAAAGCAGTGGAAGCAGCAAATTCTTCCATAGAAACCACTGAGAACATGTACTTCGCTAATCCGAAGCCATGCGGAATTTACTAGAGAGTGAGAGAGATCCTTCATGAGGAAGTGTGAGAGTGAGAGCAGTGCAGTGCTCCTTTTATATGGGTAGGGTGCAGCCCCATTCCATGGCTGGTGGCCAAGGTGGGTTCCCACACCTCTCCCTCATTCATGTGGGTGGAGGCTCCATTCACAATCCCACTCACATGTATTAATTTTCCACCAAAATTAACCAACTCTCATTTAATAAAACTATTTTATTTATTTTATCCAGAATTTTGTTAATTACTTTAATTAACAAACATCTGCATAAAACCCCTTAAAATACTTCGATATCACATCTGAAATCATTTTCAGCAATTTGACCCGAAACAATTCCAGTTTCCATTGAAATAATCCCAGTGCTTTCAAATCCTTTCTCTAGTATTATATCTGCTCTATTTGGTGTCAGTATACCTTAAGTGTACCACCCTATGGTTCATCAATAATGCGGGCATGATCGAGACCCCTCTTTGATCAATAATTAGCAGTGGGACCTGGATTTCCGTACTGACTCCCACACATTTAACAATGACTCTAGCGATCGTGAGAACCTTTAACATCGTAAGTAAATCCCTTTTTCTTGTGATATATTACATGTCCGATATTTAATTATTGGTATTCCCATACCTAGTTTGATCTTGTTACCGACAAGTACTTTTTTCTTGTTCCCATGATATAACATTCTATGTGATCCAATCACATGCTTGCAAGCTATGTCAATGTGATATCACCGAGAGGGCCCTCATCATATCTCTCCATCATCGGAATGGACAAATCTCACTCTTGATCCATGAGCCTCAACATAACACTTTTAGAGTACCCAAACCCACCTTTATAGTCACCATCTGTAGCATCCCAATTGTCTAACAATTGTAATGCTACTTGCCTAGTCTATATATTGCTACTTCCTACATATTATTATTGCATCATCATTATATCATGCTCATGTCACCATGCCACATTGCATCTGAGCATCATATAAAGCTCCTTTATTTTACTTCATTTTCTCCATTCTCTCCTCTTTTCTTTCTCTTCTCCCCTTCCTTCCATCTCTTTCTCCTTTCTCTCTTCCCTTTCATCCCTTCCTTCCTTCTTTCTCTTCCTTCATATCTTTTCCTCTTTACTTCTCACCTATCTTGTTTCCCTTTCTCTCCTTTCTTTCTATTTTCTCTCTTCTCTTCTCATTTACTCTTCATTGTCTCTCTGCATTTATCTTCATACTCTTTATTCACCCTATATTACATTTTTCTCTCTTCCCCTCTCTTTTCCCTCTATCTTCTTTTCCCCCGCCTCATGAACTTGGTATTCTTGGAATATCTTGTTAAATTCTTGGTGGTATATCTTGACGATATGCTTGCCTATTCTATATCAATGGAAGAACATGGAAGATCATATGTGTCCTTTTTCTCTCAAGCTTCGTGAACATTGCCTGTGTGCAAAGTTCTCAAAGTATAATCTCCGACTTTTCAAAGTCACCTATCTCGGCCACACCCTTCTGCTAAAGACATCGCTACAATTCTATAATCATCAAGCCCATTGTTAATTCCATCCTCCTCCTTCAATAAAATCTGGAGCGTTTCCTTGTTTGGCAAGTTATCATCGTCGTTTAGCTGAAGTTTCCTCAAGACTACTACATCTCTCTCAGATCTTCTCAAGAAGGTCAAGAAATTATATTGATCGTTTTCTCATGAAGAAACCTTTTGATACCCTTCTTCTTTCATCTCTCTCTCATTTCTTCTATACCTTCTTCTTCTTTTCTTATTCTCCCTTTCCTCTCTCCCTCTTTTTTCATCTTCTTTTACCTCACTTCTTATTTTCCTTTCTTCGTTTCTTTCCCCTACCTCTCGTCTCCCTTCTTCTCTTCATTTTCTCTTTCTTCTTTCTACTCCTACCTATTTTTCTGGATATTTACCTTCCTTATTTCCTAGTTGTGGGGAAGGTGTGGTGGACATGGGCTTTGCGTGTGGAAGAAGAAGGGGATGCTGCTTGATGGGATCTCGATGTGGAGCTGGGTCGGGGTGGTTGGGGGAGGCCGGCTCTGCTGCTGCTTTTGTGGCCAGGAGGAAGCGGGGCAAAAGTAAGCACGAGCCTGGCGTGGCGATGGGCAGGAGCACGTGACGCCAAGGGAGAAGAGGAACAGGACCCGACCAGGATGGCATGTTCACTTTTGGGCATGGTTCGGCTGCAGCAAGTAGAGCTAAGTTTCTCATCTATCTTGCCATGATTCGGTGTTAGATGAGCTAGGAAAAAAGGGGGGTTAGGATTTGCTAGATATTCTAGCTAGATTACATAGTGTGGTTGAGGGCGCATGCACTCACGAGTAGGATTTAGGTTTAGCTATTTTAGTGTGTGTGTATAAATACACACTTGGGTAGAATGTGTGCATGTGTATGATTTGTGTGTATCTTTGGATAACGAGGTACCTAAACAACTTAATCTGGGTAGTAATGAGAGAACTAATGAAAGAGGCATTGACGAGCATTATCTGCTATTTGGTTCTTTAAGCTCACTTGTGTCCCGTAGGACCCCGAGTACTTGATTCCTGTTCCTTGACTATTCACACTATCCACATACGGGAGACCCTGTGGATCCCCCTTTGCCTGAGCTTGATTCGCACTTTATTTCTTGGGGCCACAAAGTAGTTTGGGGCTTTATTATTATCATGTACTTATGCCATGCTTTACTGCTTTATTTATGATTGTGCGTGGAGCACCTGTACTATTTTGGAACGTGGAATGTTTTTGCGGTATCGACAAGCCCAGTCACACTTTCAGGTTCCTAGTCGTTTACAACCATTGTCATAAACCCTAGGTCTGTCTCCGAGCCGACCAACTTTGTTGTGGGTAGCTTAGTGGGGTGGCTCCCTGAAATAATTTATGAATCATGTGAATGCATTGTCGTGAGGCCTCGTTGCGTTTTATTTGGTTCTTCCCGAGGTTGATCGTGTGTGTGTTGCTATTTGTGCACCCCTCCAGGGTAAATCTTTCTGAAAGCCGTGTCCACAGTTATGGACGACTTGGAGCATAGTTTCTCGATCATATACAAGCATAACTAAAGTACCGCCTTTAATTTGACTAAGATATGACTAGTAATTAGTACAACACTCATGGAATGGTTAATAAAATTGCCAACGGATGGTTTATTCTTCCGCCTTCTCTTAGGTAAGCGAGGAGGAGGACGAGCGAGGTAAATTATGTTGCTTATATAACTGTTGATATTAATTAACGAGCATCTGTCCATCTCTGGTTGGGCGGATGCGTATCGTGTCTCTATAGCACTTTGTAGATATTATCTTTCGCTGCAATTGCGTCACCCCAGGTTGTTTCCTTTAGATGCATTAAGACTTGCTGAGTACCCCTAGGGTCTCACATGATAAATATTTGGTTTAGGTGGACAGGTATACTCTCAGAAAGGCTACTGGGTCGAAGAGACCGATGATGGTGGCAACGACCATCAGGTGTAGAGATTCTGGGGATGGAGATCCGTGAGATCTATGGGTGGGATGTGCTTAGTTCTATGGCATCTTATGCCGATTTGCTTCTTATCTATACTCGGATCTTGTATTCCGCTTCTGCTTGATACTCTGTTGCGTGATGTTTGAGGATGTATCCTAAACTATTATATCTATTTAGGATATTTGGATCTTGTCGTATGGCGTTGCAATATTTCTGTTTCTTTTAGATGGTGTGACTCCGATGTTGTCTATTGTAAGTCGCAGACATACATAATCATCTGTGTATGTCGTGGTCGTGTTACCTGTCGCTTACGCCGCTCGCTCTTGTCCTGATGTTCTTGAAAGTAGATAATGTGGTAGGCCGGTACCGTGCCCTGCTCCGCTTCAACGGGCCTGCACGTGGGTGGCCTTGGGACTCCGCGGTAGAATCGCTTATCCACTTTTGGTTCATCCAGGCTTGAACTTAGAGCGTAATATCCGAGGTATTACACCATGTTACGGTGTGACATTTGATGTTATCAAAGTACTCTTTCGATGTTAGCAATTAACATGATCTCATGGTCTAAGGATTAGAGTTACTTCGTATGATGTTATAGCAATGTAAACTTTTGAATTTGATTGTATTACTATACTTTGGGTGAATGTTCATCACATCATTCTACCAATGTTGTGACCTTGTTATTAACAACATCCAATGTCCATGATGAGGAAACCTAATCATCGTGTTAATCAACGAGCTAGTTTATATGAGAGGCTTAACTAGGAACTCTTTATTTTGTTTACTAAACACACATGTATTAACGTTTCCAATTAACACAATTATAGCATGAGAAATAAACATTTATCATAAACATGGGATATGATAATAACCAATTTATTATTGCCTCTCGAGCATATTCCCTTCAGTACCTCCCCTAGACCCGGCACTACTGATGGTCGTCTAGGATGGCTAGCTGCCCTGTCTCCTCCTCTGTCTTGCCTGGTTCTTGTATCTGGTACCTAGCTGGTAGTACCAGACAAGTCCAGTAGTACCGGTCGTCGCATGTGGGTAACAGGCAGATTTCCCTGCCCCCTATAAAAGGGGCCCTTATTCTCCATTGGACCTTATCCCTTTAAGCTCTTTCCCCCTCCATTGTTGAATATCTTGAGCTTTTCCTCTCCTTCTTCCTCCCATGATTCTTGCATCTATTTGAGAGAAAAGAGAGAGGAGATGTAGATCTACAATCCCAATCCATCTCTCCTCTAAGTGAGTGGAACATCTTGGGATCTAGATCTTGGAGACTTTTGTGGTTTTGCTCTTGTGTTCTTCCTCTCTTATTTTCCTAATAGCTTTTGTAGCTTTGGTGGAATTTTGGAGTGAAGGACTTGCCATTGCATTATATGCATCGGTTGGAGTTCTCCTTAGAGGATTTGGTTGGTGAAATCAAGAAGCTTGTTACTCTTGGGTTCTTGGAACCCTAGACAGTTAAGTGGCCTTTGTGGTGAGTTATTGGGGTGCCAATTAAGTTTTGGAGCTCTCCCCAAATTAGTGTCCTTGGTGGTAATTATTGGGAGCTTCCAACTAAGTTGTGGAGATTGTCCCAATCTTCTATGGGTTTCGTGACCGTCCTCAAGTGTCCCATAGTGGATCGCGTGCTCTCCGTGCGGCGGGTGCTCGGGAGAATAGGGTGAGGCCTATTGTGGCGTTGGTGGTCTTAGTAACACCCACCCCTCCAATGAGACGTACTCCCTTATAGGAAGGAACTCGGTAAAACATCGTCTTCTCCACGTGCCTCGGTTATCTCTATACCCGAGCCTTTTCTTATGCACTTTACTTTGTGATAGCCTTCATGCTTGAAGTCATATATCCTACTATCACATAGTTTCTTGTATTGCTTAGCATAAATTGTTAGTGCACATAGGTGAACCATAGTATATATAAGTTTTGTGCTTGACAAAGTAAACACTAGTTTTATTCCGCCTTTGTTAAGCCCATCTCGTAAAAGTTTTAAACCGCCTATTCACCCCTATAGGTGGCATCTGTGTCCTTTTACCTGACTTAGCAACCCCATCACCTATGAGAATCACAAGCCTATCGTACTCACGTGAGAGAGATACAGCAACATCGACATCACCACCCTTCTCAAAGTCAAGCGCTTGATCCATGAGCAAGCCCATGCCCTCGCACTCAGAGGCACCCAACACCACATGCTGCGACGGCGGGCCACAAGGGGAGAGACAGTCGTAGAGCTACTCTTCCTCAACTACATACGACTTCTACTCAGAGGAGTCAGGCGCAACCGAATCCCACGCTTCAGCAATCCCCAGACCATCAGAAGGGCATGACTTCGTCTACTCCAAAGAAACACCACCACGCTCTAACATCTTGAGAGATTCCACCTCCTCACGAAGTGGGTGAGTCGCCTCCTCGATGCAGACGTCGACCAACTGAAGGAGCTCCATGCGCATCATGGCGACATGGGACTGGAAGAGAGAGTCCAATGAGGTGTTGACCTTGAACTGCCCGCAACACCTAAGAGAGGGTCTTGGCAGAACCGTTTCAATCGCCAGCGAGTGTCCCATGACCTCAACCCAACTCTGGGGTGACGAGGGATGGCGAGGTTGAGCAGATGGAGAGTGGCCCCGCTTGCAAGTTGCACGACCTACCGAAGAACGAGCATGAGTGACCACCTCGTCTCCAAGAGCGGCAGGAAAACGAGCACGATATAAATGCTCCCGATGACCAGGACGACAACAGCAGATGCATATGAATGGCTCACGACAAGTGTTGACCCGGTGGTCAAGCTTGAGGCACCGAAAGCATCTCCCACGCGCCCAACGCTTGAAGGCGAGGCTATGCTCGAAACCTTCCTTCCAAAGCATAGACGAAGGCTCGCGGTCGGGGCGGTCGCCCTGACTCACCTGCACCTAGCCCCCTCCTCACCATCAGCGAAAGCTGTAGTGCAGGTCATCTTCACTGCATTACTCTCGACCTCGTTGTCAATAGCAGCAGGGCAGAACCTGGCGACTGACAGCTTTTGAGGGGCCAGCTCTTCATCTTCAGTATCCTCGACACCCTCAGCTACAAAAGTCCACAAGGTGGGTCGTGTCGCGATGCAGGGGCCTAGCAGAGTCGAAGCCGAAATAGGCAGCAATGTTTGAGAGGCCAACTCCTCTTCACCAACCTCGTCGCCGGTAGCAATGCCGGAGCTGGTGACCCAAGCAGGCATACCAAGGTGGGGCACTTGCAAAGGCGGTGAGGACAAGATGACAACATGGTAGGCAACATCTTCAATAACTACTAGTTCAACGACGCGTGCCTCGCTCCCGTCATCAGCTTCGTCATCAGAGAGCCACTCATCAACCTGTACGTCGACCTCCAGGGGCATCGCTACCGAATCATGCAGCAAATAGAGTGGCCTACAACATAGGCTCACCATTGAATAGTTGTCGTTCGCTAGGGACCACCTCATCAACAACCACACGAGAGAGCATGGCGAGGCCATGCTCCACCACAGGCTCTGCCGCAAGGTGCACTACTCCTGCGACAACCAGCCTAGAAGAAGCCAGCATGGGGACAGTGGTGCCAGACTGGTCTGTTGCAGCACCATCGCTAGCGCGACGGCGTCCTCGCACACCGGAGGAGGATCTGTCGAGGTGAGCAGGCGCGAGGCCATGACCCCTCATTCTCCTTTCGACCTGCAACCTGGGGGTTGTAGCCTGGCCTACTTGGCCACAGACGGCGCAAGGACACCAGAGCCCATCACCGCATTAGACACCCAGGCGAGGCCAGCGGCGCGATGGCGAAGACGCCAACGAGATGGAGCTCGGCAGTGGCGACACGGCCAACAGAGGCGGTGGACTGCGGGATGAGTGGGCAGAGCGCATGAAGGTGAGCCCAGATCTGGTCGCGGTGGAGACTAGGGTGACCGGAGCAAGGAGATCGAAGCAGCGGCCGCCGCGCACTTACCCGACGACAAGCGCGGTGATGAAAGGCCCCGTACATGTTCCCTACTTAAGTTTGGGACTTTGAATTCCGTGGATGCTACTGTTGAAGGAGTTGTGGTCCAACCTGAGTTCTGTCAAGCTTTAACATGCTGAGTTCATTGGTAGGGCCTCTAATATGTTGGTCCTTGATACTTCTAGGTATGCAAGGTTTGTGAGACAACCAACTTTTGATGGAAGAGGACCAACAAAGTAATTTTCAGAAAATCTATTAGTTTCTCTGGTCCATATTGATGTTTTTAACTTTATTTATATACGAATGCATCTGGTTAAATGTCCCGATACCGTTCCTCCGAACCGACATGATGGAAAGAAATACAAAGCTTGTACAGTACCTCTGTTCCAAAATATAAAACTTTTTAGATAGTTATTAGTTTAGCTTTCTAAAAAGTCTTACGGAACGGAGGTAGCACTGTAGTAGTAAATTTAGCCTCCGATGGCGTTCCGGTAAACCAATTGTTGAAGAGGCCCAGTTGATTTTAGCCCAACAAGATTGTATCCAAGATCTAGCTCTTCGATTTGTGCTGGTAGATTGGTAACATAGATTGGCAGCGCGCCACCTACCTAAATTGTTGAATAGATGTAAGTGTACCGAGGCTTGTGCAATTTGTCAAGAACGGCATAAACTCCCAGTCTTGAGCAGTAGCTGATTCATTTCTAGACTGAGGGAGTCCGAGCGCAGAGGATTACAGTCTCTCGAGGCAGTCTGCCGGTGAAGTTGTTGGATGACATGTCTAGGTTATACATCTCAGTTGCATAATAGGTAATCCCTCCGTCTCAAAATAGATGTCACAAATTTGTCAAAATTTAAACGAATATATATGCTAAATAGTGTCTAGATTTATCGAAATTTTGACAAACCCGCGAACAGAGGGAGTAGTTGAGATATGGAGGCGATCCCCGAAGTTCAAGGGGAGTTTACCAGTCAATTCACTGATTGCCACATTGAAGTCAATTAGAGAGGAAAGGTTACAGAAAGTTGCAGGCATGATGCCCGAGTGGTGGTAATTAGGATCTACAGTAGAACTCTAGAAGTCAAGCTCGTTAATCCAAGATGGCCCCGCACAATAACAGGAGAGGTACTCTACCATTACGAACGTCTTTAGAGCAGATCTACATCTTGAATTCTCAGATTGCTTGTTACAAGGAACATGATACAGTTTACGGAGTGCGAGTTAGTACTACTACATCCATAAGCCTCCCGCTGGAAGTCCCAGGAGCTACCAGTTACTACTATATCCATAAGCCTCTCAGCTGGAAGTCGCATCGGCCCCCGCTTCAACTTCATAGTCATCGAGAACGAGAAGGCGGAACGCAAAACAACAGTATTGCAGAAAGGCAGTTGTCCAATGAACTCTCTGAAAGCACTGTCCTCAAGTAAGTGAACGTTTTCTTCTAGGCATCAAACTGTTTCTTCCATCTCGTCATCAGACTGTAGATTCTCCACTCCACTGCCGATGCCATTGGTTGCCTCCAAGTAGTCCTTAGCTGAGCTGTCTTCAGCCTTGTACTCCACAGACTTCACATTTGTTGCGTCTTCAGTTCCAAAATCACTCCTTTTCCTTGTGCGATTTGCCATCACGTTCGTAGAATGAGCAGCAGCCATGCGAGGATTATCCACTGTCTCCATCTCCACGGCTCCATCCTCGCCACCTTTTGTGTCCATACACTCCTGGTGACTCTGCTTATCAATGAAGAGAAGGTCGTCATCTGATTGACTTGTCCTGCTCTGGTTATCATTCTGGTCCTGTCATCAATCAGCCTCCTTGAGCACTCCTCTCGAAACACTTCAAGCCCCTTTTCTTCAAGATCTAAAAGCCACTCTATGAAAAGCAACAATGTACAACTTCAGCAATCATTCTATAAAAGAGTCCCCCATTTTTTACTTCAAATGGAAAGGATCTTGTCATGTGTTTACTTACTCAGAAAGGCTTGAGGCATGATAGCAATTGGTTTGTCGAGTTGGTTGGTGCCAGCTTGAAAACTAGCCCACCTAGTGGTTGGTCGGAATGTTTGAAGTCAAGAAGGCATTGGCATATAACTCTGCTCTCTCATGATCTTCTTTGAGCCTAATCACAAAGAAAAATAATTAGAAGAAAGTTTCTATCACAAGCCAAGTTTAGATAAAACCACATATCACCTGGCATCACTGATGGCATCAAAAGTTATAACCAATCTGGACGCAAAAATGGGAAAAAGCAAACTATCGGCTCGATCAACTTCAGCTTCACTGAGGACTGAATAGTCCGACAAGATCAGAGCATCATAAAGGACATCTCTCACAAGGATTTCATCAACAGCACTCTGGGTTATGCACCAAAGTTCAAAATGAACCATCAATAAGATGTCAGAAAAAACTAATAATGTCATCATGATAACTAAAATTGCACGAGGGGTGAACAATTAGTTCATTTCTTATGAATGTTATTGGCACAATAAATGGAAGAAACTGAACAAGGAGTCATTATATTCAAATATAAAATATAAACAAGAATTAGTACGGGCATAATTTAGTAAATCTGGAAAATAAATGAAAAATGCTGGTGAACTTAATTCATAAGCAAGGAACTAGCATGGCCTGCACAACAGTTTATGGTCTAAGAGATGTACACACGATAACAATTGGGCATTAGGTCAGAGTGAAGCTTGCAAGTTTCAAAGTTCACACTACAGAACATACTCATAGGTAGTGATTATATTTCAAAATAGATGGACACAAGAAGATCACCACAAATCAGACTTCAACCTGTTTGCACATGGCAAAGATGATATACCATTCCATCCCAAGTAAGGCTCATTAACAGCAAAAATGGCATAGTAACACCATCTTTCTTAAATATAACAGTCCTAGTACTGTTCTCCTCTATAGTTTCAGTGAACAGCTGATGTATACCACTCCTGGGTTGCAAGTCTAATGATGTATGCATAACCACCACTGTATCCCTAAATAGCTCTTGGGTAAAGGAACACATACCAAGGATGAACAGACAGGCAGTGGACGGTTTAGGAGCATGTTCAGCAGGACTCCTGTAAAAACAATCAGCAAAATGCAATGGAATCAGAAAACGTGGAGGCTACAGGAAACAATTAGGACATTGCCAGCATCATTAACTCACTGAAGAATTGCTGGTTCTTGAAGCCCTGGATAGAGCTAATCGCCCAGGTTACTAGCCGCTTCTGCAGCTCAGAACGTGGTACCCCTGTCTCTGCCTCACCCTGCACCTTGAGGTAGAGACTGAGCAGGAACGCCTCAGCCACCACCACCCCGGCGAGAAAATTGACGCTGCAGCCTTCCTCCTTGAGCTTCCGCCTGGCCTCATCCCCGGGAAGCGGGAAAAGCACCTGGAACGGGTCGCCGCTCGAGTGGCGCGGGATCCACATCTTGACCAGCTCCGGAAACACTGGCAACAGCCTCCCCGCGTCAGCGTTGACATCGCCTCCGGCGGGGCGGCTGCTGCAGATTCTGATAATATATCTGAGGACAGCCTCTACGAGTGGCTCAATCTTCCTGCGGGGCTTGTCGGAGTGGACAAGACCGAAGACGACGGGAGCGAGGAGCGCAAGGGGCTTTGCGGCGGCGGGGGAACAGTCAGTGAAGATGGAGAGGAGGTCGAGGATGGAGCGGAGGTTGTCGGGGGCGTTGCGGAACTTGAGCGCGGAGAAGAACCAGACGGCCTCGAGGGGAGGTTCCGAATAGGCGGCGAGGACGCGGGAGAAGAGGGAGCGGAATTCGCCGAGGTTCGGGTGGGGGTCGGCGTGGTCGTTGTGGAGGAAGCTGGAGATGGAGTAGCGGAGGAGGGTCTCGAAATCGGGGAAGTAGCAGGCGTAGTCCAGACAGGACAATTCCACCAGGACGCTGTCGGCCATGGAGGGCGAGGGGAGGGGACAGGGGAAGATTCGTTCGAATTGGATCGGGAGAGAAACCGGTCGAGTTGAAACCCTAGACCTACGTGAGGAGGAAGAAAGACGCGGGGCTGCGCGAGACAGATGGAAGGAAGAGGGCGGCGCCGTGAGCAAAACTGCAAAAGGGACGAGGGGAGGTCTAGGCTAGGGTTAGTCACCCGTAAGTGGGCACGGGCCGCCAGCCTATCCCATTTATTTCCGTTAAGTGGACACGCACGATCCAGCGAAGAATATCACACACAAACCGGCGCGTCCTCTAGGGCCGCCACGCCATCTCAAGGCGCCTTGCTGGAGAAAATTCGGACTCTCCGCTCACCGTCACCGCATTGAGGCTCCACCATGGCAGTATGGCACTGCCCCTCCCTTTGCCATGACCGCATATGTATATGCACAAGGCCTCGTCGTATTGGGCCTTGGGCCAGGTTTGCTTTGTTGGGGCCAGGTTTGCTTTGGTGGGATGATGCATCGGAGTATATAGACAAGGAAGCTTGGCAGAGAATGACATCGAAAATGTCTGAAGACAGCAACAAAATCTGAACTCTCCTCGCAATATCTCTCTACTATTCTCTGAATTCAGGCGATTGATTGTGCCTCACGTCGGCAGTCATACTGGCAAGGGGCGTGTGTGACCATTTGGTATCTAGAGCAAGGTTCCCTCCACAAATTCCACCGAAAAAAGTTTCCCCAATTTTCCCCCGATTCGATCTGGTTTTCAGGGGTGAGATTGTGGAGGCGATGGGGGAGGCGGATACAACAATGGAGGATAGACTAGCGGCAGCCACCGTGAGCCTCAGCCAATCAATCCAGATGTCGAAGGAGATCAACGCGCACTTGAAGTCGACGGATGCAACGTTGGCTCGTATCGTTCGCATGTAGGATTCCTGGGCGCCCGTGGAGGAGGTCGTATAGGAAGGCATGGAGCGCCGACATGATTCCTTCATGCTGAATATGGAGGCAGCGGCGCAAGCACTGGCTCGCATCTCTGGAGGGATGGCATCCCCCACAAGTGCAGAGCACAGGCGTTAGTCCTCATGTTGATGTCGAGGGCACCGAAGTTCAAGCTGCAGCGGTGGAGGGCACTCATGGGGTTGCTGCATCTACACTCGCTTCCCCTCTACTCCTCATGGACGGGATGGAGTCAAGTCGGGATCAAAAGATGGTCCTGCACCTTGAGGCACCCAAGGTGTTTGAGGAAATTCCTAGCAAGACAATTGTCGTAGCTACGACGAAATAGACAGCGACAACATTAACTTAGCACATACCGTTGCTGAAGGGGTTTGTAACAGAAAACACAAAAAATTGTACGGTAGAACACACCTAATGCAAGGATCTATCTAGGAGTAATGTTGTAACGGAGGGGGTTTCGGTTACATACCCTTGAAGATCGAAAGCGGCTAATGTCCCTGAGGGAAACGCGGATGACATAGTCGTACTCGTAGCTGACCTCAAGGTCGCAAAGCTCTTCCCAAGTCACCGCTAGTCCTCGTGCACCAATTTGGGTCACGACAGTCTGGGTGTCACTAGTGGCAGCACCCCCTGAAGGGATTCCGTGGCAGAAAACAATAAATTTTCCAACTACGAGAACGCACCAACCCAAGATCTATCTATGGAGAAGTACAGTAACAAGCGGGATACGATGATCATGTTGGGTTCGCAGCATAGAAAACAAAAAAATTCCTACGAAGAGAACTATACGCCAAGATCTATCTACTAGATACAGAGCAACGGGTGGATATACATCCATGGAGAACTTACCCTCGAAGACAACAGAGTTTTGTTAACGAGTTGGAACTCGTGGATGATGTAGTCGTATGCTTGCTGATCTCAAGATCGTGTAGAAGTCCGAGCGCCGCAAATCAACAGCGCATCCGTCCTCGCACACACGTTCAAGCCATCGGACAACCTCCACCTCCTCGCTCCAGCGAATCAGCGAAAGCAGCAACTCCTTCCAGACGCAAGGCCACCAGGAACATGTATCTCGCTAATCCGAGACCATGGGGGAATATCTAGAGGGGGAGAGAGATCCTTCACGAGGAGGTGTGTTTTGTGAGGGAGGAGAGGGGGGCTCCTCCCCTACCATGGCCGGCGGCCAAGGAGGGTGCCCCCACTTCTTCCTCATTCATGTGGTGGAAGCTCCACTCACATCAATTTTGACTCCACCCAAAATTCCACTCACATGCCTTAAATTTCCACCAAATTTAATGCAACTCTCAATTAATAAAACTCTTTTATTTATTTTATTCAAAAATTTGTTAATTACTTTAATTAATAAACATTCACATAAAACCCCTTGCAACATTTCAATATCACATGCAGAACCACTTTCTGCAATTTCACCCGAAACAATTCCTGCGCTTTGCAATCCTTTCGTCTGAAACATATGTGCTCCTAAATAGTGTCCGACAACCCTTAAGTGTGTCACCCTACGGTTCGCGAATAATGCAGACATGATTGAGACTCCTCTCAGATCAATAATCAGAAGCGGGACCTGGAGATCCATACTGACTCCTGCACATTCAACGATGACTTCTGTGATCATGAAAACCTTTAACGCTAGTAACTTAATCCCTTTGTCTCATGATATAATACATGTCCGAGATTCAATCATCGGTATCCAAATACCTAGTTTGATCTTGTTGCCGACATGCACTCTTTTCTCATTCCCGTGATATAACATTCTAGTGATCACATCACTTGCTTGCAAGCTATCTTAATATGATATCACCGAGAGGGCCCAGAGTATATCTATCCGTCATCGGGATTGACAAATTCCACTCTTGATCCATGAGCCTCAACATAACACATTCATAGCACTGAACCCACCTTTATAGTCACCGTGTTACGGTGTGATGTTTGATGTTATCAAGATACTCTTCCGGTGTTAGCAATTAACATGATCTCATGGTCTAAGGACTAAGATTACTTCGTAAGGTGTTCTAGCAATATAAACATAATGACTTTGATCATAATGCTATACTTCAGATGAATGTTCATCACATCATTTCACAAATGATGTGACCTTGTTATTAACAACATCCAATGTCCATGATCAGGAAACTTTGATCATCTTGTTAATCAACGAGCTAGTCTATAAGAGAGGCATAACTAGGAACCCTTTTTGTTTATTAAACACACATGTATTGACGTTTACTATCAATACAATTATAGCATGCAAAATAAACATCTATCATATACAAGGAATACATAATAACAACTTTATTATTGCCTCCCAAGGCATATTTCCTTCAGTCTCCCACTTACACTAGAGACAATAATCTAGTTTACATAGTGATAAATCTAACACCCATGGAGTTCTGGTGTTGATCGTGTTTTGCCCTAGGGAGAACTTTAGTCAGTGGATCTGCTACATTTAGGTCCGTGTGTACTTTACAAATCTTTATATGTCCATCCTTGACATGCTCGCGGATGGAGTGAAATCGGCGCTTAATATGCTTGGAATTCTTGTGAGACCTTGGTTCCTTGGCGTTGGATATTGCTCCATTGTTGTCACAATAGATTACCATTGGGTTCAATGCACTAGGAACCACACCTAGTTCCGTTATTAACTCCTTCATCCAAACTGCTTCCTGCGCCGCTTCTGAAGCAGCAACATATTCCGCATCTGTCATTGATCCAGCCACCACAGGTTGTTTGGAACTCCTCCAACTAACTGTTGCTCCGTTCAAGAGAAATACGTACCCGGATTGAGACTTAGAGTCAGCCGGATCGGTGTCAAAGCTAGCATCGACATAACACTTAGCGACTAGCTCTTATTCACCTCCGTATACAAGAGACACATCCTTACTTCTTCTTAAGTACTTAAGGATATTCTTGACCGCTATCCAGTGTTCCGAACCTAGATCAGATTGGTACCTACTAGTCAAACTAATAGCATGTGCCACATCCGGTCTTGTACATAGCATGGCGTACATTATATAGCCTATGGCTGAGGCATAGGAGATCTTTTCCATTATCTCTCTTTCTTCCGCCGTAGCCAGACTTTGAGTCTTACTCAATGTCTTTCCTTGCAACATAGGTAAGAACCCCTTCTTACTTCCATCCATATTAAACTTATTTAATACCTTATCAAGGTATGTACTCTGCGATAGCCCAATTAGACGTCTTGATCTATCTCTATAGATTTTAATGCCTAATATATATGAAGCTTCACCAAGGTCTTTCATCGAAAATTTGCTGTTTAGATAACTTTTAACACTGTTTAAAAGATCTATATCATTTCCAATCAATAATATGTCATCCATATATAATATCAGAAATGCCACATTGCTCCCACTCACTTTGTTGTAAATACAAGCCTCTCCATAAGTTTGGACAAATCCAAACTCTTTGATCACCTCATCAAAGCGGAGATTCCAACTCCGGGATGCTTGCTTCAGTCCATAGATGGATCGCTGAAGCTTGCATACCTTATCAGCATCCTTAGGATCGACAACACCCTTAGGTTGTATCATATACAACTCTTCTTCAATATTACCATTGAGGAATGCAGTTTTGACATCCATCTACCATATTTCATAATCGAAATATGCAGCAATTGCTAACATAATCCTAACCAACTTTAGCATCGCTACGAGAGAGAATGTCTCATCGTAGTCAACTCCTTGAATTTGTCGAAACCCTTTTTGCGACAAGTCGAGCTTTATAGGTGGTCACATTACCATCAACATCAGTTTTTCTTTTGAAAATCCATTTATTCTCAACGACCTTTCAATCGTGAGGTAAATCCACCAAGGTCCAAACTTGGTTTTCATACATGGATTCCATCTTGGATTTCATGGCTTCTAGCCATTTGTTGGAATCCGGGCTCATCATCGCTTCTTCATACGTTGCAGGGTCATCTATTTCATCAATCATGAAATTCATAACAGGATTGCCGTATAGTTTAGGAGCTGCATGTGTCCTGCTTGACCTGCGAGGTTCGGTAGTGTCCTCTTTCGGAGTTTCATGATCAATATCATTAGCTCTCTCTTCATTAGGTGAAGTCAACTCCGAAACAACTTCCGGTGCTACGCTACTCGCCATTTCATGAAGAGAAGGTTCAATAACCTCTTCGAGTTCTACCTTCTGACTACTCACACCTTTCGCGAGAAACTCCTTTTCAAGAAAGGATCCATTCTTGGCAACAAAAACCTTGCCCTCGGATCTGTGATAGAAGGTATACCCAATCGTTTCCTTAGGGTATCCTATGAAGACGCATTTTTCCGCTTTGGGTTCGAGTTTATCCGGCTGAAGTTTCTTCACATAAACATCGCATCCCCAAACTTTAAGAAATGTCAGCTTAGGTTTGTTTCCAAACCATAATTCATACGGTGTCGTTTCAACGGATTTAGATGGTGCCCGATTTAAAGTGAATGTAGCGGTTTCCAGTGCATAACCCCAAAATGACAGTGGCAAGTTAGTCAGAGACATCATAGATCGAACCATATCCAATAAAGTACGATTACGACGTTCCGACACACCATTACGTTGTGGTGTTCCGGCAGGCGTGAGTTGTGAAACTATTCCATAGTCT
This sequence comes from Avena eriantha, assembly GCA_910589775.1. Taxonomy (NCBI): domain Eukaryota; kingdom Viridiplantae; phylum Streptophyta; class Magnoliopsida; order Poales; family Poaceae; genus Avena; species Avena eriantha. The sequence goes on from OU342745.1 coordinate 392,747,512, forward strand.
TTCATATGTGTGCTAAACTCGTAACTAAGATACTCTCCTCCACGGTCGGACCGCAGAAATTTGATCTTTCTGTTACGATGATTTTCCACTTCATTCTGAAATTCCTTGAACTTTTCAAAGGTTTCAGACTTATGTTTCATCAAATATATATACCCGTATCTACTCAAATCATCCGTGAAAGTAACAAAATAACGATATACACCTCGCGCTAACACACTCATTGGTCCACACACATCAGTATGTATGATTTCTAATAAAAATTTCGCCCGTTCCATTGAACCGGAAAACGACGTTCTAGTCATCTTGCCCATAAGGCATGGCTCAAATGTATCAAATGATTCAAAATCAAGTGATTCCAAAAGTCCATCAGAATGGAGTTTCTTCATGCGTTTAACGCCAATATGACTTAGACGGCAGTGCCACATATATGCAGATATATCATTATCATGTTTAATCCTTTTAGCATCAACATTATGAATATGCGTAATACTACTATCGAGATCCAATAGAAATAAACCATTCAACACAGGTGCATGGCCATAAAAGATATTATTCATATAAATCGAACAACCATTGTTTTCAGATTTAAAGGAATAACCACTTTGCATCAAACACGATCCGGATACAATGATCATGCTCAGTGCAGGCACCGAATAACAATTATTCAGATTTATAACTAATCCTGACGGCATATGGAGAGGCAGCATTCCAACAGCAATCACATCAACTCTTGATCCATTGCTGAACTACATCGTGACCTCATCCCTTGCTAGTTGTCGCTTGTTCCGCAGCCCCTGAATCGAGTTACATATATTAGCAACCGATCCCGTATCAAATACCCAGGTGCTACTGCGAGTACTAGTCAAGTACACATCAATAACATGTATATCACATATACCTTTGTTTGCCTTGCCGGCCTTCTTGTCCGCCAAATACATGGGGCAGTTGCACTCCCAATGGCCAGTCCCCTTGCAATAGTAGCACTCGGTATCAGACTTAGGGCCAGCTCGGGGTTTCTTTTCAGGTGCGGCAACAAATTTGCCGCCCTTCTTTCCCTTCTGCTTGCCTTTCTTGTCCTTCTTGAAACCAGTGGTCTTATTGATCATCAACACTTAATGTTCTTTCCTAATCTCCACTTCTGCAGTCTTAAGCATTGACAGAAGCTCGGGAAGAGACTTCTTCATGCCCTGCCTATTATAGTTCATCACGAAGCTCTTGTAGCTAGGTGGCAGAGATTGGAGAACACGATGTATGCCTAAGTAAATGGGAATCGTTATTCCCAAGGACACAAGCTTATCGGCGTACCCAGACATTTTGAGTACGTGCTCACTAACGGAGCTGTTCTCCTCCATCATGCAGCTAAAGAACTTTTCAGAAGCATTATAACTCTCTACGGCAGCATGGGTATCAAAAATCATTTTCAATTCTCCCATGGTATCATAGGCATTGCTATTTTCGAAACGCTTTCGAAGTTCTGGCTCTAGCCCATATAGTATGCCGCAATGAACTAAGTTGTGGTCCTCTTGACGAGTTATATAGACATTCTTTTCCTCGTCAGGGGCATCAGGAGTTGGTGGGGGGCCTAGCGGCGCCTCTAGCACATATTGCTTTTGTGCAGCAGTGAGGAGAATCCTCAAATTCATATCCCAGTTGGTGAAGTTGCTACCATTCGCAACAAGTTTCTCTTTCTCCATCAACACATTGAAATTAAAAGCAGGTGGTGCCATCTACAACAGAATTTGTAAAGTATATTTAGACTAAGTTTATGATAGATTGAGTTCAGCTAATCCGAATTACTAATGAACTCCCACTCAAAAACGACATCCCTCGTGTCTTTTTGGTGATTACATGAACCAAATCCACTACACCAAGTCCGCTCATCACGTGAGTCGGTGTAGCTTCAAAGGCGAGCATCTATATGGGCATCATATCAACTATATGACTCATGCTTAACCTTTCGGTCCTTGTTCCGAGGCCATGTCTGTACATGCTAGGCTCGCCAAGTAAGAACCTTAGTATTCGCGTGTGTAAAACTGTCTTACACCCGTTGTATGAAAGCGTAGAGTCGAGTACACCCGATCATCGCGTGATGTCTCGAAACACGATCCATAGAACGATGCATGCTTAAGGAATAACACATTTTTATCTTGATATCTAAATGAGGGATCATCTTACAATGCTACCAAAAGCGCCAAACTAGCAATATAAGATGCAAACATCTAATGTGTAAAGTGAGATGATATGGTTCATGCATTTGATCTCTATCATTTGCATCGTGGTATGATCTCTATCATTCCTTTGTGTGTAAGGCCAAGGTCTATGGAAGTTACACGTTAAGTGTGTTGTAAGAGTATCTATCATATATCTACTTACAACAATATCATATCAAGACACTAGCCTAGCAACGATCTAAACTAGACGCCTCTAATTTACCAATTGCAAGTTTTACGTGGCTTAGGGCTTTCGGAGATAGAACCGGTCTTACCTACGAACATGAACCACAACGAGGATAACCTAGTTATTAGCAACTCGTTGTAAATCATATATTGACTATAGTAGGAGAGACATACACCCGCTAGCCACTTATGCAAAACTAGTTACATGTCAGTCGTGGAATCGGTCTCATGTGCGATGACATGTAAGGTTGGTACGGGCCGCTTCATCCCAATATGCCACCAATATCCAAAATACATAGAAGATGCAATAACATGATCATCATCGCCCACATATAAACATATGTGTACTACCCGTGCAAAGCACCTACGCATAGATCAGGCTCTGATACCACTGTTGGGGTCACAGCATAGAAAACAAAAAAAATCCTACAAAGAGAACTATACGCCAAGATCTACCTACTAGATACAGAGAAACAGGTGGATATACATCTATGGAGAACTTACTCTCGAAGACAACAGAGTTTTGTTAACGAGTTGGAACTCGTGGATGATGTAGTCGTACGCTTGCCGATCTCAAGATCGTGTGGAAGCCCGAGCGCCGCAAATTAGCAGCGCATCCGTCCTCGCATACACGTTCAAGCCACCGGACAACCTCCACCTCCTCGCTCCAGCGAATCAGCGGAAGCAGCAACTCCTTCCAGACGCAAGGCCACCGGGAACATGTATCTCGCTAATCCGAGACCATGGGGGAATATCTAGAGGGGGAGAGAGATCCTTCATGAGAAGGTGTGTTTTGTGAGGGAGGAGAGGCGGGCCTTTTATAGGAGAGGGGGGCTCCTCCCCTACCATGGCCGGCGGCCAAGGAGGGTGCCCCCTACCGGATGCACAGACGCGTGCCAAGAGGGAATGTTCCTGGGGTGTGCTTGATCGATGAGGGCATCGATCTTCTAAAGGGTGGGTGTATGTGAGACCAGGCACATGGCTTAATAGGATTGATAGAATACTCATACCAACAAGTTGCAACTTCTTTTTTGGAAACTCATTCGAAAAGACTCTAAGGTTAAGCGTGCTTGGCCTAGAGCAATTCTAGGATGGGTGACCGACCAGGAAGTGGGTAACCGGGTGCGCACGAGTGAGGACAAAGTGCACAGAAAAGACTAGTGTTGGTCTGTGGGGCTAGTCTAGATATACTATTAAGCTGCCAGGAGTGACACCCCCCGGGCCCAGGAGTGGACGGGGTGTTATAGTGAAATACAAGTGAGATGGATAATTATAAGTGGTAACGGTGATAGAAAATAACTTGATGGTGTGGAAAAGACTAAAGGCAAACTGAAATAAAGATGGAAGCAGGCAAACATGTAACATATCTAGTAGCAAACGGTGTTTCAATGCTTAGAAATAAGGCATAGTGATCATACTTTCACTAGTGAACACTCTCTCATAAATATATTATCTTCATGATACTACTCTTAACTACTCTCCGGTTGAACACTCTAATCGATGGTGGGGCTATAACAGCACACCTCAAAGTAAGCCTTTCCCATCTAGAAAACCCCACACTGTAACCTTGAGTACTAGATGAGTCCAACAAACACCACAATTTCATAAAGACATCCAACTCCAAATATAACTCATAACAAGTATTTGTAATCTCTAGCCTAAGTGCCACTATGGTGTGCACGTTGTCACTTTCACACACATGGGGAGAGCAGAGATCTATTAAAGCACTTGAGTAGCAAGGTAGATCTACTTGATTACAAAGCTCATGACCACAATATGATCATGCATAGAGAGAGATATGAACACATAGCTACCGGTAGAACCCTTAGCCTCGAGGAAGAACTACTCCCTCCTCATCATGGGAATCAGCAACGGTGATGGAGATGGTGGTGGAGATCGATGGAGATGGCTCCGGGGGCACTTCCCCGTCCCGGCAGGGTGCCGGAACAGAGACTTCCTATCCCCCGAATCTCCCCTTCGGTGGCGGCGGTGCTGCAGAACTTTTTGTGGATTTCTGATTGACGATCTAGGGTTTTGGTATCGGGAGGCTCTTATAGGCGAAGGAGGCAAGGTCGGTGGCCGGCCAGGGGGCCCACACCATGCCCTGGCGCGGCCTAGGTGGACCCGTGCCATGGGGTGGTGTGGCCACCCTGTGGCCCCTCTCCGACTCTCCTTCTGGCTCCGTGAGTCTTCCGGGAAAATAATAACTTTGGCTTTTGTCCCGTCCAATTCTAAGAATATTCATTTTCTGACTTCCTGGAACCCAAAACAGCAGAAAACAGGCAACTGGCACTATGGCATCTTGTTAATAGGTTAGTCCAAGAAATCATATGAAAAGTACTCCAAAGTTGGAACAAAACACAATAAAGTAGATAAAACCAAGCATGGAACATCAAAAATTATAGATACATTTGCAATGTATCAACATCCCCAAGCTTAACTCCTGCTCGTCCTCGAGTAGGTAAGTGATAAAAAGAAAGAATAATTTTTGAGGTGACATGCACCATCAAAGACTTGATCAAAGTATTTGTAAAACATTCAAAGCTGGGATCATAGTACTTCAATAATAACATGAAATACAAAGTTCTAGCAATAAGACAAAGAAACTATGATGCAACATGAAAAGGCACAAACAAAAGATTCATGAATAGCAATGCTTTGCAAGACGTTTGTTTATTTCACATAAAGAAAACATAGCTAATAGTATTCAGCTTGTACCTCATAGAGTAGAAAATATAAATGCATAGGACACCTTCAAAGTTCATAAGAGTGACTAGATACAAATAGTTTAGAACAAGCAATATCAAGTTATGCATCAATCAACAAGTCTTGGGACAATGCACATAGAACTAAGAATGGCCACTATGCTCTCAAAGTAGGTGCATAAAGGTAGAAGGTGGAGACTCAATACAATGATGGAAGAAAGGCCTTCATAGAAGGAAGCAGGGATTCAAGTCTCATAAAGAGCTTCCAAAAATTATGGTACTTTTTAGCTTTCAGCTCTCATTGCCCCTATCATAAGCATCTTGAAGTGATTAAGGTTAAAGTGAACAAACTATGGAGTACATGCTTGATGAAGTATAAGTTAGAAATCTCATGTCCCTGAATACGAGGGCCGCTCCTTATGCTACTCAAGTTTAGTCACCGATAAGTTCTTGTCATTGTAAGTACATGTGTATCATAGAGAACCGCCAACGGGGTACCCCTTGCCCGATGATACGGAAGAATCCCCATATCAAAATGACAAGGCAAGCAGACAATGAGCATCTCAGCAATCTTCTTATTTACCATGGGAATATGGTGCCTTTTTCTCTCTTTCCTCTTTTCATAATCTTTTTTTTCTTTTTCTCTTTTTTTCTCAATATAGGACTCTTTTTTTATAAGAAGAATGCTTCATAGACAGCTCATTATGGTTACGCTGCAGGTTTCCACCATGTCAGCATGGATTAGACCAGCGGCCCAGGCATTTCTCTAACACATATACATAACTCCATGGACTTACAAGCTCCCCTTTCATTTCACACCGACGACATCCATATACAAAAGAGCATGATATCAACTAGGTACAAAGTACCAAGTGCAATGTTGAAAGCGTTTCCCATGACAGCATGGTTCTGCTAATTCCCAACAAATAAGTGCAAGCATATACAACATAGACGACACAATGGTTCAAGTTTATTAAGGGCAAGAAAATTAAAGTGTGCCATCAAGTTCGTGAGAGCTTTAATCACTAGTTTTCTCATAACACGTTTAATTCGGAAGGTAAACAAAAACATGAATATACTCGGAATAGCATAAGATAGTAGGTAGGTATGGTGGAATCTTTGGAATAACTTGGTTTTAGAAGTTGGATGCATGAGTGGAACTCATACTTGGTTGTGGAGGCTAGCAAAAGACTGGGAGCGACAAACTAAGAGAGCAATAATGGCCATAATCATGCAGAGCGACAAAACATCATTCATCAAAGCATAAAGTGATACTAAAAGTTGAAAACTAAAGGATCATCAAGGCTATGGTGACTTGAGATAGTCATAACATGGTGTGAGCATGTGCCAAGTCAACCCAAATAAAGCATCAAAGGAGAATACCACTATACTATGCTTTAATATGCTAAAACAACGCATGATTCATCCAAGGCACATTAAGCAATCTCAATTGTTTATAACAAGTCATGCTACAGCAAAGAATACTAATCATAAAGCCAAAACAATATCAAGCATGGCATGATAGAGCATAGGCCACAGTCAAAAACAAGCTCTCTTTACCACTTAAGTATTAACTTTTCCTACTCTTTTCCTATCCAAATCAAACTATTTGAAAACCAATGTATGAAAGAGGGGGTCCAACCAATTTATTCAGAAAACTAAGCAAACAAAAGAAAACTAAAAACCAAAACGAAAACGAAAAAGAAGACGCTCCAAGAAAAACACAACTGTGCATGAAACAATAAAAATGAAGCGTTTGGAAGAAACCTGGGATTTTTATTGATGAAGAAGGGGATGCCTTGGGCATCCCCAAGCTTTGATGCTTGTACTTCTTGGATATTTCTTGGGGTGACACGCGTGGCATCCCCAAGCTTGAGCTTTAGTCCATCCTTCATCTCATTACTCATTCCTTCCATACACCTGAAATTTTTCCTTCATACAAAACTTCACACAATCTCATTAGCAACATTAGTGCACTAAGATAAATAAGTCTTAAGGTTCAGTTCTAACACCAAATAAACTCCATTAGAACATTAGCTACTGTAGCACTTCCCTCAAAAATCTCAATTCCCCAAAAGAACTCAAAAAGGAACCAACAAGAAGCAAATGCAGAAAATGGCAGAAATCTGTCAAAACAGACCAGCAGGTAAAGTCAAATTTTTTCGAAGACCTTCTGTTGCTCAAACCAAAAAGTGTTGAACTAATGAAAGTTAGATAACAACCTGGGTCAGAAGCACAAAACTTCACGCCTCAAAAAGACGTTCAGAGATTTTACACGAATTTTTACGGTGAAGCACAGAAATCTGTTTCGGGACAACAACTTTCCCAATCATTACTTCTCTCTCATTAGAGGTTACTCTTGGCACAAAAAGCAAATAAAAAGGATAAAGAGCGGTTATTATAGAGGTAATAACTTCCAAGACTCATCTAAAACTTTTGGGTTATCTCCCAATAAGTACTTTTCTTTAACGCCTTTAAGTTAGGCATGATAGTTTGAGAAGATGCTCACATAAGAAATATGAATTGAAGTAATAGAGAGCATCAAAGAGCATATTCAAAGCAAATTTAAGTATAACCCACTTCCTATGCATAGGAATCTTGTAAATAAACAAGTCATAAAAGCACAAAGCAACAAGCATAGTAAAGCAAAACAAGTGCAACTTCAAGACTTTCAACATAAAGAGGGAAAACTTAATATTGTTGTGATACATAAAACCATGTTTCCCTCTCTCATAATAACTTTCAGTAGCAACATGAATAAAATTAACAATATAACTATCACATAAAAAATTCTTATCATGAGCCACATGCATAAAATAATTATTACTCTCCATACAAGCATAGTCATTCTTATTAATCGTAGTGGGAGCAAATTCAACAAAATAGCTATCATTATTATTCTTATCACCATAATCATCAAATATAGGAGGCATACTGTAGTCATAATTAATTTTCTCCTCAATAGTAGGTGGACTGAAAATATCATATTCATCATTGTAATCATCATATATTGGAGGTATAGTATCATCATAAGCAATAGAATAGTTATCCTCCAAAGTGTGTTCATTTGTAAACATATCATCATTGGAAGGATCATGGATAGCACTAATAGTATAGCAATTATTAATATCATCATTTTCAGAATTGGTACCGAAGAGATTATCAATATCAAAAGTAGTGTGCTTTTCCCAATCATGATCACTACTATAGGTAATAGGCATAGGAACATCATCGAGTTCAGACTCATCAAAAACTATAATAGGAGCAACATGCTTAGGGGGAAATACCGTTTCCTCTCTCCTTTTACTCCTCCTCTTCTTCTTTCTCTTCTTCTCTTTAGGAGGGAGAGGCTTGAAATGAAGCTTCTCCATATACCTTGGTTCATTGTTAGAGACAATAGAAGAAACTTTGGAGGATTCCTCCTTTTCATTAATAAGGCCAAAACACATATTAGTCTTGTCATATTTTGGTAAAATCTCATCATTTATAATATTTTGTATATAAGTATTTGTGTGGCAATTACCAACACAATAAAGATGAAAACCATGCATGACACTATTCATACCAAAAGCACTCACATCTACCAAAGAAGTTTTTCTTGATAATTCTTCACACCCCAAAAATAATGTAAGTTCATCATGCCGATTTGGAGTGATCATGTCATCACAATACAAACTTGCAGTACTCATTGGATTAGAAGGGCTATTTGTCATCGGTTTGAGGACAAGTACGCCATGAGGGGGTCCTCGAGGCATGCGGAAGAGAGGGGTGTGAGACGTACGGTGTTCCGGGACGGTGAGCACACAAGTTTACCCAGGTTCGAATCCGCCGGCTTTTGACGGACCCTACTCCTGCTAGCAATCCAGTAATACGGCAGGGCCGGAATATGGGTTACAAGGGTTTCGCCTGTGCGAGTTGAGGGTCTAAAGTATTGGGTGCCCTAAAGGCTCTCCCTAGGACGGCTTATACAGATATCCGGCCTAGGGTTTACAGGAGAGATCAATCCGGCTACGACTAAGAGTTAGTTACAGAGTACATCTTGAACTACAAGTAACACTATGGGCCTAAGTCGGTAAGTCTTCTGGGCCTTCCCGTAGTCGAATTAGACTCCGTCTTCTCTCCCTAACTGGGCCGCCCGTGAAGCAAAGCTCTAACCCGAAGTGGGCCACCCTGGTCAGTGAGGATCTGTGAGGATACCCGGAAAGTATATCCCCAACAGTAGCCCCCGGAGGCCTCCAAGATCCAAAGTCGGATTTTATCATCGTCTAGCTTGATCTTTGGCTTGCAGAATCTTGAAGGGTTCCTGAAACTTCACAAAAAATACGATCCGGGTCTTAAAAGTAAGTCGGACTTTTCAATTAGTTACTCGGATTTTCCAGCTCGCTTTTAAACTAAGCAGGAACTTGGTCTCTAATGCCACCTGACACAAGCATGGTCTAGTCACGTCATCTGACAGACGTTCCGTCAGCACAACCGTTGGTGGGTCCGTGGCTCGCGGAACCGAGGCGCCATTTCAATGCGTGCGTGGAGATCGAGGCTACGCAATCATCGCGCGGGCTCTTCCTAGTCCTTTCCACGACGCGTGGAAATTAAACTGTAGCGTTTGCACGAATATTGGCGCAGGTAGGTGGATATAAGGGGTTTAGATTTCTTCTTCTCCTCTTCACCAGTCCTTCGCCGTTCGTTTCTTCCCAATTCTCCAGCGCGCCTAGAGCCTTTTCGTCCTCCTCCCACAGAGCTCCTAGCGCCGCCACTTTAAGGTCACCCTTTTTCACCGGAGAGAAAAATGGCTTCATCCTCTTCTTCTTCTCTGGCGGCAGCGGCGTCGGCGGAAGCAGCTGCGGAGAAAGAGAGCTTCCGGGGAATCTGGATCCCCTGCGCCCTTGACAACGACGGCCTCAAAAACGTGGAGAAGGAGGGGCTTCTCGCCGCCGGCGACTGGCGGAGCGGTTTTGGCGAAACCGTCCCCAATCCACGCGAGGGCGAGCGCATCCACTTCGGCACCCATCTGGACCGAGGTTTGTCCTTTCCTCCCTCGGAGTTCTTCTCTGAGGTGATTGACCACTATGGAGTTCAACTCCATAATCTTCCTCCCAATTCTCTTCTAGAGATGAGCGCGATATGCTGCGCTTTGCGAGGGCTTTCTTAGCATTAGGCCGAGTTTGCTTCTCTTCCGGTACTATTTCCATGTCCAGAGAAATTCCATTATTGCCGGTGTTCCTTATATCACCGGTACTATTAGTTTTTCTGTTAGACGAGACCGGGCATATCCCAAAATTTCTGCCGGTGACTCGGTCAAACGGTGATCAGCCACTTTTTTCTATCATAGGGATATTCCGGCTCCCGGCAAAGCTACTGCTTTGCCGGCTTTTGTTGACGGTGCCGCCACAGCCCAGCCTTCCTGGGATGAGGCCGCTCCGGCTCTCACCGACGATCTGATCCTCGCTAAGAGGCGGATCGAATATCTTATCAAGCACAAGGGTCTGAGAGGATCCGACTTAGTCCAGTGCTGGGTCGCACGTCGGATCTAGCCACTTCAGTACCACGGGGATAGACTGATGCACTCCATCACGTCTTCCAAAAAAGACTCTCTCCGTATCAGCCCCAAAGCCTACACCAGCCAAGGTTACATGAGCCAGATCAAATGGCTGATCAAGGAGCGGATCGAGAGGAAAATTCCGGAGATTTCTCTGGACATGCACATGGCGGAAAACCCCGTGGTAGCGGTAAGCTTCCATCAGTACGCCTTTTACGTGTTCTAGTCTTTTAAGTTATATACTGCAATGCTAATACGTTTTCTTGTTTTCAGCTTGCTGATCTCCCCGAGTCAGAGCTTGCTCCACTCGAAGGATATCCTCCTGAGTTTTCTCAGGAAACTGAAGTGGTCCCATTGCCGGACCTTGCGCTCAAGAAGCGCAAAGCTCCGACAGTGGCAGTAGGCACAAAGGAAGTGCCCGTTGTGAAGAGGTAACTTTCATTCACAATTTCCGCCTTTATACCTTTCTCGAATTTCTTTCTGAGATGTAATGTTTCTGACTTTACTACATTCTCAGAGCAAAGCCTCTCCTCAAGGGTAAGGGGAAAGGGATTCCTGCGAAGCCCCTGCGACAGGCGAAGCTTACCATAGCTTCCCCTGCCACGGCTCCTCCGACTCCTGCCCCTCAACCTTCTGCAACACCGGCGATTACTCCTTCTCCGGTTGTTGCAGAAGATCCGGCTCCTCCAACGGTGCCTGTGATCCTTGGATCGCACACTGACATCACCGTGGGTGAGTCAGCTCAAGATAAGGGTGAACCCTCTTCGGGTAATGATCCCTCGGCTGAAGTCTTCGCCGACAACCTCCTCAGCAACCCCGGACTTGCCAAATTTGGCTTATCCCGGAAATCTGCAGAGGAGATCCAGCGGCTGGCCAGGCAAGTCCTGGACAAAAGCCATCTATCTCCCGAAGAGGAAGCGCAAGAAGCAGAGGACGTCAAGTTCTCTGACCTTCTCGCCCAAGTCCGCCTTCGCGATGAGAGGATCAGGACTGGCGAGCTTCCCACAGCTCCAGTAATTCCTCTTACTCTCGCCGAGAAGGTGGCAGCTGAGGTGAACACGGGGTTAGACAAACTCACCCGCGAGCAATATGTAAGTCGGAATTCCAACTCTTGTTTTTTACCTTATGTTATATCATATCCTCTAGCCCCCAAGCATGAAGTAGGATATAGAAATCCGGGTTTATGCTTTCATTTGGATGCCAAAGAACGAACTAGTGTAGTCCCCAAGGCTCGTGCTGATATTTAGCAAAAAATATTAGCCCGAGTCTTAAGTAGCTTTCTGACTTTGGGTATTCTGACTTACAGAAAGTGTATTCCTATAACCAGGAATTGTTAAAAAATGTCTGTGAGAAGCGGAGAGAAATCAAAGCTCTCCGGCTTAAAAATGCTGAGCTCAAGTTAGCCAAGGATGAAGCCGAAGGTAAACATTTTGAGATTCAAACCTTGTATTTTACTTTTTTCAATGTCGAATTTTTCTGAACTTTTGTTCTTTTTGTCTTACAGCGTTGGTGAAACAATCCATCGCTATGATTGAAGAGGCCGAGAACCTCAAAACCTTAGTGGTGGAGAATAAGGGACTTCGCCAAGAGCTGGATAAGCTCAAGGCGGATCATGAAAGAAGCATAGCTCAAGTCCTCGAGTCCTCCTCCATGGCCACTGAAGAGCGCGATCTCAAGATTGCCGCTCAAGATAAGGTTATCTCGGACCTCAAGAATGAGGTTGGCAGAGAGAAGGATATCTCCCAGGCGCTCCGGGCTGAACTCCAGAGTCTTCGGGAGGAGAAAGCCAAGATTGACGACGTCATTCTTGGTATGTTCCATCTATCTGACTTTTCATTTCTTCGACTTTCATCAGTGTCGGATTTTCATTGACTTGTTTTGTGTATAGGTCCTCTAAACTTGACGGACTCCTCCTCGTCCGAACCCCGCACTCACCGGCTTACCCAAGTCGGTGATCTTCTTCATGACTACCGCCAGTCCCTTGAGGACATTGGCGAGTCTCTCAGGATTCCGGACATGCCAAGCATGTCAGACTTCCAGGTGCGGGAGAAGGCCAAGGAGATGCCGCAGCTCGTTCGGGACTGGAACATGTCCTAAGCGCGGACTGCTGCGCAGAACGCTCTCACCATGGTCATGAGCCACCATGGAAACATGGAGATATGGCAAGTGACCAGAGGGTATTGCAAAGTAGATGAAGACGGCCAGGATCAAGACCTTGTAGCCATTATGCACTCTTGTGCCGGATATGGGTGCCACGTAGCTGATCTGACCAGCTACGAGACGCCCTTCTTCACCCGCGTGGATACTCCGCCACCTCCTCCAGAAGACGCCGAAGAAGTTTCCGATGATGAACGGACCACCTCGGATCCAGACATCTCGGCAAGATATCAAGGCGGAGTAGCTAGCGAGCCGGCATATCCTTCATCTCCTCCTGCATCATAGACCAAAAAAAACTATGTATTATTCTGGAAAAAACCTGATGCGATTGTAAATATTAAGTACTATGACTTTTGCTAGTGCTAAGTTTTTTTAATCTATTCAGCACTTTTGTCTTAAATTATTTGCGTGCCTGAAATGTTTTCATAAGCACTTAGAATTTTCCACCTCTACTTATCGTTTATCTGGCTTTTCGCCTCGTCCCTTTCGTGAGCCGGCTAAACCTTCAACCGGAAACTTTGCCGAGCAACGGAGCTCAATTGCTAAACCAGTTTAAACTCGAAAACAAAGCCGACTTCCAGTACCAACAATTCACTACTCGGAAGATACCCGCATCCAGCAATCAGACAAATAACCGAAGTAAAGACTAGAATTTTTTAGAGTTATACCCGAAGGTAGTAGTTTTAGAATCAGAAATCTAAACCAGAACGAACATGAGCATAAAGTACTTTCAAGCATTCTGGGATTTTCGACTATGACATGATCATTAGGAAATAAGATGGTAAAAACTTCTCAGGAAAACTTTGAGGTAACCAAAACTTTTATTTCTCACAGAGCATGTACATATGTATAATTACAAAGAAAGATAAACTAAGAATAAAAGGGACGTAGCTGAGCAATATTCCATGGTCTATCTAATTCATCCGGATTTGTATTGCCTCCAGCTCTCTTTCTCTTCTTAATAGCAGGTCTTTCTTTGGCTGGCCTCATGTCAGTTAAGTAGTACGACCCATTGTGCAATACTCGACTAACTAAAAAGGGCCCTTCCCATATTGGGGAAAGTTTGTGCTTTCTTTGTTGCACAAGCCGGAGAACCAAATCACCTTTATTGAAAGATCTAGTTCGGACTCTCTGGCTATGATACTTGCGTAACTTCTGCTGATAGGCTGTAGATCTCATTTTAGCAACGACGCGAACTTCTTCGACTAAGTCGAGATCATTTTGTCGAGAAATCTTGGCATCCTCTTCGATATACGCGGCCACTCTAGGAGAAGTATGAATCAAATCACTAGGAAGAACTGCTTCTGCGCCATAGACCAAGAAGAAAGGTGTATATCCTGTTGACCTATTCGGAGTTGTTCGCAAACTCCAAATTACAGAGGGTAGTTCCTCTGCCCAAGCCCCCTGCAGCACGTCTAAGTGGTGCTTCGATTCTTGGTTTCAAGCCTTGTAGAATTAAACCATTTGCCCTTTCGACTTGTCCGTTAGCCTGTGGATGTGCGACTGACGCAATGTCAAGCCGGATATTTTGCTCATCGCAGAATTCAGCCAACTCTCCCATGGAAAAGTTACTCCCGTTGTCCGTGATAATGCTATGCGGATAACCATACCGGATTATAACATCCTCGACAAATCTTTTGGCTGTTGCTCCATCACAACTAGTGACAGGTTTAGCCTCGATCCATTTCATGAATTTATCCACCATCACTAAGAGGTGAGTAAATCCACTTGGAGCTCATTTAAAAGGTCCTACCATATCAAGCCCCCAAACCGCAAAAGGCCATGTTATAGGTTTGTTCGCAGCTGATCAGCCGGAACATGAGCTTGCTTGGCGTACTTTTGGCAGCCTTTGCATGTCTTGACTAATCGTTCGGCATCTGCCTGAGCTGTAAGCCAGAAAAAACCATGTCGGAAAGCTTTTGGCACTAAAGATTTGGCTGCAGCGTGGTGACCACACCCGCCTTCGTGGATTTCTCTTAAGATTTCCACTCCTTCTTCCGGAGATACACAGCCCTGAAAACCCCAGAAACACTCCGTTTATGGAGCTCACCTTTAACAATAGTATAGGCTTTTGCTTGTCGGATAATCTGCCGGCTCAACACCTCGTCTTTGGGTAATTTGCTATCTACCAAGTAATCAAGGTAGGGTGGAGTCCAGCTGGGAGTTACAGCCAGAACTGCTACTAAAGGTGAGTCGGATTTGGTCAGATATTCCTCATCTACTCCCTTTATCGAGGGAACTTTGAGGTGTTCTAAAAATGCGCCATCTGGAACCTCTTTCCGCGTAGAGCCTATTCGAGATAGTGCATCTGCTTCCTTGTTTTCTGCTCGAGGGATGTGTTGACCTTCAAACCCCTCGAACGATCTAGATAAATCATCCACGACAGCTTTATATGCTGCCATGTGCTTATTTGCATTACAAATATCCGAGACTTGCTGAGCAACAAGATCCGAATCTCCGTAACACATCAAACGTCGGATGCCAATATCCTTAGCAATCTGGATTCCATGCAGTAGTGCTTCATACTCGGCAATGTTATTTGTCGCTATGAAGTGGATCTGCATCACGTATAAAAGTTTATCTCCTTGGGGTGATTTGAGCACAAACGCCAGCCCCCGAGCCCCCTCGAGCCTTGGACCCGTCGAAAAAGAGGGTCCAATATTCCGACTCAGGGAGGACCATATTCTCCTTGGTCTTTGTCCAATCAGCGACAAAGTCGACAGGGATCTGGGATTTGATTGCTGTCTGGGGTTTGTACTCAATATCGAAAGTTGCAAGCTCTATACCCCATTTGGCGACGCGTCCTGTGGCATCGCTATTGTTGATTATATCTGTCATGGGAGCTTTGCTCACCACGGTAATTGGATGCTCCTGAAAATAGTGTCGTAACTTACAAGATGCTAGAAAAACACCGTAAGCCAACTTTTGATAGTGCGGATATCGCTGTTTTGATTCTGTCAGGACCTCGCTGACAAAATATGTCGGACGCTGCACCAGGTGCTCCTGATTTTCTTCTGGTCTCTCCACCACCATAACTATACTGATAACCCTATTTGTCGCAGCAATGTAAAGCAAATCGGTTCCTGAGGTTCCGGCACTGCCAGGATAGGAGCAGATGAGAGTACTTTCTTCAGGTCTTGTAGTGCAGCTTCAGCTTCGTCAGTCCAGACAAAATCCTTGGTCTTCTTCCGGAGTTTGTATCATGGTGCGGCTCTTTCACCAAGCCAGCTTACAAATCGACTGACCGCAGCAATGCAACCAGTTAATCTTTGTATGTCCTTCAGGCGAGTTGGCCTGGAAATATTGAGAATAGCCTTGATCTTTTCACGGTTCACCTCTATGCCTCGTTGAGACACGATAAAACCTAACAATTTTCCGGCTGGTATTCCAAAGAAGCATTTCTTCGGGTTAAGCATGATGTTGTATTTTCGTAAATTGGCGAACGTCTCCTCTAAGTCGGAAATCAATGTTTCCTTCTTTTTGGACATGACCGCGATATCATCCACGTATGCATGTACATTGCGTCCAAGTTGATCATGGAGGCAACGCTGCATCGTGCGCTGGTACGTAGCTCCTGCGTTCTTTAGCCCAAAGGGCATCGTAACATAACAGAAGGTTCCAAAAGGGGTTATGAATGAAGTCTTGATTTTGTCAGATTCCTTCATCTGGATTTGGTGATAACCGAAATATGCGTCGAGAAAACATAGGAGTTCCGATCTTGCCGTAGAATCGATAACTTGATCAATTCTAGGCAGAGCGAACGGATCTTTTGGACAAGCCTTGTTCAAGGCAGTATAATCAACACACATCCTTAAATCAGTGGTGTCCTTTTTAGGGACCATTACAGGGTTGGCCGACCAATCAGTATGGATGACCTCTTCTATGAATCCGGCTAACTCGAGCCGCGCTAATTCCTTAGCTATTGCCTTACGCTTTTCATCACCAAACCGTCGTAAGGAATGTTTGACGGGTTTAGCATTCGGGTTTACATTTAGAGAGTGCTCGGCAAGTTCCCTAGGTACTCTGGTCATGTCAGATGGCTGCCATGCGAAGATATCTTGATTTTCTCAAAGGAACTTGATGAGCATGCTTTCCTATGCGCTACTTAGGCATGCGCCTATCTGGGTCACCTTGGAGGGGTCATCATCCTTCAATGGCGTCGTCTTCATCTCTTTTGATGCCTTGAACTCCAGATTTGGCTTTGTCATCTCCTTCTTTGTCGCGGGCATCTCGGACGGATCTATGCTCTTCTTGATCTCCTGGTACTCCTGGGCGTGCAGCACGGCTTCGACAAAGGCGGCATTTCCATCCTCACACTCTCGCACTTTCTTCGGGTCTCCCCTGATGGTGATCATGCCGTTGGGACCTGGAATTTTAATCATATTGTAAATGTAACACGGACAAGCCATAAAGCCCAATAAGTCGGACGCCCAAATATAGCGTGGTATGCGCTCTTGAACAGGACCACTTCGAAGGAAAGTGCCTCCGTTCGATAATTTCTTGGTGTTCCAAAGGTAACATCCAAAGTGATCCCTCCGAGGGAATTAGCTTGTCTTCCTGGGACAACTCCGTGAAAAATCACAGAGCTATGGTTAAGCTATGTTTCCGAGATCTTCATCCGGCATAGCGTTTCTACATAGAGAATATTGATGCTGCTACCACCGTCCATGAGGGTCTTGGAGAAACCATAACCGTCAATAAGTGGATTGACGATTAAGGCGTATTTTCCTTGCATGTGTAGTTTAGGTGGATGATCAGCGCGGTCAAAAGTTATTGCCACTTCTGACCAGTCCAAATACTGAGGGACATCCGGAACTGTTGCGTTGAGCTCGTGGAGAACTGCTTTTTTGACCTTTGCTGGTTGAGATCCGAGGAAGGTGACGTAAGTGTCCTTCTTGGTAGGAAAAGTTTTCTTCCCTTCCGACTTGGGATTTGAAGCGTCGGCTTCCTCCATGTCAGAATCTTCCTTGGTCTCTTTGTATTTTTCGGGATTTTTCTTTCCCTTCTTCCGCTTAGCTTTGTAGCCCACGGTATCATCTCTCTTGATGTCGTCGTTAAAACGACACTCAGCGTTGGTGTGGGACGAGCCTCCATTGGCGTCCAAGTGATGCACACATGGGTTATTGGCGATGTCGGCCCAAGTGTAAGTTTTGCTTGGTTGTTGCTCTCCTCTACCTTGGACCCTTGATGTCCCACGGCCACGCCCGCGGCCTCCGCCACGTCCTCCTCGTCCTCCAGACCCGGAAACAGTAGTGACTACTGCCGTCTCCGTGTTGGGTTTTTCTTCCGAGGTGTTTTTGCGCTTCTGAGCCTGTTGCTTTGTCTTTGCTGACTGAGGTACAGCCAGGACGTTGAGTAATCCCTCTGCATCGTCGTCAGCATCTGCATACTTGCTCGCTGTTTCTATCATCTCTCCCAGATCATTAACCTTGTCACACTTCAAGCGATGGCGCAGTAAACCAATTGGGAGACCTGCAATGAAAGCTTCAATCACAGTTTGATCATTTACTCCCTCACAGGAGTTCTTGGTGTCGATCCATCGTCCGAGATAATCTCGGCAAGTTTCTCCGGCTTTCTGGGCGCAACGCTGTAGGTCTCCAACTGTACAGGGCCTCCGATAAGTACCTTCGAAATTCCGAAAGAACGCACTTTATAAGTCATACCAGTTGTGGATGGTGTTCGTCGGAAGTTCATTGAGCCATGATCGTGCCGTCTTCCGCAACATAAGTGGGAGATATCGGGTTGCGACCAGGCTGTTTCCGCCTTTGGCGATGCAGCAAGCTTGGAAGAAGTCCTGTAACCAGGTGTCTGGCCGAGCAATGCCATCGTAGGCTTGAATATGTCTTGAGATAGCAAATCCTTCTGGGAATTTTGTAGCTCTGATGCGTGGTCCGAAGCACTTTGGGCCCACGTACATGTCATCGTTTTCATAGCGCCGAGCCTCTATGTTGGAGTTGATCCTGTGCCTTGCGTCGTTCGGGGATAGGGATCGTCCCGAATATCGGCTGTGGCTGCGGTGCCTTGGAGTCGGACTTCGGCTTCTGCCACCACCTCCTCCGCCATGTCGTCCTCCTTGACCTCCTTGGGGGCCGTTGTGATAACTGTGCTGTGGAGAGGGTGGTGCGGCTGGGTTGTTTCCGGCTGATCGCCGGCCTCCGTCCGGAGCGTCATTATTCCAGTTCCGGGGAGGTTCTTGACTATGACGAGCCTCCTGCCGGTTTGTGCCAGCGTGGTTTCCGTCGTTCCCACCATGGTGAAGCTCAGCCGGACAGTTTTCATGTCTAGGAGGTGGCATTTTCTGACGATCCTCCTCCCGACGTTTCTCTTTATCTTCTCCTTTTCGGGGAGGATTCCTCGGAATCAGTGCAGCGATCGCGTCTTTTTCGACTGCTGGAGCGACGTTGCTCCAGTTATGTGTAGTTCTGCGGTGCTGTCCTGACGATCCGGTTCTTGAATAATTGTCTTTGTTGCGTTCGGGGTGACGATGATGCGCCCGTTCGTAGTGAGATCTTACGTCAGCCCATGCCGGATCTGTGCGACATTGGTCGAAATCTGAGACCAGCTTTTGGCTTCCAGACAGGGCGACCTTTTGCTGCTCCAGTCCCTTATTGAGTAGCTTGATACCCAAACGTATCTCTTCTGGTCCTGGATTAGCCGATAGAATTTCGCGAGCTACCACAGTATTTTGCACCGGTGTTGGGTAAACCCAATCTCCGTTGCTATATTTCCGTGGCTTTCCCATCTCATCTCCAAAAAGGACGGCACGGACACGTGGGAATTGGTTGTCATCTATGTGACGCTTCCGTGTCTTCTGATGTAGACGGGACATATACTCCTTGTTTGACATGCGCTTCTTCTCCACCTCGATGTTTTTGGCTTCATCAAGGAGTTGTTGACGACGCGCTTCTAGGGCTTGGGCCCTTTCGTCCAGCTCATTTGTAGTAAGTTCTGCAGCTGTAGGGATAGGTGTGGTTAATGCGGCATCGATGAGTTTACGCGCATCTTCAGTGATCAGGTGTCCATCCACCGATGATTCTTTTTTCGGCTTGTCTGGGATAAGTGCTCCATCTGAGTCTTCCTCGTATTCCTCGGCAATCACCTCCTCTGCCAAAGGGTCTTTTGCCGGGGTCTTGTTCTTCTTGGTCTTCTTCTTTGCCTTCTTGGCAGCGCCGGTAGCAAAGACGGCTTTGGGTTCGTTTCCCGGAGTTAAGCTCTGATCGGTACTTTCGGACATCTGGAGTTCGGGATTGTCTCCGACTTCCATATCATCCTACGCTTTGGGAGAGTGTTCCCCGGATCCTTCGTCCATGGCTTCTCCATCTTCTGCAGCTTTGGAGTTGTACTCCTCGTCATATTCCACGGAGAACTTTTGGAACTCTGCCGACATCATGGATTCATTCGAGGATGCGGGAACGTCGGTGTTTGTTCCAATTGCCTCCAACACCGAGTCGGTGTTTTCTCCAGCATCGGCAGAGCCGGATCCGGATCCAACATATCCGACGAAGTGCGATGCGTGCTTCCTGAGGTACCTGCGGCTTTCGCGATCAGCCATATCGAAACTTTTAACGGTTTCGAGGATTGCTTCTGCGCTAGCGCCTTGCAGTATCATACATCTTAGTGTGTACCTGAGGAAAGGCCTGTCTGTCCTGACATCGTCAGAGTCGGAATCAGTGTCACTGATGTGCTCCTCCTGGATTTCGACTTCCACGGGTGGGTCGATCTGGGATCTGGCTTCTCTAGGGAGATCCACTCCAGATTCGACTTGGACCGCGAGGTCTTCTTCAGGCTCAGATTTCTCCACTATCTCCGCAACTGGTGCGGGCTCGGTGGGATTAGGGTTTTCTGAGATCCGGAACTCTGCCGCCTCTGCGGACAAAGGGGACCCAGAAGATTCTTCTGCCTCTATCATCACCGCTGGGCTGGGTTGGGCAGGTTCAGCGAAACCGATGTAAACATTGATCTTGCCAAAAGACATGATTGTATAGGCAGTAACGGCCTCCCCAGCCGGAATCCAAGTCTCGTCGAGAACGATGAGAGGGATGTCGCTGGCGTAGAGGATGTGACCGACGGCGATGGTCTCGCTGATTCCGATTCTTCCAGATTCCGCTCGGAACGCAGATCCGAAGCTCACTTGCCCCACGCTGGGCGCCAACTGTCGTCGGTTTGAGGACAAGTACGCCATGAGGGGGTCCTCGAGGCATGCGGAAGAGAGGGGTGTGAGACGTATGGTGTTCCGGGACGGTGAGCACACAAGTTTACCCAAGTTCGAATCCACCGGCTTTGGACGGACCCTACTCCTGCTAGCAATCCAGTAATATGGCAGGGCCGGAATATGGGTTACAAGGGTTTCGCCTGTGCGAGTTGAGGGTCTAAAGTATTGGGTGCCCTAAAGGCTCTCCCTAGGACGGCTTATATAGATATCCGGCCTAGGGTTTACAGGAGAGATCAATCCGGCTACGACTAAGAGTTAGTTACAGAGTACATCTTGAACTACAAGTAACACTATGGGCCTAAGTCGGTAAGTCTTCTGGACCTTCCCGTAGTCGGATTGGACTCCGTCTTCTCTCCCTAATTGTGCCGCCCGTGAAGCAAAGCTCTAACCCGAAGTGGGCCACCCTAGTCAGTGAGGATCTGTGAGGATACCCAGAAAGTATATCCCCAACACTATTATTATGGCCTGAGCATTGAAAATTGAAATGATCCACTTCAAAGCAAAGTTCACAAATAAAAGGATAGAGGGCACAAACTTTTTTACCAAGATCATTTAGAGCCCTATACCACATTCTAGTTTTTTCATTCCTGTGGGTGATACAATATTCTTCTTCAATTTGATTATTCTCACAAGGTCTATGTATTCCACAAAAATTAACATGCTTATAAGAAATAGTACTTTCAGAGGTTTGAGCATGTTTATTGCTATCATTAATAACAATTTCATTTTCCATGCAAGTGTCTTTATAAGGCTGATGATACATGTCCCATTTTTCTTTAGGAGCATTAATATGGGAAGCAAAGGTTCTATAACAATCAACAAGAATTTGAGGATCAAGAACATATTTAGCACTAAGCTCTTGAAAATCAATAGTTTCAGCAAAGGACTTAATGCAATCATACTCATAGTTTATACCTGGTTCTTTACCTTTGTTGTTATCCCAATCTTTGGTATTTCTTTGAATTGTTTCAAGAAGATCCCACTTAGCTTTGACCTCCTTACTTGTGAAGGATCCCTCTAAACAAGTATCTAGATAGTCCTTGTAATGTCCTAAAAGCCTTGCATAGAAATTATTAATTACAATATTACTGGGGAGCTCCTGAATGGGACATTTGAGCATTAGTGACTTCAATCTCCCCCATGCTTGGGAAATACTTTCTCCATCATGAGGATGAAAATTATAAATGTAATTCCTATCTTTATGAATTTCATGAGGAGGATAAAATTTACAGTAAAAGAGAGATTCAAGTTCCTTCCACTCTAAATGATGAGGATCATCTAGTAGCTCATACCATTCCCTTGCTTTGCCCTTAAGTGAAATAGGGAATAACTTCCTCTTAACTTGGTTCATTGAAATACCTGCACACTTGAACAACTCGCAAAATTCATGTATAAAGAGTAAATGATCACCGGGATGGACAGTTCCATCTCCAACATAGCAGTTATTCATAACACGTTCAACAATTTTTATAGGTATTTTAAAAGGGATGCTTTTAGTATGTGGATTTAAAATATCACAAGTATCATCAGAATTACCACATATGGGAGATAAAGTATAATCAGAGCAAATTTTCTTCTTTAAAGCTGGGGAACTAAAAAGATCATTTTCATAAAAACTAACTTCCCCAAGCTTAGACGTTTCCATAGCATTAGTAACAAAGGTGTTCAAAAAATTCATACTAATAACATTGCTATTAGCATGCAAATAAAGTTCCATAGGTTTTTTAATTTTCTCTTCAAACACTTCATGTCCTAACTCAAGATAAATACTATAAAGCTCTCTAATTTTTTTGTTGTTTTCCATGAAGCCTAACTAGTGAAAACAAGAAACAAAAAGACAAAATTGCAGAATCTAAAGGAAATAACTTCGAGCACTCACACCGGAGGATGTGAGTACCTTTTACCTTACCTCCCCGGAAACGGCGCCAGAAAATAGGCGTTTGCCGTGGGAGGTTCTTCTTCTTTAATCCTCTGGTGTGAATACCTTTTACCTTACCTCCCCGGCAACGGCGCTAGAAAATAGCTTGATGTCTACGCACTTCTATTCTTGTAGACAGTTGTTGGGCCTCCTAGTGCAGAGGTTTGTAGAACATCAGCAAGTTTTCCGTTAAGTGGATCACCCAAGGTTTATCGAACTCAGGGTAGAAGTGGTCAAAGGTATCCCCTCTCAAGCAACCCTGCAATCAAGATACAAGAAGTCTCTTGTGTCCCCAACACACCCAATACACTTGTCAGGTGTATAGGTGCACTAGTTCGGCGAAAAGATAGTGAAATACAAGTGGGATGGATAATTATAAGTGGTAACGGTGATAGAAAATAACTTGATGGCATGGAAAAGACTAAAGGCAAACTGAAATAAAGATAGAAGCAGGCAAACATGTAACAGATCTAGTAGCAAACAATGTTTCAATGCTTAGAAACAAGGCATAGGGATCATACTTTCACTAGTGAACACTCTCTCATAAATATATTAACTTCATGATACTACTCTTAACTACTCTCCAGTTGAACACTCTAATCGATGGTAGGGCTATAACAGCACACCTCAAAGTAAGCCTTTCCCATCTAGAAAACCCCACACTGTCACCTTGAGTACTAGATGAGTCCAACAAACACCACAATTTCATAAAGACATCCAACTCCAAATATAACTCATAACAAGTATTTGTAATCTCTAGCCTAAGTGCCACCATGGTGTGCACGCTGTCACTTTCACACACATGGGGAGAGCAGAGATCTATTAAAGCACTTGCGTAGCAAGGTAGATCTACTTGATTACAAAGCTCATGATCACAATATGATCATGCATAGAGAGAGATATGAACACATAGCTACCGGTAGAACCCTTAGCCTCGAGGAAAAACTACTCCCTCCTGATCATGGGAATCAGCAACGGTGATGGAGATGGTGGTGGAGATCGATGGAGATGGCTCCGGGGGCACTTCCCCGTCCCGGCAGGGTGCCGGAATAGAGAATTTCTGTCCCCCAAATCTCCCCTTCGGTGGCGGCGGCGCTGTGGAACTTTTTGTGGATTTCTGATTGACGATCTAGGATTTTGGTATCGGGAGGCTCTTATAGGCGAAGGAGGCAAGGTCGGTGGCCCGCCAGGGGGCCCACACCATGCCCTGGCGCGGCCTAGGTGGACCCGCGCCATGGGGTGGTGTGGCCACCCTGTGGCCCCTCTCCGACTCTCCTTCTGGCTCCGTGAGTCTTCCGGGAAAATAATAACTTTGGCTTTTGTCCCGTCCAATTCCAAGAATATTCATTTTCTGACTTCCTGGAACCAAAAACAGCAGAAAACAGGTAACTGGCACTGTGGCATCTTGTTAATAGGTTAGTCCAAGAAATCATATGAAAAGTACTCCAAAGTTGAAACAAAACACAAGAAAGTAGATAAAACCAAGCATGGAACATCAAAAATTATGGGTACATTTGCAATGTATCAGCTAGGTGAAAAAACCTCTACCTCGTGTAGCACATTCCTAACTTGGGAACACACTAAGAGATAGAGGGAGGAGAGATAGAATGGCCTATACCAATTGTGGGATTGAGTTGGAGAATTTGGGGATATGGGAACCCCTATATATAGGAAAAACTGGGGTACTCCCACCCTCCAAGTCCCGGGGTGGGACTAAACCCTTGGGAGGGTGGAAGAGGGTGGCGTCGGTGGTAGGGATGGGCCCCACCCGCCCTCCCAAGCCCATCAAGGGGACGGTGGGTGGGAGCCCTCCCACCCTGGCCTCTTGGCCCTTGTGGCCTTGTGGCTTCCCCTTCTTGGGCCCTTTTCTCTCCTAGGGAAGGCCCATGTGGGGTTTTTCCTTTTTCCTTTTATTCAAATAATTTCCATATTTAATATTAATTCATAATTAAATATTAAATACATTATTTAATTCCTCCTTGTTCAAAACTCCTTTTGAACAGACTTCGGACACTTCGCTATTCTCTCTTCCTATTTCTCCATCGGTATTATATCAACTTGCAACATCGATTAACCTTTAGCGTGACATCCTTACGGTTCGGGAATGTTCATGTATGAAGGGGATCTCTCCCTGATCATTGATCATCAGCGGTATCTGGAAATACATGATGATCCCTGCTCATTCCACGACATAGTGTTGTTCGCTTGAACCTTCTAAACGTCAAGTCGTATTCCCTTTGCACAACGATACCTAGTTTGTCCAAGACATGATCTCATGTATCTCATACAGTTCAATCTTGTTACTGACAAACACTTTTACTCGTTCCTGTGATAACACATCCTTGTGACCTAGTCACATGCTTGCAAGCTCATTGATGTGGTCTCACCGAGTGGGCCTAGAGTATCTATGCGTCACTCGGATAGGCAAATCCCTATCTTGATCACATGTCTCAACCATTCCTCTAGAATACCTGAAACACACCTTTATGGCCACCCAGTTACGGACATGACGGTTGTTGTGATCAAAGCAGCTACGGGAGATAGTGATTAAACATGATCTCATAGTCGAAGGATTAAGTTACTATGTTTTGCTAGATATCGCAATGTTGAACTTTGTGACTAGATCATGTTGCAATTCTATGGTCGGGTGTGTCCATCACTTCATTAAGTGACCTTGTTGTTAGGTGACTGTTTTATGTTAAGTCCATGATCAGGAAACCTCGATCATCATCTGCCCAACGAATTAGTAGTAGAAGATACTAGGGACCTGGGTGTTTATATACCACACATGTATTTATGTTCCTGCTAAATACAATTATAACATGATATAAAACTATTATGAACACATGGAGATGTAACAATAAAACACTCTATTTTTTGGCCTCTAGGGCATATCTCCTTCTGTCTCCCACTTGCACTAGAGTACAATTACACTAGTTTACAATAGGCAATAATCTAACACCAATAGCATCCCAGTGTTTATCATGCTTATTCGTGGAAGTTGTTTGGTGAATGGATCAGCTACATTCACATATGTATGTACTTTACATATTCTAATGTTACCCTTAGAAACAAACTCCCTTATTACATGGTAACGCCGGCCTATATTCTTGGTTGTGGAGTGAAACCTCTGATCCTTCGCATTCATAATGGCCTCATGTGTTGTCACGGTGGATGCACACAGGGTCTTGCGTGCTTGGGAACACTCCAAGTTCAATGATGAACTTTCTCATCCATATAGTTTCATTAGGTGCATCTGCACCAGCCATGTATTCCGACTCCATTGTATATTGAGCCATCTAGCCTTTCTTCCTGCTCCTCTAGCTCACCGCACCGCCATTAACCATGAACACATACCCTGTTTGATATTTCTTTTCATCTGGATCAGTGAAGAAGCTTGCATCCACGTAACCTATTACAACAAGTTCTTCTTCACGTCCTCCAAAGACTAAAAGCATATCCTTAGTTCTTCTAAAGTAATTTAGGACATTCTTAATTGCATTCCAATGTACCAATCCAGGGTTGCTTTGGTAACAGCTCGTCAAGCTAAGATCCAAGGCTACATCTGGTGTAGTACTCAGCATGGCATACATGATGGAGACAATGGCAGAGGCATAAGGAACACCTTCCATTGCATCCTTTTCATGTTATGTTGATGGGCATTGAGTCACACTCAACTTGTCATCTTTTATGATCGGCAAAGAACCTTTCTTTGACATATCCATTCTAAACCTTTTCAGAATCTTCTCTAGGTAAGTGCTTTGACCAGGAGCCAGCAGACGTATTGGTCTATCTCTATAGATATTAATGCCTAATATGTAGGCAGCTTCACCCATGTCCTTCATAGAGAATTTACTATTTAAATAATCCTTCATGCTATTTAGAAGATTCACATCATTCCCTATTAGTAATATGCCCTCCACATATAGTATTAGGAATGCCACTGACTCTCATTCACTTTATTATATATGCAGGCTTCTTCCGCGTTTTGGACAAATCCAAAAAAATTGATGACTTCCATCAAATTGAAAATTCCAGCTTTGAGATACTTGCTTCACTCCATAAATGGACCTCTAAAGTTTGCATACTTTACCGGCATTCTTTGGATCAACAAAACCTTCTGGTTGCATCATATACAACTCTTCCTCAATGTTGTCGTTTAGGAAAGCGGTCTTCACATCCATCTGCCATATTTCGTAATCGAAATATGCAGCAACTTCTAGTAGAATCTGAATAGACTTTAGCTTCGCTATAGGAGAGAATGTCTCCTCGTAGTCAATTCCTTGAATTTGTTAGAAACCTTTTGCGACAAGCCGAGCTTTGTAAATGGTGACGTTTCCATTAGTGTTAGTCTTTTTTATTAAAGATCCATTTAGTCTCAACAACCTTTCGACTTCGGGATATCTACCACGGTCTATACCTGTTTGTCATACATGGACTTCATTTCGGATTCCATGCTATTTGCCATTTCTTGGGTTCAGGGCCTTCCATTGCTTCCGTGTAGGTTGCAGGCTCATCATGCTCTACAGTCATGAGCATGTTCACAAGATAACTAGGGGCAACACATTTTCTTATCAACCTACAAGGTTCAATAGCTATGTCCTCATGAGGTTCATGATCATCATCATTTGCTCCCACTTCAGTTGATAAGGGTGGCTCTGGAACAACTTCCATTGCGACACTCATTATTTGAAGATCGGGATCAATAATCTCATCGAGTTCTATCTTCCTTCCATTTACACCTTTCACGAGAAACTCTTTATTGAGGAAGGTACCGTTCTTTGCAACAAACGTTTTCCCCTCAGCTTGGTCGTAGAAGGTGTATCCAATAGTCTCCTTTGGATATCCTACAAAGATGCATTTCTTCACCTTAGGTTTGAGTTTGTTAGGCTGTAGTTTCTTAACGTAAGCCTCACATCCTGAAACTTTCAGGAAAGACAACTTTGGCTTAGTGCCATGCCATGACTCATATGGTGATGTCTTCATGGATTTGGATGGCGCTCTATTTAAAATGAATGTAGTAGTTTCAAGTGCATATCCCCAAGAAGATACATATAAGTCGTTAAGAAACATCATAGATCGTACGCTATCCAATAGGGTGCGATTACGTCGCTCGAATACATCATTACACTATGGTGTTCCAGCCGGCGTAAGCTATGGTACAATGCCACAAGCCTTCAGATGTCTTCCAATGTAACATCCCAATCTCAGTAAGCTTGTTTGGTTCTCTAGAATGCAAAAGTCAGGGGGAACAAAAACTTTTTCTTGCTTGATGATGCAATGTTTGCCTGTCTGTTTGTACTTATCCATCAGATTGTGTAATAGAAGCTCTACTCCTTACCTCAACCTCATTTGATAGAAACTACATGACAAATTAAAAGAAGTGTCTTGGCTTAATTTGCATTTTCTCAAATGTCCTGGCATTTCAAAAACAAAAGTCAATATGCCTTTCATACAACAAGTATTCTAGTAGCTTCTATTTACAAAACCGTGGAGTGTTATGTGGCCATAAGTGGTGAGGGTTTGGTGATTTGGGCAAGTGTTAAGAAGAGGGGTTATTATTACCTCTATTTGATTTATCTAGCAACCACATGATCAATGGGTGGAGGATAGGTTGATGAAGTTGAGCCTGATCAGATGTGAGTGGGGGGAGGAGTGGTGGTCTCTTGGTTTGGTTTGAAAAGAATTCAAATATGGAAATTTGGAGTTTGAGCATTTTTAGTGGATCTTGGGATTTAATAATTTCATACTACTTTGGTTGGATAGACCACTTGATGTAGTTCAGCAAAGTTCAGAAGATTGAGGTCGATCAAGCTTGGGATTCTCTAGAGATTTGTCCAAAGTTTGAATAAAATAAGGAGGTTAGAACAGGATATTAAATAGCCTCAAAAACCATGAGGGTTTAAGGAGCACAAAGATCCAATGGGGACAAGGAGGATATGGCTGGATATACATTTATGATAATAACACAATCATGCCAAGAGTTTGTCAAAATAAAATGATATGAGGATGTGAGATTCTGCCAAAGTAGTCTTGTTGACAAGATTTACAGAAATAGTTAATTTATTTCCTAGAAACCATCAAGAACAAGTGGGTCAAAGGTTTCTTTAGCGAAGGGTAAGAGTGGGATTTCGAAGTGTTTAAGATAGTCTACAAGATGGTTCAAGTGCATTTCCAAAAATGCACAAGGGCTGCAAAGGAGAGTCCCAAAGTAGTGATGTTGATAATAGCTTCAAACTTAGCCAAATTTTGATAGATTTGGGTTTTTTGACAAGGTCACAAGAGGTGGTATTTTTGATAGGATGCAAGTTTTCAAACTCATCACCAAGTGTGGGATATTTAAGTGTGGGTTAAGTAGAGAGGGTTCATGCCTTGAGTTGGTCCTTTAGACTATAAAGGCTATAAAAAGGAAAATACTCAAAATAGAGTTTGTTAAGGAAGAACACAAGGTCACTTGAGTGACTAAGGATCAAAGCAAACTTGGAGAAGTTGGGAAATGGATCCATTGATCAAGGTAGAGCAGGGGAATGTAGATACATATCCCAAGGATGATGGTAAAGATGGCACTAGGCATTTGATCAGGAGTTAGAGGTTTTAAGTAGCTTATCCTTGATGATCCTAAGGATAGAGGGAGGTATTCTACAGACTAGAGATTTGTGATTTATTCTCAGACTATTAGAGTTTGCATTGCTTAGGTAGTCTTGTTGCTAAAGGATGATCCTAGGTTAGCTCACAAAGCTTCCTAATCAAGCAAGTCAAATAGCAGATCAAGGCAATTCATCTAGCAAACATCTCAAGTCTACTAGTAAGGGTACCTTCAAGCTTAGATTGAGATATAAATGGGTATTTTGAAGAGGTTTTGTTTTGAAGTAGCTAAGAGTACTTGGTACTTCTACCAATATTGGAATCCAAGGGTTTTATAAGAAGTTTTGGAAAACTAGAGGTAAGATTATTTGGAAGTTCTGTCTTGAAAACATAAGGATATGATACCATATAGATCTCCATAGTTTTGTAAATAGAAGCTACTAGAATACTTGTTGTATCAAAGGCACCTTGGCTTTTGTTTTTGAAATGCTAGGACTTTTGAGAAAATGCAAATTAAGCCAAGACACTTCTTTTGTCATGTAGTTTTTTTCAAATGAGGTTGAGGTAAGGAGTACAACTTCTATTACACAATCAGATGGATAATCACAAATAGACAGGCAAACATTGCATCATCAAGCAAGAAAAAGTTTTTGTTCCCCCTAATTTTGGCATTCTGGACAACCAAACAGGCTTACTGAGATTGGGATGTTACAGGCCTTTCCCCCTTAAATGAATCTCGTCTCGAGATTCGGGAGAGATAGGGTTGGGGGAATGTTGCGGCGAGAGGTTGTACTATGTCTGTGGTAACTCGGAGATACTAGGCTTACCGCAAGGTTACTATGTTAGTACCAGGTCTAGGCTTGGTTACGTCTGCAGCTTGAGTGGTTGAGAGTCTCGTTTAGAGGATGCTGGTGGAAACAATGGTGGTGCTTCATATTGAAATTTGGAGATGGAGGTGGAGCCCTTGCATAGCTTGAGGAGATAGACTTCCCTTCTAGTTGGTGGAGGTTGATCTTCTCCTTGTCTCCCCGGAGCTTGGAGGGCTTACCTAGTCGATGTTTCGGAGGATATCTTCGATCAAAATCTTATTCTATTATAGTGGGAAAGACGCAGTCTTTCCCCCTTAGGGTTAAACTAAGGTAGCTCGGAGATGATGCAAATCCTCTTTTATGGGAGTCGTAGGATTATGTTGGGGGGATGTCGCAACCTTCTGTCTAAAGTTAAAACTTTTAGATGACATCTATAACTATGTCCTAGGAGGCTCATATACTACTTTTACTCGTACTTAGCCTATCGGGGCAGTTGAAGTAGCGAATCGTCCAAACAATTAGAACTGAGGGAGTCAGCGAATTAGCGGTCCTTCATGTGGGTCTTCAGCTAAAGTAGCAGAGGTGCTTCATAAATCTTCAGTTATTATCTCATTTTATGACCTATAAAGTGAAGCTTGGTGAAAGATGTCGGATCTAGAAATCTTCCTAGAGTATCTTCCGGTAGGCAGTCTTCTAGAGTTGAGAGCTTTACTAAGGTTCACCGGTGCTAGTGTAGATCTTCCATCCTGGAGTGTTGGCGTGATGCTAGAGGAAGGCGGTATTTCCCTAGGTCTTGGGTTGAGGTCTTCGAGTGACGCCCTATTGTGAAAGACCTTGTCGGGGCTAGTTTCCTAGCGAAGATTTAAGGAATTAACTTGAGGCATGTTAGGGTTGACGACACTTCCTGCTAGTATCTAGTCAGGGTAAAGGCATCCATTTTCCGAGGAGCTGTCTTCACTGGATTTTGATGTGTTGCTTCCTCTTGATGGTGGAGTAGGCTTGTTGTCTTTAGGCATCCTTGTCTTCAGGATTTTGGAGTACTTTGTACTTCTGGTGACGATCTTCCATTGGTTTGGGGCAGACGGGACAAATAAAGTAGTCAGTCTAACGGGTTTGTCGAGACATCTATTATACAAAAATTTAGTGGATTTTGATATTCACTTCTTGTCTTGGTTAGAGAGTAGGTGGTTTCTTGTGGGTGGTATGAATTCCTTTGGTGATTGATTTCAGACTTCAAAAGAACTCTTGATATTGTTAGCAAGTGAATTCGGTAGGCAGGGGTACTTACGAGTTGGAGAAATGAAGTTGACATAGTACTCCTATATTGCCATCCTATTAAGGAGAGGTCTTCAGGTAGTTTTAACCTTCATGACTTTGAACTTCTAGGTCTCGATATTGATGACTGTCGTGGGTCGCCGGGCTAGAGGGGAGGGAACGACATCCTAGAGAAGTTTTTCCTAGATAGTGTATCGATCAAAACAACAATGACTAGGGTCTATGACACACACATACAAGGTGAGTAGAGAGAAAGGGTTGCAATACTCTTAATTGATAAGAAGCACAAACCACACACATCAACACATTAGGCACTTTGTCAAGCAAACACGGTCTACAATAGGGACCAAGGAGTTAACTACTCGAGATATAGGGGAATCCTATCTTAGAACTATTGATCCTAGATATCACGTTATTGTGGTCTAGGTCACTATATTGCATATGAAGCCTTCAGCATATCATTCGACGTTTCTTGTTATTAAACTCGCTTTCTTCTTATTATGAGGATTCCGTTAGTAGGGCCATCTTGTAGTCTCCTTGTGTTTGCCGGCATTGGTTTCTCTTCATCTTGTTATCATCGTCTTCACCGGCTTCTAAGTGCTATTTTATTATAAACATGTATGTTTGGAAATTGGGACAAGAGAGAGAAGAAGCCTTTTTCAAAATAATTTCAACTAGGAGGAGGTAAGAAGTAGAACTTTTTGAAAGGCATTTTTGAAATCCAGTGTTTCCAAATTATTTGTTTTCCTATCTAACATCCATGCTAACTAAGATCTCCTACAGTCAGGATGGCTCTGATACCATGTCTATGGGGTCCCCTAGATTTATCGTCTGAGAAATCCCTGTTATGCACATATCCACGTTCCCATGATCAGTGAGCCGTGGAATAGAACCAACAAGTATCATTACAACATCCAAAACTTAACGAATACAAGACTTATATAGATGCCATTATGGATACATAATCTTCAGCAGCAAATCTTCATCAAACGCAGGGCTAAAACATGCGTTAACCTACATGCAACTGATTGGGAAGACATCCTAGCTCGCATAGACGTCACCACATTCTTCTATCTTCTAGCTTCTAAAAGTATGGCCAAGTAAATAGCTAGGGATAATGCCACTAAGTACTTTTGAATGTACTCGCAAACCACCAAGATAAGTTAAACAATATAATGCAGTTTGGTTGTGGAAAGATGGCTCTATCTATGGCTCTTTTTGAAAAGCCTACTTTTCTATTGTAGATATGGCATCTCTATATCTTTGTTGAAAAATAGTTTTGAAAACATGTCTTCGTTTAGAAAATCTAGATATCTCCATATCCTTGTTCAAAAACTTTTTGAAAACTTTTTTAGAGGTAAACCCTTTTTAAACATCTGCAACCATCCATGGTCAAAACAAAACATCACCAACATGTTCCCCCGTGACCAAGTCACATACTTTTTATCTTCCCCAAACCATCACTTGGGTACTCCTAGCAATCACCTTTCCAACCATCCTTGACTATGGACATGGCTATTCAAATAGATTATACTCTACAGAGTTTGTGTACTTTACCCACATGAAGCAATACATCCATCGGGATTCAACCACGGCCCATTACACATGGTACACGGGGGTTTGGATAATCAAAACTAACCTTTCATTTGTCGACCCTAGCAAAGGCACCATTCCCTTTTGGGTTTGTTCTCCCCGGCAACGCATATGTGGCGCCCAATGCCATAGTCCTCCCTCCTGTACACGCTTATACCCAAACCACGGTTTGGGAAATACCTTGATTTGGTGACTCCACTTCCTTCCATACTCCCTAAGTCATATCGTCCGCGGGAGACCCAACTTTTGCACCAGCATGTCAAAGACATCCGCAAACCCCAGATCCGTAGACCTTTACCGTGGAGAGCCCGGAATTTGGAGGATTTCTCCCCATAGCATGTGTAGGGGCTGACTATGCTAAAGAAAACAAACTACGAGCTACGCCCTAGCTCTTGCACGGATAAGTTGTTCTGGTAAACGCGTAGAACATCCCTTCTCAAACTCAAGTCCATCATTCTCATTCTTTCTCATCACTTTTCTTTCTTCAAAACATCCACTTGGAAACAATGCCTCTTCCTAGGGGTTTTTCCAAAAAGAAATCAAAACATTTGTAGCGGGGTAATCCCCAAAACAATTTTGGTTTAACAAATTCGAGGTTTCCAAAGAGGTAGGATGCTAACGACCGTACTCTCGGTCTAAAGGGGAAAATGGTAGGTATACATAACGATGGGTGTCATATGGAACACGAAGTCATAACTGGGAGGAGCCTAGTTATTATCGCATTAGTAATAAGACAGAACATGCCGGTAATAATGCAGTTTACAAAGGAGTGAAAATGCTAGAAAAAGTGCACACGTCCAGGAGTACGCGCTTTGTTGTTTCTGTAGCCAGCACATGGCAACATATGGGCCATTCTAGTTTCCATGCGCTCTTTTCTCTGCTCGCCACGTGTTAGCTACGGAGGATAACACTCAGTTTTTATCTTTTTCTTTGTAGATTCACTCACTAAAAATGAATTATCTCTCAAACCGATGGTCGAAATCAATATCCGTTTCATGATTGTTTTAGTCGGGTCGAGATCTACAAAACTAGATCCCATAATGATAGGTTCTAACAAACTTTTATTTGCACTACCTTCGGTCTCTCGATTGCACTGCCTCATGTTCTCAATGAACAGACGGTGTAGTAGCAGTCCACTACCCATGCACTGCCTTGTTGTTCCTCGCCACATTTCCTTTGGCCTTAGTGCACGAGGTGGTGCACCGGCAGTGCACTACACGTGCACAACATGGCGATGCACTGCCTTGTTGTACTGTGTTGTACTGCCTTTGTTTATAGTGCACGACGTGGTATTTTGGCAGTGTACCGCTCGTGCACTGCCTTATTGTACTAGGTTGGACAGTCTGTGGTGATAGTGTGCGATTTTCTGGCAGTGCACCGCCTGTGCACTGCCTTGTTGTGCTGGGTTACACTGCCTTCGATGGCAGTGCACGTCACGATTTTCTGGTAGTGCACCGCCCGTGCACTGCCTTTTTTGTGCTGGGTTTCACTACCTTCGGTGATAGTGCATGACGCGATTTTCTGGAAGTGCACCACCCGTGCACTGCCTTTTATGCTGGGTTGCACTACCTTCGGCCGTAGTGCACGACGAGATATCCTGGCAGTGCACTACTCATATTCTGCATGTTTGTGATGTGTTGCATTGCCCGCGGTCATAGTGCACGACGCGATGTTGATACATTCCAAATGTATCTATAATTTTTGATGTTCCATGCTTGGTTTTATCCACTTTCTTGTGTTTTGTTCCAACTTTGGAGTACTTTTCATATGATTTCTTGGACTAACCTATTAACAAGAGCCACAATGCCAGCTGCCTGTTTTCTGCTGTTTTTGCTTCCAGGAAAGTCAGAAAATGAATATTCTCGGAATTGGACGGGACAAAAGCCAAAGTGCCTATTTTTCCGAAAGACATCAAGTACCAGAATACAAGACGGAGAGGGGCCAGGGGGCCACCACACCACCTGGCCACACGGCCAGGCCTGGCCCGCGCCAGCTGGTGGTGTGGCCGCTCCCGGCACCCCCTCGGCCTCTCCTTCCGCCTATATATTGCCCTCCAGACGAAAACCCTAAGTGCCCGATCAAAAATCCACGAAAGAGTCTATAGCCACCGTCATCTCCATCCCTAGATCGGGAGGGATCTGAAGCTCTTCCCGGCACCCTGCCGGAGAGGGGAATTCACCCTGGAGGCCTTCTTCATCATCATGCAAGCCTCCGGTGTGATGTGTGAGTAGTTCATCCTTGGACCACAGATCCATGTAGTAGCTAGATGGTTGTTTCTCCTCCTTTGTGCTTTCATGTCTAGATCTTGTGAGCTCCGTTCATGATCAAGATCATCTATTTGTAATTCTGCATGTTGTGTTTGCGGGGATCCGATGGATATTGAGATGCTATTTTAGATTGGTTATTGATTCTATCATGTCTTTGTTATTTGTGGTCTTGCATGTTAGTAGCTATCTTGGCCAAGTAGATGCTAGCAACTCCAAGAGTTAGTATTTATGCTCGATAGTGGGTTCATGCCTCTGGTAATCTGGGGAAGTGATAGAAATCTCTAAGGTACTAGATGTGTTGTTGCTACTAGGGAGAAAACAACAATCCTTTGTTCATAGAACAATAGTATTGTTTACTTTACACGCAGTTCATAAAGCAATAATCTGTTGCTTGCAACTTAATACTGGAGGGGGTTCGGATGATAACCTGAAGGTGGATTATTAGTCATAGATGCAGTTGGATGGCGGTCTATGTATAATGTTGTAATTCCCAATCAAGTCTCAAAGGAGTCAAGATGATTAGTATATGCATGTATTGCTTTCTCGATGTTTGTCAATTGTCCCGCTGTAATTTGTTCACCCAGCATGTTATCTATCTTAAGGAGAGCCACCTCTAGTGAACTATGGATCCCGGTCCTTGTCTTTTACATTCAATCTACAAACTGTTTACTATTTTGTGTTTACTTTCTGCAAACATTTACTTCTTTCCATTTGATACATTTAATCCTTTGTTTTCCACAAAACACGGTGAGATTGGCAACCTCATCGCAAGTTGGGGACAAAGTTCTGTGGTTGTGTTGTGCAGGTCTCCACGTTGCTACTAGCACCGGTAGTGCGCCCTGCCAAAGCTCAGCTAGTAACACCTTTGGGGTGTTTCCTTGCTCCTACTGGTTCGATTAAACCTTGGTTTCATAACTGAGGGAAACTTGTTGCTGTGCTCATCATACCTTCCTCTTGGGGTTCCCAATGAGCTCTACATCAACACCGCCATCAAGCATTTTTTCTGGGCGCCGTGCATTGAGCCATCAAGCATTTTTCTGGCGCCGTTGCCGGGGAGTCAAGGACATCTTCACAAGTGGAGTCCCTCATAACCAATCTCTTTACTTTGTTATTTTTGTTTTGCTTCGTTTCTTTTTTGCTTTGTTTGCTTGTTTTGTTATCAAAAACACGAAAAATTAGTTTTACTAGTTTGCTTTCTTATTTCAAAAACACACAAAAATTAGTTCCTATCTCATTATGTCTAGGCTTGCTCCAGTCACTATGTCACCCGAGGAAATGATTTTCACTTTTAAACAAGGAATTGAGGAAAGTTTTAAGGAAGCTTGGTCTAGAATCTCTGATCTACATGAAAAAACTGAGCCTAAAATGACTCAAAGCTTGTTCCTTAGCAGTTTTTATCTTGGCATTGCTCTTTGCTATAGATATGCTTTAGATGATGTTGTGGGAGGAGATTTCCTCCAATGTAATGAGGATGATGCTATTAATGCTATAAAGAAATTGATCCTCACTTACAACATGCCTAGCCAAACTGATATTTCTTTCGCAAAAATATTTGCTAGGTTGAACACTCTTGAGACCAGCACTACTAGCTTAGAAAGTTGCTATAATACGCTTAGAGAGCATCACAATTATGTTCCAATAAACTCTGAACCATCAAAGTGGTTCCCTACAGTAAAGATTATGATGAACACTGAAACTTTTCAAGCTCGTTGTGATATCATGTCTGAATTTTGTCTTATGCCCAAAGATATTTATAAATCTCTGAATACTTGGGGGATCACTGAAGGAGGAAAAGAAATATATCTTGCTAATAACACTACCATATTACCTCTTGGAATAGCTGAAGGAGTGTTTACAAAGATCCTTGGGAAAACGATTTCTATTGATTATCTTGTTATTGAATGTGCAGGAAAAGGACAAATTACACTTGAAAGGTCCCTATTAGAACTCCTTGGAGCAATAATAGATGTGGGAAAGGGGACCATGCACCTTTATTCTCCACCAAACAATCATATTTTCCCCACGGTTAAGAATAAAAGTAAGAGAGGTAAGGGCAAGAAATTTGGTCTTAATGCTTCTTCGTTTGAGAACACTTGATTCTTTCTTTGCTTCTTATGCCTAACTTAAAGGCGTTAAAGAAAAGTACTTATTGGGAGATAACCCAAAACTTTTAGATGAGTCTTGGAAGTTATTACCTCTATAATAACCTCTCCTTATCCTTTTTATTTGCTTTTTGTGCCAATAGTAACCTCTAATGAGAGTGAAGTAGTGATTGGGAAAGTTGCTGTCCCGAAACATATTTCTATGCTTCACCGTAAAAATTCGTGTAAAATCTCTGAACTTCTTTTTGAGGCGTGAATTTTTTTGCTTCTGCCCCAGGTTGTTATCTAACTTTCATTAGTTCAATACTTTATGATTTGAGCAATATAAGGTCTTCGAAAAAATTCGTCTTTACCAGCTGGTCTGTTTTGACAGATTTCTGCCATTTTCTGCATTTGCTTCTTGTTGGTTCCTTTTTTTGAGTTCTTTTGGGGAATTAAGCATTCTGAGGGAAGTGCTACAGTAGCTATGTTCTAATGGAAGTTTATTTGATGTTATAAGTGAACCATAAGACTTATTTATCTTGAGTGCACTAATGTTGCTAATAAAGATTGTGTGAAGTTTTGTATGCAGGAAAAATTTCAGGTGTATGGAAGGAATGCGTAATGAGATGAAGGATGGACTAAAGCTCAAGCTTGGGGATGCCACGCGTGTCACCCCAAGAAATATCCAAGAAGTACAAGCGTCAAAGCTTGGGGATTCCCAAGGCATCCCCTTCTTCATCAATAAAAATCTCAGGTTTCTTCCAAACGCTTCATTTTTATTGTTTCATGCACAGTTGTGTTGTTCTTGGAGCGTCTTCTTTTTCGTTTTCGTTTTGGTTTTTTGTTTGCTTGGTTTTGTAGTTTGCTTGAATAAATTGGTTGGACCCCCTCTTTCATACATTGGTTTGTAAATAGTTTGGTTTGGTTTGGAAAAGAGTAGGAAAGTTCATACTTATGTGGTAAAAAGAACTCGTTTTTGACTGTGGCCTATGCTTTTTCATGCCATGCTTGATATTGTTTTGGCTTTATGCTTAGTATTCTTTGATGTAGCATGACTTGTTATAAACAATTGAGATTGCTTAATGTGCCTTGGATGAATCATGCGTTGTTTTAGCATATTAAAGCATAGTATAGTGGTATTCTCCTTTGATGCTTTATTTGGGTTGACTTGGCACATGCTCACACCATGATATGACTATCTCAAGTCACCATAGCCTTGATGATCCTTTAGTTTTCAACTTTTAGTATCACTTTATGCTTTGATGAATGATGTTTTGTCGCTCTGCATGATTATGGCCATTATTGCTCTCTTAGTTTGTCGCTCCCAGTCTTTTGCTAGCCTCCACAACAAAGTATGAGTTCCACTCATGCATCCAACTCCCTAAACTAGGTTATTCCAAAGAGTCCACCATACCTACCTACTAGCTTATGCTATTCCAAGTATATTCATGATTTTTTTACCTTCCAAATTAAACTTGTTATGAGAAAACTAGTGATTAAAGCTCTCACGAACTTGATGGCACACTTTACTTTACTTGCCTCTAATAAACTTGAACCATTGGGTCCTTCTTTGTTGCGTATATGCTTGCGCTTTATAAGTTGAAATTAGCAGAACCATTTTTCATGGGGAATGCTTTCAACATTGCACTTGTACTTTGTACGCCGTTGATATCATGTTCTTTTGCTTACGGATCCCGGCGATGTGAAATAAAAGTGGAACTTGTAAGATCATGGAGTTTGTATGTGTGTTAGAGAAACGTCTGGGCCGCTAGCCTAAGCCATGCCTAATCATGGTGGAAACTTGCAACATCACCATAATGAGCATTCTATGAAGCATCCTCAATAAAAACCTATGCAAATAGCAAATAAAAAGATCGCTGAGATGCTCATTGTCTGCTTGCCTTGTCATTTTGATTATGGGAAAGCTCCCGTATCATGTGCAAGGGGTAACCCGTTGGCGATTCTTTATGATACACATATACTTACAATGACAAGAGCTTACTCGTGACTGAAGTTGAGTAGCATGAGGATCGGTCTTCGTAAGTAAGGGGCATGAGATTTTGGTTTATAAATTGTCAAGCATATCCTCTTAGTTGTGTCACTTTAACCTTAATCACCTTAAAGATGCTTATGATAGGGGCAATGAGAGCTGAAAGCTATAAGTACCATAATTTTTGGAAGCTCTTTATGAGACTTGAATCCCTACTTCCTTTTACAAAGGCCTTTCTTCCACCATTATATTGAGTCTCCACCTTCTATCTTTATGCACCTACTTTGAGAGCATAGTGGCCATTCTTAGTTCTATGTGCATTGTCCCAAGACTAGTTGATTGATGCATACTTTGATATTGCTTGTTTTAAACTATTGTATCTAGTCACTCTTATGAACTTTGAAGGTGTCCTATGCATTTTTATTTGCTAGTCTATTGAGGGACAAGCTGAATACTATTATGCTATGTTTTATTTATGTGAAACAAACAAACGTCTTGCAAAGCATTGTTATTCATGAATCTTTTGTTTGTGCCTTTTCATGTTGCATCATAGTTTCTTTACTTATTGCTAGAACCTAGTCTTTCATGTTATGATTGAAGTACTATGATCCCAGCTTTGAATATTTTACAAATACTTTGATCAAGTCTTTGATGGTGCATGTCACCTCAAAAATTATTCTTTCTTTTTATCACTTACCTACTCGAGGACGAGCAGGAGTTAAGCTTGGGGATGTTGATACATTGCAAATGTATCTATAATTTTTGATGTTCCATGCTTGGTTTTATCCACTTTCTTGTGTTTTGTTCCAACTTTGCAGCACTTTTCATATGATTTCTTGGACTAACCTATTAACAAGAGCCACAGTGCCAGCTGCCTGTTTTCTACTGTTTTTGGTTCCAGGAAAGTCAGAAAATGAATATTCTCGGAATTGGACGGGACAAAAGCCAAAGTGCCTATTTCTCCGGAAGACTTCAAGTGCCAGAATACGAGACAGAGAGGGGCCAGGGGGCCACCACACCACCTGGCCACATGGCCAGGCCTGGCCCGCGCCAGCTGGTGGTGTGGCCGCTCCCGGCACCCCCTCGGCCTCTCCTTCCGCCTATATATTGCCCTCGAGACGAAAACCCTAAGTGCCCGATCAAAAATCCACGAAAGAGTCTATAGCCACCGTCATCTCCATCCCTAGATCGGGAGGGATCTGAAGCTCTTCCCGGCACCCTGCCGGAGAGGGGAATTCACCCTGGAGGCCTTCTTCATCATCATGCAAGCCTCCGGTGTGATGTGTGAGTAGTTCATCCTTGGACCACAGATCCATGTAGTAGCTAGATGGTTGTTTCTCCTCCTTTGTGCTTTCATGTCTAGATCTTGTGAGCTCCGTTCATGATCAAGATCATCTATTTGTAATTCTGCATGTTGTGTTTGCGGGGATCCGATGGATATTGAGATGCTATTTTAGATTGGTTATTGATTCTATCATGTCTTTGTTATTTGTGATCTTGCATGTTAGTAGCTATCTTGGCCAAGTAGATGCTAGCAACTCCAAGAGTTAGTATTTATGCTCGATAGTTGGTTCATGCCTCTGGTAATCTGGGAAAGTGACAGAAATCTCTAAGGTACTAGAGGTGTTGTTGCTACTAGGGAGAAAACAACAATCCTTTGTTCATAGAACAATAGTATTGTTTACTTTACACGCAGTTCGTAAAGCAATAATCTGTTGCTTGCAACTTAATACTGGAGGGGGTTCGGATGATAACCTGAAGGTGGATTATTAGTCATAGATGTAGTTGGATGGCGGTCTATGTATAATGTTGTAATGCCCAATCAAGTCTCAAAGGAGTCAAGATGATTAGTATATGCATGTATTGCTTTCTCGATGTTTGTCAATTGCCTCGCTATAATTTGTTCAGCCAACATGTTATCTATCTTAAGGAGAGCCACCTCTAGTGAACTATGGATCCCGGTCCTTGTCTTTTACATTCAATCTACAAATTGTTTACTGTTTACTTTCTGCAAACTTTTACTTCTTTCCATTCGATACGTTTAATCCTTTGTTTTCCACAAAACACTGTGAGATTGACAACCTCATCGCAAGTTGGGGACAAAGTTCTGTGGTTGTGTTGTGTAGGTCTCCACGTTGCTACTAGCACCAGTAGTGCGCCCAGCAAAGCTCAGCTAGTAACACCTTTGGGGTGTTTCCTTGCTCCTACTGGTTCGATTAAACCTTGGTTTCATAAATGAGGGAAACTTGCTGCTGTGCTCATCATACCTTCCTCTTGGAGTTCCCAACGAGCTCTACATCAACACCGCCATCAAGCATTTTTCTAGGCGCCGTGCATTGAGCCATCCGATGTCCTAGTTGTCGTCGGATTGATGATAAGTATGCCATGAGGGGGTCCTCGGGGCGTGTGGAAGAGAGGGGTGTGAGACGTACGGTGTTTCGGGACAGGGAGCACACAAGTTTACCAGGTTCGAATCCGCTGGCTTTGGACGGATCCTACTCCTGCTAGCAATCCAGTAATACGACAGAGCTAGAATATCGATTACAAAGGTTTCGCCTATGCGAGTTGAGATTGTAGACTATTGTGAGGGTGCCCTAAAGGATCTCCCTAGGACAGCTTATATAGATATCCGGCCTAGGGTTTACAAGAGAGATCTATCCGGCTACGACTAAGAGTCAGTTACAGAGTACATCTTGAACTACAAGTAACACTACGGGCATATGTCAGTAAGCCTTCTAGGCCTTCCTGTAGCTGGACTGGACTCCGTCTCTTCTCCCTGACCGGGCCACCCGTGAAGCAAAGTTGTAACCTGAAGTGGGCCACCCTGGTCAGTGAGGCACAGTGAGGATACCCGGAAAGTATATCCCCAACAGCAGCCCCCGGAAGCCTTCATGATCCAAAGTCGGATTTCATCATCGTCTAGCTTGATCTTTGGCTTGCAGAATCGCGAAGGGTTCCTGAAACTTCAAAAAAGAAAGGATAGGATCCGAGTCTCAAATGAGCCGGACCTATGAATATGTTATTCGGGTTACCTGCTCGAAATTCAAACTAAGCTAGAACTTGGTCTCTGACATAACCTGACACTAGTCATGGTCAAGTCACGTCACTGATATACATTCCTGCCAGCACGACCGTTGGTGGGTCCGCCTTTCGCGGAACCGATGCGTCGTTTCAATGCGTGCATGGAGATCGAGGCGGGGTAATCATCACGCGGGGGTTACCCAGTGCTTTCCACGACGCGTGGCATGTTCACTGTTGCGTTTGCACGAATCTTGACATGGCTAGGCGATATAAGTGGTGAGGATCCTTTTCCCCATCTTCTTCACCAGCACTTGCGATGTTTCCTTCTCCCCAACGTCTCCCCACGAACCCAGAGCTCCTCTTCTCCCCAGAAACCTCTAGCGCCGCCCATCCAAGGTCATCGGCACATAGGAAAATGGCTTCAACATCATCTTCCGGCACGGCGGCAACGGCAGCAACGGCAGAAAAGGAGAGCAACCGCGGGGTCTGGATCCCGTGCGTCCTTGACAACGCCAAGCTCTGCGTCGTGGAGGACGAAGGGCTCCTCCGTGCCGGCGACTGCAGGAGCGTCTTCGGCGAAATCGTGCCCAACCCCCGCGATGGCGAGCTAGTGCACTTCGACACCCACCTCGACAGAGGTTTGAGCTTCCCTCCCTCAGATTTCTTTCCTGAGGTTATAGATTACTACGGAGTTTAACTCCATCATCTTCCCCGAACTCTCTCTTAGAGATGAGCACGTATGCATCTTTGTGCGAGGGGTATCTCGGTATTAGGCCGAGCCTTACTCTTTTCCGGTTCTATTTTCATGTCCAGAGAAATTCCACCACTGCCGGTAATCCTTATAGTACCGGTACTATTAGTTTTTCTGTTAGAAGAGAGTGCGTCTATCCTCGGATTATGGCCAGTGAGTCGGTCAAGCAATGGCCATCCACTTTCTTTTATCATAAGGATATTCCCGCTCCCGGCAAAGCTATTGCTTTGTCGGCTTTCGTCGACGGTGCCGCCACGCCCCAAGAGTCCTGGGACGCAGATG
The DNA here is from genome assembly GCA_910589775.1 of Avena eriantha. NCBI lineage: Eukaryota > Viridiplantae > Streptophyta > Magnoliopsida > Poales > Poaceae > Avena > Avena eriantha. The sequence continues at coordinate 392,791,093 of OU342745.1, forward strand.
CGCCGGCTCTCAGTGATGATCTGCTTCTTGCCAAGAGGCGGATCGAGTATTTGATGAAGCACAAGGGCCTAAAAGGGTCCGACTTAGTTCACTACTGGGTGGCACGCTGGATCCAGCCTCTCCAACATCATGGAGACCGGCTTATGCACTCCATCACGGCGTCCAAGAAGGACTCACTCCGAATCTGCTCCAAGCCTTACACGGATAAAGATTACGTGTGTCAAATTAAGTGGCTGATAAGGGAGCGGATCGAGAGGAAAATCCTGGAGCTGTCTTTGGACATGCATACATCAGAAGATCCTGTAGTGCCGGTAAGTTTCCAGCAGTAACTCGATTCATGTGTTCATCTTTTAATTGTTTTAGCAATACTGAAATATATTGTCTCTTTTCAGCTTGCTGACCTCACCGAGTCGGAGCTTGCTCCAGTTGAGGGATATCCTCTTGAGATTTCTCAGGATGATGGACAATTGGTTCCACTACCGGAGAACCTTACTCGGAAGCGTAAGGCTCCGACAGTGTCCATCGGCACAAAGGAGGTGCCTGCCGTGAAGAGGTAACTTTCCTCACAAATTCCACCTTTGTACTTTATTCGAAGTTCTTTTCTGAGATGTAATGCTCTTTGTTCTATTACCTTCTTAGAGCTAAACAGCTCCCCAAGGGCAAAGGGAAGGGAGTTACCTCGAAGCCCCTGCATCAGTCGAAGCTAAACTTGGCTTCTCCTGCCGTAGCTCGTCCGACTCCTGCCCCTCAGCCTTCTGCAGCGCTAGAGATTACTCCATCTCTGACCGTTGTAGAAGATTCGGCTCATTCAACAGAGCCAGCGATCCTTGGGTCGCAAACTGACGTCACCATGGGTGACTCAGGTCTTGATAAGGGTGAACCCTCTTCGAGTAATGATCCCTCGGCAGGTGTCTTTACCGACAACCTCCTCAGCAATCCGGGTCTTGCCAAACTTGGCCTTTCTCAGAAATCTGCGAAGGAGATCCAACGGCTGGCCCGGCAATGCCTAGAGAGCCGGACTATCACTGCTAAATAAGAAGCGCAAGAATCAGAGGACGTCAAGTACTCTGAACTTCTTGAACAAGTCCGTCTTTGCGACGAGAGGCTAAGAACTGGCGAGCTTCCAGCACCACCAGTGATCCCGCTCACCCTCGCCGAGAAGGTTACTACAGAAGTGAACATGAGTTTGAGCAAACTCACTCATGAACAACATGTAAGTCGGAATTCCAACTTTTGCTTTATTCCATATCATATCCTCTAGCCCCCAAGCATGAAGTTGGATAGACAATCTGGATTTATGCTTTCTTAGGATGCCAAAGAATGAACTAGTGTAGCCCTCAAGGCTCGTGCTAATATTAGTAAAAAATATTAGCCCGAGTCTTTAGTAGACTTCTGACTCTGGGTATTCTAACTTATAGATAGTTAATTCATATAACTAGGAATTATTGAAGAATATTTGTAACAAGCGGAGAGAAATCAGAGCTCTCCGGCTTGAAAATGCTCAACTGAAAGTATCCAGGGATGAGACTGAAGGTAAACATTTCAGTACTCAAACCTTGCCTTTTATTTCATAGTCGAATATTTGTTCAACTATTGTTCTTTTGACTACAGCACCGGTAAAGCAATCATGTGCTATGATTGAGGAGGCCAAGAATCTAAGAACCCTGGAGGTGGAAAACAAGTACCTCCGCCAAGAGCTGAATAAGCTTAAGGCGGATCATGAGAAGAGCATTGCTCAAGTTCTCGAATCCTCCTCCATGGCCACCGAGGAGCGTGATCATAAGATTGCGGACCTGAGGTTATTGCACAATCCGAGTTGAGGATCTCCGACTTAGGTTCTATCAAACGCTGTTCCGTCATTGGGCAGTTATAAAGGCAGAGTTCGGGTCGACTGAGAATCAAGCTGCGTGATGTAAATAACCAAGACAGGATTTTCTCCTCCATCCGGAGAGATATTCTCTGGGGCCTCTCAGAAGATATGATTCGGAAAGCATGGCCATGCGCGTCTCGGATTAAGTGTTAACCGAGGCAGCCGACTAAGAGTTAGTCGGATGAATCACTTATCTCGGATCAAGAAAGAGAGTCGGACTATTTAAGGGATGACGATCATTCGCCTATAGTCCGACAAAGTATATCGTGAGGCAAAAGGGACTCAGACGAAAGTCGCATTGGAAGGTATGCCGTCATGACTTATTGGTACTTGGGAGTTGGCACGTTCTGCTAGGACCCGCTACCAACTGATCGATCACAAGTGAGACTCGGAATCGTGTCCGGGTTACCATGAGCCTGTTGGGTCACACACTTAAGAGCGGGAGCAAGTTTGGGTTAGACCCAAACATGAAACCTATTTGGGTTGGACCCAAATAGATACATGGACTTAGTCAGCAAGTGAGACTTGAAGTGGCTAATATAGGCCTTTTTAGTGAATGGGCCACAAGTGAGTGGAGCCCACTTTCACTCCCTATATAAGCTGGGGCGCAGGTGCTTAGAGAATAAGGTTAGGTCACTCCATGTGTTGGAAACCCTAGCCCCAGTCCGTCCTGTCGCCGCCGTACCGGACCTAGCAGTCCATCGCTGGCGCTCCTCCTCGTACGTGTGGATACCGGCGGAGGTGATGTACATTCAGCACTTCGATGATCGTGAAGAAAGTACGGATCATGGATCGTGGAATCGGAACGGATCGTGAGGACTGCACTGCATCAAGCGACGTGCTTCATCAATTCTGCAACTACGCGTCTAGTGGTAATCCTCGTGGCCTTCTACCTGAGCTAGATCTTGGGATCACCATGTAGGGAAAAAGTTTTTTTTATCTGTACGTGGCCCTACATTCCTCACTTTTCCCCTCCCTCTATTCTAAAACCCTTGTAGGCGCTCGGACGGAGGGATTCCGTCAGGTCAAAGGCTTGACCGTTACATGCTGACCGGCGGGACCACGTTGGGGCAGGTCCTGCTGTGGCCATTACATGCTGATGGGTGGGGCCAAGATACACGTCGGACTAGCCATCCATCTCTCACTGACTTGTGGGCCCATTTTTTCCTGATTGTGTGGTCGGTGTAGCCAATGACAAATGAAGCCGTTCTGTGGGGTCGTCAAGGCCAATGAACGATGGGGCCGCCATGTGGGGCTGTTTTGTGGGGCCGTCGAAGCCAATATCTGATGGGGCCATCATGTGGGTCTAGAGGGGGATTTGCATATTTGCCATGTTTTACTTTGCAACTTGCATATTTGCCATTTTGTGAGTCACTAACATGTGGTGGTCATGTGGCAAATATGCAAATTTCAAAGAAAAGTTTGGCAGATATGAAAAATTGGCAAATATGCAAAAATTCCGGAGCAGCTACTCCCCCAAACATTGACAGGTGGGGTCTTGTATGACACGTGAGGTCGGCTCTCTCTCATCCGCTCCCAGTCCCCAGCCCGAGTAGCTCCTATCCCACCGGCAGCCATCATCAGCGCATCGACGCATCACCGGATCTGTCCTATAGTGGCGTCGGATGGGCTGCCGCGCTGCACCTCAACCATGGCTCCAACACGTGTTTCGTCCGCACACATTGTACATTGAGGCAGTACCGAACGCAGGCAGGTTCGTTGCCCATGATGATCGGGATTTTGTTTTGCCGCCATAGCTCGACGAACAGTCGTAGCAATTGCTAGTAGTGCTTGGTAAGACCTTTGCTCCTGCTCCACCCACCCTAATCGATTCGGTTCCCGTAATTTCCTCGATATTGCAGGTGCATATTAGTCCTCAATGTCTGGTCATAGCAGGTACACCGATGTGGTTGGGTAATTGATCATTACATGGCCACATTCTCCTTATCCTACCAAATCGGAAGTGTAGGTAGCTCCTTCTCTTTGTACTACTATTGAATTTGAAGTGCCACCATGTCCTGTCGGACTGATTTCAATTGGGTTTGTTTTGGGATTCATTGCATACCAAGATGAATCAACCTAGTGGTCTAGCTAGAGGATGGATTTGGAGGAGATGGTTGCCAATTTAGGTGATGAATTGGCCTGTAAAAACCTGCTGATATTCGAGCTAAAGCGTACTGTCAAGGAAGAAAGAGGAATTCAAAGCTTATTCGCAAAGAGAAGTTGACACTTGAGGCTGGTCTTGCCGTATCTGATCAAGTGGTAGAAAATCTAAAAATGAACTTCCAGTGAAGGGGGAGGAGAATAGTAGATTCATGTGGGTAGTTTTAGTAGTTCCCTAGCAGTTATAGTATGCGGTTGTGGTGAAGGGTGGCATGTGTAATGATTAGTTGAATAGATAGATAATTTAGAGAGTAGAATTGTTATTCAATGGATGGTTGTGAGTTCCTGCTAATTTAGTCACTTTGCGGTCCCAAATTTGTCGAGAGAATGCATTGCGGGGCCCGAGTTGCTTGCCATTGGATCTAGCGGTCCCAAAGTTGTCGAGAGAATGCATTGCGGTGCCCGAGTTGCTTGCCATTGGATCTAGAGGTCCCAAAGTTGTCGAGAGAATGCATTGCAGGGCCCAAGTTACTTGCCATTGGATCTAGCTAACCGTAGTTGGCGTGCCAAATGCCTAGAGGGTCAAGTTTGGGCCCTATCAGTTTTGACCGTTCTGTCGATGCCATCATGCCTGCCATGTAGACTTGCAGCGTTGGCGGCAACATCCATTCCCCATTCCAAATTAGTGGCTGAGATTGTCAAAGAAAGTACTACTCTCTCTGATCCAAATTAGTTGACTCAAATTCTTCAAGATATAAATGAATCTAATACTAATTCATGTCTAGATACAATCGAATCTAGACAAATAAAAATCAACTAATTTGGGTCGGAGGGAGTACTACTTATGAATCAGCTTTAGAGCATATCCACCGTCTTCACATCTCAAATACATATCAATTTTGATTCAAAACGTACATATTTTGATCAAATTTATACAATCCCACTAGAGATTGGCAAAGCAAGTACTACTACTTATGAATCAGCTTTAGAGCATATCCACCGGTCTCACGACTCAAACACATATCAAAAATGTTCAAATCATACATATATTTTAAGTCACAGAATTTTGGTTCAAACTGGACTCAAATTTGTCCCAATTTTAAGTGGGCGATGAGATAGCTGCCCTCCCCGGCGTATGTGTACTCCAATAAGTACGGGAAAAGTTCTCCCATCCATCCGGCCACGAGGTACATCCGGCCTTCACTGTCAAAGTGCACCTTGACATGCCGATACATTGCAAATGTATCTATAATTTCTGATGTTCCATGCTTGGTTTTATCTACTTTCTTGTGTTTTGTCCACACTTTGGAGTACGTTTCATATGATTTCTTGGACTAACCTATTAACAAGAGCCATAGTGCCAGTTGCCTGCTTTCTGCTGTTTTTGGTTCCAGGATAGTCAGAAAATCAATATTCTCGGAATTGGACCGGACAAAAGCCAAAGTTCATATTTTCCTGGAAGACTCACGGAGCCAGAAGGAGAGTCGGAGAGGGGCCATAGGGTGGCCACACCACCCCATGGCGCGGGTCCCCCCAGGCCGCGCCTAGGCATGGTGTGGGCCCCCTGGCCGCCCACCGACCTTGCCCTCTGGCCTATAAGAAGCCTCCCAATGCATAAACCCTAATCAATCAAGCCTCTAGCCACGAAAAGTTCTGCAGCGCCGCCACCACCGAAGGGGAGATTCGGGGGACAGATAGTCTTTGTTCCGGCACCCTGCCGAGACAGGGAAGTGCCCCCAGAGCCATCTCCATCGATCTCCACCACCATCTCCATCACCATTGCTGATTCCCATGATGAGGAGGGAGTAGTTCTCTCTCGAGGCTAAGGGTTCTACCGGTAGCTATGTGTTAATCTCTCTCTCTATGCATGATCTTATTGAGATCATGAGCTTGTAATCTATAGATCTACCTTGCTACTCAAGTGCTTTAATAGATCTCTGCTCTCCCCATGTGTGTGAAAGTGACAACGTGCACACCATGGTGGCACTTAGGGTAGAGATTACAAATACTTGTTATGAGTTATATTTGGAGTTGGATGTCTTTATGAAATTGTTGTGTTTGTTGGACTCATCTAGTACTCAAGGTGACAGTGTGGGGTTTTCTAGATGGGAAAGGCTTACTTTGAGGTGTGCTGTTATAGCCCTACCATCGATTAGAGTGTCCAACTGGAGAGTAGTTTAGAGCAGTATCATAAAGAAGAATATATTTATATGAGAGTGTTCACTAGTGAAAATATAATCCCTAGGCCTTGTTTCTAAGCATTGAAACATCGTTTGCTACAAGATCTATTACATGCTTGCTTGCTTCCATCTTTATTTCAGTTTTCCTTTAGTTTCTTCCACACCATCAAGTTATTTTCTATCACCATTACCACTTATAATTATCCATACCACTTGTATTTCACTATCTCTTTGCCGAACTAGTGCACCTATACACCTGACAAGTGTATTGGGTGTGTTGGGGACACAAGAGACTTCTTGTATCTTGATTGCAGGATTGCTTGAGAGGGGATACCTTTGACCACTTCCTCCCTGAGTTCGATAAACCTTGGGTGATCCACTTAAGGGAAAACTTGCTGCTGTTCTACAAACCTCTGCACTTGGAGGCCCAACAACTGTCTACAAGAATATAAGTGCGTAGACATCAAGTTATTTTCTAGCATCGTTGCTGGGGAGGTAAGGTAAAAGGTATTCACACCGGAGGATTAAAGAAGAAGAACCTCCCACGGCAAACGCCTCTTTTCTAGCGCTGTTGCCGGGGAGGTAAGGTAAAAGGTACTCACATCCTCCGGTGTGAGTGCTCGAAGTTATTTCCTTTAGATTCTGCAATTTTGTCTTTTTGTTTCTTGTTTTCACTAGTTAGGCTTAATGGAAAACAACAACAAAATAGAGAGCTTTATAGTATTTATCTTGAGTTAGGACATGGAGTGTTTGAAGAGAAAATTAAAAAACATATGGAACTTTATTTGCATGCTAATAGCAATGTTGTTAGTATGAATTCTTTGGACACCATTACTGCTAATGCTATGGAAAAGTCTAAGCTTGGGGAAGCTAGTTTTTATGGAAATGGTCTTTTTAGTTCCCCAGCTTTGGAAGATAGCTATTCTGTTGCTTATGATGATACCAAACCTCCAATATATGATGATTACAATGATGAATATGATATTTTCAGTCCACCTACTATTGAGGAGAAAATTAATTATGATTACAATATGCCTCCTATATTTGATGATTATGGTGATGAGAATAATAATGATAGCTATGTTGTTGAATTTGCTCCCACTACAATTAATAAGGATAACTATGCTTATGTGGAGAGTAATAATGATTATATGCATGTGGATCATGATAAGAATGTTTTATGTGATGTTTATATTGTTAATTTTATTCATGATGCTACTGAAAGTTATTATGAGAGAGGAAAACATGGTTTTATGTATCTCAACAATATTAAGTTTCCCCTCTTTATGTTGAAAGTCTTGAAGTTACACTTGTTTTGCTTTACTATGCTTGTTGCTTTGTGCTTTCATGAAATGTTTCTTTACAAGATTCCTATGCATAGGAAGTGGGTTAGACTTAAGTGTGTTTTGAATTTGCTTCTTGATGCTCTCTTCTACTTCAAGTCATATTTCTTATGTGAGCATCTTCTCAAACTATCATGCCTAACTTAAAGGCGTTAAAGAAAAGTACTTATTGGGAGATAACCCAAAAGTTTTAGATGAGTCTTGGAAGTTATTACTTCAGTAATAACCGCTCCTTATCCTTTTTATTTGCTTTTTGTGCCAAGAGTAACCTCTAATGAGAGAGAAATAATGATTGGGAAAGTTGTTGTCCCGAAATAGATTTATGTGCTTCACCGTAAAAATTCGTGTAAAATAGCTGTACGTCTTTTTGAGGCGTGATTTTTTGTGTTCTGCCCGAGGTTGTTATCTAACTTTCGTTAGTTCAACACTTTTTGATTTGAGCAACAAAAGGTCTTCAAAAAAATTCGTATTTACCTGCTGGTCTGTTTTGACAGATTTCTGCCATTTTCTGCATTTGCTTCTTGTTGGTTCCTTTTTGAGTTCTTTTGGGGAATTGAGCTTTTTGAGGGAAGTACTACAGTAGCTAGTGTTCTAATGGAAGTTTATTTGGTGTTAGAACTGAACCTTAAGACTTATTATCTTGAGTGCACTAATGTTGCTAATAAAGATTGTGTGAAGTTTTGTATGAAGGAAAAATTTCAGGTGTATGGAAGGAATGAGTAATGAGATGAAGAATGGACTAAAGCTCAAGCTTGGGGATGCCACGCGTGTCACCCCAAGAAATATCCAAGAAGTACAAGCGTCAAAGCTTGGGGATGCCCAAGGTATCCCCTTCTTCATCAATAAAAATCCTAGGTTTCTTCCAAGCGCTTCATTTTTATTGTTTCATGCATAGTTGTGTTGTTCTTGGAGCATCTTCTTTTTTGTTTTCATTTTCTTGGTTTGCTTGGTTCGCTTAGTTTGCTGAATAAATTGGTTGGTCCCCCTCTTTCATACATTGGTTTTCAAATAGTTTGGTTTGGATTGGAAAAGAGTAGGAAAGCTCATGCTTAAGTGGTAAAGAGAGCTTGTTTTTGACTGTGGAATATGCTTTGTCATGCCATGCTTGATATTGTTTTGGCTTTATGCTTAGTATTCTTTGATGTAGCATGACTTGTTATAAACAATTGAGATTGCTTAATGTGCCTTGGATGAATCATGCGTTGTTTTAGCATTTTAAAGCCTAGTATAGTGGTATTCTCCTTTGATGCTTTATTTGGGTTGACTTGGCGCATGATCACACCATGTTATGACTATCTCAAGTCACCATAGCCTTTATGATCCTTTAGTTTTCAACTTGTAGTTTCACTTTATGCGTTGATCAATGATGTTTTGTCGCTCTGCATGATTATGGCCATTATTATTCTCTTAGTTTGTCGGTCCCAGTCTTTTGCTAGCCTCCACAACCAAGTATGAGTTCCACTCATGCATCCAACTCCCTAAACCAAGTTATTCCAAAGAGTCCACCATACCTACCTACTAGCATATGCTATTCCAAGTATATTCATTTTTTTGTTTACCTTCCAAATTAAACTTGTGATGAGAAAACTAGTGATTAAAGCTCTCACGAACTTGATGGCACACTTTACTTTGCTTGCCCTTAATAAAATTGAACCATTGTGTCGTCTATGTTGTATATGCTTGCACTTATTTGTTGGGAATTAGCAGAACCATGTTGTCATGGGGAACGCTTTCAACATTGCACTTGGTACTTGTACCTAGTTGATATCATGCTCTTTTGTATATGGATGTCGTCGGTGTGAAATGAAAGGGGAGCTTGTAAGTCCATGGAGTTATGTATATGTGTTAGAGAAATGCCTGGGCCGCTGGTCTAATCCATGCTGACATGGTGGAAACCTGCAGCGTAACCATAATGAGCTGTCTATGAAGCATTCTTCTTATAAAAAAAGAGTCAGATATTGAGAAAAAAGAGAAAAATAAAAAAATGAGATTATGAAAAGAGGAAATAGAGAAAAAAGCACCATATTCCCATGGTAAATAAGAAGATTGCTGAGATGCTCGTTGTCTGCTTGCCTTGTCATTTTGATATGGGGATTCTTCCGTATCATCGGGCAAGGGGTACCCCGTTGGCGGTTCTCTATGATACACATGTACTTACGATGCCAAGAACTTACCGGTGACTAAACTTGAGTAGCATGAGGAGCGGCCCTCGTATACAAGGGACATGAGATTTTTGACTTATACTTCATCAAGAATGTACACCATAGTTTGTTCACTTTAACCTTAATCACTTCAAGATGCTTATGATAGGGGCAATGAGAGCTGAAAGCTAAAAAGTACCATAATTTTTGGAAGCTCTTTATGAGACTTGAATCCCTGCTTCCTTCTATGAAGGCCTTTCTTCCATCATTGTATTGAGTCTCCACCTTCTACCTTTATGCACCTACTTTGAGAGCATAGTGGCCATTCTTAGTTCTATGTGCATTGTCCCAAGACTTGTTGATTGATGCATAACTTGATATTGCTTGTTCTAAACTATTTGTATCTAGTCACTCTTATGAACTTTGAAGGTGTCCTATGCATTTATATTTTCTACTCTATGAGGTACAAGCTGAATACTATTAGCTATGTTTTTTTTATGTGAAACAAACAAACGTCTTGTAAAGCATTGTTATTCATGAATCTTTTGTTTGTGCCTTTTCATGTTGCATCATAGTTTCTTTGTCTTATTGCTAGAACTTTGTCTTTCATGTTATGATTGAAGTACTATGTTCCCAGCTTTGAATGTTTTACAAATACTTTGATCAAGTCTTTGATGGTTCATGTCACCTCAAAAATTATTCTTTCTTTTTATCACTTACCTACTCGAGGATCAGCAGGAGTTAAGCTTGGGGATGTTGATACATTGCAAATGTATCTATAATTTCTGATGTTCCATGCTTGGTTTTATCTACTTTCTTGTGTTTTGTCCACACTTTGGAGTACTTTTCATATGATTTCTTGGACTAACCTATTAACAAGAGCCATAGTGCCAGTTGCCTGTTTTCTGCTGTTTTTGGTTCCAGGATAGTCAGAAAATCAATATTCTCGGAATTGGACCGGACAAAAGCCAAAGTTGATATTTTCCCGGAAGACTCACGGAGCCAGAAGGAGAGTCGGAGAGGGGCCACAGGGTGGCCACACCACCCCATGGCGCGGGTCCCCCAGGTCGCGCCTAGGCATGGTGTGGGCCCCCTAAGAAGCCTCCCGATGCATAAACCCTAATCAATCCAGCCTCTAGCCACGAAAAGTTCCGCAGCGCCCCCACCACCGAAGGGGAGATTCGGGGGACATAAAGTCTTTGTTCCGGCAGCCTGCCGAGACAGGGAAGTACCCCTAGAGCCATCTCCATCGATCTCCACCGCCATCTCCATCACCATTGCTGATTCCCATGATGAGGAGGGAGTAGTTCTCTCTCGAGGCTAAGGGTTCTACCAGTAGCTATGTATTAATATCTCTCTCTATGCATGATCTTATTGAGATCATGAGCTTGTAATCTATAGATCTACCTTGCTACTCAAGTGCTTTAATAGATCTCTGCTCTCCCCATGTGTGTGAAAGTGACAGCGTGCACACCATGGTGGCACTTAGGCTAGAGATTACAAATACTTGTTATGAGTTATATTTGGAGTTGGATGTCTTTATGAAATTGCGGTGTTTGTTGGACTCATCTAGTACTCAAGGTGACAGTGTGGGGTTTTCTAGATGGGAAAGGATTACTTTGAGGTGTGCTGTTATAGCCCTACCATCGATTAGAGTGTCCAACCGGAGAGTAGTTTAGAGTAGTATCATAAAGAAGAATATATTTATATGAGAGTGTTCACTAGTGAAAATATAATCCCTAGGCCTTGTTTCTAAGCATTGAAACATCGTTTGCTACTAGATCTATTACATGCTTGCTTGCTTCCATCTTTATTTCAGTTTGCCTTTAGTTTCTTCCACGCCATCAAGTTATTTTCTATCATGATTACCACTTGTAATTATCCATACCACTTGTATTTCACTATCTCTTCGCCGAACTAGTGTACCTATACACCTGACAAGTGTATTGGGTGTGTTGGGGACACAAGAGACTTCTTGTATCTTGATTGCAGGATTGCTTGAGAGGGGATACCTTTGACCACTTCCTCCCTGAGTTCGATAAACCTTGGGTGATCCACTTAAGGGAAAACTTGCTGCTGTTCTACAAACCTCTGTACTTGGAGGCCCAATAATTGTCTACAAGAATAGAAGTGCGTAGACATCACATGCCAGTCACGGCCGTGGCTTGCCTCCCACAGCTTTGGTTCATGAGGGCCTGATCTGCGTCGTCGCAGTGATGTTGCAGATGATGGCTTCAATCGTCGTCACATCGATTTCCACTGTCAGCACCACCGCCGTCGCACTGATGTTGCGGATGATGGCTTTAATCATCGTCGCATCTGAGGAGGTGAACGAAAGTGAGATACAGAGACAGAAATTTCAGACGCTTCGATCCTCACCGCTGCATGTCGTTCTAGCCGCCACACCTAGATCCGTGCCGCCGCAAGCCGTTCCGACCACCACGCTTAGGTCTGCGCCACCGCACGCCGTTCCAACCGCCACGCTTAGGTTCGTGCTGCCGCTCGCCGATCCGACCTCCATGCTTAGATTCGCGCCGCTGCATGCCATTCGGATCGCCACGCTTAGATATGCATCGCCGCTCGCTGTTCGGACGACCTTGTTACCATATGTTGATAGGGAAAGGGAGGGAGAGAGATCCATCCCATCAGGCTCTCCTCTCCGTACAGGGTAGCTGCGCCTAATGGGAGAGAGATACCTCTATCCCGTTGGATCATGATGTATCCAACGATGGTTGGCCAAGATCTGTGTGACATACATCTCGACCAATCAGAGCACAGCCAAACTGAGCACTAGTTGATGCGGCTGGTATACATGTGATAGGGGAATAGAGGAAGAGACATCCAGCATGTCGGGTTCTCTTCGCTGTACAGAGTAGGTGTGCCCATCGGGATAGCGAGACCTCCAGCCCATCGAATCATGATGTATCCAACGGTGGTTGGCCAAGATCCATGTGACATATATCTCGACCAATCAGAGCATGGCCAAACTGAGACAGGAGAGAGGGGAAAAGTGAGGAAAACTTTAGCGCAAGGGGGAAAACTGAGTAGAGCTAAGGAAAACAAGGGCACTCGGATAAAAATGACTAAGGGAAATTCAAGCTTTTGGCATAAAAAATGGAAAATGTGTTATTTGAACAAGATAATCCATCTTGGCCAACACTATATTGTTTGTAACTCAAAGATACACAAGTGTTCCAAATTTGGACTCATTTAGACAAAGTATGTTTTGGGATGGGTTGTTTTGGAGGTTGATTGAGTAGAAAGCCATGCATCTTCATAGCTAATAGCTCATTCCAAGAAGGGTTTAAGAAGTAGTTTAGGGGATAAGTCCATTTCTCTTTATTTCCTTTTCATTTATTATTCATGTTAGATTGTAGGTAACATACAAGCCTCCATGCGAAGGTTGCACTATGTTTTGACTTTTTTGAATACCATAAAACATTTTTTGAATTTAATCACTTAGAAAAAGAAAATGTGGCTGATTACAAGTAAATCCCAAATTTCCAATTTCATATGGTAAATCAACCCAAGATACACAAGTGTGCCAAATTTTGGATCAATTGGTCAACGTTTGCTATGGTTTAAGCCATGAAGTAGCTAAAACCCTGTGTTGACCACATGTCGAGGGAAAAACTGAGCAGTGCTAAGAAACTAGGTGGACCATAGAAACTTGCAATAACACATATATTATGGGATTATCCAACATACAAACTTGGGAGCATCCCACTAGTTTGAATTCAATACAAACATTGATAGTAGTTCAAATTCATCATACAAATTGAAATTCATTTTTTCTTGCTCCTAGTGTTTTTTGCTGGAATATTCTTGGAGTTCACCACCTTGCTCTAGGTGATCCTAGCTGGAATATTCTCGGAGTCCACCATCAGCTTCTTCCGTTTGTTCCGTTTGTTCTTTTTCTCTGCATCCAATGAATCAAGTGCTTCAGTCTATCGTACAATTGGTTCAATCATGTTTCGATTCATTGGTTTATATGGTTCAAAATGCATTGGCATCATTTCTTTAATATCCTCTTGTGTAATTCCTTTACTTTTGAACTATGCTTCCAATGAATAAATTGCTTTATTCTCTGCATCCAATGAATCAATTGCTTCAATCTCCCATGCATTTGGTTCAATCTCCCCTGCATTTGGTTCAATCTCCTCTCAATCCATTGGTTCAATATCCCCTGCATTTGGTTCAATATCCTTTGCATTTGGTTCAATCTCCTCTTGATCCGCTAGTTCAATCTGCAACGTATCCATTTCTTCATTCTCCTCTTGTTCAAATACTTCATTCTAATCTACATTTGCTGCTCCCGCCTGATCATCCATTCCATAAGCTGGGCCCACTGCATTTTTACAAAGCTTGGCAATGTGCCCTAGGATCCCACAACATTTACACTTACGTCGTCGAGGTGGCGCACCATCCTCTGCACTAGCTCTCATCCTATTCTTCTTTGGCCTACCTGGTGGTCTAGTAAAAACTGGAGAGTATAGCTTGAAGCATGGATCCACTTCCATCTATTGGTCTTTTCCCAACAAAGCTGGAACATCCTGAGCATATGCTGCCCTAAATTTGGCAACAGAGAAATACTCTCACACGTACTGATCAACTTCACCCTCTTCACCTCCTAGAACACCCATGAAAAACAATGCATGTATTTAGGGTTTCCCACGGAGCTTCCATTGCCTGCAATGGCATGCCCTATCAACCAAACTCACTAGATACCTCCATTGCCTATCTTTACTGTTAGTGTACATTACCTCAGCCTCCATTCCTCTTCTAATGCATTTCATCTTCAATTGTTTTGCCCTGGATACAAAGCCTTAATCAAAGATGGGAGGATGAGATGGCCAACATATACTGTTGATGCAATTCTTTGACGCAAATCGATCTTTATCATGATCATCTGCCTAATCTTATCAAATATTTTCCACAGCATAAGCCCTTTGTGGTGACCCAGCATACCACTGCATGTTGTAGTATACTATAGTTGTTGACATAACACTCGCGGAACACCATTCCGCAAATATTAGAGTGGTACAACAGAAACATTGTGGGTCCAAATTACAAACATTCACATATTATTATTACAATACCAAAAGATCAAGATCTTTGAAAGTTTCAAACTTACAAACCATACAACTTATTTAATAAGTTTAGTGGAAGAACAAAAGACACAACGATAAAGTAAGACATGAGCTCAACATCTTATTGTATAGGGTTCATGTTGCTCTTCTCAACCTAGATAACTAAGATCTAGCCTGACAACTACTCAGACGCATTGCCTTCGGCTCCATAGTGTATCCCGTAGTCCACCTCTTCGACTCCACTAGACAGGTCCGACTCTTTGTAGTAGACATCGTTCTGGACTTCTGTAGCATACACCTGGTTATCATGATGCTCTAACTACCACCTCAGGCTATAAGTCTTTGGCACTATGCAGTTTTCATAAATCTTTCTTCAAAGATTGATTTTATTATCAAAAGCTATGCCCATCAACCTTCATAGGTTGACCAGAACTTCATGGAGTTCCTTTCTTGCCATGTTCGTAGCTCCTTCCCGGAACAGGGAATAACATGTCACAATTCTTACACTCCGCAGAGGTGTGTTGCTTTACCCATAAGAGACCAAATCCTTGTTGCACAACTGGGCGTACTTTCCCGTCCACAATTCCTTAATGTGGGGCCTAGTAGATGATCCAAGCCATCACTTCCCTCCTCCGCAACCCCGCATGAAGACACGACCCTCCAGGACAAGCCCCACCTCTGTTAAGCCCCTTATAGGACCAGCTATAACTCTGGTAGGCACTTGAAGACTCTGTGAGCTGATTATGCCATGGCAAGCTCCCTTAAAGGACCGACTATACCACTCGCAACCTCTCAAAGATAGCCTAGACACCAAAATCATGGGAAACTAAGGGGTTCCACCCATGTGCTAGGTTCTCAACGAGAAATCCACAGCCTCATGATCAGGTCATCCATCATGCAAAAGCAAGAAGGTCCAGCCGACTTCTCTGTCCCATTCCAAATCTTATGGTTAACACGTAATATACGGTGCTAGAATCACTGATGTCATGGGTTATTAAGTCCTAGTTGTTCGGCAACTGGAATCCTAGATTCCATTGTCATTCATAGTATTTATCATCACTTAGGATGATAATAGCATCTCATTTGTTTGGGAAAATACTGATTTTCTGTCTCTTTTAGAATATAAACGATAACACACAATTTCCAAATACTTTCATAAAGACTCTTCAAAGGACATGAGCAAGTGATGAACTTGTCTTGTGACTGCAAGGTAGTGAAGTCGGATGCTTCCACCTGACCTTGAGCTCCTATTTCTACAAAACACCATTATTTCCTGGTAAGGACAATATTTAAAGAAGCGATATGCAATGCATAGTAATGTCATGCAATGATTTATTATTTTTATTCATTGCGTGTTTTACCCACCTTATAAAGGTTTTATCATTCTTTTAATTAATAAAAGGAATGTAATAATGTAAAGACCCTTAAATTCACATAATTCTTTTATCTAATATTTTTATGATATCTAGTAATATTCTAAGAGTTTAAAAATGAGTTTATTTAATTTTTAACTCTTTCTAATATTTTCTTAAAATTCTAATAAGAAATAAAGATTTTATTTTTAAACAAACTTGACTTACTATCCAAAAATACAAATAGTATTTTTCTACAACTGTATATCTATTTAGGATATTAAAAGTGAATTTTATTCAATTTTATGTATTTTATTTATTTTTATAAAATTCAAAAAGTAATATATATAATTACAATAATAGATCTAAATATTTTTATTGGGTAGAAAATATTTTTGTTGGGTAGAAAATATTTTTGTCATTTCATAGATATATTATTTGTATTTTTAGGGTTTTTATTTATTTTTCTAATGCCTAGTTTATCATAGGGGTATATTCATAATTAATAATTTTAAACAAGCCCTTCTTTTAAAACATGGGCCTGGCCCACTGGGCTGGCCTGGCCAGACTCGACCCGTCTAGGCTGGTTAAATTCCCCCTAGGCAGTATTGGGCTGCCCTACCTGGCCTAGTAGCCCCCGGTCGCTCTCTCTTCTCTCCCTCCTCTCTCGCGCGACACCCTCTAGCCGCTCGATGCCGCCGCTGCCGCGGGCGATTCTGGCCGCCCCAGGCCATCGTGTCAGTTGCCAAGGTGCAGAACGACATGCTCGATGCTGTCCTGCTTGATCTAGTGTTGGTGCTGTCTGCTAGCCGCGCTAACCCCACCCTATGGCTAGCGTTTGGGTCTATCGCACTCTGATGCTCCCTCGACGACGTTGTGGTGCTCGTGGCGCTGCCCTTCCATGGCTACAACTGCCATGGGCTGGCGCGGGTTGTAGTGCCCCTTCGGGGTGCTCCCCATGTCGTTGGCCTCCTCCTCTACTTCCTCTTCTGTATAACCACGAGGACCTCGAGTAAGTGTTCCTTCTACTCCCTCTGTGCTCTCTCTTCCATGCCATGATTGCTTGCTATGGATTCCCCATTTTAGGGTTCCTCCCTAAATTTTAGGGTTCGTCCTCTTGTAGTGGTGTTTAGCTGGGCTCCTTGGGTTAATCTTGCATGTGCTAATCCCTTGATGATGTCCTAATGTTGGTGTAGTGCCAATCTCTGTTGAGCCTGATATGTTACCATGTTCTCTGTTAGATAACACTCTGTTGATCATGTTTTTTTACTTTGTTATCTATTAGATAACACACTATTGTGCATGGTTAGATTAGTGTGGATGCCTAGATTATTGTTATTGTTGGTAACTTAACTCCTATGGAGTTATGGTGCTTTACCGCTGAGCTGTTGTTGCTTGGTTTGATATTATTTGTGGAACACCTTTGTGATCAAAAGCTCTGCTCAGGAATTTATCTTGGTACTGTGTAGAACTATAGTTACTAGTGCTTAGTATCTTCTCTGTGATAAATATTGGAATGATCCATAGATGAATGATTCCTATTTGTTTATAGGAAGATGATTAAACTTAGTGGTTTCTGAGGTTTTTTATACTGTGACCAAGTGATCAGTGGTGTTGACCCTTGCTATCCTTTCTAAATAAAGTGAATACATATGATTCCTAAATATTTTAGGAAGATGATTATCTGTGTTGAAGAGGATATGCTTGAGCTTATACTCAAGCATATATGAACCTGCTAGGTATAGAGGTGCTACCCTTCTAGGGATGTGCCTTGTACTAGCAGCTGTGATTTATATTTTTGTCTAGTTAAAACTAGATAATAGGGTTGATGATGCTGGTCTGAAACCCTGTGTGTAAGAACACATGTTTTATAGTGGTTGTTTATTATCTGCTATTTAATATGTCCATCTTTATCATGCACTTGCATGAAAATGAATGTGTAAGATGGAAAATGATTAGATCTAAAGGTTTGGAATATACCCTGATACTTGGACTTGTTGTAGTAACTTGTCCTTCTTATCTCTGTGGTTGATCTCCTCCTGGAACTGCTATACTATCTTGATCTTGTGGCTCCAAGCCTTGGCTTGACCTTGCTATCCACCCAATCTACTCCTCCTTCAAGTAGCCATCTTTGTTGTTGATCTCTTAGATTTTCTATGGTGGAAAATGGTTTGATTTGGTGGTGTGGTTGCAACAACTAGTGTTGTTCTGGTGGTAAGCTGTGGTTGAGCTTTGTGAAGTGAATAGTCAAGCTTGCTTTGCTCTATTCTACTGTGATTTAAACTGCCCCTCTCTCCTCTACTGCTGACACCTCAATGCATGCATTTAGGTGTGTGAGCTGCTTCACTATTTGCTTTGGCTATGGATGAGATCAAGTGAATTTGGTTTAAACTCCAGCATCCTTTTACTATTCCTTATCCTGGTGAAACTTGCCCCTTCTGCATGTGATGTTGTCCTGAGGCTTTAAATGTTTAAAAGAACAGATTTTACACTTGATGGATTTTATCCCTTCTTTAAAAGATTTGGCTCAGTGATGTTTGGAAAACAGTGCATTACACTGTTAAAAACTGAGAGAAAAACTAACTCTAACCCCCTCTTTGTTTATTTCTTTTTCTGTCTTATTTGTAGGTACAAGACCAAGTGAAGAATAAGAAGATTAGATTAGGATTAGTTTAGGACTATAGTCTTTTATTTCTTCAATTGTAATCTTTTCTTTTTCTCCTTTGTAAGAACAATGTATTATATATTCATTATTTAATAAATCTTTTATTTCTTTGAGAATGTCTTTGTAATGTTTTTACTTCAAATACCTTTGTATTCATTATTACTTGTTGAATGAAGGAAATAATTAAGAAGTACTATTTGAGTTATACATTTTGTATTGTTCTCAGTTTCCTTTATTGTTTTTTAATTGTTAAATATTCAAACAATAATAACTAAATCTTTTTGGAAATCAAATAAACACTAATTATTTCTAATTTATTAATCTTATTCAAATGTTTCAAATTTCAAATATGAATTCAAATTATTCACCCAAATTCATAATAATTCCTAAGGATCATGTCAGAATTTATAGCAAACACTCCTAAGAGCTAAATGCTAACTCAAAGTAGTGAAAGAAACTCTGATCTCCCAAGGGTTTTGTTTGGCGAAAAATTTACCCCAAATTTACAGATGAATGCATGCAAATGCACAAATTTCTATTTCTACCCGTCGTTTTTTCCTAAACATTGGGATGTTACACCCTTTCAATGACTTGACCTTTGCATTGAAACTCTCTACAAGGTTACTTGTTACATAGTGTACCTTGCAAATTTCATTGAATTGGCTTCTTGACCACAACATTCCATGATGTGCATCCAAGTACTCCTTCACCAAAGGTTTTCCAAATGATACTGATGCTTCCTCATGTGTATGAAGTTGTCCATAGGTTGTCAGTATAAACTTTACCCTTGAATTTCTTTGTAAAATTCTTCACTAAGTGTCGCATACATTCCCTATGCTCCACTCTGGGGAATACTGCTTCTACAGCTTTCTCCAAACCTTTGCAAGCGTCCGTATGGATAGTAAGTCCTGGTGGATGACCTATAAGGTCACGCAAATTCTCCAGAAACCAAGTCCAACTTTCCTTTAACTCAATCTCCAAAACTCCAAAAGCAACATGGAACATCCAATTGTGTCCATCAATTGCACTAGCAGCTACTAGTTGTCCTTTAAAACTGCCATGAAGAGCTATTGCATCCACGGCCAAATAAGGCTTGCAACCATCTAGAAACTCTTGCCAGCAAGCTTTGAAACAAACAAAAGCCCTTCTAAAACACTCCTTCTATATTGTCTTCCCTCTTATTTTGTACTAAACTTTATGCATGTCTTTCTGTACAACACTACCTGGACTAGCCATCTCCACTTCAGCTTTGAAGCTATAAAGCAACTGAAAACTTTCATTCCATGGACCATTGATCCTATGAAGAGCCATTTCCTTTGCATAGAACATCCTCATGTAAGGTACTATATTATTAAACTTTTTAGAAACTTCTTTTATGAGCGTTGTTGCACCAAGTGATGGGTTTGCTCTCATCCAATCCATGATTGCATCTGCCAACCACCTAGTCTTTGCTAGTTTTGTTTTGTCCTTTGGATGTCCCCCTTGAGGTGGACAAGAATGTTTGAACCGGTTACTTTTTATCTGAAACATAATGAAAATGTCAGATATAGTTAACAAACTCTACACAATGATCTAAAATACACAGCTAGTTGTAATGCCTAAACCAAACTGCTCCTGAGCATAGTGGATGCATGCATCCTCCACCTACACCTCTTGTATGGGCACTTCACTATGAACCTTCTTGGCTCACTCTTAATAACATCATAATCATTATTGGTGTGGATGCAATATGTAGTAAGGGCATTATGACAGTCTCGCATCGTTTTAATATAGTGCCTTCTGAAATCATAGGATCGTTCCTGTCCCACTCAATTACTGGCAAGTCCTCACCATCGTACTAGGCTAAAACAAAATTATCATTGTTCTCCTCGTTCTCTTCGTCATCAGTGTCATCAAATCTGGTATTGTGGGCCATTTCCTCTGTGTATTGATCCTTTTGTGCCTGTTTACTAAATCTATCTACCAGTTCAGGAAACATCAACTCATCCTCATCATCTAGTGGAGGCGCTCCCTCGTTAGGCTCTGCTTCGTCCTCCACATCGTCCGCACGAGTGATTTGTCTTACACTCGCAGTGTGAATAGATGGTACTACTATGGACCTACAAGGAGCGTGGGGGCACACACTATTAGCAGAAACAACAGAGACACATGATGCCTGACCACCTGATGATGCTTGAGCACCAGATGATGCTTTCACCCTCTTTCCCGTGTGTTCAACTTTAGGTTGCACATGATGAATTCAACCAAAACGTTCGACACCATTCAAAGAGAAAAGCATTACCAGATCAGCTTCGCTAGTTAGTAGGAGCAATATTTGCTCGCTAATGTTGAAATATTGCAAATCAACTGAATCGCCATTGCTCTAGGGGAATTTAGAATATATTTTATCTTTCAAATCTCTGAGGGTTATGGAGGTTGCAACCACCGATGGGAAGTAAAATCCAGAGAGATACTATTCACAACCACAAATTACGCTGGTATACAGTTTAACCGCCAGCCAAAATGCCAGCGCTTGATCAATCCTATTCGAAAAGCAAGGCAGTTAGTTGAACACCAGCGATTCATGCTCAATTACTGCCTATAATCAATCCACAAAGGGAAATGATGCTTACCTAGATGGAATCCATGCGTTAGATCCCTCCTATTCCACCCAATCTTCTCCGCGCTCGATGGGGAGGACCGGTACAACAGCTAGCGTTGCATACTGTTCCATAAAAGGGGTAGATCTAGAGGGGGCGGTAGCGGAGCCGGAGGTGGAGTGATCTCCACGGCTAGGGGAGGGGGCACTCAGGGGCCGAGGACGACATAAGGTAGGAGAGCATGATGGCGAGGAAGCAGAGGGGCCATGTGGGAGCTGTTCTAGGCTCAGGGGAAGTGAATGCTTTGGGTGAGCGAGAATGTCCGGTCCGATGTGTCTCCATGCGGCCCTACCCTTCACCACGTATGTAAGACTTGTCCCAACATGGCCCCACCCTTCACCACATATGAAGAAGAATCCCAATACGGCCCCACCCGTCAGCATGTAATGGTCGAGGCCACATAACATAACACTTAACACACGACCTGCCCCAACGCGATCTCGCTGGTCAGCATGTAACGGTCAAGCCTTTGACCTAACGGCATACTTCCGTTCGAGCGCCTGCAAGGGTTTCAGAATAGAGGGAGGGGCAAATTTGTACAACTAACGAACCAGGGGCACGAAAATAGAAATCCCTATTTAATTCCTATTGCACCGAAACTCCTTTCAAAAAACTCCGGACACCCGACGGACTTTCCGGAAACCCTTTCGTTTTTCCCTTCTCTTTTCTTCGGTGATTCCTATGATACCAAAATGATCTCCGAGCGTCATCAAACCCTTACGTGTGTTACCCTAACAGTTCGAGAACACTCTAGTCATGGTCGAGACCCCTCTCGGACCAATGATCATCAGCGGGATCTGGATGCCCATAATGACCCTTGTGCATTCCACGAGAACCTTTGTCATTGAACTATTACACATAGAGTCCTATTCCCTTTGTTACTTTTATACTTTACTTGTCCGAGACCTGATCAACAACATCGACATGCCGGGTTCAATCTTGTTATGGACAAGTACACATTTACTCGTTCCAAGCTATGCCATCCCCGTGACCTAGTCACACACTGCATTTTTATGGATGTCATATCTTCGAGTGGGCACAGAGTATCTCTCCTTCACACGGAATAACAAATCCCACTTTTGACTAGTCGCCTCTACATGTCCCTCTGAATACCTGCCGTACACCTTTATGATCACCTTTTTTATGGAGTGACGTTTGATGCAATCAAAGCATCCTAGGGTGACAGTGATTTGATATGATCTCAGGATTTAAGGAATTGGTTGCTACGTTTTCTAGTCATTGTAATGGTGAACTTCGTAACTTGATCATGTTATAATTCCTGTGTGGGGTATGTCCATCACTTTCATTCATGTAATGAAAGGACCCCATTGTCAATTGACATCAATGTCCATGATCGAGAAACCTCGATCATTGATTGACCAATGAACTAGTGTCTAGAGGATCACTAGGGACTCTGGTGATTTACATATCACACGTGTATTGACGTTCCAATCAATACACTTATAGCATGATATAAAGCCTATTATGAACTTAATGAAATATGGCAATAATCACTATTTATTATTTGCCTCTAGGGCATGTTTCCAACACCTTTAGTATTTGCCTCTAGGGCATATCTCCTTTACTTATGTACTAATATGTGAGTGCACACATATGTTAGGGGATGCATAAGGTTAAAACTGTCGCATATTGATATGAGGAGGGATGGCCGGAGATTAATAAAAAACCATGTCCCAAGTCTTAAAAATACATGTCATATTAATTCATTGTTAATTAACGAGGGGTATAACTATGGGGACATTAAATCTAAATGCGGTGGTTGAACTTTATGTCTTAATAATTCCCTTGTTTGCACGGTAACGGCCTTGGGATATTTCACTAGGGGTGTAATTACTCATGTATATGGCTGCACATATCTATGGCTCCTCTCTAGAAGAAACAATAAAAAATACTATCCATGTGTGTTCACTAATTATGACAACCAAACAAATGAAATAACAATTTTCCTAAGAACTTTCTCCCTTGATAAACTTGCTCCTACTCCACTAGATATTTATTTACTTGCTTGCAATAGTATACTTGTAGTATTTACTTCCAACACTTCACCATTTTCTAGTTAGTAGTAAAACAACCATACACACTCTAGTTCCTTGCTTTGCACGAAGGGCCATATAAGTGGGTTACATTGTTGGAGATATGCCCAAGAGGCAATAATAAAAGTAGTTATTATTATATCTTTGTGTTTATGATGAATGTTTACATCCGATGCTATAATTGTATTATTAGGAAACACTAATACATGTGTGTTTTGTAAACATAAGAGAGTCCCTAGCAAGCCTCTTGTTGAACTAGCTTGTTGATTAATTGATGATCATGGTTTCCTGATCATGGACATTAGGATGTGATTAATAACAAGGTTATATCATTAGGAGAATGATGTGATGGACACACACACCCATAGTAAGCGTAGCATAAGATCAAGTCATTAAGTTCGTATTGTTGTAAGCTTTTAAAAAGCATAGTAACCTAATCCTTCGACCATGAGGTTGTGTTAATCACCATCACTGGATGGGTACTTTGATGACATCAAACACCGCTTCGTAACTGGGTGGTCATAAAGGTGTCATTGGGTATTCTGAAAGTATGTGTTGAAGCGCATAGACCAAGATTGGGATTTGTCCATCCATATGACGGATAGATATGCTCTGGGCCCTCTCGGTGGAATGTCATCTAGTTAGCTTGCAAGCATGTGGCTGGGTCACAAGGGATGATATATCACGGAACGAGTAAAGAGTACTTATCAGTAACGAGGTAGAACTAGGTATGGAGATGCTGACGATCAAACCTCGGATAAGTATAGTATCGCGTGACAAAGGGAATTGGTTTCGTATGTAAATGGTTCAATCGATCGCAAAGTCATCGTTGAGTATGTGGCAGCCATTATGGATCTCCAGGTCCCGCTGATGGTTATTTATAGGAGATGTGTCTCTGTCATGTCTGCATATTCACGAACCGTAGGGTGACACACTTAAGGTTCGAAGTTGTTTTAAGTAGATATGGAATATGCGTTGGAGACCGAATGTTGTTCGGAGTCTCAGATTGGATTCGGGACATCACGAGGAGATCCGGAATGGTCCGGAGAATAAGATTCATATATTGGGGATCATTTTCTGAGTTAGAAAATGTTCCGGAGTATTTGTATGAGGGTTCTAGAAGGTTTCGGAATGTTCAGGAAGGTTCTGGAAGGTTTCTTGGAGTTTGCTTGAAAACCAAGGAAGGGATCAAGGAGTCCTGGTGGGTCAAGACTAGGAGTCGTGGGGGAGGAGGACTCCTCCCCCCTCCCCAATCCGCCGGCCCTAGAGGGAGGGGAGTCCAACAAGGAATCCCCCTCCCATGGCGCCTCACCCCCTTTAAATAGAGGGGCAGGGGCGCCCCCTCCACCCCCTGCTCCATAACTCCCAATCTCTGCCGCCTCTCTCCTCCTCCTTTCTTCTGCACAGGCATAGGCGAAGCCCTGCAGAATTCTCTACTCCACCACCACCACCACGCTGTCGTGCTGCTGGGATTCTGTGGAGAAGATCTACTACCTCCTCTGCTCGCTAGAACGAGGAGAGGAAGGTCTGCTTCGACTCCGCACGTGTGACCGACTGCGGAAGCGCTGCCAAAATGCGGCGCCGGAAGGATCGTCCACTTGACCGACTGCGGAAGCGCTGCCGGAACGCGACGCCGGAAGGATCGTCCACACGATCTTAAGATCGGCAAGTGATCGACTACATCAACCACGAGATCTAATCTCGTTAACGCTTTCGGATCTACGAGGGTTAGTTCCTATCTATCTCGTTGCACATGTCTAATAGATTAGATCTTGGCTTTTATCTAGATTAGATCTGGGTTTTGTTCGTTCTTGCGGTAGAATTTTTTTGTTTTCCATGCTACGAACCCATCAGTGGTATCAGAGCCGTATCTATGCGTAGATCTGTTGCACGAGTAGAACACAATGTTTTTGTGGGCGTTGATGCTTTTGTTGTCGGTGTCTTAGCGTGTACTTTGCATCTTGTGGCATGGTGGGATGAAGCGGCTCGGGCTAACATTACATGTCATCGCACATGAGACTTGCTCCACGCTTGACGTGCAACTTGCTTTGCACAAGTGGCTTTGTGGGTGTCTGTCTCTCCCACCATAGTTAAGATTCAATTTACAATGAGCATCCGACAACACTTGTATCAACGTTGTGGTTCTTGTTCGTAGGTAAGATCGGTCTCATGCGAAAGCCCCAAACCACGTAAAACTTGCAAAGAAAATTAGAGGCGTCTAACTTGTTTTTGCAGGGGTTTTGTGATGTGATATGGCCATCATGTGATTGTGATTGTATTTGATGTATGCAATGATCCTTGTTGTAATATGGCAACCGGCAGGAGCCTAATGGTTGTCTTTAATTCTGTTAAGACCTGCGTGTCTATTCATCTTGTAATAGCTTTATTCCAAGTAGTTGTAATAGTTGCTAATGATGATGGACAACCATGAAGCGGCGCCACTGACCTTGACGCAATGCTGGTGATGATGGAGATCATGTTCGTGCTTTGGAGATGGAGATCAAAGGCGCAAGAAGAAAAGGCCATATCATATCACACTAATTATGAATTGCCTGTGATGTTAATCCTTTATGCATCTTGTATTGCTTAGATCGCGACGGTAGCATTATAAGATGATCCCTCTCACTAAATATCAAGTAATAAAATGTTCACCCTTAGTTGGCACCATTGCTAAGACTCGTCGTTTCGAAGCATCTCGTGATAATCGGATGTGATAGATTCTACGTGTGCATACAACGGGTGCAAGCCAGATTTGCACATGCGGAAACTAAGGTTATCTTGACGAGCCTAGCATGTACAGACATGGTCTCGGAACACGGAATACCGAAAGGTAGAGCATGAGTCATATAATTATTCGCCGATGAAACTACATCTTCTCTCGTGAAGATCGGACTTGATGTAGTGGACTTGGTTCGTGTAATCACTAAGACAATGTGAGGGATGTTGTTTTGAGTGGGAGTTCACCTAGTTAGTTTAAGAATTAAATTTGAACTAAATTTGTCATAAACTTAGTCTAAACTACTTGCAAATTGTTGTAGATTATGGCGACCCCCTCCATCAATTTCAATGCGTTCCTAGAGAAAGAAAAGCTTAAGAACAATGGAAGCAATTTCACGGACTGGTTCCATGGACTGAAGATCGTCCTCAGGGCTGGTCAGTTGACCTATGTGCTCGAAGCACCGCTAGGTGACCCACCTGCAGATAATGCCACCGATGACGAAAATAATGTTTTCGCCACTCAGAAAAATCATTACTCCACAGTTCAGTGTGCCATCCTGTACGGTTTAGAAGCGGAGCTCCAGAAGCGTTTTGAGCACCACGACCCGTTCGAGATCATTAAGGAGCTCAGGCTAATTTTTGAGACTCGCGCGGCCATGGAGAGCTATGAGGCCTCCGAAAAGTTCTTTAACTGTAAGATGGAAGAGGGAAGCTCCGTTAGCGAGCACGTGCTCACCATGTCTGGGTACGCAAACAAGCTCCAAGAGTTGGGGATATCGATTCCTAATGAATTGGGGATTCACCGTCTCCTTCAATCACTGCCACCAAGTTACAAGAACTTTGTGATGAACTACAACATGCACTGCATGAACAAGACGTTGCCTGAACTGTCGTCCATGCTGAAAACTGCTGAAGTGGAGATCAAGAAGGAGCACCAAGTGTTGATGGTCAATAAGACCACCAATTTCAAGAGATAGGGCAAGCCTAAGAACAAGGGCAACTTCAAGAAGAATGGCAAGAAAGCTGCCGCTTCTGCTAAGAAGCCCAAGGCTGGTCCTAAGCCTGAAACTGAGTGCTTCTACTGCAAGGGTGCTGGTCACTGGAAGCGTAACTGCCCCAAGTACCTGGCGGATCTGAAGAACGGCAACATCAATAAGAAAGGTATATTTGATATATGTGTTATAGATGTGTATCTTACTAGTAATCGTAGTAGTGCCTGGGTATTTGATACCGGTTCGGTTGCTCATATTTGTAACTCGAAACAGGAGCTGCGGAATAAACGAAGACTGGCAAGAGATGAGGTGACGATGCGCGTTGGAAATGGCTCCAAGGTTGATGTGATCGCCGTCGGCACGCTCCCTCTACATCTACCTTCGGGATTAGTTTTAAATTTAAATAATTGTTATTTGGTGCCTGCGTTAAGCATGAACATTATATCTGGATCCTGTTTATTGCGAGACGGTTACTCTTTTAAGTCCGAGAATAAAGGTTGTTCGATTTATATGAGTAATATATTTTATGGTAATGCACCTGAGATGAATGGTTTATTCTTGCTGAATCTCGATAGTAGTGATACACATGTTCACAACATAGATGCTAAACGAATAAAATTGAATGATAATTCTACATACATGTGGCACTGTCGTCTTGGTCACATTGGAGTGAAGCGTATGAAGAAACTCCATTCAGATGGACTTCTTGAATCACTTGAAAGATGCGAAGCATGTCTAATGGGAAAAATGACTAAGACTCTATTCTCTGGTACAATGGAGCGAGCTACAGACTTATTGGAAATAATACATACCGATGTGTGCGGTCCAATGAGTGTAGCATCGCGTGGTGGATATCGTTATGTTCTCACTTTCACGGATGACTTAAGTAGATATGGATATGTCTACTTTATGAAACATAAGTCCGAAACTTTCGAGAAGTTTAAGGAATTCCAAAGTGAAGTCGAAAATCATCGTAACAAGAAGATTAAATTTCTGCGTTCTGACCGCGGAGGTGAATATCTGAGTTATGAGTTTGGCATGCATTTAAAGAAATGTGGAATGCTTTCACAGTTGACACCGCCGGGAACACCACAGCGTAATGGTGTGTCCGAACGTCGTAATCGAACTCTCTTAGATATGGTTCGGTCTATGATGTCTCTTACAGATTTACCGTTATCATTTTGGGGCTATGCATTAGAGACAGCCGCATTCACTTTAAATAGGGCACCATATAAATCCGTTGAAACGACACCGTACGAATTGTGGTTTTGGTAAGAAACCTAAGTTGTCGTTCCTTAAAGTTTGGGGTTGCGATGCATATGTAAAGAAGTTACAACCTGATAAGCTAGAACCCAAAGCGGAGAAATGCGTCTTCATAGGATACCCTAAAGAAACAATTGGGTATACCTTCTATCATAGATCCAAAGGCAAAGTTTTCGTTGCCAAGAATGGATCCTTTCTTGAGAAGGAGTTTCTCTCGAAGGAGGTGACTGGAAGGAAAGTAGAACTCGATGAGTTTATTGAACCTTCTCTCGGATTTGAGAGTAGCACAGCACCAGAAGATGTTTTTGTGCCGCCTGCACCAATTGGAGAGGAAGCTCATGATAATGATCATGAAACTTCTAACGAAGTTACTACTGAACCTCGCAGGTCAACGAGGGTTCGTACCACTCCTGATTGGTATGACTCTGCCTTGAACGTCATGTTGGTGGACAACGCTGATGACCCTGCGACATATGAAGAAGCTATGGTGAGCCCAGATTCCGACAAATGGCTAGAAGCCATGAAATCCAAAATGGGATCCATGTACGAAAACCAAGTGTGGACTTTGGTGGACTTACCGGATGGCCGTAAGGCTGTCGAGAACAAATGGATTTTCAAGAGAAAAACAAATGCTGATGGTAATGTTACCGCCTATAAAGCTCGACTTGTCGCGAAAGGGTTCCGACAAATTCAAGGAGTTGACTATGATGAGACTTTCTCACCAGTAGCGAAGCTAAAGTCTGTGAGGATTTTGTTAGCAATTGCTGCACATTTCGATTATGAGATTTGGCAGATGGATGTCAAAACGGCATTCCTTAATGGTGACATTGAGGAAGAGTTGTATATGGTACAACCCAAGGGTTTTGTCGATCCTAAAGATGCTGACAAGGTATGCAAGCTTCAGCGCTCCATTTATGGACTGAAGCAAGCATCCCGGAGTTGGAATCAACGTTTTGACAAAGTAATCAAAAACTTTGGGTTTATACAAACTTATGGAGAAGCTTGTATTTACAAGAAAGTGAGTGGGAGCTTTGTAGCATTCCTAGTACTATATGTAGATGACATATTGTTGATTGGGAATGATATAGAACTTCTTAATAGCGTCAAAACCTATTTGAATAATAGTTTTTCAATGAAGGATCTTGGCGAAGCGGCATATATTCTAGGCATCAAGATTTATAGAGATAGATCAAGACGCCTAATAGCGCTTTCACAAAGTATATACTTGGACAAAGTTCTAAAGAAGTTTGGAATGGAAGATAGCAAGAAAGGGTTCGTGCCCATGTTGTCAGGTAAGACCTTGAGTAAGACTCAAAGTCCAGCTACGGCAGAAGATAGAGAAAAGATGAACAATATTCCCTATGCCTCGGCCATAGGTTCTATCATGTATGCCATGTTGTGTACAAGACCGGATATAGCACATGCTGTTAGTTTGACTAGCAGATATCAAAGTGATCCTGGAATGGAACACTGGACAGCGGTCAAGAATATCCTGAAGTACCTAAATAGGACTAAGGATATGGTTCTTTCTTATGGAGGTGATGAACAGCTTGTTGTAAACGGTTACACCGATGCTAGTTGGAACACCGATCCGGATGACTCGAAGTCACAATCGGGATACGTATTTATTTTGAATGGTGCTGCAGAGAGCTGGAGGAGTGCGAAGCAAAGCGTTGTGGCGAAATCTTCAACTGAATCGGAATACATAGCTGCTTCGGAGGCTGCACAAGAAGTCGTTTGGATGAAGGAATTCATTACTGAACTTGGCGTGGTTCCCAGTGCGTTGGACCCGATGGCCATCTACTATGACAACACAGGTGCCATAGCTAATGCGCAGGAGCCAAGGTCACATAGCAAGCTGAAGCACATCAAGCTACGTTTCCACGCTATTCGCGAGTATGTCCGAGATGGTGACATAAAGATTTGCAAAGTACACACTGATCTGAATGTGGCAGATCCGTTGACTAAACCTCTCCCTAGGGAAAAGCATGACCAACACCAGAACGCCATGGGTGTTCGGTATATTACCATGTAATCTAGATTATTGACTCTAGTGCAAGTGGGAGACTGTTGGAGATATGCCCAAGAGGCAATAATAAAAGTGGTTATTATTATATCTTTGTGTTTATGATGAATGTTTACATCCCATGCTATAATTGTATTATTAGGAAACACTAATACATGTGTGTTTTGTAAAAATAAGAGAGTCCCTAGTAAGCCTCTTGTTGAACTAGCTGGTTGATTAATTGATGATCATGGTTTCCTGATCATGGACATTAGGATGTGATTAATAACAAGGTTATATCATTAGGAGAATGATGTGATGGACACACACACCCATAGTAAGCGTAGCATAAGATCAAGTCATTAAGTTCGTATTGTTGTAAGCTTTTAAAAAGCATAGTAACCTAATCCTTCGACCATGAGGTTGTGTTAATCACCATCACCGGATGGGTACTTTGATGACATCAAACACCGCTTCGTAACTGGGTGGTCATAAAGGTGTCATTGGGTATTCTGAAAGTATGTGTTGAAGCGCATAGACCAAGATTGGGATTTGTCCATCCATATGACGGATAGATATGCTCTGGGCCCTCTCGGTGGAATGTCATCTAGTTAGCTTGCAAGCATGTGACTGGGTCACAAGGGATGGCATATCACGGAACGAGTAAAGAGTACTTATCAGTAACGAGGTAGAACTAGGTATGGAGATGCTGACGATCAAACCTCGGATAAGTATAGTATCGCGTGACAAAGGGAATTGGTTTCGTATGTAAATGGTTCAATCGATCGTGAAGTCATTGTTGAGTATGTGGGAGCCATTATGGATCTCCAGGTCCCGCTGATGGTTATTGATAGGAGATGTGTCTCTGTCATGTCTGCATATTCATGAACCGTAGGGTGACACACTTAAGGTTCAAAGTTGTTTTAAGTAGATATGGAATATGCGTTGGAGACCGAATGTTGTTCGGAGTCTCGGATTGGATTCGGGACATCACGAGGAGATCCGGAATGGTCCGGAGAATAAGATTCATATATTGGGGGTCATTTTCTAAGTTAGGAAATGTTCCGGAGTATTTGTATGAGGGTTCTAGAAGGTTTCGGAATGTTCCGGAAGGTTCTGGAAGGTTTCTTGGAGTTTGCTTGAAAACCAAGGAAGGGATCAAGGAGTCCTGGTGGGTCAAGAC
Organism: Avena eriantha; assembly: GCA_910589775.1. Taxonomy (NCBI): domain Eukaryota; kingdom Viridiplantae; phylum Streptophyta; class Magnoliopsida; order Poales; family Poaceae; genus Avena; species Avena eriantha. The sequence goes on from OU342745.1 coordinate 392,822,691, forward strand.
TAGGAGTCGTGGGGGAGGAGGACTCCTCCCCCCCTCCCCAATCCGCCGGCCCTAGAGGGAGGGGAGTCCTACAAGGACTCCCCCTCCCATGGCGCCTCACCCCCTTTAAATAGAGGGGCAGGGGCGCCCCCTCCACCCCCTGCTCCATAACTCCCAATCTCTGCCGCCTATCTCCTCCTCCTTTCTTCTGCACATGCATAGGCGAAGCCCTGCAGAATTCTCTACTCCACCACCACCACCACGCCGTCGTGCTGCTGGGATTCTGTGGAGAAGATCTACTACCTCCGCTGCTCGCTGGAACGAGGAGAGGAAGGTCTGCTTCGACTCCGCATGTGTGACCGACTGCGGAAGCGCTGCCGAAACGCGGCGTCGGAAGGATCGTCCACTTGACCGACTGCGGAAGCGCTGCCGGAACGCGACGCCGGAAGGATCGTCCACACGATCTTGAGATCGGCAAGTGATCGACTACATCAACCACGAGATCTAATCTCGTTAACGCTTTCGGATCTACGAGGGTTAGTTCCTATGTATCTCGTTGCACATATCTAATAGATGAGATCTTGGCTTTTATCTAGATTAGATCTAGGTTTTGTTCGTTCTTGCGGTAGAAATTTTTTGTTTTCCATGCTACGAATCCATCATACATGGCTTTAAAGAATAGATAGTTTACCTTCAGCTCCTCGTGGGTTCGACACTCGAATACTAACCAAGTTATACTAAACTGATTCCCTGCTCTTGGGGAATATCAACAAATAAGCTAGATCAAGGATAAATTGAGTTCCACATAAGCACTTGATCTTCATTTCTTCTTCTTGATCATATCGTATTCTTCTCTTCAAATCGATGATATTGATGCCAATAATCGAGGTATATCTTTATCTTCATGGAATCCATACTTGAATCTAACACATGGACTACAAGCATTACCTATAGAATATTCCTTCAAATAGAACTCAATTAAAACATTAGTCCATAGGGATTGTCATCAAAACCACACATAGATAAAAAAATACACTTACAATCTCTCCCATTTTGATAATTGATGACAATCTCAATAAGAGGGTTTATATAATGAATATTAGAAACAAGTACGCATCTTATCCAAGAATAAGTTATACATAAGAGGTTATATTTGATATGGTCAAGTAACACAAAGCTAACAACCCATATCAAAACCGATTCTACTCATACAAACTACAAATAATGAAAGATATGTGAGTAGAACCAACATATATAGAGCAAACTCCTCCACAATATATGCACGTGTGATAAACTTGAATTTAATTGCAAATATTTTCAAGCATAACCTTCGGGAGAGTTTGCGCTAAATATTCAACCATGCAAAACATAATAAATATGAAATGCATGAAAGGAAAACACTTGAGAACAAACCAATCTTAAGTATAAAACCATTTCCCTTAAACCCTCTAAACTTCTTCCCCATTGACAACAAGTGCCAAAATGGATGACAAGGTTAGAAGGACAATACAGTATGAGTTCCTTTCCAAGGTGTGCATTTCTCATAATATAAGTGAAATCAAATGCATGTATCCAATGATGGTTACTTGGAGGAAATTAAACTATATTGAGGACCCAAGATTGCTAAAAAGATATTACAGTGAAGAAATTTCAACAAATGAAGTAAGCAATCAAAAGATCCAAATTACTAATTGGATAAATATGCTCTAAATGAAATAAGAAAGCTCCCCAAGATTCGTGCAAAATTTTAATTGTTGCATTTGAATACAATATGTACAAACATGGAATCCTCACTCACGCTCTATATCACTTAGAACATAACCAAGATACAAAGAGTATAGATATACATCAATACACTTGTCAAGACAAACTTAAGTCCAAAAGAAACCAATTATGAGATATGAATGCATGAAGAAACATTATTCTTTCCCTGTGGTTGTTAATAACCTTTTTTTTACATGTCCAAATAACATCAATCATTACCACTAATATGGATGCATTAATGATCTAATAGTTTTTGAATTTTAGAAATGTGACTCCAACCATCATTTACCTCGAATGGATCAAGTTTAGCTAGCTCAAACATAAGAGCTACTAGGTGTCCTAGACATATATTTCAATACATCAATTTTCAAAACAGTTTAAGATGACTTGTAAGGTGACATTCGAAAATCCTGCGCTGGTTTCTCTCTAACCTTCATATCTGGTGGTGGCAAGGTTGCTAGTGAAGACGTAGGACAACTCGTCAACATGGAGTATATGATGAAGGAGGAGGAAGATGTCTAGTCGTTTGCTGGATGGAGGAAGAGGATCTTGGTGAGCGTTGCGGAATCTGCTCTCCACACACACGCTTGCATGCACACACGCACATGATTTGGATATTGATTCAGAAGATCAACACATGTACATAGTACTTGTAGAGCATGATCGTCATGTCTCCTATTGCTAGGAAGCAGCACAGACACACTAACATGTTTAATCAACTGTGCACACTCAATTAAAATGAATTACAACTAGATTAAGTCATGATTAGCACCTTATGCACAAACCCATTAGGAAACAATTCCAATATCCAAGATGAACACAATTACACACCATCCAACTTCTCTCCTTGAATTCAGAGATGAAACAACACAAATGCCTTTGAGATCAAAGCCACTCTCTAGGTCATGGAATTTAACTCTAGTCCTAGACTAGATGGTTTTGGGCCTATTTTTTACAAAGAATATTGAGATATATTAAATAATGAATTTGTGTTATTATTAAATAACATGTTGTCCTCTCAATGAGACCTTAGGAGCTTAGATCCTACATTGTTCTTATCCCTAAACACACAGGTACCACAAGCCCTGACCACTTCCGTCCTATCTCTCTTCAAAATTGTTGGGCCAAACTTGGATCCAAGTGCCTCACTAACCGCCTCCAACCCCTGATGTAAACTTATTAGTCAAGACCAAACGAGTTTTATAAAATGATGCTCTATCTCCAAGAATTTTATTCATGCCATCGACCTTCTCCAATCCTGCTTCAAACGCAAGTGCCCAACATTGGTTTTAAAACTAGACTTCCAAAAGGCTTTTGACTCTGTCAAATGGGATGCTCTAGATTGGATTCTTCTTGCTAAAGGACTTCCACTGTTCTGGTGTCTTTGGATCAAAAATATAAACTTCTCTAGTCAATTGGAAGTTCTTCTCAATAGAAAGTCGTGGCAATGGATCAATGCCACTTGGGACTTCGTTAGGGGATCTGCTATCCCTTACCTTTTCAGCATCATGGCTAACATCCTACGCCTTTTGTTGCATCAGGAATCTTCTGACGACCTTCTTAGTCATCCTATTGTTGACAATCTTCCTTGTCCTATTCTTCAGTATGCTTACGATACGGTTATCATCTTGAGGCTACCGATGATTGCATCGAAAATCTTAAAGTTGACCTTGAAATCTTCTCGCGGGCTACGGGTCTGAAGATCAACTTCCACAAGAGCACTTTTTATCCTATAGATATTATTTAAGATAACGCGGCAGTTCTCTCCTGTGACCTAGATTACACTATCACTAATTTCCCTCAGACGTACATGGGTCTACCTCTCTTCACACACAAACTTAGATTAAATGCCTTCCATCCTTACATTAAGAATCTTCATAGATGTCCACCTAGTTGGATCGGCAAAGATATTGTAGTTAGTGGATGCACCACGATTGTTAAAGCATCTATTTGCTCTATGATCTCACACCTATTGTCTGCCCTTATCGTGCATGTTCACACTCTACAGGAGTTTGACAATCTCTGTCAAGCATTCTGTTGGGCAAGCGATGATCATGTCAACGGGGTTAGTGCAAGGTTGCTTGGTTCAATGTTTGTGCTCCGATCTCAAAAGGAGGGCTTAGCTTTCGCTTCCCGCAAACCCAAAATATGTTATTCTTATGAAATTCCTGTCCAAATTGCACTCTGACCTGAGGAATCCTTGGAAGAGGTGGTTCAGGGACTCTTACGGTTGGTCTCACAACAGAGACCTTGGTGATCCCCATCATTGAGACTATAATTTGGAAGGACTTGCTGGCTTGCTTGCCGCAATTCCGTAGTATTACCTCTGTTACTATCATCTCTGGTACGACTACCTCTTTCTGGCATGATCTTTGGATCGATGAGCTTACTTTAGTCAAGCGTTTCCCAGCCCTTTAACTCACGTCACCAAAACTAACGGACCAGTGCCTATGTGTGCTCTAGTGCCACTTTAAACTTGCACACCAGCCCCATATGTCGAATGCTGCATCCTATGATCTTTTGGCGCTTTAGTGTATTTTAGCTTCAGTTAACCTTGAACCTATTGTTTCTGACATTATAATTATGTGTCCCGATGGCAGGCCTCTAACCACTAAATCAGCATACTTGGCATCTTTTGAACATTTGCAGGAAGTTCCAATTGCAACCCCGACTTGGCAGAATTTCATGACAAATCGTTGCCACACTTTTCTTGGCTCGCAGGTTCACTAATGAGCGAAGGTTCAGAAAAGGCATCGCTAATTCGGTTCCTGCTCGTTCTACTCGTGCACTAAAACCACACAACACATGATGCTGCAATGTGCTTCGATTAACCAATTCTGGTATGTTGTGTCAGCCCTGCATGATGACATCCGCCGGTGCCACTCGGTAAAACAAGTTTGGGATGGCTCTTCGCTGTGCAAAATAAGGTCAATGGTCATCACATGCGCCCTTTAGAATATTTGGAAGAGGTGGAATGATATCTTTTTAGAAATGAGATTTATCCCATTCAAGTCATATTTCGCAGATGTGTGGAGGATCTATTTCTTTGGTCTAATAGGTGTTCAAAGATCAAATTCAAGGCAAACATCGATTGGGTTATGATGTTCTCACACCTAGCCTCGAATGGCTAACTTTTCTTATACTCCTGTATAGCCTTTTTCTTTTAGATAGATAGATGAGTTAGCTCTTACTTTTTTCGTTTTGATTTGCCTTGTGCTTGATCGCCACTTTTGGTTTCAATAAAAATTGGTTCAGACGAGCCTTTTGTCCGCACCGTAGTTTCCTAAAAAAATAGATGATGGTGCAATTGTTTCACATGACTAGAAATGAGGATAACCACCCTTTCCCAAAGCAGATGTGTAATGGGGTCTAAACACAAACAATCTAGTGGAGTTGCTGCGAAAACAGATCGCGTCTTCCTCCTTTCTCCCAGGAGGCGACGACGGTCCACTCCCACCAGATCTCCACCGGCTAGGACATTGGTACCCTCTCCCTCCGCTTGTCGCTCCGGCGGCAGGAGGGAGGGGGGTCTCGTTCCTCTATCCGGGTCTAGTAGATAGGGTTAGGGCTTGTGTGTAGTGGCGCGCTGTTGGGGTGGTGGGAGCGGCTTCCAAGCAAATAAATCTACCTCAATTCTATTCCCATACCGGCGCCGACCTTCACGGTGGCGTCTCGGAATTGATGGCAACCTGTGCTGCTCGATCCTTCAGATCAGCAGCTTGGTCTTCTCGCCGGTCTTCAGATCTGGTGAGATCGGTTTGTCGATGTGTCGCTGGCGGTCGTTGTTATCCATAATGGCGCGGGCGGCTGGGGCGAGGTGGTTCCTCTAGAGCGAGGATGTTGGTCCGGAGGTAGTGGATCTACCATTCTTCTCCGACTTCGTCGATGAGAGGCGGCGGATCTTGGTTCAAGACAGCATGGGGGTTCCCCGGTTGACATGCCACACCGACATGTGCCTCGCTGTGTACAACACGTCTATTCATCGACTTAGAAAGCCATGTTGGTGATGGTGCTTTTTTGGGTCTTGCATTGGTGGAGGTTCGGTGTCTCTTTGGCGTGCGTCTCGGCGACGCTAGATCTGGACGGCGGCCGCTGGTTTCGGTGGTTGCAGGAAACTCTAGGGCTTGTTTTGTATTTCTTGATCTCCGAGGATTTCGTCTGCAAAATCAGGATAATCATTTTATCCCGGTGTGTCTTTTAGTTTTCACGTGTGTTACTTTCTTGTAACTTAATTTTCGATTAATGAAATATATGTGGTTTCTCTAAAAAAACGATGTGTAAACAATGTTCAATAATTGTGTTCGTTCTTTAATGTTTTTGGATGAACATTCAATCACGCTCGCCCTCATCCCATTGAATTTACCCAAAAGATTAGAAAGTACTATTGCAGCTATTCTTTGCTCAAACTTTGTATTTCAATCTAATTTTTGGCTAAGGGACGGCCAATTTGAGGTGATTTAAAATAACACACAAAAAAGGACACAACTAAGGATTAGCAAAACTGAATTCAGTCCTTTCGGAACTCTTTCCCTTCTGCAATTTACTCTGAAGGAAAATCTCACCCAGAAGAGCACAGCACGACAAAACTGCAGAGATACAAAAAAATCAGGAGCTCACGGGTCCCAGTCCCAGATCAAATGATCAATCCCTCTGTTCTCTTCTACCAAGGATCAACCAAGATGATCAATTCAATCGTGGTCTCGTGGATTACAACCTAGCACTACGAAGAAAAGTATCATTCAGTCATCGTGCCACGCGCGCTATCTCGGCTCCGACAGCTCCGACGACGACATGTACGACGGCCACCCGCTCATCGTCGTCGCCTCCGACCGAATGCGATCAGCAGCCACGGCACCGCCCACAATCACCTGTTTGATGATATTCCCGTCGGACGGCCCGGCGAACCCGCGGCCGTATAGCCGGAGGAACCCGAGCGCCTGCGCGCGCGGCTCGCGGAGCTCCATGGTGCCCTCGAGCATGCCGGCCACCACCGCCATGCTCGGCCGCGTTTGCGGGTCCTCGTGCAGGCAGCACAGCGCCACCTTCACCATCCTCTCCACCTCCTTCGCCACCACCCGCCCCTCCAGCCGCGCGTCGGCCAGCTCTGCGTACCGCCCCGCCTCGTGCCCCTCCAGGGCGACAAGCGGGAAGTAGTCGTTCCTCGCGCTACGCGAGGAGCTGGCCGCCGTGCCACCGCTTGAGGTATTAATGGTGGAGTCCTCGGCGCGGCCGGTGTCTTCGCTCACGTGCTCGCTGCGGTTCTTGCGGCCGTGCACAAGCTCCAGGAGCACCATGCCGAAGCCGTACACGTCGGTGCGGTCGGTGATGGCCGTGTTGGTGAGCCACTCCGGTGCAAGGTACCCGCGCGTGCCCCGCATCGTCGTGAACAGGCCGGACTGCTCCGGCGTGAGAAATTTCGCGAGCCCGAAGTCGGCGATCTTCACCTGGCCGCCGTCGGCGAGGAGGATGTTCTCCGGCTTCACGTCGCAGTGGATGATCCTCTGGTTGCAGCCGAAGTGGAGGTAGGCGAGGCCCCTCGCCGCGCCGACAGCGATGTCCATCCGCTCCTTCCACTCGAGCAGAGGCCCCGTGGGCCGGAAAAGGGGCCTGTCGAGCGAGCCGCGGTTCATGTACTCGTACACGAGGAGGCGACGGTGGCCCTCGGTGCAGAATCCACGGAGGCGAACGAGGTTGACGTGGTGGATGTTTCCGATCACGGCGATCTCCGTGCAGAACTCGCGCTTCCCCTGCGTCCCGACGCCCTCGATCCTCTTCACGGCGACCAGCGACCCGTCCGGGAGCTCGCCCTTGTACACAGCGCCGAATCCGCCGGCGCCGATCTTGGTGCGGTAGCTGTTGGTCATCTCCTCGATCTCGTTGTGCGTGAATCTGGTGGGAAGTCCGGGGATGACGACGTCTTCTCCGTCGTCCTCGCTCTCCAGGTCACGTACGAGGTGCGCCGAGGCAGACCCCGGCGAGCGAGGCTGCCGCCTGAGCTGCACGTCCCTGCTGGACCCCGAAGGGCGCCTCCCCGCGCGCCGCTCATTCTTACGCCACGACACGATGACGATGGCACCGGCGACGACGATGAGCACGAACACGACGACGGTGGGCAGCAGGATGGCGATGAGTGTTTTGTTGGATGACGAACTGTCCGACGACGAACTCGGTGACTGCGAGCTCTGGACCTTGATGTACCCGGACATGCCGGCGGCACTGGGGGAGTTGGTGCTTATTAAAGAGCCAAGCTGGTGCTGCGCGAGGTAGCAAGACAGCGAGGAGTCGTCGTAGAAGTAGCCGAGGCAGGAACAGTTGCCGGTGCAGAGTTTCTGGCACGACGACGCGTTGGAGCCGGTCACGGCCGGCGGCGAGAACTTGTTACCGTTGTACGCAATGCCACTGCCAAGGGGGAGATACGAGACCGACGAGCTGCCGCAGGAGCCGGCGGGCAGCGACGTGGAGCCGTCAGACGGCGCGCACCCGTTGTCGTGCGAAGCCGCGAAGAGCCGGGGGCACGTGCAGGCGGTGGCGTTGCCGTTGGGCGTGCATAGGCCGAGCGCGCCGCACGAGAGCGGCAGGTCGCACCCCCTGCTCGGCGTCACGATCCCGGCGTCCATCGGCGACGCCGACGAGTTCGCGGACGCGAAGCTCGAGATCTGTAGCTTCCCGTCCACGCCCAGCTGGACGACCCGAAGCTCGGCCGGTGGCATCGGGACCTGAATGACGACGGTCCCGTCGGCCGCGAGAAGGTACAGCCCTGTGCCGTTTACGGTCATATGCGCGACCGTGCCGTCGCGATCCTTGACGGAGATGGCGTCGTTGGAGAGGCGCCAGTATAGGGACCCCGTCCACGACAGCACGGCGTCGGCGGTGGTGACGTTGAGGCGGTAGACCCCCTCCTTCATGTCCGACTCCGAGGCCGCCGATGCCAGGAACCCGCCGGCAGGGAGACTCTGAGACGACACGAGCGTGTCGGTGGGGTGGTCGAAGGACTGCCAGAGCGTGGCGTTGTCCCCGTCGAGGAGCGCGAGGTTGCCGGAGTCGTTGAGCCGGAGCGCAGCGACCGGGGAGTTGAATGCCGGCGTGGACCAGACGGCCGTCCCGTTGGCGTCCTCGGCGGAGAGCCCGGCGGACGTGAGTCGCACCAGCGCGGCGGTGTCGGTGATGGGGGCGGCGCGGTTGGCCGCCCAGACGCAGGTCTTGGACGGCGCGTGCAGCACGGCGAGGTAGTACCGGTCCTTCTGCCTGCCCGGGTTGTACACCGCGGCCACGAAGGCACCGCTCGTTGACCGGAGGAACACGCCGAGGGTGTCGATGAAGAGGAGGTACGACGCCGTGAAGTCAGGAGTGATGAGCTCCGTGGTGACCGTGGAGGCGTGGGCGGCTTGTCGGGCGCCGAGGATGAGCAGGAGGAGGAGTGGAGGCATCGGCGACGGGCTCCCCATCCCCATGGCCAGGGCGAAACGGTCGGGTCATGGGGGTGCCGGAGCCGAAGACGTGACGATGGCATGGAGGCGGGGGGAGTTGACTCGGAGTGCCGCCATTGGCTGGCCCTGGCCGTGGTGGGATCTGATCCCGGGGCGCGCGAAAAAGATAATGGCAACGCAACGACGACGACCTGAGGGCGCTGTTGGTTGCCTCCGCGTGCAGCTCAACTGTCGTGGAGTTTGAACATGGCGCTGGAATTGGCGGCAGGTTTTAATTGGATGATTTTCCCAGCTCCTTCGCCTCTTCCGATGATTGTTTACTCCGATCGAGCTTGGAGATTAGTGGAGGGCCGGAGTAGTCACATTAGTTTTTTGAACGGGTCCGTGATCATGAGCTACCAGTGCAAATCGGAGATGTGACAGCGCCACTTGTGAGAAACGTACCATAGAAAATTCAAAATATGATCTTCATAAATTAGCTCAGCAATTTTGGCAACAACACGTGATAAATTACAATCTTTTAATTAAATTAATTTACTAACTTAAACGATAATCGCTCATAATTTTTTTTAAATAACATTCAACCATAAAGTCTCGGGATACGTGCCCCAAATAATATTTCTAGAAACTTAAATATATATCAAATATTGGTCATTGTGTAGTTTCTAGCCAAAATTTTGGTTAATTTATTTATAAATGGATACTCTTCTTGTACCGGTAGTTCATAGGTGAAGTTGGGGTCAGGTCCATGGCGAGTTAAAATAAACAAACATCGTATATTTATACTAAACTTTTTAATTTACTTGCAATTACAACCTATTATCTCTGCATATAATCTTAACTACTAATGTTTTAAATTATAGTTAAGAAATTAAGCACATATAATACAAAAACAAAATAAGATATGGACATTTTAATTATATAGTTTTATCTTCAATTGGGGAAAGTGCACTTGCACTAAATTAGAAAAATATATTACAATATAATCGACATTAGATGTTTCCTTGTTGGATCAATATTTCTTAGAATTCTTTGTTACATTGTATTCTTGATCAGAGAAAAAGGAACAAAATTGCATATCTTCTCAAATAAATTTTGCCACTGAGATGAACTACAAATATATGTACATGTTCATGTGTATTTTAGTTTCTTAAATATCATTGGCGACCACTAAAGCCGATAGAGGTTTCTCGAATACATGATTGTATATTTTACGTGTCAGTATATAAAAAAGGTAACAATCAATATAGTAAAAAGAAAATTCTACAATACGCAAGATATCTACGAAGGATTTGTCCTCTAATTGTTGCATTGCTCATTTACTTGTCCACTTATGACCAAGTATGTCTTTCACGTTCCCAGCTGCAACAATCCGCTCACATCCCTTGGCTATTTTGCACTTTTTTATTGAATAGTGTCACTTGGCATAGATATGCAAGGAAATTTACGCATTATGTCTTTTTGTTTCATTTGGTGTATGCATTCAAAGTACACGACACCTAGTCACTGTTGATTAGGTCATGTACCCCACACACTCATGTACCAGGAGGCTTGGCCCATAGGCTTATTTGTTTTTGGCACAAAACGACCGGATAACTTGGGTGCCGAGATAAGGCTAAGATAGTGTTATATGTTGATCCAAATTCTACAAAGTAGAGGCCAACTTCTGACGGAGCGGAGCGAGCCCTGTCGCCGGAGCTTGGGCCGACTTCTGACGGTACGGATCGTTGATGACCTAGGTTACCACCGCTATATATACTTCTTGTAAGCCGCCGGCTGGGATAAGTTGCATCTGTGAAATCCCCGGCGTTGTGAAAACACTCTCCGTTATAGTAAAGTTTCGCTGGCTGGCGCCCGTGGTTTTTCTCCTCTCTTTGTTGGAGAGGGTTTTCCACGTTAAATCTATGTCCCCTTGCTGTGATTTTGTTTTCGTTCTTCGTTATTTACTTGTCGCAAATCTAACAGATAGTAAGAACAGGTGTGCTCTAAACAAAATAATAATAATAGCGCGTTTACTCCAAACAACTAAGCTAGAATATCAACAACCAGTGTCCACATTATTAAGAAGACCTCGATATTGGTAGAAGGGCCCATAATACTTTGGAGCAATTTTTTTTGCGGGTATACTTTGGAGCAATATTGCATATACACCATACACTATACGCACATGTGTGGGCTTGTGCCTGGGTTTGTCTCTCGCCTAAGGATGTCTCTGATGGCTATGAGAGCTTCATCAATCCTTTACATAAATGACGGATTTTCTTAGTATTTTCTAGAAATTAAGATTTATATTTTCATATTGACTTTGTACCAAGATTAAGATGATGCACCTAACCAACACGAATCAGTATTACAAGGTTCATGAAAATAAAGTCCAATGGTTCTTAACCACTTCCAGCCTTGTCTTCCTCCCCTTTCACGAGTTTTATTTTTTGTTTCTCCATCACACATGAATAAAAGAGGTTAGCAAGCTCATAGCCGTGACCTAATGGGGAGCTTTAGTTTGAGATCACAATTGATGATCTCCATGTGACGAGCTCAAGATAGATGGTAGGTTTATGGTTCACGATTCGGACTTGCCAGATCATTGACGTCGAGACTCCTAGGAGCCCTGCGTGACAATCTTATATTTGCAATACTCTTGTTTTCTAATGCAAAGGTTTACTTTTGTATTGCAAATGTGTTCATAATATGTTGCATACATATCCTCTTATATTTGAATACTTTTGTTATTTATGGTGCACCATGTTCTTACTGATTTGTTGCCATGATGTTCTATTACGTGGTTTTTACAGCTGCATGAGCACGCCAAAAGTGTTGCAGCCTATATTTCTTGATTTTATGAGGACCGTTGGAGGAAATGTTTTTCCACGATACGACGGTGGTTGGATGGTGCGTATCTTCTCAACCATAATCATACGAAAGTTCTAGTTCCTAATTTCCACTTATTATAAGTGTTCATTATGATATCTTTTTTTGGAGAAAAACGATAATGTGTTAGGTTCCAGCATAGCTAATCCTTCGTGTATTTCACTGTTCCTAAACCTTCACTAACTTTTGATGCTTTCTTCGTATGTTTGTGTTATGCCGCTGACCAACCCTCTAGGCCGCCTAATCAAACTAAATACTGCATTGGTCTTATCCAATGTAACCCAGTTGACAAACGCAAAACTAGGTTAAGTGAGCTAAGTTTGTTGGGTTTCCTTAACCCGAACCAAGACACAAGTTATCATCACATTTGCAGACTTGTTACTCTTTTTTATTTACTTTTGGCGAAACTATGCGGTATCCGTTTATATATAATACTGTATGCTACTATCATCTTTGTTGCCCTGAAAGGAACCCGACCCCCTCGCGTCGTCCCCTCCAAGCGACCGGGCGGGCGAACCCTAGCCGGCCGCCGCCGCCACCTCCCCCATCCTCCCGCCCCCTCCTCGCCGCCCCCGGAGAGCCGTCGGCCAAAGGTGCGTTGCGCCGATGAAGGGGGCGGCGGGGATCTGGCCTCCCACGCCTCGCGTGGCTGTAGGAGGAAGCTTATGCGCTGGCCAGGGCCCGCTCGCCGCCATTGACACTGCTGCTGCTGCTCGCCTCCACCTCTATGGCCCTCCTCCAGGTTCGAATCCAGCGGACGCCCTCCCTCGGCGGGTGGCCCTTCTGGATCTGGGCGGACTCCGGTGGGGAGGTGTGGCTGGCGGTGACCTCGCTAGGGGCTTTGGAAGCCGGGGTGGTGGCCCCGGGCCAGTGGAAGTCACGGCACCGGGCGGGGGCCGTGGCTCAAGTGCTGGCCGGCGTTCATGGCCGTTCGGGCGGAATGACGCTTGGCGAGTGGCGTGTCCTGGATGTGTGCCGGCAGCTAGCTCGGTGGCTGGCCGCACTAGGTGTTGGAGGTGGAAGCCTCTGCCGGGGTGGAAACCCGCCAAACTCTGTCTTGGCTGGCGGTGGCGACGCCCGTGGGCGCCATCCCCTTCTTGAAGGCACCGTCGCGGCTCCTCTCCCCTCTCTTCCCATTGCTCCGGGTGAAAACCCTTGATCCTTTGATCGGGCGGTGGCGGAACTCTAGTGCCGTTCCCTTCTTGAAGGCGTCGTCTTGGAGTCCTTGGACCGTCTCTTCCGATGGTAGTGTGGTGGCAGTCGCAGGGGCGTTTGTTGGTGGCAGAGTCGCTTCGGTGGTGGCATTTTTCGACGAGGTGCAGCGGGTGCTCGTGTGTGACTAGAGTTTTAGGGGGAACTCTAGCCCGTTCGTTCCGCCCTCTTGTCGACCAGGGATTGGGATCTTTCCGGTGACAATGGATGAAGGTGAGGCGGCGCTGGCCGCTCGGGCCGATTGGTTCCATCCTCGGCGGCGGCTTGGTCCGTGCAAGGGCTGATTGTGGCTGTTTCGCGTTGTCGTCGACCCAGCTTGCTGTTTTCTTTTCTATCTTTGCACAAGCCGTTGGCTTGTTTTGTGTGTGTGTGTGGGTGTGTTCTCTGTAAGCTGGTTCAACACTTTGTATCCTCCGTCATTGGCGTCATTGATTTAATGCCGGGTCTCGGCCTACCTTCTAAAAAAACTACTCCGTATCATCTTTGTGGGGGATATAAATCAAATCCATCTTAATGATTGCCGGTTGGAGAAGAGGCATGCCGGCCGATCACCTTCACATTCCAATACTATTTTAACAGGAGCTGAGCTTACTTTAAGCATTGGTCAGTAGTAGCGTCTGATTTGTTGTTTGCCTGGCTTGTGCGCAAACGCGTAGGGGCCGTGGACAAAAAGAAGGTCGTGCCTTGTCATGCATGATGCAGGCGAGCACGCGGCGGCGCCGGCCCAGATCCCACCGAGGGATAGATCGGTCACGCGCACAAGCCACCTCACATGATGCTGGCGCATACTTGCAAGAAGAGTTTCTGTGAGTTGTCGGCGACGACGGCCGTGCCCGCTAGCGCGACCGTGCAGGTTCAGCGTGGTTCAGTCGTGGTGAAAGCTGGAAAGGAACAGCTGAACAGAGATCCAAGTGGCGGGGGAGAATTATATACTACTAGGGAGTTTCGTTAGGGGGGCTGCATCTCATATGTAGGCTGATGCGACCTCATGTTGTACTCCCTCTGTTTCGTATTACTCTGCGCGTTACTGTTTATCACGTAAAACAAGGCGGTCTATTTGTCGCTCATTTTTTATCAAAAAAAATTCTATGATTTTTGGAATAGGTAGAGTAAACACAGAGCTACACATCCAAAAAACCGAGAGCAAAAAAGTGAAAAATGAGAGAGAAATCGGCCACCTCGTTTTCCGTGCACTGTTTATCCACGCAAACTAAATTGGAACAGAGGGAATAGGGTATTATTTGTGCAACACCGAGGTGCCCGATGTGGATTTGGTGAACCCAGGTGTGAAGCCTTTTTGAACAATATAAATTTGGAAACATACTAAAATATACTTATCAGATTCATTATTTGAGTAACCTGTTCACCCCACAAGTTGTGACGGGTCAAGTCCGGAGCGACCCAACCCGTTTCAAACTTTCACCCCAAAAACAAACTAAGTGGGTCACTGTTCGAATTTAGACTTAGCTTCATGGGTATGTTTGACATTGTATATGCGCGTACTTGGTTGTTTATGAGGAATTCTACTGTCTCTAAGGCATGAACAGTATCTTTTTTTTTAAATTCCACCGATCTATTAATAATCATCAACAGCAGTATAAAATGTCCCAAAAGTAATAAAAATTACAAATAGGTCATTGGACCACCTAGCGACGACTACAAAAGCTGGCACGAGCTGAAGGCGTGCCATTGTCCTCGTCCCTCCATCACCGGAGCCGGGTAAAGCTTGTCATAGTAGAGGTTGTTGTAGTAGACGGACATGAAACCGTCGTGCTAAGGCCCCAAAGGACCAGCACACCAGAGCAGCAACCATCGCCGAAGATGAACAATGTAGATCGGAACAGACTGAACTCAAAACATACATACAAAAAACGATCGGATCCCAAGGAAACCGTCGGACACATGACTCCACGCGCCCTCCGCTGATGCTAGACGCACCACCAGAACGAGGATAGGGTGGGAAGGACCTTATTCAGACCTCAGGACGTAGCCGCCGCCTTAACATCATGAAGAAGACACTGAAAATAGTGTAAGAAAACACTGAAACCTTCCGCCGACGAGAGACAGTGGTCCGCCACGCCTCCAAGGCCCCAAGGCCGCCGGAGTCAAGATGGACCGGTGCCGTCACCGGCGGAGGAAAGGAACCCTAGATGGGTTTGCCGCCACCGCCTCCTGGAGAGCTCTCGTACGTACCGGTTCGGTGCCTAGTCAAATTACTACCCTCTAACATGAACAATTCTTGACAAAGAATTCATGCTGGTAATATAATCAGGGCTGCAAGAAAAGCTCCAAATCCGTGAGTCGACTCTGTTTATCAGCTTGCCTCGAGATATGCCCAAAAACAAATAAGCCGTGTATGAGTGTGTGTATACCTCAACTGGAAAATGAGTTAATTACTAGCCAATACTAGGTCACTCGATTTAGATAACAACTCAAAAAAAATTTATCTATGTTATATATTAAAAAGAAATAACATAGTTTATAAACTTATATGTGGCAGATCGGATTTATTCCGTCTACTAGTAGGTTGCACGATGCTTTGCTAGACGCGACAATTTGCGCACGTTTGTATTGAGTTCAGTTATTTATGTCTCAAAAGAAGTGTTTACAAACATCATGCCACACTTCTTCCAAAAATAGATGGTGTTTTCCCCTTTAGAGGAATATAGATGATTTCTCTACTATACTTGATGTTCAAATTTTAATTTAGCTATTAATCTGTATAACATGCAATAAGAAGTTATGACAACATAATAGTACAATTTATGTTTTAAGGATCTCGATTTTTTCCATTAATCGGATAAAATGATAGTGAAATTTAAATGGGCGCTAAATAAGGTCATGCATCATTCGGGAAACAGTTGAACAAAAAATCATCAACAATATTAACACAATCGTGCATACATGTTGTTGGTGTGAGTTTCTTTCTAGAGAAAACAAGCAATGGACTTTATTGGGATGAAGATAAATCACTGTAGTTTCTAATTCTACCATTTCTATCAAATGCATCGGTCGGTAAGCATATCAAGGCTTCCAGAGTTTCTCCACTACTGCATAGGGGCCATCTGATAACTTGAATTTAGGTATTAATTGAGTGTAAATCTGAAACACCATGACGATCATGAGCATAGACAGGACTATCATAGCTTCTTGATCAATTCTCCCATTTCTCCCTCCTTCAATGTAGAACACCTTGGTTCCATTTCCCCAATGGACGTATCCCTAGAAATATAATAGCTGAGAAAAAAAATAAAGGGTTCAAAAAATATACAAAATACTATGCTTAGTGCCAACTCAAAGGACATAAAATGTTATGTTAGAAAACAGCTTCAATAATATATACATGGACACGGTTATCGTTAAGTCATGGCTAGTGTATGCCATAAAGGTGAAGATTATACAACTTACTTGCCTTGGTCAGGTAACTTGTAAGTGTAACATGAAATATTGCCAACACTGGTCACATAAGGGCTTCACCTCCCCAAGGACATAGAACTTGAACATAAAAACAAATGCCGCCTCACCTAACGGGTGTTAGAAATATGGGGTAAATCCATTGGCCCATGTGATATTTCAAATTTTCCCTAAATCTCAAAACCCATGTGTGTGGAAGCCCATATGTGATTTGGTCCAAGTTTGTGGCAGCTCAAATGTGTCTGGTAAGAAGAGTGGGAGCTAAAATTTAGTCCTACATGAAAAGTTGAAGCAGAGTTGCACCACCTTATAAGGTGGAGTGTCTCACCACTTTGTAAGTGACAAGATAACTGTTGTGACTAGATCTCATTGCAATACCTTGGTTGGGTGTGTGCCCATCACATCATTCATCCAAAGAAGTGATCCCATTGTCAATTGATATAAATTTTCATGCTCGGGAAACCTCGATCATTAGTTGTCTAACGAGCTAGTCAACTAGAAGATATTAAGGACTTGATTTGTTTGCATACCACAAGTATATTAATGTTTTATCCTAATATAGTTATAGCATGTATAAAACTATTACGAACTAATGAGATATGTCAATAAAAGCCTCTTTATTATTTGGGTATATCTCCAATAGCAACGGAATATGTAGTCGAAATACTGCAACAGATTGATACATTTTTTGGCTCCAATAGTCACCAGCAAGAACCTGCACACTATGAATACGTACAAACTTGGCGCAGTTATCCCTATAATTTGGATAGAATCGTTAATTAACAAGAATGTCACCTATTTCTTCTTTATATTACCGCGACTGGAGGACTGGAAGGCAACGGCTATAGTTGTTATAGAAGCCTTTGACTCCGCGACTCACACCCTTAAAATAACCGACAACAGTTTATCTCTTAATCTTCATAAACACCTGTCCGGCATAGGAGCCATCTACCTTCTCCCCCCTAGCATATTCAGAAAATCAGAAGCTGACCTTGAGTCCTTGACTCTGCATACTACAGAGAATTTTGTACCAAGGATCAGCAGACAGCACCCAAAAGCAAGCAATTCCGTTCTCCTGTATTCCTCATTGCCTCATGCCCTGATCCAAATCCGAGATTGCAGCAGTTACTGCAAAGACATGTCAGTTTATTTTGCCATGTAAGACATCTTGTTATGAGCGCTCTTTTGATCTAGGAACTAAGAGGGAATATGACATAGATTTGAACTTGATTATCTGAATTCGCATACGCGGTAGCATTACAGCCCGGCTAGATATAGACTAGTTCCGAACACAAGTGCAGGCCGAAGCCACTTCCTAATCGCCGCCGCTACCTGTTGTTGACGTGGTCCTTATATTGTGGACCAACCACTTGTTGCCAACTCAACGCTAGACCCAGTCGCGTGACAGGTAGCGGGTGCTCTCCTTGCGGGCACGCCGTTCTTCCAAACAGTGCAGGCTTTAACATATTGTTGCACAGATTTAGCCATACCCTTCCAAGCAAATAACTGCTTTATTCTGTGCAGTGTCACAGGTATACCTGAATGTCCACCCATAGGGCTTGAATGAAATTCTCTAACAATTTGTTCCTGTAGAGGGGTATCAGATGGTAACCAAATGCGATCTTGTTTGCGAATGACCCCTTGCCTTGATAGAGGGTGAATTTGTTGTCAACAATAGTAGATAAGGCTAAACGCTGCAGTAATTCTCTTGCATAAGCATCTTGCTGATAAGCATCCACAATGGTTGTAATCCAAATTGGTTGACAGCTTGAGATTGCATACAGCCCAGCATAAGGGTGAGGGCGCCGAGACAAAGCGTCATCTACCTTGTTCTCTGAACCTTTCTTATACACAATACGATAATGCATGCCCATGAGTTTTGACATTACTTTGTGTTGCCAGGGGGTGTGCAGTCGCTGATCTGTTAGATGAGTCAAGCTAGCATGATCAGTCTTGATCAAGAACTCCTAATGCTGAAGGTAAGCTCTCCATTGTTCCACAGCTAATAATATGGCCATATATTCCTTCTCATAAGTGGACAAACCACGAGTTCGAGGGCCTAGTGCTTTACTAACAAAAACCAAAGGATGATCATTCTGCATTAACACGGCACCTATAACAGAGTCACTGGCATCAGTCTCCACTACGAACTGGAGATTAAAATTAGGTAAAGCCAAAACTGGAGTAGTCATTAAGGCGGACTTGAGTGTTTGAAATGCCAATTCAGTTACTGTTATCCACACAAAAGGCACATGTTTGCGCAAAATATTTGTCAAAGGTTTACTGATAGATCCATATCCACGAATAAATTTTCGATAGTAACCAGCTAGCCCCAGAAAACTGCGCAACTGCTTCACATCAGTAGGAGGCCAAGTACTGATAGCTGTTATCTTTGTCTCATCAGTAGCTACTCCTTTTTCTGAAATGACATGCCCGAGATAATTGACACTCTGCTGTGCAAATGCACATTTTGACAGCTTCACTTTCCAATCATTATCTGCTAACAACTGCAGCACTGCTTGCAGATGCACTAGATGATCAGTATATGTACTGCTGTAAATCAATATATCATCAAAGAAAACGAGTGCACATTTGCGCAATAACGGAGCCAGTGTACGATTCATTTTTGCTTGGAATGTAGCTAGGGCTCCGGTTAATCCAAACGCCATAACAGTGAACTCGAAGTGGCCATGGTGAGTGTGGAATGTTGTTTTATGCTCATCCCCTTCGGTCAATCGTATCTGATGATACCCGGCTTGCAAGTCCAACTTGGAGAACCAGCAAGTGCCATGTAACTCATCCAATAGCTCATCGATGACCGGTAGAGGGTACTTACTCTTGATCGTCAGAGCATTAAGGTGCCTGTAATCGACACAAGGCATCCATGTTTGATCTTTCTTTTTCACCATAATCAGCGGGGAAGCAAAGTTACTGGCACTAGGGCGAATCATACCCGACTTGAGCATGTCGGATATCTGACGCTCTATTTCATTCTTAAGCTCAGGAGCAAATCTATAAGGTCGAATTTGGACAGTTCTGGCACCCTCAATCAATGGAATTGAATGGGACACAACACGTCGAGGTGGTAATCCATCAGGTTCAGAGAATACTGATGAAAAGGACTGCAACAACTGTTTAATTTCATGTGGAAACTGTGGCTCGGGAACAGATGATTGCTGCAACATATGAATTTCCACGACAGTACACGCATATTCAGCTAGTATATTGCCTTACAAACAGATCCATTGACCATGGTGTTGAAACGCCAGCCAATTTTGATTCCAGTCAATAACTTGAGGACTGTGACTTGCCAACCAATCCATACCCACTATACCGTCATAATTCTGCAAGGGTAGAATCTTAAAAGAAGAATAGAATTGTTGTTCACCACAAGACCACTGACACTGAGGAATATACTTAGTGCAGTGCAGAATTCCACCACCAGCAACCTTCACCCGACATGGAGAAGATAACAATCGATGACCAGACAAATTATCAGCCAATGATGCATTCAGAAATGAGTTGTTACTGCCAGAATCCAACAGGAACACAACAGGCTTGCCTTGGACTGTACAATTCAACACAATTGATTGTTCAGGGTTAGATTCAGACTTACTGAGATCATCCAGATGCATCATATTCAACACCATATCAACAACATCATCCTCAGAGGCAGCTGCATCATCAACAGATTGCTGAAAGAAATCCACTAATTCTTGAACAACATGCAATTGGACAGTTGACTGACACTTGTGGTCACGAACCCAACGTTCTCCGCAGACGAAGCAAAGGCCTTTGGCCCTTCTGTAATTCTTCAACGCAGTCAACTTGTCCTCCGGGAGAACCTTGTTACTGTCAGGAGTTCGATGTGGAGCACGATCATCAGTAACACGTGGCATTTGGCTTGAAGCAGCAAAGGTCTTGCGATTGGTGGCAGCTATTAGGGAATTAAGCACCGTAAATCCTTCGCCCACATCTTCCTGCACCAAAGCAATGGTATACGCAGTATCTAGATCTTGAGGAAGCTGTACTGCAACTAAGATACGAACTGATGGCTTGAGCCCTTCTAGAAATCGAGTTACATAATGCAAAGGATCAGGCCTAGCTTCATATGCCGCTAATTGATCTATCAGTTCAGAAAATTGTTTGACATACTCCTCTATAGACCCAGTTTGCACTAATTTGTAGAGACGACGAATCAACGATTGGTGCTGATTACGCCCAAATCGTATCATCACCTCTTGACAAAACTCCGTCCAAGTGAATTTGCGAAGCTATGATTTAATGGAATTGAGCCAGCGTGAAGCAAGACCAGTGAATTGCATAGAAGCTAGCTTCACCTAGAGACGCGGTGATGTATCATATAATTCGAAATAATCCTCACACCTAATCTGCCAGAGTTGAGGATTGTCGCCATCGAAGTGAGGAAAATCGATCCGCGGAAGACGCCCATGCGGAGGCGAATCCCGGCCATCCTCATGAACATCGAAACTACGAGGTGCCTGAATCGGATTATAGGAACTGCGGATACCTCTTGCCGGAGGCGGGATGTAAGGGCCAGGAGCCCCCACGGCCTGCCTCCGTGTAGTCGAAGCAGAACGGCGCCCCTTTGGGCCGGTCTCCGCGTCACCCTCCGACACCTTGGATGACTCCAGTTCGTCGGAGCGGTTGGCGAGACCTATCTGCTCCTTCAGCTCATAGATGTGCTGATGGAGCGTGGACTCGACACCGTCGGCATAGACCCGCATGTTGGCGACCGCCTTGTCGATTGGAGTCCATCGCCGCGTTGACGGCCCGAACAATCAGTTCGTTGATCTCCTTCTTCTGGCGCTCATGATTCGCCTCGGCGTTGGAGGAGATGGTGTCGAAGATGGCCTGACCTTCCGCCGTCAGAGACTCCATGATTCGCTGGCGCACAAGCTGGGCGGCACGACGAGATCGAGTCTCCAGCACGAGAATACGTGGCGGTGGTGGGGAATTTTTTTTTGGAGGCTCTGAATACCAATTGTTATGGGCGCTCTTCTGATCTAGGAACTAAGAGGGAATATGACAGAGATTCGAGTTTGATTATCTGAATTCGCATACGCGGTAGCATTACAGCCCGGCTAGATACAGACTAGTTCCGAACACAAGTGCAGGTCGAAGCCACTTCCTAATCGCCGCCGCTACCTGTTGTCGACGTGGTCCTTATATTGTGGACCAACCACTTGTTGCCAACTCAACGCTTGACCCAGTCGCGTGACGGGTAGCGGGTGCTCTCCTTGCGGGCACGCCGTTCTTCTAGGGCCATCGCCTGTGGGCCCATCGTGTCAGGTACGTTGTTGACACATCTTTTTGTTTAACATGGATGAGACTTTTTCATTCGAAATGTGCACCTTCAGCAAATTATGCACGTAATTTTCTCAAGGCGCACTCCTCTCCAATCATAGTGGTCGTATTTAGGGTGAGTCCAATACTTGATTTGAAATGAAGTGGTGTCGATGCAGAAGAAATCCACAATTTCTAGAAATTCGTGATAGTTGGTACATATTCAATCTTTTATTTCTCTCTAGTTTTTTACTTAACTTTCATAACAAACAAAACTAGTATATTCTTCTCTCAGTACGAATAAAATAAGATTTTGTAGTTGCATTAACAATTAATGATCTCTTGCAAATAGACCGACTATCGATACATTGCAATAATGTGCTAAGAATGAATCAAGTCTCATGTCTTTTTTTTTTAAATCAATCAAGTCTCATGTCTTAGTACGCAGTACTAACAGGCACCTGACCGAACAATAAATAAAAAAGATTAAGAGCACCACAGGAGACAAAAGACATGAACTTACCGAGATACCACGGCTTCTGCACGATCTTGGCGGTGTATCGGTGAAGGATCCTTTGAACTGATTGTCAAGGACACCCGTCAGGCAATCCTCGTGGGAGTTTTCCCGACGGTTAGGCTTTTATCTATTCACTAGGACCGTGTTCGGTAGTCCTCTAACTTCCCGGAACTCTGTCGATCCAACCTCTAGGTGCCACTCCAGCGTCTCTGGCATTGTAGGGATGTAAACGGATCGGATCAGATCGGATATTGCTATCACCATATCCTTTATCATATTTTTTTGACGGATTCGGATCGGAGCGGATAATAGCCGGATGCAGATTCGAATACGGATTATATCGGATTGCGGATATGGAGCGGATTCGAAACGGATTCAGATCAGAAGAGGATAATCAAACAAATACACGTAGAAAAATTAAATTTATTTAGTTTATGCAAAAGAAATGACAAGAAAGTGTGCAACACTAGATAATAGCAGTATAAAAGTGCAAGTTTTGTAATAACATAGTATAACATGCATACGTAGCATACAAAGCTAGCCGATACACTAACTAGATTGTCTAGATATTGGGGTTGCGTTAAATTTATCGGATTATCCTATTTGAGTACCTCGGATAATCCACATAATATGTCGGATTATCCTTATCCGTCGGATATCATCAATACCATATCTGCTACCATATCCGTCGGATATCCGCCCGACAGATATCCGCATCCGCATCCATATTCGCTGGATATCTAAAAATGTATACCATATCCTAAAAAACGGACACGGATGCGGATTCAGAGCGGAAATTATCCGTGCCATTTACATTCTATGGCAGAGCAGAAAACGTTCGGCATCGCTCCACCGTTCGGCTGGGCCGAAATCCCGTTTTTGCTGGGCTAACATTCTTCTGGACGCGTTCGATTGTGGTAAAACTGAGCCCACCAGGTGCATCCCAACCTTTTTTTTAATAGTTTTTTCCTGGTAGTCTTCGGGTCTCCCCCAAATCCTCAATCCTCAGCGAGGCAGCACCCCACCCCATCGATTCCCCTCACCCACAATTCCTCCCCGTTAACCGCCCTCACCGCGGCGTCCTTAACCTCCCTCCTCCGGCCAAGAAACGTATGCTTCGGCAACGCGGCATGCCGGGAACGGCCTCTCCCAGAACGACATCATGATCTAGTTTGGGATGGTGAGTAAAGCTCGGACCAATCGATTGATTCGCTGTGAGAGGAAGAAACGGGGCGCAATGGGAATGGAAGGAGCATCCTGGAGGAGGGGAGCGACAGGCAGACATGTTGTGCTTCCGCCGGTGATCTCGGTGCACGCACGTGTACTGAGATTACCTTGAGTGGATGTTGGTCCGAGCACAGCTCGAGGCCGGGGTCGAGGCCGAATCCAAGGCCGATCTAGCTTCACGGAGTCATGGTATTCGGCACCGTTCCATGGTGAAGTTTCGGGAAGCTGGAAGCCAGAGGATTAGCAATTCTCCTGTTAACATTTAAAAAGAAAGCTAGAAAGCTAGAAAGCAGAAATGGAACAGCGAGTCAACTGTCAGGGGGGCTTCATTACGGTACCTCCAAATAAAAACATTTTAAACATAATGTACTCATATTTGTTCGGTGAATGTCCAAATAAGTGTTCCCGATACCTGTAGTATGCTTCTTTTGCAAAAATTCAACCGATATCCATAGCAATATAATTACAAATATGTTTCACCTAGGGACGACTACATACACTAACGCGAGCCGAAAGCGTGTCGTCGTCCTAACCCCTCCATCACTGGAGCCGAGCAAATATTATCGTAGTAGAGCTTCTTATAGTAGAATGATAGGAGGCCGTCGTGCTAAGACCTAAAAGGCCAGCACATAAGAGCAACAACCATTGCCGAAGATGAGAACCATAGATCATAAGAGATTGATCTCAAATCACATCAATAAATACAAAAGTTGACCAGATTTCAAAAGATCCAGCGGACAAACAACTTCACGCACCCTTCGTTGGCACTATAAGCACCACCAGAGCTAGGATATGGCGAGAAGAAACTGAAAAATAACCAAAACAAAAGATGGAAACCCTGCCCGCCGATGAGAGCGCGTGGTCCGCCGCACCTCCAAGGCTACCGGGGGTGGGCGGACCAGCGACGTCACCCCACTAATTAGCCGTACACGTCCCTATTTTGTCCATTTCCATTTCTCTTCATATTTGACATACTTGATGATATAAATATATCTCAAGATAATTTTTAGCACACAAATTAATTAGAAAACAATTCAAACATTCAAAAACATAGTTCACACAACAATTTAAATTTAAATTCTAATGCACATGTTTTTTCTTTGCATGGTAATGCGCAAAGGACCACCAGTCAAGAAAGAAAATTACAATCTAGACAAAAGAAACATATGAGCTTGACGCCAACGCCCATCATCTGCCTCTGGCACCACCACAGTAGCCACCAAAGGAAAAAAAAAATGACGGATCACCTCCTCACCCGAGCTCGATGCGGCTCCATCGCTAATATGCAGTTTTTCGAACCTCCAAGGTGAAACCATTGTCGTTGAACGAATCAGACCGAGGCAGCACACCGGACACGCCATCGAACTCCAGATCTAGCACCCCCGCACGACTAAGACGTTGGAGGAGGACACTACACCTGCAACCCATGAACCACGGATCCAGCACACGATCCACCATCTTCCAGATGTCGTCGATGCAGACCACAATCTGTATCCACTCCTTGACTGCCTCCTAGATTCCACGTCGACACTGGAGCAAACACCGCCGCAGCGGTGGAGCCTAAGGACACACATCCACCACAAGGAGGATTCGATTGGTGATTTCCAAAGTGTGCTCAAGAATGCTCCTTTTTGAGATGACCCATTGTGCCCCAGCCAGTAGCCTAGAAAGTATCCCGCCCCCGTCATGCCATCCTTACTTGAATAGTGGTCTCCAGATCCATTAGGAAAGGATCCCCATCATCGCCCCCGAAGCCAAGACGATGAACATAAAAACGCATCTACTTTGGCCTAAAACCATCATTTAATGAATCAGACAAACGCACATGTTCTCAACTGTGTCATTCTTGGAGTTGTTCATAATCATGGTGATCACAAGCAAGTTGATGCATCAAGAAAATCTTTGAACACGGTTGGTGTATGATTTGTCTGGACTAGATGACCCATGAAGTCCCACTCAAGATCACGTACACACCGTGCCAGCATACGTGAGCCTTGAAAATCAACTAATACTTGACAACAGGATCAGACCTTATGTACAATACGGAGGGGTTTTGCAAACGAGATTAACTAGTGATACTAGCATTTCAGGATACCTCTGCTGACGTAGAACCAAGAAAATTTCCATTTAAGAACTTCATATTCAGCCTGGACAGCATAAATCGGAGATAAACAACAATATGTAAGCGAGTATTCCTCAGAACAGGAGATGATGGCAAAACATGCCCTCTAACAGCCTTGCTGTCCTATTAATAATTATTTTGTCAAGCCTCAAGCTTTCCGGGGCAAAAAAGACCTACTTTCCCTGCTTAATGAGTTCCTCTCATCAAAATGATGACACAATAATCATCTGCTACAAGAATAAAACATTTGGGGTACTAAACTCAGGTAATTGATACAAGTCCCATCCACCAATATGACACCAAGGAATACATTTGTCATCGTCGTATCAGAACACATCAAGCAACGGCTTTGACTTCCTCTGCCGCAGGAACTGGCGCAACACCACCAGTGGTTGGGCTGGGAAAAATATGGATTACCGATTGTTAGTCCATCAGAAGCTGTTAACCAATATTGTGATGAATCAGTATAGAGGATGAGGTACTTACAGCCCAACCATGACCTTAAATGCATCGTAAATACCCCACTGAGCACCTGTAAGAGTACCAATCATGACAATACGTAGAGGCAGTCCTCTAGTGAAAAGGCCCAGAACACCGATCTGCTTGACAGCCTGCAAAGATTAAATAAAAAATGAAGTCATAGAATAATCCGGTGATAATAAGAGGATAGAAACTCTCAAGATGAAGCGTGAACATGCTTACATCACCCATGGTAGCACCCTTGGCATTGTTGAGGAAAGAGACCAGATTGTCAGCAGGGTGAGAAACAATGGCACAGAACACACCAGCAATGTAGCCACCAGCAAAGCTGATACCCAACTGGAAAGGCTTGCTGCACTCTGACTTTGGAACAGGAACAGCATGCTTGTAGATAAGTTCGACAATCGTCTCAAACGAAGCAAACTTCATCATGGTATCTGAAATTAGTATGGAACCATTCAATGAATGAGCGAACCATAACATGCACTGCAAACAATTACAGAAGATCAAAGCATCTAATACAACCACCATGTTGAGTCACTGCTTACACATGCCAGGCACATTATATGTTCAGCCACCTAAAGTTACTTCAAATACTATCTAGATAGCATGGCACCTACATCTGCCAACTGGCGATCTACATCTCTTAACATTGGTATATGCATAAGCTAGAAAACGGTCAAGATAACAGAACTTCCAGACTTTCACCGAACCTCGTAAAAGTAACAGCCAAACAAAATCATCAAGTGACTGAGAGGGCAATACAAAACCTTCATGATAAAAAAAAAAGGAGGGGTGTACGGAATTGAGAGAAGGTGATGCAAATTTTCTTTCTTACAAGTGTTGTTCACAAGCAGGAAAAAACAAATGTTCTAACATAGAATAGCTGTTCTAGATGTTCTGCAATAACCTATTGCAATAGATAAAAGTTGTCAAATTCAAAACATATTAGACTTGATACAGGCTTAAAGGGCACATCAAAGGTCATGACTGACAGTGACAAACATTATCCTTAATTTTGTGAGGAATGTAAAGTTTGGAGTTGGAGCAAAACAAACTTCCATCTTGACCGTTGATTAATCACCAGATCTTTCTTAAAAAAACAATGCAGTGAATAATAAGGGTAAAACAGAGATGGAAAGGGTAAATCAAAATAGAATAATACATTCATTGTTGGGCATTAATGTGATAAAAAGTTCACTCTGAGCAGTAAGGCCATTTGAGAAGAGAATGTAACAAGCCATAACAAATAACTATCACAGCAATACTAAAAGAACCAGAGCTTATGACACAGGCCACAGTTGTGCAACAATTGTAGGACTGCGAATCAATACTGCGAGAATATAATGTAACAGAAAGTTAAGAGGAGCACTTACAAGGAATCTGGCGACCCCAGAGAGGAACAAGGCCCTTGTAAAGCCTGCCATGATTAACCAGTAGAAGTTTTTAGGGAACAGCACCAGGAAACGAGTGGCAAATCATGAGGCTTTTAAGACAATTGGTAGATTTACTTACCCAGCAACACCCTCAGCTTTGACGAACTTGGGGAGCCCATCACTCAACCCACGAGCAAATCCAGGTTGTGTCTGCACACGAACCTTCACGGCTTCCATGGGGCAGAGAGCAACATCAGCAATCAGCTCAGCAGAAGCTGACCCTGCAAGGTAAATCAGGGTCTTGTACTTGATGGCATTCTCAGGGCCAGCCATATCAGAGTAGGTCTTCTTGAAGAACTCATAGAAACCAAACTTGCAGGCCCCCTGAGCACTGTAACCAAGCAAGGTAGGAACCCATCCCCTGAAGAATCCCCGAGCTCCTTGCTCCTTTAACAGGACACCGAAGCCAGATGAGATGCTCTTGTATTTCTCTGGGTTTATCTGAAACAATTTGTAGAAATGTGTTATGTCCAAAATACAGCAAACCTAGGATCAACTGCAACTTAACATGTAATTGTTATGAATCCTAACCAACTCAAACAGTGCAGCACAAATCATAGGTAGATAAATGTACAATGTTAATGGGAACAAAGAAATCATAAGGAGCAAATCAACCATATTCACCAGAAGATGCATAAGCACAGTATACTGAATTGTTAAACCTCAATCTGATGTGACCAAAATGGCCAGACACAAAATAAACAATGGCCCACAGTTCACAGTGGGATTGAACTTTAATGACTGGACAGTTCCACGGATAAAGGGACAATGGTGTACAATGGGGGGGGGGGGGGGGGGGGGGGATTTTCCGTCCAAAATAATCACTGTGAACTCACTTTAGGAACAAAGAGCATGATGTACATACAGAACTGATCATAGGTTTAGCCACACCAACTTCACGCTTATAGACTTGAAATTAAATTACTGGTGTACTAAAAAAGAGCTAGCAGACCATGGTTCTGCTTCAGACCAGATTTAATATAGACCCAAGTAGAAGGCAGAGAATTGTACACTCATCACAGATAAAACTTGTACAGACAACCAGACAACTCGGATGGGAAGGACAAATCAATCGACTCTAAGTGACTGGAAGAATAACATGGCGCTCGTCAAACAAACTAGCAAAAGCACAAAAGTGCGCGTGGCAGAATTGCAATTCACTGAGTGCTAGCATGTACTAGTTGGCCAACTCCTAGCCGACCAAAACAAAGAGCAGCAGGCACATCTGGACCGACAAAATTCATACCGGGAAACAAGACAACATAATAATCCTTAGCCAGCACAAAAGCTACATGCGCGGAGAAACGGAAACAGGCTAGATTTACCCGTCCATACAGATCAAGCAAGGCCTAGATAAAAGCGGAGATCGTAATCCGCATATTCCCCGCATCGTGCCGTCGGTACACGGCCAGATCTAGGCGAAAAACCTTGCGAGGTAGAGTCCCGGACGCAAGGAGGGTATAGATCTAGAGGCTCACCTGCATGTTGCACTTGACAAGGTCGAGGGGGGTGACGGCCATGTGGGTGAGCCCGCAGCTGGCGATCCCTCCGGCGGTACAGGCGGCGTAGAAGGCCGGTGAGTACATCTCGATCTTCTCGCTGGGGGAGCGGATCGAGAAGGGCTTGCCGCCGCCAACGCCGCCGCCAAGGCCGAAGGCAGGAGGAGCCGGGGCCGCGGCTGGGGCCTGGTAGGACGAGGAGGCGAGGCGGGAGGCGGCGGCGGAGAAGGGGGAGGCGGAGTAGAGGAAGCTCGGGAGGAGCGACTCGCGGGAGAGGTCGGAGAGCGCCATCGCCGCCGGGCCGGGAGATCCGGGTGGGGATTCGCGGGCGGTGGCGGTGCTTTCCGAGAGCTCGCGCTGGCGTTCGCGTGGGATTCGACGAGGAAAGAGGAGGGGGGTAGTGGCGAGATGTGGGGGAATATATCAAGGGAGGCGCGTCGCGGTCTCGATTTGTTAATTATTAGGGTATGCCCGTGTCCGCCGTGGGTTGGGCTTGGGCGTGGGCTGGCTGCGCGTGGGCCGGATTCGGTGCGGGGCCCGGTGTCAGGGTCCGTTCGTGGTTGTGGTTGGTGCTGGGAGTTCGGAGCGTGATTGGTGCGCGTGTTTCAGATGGAGCTGGAAAACGAAAAACTGTGCGGAATTCGATTCGTAGCCAGCCAGAGCGACGACTGCTTTCCTTTTTTTTTGCGTCGTAAATGCGGACCTTTTTTTGTAAAGCAAATTTGAATTTGGACTTTGCCAACGACGTTATGACTCGACTCGTGACGGAATATGCAGGTGGATATTCTATTTCCTAGTATTTCCCAACGGGCAACCGGCGCGGCCCTGTTCCGCCTGCCAGCCCAAGTGCTCGAGCTCGACGGGTCTGAAACTCTGAATCCTTCTACGCCGCCGGATGGACCCAGTGCGTCGTTCGTAGGCCAGGTCCGACCGTCCACGCCGAATCTGTTCTTCTGTGACGGTGCAGTGCACCACACTGTTTGTTGTTGTTGTTATATTTATATTTATAGCAGAAAAACAGAAGTCAAATGAAAGCAACTTCCAGAAGAAGCTAGTATTGCTCTTCGGCGAGCATGTTAACATGGCTGTTGGGACAGTTCGTTGCTGACCCCGGAGACGATGCTACCTCAAGCTGAGGCCAAGGGCTGCTTGAGAAAGCGCAGAGCCAAACGGTTCTTCGACCGGCTCAAGAAGTGAATTTCCTGGCAAATATTATCTTGTGCACATAGCTGACAAACATTGTAGGAGTTGCATATAAAATTGCACACGTTGGTTTCCGTTTTTCTTTTTCATGGCCATAGGTCAACTCGTTTATGAACAAGAAAAAAACTCGTTTTAGCAGAGATATGAAAAGGGGATTGACCAGCATTTGGCGATCATTTTATTATCGACCTCATGTTATTTAGAGCCATATAGGACAGGATTGTGCGTCCTACGAGGATGTCAGCGTCCCAGCCTCGGGCTCGTACGGCTGACACATGTCCACTTTTTCTTCAAAAGTCCACTTTTGCTTCTATGTAGCAAAAACATTCCCCGCTTTTGCTGCGTGTTGCAAAAAAGATGCGTGCGAAAAATATAGGAGAAAGACCGACTTCGTCGGAGATCTCCGTGAGATCTCGCCGGAATCCTCGTAGCAAAAAAAGATACGCTAATGTAGCAAAATCATATGACGACTGTAGCAAAAAAAAAACCACCGGAGACATCGACGGAGATCTCGTCGGAGATCACGTAGCAAAATAGTTCTTCTAATGATGCAAATTCACAAAAGCGTATAGAGCAAAAACATTGTACTATTGAGTGAATCTGATTTCGCCGAAGACTTCGTCGGAAACCTCGTTGGATACGTTGAAGCAAAAATGTTGCCCTATTGTAGCAAAACCGAGTTTGTCGGAGATTCTCACTGAAGAACTCATAGCAAAAACTTTATACTCTTATAGCAGAACCACAGAAGGAATGTAGCAAAAAGATGTACGGTGGTAGCATTGTAGCAAACAAATTCCGACGAGGTCCTCCGACGAGACTCTTATGTTACAAAATTGCAGAACAAGTGTAGCAAATAAATTCTTCGTATGATGCAAAATCACATAACATTTCTAGCACTAAAATTCTTACTAAAATGCAAAATCAAAAAAATGGTTGTAGGCACAAAAAATTTCTTCTATGATGCAAATCCGGGAACTGGTGGTAGCAACGCCGGTACCCGCTTGTAGCACCCAACTCTGGTGGGCAGCACCGGCCACCTCCACCATGCTCCACTAC
The DNA here is from genome assembly GCA_910589775.1 of Avena eriantha. Lineage (NCBI taxonomy): Eukaryota > Viridiplantae > Streptophyta > Magnoliopsida > Poales > Poaceae > Avena > Avena eriantha. The sequence goes on from OU342745.1 coordinate 392,854,205, forward strand.
CTTGGTGTGACCACGGCGGCCTATGGCATCAACGCCTGCCGGTGGTAGCACCTCCAGCCACTGCTCGCAGCAGCGCCCCCGTGCTCATAGCAACGCCGCCACCTATTACCAGTAGCATCGCCGTCCTACCTTCACAACACCTGTGTAGGTCCAACGATAGCGAAGTACGAGGCATCACATAGGAGGTCTGAGTCGGTGGCATCGCAAGACATCTAAGCCAGCGTGGAGGATCTCTAGTTCGGGTCAATGCCCTCGGGGCGCAGTGCGGCACGGTGGAGGTCAGATCGGCAGCGGGCCCCCAGGGCATAGGGCGGCGTAGTGGAGGTCGAAGACCCAGGGGCGACCCTAGGGCGCGGGCGCGGCTGGTCGATGGTGGGGATGCCACGTTGGCCGACGATGGGAGGAGGCTCTATGGTCGTCGGCGTGAGAAGATGCTCCCGTCGGCAACTAGGAGAAAGGAGGCAGTTGCGGCAGGGAGGTGGGTAGGACACTGTCGTAGTCCATGTCTGTTTGGGGAAAGAATTTCTAAAGAGAGAGAAGGAAGAAACTCGTGTGGAGAAGAGACACCGACGGGAGGATAAGGCAAGTAGTGGGCCTCACGGTTTGTCTCACGCGAGACACGCGTCACACGCGTGGAGCGGAGGACCCGGAGGTTTCTAGCCTCCGGCGAAAAGGGAGCATTTTCATATTTATTTTTCCTCTCTAGTTAAGAACATCGTGTGTTTTTTAGGTAAAGGATTAAACGAACTGGTACATACGAGGTGCTCTCCAAGAGGCGGCGGAAAACCCATCTAGGGTTCATTTCCTCCATCGGCGACACCACCGGTTCGTCCCATCTCCGGTGGCCTTAGGGCCTTGGAGGCATGGCGGAACATGGCCCCTCGTCGGCGGGAGGTTTCAGTGTTTTGTTTAGACAATTTTTAGTGTCTTCAGGATGTTGAGGCGGCGGCTATGTCCTAAGGTCAGAATAAGGTCCTTCTCGCCTTATCCTCGCTCTGGTGGTGCGTCTAGCATCAGTGGGGCGCGTGCAGTCATGTGTCCAACGAATTCCGTGGGATCCAGTCATTTTTCATATTCATGAGTGTGTTTTGAGGTCAGTCTCTTTAGATCTACGTTGTTTATCTTTGGCGATGGTTGCTGCGTTGGTGCGCTGGTCCTTTGGGGCCTTAGCATGACGACTTCCCGTCCGTCTACTACAACAAGCTCTACTACAACAAGTTTTGCCCGGCTCCGTTGATGGAGGGGCGAGGATGGCGGCGTGCCTTCGGCTCGTGCCAGTGTTTGTAGTCATCGCTAGGTGGTCCAGTGACCTATTTGCAATTTATATTACTTTTGGGACTCTTTGTACTGTTGTTGATAATTATTAATAGATCAGTGGAATTTTTCAAGAAAAATGAACATTGTGTTTTCAACTACCGAACTGTACCCTCAAGAGTCAGGAGAATATGAATGCGAAGGCGGCGTAAAACTCATCTAGGGTTCTGTAGTCCTGCCGATGATGCTGCGGGTTTGCTCCACTTCTCGTGGCCTCAGGGGTGTGGCGGACCACAGTCCCTCACCAGCGGAAGGTTTCTCGTTCTTTGTTTAGGTCGTTTCTCAGTGTTTTTCTCGGGATGTTGAGGCGGTGGCTACATCTTGAAGTCGGAATAAGATCCTCCCCACCCTATCCTCGCTCCAATGGTTCATCTAGCGTCAGCGAAGGGCACGTGGAGTCTTGTGTCCAACGGATCTCCAGGAATCTAGTCTATTTTCGTGTTCGTTGGTGTGATTTAAGGTCGTCTCTTCTGATTTATGTTTGTCATCATTGGTGATGGTTGTTGCTCTAATGCGCTGGTCCTTTGGGGTCTTATTACGACGACTTTCTGTATATCTACTACAACAAGCTCTACTATGACAAGCTTTGCCCGGTTCCGGTGATGGGACGGCGAGGACGGCGGCGCACCTTCGGCTCGAGCTAGAGTGTTTGTAGTCGTCGCTAGGTGGTCTGTGGACCTATTTGTAATTTTTATTACTTTTAGGTTTCTTTGTACTATTGTTGATGATTATTAATAAATCGGTGGAATTTCGCAAGAAAAAATAATATCGTGTTTAGTTTTGTCTGTCGCGGTGGCATGCCAACCCTGAACTATGATTCATATCAATGGTTAGGTTCTCAGTTAAGCTGAGTTGGGGTTTATCTGAACCATTTGCTTCCACAAGGGGACTATGGCAAGGAAATCCAATTTCATCGTATTTATTGTATGGAAGGATTCTCCTCTTCTAAAAGAAGCATAGAGGGAGAAGGAGCTACAGGGTGTGAGGTTTGGTGCGGATGATCCACATATCACTCACCTCCTCTTTGCCGATGATAGTGTTATGTTCCTAGAAGCCACATAGAGAATTTTGTTGACCTTGCATAGGATTCTCCAGGACTATGAAGCTAGTTCGGGCCAGAAAATAAACCTCCATAAATCATCAATTTTCTTCGTCCCAGGCTACAACAATATTTTGAAACCGAACTTGAAGTAAGTTATGGAAATTAATTGTGAAGCTTTATCCGAACTATCTGGGACTACCCACCATTGTAGGAAGATCAAAATAGGGTTCCTTCAAGTACTTGACTGAACAATCATGGAGAAAGGTCAAAGGCTGGAAGGGGCAGGGGATGTCTCTGTTCTACAGGCTATTTCTACTTATGCTATGGGTTGTTTTTAGTTGACGAAGAATCAATGCAAGCAGCTCAGTGGAGTGTCATCGAATTTTTTGTGGGACACAAAGATGGACAGAAGACGGTTCATTGGATTGGTTGGGACCGCATGTGTAAGAGAAATAGTGTGGTGGTATGGGTTTTCGCAACTAAAAATGTTTCAATCAAGCTTTCTTGGCTAAACAGGGGTAGAGAATGTTGACGCAGTCTCACCTCTCCTTGTGCTAGGGTTCTAAAGGCTAGGTACTTAAAAATTAAGATTTCTTGAGTGTTAGCTGCTGATACGTTGCTAACGTATCTATAATTCTTGATGTTCCATGCTTGATTTTATCTACTTTCTTATATTTTGTCCACACTTTGGAGTATTTTTATACACTTTCTGGGACTAACCTATTAACAAGATGCCACGGTGCCAGCTGCCTGTTTTCTGTTATTTTTGGTTTCAGGAAAGCCAGAAAATGAATATTCTCGGAATTGGACGGGACAAAAGCCAAAGTTAATATTTCACCGAGGGGGACACGGAGCCGGAAGACGAGACGGGGAGGGGCCAAAGGCCAGCCACACCACCTGGCCACGCGGCCAGGCTTGGCCTGCGCCAGGGGTGGTGTGGCCGCCTAGGGCACCCCCTCGACCTCCCCTTTTGCCTATAAGAAGCCTCCGATACAGAAACCCTAAGTACCGGATCAAAATTCCATGAAAGAGTCTATAGCCGCCGTCATCTCTGATACATTGCAAAGGTATCTATAATTTTTGATGTTCCATGCTTGGTTTTATCCATTTTCTTGTGTTTTATCCACACTTTGGAGTACTTTTCATATGATTTCTTGGACTAACCTATTAACAAGAGTCATAGTGCCAGCTGCATGTTTTCTGCTATTTTTGGTTCCAGAAAAGTCAGAAAATGAATATTCTCGGAATTGGACGGGACAAAAGCCAAAGTGCCTATTTTTCCGGAAGTCATCAGATGCCAGAATACGAGACGGAGAAGAGCTGGGGGCCGGCCACACCACCTGGCCACGCGGCCCGGCCTGGCCCGTGCTAGGGGTGGTCTTGCCGACCCCAGCACCCCCTCGTCCTCTCCTTCCACCTATATATTGCCCTCGGGACGAAAACCCTAAGTACCCGATCAAAAATCCATGAAAGAGTCTGTAGCCGCCGTCATCTCCATCCCTAGATCGGGAGGGATCTGAAGCTCTTCCCGGCACCCTGCCGGAGAGGGGAATTCACCCTGGAGGCCTTCTTCATCATCATGCAAGCCTCTAGTGTGATGCGTGAGTAGTTCATCTCTGGACTATGGGTCCATGTAGTAGCTGGATGGCTGGTTCTCCTCCTTTGTGCTTTCATGTCTAGATCTTGTGAGCTCCGTTTATGATCAAGATCATCTAATTGTAATTCTACATGTTGTGTTTGCGGGGATCCGATGGATATTGAGATGCTATTTCAGATTGATTATTGATTCTATCATGTCTTTGTTATTTGTGATCTTGCATGCTTTCCGTTGTTAGTAGCTATCTTGGCCAAGTAGATGCTAGCAACTCCAAGAGTTAGTATTTATGCTCGATAGTGGGTTCATGCCTCTGGTAATCTGGGGAAGTGACAGAAATCTCTAAGGTATTAGATGTGCTACTGCTACTAGGGAGAAAACAACAATCCTTTGTTCATAGAACAATCGTATTGTTTACATTACACGCAATTCGTAAAGCAATAATCTGTCGCTTGCAACTTAATACTGGAGGGGGTTCGGATGATAACCTGAAGGTGGATTATTAGTCATAGATGCAGTTGGATGGCGGTCTATGTATAATGTTGTAATGCCCAGTCAAGTTCCAAAGGAGTCAAGATGATTAGTATATGCATGTATTTCTTTCTCGGTGTTTGTCAATTGCCCCGCTGTAATTTGTTCACCCAACATGTTATCTATCTTAAGGAGAGCCACCTCTAGTGAACTATGGACCCCGGTCCTTTCTTTTACATTCAATCTACAAATTGTTTAATGCTTTGTGTTTATTTTCTGCAAACTATTACTTCCTTCCATTCGATACGTTTAATTCTTTGTTTTCAGCAAAACCGGTGAGATTGACAACCTCATCGCAAGTTGGGGGCAAAGTTCTATGGTTGTGTTGTGCAGGTCTCCACGTTGTTGCTGGCACCGGTAGTGCGCCCTGCCAACTTTCAGCTAGCTACACCTTTGGGGTGTTTCCTTGCTCCTACTGGATTGATAACCTTGGTTTCTTACTGCGGGAAAACTTGCTGCTGTGCTCATCATACCTTCCTCTCGGGGTTCCCAACGAGCTCGATATATTTGGGCCATCAATAACTTTTTCTGGCGCCGTTGCCGGGGAGTCAAGGACATCTTCACAAGGGGAGTCCCTCATAACCAATCTCTTTACTTTGTTTTTTTTGCTTAGTTTCTTTTTGTTTTGTTTGCTTGTTTTGTTATCAAAAACACAAAAAAATTAGTTTTACTAGTTTGCTTTCTTATTCGAAAACACACAAAAATTAGTTTCTATCCTAAGTTGCCTTTATGTCTAGCCTTGCCCCAATCACTATGTCACCCGAGGAAATGATTTTCACTTTTAAATAAGGAATTGAGGAAAGCTTCAAGGAAGCTTGGTCTAGAATCTCTGATCTACATGACAAAACGGAGCCTAAAATGACTCAAAGCTTGTTCCTTAGCAGTTTTTACCTTGGAATTGCTCTTTTCTATAGATATGCTTTAGATGCTGTTGTGGGAGGAGATTTCCTCTAATGTAATGAGTATGATGCTATTAATGCTATAAAGAAATTGATCCTCACTTACAACTTGCCTAGCCAAACTGATATTTCTTTCGCAAGAATATTTGCTAGATTGAACACTCTTGAGACTAGCACTACTAGCTTAAAAGATTGCTAAATACGCTTAGAGAGCATCATAACTATGTTCCAATAAATCCTGAACCATCAAAGTGGCTCCCCACAGTAAAGATTGATATAAATACTGAAACTTTTCAAGCTCGCTGTGATATCATGTCTGAATTTTGTCTTATGTCCAAAGGTATTTATGAATCTTTGAATCTTTGGGGGCTTACTGAAGGAGGAAAAGAAATATCTCTTGCTAATAATGCTACCATATTACCTATTGGAATAGGTGAAGGAGTGTTTACAAAGATCCTTGGGAAAATGATTTCTACTGATTATCTTGTTATTGAATGTGCAGGAAAAGGACAAATTATACTTGGAAGGTCCCTATTAGAACTCCTTGGAGCAATAATAGATGTGGGAAAGGGCACCATGCACCTTTATTCTCCGCCAAACAATCATATTTTCCCCAAGGTTAAGAATAAAAGTAAGAGAGGTAAGGGCAAGAAATTTGGTCTTAATGCTTCTTCATTTGAGAACACTTGATTCTTTCTTGCTTTTTATGCCTAACTTAAAGGCGTTAAAGAAAAGTACTTATTGGGAGATAACCCAAAAGTTTTAGATGAGTCTTGGAAGTTATTACTTCGGTAATAACCGCTCCTTATCCTTTTATTTGCTTTTTGTGCCAAGAGTAACCTCTAATGAGAGAGAAGTAATGATTGGGAAAGTTGCTGTCCCGAAACAGATTTCTGTGCTTCACCGTAAACATTCGTGTAAAATCTCTAAACACCTTTTTGAGGCGTGCATTTTTGTGCTTCTGCCCCAGGTTGTTATCTAAGTTTCGTTAGTTCAACACTTTTTGATTTGAGCAACATAAGGTCTTCTAAAAAATTCGTCTTTACCTTCTGGTCTGTTTTGACAGATTTCTGCCATTTTCTGCATTTGCTTCTTGTTGGTTCCTTTTTGAGTTGTTTTGGAGAATTGAGATTTTTGAGGGAAGTGCTTCAATAGCTAGTGTTCTAATGGAAGTTTATTGGTGTTGGAACTTGTAACATCCCAAAACTTCAATCCAAGTTTAAGATCAAATCAATCAAAAATGGGGTTAACAAAAACTTTTCCAAATTTAATATGAAAGCATCCATATATGTGTGCATTTAAAATAGGAGTTGTTTGAATTGCCATGATTGAGTGATCCAATGCTTGTAAAATGTTTCTTAGGTGATTTAAACATCATCTACATCTTTCCCAAACTTTGCCTAAAGAAAATCAATCCAAAAAAATTAAAAAGGAGGAATGGTCATTTTGGCAAATTTAACTCTCATGCCTACTTTGGCTAGTCCTAGTACTCAAAACCTAACAGAAACAATTCTTGATCTTTGCACCCCTTGCTAGTACACATAATGTGGTACCACGGCCCACCTTTTTATCTGCTAAAAACATTCTATAAACTATTTTAAATGATAGTTTAAAATTGAATCTATTGCATATGCATAGATCACCCCTATTTCAAAAACCATCGTTTTGAGCTCCATTTTCAAAACCCTTGCAACCAGAGACTACCTAGCACTAGTGGAGAACACTCAAAATTCAAAAAGAATTTTCATGCAGCCATTTCATCAAACACATGGCAGACATGATTTACACCCTAATTCTAGCTCACTGTTTGGAACAGGGTTTTGCACCCAATTCTCCTCCAAACCCTCCCTCTGTCCCCAAATGATCTAACCAGGCCAATTAAACCCCAACCCCTACCCCCTAGTGGCAAGGCTAAGCCATGCCGAGCACCAACTCGCCGGCCAACCTTGCCCTCACCCCAGCAGACCACCTCCCCCTCTCTCTCCATGTCTAGGAGGTAGCCAGCACCTCACCGCCGCCCACTGTCCCCTGCCCGAGCCAAGCCCCACAGTGGACCACCAAGGAGAGCCCACGCCCAGTGCCACCGCACCATGCCGAGCGCACGCCAGAGCGCCGCACCCGGCACGCGTGCACAAGCCGCCGCTCGACCGCAGCCCGCGCCTACCGCTCCGCCACGACACAGGGAACACGACGGACACGCCCGTTCGTCGCCCAACGCACCACAGCCACCGCTCACCGTGGACACCGCCGCTTCTGCCGTGCAGAGCGCCACCTCGCCCCGACCGCGTGCCACCGCCCCTACGGCCACATTTAAGTTCTAGAGCATCGCCAGGGAACCGCCCATCGATCGCCACCCCCAGCCATGCCTCTACCTCACCGTAGCCATGTCGCCACCGTCGACCGCCCATCCCGCTCGGTCTCACCGTCGAGCCTATAAAGGAGCCCTCCCCAGCCTCTCTTCTCCATACCATTCCACTCCCCTCACCTCTCTGAACCTCACCCACCTCTAGCCGAAGCAAGGCGAGCTCTGCCTCGCCGGGATTGGAGCCGGAGCAGCCGTGGCAGGAGGAGAAGGGCGCCGTTGATTGCGACCGCCCCAAGCCCACCGCGACCACGCCTTACCTTGACGTCGTCTTCCACGTCGTTTTCCCGCCTCGCCGACCCCATTGGAGCCCTGGTACGCCCCAGCAGACCCCCACCGAGCCGCTAGGGTTCGAGCTCGCCGGCGACCTGTTCGTCGTCGACGACGACCCTCAGCCGTAGATTCCTATTCTAATCGCACGGCCCACAGCGCGCGTACCGTTTCGCGTTTTAAGTGCCACTGACCCGCGGGACCCCCTGTCAGCTGAGCCCCGCGCCGCGGAGCGCCACTGGGCCGGCCCATTCCTTTTCCCGCGCTAGCCCACCTATTCAAATCTGGATTTTTTCTTTTTAGTTGAATCTAGTTTCTGTCCAGTATTTCAAAAATCCATTCTGTGAGTTTTACCAATCCAAATAACATGAAACCAATTTTGTCTGAAAGGTATTAAGATGATCTATCCAAGCCCGTTGGATTTAATTCAATTAGAGTTATAGATCTCTCCTAATAAAAATAAGAAGACAGAAGCTTTTGCAACTTGCAACATTTTTATAAAATCAACCAAGTTAGCTTTTGAGTTGATTCCAACTCTCAAAAATCACATTTTACCATATCTATCCAAATATGTAATAATATTAAGGTTTACCTGTAGTGACTTTGGACTAGTACCAAAATAATGCTATATAGGCATTTCTAGTCACTTTAAATCATTAAATAATGGACTTGAACCAAAGTAATGTTGATCCAACCTTTAAATCTCATTTCCACATGTTATAATATGTGGTGAGGACATGTGTCCACATGATCCCATATTTTGGTGGTGAATATTAAATCTTAAATTAATTTTTTTCAATGAGTAGAAATTACTTTTCTAAAATAAAAAGAAGGAAACTTTTGATTTAAACTTGTGATGCTTGTGATGATAATAGATCATCAATTGTGTGTCTTAGAATGCTATCTAGCCTAGTTAAGTATTGTTTGGTGATTGGGCACTCCCTATGTATTTATAGACGATAGTACCGACCAAGCTTTCGAGGAGGAGGAGTTCTACCAAGAAGAAGAAGAAGAAGAAAACTTCAACCACTGCACCAACCAAGGCAAGCTACTATTAGCAAGTTAGCACTATCTAAGTGCCAGCCACCTTTAACAATGCAAGCTAGCACTTGCAAGTTTAGTGTTTAACAAGCTAGGATCAAACTAGATGGTTTAGCAAAGATGCCCTAAGTATGCCTTGATCACACCCCTCTGACTATTAATACCCCAAGTCTTAGTTACAAGTTTTACCCTTCTTAGTTTGTACAAAGTCTTGTACTTGTTTTGAAGGTAGCATAAAAAGTATAAAACTTGACCTATTTAGAACCCTTTAGATGTCATTCCATGACATGAGATTGAACCCATCTTTACCACCTTAGTGAACACTCTTAACTTAGTAGTTTAGAGTAGATCCAAAAACTTGAGTCACTTTAGATGGGAATACTTGGTGAAAATGAATTATGAAAACCTTGGAATGATGAGTCATTCTATTGAGATGTTTTGACATGTGTTGAGAAACACAAAGGATTGATGTTGATGAAAATGTTGAGGCATGAGCCTTAACTCTTTTATAAAACTGATGGTTGGATTCGGATGCGATACCATTCCAAATTTACCGTACAACCACATTACCTGAATTGGGTAAGGCTTAGCTGGAAATTTATATGCATTAGTATTAGTTCCCTCACGGGAGAGGTTTGAGCTAAGGCTACCTCTCAATGTTGTCCACCTATGGAGTGCCCAAGATGACTGATGGTCATGGTTGGGAGGCCATGCTCATAGGAGAGGTGCTTATACTAGGGTGTGTAAAGGGAAGGTTATGTTTGATTATCTGCATACTAAGTATGATGATTCAGGGTTATCCCTGACAGATGTATCGAATCTTGTGGTGAAAGTGTACCACCTCTGCAGAGTGTCAAACTATTCGAGTAGCCGCGTCCGCGGTTATGGACAGTTGGAATGGCCATACTGTTTCGTTGTCAGATGTTTTCTAACTACTTTGAAAAGAATGATGAGTCTTGACTTGACCACAACAGGGTTGTGTTTATGACAATAGCTTCCTAACTTAAGTGATTTTAGGACTTTACTTTATCTTTCTTTGCTTTAGAACTCACCTTAGGTTTCAAACTTAACTTGATAGTTAAACATAGAGTTAGCATTTTTTTTAACTTAGATTTATAATACTTGTTAGTTGTAGTTTGCCAGTACTTAAGGAGTACTCATGGCTTTTGTCCCTGGCTATTATCATGGCCAGACTATGAAGGAGACTATCAAGAGGATGGTCAGCAGGACGGCTATGATAACTAGGACTATCTGCCTTCGTCAGCATTGCCTGTGCCCCTGGAGATGAACCCCACTGCTATGCTATCTTTTATTTCCGCTGCTTGTTGTATTAAGACTGGATCATGAGATCCTTATTTGTGTAAGAACCTTATGTATGGTTTGTAATGGATGATGTACTGTGATATCCAATCCGTTATGTCTCGCAAAAATGGTAATCCTGGGATTGTGAGGTATGGCATAACGGGCACCTGGGATTAAAAATCCGGGTGTTGACAAGTTGGTATCAGAGCCATCCTGACCATAGGAGACCCTAGTTAGAATGGACGTCAAACAAAAACTTAGTTTCCAAACCAAAGTGCGTATTTATGAAAAACTATCTCCTCTCTTACCCTTGTGGATTCTTTATCAAAAACTTCATGATCCTCAAAAATTCTTACACTACTACTTAAAATTTGACACAGTTGATCACCTCACTAACTTCCTCATCCTTAATTCTTGTAGATGGAGACCCAGTTCAGCAAGTTTTACCAGTTGGGCAAAGGAGGTCAGCTGATCTTCGAGAGGGGTCTGGATTCACTGTCGGAGTTACTGGGACGCCCACATCCGGAGTTTCTTGGAGCTCAACTTCCAGGACCCCCAGGAGGAGACCTACAGTGGCTAGTCACCGCAGATCTTAGAGGAAGCATTGAAGCACCAACTTCTGGAAGAATTCAGTTCTCTGTAAGATAGAACAACTGGCTAGATGGATTAGCCAGGGCAATGCATGAAGCTCTCGCACGTCTATGTGCCCTCAGCGTCAACAAGACCCAAGGAACTCGTTTTGCCCACTATGCAAGACGTGACTTCATGGGACTGCCAATGGAAATGCCGGGCCACCCCGAGTTGAGGCGTCAAGTGGAGAACCTTGACTTCTTGCTTCACGACAGACAACAGGAACTGGACAAGGCCAGAGAGTTAGCTAACCAGAACCGTGCCATTGCCGACCAGAAGGCCCAGACTTTCGCACTGCTTGTCCAAGACCGTCAGTCTCTTCGCCGCCAGCGTGCCAAGAAGGATCGCACCATCGCCCGTCTTCGCAAGAAGGTGGCCGACCTCGAGAAGACCGTCAAGGAGCAGGAAGCTCAGCTTGCCGCCAAGGAAGAAGAAGATGAGGGTGAAGACATCCAGGGAGACATGGATTCTTACCTCAGTAACGATGATGATTTTCTAGCGGAGGATGCCGTGGACTTCTACACTGACGATGAGGACTCCGACTTCATCGACGATGAGTAGATGCACTAGGGCACTGTCGTAGCATGAGATGTATCGATCTCAATGTATCTTAGCTTGCAGAATGGTTCTTCAAACCATCTGTTTTCCCTTTGATTGTTGTGGTGTGTGTTGTACCGTGTGCCTGCTTGCAAAGAATGAAATGAAGTTAGTAAAAAAAACTTGAGTCTAACTCAAAGTTTTAGCTTTGAAAACCCAAAACCATGAACCTTAGAATTTCCCTCTTACCCCTATACCTCAATCTTCAGATGACTCGTGGAAACCAAGGAGGGAGCAGCTCGTCGCAAGACCCAATGCTGCAGATCTTGCAGAATCTCATAGAAGACCGTGAAGCAAGCAGGGCAGAACGCCAAGCCAACTTAGCAACACTTCAACAGATCGCCCAGATGGCTCTCAACAACCAAGGGCATGGAAATTAGGATCACCAGGGATCCAAACTCAAAAACTTTCAAAATACCAATTCCCCAATCTTCAACCAATCTGAGAACCCATTAGATGCTGATGACTGGTTACAGACCATGGAGAACAACTTAGAAGTTGCAGGAGTTGATGAAAATGAGAAAGTGCTCTTCGCCACCCACTATCTAGCAGGAGATGCAAGAGCTTGGTGGAATAGCATCCGCAATATGAACCATGGTCAAGTGATGACATGGGAAGCATTCAAAGTCAAGTTCAGCCGCACCCACGTGCCGCAAGGTCTAGTCAACAGAATGAGAGATGAGTTCCGCGAATTAAAGCAAGGAAGAATGACTGTGGTGGAGTACCGTGACCGATTCCTATCACTTGACAGATATGCACCTGATGAGATCAACACGGAGGCCAAAAAGAAGGAAAGATTCTTGAACGGACTGCATGATGAGATGCAGACTGTCCTCGTCAATATCCGTTTCCAAGATCTCGAAGAGCTAGTCAACTCTGCCATCCAGATGGAAGGGAAGATTAACCAGGCAAACGGCAACCGCAAGCGTCGTATGATGCAGTAGTCTGGATCCAACAGTCACCCGAAGTACTGTCCCAACCCTTCACCGGGATATGCACCAAGGAACAACCGACCCCCAAATTCTCGCCCAAGCTACCCCAACCGTAGCGGAGGCAATGTGAAGTCCGGAGGAAACCATCACAACTCCGGTAATGCCAACAATTTCAACTGTGCACCTCCCAAGAGCAACAACAACAGCAAGACTGCACCCAGAACTGGCAGCAATGCTGTGCCTGTCGCAGTCAAGGACAAGTCCCAGATCACTTGTTTTGAGTGCGGAGTGAAGGGTCACTACTCCAATGAGTGTCCCAAGAAGACTGCCGCCAATCCCAATGTGAATGCCCCAACTCAGCAGCAGCGTCGTGTTCAGCCAGGAAGGAGATTTGCCCCAGGGAACCCTCACAACCGCAATGGCCGTCTTTTCCACATGAATGCAGAAGAAGCCCAGGAAGCGCCAGATGTAGTGCTTGGTATGTTTTCTGTCAACTCAGTTTTAGCAAGAGTATTGTTTGATTCGGGAGCATCGCATTCATTTGTCACCGAAGAATTTTCATGCACTAGTAAGATTTGTCCAACCAACCTGAAGCATGTCATGATAGTTCAAATCCCCGGTTCAACAACCAAAGCTAGAAAAATTTGCAAAGCTGTACCTATCAGAATACATGGGATAGATTTTTATGCCAACCTAATTGTACTTGGAACCAAAGGTTTGGAAGTAGTACTAGGTATGGACTGGATGTCAAGGCATAAAGGATTGATAGACTGTGCTAAGAAAGCCATCACCATGACCAGTAGTTCTGGAGTCACAGTAGAGCATATCTCTGAAACCTTACCCCGTCAATTCAAGTGCAACCAGAGTGTAGCCTTGCCCACCATTGACCAAGTCAGAGTAGTCTGTGAATACCCCGACGTATTCCCAGATGAATTGCCAAGTATGCCCTGGGATAGGGATATTGAGTTCATTATCGAGCTAATCCCCGGAACCGGACCTATAGCCCAGAGACCCTATAGCATGAACCCCTCAGAGTTAGTGGAACTGAAGAAGCAGTTGGATGCTATGCTAGCCAAAGGTTTGATTCAACCAAGCGCATCGCCATGGAGATCACCAGTGTTATTCGTCGACAAGAAAGATGGAGGCAACCATCTGTGTACAGACTACAGAAAATTGAATGATGTCACCATCAAGAACAAGTACCCTTTGCCAAAGATAGAGGATCTATTTGATCAGTTGACCAGAGCTCAAGTATTCTCAAAGATTGATCTTAGGACTGGTTATCACCAACTTAAGATTCGTGCAACGGATATTCCAAAGACCGCCTTTACTACTCGATATGGTTTATACGAGTATACGGTTATGTCTTTTGGATTAACCAATGCCCCTGCTTATTTCATGAACCTCATGAATAAGATCTTTATGAATTTCCTAGATAAGTTTGTAGTTGTGTTTATCGACGACATCCTTATCTACTCCAAGTCAGAAGAAGAACATGAGCAACATCTGAGAATCATTCTAGAAACCCTGAGAGAGCATCAGTTATATGCCAAGTTCAGCAAGTGTGAATTTTGGCTGAAAGAAGTAGGATTCCTAGGACATATTGTGTCTGCCGGAGGAGTCTCTGTTGACCCCGCAAAGATCAAAGATGTTGAAGAATGGAAAGCCCCAACCACTCAAACCCAAGTCCGTTCTTTTCTCGAATTAGCGGGATATTACCGCAAGTTTGTAGAAGGATTCTCGAGCATAGCCCCCGACCAATGACCCAATTGTTGAAGAAGGACAAGAAGTTTGAATGGACAAACAAATGTGAAGCCAGTTTCCAGGAGCTGAAGAAGAGATTGATATCAGCCCCAATTTTGGTCATGCCAGACATCAAGAAGCCCTTTGATGTGTATTGTGACGCATCCAAGATTGGTCTAGGATGTGTATTGATGCAAGAAGGCAAAGTCATCGCTTATTTGTCTCGACAACTGAAGCAGCATGAGCAGAACTATTCGACCCATGATCTTGAACTAGCAGCTGTAGTTCTAGCACTGAAGACATGGCGTCATTATTTGATGGGAAATCGATGTGAGATTTACTCAGATCATAAGAGCTTGAAGTATATCTTCACTCAGAAGGAGCTGAATATGAGGCAAAGAAGATGGATAGAGTTAATCAAGGATTATGACCTTGACATTCACTATCACCTCGGCAAAGCCAATGTGGTAGCGGATGCTCTTAGCAGATTGCCGTGTAGGCTTAACACCATGATCAAGGATAAGCAACCAAGTTTGTATGAAGAGTTGGAGTAATTCAGGACTGAATTAGTTAGCAAAGGATTCCTAGCTAGCATTGAACTTCAACCCACTTTGATTAGCCAAATCAAGGAAGCCCAGAAAGGGAATGAAAGTATCGACGGAATCAAATGTCGTATTGGTACAGGAAAGGTACCTAGATTCACCAAAGACGAAGAAGGAGTACTATGGTACAAAGGACGTATCTGTGTTCCAGCAGATTCAGAGCTGAAGGAAGTTATCATGAAGGAGGCTCATGATACTCTTTATTCTATCCACCCCGGAGGAACAAAGATGTATCAGGATTTGAAAGAGCAATTTTGGTGGCACAAGATGAAGAGAGAGATCAGAAGCTACATCGCCAAATGTGACATCTGTCAAAGAGTCAAGGCAGAACACTAGAGACCTGCAGGACTGTTGCAGCCATTGCAGATTCCGGAATGGAAATGGGATTCCGTCGGAATGGACTTTATCACCGGTTTACCTACTTCTAGTAGGGGAAATGACTCAATCTGGGTCATAGTTGATAGACTGTCCAAGGTAGCCCACTTTATCCCTGTCAAGACAACTTACCAGAGTGTAAAGTTAGCAGAGCTATACATTGCTAGGATTGTTAGTCTGCATGGAACCCCCAAGACCATCGTATCAGATCGAGGAACCCAGTTTACCTCAAGATTTTGGCAGAAAGTACAGGAAGGTTTAGGAACCAAGTTGAGTTTCAGTACAGCATATCACCCACAAACAGATGGACAGACTGAGAGAGTCAACCAAATCCTAGAGGATATGCTTAGAGCTTGTGTGTTAGAATATGGATCAAAATGGGAAGACTACCTGCCTTTCGCAGAATTCTCATACAACAACAGTTATCAAGCTAGTTTACAGATGGCACCATTTGAATTCCTATACGGAAGAAAGTGTCGTACCCCTTTGAATTGGTCGCAAGTAGGAGAGAGTCAGATCTTCGGACCCGACATTCTCCGAGAAGTAGAGGAGAAAGTTCACAAAGTCCGTGAGCATCTCAAGACCGCCCAATCCAGACAGAAGAGCTATGCTGACAAAAGAAGGAGAGACCTGACTTTCAATGTCGGAGATTTTGTATATCTCAAGGTTTCACCACTAAAGGGAACTCAATGCTTCAGCCTGAAGGGAAAGTTAGCCCCCAGATATATCGGA
Organism: Avena eriantha; assembly: GCA_910589775.1. NCBI lineage: Eukaryota > Viridiplantae > Streptophyta > Magnoliopsida > Poales > Poaceae > Avena > Avena eriantha. The sequence goes on from OU342745.1 coordinate 392,870,171, forward strand.
CCTTTCAAGATTCTGAACCGCCGAGAAGTATCGTATCAGTTAGAACTGCGTGAAGATATGTCAGCCATCCACAATGTGTTCCATATCTCGTTACTTCGCAAATGCTTGGAGGTGCCTGAGAAGACTGAAGTTTTCAAGAACATCGATCACAAAGCTGTGGAAATCAACCAGGACTTGACCTATCGAGAAGTACCCATCCGTATCTTAGAAGAAGCCTACAGAACCACCAGGACCAGAAGTATCAGGTTTCTCAAGATTCAGTGGAGCAACCATACCGAGGAGGAAGCTACTTGGGAGCGAGAAGATTACATTAGGACGGAGTTCCCAGATCTCTTTAGTTCCTAGTTTTCTTTGTAAATCTCGGGACGAGATTTTGTTTAAGGGGGGAAGGTTTGTAACATCCCAAAACTTCAATCCAAGTTTATCAAAGATCAAATCAATCAAAAATGGGGTTAACAAAAACTTTTCCAAATTTAATATGAAAGCATCCATATATGTGTGCATTTAAAATAGGAGTTGTTTGATTTGCCATGATTGAGTTATCCAATGCTTGTAAAATGTTTCTTAGGTGATTTAAAAATCATCTACATCTTTCCCAAACTTTGCCTAAAGAAAATCAACCCAAAATAAAAATAAAAAGGAGGAATGGTCATTTTGGCAAATTTAACTCTCATGCCTACTTTGGCTAGTCCTAGTACTCAAAACCTAACAGAAAAAATTATTGATCTTTGCACCCCTTGCTAGTACACATAATGAGGTACCAAGGCCCACCTTTTTATCTGCTAAAAACATTCTGTAAACTATTTTAAATGACAGTTTAAAATTGAATCTATTGCATATGCATAGATCACCCCTATTTCAAAAACCATCTTTTTGAGCTCCATTTTCAAAACCCTTGCAACCAGAGACTACCTAGCACTAGTGGAGAACACTCAAAAAATTTGAACTCAAAATTCAAAAAGAATTTTCATGCGGCCATTTCATCAAACACATGGCAGACATGATTTACACCCTAATTCTAGCTCACTGTTTTGAACAGGGTTTTGCACCCAATTCTCCTCCAAACCCTCCCTCTGTCCCCAAATGATCTAACCAGGCCAATTAAACCCCAACCCCTACCCCCTAGTGGCAAGGCCAAGCCATGCCGAGCACCAACTCGCCGGCCAACCTTGCCCTCACCCCAGCAGACCACCTTCCCCTCTCTCTTCATGTCTAGGAGGTAGCCAGCACCTCACCGCCGGCCACTGTCCCCTGCCCGAGCCAAGCCCCGCAGTGGACCACCAAGGAGAGCCCGCGCCCAGTGCCACCGCACCATGCCGAGCGCACGCCAGAGCGCCGCACCCGGCACGCGTGCACAAGCCGCCGCTCGACCGCAGCCCACGCCTACCGCTCCGCCACGACACAGGGAACACGACGGACATGCCCGTTCGCCGCCCAACGCACCACAGCCACCGCTCGCCGTGGACACCGCCGCTTCTGCCGCGCAGAGCGCCACCTCGCCCCGACCGCGTGCCACCGCCCCTATAGCCGCATTTAAGTTCTAGAGCACCGCCAGGGAACCGCCCATCGATCGCCACCCCCAGCCATGCCTCTACCTCGCTGTAGACATGTCGCCACCATCGACCGCCTATCCCGCTCGGTCTCACCGTCGAGCCTATAAAAGGAGCCCTCCCCAGCCTCTCTTCTCCACACCATTCCACTCCCCTTACCTCTCTGAACCTCACCCACCTCTAGCCGAAGCAAGGCGAGCTCTGCCTCGCCGGAATTGGAGCCGGAGCAGCCGCGGCAGGAGGAGAAGGGCGCCGTTGATTGCGACCGCCCCAAGCTCCACCGCGACCACGCCTCGCCTCGCCGTTGTCTTCCACGTCGTTTGCCCACCTCGCCGACCCCGTTGGAGCCCTGGTACACCCCCAGCAGACCCCCACCGAGCCGCTAGGGTTCGAGCTCGCCGGCGACCTATTCGTCGTCGACGACGACCCTCAACCGTAGATTCCTATTCTAATCGCACGGCCCATAGCGCGCGTACCGTTTCGCGTTTTAAGTGCCGCTGACCCGCGGGACCCCCTGTTAGCTGAGCCCCGCGCCGCGGAGCGCCACTGGGCCGGCCCATTCCTTTTCCCACGCTATCCCACCTATTCAAAATCTGGATTTTTTCTTTTTAGTTGAATCTAGTTTTTGTCCAGTATTTCAAAAATCCATTCTGTGAGTTTTACCAATCCAAATAGCATGAAACCAATTTTGTCTGAAAGGTATTAAGATGATCTATCCAAGCTCATTGGATTTAATTCAATTAGAGTTATAGATCTCTCCTAATAAAAATAAGAAGACAGAAGCTTTTGCAACTTGCAACATTTTTATAAAATCAACCAAGTTAGCTTTTGAGTTGATTCCAACTCTCAAAAATCACATTTTACCATATATATCCAAATATGTAATAATATTAAGGTTTACCTGTAGTGACTTTGGACTAGTACCAAAATAATGCTATATAGGCATTTCTAGTCACTTTAAATCATTAAATAATGGACTTGAACCAAAGTAATGTTGATCCAACCTTTAAATCTCATTTCCACATGTTATAATATGTGGTGAGGACATGTGTCCACATGATCCCATATTTTGGTGGTGAATATTAAATCTTAAATTAATTTTTTTCAATGAGTAGAAATTACTTTTCTAAAATAAAAAGAAGGAAACTTTTGATTTAAACTTGTGATGCTTGTGATGATAATAGATCATCAATTGTGTGTCTTAGAATGCTATCTAGCCTAGTTAAGTATTGTTTGGTGATTGGGCACTCCCTATGTATTTATAGACGATAGTACCGACCAAGCTTTCGAGGAGGAGGAGTTCTACCAAGAAGAAGAAGAAGAAGAAAACTTCAACCACTGCACCAACCAAGGCAAGCTACTATTAGCAAGTTAGCACTATCTAAGTGCCAGCCACCTTTAACAATGCAAGCTAGCACTTGCAAGTTTAGTGTTTAACAAGCTAGGATCAAACTAGATGGTTTAGCAAAGATGCCCTAAGTATGCCTTGATCACACCCCTCTGACTATTAATACCCCAAGTCTTAGTTACAAGTTTTACCCTTCTTAGTTTGTACAAAGTCTTGTACTTGTTTTGAAGGTAGCATAAAAAGTATAAAACTTGACCTATTTAGAACCCTTTAGATGTCATTCCATGACATGAGATTGAACCCATCTTTACCACCTTAGTGAACACTCTTAACTTAGTAGTTTAGAGTAGATCCAAAAACTTGAGTCACTTTAGATGGGAATACTTGGTGAAAATGAATTATGAAAACCTTGGAATGATGAGTCATTCTATTGAGATGTTTTGACATGTGTTGAGAAACACAAAGGATTGATGTTGATGAAAATGTTGAGGCATGAGCCTTAACTCTTTTATAAAACTGATGGTTGGATTCGGATGCGATACCATTCCAAATTTACCGTACAACCACATTACCTGAATTGGGTAAGGCTTAGCTGGAAATTTATATGCATTAGTATTAGTTCCCTCACGGGAGAGGTTTGAGCTAAGGCTACCTCTCAATGTTGTCCACCTATGGAGTGCCCAAGATGACTGATGGTCATGGTTGGGAGGCCATGCTCATAGGAGAGGTGCTTATACTAGGGTGTGTAAAGGGAAGGTTATGTTTGATTATCTGCATACTAAGTATGATGATTCAGGGTTATCCCTGACAGATGTATCGAATCTTGTGGTGAAAGTGTACCACCTCTGCAGAGTGTCAAACTATTCGAGTAGCCGCGTCCGCGGTTATGGACAGTTGGAATGGCCATACTGTTTCGTTGTCAGATGTTTTCTAACTACTTTGAAAAGAATGATGAGTCTTGACTTGACCACAACAGGGTTGTGTTTATGACAATAGCTTCCTAACTTAAGTGATTTTAGGACTTTACTTTATCTTTCTTTGCTTTAGAACTCACCTTAGGTTTCAAACTTAACTTGATAGTTAAACATAGAGTTAGCATTTTTTTTAACTTAGATTTATAATACTTGTTAGTTGTAGTTTGCCAGTACTTAAGGAGTACTCATGGCTTTTGTCCCTGGCTATTATCATGGCCAGACTATGAAGGAGACTATCAAGAGGATGGTCAGCAGGACGGCTATGATAACTAGGACTATCTGCCTTCGTCAGCATTGCCTGTGCCCCTGGAGATGAACCCCACTGCTATGCTATCTTTTATTTCCGCTGCTTGTTGTATTAAGACTGGATCATGAGATCCTTATTTGTGTAAGAACCTTATGTATGGTTTGTAATGGATGATGTACTGTGATATCCAATCCGTTATGTCTCGCAAAAATGGTAATCCTGGGATTGTGAGGTATGGCATAACGGGCACCTGGGATTAAAAATCCGGGTGTTGACAAGTTGGTATCAGAGCCATCCTGACCATAGGAGACCCTAGTTAGAATGGACGTCAAACAAAAACTTAGTTTCCAAACCAAAGTGCGTATTTATGAAAAACTATCTCCTCTCTTACCCTTGTGGATTCTTTATCAAAAACTTCATGATCCTCAAAAATTCTTACACTACTACTTAAAATTTGACACAGTTGATCACCTCACTAACTTCCTCATCCTTAATTCTTGTAGATGGAGACCCAGTTCAGCAAGTTTTACCAGTTGGGCAAAGGAGGTCAGCTGATCTTCGAGAGGGGTCTGGATTCACTGTCGGAGTTACTGGGACGCCCACATCCGGAGTTTCTTGGAGCTCAACTTCCAGGACCCCCAGGAGGAGACCTACAGTGGCTAGTCACCGCAGATCTTAGAGGAAGCATTGAAGCACCAACTTCTGGAAGAATTCAGTTCTCTGTAAGACAGAACAACTGGCTAGATGGATTAGCCAGGGCAATGCATGAAGCTCTCGCACGTCTATGTGCCCTCAGCGTCAACAAGACCCAAGGAACTCGTTTTGCCCACTATGCAAGACGTGACTTCATGGGACTGCCAATGGAAATGCCGGGCCACCCCGAGTTGAGGCGTCAAGTGGAGAACCTTGACTTCTTGCTTCACGACAGACAACAGGAACTGGACAAGGCCAGAGAGTTAGCTAACCAGAACCGTGCCATTGCCGACCAGAAGGCCCAGACTTTCGCACTGCTTGTCCAAGACCGTCAGTCTCTTCGCCGCCAGCGTGCCAAGAAGGATCGCACCATCGCCCGTCTTCGCAAGAAGGTGGCCGACCTCGAGAAGACCGTCAAGGAGCAGGAAGCTCAGCTTGCCGCCAAGGAAGAAGAAGATGAGGGTGAAGACATCCAGGGAGACATGGATTCTTACCTCAGTAACGATGATGATTTTCTAGCGGAGGATGCCGTGGACTTCTACACTGACGATGAGGACTCCGACTTCATCGACGATGAGTAGATGCACTAGGGCACTGTCGTAGCATGAGATGTATCGATCTCAATGTATCTTAGCTTGCAGAATGGTTCTTCAAACCATCTGTTTTCCCTTTGATTGTTGTGGTGTGTGTTGTACCGTGTGCCTGCTTGCAAAGAATGAAATGAAGTTAGTAAAAAAAACTTGAGTCTAACTCAAAGTTTTAGCTTTGAAAACCCAAAACCATGAACCTTAGAATTTCCCTCTTACCCCTATACCTCAATCTTCAGATGACTCGTGGAAACCAAGGAGGGAGCAGCTCGTCGCAAGACCCAATGCTGCAGATCTTGCAGAATCTCATAGAAGACCGTGAAGCAAGCAGGGCAGAACGCCAAGCCAACTTAGCAACACTTCAACAGATCGCCCAGATGGCTCTCAACAACCAAGGGCATGGAAATTAGGATCACCAGGGATCCAAACTCAAAAACTTTCAAAATACCAATTCCCCAATCTTCAACCAATCTGAGAACCCATTAGATGCTGATGACTGGTTACAGACCATGGAGAACAACTTAGAAGTTGCAGGAGTTGATGAAAATGAGAAAGTGCTCTTCGCCACCCACTATCTAGCAGGAGATGCAAGAGCTTGGTGGAATAGCATCCGCAATATGAACCATGGTCAAGTGATGACATGGGAAGCATTCAAAGTCAAGTTCAGCCGCACCCACGTGCCGCAAGGTCTAGTCAACAGAATGAGAGATGAGTTCCGCGAATTAAAGCAAGGAAGAATGACTGTGGTGGAGTACCGTGACCGATTCCTATCACTTGACAGATATGCACCTGATGAGATCAACACGGAGGCCAAAAAGAAGGAAAGATTCTTGAACGGACTGCATGATGAGATGCAGACTGTCCTCGTCAATATCCGTTTCCAAGATCTCGAAGAGCTAGTCAACTCTGCCATCCAGATGGAAGGGAAGATTAACCAGGCAAACGGCAACCGCAAGCGTCGTATGATGCAGTAGTCTGGATCCAACAGTCACCCGAAGTACTGTCCCAACCCTTCACCGGGATATGCACCAAGGAACAACCGACCCCCAAATTCTCGCCCAAGCTACCCCAATCGTAGCGGAGGCAATGTGAAGTCCGGAGGAAACCATCACAACTCCGGTAATGCCAACAATTTCAACTGTGCACCTCCCAAGAGCAACAACAACAGCAAGACTGCACCCAGAACTGGCAGCAATGCTGTGCCTGTCGCAGTCAAGGACAAGTCCCAGATCACTTGTTTTGAGTGCGGAGTGAAGGGTCACTACTCCAATGAGTGTCCCAAGAAGACTGCCGCCAATCCCAATGTGAATGCCCCAACTCAGCAGCAGCGTCGTGTTCAGCCAGGAAGGAGATTTGCCCCAGGGAACCCTCACAACCGCAATGGCCGTCTTTTCCACATGAATGCAGAAGAAGCCCAGGAAGCGCCAGATGTAGTGCTTGGTATGTTTTCTGTCAACTCAGTTTTAGCAAGAGTATTGTTTGATTCGGGAGCATCGCATTCATTTGTCACCGAAGAATTTTCATGCACTAGTAAGATTTGTCCAACCAACCTGAAGCATGTCATGATAGTTCAAATCCCCGGTTCAACAACCAAAGCTAGAAAAATTTGCAAAGCTGTACCTATCAGAATACATGGGATAGATTTTTATGCCAACCTAATTGTACTTGGAACCAAAGGTTTGGAAGTAGTACTAGGTATGGACTGGATGTCAAGGCATAAAGGATTGATAGACTGTGCTAAGAAAGCCATCACCATGACCAGTAGTTCTGGAGTCACAGTAGAGCATATCTCTGAAACCTTACCCCGTCAATTCAAGTGCAACCAGAGTGTAGCCTTGCCCACCATTGACCAAGTCAGAGTAGTCTGTGAATACCCCGACGTATTCCCAGATGAATTGCCAAGTATGCCCTGGGATAGGGATATTGAGTTCATTATCGAGCTAATCCCCGGAACCGGACCTATAGCCCAGAGACCCTATAGCATGAACCCCTCAGAGTTAGTGGAACTGAAGAAGCAGTTGGATGCTATGCTAGCCAAAGGTTTGATTCAACCAAGCGCATCGCCATGGAGATCACCAGTGTTATTCGTCGACAAGAAAGATGGAGGCAACCATCTGTGTACAGACTACAGAAAATTGAATGATGTCACCATCAAGAACAAGTACCCTTTGCCAAAGATAGAGGATCTATTTGATCAGTTGACCAGAGCTCAAGTATTCTCAAAGATTGATCTTAGGACTGGTTATCACCAACTTAAGATTCGTGCAACGGATATTCCAAAGACCGCCTTTACTACTCGATATGGTTTATACGAGTATACGGTTATGTCTTTTGGATTAACCAATGCCCCTGCTTATTTCATGAACCTCATGAATAAGATCTTTATGAATTTCCTAGATAAGTTTGTAGTTGTGTTTATCGACGACATCCTTATCTACTCCAAGTCAGAAGAAGAACATGAGCAACATCTGAGAATCATTCTAGAAACCCTGAGAGAGCATCAGTTATATGCCAAGTTCAGCAAGTGTGAATTTTGGCTGAAAGAAGTAGGATTCCTAGGACATATTGTGTCTGCCGGAGGAGTCTCTGTTGACCCCGCAAAGATCAAAGATGTTGAAGAATGGAAAGCCCCAACCACTCAAACCCAAGTCCGTTCTTTTCTCGAATTAGCGGGATATTACCGCAAGTTTGTAGAAGGATTCTCGAGCATAGCCCCCGACCAATGACCCAATTGTTGAAGAAGGACAAGAAGTTTGAATGGACAAACAAATGTGAAGCCAGTTTCCAGGAGCTGAAGAAGAGATTGATATCAGCCCCAATTTTGGTCATGCCAGACATCAAGAAGCCCTTTGATGTGTATTGTGACGCATCCAAGATTGGTCTAGGATGTGTATTGATGCAAGAAGGCAAAGTCATCGCTTATTTGTCTCGACAACTGAAGCAGCATGAGCAGAACTATTCGACCCATGATCTTGAACTAGCAGCTGTAGTTCTAGCACTGAAGACATGGCGTCATTATTTGATGGGAAATCGATGTGAGATTTACTCAGATCATAAGAGCTTGAAGTATATCTTCACTCAGAAGGAGCTGAATATGAGGCAAAGAAGATGGATAGAGTTAATCAAGGATTATGACCTTGACATTCACTATCACCTCGGCAAAGCCAATGTGGTAGCGGATGCTCTTAGCAGATTGCCGTGTAGGCTTAACACCATGATCAAGGATAAGCAACCAAGTTTGTATGAAGAGTTGGAGTAATTCAGGACTGAATTAGTTAGCAAAGGATTCCTAGCTAGCATTGAACTTCAACCCACTTTGATTAGCCAAATCAAGGAAGCCCAGAAAGGGAATGAAAGTATCGACGGAATCAAATGTCGTATTGGTACAGGAAAGGTACCTAGATTCACCAAAGACGAAGAAGGAGTACTATGGTACAAAGGACGTATCTGTGTTCCAGCAGATTCAGAGCTGAAGGAAGTTATCATGAAGGAGGCTCATGATACTCTTTATTCTATCCACCCCGGAGGAACAAAGATGTATCAGGATTTGAAAGAGCAATTTTGGTGGCACAAGATGAAGAGAGAGATCGGAAGCTACATCGCCAAATGTGACATCTGTCAAAGAGTCAAGGCAGAACACTAGAGACCTGCAGGACTGTTGCAGCCATTGCAGATTCCGGAATGGAAATGGGATTCCGTCGGAATGGACTTTATCACCGGTTTACCTACTTCTAGTAGGGGAAATGACTCAATCTGGGTCATAGTTGATAGACTGTCCAAGGTAGCCCACTTTATCCCTGTCAAGACAACTTACCAGAGTGTAAAGTTAGCAGAGCTATACATTGCTAGGATTGTTAGTCTGCATGGAACCCCCAAGACCATCGTATCAGATCGAGGAACCCAGTTTACCTCAAGATTTTGGCAGAAAGTACAGGAAGGTTTAGGAACCAAGTTGAGTTTCAGTACAGCATATCACCCACAAACAGATGGACAGACTGAGAGAGTCAACCAAATCCTAGAGGATATGCTTAGAGCTTGTGTGTTAGAATATGGATCAAAATGGGAAGACTACCTGCCTTTCGCAGAATTCTCATACAACAACAGTTATCAAGCTAGTTTACAGATGGCACCATTTGAATTCCTATACGGAAGAAAGTGTCGTACCCCTTTGAATTGGTCGCAAGTAGGAGAGAGTCAGATCTTCGGACCCGACATTCTCCGAGAAGTAGAGGAGAAAGTTCACAAAGTCCGTGAGCATCTCAAGACCGCCCAATCCAGACAGAAGAGCTATGCTGACAAAAGAAGGAGAGACCTGACTTTCAATGTCGGAGATTTTGTATATCTCAAGGTTTCACCACTAAAGGGAACTCAATGCTTCAGCCTGAAGGGAAAGTTAGCCCCCAGATATATCGGACCTTTCAAGATTCTGAACCGCCGAGAAGTATCGTATCAGTTAGAACTGCGTGAAGATATGTCAGCCATCCACAATGTGTTCCATATCTCGTTACTTCGCAAATGCTTGGAGGTGCCTGAGAAGACTGAAGTTTTCAAGAACATCGATCACAAAGCTGTGGAAATCAACCAGGACTTGACCTATCGAGAAGTACCCATCCGTATCTTAGAAGAAGCCTACAGAACCACCAGGACCAGAAGTATCAGGTTTCTCAAGATTCAGTGGAGCAACCATACCGAGGAGGAAGCTACTTGGGAGCGAGAAGATTACATTAGGACGGAGTTCCCAGATCTCTTTAGTTCCTAGTTTTCTTTGTAAATCTCGGGACGAGATTTTGTTTAAGGGGGGAAGGTTTGTAACATCCCAAAACTTCAATCCAAGTTTATCAAAGATCAAATCAATCAAAAATGGGGTTAACAAAAACTTTTCCAAATTTAATATGAAAGCATCCATATATGTGTGCATTTAAAATAGGAGTTGTTTGATTTGCCATGATTGAGTTATCCAATGCTTGTAAAATGTTTCTTAGGTGATTTAAAAATCATCTACATCTTTCCCAAACTTTGCCTAAAGAAAATCAACCCAAAATAAAAATAAAAAGGAGGAATGGTCATTTTGGCAAATTTAACTCTCATGCCTACTTTGGCTAGTCCTAGTACTCAAAACCTAACAGAAAAAATTATTGATCTTTGCACCCCTTGCTAGTACACATAATGAGGTACCAAGGCCCACCTTTTTATCTGCTAAAAACATTCTGTAAACTATTTTAAATGACAGTTTAAAATTGAATCTATTGCATATGCATAGATCACCCCTATTTCAAAAACCATCTTTTTGAGCTCCATTTTCAAAACCCTTGCAACCAGAGACTACCTAGCACTAGTGGAGAACACTCAAAAAATTTGAACTCAAAATTCAAAAAGAATTTTCATGCGGCCATTTCATCAAACACATGGCAGACATGATTTACACCCTAATTCTAGCTCACTGTTTTGAACAGGGTTTTGCACCCAATTCTCCTCCAAACCCTCCCTCTGTCCCCAAATGATCTAACCAGGCCAATTAAACCCCAACCCCTACCCCCTAGTGGCAAGGCCAAGCCATGCCGAGCACCAACTCGCCGGCCAACCTTGCCCTCACCCCAGCAGACCACCTTCCCCTCTCTCTTCATGTCTAGGAGGTAGCCAGCACCTCACCGCCGGCCACTGTCCCCTGCCCGAGCCAAGCCCCGCAGTGGACCACCAAGGAGAGCCCGCGCCCAGTGCCACCGCACCATGCCGAGCGCACGCCAGAGCGCCGCACCCGGCACGCGTGCACAAGCCGCCGCTCGACCGCAGCCCACGCCTACCGCTCCGCCACGACACAGGGAACACGACGGACATGCCCGTTCGCCGCCCAACGCACCACAGCCACCGCTCGCCGTGGACACCGCCGCTTCTGCCGCGCAGAGCGCCACCTCGCCCCGACCGCGTGCCACCGCCCCTATAGCCGCATTTAAGTTCTAGAGCACCGCCAGGGAACCGCCCATCGATCGCCACCCCCAGCCATGCCTCTACCTCGCTGTAGACATGTCGCCACCATCGACCGCCTATCCCGCTCGGTCTCACCGTCGAGCCTATAAAAGGAGCCCTCCCCAGCCTCTCTTCTCCACACCATTCCACTCCCCTTACCTCTCTGAACCTCACCCACCTCTAGCCGAAGCAAGGCGAGCTCTGCCTCGCCGGAATTGGAGCCGGAGCAGCCGCGGCAGGAGGAGAAGGGCGCCGTTGATTGCGACCGCCCCAAGCTCCACCGCGACCACGCCTCGCCTCGCCGTTGTCTTCCACGTCGTTTGCCCACCTCGCCGACCCCGTTGGAGCCCTGGTACACCCCCAGCAGACCCCCACCGAGCCGCTAGGGTTCGAGCTCGCCGGCGACCTATTCGTCGTCGACGACGACCCTCAACCGTAGATTCCTATTCTAATCGCACGGCCCATAGCGCGCGTACCGTTTCGCGTTTTAAGTGCCGCTGACCCGCGGGACCCCCTGTTAGCTGAGCCCCGCGCCGCGGAGCGCCACTGGGCCGGCCCATTCCTTTTCCCACGCTATCCCACCTATTCAAAATCTGGATTTTTTCTTTTTAGTTGAATCTAGTTTTTGTCCAGTATTTCAAAAATCCATTCTGTGAGTTTTACCAATCCAAATAGCATGAAACCAATTTTGTCTGAAAGGTATTAAGATGATCTATCCAAGCTCATTGGATTTAATTCAATTAGAGTTATAGATCTCTCCTAATAAAAATAAGAAGACAGAAGCTTTTGCAACTTGCAACATTTTTATAAAATCAACCAAGTTAGCTTTTGAGTTGATTCCAACTCTCAAAAATCACATTTTACCATATATATCCAAATATGTAATAATATTAAGGTTTACCTGTAGTGACTTTGGACTAGTACCAAAATAATGCTATATAGGCATTTCTAGTCACTTTAAATCATTAAATAATGGACTTGAACCAAAGTAATGTTGATCCAACCTTTAAATCTCATTTCCACATGTTATAATATGTGGTGAGGACATGTGTCCACATGATCCCATATTTTGGTGGTGAATATTAAATCTTAAATTAATTTTTTTCAATGAGTAGAAATTACTTTTCTAAAATAAAAAGAAGGAAACTTTTGATTTAAACTTGTGATGCTTGTGATGATAATAGATCATCAATTGTGTGTCTTAGAATGCTATCTAGCCTAGTTAAGTATTTTTTGGTGATTGTGCACTCCCTATGTATTTATAGACGATAGTACCGACCAAGCTTTCGAGGAGGAGGAGTTCTACCAAGAAGAAGAAGAAGAAGAAGAAAACTTCAACCACTGCACCAACCAAGGCAAGCTACTATTAGCAAGTTAGCACTATCTAAGTGCCAGCCACCTTTAATAATGCAAGCTAGCACTTACAAGTTTAGTGTTTAACAAGCTAGGATCAAACTAGATGGTTTAGCAAAGATGCCCTAAGTATGCCTTGATCACACCCCTCTGACTATTAATACCCCAAGTCTTAGTTACAAGTTTTACCCTTCTTAGTTTGTACAAAGTCTTGTACTTGTTTTGAAGGTAGCATAAAAAGTATAAAACTTGACCTATTTAGAACCCTTTAGATGTCATTCCATGACATGAGATTGAACCCATCTTTACCACCTTAGTGAACACTCTTAACTTAGTAGTTTAGAGTAGATCCAAAAACTTGAGTCACTTTAGATGGGAATACTTGGTGAAAATGAATTATGAAAACCTTGGAATGATGAGTCATTCTATTGAGATGTTTTGACATGTGTTGAGAAACAAAGGATTGATGTTGATGAAAATGTTGAGGCATGAGCCTTAACTCTTTTATAAAACTGATGGTTGGATTCGGATGCGATACCATTCCAAATTTACCGTACAACCACATTACCTGAATTGGGTAAGGCTTAGCTGGAAATTTATATGCATTAGTATTAGTTCCCTCACGGGAGAGGTTTGAGCTGAGGCTACCTCTCAATGTTGTCCACCTATGGAGTGCCCAAGATGACTGATGGTCATGGTGACTGATGGTCCGGAGTTTCCCCACAAGTCTCTGGAGTGGATCAAAGTTGAAGACCTGGGTCAGCCAAATTGGTGGTCTGGAGCAAGGTCTAGAGACTGACCGGAGTCTCCGGTCCAAGCCCCTGACCGGAGTCTCCGGTGTGGTTGGTCCGGAGTCTCCGGTCCACTTAGCCCATAGAAGGGATGGGTCATTCTGTTTGGTGGTCCGGAGGTTGGTCCAGAGATGGGCCGGAATCTCTAGTGTAGACCGGAGTCTCTGGTGTGCAGGCCGGAGTCTCCGGTCTGACTCTTCTCCAACAGGCAGAAAACGGTCAGAAATCAGTGGGCCTATAAATAGGGGACCTCTTCTTCAACCTCAAGCTGCTCGTTCCAGAAACTGAAGAACACCATTTTAGAGCCACTAAAACTCCAAGATCTCTTCATCCAACCACCCAAACTCGCTGATCTTTGGGGAATCGGAGGAGGAGGCCTTGATCTATAGCTTCACCAAGAGATATCTTCATTTCCCCCTCATTCACTTCAGGGCCCCTTGCTCTAGGGTTTCATTGGAAACCCTAAGCCTTGTTTTGGTTTGAATTGATTCTTACAAGCTTGCCTTTGATTGTTTGATAGCTTGCTTGTATTCGGGAGCCTCCAATTAAGTTGTGGATGTGTGCCTCGAACTTGTTGTAAAGGTGCCGGCTACCACCTCAAAGGTTGCCGATAGTGGAAGGGTGGATCGATCCCATTGGGGTGAGATTCATTGGAAAACAAGGGAGGCCTTTTGTGGCATTGGTGGTTTGATACCACCCCCTCTCTAAACGAGACGTACTCCATTGTTGGGAGGAACTCGGTAATAATCGTCGCCTCCGCGTGCCTCGGTTATCTCTATACCCGAGCTCTTACTTATGCACCTTACTTTTTGATAGCCTTCGTGCTTGAAGTCTATATCTTGCTATCACATAGTTGGTTGTATTGCTTAGCATAAGTCGTTGGTGCACATAGGTGAACCCTAGTTGTTCTAGGTTTTGTGCTTGACAAAGTAAACACTAGTTTAATTCCGCCTTTATTAAGCCCATCTCGGAAAAGTTTTTAAATCGCCTATTCACCCCCCCTCTAGGCGACATTTGTATCCTTTCAATTGGTATTAGAGCCTGGTCCTCTCATCTTAGGCTTCACCACCTTGAGAGTAAAGATGTCAGCTAGGGGATTAGTGCATAATGAAATGTTCACATTCGATGGCACAAATTATGATATATGGAAAACTCGTATGCGTTTTCATTTTCGGGACATGGACCCAAATTTGGAGCGTATTGTAGATATAGGTTTTTCCCCTCCTATGGATTTCGAAAATCTATCTTGTGAGGATGAGAAAAACTTATATCTTGATGCTCAAGCTTCAATGTGCTTGTTAATACTTTGAGCTATGTAGTTACATCTTCAATCATTCCTTTTTGGACGCCCATGAGTTATGGACAAAACTTCAAGATAAATATGTTGTGTCCAATATTCTTGAGGATGATTGTGTTGCTTCCACTTCCGGTCGAGATGAGTTCTCATCTTCTTCCACTTCACCAACATGTGAGTTGTCACAAGGTAATGATATGGTGAGTGGTGATAGAACTTGCAATGTGGATAGTGAGCTAAACATTCATGATCCTTCATATCTATATCATTGCAATGTTGTATCTTTGGGCATGAACACTCGTAGTACTATATGTGATTTACATCCTAGTGTTGATTTCCCTTGCATATCATGTAGAAATGGATTGAATATAGCACATGATGATATGCTTGCTTTGCCTTGTTGCCATGATAAATGTGCTTCTATTTCCTATAGTACTTGTGTTGCTAACCATGTAGAGGAAATCAAAGAATGTGTGGACCAAGGCAAGGTTGCTATGGGAGCTTCAAGTGTTCCCCCATCATCACCTTCTCCCAACATTCACTTATGCCTCATGGCTATGGAATCAAAGGTAACTTCTCCATTGGATCCAAATGCACATAATGATGATGTGAATGTTGACTTAGATGAAGTAGAAGATGATGTTGCTTCTTTAAAAGAGAAGGGGGAGCTTGTTCTTCGTGTTCTACACAAAAATAAAAATGCTTGCTCCACTTTCATTGAAATCTTGAACTTTGCCATTGAAAGTAAGGAACTAATTTATGAGCATGAGGACACAATTGAAAACATGAGTAGTCTGGAGCGTGAGTATGCTAATGACATTGCAAACCTAAATGATGCTCTTGAGGAGGAACAAACCACCAAGGGATCTCTTGAGGAGACCTTTGCTCTAGAGCTATCTAGAGTGAAGAAATCTCATGATAGAGAATTTGAGGCGGCAAGTGCCCTTCAAATTAAAAATGATGAGCTTGAATTTGCTTATGCTAAACTCCTTGAGGATTTTGAGCACCTCAACAATGGCTCTAGGGTTATCAAGGGGGATCTCATCAAACTCACCAAGTCACATGACCAACTTAAAGCTTCATACTCTAAAGAGTTTTCCAAGTTACCCTCACCTCTTACTATTATTGATGATGCTTGTGCTACTAACTCTATCTCTTGTGAAGCATCTATTGTGAAGGAGAATGTTGATCTACATGCTCAACTTGCTTTGGTAACTAGAAACTATGGTAAATTGGAAGAGAGTCATGCTAAGCTATCAAGCTCGCATGAGGATCTTCTAGTTTCCCATGGTAGGCTAAAGCTGGCTCATGAGGCCATTATGTCAAAGGTAACATCTAGTGGGCCTCATGTGGACATTAGCACTATATCTACTCCAAATGTTATATTGCCATGTGCTAGTCCTTGTAAATCATCCTCTCACAACCATGCTATATCTCGTGATGAATTACATTCCGTGCCTTGTTGCTCTAACAATGTAGCATCCACTTCCTCTATTACTCTTGTTGAAACTAACCATGTAGAGGAAATAAAAGATCTCAAGGCTCAAGTCACTTCTTTGGAGAATGACTTGAAAAAGGGTCATCAAGGGAAAACCGCACTCAACAAAATCTTGAGTGTGCAAAAATCTCCCAATGACAAGAGTGGTCTTGGATTCAACTCCAACGTCAAGAACAAGTCCGCTATCTATTTGAAGCACAAGGACAACAAGAAGAATGACCAAGATCAAGTCAAGAATCTGGTCAACATTGTTTGCTTCAAGTGCAAGGAAGAAGGGCATCATTTTAGATCTTTCCCATTGAAGAAGAAGTCTCTTAGTGTGAAGCAACAAGGGAAGTGGCCTCAAGCTCCACCTCAAGTCGTGGACGGGCCCCTTCCTAAGAGGGCTACTCGAGCTCTTCCTCGAGTTGTGGCCTCACCTAAGAAGAAAGATGGCAAGAGAAGGACTTGCTATATATGCCGTGAGAATGGGCATATTTCTTCCTCATGCACTATTGGTATCTCCTCATCCAACCCTATCATTATTGATGATGTTTATTATCTTAGGAAGGATGAGGTTGGCAATGTGATTGCCCAATATGTTGGTACTCAAAGTGGTGTCAAGAAAAGAACCATTTGGGTTGCCAAGCCTATTGTGACTAACTTCTTAGGACCCAACTTGGTTGGGGACCAACAAGCCAAAACTTGATCAATATGTGTGTTCGGAGGGCATTGGAGGCTTGGCTACATTATGAAGAATTGAGGGATATTCATCATTTATTCTTGTCAAGTCAAGCCATTTGGATTATCATGCTTCTATAATATATCCAATGTTCCTCCTTGTGGTAACATGTGCTTAACTCATATACATTGAAAGTTACTCGCCCCCTTGTGCATGTTTTAGTTTTGTACCTTGCATGTGTTTTTTATATGTTGTGCTTCCTACTTTCTTAACTTGAGAAATCAAGTTTGTGTATGTTGGTTTGCACACCATGTATGTGTTTTATGTTTGAGCCTATTGCATCTTGTTCATATATTAATTGGCTCCTGCGGGAGATTAATGGACTATCCCATTGTGGGGGAGTGTGTTGTCCTTTGGGGCACCTCACAATCCTAAATGTGTGTACATGAGGAATACCACCTAGTATTGATAGTGCAACATTATCTAGTCTATATGTGGTATGTTTCTCATGAGAAATTCAAGTTCTATAATGTCCATTAATCATCTCTATTTGGATCCTTTTTGCCTCGTGTCGATATTTATGGTTTATCACAATATGGGGGAGTCATATGCTTAGTGCATATTACAAGACTAGAAAATGTGAATATTCGAGGTTGTGTCACTTTGAATTGATATTGATAATTATCTAGCTCCTATGTGACACATTTGCTCAAACAAGTTCAAATTTTCTTGAATACATTGTTTCTCATATTGTGGATCTTGTTTGTGTGAGCTCTTCTTGGTATGTGTTTCCTCATACTTGTACATCTATATCCTCATGGAAACCACTAACTTCAAGTTACTCTAATCGCTAGTGATTGTGTGACTATTGGAAGCTACCAAGAATCTCTTCCGGAGCATCAAGCTTAATTTTTACATTTCTTAATATGCTTCTTGTTATTAATATGATCATGATATCCTTGAAAACTACCTTGGGAAATGTTTCCCCATAATTCTTGGCATTGGACAAGTGGTACTCCATATATGGTAGAATTTATTGATCATGTTCACTTTGACCTTCGGTTTTCTTTGTCCTATCTCTTGACATTGGCTTTCTCTTTGTGAATATGATCTTGGATATATTTGCTATCTACCACTGGGAAATATTTGCAAGACCCTTGTCATTGGACAATCGGTACTATAATATGTGGTAGATCTTCTTGATCATTTTCACATTGGTTTTTGCTTGAGTTTCCTCATTTCTTGCCAATAAGTTGGTGTGTCTTGTCTCCCACGTCTTCATCAATTCATATGGATCTTTCTTTATCTTGAAATCATTTAGTTCTCTAGTTGATGTAGGTAGGGATGATGATCCCATGTGTGTGCATTTTGTATTCAAATGCAAAATCTTAAATAATTCACTAATCATGGGGGAGTTCTCCTATATTATTTGGAACACTCATTTTATGCTTCTTCATGACATGTTTTGATCCATACCATGCTTTATGCCTTTGGAAGATAAATGATTTCTTTGATACTTTGTGCCATTCTTGTAAAATGTTGAGAGTTTGGCTCTTTTGTTGGAACCATTTATTTTTCAATCGGTATGTTGTTTGGGAGTTGATTTTCTCATTCCAGGCTTTCTATTTAACCATTTTAATGAGGCAAATCATTGAGCATTTGTATTTGTTTATCCTTTTTTGCTCTTTAGCTTTAGCGTAGTTCATTTGTTGAACTTGTCATCGGTCATGAGTTGATTTGACTCTTTGATGCAATTTGGACACCCTCTGTCATATCACTCTCTTATGTGTGACTTCTTGGTTTACTTCGTGTTTTTGTTCAAATTATATCTCCTTTTTGGTTCTTGAAAGTGTCGTGCATGCATATTTACTAAATGTATATATTATGGTATACTTGCTTTCTTTGATCCAATATATAAGGGAAACTCCACGAAATCCTATTGTGGCTATGATGTGAATGAAATTCACTTTCATATCAATATGCACATGTTTTTGTGGAGTATCTCCTATGTATTGTAGTGTATCTAACTACTTTGGACCAAATGAGCTTTGGGACCATTGTGTACTTGAATGTGTTTTAGGTACACTGGAGGTACATTGGATGCTTGTCTCAATAATAAGAAGATTAATTGGAGGCACGCTAGGATGATCAACAAACTCATATCTACTGCATCCTACCAATGGTACCTCGGTAATAAGTATCCCTCTCATGCATACTTTTGTAGCATCCAACCATTGTGGTTGCATCATGGCATGATTTCCTTTAGTTGCTTTTATTGTGGTTCTTGCAAGAATTTTATCGTATCATCCTTTTTGTGGTATGAGTAAGTTGAGATGAATGCATATTTTAGGGAGTAAATCAAAATCATGCTGATGATTCACCAATTCCATATATGCCAATCTAGCAATTATATTTTCAATCTTTTCCTCAGTTTCTCTCATGTATAATATGGATGAATTTGTAAGGTTTATTTGCTCTTTATGATATTTGTTTCCTTTCCCAATGCATTCCAACTATCTCTTGTTCCCTTGTGATAGTTGTGATGTATTTGTTGGTGTTTTAAGGTCATTGATGTTCAATAAGATAAATTTGAGCCTTTGTCCATGCTTTCTAGCAAAAATGTTATTGGCATTATCTATGACTTTTGTTTGGATATCTTGTCCATTCTTGAGTATCCATTTTGTGTGTACATGTTTCTTTGTGGGTGTATATCTTGGTGAATGTTGTCTACCTAGAAACTTATACACATGATTATTGCTAAATCTCTTGTTGATATCCTTTTTGCTTTGGAGTCCACCTTGTGCCCCTTCTTTATTATTTGGTGGCTCCAAAAGTTTTTCTTTGAGTGCTTGACATTTTCATTTGCATCGTTTGGCACTCATTGGTGTTAAGAAAGTTGATATCTCATGCCTTTGTGTTGTTAGGTAAGTTTGGGGGAGCAAGGATACCATGTTTATGTTTGGTGCATAAAACCTCGGGGAGCTTTCCTAATTTACCTAAGAACACGCATTTGCTGTCTTGGTCTTGTTTGGTGTTTTTGTTTGATCACGGGGAGTTAGGATTCCATAATTGTGCACCTTGTTGTGCATGAACCTTGGGGATCTCCCTATTTTCATCTAAACACTCATTTGCTCTAATCATATTATCTTCTCTCTTGCTCATGGTCGTGGTCTAAGCGATATAGAGGGAATGAGGGTGCCATGTTTGTGCATATTGTATTCAAATGCAAATTATAATTTGTGCACAAAACTTGGGGAGTCTCCTCATATTATTTAGATCACTCCCTTTTCAACCTTATCATAATATATATCTTTCTTTTGGTATCTTCCTTTTGTGAAGTGCTTCTTTTGATCTTTTGATTGCTTGATTCATTCGCTGATGCTTCTTCACCATTTTATTTCTTTGCAATCTTTGGATCCTCAGTTTAGTTTGATTTCCTCCTGGTATTCGTCATTTGGATACGTGCATTTGATTCCACTCATATTATGAGAGATGCACACCATGTGGAGGAAATCTCACTAAATTGGCCTTCTCAAGCTTTTCACCCATTTCGGTAATCGATGCCAATGGGGGAGAAGTTTTGGAGGGTTTTAGGGAATTTGCTTGTGTGTTGTGAGTTTTGTACTTAAACACTTGCCTCGTGTGCTTTGCATCTTAGTGTGTTGCTCGGCATCTTGTATATATAGAGGAAACTCCACCACCGGTAATGGTTGGCAGTATATGCAATGAAATTCAAGTTCATCCACATGTGCATATATTGTGGGGGAGTTTACTCTATATACTGTGGTTGTAATAACATCACATACTTGTGTAGTATTGGATGTTAGGACAATCGTTTTGTTTGGTTAATTCATTATATAAACCCTCTAAAAGGGATTGTCATCAATTACCAAAATGGGGGAGATTGAAAGTGCATGTGTGCCCCCATGTGTGGTTTTGGTAATTAATGACAATCTTTATGGACTTATGTTTGCATTGAGTTTTACTTGTAGGATTTGTCCATATGCAATGCTTGAACCATATGTTGGCTTCAAGATTGGGAGAATAAGAAAGTAGAGAAGCTCAAGTGTTGACCAAGGTTTCAATGAGTGATTCGGAGATTGGTCAAGTAAGAGTTGGGCCTATAGAAAGTGTGTCTTAAAGAATAAAGTTGGAGTGATATCTCTTATGTACCTTCAAGACACCAACATAATGAAGAAAGAAGAAATGATGGGCAAGTTCAAGATGAGTCATCTCGAAGAGATCATTTGCTTGAAGCTTGCCATCCTATGGTGATCATGGATATGGGGAGATGATATGCCCAAAGGAGAAGCTCTACCATAGTGGAGTATGGGGAGCAATTTGCAAGTCTTCCCCAAGCTAGCGCAACCAATCAAGAAGGGTGGTCCATCTTGAGGTGGAGAAGATCGTCATCATCAAGCTCAAGTGGAATATGCGCAAGGCAAAGGTTTTTCAGACCGGAGTCTCCGGTGTGGTCCAGAGTTTCCCCACAAGTCTCCGGAGTGGATCAAAGTTGAAGACCTGGGTCAGCCAAATTGGTGGTCTGGAGCAAGGTCCGGAGACTGACTGGAGTCTCCGGTCCAAGCCCCTGACCGGAGTCTCCGGTGTGGTTGGTCCGGAGTCTCCGGTCCACTTAGCCCATAGAAGGGCTGGGTCATTCTGTTTGGTGGTCCGGAGGCTGGTCCAGAGATGGGCCGGAATCTCCAGTGTAGACCGGAGTCTCCAGTGTGCAGGCCGGAGTCTCCGGTCTGACACTTCTCCAACGGGCAGAAAATAGTCAGAAATCAGTGGGCCTATAAATAGGGGACCTCTTCTTCAACCTCAAGCCGCTCGTTCCAGAAACTGAAGAACACCATTTTAGAGCCACCAAAACTCCAAGATCTCTTCATCCAACCACCCAAACTCGCTGATCTTTGGGGAATCGGAGAAGGAGGCCTTGATCTACATCTTCACCAAGAGAGATCTTCATTTCCCCCTCATTCACTTGAGGGCCCCTTGCTCTAGGGTTTCATTGGAAACCCTAAGCCTTGTTTTGGTTTGAATTGATTCTTACAAGCTTGTCTTTGATTGTTTGACAGCTTGCTTGAATTCGGGAGCCTCCAATTAAGTTGTGGATGTGTGCCTCGAACTTGTTGTAAAGGTGCCGGCTACCACCTCGAAGGTTGCCGATAGTGGAAGGGTGGATCGATCCCATTGGGGTGAGATTCATCGGAGAATAAGGGAGGCCTTTTGTGGCATTGGTGGTTTGATACCACCCTCTCTCCAAATGAGACGTACTCCATTGTTGGGAGGAACTCGGTAATAATCGTCGTCTCCGCGTGCCTCGGTTATCTCTATACCCGAGCTCTTACTTATGCACCTTACTTTGCGATAGCCTTCGTGCTTGAAGTCTATATCTTGATATCACATAGTTGGTTGTCTTGCTTAGCATAAGTCGTTGGTGCACATAGGTGAACCCTATTTGTTCTAGGTTTTGTGCTTGACAAAGTAAACGCTAGTTTAATTCCGCCTTTATTAAGCCCATCTCGGAAAAGTTTTTAAATCGCCTATTCACCCCCTCTAGGCGACATCTGTATCCTTTCAACCTTCAAGATGCTTATGATAGGGGTAATGAGAGCTGAAAGCTATAAGTATCATAATTTTTGGAAGCACTTTATGAGACTTGAATCCTTTCTTCCACCATTATATTGAGTCTCCACCTTCTACCTTTATGCACCTACTTTGAGAGCATAGTGGCCATTCTTAGTTCTATGTGCATTGTCCCAAGACTTGTTGATTGATGCATAACTTGATATTGCTTGTTCTAAACTATTTGTATCTAGTCACTCTTATGAACTTTGAAGGTGTCCTATGCATTTATATTTGCTACT
The DNA here is from genome assembly GCA_910589775.1 of Avena eriantha. Classification (NCBI taxonomy): domain Eukaryota; kingdom Viridiplantae; phylum Streptophyta; class Magnoliopsida; order Poales; family Poaceae; genus Avena; species Avena eriantha. The sequence goes on from OU342745.1 coordinate 392,893,001, forward strand.
CTATGAGGGACAAACTGAATACTATTATGCTATGTTTTCTTGATGTGAAACAAACAAACGTCTTGCAAAGCATTGTTATTCATGAATCTTTTGTTTGTGCCTTTTCATGTTGCATCTTAGTTTCTTTGTATTATAGCTAGAACTTTGTCTTTCATGTTATGATTGAAGTACTATGATCCCATCTTTGAATGTTTTACAAATACTTTGATCAAGTCTTTGATGGTGCATGTCACCTCAAGAATTATTCTTTCTTTTTATCACTTACCTACTCAAGGACGAGGAGGAGTTAAGCTTGGGGATGTTGATACATTGCAAATGTATCTATAATTTTTTGATGTTCCATGCTTGGTTTTATCAACTTTCTTGTGTTTTGTCCACACTTTGGAGTACTTTTCATATGATTTCTTGGACTAACCTATTAACAAGAGCCACAGTGCCAGCTGCCTATTTTCTGCTGTTTTTGGTTCCAGGAAAGTCAGAAAATGAATATTCTCGGAATTAGACGGGACAAAAGCCAAAGTGCCTATTTTTCCGGAAGTCATCAGATGCCAGAATACGAGACAGAGAAGAGATGGGGGTCGGCCACACCACCTGGCCACGTGACCAGGCCTGGCCCGCGCCAGGGGGTGGTCTGGCCGACCCTAGCACCCCCTCGGCCTCTCCTTCCGCCTATATATTGCCCTCGGGACGAAAATCCTAAGTACCCGATCAAAAATCCACGAAAGAGTCTGTAGCTACCGTCATCTCCATCCCTAGATCGAGAGGGATCTGAAGCTCTTCCCGGCACCCTGCCAGAGAGGGGAATTCACCCTGGAGGCCTTCTTCATCATCATGCAAGCCTCCGGTGTGATGCGTGAGTAGTTCATCTCTGGACTACGGGTCCATGTAGTGGCTAGATGGCTGGTTCTCCTCCTTTGTGCTTTCATGTCTAGATCTTGTTAGCTCCGTTCATGATCAAGATCATCTATTTGTAATTCTGCATGTTGTGTTTGCGGGGATCCGATGGATATTGAGATGCTATTCAGATTGATTATTGATTGTATCATGTCTTTGTTATTTGTGATCTTGCATGCTTTCCGTTGTTAGTAGCTATCTTGGCCAAGTAGATGCTAGCAACTCCAAGAGTTAGTATTTATGCTCGATAGTGGGTTCATGCCTCTGGTAATCTGGGGAAGTGACAGAAATCTCTAAGGTACTAGATGTGCTGTTGCTACTAGGGAGAAAACAACAATCCTTTGTTCATTGAACAATCATATTTTTTACATTACACGCAATTCGTAAAGCAATAATCTGTTGCTTGCAACTTAATACTAGAGGGGGTTCGGATGATAACCTGAAGGTGGATTATTAGTCATAGATGCAGTTGGATGGCGCTCTATGTATAATGTTGTAATGCCCAATCAAATTCCAAAGGAGTCAAGATGATTAGTATATGCATGTATTGCTTTCTTGATGTTTGTCAATTGCCCCGCTGTAATTTGTTCACCTAGCATGTTATCTATCTTAAGGAGAGCCACCTCTAGTGAACTATGGACCCCGGTCCTTTCTTTTACATTCAATCTACAAACTGTTTACTGCTTTGTGTTTATTTTCTACAAACTATTACATCCTTCCATTCGACACGTTTAATACTTTGTTTTCAGCAAAACCGGTGAGATTGACAACCTCATCGCAAGTTGGGGGCAAAGTTCTGTGGTTGTGTTGTGCAGGTCTCCACGTTGCTGCTGACAACGGTAGTGCGCCCTGCCAACGTTCAGCTAGCTACACCTTTGGGGTGTTTCCTTAGTCCTACTGGATTGATAACCTTGGTTTCTTACTAAGGGAAAACTTGCTGCTGTGCTGATCATACCTTCCTCTTGGGGTTCCCCAACGAGCTCGATATATTTGGGCCATCAATCTCCATCCCTAGATCGGGAGGGATCTGAAGCTCTTCCCGGCACCCTGCCGGAGGGGAGAATTCACCCTGGAGGCTTGATACGTTGCAAACGTATCCATAATTTTTTATGTTCCATGCTTGGTTTTTATCTACTTGTTTATGTTTTACCCACACTTTGGAGTACTTTTTAGACACTTTCTTGGACTAACCAATTAACAAGATGCCACTGTGCCAGTTGCCTGTTTTCTACTGTTTTTGGTTCCAGGAAAGTCAGAAAAATGAATATTCTCGGAATTGGATGGGACAAAAGCTAAAGTCAGTTTTTCACCGAGGGGGACACGGAGCCAGAATACGAGACGGAGAGGGTCCAGAGGGCCACCACACCACCTGGTCGCGCGGCCAGGCCTGTCCCGCGCCAGGGGGTGGTGTGGATGCCTAGGTCACCCCTCGGCCTCCCCTTTCACCTATAAGATGCCTGCGATATAGAAACCCTAAGTACCTGATCAAAATTCCACGAAAGAGTCTGTAGCCGCCGTCATCCCCATCCCTAGATCGGGAGGGATCTGAAGCTCTTCTCGGCACCCTGCCGGAGGGGAGAATTCACCCTGGAGTCCTTCTTCATCACCATGCAAGCCTCCGGTGTGATGCGTGAGTAGTTCATCCTTGGACTACGGGTCCATGTAGTAACTAGATGGTTGATTATTCTCCTTTGTGCTACCATGTTTAGATCTTGTGAGCTCCGTTCATGATCAAGATCATCTATTTGTAATCCTACATTTGTGTTTGCAGGATCCGATGGATATTGAGATGCTATTTCAGATTGATTATTGATTCTATTATGTCTTTGTTATTTGTGATCTTGCATGCTTTCCATTGTTAGTAGCTATCTTGTCCAAGTAGATGCTAGCAACTCCAAGAGTTAGTATTTATGCTCGATAGTGGGTGCATGCCTCTAGTAATCCGGGGAAGTGATAGAAATCTCTAAGGTACTAGATGTGCTATTGCTACTAGGGAAAAACAACAATCCTTTGTTCATAGAACAATCATATTGTTTAATTTACACGCAATGCCGTAATGCAATTATCTGTTGCTTGCAACTTAATACTGGAGGGGGTTCGGATGATAACCTGAAGGTGGATTATTAGTCATAGATGCGGTTGGATTACGGTCTATGTTTAATGTTGTAATTCCCAATCAAATCTCAAAGGAGTCAAGATGATTAGTATATGTTTGTATGCTTTCTCGATGTTTGTCAATTGCCCCGCTGTAATTTGTTCACCCAACATGTCATCTATCTTAAGGAGAATCACCACTAGTGAACTATGAACCCCGGTCCTTTCTTTTATCATCAATCTACAACTGTTTACTTCTTTCTGTTTACTTTCTGCAAGCAATTACTATCTTCCACACAATATGTTTAATCCTTTGTTTTCAGCAAAACCGGTGAGATTGACAACCTCACTATAAGTTGGGGGCAAAGTTCCGTGGTTGTGTTGTGCAGGATTCCAAGTTGGCAACAACACCTTGGAGGTGTTTCCTTGCTCCTGCTAGTTCAATAACCTTTGTTTCATAACTGAGGGAAAACTTGCTGCTGTGCTCATCATACCTTCTGATGTCTACGCACTTCTATTCTTGTAGATAGTTGTTGGGCCACCAAGTGCAGAGGTTTGTAGAACAGCAGCAAGTTTTCCCTTAAGTGGATCACCCAAGGTTTATCGAACTCAGGGAGGAAGTGGTCAAAGGTATTCCCTCTCAAGCAACCCTGCAATCGAGATACAAGAAGTATCTTGTGTCCCCAACACACCTAATACACTTGTTAGGTGTATATGTGCACTAGTTCAGCGAAGAGATAGTGGAATACAAGTGGTATAGATAATTATAAGTGGTAACGGTGATAGAAAACAGCTTGATGGCGTGGAAAATACTAAAGTAAAACTGAAATAAAGATAGAAGCAAGCAAACATGTAACATATCTAATAGCAAACGGTGTTTCAGTGCTTAGAAACAAGGCCTAGGTATCATACTTTCACTAGTGAACACTCTCATATAAATATATTCTTCTTTATGATACTACGCTGAACTACTCTCTGGTTGGACACTCTAATCGTTGGTAGGGCTATAACAGCACACCTCAGAGTTCGCTTTCCGCATCTAGATAACCCCACACTATCACCTTGAGCACTAGATGGTTCCAACAAACACCACAATTTCATAAAGACAACCAACTCCAAATATAACTCATAACAAGTATTTGTAATCTCTAGCCTAAGTGCCACCATGGTGTGCACGTTGTCACTTTCACACACATGGGGAGAGCAGAGATCTATTAAAGCACTTGAGTAGCAAGGTGATACATTGCAAATGTATCTATAATTTTTGATGTTCCATGCTTAGTTTTATCCACTTTGTTGTGTTTTGTCCACACTTTGGAGTACTTTTCATATGATTTATTGGACTAACCTATTAACAAGAGCCACAGTGCCAGCTGCCTGTTTTCTGCTGTTTTTGGTTCCAGGAAAGTCAGAAAATGAATATTCTCGGAATTGGACGGGACAAAAGCCAAAGTGCCTATTTTCCGGAAGTCATCAGATACCAGAATACGAGACGGAGAAGGGCTGGGAGCCGGCCACACCACCTGGCCACGCGGCCAGGCCTGGCCCGCGCCAGGGGATGGTCTTGTCGACCCCAGCACCCCCTCGGCCTCTCCTTCTGCCTATAAGATGCCCTCGGGACGAAAACCCTAAGTACCCGATCAAAAATCCACGAAAGAGTCTGTAGCCACCATCATCTCCATCCCTAGATCGGGAGGGATCTAAAGCTCTTCCCGGCACCCTGCCGGAGAGGGGAATTCACCCTGGAGGCCTTCTTCATCACCATGCAAGCCTCCGGTGTGATGCGTGAGTAGTTCATCCTTGGACTACGGATCCATGTAGTAGCTAGATGGCTGGTTCTCCTCCTTTGTGCTTTCATGTCTAGATCTTGTGAGCTCCGTTCATGATCAAGATCATCTATTTATAATTCTGCATGTTGTGTTTGCGGGGATCTGATGGATATTGAGATGCTATTTCAGATTGATTATTGATTCTATCATGTCTTTGTTATTTGTGATCTTGCATGCTTTCCGTTGTTAGTAGCTATCTTGGCCAAGTAGATGCTAGCAACTCCAAGAGTTAGTATTTATGCTCGATAGTGGGTTCATGCCTCTGGAAATCTGGGGAGGTGACAGAAATCTCTAAGGTATTAGATGTGCTACTGCTACTAGGGAGAAAACAACAATCCTTTGTTCATAGAACAATCGTATTGTTTACATTACACGCAATTCGTAAAGCAATAATCTGTCGCTTGCAACTTAATACTGGAGGGGGTTCGGATGATAACCTGAAGGTGGATTATTAGTCATAGATGCAGTTGGATGGCGGCCTATGTATAATGTTGTAATGCCCAATCAAGTTCCAAAGGAGTCAAGATGATTAGTATATGCATGTATTTCTTTCTCGGTGTTTGTCAATTGCCCCGCTGTAATTTGTTCACCCAACATGTTATCTATCTTAAGGAGAGCCACCTCTAGTGAACCATGGATCCCGGTCATTTTCTTTTACATACAATCTATAAACTGTTTATTGCTTTGTTTTACTTTCTGCAAACTATTACTTCCTTCCATTCGACACGTTTAATCCTTTGTTTTCAGCAAAACACGGTGAGATTGACAACCTCATCGCAAGTTGGGGACATAGTTCTGTGGTTGTGTTGTGCAGGTCTCCACATTGCTACTAGCACCGGTAGTGCGCCCTGCCAAGGCTCAGCTAACAACACCTCTTGGGTGTTTCCTTGCTCCTACTGGTTCGATTAAACCTTGGTTTCATAACTGAGGGAAACTTGCTCCTGTGCTCATCATACCTTCCTCTTGGGGTTCCCAACGAGCTCTACATCAACACGAGCCATCAAGCACTTTTCTGGCGCCGTTGCCGGGGAGTCAAGGACATCTTCACAAGGGGAGTCCCTCATAACCAATCTCTTTACTTTGTTATTTTTGTTTTGCTTAGTTTCTTTTTGCTTTGTTTGCTTGTTTTGTTATCAAAAACACACAAAAATTAGTTTTACAAGTTTGCTTTCTTATTTGAAAACACACAAAAACAACTACCCTTGAAAACACTAAATTGTGTGACTTCACTAGCAGCAACAACAATGACTTTATGAGCACACCTATTGCTCCACCTGTGCTTGAAGATACTTTCTTTGAGATAAAACCTGCTTTACTCAATGTTGTTATGAGAGAACAATTTTCTGGTATTGGTAATGAAGATGCTGCTGCCCATCTAAATAGCTTTGTTGAACTTTGTGAGATGCAAAAGCATAGGGATATAGATGGTGATATTATTAAGCTGAAATTGTTTCCTTTCTCTTTGAGAGGAAAAGCTAAAGAATGGTTGAATTCCCTAACTAGGAATAGTATTGATTCTTGGACTAAATGCAAAGATGCTTTCATTGGAAAATACTATCCACCTGCTAAGATTATATCTATGAGAAGTGAAATAATAAAGTTTAAACAATCTGATAATGAACATGTTGCTCAAGCTTGGGAAAGAATGAAATCTTTGGTAAAGAATTGTCCCACTCATGGACTGACTGCTTGGATGATCATCCAAACCTTTTATGCAGGATTGAACTATTCTTCAAGGAACCTATTGGACTCTGCTGCTGGAGGGACCTTTATGACCATTACTTTGGGTGCTGCAACAAAACTTCTGGATAATATGATGCTTAACTATTCTGAATGGCATACTGAGAGAGCACCGCAAGGTAGGAAGGTAAATTCTGTTGAGGAAACTTCCTCCTTGAGTGATCAAATTGATATTATTATGTCTATGCTTGTGAATGGGAAAGCCCATGTTGATCCAAATAATGTTCCTTTAGCCTCTTTGGTTGCTCAAGAAGAGCAAGTTGATGTGAACTTCATAAGAAATAATAATTTTGGCAATAATGCTTATAGGAACAATTTGGTAACAACAATTATAAGACATATCCTCCCAACAATAGTAATGCTTATGGAAATTCTTACAACAATAATAGGAGTGCACCCTCTGAATTTGAAGTTATGCTTAAAGACTTTATTAGTAAACAAACTGCTTTCAATAAAACTATTGAGGAAAAACTCTCTAATGCTGAAAGAAATATAACATCTTTGGCTGAAGCTCAATCTTCTTTGAATAAAATGGCTGCTAAACCTGAAACTAATGATAATCCCTTTGCAGCTACTAATGCTATACAAGTAAGAATTGATGAAAATGTTAGACTATTAACTGAATTACATGCTAAGTGGGAAAGAGAAGATGAAATTGCAAGAAACATTAGTGTTTCTACTATTAACACCACTAGTGTTGAGGCTAGTAATAGTTCTACTACTTTAAATGATAATTATGATTTTGATCTTGATCATTGCAACATCTCTGAAGTTATTAAGTTCCTACAAAATCTTGCTAAAAGTCCTAATGCTAGTGCTATGAACATGGCCTTTACAAAACACATTACTGATGCTCTCATAAATATTAAATAAGAAAAGATGAAACATAAAGCTTCTATTCCTATAAAACAAGAAGATGGTTGGGAACCCATCATTAATATGAAAGTTAATGACTTTGAATTCAAAGCTTTATGTGATCTTGATAGTAGTGTTTCTATTATGCCTAGAAGGATTTATGATATGCTTGATTTGCCTCCACTTGAAGATTGTTATTTGAATGTCCCACTTGATGATAATGCTAAAAAGAAACTCATGGGGAGTCTTAATGATGTCCTTATTATGGTTAACAATGCCTATGTCCCCGTTGATTTCTATGTTTTGGATGTTGAATGCAATGCTTCTTGTCCTATTACTTTGGGAAGACCTTTTCTTAGAACTGTTGGTGCCATTATTGATATGAAAGAAGGCACCATTAAATATCTCCCACTCAATAAAGGTATAGAACACTTCCCCAAGAAGAGAGAGAAGATTTCTTTTGCCTCTCCTATGAAAACAAAATTTGGTCTTAATGCTTCTTCATTTGAGAACACTTGATTCTTTCTTGCTTCTTATGCCTAACTTAAAGGCGTTAAAGAAAAGTACTTATTGGGAGATAACCCAAAAGTTTTAGATGAGTATTGGAAGTTATTACTTCAGTAATAACCGCTCCTTATCCTTTTTATTTGCTTTTTGTGCCAAGAGTAACCTCTAATGAGAGAGAAGTAATGACTGGGAAAGATGCTTTCCTGAAACAGATTTTTGTGCTTCACCATAAATATTCGTGTAAAATCTCTGAACGTCTTTTTGAGGCGTAAATTTTTGTTCTTCTGCCACGGGTTGTTATCTAACTTTCGTTAGTTGAACACTTTTTGATTTGAGCAACATAAGGTCTTCGAAAAAATTCGTCTTTACCTGCTGGTCTGTTTTGACAGATTTCTGCCATTTTCTGCATTTGCTTCTTGTTGGTTCTTTTTTGAGTTCTTTTGGGGAATTGAGATTTTTGAGGGAATTGCTACAGTATATAGTGTTCTAATGGAAGTTTATTTGGTGTTAGAACTGAACCTTAAGACTTATTTATCTTGAGTGCACTAATGTTGCTAATAAAGATTGTGTGAAGTTTTGTATGAAGGAAAAATTTCAGGTGTATGGAAGGAATGAGTAATGAGATGAAGGATGGACTAAAGCTCAAGCTTGGGGATGCCACGCGTGTCACCCCAAGAAATATCCAAGTACAATCGTCAAAGCTTGGGGATGCCCAAGGCACCCCCTCTTCATCAATAAAAATCCTAGGTTTCTTCCAAACTCTTCGTTTTTATTGTTTCATGCACAGTTGTGTTGTTCTTGGAGCGTCTTCTTTTTCGTTTTCATTTTGGTTTTCGTTTGCTTGGTTTGCTTAGTTTTCTAAATAAATTGGTTGGAGCCCCTCTTTCATACATTGGTTTGCAAATAGTTTGGTTTGGTTGGGAAAAGAGTAGGAAAGTTCATGCTTATGTGGTAAAAAGAGCTCGTTTTTGACTGTGGCCTATGCTTTGTCATGCCATGCTTGATATTGTTTGGGCTTTATGCTTAGTATTCTTTGATGTAGCATGACTTGTTATACACAATTGAGATTGCTTAATGTGCCCTGGATGAATCATGCGTTGTTTTAGCATATTAAAGCATAGTATAGTGGTATTCTCCTTTGATGCTTTATTTGGGTTGACTTGGCACATGTTCACACCATGTTATGACTATACCAAGTCACCATAGCCTTTATGATCCTTTAGTTTTCAACTTGTAGTATCACTTTATACTTTGATCAATGATGTTTTGTCGCTCTGCATGATTATGGCCATTATTGCTCTCTTAGTTTGTCGCTCCCAGTCTTTTGCTAGCCTCCGTAACCAAGTATGAGTTCCACTCATACATCCAACTCCCTAAACCAAGTTATTCCAAAGAGTCCACCATACCTACCTACTAGCTTATGCTATTCCAAGTATATTCATGCTTTTGTTTACCTTCCAAATTAAACTTGTTATGAGAAAAATAGTGATTAAAGCTCTCACGAACTTGATGGCACACTTTACTTTTTTGCATCTAATAAACTTGAACCATTGGGTCCTTCTTTGTTGCGTATATGCTTGCACTTTATAAGTTGAAATTAGTAGAACCATGTATCATGGGGAACGCTTTCAACATTGCACTTGTACTTTGTACCCCGTTGATATCATATTCTTTTGCTAATGGATCCCGGCGGTGTGAAATAGAAGTGGAACTTGTAGGATCATGGAGTTTGTATGTGTGTTAGAGAAACGCCTGGGCCGCTAGCCTAAGCCATGCCTAATCATGGTGGAAACTTGCAGCATAACCATAATGAGCACTCTATGAAGCATCCTCAATAAAAACCTATGCAAATAGCAAATAAAAAGATCGCTGAGATGCTCATTGTCTGCTTGCCTTGTCATTTTGATTATGGGATAGCTCCTGTATCATGTGCAAGGGGTACCCCGTTGGAGGTTCTTTAGGATACACATGTACTTACAATGACAAGAGCTTACTTGTGACTAAAGTTGAGTAGCATGAGGTTCGGTCTTCGTAAGTAAGGCCATGAGATTTCGGTTTATAACTTGTCAAGCATATCCTCTTAGTTGTGTCACTTTAACCTTAATCACCTTCAAGATGCTTATGATAGGGGCAATGAGAGCTGAAAGCTATAAGTACCATAATTTTTGGAATCTCTTTATGAGACTTGAATCCCTACTTCCTTTTATGAAGGCCTTTCTTCCACCATTATATTGAGTCTCCACCTTCTACCTTTATGCACCTACTTTGAGAGCATAGTGGCCATTCTTAGTTCTATGTGCATTGTCCCAAGACTAGTTGATAGATGCATAACTTGATATTGCTTGTTTTAAACTATTTGTATCTAGTCACTCTTATGAACTTTGAAGGTGTCCTATGCATTTATAGTTGCTACTCTATGAGGGACAAGCTGAATGCTATTATGCTATGTTTTCTTTATGTGAAACAAACAAACATCTTGCAAAGCATTGTTATTCATGAATCTTTTGTTTGTGCCTTTTCATGTTGCATCTTTGTTTATTTGTCTTATTGCTAGAACCTTGTCTTTCATGTTATGATTGAAGTACTATGATCCCAACTTTGAATGTTTTACAAATACTTAGATCAAGTCTTTGATGGTGCATGTCACCTCAAAAATTATTCTTTCTTTTTATCACTTACCTACTCGAGGATGAGCAGGAGTTAAGCTTGGGGATGTTGATACATTGCAAATGTATCTATAATTTTTGATGTTCCATGCTTGGTTATCCACTTTCTTGTGTTTTGTCCACACTTTGGAGTACTTTTCATATGATTTCTTGGACTAACCTATTAACAAGAGCCATAGTGCCAGCTGCTTGTTTTCTGCTATTTTTGGTTCCAGGAAAGTCAGAAAATGAATATTCTCGGAATTGGACGGGATAAAAGCCAAAGTGCCTATTTTTCCGGAAGTCATCAGATACCAGAATACGAGACGGAGAAGGGCTGGGGACCGGCCAGACCACCTGGCCACACGGCCAGGCTTGGCCCACGCCAGGGGGTGGTCTGGCCGACCCCAACACCCCATCGGTGTTGGGGGGATACCCTCGGGAATGGTCACACCGGGGTATAAAGGCCGAGTTAGTCGAGGTATGGCAAGGTCAAAGAGAAAGCTGGCCGGCTCACCTCAAGGCAGGCCGACTTACGGAGTAACCCAGACCGGAGGATGTCCACCTGATTATGTCCCGGCCGACGTATGTCGTATGCCGGCAGGATATTTGTAACTTGTATGTAGGTACCTACGGGGCCGAGTTATACCAAGCTTGCAAGAGAAGGAAGGTATCTTGCTGGTCAAAAGGTGGTCTCTGTGCGCCGGAGCGTGAGCGAAGCGGACAGAGGGAGGGACCAGCGGGGCGTGGCCGACAAAGGTGACGTAGCCAATGTCGGCTGACGCTGGCCCCACAGAGGGTTACGTACCCTCTGCATGGCTTACGAAGGGAAAATGAGACCCGGTCAGTTTGCTATTTTGGGAGAGGCATATTCCCAGGAATATGCCGCCACGTATGCCCTAACAGGCAACCTAGCCTCCCCTTTATAAGGATCGCTAGGGCCTTAGTAGAAGGGGCTGTCTTGAACGAGAGTAGTGGGTTCCTTGGGTGATAACTATGGTGAGAGTAAGAGAGCTCCTTCTTCCTCCTCTCCCCAATACAGCTCGAGGAGCATCTGTAAACTTAGTGGACTTAGAGAATACAAAGCATCTCTGTGTGGAATCACCACACTATCCCTCCCTGGATTCCTCTAGTGCATACTGTCCCCACCTTTAGTATATCCATGGCATCTGTCGTGACACCACCACGACAGTTGGCGCCACCGTGGGGCTAGCGGCGCTAGCAGGAGTGAAGATCCGGACGGGAAACATCATCGGCAACAGCGAGCGCGTCGTCTCTGGGCTCGTTCAGCACTTTGGAGCGCCGGACTATGTCAGCGACAATGCTGGTTGCTTCGGCAAGCGACCTCTACCACGCAATGGCCTCTTCGTCAAGCTTGGCGCCCACAAGATCTACGTCGGCGTAGATGTGTCATGCGTTCACCCGCGACACGTCGTCTAAGGAGGCGAGCCACCCCTTAGCACGACTTACGATGTGCGTATCACTTGCTCCCCTGACCGTGCTGAGGTGATGATGACAGCGCCTGACGTTGGCGCGAGCAAGGATCCGGCACCAGATCTAGAGGTAACACCCAAGGCGCCGAGGAAGAGTAGGGGTCCTCTGCTAGAGAGGCCAGAAAATGTGCTGCAGCAGGCAATAGATAGCTTGGCAAGCCCCATAGCACCTGTGGTAGATCCGGCTCAGGCATAGGCTGAGTTAGAGGAAACTAGGCAGAAAATACTAGAGGGTGCGAAAAAGATAGCCGCGGCTCAGCAGTCGTTGAACATAACGCTGCGTGAGTACGCAAGAGCAAATAAGGTAGATGTTGTAAAAGTAAAAGGGAGAAACCTCATCAGTGAAATGAACAAAGAGGGTGAGACTAGAGTTGAGGAATCAGAGAACCCGTTGTCCATGGGGCTGCCGAAGTACAGCACCCCGGCAAAGAACCTCAGAGCAGCGGATGCGGCTGCATCCGAACTAGAAGGTTTGACGGGTGAAGCCCGACAAAGACAGCAGGAGAGGGTCAATGAGTTAGTTCGGATCGCTAACAGATAAAATGAAGAGCTGCTCAGGGCTAACTCGGCAAGAGCTGGGGTTTCCAAGGTCGTTTATTCGGCAGTGGGTAGCCCGGAGAAATCTGCTGGAGCTGCGTCATCCCCTCATGATGGTCCTAGAAGAGAGGAGGTGGTAACCTCAGCAAGGAGAAACAAGCAGATAGTCCCGTATAACCCGGCAAGGGCAGGGAAAGGAAAAGCAATGCAGGGAAATGAGGATCGACAAAGTGTCAGCCGAGGTGAAGCTGGCCGAGGTAACCGCGACCAAGGCAATGCCGGTCAGAGAAACATTGTAAACATCAATGCCGGACAGCGTAACTCGGTGGGTGCAGGGCAAAACCTACCTCAGCAACAGCAGCAGCGGAATGTACCTCGGCAAGAGTAGAGCGCCGACTAGGGCATGCGGCAGAAATGTGCTCAACAAGAGCAAGACAGATACAACGACGGTGATTCGGAAATGGTGAATGCAGGATACCATAGGCCGGATTATCATGTGATAGGGTCAAGGTTGGGAAGCAGGAACTTTCTGCCTGATGACGCCAGGTTAAAGCTGGATCGGCTTTGTAGGTCGGAGCAAATTGAGGGACGAGATCCTCCGGGTCCAGCGTGCTTTGGGCCCCGGATCATGAAAGAGCCTCCGGTACCTAACTTCTAGTTACCCAGAGGCACGAAAACATATGACGTTAGCACCAAGCCGGAAGATTAGTTAATCAACTACGCAACGGCAGTGAAAATAGCGACAAACAACTTGAGATGGGCAGTGAGATACATACCTCAGATGCTGGAGGGGCCAGCGAGGGTATGGTTAAACAATTTACTACCCGGTAGTATCAACTGTTGGATCAATTTTGAGGAAATGTTCGTCAGTAACTTCTCGAGCACGTATCAGAATCCGAATAGACCACAAACCTTAGCAATGTGCAAGCAGAGACCAAATGAAACAGACCGGGAGTTCCTAACTCACTGGTGCAACGTGAGAAACTCATGTGAAGGCGTGACTGAGTCTCAGGCCATAGCTTGGTTTGCATAAGGGTGTAGATATGCAAGCATGTTGTGGCAAAGGTTACAAAGGGATATGCCAACTACGCTGGCAGAGACAATCCGGATTGCTGATTCGTATGCTTTAGGTGATCCGACTCAACCCCGGCTTGTGTCAAGCGAGTCAACTGAGGAGTACTACCAGCGAGACGGAGCCGGATCATCCCGGCGAAATGATTACCGGGGTAAGAGAAGAGATGATATACCGGATTACAGGTACAGTTCGCAACAAGTTGCTGCTGTAAATCAAGATCAACCCGGAGCAGGGAGTAATCAGCGTCAGAAAACTGAAGGGCAACAATGGACTCCAAGAAATGATGGCAAGAAAACTTGGACACCGGAGCAAAAGAGACAGTGGCAAGAAAAGAAAGACCGGCTGAGGTATACGTATGAGGCAATGCTGGATCAGCCGTGCAAGTTTCACACGCCAAATCCGAGTAACCCGGCGGGTCATACGACTCGGCAATGTGAGTGGATGAGGAAGATAGAACAAAGTGGCTCGGGGAATGCTCAGGCACTTCGGAACGATCAACCTCGGTAGGAGTTACCTCGGCAGCTATTGCTCTCCGGGGCAAATACACAACAGTTAATGTTGCCACCACCTCCACCGAGGTATGAGCATCATGAGAGAAGGGATGCAGTGCATCAGGTGGAAAATCAGCATCAGCCAGATCAAAGATATCCCGGCAATGAGGGTAGAAATGAATATAGGGAGCATCACCAGAGTTACTGTGTGTTTACCACAGAGGAAACAGATAGAAAAAGCTTGTAGCACTGACATATGGAAGTGAATGCGGTTATGTCGGCAGTGACGAGGTATATGCCTTGGTCAGATCAGGAAATTACCTGGAGTATTAAAGATCATCCCAAGCTCATGCCGAGTCCTGGTTCGTATGCACTAGTGTTGGACCCAACGTTCATCAGGCCAAATATCAATGTGAGGTTCTCCAAAGTGCTGATCGACAATGACAACAGCATCAATATCATGTACGTGGATACCATGCGCAAGTTGGGTATCTCGGAAAACATGCTCCAAGCTACAAGGACAACTTTCCATGGCATTGTCCCAGGTATCTCCTGTGAACCCATTGGCAAAGTCCGGGTTGATGTGTTATTCGGCACAAGAGATAACTGCCGAACTGAGAATTTGGAGTTTGAGGTTGTGAACTTAGAAAGCGCATATCACACGTTACTCGAAAGGCCGGCCCTGAACAAATTCATGGCCAGTACTCACATCAGTTACCTGAAGATGAAGCTGCCTAGGCCAAATGGAGTAATTACCATAGCTGGGGACTTCCAATGTTCCATTGAGTGTGTGGCAGCCGGGTCTAACCTGGCCGAGTCACTTGTGATTGCACAACAGAAAAGAAAGATCCAGGAAGTAGCGGCATTGGCTCAGTCCGCGCAGCAGTATATGCCGGCGCTGAGTAACCCGCATGGAAGTGTCTCGTTTCAAGCAACAAAAGATACAAAGAAAGTTCTCGTTGATGATCTGTTCCCAGAGCGCACCGTAACAATTGGTGCCGGGTTAACTGAGAAATAGGAAAGCGAGCTCGTCAATTTCCTCTGTGAGAATCCGGATATCTTTGCTTGGTCCACACATGACTTGCAAGGTGTTCCAAGGCAATTGGTCGAGCACTCTTTGAATGTGAGATCCAGAGCAAAGCCGGTGAAGCAACCTCTCCACCGCTTCGTCGAAGATAGGAGAAAAGTCATTGGAGATGAGATAGCTCGGCTCCTCGCAGCTGGGTTCATCATGGAAGTGCTTTACCCGGATTGGTTATCTAATCCGGTGCTTGTGGAAAAGAAGAAAGATGATCCGAATGTAGCAGTGGTTTGGCGTATGTGCATCGATTACACGAACCTGAACAAGATGTGCCCAAAAGATCCATTCCCGTTACCTAGGATAAATCAGGTCATAGATTCTATTGCTGGGTGTGAACTGTTGTCATTCATAGACGCGTATTCTGGTTTCTATTGGAGATATGCCCAAGAGGCAATAATAAAAGTGGTTATTATTATATCTTTGTGTTTATGATGAATGTTTACATCCCATGCTATAATTGTATTATTAGGAAACACTAATACTTTTGTGTTTTGTAAACATATAAGAGTCCCTAGTAAGCCTCTTGTTGAACTAGCTTGTTAATTAATTGATGATCATGGTTTCCTGATCATGGACATTAGGATGTGATTAATAACAAGGTTATATCATTAGGAAAATGATGTGATGGACATACACCCATAGTAAGCGTAGCATAAGATGAAGTCATTAAGTTCGTATTGCTATAAGCTTTTAAATGCATAGTAACCTAATCCTTCGACCATGAGGTTGTGTTAATCACCATCACCGGATGGGTACTTTGATGACATCAAACGCCGCTTCGTATCTAGGTGGTTATAAAGGTGTCATTGGGTATTTTGAAAGTATGTGTTGAAGCGCATGGACCAAGATTGGGATTTGTCCATCCATATGACGGATAGATATGCTCTGGGCCCTCTCGGTGGAATGTCATCTAGTTAGCTTGCAAGCATGTGACTGGGTCACAAGGGATGACATATCACGGAACGAGTAAAGAGTACCTATTAGTAACGAGGCAGAACTAGGTATGGAGATGCCGACGATCAAACCTCGGATAAGTATAGTATCGCGTGACAAAGGGAATTGGTTTTGTATGTAAATGGTTCAATCGATCACGAAGTCATCGTTGAGTATGTGGGAGCCATTATGGATCTCCAGGTCCCGCTGATGGTTATTGATAGGAGATGTGTCTCTGTCATGTCTACATATTCACGAACCGTAGGGTGACACACTTAAGGTTCGAAGTTGTTTTAAGTAGATATGGAATGTGCGTTGGAGACCGAATGTTGTTCAGAGTCTCGGATTGGATCCGGGACATCACGAGGAGATCCGGAATTGTCCGGAGAATAAGATTCATATATTGGGGATCACTTTCTGAGTTAGGAAATGTTCCGGAGTATTTGTATGAGGATTCTAGAAGGTTTCGGAATGTTCCAGAAGGTTCTGGAAGATTTCTTGGAGTTTGCTTGAAAACCAAGAAAGGGATCAAGGAGTCCTTGTGGGGCAAGACAAGGAGTCGTGGGGGAGGAGGACTCCTGCCCCCCTCCCCAATCCGCCGGCCATAGGAGGGAGGGGAGTCCTACTAGGACTCCCCCTCCCATGGCGCCTCCCCCTTTAAATAGAGGGGTGGGGGCGCCACCTCCAAGCCCTCCTCCATAACTCCAAATCTCCGCCGCCTCTCTCCTCCTCCTTTCTTCTGCTCAGGCTTAGGCGAAGCCCTGCAGAATTCTCTACTCCACCACCACCACCACGCCATCGTGCTGCTGTGATTTCGTGGAGAAGATCTACTACCTCCGCTGCTCGCTGGAACGAGGAGAGGAAGGTCTACTTCGACTCTGCACATGTGACCGACTGCGGTAGCGCTGCCGGAACGCGGCGCCGGAAGGATCGTCCACACGATCTTGAGATCAGCAAGTGATCGACTACATCAACCACGAGATCTAATCTCGTAATGCTTTCGGATCTACAAGGGTTAGTACAGATCTATCTCGTTGCACATGTCTAATAGATTAGATCTTGGCTTTTATCTAGATTAGATCTGGGTTTTGTTCGTTCTTGCGGTAGAATTTTTTTGTTTTCCATGCTACGAACCCATCAGTGGTATCAGAGCCGTGTCTATGCGTAGATCTGTTGCACGAGTAGGACACAATGGTGTTGTGGGCGTTGGTGCTCGTGCTGTCTTTTGCTTTGTGTACTTTGCATCTTGCGGCATGGTGGGATGAAGCGGCTCGGGCTAACCTTACATGTCATCGCACATGTGTCTTGCTCCACGCTTGACGTGTAACTTGCTTTGCACAAGTGGTTTTGCGGGTGTCTGTCTCTCCCACCATAGTATAGATCCAATTTACACTTTGCACTCGATAGCACTTGTATCAACGTTGTGGTTCAATTTCGTAGGTAAGATCCGTTATTGTTTGAAAGCCCCAAGCCACGTAAAACATGCAAAGAAAATTAGAGGCGTCTAACTTGTTTTTCCAGGGGTTTTGTGATGTGATATGGCCATCATGTGATTGTGATTATATTTGATGTATGCAATGATCCTTGTTGTAATATGGCAACCGGCAGGAGCTTAATGGTTGTCTTTAATTCTGTTAAGACCTGCGTGTCTATTCATCTTGTAATAGCTTTATTCCAAGTAGTTGTAATAGTTGCTAGTGATGATGGACAACCATGAAGTGGCGCCACTGATCTTGACGCAATGCTGGTGATGATGGAGATCATGTTCGTGCTTTGGAGATGGAGATCAAAGGCGCAAGAAGAAAGGGCCATATCATATCACACTAATTATGAATTGCCTGTGATGTTAATCATTTATGCATCTTGTATTGCTTAGATCGTGACGGTAGCATTATAAGATGATCCCTCTCACTAAATATCAAGTAATAAAGTGTTCACCCTTAGTTGGCACCATTGCTAAGACTCGTCGTTTTGAAGCATCTCGTGATGATCGGATGTGATAGATTCTACGTGTGCATACAACGGGTGCAAGCCAGATTTGCACATGCGGAAACTAAGGTTATCTTGACGAGCCTAGCATGTACAGACATGGTCTCGGAACACGGAATACCGAAAGGTAGAGCATGAGTCATATAAATGATATGATGAACATGAAGATTGTTCGCCGATGAAACTACATCTTCTCTCATGAAGATCGGACTTGGTGTAGCGGACTTGGTTCGTGTAATCACTAAGACAATGTGAGGGATGTTGTTTTGAGTGGGAGTTCACCTAGTTAACTTAAGTATTAAATTTGAACTCAATTCATCATAAACTTAGTCTAAACTACTTGCAAATTTGTTGTAGATTATGGCGACCCCCTCCATCAATTTCAATGCGTTCCTAGAGAAAGAAAAGCTTAAGAACAATGGAAGCAATTTCACGGACTGGTTCCGTGGACTGAAGATCGTCCTCAGGGCTGGTCAGTTGACCTATGTGCTCGAAGCACCGCTGGGTGACCCACCTGCAGATGATGCCACCGATGACGTAAAGAATGTTTACGCCACTCAGAAAAATCATTACTCCACAGTTCAGTGTGCCATCCTGTACGGTTTAGAAGCGGAGCTCCAAAAGCGTCTTGAGCACCACGACCCGTTCGAGATCATTAAGGAGCTCAGGCTAATTTTTGAGACTCGCGCGGCCATGGAGAGCTATGAGGCCTCCGAAAAGTTCTTTAACTGTAAGATGGAAGAGGGAAGCTCCGTTAGCGAGCACGTGCTCACCATGTCTGGGTACGCAAACAAGCTCCAAGAGTTGGGAATATCGATTCCTAATGAGTTGGGGATTCATCGTCTCCTCCAATCACTGCCACCGAGTTATAAGAACTTTGTGATGAACTACAATATGCACTGCATGAACAAGACGTTGCCTGAACTATCGTCCATGCTGAAAACTGCTGAAGTGGAGATCAAGAAGGAGCACCAAGTGTTGATGGTCAATAAGACCACCAATTTCAAGAGACAGGGCAAGCCTAAGAACAAGGGCAACTTCAAGAAGAATGGCAAGAAAGCTGCCGCTTCTGCTAAGAAGCCCAAGGCTGGTCCTAAGCCTGAAACTGAGTGCTTCTACTGCAAGGGTGCTGGTCACTGGAAGCGTAACTGCCCCAAGTACCTGGCGGATCTGAAGAACGGCAACATCAAGAAGAAAGGTATATTTGATATATGTGTTATAGATGTGTGTCTTACTAGTAATCGTAGTAGTGCCTGGGTATTTGATACCGGTTCGGTTGCTCATATTTGTAACTCGAAACAGGAGCTGCAGAATAAACGAAGACTGGCAAGAGACGAGGTGACGATGCGCGTTGGAAATGGCTCCAAGGTTGATGTGATCGCCGTCGGCACGCTCCCTCTACATCTACCTTCGGGATTAGTTTTAAATTTAAATAATTGTTATTTGGTGCCTGCGTTAAGCATGAACATTATATCTGGATCCTGTTTATTGCGAGACGGTTACTCTTTTAAGTCCAAGAATAAAGGTTGTTCGATTTATATGAGTAATATCTTTTATGGTAATGCACCTGAGATGAATGGTTTATTCTTGCTGAATCTCGATAGTAGTGATACACATGTTCACAACATAGATGCTAAACGAATAAAATTGAATGATAATTCTACATACATGTGGCACTGTCGTCTTGGTCACATTGGAGTGAAGCGTATGAAGAAACTCCATTCAGATGGACTTCTTGAATCACTTGATTTTGAAGATACCACTGAACCCAGATGATCAAATAAAGACTGCGTTTATTACCTCGTACAGGGATTATTGCTATCGCACTATGCCTTTTGGTTTACGTAATGCAAGGGCAACGTATCAAAGATGTATGCAAAAATGCCTACACGATCAAATTGGTCAAAATGTGCAAGTGTATGTTGATGATGTGGTTATAAAAACCAAGGAAATCAAAACGCTCCTTGATGATATCCGACAAACATTCGTGAACCTAAGGAGGTTCCGAATGAAGCTTAACCTGGAGAAGTGTACCTTTGGTGTCCCGGCTGGAAAATTACTCGGATTTCTTGTCTCCAACCGAGGTATCGAAGCTAACCCAACTAAAATCCGGGCCATAGAGCGAATGGAATTACCGAAGTGTCTTAACGATGTACAGAAGTTCACTGGTTGCCTGGCATCCTTAAGTCGGTTTGTATGTCGGTTGGGAGAAAAGGCACTACCTCTCTATCAGCTAATGAAAAAGTCGGACAAGTTCATATGGACGCCGCAGGCCAATGAAGCCTTCATCTAGTTAAAGAAAATGTTAGCCATTGCACCAGTGTTAGCCTCTCCACTATCGAAAGAGCCAATGTTGCTCTACATAGCCGCAACCGACCGGGTTGTAAGCGCTGTGATAGTGGTAGAGCGCGACGAAGAGGGTAAGTCGGTGCAAAGGCCAGTCTACTACTTGAGCGAGGTAATATCAGCGTCAAAGCAAAACTATCCTCACTATCAGAAGATGGCATATGGTGTGTATATGGCATCTAAGAAGCTGAAGCACTATTTTGAAGAGCACCCCGTCAAAGTGATATGTGAAGCCCCCTTATCTGAAATAATGAGCAACAAGGATGCAAGTGGCCGGATTGCAAAATGGGCAATTGAACTAGCCCCATATGCTCCACAATTTGACAGGAGAGATGCAATCAAGTCTCAGGCTGTGGCCGACTTTTTCGTAGATTGGCTGAAATGCAATATGAGCCATCGTTACCAGATCCGAATTACTGGAGAATGCATTTTGACGAATCAAAAACGAAAACCGGGTTAGGTGCCGGAGTTGTGCTTACCTCTCCCAAGAAAGACCAGCTGAAGTATGTACTGCAGGTCCACTTCACAGCATCAAATAATGTTGCCTAGTATGAAGCACTTGTGCATGGACTCAAAGTGGCAAAAGAAATTGGAATACGTCGGATCCAGTGCTTCGGTGATTCAGATTTGGTAGTTCAACAAATCTCAGGGCAATGGGATGCTTTGGATGCAAACATGGCATTATACAGATTTCATGTGCAGAAGATATCAGGATACTTTGAGGGGTGTGAGTTTCACCATGTACCTCGGCTAGAAAATGAGGCTGCCGACGTACTGTCGAAGCTCGGATCAACGCGACAAGCGATCCCGCCAGGTGTAGCACTAGAGCACCTCAGAAAGCCATCTATCAAGCCATCTCCAAAATCTGAATCAATCTATATCCCGGCCAATCCGGAGTCTGAAGCTTTGCCCATGGACATTGATGTGGGAAGTGCTTCGGCAAACTCGGGGACTGCTTTGCAGAACCCAGGGACTGCGCAGCGTGACCCGGCAGAGGTTATGTCGGCGGATCAAATGGAAATTGACGAGGATGTGTTTCCAGTGCGAGCCATACCATCTTGGGCACGGCACATATTCCAGTTCCTGAAGGATGGATCTTTGCCCAATGAAGAAGTGCTTTCAAGGCAAATTCAGAGGCGCGCAAAGGCATACACGATTATCAATGCCGAGCTATACAAGAGAAGTGTCACGAATGTCCTCCAGCGATGTGTTAACCCGAAAGAAGGGCTTGACATCCTCCGAGATATACATCAAGGGGAATGTGGGCATCACACCTCATCCAGAGCCTTAGTAGCAAAAGCTTTCCGACATGGGTTTTACTGGCCAAGTGCCTTGGAGCAAGCAGAGGATCTAGTAAGAAAATGCAATGGTTGTCAGAGGTATGCTACCAAGACACACATGCCAATGTCGGAGATCAATACCATACTGATTACCTGGCCATTTGCCGTATGGTGTTTGGATATGGTTGGCCCATTTAAGCCGGCAAAAGGAAACATGACCCATATATTGGTTATGGTTGACAAGTTTACAAAATGGATTGAAGTAAAGCCGATAAGAAAATGTGATGGGGCTATAGCCATGTCATTCCTCAAATATATCATCCTGATATATGGCTACCCTCACAGTATCATAACAGATAACGGTACTAATTTTGCTGAAGGAGCATTTGCGCGATTCTGCTGAGATAAGAAGATCCGGCTGGACGTTGCCTCAGTAGCCCACCCCGCATCGAACGAACAAGTGGAAAGATCCAACGGATTAGTATTATCCGGGTTAAAACCTCGGCTCATTGAGCCGCTGCAAAGATCAGCAGGGTGCTGGATAGAAGAACTACCAGCGGTACTGTGGAGTTTAAGAACAACTCCGAATCGGTCAACAGGCTATACGCCATTTTTTCTGGTATATGGGGCAGAAGCTGTATTACCAGCCGACATAGAGCATGATTCACCTAGGGTCACCCAATACACAGAAGCCGAAGTGCGAGAAGCCCAGCAAAATGATGTTGATCTGCTGGAAGAAGCGAGAGAACTGGCATTGTCCAGATCCACCATATATCAGGAAATCTCCGACGCTATCATAGCCGGAAAGTGAACCCCCGAGTCTTCCGGGAAGGTGATCTGGTACTCCGGTTGGTGCAACGTACTGCTAGCATGCATAAGTTATCCTCCCACGGGAAGGGCCATTCATTGTAAGCAAAGCATTGCACAATGACTCTTATTATCTCATTGATGCACAATCACAGGAGAAGAACAAGGCGGACAGGTCTGGTGAGGAATCTAAGCGTCCATGGAATGTAGCCCTACTTCGTCCATTCTACACTTAACAAAGAAGTGTGTGTATCCGAGTTTCTCATATGTCGGTATGTATGCCGACAATGAGCTTATCAATGAAATCTTGGCACCTCGAGCAGTAACTCGGGGACTGCCTTAGTAATATTTGTTGTCCTCTGTGTTAGTTATTTATTTTTATGTCGGCTAGATTAAGTTACTTCTACCGAAGCCGGATTAGTAGTGTGTGAGCACCAAAAACTCAACTCTTCGACTTGCTACTGTCCAACAAGAATTGGCTTCATGGCAAGCAAGAGAACAAGTTTGGAAATGCGTAGCACACGAAAAACGACTAAGGAAAGGAACGTAATCAAGCCGACATTTATTGTTCAGACTAACCCCATGTTTACTTTACCTTTACTATGCTGAATTATTTTGAGCTAATCCTAAAGTTTCCAAGTATTGTTAAGTCAATTTTTGAAACTCGGACTCGTAAGTCACAAAACCAAATCAAGGTAGACGCGAGCCGAGCCATGAAATTGAAGGAACAAGAAAATGAAACTCGGGGACTACACCCAAGTTAATCCAGCGTGAATAGCTTAGTAGCAAAATATAACCAATATGATTGATACATTTGCACCCGGCAAACCGGGGATCTGATAAATTTCAAAGTGTTTTTTGGTGCTCAAGGAGCAACAGCGGGTGGAGCAGCAGCTTCAACCTCATCATCTTCTTCATTCTCTTCGGGATCTGAGGCTTCGTCATCCTCCTCGTCATCCGAACCATCTTCGACGTATTCGTCATCAATGACGCCGAGGAAGCTTGGTCCTTCGTTCCATTGATGAATAGAGGAAAACTAGATGAGGTTGTGGGCACAAGCCTTACGCCGAGCAACCCAATCCGGATCATTCGACCACTTGGACCCGGTGCGCAAGCGCTCGAGGAGCTTCAAGTCCAATTTTTCATACCAAGTAAGCACGAAGTGGAGGATAGTATCATCTCCAGCATGAGCATTGGATTCCCTCCAGAGGTCGAGGTGGGTCTTGCAGTCCATCAGTTTGTTGATCAAGGCAGTGGATCCCTTTGGAGGATCCTCACCAGGCCAAAGCGCATGGAAGATCCGGACGGCTGAATCCAGGAGACCCAAACCATAGTTCCTCACAATTTCAATTCGGGAGGATAGGCTGACTAGCAGATCCTCCATGTCATAAGGAATGGGTTCAGAGTCAGGATTAGTTGGGGTACCCCTTTGCCGGCGGATATTGGCAACGGCAGTAGCCGCAACGGCATCGCCCTTTGGGAATTTGCCTGAAAACAAAACAAGTGAAATAAGTAAAGGAGTTTGACCCGGAGAAATACACGTCGGCGGAAGGAAAATAGGTTACGCGAGATATGACTATGGATCTGGGTCAGCTCTTTGGTGCAATCAGCACGCCTCTTCTAGAGCTGCTCAAGTTCAGCATTAGCCGAGTTAAGTTTGACATCGGCCTCCTTCAGCAACTCTTGATCTTTTGCAAGTTGGAGGTTAAGACGTTCTCGCTCCTCGGTGAAGTCTTGGACAGCCTTGTCCATCTCAATCTTGTGGAGCTCTTTGAGCTTTTTGATCTCAGCCTTGAGCTTGGCAAGTTCTTCATCCTTGGCTCGGAGTTTGGCAAGTTCGTCATCTTTCTTCTTGAGCTCGGCCTGGTGTTGCCCTGCTTGTTCGAGAAAATGCAGCATCATATCAGGCACGGGCACACTATCTTCAAGCGATGCTGCAACGATTTGTTGACCCGGCAGAGCTGAGGTATGAATATCTGCCGAGCCTAGGAGAAAGGAGAGAAAGCACGAAAAATGAGTAACCAAAGCGAGTTACCTTTTATCTCGTCCAAGTTTTTTCTCATAATGATATTTTCGGCCTCCACTCCGGCTGTACAATCCGGATAACAGATTAATTCGGCGGAAAAAGACAAAGAAAGATGGGGGGAGAAGTCAAAGAGAAAACTTACCCTTTTCTTGGACTCAGCAAGAAGAGCAGCATGTTTCGAGCGCAACACCTTGTGTAAGTCCAGGAGGCGCTGAAACTCGGCACTCCGACGATTGGTAGTGACCTAAAAAGAGCAAAGTTGGCTCAACTATGTGCATATTCGAAGTGTACAAAATCCGGGTCAAGTGGAACTTAACCCGGCTCTAGGTGTGTGCATGTTCAAAGTATACAAAATCCGGGCCAAGTGGAACTTAACCTGGCTCTAGGTGTGTGCATATTCGAAATGTACAAAATCCGGGCCAAGTGGAACTTAACCCGGCTCTAGTGTGTGCATATTCGAAATGTACAAAATCCGTGCCAAGTGGAACTTAACCTGGCTCTAGGTGTGTGCATATTCGAAGTGTACAAAATCCAGGCCAAGTGGAACTTAACCCGGCTCTAGGTGTGTGCATATTCGAAGTGTACAAAATCCGGGCCAAGTGGAACTTAACTCGGCTCTAGGTGTGTGCATATTCGAAGTGTACAAAATCCGGGCCAAGTGGAACTTAACCCGGCTCTAGGTGTGTGCATATTCTAAACTACTAAGGAGCTAAGCTAGTTCTCTAAGGAGCATCCGACCGAGTAACAAGTTACTCCCTCGGAGGCTCGAGGACTAATGGAGATATCTCTAAGCACTTGTGTATATTAAGGAAAAGACAAAGTAGTGTACCTCCATCATCTGGCCAGCAATGTTGATGGCCTTGGCTACCGTATTCATTTGTGCGCTAAACTCGGCGGCCCAAATTTCTCCAGGAGATCGTCGTTTGGATCGATGAACTCCGCTCTGTTCCAATTGTTGACATACTCGATCAAAGCCGGAGGACAGCTCTCTCCGCTAAGAATGTGGGGCGCGACCAAGCCTTTGGCGTGGGCCTCTTTCCTCACAACTTGGGCGGCAGCAGGGCTGGTATGCAGTGAAAGTTGTTTGCTGCCAGCTGACCCGGAGGAGGCATCTTTCTTCGGAAGCATGGACGCAAGGGTGCACTGTCCAGCCTCGATAGATGTGCCTTAGTGGCACTAGAGCTTTTCTTGGCCTTGGGTTGCTGTTGGGAGGCTGAGGCTTGAGCTGCAGATTTGGACTTGGGCGCAGCCTTAGTGCTAGTTTGGTCTTCTCGCTGAGTCTTGGAAGACTCGGATGAGGCAGGAGGAGTTGGTGCTTGTGCTGGTGCTTGTGCTGGTGCTTGTGCTGCTGCTGATGCTACTGGTGCAGGTGTTGGCGTTGGTGCTGCAGTTGGTAAATCGGGGACGACGGGTTGCGGCTGAGCCGATGAGGAGCTGGGAGCATCCGACCTTAGCTTGTCCTCGGTGGCACCACTTCCCCCTACACCAAAGTTGCCCTCCTCTGAGCGAGGTGGACTACGATCCGGTGTAGCCATCGAGCCTTCCTGGATTGGGCTCAGTGGGCGCGTGTCATCGTCACGAGGGGGAGATGGGGTACGCCGGGAAGTTGAAGGAATGCTGGAGCCAATCGAGGTACAAGGAAAAAGATAAGAGGCGTGAAGACAAAGAAACTTGAAACGGAAAATGGTACAAGGAAAAAGAAACTCACTCATCGGAGGTCGGAGGCTCCTTGGGCTTCCGAGCCCTCTAGACTATGGCCTTGGTCAGAGGTTTGCTGGCGACCTTGTCAGCGGACTTCTTCCGTCTTTTGGTTGTCTGAGGAGGCCCAGAAGAAGCAGCTGAAGTGGCAGCCCGCTTCTTAGACACGGCTGGGGCTGGCTTGCTCGAAGCAAGAGGGGGATCTTCATGGATCTGCCCAGCCGGGTTAGCTGAATCCGGAAAAGCGTAAGAAAGGGGTACCGGGTCAAATATCTCAACCACCTCAATGTCGGAATCATCCTCATAGTCAGGCTAATCCCTTAAGGAAAAGAGGTTACCAGAGGGTCGCTTGGATGCGTCCGGGGTAGGCAGGAACATTTCCTGATCCGGCTCCTCCTCGTCTGGAACAAGTCGATCCTTCCCCCATTTGAGGGAAGGCTCAGTGCCATCTTCGAGGGTTTGCCGAAGAAACAACTAAAGGGAAAATGCAAAGGGATCAAATAAGTGACATGCTCCGACATAGAATGTAACTCGGAGAAGGATTGGATAATGAGATTTACCGCAGGAGGAGGCCTGTCCCGGCAGTAATGCTCCAACCCCCACTCCCATTCAGCGTCGAAGTCCTTGTCGGTCGTAAAAATGGCCTTGACCCGGCGGAAGATCTCGGTATTGTTTAAATCGAAGGAAGAGGTCTAGTTGGGGTCAAGTCGCCAGCCCATATGGCACAGTTTGTATGTGCACTTCTATAGGGGAGATCCGGCTGCGGACGAATGTGATCATCACGTCCTTGTTGTGCAGCCCCGGATCCTTCAGCTCCTTGAATCTCTTGTTAACCTGATTCACCAAAGCTGTTGGTGTCTTGGATACCCGGTCCCACAGAACCGGATTAGGAGGACCCATCGCGAAGGGGCGCAGCCGGATCAGATCCTTGTCCGATCCATTCCTCACGTAAAAGAAGGTCCGGGCCCAGCCCTTGCAAGATCCAAGCCCCGTGACTCGGGGGAAGACAGATTGTTTTCGGGGAGAGATGGAGGCGGCACCACATTGGGTCAGGTGCTTGTCCTCCGGGGCAAGCTCCTTATCCGTCACCACATTCCTCCGTAGACCGAAGAACCAGATCCAAAGCTCTTTGGTAGGCCAAAGGCCGAGGTATCCTTCTATGGCGGATGCGAAGGAGGAGAGGGATGCAATGTCATTCGCCGGAAGATGATGAGGTTGGAGTTCATAGGTGTTGACAAAGTCATGGAAGAAATCACTCACTAGAAGGCCGAAGCCGCGCTGGAAGTGAGAGAGGAAGACGACAAACTCACCCGGATTGGGTGAGGGAGCAATCTCCTCAAAGGCAAGGCGGGATATTACGCCTTCGGGGATGCGGCGGGTGCAGTAGAGCCAATCAAGGTCATCTTGGCACACCCAAGAACCGTCCCAAGCACCACGCTCCAGAGTTTCACCCTCCTCCTCCATCTATTCTTCCCCGACGACGGCGAGCTCCTCCTCAGTCATATCAAGGTCGCTGTCCTCACCGGCCCGATCAGAGGTGGGGGCAAAGGCTTGGATTGGCGCGACCCTGTGACGGTGAAGCAGCGCGGGAGCGGTAGCAAGGCCAACGCAAGGAAACGAGAAGAAACGAGGTGTGGCAGTGGTGCTGTGGAGCAGAAGCGGCGGCGCTGTCGCAAGGAAGAAGGAGAGGCAGAAAGGCTGAGGGGCGCGAGAAGGGGGGAAACACCCAATGGACGCGCTCCCTCCGCTATTTAACAACGCCTTGGCAATGGTTAGTGGGATCAAGCCGTGCCCTGAGGCCACACGGCGTGGCCGTGTATCTGCCGGAGCAGCCAATCAGAGGCAAGCCACAGGAGGGCCACAGGAAACAGGGGATCCCATGACATGACGTGGTGATGCAGTTAACGAGGAGGCAGCTGCGACGCGACGTTTGCAGCAGTAACACCTGACAATAAGTGCAGTAACAGGTGCAGGCCCTTAAAATGAGGCAAGGTGATGATTACCCTCCACGTAGGACGTGGGGAAGTGTATGAGAGAAGGAAGGATAACACGGAAAACTGAAGGGTGACCCGGCCAGCGAGTGAAAACTCGGAATGTGCCAAGGGAAAGCTAGCCCACGAAATCCGAGCTACAAGGTAACTCGAAAAGGGGAGCACAAAGCTCGGTAGATGGAACCTGCCGTGGACTTAGAAGCTGAAGTTGCTAAGACCGCACCAGCTTCGGGGACTAATGTTGGGGGGATACCCCCGGGTAGGGTCATGCCGGGGTATAAAGGCCGAGTTATCTGACGTATGGCAAGGTCAAAGAGAAAGCTGGTCGGGTCACCTCAAGGCAGGCCGACTTACAGAGTAACCCGGACCGGAGGATGTCCACCTGACTATGTCCCGGCCGACGTATGTCGTATGCCGGAAGGATATTTGTAACTTGTATGCAGGTACCTACAGGGCGGAGTTATACCAAGCTTGCAAGAGAAGGAAGGTATCTCGCTGGTCAAAAGGTGGTCTCTGTGCGCTGGAGCGTGAGCGAAGCGGACAGAGGGAGGGACCAGCGGGGCATGGCCGACAAAGTGATGTAGCCAATATCGGCTGACGCTGGTGCCGCAGAGGGTTACGTACCCTCTGCATGGCTTACGAAGGGAAAAGGAGACCCGGTCGGTTTGCTATTTTGGGAGAGGCATATTCCCAGGAATATGCCTCCCCTTTATAAGGAGCACTAGGGCCTCAGTAGAAGGGGCTAGCTTGAACGAGAGTAGTGGGTTCCTTGGGTGATAACTATGGTGAGAGTAAGAGAGCTCCTTCTTCCTCCTCTCCCCAATACAGCTCAAGGAGCATCTGTAAACTTAGTGGACTTGGAGAATACAAAGCATCTGTGTGTGGAATCACCACACTATCCCTCCCTGGATTCCTCTAGTGCATACTAGCCCCACCTTTAGCCTATCCATGGCATCTGCCGTGACACCACCACGACACTCGGCCTCTCCTTCCGCCTATAAGATGCCCTCGGGACGAAAACCCTAAGTACCCGATCAAAAATCCATGAAAGAGTCTGTAGCCGCCGTCATCTCCATCCCTAGATCAGGAGGGATCTGAAGCTCTTCCCGGCACCCTGCTGGAGAGGGGAATTCACCCTGGAGGCCTTCTTCATCACCATGCAAGCCTCCGGTGTGATGCGTGAGTAGTTCATCCTTGGACTACGGATCCATGTAGTAGCTAGATGGCTGGTTGTCCTCCTTTGTGCTTTCATGTCTAGATCTTGTGAGCTCCATTCATGATCAAGATCATCTATTTGTAATTCTGCATGTTGTGTTTGCGGGGATCCGATGGATATTGAGATGCTATTTCAGATTGATTATTGATTCTATCATGTCTTTGTTATTTGTGATCTTGCATGCTTTCCGTTGTTAGTAGCTATCTTGGCCAAGTAGATGCTAGCAACTCCAAGAGTTAGTATTTATGCTCGATAGTGGGTTCATGCCTCTGGTAATCTGGGGAAGTGACAGAAATATCTAAGGTACTAGATGTGTTGTTGCTACTAGGGAGAAAACAACAATCCTTTGTTCGTCGAACAATCGTATTGTTTACATTACACGCAATTCATAAAGCAATAATCTGTTGCTTGCAACTTAATACTAGAGGGGGTTCGGATGATAACCTGAAGGTGGATTATTAGTCATAGATGCAGTTTGATGGCAGTCTATGTATAATGTTGTAATGCCCAATCAAGTTCCAAAGGAGTCAAGTGATTAGTATATGCATGTATTGCTTTCTCGATGTTTGTCAATTGCCCTACTGTAATTTGTTCACCCAGCATGTTATCTATCTTAAGGAGAGCCACCTCTAGTGAACTATGGATCCCGGTCCTTTTCTTTTACATACAATCTATAAACTGTTTACTGCTTTGTGTTTACTTTCTACAAACTATTACTTCCTTCCATTCGATACGTTTAATCCTTTGTTTTTAGCAAAACACGGTGAGATTGACAACCTCATCGCAAGTTGGGGACAGAGTTCTGTGGTTGTGTTGTGCAGGTCTCCACGTTGCTACTAGCACCGGTAGTGCGCCCTGCTAAGGCTCAACTAGCAACACCTTTGGGGTGTTTCCTTGCTCCTACTAGTTCGATTAAACCTTGGTTTCATAACTGAGGGAAACTTGCTGATGTGCTCATCATACCTTCCTCTTGGGGTTCCCAACGAGCTCTACATCAACACAAGCCATCACAAGGTAGATCTACTTGATTACAAAGCTCATGATCACAATATGATCATGCATAGAGAGAGATGAACACATAGCTACCGGTAGAACCCTTAGCCTCGAGAGAGAACTACTCCCTCCTCATCATGGGAATCAGCAATGGTGATGGAGATGGTGGTGGAGATCGATGGAGATGGCTATGGGGGCACTTCCCCGTCCCGGCAGGGTGCCGGAACAGAGACTTTCTGTCCCCTGAATCTCCCCTTCGGTGGCGGCGGCACTGCGGAACTTTTTGTGGATTTCTGAGTGACGATCTAGGGTTTTCGTATCGGGGGGCATCTTATAGGCGAAGAGGCAAGGTCAGTAGGCGGCCAGGGGGCCCACACCACCTGGTGGCGCGACCAGGGCTAGCCCACGCCACCACATGGTGTGGCCACCCTGTGGCCCCTCTCCGTCTCGTCTTCTGGCTCCGTGAGTGTTCCGGTAAAATATCAACTTTGGCTTTTGTCACGTCCAATTCCGAGAATATTCATTTTCTGACTTTCTAGAACCAAAAACAACAGAAAACAGGCAACTGGCACTGTGGCATTTTGTTAATAGGTTAGTCCAAGAAATCATATGAAAAGTACTCCAAAGTTTGGACAAAACATAAGAAAGTAGATAAAACCAAGCATGGAACATCAAAAATTATGGATACGTTAGCAACGTATCAACATCCCCAAGCTTAACTCCTGCTCGTCCTCGTGTAGGTAAGTGATAAAAAGAAAGAATAATTTTTGAGGTGACATGCACCATCATAATCTTGATCAAAGTATTTGTAAAACATTGATAGCTGGGATCATAGTGCTCTAAACATGAGCATGAACGATTAAGTTCTAGCAATAAGACATAGCAACTATGTTGCAACATGAAAAGGCACAAACAAAAGATTAATGAATAACAATGCTTTGCAAGACGTTTGTTTGTTTCACATAAAGAAAACATAGCATAGTGTCATTCAACTTGTCCCTCATAGAGTAGCAAACAAATGCATAGGACACCTTCAAAGTTTACAAGAGTGACTCGATACAAATAGTTTAAAACAAGCAATATCAAGGTATGCATCAATCAACAAGTCTCAGGACAATGCACATAGAACTAAGAATGGCCACTATGCTCTCAAAGTAGGTGCATAAAGATAGAAGGTGGAGACTCAATATAATGGTGGAAGAAGGGCCTTCATAGAAGGAAGCAGGGATTCAAGTCGCATAAAGAGCTTCCAAAAATTATGGTACTTATAGCTTTCAGGTCTCATTGCCCTATCACAAGCATCTTGAAGGTGATTAAGGTTAAAGTGACACAACTAAGAGGATATGCTTGACAAGTTATAAACCGAAATCTCATGCCCCTTACTTACGAAGACCGAACCTCATGCTACTCAACTTTAGTCACAAGTAAGCTCTTGTCATTGTAAGTACATATGTATCATAAAGAACCGCCAAGATGGTACCCCTTGCACATGATACATGAGCTATCCCATAATCAAAATGACAAGGCAAGCAGACAATGATCATCTCAGTGATCTTTTTATTTGCTATTTGCATAGGTTTTTATTGAGGATGCTTCATAGAGTGCTCATTTGGTGATGCTGCAAGTTTCCACCATGATTAGGCATGGCTTAGGCTAGCGGCCTAGGCGTTTCTCTAACACACATACAAACTCCGTGATCTTACAAGTTCCACTTTTATTTCACACCGTCGGGATCCATAAGCAAAAGAACATGATATCAACGGGGTACAAAGTACAAGTGCAATGTTGAAAGCGTTCCCCATGATACATGGTTCTGCTAACTTCAACTTATAAAGCGCAAGCATATACACAACAAAGAAGGACAAAGTGGTTCAAGTTTATTAAGGGTAAGAAAAGCAAAGTGTGCCATCAAGTTAGTGAGAGCTTTAATCACTAGTTTTCACATAACAAGTTTAATTTGGAAGGTAAACAAAAGCATGAATATACTTGGAATAGCACATGCTAGTAGGTAGGTATGGTTGACTCTTTGGAATAACTTGGTTTAGGGAGTTGGATGCATGAGTGGAACTCATACTTGGTTACGGAGGCTAGCAAAATACTGCGAGCGACAAACTAAGAGAGCAATAATGGCCATAATCATGCAGAGCGACAAAACACCATTGATCAAAGCATAAAGTGATACTACAATTTGAAAACTAAGGGATCATAAAGGCTATGGTGACTTGAGATAGTCATAACATGGTGTGAGCATGCACCAAGTCAACCTAAATAAAGCATCAAAGGAGAATACCACTATATTATGCTTTAATATGCTAAAACAACGCATGATTCATCCAAGGC
This sequence comes from Avena eriantha, assembly GCA_910589775.1. Taxonomy (NCBI): domain Eukaryota; kingdom Viridiplantae; phylum Streptophyta; class Magnoliopsida; order Poales; family Poaceae; genus Avena; species Avena eriantha. The sequence continues at coordinate 392,925,861 of OU342745.1, forward strand.
ACATTAAGCAATCTCAATTGTTTATAACAAGTCATGATATAGCAAAGAATACTAAGCATAAATCCAAAAAAATATCAAGCATGGCATGACAAAGCATATGCCATAGTCAAAAACAAACTCTCTTTACCACTTAAGCATGAACTTTCCTAATCTTTTCCAAACCAAACCGAACTATTGAAAAACCATTGTATGAAAGAGGGGGTCCAACCAATTTATTCAGCAAACCAAGCAAACGAAAAACCAAAACGAAAACGAAAAATAAGACGCTCCAAGAACAACACAACTATGCATGAAACAATAAAAATGAGGCGTTTGGAAGAAACCTAGAATTTTTATTGATGAAGAAGGGGATGCCTTGGGGATCCCCAAGCTTTGACGCTTGTATTTCTTGGATATTTCTTGGGGTGACACGCGTGGCGTCACCAAGCTTGAGCTTTAGTCCATCCTTCATCTCATTACTCAATCCTTTCATACACCTAAAATTTTTCATTCATACAAAACTTCACACAATCTTTATTAGCAACATTAGTGCACTCAAGATAATAAGTCTTTAGGTTCAGTTCTAACACCAATAAAACTTCCATTAAAACACTAGCTACTGTAGCACTTCCCTCGAAAAGCTCAATTCCGCAAAAGAACTCAAAAAGGAACCAACAAGAAGCAAATGCAGAAAATGGCAGAAATATGTCAAAATAGACCAGCAGACCAGCAGGTAGAGACGGATTTTTTCGAAGACCTTCTGTTGCTCAAATCGAAAAGTGTTGAACTAAAGAAAGTTAGATAACAACCTGGGGCAGAAGCACAAAAATTCACTCCTCAAAAGGACGTACAGAGATTTTACACGAATTTTTACGGTGAAGCACATAAATCTGTTTCGGGACAACAACTTTCCCAATCATCACTTCTCTCTCATTAGAGGTTACTCTTGGCACAAAAAGCAAATAAAAAGTATAAAGAGCGGTTATTACTGAAGTAATAACTTCCAAGACTCATCTAAAACTTTTGGGTTATCTCCCAATAAGTACTTTTCTTTAACGCCTTTAAGTTAGGCATGATAGTTTGAGAAGATGCTCACATAGGAAATATGAATTGAAGTAAAATAGAGCATCAAAAAGCAAATTCAAAGAACATTTAAGTCTAACCCACTTCCTATGCATAGGAATCTTTTAAGAAACAAGTCATGAAAGCACAAAGCAACAAGCATAGGAAAGCCAAACAAGTGCAACTTCAAAAATTTCAACATAAAGAGGGGAAACTTAATATTGTTGAGATACATAAAACCATGTTTCCCTCTCTCATAATAACTTTCAGTAGCATCATGAATAAAATTAACAGTATATCTATCACATAAAACATTCTTATCATGAGCCACATGCATAAAATGATTATTACTCTCCACATAAGCATAGTCATTCTTATTAATTGTAGTGGGAGCAAATTCTACAAAATAGCTATCATTATTATTCTCATCACCATAAACATCAAATATAGGAGGCATATTGTAGTCATAATTAATTTCCTCCTTAATTGTAGTCATAATCTATTCTTGTAGACAGTTGTTGGGCCTCCAAGTGCAGAGGTTTGTAGAACTGCAGCAAGTTTTCCCTTAAGTAGATCACCCGAGGTTTATCGAACTCAGGGAGGAAGTGGTCAAAGGTATCCCTCTCAAGCAACCCTGCAATCAAGATACAAGAAGTCTCTTGTGTCCCCAACACACCTAATACACTTGTCAGGTGTATAGGTGCACTAGTTCGGCGAAGAGATAGTGAAATACAAGTGGTATAGATAATTATAAGTGGTAACGGTGATAGAAAATAGCTTGATGGCGTGGAAAATACTAAAGTAAAACTGAAATAAATATAGAAGCAAGCAAACATGTAACAGATCTAATAGCAAATGGTGTTTCAGTGCTTAGAAGCAAGGCCTAGGGATCATACTTTCACTAGTGAACACTCTCATATAAATATATTCTTCTTTATGATACTACACTGAACTACTCTCCGGTTGGACACTCTAATCGTTGGTAGGGCTATAACAGCACACCTCAAAGTTCGCTTTCCGCATCTAGATAACCCCACACCGTCACCTTGAGCACTAGATGGTTCCAACAAACACCACAATTTCATAAAGACATCCAACTCCAAATATAACTCATAACAAGTATTTGTAATCTCTAGCCTAAGTGACACCATGGTGTGTACGCTGTCACTTTCACACACATGGGGAGAGCAGAGATCTATTAAAGCACTTGAGTAGCAAGGTAGATCTACTTGATTACAAAGCTCATGAGCACAATATGATCATGCATAGAGAGAGAGAGATGAACACATAGCTACCGGTAGAATCCTTAGCCTCGAGAGAGAACTACTCCCTCCTCATCATGGGAATCAGCAATGGTGATGGAGATGGTGGTGAAGATGGCTCTGGGGGCACTTCCCCGTCCCGGTAGGGTGCCGGAACAGAGACTTTCTGTCCCCCGAATCTCCCCTTCGGTGGCGGCGGCGCTGCGGAACTTTTCGTGGATTTTTGATTGATGATCTAGGGTTTTCGTATCGGGGGCATCTTATAGGCGAAGAGGCAAGGTCGGTTGGCGGCTAGGGGGCCGACACCTCCTGGTGGCACGGCCAGGGCTAGCCCGCACCACCACATGGTGTAGCCACCCTGTGGCCCCTCTCCGTCTCGTCTTCTGGCTCCGTGAGTCTTCCAATAAAATATCAACTTTGGCTTTTGTCCCGCCCAATTCCGAGAATATTCATTTTCTCACTTTCTGGAACCAAAAACAGCAGAAAACAGGCAACTGGCACTATGGCATCTTGTTAATAGGTTAGTCCAAGAAATCATATGAAAAGTACTCCAAAGTGTGGACAAAACATAAGAAAGTAGATAAAACCAAGCATGGAACATCAAAAATTATGGATACATTAGCAACATATCACCTTCCTCTTGGGGTTCCCCAACGAGCTTGGTATATTTTGGGCCATCAAGCTATTTTTATGGCGCCATTGCTGTCGTCGGATTGATGACAAGTACGCCATGAGGGGGTCCTCGAGGCGTGCGGAAGAGAGGGGTGTGAGACGTACGGTGTTCCGAGACGGTGAGCACACAAGTTTACCCAGGTTCGAATCCGCCGGCTTTGGACGAACCCTACTCCTGCTATCAATCCAGTAATACGACAAAGCCGGAATATGGGTTATAAGGGTTTCGCCTGTGCGAGTTGAGATTGTAGACTATTGAGGTGTCTAGTGTTATCTGATGTTGCCCTAAAGGCTCTCCCTAGGACGGCTTATATAGATATCCGGCCTAGGGTTTACAGGAGAGATCAATCCGGCTACGACTAAGAGTTGGTTACAGAGTACATCTTGAACTACAAGTAACATTATAGGCCTAAGTCGGTAAGTCTTCTGGGCCTTCCCGTAGCCGGATGGGACTCCATCTTCTCTCTCTAACTGGGCCGCCCGTGAAGCAAAGCTCTAACCCGAAGTGGGCCACCCTGGTCAGTGAGGAACGTTGAGGATACCCGGAAAGTATATCCCCAACAGTAACCCCCGGAGGCCTCCAAGATCCAAAGTCGGATTTTATCATCGTCTAGCTTGATCTTCGGCTTGCAGAATCTTGAAGGGTTCCTGAAACTTTATAACAAAAAATATGATCTGGGTCTTAAAAGTAAGTCGGACCTTTCAATTAGTTACTCGAATTTTCCAGCTCGCTTTTTAAACTAAGCCGGAACTTGGTCTCTAACGCCACCTGACACAAGCATGGTCAAGTCACATCATCCGACAGGCGTTACGTCAGTACGACCATTTGTGGGTCCACGGTTCACGAAACCGAGGCGTCGTTTCAATGCGTGCGTGGAGATCGAGGCGACGCAATCATCGCGCGGGCCCTTCCCAGTCCTTTCCACGACGCGTGGCGGTTACACTATAGCATTTGCACGAATCTTGGCGCAGGTAGGTAGATATAAGGGGTCTAGATTTTTTCTTCTCCTCTCCACCTGCCTTTCGCCGTTCCTTTCTTCCTAAATCTCCAGCGCGCCTAGAGCCCTTTCGTTTTCCTCCCACAAAGCTCCTAGCGCCGCCACTTTAGGGTCACCCCTTTCCACCGGAGAGAAATGGCTTCATCCTCTTCTTCCTCTCTGGCGGCGGCGGCAGCGTCAGTAGAAGCAGCTGCAGAAAAAGAAAGTTTCCGAGGAATCTGGATCCCTTGTGCCCTCGACGAGGTGGCCCTCAAGAACGTGGAGAAGGAGGGGTTTCTCGCCACTGGCGACTGGCGGAGTGGTTCCGGCGAAACCATCCCCAATCCGCGCGAGGGCGAGCGCGTCCACTTCGGCACCCATCTGGACCGAGGTTTGTGTTTTCCTCCCTCGGATTTCTTCTCCGAGGTGATTGACCATTATGGAGTTAAACTCCATAATCTTCCTCCCAACTCCCTTCTAGAGATGAGCGCGTTTGCTGCGCTTTGCGAGGGCTTTCTCGGCATTAGGCCGAGTTTGCTCCTTTTCCGGTATTACTTCCATGTCCGGAGAAATTCTATTACCGCTGGTGTTCCTTATATCACTGGTACTATTAGTTTTTATGTTAGACGAGACCGATCCTATCCCAAAATTGCTGCCAGTGACTCGGTCAAACAATGGCCAGCCACCTTTTTCTATCATAGGGATATTCCGGCTCCGGGCAAAGCTACTGCTTTGCTGGTTTTTGTCGACGGAGCCACCACAGCCCAGCCTTCCTGGGATGAGGCTGCTCCGGCTCTTACTGACGATCTGATCCTCGCTAAGAGGCGGATCGAATATATTATCAAGCACAAGGGTTTGAGGGGATCCGACTTAGTTCAGTGCTGGGTCGCACGTCGGATCCAGCCACTTCAGTACCACGGGGATAGACTGATGCACTCCATCACGTCCTCCAAAAAAGATTCTCTCCGCATCAGCCCCAAGGCCTACACCAGCCAATGCTATATAAGCCAGATCAAATGGCTGATTAAGGAGCGGATCGAGAGAAAAATTCCGGAGATTTCTCTGGACATGCACACGGCGGAAAACCCCGTGGTAGCGGTAAGCCTCCATCAGTACACCTTTTACGTGTTTCAATATTTTAAGTCATACATTGCAATGCTGATATGTTTTCTTGTTTTCAGCTTGCTGATCTCCCCGAGTCGGAGCTTGCTCCACTCGAAGGATATCCTCCTGAGCTTTCTTCAGAAGACTGAAGTGGTTCCATTGTCGAACCTTGCGCTCAAGAAGCGCAAAGCTCCGACAGTGGCAGTAGGCACAAAGGAAGCGCCCGTTGTGAAGAGGTAACTTTCATTCACAATTTCCGCCTTTGTACCTTTCTCGAATTTATTTCTGAGATGTAATGTTTCCGACTTTATTACACTCTCAGAGCCAAGCCTCTCATCAAGGGTAAGGGGAAGGGGATTCCTGCAAAGCCCCTGCGACAGATGAAGCTTACCACAGCTTCCCCTGCCATGGCTTATTCGACTCCTGCCCCTCAACCTTCTGCAACACCGGTGATTACTCCTTCTCCGGCTGTTGCAGAAGATCCGGCTCCTCCAACAGCGCCTGTGATCCTTGGATCGCACACTGACATCACCGTGGGTGCGTCAGCTCAAGATAAGGGTGAACCCTCTTCGGGTAATGATCCCTCGGCTGAAGTCTTCGCCGACAACCTCCTCAGCAACCCCGGACTTGCCAAATTTGGCTTATCCCGGAAGTCCGCAGAGGAGATCCAGCGGCTGGCCAGGCAAGTCCTGGACAAAAGCCATCTATCCCCCGAAGAGGAAGCGCAAGAAGTAGAGGACGTCAAGTTCTCTGACCTTCTCGCCCAAGTCCGCCTTCGCGACGAGAAGATCAGGACTAGAGAGCTTCCAACAGCCCCAGTAATTCCTCTTACTCTCGCCGAGAAGGTGGCAGTTGAGGTGAACGTGGGTTTAGACAAACTCACCCGCGAGCAATATGTAAGTCGGAATTCCAACTCTTGTTTTTTACCTTATGTTATATCATATCCTCTAGCCCCCAAGCATGAAGTAGGATATAGAAATCCGAGTTTATGCTTTCATTAGGATGCCAAAGAACGAACTAGTGTAGCCCCCAAGGCTCGTGCTGATATTTAGCAAAAAATATTAGCCCGAGTCTTAAGTAGCTTTCTGACTTTGGGTATTCTGACTTACAGAAAGTGTATTCCTATAACCAGGAATTGTTAAAAAATGTCTGTGATAAGTGGAGAGAAATCAAAGCTCTCCGTCTTAAAAATGCTGAACTCAAGTTGGCCAAGGATGAAGCCGAAGGTAACATTTTGAGATTCAAACCTTGTCTTTTACTTTTCCCAATGTCGAATTTTTCTGAACTGTTGTTCTTTTTGACTTACAGCGTTGGTGAAACAATCCATCGCTATGATTGAAGAGGCCGAGAACCTCAAAACCTTAGTGGTGGAGAACAAGGGACTTCGCCAAGAGCTGGATAAGCTTAAGGCTGATCATGAAAGGAGCATAGCTCAAGTCCTCGAGTCCTCCTCCATGGCCACTGAAGAGCGCGATCTCAAGATTCCCGCTCAAGATAAGGTTATCTCAGACCTCAAGAATGAGGTTGGCAGAGAGAAGGATATCTCCCAGGCGCTCCGGGCTGAACTCTAGAGTCTTCGGGAAGAGAAAGCCAAGATTGACGACGTCATTCTTGGTATGTTCCATCTATCTGATTTATTCTTTCTTCGACTTTCATCAATGTCGGATTTTCATTGACTTGTTTTGTGTGTAGGTCCTCTGACTTGACGGACTCCTCCTCGTCCAAACCCCGCACTCACCGGCTTACCCAAGTCAATGATCTCATTCATGACTATCACCAGTCCCTTGAGGACATTGGCGAATCTCTTAGGATTCCGGACATGCCAAGCATGTCGGACTTCTAAGTGTGGGAGAAGGCCAAGGAGATGCCGCAGCTTGTTCGGGACGCGTGGACTGCTGCGCAGAACGCTCTCACCATGGTCATGAGCCACCATGGAAACATGGAGATATGGAAACTGACCAGAGGGTACTGCAAAGTAGACGAAGACGGCCAGGAGCAGGACCTTCAAGCTATCATGCACTCCTATGCCGGATATGGGTGTCACGTAGCTGATCTGACCAGCTACGAGACGCCCTTCTTCACCCGCGTGGATACTCCGCCACCTCCTCTAGAAGATGCCGAAGAAGTTTCCGACGATGAACGGACCATCTCGGATCCGGACATCTCGGCAAGATATCAAGGCGGAGTAGCCAGCGAGCCGGCAGATCCTTCATCTCCTCCTGCATCATAGACCAGAAAACTTATATATTATTCTGGAAAAAACCTGATGCGATTGTAAATATTAAGTACTAAGATTTTTGCTAGTGCTAAGTTTTTTTCTTTATCTATTCAGCACTTTTGTCTTAGACTATTTGCGTGCCTGAAATGTTTTCATAAGCACTTAGAATTTTCCGCCTCTACTTATCGTTTATCTGGCTTTCCGCCTCGTCCCTTTCGTGAGCCGGCCAAACCTTCAGCCGGAAACTTTGCCGAGCAACGGAGCTCAATTGCTAAACCAATTTAAACTCGGAAACAAAGCCGGCTTCCAGTACCAACAATTCACTACTCGGAAGATACCCGCATCCAGCAATCAGACAAATAACCCAAGTAAAGACTAGAGTTTTTTTAGAGTTATACCCGAAGGTAGCAGTTTTAAAATCGGAAATCTAAACCAGAACGAACATGAGCATAAAGTACTTTCAAGCATTCTGGGATTTTCGACTATGACATGATCATTAGGAAATAAGATGGTAAAAACTTCTCAGGAAAACTTTGAGGTAACCAAAACTTTTATTTCTCACAGAGCATGTACATATGTATAATTACAAAGAAAGATAAAACTAAGAATAAAAGGGACGTAGCTGAGCAATATTCCATGGTCTGTCTAATTCTTCTGAATTTGTACTGCCTCCAGCTCTCTTTCTCTTCTTAGTAGCAGGTCTTTCTTTGACTGGCCTCATGTCAGTTAAGTAGTACGACCCATTGTGCAATACTCGACTAACCAAAAAGGGCCCTTCCCATATTGGGGAAAGTTTGTGCTTACTTTGTTGCACAAGCCGGAGAACCAAATCACCTTTATTGAAAGATCTAGTTCAGACTCTCTGGCTATGATACTTGTGTAACTTCTGCTGATAGGCTGTAGATCTCATTTCAGCAACGACGCGAACTTCTTCGACTAAGTCGAGGTCATTTTGTCGAGAAATCTCAGCATCCTCTTCAATATACGCGGCCACTCTAGGAGAATTATGAATCAAATCACTAGGAAGAACTGCTTCTGCGCCATAGACCAAGAAGAAAGGTGTATATCCTGTTGACCTGTTTGGAGTTGTTTGCAAACTCCAAATTACAGAGGGTAGTTCCTCTGCCCAAGCCCCCGCAGCACGTTTCAGTGGTGCTTCGAGTCTTGGTTTCAAGCCTTGTTGAATTAAACCATTTGCTCTTTCGACTTGTCCGTTAGCCTGTGGATGTGCGACTGACGCAATGTCAAGCCGGATATTTTGCTCGTCGCAGAATTCAGCCAACTCTCCCATGGAAAATTACTCCCGTTGTCCGTGATAATGCTATGCGGATAACCATACCGAATTATAACATTCTCGACAAATCTTTTGGCTATTGCTCCATCACAACTAGTGACAGGTTTAGCCTCGATCCATTTTGTGAATTTATCCACCATCACTAAGAGGTGAGTAAATCCACTTGGAGCTCGTTTAAAAGGTCCTACCATATCAAGCCCCCAGACCGGAAAAGGCCATGTTATAGGTATTGTTCGTAGCTGATCAGCCGGAACATGAGCTTGCTTGGCGTACTTTTGGCAGCCTTTGCATGTCTTGACTAATCGTTCGGCATCTGCCTGAGCTGTAAGCCAGAAAAAACCATGTCGAAAAGCTTTTGCCACTAAAGATTTAACTGCAGCGTGGTGACCACACTCGCCTTCGTGGATTTCTCTTAAGATTTCCACTCCTTCTTCCGGAGATACACAGCGCTGAAAAACCCCAGAAACACTCCGTTTATGGAGCTCACCTTTAACAATAGTATAGGCTTTTGCTCATCGGATAATCTGCCGGCTGAACACCTCGTCTTCGGGTAATTTGCCATCTACCAAGTAATCAAGGTAGGGTTTAGTCCAGCTGGGAATTACAGCCAGAACTGCTATTAAAGGTGAGTCGGATTTGATTGGATATTCCTCATCTACTCCCTTTATCGAGGGAACTTTGAGGTGCTCTAAAAATGCGCCATCTGAAACCTCTTTCCGCGCAGAACCTATCCGAGATAGTGCATCTGCTTCCTCGTTTTCTGCTCGAGGGATGTGTTAAACTTCAAACCCCTCGAACGATTTAGATAGATCATCCACGACAGCTTTATTTGCTGCCATGTGCTTATTTGCATTACAAATATCCGACACTTGCTGAGCAACAAGATCCGAATCTCCATAACACATCAAACATCGGATGCCAATATCCTTAGCAATCCGGATTCCATGCAGTAGTGCTTCATACTCGGCAATGTTGTTTGTCGCTGTGAAGTGGATCTGCAGCACATATAAAAGTTTATCTCCTTGGGGTGATTTGAGCACCACGCCAGCCCCTGATCCCCCCTAGCCTTGGACCCATCGAAAAAGAGGGTCCAATATTCTGACTCCGGGAGGACCATGTTCTCCTTGGTCTCTGTCCAATCAGCGACAAAGTCGGCAAGGATCTGGGATTTGATTGCTGTCCAGGGTTTGTACTCAATATCAAAAGCTGCAAGCTCTATGCCCCATTTGGCGACACGTCATGTAGCATCGCTGCTATTGATTATATCTCTCATGGGAGCTTTGCTCACCACGGTAATTGGGTGTTCCTGAAAATAGTGTGGTAACTTACGAGATGCCAGAAAAACACCGTAAGCCAACTTTTGATAGTGCGGATATCGCTGTTTTGATTCTGTCAGGACCTCGCTGACAAAGTACGTCGGACACTGCACCAGGTGCTCCTGATTTTCTTCTGGTCTCTCCACCACCATAACTATACTGACAACCCTATTTGTCGCAGCAATGTAAAGCAACATCGGTTCCCGAGGTTCCGGCGCTGCAAGGATAGGAGCAGATGAGAGTACTTTCTTGAGGTCTTGTAGTGCAGCTTCGGCTTCATCAGTCCAGACAAAATCCTTGGTTTTCTTCAGGAGTTTGTATAATGGTGCGGCTCTTTCACCAAGCCGTCTTACAAATCGACTGACCGCGGTGATGCAACCAGTTAAACTTTGTACGTCCTTCAGGCGAGTTGGCCTGGAAATATTGAGAATAGCCTTGTTCTTGTCACGGTTCACCTCTATGCCTCATTGAGACACAATAAAACCTAAAATTTTTCCGGCTGGTATTCCAAAGAAACATTTCTTCGGGTTAAGCATGATGTTGTATTTTCGTAAATTGGCGAACGTCTCCTCTAAGTCAGAAATCAATGTTTCCTTCTTTTTGGACATGATCGCGATATCATCCGCGTATGCATGTACATTGCGTCTGAGTTGATCATGGAGGCAATGCTGCATCGTGCGCTAGTACGTAGCTCCTGCGTTCTTCAGCCCAAAGGGCATCGTAACATAACAGAAGGTTCCAAAAGGGGTTATGAATGAAGTCTTGATTTTGTCAGATTCCTTCATCCGGATTTGGTGATAACCGAAATATGCGTCGAGAAAACAGAGGAGTTCCGAGCCTACCGTAGAATCGATAACTTGATCAATTCTAGGCAGAGCGAACGGATCTTTTGGACAAGCCTTGTTCAAGGCAGTATAATCAACACACATCCTTAAATCAGTAGTGTCCTTTTTAGGGACCATTACAGGGTTGGCCGACCATTCAGTATGGATGACCTCTTCTATGAATCCGGCTAACTCGAGCCGCGCTAGTTCCTTAGCTATTGCCTTACGCTTTTTGTCACCAAACTGTCGTAAGGACTGTTTGACGGGTTTAGCATTCGGGTTTACATTTAGAGAGTGCTCGGCAAGTTCCCAAGGTACTCCGGTCATGTCAGATGGCTGCCATGCGAAGATATCTTGATTTGCTTGGAGGAACTTGACGAGGGCGCCTTCCTATGCGCTACTTAGGCCTGCGCCTATCTGGGTCACCTTGGAGGGGTCATCATCCTTCAATGGCGTCATCTTCGTCTCTTCTGATGCCTTGAACTCCGGATTTGGTTTTGTCACCTCCTTCTTCGTCGCGGGCATCTCAGACGGATCTATGCTCTTCTTGATCTCCTGGTACTCCTGGGCGTGTAGCACGGCTTTGGCAAAGGCGACATTTCCATCCTCGCACTCTCGCGCTTTCTTCGGGTCTCCCCTGATGGTGATCACGCCGTTGGGACCTGGAATTTTCATCATATTGTAAATGTAACACGGACGAGCCATAAAAGCCCAGTAAGCTGGACGTCCGAATATAGTGTGGTATGCGCTCTTGAACGGGACCACTTCGAAGGAAAGTGTCTCCGTTCGATAATTTTTTGGTGTTCCAAAAGTAACATCCAAAGTGATCTCTCCCAGGGAATTAGCTTGTCTTCCTGGTACAACCCCGTGAAAAATCACAGAGCTATGGTTAAGCTGTGTTTCTGAGATCTTCATCCGGCGTAGCGTTTCTACATAGAGAATATTGATGCTACTACCACCGTCCATGAGGGTCTTGGAGAAACCATAACCGTCAATAAGTGGATTGATGATTAAGGCGTATTTTCCTTGCCTATGCAACTTAGGCGGATGATCAGCACGGTCAAATGTAATTGCCACCTCCGACCAGTCCAAATACTGAGGGACAGCCGGAACTATTGCATTGAGCTCGTGGAGAACTGCTTTCTTGACCTTTGCTGGTTGAGATCCGAGGAAGGTGACTTAAGTGTCCTTCTTGGTAGGAAACGTTTTCTTCCCTTCCGACTTGGGATTTGAAGCGTTGGCTTCCTCCATGTCGGAATCTTCCTTGGTCTCTTTTTCTTTTTCGGGATTTTTCTTTCCCTTCTTCCACTTAGCTTTGTATCCCACGGTATCATCTCTCTTGATGTCGTCGTTAAAACGACATTCAGCGTTGGTGTGGGACGAGCCCCCATTGGCGTCTAAGTGATGCACACATGGGTTATTAGCAATGTCGGCCCAAGTGTAAGTTTTGCCTGGTTGTTTCTCTCCTCTACCTTGGACCCTTGATGTCCCACGGCCACGCCCGCGGCCTCCGCCACGTCCTCCTCGTCCTCCAGACCCGGAAACACTAGTGACTACTGCTGTCTCCGCGTTGGGTTTTTCTTCCGAGGTGTTTTTGCGTTTCTGAGCCTGTTGCTTTGTCTTTGCTGACTGAGGTATAGCCAGGACGTTGAGTAATCCCTCTGCATCGTCGTCAGCATCTGCATACTTGCTCGCTGTTTCTATCATCTCTCCCAGATCAGTAACCTTGTCACACTTCAAGCGATGGTGTAGTAATCCAATTGGGAGGCCTGAAATAAAAGCTTCAATCGCAGTTTGATCATTTACTCCCTCGCAGGAGTTCTTGCTGCCAATCCATCATCCGAGATAATCTCGGCAAGTTTCTCCGGCTTTCTGGGTGTAACGCTGTAGGTCTCCAACCGTACAGGGCCTCCGATATGTGCCTTCGAAATTCCGAAAGAACGCACTTTGTAAATCATACCAGTTGTGGATGGTGTTTGCCGAAAGTTCATTGAGCCATGATCGCGCCGTCTTCTGCAACATAAGTGGGAGATATCGGGTTGCGACCAGGCTGTTTCCGCCTTTAGCGATGTGGCAAGCTTGGAAGAAGTCCTGTAACCAGGTGTCTGGCCAAGCAATGCCATCGTAGGCTTGAATATGTGTTGAGATAGCAAATCCTCCGGGAATTTGGTAGCTCTGATGCGTGGTCCGAAGCACTTTGGGCCCACGTACACGTCATCGTTTTCGTAGCGTCGAGCCTCTATGTTGGAGTTGATCCTGTGCCTTGCGTCGTTCGGGGATAGGGATCGTCCCGAATATCGGTTGTGGCTGCGGTGCCTTGGAGCCGGACTTCGTCTTCTGCCACCACCTCCTCCGCCATGTCGTCCTCCTTGACCTCCTTGGGGGCCGTTGTGATAACTGTGCAGTGGAGAGGGTGGTGCAGCTGGGTTGTTTCCGGCTGATCGCCGCCCTCCGTCTGGAGCGTCATTATTCCGGTTCCGGGGAGGTTCTTGACTGTGACGAGCCCCCTGCCGGCTTGTACCAGCGTGGTTTCCATCGTTCCTTCGGCAGTCGTTCCCATCATGGTAAGGTTCAGCCGAACGGTTTTCATGTCTAGGAGGTGGCATTTTCTGATGATCCTCCTCCCGACGTTTTTCTTTATCTTCTCCCTTTCGAGGAGGATTCCTCGGATTGAGTGTAGCGATTGCGTCTTTCTTGGCTACTGGAGCGACGTTGCTCCAGTTATGTGTAGCCCTGCGGTGCTGCCCCGTTGATCCGGTTCTTGAATAATTGTCTTCCCTGCGTTCGGGGTTATGATACTGCGCCCGAACATAGTGGGATCTTGCGCCAGCCCATGCCGGATCTGTGCGACATTGGTCGGAATCCGAGACCAGCTTTTGGCTTCCAGACAGGGCGACCTTTTGCTGCTCCAGTCCCTTGTTGAGTAGCTTGATACCCAAACATATCTCTTCTGGTCCTGGATTAGCTGATAGAATTTCGCGAGCTGCCACAGTATTTTGCACTGGTGTTGGGTAAACCCAATCTCCATTGCCGTCCTTCCGTGGCTTTCCCATCTCATCTCCAAAAAGAATGGCACGGAGACGTGGGAATTGGTTGTCATCTACGTGACGCTTCCGTGTCTTCTGATGCAGACGGGACATGTACTCCTTGTTTGACATGCGCTTCTTCTCCCCCTCGATGTTTTTCGCTTCATCAAGGAGTTGTTGACGACGCGCTTCTAGGGCTTGGGCCCTTTCGTCCAGCTCATCTGCGGTAAGTTCTGCAGCTGTAGGGATAGGTGTGGTTAATGCGGCATCGATGAGTTTACGCGCACCTTCAGTGATCACATGTCCATCCACCGATGCTTCTTTTTTCGGCTCGTTTGGGATAAGTGCTCCATCTGAGTCTTCCTCGTAATCCTCGGCAATCACCTCCTCTGTTAGAGGGTCTTTTGCCGGGGTCTTGTTCTTCTTCTTTACCCTCTTGGCAGCGCTGGTAGCAAAGACGGCTTTGGGTCCGTTTCCCGGAATCAAGCTCTGAGTGGTACTTTCGGACATCTGGAGTTCGGGATTGTCTCTGACCTCCATATCATCCTGCACTTTGGGAGAGTGTTCCCCGGATCCTTCGTCCATGGCTTCTCCATCTTCTGCAGCTTTGGAGTTGTACTCCTCGTCATATTTCGCGGAGAACTTTCGGAAATCTGCCGACGTCATGGATTCATCCGAGGATGCGGGAATGTCGGCGTTTGTTCCAATTGCCTCCAGCACCGAGTCGGTGTTTTCTCCAGCATCGGCAGAGCCGGATCCGGATCCAACGTATCCAATGAAGTGCGATGCATGCTTCCTGAGGTACCTGCGGCTTTCGCGATCAGCTCTCTCGAAATTTTCTATGGTTTCGAGGATTGCATCTGCGCTAGCGCCTCGCAGTATCATACATCTTAGTGTGTACCTGAGGTAAGGCTTGTCTGTCCCGACATCATTAGAGTCGGAATCAGTGTCGTTGATGTGCTCCGCCTGGATTTCGACTTCCACGGGTGGGTCGATCTGGGATCCGGCTTCTCCAGGGAGATACACTCCAGATTCGACTTGGTCCGCGAGGTCTTCTTCAGGCTTGGATTTCTCCACTATCTCCGCAGCTGGTGCGGGCTGGGTGGGATTAGGGTTTTCTGAGATCGAGAACTCTGCCGCCTCCGTGGACAAAGGGGACCCAGAAGTTTCTTCTGCCTCTATCATCACCGCTGGGGTGGGTTGGGCGGGTTCAGCGAAACCAATTTAAACATCGATCTCGCCAAAAGACATGATTGTATAAGCAGTCACGGCCTCCCTAGCCGGAATCCAAGTCTTGTCGAGAACGATGAGATGGACGTTGCTGGCGTAGAGGATGCGACCAACGGTGATGGTCTTGCCGATTCCGAATCTTGCAGATTCCGCTCGAAACATAGATCCGAAGCTCACTTGCCCCACGGTGGGCGCCAACTATCGTCAGATTGATGACAAGTACGCCATGAGGGGGTCCTCGAGGCGTGCGGAAGAGAGGGGTGTGAGACGTACGGTGTTCCGAGATGGTGAGCACACAAGTTTACCTAGGTTCGAATCCGCCGGCTTTGGACGGACCCTACTCCTGCTATCAATCCAGTAATATGGCAAAGCCGGAATATGGGTTACAAGGGTTTCGCCTGTGTGAGTTGAGATTGTAGAATATTGAGGTGTCTAGTGTTATCTGATGTTGCCCTAAAGGCTCTCCCTAGGACGGCCTATATAGATATCCGGCCTAGGGTTTACAGGAGAGATCAATCCGGCTACGACTAAGAGTTGGTTACAGAGTACATCTTGAACTACAAGTAACATTATAGGCCTAAGTCGGTAAGTCTTCTGGGCCTTCCCGTAGCCGGATGGGACTCCGTCTTCTCTCTCTAACTGGGCCGCCCGTGAAGCAAAGCTCTAACCCGAGGTGGGCCACCCTGGTCAGTGAGGAACATTGAGGATACCCGGAAAGTATATCCCCAACAATTGCTGGGGAGTCAAGGACATCTTCACAAGGGGAGTCCCTCATAACCAATCTCTTTACTTTGTTGTTTTTGTTTTGCTTAGTTTATTTCTTCTTTATATGCTTGGTCCTTTATCAAAAACACAAAAAAATAGTTGTACTAGTTTGGTTTCTTTATTAAAACACAAAAAAATGACTACTCTTGAAAATACTAAGTTATGTGACTTCACTAGCACCAACAACAATGATTTCATGACACCTATTGCTCCACCTGTTCCTGAAGCTACTTTCTTTGAAATAAAACCTGTTTTACTCAATCTTGTTATGAGAGAACAATTTTCTGTTATTGGTAATGAAGATGCTGCTGCTCATCTAAATAACTTTTTAAACTTGGTGAGATGCAAAAGCATAGGGATATAAATGGAGATATTATTAAGCTTAAATTGTTTCCTTTCTCTTTGAGAGGAAAAGCTAAAGAATGGTAGCAATCCCTAACTAGAAATAGTATTGATTCTTGGACTAAATGCAAAGATGCTTTCATTGGAAAATACTTGATGGGTTCGTAGCATGGAAAACAAAAAATTTCTACCGCAAGAACGAACAAAACCTAGATCTAATCTAGATAAAAGCCAAGATCTAATCTATGAGACATGAGCAACGAGATAGATAGGAACTAACCCTCGTAGATCCGAAAGCGTTAACGAGATTAGATCTCGTGGTTGATGTAGTCGATCACTTGCCGATCTCAAGATCGTGTGGACGATCCTTCCGGCGTCGCGTTCCAGCAGCGCTTCCGCCCTCGGTCAAGTAGACGATCCTTCCGGCGTCGTGTTCCAGCAGCGCTTCCGCCCTTGGTCAAGTAGACGATCCTTCCGGCGCCACGATTCGGCAGCGCTTCCGCAGTCGGTCACACGTGCGGAGTCGAAGCAGACCTTCCTCTCCCCGTTCCAGCGAGCAGCGGAGGTAGTAGATCTTCTCCACGGAATCCCAGCAGCACGACGGCGTGGTGGTGGTGGAGTAGAGAATTCTGCAGGGCTTCGCCTATGCCTGTGCAGAATATGGTGGAGGAGAGAGGCGGCAGAGATTGGGGATTATGAGAGCAAGGGTGGAGGGGGCGCCCCTGCCCTTCTATTTAAGGGGAGGAGGCGCGCCTGGGGAGGGGGAGTCCTTGTAGGACTCCCCTCCTCTATGGCCAACGAATTTGGGGAGGGGGAAGGAGTCCTCCTCCCCCACGAATTCGTGTCTTGACCCACCAGGACTCCTTGATCCCTATCTTGATTTTCAAGCAAACTCCAAGATATCTTCTAGAACCTTCCGGAACATTCCGAAACCTTCTAGAATCCTCATACAAACACTCCGGAACATTTCCTAACTTAGAAAATGATCCCCAATATATGAATCTTATTCTCCGGACCATTCCGGATCTCCTCGTGATGTCCCGGATCCATTCCGAGACTCCGAACAACATTCGGTCTCCAACGCATATTCCATATCTACTTAAAACAACTTCGAACCTTAAGTGTGTCACCCTACGGTTCGTGAATATGTAGACATGATAGAGACACATCTCCTATCAATAACCATCAGCGGGACCTGGAGATCCATAATGGCTCCCACATACTCAACGATGACTTCGTGATCGATTGAACCACTTACATACGAAACTAATTCCCTTTGTCTCGCGATACTATACTTATCCGAGGTTTGATCGTCGGCATCTCCATACCTAGTTCTACCTCGTTACTGATAAGTACTCTTTACTCGTTCCGTGATATGTCATCCCTTGTGACCCAGTCACATGCTTGCAAGCTAATTAGATGACATTCCACCGAGAGGGCCCAGAGCATATCTATCCGTCATATGGATGGACAAATCCCAATCTTGGTCCATGCGCTTCAACACATACTTTCAGAATACCCAATGACATCTTTATGACCACCCAGTTACGAAGCGGTGTTTGATGTCATCAAAGTACCCATCCGGTGATGGTGATTAACACAACCTCATGGTCGAAGGATTAGGTTACTATGTATTTGAAAGCTTACAGCAATACGAACTTAATGACTTGATCTTATGCTACGCTTACTATGGGTGTGTGTCCATTACATCATTCTCCTAATGATATAACCTTGTTATTAATCACATCCAATGTCCATGATCAGGAAACCATGATCATCAATTAATCAACAAGCTAGTTCAACAAGAGGCTTACTAGGGACTCTTTTATGTTTACAAAACACACATGTATTAGTGTTTCCTAATAATACAATTATAGCATGGGATGTAAACATTTATCATAAACATAAAGATATAATAATAACCACTTTATTATTGCCTCTTGGGCATATCTCCAACAGTCTCCCACTTGCACTAGAGTCAATAATCTAGTTAAAAACTTGTGCATTCAACACCTATGGCTTTCTGGTGTTGTATAAACACTATTGCTAGTGGTAAACATAATCTTCGGATCTGACACTTCCAGGTCCGTGTGTATTTGCATGTCTTTGCGTCTCTACGCATTACTCATTCTCCAATGAGATGGCATTGTATAAATTTGGTCCTTTGGTGAGACCTTTAGTTCCTCGGGATTAAATCATGTTGATACAATTGTCATACAATGTATCTTCATAGTATTATCCCGCTATGAACCACACCTAGTTTGATAACAAACTACTTAACACAAATGCCCTCCTTTGCTGCTACTATAGCAGTTTATATACTTAGCCTTTTTGTTGTAGTATCTATCACAATGTTTTAACTTTGGTACTCAACCAAATCCGTTATGGAACTTCCTTTCATTACATTGTGCCACCCATAGTTTAAATTGAGATAAACTTAATTTGTATCCTGTGACAAAACTAGTATCAATGTAACACTTTACAATGAACTACCTTTAACTATTTGTCACTTATACATGATATATTCTTAGTTCTTCCAAAGCTCATAAGAATATCTTTACTATTGTCCAATGATCATCTTATGAATCATTCTGGTATATGCTCATAACATTTAGAGCATAGGACATATCTGGATGTGTACATCTCAAAGAATGATTGATCAAAATATTCTTGTAATTTCACCAAGTGTCAAAACACTTGAATCTCGTGTCAACACACTCGAATCTTGATTCAGTCCTTTCCGTGCATCAAGAACCTTTCTTGTTGTTTCCATATTGAACTCATTCAACATCTTATCTATGTACATTTGGCAAAACCATATTAGCGCCTCAATCTATTCATATAGATATTGATGCCTAATTCTTGGGTTATGCCTAAGTCTTTCATTGAAATGAAATTCTTAACCTGCGTCAATTCAAGATACATCATTTCCAATCAACAATGTGTCCTCTACATAATGTATTAGAAATATGTCTCAGCGCTCCCACTTAATTTCTTGCAAATGCAAGCATCTTCATCATCTCCGATGAATTTAAACTATTTTAACAGTTTCATCATGGTGAAGATTCCAACTCCGCTATGCTTACTTCAACTATTGAAGTTTTGCATACTCTTTTAGCATCCTTTGAATTAACAAAACCCTTTGGATCGCGTCATGTACACGTCCTAGGTAACCATTCTATTAGAAGAACTTGTTTTGTTTGTTCAACTACCATATACCAAAATATATGTAGTGGTTGCTACATTAATCCGTCCAGACTAAATATCGCTATGAAAGATCAAATCTTATCATAGTCAATTCCTTGAACATTGTCGTAAACTCTTTCCGACATGTCGACTATTTCATAGATTTGAAACATCCATGTCTATTTCTTTATAGATCCAAACACGACCGATAGGCTTCACACCTTTCCGGAGGGTCTTCAAAGTTCAGAAACTTGATTTCTCGTATATGGATGCTATCACGGATTTCATGACTTCTAGTCATTTTATGGAGTCAGGGCCCATCATCGCTTCTTTGCATGTAGTCGGTTCATCATTGTCAAAACAATAACTACTTGCTTATCAAATCTTACTATTTGATTCTTACCGACCCACATGGTTCTATAGGAACTCTAATCTCCGAGATCACACCTTTTGTAATCACGAGAGCCATGAGCATTGTGGCCATCACCGGGACACTTTCCGGCACTGCGCTACTTAGCACATATAGCTAAGGTTCAACAACCTTATCAAAGTTCTATTGTCCTCCCACTTAACTTTTCACGAAAAATTCTTTCTCAAGAAACTTGACGTTCCAAGCTACAAACTCTTTTGTCCTTGGCGTTATGGAGAAATTCCCAACAAATTCTTTGGGATAACCTACAAAGACATGCTTATCCGACTTTGGTTGTAAACATTTTACTTATGCATAACATACCAAAATTTAAGAAAAGACAATTCGGGTTTTATCCCAAACCATGACTTATATGGTGTCATTTCAACGGATCACGATGGAGCTCTTTTCAGTGTAAAAGCGGTAGTCACTTAAAGCTTTGATCTTTAATATATAATGGCAGTTTTATAAATGACACCTTTGATCTTACCATGTCAAACAAGGTTTCATTACATATCTTGAACACTCCATACTCCTATGGTGTTTTGGGAAATGCAAATCCATGGAACGATTCCTCAAATCTTAGGTGTTTTGCTAAACTTGTAACTCAAACATCTTTCTTTATGATCCAATCATAAACTCTTTTATTTTCTTGTTACAATGATTTTCCACTTCATCTTCAAAGTCTTTGAACATTTTTTCAAATGTTTCATACTTCTTCCTTATTGAGCAAGTATATACATATACTCACTCAAATCTTCGGAGAAAGCATATGAAGTTGAAATCCATCGCCCATGACTACACATAATGGACTATATACATCAATATGTACAAATTCCAATCAGTTAGTCGTCCGTTCCTCTTTTGGCCTACGAACGGAGTTTTAATTATCTCCAGGAAGTTATCACAAGCGTCATTTGATCCAAATCAAAGACTCCAAAAATCCATCAACATGGAGTTTCTTCATGTATCCCTTTCAATATAATTTAAACGGTGGTGTCACTTCGCAAGTGATCTTTCAATCATTTGTCTTGCGACATTTTAGCAATAGTGTTTATGGATGTGATTTCTCCTACCAGACTTGTAAAAGTTCATCCATCCTTTATGGAATACGGTAATGATTTGAACAACCATTGTTCTCGTAATACCGGAACAAAATAACAAATCTTGAAGGCTAGGTTTGATGTCAACGAAAAACACAATAACACCTTATTTGTTTTCGATGAACATCATCACTCATTCTCTTGCTAGTTACTTAGGCCATTGTAGTTCATGAATTGTGTTGTCATGTATGACACTTCATACCAACCAATTCGGTATCCAATACCTAAGAGCCATATTGTTTAACAAGCAATGAATACAACCATAACATGTATGTCTTCTATATACCCAAGTTGGACATCTCCAACCTTACAATTTCTGCCAAATATTTTATAGATTCTCTCTCAGCAATTCCTTTTTCTTTTAAAAGAATCTATCAACATCAATAGTGGTGTCATTCACATAGTACAAAGCGTATATAGTCAAATACTAATACCTTTGGACTTGCACTTTGAAGTGGATCACCATCATCAAATGTTTGGCATTCTTTCAAAATTCCATTCTTTAGTAATCTTTTAGTGTAGTAAACATTTTACTTACATCTTCTATTCATCCTTATCATGACAACTTTCATGATCAAGCTGCTATAGCTTATAAAGGTGAATTGCGAGTATAATATTTCTTTTTCAAAACCTTTGGAGGATTAGGACGACTAGCGTCTCCAACCTTCACAAATTCTCATCAAATATGAGGACGTATACTCTATCATGTTGTAACCAACACATTGTTTTAGATATCGCAATACCTTTCACATATGATGGTTTCTGAAACATTGCTTTCAGCTCTTAGATAAACTTGATATTAAAAACAATCTTTTGAGTATCAAGAATCATGGAGGCTAACATGATACATTAGATACTAACACTGGAATTGTTACTCTTGATTTAATACTATTTATTAAACTTCATGGAGTAAATTGAGTTTGCTGAAAGTTTGCAATAGGACTTATAAATTTTAATTGACACTCAAAACAATACGACACCAGTTCGTAAAGCAAATATCTAGAATTTCTATAGTTCCACTATCTCAACTATAACTAAGCGTAAGGTGGTGAACGGATGCCAATGACTACAACAAACTATGCAAATTCACTTTGATTGTGTTTATGATAAATTGAGTTCGACTAATCCAAATTACAAATGAACTCCCACTCAAAACAACATCCCTCAAGTTGTTTTAGTGATTACATGAACCAAATCCACTACACCAAGTCCGATCATCACGTGAGATGATGTAGCTTTAAAGGCGAACAATCAACATGTTCATCATATCATCCATATGACTCATGTTTTACCTTTCGGTATTCCGTGTTCCGAGACCATGTCTGTACATGCTAGGATCGTCAAGGTTAACCTTAGTTTCTGCATGTGCAAATCTGGCTTGCACCCGTTGTATGCACACGTAGAGTCTATCACACCCGATCATCACGAGATGCTTCGAAACGACGAGTCTTAGCAACGGTGCCAACTAAGGACGAACACTTTATTACTTGATATTTAGTGAGAGGGATCATCTTATAATGCTACCGTCGCGATCTAAGCAATACAAGATGCATAAAGGATTAACATCACAGGCAATTCATAATATGTGATATGATATGGCCTTTCTTCTTGTGCCTTTGATCTCCATCTCCAAAGCATGGACAAGATCTCCATCATCACCAGCGTGGCGTCAAGGTCCGTGGCGCCGCTTCATGGTTGTCCATCACCACCAATAACTATTACAACTACTTGGAATAAAGCTATTACATGATGAAATAGACACGCAGGTCTTAAACAAAATTTAAAGACAACCATTAGGCTCCTGCCGGTTGCCATATTACAATAAGGATCATTGCATACATCAAATATAATCACAATCACATGTTGGCCATATCACATCACAAAACCCCTGCAAAAACGAGTTAGACGCCTCTAATTTTCTTTGCATGTTTTACGTGGCTTGGGGCTTTCGCATAAGACCAATCTTACCTACGAACATGAACCACAACATTGATACAAGTGTTGTCAAGATGCTCATTGTAAATTGAATCTTAACTATGGTGGGAGAGACAGACACCCGCAAAGCCACTTGTGCAAAGCAAGTTGCACGTCAAGCGTGGAGCAAGTCTCATGTACGATGACATGTAATGTTAGCCCGAGCCGCTTCATCCCACCATGCCGCAAGATGCAAAGTACACGCTAAGACACCGACAACAAAAGCATCAACGCCCACAAAAACATTGTGTTCTACTCGTGCAACAGATCTACGCATAGATACGGCTCTGATACCACTGATGGGTTCGTAGCATGGAAAACAAAAAATTTCTACCGCAAGAACGAACAAAACCTAGATCTAATCTAGATAAAAGCCAAGATCTAATCTATGAGACATGAGCAACGAGATAGATAGGAACTAACCCTCGTAGATCCGAAAGCGTTAACGAGATTAGATCTCGTGGTTGATGTAGTCGATCACTTGCCGATCTCAAGATCGTGTGGACGATCCTTCCGGCGTCGCGTTCCAGCAGCGCTTCCGCCCTCGATCAAGTAGACGATCCTTCCGGCGTCGCGTTCCAGCAGCGCTTCCGCCCTTGGTCAAGTAGACGATCCTTCCGGCGCCACGATTCGGCAGCGCTTCCGCAGTCGGTCACACGTGCGGAGTCGAAGCAGACCTTCCTCTCCCCGTTCCAGCGAGCAGCGGAGGTAGTAGATCTTCTCCACGGAATCCCAGCAGCACGACGGCGTGGTGGTGGTGGTGGAGTAGAGAATTCTGCAGGGCTTCGCCTATGCCTGTGCAGAATATGGTGGAGGAGAGAGGCGGCAGAGATTGGGGATTATGAGAGCAAGGGTGGAGGGGGCGCCCCTGCCCTTCTATTTAAGGGGAGGAGGCGCGCCTGGGGAGGGGGAGTCCTTGTAGGACTCCCCTCCTCTATGGCCAACGAATTTGGGGAGGGGGAAGGAGTCCTCCTCCCCCACGAATTCGTGTCTTGACCCACCAGGACTCCTTGATCCCTATCTTGATTTTCAAGCAAACTCCAAGATATCTTCTAGAACCTTCCGGAACATTCCGAAACCTTCTAGAATCCTCATACAAACACTCCGGAACATTTCCTAACTTAGAAAATGATCCCCAATATATGAATCTTATTCTCCGGACCATTCCGGATCTCCTCGTGATGTCCCGGATCCATTCCGAGACTCCGAACAACATTCGGTCTCCAACGCATATTCCATATCTACTTAAAACAACTTCGAACCTTAAGTGTGTCACCCTAAGGTTCGTGAATATGTAGACATGATAGAGACACATCTCCTATCAATAACCATCAGCGGGACCTGGAGATCCATAATGGCTCCCACATACTCAACGATGACTTCACGATCGATTGAACCACTTACATACGAAACTAATTCCCTTTGTCTCGCGATACTATACTTATCCGAGGTTTGATCGTCGGCATCTCCATACCTAGTTCTACCTCGTTACTGATAAGTACTCTTTACTCGTTCCGTGATATGTCATCCCTTGTGACCCAGTCACATGCTTGCAAGCTAATTAGATGACATTCCACCGAGAGGGCCCAGAGCATATCTATCCGTCATATGGATGGACAAATCCCAATCTTGGTCCATGCGCTTCAACACATACTTTCAGAATACCCAATGACATCTTTATGACCACCCAGTTACGAAGCGGTGTTTGATGTCATCAAAGTACCCATCCGGTGATGGTGATTAACACAACCTCATGGTCGAAGGATTAGGTTACTATGTATTTGAAAGCTTACAGCAATACAAACTTAATGACTTGATCTTATGCTACGCTTACTATGGGTGTGTGTCCATTACATCATTCTCCTAATGATATAACCTTGTTATTAATCACATCCAATGTCCATGATCAGGAAACCATGATCATCAATTAATCAACAAGCTAGTTCAACAAGAGGCTTACTAGGGACCCTTTTATGTTTACAAAACACACATGTATTAGTGTTTCCTAATAATACAATTATAGCATGGGATGTAAACATTTATCATAAACATAAAGATATAATAATAACCACTTTATTATTGCCTCTTGGGCATATCTCCAACAATACTATCCTCCTGCTAAGATTATATATATGAGAAGTGAAATAAGTTTAAACAATCTAATAATGAACATGTTGCTCAAGCTTGGGAAAGAATGAAATCTTTGGTAAAGAATTGTCCCACTCATGGAATGACTGCTTGGATGATTATCCAAACCTTTAATGCAGGGTTGAACTATTCTTCAAGAAATCTATTGGATTCTGCTGCTGGAGGTACCTTTATGACCATTACTTTGGGTGTTGTTACAAAGCTTCTGGATAATATGATGGTTAACTATTCTGAATGGCATGCTGAAAGAGCTCCACAAGGTAAGAAGGTAAATTCTGTTGAATAAACCTCCACCTTGAGTGATAAAATTGATGTTATTATGTCGATGCTTGTTAATGGGAAAGCTCATATTGATCCAAATCATGTTCCCTTAACCTCTTTGGTTTCTCAAGAAGAGCAAGTTGATGTGAACTTTATAAGAAATAATAATTTTAGCAACAATGCCTACAAGAATAATTTTGGTATCAACAATTATAGGGATATAGATGGGGATATTATTATGCTTAAATTGTTTCCTTTCTCTTTGAGAGGAAAAGCTAAAGAATGGTTACAATCCCTAACTAGAAATAGTATTGATTCTTGGACTAATGCAAAGATGCTTTCATTGGAAAATACTATCCTCCTGCTAAGATTATATCTATGAGAAGTGAAATAATTAAATTTAAACAATCTGATAATGAACATGTTGCTCAAGCTTGTGAAAGAATGAAATCTTTGGTAAAGAATTGTCCCACACATGGACTGACTGCTTAGATGATTATCCAAACCTTTTATGCAGGACTGAATTATTCTTCAAGAAATCTACTAGATTCTACTGCTGGAGGTACCTTTATGTCCATTACTTTGGGTGTTGCAACAAAGCTTCTGGATGATATGATGGTTAACTATTCTGAATGGCACACTAAGAGAGCTCCACAAGGTAAGAAGGTAAATTCTGTTGAAGAGACCTCTTCCTTGAGTGATAAAATTGATGTTATTATGTCTATGCTTGTTAATGGGAAATCTCATATTGATCCAAATCATGTTCCCTTAGCCTATTTGGTTTCTCAAGAAGATCAAGTTGATGTGAACTTTATAAGAAATAATAATTTTAGCAACAATGCCTATAGGAATAATTTTGGTAATAATAGCTATAGGCCATTGATACGTTGCAAACATATCCATAATTTTTGATGTTCCATGCTTGGTTTTTATCTACTTTCTTATGTTTTTTCCACACTTTGGAGTATTTTCTATACACTTTCTTGGACTAACCTATTAACAAGAGCCACAGTTCCAGCTGCCTGTTTTCTATTGTTTTTGGTTCTAGGAAAGTCAAAAAATGAATATTCTCGGAATTGGACGGGACAAAAGCCAAAATCAGTTTTTCACCGAGGGGGACAGGGAGCCAGAATACGAGACGAAGAGGGGCCAGAGGGCCACCACACCACTTGGCCGCGCGGCCAGGCCTGGCCCGCGCCAGGGGGTGGTGTGGCCACCTCGGGCACCCCCGCGGCCTCCCTTTTCGCCTATAAGATGCCTCCGATACAGAAACCCTAAGTACCCGATCAAAATTCCACGAAAGAGTCTGTAGCCGCTGTCATCTCCATCCCTAGATTGGGAGGGATCTAAAGCTCTTCCTGGCACCCTGCCAGAGGGGAGAATTCACCCTGGAGGCCTTCTTCATCATCATGCAAGCCTCTGGTGTGATGCGTGAGTAGTTCATATCTGGACTACGGGTCCATGTAGTAGCTAGATGGCTGGTTCTTCTCCTTTGTGATATCATGTTTAGATCTTGTGAGCTCCGTTCATGATCAATATCATCTATTTGTAATCATACATGTCGTGTTTGCGGGGATCCGATGGATATTGAGATGCTATTTCAGATTGATTATTGATTCTATCATGTCTTTGTTATTTGAGATCTTGCATGATTTCCGTTGTTAGTAGCTATCTTGGCCAAGTAGATGCTAGCAACTCCAAGAGTTAGTATTTATGCTCGATAGTGGGTTCATGCCTCTGGTAATCTAGGGAAGTGACAGAAATCTCTAAGGTACTAAATGTGGTGTTGCTACTAGGGATAAAACAACAACCATTTGCTCCTAGAACAATCATATTGTTTACTTTACACGCAGTTCGTAAAGCAATAATCTGTTGCTTGCAACTTAATACTGGAAGGGGTTCGGATGATAACCTGAAGGTGGATTATTCGTCATAGATGCAGTTGGATTACGGTCTATGTATAATGTTGTAATGCCCAATCGAATCTCAAAAGAGTCAAGATGATTAGTATATGCATGTATTGCTTTCTCGATGTTTGTCAATTGCCCCGCTGTAATTTGTTCACCCAACATGTCATCTATCTTAAGGAGAGACACCACTAGTGAACTATGGACCCTAGTCCTTTCTTTTATCATCAATCTACATCTGTTTACTGTTTTCTGTTTACTTTCTGGAACTATTACTTTCTTCCACACAATACGTTTAATCCTTTGTTTTCAGCAAAACCGGTGAGATTGACAACCTCACTGTAAGTTGGGGGAAAAGTTCTATGGTTGTGTTGTGCAGGTTTCCACGTTGCTGTTGGCGCCGGTAGTGCGCCCTGCTAAAGTCTAGATAGCAACACCTTGGAGGTGTTTCCTTGCTCCTACTGGTTCGATAAACCTTGGTTTCATAACTGAGGGGAAACTTACTGTTGTGCTCATCATACCTTCCTCTTGGGGTTCCCCAACGAGCTCGTTAATACACAAGTCAGCAAGTATATTTTCGAGCACCGTTGCCGGGCAGTCAAGGACATCTTCACAAGGGGAGTCCCTCATAACCAATCTCTTTACTTTGTTATTTTTGTTTTGCTTAGTTTATTATTTCTTTGTTTGCTTGTTTCTTTATCAAAAACACAAAAATATTAGTTGTACTAATTTGCTCTCTTTATTAAAAACACAAAAAATGACTACTCTTGAAAACACTAAGTTGTGTGACTTCAGTAGCACCAACAATAATGATTTCATGTGCACACCTATTGCTCCAACTGTTCCTGAAGCTACTTTCTTCTAAATTAAACCTGCCTTACTCAATCTTGTTATGAGAGAACATTTTTCTAGTATTGGTAATGAAGATGCTGTTGCTCATCTAAATAACTATGTTGAACTTTGTGAGATGCAAAAGCATAGGGATATAGATGGAGATATTATTAAGCTTAAATTGTTTCCTTTCTCTTTGAGAGGAAAAGCTAAAGAATGGTTGAATTCCTTAACTAGGAATAGTATTGATTCTTGGACTAAATGCAAAGATGCTTTCATTGGAAAATACTATCCTCCTGCTAAGATTATATCTATGAGAAGTGAAATAATGAAGTTTAAACAATCTGATAATGAACATGTTGCTCAAGCTTGGGAAAGAATGAAATCTTTGGTAAAGAATTGTCCCACTCATGGACTGGCTGCTTGGATGATTATCCAAACCTTTTATGCAAGATTGAACTATTCTTCAAGAAATCTATTGGATTCTGCTGCTGGAGGTACCTTTATGACAATTACTTTGGGTGCTTCAACAAAGCTTCTAGATAATATGATGGTTAACTATTCGGAATGGCACACTAAAAGATCTCCACAAGGTAAGAAGGTAAATTCTGTTGAGGAAACCTCCTCCTTGAGTGATAAAATTGATGTTATTATGTCTATGCTTGTTAATGGGAAGGCTCATATTGATCCAAATCATGTTCCCTTAGCGTCTTTGGTTGCTCAAGAAGATCAAGTTGATGTGAACTTTATAAGAAATAACAATTTTAGCAATAATGCCTACATGAATAATTTTGGTATCAACAATTATAGGCCATATCCTCCCAACAATGGTAATGCTGATGGAAATTCCTAAAACAATAATAGGAGTGCTTCCTCTGAACTTGAAGTTATGCTTAAAGACTTTATTAGTAAACAAGCTGCTTTCAATAAAACTATTGAGGAGAAACTTTCTAATGCTGAAAGAAATATATCATCTTTGTCTGAAGCACAATCCTCTTTGATTAATAAAATGGCTGCTAAACCTGAAACTATTGATAATCCCTTTGCTGCTACTAATGCCATACAAGTTAGAATTTATGAAAATGTTAGACTATTAGCTGAATTGCATGCTAAGTGGGAAAAGAAGATGAAATTGCTAGAAACATTAGTGTTTCTACTATCACTACCACTAGTGTTGAGGCTAGTAATAGCTCTACTACTTTAGATGATAATTATGATTTTGATCTTGATGGTTGCAATATCTCTGAAGTTATTAAGTTCCAACAAAAGCTTGCTAAAAGTCCTAATGCTAGTGCTATGAATATGGCCTTTACAAAACACATTACTGATGCTCTCATAAATATTAAAGAAGAAAAGATGAAACATAAAGCTTCTATTCCTATAAAAGAAGAAGATGGTTGGGAACCCATCATTAATATGAAAGTGAATGATTTTGATTTTAAAGCTTTATGTGATCTTGATAGTAGTGTTTCTATTATGCCTAGAAGGATTTATGATATGCTTGATTTACCACCATTGGAAGATTGTTATTTGAATGTCCCACTTGATGATAATGCTAAAAAGAAACTCATGGGGAGTATTAATGATGTTCTTATTATGTTGGGAAGACCTTTTCTTAGAACTGTTGGTGCCATTATTGATATGAAAGAAGGCACCATTAAATATCAACTCCCTGTCAAGAAAGGTATAGAACACTTCCCTAATAAGAGAGAAAAGTTTTCTTTTGCCTCTCCTATGAAAACAAAATTTGCTCTTAATGCTTCTTCATTTGAGAATACTTGATTATTTTTCTTGCTTCTTATGCCTAACTTAAAGGCATTAAAGAAAAGTACTTATTGGGAGATAACCTAAAAGTTTTACATGAGTCTTGGAATTTATTACTTCAGTAATAACCGCTCTTTATCCTTTTTATTTGCTTTTTGTGCCAAGAGTAACCTCTAATGGTTGGGAAAGTTGTTGTCCCGAAACAGATTTCTGTGCTTCACCGTAAAAAATCGTGTAAAATCTCTATATGTCGTGTTGAGGCGTAAATGTTTGTGCTTATGCCCCAGGTTGTTATCTAACTTTTGTTAGTTCAACACTTTTTGATTTGAATAACAGAAGGTCTTCGAAAAAATTGGTTTTTACCTGCTGGTCTATTTTGACAGATTTCTGCCATTATTTGCATTTGCTTCTTGTTGGTTCCTTTTTGAGTTCTTTTGGGGAATTGATCTTTTTTAGGGAAGTGCTACAGTAGCTTGTGTTTTAATGGAAGTTTTATTGGTGTTGGAACTGAACCTAAAGACTTATTATCTCGAGTGCACTAATGTTGCTAATAAAGATTGTGTGAAGTTTTGTATGAAGGAAAAATTCCAGGTGTATGGAGAGAATGATGTAATGAGATGAAGAATGGACTAAAGCTCAAGCTTGGGGATTCCACCCCGTGCCACCCCAAGAAATATTCAAGAGGTACAAGCGTCAAAGCTTGGGGATGCCCAAGGCATCCCCTTCTTCATCAATAAAAATCCCAGGTTTCTTCCAAACACTTCATTTTTATTGTTTCATGCACAGTTGTGTTGTTCTTGGAGCGTCTTCTTTTTTGTTTCCGTTTTTGGTTTTCGTTTGCTTGGTTTTCTTAGTTTGCTGAATAAATTGGTTGGACCCCCTCTTTCATGCATTGGTTTTCAAATAGTTTGGTTTGGATTGGAAAAGAGTAGAAAAAGTTCATGCTTAAGTGGTAAAAGGAGCTTGTTTTTGACTGAGGCCTATGCTTTGTCATGCCATGCTTGATATTGTTTTGGATCTATGCTTAGTGATCTTTGTTGTAGCATGACATGTTATAAACAATTGAGATTTCTTAATGTGCCTTTAAAGAATCATGCCTTGTTTTAGCATATTAAAGCATAATATTGTGGTATTCTCCTTTGATGCTTTATTTGGGTTGACTTGGCGCATGCTCACACCATGTTATGACTATCCCAAGTCACCATAGCCTTTATGATCCTTTAGTTTTCGACTTGTAATATCACTTTATGCTTTGATTAATGATGTTTTGTCGCTCTGCATGATTATGGCCATTATTGCTCTCTTAGTTGGTCGCTCCCAGTCTTTTGCTAGCCTCCATAACCAAGTATGAGTTCCACTCATGCATCCAACTCCTAAAACCAAGTTATTCCAAAGAGTCCACCATATCAACGTATTAGCATTTGCTATTCCAAGTATGTTCATGTTTTTATCTACCCTCCGAATTAAACTTGTTATGAGAAAACTAGTGATTAAAGCTCTCACGAACTTGATGGCACACTTTACTTTTCTTGCCCTTAATAAACTTGAACCATTGTGTCATCCTTGTTGTATATGCTTGCACTTATATGTTGGGGATTAGCAGAACCATGCTGTCGTGGGGAACGCTTTCAACATTGCACTTGTACTTTGTACCTAGTTGATATCATGCTCTTTTGTCTATGGATGTCATCGGTGTGAAATGAAAGGGGAGCTTTTAAGTCCATGGAGTTATGTATGTGTGTTAGAGAAACGACTAGGCTGCTGGTCTAATCCATGCCGTCATGGTGAAACCTGCAGTGTAACCATAATGAGCTGTCTATGAAGCATTCTTCTTATAAAAAAGAGTCGGACATTGAGAAAAGGAGAAAAAAGAGATATGGGAAAAAAGGAAAGAGAGAAAAAAGCACCAGTTTCCGATGGTAAATAAGAAGATTGTTGAGATGCTCGTTGTCTGCTTGCCTTGTCATTTTGACATGGGGATTCTTCCGTATCATCGGGCAAGGGTACCCCGTTGGCGGTTCTCTATGATACACGTGTACTTACTATGACAAGAACTTACCGGTAACTAAACTTGAGTAGCATGAGGTGTGACCCTCGTATTCAAGGGACATGAGATTTCCAACTTATACTTTGTCAAGCATATACTCCATAGTTTGTTCACTTTAACCTTAATCACTTCAAGATGCTTATGATAGGGGCAATGAGAGCTAAAAGCTAATATGTACCATAATTTTTGGAAGCTCTTTATGAAACTTGAATCCCTGCTTCCTTCTATGAAGGCCTTTCTTTTACTTTTATGTTGAGTCTCCACCTTCTATCTTTATGCACCTATTTTGAGAGCATAGTGGCCATTCTTAGTCTATGTGCATTATTCCAAGACTTGTTGATTGATGCATAACTTTGATATTGCTTGTTCTTAAACTATCTATATCTAGTCACTCTTATAAACTTTGAAGGTGTCCTATGCATGTATATTTGCTACTCTATGAGGGACAAGCTAAATGCTACTATGCTATGTTTTCTTTATGTGAAACAAACAAACGTCTTGCAAACCATTGTTATTCATGAATTTTTGTTTGTGCCTTTTCATGTTGCAACATAGTTGCTATGTCTTATTGTTAGAACTTTGTCTTTCATGCTATGTTGAAGTACTATGATCCCAGCTATCAATGTTTTGCAAATACTTTGATCAAGTTTATGATGGTGCATGTCACCTCAAAAATTATTCTTTCTTTTTATCACTTACCTACTCGAGGATGAGCAGGAGTTAAGCTTGGGGATGTTGATACGTTGCAAACGTATCTATAATTTTTGATGTTCCATGCTTGCTTTTATCTACTTTCTTATGTTTTGCCCACACTTTGGAGTACTTTTTACACACTTTCTTGGACTAACCTATGAACAAGATGCCACAGTGCCAGCTGCCTGTTTTCTGCTGTTTTTGGTTCTAGGAAAGTCAGAAAATAAATATTCTCGGAATTGGACGGGACAAAAGCCAAAGTCAATTTTTCACCGAGGGGACACGGAGCCAGAATACGAGACGGAGAGGGGCCAGAGGGCCACCACAACACCTGGCCGTGTGGCCAGGCCTGGCCCGTGCCAGGGGTGGTGTGGCCGCCTAGGGCACCCCCTCGGCCTCCCCTTTCTCCTATAAGATGCCTCCGATACAGAAACCCTAAGTTCTCGATCAAAAATTCCAATACATATCAATTGCCCCGGTCCTTTCTTTTATCATCAATCTACAACTGTTTACTGTTTTCTATTTACTTTTTGCAAGCAAATACTATCTTCCACACAATACGTTTAATCCTTTGTTTTCAGCAAAACCGGTGAGATTGACAACCTCACTGTAAGTTGGGGGCAAAGCTCTATGGTTGTGTTGTGTAGGATTCCAAGTTGGAAACAACACCTGCGAAGTGTTTCCTTACTCCTACTGGTTCGATAACCTTGGTTTCATAACTGAGGGAAACCTACTATTGTGCTCATGATACCTTCCTCTTAGGGTTCCCCAACGAGCTCGACATCAACCATGAGCCAGCACTACACTATGAGGGACAAGCTGAATACCATTCTCATTATGCTTTCTATATGTGAAACAAACAAACGTCTTGCAAAGCATTGTTATTCATGAATATTTTATTTGTGCCTTTTCATGCTACAAAATAGTTGCTATGTCTTATTGTTAGAACTATATCTTTCATGCTATGTTAAAGTACTATGATCCCAGCTTTCAATGTTTTACAAATACTTTGATCAAGATTATGATGGTGCATGTCACCTCAAAAACTATTCTTTCTTTTTATCACTTACCTACTCGAGGACGAGCATGTGTTAAGCTTGGGGATGTTGATATGTTGCTAACGTATCTATAATTTTTGATGTTCCATGCTTGTTTTATATCTACTTTCTTATGTGTTGTCCACACTTTGGAGTATTTTTATACACTTTCTAGGACTAACCTATTAACAAGATGCCACAGTGCCAACTGCCTGTTTTCTGCTATTATTGGTCCCAGGAAAGCCAAAAAATGAATATTCTCAGAATTGGACGGGACAAAAGCCAAAGTCAATATTTCACCGAGGGGGACACGGAGCCAGAAGACGAGACAGAGAGGGGCCAGA
Organism: Avena eriantha; assembly: GCA_910589775.1. Classification (NCBI taxonomy): domain Eukaryota; kingdom Viridiplantae; phylum Streptophyta; class Magnoliopsida; order Poales; family Poaceae; genus Avena; species Avena eriantha. The sequence goes on from OU342745.1 coordinate 392,959,636, forward strand.
GGCCGGCCACACCACCTGGCCGCGCGTCCAGGCTTGTCCCACACCAGGGGGTGGTGCGGTCGCCTAGGGAACCCCCTCGGCCTCCCCTTTCGCCTATAAGAAGCCTCCAATATAGAAACCCTAAGTACCAGATCAAAATTCCGCGAAAGAGACTGTAGCCGACGTCATCTCCATCCCTAGATCGGGAGGGATCTGAAGCTCTTCCTGGCACCCTGTCAGAGAGGAGAATTCACCCTGGAGGCCTTCTTCATCACCATGCCTGCCTCCGGTGTGATGCGTGAGTAGTTCATCCCTAGACTACGGGTCCATGTAGTAGCTAGATGGTTGGTTCTTCTCCTTTGTTCTACCATGTTTAGATCTTGTGAGCTCCGTTCATTATAGAGATCATCTATTTGCAATCTTACATGTTGTGTTTGCGGGGATCCGATGGATATTGAGATGCTATTTCAGATTGATTATTGATTCTATCATGTCTTTGTTATTTGTGATCTTGCATGCTCTCTATTGTTAGTAGCTATCTTGGCTGAGTAGATGCTAGCAACTCCAAGAGGGAGTATTTATGCTCGATAGTGGGTTCATGCCTCTAGGAATCTGGGGAAGTGACAGAAATCTCTAAGGTACTAGATGTGTTGTTGCTACTAGGGAGAAAACATCAATCCTTTGTTCATACAACAATCGTATTGTTTACTTTACACACAATGCTTAATGCAATTATCTGTTGCTTGCAACTTAATACTGGAGGGGGTTCGGATGATAACCTAAAGGTGGATTATTAGTCATAGATGCAGTTGGATTACGATCAATGTATAATGTTGTAATGCCCAATCAAATCTCATGGGAGTCAAGATGATTAGTATATGCATGTATGCTTTCTCGATATCTATCAATTGCCCCGCTGTAATTTGTTCACCCAACATGTCAGCTATCTTAAGGAGAATCACCACTAGTGAACTATGGACCCCGGTCATTTCTTTTACCATCAATATACAATCTACTATTTACTGTTTTCTGTTTACTTTTTGCAAGCAATTACTATCTTCCACCCAATACGTTCAATCCTTTGTTTTCAGCAAAACCGGTGAGATTGACAACCTCACTGAGTTGGGGGCAAAGTTCTGTGATTGTGTTGTGCAGGATTCCAAGTTGGAAACAACACCTTGGAGGTGTTTCCTTGCTCCTACTGGTTTGATAACCTTGGTTTCATAACTGAGGGAAAACTTGTTGCTATACTCATCATACCTTCCTCTTGGGGTTCCCCAACGAGCTGAACATCTTGAGTGAGCAGCTACCCTAAACGTGCATCTTACACTTGGAGAGGGATCATCTATGGCAGGCGGCTGATGAAGGATGGTCTTGTTTGGCGTGTGCGTGATGGTGCACATGTTAGAATTTGAGATGATAACTGGATCCCGAGAACGGGAGCGAGACTCCCACTAGGGCATCTGCTTGAAGATAGGCTTAACCTTGTTTGGGATCTAATTTTGAAAAATGGGGAGGATGGAATGAAGAGAAGGTGAGGCAGTATCTTCTGCCCCGGATGTACAAGACATTCTGAAAGTTCCTTTGGAGCAGTACGGATCAGAGGACTTCTTGGTCTGGAGTAACACAAAGAATGGTTTGTTCTCGGTAAAATTGACATATCATATGGCTATCCAACGTAAAAATGGCCCGGGGTGGTGTTGAATCATCGAGGTCTTTTGATAATCATAAGAACTGGCTAGCAATTTGGGATGCTCAAGTACCAAATAAAGTGAAAGTGCATTGCTGGTGGTTGATTGAGAATGGTCTAGTGGGCGTATCCGAGTTGAGTCATCAGAAGATAAAATATGGCATTGTTTGTCTAGCGTGCCGCAGAACTGAAAACTTAACTCACCGATTCTAGACTTGTCCTCATTAAAAAATGGCATGGAATTGCCTTGTTGATCATGTACATCGAAACTTCGAGGTCCCTCCAAAGAGATTAAGTTGTCATGTGCAACTGAAAGGCTGGCTTTTGGAATGGATTGGAAAAGCGAATGTCAATGATTTATCATCGGTGTTTATGATGCTCTACAATATATGATAGGGTCGGAATGATGCGAGAGACAATCAGAAGCTAGTTGACCCTAAAACCATTTCCACAAGGACAATTGCTGCAGTGGAAGAATGATAAAATATCTAGCAATAGACCCCTGTTGTTGTTGTAGCTAAACCCGTGGAGCGCTGGCTCCCTCCTGAGTTGGGATGGTTCAAAATCAATGATGATGGTTCTTACCAAGAAGCAAAGGGTCATGGAGGAGGTGGTGTTGTCGTTCGTGATCACCATGGGGGCTTCGTGAGTGGAGCATGCCATTTTTCCTACTTGATCAATGTTGAAAGGAGCAAAACTACTGGCATGTCGAAGAGGGCTTATGCTAGCACATGAGTGTGGAATTCAAAAGGTAATACTAGAGACAGATAACACGGGAGTTGCTGTCACAGGATGATCGGGACCAATCTCTACATGGTTCACTGGTGGAGGAAATAAAATCCCTATTGAAGATCTTTGGCGATCCTACTGTGAGAGCGGTGCGACAATCTACCGCGAGAATAAACTGCTTAAGACTTGGTTTGATGTGGCACTGAGCTATATTGAGAACCAACTTGTAATGATTCAATAAAACGTAGTGTTTCATCTAAAAAACCTGAACTCTGATGATACTTTTCTCTTTGGTTCACTCAAAGCTTTTAGTTTGGAACCAAATGTAACTTTTATTTCATCATATTGTTTTTCTACACCATCAAGATCGGATAAATAGTACTCACTATGATCCATAATATTTTGTTCTAAATCAGCGACGCGTGTTATGGATTGGAGGGAACGGTATTGTGAGACTCTGGCACATGTCTTCATAGGATTGATAAGATACCCATATAAACAAGTTGCAACTTATTATCTAGAAGCTTATTTGAAAAGAACTTTAAGGTTAAACGTGCTTGGCCTAGAGCAATTTTAAGATGAGTGAACGACTGTGAAGTGCATCCTGAGTGTGCATGAGTCAGGACAAAATGCACACAAAAGACTAATGTCGGTCTATAGGGACAGTCTAGATATCCTATTAAGCTGTCAGGAGTAATAGCCCGGGCAAGGAGAGTCCGGAGTGTTACAAGTGGTATCAGAGTCGATCCCAGCGGTTACACAGACGTGTGCGGGTTAGTGGCGGACATGTGGAGCATGGCGAGTGTGGCTCAAAGTGGACATGGCATGGCACATGTGCCGGCACTGGATGCACAAATATGTTGTACCATCCCAAATCTTTAATCAATGTTATCAAGATCCAAATCACCCAATTTAGGGTTAACAAAAGCTTTTTATTATTAAAAATAATTATGAATGCATGTGTGTTTGCATTAATGTAGAATTGTTTGAAAATGCCATATTTGATTGTTCCAATGGTTGTGAAATGATTCAAAGGTGAATGCCACAGCATCTAGATCATTAAAAAACAAGATCCAAAAAAAAGAAATTAAATAAGATTAAATAATGAAAATGGTCACTTTGGCCATTTTAATCCACTAGGCCACTTTAGGTGTTCCTAGAAGTCAATTTCAAACAGAAACATTCTCAACTCTTTTCACCCCTTGCTAGTACAAGTAAAGATCTACCAAGGCCCATTTTAAAAACTTACAGAAACCTTTAACAAGACAATTTAAATGACATTGGAAAATTCAATCCATTACATATGCATAGATCCCACTTTTTCAAAAACCACTCAAATGAACTCCTCTTGCCAATCCCAAGCAAACAAAGACTACCAAGCATAAGACCAAGTCACACACCAAAAATATTTTCAAAATTCAAATTTGAATTCCTTGCAGCCATTGTGTCGAACACCTTGTGATCATCAAATAAACTGCCTAACTAATAATGTTGCTAATCAAAGTCTTGTCCCCCATTTGACCCTCTCATATCTCCTCTATCCCCTCTTATCCTAACCCAGCCCCAGACAACACTCCCCCTGCACCGCTGCGCCAGTACCGCACCGCCCAAAGATGGTCGTCACCGACCAACCATGCCCAAGCCGCAGGAGACCACCCCGCCCACTTCCGTCGTGCCTAGGAGGTAGGTGTGATCACACCGCTGCCCACTGTCCCTGCCCTGAGCCCTGGACCACCCACAAACTGTCGCGCTCTCCGCCTCTTCGCCATGCACAGACCGCGCTAGTGCGCCGCAACCGATAGCCTCGCACAGACCCCGCCTTGCCCTCAACTCGCACGCGCACACCCGCCTTAACACCAGCATGCCCCTGGACATCCGCGCTCCCTGTCGTTTGACCCGTAGCCAACGCACGCCACGTCAAACGCCGCCTCTGCAACTTAGAGCACGAGCCGTGCCCGACCAATTGCCACCGCCCCTAGCCATGCCTTTACACCGTACCGGAGCACCAGGAGACCGTGCATCGATTGCTGCTCGCAGCCACACCTCTAGCAGCCCGTAGCCATGTCACCACCGTCGCCTGACCATGCCGTGCTGTCCCGTCATCGAGCCTATAAAAGGAGGCCATCCCTAGCCTCATTCTGCACACCACTCACCTCCCCTCTCACCCATGAGCCTTCCCCACTTCTCCCCGGAGCCAATCGAGCTCTCAGTCGCCAGAATTCCACCAGAGCTGGCCGCTACTGGAGGAGAAGGGCCCCGCTAATTGCGAACACCCTAGGAGCCGCCTCGACCACACCTAGAACCGCCATCGTCCACTAGTTCAATCGCCCCCATCGCCACGTCTAGCTGGAGCCCTGGTAAGCCCCCACGTACCCCCACCATGCTGCTAGGGTTAGCTCTCGCTGGCGACCTGTTCGCCGGGGATGACGATCCTCAGCCATTGATCCACCTTTTAATCGTAGCGCTGAGAGTTCCCCGTACCGCTTCGCGTTTGATGTGTCGCTGATGTGCGGAACCAGCCTGTCAGTCGCCCTCCGCACCGCGGAGCGCCACTGGGCTAGCCCGTTTAGTTTCCCGCGCTAGCCCACAAATTCAAATAGATGTTTTTCTATTTAGACTTAAACTAGATTATGTCCACTTGTTTAAAAATCATTTCAGAGAGATCCACTTAACCAAAATGCATGATTCAATTTTTTTGGAAAGATAATTAAAATATCTATCCAAGACCGTTGGATTTAAATAAACTGGAGTTAGAGATCACATATAGCAAAAATAACAAGACAGAGACTTTTCTACATTCAAACATTTTTCAAAAATCAACCATAATAGCTTTTGAGTTGATTCCAACTCTCAAAAATCACATTTGACAATACCTATCTGAATATGTAATAATATTTAGGTTTGCATGCAGTGACTTTAGACTAGTACAAAATTAATGCCATATAGGCATTTCTAGTCACTTTAAATCATTTAAATGGTAAACTTAAACTTAGTGAAATATGATCCAACATTTAAATCACATTCCCATGCATTAGAATACGTGGTGATGACATGTGTCCACATGATCCCATATTTTAATTGGACAATATTAAATCTTAATTAATTTCAATGAGTAGAAATTACTTTTCTCAAATAAAATAAATGAAACTAGTTCATTAAATCTTGTGATGATTATGATGATACTAGATCATCAAGTGTGTGCCTTAGTGTGCTAAATAGACTAGTTAAGTATTGTTTGGTGATTGTGTATCCCGTATGTATTTATACATGATAGTACCGACCATGTCTACGAGGAGGAGGAGTTCTACCCCGAAGAAGACGAGGAGAATTTCAACCACTACACCAATCAAGGCAAGCTATTGTTGGCAAGCTAGAATTATACAAGATGACCTGAGCAAGATGCATTAGGCATGCTTTGGTTATACCTTTTGATTTATACCCATTCCAAGTTTTACTTACAAGTTTTACCTTTTTCTTTACCAAAGTTTCTTTACTTTTAGTAATGCTTTGTGAGATTTTAGAAAGTAGTATAGATAGCATAAAGAGTATAAAACTTGGCCTATACTAGATGTCATTCTATGGCATGAAATTAAGATTAGCATCCCACCTTAGTGGACACTCTTAACTTAGTGGTTAGAGCTAAACCAAAAACTTGATCACTCTAGATGGGAATACTTGGTGAAAATGCTTATGAAAACCTATGAATGATGAGTCATTCTATTGAGATGTTTTGACATGTGTTGAGAAACACAAATGGTTTATGATGGTGAAAATGTTGAGGCATGAGCCTTAGCCCTTTATGAAAACTGATGGTTGGGTTCGGATGCGATACCATTCCAATTATACCGTACAACCACAATACCTGAATTGGGTAAGGCTTAGCTGGAAGTTTATATGCATTAGTATGGGTTCCCTCGCGAAAGAGGTTTGAGCTGAGGCTACCTCTTAATGTTGTCCACCTATGCAAACCCTAGGATGGCAGATGGCCATGGCTGGGAGGCCAAGCTCATAGGAGAGGTGCTTATACTAGAGTGTGTAAAGGAAAGGTTATGATTGATTATCCGCATACTAAGTATGATGATTCAGGGTTATCCCTGACAGATGTATCGAATTTTGTGGTGAAAGTGTACCACCTCCGCATACTAAGCTTGAAGTATATTTTCACTCAGAAGGAGCTGAATATGAGGCAAATTAGATGGATAGAGTTAATCAAGGATTATGACCTTGACATTCACTATGACCCCGACAAAGCCAATGTGGTAGCGGATGCTCTTAGCAGATTGCCGTGTATGTTAAACACCATGATCAAAGAGAACCAACCAAGTTTGCATGAAGAGTTGGAGCAGTTTAGAACTAAGCTAGTTAGCAAAGGATTTTTAGCTAGCATTGAACTTCAACCCACTTTGATCAGTCTGATCAAGGAAGCCTAGAAGGGAAATGCAAGTATCGATGGAATCAAACGTCGTATTGGTACAGGAAAGGTACCTAGATTCACTGAAGACAAAGAAGGAGTTATGTGGTACAAAGGACGTATCTGTGTGCCAGCAGATTCGGAGCTGAAGCAGGTTATCATGCAAGAAGCTCATGATACTCTTTATTATATCCACCCCAGAGGAACGAAGATGTATCAGGATTTGAAGGAGCAATTTTGGTGGCACAAGATGAAGAGAGAAATTGGAAGCTACATCGCCAAGTGTGATATCTGTCAAAGAGTCAAAGCGGAACATCAGAGACCCACAGTAATGTTGCAACCATTGCAAATTCCGGAATGGAAATGGGATTCCGTCGGAATGGACTTTATCACCGTTTTGCCTACTTCTAGTAGGCGAAATGACTCAATCTGGGTCATCGTGGATAGATTGTCCAAGGTAGCCCATTTTATACATGTTGAGACAACCTACCAGAGCTCGAAGCTAGCAGAGTTGTACATTGCCAGAATTGTTAGTTTGCATGGAACCTCCAAGACCATAGTGTCGGATCGAGGAACCCAATTTACCTCAAGATTTTGGCAGAAAGTCCAAGAAGGATTAGGGACCAAGTTGAATTTCACCACAACTTATCACCTGTAGACCAACGGACAGACTAAAAGAGTCAACCAAATATTAGAAGATATGCTGAGAGCTTGTGTGTTAGAGTATGGATCAAAATGGGAAGATTGTCTGCCTTTCGCAGAATTCTCATACAACAACAGTTATCAAGCCAGTTTGCAAATGGCCCCATTTGAGTTCTTATATGGAAGAAAGTGGCTTACCCCTTTGAATTGGTCGCAAGTAGGAGAGAGTCAGATTTTCGGACCTGACATCCTACAAGAAGCCGAAGAGAAGGTTCATAAAGTCCGTGAGGACCTCAAGACCGCCCAATCCAGACAAAAGAGTTATGCTGACAAGAGACGTAGAGACCTTACTTTCAATGTCGGAGATTTTGTGTATCTCAAAGTTTCTCCATTGAAGGGAACACAACGTTTTAGTCTGAAAGGAAAGTTAGCTCCCAGATATATCGGACCCTTCAAGATTCTGAATCGTCGAGGAGAAGTGTCGTATCAGCTGGAACTACCAGAGGAGATGTCAGCCATCCATAATGTGTTCCATATCTCGTTACTTCGCAAATGCCTAGAAGTTCCGGAGAAGACCGAAGTGTTCAAGAACATCGATCACCGAGCCATTGATATCAACAAGGATCTAACGTATCGTGAAGTGCCCACCCGTATTTTGGAAGAAGCTTTCAGAACCACTAGGACCCGGAGTATCAAATTTCTCAACATTCAATGGAGCAACCACACCGAAGAAGAAGCTACTTGGGAGCGAGAAGATTACATTAGCACTGAGTTTCCAGATCTCTTTAGTTCCTAGTTTTTCTTAAATCTCGGGATGAGATTTTGTTTAAGGGGGGAAGGCTTGTAACATCCCAAATCTTCAATCAAGATCCAAATCACCCAATTTAGGGTTAACAAAAGCTTTTTATTATTAAAAATAATTATGAATGCATGTGTGTTTGCATTAATGTAGAATTTTTTGACTAGTTAAGTATTGTTTGGTGATTGTGTATCCCGTATGTATTTATAGACGATAATACCGACCAAGTCTACGAGGAGGAGGAGTTCTACCCCGAAGAAGACGAGGAGAATTTCAACCACTACACCAATCAAGGCAAGATATTGTTGGCAAGATAGAATTATACAAGATGACCTGAGCAAGATGCATTAGGCATGCTTTGGTTATACCTTTGATTTATACCCATTCCAAGTTTTACTTAAAAGTTTTACCTTTTTATTTACCAAAGTTTCTTTACTTTTAGTAATGCTTTATGAGATTTTAGAAAGTAGTATAGATAGCATAAAGAGTATAAAACTTGGCCTATACTAGATGTCATTCTATGGCATGAGATTAAGATTAGCATCCCACCTTAGTGAACACTCTTAACTTAGTGGTTAGAGCTAAACCAAAAACTTGATCACTCTAGATGGGAATACTTGGTGAAAATGCTTATGAAAACCTTGGAATGATGAGTCATTCTATTGAGATGTTTTGACATGTGTTGAGAAACACAAATGGTTTATGATGGTGAAAATGTTGAGGCATGAGGCTTAGCCCTTTATGAAAACTGATGGTTGGGTTCGGATGCAATACGTACAACCACAATACCTGAATTGGGTAAGGCTTAGCTGGAAGTTTATATTCATTAGTATGGGTTCCCTCGCGAAAGAGGTTTGAGCTGAGGCTACCTCTTGATGTTGTCCACCTATGCAATGCCTAGGATGGCAGATGGCCATGGCTAGGAGGCCAAGCTCATAGGAGAGGTGCTTATACTATAGTGTGTAAAGGAAAAGTTATGATTGATTATCCACATACTAAGTATGATGATTCAGGGTTATCCCTGACGGATGTATCGAATTTTGTGGTGAAAGTGTACCACCTCTGCAGAGTGTCAAACTATTTGAATAGCCGCGTCCGCGGTCATGGACAGTTGGAGCGGCCATACCGTTCCATCGTCAGATGTTTTCAAAATGACTTATGAAATGAATTGTGACATGACTTGACCACAACAGGGTTGTGACTATGAAAACTAAGCTCCCACTTAGGTGATTTAAAACTTTTTTTATCTTTCTTTGTTTCTAAACTCAGCTTATGTTTCAAACTTAACTTTGCAATTAAACTTAGAACTTAGCATTCCTACTACAACTACCTTACTTGTTAGTGATAGTTTGCGAGTACTTAAAGAGTACTCATGGCTTTGTCCCTGGCTATTCCTGTGGCCAGACTATGAGGAGGACTATCCGGAAGAAGGACATCAGGACGGCTACGACAACTAGGATCATCTCCCATCGTCAGCATTGCCTATGACACTGAAGATGGATCCCACCACTACGCTTATTATTCCGCTGCTTGTTTGTATTAAGACTGGATCATGAGATCCTTTATTTGTGTAAAACCTTATTATGGTATGTAATGGATGATGTACTGTGATATCCAATCTATTATGTCTCGCAAAAATGGTAATCCTGGGATTGCGATGTATGGCATAACAGGCATCTGGGATTAAAAATCCGGGTGTTAGCCAAGAGGGGACGTTCCTGTCTTGTGGTTGATCGATGAGGGTGTCGATCTTCTAAGGGTGGGTGTATGTGAGATCCTAGCGCATGGCTTAATAGGATTGATAGGATACTCATATCAACAAGTTCTTTTCCGAAATCTAATCTGAAAAGAACTTTGAGGTTAAGTGTGCTTGGCCTAGAGCAATTTCAGGATGTCTGACCGACCGGGAAGTGGGTCCTAGGTGTGCACGAGTGAGCACAATGCACAGAAAATAGTAGTGTTGGTGAAAGGGCATGTATGCCCCCATGTGTGGTTTTGGTAATTAATGACAATCCCTATGGACTAATGTGCAAATTGAGTCTCACTTGCAGGTTTGTCCATTGGCATCGCTTGGACCATGTGTTGGTTTCAAGGATGAAAAAGAAGAAGCATTGTCCAAGGGCTTTGTGCCTATTGGAATCAGGTAGAAGAACAAGATCAAGTATGTCTTGAAGAAGAAGAAGATGGAGTTCCTCATGGCTATCTTCAAGACGTCATCAAGAAATGATGTGCAAGCTCAAGATGCACCATCTCTAGAAGATCTCATGCTTGGAGCTTGCCTCCTCGGCGTTCATGGAGTGATGAAGACAAGGTCAAAGAAGGGGTTTCCCCATGGAGTATGGGGAGCCATTTGCAAGTCTTCATCAAGCAAGAGCAAGCACGAGCAATCAAGAAAGGTGTTCCATCTTGAAGGTGACAAGATCGTCTTCATCAAGCTCAAGTGGGATGCTCAAGGCAAAGGTATGATCTTGATAGGGTTTCTACTTTATCGGTCTCTTGTAGTGTTAGGAGACCGGGTTTAGGATAGATAGCCGTACTATCAAGACTGGCTCTCGAGTGGGTGACTCGTTCGTATCTTTCGGAGAGAGCTCAAACCTTTGCATACATAGCATCATTTTTCTTGGTTGTTGCTTGGTTCTTGTCCATGTGAGGATCTAGAGCTTGTGGTTATCTTCATAACAAGCTCTAGTTCATCAAAAACGTATTTCTCGTGCATATCTTATTGCGTTTTTGACCTTGCAGGTTTTCCGGCTCCACACCTTGGGAGGTATCTCACATATATATTCATGGTATTTTCTCCCTTGGATTCTACTCATCGTTCTCTTTCCAACAAAATTGATTTCATCTCGTTTGGAGTTCGGATGCAAAAGTTGTGGCATTTCTGGTTCTGGAGTTTTTGCCTAGCCGATAGTTCCGGCGGGCCACCGGTAGTACCGCTAGGTCAGTTTGCCGCCGGCAGTACCGGTGTTAATTCCGGCCCAACTTCCGGCAACCCCAATTTTGGTTCAGTACCCTCTTTGTCTTGGTGTGCGTATTTGTCGAAACTTCGGTCGGAATCTTAGGCGGTAGTACTGGCCCAGGCGGTAGTACCAGCGACTCACCGGTAGTACCGACCGGCTTTGTTTTTGTGTTCGTTTGCACCTCGTTTTTGGACTGTTGGCTGAGTGCCACTGGTAGTACCGGCCACCCACCGGTACTACCGGTCATGCGCGTTTCTGTGGGTAACGGGCAGATCGGGGAGCCCTTTAAAAGGAGCTCCCCTTTCCCCTTCGGCCCTAACTTGCTTTTTCTTGGTTCTTGCTCTCTCTCTCTCCTCCATTGTTGACCTTGAAGAGCATGCCCTCTCCCGTTCTCCCTCCTATGATTCTTGCATATTTTTGAGGGATTTGAGAGAGGAGATCTAGATCTACAAGCCACCAAACCAAATCCCTTCTTTGTGAAGGAATCCTTGGGATCTAGATCTTAGAGAGTTTTGTGTTCTTCCTCCCTTATTCCCCCAATAGCTTTTGTAGCTTAGGTGGAATTTGAGAGAGAAGGACTTGCCTCTTGCATTTGGTGCATAGGTTTGAGTTCTCCTCGGAGATTCGGCGAGTTCAAGCCCCCTTGGGCTTGTTTCTCTTGGGTTCTTGGAACCCTAGACGGTTGTGTGGTTGGATTGTTGACCTTTTGTGGTCTTGTAGCCTTTTGTGGCCTTGTTGCCATTTGTGGCTTTGTAGCCTTTGTGGCATTGTTATTGGGAGCCTCCAATTGAGTTGTGGAGATTTCCCCAACCTTGTACGGGTTCGGTGACCGCCCTCAAGTGTCCCAAGTGGAACGTGAGTAGGCCTTTGTGGCGAGCTCATGGGAGAATAGGATGAGCCTGTTGTGGCGTCGGTAGGTTGCGTGCCTTCGCATCTTGGGGTGAGGCCTTGTGTGGCGTTGGGTGAGCATCGAGCCACCACACCTCGAGGTGAGCCACTTGTGGCGTTCAAAGTACATTGCACCCCCGCACCTCTCCAACGAAGACGTAGCTTCTTTGGAAGTGAACTTCGGGAAACAAATCATCGTCTCCGCGTCCATCGGTTATCTCTCAACTGAGCCCTTTACTTATGCAATTTACTTTATGATAGCCTTCGTGCTTCAAGTATATTATCTTGCTATCACCTTGTTGCTTGTCTTGCTTAGCATAGGTTGTTGGTGCACTTAGTGAACCTAGTGGCTATAGGTTTTGGCTTGATAAATTAAATGTTAAGTTTTATTCCGCATTTATTTGAGCCTAAACCGTAATATTTTTTAAACGCCTATTCACACCTCCTCCCTCTAGGCGACGTCCATTTCCTTTTCATTTGGTTTGTGAGGCTAGTCTAGATATCCTATTAAGCTGTCAGGAGTGACAGCCTGGTCATGGAGAGTCCGAGGTGTTACAGGTACTTTGGTCCATTAGAGCAACTCTAGCAGACCCCGCATAAGTGGTCAAACCTGCAAAATAACTAACTTTTGCAAGTTTAGTCATAAAAATGGTCCATACTAGACTCCTCAAAATCGTTCGACCCGCAATTTTTTACAGGGCACCGTAAACACACCCGCGATCCACTTATATGCAGTTTTGGAGGCCTTTTGTAGGCAAAATATAAGGTTCCATGTATACGGTTAATGCTGGAAGTTGGGAAAATTTCATCTCAGCGCCAACACATTCCAACGAAAAAACACACCGGAGTCCGGCCAAATGCCGGCAAAAATCTACCTAATCCAGTCTAAGATGGGGACGGGGCAGCGTCAGCGAGTTGGGTAGGGCTGAGCGCACGACAGGCGGCACGAGGCGAGCAGGTGGCACGGGGCAAGCAGATGGTAGCAGTAAGGGAGCGAGCGGCCGGCAGGCGAGCTGAGTGGGGGTGAGCGCATGGCCGGCAAGGTGCGGGGCGGCCAGCGGCGGGCAAGCGCACGGCCCACGGCCGACGTGCAAGCGCGCAGCAGGCAAGCGACCGGCGTGCGAGTGCGCGGTATGCATGTGCGCGAGCTAGTGTGTGCATGCGTGCAATCGTTTGGAAGATTGATCTAGCTTGCTTGCTATTATTTTTTTAGAGCAACCAGCAGTAGCATTGCCTTTTCTATTAGAAGAAGAGAATTGGCCGGTTTGGAAGGGAACCTGGCCCAAACCCGAAGAAGAGAACTGCTTGCTATAATTGGAACTAGTAGATCGATTGGAAGATTTTAATGGGCGGTGGTATGTATTGGTAGTCGTCTTGTCACGGGAAGGTTAGGAAGAAGAGGAGGTGAAATTAAAAAAATGCTAAACATGGGCATATTTACTAAAATATTCAGGAATATGTTGTTATGTTATTTCCCTTTGCGGGTCTGGTCTACACAAGGAGTTTTGGATCCGTATAACATGTTTGGTGTGCCCTGCATCCACGTGTTTGCGGTTTACAGTTTAAGAGGTACTAGAGTTGCTCTTACAACATAGTTGCTACACCGCTTGCCAATCTTTTAAAATTTCAGCACGATCATCAAACCAAACAAGTACCACAAAACCTTCACCCTTTAGAAGCGAGGGTGAGCTCTACTTGATTAGTCTCCTTCAGCGAGATAAAGGTGATCCATACCATCATTCCTCTTGTTCTATTGTATCTCAACTGAAGTGCTAGTTGCAGCAAAGGAGCCAATGCCTCCTATGATCATGGTATCGACAATATGAAAGGCCAAAGCTTGATTCAAATACACGAAAATACACATTTCTTAGCTATGGAGGTGATTGGTTTGACTACGAGTTGTATGATCCAATAGTAAGAAAGGTCACGAGAAGTCGTGATGTTATGTTTATTGAATACCAAAAAATTGAGGATATTGTGAAGACAAAGGTGTAGGTTTTGGAGAAACTTCCGGTACATGTTTCTCCTCAAAAACAATAGCAAGACAAATCTTATTTTGACCCGGTTCCTGTAGATTCAGCTCAACAAGAAGCTGAAAATGATGATGCAGAAGATGTGACAGATGATGTGCATAGTGGTACACATGAGGATGCTCCCTAGCAGCAAGATTATAATGCTAAAGAAGATGATCGTGATCAGCAAGCACCTGAACCAAATAGTCCATCATCTACTTCACTCAGACGGTCCAACTAAGTTCGTGTTCCTTCTACCAGGTACAATTTAGCCCAATATGTCAAGTTAATATCTGATGGTTCAAAACCTGAGTGTTTTCAAGAAAATATGAAAATGGGATCAAGAAGGAGTGGAATAAGGTTGTGCAATAAGAAATAGATTCCTTGCATAAGAATCATACTTATGATTTGGTGAAGTTGACTAAGGTACAAATAAGTGGGTCTACAGAATTAAGTAAGAAGAGCATATGTCACATCCAAGGTACAAAGTCCAAGCTAGTTGTAAAAGGATTCATCTAGATAAAGGTATTGACTTTGATAAAAATATATTCTTCGGTGGTGAATATGACATAAATCCCAATGATCCTTAGCATGATATCAAGTCTCAGTTTGGAGGTTGAGCAAATGGATGTGAAGACAACGTTCCTTTATGAAGAGTTGGAGGAAGAAATCTACATGGAGCAGCCTGAGAGATTTCTTGTTAAAGTTAAAGAACACTATATGTGCGAGTTGAAGAAATGCCTCTATGGCCTGAAACAAGCACCAAGATAATGGTACATTAAGTTTGTATTTGTCATGGGGGATCAAGGCTACAACCAATGTAGCTCAGACCATTGTGTGTTTATTCAGAGGTTCTCACATGATGATTTTATCATGTTACTGATCTATGTTGATGATATCTTGATTCTTATCAAGAATGTCTCAAATATTTGCTAGATTAAAGAAATAGTTGAGCAAAAGTTTTACCATGAAAGATTTGGGTCTAAGAAAGTGTATTCTCAACATGATAATTGAGAGAGATGGAAAATCCAACAAGTTGTAATTTTATCAAGAGAAATAATTGAGAAAGCAATTCACAAGTTCAAGATGGACAATGCAAAGGGAGTGAGTTGTCTACTTGCATATCAATTCAAGTTGAGTAAGAAGCGATGTCCCTCCACTGAAGACATGTAAAAGAAAATGCATAAAGTTCTCTATGCTTTAGCGGTTGGGAGTTTGATGTATGCTATGGTGTGCATACAGCATCACATTGATTAAGCGGTTAGTTCTATGAGCGGATTTATATCCAAACTAGGAAAACCACACTGGGAAGCCGTGAAGTCGATTTTGAAGTATCTCTGGGGAGTCACTAATATGAAAATTTTCTTTGGTGG
The DNA here is from genome assembly GCA_910589775.1 of Avena eriantha. Taxonomy (NCBI): domain Eukaryota; kingdom Viridiplantae; phylum Streptophyta; class Magnoliopsida; order Poales; family Poaceae; genus Avena; species Avena eriantha. The sequence continues at coordinate 392,975,119 of OU342745.1, forward strand.
TACTGGGCCCTAGATGATTGCATATTCAGATTCATACCTGGCTAGATATGCCAATGGCATAAAGTCTATTTTAGGCTATTTGATTTCCCATTCTATGGGAGCAGTTGCATCGCAAAGAAAGTTACGAAGTGTGTGGCGATGAACATAACTGAGGTCGAGTTCGTCACAATAACCGACACGACAAAGAGCTATTGTGGTTGAAACGATTAGCTTGTGAGCTTGGTTTGAAACAAGACAAGCATGTGTTGTTTCGTGACAACTAGAGTGCCATTCAACTGAGTAAGAATGCAAGTTTCATTTGAGGTCAAGGCATATTGATGTTCTACATCATTGGATTTGAGATGTGATGAATTCCAAGCAAATGCAAATTGAGAAGGTGCACATAGATGACAATGAGGCTGATAGTTTGACCAAGGTGGTGACGAGAGGAAATTTTATGGTATGTCGTCGGCTCACCGACATGATCATCGGTTGGCAGTGAGACCCTCCATGATGTCGAGAGACAGAGTTTGTTTGGCCATGTACCTTCACATAGAGGTGTGTTGGCAGACCAACATCATCTCGTGAAGTCCAACACGGTCCATCCTTGATCGAGGATCACATGGAATGGTTGAGGTGCTCCTTGAGAGAGGAGTAGAAGAAAACCCTAACCACCCTTGATGGCTGGGTGGGTGAGCAATTGAGTGATATAAGCCATCGTGGCTAGGACTAGTCTAACGAGCTACTTGGCTAGTTAAGGCTTGACTCGTTAAAGCTTGTGATCGACAAGGCTCGAATCATTAAGCTCGTTATCTTTAAGAAGCTAAAATTAAAGATCTGCTTGGTTCGTTATTTATTAATGAGTGCTCGCACGCACTCATTAAGAATCGTTAAGGAGCCGTAAGTATTCAGATCATACATATGTAGTTATGTACTTCATCAATATTTAGGTCATGACGATGAAATTAGACATCCATGTAATCGAAGCAAAGAGGCACATCATGCTTACATGTACTGCTATACATGGTATGAACTGACATGCATTAGGCGAACACACATTCTAAATCTGCATTGCTATCGAGCTTAACGAGTAGCTCATGAAACTTGTTAGATTGATTGTTTAGCTCGTTAAAATTAATGACCAAAAATTACAGCTTGGCTTGGTTCGTTAAGATAAGAGTCGATCTTAAATGAGTCAAGTGGATGAGCGCTCATTAAACTTGTCGAGATTCGAGCTTTATGTTCAACCCTAATTGTGGCTGCTATTGTGAGAGGGAGAGAACGAGCAATAATACTACAACCTAGTGAGAAGAGAGGAAGAAGAGGTGATTTCTGTCCAGATTTCGAGTTTTGGCTAATCTGTTTCCAAGCTACTGTTCGGAGACTCAAATATGCTCGGATTGACTCTAGACTTGGCGAGCTCGTTCCTTACTATAAGTACTTCTATCTGCTTAGATGTTTGAGATTTGGATCAGTGTAGCATCAGATTTAGAAATGGTTTTGTCAGTTCGGACTGCTGTAGTTTTGGTAGGCAAATAGTTTGGACAAACAAACTTGTCTGATTGAACTAAAATTTGACGTGTATATTTGGAACACGTGTGTTTGTTTGTCTACCAAGTTTGATGTTGATTGGATCTGTGGTTTAAGCGCAGTTTTGTTGATTACCAAAGAGGACATAACCTGCGATATCTCTGCTTTTGCTATAATCTTGCCTCTTGTTATTGTTGTTGTTGCCTGTTAGCAATATGTTGAGTGTGTTGTACATCTCTATATGTTATAGAGCAGGCTTTGTACACATGTTGCTCATAGTGAAACTTTTTTGGACCGGTTGGTCCATATCCGTGGTTTTTTTCCACGTAAATCCTTATATCACTTGAGCATGTGCTCGTTATTTTATTTTCGCTCCATGTCTGTTGATTGAAGCTATACTAAAAGTTTGTTACAATCTGTAGGTTATGTATCTTACCCCAACAAGTTTTGCAACCAACAATCATAACATTGTACGTGAATACCTGGAGTATGTCAGGAGTTGATCTTACTTAATGAGTATTGCGCCACAATGTTTAATCTTATCTTTTATCAACATGAACTTTTCGGAGAGTTAAATGTCAACATCTGCAAGTACTCCCTCCGTCACAGAATATCACATATTCCAACAGAGTGAGTACTATGTAGCTATTGTTTCTATACATGTGAAGCAAAAAAAAACTTTGATGGGCTATGGTAACGCTCCGGCGTTGAGCTAGTTGGGATAATTGATGGAGATAGATCGTGATTTGATTTTGCTTTTATTGAAAATATAAACAATAATCCATATGATTTAATCCGAATAAATAATCGACAAAACATGATCACACATATAGCAATTAAATAGATCACGCAAACTAATAGAGTAGATGAACAGATTACATCTAAACAAGACAGACCTATTACATCTATACCAAGCACTAGAACTAGACACTCTAGCATAATGTGAAAGAGATGGATTGAGATCACATATGGTGTAGCAACGGCAGCAGTAGCAGCCGTGGTAGCGGTGGAAGTAGCATCGCCAGCCATGTCATCGATATAGAGGCTGTTCTCCGGGAAGAAGTCCTCGACGGGGAAGGAGTCGCCCGTGATGGCGTCAGTAGTCGCGCGGAAGCGCTTCCCAAAAACCTGCTCGCCCCTCTCCCGTACAGGTTCACAAGAGGTGGAATTCCGGAGGCCTACTGTCCCGATCTGCGGTGCACGTCGCAAGCCGGGATAGGGAAGACGAAGGCGGTGGCGCAATAGACTGGAAAGAGACGTGTGTGATAGGCAGTGCCGATTAGGTTTAGTGCAGACGTTTATATAGCGCAGGCCAGGGAGATCGTGGGGCTCAACCCACATTCCAGAAAGTCTGGAAACAGCTGACTAATTAATGCACACGTTAATGACTCATAATTAATTCATGATTAATTTTCCTGAACAACAAAATAAAGCTCGGCTCGGCGAGATTCACGCAAGGCATGCGCGCGCGTCGTGGCGAGGCGAGGCGGGCGGCGTCGGAGGAGGAGTGCGCGAGAGCTGCTCTTCTTCTCACATCTTAGTGAGTGGTGGAACAACCTAGTATATAAGGAGGTGTAACTCTCACTCAACTAGCAATATGAGACTAAACTTTAGCACCACTAGCACAGCCATATGCTGCCATGTACAAATGGGAGAAAGAGAAATTCAGAATTTGTCTAATGGGCCAACATCCCAATACTCACCAAATTCCAATAATCCCCCACAAGGTCTCATTGGCACATCACCTCACTTTCATTCCAGAATATTTTTTTATATACCAGTGTGTAGTGGAGACTGTTAAGTTGAACTTCCACGTTAAACTTCATGCTACACTAGCTAGCAACTTGAATAGTGGACTATGCCTTGAACTACAAGTTTTCTGCACACTAGTTTCACACAAAATCTAGACCGGTACAGGGCTACCGCAGGGCTTCCCCACGGTTTGGAGCTTATGCGTCATACTCCAGGGCCTTTCATGAGTTTATTAGAGAGCACCCAACTCTCACGGACTGTGAAGTTTAACAGTCAGACTCATATAAGTATGTTCCTCGATAGATGTTTTGTAGGACAACATCTCTACTTAGGAAAGCCACTTAGAACACATTAAGATAAATAGAAACCAGCCATGCAGAATAAGAGAGTATTGCATCTTTATGGAGATGTAAATATAATATGGGCATACTCTCCTCAGTTGATCAACAACTTGTCTCCCAGCTCTAATTCACGGGATCTCCGGTCACATAGAGTGGGTTACCACTACGAACAACCCATTTTGTGGGTCTCAAACCCATCTCCCTCGATGCATTATCTATCACATTACATGGTAAACCCTTTGTGAAGGGATCTGCCAAGTTCTTATATGTTGGATATAATCCATCGCAATAACTCCGGAATTTCTCAGTTTCCTGACAGATTTCAACCTCCTCTTCACATGCCTTGATGACGTATATTATCCTTAGAACTGTTTACTTTAACGATCACAGTTTGATTATCACAGTTCATCGGGATGGTGGGTATTGGTTTTTCAACCATAGGTAAGTCCATCAAAAGCTCATGAAGCCACTTGGCTTCAATAGTGGTTGTGTCTAATCTGTGAGTTCTGCTTCCATAGTTGATCTCGTTAAGATGGTCTGCTTGCAAAACTTCCAGGAAACAGTGCCACCACCAATTGTAAACAAAGAACAATTTGTGGCCTTAATCTCATTAGCATCAGATATCCAGTTTGAATCACTATAACCCTCAAGTACCCGTGGATACCCAGTATAGTGAATACCATAACTCGCAGTGCCTTTCAAATAGCGCAAAACTCTTTCAAGAGCATGCCAATGATCATCTCCAGATTTGACACAAATCGACTCAGTTTGCTTACAACAAAGGAGATGCCAGGCCTCGTAGCACTGGCTAAGTCCATGAGCGAGCCAATAATTTGAGAATATCTCAATTGATCTTTAGCATTCCTTCATTCTTTCGAAGCAGCACACTCGGATCATAAGGCGTTGGAGAAGACTTGTAGTCTCGATACCCAAAGCGACTCAATATCTTTTCCACATAGTGGGACTGAAGCAGTGTAATCCCACCATTGTCATCCTTCAGTAGCTTGATGTTTAAGATTACATCAGCCACTCCCAAGTCCATCTCAAAGCAGCGAGATAGGAACTCTTTGACCTCCTCAATAATAGCGAGGTTGGTCCCGAATATCAATATATCATCGACATAGAGACACATAATAACTCTCTCGCCCCCACCATGGAGATAGTACATACACGTGTTAGCTTCGTTTACAACAAAGCTTCAGCGGTTAAAGTTCTTTTAAACTTATCGTGCCATTACTTAGGAGCTTGCTTAAGACCATATAAAGACTTCACTAACTTACACACCTTTCCTTCTTGACCATCTACTATAAATCCATCAGGCTGCTCCATATAAATTTCCTCATCTAGTTCTCCATTTAGAAAAGCTGCCTTAATGTCCATTTGTTGAACCAGAAGACCATGTGAGGCAACCAAGGATAGTAGTACTCGAATAGTGGTTAATCTGGCTATAGGTGAGTAGGTATCGAAAAAGTCTTCACCTTCTTTCTGGTATAACCCTTGGCCAGAAGACGTGCCTTGTACTTTTCAATAGTACCATCTGATCTAAGCTTTTTCTTGAACACCCACTTACATCCTACAATTTTGCACCCATAAGGACGATCATTGGCCTCCCAAGTTCCATTAGCTAAGATGGAATCCATCTCGCTACAGACAACTTCTTTCCAGTAGTCGGCATCTTGAGATGCATAGGCTTCTGAAATAGAAGTGGGAGTATCATACACAAGGTACACAATGAAATCATCACCAAATGACTTTACAGTCCTTTGTCTCTTGCTCCTTTTGGGAGATTCATTGTCGTCCTCCAGAGGATCATCATAGTGGCATAGTGGGTTCAGGAATTATAACAAATTCCTGACTAGACGTACTAGTCATCTCCTGATTTGATGAGCTAGACATACCTTCCATGGGAAAGATGTCCTCAAAGAAAGTCGCATCATTCGACTTCATAATCGTACCAACATGCATGTCGAATACCTCAGATTTTACTATAAAAAATCTATAGCCTATGTTATGAAAAGCATATCCCAGAAAAACATAATCCACGGTTTTTGGTCCAAGTTTTTGCTTCTTGGGTATTGGAATATTGACTTTCGCCAAACATCCCAAAGTTCGTAAGTAAGAGAGTTTAAGCCTTTTCTTCTCCCATTCCTCAAACAGATTCATGGTTTTGTCCTTTACGGGAACACAGTTTAGGACATGACACACAGTCATTAGCGCCTCCCCCACCATTCCTTGGAAAGTCCCAATGTATCTAACATGGCGTTAACCAAATCAGTTAGAGTGCGGTTCTTTCTTTCGGCCACCCCATTTGACTTAGGTGAGTAGGGAGGCGTCCTCTCATGGATAATACCATGTTCCGTACAGAATAAATCAAATTCATTTGAAAAGTACTCTCCGCCACGATTCGACCTTAGCCGCTTGATTTTAAGATCAAGTTGGTTTTCTACTTCAGCTTTATAGTTTTTGAATTAATCCAATGCTTCACCTTTAGATTTCAGAAGATAAACATAGCAGTATCTAGTGGAGTCATCAATCAACATCATAAAGTATCTTTTTTCACCCTTTGTCAACACACCATTCATCTCACAAAGATCTGAATGTATAAGTTCTAGTGTTGCTAAGTTTCTCGGTTTCGCAGCCGTATGAGACCTATGAGGTTGCTTTGCTTGCACACAAACTTGGCACTTAGAACCTTTGACAGTGGTAAATTTCGGAATTAGACTCATGAATGCCAAATATTGGACTCATTATCATTGCAAACATGGTTAATAACTTTAGTACATGAGTCTGACAAAGATAAGCGGAACAAACCTCCGCACTCATAACCCTTTTAAACAAATTGTACATACTTAGAAATTACAACTTTATTGGACTCAAAGACCAACTTAAAAACATCTCGACATAGAAGCGATCCGCTGACGAGATTCTTATTGATAGAGGGAACCTACTGCATATTTTTCAGCTGTACGGTCTTCTCCGAGGTAAACTCTAGATTTACTGTACCAACACCATGAACAGAAGCACGTGAGCCGTTTTCCATCAGCACGGAAGAAGTCCATGAGACCTGATAAGAAGAAAACATGGAAATATCAGAACATACACGTGTATTAGCGCTCGTGTCTATCCACCATTCAGGAGAATGACATACTGAAAGGATAGTAGGTAAAATACCGTACCCAACGTCCTTCATCTTAGTATCACTAATAACAATATTAGCGGTCTTACCGCTGTTCCCATGTCGCCGCTTGTCAAAGCGATTAGGGCAGCTAGGAGCCCAATGATCAGGATCACCACAGACGTGGCAAGAGCCTTTCTTCTTATCATTTTTCTTCTTGAAGTTAGTTGAGTGCGTGGCCTTAAACTTGCCATCTAACTTCTCTTTGCCTTCAGATTTGTTTTTATTCTTGAACTTGTGGGATTGGAAGTTTTTTCTGTACCAAATTGGCACTAGGAGCTCCCTCAAATCCTCGAGCACGTGTGTCCTTTGCTCTCTCCTTCTCTTCCACATGAAGAGACCCAGTTAGACCCGTAACGGAAAAATCTTATCTCTTATGTTTCAGAGAAGTAGCAAAATTCCTCCACATGGGAGGAAGCTTGGCAATAATGCCTCTGACCACAAACTTGTACGGTAAGGTACACTTGAACTACTCAAGTTCTTTGACAAGTGATTGTATCTCATGATCTTGCTCAACGACGGAGCGCTTATCAACCATCTTGTAGTCATAGAATTGTTCCATGACATACAACTCAGTGCCAGCATCCGAGATCCCAAACTTGGCCTCGAGCGCATCCTACACGTATTTGCCATTATCAAATGACATGTATGGGTCAACAATATTGTCCCCAAGAATACTGAACAGAGCGCTAGAAACATGGTATCGGCTTTCTTAAAGGCCGTATCCTGCTCAGCAGAAAGATCTCCTTCAGGTTTGCCAAGAGTGGCGCTATAGCAATTTAGGTTTTTAAACCATAGAATTGCTCTCGCGCGCCATCTCTTATAGTGCATACCATCAAAAGAAGGCGACCTAGTAGCCGTGGCTACACCAGTGGAATTCAGTTTCCTATAATCAGGTTTTTGGATTGTTAAAAATATAAATAATAATCCATATGATTTAATCCAAATAAATAATCGACAAAACATGATCATACATATAGCAATTAAATAGATCACGCAAACTAACAGAGTAGATGAACAGATTATATCTAACAAGACAAACCTATTACATCTATACCAAGCGCTAGAACTAGACACTCTAGCATAATCTGAAAGAGATAGATTGAGATAACATACGGTGTAGCAGCGGCCGCGGAGGTAGAAGTACCAGTAGCATTGTCAGCCATGTCGTCGATGTAGAGGCTGCTGATGTCCGGAAAAAAGTCCTCGTCGGAGAAGAAGTCGTCCGTGATGGCGTCAGTAGTCGCGCGAAAGCGCTCCCGAAAAACCTGATCGCCCCTCACCCGTATAGGTTTAGAAGAGGCAGGGTTCCGGAGGCCTACTGTCCCGATCTATGGTACACGCTGCAATCCGGGATGGGGAAGACAAGGCGGCATCGCAATAGACTGGAAGGAGACGCGTGTGATAGGTAGTGACGATTAGGTTTAGCGCAGACACTTATATAGCGCAGGTCAGGGAGATCGTGGGGCTGAGTCCATGTTCTAGAAAGTCTGGAAACGGCTAATTAATTAACGCGTCCGTTAATGACTCGTAATTAATCCATGGTTAATTTTTCTGAATAACAAAAATAAAGCTCGGCTCGGCGAGATTCGTGCAAGGGGCACGCGCGGCGTGGCGAGGCGGGCGGGCGGCGTCGGAGGAGGAGTGTGCGAGAGCTGCTCTTCTTATCACACCTTAATAAATGATGGAACAACCTAGTATATAAGGAGGTGTAGCTCTCACTTAACTAGCAATGTAGAACTAAACTTTAGCACCACTGGCACAGGCATATATTGCCATGCACAAATGAGACAAAGAGAATTTCAGAATTTATCTAATGAGCCAACAACCCAATACTCACCAAAATCCAACAGCTTTTGAGTTTGCCAATGTTCATTGTTGATCATGTTTGTTTCACATGTTTCTTTACATGATTATAATAAGGTAAGTCAGTCGAATAAAAGTGGTCTTGGAAAAAAGAGCTAGTACGTTTCAACTTTCAAGGCAGGAGCACCAAATATACAGCGTTTCATCCTCCCTTTCCCCTTCCACGCCCCCAATCGGCGTTCCACAGTTACTTCCCGCCACCGCCACCCCGGCTTTGGCTTCGTACTCTACGCTCCCTCATCTTCCTCCCGGCTGGCAAGCAACCAGCATCGCCAAGGTTTGCGCCACGCACAAGTCACCCACGCCCGCCCAACCCAACATGTACAGACAGCCTCGCCAAACCAAAACGATCACCGCAGAATCGCTTTCATCTCCCCCGCAAAGCCATCCTTTCCCGCCCGTGTCACAACCTTCCGCCGTTCTTGCATTGCGTTTCTTTAAAACCAACCTCCCGTGTCCCATGCAACAGGACGCAATCTCTTTATTTCCCAAGAACTCGCTCGCACTCCACCTATCTATCTGATTAGCGAAGCGTACGTCTGTCTGTCTGCGTTGGCCCAAGCGATTTCCCAGGTGCCCGTCGACGATGATGCCTGGGTACGGCTACGGCGGCGACGCCGTGCGGCACCGGACGTGCCGCATGTACTGGTGCTACGAGTGCGGCCGGGCGCTCCGCATCATCTCCTACCCGGCCACCGACGTCTTCTGCCCGCGCTGCTACGGCCACTTCCTCCACGAGATCGACCCGCCGCCGCGCCCCGCGCTCCCGCCGCCAGGCTTCTTCCCGTACCACCTGGCCCCGCCGCACTACGACGGGCAACCGCGCCGCTGGGTCGTCCACGGCACCGGCGTCGGGGGCACGCCCGCCCTGCCAGGACGCGCGTTCCGCCAGCTGCCCCCGCGGGTGCCAGAGCCAGGGCGGATCCCTGCAGCACCGGCGCCTCCCCCTCGCCGACGCATGCCCTCCCCGCCGCCGGCGCCGGTCGCGCGGCGGCCTTCCGCGGCCCCTGCCATCGACCCGGGGGACTACTTCATGGGCGGCGACCTCAACAGCCTCGTCGAGGAGCTCACCCAGAACGACCGGCCGGGGCCCGCGCCCGCGGCGGCGTCCGCCATCGACTCGCTCCCCACGGTGCGGATCACCGCCTCGCACATGTCGGACGACGGCGGCTCCCAGTGCCCCGTGTGCAAGGAGGACTTCGAGCTGGGGGAGGCCGCGCGGCAGCTGCCGTGCAAGCACGTCTACCACTCCGACTGCATCGTCCCCTGGCTCCGCCTCCACAACTCATGTCCCGTCTGCCGCTACCAGCTGCCCGGCAGCGCTGGCGCCGCCTCAAACACACGCCAGGGCAGCGCTATCAATACCGCCGGGGGTGGTGGTGCTGCAGGGAACAGACACGGGGAGAGGGAGCCGCCGACGATGGTGAGGTGGGGGCCCTTGTCGTGGATGTGGCCGCCACGTGGGACAGAGGACCCGGACGACGGCTGGGAGTACGGCCGGCACGGCCACGGCCACGGCAGGCCCGAGGCTGGCGATGCCGGCGGTAATGACCTGTCGGCCCTCCAGACTTTCGTTGTCGTCGCTATTTCCGTTTTCTTCTTCTCTTTCTTTGTCTGACATAAACCCAAGAGGCAGATCCATCTGATAACTCTAATCACCAACATACTGCTTGCCACTAATGTACTCATAATCCTCAGTGGAAGAACATATAGAGTTTCTCTGCACATATTTTGCTTGTTTTGTTTTTTAGATTAATAACACCATGCTTGTTTTAAGATGTTCCTCTTATTTCTGCAACTTGCTTTCAGCTTTCTACGCGTGGTGGCGCTCTCTGTTTCTTCTCTAGCTGGGTGCCAGTCACAATGCCAAGAGAACCTGAACATGTTTGGTCAGTTAAGTCATCAGGTACCAGCGACCCTTTTTTTTTCCTTAACAGGTCCATGCCGCACATATATGCTTACTGACATACATTTTGTTGGCAATCAATGGCAGGTAAAGAGTGACGCCCTCTGTAAATAAATATATCCTGGCAGTTCAACAGCAATGGTGGATGCTCTATGCAGTGGAGATGCAGAAGCTGGAGATGGAATAGAGGTCACCGTATATAAGCCATGTGATACTGGGCAATGTAGAAAAGAACGCCCGAAAATGTAATTGTGCAACGCACACTGTAAGCAATGAGGCTATGCACAGTCCTGATTCTAATTTTTAGCTGAGTTGAGGAGAAAGATCTAGCGACTCGAGAACTAGAAGTCCGCACAGTAATCTTTCAGCACGTGTGAAAGCAATTGAGTAAATCCCAAAAAAATCACGAAGAATTCAAGTGCTATGTCCAATGGGAATATCAAAAGACAAGTATATATATAGTATGATTTGATGTTACACCGAGTGGCATACAACATTGACTAAATTAACTCACTGTCTCTCTTCTCAAATTAACCCTTTATTTCCGGGAGGGCATTCCACTCAAACCATTTTTGAGCATAGTGTCGAAGCCAGCCTGAAATCCCGCAGAGTATGCTGCACTTTTGAACAAACTCTGCATTAAAACATTCACATTAGACATCCGTTACATCACATGTGGCATTTTATCAAAACCCCCTCCTTGTGTTTATAACGGGGGTAAATTAGAATTCTGGATCAGGTTAATCGAAGTCTAAACTGCAATAATACTACCAAGTTTTGTGGAGCAGAGGGAGTTAATTTTATCTTGCAATACCGAACGATTTTTCATAAATATGATTCAGACACCAGGAGAAAAAAATTCCATCTGAAATAAGGGGCTTCCTTCAATGAGCAGATCATTTTGAACCTTCAAATGCCTTGAGGAGATATTAGCTCAACTCATCAGCCTTTAGCACACCCACAGAGTTACCTTACGTATGAGTCTTTCAAGCCAATATTGGAAATTTCCCATGGAAGAAGCATAATGTGATGTACTCTAACAAGAGATGCAATTTTCTCTACTCTATGCTGACCATTAGCAGCATCCTCAATCCAGTTACTTTTAGTAGAAGCCAGGATTTCAACTTTATATCATTTGATTGAAGAATATTACTACTAAGCAATGCTAGCTACTAACAAACAGAAGAAGAGAAACTAACCGCAAATCTCTCGAGATCTGGGGCAGCTTGTTCTTTACAGCCATTCAATATTGAAGAAAGCTCGTCCTCCTTAATATTTAATTTTTCTTTTAGCTGCAGGAAAATACTTATCAACACAAGGGGCAAGTATCATACAAGAATACTATAACATGATAAAGTCACTAAATTACCTGAGACAGGAACAATGGGGAGATGATCTCAAACATATCTGTTACAAATTTCTCGACATTTGCACCATCAGTAGGAATTTTACTCTCTGAACTTGATGCCACCTTGTTCTGATCTTTGGGCTTAGTCTTCACTTCTGAAGAACAGAAATATTGTATCTACTGTTGAAAGTTGATACTTGAAAAGCCCCAGAAAGCTTATAAATATATTGAATGCCTAAAATCATAGGACAATAAGCGACTAAAGATGGTGTATCTTCCCAGTGCAGTATTCAGTATTCCTATCTCGTGCAACCACTTGCAGTTATTTCTTCAGAAATCAAATTCATACTAGAAATTAATTGATGTGCTATGGTTGGCTTGTCTCAATCCTGATAAGAAATGTGTGACGATATTCCAGATATATTAGACCATACATGTCAGGTAAACCAAATTACCCAGATTGTACCAGATCTATAGCTCCACATGCCCACACAATTGGCTATTTCCATGGAGAAAGGAACTGTTCGGTAAATACCTAAATTTTAATAGTGACAGGCAGTGTATTCTCTTGCTGGTGGCCAAACAAAGGTAGATGACAAACAGGGTGCTGGTCATCTCCTGGGCAGTAACAAAAAATATCTTCCCAGCTCTCAACCCTAGTTCTACAACCATACATGTAAGGTAAACCAAATTACCCAGATTGTACCAGATCTATAGCTCCACATGCCCACACAATTGGCTATTTCCATGGAGAAAGGAGCTGTTGGGTAAATACCTAAATTTTACTAGTGACAGGCAGTATTCTCTTGCTAGTGGCCAAATAAAGGTAGATGACAAACAAAAAATATCTTCCCAGCTCTCAACCCTAGTTCTACAACCATATCAAGTGCAGGCTCATTCCATCTTTGATGGCATGGTCTTAGACATAGCTCAAATTTCCCAACATGGCTAGCAATGATACTGGTGCTACATAGCACCTTTACGTTTTCCTGGCATTAAATACTCCCCCTGTCCTGAAATACGTGACTTGGATTTGTCTAGATTCGCATGTATCTAGACGCATTTTAGTATGTAGATAGATATGAATCTAGACAAACCCAAGTCACTTATGTCAGGACGGATGGAGTAGTATTTTAGTGCATGCTACAGAAACTTTGCTCGCACCCATTTAACAACCACACCAATCGAAGGCATGCATAGCAAATTGGCCAACACATCGAGTCAAATAAAATTTGTTGATTCAACACAGGACCATACAACTGAATCTGCTAGCATTGTTTACCAATAGAACTGTTATACAAAGCAAAAAATGTGTGACCAATGCACAGCAAATAAAGAGCATGATGCATGTCAGTGACTCACCTGGTGGACACGTTTTCTCTTTGGGTACGGTTTTGTTTTGAGTATGTGGAGGTGTCACATTCTCAACTGATTCTTCTGGGAAACTGATCGCACCAGAAGGCACAAGATCTGCTAGATCAGGAGGATTATCCTTACCTACCACTGGTGAGGCCTGAACGAAAACAATCATGTTAGCCTCTCAAATATTTGTATGTAAGAAATGATAGGCTGGTGATCCGATGATTACCTCCAAGTCTACATAAGCTGGTTGCTTCCCAATGGAGAGGAGAAACTTGTCCAGGTTGCTTGAACTGAGAGCTGGGATAAATTAATCAGGAATTAACAAGTAATTAACCAAAGGTTCAGCATTAAGTGCCCTCAATTTTTGCCAAAATGCATAATATCATCCATATAAAGATACATCAGCTGGTCAACCTTCGCGCAACTGTAGCATCATGGCGAGGTAACACAACAGCATGCAATTCTATTTATTGAATGACAGCAATGAAACATTAAAGTGAAGGAAGTGATAGTAGAATATTTCATACCAATAGTCACATCATTTGTCAGTGGATGGAAGTAGCAGCTCTGTTTAGACCTAAACCCTTGGTCCAGTAATAATGAGACAGCACTGCCAAAAAGCATATGAATCATTAAAAACAGAGTACTCGGAAACGCAAACAAAACAAATATAATATAGGAAAGTAATGCAGGTCAATGCGAAAGAGAATACGGAACACGTCAACTAAAAGAACTTCTAAATAAATCTTGCATATGGCTTTAAGCATTTCATCTGGCTCGTCAGTACAATTTCTCATCTTCAAACTAAACACATGGAATGGAGTAGAAAGGTCTGTCATGCTCATGATGGCTCAATAATGCACCACTTAATGTTTAGGGAAGCAGGAAGTGGACAGTTCTCACCATCCTTATAAGTCTGTCCATATGGCTCACAAAGTAGAAAAAATATTATGGCTGGGGGGCAGGGAGCCACTGTACCTCGCGGACTCGTTGAATAGCGCAAATGGAGTAACACACCCTAACGGTACCTGGACATAGTCAAGGAGCAAGGAACACATTAACATGTGAAAAAAAATATGAAAATCTAAAGTAAATAAATGAGCTAACAAACAGGCAGGATGGATTGTACTTATATCTCACAAGCCAATTTAATACTATTTGACAAATGTTGTCACTTCAAGACTTCTTGTTTCCTAAATCCAACACTATAAATTGTGAGAAGTTCGTTCGTTTTCTAAGGAGGTAGACCTCCAATGGTAAACAACATTTTGACATGCACCTTTTGTAAGGATGGCAATCTTAACAATAAAAAAGGAAACCATCCAAATTAACTACAAAATTTTATCAGCTATTCTTAACATGTAAACCTGACAAACTTACAGGACAGTAGAACACTACCGAGTTAAAATCAAATAGCTGTTCCTAAAACAGCGTAAATAATGACTGACCTGAAGTACTTGACGCAAATTATCCTCAGGAGCCATTCGTAGACCATTTTTTCCCAAACCAAGACGCTGGCTCAGAACTAATAATTTTAGAGAAAACAAAATTAATTGATCTGATTCCCACACTAAAAAAAAAAAATCAGTAAAATTCACCTACTTTTCATGTCAACTTTGGTGTCAGCAAGTGCAGAAACAATATACAACCGGTGCTTCTTGTCCTGAAACCCACAACCCTCACACATCAATACATGAATACACGTCTATCGGGCTAAAAAGAATTAACCGTCCATTAGTTCCAACACGCATACCTTCAAGAGTAGATTCTTAGTCAAAGCACCTCCCAAGTTTCCCACATGTTTGGCCTGTCATAGCAAAAGTTCAGTTAGCAATCAAAGTACATAGATCGGAGGCCATTGCAGAACGATGTACGAACTCCAAGGTCCACAAACCTGTTCCTCAACCGTCAACACAACCGGGTGATCGTAGCGCTCAAAATCAATCTTAAGCTCCTGCATGAAACAAGAGACCAAACTTAGTGCTGGCTACATTGTAAGTTGTACTACTAGTAGAAATGCAAACATTATATGTTGCACCCTCGGAAGGCGCGATACATCGATGTAGTCATGCGATACATGTAGGCAATTCTGCATTTCGAGATTAAAACTCTACTATCCCCTTCGCTGACGCTGAAAACTCAATTAAGCCGTAGCTACGCTTTCTCGCGCTACAGTTTACGGACCAGCTAGCTACCCACTGAATCAGTCTCGACGGAAGACACTCGTCGGCGTTAAAACCAGGGTTACCGGCGGGAGAAGGAGGCCCAATCCAGCCGATCTCCGCGGCCCAGGGGGAGCGACGCAAGGACGAAGCAGCCGGGGAAGGCAGGGGGAGAGAGAGGGGTGGCGGTACTGACCTCTAGGCGCGCGAGGAGATCGTCCTTGGAGTAACCCATGGTTTCCTTGGAGTGGCCCATGGTTCGCGGCGGCGCTGGGCGGCTGCGGCGGAGACACGAGACGAGAGTAGGGTAAACCCAAATTGAGCTGAGCTGGAGGCGAGAGCTAGAGGGCGTGTTCCGTCTCGTTCGGTTTGTCGGGTTAGAGCATGACTGACACCGGTAAAAGAGGGCAAACTCATATAATAACCGTTAGTTTACAGGTTTTGGCGAGAAAACAGCGGCGATTAGCACCCTCAAACGGAAAGATTCGTAAAAAAGATTTAAGGACCAGCCTGAAAATCGTCCATCGTCCTGTACAAGCAAAGGTTGTGAGGCTGACCCGGACACGACACGCACTCCACGGGTTGTTTGCACGTGAGTTTGTTTCAGCTCTTCCCCCGTCGCGTCCAGCCGCCGCCGCCGATCTCCGCGTCCCCACCTTCTCCTGCAACACCCCAGCCGGATCCTGGCAGCATGGACTTCGAATCGGCCCCGCTCACCTCTATAGGCAATCCGCAGCAGCCATCCTCTCTGGCGTTGACCGTATCTCCGGGGGCTGGCAGAGGGCTTCCGACGAACGTCGACGTCGTCGCCACCAGTGTGAAGAAGAGGAAGCGGGCGGGAACACACCTAGTCCCGCAACCAGGAGCTAGCCTGGCTACCGCGGCTGCCCATGCGTCAACCCCCGCCCCCGCGGCTGCACATGCCCCTGCGCCGGCGCCAAAGCCGAAGAGGGCGCCACGCCCAAAATCGTAGTCGGCCAGGACGGGGATGAAGTAGAAGAGACCGGTCCACTGCAGCGCCCTCCCGTCGGTCACTGCCTCTCCTATGAAGTATGCATCAAATGTCTGCATATTGCTTTTGTGCATAAAAATCTGTCTAGATCCCTCTTTTATGGGTCAGGATCCATCCGGCGCAGATCAGCGTCCTTACTCGTAACCTGAGTAGGGATGCTGATCTGTGTCGGCGCCCTCAAACGTGAAAATCGTTATTACAGGGGCTTGTACTCGTGTTTTAATAGTCGGACGTTTACGGGTACGGTTAGTCATGCTCTTAGAGCATCTCTAGCAGACAACCCCCCCCCCCCCCCAAATAGGCGTATCCAGGCCACCCCAAACGTGTTTTGCGGGCTGAAAAACGGCCGTGCAGCCCAGACACGCCAAATGCTGTTATGCGGGCCGTGTTTGGCGCATCTAGGCCGCGCGACTGTTTTTCAGCCCGCAAAACAAAACCGCAACGCAGGGTTTTGCAAATATGACAATCAATCAATTGATACAACAAATATTTTAGTGTCATACAATACAACAATAATCCGAATTACAACAAATGTTTTTGAGACAATATAAATCAAATGATACAACAACAATTCAACAAAAAAAAGATTGGAAATAACAATAAATCCTAGTTGTCATGCCTCTGCCAATGGTGTTGAATGAGATCTTGTTGAAGTTGTGTGGCTAGCTTATCATTCTCAATCAGACGGTATATTTCAAGAAATGCTTGAACAATATCCGAATTTCTAGAAGGTTTGACACGGGTGCCAACATTATCAAAGAAAAATGGTAAGTTCAAACCCCTCTCATCCTCGATGATCATATTGTGTAGAATCACACAAGTGGTCATGATATCCTTGAGGGTATCCATATCCCAAAATCTGGCTGGACCTCGGACGATTGCAAATCTAACTTGCAAAACACCAAAAGCCCGCTCAATGTCTTTTCGAGCTGCCTCTTGTGCTTTTGCAAAGTCAGCTCCTTTCCTAGCATCCTGATGGTCTTCACAAATGTGACCCAATCCGGGTATATACCATCAGCAAGGTAGTACCCCATTATGTACTCCCTCCCGTTGACGGTGTAGTTGCAAGTCGGGGCATCACTTTTAGCTAGCTGGGCAAGAAGATGGGATCCCGCTCAATGTATTGCTCCGCGTGCATCAACGATCTTGTTGAACAAAGATCGTCACATTCGGTACCGGCGACGAAAGAGATGGGGCGGATATGTGGCTACCTCGGCGAAGTAATCCCGCATGAGCAAATTGTGCCCAAGAGCGCGGTTCCGGGGGATGCACAGTCGCCCCATGGTTGACCCCTTCCTCTTCTTCGGCCTCACGTCCAAGATCTCCTTCGCCCCGAGGATCACCGCCGTTTTCTCCACCTCGTCGTCGAGCAACTCCTCCAAATTGGAGTCATCGGAGGAGGACATATCCTCCAACAAAAACAGCGCGCACAGGTCCATCTGCAAGCGCAATGGCGAGGAAGTTAGGATCTCGATGGTGGCGAATCCATGGCTACGAGGAGTTGGGGAGAGTGACATACCTTGACGACGGCGAGGCGTCCGCGGCGGCGGCGAATCCGCGGCTGATTTCGGCGGATGTGTTGGGGATGCGGGCGCTCCGGCGGGCGGAACGAACGCGGTAGGGCGGCGCGAGTATTTCTGCCGGGCAGAATCGGAGGGGACGACTCGCGTAGGCCGGGATCTACGTCGACGCGGCGCGACGGCGGTGGGAGGTGGGGGAAGGGGGAAAGAGGAGGAGCTGAATGTTCCTTCACGCCAATGCGGGGAAAGAGATAGGGTTCGCGCTCACACAACCTCGCCAACCTAGGAACTTGGGTTTCCGCGGCACGAATCTGGTTGGCCCGAATTTTTTTTTTGGTATGGGGGTCTGATGTGGTGTGTGAACTGGCCCTTTTTTCGCCCAAACCCGCAAAACGACGATTATTATGCGGATGGGGGTCTGATGCGGTGTCTGCTAGAGATGCTCTTACTAGGAGAGCGGAGCCTAGAGGCGAGAGCTAGAGGGCGTGTTCCGTCTTGTTCGGTTTGTTGGGTTACTAGTAAGTGTGCACGCGCACACACCTCTCTATATCCGTGAGTGTTTGTCTTGTACTATCTTATAGCAAATTCAATAATGTAGCTTGCGGATGGCTATAAGAAAATGACATGTCATCTATAGCCAACTTTATAACCGACACATATAATAGTTAGTTACAAAAGTATACTACTTAATCAATATTTGGCCCATATTCAACTCTCACAAACCGTCTAGCAGCACGTGCTAGAGTTGGCTCTTGCATGGAGCCCGCTTACATTCTCTCTCCTCCACCTCATTCAAAATATAGTATTTAAAGTCTTATAGCCAGCTAAATGTACCTTATTATACTTGCTCTTAAGGGCATATGTAGTGTATGTGGTTGAATTTTTCATAAGGTTGGACCCAGTGACTGGCTTAGAGAAAATTGTCTCCACCACATTGTATGTGGTCAAAAGCAGAGCACAAGGTAGAGCCAAAGCAAGTTTATGCATCGCTCCTTCGTTGGCTTCTGTCCCTACAACTGTAGAAGAAATAATATTCTATTCCTTGTGGGTAGTGCACAAGCTTGTGGGTTGGTTTTAAGATTTTTTGCTTGTGGTCTAGTTCCACAATGTATATGGGTGACCTAAAGGTGTACTTTTTGGCTTATGGTCAGCTCGTGGCGCACATTGCGGATGCCCTAAGGCCCTGTTTAGAACGCAGGAGAGAAAAACGTAGAGACAGGAAAATCAAAGAAATTGAGGTGTCATGCGCCACCAATCTTACAGAGTTCTAAAACACAGGAATTTATAAGAGTAGCCATTTGGATTGGAGGATAGGAAAAGCATAGGAAATATTTGATTTTCAAAACTCGACCATGTTTTCCAAGCCTAGGAACTGATTCGACCAACTAATCAACTAATCGGACTAGAATCACGGTAGTACAAAGTTGATTTGGATTTAACTAGCCATGTACATGCATAACAATGGAACTAGTAGCAATTTTTGTTGATTCAACTGTCGGGCGCTGGAGCCTTTCTTGACACAGCGGTCGTTCACATGTCCGAAGGCGCATTTTCCTTTGGTGTGGAGCAGGCCTTTGCGTGGCTGCTTTTGGCTCGCGAGGCGCTGTGCTGGCCGCAGGAAAATTTCCAATAGATCAGACCAGATGTTTTTTTCCTGCAAAACGTGAAGCACAGGAACCAAAACCTGTAGTACTTCTTTCCTATTCCTACATTCCAAAGGGTACTGAAAAAATTCCTCCAACATTCCTATCCTGTGAAATTCCTACAAGAATCATGTGTTCCAAACGTCCCCTAAGTCTATTTTGAAAATAACAATAGCAAGCTAAACATAGTCCAGCCCAACAACCCAACCTAAACCTTGTAAATACACTTCTGTCAAAATTCCGTCAATAGTTCATATTAGATCATTCACACACTCTATCTTGAAAGCTGCATAGTTTTATTTTGTAAGGGGAAAACATGTCGCTGTGGTTGACGATTCAATCCATACCAGGAATAGATCATCCACCGAAACATGACTTTGGAACGTTATTTCAACGGATGCAAAACTCTAACTTGATAATGCTTACATAAACAACACTATTGATGAATACAACCCCAGTAAACTACATTAATCCTTAGTATGTATAACAATAACCATTTCATAGGAGTACACTCTTAATCTTCCTCCTCCACCGCAAGTGGCAATATTCCCTTTTTTGGCACAACGTGCAATGGTAAACCAAGAATGACACTGCTCGAATGATTAACAAAAGATAAGCAACATGTAGTGGCTAAAATTTGAACCAAATCATATACCAAAAAAATCTTGCACGCTGAATGCACATGTTGACAGACACAATTTCAATCAACGTACACAAGCTCCCTAATATTAGATATGAGATGTAAATTATCAGATTTTTACCCCTCTAAGCATAGCAGATGCTAGATTTTGTATTGTAGTATTTTCATACATAATACAATTTGAACTCACATAGTTCGTCAATCTCCATAAGCTTGTGTGCAATACCTTTGAGAATTTCGATTGAAAATATATTCAAATATGTTCAGTAACTTGAGTTATCAATCTAAAAAGTGATACATTTAATAAAGAATAATAACTTGTGAAGAATGTCATCAGTACATTCTCCCCACTGAAATTGCAATCCATCACAGTAAGCTTGCATGCTATGCCTTTGAGAGTTTCTATTGGAAATATATTTAAAATAGATGGATTGGCGGGCTTTGCCCCGCCGCTTACAATACGTTTTAACACTTGATGGTAGTCATGGTCGACCTAAAGGTGTATTCAGACAAATATTTGAGTTTAGTTTTTTCGGTATTTGTTCAAGTGTGTCCCGTATAGCTGTAGCTAGTATTTGCTTATAAAGCAAAAAAGATAACAGTAATCATAGAATAGCAATACCATAGCACATTTATTTGTAGCATATTTGTTGCTAGCGAAATTTAATACAACAGTGGATATTTTAACTACAACATTAATATATAAGAATGTGCATAATATAAGTTAGGTCCGAATCAAAGTTGAGTCCTCCGACTACATGACAAAATAACTCTTTTCTTCAACAGTAATGAGTGCATAAATCTTTCTGCTCTTTGGCCCAGCTTCTTTTGAAATTTCCTCCCTAGGATGGAGAAAGAAGAGATAGTAACAAATCTTCACGTTTCATCAGATCATCAGAACTGGTAGCATGAAAAAGATAACACACTTCAAAAAATATAAGATCCAACAGCTAGCTTGATTGGTTTAAAAAAAATTGTACATGAAATGAACATACATCTAAAAGTGAATCCTTTCCATCAAAAGGACGGGAAGCTGTACATGTAAAGGAAGCAAACACAGTATATACAACAATGGTAGCATCTAATATGAAAGTTGCATTCTAATGTTTCTTGGTCCAGTCCCACGGATCAAAACACATAGCATGACCACCCGTGTAATTACTAATCAAGGTTCAAAAATAGGTGGTGCTGCATCAAATACATTAGATCTGAATACTAAGGTCAAGGACATAACTGTTTCAAAATTTCATAACTATACAGAAATCCCTTTTGACTCATGGGTATATTTGCACCCATTATGAGAAAACATATTTTGAAATGTTAAAAAATTCGTAAAAAATGTCTACGTGTACATTCGAACATTTTATGTTCGTTCACAAGTTTTCGGGATAAAAGAATATTTTATGTGTCATATATAAAAAGACAAAAAATGTCACGTGAATAGGATTATTCACGCGACATTTTTTTGTCTTTTTTGCATGGGACACGTAGAATATTCTTTCGACCCAAAAACTTGTGTACGAACATAAAATGTTTGAATGTGTATGTAGACATTTTTTTTTTAAATTTTAATAATGGGTGCAAATGCACCCATTAACCGAATAGCCACCTCCCTGAATATAACCATATAAACGAATATACAATAATAGTTTGCTACTACCTTAACAACATTATTGTGCCAAGTCTACCAATCATTACTCTAGAGCATTTTTACAACATTTTTGGTACATTTATCTGAAGAAAATATGCCCTAGAGGCAATCATAGAGATGATTGTATTTCATATGTATCCATGAGTTTTTATAATGTTCCTTGAATATCCATAGATCAGGCAACTTGTATTGATTGGCAATTATGTGAATTGTTTGTGAAACTCTTTACTTATATGGTTATCTAATAGTCGTCCCTAGTCAGAGTTCATGTGACGACACACGTGAATATTAGACTAGCACATCGATTGGTTGATGACTATATTTCACAAGTTATATACATGGAGATGTCAAACCAATGATGTGGACACATGTTATGAACATGGGGTTGGACTGACCCAACTTGAGACTGGCAATAATACTTGCAGCTCTCTCTATACATCGTGTATGTTTTGTCCTTAGACCTAAGATTGTCGCATGTATTTGAGATGTGGATCGACCTACTTTGGGGCTATCAAACACTACTCCGTAACTGGGTAGTTATAAAGGTAGCTTTCGGATTTGTCCCGATACATGCTACAAGGCATCGGTCAATCAAGATTGGGATTTGCCCCTCTCTACTTGAGAGAGATATCTCTAGGCCCCTCGAGTGATCGGATCCAGAAATACATGGCCGTGCTACATATGGTTAAGAGTTAACCTAGTAAAGGGATTTCGAATCACAGTATCGAGAAAGAGAGATCAGCTTGGAGCTAGACCAAATATCGTGAGGCAAAGGGAAATACATGTACTAAACCTTGTGATGGTTCGTCCAAATGATCTTTATATGCGTTTAGGAGTTGGCACGTCTTGCTAGAGACCGCTACCAACTATTGACAGAGTAAGTGTACTCGTGTAATGTCTATACGTATATGAACCTATAGGGTCACACACTTTAGGGGCTGGAAGCCTGATGAGGATTGGATCTGAATTAGACCAGGCTTAGGCTACTAATGGGTGATACATTGCAAATGTATCTACAATTTTTGATGTTCCATGCTTGGTTTTATCCACTTTCTTGTGTTTTGTCCACACTTTGGAGTACTTTTCATATGATTTCTTGGAGTAACCTATTAACAAGAGCCAAAGTGCCAGCTGCCTGTTTTCTGCTGTTTTTGGTTCCAGGAAAGTCAGAAAATGAATATTCTCGGAATTGGACAGGATAAAAGCCAAAGTGCCTATTTTTCCGAAGTCATCAGATGCCAGAGTACGAGACAAAGAGGGGTCAGGGGGCTACCACACCACCTGGCCGCGCGGCCCAGCCTGGCCCGCGCCAGGGGGTGGTCTGGCCGCCTCCGGTACCACCTCGGCCTCCCCTTCCGCCTATAAGATGCCCTCGGGACGAAAACCCTAAGTGCTCGATCAAAAATCCACGAAAGAGTCTGTAGCCGCTGTCATCTCCATCTCTAGACCAGGAGGGATCTGAAGATCTTCCCGGCACCCTGCCGGAGAGGGGAATTCACCCTGGAGGCCGCCTTCATCGCCATGCAAGCCTCCGGTGTGATGCGTGAGTAGTTCATCCTTGTACTACGGATCCATGTAGTAGCTAGATGGCTGGTTCTCCTCCTTTGTGCTTTCATGTCTAGATCTTGTGAGCTCTGTTCATGATCAAGATCATCTATTTGTAATTCTGCATGTTGTGTTTGCGGGGATCCGATGGATATTGAGATGCTATTTCATATTGATTATTGATTCTATCATGTCTTTGTTATTTGTGATCTTGCATGCTTTCCGTTGTTAGTAGCTATCTTGGCCAAGTAGATGAAGGAAATATGCCCTGAGAGGCAATAATAAAGTTGTTATTATATATTCCTTATATATGATAGATGTTTATTTTACATGCTAGAATTGTATTGATCAGAAACATCAATACATGTGTGTTTAATAAACAAAAAGGGTTTCTAGTTATGCCTCTCTTATAGACTAGCTTGTTGATTAACAAGATGATCAAGGTTTCCTGATCATGGACATTGGATGTTGTTAATAACAAGGTCACACCATTGGTGGAATGATGTGATGAACATTCATCCGAAGTATAGCATTACGATCAAGTCATTATGTTTATATTGCTATAACATCATACGAAGTAATCTTTATCCTTATACCATGAGATCATGTTAATTGCTAACACCGAAAGAGTATCTTGATAACATCAAACGTCACACTGTAACAAGGTGACTATAAAGATGGGTTCAGTACTACGAAGGTGTTATGTTGAGGCTCATGGATCAAGAGTGGAATTTGTCAATCCAGATGACGGATAGATATACTCTGGGCCCTCTTGGTGATATCACATTAAGATAGCTTGCAAGCAAGTGATGTGATCACTAGAATGTTATATCACGGGAACGAGAAATGAGTGCATGTCGGTAACGAGATCAAACTAGGTATGGAGATACCGATGATCGAATCTCGGACATGTAATATATCGAGAGACAAAGGAATTTAGTTACAAGCGTTAAAGGTTCTCACGATCACATAAGTCATCGTTAAATGTGTAGGAGTCAGTACGGATCTCCAGGTCCCGCTGCTGATTATTGATCGGAGAAGGGTCTCGATCATGTCTGCATTATTCGCGAACCGTAGGGTGGCACACTTAAGAGTTAGCGGACACCATTTTGGAGCACATATGTTTCAGACGAAAGAATTGCAAAGCGCAGGAATTGTTTCAATAGAAACCGGAAATTGTTTTGAGTGAAATTGCAGAAAGTGGTTCTGCATGTGATATTGAAATATTGCAAGGGGCTATATGTGAATGTTTGTTAATTAAAGTAATTAACAAAATTCTGAATAAATTTAATAAAAAGAGTTTTATTAAATGAGAGAGCATTAAATTTGGAGAAAATTTAATGCATTTAAAGTGGAGACTTTAAAAGGGAATGTGAAGAGACATTTTAATGTGGAGGGGTTACCACCACATGAATGGGGGAGGTGAGGGGTCACCCCCCATGCGCCAGCCATGGAGAGAGGGGGCACCCCCCTCCTCCTATAAAAGGCCACCCATTCCCTCCTTCATCCACACACCTCCTTGTGAAGGATCTCTCTCCCCCTCTAGAATTATGCCCCCATGGTCTCGGATTGGCGAGATACATGTTCCCAGTGGCATTTTGTCTGGAAGGAGTTGCTGCTTCCGCTGGATCGCTAGAGCGAGGAGCTGGAGGTTGTCCGGTGGCTTGAACGTGTGTGCGAGTGCGGATGCGCTGCTGAGTTGCGGCGCTTGGACTTCCTCACGATCTTGAGATCGGCAAGTGTACGACTACATCAACCACGAGTTCCTACTCGTTAACAAAACTCGTTGTCTTCGAGGGTAAGTTCTCGTTGGATGTATGTCCACCCGTTTCTTTGTACCTAGTAGATATATCTTGGCATGTAGTTCACACCATAGGAATTTTTTTGTTTTCTATGTTGCGGACCCAACAGTGGTATCAGAGCCTGATCTATGCGTAGGTGCTTTGCACGGGTAGTACACATATGTTTATATGTGGGCGATGATGATCATGTTATTGCATCTTCTATGTATTTTGGATATTGGTGGCATAGTGGGATGAAGCGGCCCGGACCAACCTTACATGTCATCGTACATGAGACCGGTTCCACAACTGACATGCAACTTGTTTTGCATAAGTGGCTGGCGGGTGTCTGTCTCTCCTACTATAGTCAATATCTGATTTACAACGAGTTGCTAATAACTTAGTTATCCTCGTTGTGGTTCATGTTCGTAGGTGAGAACGGTTCTATCTCCAAAAGCCCTAAGCCACGTAAAACTTGCAATTGATAAATTAGAGGCGTCTAGTTTAGATCGTTGTTGGGCTAGTGTATTGATATGGTATTGTTGTAAGTAGATGTATGATAGAAACTCTTACAACACACTCAACATGTAAGTTCCATAGACCTTGGCCTTACACACAAAGGAATGATAGAGATCATACCACGATGCAAGTGATAGAGATCAAATGCATGGACCATATCATCTCACTTTACACATTAGATGTTGGCATCTTATACTGCTAGTTTGGCGCTTTTCGTAGCATTATAAGATGATCCCTCATTTAGATATCAAGATAAAAATGTGTTCTTCCTTAAGTATGCACCGTTCTATGGATCGTGTTGCGAGACATCACGTGATGATCGGGTGTACTCGAATCTACGGTTTCATAGGAACGGGTGTAAGACAGTTTTACACACACGAATACTAAGGTTCTTACTTGGCGAGCCTAGCATGTACAGACATGGCCTCGGAACAAGGACCGAAAGGTTAAGCATGAGTCATATAGTTGATATGATGCCCATATAGATGCTCGCCTTTGAAGCTACATCAACTCACGTGATGATCGGACTTGGTGTAGTGGATTTGGTTCATGTAATCACCAAAAACACACGAGGGATGTCGTTTTTGAGTGGGAGTTCATTAGTATTTTGGATTAGTTGAACTCAATCTATCATAAACTTAGTCTAAATAAGCTTTACAAATTCTGTTGTAGATGGCATCACCTGCTTTTAATTTCAATGTGTTCATGGAGAAAGAGAAACTTGCTGCGAATGGTAGCAACTTCACCAACTGGGCTATGAATTTGAGGATTCTCCTCACTGCTGCACAAAAGCAATATGTGCTAGATGCGCCGCTAGGCCCCCCCACCAGCTCCTGATGCCCCTGACGAGGAAAAGAATGTCTATGTGACTCGTCAGGAGGACCACAACTTAGTTCATTGCGGCATACTGTATGGGCTAGAGCCAGAACTTCGAAAGCGTTTCGAAAATAGCAATGCCTTTGATACCATGGGAGAATTAAAAATGATTTTCGATACCCATGCTGCCGTAGAGAGTTATAATGCTACAGAAAAGTTCTTTAGCTGCATGATGGAGGAAAACAACTCCGTTAGTGAGCACGTACTCAAAATGTCTGGGTACGTCGATAAGCTTCTGTCTTTGGGAATAACGATTCCCATTGACTTAGGCATACATCGTGTTCTCCAATCTCTGCCACCTAGCTACAAGAGCTTCGTGATGAACTATAATATGCAGGGCATGAAGAAGTCTCTTCCCGAGCTTCTGTCAATGCTTAAGACTGCAGAAGTGGAGATTAGGAAAGAACATCAAGTGTTGATGATCAATAGGACCACCGGTTTCAAGAAAGACAAGAAAGGCAAGCACAAGGGAAAGAAGGGTGGCAAGTCTGTTGCCACGCCTGAAAAGAAACCCCGAGCTGGCCCTAATTCTGACACCGAGTGCTACTATTGTAAGGGGACTGGCCATTGGAAGCGCAACTGCCCCAAGTATTTGGCGGACAAGAAGACCGGCAAGGCAAACAAAGGTATATGTGATATACATGTTATTGATGTGTACTTGACTAGTACTCGCAGGATCACCTGGGTATTTGATACGGGATCGGTTGCTAATATATGTAACTCAGTTCAGGGGCTACGGAACAAGTGACAACTAGCAAGGGATGAGGTCAGAATGCGGGTCGGCAATGGATCAAAAGTTGATGTGATCGCCGTCGGGACGCTATCGCTCCACTTGCCATCTGGATTAGTTATAAACCTAAATAATTGTTATTTAGTGCCTGCACTGAGCATGAACATTGTATCTGGATCGTGTTTGATGCAAAGTGGTCATTCCTTTAAATCTGAAAACAATGGTTGTTCGATTTATAAGAATGATATCTTTTATGGTCATGCACCTATGTTGAATGGTTTATTTCTGTTGGATCTCGATAGTAATATTACACACATTCATAATGTTAATGCTAAAAAGACTAAACTTGATGATGATATGTCTACATATATGTGGCACTGCCGTCTAGGTCATATTGGCGTTAAACGCATGAAGAAACTCCATTCTGATAGACTTTTGGAATCACTTGATTTTGAATCATTTGATACATGTGAGCCATGCCTTATGGGCAAGATGACTAGAACGCCGTTTTTCGGTTCAATGGAATGGGCGACAAATCTATTGGAAATCATACATACTGATGTGTGTGGACCAATGAGTGTGTCGGCGCGAGGTGGATATCGTTATTTTGTTACTTTCACGGATGATTTGAGTAGATATGGGTATATCTATTTGATGAAACACAAGTCTGAAACTTTTGAAAAGTTCAAGAAATTTCAGAATGAAGTGGAAAATCATCGTAATAGAAAGATCAAATTTCTACGGTCTGACCGTGGAGGAGAGTATCTAAGTTACGATTTTAGCACACACATGAAAGAGTGTGGAATAGTTTCACAACTCACGCCTGCCGGAACACCACAACGTAATGGTGTGTCGGAACTGTTGGAGATATGCCCAAGAGGCAATAAAAAAGTGGTTATTATTATATCTTTGTGTTTATGATGAATGTTTACATCCCATGCTATAATTGTATTATAAGGAAACACTAATACATGTGTGGTTTGTAAACGTAAAAGAGTCCCTAGTAAGCCTCTTGTTGAACTAGCTTGTTGATTAATAGATGATCATGGTTTCCTGATCATGGACATTGGATGTCATTAATAACAAGGTTATATCATTAGGAGAATGATGTGATGGACACACACCTGTAGTAAGTGTAGCATAAGATCAAGTTATTAAGTTCGTATTGCTACAAGCTTTCAAATGCATAGTAACCTAATCCTTCGACCATGAGGTTATGTTAATCACCATCACCGAATGGGTACTTTGATGACAGCAAACACCGCTTCGTAACTGAGTGGTTATAAAGGTGTCATTGGATATTCTGAAAGTATGTGTTGAAGCGCATGGACCAAGATTGGGATTTGTCCATCCATATGACGGATAGATATGCTCTGGGCCCTCTCGGTGGAATGTCATCTAGTTACTTGCAAGCATGTGACTAGGTCACAAGGGATGACATATCATGGAACGAGTAAAGAGTGCTTATCAGTAACGAGGTAGAACTAGGTATGGAGATACCGACGATCAAACCTCGAATAAGTAGAGTATCGCGTGACAAAGGGAATTGGTTTCGTATGTTAATGGTTCTATCGATCACGAAGTCATCGTTGAGTATGTGGGAGCCATTATGGATCTCCAGATCTCGCTGATGGTTATTGATCGGAGAGGTGTCTCCATCATGTCTGCATATTCACGAACCGTAGGGTGACACACTTAAGGTTCGATGCTGTTTAGGTAGATATGGAATATGCGTTGGGGACCGAATATTGTTTGGAGTCTCGGACTGGATCTGGGACATCACGAGGAGATCCGGAATTGTCCGGAGAATAAGATTCATATAATGGAGATAATTTTCTAGGTTCGAAAATGTTCCGGAGTGTTTATATGGGGATTCTAGAAGGTTTCGGGATGTTCCGGAAAGTTCTAGAAGGTTCCGTGGACTTTACTTGAAAACCAAGAAAGGAAAGGGGAAGACTTGGGGGGAAGGAAACTCCCTCCCCCTCTCCCTTGTTCGCCGGCCCTAGGAGGTGGGCCTAGGGGTGGGAACCCTAGGCCGCACCCCTCCCTCTATATATAGAGGGGTGGAGGCGCCACCCCCCTTGCCCCTCCACTCCTTGCCCTAGCTGCCTCTCTCCTCCTCCTTCGCTCTGCTCAGGCTTAGGCGAAGCCCTGCAGAATTCTCTACTCCACCACCACCACCACGCCGTCGTGCTGCTGGGATTCCGTGGAGAGATCTACTACCTCCGCTGCTCGCTGGAACGGGGAGAGGAAGGTCTGCATCGACTCCGCACGTGTGACCGACTGCGAAAGCGCTGCCGGAACGCGGCGCCGGAAGGATCGTCTACTTGATCTTGAGATCAGCAAGTGATCGTCTACATCAACCACGAGATCCGATCTCGCACAAGGCTTTCGGATCTACAAGGGTTAGTACAGATCTATCTCGTTGCACATATCTAATAGATTAGATCTTGGCTTTTATCTAGATTAGATGTGGGTTTTGTTCGTTCTTGTGGTAGAATTTTTTTGTTTTCCATGCTACGAACCCATCAGGAACGTCGTAATCGTACCTTATTGGATATGGTTCGATCTATGATGTCTCTGACTGACTTGTCACTGTCATTTTGGGGTTATGCACTGGAAACAGCTGCATTCACTTTAAATCGGGCACCATCTAAATCCGTTGAAACGACACCGTATGAATTATGGTTTGGAAACAAACCTAAGCTGTCATTTCTTAAAGTTTGGGGATGCGATGTTTATGTGAAGAAACTTCAACCGGATAAACTCGAACCCAAAGCAGAAAAATGCGTCTTCATAGGATACCCTAAGGAAACAATTGGGTATACCTTCTATCACAGATCCGAGGGCAAGGTTTTTATTGCCAAGAATGGATCCTTTCTTGAGAAGGAGTTTCTCGCGAAATGTGTGAGTAGTTGGAAGGTAGAACTCGAAGAGGTTATTGAACCTTCTCTTCATGGAATGGCGAGTGGCGAGGCACCGGAAGTTGTTTCGGAGTTGACTTCACCTGATGAAGAGAGAGCTAATGATAATGATCATGAAACTCCGAAAGAGGACACTACCGAACCTCGCAGGTCAAGCAGGACACATGCAGCTCCTGAACTGTACGATGATCCTGTTGTGAATTTCATGGTTGATGAAATGGATGACCCTGCGAGCGATGATGAGCTCGGATTCCAACAAATGGCCTGTAACACCCTCAAATCGGCCATATGCAAGTTTTAACGCTTCCCGCCAAACCCGCATAGAAACGATTCAAGGACGCCCACCAGACACTTTCGTGCGGGTGGAAAATGAAGTAATATCATTACACATCAGTCCTCGATGTGACCCACAGACAGATATATATACAACAGCGACTCCCTGAGTCAAGTATACAGATATACAATACAAAGATCCAAATCACCTTGAAAACGATAGAGCGTCCAACTACGGACAAGATGCAAATGGGGCTAAGAGCCCTGAAGAATAATCAATGGCGTCCATAACCCTGCCCAGGCCAAGCCAGAAGGGTAACCCTGCTAACGGCGTCGATCCCAAACCTGCTAAAACAAAAGGGGTGCCGACAAAGGGCAACGGAAAAAGAGGAGCGTCAGTACTGAGACCAGTACACGGCGAGGCTAGAATTCGGTGGCTCTCGCCTACATAGGTATGGTGGGCTGAAGCGGCAGCGCAGCGGCACTAAACAACCTATAGAGACTCGATATCACTGGCGGCTATTAGAGAGGGGTAAGAAAGACCTATTCGGATCCAACCTGAAGCTAACACCAAACAAACCCATCCTGGCATTTCCCCGTCGAGACCAAACGAGGAAGTCAAGTCGAGGAAACTCACACGGTTAGCAATTTTACTCATTCCATTATAGTTGCAACAATTACTAATCAGATATAGATATCATGAGTCATCCTGATAGCATAAGTAGTGGGCAGTTTTAGTCACCATTCCGTTGTAGTTGGAACATTTACTAGTTAGATATAATTGTCCTGAGGAATCCCAAAACCCAGCAGTTGTTGGCACTTTTATCACATTCCATTGGAGTTGCAATACTTACTAGGCAGGTATAGTATGACACACCCACAGATCCACCAGTTGTTGGCATTTTTATTATCCATTCCATTATAGTTGCTTCTGATTACTAGTCACATATTAAGTCAAATTTATAGCACTACTTTAGTTATGCTTGTCTATGATCGAGATACTGTGCTCCAAGTCGTCCATAACCGCGGACACGGCTTTTAGAAAGTTTTACCCTGCAGGGGTGCACAAATAGCAACACACACTCGATCAACCTCAGAAAAACCAACTCAAAACCCAACGAGGCATTCACGACAAAGCGATCACCGGATTCAGAAATATTTCAGGGGGCCACCCCACTAAGCTACCCACAACGAAGTCGGCCGGCTCCGGAACGGACCCAGGGTTTGCGACGACGACTGTAAACGACTGGGAACCCGAAAGTGTGACTGGGCTTGTCGATACCACGAAAACGTGGCGCGATCTAAAATAGTACAGGTGCTCCACGCACAATCTTAAATAAAGCAGTAAAGCATGGCATAGGTACAGAATAGTAATAAAGCCCCAAACTACTTGTGGCCCCAAGAAATAGAAATGAATCAAGCTCTAGCTTAGGGGGGGTCCATAAGGCCTCCCGGATGTGGATAGTGCGAATAGTCAAGGAACAGGTATCAAGTACTCGGGGTCCTACGGGACACAAGTGAGCATGGAAGAACCAAATAACATCTATTGCCCACGGATGCCTCTGCATTAGTTATATCTAGCATTTTAATAGTTGTATTTAAAGTCATGATCAACTCCACCAATAAGCATATCTCCACCATAAACATCTGCCAGCATCCCAACAACTGTGGTACTCGACAACACGAGATCGCACCTGAGCAAGCAACTACGACTCGCAAGGCCAGCTATCTACCAAACACAGGTAATAGGAGGTGTCCAAGGCAATATAGAGGCTGCACGGGATATAACGGGTACACGGAAACTAAAGCATCGCGACACGGATAGCAATAGATCAACAGGAGGAAATAAAGACTATAAATGCAAAATAGGTAGAAGGGGAAGAGATGCTCGCCTGGGAAACACTGCCGGAGATTCATATCCGAAGAACTTGTCGATACTCGCATCCACTCATCGGTCTAATCCGCGAAGAAGCAAAACAATAAAAGAAACACCGGGTGCACTATTTAATACGACGACAGAAGATCCGGCATGATTATAATATGATGCAAATGCGGTGCAATTAGGCAGTATTAAGCGGAACCGGGGTCCCGACAATTAATTAAACGGTTCAAGTTATTTAGAACCCCGCAATTTAAATGTTGTATTAACAGGGAGAAACATGGCATCGGTTCGCTACACCAATTTAAATGGAGTCCGGAATAAGACAAAGATATCCCGCATATAGACTCCATATTTAATTATGAGGTGAAACGGCATAATGCCCCCAACCCACATGATATGCATGCGAGATGAACAATTAATATTCAACAAGTTTTATATATAGCATTTATAAAATAGGGGCTCGGGAAAAGGTTCACACATCTGGGTCCGGAAGATCTTGGGTTCCGGGGGTTCGGGGTTCGACAGGGTTCGACGGGGATCGGTCTCGGCGGGAACGTTCTCAGACAAGGAGAGGTAGATCTTGTCGCATCCGGGGTGAAGTACTTGGCGTTCGGGAAGGAGAACTTGGCGACATTGGTTGAGGTTCTCGGGTGTCGGTTGGTCTTCAGGTGACAACGGCGTCAAGTCGTTCATGGCGAACTGGCTACAACTTACGTATTGTCGGAGAGCGTACAGAGATTTGAGGTGTCGATTGACACATAACTTTTACAAGGTGACGACGGAAAAGATGCAGCGAGGCAAACTCCACCACAGGAGATCTTGGGCAGAGATGTGCTGCTGCACACGGAGGCTCGAGCTAGGGACAAGGGGTCGGCGTGGACACGACCTGCAGGATCTTGGGGCGTCTCGGACGACGGTGGCGGAGCAGAGATGGCCTCGGGCTTGAGGTGGAACGTGGTGGAGCGGCGGCGGGCTCCGGGGGAAGCTCGGGTGGCGCGGCTCCGGGGAAGGTCGGTGGCGGGGGAGAGAGGCCGCCGAGGTGAGGGGCGGCGAGGCGCAGCAGAGGCGGGCGGAGGTCTCCGGCGAGGCGTGGGAGAGGCACCGGGGACGACGCGGGGCGGCGGGAGGTCGACGGAGGGTGGAGGACGCGAGGCCGCGACAGACCACGAGGGCGGAGGAGAGGGCGGCGGGAGGCGCGGAGGAAGAGGGCGGCGCATGCGGTCGCGGGCTCGAGGGCGGCTCCGGCGAGGAGGGGCTCGGCGAGGAAGGAGGCGGTAACCGGAGGAGGGGCCGAGGCGGTGGAGGAGAGACGGCGGCGGCGGGCGCCTAGGAAGGAGGCGGGGTCGGTCGGTGGTGGGGAACGAGGAGGGAGGAGAAAGACGCGGACGGGTTGGCGTGCAGGGGTGGGCCTGGAGCGGGCGGTGGCGTGGGGATCGGGGCTGACGACGCGGTAGGTGGCGTTGGGCAGGGGAAAAGGTGGGGAGTGGGGCTGTTTAGGTGGCGTGGGGATTGAGCGGGGTTGGTTCAGGTGGTGGGCCAGGGGAGGCGAGGTGGCGGGCGGTGAGTGGATGTGGTGAGGTGGAGGGATGTGGGGCTGGTCGGTGGAGGAGGGACTAGGTGGTGGGGGATGAGCAGGTGGCGGCTGGGAGGAGTTCGGCTGGCGGCGGCGGGTGGATTTAGGTCTAGGGTAGGATTTCTAGGGTTTCTTTTGGGCCGGGTGGTAGGCGGTTTGGCCAGTTGGGCCTCTGGCCTGACTGGCTGGACTGCCTCCCCGGACAAAATCTTTTATTTTGTTAAACTACTTTTTGATTTTAAAAGCCTTTCGTAAATAGTATTTAGACAAAACAAAAATATCCGGAAGGACCGGGTTTTAATTTGAAATAAAGACGGGGCGTTTAGAAAACAAAAACATACTTTTCGAAAATAGTTTTTGATAAACCATGCATGATGATGACGATGCTCAAATGCAATGTGGCATGATGACATGAGCATGCGGTCATGACGATGCAATGCACAAAAACAACGCGATTTTCTAGTAGTGGTTTTTGCGGGGCGCCACATGGCTAGAAGCCATGAAATCCGAGATGGAATCCATGTACGAGAACCAAGTTTGGAACTTGGTGGACTTACCTCACGACCGAAAGGCCGTTGAGAATAAATGGATTTTCAAAAGAAAAACTGATGCTGATGGTAATGTAACCATCTATAAGGCTCGACTTGTCGCAAAGGGGTTTCGACAAATTCAAGGAGTTGACTACGATGAGACATTCTCTCCCGTAGCGATGCTTAAGTCGGTTAGGATTATGTTAGCAATTGCTGCATATT
This sequence comes from Avena eriantha, assembly GCA_910589775.1. Lineage (NCBI taxonomy): Eukaryota > Viridiplantae > Streptophyta > Magnoliopsida > Poales > Poaceae > Avena > Avena eriantha. Next base: position 393,009,861 of record OU342745.1, read on the forward strand.
TCGATTATGAAATATGGCAGATGGATGTCAAAACTGCGTTCCTCAATGGTAATATTGAAGAAGAGTTGTATATGATACAACCTAAGGGTTTTGTCGATCCTAAGGATGCTAATAAGGTATGCAAACTTCAGCGATCCATCTATGGACTGAAGCAACCATCCCGGAGTTGGAATCTCCGCTTTGATGAGGTGATCAAAGAGTTTGGATTTGTCCAAACTTATGGAGAGGCTTGTATTTACAAGAAACTGAGTGGGAGCAATGTGGCATTTCTGATATTATATGTGGATGACATATTATTGATTGGAAATGATATAGATTTTTTAAACAGTGTTAAAAGTTATCTAAACAGCAAATTTTCGATGAAAGACCTTGGTGAAGCATCATATATATTAGGCATTAAAATCTATAGAGATAGATCAAGACGCCTAATTGGGCCATCGCAGAGTACATACCTTGATAAGGTATTAAAGAAGTTTAATATGGACGAAAGTTCAGAAGGGGTTCTTACCTATGTTGCAAGGCAAGACATTGAGTAAGACTCAAAGTCCGGCTACGGCGAAATAAAGAGAGATGATGGATAAGGTCCCCTATGCCTCGGCCATAGGCTCTATTATGTATGCCATGCTATGTACAAGACCGGATGTGGCACATGCTATTAGTTTGACTAGTAGGTACCAATATGATCCAGGTTCGGAACACTGGATAGCGGTAAAGAACATCCTCAAGTACTTGAGAAGAACTAAGGATATGTTTCTTATATACGGAGGTGAAGAGGAGCTAGTCGCTAAGTGTTATGTCGATGCTAGCTTTGACACCAATCCGGATGACTCTAAGTCTCAATCCGGATACGTATTTCTCTTGAACGGAGCAGCAGTTAGTTGAAGAAGTTCCAAACAACCTGTGATGGCTGGATCAACGACGGAGGCAGAATATGTTGCTGCTTCAGAAGCGGCGCAGGAGGCGGTTTGGATGAAAGAGTTCATTACGAAACTAGGTGTGGTTCCCTGTGCATTGGACCCAATGGTGATCTATTGTGACAATAATGGAGCCATAGCCAACGCAAAGGAACCGATGCCTCACAAGAATTCCAAGCATATTAAGCGCCAGTTTCACTCCATCCGCGAGCATGTCAAGGATGGAGATATAAAGATTTGTAAAGTACACACGGACCTAAATGTAGCAGATCCGTTGACTAAAGTTCTCCCTAGGGCAAAACATGATCAACACCAGAACTTCATGGGTGTTAGATTTATCACTATGTGAACTAGATTATTGTCTCTAGTGCAAGTGGGAGACTGAAGGAAATATGCCCTGAGAGGCAATAATAAAGTTGTTATTATATATTCTTTATATATGATAGATGTTTATTTTACATGCTAGAATTGTATTGATCGGAAACATCAATACATGTGTGTTTAATAAACAAAAGGGGTTCCTAGTTATGTCTCTCTTATAGACTAGCTTGTTGATTAACAAGATGATCAACGTTTCCTGATCATGGACATTGGATGTTGTTAATAACAAGGTCAGACCATTGGTGGAATGATGTGATGAACATTCATCCAAAGTATAGCATTACGATCAAGTCATTATGTTTATATTGCTATAACATCATACGAAGTAATCTTTATCCTTAGACCATGAGATCATGTTAATTGCTAACACCGAAAGAGTATCTTGATAACATCAAACGTCACACTGTAACAGGGTGACTATAAAGATGGGTTCAGTACTACGAAGGTGTTATGTTGAGGCTCATGGATCAAGAGTGGAATTTGTCAATCCAATTGACGGATAGATATACTCTGGGCCCTCGGTGATATCACATTAAGATAGCTTGCAAGCAAGTGATGTGATCACTAGAATGTTATATCACGAGAACGAGAAAAGAGTGCATGTCGGTAACGAGATCAAACTAGATATGGAGATACCGATGATCGAATATCTGACATGTAATATATCGAGAGATAAAGGAATTTAGTTACAAGCGTTAAAGGTTCTCACGATCACAGAAGTCATCGTTGAATGTGTAGGAGTCAGTACGGATCTCCAGGTCCCGCTGCTAATTATTGATCGGAGAAGGGTCTCGATCGTGTCTGCATTATTCGCGAACCGTAGGGTGGCACACTTAAGAGTTACCGGACACCATTTTGGAACACATATGTTTCAGACAAAAGAATTGCAAAGCGCAGGAATTGTTTCGATAGAAACCGAAAATTGTTTCGGGTGAAATTGCAGAAAGTGGTTCTGCATGTGATATTGAAATATTGCAAGGGGCTATATGTGAATGTTTGTTAATTAAAGTAATTAACAAAATTCTGAATAAGTTTAATAAAAAGAGTTTTATTAAATGAGCAAATTTAATGCATTTAAAGTAGAGACTTTAAAAGGGAATGTGAAGAGGCATTTTAATGTGGAGGGGTTACCACCACATGAATGGGGGAGGTGAGGGGTCACCCCCCATGCGCCGACCATGGAGAGAGGGGGCACCCCCCTCCTCCTATAAAAGGCCACCCATTCCCTCCTTCATCCTCACACCTCCTTGTGAATGATCTCTCTTCCCCTCTAGAATTATTCCCCCATGGTCTCGGATTAGCGAGATACATGTTCCCGGTGGCATTTTGTCTGGAAGGAGTTGCTGCTTCCGCTGGATCGCTGGAGCGAGGAGGTGGAGGTTGTCCGGTGGCTTGAACGTGTGTGCGAGTGCGGATGCGCTGCTGAGTTGCGGCGCTCGGACTTCCTCACGATCTTGAGATCGGCAAGTGTACGACTACATCAACCACGAGTTCCTACTCGTTAACAAAACTCGTTGTCTTCGAGGGTAAGTTCTTTTGGATGTATGTCCACCCGTTGCTTTGTACCTAGTAGATAGATCTTGGCGTGTAGTTCACATCGTAGGCAATTTTTTGTTTTCTATGCTGCGAACCCAACAATAGATGCTAGCAACTCCAAGAGTTTGTATTTATGCTCGATAATGGGTTCATGCCTCGGGTAATCTGGGAAAGTGACAGAAATCTCTAAGGTACTAGATGTGTTGTTGCTACTAGGGAGAAAACAACAATCCTTTGTTCATAGAACAATCGTATTGTTTACTTTACACGCAGTTCGTAAAGCAATAATCTATTGCTAGCAACTTAATACTGGAGCGGGTTCGAATGATAACTTGAAGGTGGATTATTAGTCATAGATGCAGTTGGATTGCGGTCTATGTATAATGTTGTAATGCCCACTCAAGTCTCAAAGGAGTCAAGATGATTAGTATATGCATGTATTGCTTTCTCGATGTTTGTCAATTGTCCCGCTGTAATTTGTTCACCTAACATGTTATCTATCTTAAGGAGAGCCACCTCTAGTGAACTATGGATCCCGGTCCTTTTTCTTTTACATACAATCTACAAACTGTTTACTGCTTTGTGTTTACTTTCTGCAAACTATTACTTATTTCCATTCGATACGTTTAATCCTTTGTTTTCCGCAAAACACGGAGATTGACAATCTCATCGCAAATTGGGGAAAAAGTTTTGTGGTTGTGTTGTGCAGGTCTCCACGTTGCTACTAGCACCGGTAGTGCGCCCTGCCAAGGCTCAGCTAGCAACACCTTTGGGTGTTTCTTTGCTCCTACTGGTTCGATTAAACCTTGGTTTCATAACTGAGGGAAACTTGCTACTGTGCTCAGCATACCTTCCTCTTGGGGTTCCCAACGAGTTCTACATCAACACTGAGCCATCAATGGGCTGCTAATATAGAAGCCCACCAGGGATGCCTATATAAGAGAGTGAAACGAGCAGAATAGGGTTGAGCATTCCACCCAGCCGCCACTCCTCTTTCGCATGTGTTGCACATGCAGACCTAGCAGTCTGGCGTGTGACGGCTTTCATTCCGGACGTGTAGATACCTCGGATATGCTGCAGCTGTAGCACTTGGATGAGCCGCACAAAGGGGAGCTGCTCGCGGGACGACGACAAGGAGGAGACGTAGAACATCTACACTGCCCCGACGTGCTTCATCGAGTTCCGCAACTGCGCGTCTAGTGATAATCCCGTGATCTATGACCACGGTATTCCTGCTTGACGCGGTAGAAAATTTTGATTTTACGCTAGTGTAGCCTACCCGTTTCCCTACATTATCACTCCTAGATTACCAACTAATATCAGTAGTTTTTTAGCCTATTGGTTATCTTCATGTTTCGATACTCGGAACTGCATGCTGATATAGGATAAAGCTTTTTATTCAAATGAAGAAATTTGATATTACTATGTGTATCTGTCCACCTTTTGATACTCGGAACAGACAAAGCTTTTTATTCAAATGAAGAAATTTGATATTACTATGTGTATATGTCCACCAATGCACAATTATGATATGTTTCCTTTTTCCGCGATTGAAATATTAAGTGTTTTCATATTAATTGTGAATGTACTCTAGGAGAGAATGCAGAGTAGAACATGTAGGCCATGAACACATGTATTCCGCTTAGGAGAACTCACATATTAAATTCAAATGAATAAACTGGTGAGAGTAAATCTTATTGCACTTTCAGTGTCATAATCTGTAAGAATCACATGTGACAATAAGAATTTTGTTTAGCATTTTCTAGAAACAAACACTGGAGATGATATCAGCAACTGTACTTCCTACAGGGGATATGTTGTGTGATTTACATAAACCTGCACATCTGCATGGTCTAGCAACTTTTTAAATCATGTGTATTCTAACCTGAAACAATAGATGATGGCCTAGGGAAGAGCCAATTAAGTTCTCATACCTTAACATCCTTATAATATTAGAAGATCCTTGATTATCTAGGAAAGAGTGGGTATCATTGTTCTCAAACACAAATTAATCATATAAATCAATGATCACATACCTATACAAAAAGACAGGAGCTACCAATATGATAATAAACTTTGTATGACGTAAAAGCCATCAACAATTTCTATTTTCCGAGCTGAAGCAATAACCATGTTCTGGAGCGTACCACATGAAACAGGAAAAATATTAGTCAGATTGGTTCCATACCAAATACATAAAAAATGTAAAAGTAATTTATGCAAAATATGTGAAGAAAAAGTCTATATAGAATACGTGGAAAACAAAAGTATCTCCACACTCAACACGTGGAAACAAAAGGTATAAACTGAATTCGAAATCTGGAGGGGCATGGAACTTATAATGTGGGGGCCTGGAGAGCTAAACAATAAATCCAACATGAGAAAAAATTGAAACATGCCTAGGACACAATCAGAGTGTATGGTGCGGCGCGGTGACAAAAACTGCCGACTGGACAATGCAAGATGCAAGAAGTGAATCAGCTCCAGGTGGCCTATCTTAACGGGTCGTGGTTGTACGATGATAGATGGCGCAAAGAAGATTAGGACTTGAGCCAGATCGAAGATTACAAAGCGGTAGGGGAATTTATTGGAAAGAAAAAGAAAGGGATTGACCAACATAGCCTTTTCCCCCAAATTCCAAAGAGAGAGGGAAAAGGGCGGATCCGGTTATTAGGAGGGGGAGTGATTCTTATCGCTCCAAGCCCGACGACCAGAACGACGACCGCAACTCGGAGAGGAAGATCACCAGAATAGGACAACGATTCCTCCAAGCCAGTAGCCTACAACTATCCAGATCTAAAGGCAAAGAACTTGCAAACCACGACACAACCATGGAACCGAAATATACAGAGAAGAGGGCGGCATTGGACTCCTCCCCCTCTCCCCTTTGTCCGATCTCACCAGGGAGCAACGAGGGAGAGGACACACTTGAGGGGCCAGACAGATAAGATTTTCGGGAGAGACGGCTACGGAGGTGAGAAAATCTGGATGACTCTTCCCGAGCGATGCAATAGAGGAAGCAGCTGCCGTGTAGCGGACGCGCAAAGAGGGCCCTTGGTCCACATGTAGAAGCACACACTGGGAGAGGCCCGGAACCAGCAAGAGCATGCCCAACCCTTCCGCCGCGGCAGATGGTCTCAAAGGAGCCGCAGCTCACCAGGCACAAGCCTTTAATTAATACTAACTCCCTTTCACAATGTAAGTCTTTTTAGCAAGTTGTTTTAACTTTATAAAAAGATTTATATTGTGAAACAGAGAAAATAAATGCGATGTTGTGTGTGACTGGAAACCCGACAGTCCTATCATCATGTTTATAGCTAGACGAAGTCAGTTCAAGATCGCCGTACCTTGCCGGTTGAGTTGGATAAAAGATATCGCCGGCCGACATCCTGAGGTGACGTGGCTAACATGCAGCAGTCCACACCATTCCTATGTTGCCAACGCATCTCAGCTGGCCCCTAGTGTGCAGCCACGTTACACTTCATGTTTTGAATATTTTAACACCAAGTGAGATCCACTACTAATACACATGCATGACTGATATTTAGCTACACCAATACATGCACGTTCACCACACCACACCACACCAGATTAGCTACTACACTTTTCTAATTAGCCTGATCGATAGATGCATGCCCTGCTACTCAGGATCATGCACTAACAACTCCTCTATTTCTTATTGCATGCAGAAATGTACTTCCAGCCAAATCATTGAAATTAGCCAAAATCAAATTAACTAGAAGCTAATTATTTTAACTCAAATTTACTAATAACCTGAAAATTTAGGTTATTACAGAGCTCGCGCACGCTCGGCATGGGCGGAACGGCGAGGCGGCGGCGTGTACTCGCGGTAGAAAGTGCAGGACGCCAAGAGGCTAGGGAAGGGAGGAGAATAGACTAACTTTTTGCCGGCTCAATAACGTGTCACTCCTCTCTCTCCCAACACCTGGGCCCACACAACCAGTCCAGAACGAAAGCCCACATGTTAGAGACAGAAATCGGCAGATGGCCTCACTGATCAGCTAGCTCACCAAAATTAAGTCTATAGATAATATGCGATTTTTTCATGTAGAGTATGTGTTAAAGAAAACTATGGTAAGGAGCTAATTGCCATTAACCAGGTTGCAGATGCAACTTGTTGCAGTTTCAGCGGGTGTACGCTTCTGCTGTAAGGAATCACCAGTTTAAGCTTAGAAAAAATTGTAAGTCGATGCAAAAAAAATTAGGTGCATAAATAAGAAGGTAGAAAAATGACTAAAAAATGAAATATACCTGGCAAGGAGTGATGGCCAGGCATTCTCAACTCCACCTGAAGTGTGAAGATGTCAAACCATATAATATGCTCCCATCAATCTTTAAAGCCCTACAAATCTGATTTAAAACAAGATCCAGAAGAATATATCTATATCAATACTATCCAGGACATCCATAGAAATCTATCCAGATGTCATTTTACTCAATCTTGTAAATAAAACGAAACAAAGGCTTTAGAAATTAGAAAACAAAGTGATTTAATACTGGAAAATGGTGCTCGTATTTTTTTTACGTGATGTTGCACTTCCTCACTGGAATAATCTCCCCCACCAACACTTGACCAGTTTTAGGATTTATCTACTTTGGCAAAGCACCAGACTGGTGTCTCGGCAATCTTCTAAGTGTATATGATGCTCTGAGAAATGCCAATAGCGATAGGAAATCATCACATATTATTGTCCGAGGAAATCATCGGTTCTCTGCTATCTAATGCATCTATGGCCTGCCCAGAGTAATGGATTGATCAGTGGTACCAACAGAGGATACGGAAATAGTTGAACAAATAAGTGATATTATGTATGGATCTGAATCTGTCATGCCCATGCATTACGATAAACTAGGCTCAATGGACATGGACCATGGGTTGACTACACTGGGCTTGCCATTTGACGTGATGACGATAACAAGTAAGTTGTGGCTGCGAGGAATGCATCGAACATGTCTGGAGATAGGAATAGAACCAACTCTGCTTGCTACTCTCTCTCTCACTCACTCACTCTTCTTTTCCTCTCTGCTCCAGTTGAATTTAGGCGATTTCGATTGTGCCTCGCGCCAGCAATCATACTGGCAAGCGGGTGAGTGTGACAATTTGGTACCAGAGCCAACGAGTCCAAAAATTCCACCCAAAAAAAGTTCCCCAATTTCGCGATCCTCAGGGCTAGGATTCACGTGCGCCTTCCCAATCTGCGAGATCTCCAGCGGTAATTTCCAGGAGTCGGTTGGCTCAGGCCTAGGATATTGGTGGTTCAATCTCGATCCACACCTCGTATCTGTAACTCCAGGAGTAGGTTGTCTCGGTCTATCGAGGAACCACCACGACGCCTTCCAAGCCTTCGCCACAGACGAAGTTGGTCCACAAAACGATTGGGGTTGCAGCGACGACAACAAATGCGGTGTTAGCGGCATCCATAGCAAGCATGAAGCTATCGATCGAGCGGATGAAGGAGATTCAAGAGCGCTCGAAGTCGACCGATGCGACTTTGGCTCGTATTGCTCACCTACAGGCTTCCTGGGAGGCCCAAGAAGCAGGTGGTACACGTGACCACCATGGCCATGCCGGTCTCAACCCTCACTCAAAGGGGGGGTGGGCTGATGGAGGAGCTATCCCACTCGATTGATACGAGTTTGGAGGAAATCACACATCTCCAGGAGGGCACGGAGCGCAACTGGCATTCCTTAGGGCAGCAAATGGATGTCATGTTGCAAGCAAGTAGTGGGCGTGGCGCACGCCTCGCTGTCGTGATGGCGCCCACCCTGCTCTTGGCAACGACACTGACACCACATGTGGTCATCTCGACAGAATACATCGTTGATGCATTCTCTGCACGCACCAGATGTCATCCCATCTGTGATGCTCACCAAGTCCTCAATGGCATGCCTCATGCCCCAAATGGTTGATGTGGGCATCCCAATTCCAGATGTGGTGGCGTAGAGCACTGATGCCCATGCCTCAAATTATCACACTCTCTCCCTTGCCGGTATGATTGCCAACGTGAGGCACGATCGAAATCGCCTGAATTCAATTGGAACAAAGAGAGAGAGAGGGTAGCGAGCAGAGTTTGGTTCTATTCTAATCTTCAGACTTGTTTGGTACCTTCCTCGCAGCCAAGACTTTCTTATCGCCGTCACGCCAAATGGAAAGCCCATTGCAGCAAGCCCATGACCCATGTCCACTAAGCCCAGTTTATCGTGATGCACGGGAATGACATAACCCGTCTCTCTTTTATAGTAGAGATGACAAAACACAACATTTCTTGTTTAAATCTCTTTCTCCTAAAAAATCTCAATGTCAGATTTTTTTGACAGGCAACCATTTAAGATCAAGGCACCTACGTTATAAACTTTATTCACCAACACTACCAACGTTAATATAAATTAACGGTTTTATTAATCAAATTGCTCCTCCATCCAGAACCTTTCAAGGATGATTTGCGACAATTATTAGTATTCTCATCTCATGCCAAATGAACACAAAAATCTATACAATAAAATTGTTCCAGCAAGTATTCTGATGAAGATGAAAGGAAGATGACACCTCACGTTCTTGTTTTTGTGCTGACAGGGAGATGCCTAACACTTCTCTTAATTCCTTTCTATATTCAAGCCCACTTCGGAGTCAAATAATAGCATAATATTGACGCAATTTCCAAATATAAAATACAAGAGAAACAATCTGCGAAGCAAAAATTCAAGAAACCCGAACGATCAAAGGTGCTCGCTTGAGGCCTCTTTCTGTCTAAACAGCTTATTCTTGTGTAAACCTGCAACTAAAAACAGGAAATCTGTCAAGTAACATTCTTCGAAATATTTTTTTACTCACTTAGCTCGACAGTGTGTTGTAAGTGCAGGACAACTAGCTAGTATCCACGTGGGTGTTATCTAGGCATGGGAAGGTAGCACGAGAAAAAAATCACAGTTCAATAGGTAGAAGTGTATATACTATAATTTGAGCCATGTAGAATAATTAAAAAAGAACGGCAAAGCATAGAATTGTTTACAAAAGATCAATCTACTTACCTGCAATGGAGCGTCGGTTTTGTTCTCAACCTTTATCAAAATAAGAATACCACAAGAAATTAAGAAAAAGGCTAGCATTCACATGTCTGCAATATAACATAGTGTGAGGACTATCTCACTTTAGTAACGGAGAATTACAATGTGGCTCCCGAGTGCAACGCACCCCCGTACTTGGAAAAATTAAAAAATAATTTAAAAAAAGGTTAAAATAATTCAAACTTTTTTGAAAATCAAAGATGACCAGGTATGCTACTTGTATAAAAATATTTGCCTAGGAAATTATTTTCATTGTATCCTGGGCAAAAAAAACTTTTTCAAAATGCTACAAGACCAGGTACTATTCACCTTTTATTTGTCATATTTTTGTTTTTTTTTTGCCCAGGATACAATAAAAATAATTTCCTAGAAAAATATTTTTATACAGTAGCATACCTGGTCATCTTTGATTTCCAAAAAAGTTTCAATTTTTTTAACCTTTTTTTAATTTTTCCAACTATGGGGTGCGTTGCACCCGAGAGCCAAAAGTCCGCGTTATTTAATAACGCTGCTTTAGAAGAATATTATGAAACAGAATAGCATTTACCAGCTGCCACGGTGCAGCGGACTCCAAAGTGTGCCGCGATAGCTTCAGACGAACAACGCCAAGGCGCATATGCGTGAAGCCAATCGATTTGGTCAAGCAAAGCTAGCTAATACCAAATAAGAATCTGCATTCCGCATTATGTTTCTTGATTCCAAATCCAGCTAAAAAATATAAGCAAGAGCAGCTTACTCACACCTAATTTTTGGGGAAAATACGTGCTGCATCGAATTCAGTTCAGAATAAAAACTATATCTATACTATTTATAAAAGAGCAAATATTATCTTTACTAAACGCACCCCACGAAGTACATGGATCCAATACTACCACAGGATTAGCCCCATCAAAATTAATCTAACAGTCATCGGTGACCAAATCTACTATTATGTGTGCACTTAGCAATTTTTATTGGCTGAACGCACTCCACCGACGGAAGAAAATAATCCGCCCCGCTCTGCCGAACCGGACGCCCGTGAAATCCGCATTCATTATGACGTCTCAAGTTAATTTTCTCCTTAATTTTCTCTTATATCTCTTCTCACCTTGCGCTCCCAGACCCCCCAACTGCACCTTCAGGTCCACCTCCCCGTCCGCCCTGCCGCCGCACTTCCACAACTTCTTTACCATGCCCCGGCCCCATGGCCACCTCCCTCTTTCTCATCCTTGGCGGCTCCCCTTTGAGGGTGGGGGACTGTCTCAGCTTCCTCCAGGGGTTCAACGCCGACTACACGTGCCCAGGGCTTGTCGCCGCTGGTGCTGCTTCTCCACGTCTACCCCGCGACATGCGGTTCCACTCCGACGAGGACGGAGGAGAGCGGGGAGGTCATGGCGGAGCTCGCGCTTGGGGAGATCCCCTTGCTACACCAGCGAAACCACTGTTGGACAACAACATGCTTTGGCAGCCGCCAGCCGTCGTGCTGCCTAGGTTGCCTCCTTTGCGTTTGATTGCGGTGAGGCTGAGGGGGGACCACCGTTGGCGCCATGGGCAGGGAGATAAGGAGGGATACACACATGCATCTGGAGTGTGTTTCTTTTGTGCTTTACAGTCAATCCGTCAGATGTTTGTAGTGTATATATCATGTTCCTGAACTTGACAAAGAGTGCTTATCTCAAAGGTGGTTGCAATTAGCAGGCGTGGAAGGCAATATAAATTCCACCTCCAGCGTGATCCAACAATTCATATCTCCAGTGTCAAATCGCGTACTCACTCTCCTAAGTAAGGAACTCACCAAGGTCGTTCTCCATACCGAGTATATCATGTATGTCTACTTTAATGTATATGCCATTGTTGGAGATATGCCCAAGAGGCAATAATAAAAGTGGTTATTATTATATCTTTGTGTTTATGACAATTGTTTACATCCATGCTATAATTGTATTATAAGAAAACGCTAATACATGTGTGTTTTGTAAACGTAAAAGAGTCCCTGGTAATCTTCTTGTTGAACTAGCTTGTTGATTAATAGATGATCATGGTTTCCTGGTCATGGACATTGGATGTCATTAATAACAAGGTTATATCATTAGGAGAATGATGTGATGGACACACACCCGTAGTAAGTGTAGCATAAGATCAAGTCATTAAGTTCATATTGCTACAAGCTTTCAAATGCATAGTAACCTAATCCTTCGACCATGAGATTATGTTAATCACCATCACCGGATGGGTACTTTGATGGCATCAAACACCACTTCGTAACTGGATGGTCATAAAGGTGTCGTTGGGTATTCTGAAAGTATGTGTTGAAGCGCATGGACCAAGATTGGGATTTATCCATCCATATGACGGATAGATATGCTCTGGACCCTCCCGGTGGAATGTCATCTAGTTAGCTTGCAAGCATGTGACTAGGTCACAAGGGATGACATATCATGGAACGAGTAAAGAGTACTTGTCAGTAACGAGGTAGAACTAGGTATGGAGATACCGACGATCAAACCTTGGATAAGTAGAGTATCGCGTGACAAAGGGAATTGGTTTCGTATGTTAATGGTTCTATCGATCACGAAGTCATCGTTGAGTATGTGGGAGCCGTTATGGATCTCCAGATCCCGCTGATGGTTATTGATCGGAGAGGTGTCTCCATCATGTCTACATATTCACGAACCGTAGGGTGACACACTTAAGGTTCGATGCTGTTTAGGTAGATATGGAATATGCGTTGGAGACCGAATGTTGTTCAGAGTCCCGGATTGGATCTGAGACATCACGAGGAGATCCGGAATTGTCCGGAGAATAAGATTCATATAATGGAGATCATTTTCTAAGTTAGGAATTGTTCCGGAGTATTTATATGGGGATTCTAGAAGGTTTCGGAATGTTCCGGAAGGTTCTAGAAGATTTTTTGGAGTTTACTTGAAAACCAAGAAAGGATAAAAGGATAAAGGGAAATTTAAAAGGGAAACTTGGGGGGGAAGGACTCTCCCCCCAAGCTCCCTTGTGCGCCGGCCCTAGGGGGTGGGCCTAGGGGTGGGAACCCTAGGCCGCACCCCTCCCTCTATATATAGAGGGGTGGAGGCGCCACCCCCCCCCTTGCTACTCCACTCTTGCCCCTAGCCGCCTCTCTCCTCCTCCTTCCTTCTGCTCAGGCTTAGGCGAAGCCCTGCAGAATCCTCTACTCCACCACCACCACGCCGTCGTGCTGCTGGGATTCCGTGGAGAGATCTACTACCTCCGCTGCTCGCTGGAACGGGAAGAGGAAGGTCTGCTTCGACTCCGCACGTGTGACCGACTGCGGAAGCGCTGCCGGAACGCGGCGCCGGAAGGATCGTCCACTCGATCTTGAGATCGGCAAGTGATCGACTACATCAACCACGAGATCCAATCCCGTAACGCTTTCGGGTCTACAAGGGTTAGTACAGATCTATCTCGTTGCACATGTCTAATAGATTAGATCTTGGCTTTTATCTAGATTAGATCTGGGTTTTGTTCGTTCTTGCAGTAATTTTTTTTTGTTTTCTATGCTACGAACCCAACAGCCATTGCCTGCCATCTCTTTGTTACTCCTTATCTTAATCAGTCTCTTAATTAGTACCGTAGTCTACCTGTTTGTGATAATACCTCTAAGAACTTACTCTTTTTTAAGACTAGACAATATGGCCCATCTCAACAACTGGAGTATGGATTCAGTTGATTTGGAAACATTTTCTTATCTTCCGGATGGACAGAATCATCTGGTATTCAAATAAACCATTATTGCAAAAATACACCGTGTACGAAATTTGTGTATTGCACATAAAGTGTGTGTCTCTAATATGCTAGCATTGTGAGGATGGGCAAGTACCTGAATGTATTTTCAAAATTCTGAACAACAAAGTGAAGTTGGTTCAGGCTTGTGACAACTCAATAAAGGTACTAATATCTATATTTTCTAGCTTTTTCAAATGCTCATCTGTTTTAATTTTTGTATTTATCATACCGATGGATCAGCCCTTCTGCACCATCTAGTTGTCCACCGTCGACGGTGTTTTATTGATTATGTATTCTTTGTCATGTGTGCAATGCTTACTTTACATACAGTTGCTTGTTCTCACGATGAACCATCTCTTTTGGTAAGTTATACTGTCATATGACTCTTGTCACTTTTATTTTAGTTAGATTTCCCATTGATTATAGAAGAACGACAATGATGGCTCTTTAGTACTTCTAGAAAAGATATGACACAAACTGGAGCATACTAATTGACATGCCTATAGGCTCGAAGTGATTCTCGGCATGTATATTTTCCCGTGGAAGTACATTATCCACGAACAACCCTTAATCATATATTAATTAAGCATCATCTATTCACTATACAGTTTGGTTGCAGACATGCAAGATTGAATAAAGGCAAAGGTAATCTAAACACCTTTATGACAAACAAGTGATCAAATAACTTAGACCAACATGTCAACATCCCCTGTAGAGGGAGCAAAGCATTTGTGAGTAGTGCCAAAGTGTGGGACCATATGTCTTGGCAACACATTATTTTATCATCAAATTCATGTTGAAGTCACAGACTGTAAATGTACTATGGTAGGTACACAAAAGATGCTTACTGATTCAAATGTACCAATCGGAACATTGTTATAAGATGCCAATGACCGTGGGGACAGAAGCAATGAAGTTCCTATGCTTATTTATTATTTGGTTGACACACTTTGCTTATTTGGTGTGTAATTCGTAATTTTAGATTTTGAACAAATGGATGTCACAATTTGTGTTGGCTTTGCTATTTTCAACCAGCAGCCTTTTTAGTCCGAGATGAGGTGAGGTACATAAAATTGGTTTCTATTCTTATTACTGTTTTTTACTTGTAATATGTTTCGACCGAAATGATCTATAAAAGAAGCATCCTCATTCAGCCTAAAATTGTCTTTAGAATTCTCAAATTGTTGAAATCATCTAGAGTACATTTTAATTTAGAGTATTTATTTTGACACTCTATGGAACTGTTAAACATGAGAATGTTGTGATCATTACCCTATTATGTTTCCTACATAATGGAGTCTGTACTATTGATAGCTCAATGATATGCTCAACAATCTGACTGGCTCACTGACCAACTCTTCACTTACTGGAGGTAATCTAATGATTTAGCCACCGATCACACACCGACTCTTGGGCTACATGTTCATCAACTTCAAACGGATCAAGGAAGAAAAAAAGAAGATTAGTTTGCGCAGCAAGATGCCTCAATTGTGGCTGCCAAACTTAAACTTTTACTTTATTTAACTTCTCTATGTGTGAGTCTATGACTTGTAACATGTATGTTACATACTACATCATTGGAGAAAAATATCAAACATTATTCTCCTGTATGGAACATGAGCCGTGGGAACAAAACTTGTTCGCTAAATATATTTTGGAGCCTTACTTCGCTTTAATTATGTTGCTATTTTTTGTATTTTCTTGTCGTTTTAACAATGGTGTATATATATACACGACGATCATATCCAAAAAAATTGTATTTTAGTGCACAAAAAAGTGAATGTTCAGGTAGTTATTGTCCAGATTTACATTCAGTGTATGTTGCTCATGGTGCCACATGGTGTCCATATATATACATTCAGTTTGCCGTCCGACGTCTGGCTTGGCGTGGTGGAGGAAAGGAATGAAACAACGATGGTGGGCATCGGGAGTGACTCACCGCGAAGGCGGAGGGAAGATTGGGAAACCTCGCTCTATCTCTCTAATCAAGATCCAAATATCGCGGTAACTGATATTAGCCTTTTTCCCTGCCCTCTTGATGAACAAATCATGTGCGAAACTTTTCGTCCGCGGGTGGAGCATTCCGCCGGATTATTTGCTAACTGCACGTACACCACATGGTGGATTAGGTCCACCTTAGCTGTACAATTGTATTTGGTGGACTTTATCCTACGGTGGTGATTGGCTTGTGTGGGTTTGGTGGGGTGTACTTAGGAAAGATAATGTTTGCTTGTTTAATAATAATAATATAATATACAATATAATAATAGTATAGTAGAAATAAAATTCGTGCTCTATTTTGTAGGTTTTCTTATAAATAAAAAAACAAGATTTCACAAACAAGAAAAGAAAAACCTGGTTTTATAAATAAAACAACAATCATGCATGATTTTACTAACTAAAAAAATGTTGGGCAGCAGAAAAGAACATGCCCAACAAGAAATAAAGAGATACAACTCAGAGAGCATAGAGATGTTAGCTACGTGATGCAAAAACAAGATGGCATCCATCCACCATGTCGTCACCCGAACTCACCCCACCACACCGCTTCTCAGTCCATGGATATCGAGTACCAAAGGCAATGCCTTTAAGAAAATAAGCGACTCATAATCATTATTCTATTGCCTGGACCAGTAAGAGGGTTCTAGGGTTTCCTGTGGTACTCAGAGGGGCATGGAGAGGGGGTAACCATGACGCTCTTCAAGAAGGAAGGACGCCGCCCTTGGGCCAGGGGCGGACTTAGGGCCGGCCCGGGCTAGATGGGCTGAAGCCCAGGTCCAACCCATACGAGGAAGGGAGTATATAGGACGTATTGTTTTGAGCTTGTCTGTGCCACCAAGATACATGCATCCCAACAAGCAATTATATCGATTAGGGAAAGTGGGAAACAATCGAGAGCATTAGCTGGTCAGTTTTGGCAACAGTTTTGGCAGCGAAACTATCGCTCGCCTGGCCGCCTTCTAGATTGATCCAGAATCGATCACGCACGCCGCCCTCGCCCTGCTCTCGTTCTACACCAACCAGTCCTTGTCGCATCGCGTTTCTTCTCCTCCCGTCGGCCGTCGCTGCCGCTCCCGATGACATCAAGCAACAGTCCTCCCTCCTCGTCTCCTCCGATCATCCCTGTTGGCCAACACGGCAAGCCAACAAAGGCACATCACAAGAAGTCTCGAACTGGAACCGCCCGAGAAGTTGTCTACAGGTAATTTTGTCTTGAATTTTGATCTAAACATTTCTTGTTCTTGACTTCAACTTATAATTTTTCTAGAAATTGATACTTTGGTTCAGTCCCTGCTTGAATTATATGTCATCTGTTAATTGTTACATGCTAATTGATAACTAGTTTTTGTTCAAATATGTAACTGGTTTACTTACTATTAGAGCCTGATCAATTTTTGTTTAAATCACTTGTAATTTATGAGGTATTTAAATGGACAAATTCGTCATTCGGAGTCAAGATTCCTCTAGTAGTAGTAGAGCTTTAGTGCCTCAACGTGAGGGTAGCAATACCGAGCATAAAAGCATAAAAGAGCGCGCATTGAGCTTGATATGGATGACATAATTGTTGATCCAGAGCTTCGAAAGCCAACTTGATATGGATGACATAATTGTTGATCCAGAGCTTCGAAAGCCAATTGAAGATTTTGATCCCAATATTAGAGATGAAGCTAGGAGAGCATATTTGACTATGGGCCCATGTCAACCGTTAGGGCATAATTTTCCACCGAAACTCTAGTCAGGGCAAATGAGATCATTTATCGAAACTTGGTACACGAGATTTGATTAGTTAGAGTATAGTGTAGAGGAAGATGCAGCATTTTGCTTTTATTGTTATCTCTTTAAGCCACCAAGGATAGGAAACTATGGTAATGATACATTCACTAAAAAATGTTTTGTTAGTTGGAGAAATGGCTTAGAAACTTTCACTCCTCATGTTGCGAAGGTTGACAGTATTCATAATAAGGCTAGGAAACGCGCACTTGATTTAAAAAAATCAAAGACAAAGTGTGACTCATGTATGGTCCGAGAAAGGCACCGAGAAGGAGAAGTTATATCAAACTCGCATGATTATAATTTTAGGTGTTGTAAGATCTCTCCTTTTGCAAGCTCTTGATTTTTGTGGACATGATGAGTCTGTGAGCTTAAGCAATAAGGGAAACTTTCTCGAGATGGTGGGGTGGTATAAACACAAGGATCCCCAAGCTACAAGTGTGCTTGGTGAAAATGCTCCTGGCAATTATGAAATGACCGGCCCAAAATACAGAAAGACTAGGTGAAGGCTTGCGCATATGAGACAGGGAAGGTTATGTTGTCTGAGTTGGGAGTGCGTCTTTTTGCAGTACTTGTTGATGTATCTCGTGATACATCAATAAAAGAGCAAATGGCCGTGATTTAAGGTTTGTACATTTTTGTTATTAATATGTAAAATTTCTTATGTTAGTATTATTTGTTAATTAATAAAAAATTATATTGTAGGTATGTAAATGAACATGGCCATGTAATTGAGAGATTTCTTGGAGTGAAACATGCTTCTGATACTTCATCAACTTCACTTAAGAAAGCATTGGATACTACGTTCATAAAGCATGGTTTATCTATTTCTAGATTGCGAGGGCAATGATATGATGGTGCATCCAACATAAGAGGTCAGTTTCATGGATGAAAATCCATATGCTTTGTACATCCACTATTTTGCTCATCAGTTGCAGTTAGTGGTTGTTTCTATTGCCAAGTGTTGCTCATATTTCAAGGATTTCTTTAACTATACCATTTCAATTGTCACTATTGTTAATGCTTCTTGTAAAAGGAGTGATCAACTTCTCCAAGATCACCATGACAAGCTTGTATCCCAATTGGAAATTGGTGAGATTTTTCTAGGAAGAGGAAAAAACCAAGAAACTAGTCTTGTAAGACACGTCGATACAAGGTGGGGCACACATCATAAGACCTTGGTTCATCTTCAACTAATGTGGACCTCTGTACTGGAGGTATTGGAGAACATTTGTGATGATGGAGAGAGTGAGCAAAGAACTAAAACATCATGTTTGATAGAACCTTGAGTTTGTACTTGTATTGCATCTTATGATTACAGTTCTTGGGAAGACTCGAGAATTGTCACAATGTTTACAAAGAAAAAATTAGAATATTGTTCGTGCTATTGGGCTGATTGGAGCAGTATTAAAGAATATGAATGACGTGAGGGAGAATGGTTGGGATGAGCTTTTTAATGAAGCAAAGGTCTTTCGTGCGAAAAGAAACATATGTGTGCCTAATATGGAAGATCAAATACCAATCAGTGGTTGTTCCAGATGCCGTGGAGCAAAATTAGTAAGATACTATCATCATTTTCATCATAATATTTTCATTGTTGTGATTAATCAAAATCTAATTGAGTTGAACAATCGGTTTGCTCAAAGATCAACACAGTTGTTGAGATGTATTGCTTGCCTTGACCCAAAGAATTCTTTTGCTAACTTTGATCAATACAAACTACTTGAGCTTGCTAAAATATATCCTTTAGACTTCTCCGAATATGATTGTGTAGTTTTGAAAACACAACTTGAAACATTCATTATTGATGTGAGATGTGATGAAGATTTCTCAAGTTGCAATGATCTTGGAAACACTACGGTGAAAATGGTTCAAAGTGATAGGCACGCATGCTACCCATTGGTATATCTTTTGATTGAACTTGCTTTGATTTTACCCATGGCAACTACAACAGTAGAAAGAGTTTTCTCTGCTATGAATGTCATCAAGAATAAGTTGAGAAATAAAATGAAATATAGCATGGTGTGCTATATAGAGATGGAAATGTTTGCTAGTATTGAATATGGTATCATTTTGAAGACATTCCAAGGTTACAAGAACCGTAAATCTCAATTGCCTAAAACCATTGTTAGATCTTAGTGGTAAGTTCTATTTTTATTGCTATACTCTTCATATCTATTATAATATGTATATTATACTATAGCTTAAGCTTGGTGACATGTATGGGCAATAAGTGCACTTGCACATCTTGTGTCTATGGAGTGTGGGCCCAGCCAAGCTCCATGGAGATTTTTTTGAAAAAATCAAATTTAAATATTTAAAACGCGTCAGTAAAAATATCAGGATAAAAATATCAGGATACGGATAATGATTTATAATACATGCGTATAAAATCTTATGTGAAAATACTTTGCATTCCGGTCTCCTTAAAAATTCAGATCAGTGCAATTTTGAATGGACCTCCCATTTTTCAAAATTTATCATATCTGTCTCTTTTGTTGCGCCTGAAATATAAGGTATTGTCCATTAAATTTTTGTAGACGTGTATTTCATACTGTTGGCTACACTTAGATATTTTTTCTAAAATATTTGATGAATTTAAAAAAAAATCAAAAAGGGCTCCATGGAGCCTGTGCTCTAAAACGATTTTCCGTGGAGTTAACCAACTGCTACGACACTAAGCCCGCTCAAAAGCAGCTCCTTTAGGCTGCCTCCCTGGGCCTCATCTCGACCACCGTGCGGCCATGTGCAAGGAGGGTACACGGAATCATTGCTCCAGGTAGAGGTGTCACGCAGGAGGACGAGCCAGTGGTGATAAGGCTCTCTAGGAGGCACTGGTCAGGCGGGGGCTTGGAGACACACCTCGAGACAGGGTCTTTGGCATGAAGTTGAGCCTGCAAAGGAGGCGTGGGGACGTCGATTTTGGGGCAGCATTGGCGCCTGGACGGGTCACTCCGCCTAAACCTTCCCACTCGTCTTTGCCTAGAGACGAGGAAAGTTGCTTCCTCCTCAGGCCGTGCACTCCTCTCATCTGCTCCTCTCCTCCACTCTCAGCTCTCTCTCTTCTCCTTCAACTTATTAGCAACAACCAAATGTCCTGAGTAGGCGTTGTTCTAAATATGGTGAGTGCGGAATTCTCCCCGGTTTGAGCTGTCATTTTATTCTCTCCAACTCTTTTCTTCTTCTTCTCAATTTGTAAAATTTACTACAGATGGACATAATTGTTCTAAATTTTATATCACCGATCATTCATGTGTTAATTTATTGGTTAGAATTTTTAACTTGAAAATATCCATTTATATTCTAATAATAAAATTGGGACTAAGTGCTAACAAAACTCCACCAATTAATCGTGTACACGCTGTTAGTGTATTGAAAGAACCGGACATAAAAGAGAAATTAAGACGTGACCAAAAACTCACGTGCTCGCTTGCGATATCTAATGCGATATAGACGACTAGGTGAAGCTCGCACGTCCACCTAGTAAGTATTATCTCTTTAATGAATCGAGCGAGTCTGAGCGTGTTACGATGGTGGGGTCCACGCCACCAGCGCGGCCAACCGAACGCCGGGAAGCGATCGAGATGCCCCGCGGGAAATAAATCTATGAGACCCGCTCTATATTTTTAAAGAATAGACCCAGCTCATGTATAATAACTAGAAAAAAGGCCAGGTAACCGATATAAAAAAAAATAAAAAAATGAAAAAGACGGCCAGGCATAGAAGACGAAGACAATAGACCCGGTCTCAAAGTTCCAGAGACAAAGCACGCACAGAAAAACGCCTGGCACGCGGCGGACCCCTGCGCCATGGCTGGGGTGCGGCTCATCGACGCGCCGATCCGCGCGACGGAGGTTGCCCGCGCCGACCTGTACGACAGCGCTGGAGCCTAGAGTCGCTCGGGGCCGCCGCCTTGGACCGAACCATCGCCGCGGAGGCAGCCCTTACCCGGCGCAGCCGCTCGGCTCCATCCAGGACATCGCCGGCTTCCGCAACGTCGCGGCACGGAACGCTCTAGCCGGGCTCTGCATCGTCGCGTGCCCGAACGCGTACACGGCCATCGAGTGGTGCCGCGGCCCGTGCACTGCTGGAGCATCCTGGCGTCGACGGCAAGCGCACCAGGACCCTCCCCGACCTCGACCACGCGCTGGTGATGGCGAAGATGCGAGCTCTGGAGGCCAACTACGCCCGGGGCCGCGCATCATCCGTAGCAACCTTAGCTAGCAATTGGCTGTGCGATCGTCGACTAGACCTTGCCGTTGATGGCACCGCACACGCGCTGAAACTTTGATTTCGACTGTTGGTCGATCCTCTGTTCGATAGTCTTGCGCTTGCGCGCCAGCGTGTCGTGCAAAATTGCATTCCCTGGCTTGACACTACTGTATGCGTACTGAATCTACATGATGGACTTCCTGCTTTAGGACTAGCACTTCATTCTGGCTGAAGATATCATTTCGGATCGCAAACTAAGTACTACTACTACTGTACATTGTTGTGAACCATGCATGGTGTTAATAGGAAATAAACTGCTAATGAGTAACCATCAGCACGCAAACCAAATCAAGGATTTGTTGCTGAATCGGTTCCAGTAAAAGGATCATAGTTTCAGCACAAGGATCATACTAGCACTTAACTATGGGATGTCAGATGAACCAACAAGGTAGTAACAACAAGTCACAAAACTTCCTGTCAAAAAAAAGTTGCAGAAACAAATCGCTGCTGCATATCATGCATCCATCGAAAGCATTCTGTCAACAATTAGCAACGATCAACACACATCCAAATTGAGGAATTACTGCATCGACCGTGATTCCAGTTCCAAACAGCTAACAACAGTAGGCATTCAGCAGCGTATAGAAAAACTACTGACAGTACTGCAACTCTGCAAGGATCATAGTTTCAGTACGCATCTGACAGTACAGTACTGGGGACGGACGAGGAATTGAACTGATGCTGATCGCGACTCCACGAATTCGGTCCACCAACGCTAACTGGCCTAGGAGAGATCGATCAACACTTACGTGCGGCGAACGAAAGTGGCGACGACGGGCCAATCAACAAGGCCTAAGGAGGAGCAAGGAACGGCAGGGCGCTGGCAAAATGCCCGACCGCAGCCTGCGTCCGCTCTATCGCGCATGCGAGGGCGTTCTTGGCGGTTGCGTACTCCCATTCGATGAAGTTGCGCGCATACGGGATGCCAGGGCAGTCGACCAGGGTGATGGCCGACGACAGGTGGCCGCGGCACCACCCGACGACCTTGTAAGCATCCACCGCCCTCGCGCGGGACATCTGGAGCTTACTCATGGCGGCGGAAACCGCGGGCTCCGCCTGCGCGAGGTACTCGATGTTGGGGAACGGCACCGCCGGGTCGATCATCTTGCCTCCGTGGAGCGCCAGGATCTCGGCCGCCTTCATGTGGACGATGGCGGAGTTGAGGTGGTGCGTCACCTCCGTGAGCCACTCCAAGGCGAGGGTGTACTTGCCGCGGATGGTGGACACCCGAGCCAACGTCCCCGGAAACTTCGCCTCCAGGGAGGCCGGCGACGTGAACAGGGCGTTCACGTCCCTGAGCGTCGCGTCGGCTTCGCGGACGGGGAAGTTTGCGCCCATCACGCGCTCCCGGACCCGTGCCTTCCACGCCGCCTCCGCCATCTCTCTCTCTCTCGCTCTCTCCCCCTTCCTCCTCCTCTGTTTCTCTCTCTTGCGGTGGTTGCGGTGCGGTGCGGTGCGGTGCGTCTGAACTTTTCCGGCGGACGGGCTTCTCGCGTCCCGATGCTCCGCTGGTTAAATACCCAGGGGCCAGCCTGGCTGGGTGGACCCCAAGCCGTAACCGCCAATTCACCCGCGGCCAAAGTGAAAAGTAAAAGGACGCGTGGTTAAACATCGGAGACGGGTGGGGCCGAGGTTGTCAGTGAGACGGTAAGTCCACGGTGAATTAATGTGGTAACGCAGTTTCACTTGGTGTGTGCCGTGTTTATCCACACAGCGCGCGGCTTCATACTCCTAGACGGCCGTGTGTGCCGCGTGCTTGCCTCTGCTGCGCTGCAACATTTTCTTTCTCTATCTTCACTCTGGATTGTCATCCAAATAAATCGGGACATCCACTCAAAAAAAAATCGAGACATCTTTTCAGGCTCCCATTATATTCCTGCCTGTGAACAAGAAAGAGTACAAGACTAGTACATGTACCTTGGTTGATTCCAAGGTTGAACACCAATATCTTAATTGTACAGTACTACACCATTAGTCTTGTTCGATTCGGATTGCAAAACTCTTTCTAATAATGCCAATTTACTACTTCCTCCGTCCTAAAAAGAATATATTTATCAAAATATGTATGAATCCAGACATCTTCTATACTATAATTTTGCTTAGCGTAGGCACAAATTTTCCGTCCGATTTCTTTTGGACGAGTTTGCCCCTAACTTTTCGTGGGTATTACATGGCACTGCCACCGCCAAGTACCACCGCGACACAACCCTATCCACTCGAGTATCCGTGAGCATGGCCGATCCCCATCCCGTCCTCCTCTCGTGAGCCGGCCGCTCGAGGCCTCTGGATCATCTCCTGGAGCTCTTCCCGAGTCCAAAGCTTCGATCCCCGCCGCCTCTGCAGAGCTCGGCCACCGCCGGCCGCTCGAGGCCTCGCCTCTGCCGCCTCCTCCATCACCGATTCCCGAGATCCCAGCTTCGAGGAGAGAAGAGCATCGGCCACCCCCGCATCTCCCTCATGCCCCGCCTCCATCGCCCACACCCCTCCTCCATCGCCCACACCCCGCCTCTTCATCGAGCACATGTAGCACGTCGGCAAGCATCCCCGCATGGAAGAGTTGAAGACGAGGTCGGGGGACATCTTGTTCCGCGGAGCCTCCAACCAGATCGAAGCCCTGGCGGCACCCGCCGACGTGAAGGCATGATTGTCGTCTGTGGGCTTGGACCTGGTGCTTCATCGTCCTCTACGGTGTCTTGATCTAGATGGTAAGGATTTTTGATTGGATCCACGACTTGCTCCTCCTTTTCTTTTTATTGGACTTTCTCTGCTAGATGGTCTTGGTACAGATGTGTGTTGTCTTGTCAGATGCAAAAAGACTGCTCGTGGTCAGATGTGCTCTTGGTCAGCTGCAATTAAGTTTGAATGCCTTTTTTGTTATATTCTAGACATCATCTCGTGCATTGCATTTCCGTAAGAGCTTAATTCAGTAGTATACTGGTAGGAGTTTATACAATAACACCTATCTGTTGAATCCGACAATTAGCACAAAGCGACAAATCATTTCTTGGAGTGGTAATTGGAGATCAAATTATAATATACTCTAGGATGGGCAGAATGAGCCCAGTTTCAGTTTTTGATGTATACCAAACTTGCCATTTTATTACCGTTCATCGTGAAGATAGTACTAAATGTTTTCTCCACTATTTAATGATGTACATAGAAAGTATTGTCAAATTCTGCTTTCCTGTCATCTTGTTTTCTATTTACAGGGGCAAATGATGTTTGAATGGTACAAATGGATGATATTGGTGTTGTAATATGTGATCAATAAGGTAAATGGATGATGTCGGTGTTGTAATATGTGATCAAGAAGGTTGTCAAGCAGTGATGGCTTCAGATTTTGCTATGAGGCAGTTACGCTTTTTCAAAAGACTGCTACTGAGCACGGACACAAGAATTATGAGAGGATGGCATACATGATTCTATGTCTGAACGGTGTCTTAGTGTGCACCGAAATGATTTATATACCATGTCCTGACCTTCAGGCATTTTAAGTTATGTACTATGGACTGGCTGTTTTGATGGAACAAAAATACCACTTATTTGCAGGTTTATCTACACCCTTCTCGGCCCGGGAATCATTATGTGCTTGCTCTAGCCATATTACTGCTGAAACAGCCAATGACCCCTGCATGTCATGTGTATCCTTCAAACTGAATTATATGTTATGAAGTTGTATTAGTGTGCTTAATTATCGCCAAACTAATTTTTCCCGATATCTCCATTTTTTATATAAATGATATTACAAAATGGAAATTTCTATGTCGTATCTCTAACGGATAAGTTTTGTAATGGAGGTGCTTGCTCCTGGTAATACACGTAACTGAATAATCCAAGCAGTTATGTTCTTGGAGCTCCGCGACCTGGCGATGTAAACTGTTTTTCCTTAACCTGACATGCAACACATGATCTTTTTGTTTTTGCTTGTAATACTGAAAGGTGCAATCACCGCTGATGTATTTGCACTATACTTTATTATTTCCCATTTATCTGCTATTTGATTTGTGGTGGTTCATCAAACCTTCAGGATTTCCCAGATGATCCATCCGGGAAGTTAACTGAGTTCAAAAAATTCGTGCGATCAAATTCTGACATATGTGAATGGGTAAGCCTCTCGGTGGTGGTGGTTCAGGTGAGAGATTTTGTGCACTGAACCTACTTTTTTGTGTCTTACATTTGTAAAGAAACAACTATGATTCGCTAAAAGATAAAGCTCTATAAATATACACGAGCTCATGAACAGATTGCAATCTTACAGTATGCTTGAAACTAGACTACGCCATACTGCGTAAAATTCTGCTAATGTAGAATTTGAGGAACTCCGTACTGTTTATGAGCATGGTGGCAACCTGTATATATTTTGTCTTAAACTGAATGCGGACTGCTTTGAGTACTACGATCATCTAATTACCTTACACATTTCTGGATTTGACTAACCGCTGTAATTTTGAGAAAATGCTAGCTTTTGTGAGTAACTGATTTTCCCTGCAAATATAAAATATTTGATTATTCGCAAGCTCTATCAATCATTCTTGCTTTGGTACTTTGGGCCTTTGGTCCTGATCGTGAAAGACTACAACAGCGACGATGATGCAGTCCCGCAAGGTTGCCTCTACTAGGAAACTAGACCCAGAATGGTCCAAACTATGCTGAAACTAACTTACCTCCTAGGAGTGACTCATGGAGTGTGCCAATATTAGATAAGGTGAGATGCTTCCCTGGCCACAATACAAGTATTTCGTCCTTCTTTACTCTGGTTTGCTGTCAAAATATAGATCATTAATAAATCCCTTCAACCGTTTGTTTCTTTTTAGTCTGATAGATAAGTTTCTACTGACATTACATGATGAATGCTTTGGAAGGAGCACCAACATGTTCCTTCCTGATCCCTAAGGGTTACTGCCAACATGAGGATACACCGAAGTAGTAAGGATTCATGTGATGGTCTGGTTACCAGACGGCTACAATCTCTTGCTGGCATCCTGCACTTGCATTGGAACAATGAACAATGTTTCTCGCCATAGCTTTGGGCATTTTCGCACTTTTTAAGTACCAACACTTTCCATCACATTGCTAGCTAGGCCATGGAGTTTGCCGCTTCCATGGTTCCACACCACCGATGGTATCTCTGAATGTGGTAAACAACAGAGAATACGGTGGCATGCCTCGCCACACGTCGCCAGCTCCGACACCACCAGATGAGTTTGAGAGGTGAAGGAGACGACCAGGGAGACAATGCGGCATGGCAGTGGGAACCTTGATTTTTCCTTTGCTATATACTCCCTCCGTCCCAAAATATAAGGCGTCTAAGGATTAGTCAAAAGTCAACATTTTATAAGTTTGACCATGATTACACACAAAAATATAAAAAATTATAATACTAAATTAATATTAATAGATTCACCATAAAGTACTTTTTTTACTAAATATTTGGTGAAAGTTAGTAAGGTTTGACTTTTGACCAATCCTTAGGCGCCTTATATTTTGGGACAGAGAGAGTACTTGATTTTCTGCACTTCTGTCTTTAGATCCGTGTGTTCATTTCTATATTGCTAATAGTGGTATTCTCCTGTTTTGGGTGATTTTTTTTTTGAGAAATGTTTTGGGTGATTCTTAATATGCCTTTGCCCCACAGTTTTTTCTCGGTGTTCTCAAACATACATATAGTTCCACTATTTATGCCCATATAAGTCACAAAGTTATTTTTTTTACAGTTGATGATATTTCTGCACGTATTTGGTGTGCAGGCATTCGGTGGCCATAAAGGGCCTTTGCTTTTGGGATTTACTCTCTAAGCTATTCTATGGTTCCTATGTGGCTCTTAGGTTCTTACCGTTCCTGAATTGTTCTTTCTATTTTCAACAGCAACTATCTGATGGATCCCTGTGATTACTAGGCAGTATGCCAAGTGAATATATGTAACTAAACTAGATCATGTTGTAGATGATTTCTACTAGCCAAATCAAGTTTATGTATCTCAATGGTAGATTCACCATAGGTTAAGATGGTATTAGTTCGTACGCCGCGGTTGACTTTGTACGAATTCCACTAGATGAGTAAGTTTTATCTACAATATTTTATTTTATTTTTTCATTATTATTAAAATCGTTTGTCCCGTAGTAACCACAATGCTGATTCGAGATCAATTTGCAAAAAAACTAGTCGATCATGGCTTGCGTGGTTTTTTTGATAATTTACGTTAGCTAAAAAAATTCAATAAAAATCAACCCGTAGCAATGCACAGAAATTCAGCTAGTGTTTTATTATATAGGTACGCCCAGATTTTCACAAAGAGACATCTTTTTTAAGACGGAGACGTATAAGAGCATCTCTAGCAGATCGCTTAAAAACACGAAGCCCTTATAATTTAGACGAGCTTATGATTTTGGGCCTTTTTGTTCCAGAACCGACCCTGTATACAGGACCGGGCCCTTATAATTTTTAAAGGGCTCATCAAATCGACTCCATCTGGTCCTTATACATAAGGATTTAGGGGGCGGGCCACGAACCGAACCATTTCGACCGCCCCTCCAATACTCCGCCGCTATCCGCTGCGCGCCACCTACCAAATCGACCGCCGCTGATGAGAAATTAGTGTCGTCGCGCACCAGGTCTGGCACCCCACCGCCCTGATGTATCATCGTGGAAGGTCCAGCGTGTCGGGGGTGGCCACCTGAGCCGCTTCGCGGCCTCTAGATCGCGCAGCCGTGGAAGCGAGTACTACTCCAACGAGGAGGAGCAGCGCCGCCGCTGCATAACCGCAGACGCTACGCGTAAACGCGCCACCCTCCACTACATGGGTTGCGGAGCGGAGGTGCCGCACAAGCTCCGTCGCCACGAGCTAGAGGAGTTCGAGGAGCGGCACCGCTCAGGGCAGGGGAGGTCCAACGGAGCTCGTGCTCGTTTGTCGCCATCGAAGAAGGAGGTGGAGGAGGAGGAGGAGGAGGAGGAGACCCCGCCCATGCCAGGTCCCGTCATCACCTCCAAGGACTACGTCGACGAGGACTCCTTCGATCGCTAGAACAACGTCATCGTCGAGCGCAACATCACCGACACGTAGGACGACCTCACACACGCTCGTTGTGTCGTGGTGGTGTCACGGTAGATGCCATAGGATGACTAAAGTAGGGGCCGAATGAACGCTAGAGGATCCTGAAGGAGTTATGCCCTAGAGGCAAATAATAAAGTGTATTATTTGATATATCTCCTATATGTTCATAATACATTTTATACTGTGCTATAATTGTGTTAATACGAAACATTAATACATGTGTGGTATGTAAACAAACTGTGTCTCTAGTTACCTCTAGCGAACTAGTTCATTGGTCATGAGGATGGTCTGGGTTTCAAGATCATGGGCATTTATGCTAACTGACAATGAGGTCATGTTATTAGTTGAATAACATGATAGACAAACATCCGACCGTTATATCTTAATGAGATCTAGTTACAAAGTTCACCATTGATGATAAAACACAGAGAACCTCGCAACCTGATCCTTTGACTGTGAGGTAATACAAATCACCATTCCGGAAGAAGCTTAGATGATTATCAAGAATCATCTCGTAACAGCGTGATAAAAAATGTGCCACTTAGGTTTTCCGAAGGGATGCGTAGAGGAGTACATATCAAGACCAGGATCTGTCTAGTCCAAGTAATGGACGGATACAGTGGCCATCTCGGTGACGTTGCATTAGTGAAGCTTGCAAGCATGTGACTAGGTCACGGAATGCAACGACATGAGAACGAGAAAACAAGTTCATCGGTAACAAGATCGAACTAAGGTATGGAGAAACCGAAGATCAAGTCTCGGATGAATTAGGTATTGAATGGCAAAGGGAACGGGGAACGACTATCTCACGGTTCGAGCGATTATATTCATGAAACGCACGGGGGTCACATGGCCATCCAGGTCCCTCTGTTGATCATTGATGTGAGAGTAGTCTCAATCATGTCCGGAGTGTTTCCAAACCGAAGGATGTCACGCTTAAGGGTAGGGACACTTAGGGTAGATGAGGCATCATAGGAGAAATAGAAAGAGAGAACCGGAATAGTTCTAGGTAACATCCGATGGAGATCAAAAGGGGTCCGGAAGGAGTTCCGGAGTGAATGAATAATATAATATGTGTATTTGAATGTTAATTGGAGAATTAATATTAAATATATATTTTATTATTAAAGCATTATAATGCTAATGGGCCTCACCCGAAGGGAGGCCCAATAGGGCATGGAGCCTAGGGAGTGGGGGCCAGCCGGCCTAGGCTTGGTGGGTCTCCCCAATGGGGCCCAGCTAGGGCCGGCGGCTGCCCCAAGGTGGCTGGCGGGTGTGGGGTTTAGTCCCACACCGCCTGGCCCCTGGGAGGTGCGCCCCCCTCCCACTATATATAGGGGTCTCCCCTCCCCCTTTGGAATCACCCCATTCCCTCTCATTCTCTCCCTCTCATCCATTGAGGACTTCTCCGTAATATTGGGGAGGACCTCGTGGGTGACTTCTCCACCTTCACACCGTCATCGTGTGATCTGCGATCCGGCATCTACTTCTTCCGCTGCTCGGCTGGATTGGAGTCCGGTTGACGTCTCCTACACCGGACGTGTGACGAACTTCGGAGGCACCACACTTGGGGTGCTACTCGTCTTCATCAATATACGCCTTCCTGCGTAAGGCGTGCCTCGGTCTTCAAAGGTATGAATACAATATCCCTTCTCCGTTACTTATGTCTACATAGTATAGATCCTGGTATTAGTGTTCGAGTAGATATAATTTTTTGTTTTCTGCTACGGAACCCTTCAGTGGTATCAGAGCAGGTGTATGGGTAGACATGTCGTACGGATAGAACACATAGCAATATGTGGGCATTGAATCTCTAGTTGCTACCCTCTTTAATGTTATTGTTCATATCACGGCACTGTTTGATGAAGCGGCCCCCAACCGACCTCACGTGGTGATTCACAAGACTGGTCCACAAATCAAAGTGGCCTAGGGGGTGTATGTCTCTCTACAGTAGTTGATATGGCATTGACACTGGAGGGCCCTGAAAAGGGAAGAAGAACGGCAATCATTGAATCCATGTTGTGGCTCGATGTTCGTGGGTGGGAAGGGGTTCTACTGCGAAAGCCCTAAAGCCGCGTAAAACATGCAATAGATAATATAGAAACGTCTATCTTTATTATTGCATAGGGGCAAGTATTATAACATGTCAATGACAAGTTTTTGAAACTCTCATTGAAGCTATTGATGATGATCATAAAGCCATAACCATGTCATAACACTTTACTTTTGAAGTATTACTTATTATGCTGATATATACTTATATTCAACGGTAGCATGATAAGATAATCCCTCACAGTATTCCAGTTATAGTATTCCCCTTGTGTGTGCACCACCAAGAAAGTTCTTCGGTATGAGGCCGGCCGTGATGATCGGGGGTCAGACATATCTACGTTCGCATACAGTGGGTGCAAGCCATGTTGCACTGCGAATACACACGAGTTGGAACTAGCGAGCCTAGCATGTACAGACATGGCCTTGAAATACAGGAGACCGAAAGGTCGAGCTTGAATCACATAGTTGATATGATCGACATTAGGGAATGTCCACCTTTGATACTGCACTGATGGTCGTGATGATCGGGGGAGGTGCAGGGGATAGGGATCATGTGATCACTAAACGAGTAGAGGGATGTTCGTTTAAGTGGGAGTTCTTTTGGTTAAAACTTGAACTCATTATTATGAACATAGTCTAAACACTTTGCAAATCCTTTGTGGATGTCTCGCCCACCCACCTTCAACCTTAGCACTTTCCTCGAGAAGGACAAGCGGAAAACTGATGGAACCAACTTCACTGCATGGTTCCGCAATTTTAGGATCCTCCTAGTCCCCTACAAGTTGACTTATGTCATCGAGGTTGAGCTTCCGGCTAAGCCTGCAGATTCCTCCTCCCAGGACGAAAAGAATGTCTGGCAGTCCAAGGCAGACGATTTCTCCCTCATCCAGAGTGGAATGCTCTATGCCATGGAGCCGGAGCTTCAAAAGCGTTTTGAGAATATGAATGCTTTTGAGATCATTGAGGATCTCAAGGTTGTCTTTGCTCCACAGGCTCGTGCAGAGAGGTATGATGCTTCTAAGCTCTTCTTCTTTGCTAAAATGGAAGAGCACAGCAGTATTAGTGAGCACGTGGTCAAAATGTCTGGCTACGTTAAGCGCTTAAACACCCTATATTGCAAAATCCCGAAGGAGCTCGCGATTGATAGGGTGTTGCACTCGCTGCCCCCTAGCTAAAAGAGCTTTGTGATGAACTACAACATGCAAGGGATGACTAAGACCCTTGCTGAGGTGTTCGCCATGCTCAAAACTGCTGAGGTTGAAATCAAGAAGGAGCACACGGTGTTGATGGTCAACAAAACTACCAACTTTAAGAAACCGGGGCAAAAGGGGAAATGCAAGGGTAAGAAGTCTAAGAGGGATGGCAGGTTTGTTCCCAGCACCTCAAAGACTGCCAAGCCTGGCCCTAAGCCCGGCACTTCGTGCTTCTACTGCAAAGGGGACGGGCACTGGAAACGCAACTGCCCCAAGTACCTTGAAGACAAGCGAGCCGGTAAGATAGCCGCCCAGGACAAAGGTATATATGATATACATGTTATTGATGTATTCCTTACAAGCGCCAGGAGCAACACATGGGTATTTGATACTGGACCTGTTGCTCACATTTGTAACTCTCAGCAGGATCTACAGAGTAGGAGGCGCATGAGGAAGGACGAGGTGACGATGCACGCGAGAGTCGAAGTGATGGCCGTCGGCACCCTGCATCTCTGTCTGCCGTCAGGATTATTATTGGTTTTCAATAAATGCTACTATGTACCCGCATTCAGTATGAATATTGTGAGTGGGTCTTGCTTGTTGCAAGACCGTTATTCGTTTAAATCAGGAACAAATGGTTGTTCAATTTATATGAATGATGTTTTCTATGTTCATGCTCCTGTGTGTGATGGTTTATTCTTACTTGATCTTGATTGTGATACACACATCCATAGTGTTGATGCTAAACGTTGTAAGCATAGTGACGATAATTCCATGTTCATGTGGCATTGCCGTCTTGGTCACATTGGCGTAAAGCACATGAAGAAGCTTCATCAAGAAGGGCTTCTTGGATCATTGGATTTCGAATCCCTTGATACATGTGAGCCATGCCTCATGGGCAAGATGACTAGGACACCATTCTCCCGCACAGTGGAGAGAGCTGCAGACCTACTTGGGATCATACATACGGATGTATGTGGACCAATGAGTGTCTCAACACGCAATGGTTATCGTTACTTTGTTATCTTTACTGACGACTTAAGCATATATGGATATATCTACTTAATGAAGCACAAGTTTGAAACCTTTGAAAAGTTCAAGGAATTTCAGAAAGAGGTAGAGAATCAACTTAACAAGAAAATCAAGCACCTTTGATCGGATCGAGGAGGCGAGTATTTGAGCTATGAGTTTAACATGCACTTAAAGGACTGTGGGATTATCCCACAGCTTACGCCAGCCGGAACACCACAACGTAATGGTGTGTCAGAATGTCGTAAGCGAACCCTATTGGGTAACGTGCGGTCCATGATGTCTTTAACTGATTTGTCTGTGTCTTTTTGGGGATACGCGTTAGAAACCGCCGCTTTTATTTTAAACCGAGCACCATCCAAATCCGTGGAGATAACCCCATATGAGATATGGTATGGGCAGAAGCCAAAGTTGTCATTTCTGAAAGTTTGGGGTTGTGAGGCGTACGTTAAGAAACTGTAGCCTAACAAACTCGAACCCTAATCAGAAATTTTTATCTTTGTAGGATATCCAAGGGAAACCGTTGGATACACCTTCTACAATCAAGCCAAAGGCAAGATGCTTGTGGCAAAAACCGGCACCTTTCTCGAGAAAGAGTTTCTTGCAAAAGGAGTGAGTGGAAGGAAAATTGAGTTAGATGAAATTGTTGACCCTTCTCTCCAAATTCCGAGTAGCGCAACGGAAGCTATTCTTAAACCGCTCTCCAACATGGAGGAAGAGCCCATTGATGATGATCAAAACAATGACGCCGAGACTCCTGAGGTTCGCAGGTCTACAAGAGTTTGTGCCACTCCTGATTGCTACAATAGCCTTGTAATGTCTGTCATCCTAGATGAACAGGAAGAACCTGCAAACTACAAAGAATCTATGGATAGTGCTGACTCCAAGAAGTGGCTAGAAGCCATTAAATCCGAAATAGGATACATGCATGAGAACCAAGTTTGGACCTTGGTGGATCTTCCAGAAGGCCGTGGAAAATAAATGGTTCTTTAAGAAAAAGACAGATGCGAATGGTAATGTGACTGTTCACAAAGCTCGACTTGTCGCAAAGGGGTTTCGACAAATTCAAGGAGTTGACTACGACGAGACTTACTCTCCCATAGTGATGCTTAAGGCCGTCAGGATTTTAATAGCAATTGTTGCACATTTCGACTATGAAATTTGGCAGATGGATGTCAAGAGCGCATTCCTCAATGGTCACATTGATGAAGATGAAGGAGATATGCCCTAGAGGCAAATAATAAATAGGTTTTTATTGTCATATCTCAATTAGTTCATAATAGTTTCATACTGTGCTATAACTGTATTAATACGAAACGTTAATACACGTGTGGTATGTAAGCAAACCATGTCTCTAGTTACCTCTAGCGAACTAGTTCTAGGGTTTCGAGATCATGGGCATTTATGCCAATTGACAATGAGGTCACATCATTAGTTGAATGGTGTGATAAACAAACAACCCAACGAGTTGTATCTTAATGAGATCTAGTTACACAGTTCACCATTAATGATAAAACTAAGGAAACCTCACGACCTGTCCTTAGACTATGAGATAATGCAAATCACCGTTCTGGAGGGAGCTTAGATAGTTATCAAGTATCACTCCATGACTGGGTGATCGAAAAGGTGTTGCTCAAGTTTTCCAAAGGAGCGCGTAGAGGAGTACATATCAAGACGAGGATTTGCCAATCCATGTAACGGATAGATACATATGTGGCCATCTCAGTGACGTTGCATTAATGAAGCTTGCAAGCGTGTGACTGGGTCACGGAATGCAACGACACGGAAACGAGAAAACAAGTTCATTGGTAACGAGATTGAACGAAGGTATGGAGATACCGTAGATCAAATCTCGGATGAACTAGGTATCAAGAGGCAAAGGGAATGGGAAACGACTGTTTACGGTTCAAACGACATTGTCATCGTGGAATGCACAGGGGTCAATATGGGCATCCCGGTCCCGCTATTGATCATTGATGGAGATCATGTCTGTGCCATTCCCGAGCCATGGGGAAATACACTTAAGGGTACGATGAGCTAGAGATCCTCTGTAAGTTGGAATCACCATATGAAAGAGAAAAGGAATCCGGAAAAGTTCCGTGAGAGAACCGGAATCGTTCCGGGAAAGTTCCGAAGTCCTTCGGAGGAGATCGAAAGGGAACCGAAAGGTGTTTCGGGTCAAATCGGATTTTGTAATATGTATTTACATATTAATTAATGCAATTAATATTAAATATAATATTAAAATCTAATTTGAAGGGGTATTCCACTAATGGGCCAAACTTCCTAGGGAAAAGGGCCCATTAGGGAAAACCGAAGGAGGGAAGGGCCAAGGGCCAAAGGGCCAAGGCCCAGGCGCCTCAAGGGGGGCCACCCAGCTAGCCTAGGGTTGTGCGCGGGGTGGGGCCCACCCCTGGCCGGCTGGCCCATGAGGCCCATGGCGCCTCCCTCCTCTCTCCCTTGTTTAGTCCCACATGGGAAACCCAAAGGGGAGGGCACACCCCCTCCCCCTATATAAAGGGGTGCCCATGGGTGGGAATGAACACACCAATATTTGGAGAAGTCCTTTGGTTTACTTTCTCCTTCCCTCTCTCTCTCTCGTCTCCATGCATTGGTATGGTCCCAAGTAAGGACTGTCCGAGCATGAGACACCGCACCTATAGCACGCCGTTGCGCTGCAGGGATTCCAAGCCGGAGATCTAATTCCGCACTCCCGGCAGGGATCAATGAGTTGGAGGTTGTCATCGTACACCGTATGTGTACGAAACCACGAGGGGCCTCGCTTGAGGCACCTTGGATGTCGTGAGCCGGAGCTGCTGCACGATGAAGAAGGAGCAAGGGGTGACCTGCGAGGAGCATCGCGACCTTGAGGTCGGCTACGGCTTCGACTACTTCAACCACGTTCCCCTCGGAACGTTAACCGCGTATGGCCTACAAGGGCATGTATTCTATACGCTCCGGCCGTTACTGCATTACTACATAGATAGATCTTGGGCGTTAGGAGGTTCCAACGTAGGAAATTTTTTGTTTTCTGCTGCGGAACCCTTCAGTGGTATCAGAACCGATCTATGCGTAGGAGTGCTGTACGGCCAGTACGCACATGTATTGTGCGGGCATTGATCCCTTAGTTGTTACCCTCTAATGTGTACTTGTTTATATCGCGATATTGTTTGATGAAGCGGCCCGGACCGACCTTACGCGTATTCGTACGCGAGACTAGTTCCACGCTCAACATACGGCGTGTACCGTATAAGTGGCTAGCGGGTGTCTGTCTCTCATTCAATAGTTGATACTACATTTACAACGGAGGGCCCCGAAAGCGGTGTAGTAGAGACAACTGTTGGATCCATGTTTTGGTTGGAAAGTTCGTAGATTAGAAATGGTTCTATTGCAAAAGCCCTAACAACCATGTAAAACTTGCAAAATATAAAGTAGAGGCGTTTAACTTTATTTTGTAGGAGGGCATATGTTATGATATGGTATTGGTTGTTAGAAAGGTAAAGTAGTTTACTTTTATGTTACTAAGTTAAGTAGTAATAGCCATCATTCTGATGGACGACCGGGTGGCGGCGTCGTGGACTTGGCGTCAAACCAAGGGCAAGATGGAGATCATGTCGGAGCGCTCGATGGAGATCAAGGCGTAAGAAGAAGGACCATATCATATCACAATACACATGTGATATTGGTACCTGCTTTATATCTTATTGTATGCTAGTATTAGATACTCAACGGTAGCAAATAAGATAATCCCTATATAATTCCAATGATAGTGTTCCCTTTGTGTGTGCACCACAAAGAAAGTTTGTCGTTATGAGGCGATCCAGGGTTACAGGCCTGGGTGTCAGACATATCTACATTCGCATACAGTGGGTGTAAGCCATGTTGCACAGCAAATACACACAAGTTAGATTTGGCGAGCCTAGCATGTGTAGACATGGCCTCGGAACACAAGAGACCGAAAGTTCAAGCATGAATCACATGGTTGATGTGATTAACATTGGGGAATGTCTACCTTTGATGCTGCACTGATGGCCGTGACGATCGGGGGAGGTGCAGATGATTGGGATCATGTGATCACTAAAATCGTCCAAGGGATGACAATTTTAGTGGGAGCTCAATTAGGATTGAACTCATATTATGAACTTAGTCTAAATGTCTGTTTACAAATATCTTAGTAGATCATGGCCTATCCCATTGAGGTCCTTTGCGACCATGGGAATATACTTCTTGATATGGAACTTAGCAAAAGGGTCCAACTTCATAGATTAATACCCACGCCTGAGGAATATCCTCGTAAAAGGTGATCTTCTCTTCTTGATACTATGACCATTAGGAGATAATTCGATGACTCCACAATGTTTGTCTGTTCTCCGTAATCATCCAATAAACCATTCTCCATTCGATGGAGAGTTGGATTACAATCTTGTATTCTGCAAGATTAGGCACATAAAGTATGAGCCGTTGGATGAGTTTTCTTCCATGATGGATGAAAAGGAGAATATTTGGAGAAACACTTAGCAATCTTGCATTAGAGTTATGAACTCTCAGAAGGGCTTGATTGCAATGGAGGTCATGAATGAAAAAGGGTATATGTTAGATATACAAAGTTATAAATGTAATTCTTGCAAAAACTTGTTGCAGTTTATATAAGTATTGGATACTTGTCCCGTTTTGTGAAAACAGGATGGTCTGCTTGAGAATTGCTTGAATTGAGGCAATGTGGCATGATGACGGCAAGCAAAACAGTTGATGGCCAACATCACCCCTTTCCTCAAAGGTTTATCATTAGTGGACTTGAATATAATTTGTAATCCTTGTTTGTGTGTCTTGCTTTTAGCAAGGCGATTGTTCATATGAATAAGGTACAAGCCATTGTACTGTTCTTATGAATAATACCTTTATGGTCACATTACGATTAT
The DNA here is from genome assembly GCA_910589775.1 of Avena eriantha. Classification (NCBI taxonomy): domain Eukaryota; kingdom Viridiplantae; phylum Streptophyta; class Magnoliopsida; order Poales; family Poaceae; genus Avena; species Avena eriantha. The sequence goes on from OU342745.1 coordinate 393,047,800, forward strand.
AAGAGTTGTTCTCATCACTATGTTAATGATAATAGTTTAAGCATTTATAAAGAATTAGAATGCTAAATCCAAGGTTTAGTAATGACATGACACTATAGTTTAAGTCATTTTGGTTACTGCATGTTCTTCATTCTAAATGAAGATCAAGGTCCTAGATGCTTTATCTAGAGACTTTGCAAAACCATGCCTCTTGGGTAGAATGACTAAAACTCCGCATTCTGGTAAAACAGTGATATGCGAAGAAATGTTGAACTTTATACATAATGATGTATTGTATTTTCAACAAGATAGTGGAAATCATTATTTATACTTAATGTTGAATCTTATACATAGTGATGTATCGTATTTTCAACAAATAGTGGAAATCATTATTTCACACTTCATTGTGGATTTAAGTGAATATGAATATTTACTTAATGAAACATAAGTTTGAAACTGTTTTGAATTGTTCAAAAGATTTCAAAGTGAAGGAGGATATTGAATTAACAAGAATAAAAAAGTCTCTTCGATTTGATCGACATGACTAAAGTATTTAAGTTAATTTTAGCATAAAAGGACATGTGAAAGAGGTTTTACAAATTATGATAATAGGGGCAGTTTCAAAGTGTATTGAAATGTCTAAATATCATAATCATTATGTATTAGATACATATGTTATAATATTATCTCTTATCAAGGTTATAATTATCATTTAGAGTTAGAGATCGAAATGAGCGAACACTCAGTTAAAATACAAAGGAACATCTAAAGATTCGTGGAAACAACACCATAAGAGTTATGGCATGTTCGAGTTTCTAGAGGTTTCGATAATTCGAAATCGTGGCGAATAAACAAGTCTTTGTAGCGTATTCTTAGGCAACTATGAATACATGTTCCACAAAGGGCAAACCTGCTGTTGTCCAAAGTTGATGTGTCTTGATGAAGATACAGGTGGAACAAAGTAAAAGATCAAAACAAGGTATTTGACCTTGCCTCCGAATTGTTGAGTGGCGCAGCGGAATTTGTTTCGTGAAACCGAACTCTACAAATAGAGGAGAAATTAATGATAATGATCATAAAAGTTTCAACGAATACTTTTACTAAAGAAAGTAGGATTCAACAATATATATACTCTACAAGTTCGTGGAAATATATTATTGATTCACTTGTCATGTTTATGAACAAGACATACCTACGAATTACAAAGAAGCGTGATGGACCTAAGTGCGAGAAATGACTAGGAGTCATAAAATCCTATATTAAGTTACATTTAAGATTGCAAAGTAATATGTTACTTGATCTTATTAAGTAAAGTAGTTTACTTAATATTTCTGAATGACTTCAAAGTCATAAGAAAGAAATGAAACTTAATGGAGACGTAAAGCTCGATTTGTCACACAGTATGGACAAAATCAAGGAGTTGACTACAAATGTAGCGATGCTTGAGTCTATTGGATTTACACTAGCAATATATGGATATTGAAGTCTCGTAGCTGGAATTCTCAATTTGATGATGATCAAAGAATTTTGGAATGTCCAAGATTATCGAGAGGACCTGCATTTGAGTGGGAGATAATTAGCTTCGCCAAATCTTAATATGTAAGAGACATATTTTGAGTGGGAGCTAAGTAGCTTAGCTGAATCATAATATGTATCAGACATATTTTGAGTGGGAGCTAAGTGAAATCCCTGGATCTCAAATATGGATGCTATATTTGAGTGGGAGCGTGAAATCATTCTAGGATATGTGGACAACATATGTGAATGATGTGATTGGTGTTAATAACATTTAAATAGATAAATTGGGATGAAGTTGAAGTTATTAAACAATGAGATCTATCGAGATAGATTGGTGAGTTTAATAAACATTGAATGTCGAATGCTTCTTGGACTTGATTCTGAAGATGTTCAGAATGTCCTAAGCAAGATTCTGAAGAAGTTCAGAATGGAACAAGGTAAGAAAGAAGTTCTTACTATATGAAGCATTGTCTTAGTATTACAACGATGGTTAAAAAAGGAAGAAAGAGATGTGTTGCATCTCCTATGCCTTAGCCATAGGTTCTTCCATACAACCATATTGTATACTCGACGTAATGTGACCCGAAGTTTTGGTTGGAAGGACACGCTCTTAACTGTAAGAACATGTCTTGAAGTGATTCTTGAATTAATCACTGGACCAGAATTAAGTTTGTACTTAAATGGCAAGAAGCAAAGTAAGTGGCATAGTTGCATTTCATGCACTGGGATCTACATAGATATAGAAGTATAAAGGCTCCATATGATGTGATGTATATTGTTATGGCGGGGCTAGTTCGCTTTTAACGTAGAATGATGTGTCCCAGGGCACAGTACCCATGAGAAAGCCCTCGAGGTTGATCTAAAGTCACTGTAGGCTCCTGGAAACCGGCCTCGTTCTGCTGCCATAACTGTCGTATATACACAAAGGATTGCAAAGTGTGTTTCGAAGTTTAGATGACAACCGTGAAAACGACCGTCATTATAAACAGTAGAAACAAAGTCTCTCCCAACGAATACTTTGACCCATTATGAGATAATGGTGTGAATGTTAAAGTTAGGAAGACATTAACGATTTGCAAAGACATAATGATCTGGTAAAACAGAACATGGACATGACATTTTCCATAAGCATGCATGATCAATAAACACATATGTGATATGGTTTATGATGAGTAAAATGCAAGCTAGATTATTTGTACTCTAGTGCAAGTGGAAGACTGAAGGAGATATGCCCTAGAGGCAAATAATAAATAGGTTTTTATTGTCATATCTCAATTAGTTCATAATAGTTTCATACTGTGCTATAACTGTATTAATATGAAACGTTAATACACGTGTGGTATGTAAACAAACCGTGTCTCTAGTTACCTCTAGCGAACTAGTTCATTGGTCATGAGGATGATCTAGGGTTTCGAGATCATGGGCATTTATGCCAATTGACAATGAGGTCACATCATTAGTTGAATGGTGTGATAGACAAACAATCCAACCAGTTGTATCTTAATGAGATCTAGTTACACAGTTCACCATTAATGATAAAACTAAGGAAACCTCGCGACCCATCGTTAGACTGTGAGATAATGCAAATCACCATTCTGGAGGGAGCTTAGATGGTTATCAAGTATCACTCCGTGACTGGGTGATCGAAAAGGTGCTACTCAGGTTTCCCAAAGGAGCGCGTAGAGGAGTACATATCAAGACCAGGATTTGCCAATCCATGTAACGGATAGATACATATGTTGCCATCTCGGTGACGTTGCATTAACGAAGCTTGCAAGTGTGTGACTGGGTCACGGAATGCAACGACACGGAAACGAGAAAACAAGTTCATCGGTAATGAGATCGAATGAAGGTATGGAGATACCGTAGATCAAATCTCATATGAACTAGGTATCAAGAGGCAAAGGGAATGGGAAACAACTATTTACGGTTCAAACGACATTGTCATCATGGAATACACAGGGGTCAATATGGGCATCCTGGTCCCGCTATTGATCATTGATGGAGATCATGTCTGTGCCATTCCCGAGCTGTGGGTAAATACACTTAAGGGTACGATGAGCTAGAGATCCTCTGTAAGTTGGAATCACCATATGAAAGAGAAAAGGAATCCGGAAAAGTTCCGGGAAAGTTCCGAAGTCGTTCGGAGGAAATCGAAAGGGAACCGAAAGGTGTTTCGGGTCAAATTGGATTTTGTAATATGTATTTTCATATTAATTAATGTAATTAATATTAAATATAATATTAAAATCTAATTTGAAGGGGTATTCCACTAATGGGCCAAACTTCCTAGGGAAAAAGGGCCCATTAGGGAAAACCGAAGGAGGGAAGGGCCAAGGGCCAAAGGGCCAAGGCCCAGGCACCTCAAGGGGGCCCACCCGGCCAGCCTAGGGCTGTGCGCAGGGTGGGGCCCACCCCTGGCTGGCTGTCCCATGAGGCCCATGGCGCCTCCCCCCTCTCTCCCTTGTTTAGTCCCACATGGGAAACCCAAAGGGGAGGGCACACCCCTCCCCCTATATAAAGGGTTGCCCATGGGTGGGAATGGACACACCAATATTTGGAGAAGTCCTTTGGTTGACTTTCTCCTTCCCTCTCTCTCTCTCTCTCTCTCGTCTCCATGCATTGGTACGGTCCCAAGTAAGGACTGTCCGAGCATGAGACACCGCACCTATAGCACGCCGTTGCGCTGCAGGGATTCCAAGCCGGAGATCTAATTCCGCACTCCCGGCAGGGATCAAGGAGTTGGAGGTTGTCATCGTACACAGTATGTGTACGAAACCATGAGGGGCCTCGCTTGAGGCACCTTGGATGTCGTGAGCCGGAGCTGCTGCACGATGAAGAAGGAGCAAGGGGTGACCTGCGAGGAGCATCGCGACCTTGAGGTCGGCTACGGCTTTGACTACTTCAACCACGTTCCCCTTGGAACGTTAACCGCGTACAGTCTACAAGGGTATGTATTCTATACGCTCTGGCCGTTACTGCATTACTACATAGATAGATCTTGGGCGTTAGGAGGTTCCAACGTAGGAATTTTTTTGTTTTCTGCTGCGGAACCCTTCAGAAGAGTTGTATATGATGCAACTGGAAAGTTTTGTTAATCCTAAGGATGCTAGAAAGGTATAAAAGCTTCAACGATACATTTATGGATTGAAGCAAGCATCTCAGAGCTGGAACCAACGTTTTGATCAAGTGATCAAGAGTTTTGGATTTGTCCAAAATCAACAAAAGTTCTGTGTTTACAAGAAAGAGAGTGTGAGCTCAGTTGTTTTCTTAGTAGTATATGTGGATGACATATTACTCATGGGAAACAATGTGGATCTTATGAAAATCGTGAAAGCATATTTGAGTAACCAATTTTCCATGAAGGATCTAGGTGAAGCTGCATACATATTAGGAATCAAGATCTATAGAGATAGATCAAGGCACCTAATAGCATTGAGTCAAAGTACTTACATAGAAAAGATTTTGAAAAGGTTCAAAATGGAAAACACCAAAAGGGGTTTTACACCTATGATGAAGAATTACAAAATGAGTATGACTCAATGTCTTGTAACGGACGATGATAGAGAAAAGATGTCTTACATCCCCTATGCTTCAGCCATAGGATCTATCATGTATGCAATGCTAAGTACACGACCTGATGTGGCATTGGCTCTTAGTTTGCCGAGCCGATACCAAAGTAATCCAGGACCAGATCACTGGACAACTATGAAGAATATCCTAAAGTATCTGAGAAGAACAAAGGATATGTTCCTGATCTATGGAGGAAATGATGAAGCTCTAACCATAATAGGTTACGTAGATGCGAGCTAGAATTCAGATCATGATGACTCGAAGTATCAAACAGGGTTTGTTTTCTTGGTGAATGGTGGGGCAGTAAGCTGGAAGAGCAAGAAACAGCCGATGGTGGCGCAATCTTCAATGGAATTTGAATATATTGTTGCGGCTAATGCAGCAAATGAAGTTGTTTGGCTAAGGAATTTTGTCATCAAACTAGGAGATTTTCCAAATGTGCAAGACCCTGTGACAATCTATTGTGATAACACGGGAGCTATTGCAAACGCAAAGGAACCAAGGACTCATTCCACGGCCAAACACATCAAGCTTAGATTTCACGTCATCCGACAGAATGTTGACGAAGGTGAAGTCAAGATTTGCAAAGTAGATACGGAACTAAATATGGCAGATGCTTTGACTAAAGCTCTCCATCAGGAAAAGCATGAACAACACCAAGATTCCATTGGTGTTAGGTTCCTGCCTATTGTAAACTAGTCTTGTTTATACTCTAGTGCAAGTGGGAGACTGAAGGAGTTATACCCTAGAGGCAAATAATAAAGTGTATTATTTGATATATCTCCTATATGTTCATAATACGTTTCATACTGTGCTATAATTGTGTTAATACGAAACATTAATACATGTGTGGTATGTAAACAAACTGTGTCTCTAGTTACCTCTAGCGAACTAGTTCATTGGTCATGAGGATGGTCTGGGTTTCAAGATCATGGGCATTTATGCCAACTGACAATGAGGTCATGTTATTAGTTGAATAACATGATAGACAAACATCCGACCATTATATCTTAATGAGATCTAGTTACAAAGTTCACCATTGATGATAAAACACAGAGAACCTCGCAACCTGATCCTTTGACTGTGAGGTAATGCAAATCACCATTCCGGAAGAAGCTTAGATGGTTATCAAGAATCATCTCGTAACAGGGTGATCAAAAAGGTGCCACTCAGGTTTTCCAAAGGGATGCGTAGAGGAGTACATATCAAGACCAGGATTTGTCTAGTCCATGTAACGGACAGATACATGTGGCCATCTCGGTGACGTTGCATTAATGAAGCTTGCAAGCATGTGACTAGGTCACGGAATGCAACGACATGAGAACGAGAAAACAAGTTCATCAGTAACGAGATTGAACTAAGGTATGGAGATACCGAAGATCAAGTCTCGAATGAATTAGGTATCGAATGGCAAAGGGAACGGGGAACGACTATCTCACGGTTCGAGCGATTATATTCATGAAACGCACGGGGGTCACATGGCCCTCTAGGTCCCTCTGTTGATCATTGATGTGAGAGTAGTCTCAATCATGTCCGGAGTGTTTCCGAACCGAAGGATGTCACACTTAAGGGTAGGGACGCTTAGGGTAGATGAGGCATCGTAGGAGAAATAGAAAGAGAGAAACCGGAATAGTTCTGGGTAACATTCGATGGAGATCGGAAGGGGTCTGGAAGGAGTTCCGGAGTGAAGGAATAATATAATATGTGTATTTGAATGTTAATTGGAGAATTAATATTAAATATATATTTTATTTTATCATTAAAGGCATTATAATGCTAATGGGCCTCACCCGAAGGGAGGCCCAATAGGGCATGGCGCCTAGGGAGTGGGGGCCAGCCGGCCTAGGCTTGGTGGGCCGCCCCAATGGGGCCCACCTAGGGCCGGCGGCTTCCCCAAGGTGGCCGGTGGGTCTGGGGTTTAGTCCCACACCGCCTAGCCCCTGGGAGGTGCGCCCCCTCCCACTATATATAGGGGTCTCCCCTCCCCCTTTGGAATCACCCCATCCCCTCTCATTCTCTCTCTCATCCATTGAGGACTTCTCCGTAATATTGGGGAGGACCTCGTGGGTGAGTTCTCCACCTTCACACCGCCGTCGTGTGATCTGTGATCCGGTATCTACTTCTTCCGCTGCTCGGCTGGATCGGAGTCCGTTTGACGTCTCCAACACTGGACGTGTGACGAACTTTGGAGGCACCACCGTTGGGGTGCTGCTCATCTTCATCAATATACGCCTTCCTGCGTAAGGCGTGCCTCGGTCTTCAAACGTATGAATACTGTATCCCTTCTCCGTTACTTATGTCTACATAGTATAGATCCTGGTATTAGTGTTCGAGTAGATATTTTTTTGTTTTCTGCTACGGAACCCTTCAGATCCGAGGAGGGATAGCGTGGTGGAAACTGCACACAGAACACACAGAGAACACATGATATACCCAGGTTCTGGGCTCTCCTAGTGAGATAAAACCCCTACTCCTGCATGCTAGATCTCATAATAAGATCAATGGACAAGTTACAATTGCTCCTTGAGCTGTAAGCGAGAGGAGGAAGAAGAAGAAGGAGCCTCTGCCTCTGTCAGAACCGAAGTCGTTGCCTGGACCCAGATTCTCTTCCCATCATGGGGTCACCCCTGGATGCCCTCGATGGGACTTGACACACCCATCCCTTCAGACCGTTAGCGGTCTGACACTATCTCTTCTGGGAAACCCTCGACGTGACTTAGCTCCGGGAATTAGGGGCACACTTGACTTTAGCTTATCTCTTTCGGGAATTCTGGGAGAGAGAGGTGTTGACCTTGAGGCCGACATACACCCTCATGGCGTATGCTAACCCACATGTCACCCTCAACCCAGATAACTCGGCCCGAAGGAACCTACACAGAAGAAACAATGTACATATCGTGCTGACTACAAAGTATGTTAGCCAAGTTATGCCGGCTTGACCTAGCTTAGGTATCCTAGCCTATGTTGGCCGACCCACAATCGTCAACCTTAGTCATGGTCGACCTTATCTTTATACCACAACTTGACCCTACCGAGGGTCATCCCCCGTGACATAGGTATGATTGCTCGGGTCCCTATGATTTGCTACCTAGGGCCTGCGGAAAGTCTTATGGCCCAAGAAGAGTCAAGATGAAGATCCAAAGGAGCAACCGACAAAGATTATAGTTGTATTAGGAAAGAGGAACAAAGACCGACATAGAGTTGGTGTTCTAATCATATAACCTATATGCATACAGCTTTGAGACCCTACCTATTATATATAGGGCGGGATAAGCCTAGAAAAAGTACCAAACAATCCCTAAGCAATTTGTAACAAAGCGATTCTCTCAATATTTCAGACGACTTTGATTCCATTATTTACTAACTTCCGACGAAATCCCTAGCATTCTCTTTTCCGCAAAACCCCAAGTCCTTCTTCATGGACATTGCCGAGATCACCCCTCGTCAATTGGCGCCGTCTGTGGGAAACTTTAACACTGGAACCATGCATTCGGCGGAATTCTATCTTCCAAGCAGCGACCCAACAAAAGAAGATCCACGCCCGCCCACCCCTGTGATAGTATCCGCCGGATTCAACGGCGGATCCGATTTGATCATCGGAAGCTTCCACTTCCAAGTAGAAGACCTCCAAGAATCACACCCTTCGGCCCTGATTACATCAGAACCGTTGGTGGAACAAACTACGCTTATGGCCGTTCTAGCATCATCTGTCGGATCCTCCATGGAGGTCGCGCAGAAATCGAAGCACCCGACGAAAACAAGCAAGATGAGACGGATCTGGGGGACCTTGATGGTCTTTACGACAATCTCTCCATCGGATCAGATTCTCCATTAACTCCACCACGTGGAAAAAGCCCAGCAAGCTCCAAACCTGAGGAAAGCAGCGAAAGCATTGACTTCGGGATAAGGATGGCAGCAATCTACCCAGAACAAAAATCAATAGATTTCATTGATCCACCTGACAGTGTCTCCTCCAATTCAGATGATGACACCACAAGTCCATATATTACATGCCACCAAGTGTGCATGATCAACGGAGACACCTCGACACCGCATGACTCTAATGGTAACCCTATCCTCGATCCCAATGATATTTTATCGAATGATAATGCAAAAAATCACAGCTACGAAGGAGACCATAGAAACGGAGGAGGAACAACGAATAACCACATAGTCCCAGGAGGAAGAGTAGAACCAAACGGGGAAGAGAGACGGACCCTTCGGCTACCAGCGACGGCATGGCAAAAGGCCAGGGAAACAATTTCGGGTGCGGTCCCAATGACAACTGACGCGTCACACGAAGATTTATTAGCATATCAATACCTGCTTCACCACAAGAAGAGATACCTACTAAAGATGCAGAGGCAACTCGACGAAAGAAAAAGGCCAGCCAACAAATCCAGCCTACAACATGCACAACTCAGCTCGACCTCAAAGGTCTGGGAACGTAACAGGAGGAGCACCGCCAGGAAGGGGAACATCTCGATTGCAGAACATCCTTGAAGCAGAAAGAAACGAACTGACCCAGGACCTCGATCTATCATTCATGTTAGTAGATCAAGCAGGAAATATCATAGCAAAAATGGCCCAAACAACAATTGTGGCCGCACAAACATACCCGATCATAACCCAACCTGCACCCGACGATCCTTGTGCACTTCTCCACCGCTCTGCCCTAATGAACCTCGGCATGGTAGGAGCAACTCTCGCGCAAGCAGAACAAGGACTTACGCATCAACTCGATAGATCACCATGCCGTCATAGCAGCCCTGGGCACGCGGGCCACACCAGGCGATCACAATCACCACATCGGGAGCGTCTTTCAGGACTAGAGCCACGAAACAATACAAGATATGAAAACCGTAGCCGATAGAGCATGATGATGGCAATGAAGACGACTACGAGTTATGCGGAGCCAGCTGTTTCACTCAGCGGATTCGAAAATCCTCAGTACCCAAGGATTTTAAACTTCCACATGACCGTCAAAAATACGATGGACTCCAAGAACCTGAAGCTTGGCTAGCAGATTACCTGGCCACTATCAAGCTATAGGGTGGCTTAACAGCCATAGCAATGCAAATCTTACAATTGCACCTCACCAGCGCTGCAAGGTCATGGCTTAGAAAACTACCCGAAGATTCTATTCGCAGCTGGAACGACCTCGAAGACAAGTTCATCCGGCACTTTAATTCTACATTCAAGCGACCCGCGTCTTTAGAGCAACTGCGGGCATGCAAACAGAAGCCCGGAGAATCAATAAGAGCATTCATCCAGCAATGGAAAATCATCAAAAATATAGCCGAATCCATATCCGATGAAAGAGCAATTGATGCCTTGAATGACGACCTCTGTCGCCGAGAATTTATAGAAGAACTAGGGCGAGTCAAACCCAAGACAATCACACAGTTAATGGACATAGAAAATCGATGGGTTGATGGAGAAGATGCGTTGCATAACAAATAAACACGGTCACCCAAAGAAGACAAGGATAAACACGGCAATGACAGGAGGCAATGAAACAATGATGGAAACACGGGACCAAGATATGCCGGAGCCCGTTTTTTGGGTGAAGGCAACAACAGGAATGATGACTACAACAATGGGTACCGCCACAACAGGGACAAAGGTGGAGGAGGTCAATCAGCAGCGATATTAGCCAAGAACTCAGGACCCACCCATGTCCGCAATGCAAATACTAGAAGGGCCCTGTAATATGCACTTTTACATCGATTCAGCAGGAAGAAGGCAATCCAACCACCCCATGAAAGATTGTCAAACATTCTTAAAGATGCAAGAGCTATGCAATGCAAAAGCAACCGAAGCAACAAGAAGAGGATACACATCCATGCCTGGCACGTTAACCATCGGTGCACCGCCTCCGCCAGCAAGACAACCACAAAACACAACCAATCAAAATGATGATTACCCTAGGTCAGAAGAGGCAATGTCGATGATTCAAAAAGGGCATCCGTCCAACAGAATTCAGAAGCTAATCACAAGATAAGTCAACATGGCGGAAATGGCTCCACCAACCACACCCGAATACATCCACTGGTCAGAATAGGAAATCACATTCAGCAGAGCTGATCACCCCATCACGTGCCAAGACCGGGCCATTCGGCCTTGATAGTTGAAGCACAAATTGGCGGATTCGACATGAGTAAGGTCTTCATGGAGGCAGGAAGTAGCATAAACCAGATCTACGCCAAAACGCTTAGGGCAATGAATTACCCCTTGGCAAATTTGGCACCAACAGAAACATCCTTCCACGGTGTAGTACCAGGTAAAGCCAAAATTCCTTTAGGTAAAATTTTCCTTGATGTTGTGTTTGGATCCAAAGAAAATTTCAGGCGGGAAAAGCTCGAGTTCAAAGTCATGGACTAGCCATCGCAGTATCACATGATCTTGGGACGCCAGGCTTTCGCACGATTCATGGCAGTTCCTCACTATGCATACCTAGTCATGAAAATTCCAGCACCAAAGGGAATCATATCAATAAGAGGAAGCTTCACACATTCGGATAATTGCGATGAGGAATTCAACAAAATTTCTGAATCATTCGGGATGGCATCCGAGTTTGAGCAGCTCAAAACAACAACAACCGCATAACCTCTCGCAGTAACACGCGTCAACCCCGACCAGGCCTTCGACACTGCAAAGGACACTAAAGAAGTACAGATCCATCCCACCGATCCTAAGAAGACAACATTTGTGGCCTCCAACCTTGGTCCCGCATAGGAAAGCATGCTCATCGAGTTCCTCCGTGAGCACTGGGAAATCTTTGCATGGATACCATCTGACATGCCGGGAATTCCCAGGGAACTTGCTGAGCACGCACTAAATTTGGATCCGAAAGCAAAACCAGTCAAGCAATCGCTTCATCGTTTCGCAGAACCAATGCGCAAAGCTATTGGAAAAGAGCTACATCGCCTCACCGACGCTAATTTCATAAAGGAACTAAAGAATGCAGAGTGGGTCGCAAACCCAGTATGCATCCCAAAGAAGAACACCAAAGAACTACGAATGTGCATTGACTTCACATCATTGAATAAACATTGTCCAAAGGATCACTTTCCACTTCCGTGAATTGATTAAATAATCGAAGCAACTGCAGGATGTGAATGTCTTTCCTTTCTGGATGCATACGCAGGATACCACCAGATTCAGATGAAGGAGGAGGATCATGAGAAAAACAACATTCATCACACCTTATGGTGTAATTTGCTACACAACAATGTCGTTTGGCCTCAAAAACACCGGGGCAACATATCAACAGATGATGCAAAGTTGCATGGGAAACCAAATTGGCACAAATGTACAAGTGTATATTGACGATGTCATAGTTACATCAAAGCAAAGCTCATCACTTATCAAGGATCTCGAAGAAACATTCAACAACCTAGACAAGTTCTGCATCAAATTAAACCCGACAAAGTGTTCCTTTGGAGTCCCACCAGGGCAACTCCTCAGATACCTTGTATCAGCAAGAGGAATCGAAGCTAATCCTAAGAAAATACAGGCAATCTTAACAATGAAAAAACCAACAAATTTACGAGGAGTATAGCAGCTGGCCGGGCGAGTGGTAGCGATTAGGAGAAAAGGCATTACTGTTCTACGCCCTTATGAGAAAATCAGATAAGTTTGAATGGACCGAAGAAGCTCAGCACGCCTTTGAAGACCTCAAGAAGACACTTTCGACGCCCCCATGTCGTTGTGTCTCCACGAGAAAAAGAGCAACTACTTCTTTACATAGCTGCCACAAATCAGGTGGTCAGCACGGACCCGAAAAAGGAAAAACCCAGGGTGTTCAGAGGCCAGTTTATTTTTGAGAGAGGTCCTCTCACCATCCAAACAAAGGTACCCACATTACCAAAAATTAGCATATGGAGTAGTCATGACAGCATGGAAACTACGCCATTATTTTTCAGAACATCCGATCATAGTGGTGAATGAGGCACCTCTGTCGAATATCCTTAATAACCTAGAAGCAATTGGGCATGTCTCCCTATGGAGCATCGAATTGTCCCCTCAGGACATCACATATGAGAAGCAAAAAGCTATCAAATCGCAAGTTCTGCCGGATTTCATCATGGAATGGACCGAGTTACAACATGCAGGTCCACCTGATCTTTCAAGCGCCTAGACAATGTACTTCGATGGATCAAAAAGAACATAAGGAGCAGGAGCGGGGGTCATATTAATATCACCGCAAGGCGACAAGATGCGATATATACTTCGGATGAGTTTTGCGAACACATCCAACAATGAAGCCGAGTACGAGGCCTTGTTGCACGACATGCGGATGGCAAAGGCTTGCGGTGCAACTCGTCTAAAAATCTTCGGTGACTCTAACCTCGTAGCGCATCAAACAATGAACAAGTATGATGCTATCAGCGACAATATGATTTCTTACCGCGATTTATACAGCATCATGGAAGCTCAATTTTACGCATGCGAGGTATCACACATAGGAAGAGGAAGCAATGAAGAAGCCAACAATTTGGCAAACATAGGGTCCCTATGTTTACCAGTGCCACCCGGTTTTTTTGGGAAGAAATATCTGAGCGTTCTATCAAAGAAAAAAGAGTTTCTAAGGTCATAGCACCCAAGACAGGAAAAAAAAGTAAGCCGCGAAAAGACTCGAGGGCTCCATCAACCAGTATAAGCAAAGAAGAAGCCATTGGAGAAGAACTAGAAATTGATGAAGTTATGATAACAGAGTCTACATGGATGCAGCCATACATAGCTTATATGATTCGGGGAGAATTACCCGAGAATGTAACGGAAGCCCGACGAATCACTCGACGATCGAAAACCTTCAGGGTAATCAAAGGAGAATTATATAAAAGAAGTATTTTGGGTGTGTTACAGCGATGTGTCATACTCGAAGAAGGAAAATCTATACTCAAGGATATACATGAAGGAGTTTGCGGTAATCATGCCATCAGCCGAGCAATTGCCGCCAAAGCATTCAGGGCATGATTTTATTGGTTTACAATAGTTCAAGATGCAAAGGATATAGTCAGAACATGTGAAGCATGTCAACGATTTGCAACAAAACCAGGAGCACCAGTAGCTGAATTAAACCCTATACCTCTAGCTTGGCCCTTCGCTCAGTTGGGGCTTGATATGGTGGGTAAACTTCACAAGTCATCTCTAGGAGGACACGTCTTTCTGCTAGTAGCAGTCAACAAATTTACTAAATGGATTGAAGCAATGCTAGTCACCACTCAATTTGGAACTTCGGCTGTGAATTTCATAAAATCCATAGTATTTCGGTTCGTCTTGCCAAACAGCATCATCACGGACAATGGAACCAATTTTACCTCCAATGAGTTTAAATAATATTGCCAAGAGATGGGCATCAAGGTAAGCTACGCCTCAGTAGCTCACCCGCAAACCAATGGGCAAGTAGAAAAAGCCAATGGTCTAGTAACTACTGGCCTCAAGAAAAGGTTGCTAGCACCACTCGACAGAGCAAAAGGAGCATGGGTTGATGAGTTTCCATCTGTTTTGTGGAGTTTACGAACTACCCCAAATAATTCGCCACAAGAAACACCTTTCTTTCTAGTCCATGATGCTGAAGTCGTCCTTCCAGTCAAAGTTTCACATGAATCTCCAAGAGTAGTTGCATATGATGAAGACAAATCAAGAGAAGCACCTGAAGGTGACGTTGATGCACTCGATGAAGCTCGAGATGAAGCCCTACAAAGAGCCACCATATATCAGCAAAACTTGCGCAACTATCACCGTCGATGATTATGACCTAGGTCCTTTGCAGTAGGGGACCTAGTTCTTCGACTCAAGCAAGATGGCCACCGAAAACTGGAATCACCTTGGGAAGGATCCTACATCGTCACAGAAGTTATTCCTGGAGGAGCGTATCATCTACAAGACAAGAAGACATGAGTCTAGTATTCCAATCCATGGAACGTAGCACAGCGATTACGCTTTTATGCTTAAGAGATCTTATGTTTACTTATAAATTCAATAAGGCCTATGTCCTAGATTTTTAAAGCAAAAATACTTCGGCTTATGGCCAGACGACAATCCACCAAAATAATGTACCCACGGTTATGCCATATATGTATAAAGATAAGTTCTTCATACCTTCAATTTCCGTTCATATAAACTCAAAAGGATGTTTTGTATGTTTGCTTGATTTAACATCAATTATGAGCCTATGTCCAGATACAGGCATCCAAAGATAGCCTCGAGGGTTACTCCCATCGGCAGCATTGTCACGCACATGATAGATATATTATACAGGCCAAGTAGAAGACAATCATCACCTAAAAATACTTGCGAGTTTTACATCTATTGTATCCTCCGAAGGTTACTCCCATCGGGAGTTTCATGAAGTATCAAAATATATTACGAAATTCAGAAATATTAGCAGCCTAGCAGGGCAGCCGACAAAATATATAAATCTCGGATCGTAGCTAAATGCCACAAAACTCCAAATGTCGTGTTCAGAAACATGAAGGTAAGACCCCGTGATTCGTCCTGTGTGGCCTGGTAATCGCACAAGAATGCGCTCTGCCAGAATTATATCCATATCTATGAAACGATGAAAAATCCCGACGGACGTGTTGGGTATCCGATAAAATAAAACTAGAATTCAGTATTCGATAAGACCTCAGCGGCCCGAACTAAGTTATGCCAGTAATAAATTCTGAGTTCAGGCCTAGGGACTTGAATTTGATGTAGGACAACCTTGCTTTTGCCCAGGAGCAATTAACTGATTCCCGATCCATCGGGTGCATCAGGCTCGTTGTACCAAATACTTATAAAGCTTAAAATTGGTGAAAACAAAGAAAAAGAACTAAACATTTTCTTGAGAACTCAACCCGAATCTATGGTTCGGGTAGAGTCTCGGGGGCTACTGACATAGGTATGATTACTCGGGTCCCTATGATTTGCTACCTAGGGCATGCGGAAAGGCTAACAACCCATGAAGAGTCAATATGAAGATCCAAAGGAGAAACCGACAATTATTATATATGTATTAGGAAAGAGGAAAAAAAGACCGACATCGAGTTGGTGTTGTAATCATATAACCAATCCGCATACAGCTTTGAGACCCGACCTATTATATATAGGGCGGCAGAAGCCTAGAAAAAGTACCGAACAATCCCCAAGCAATTTGTAACAGAGCGATTCTCTCAATATTCAGGCGACTTTGATTCCATTATTTCCTGACTTCCGATGAAGTCCCCAGTATTCTCTTTTTCGCAAAACCCCAAGTCCTTCTTCATGGACATTGCCGAGATCACCCCTCGTCACCCCGACATTAGTCCCCGAAGCTATTGCGGTCTTAGCAGCGCTATCTGAAAGGCCACAGCAGATTCAACTTATACAGAACATATCCTGTACTGCTGACATACCCTTATGCCAGCAGATCTTGACCTTGACTCGGCTCCACCAACTGGTGATTCCTCGCTGAAGTCGACTTTGCCCGGTTCAAACCGATTTATTTCTCGCCTCATAGGCCACTCTCAATAGTTGGGTTATTCTCCTTAACCACTCAATTTCCTTGGTTTTCCATTATTCTATGTTATTTTATCCTACGTGTCAGGCAATCATCATATTGCACCTAATATTTTGGTCCTAGACACGATGTAGCACACTATTCTCTATCATGCTACGCCAATTATCCTAGGCACCCATCACTTCGCCGTGTGGCTCCTTGTTTGCCACCACGACCACATGATTTGGTTATCTCTTCTGCGATGTAACCGACCCTGTGCCACGATCTTTTTAACTTCCATCACGAAATATAGGCACACCATGTGGTCGTCGTGGGAACAACTAATCCCATGGCCCACGATGCGTTGGGACGTTAAATAGGGGAGTGGGGGAAAACCCTTGTTTCACTTTCCCCTCCCCTGCTCGATCTTCCTCACTGCACCATCGTCGCCGCTACATCTAGCAATTTCACGACCGCATTGCCCCTCTGCCCCTCTTGCACCGTCGCCGCCACGGGACCACGCCAGACCAGGCCCATCGCCCCAGAGGCTAGCACCATGACAGAGGATAGCAACACAGAGATGGAATCCCACGACGGCGTCCCCATCGAGCAAGAAGAACAGGAGGTTGCCTCGGGGCATGGCTCCTGGGACGGCTCCTCCGTGACCGAAGAGGAGATAGATTTGCAATGCTAGACCCGACGGATTCCGTTAGAGGTGGATTGCCGCCTCCCAGGTGATGAACTCATCCCCGAGGCCGAGGTCGGTGAATATGTCATCTTTGTTTCCCATTTGCTCGTAGATTTGGTCTTCCTGTTAGCGATTTCATAGTTATATTCTTTGAGACCTTCAGTCTCCAACCTCATCATCTACCTACAAACGCTAGCTCCTCCTTCTCTGTATTCATCACTTGATGTGAAGGATATCTCGACATGTGGCCCTATGTCACCCTTTGGGCTAAATGCTTCCAGATCTGGTCCCAGGTTATCCTAGACCGGAATGTTAAACCCGATGACAAGGCTTTGACCTAGTGTGGAGCCGCCTCCCTTGTACCCCACAAGAAATCCATATTTACCCGGATCCACTGGTTTGATTCATGTAAGAAGTGGCATTGGTCATTCTTCTATGTGAAGAATAATACCGGGGTAGATAAGATTCGGCTGCCGAGGTTCTCCGTCAGCATCCCCACCAAACTCAACTGGAAATATGACCTAAAGGACAAGAATAGAGACGTCAATGATGTCCACGCTTTTCTAGACGACTTAACTATTGCCGGTATGTCGGCTGATGATCTCCTGACGTCATTTATTAGCCATCAAGTTTTCCCCCTTCAACTCAAGAGTCACAAGATGTCACATGAGTGGCCAATTCAACCCTAACTGGATCTCCACCTTCGAGCTAAACAAAGCCTAGGTCTAGAGATGGGTCAAGGCCATCTTCAAGACTGATTTGATCGAGGATTGGGAGTGGGGAAAACATCCCTATGACTAGGAACACCCAGCACTGAAGGTAATTGTCGAGTTATTTACGTTGTCATATACATTATGTCGATTCATCACCTTATTTGGCATTGACCCTCCCTTTACTGTTTATGCAGAAGTTTACCTGGCAAATTGTTGAAGATATCGACCAACCCGCTAACACCTGGGGCGAAGACAGGGAAACCTCAGATTCAGAAGACCCGAACTTCGAGGACTTTATGCCCATCCCTGATGGCGGCTCCGGTCCAAACCCAGGTAAGGCTCCAGTCTTTGAACCATTAAAGGATTGGACGTATGATGATGATGATTGTCATATCTAGAGGTATTAGATCCTATGCCACTTGCATTCACCTTTTGATTGCACTCTACCTCAGCTGACCTGGCTGGTTAGGTGCACAACGTGCCCCTTGTTGCTGTGGGTGGCCAGGGCGAGATCAAGAAACATGACGCTGCTGATGCCAAGTCATCTAAACCCACCAAGCCCACGAAGAAGCGGAGATACGTTGTTAAAAAGTATCAAAAGGAACGACCTGTTGCCTTCGGGTAATGTTCTTATCCTGACATACTCTTACGTTTCTGTATTTCTTGTTTCTCTCTTTATTTTCCTTTATTTGACTACCTTTTATCTTTATCTTATCCTAGGACTGCCTTGGATGCCTCACAAACTGCTTCCAACATTGGCTCTCTGATTAACATACCATCTTCCCCTCCTCCTGGCGATACTCGAGTCCCTAGCCCGGCTCGAGCGAGTACTCCTCTAGCGCTAGATACAAATGTTTCCTGGCCAGTGAGAGAGGTTGATATTGGAGGGGGAGGTGGTGCCCTAGAGGATGAGGCCACGCCGGATCAGAGGTACGATATCTCGGTCCCTGACAAAGAAGTTGAAGATTCCGACGCCAGCAACGTAGGCACCGAGACAACTACAATCGAGATTCCAATAATCTCGGAGCCAACTCAAACCCAATATAAATAGCAAACATCTGAGTCAACTCAAACCCAGCAGCAACAACCTCAGCAAACTTAGCAGCCTCAGCCTTAACAAATACCATTTCAGCAATAGGCGAACCCAACTGCCAAGCCAAAAAACCATCCCAGTCGACTAAGGCAGGGAATAATAAAACTACGGTTATGACTCGGCAACCGTCAGCTGCAACATTGTTGAAGAAATCCAGCACTTCTCCTAGCCAAACTTCAGATAAATAGTTAACATTGCATGTGAGTCCTGCTACTGCGATAGCTGGCACCAAGAAATCTGTTGCCGAGAAAGGTTTGGTCCTAACTCGGACTTTGAGTGATCAAAGCCTTGGTTCCTTTACTCACTACGCTACAGATTGGAACAATTCCGAATATGGCAAAGTGACGCCTGGGAACCCCAAGCAGTAAGAGTTTGGCCCGGTTAATGTTACCCAGAGGATGTGCACTGCTAGAATTGCTCTACCTGAGCCTGACATGATCTTAGAGGTAAATATCTTGGTTACACTTTTCATACTTGTAGTAGTTATATATATTCCCTAGTCCCCGAGCTTCCGAAGGAGTAAGATATTACTCGGCCAGAAGCTCTTAGACCATATTAGTTTGACCTATAAACTATTAGCTCCACATCTCAATTCATCCGAGATTTAGTTTGAGTAACTGTAACTGATGGAAATATGCCCTAGAGGCAATCATAGAGATGATTGTATTTCATATGTATCCATGAGTTTTTATAATGTTCTTTGAATATCCATATATCAGGCAACTTGTATTGATTGGCAATTATGTGAATTGCTTGTGAAACTCTTTACTTGTATGGTTATCAAATAGTTGTCCCTAGTCGGAGTTCATGTGAGGACACACGTGAATATTAGACTAGCACATCGATTGGTTGATGACTATGTTTCGCAAGTCATAGACATGGAGATGTCAAACCAATGATGTGGACACATGTTATGAACATGGGGTTGGACTGACCCAACATGAGACTGGCAATAATACTTGCGGCTCTCTCTACACATCGTGTACGTTTTGTCCTTAGACCTGAGATTGTCGCATGTACTTGAGATGTGGATCGACCTCTTTTGGGGCTATCAAACACTAATCCATAACTGGGTAGTTATAAAGGTATCTTTCAGGTTTGTCCTGATACATGCTGCAAGGCATCGGTCAATCAAGATGGGATTTGCCCGTCTCTACTTGAGAGAGATATCTCTAGGCCCCTCGAGTGATCGGATCCAGAAATGCATGGTCGTGCTACATATGGTTAAGAGTTAACCTAGTAAAGGGATTCCGAATCACAGTATCGAGAAAGAGAGGTCAGCTTGGAGCTAGACCAAATATCATGAGGCAAAGGGAAAGACATGTACTCTACCTTGTGATGGTTCGTCCGAATGATCTTTATATGCGTTTAGGAGTTGGCGCATCTTGCTAGAGGCCGCTACCAACTATTGATGGAGTAAGTGTACTTGTGTCATGTCTATACGTGTATGAACCTATAGGGTCACACACTTTAGGGGCTGGAAGCCTAATGAGGATTGGATCCGAATTAGACCAAGCTTAGGATGCTAATGGGCTGCTAAAGTAGAAGCCCACCAGGGATGCCTATATAAGAGAGAGTGAGGCGAGCTGAATAGGGTTGAGCATTCCACCCAGCCACCACTCCTCTTCCGCCTGTGTTGCACATGCAGACCTTGCAGTCTGGTGTGTGACGGCTTCCACTCTGGATGTGTGGATACCTCGGAGGTGCTACATCTGTAGCACTTGGACGAGCCGCACAAAGGGGAGCTGTTCGTGGGACGAGGGCAAGGAGGAGACGTAGAACATCTACACTGCCGCGACGTGCTTCATCGAGTTCCACACCTGCACGTCTAGCGGTAATCCCGTTATCTATGACAATCGTATTCTTGGTTGACGCGGTAGAAAATTTTGATTTTACGCTAGTGTAGCCTACCCGTTGCCCTTCAGTGGTATCAGAGCCAATGCTGTTCAGTCATAGGTTCGGAAAGTTTGCATATGGTGATATGTAGATTGATATGAATGATGTGATCGTTTGCATGGCGGTGGTTCTGGATTGATCTATGATCTTACTTTCTGTGATCGTGATTCTAAGGTCGTCGAACGACTTACCCCTACCGGTCGGTTTCCGCCATCAGGGTAGACAGTGACACATACACTACTAGGAAACAGCTTATCAGTGGCGCACCTTTTTTCACTATCCGTGGTGCATTTCCTTGTCACCACTGATACCTCGCCACTGATAACTATCTTCTGTGGCGCATTTCAAAATGCGCCACAGAAGTCTCAAACTTCAGTGGCGCATATGGCCAATATGCGTCACAGAAGTTTTTTTCCAAAATTCAAAAAAAAGGCAGGCCAGATCTCAAACTTCTGTGGCGCATATGGCCAATATGCGCAACATAAGCTTTTTTCAAATTTCAAAAAAAAACGGGCCAGATCTAGATCTGGCCAGAGTTGGTGGTGGTGGTGGTGGCTGGTGGTGGCGGTGGTAGTGGTGGTGGTGGCTGGAGGAGGGCTAGGAGGAGGTTGCCGGAGTTAGTGGTGGAGGAGGAGGAGGAGGAGGAGGAGGAGGAGGTTGTCGGAGTTGGTGGTGGAGGTGGATGAGGTTGCCGGAGTTGGTGGTGGTGGAGGAGGAGGAGGTCGCCGGAGTTGGTGGTGGAAGAGGAGGAGAAGGAGGTCGCCGAAGTGGTGGTGGTGGTGGAGGAGGAGGTCGCCGGAGTTAGTGGTGGAGGAGGAGGAGGAGGTTGCCGGAGTTGGTGGTGGTGGAGGAGGAGGAGGTCGCCGGAGTTGGTGGTGGAAGAGGAGGATAAGGAGGTCGCCGAAGTGGTGGTGGAGGAGGAGGAGGTCGCCGGAGTTGGTGGTGGAGGAGGAGGTCACCGGAGGTCACCGGAGTTGGTGGTAGAGGAGGAGGTCACCGGAGGTCGCTGGAGTTGGTGGTGGAGGAGGTGGTGGTGGTCGCCGGAGTTAGTCGCCGGAGTTGGTGGTGGTGGAGGAGGAGGAGGAGGAGAAGTGGGGAGAGGAGAAGTGTGGAGGGGAGGAGAAGTGGGGAGGGGAGAAGAAGTGGGGAGGGGAAGAAAAAGGAAAAAGGGAGGGAGAAGGGCGCTGACGGGATTCAAATTTCGAATCCCGCCCAAGACTTTTGTGGCGCATATGGGGGAAATGCGCCACAGAAGTTTCTCCCCCTTTTTTATTTTTTTGCAGGAAAAATCTTCTGTCTGCCATAACGTTTTACTCTTTTGGAATTTGGGGAATCTATTGAGTAGGGAATTTTGAGACGAGATAGGTTAAAGATTTTTTCCCGACATCGTATGCAAAAGTTAGAGCCGTTTTACGGTGCCATGACCTATTTTTGCAAAATACATCGAAATTCATGTTTTTAATTTTGTCTAGATCCATACCTTAAAATCTAACTACAACTTAAAGGATTTTTTTTTTGAAGTTTCTATCATTTTTGTTTATTTTTTACAAAACTGAAAAGGTGATCTACGGGGGGGGGTCTGTTTTCCCCCCTATATGCTTGTTCTATGGTGCATACACCTATATGCGCCATAGAAACATCACTTTCTGTGGCGCATATGGACATATGCGCCACAGAAGTTTCTCCCGCTTTTTTTGCTGCTTGGTCCCATCAACCTTCTGTGGTGCATACATCTATATGCGTCACAGAAGTTTGGCACTTCAGTGGCGCACACGAAAATATGCGCCACAGAAATATGGAAATTCTGTGGCGCATATTGGTTTCGTGCGCCATTGAAGTGCCAAACTTCTGTAGCACATTTTTTCTAGTGCGCCACTGATATATATCTGTGGCGCATAGTTTAAATATCTTGTCTATCTATAAGTTGTTTCCTAGTAGTGATAAATCCTTTTGAATCACGCGAAGATCAATATGATTGATCGAATCGGGAATTAGATCTGAATCGACGTACCGTGATTAACGGAGTTTGGTCGAATCAGAACTATGGTCGGTTTATGGTAAATTTGATTTGCCGATCAAAATCCTTAAAGAAAATTGTATAAATTTGATCTCTCATTTTTCACAACCCCGCACGGGGAGACCCCCTAGACCCCCCTTAGTCGTAGCCCCTTTTGTATCACGTTAAGGTTCATAGGTGCTACGATTTCACATGATCCGGTAGAATGTGATTCTATAGCACAACTTGTTTTTGCAGGATGTATGTGATCAGTATGGCCCAAAAATGTATGTGATGCATGTATGTATTTTTCATGACCTGCGTGTCGTGAGTAGGGCAACACGGCTGGAGCCATATGTGTTGTCAATTATTGTAATGGCCTGCGTGCCAACTTGTGATGATCCCAATACCATGTAAATTTGATTACTAGCTGTTAGGAGTAATAGCTTGTATTAGTTCTTGGAGAACTCATCACTTGGAGGATGGCTCGCATAGAGCATGAAGATGGAGATCATCATGGTGGACAAGTTCTATGGCGATGGAGATCACCATGAGAAAATGGGCCATACTGTATCACATCTATGTGAATGCTATTCTTATACGTTTTACTACTATGCATGCTTAGATGATAGAAGTAGAACGATCCCTCACAAAGTTTAAGTTAAACCATGCCCTCCCAACCAAACCTTGCACCATCCTATGCCCTGTACAATCGTTGGTGGGTCTATGAAATTAGGGTGCCACGGTTTTCCTTGGCTGGATGGGTTTGTATCGGATACCTACACGCATAAAGGTTGGTGAGCTTAACAAGGTCATCTTAATAGTTAAGGACCTTGGGGCATAAAGGTTGGGCGCCTAGTTTTGACATAGAGATGTCACCCAACAACAAGAGTCATATGTGATATGATTAGCAAAGGTTGCTTACCGATTTACCTTGTCTTCTAGCAGTGATGCTAAAGCTCACTAGTCGACTTGTTAATTGTGGATCTTGAATCACTTAGTATCAATATAGGGATGTCGATTTAAGTGGGAGTATATGCTATTAAATTGTTTAATATGTTTTACTCTTTCATGGTTACATGGCTTAGTATTTTGCATATTTTTGTTGTAGATCAATGGCACCGAACACTTCATCACCTTTTGCTTTGCGTTCGATTCTTGAAAAGGATAAACTAAATGGAACAAACTATTCGTACTGGGTCCGTAACCTGAGAATTGTTCTCAGGGCTAAGAAAAAGGTAACTGTTCTGGATACCCCAATCCCAGATGAACCTGCTGATAATGCAACTGCTGCCCTTAAGAATGCCTACAAGAAAGCATGTGATGAATCTCTTGAGGTTAGCTGCCTTATGCTTGCATGCATGGAACCTGATCTTCAAAAACAGTTTGAGGATCAGGAAGCATATGATATGATCGTCGCGCTTAAGGACATGTTCCAGACTCAGGCTAGGACTGAGAGGTACAATGTCGCTAAGTCCCTTGTGGAATGCAAGCTGGCAGAGGGAGCAGCTGTAGACCCCATGTGATCAAAATGGTTGGTTACAGTTAGACTTGGGAAAAGCTTGGTTTTCCATTAGGCCAAGAGTTGGCTACTGATTTTATTTTGGCATCTCTTCCATCTAGCTATGGGCATTTTATTTCGAACTACCATATGCATGGGGTGGAGAGGGGCCTTAATAAATTATATGGGATGTTGAAAACAACAGAATGTGACATTAAGAAGTGTGCAGGGCATAGCCATGTGATGGCTGTGCAGAACAAGCCTAGCTTCAAGAAAAAGGGCACTTCTTGGCAGAAGAAGAAGGGCAAGGCTAAGGATACGATCCCTAAGCCAAACCCTGCACCCAAGCAAAAGGCTGGACCTACAGGAGACACTGAGTGTTTCTTTTGTCACGAATATGGCCACTGGAAGAGAAACTGCAGCAAGTACCAGGCTTCTTTGAAAAAGAGGGGAAGTAAGAGTACTTCCCGCTGAGGTACGCTTGTTGTACATGTTGTGGACATTTTTCTCGCAGATTCTTATGTTAACTCTTGGGTATTTGATACCGGATCGGTTGCTCATATTTTCAATTCGATGCAGGGGCTAATAAGGACTAGAGAAGTGTAGAAAGGCAAAGTGGATTTTCGCGTCGGAAATAAAGCAAGAGTTGCTGCATTGTTCATCGGCGTCATGCAGCTTCACCTTCTGTCGGGATTTATTATGGAGTTAAATAATTGTTATTACATTCCAAGTATGGGTTGAAACATTTTATCACCTTCATGTTTGATGAGGGATGGTTATTCATTCGCGAGTACAAACAATGGTTGTGTAATCTCTAAGAATGCTATGTTTATGGCTGATGCTCCCATTGTGAATGGGTTATTTGTTTTAAAGCTTGATGATGCATATGTTTACAATGTTAGTGCTAAAAGGCTTCTGCCTTATGATTTGGGTCCTACCTATTTATGGCATTGTCGTTTGGGGCATATAAGTGAAAAGCGCATGAAGAAGCTCCATGGTGATGGTCTTCTAACTTTGTTTGATTTCGAATCATACGAGACATGCCAAGCTTGTTTACTTGGAAAGATGACCAAGACGCCTTTTACGGGTTTTCCCGAGAGAGCGACAGACTTGTTGGAACTCATACATACTGATGTATGTGGACCAATGAGCACGACAGCGAGAGGAGGATATCACTACTTCATTACTTTCACTGATGATTTCAGTAGATATGACTATGTCTACTTGATGAAGCATAAGTCTGAAACTTTTGAAAAGTTCAAAGAGTTTTTAGAGTCAGGTAGAGAATCAACATGGCAAGAAAATAAAGGCCCTACGATCTGACCGTGGAGGTGAATATTTGAGTCACGAGTTTAGCAATCATCTTAAGAGTTGCGGAATTGTTCCACAGCTCACGCCGCATGGAACGCCTCAAAGAAACGGGGTCTCTAAATGGCGTAATCGAACTTTGTTGGGCATGGTTCGATCGATGATGAGCTAGTCGAATTTACCATTATCATTTTGGGGTTACGCGCTAGAAATAGCAGCTTTCACACTAAACAGGGTACCGTCTAAATCCGTAGTTAAGACACCATATGAGATGTGGACTGGAAAGAATCCTAGTTTGTCTTTTCTAAAGATTTGGGGTTGTGAGGCATTTGTCAAGCGACTTCAGTCGGACAAGCTAACACCCAAATCGGACAAATGCATATTCGTGGGATATCCAAGGGAAACCTTAGGGTATTACTTCTACAACCGAGAAGAGGGCAAAGTGTTTGTCGCTCGTAGTGGTGTTTTCCTAGAGAAAGAGTTTCTCACAAAGGGAACGAGTGGAAGGTTAGTGCGACTTGAAGAAGTTCAAGATGAGCCAGTCGGGGATGCTTCTACGAGTGATGCTATTGTAGCAGAACAAGTTGAGGAACCCGTGGCAATAGAAGCACCACAACCACGAAGGTCAGCGAGGCTCGCGAAGCGCGAGAGTAATTATTGTTAGACAATGATGAGCCTGCAACCTATGCAGAAGCAATGGTGGACCCAAACTCTGACAAATGGCTGATTGCCATGAGATCCGAGATAGAGTCCATGGGAGACAATCAAGTTTGGAACTTGGTTGACCTGCCTGATGGTTTTAAAGCCATCGAGTGCAAATGGATCTATAAGAATAAGATTGATATGGATGGAAATGTTCACATCCATAAAGCTCGACTTGTTGCAAAAGGTTTTCGACAAGTTCAAGGAGTTGACTACGACGAGACTTTCTCGCCTGTAGCGATGCTTAAATCTATACAGATCATTTTAGTCATTGCTGCATATTTCGATTATGAGATATGGAAGATGGACGTCAAGACGGCTTTCTTAAATGGAATCCTTACTGATGACGTGTATATGATGCAACCCAAAGGTTTTTTTGATCCAAACAATGATGGAAAGGTATGCAAACTTCAAAAGTCTATTTATGGGCTGAAGCAAGCATCTCGGAGTTGGAACATTCCATTTGATGAAGTTGTAAAGGAGTTTGGCTTCACCAAAAATGAACAAGAACCTTGTGTGTATAAGAAAGAAAATGGGAAATCACTTGTATTTCTAATCTTATATGTGGATGCCATATTACTGATTGGAAATGACATTCCTATGCTCGAGTCTGTTAAGACCTCATTGAAAAATAGTTTTTCTATGAAGGACTTGGGAGAAGCGGCATATATTCTGGGTATCAACATCTATAGAGATAGATCAAGGAGGATAATTGGATTAAGCCAGAGTATGTACATTGACAAAGTGTTGAAACGGTTTAGCATGGAAGAGGCTAAGAAGGGGTTCTTGCCCATGTCTCACGGCATTAAACTCAGCAAGACTCAGTGTCCTTCGACCATTGATGAGCAAGAACGCATGAGTAGGGTTCCATATGCTTCGGCTATTGGATCCATCATGTATGCAATGACATGTACTCGTCCAGATGTTTCCTATGCTCTAAGTGTTACGAGCAGCTACCAGCCTGATCCAGGTGAGAGTCACTGTACAGTGGTAAAGAATATCCTTAAGTACTTGAGAAGGACTAAGGATATGTTCCTAGTTTATGGAGGTGAGGTTGAACTCAGTGTAAAGGGTTACACAGATGCGAGTTATCTTAACGACTCAGATGACTCGAAATCACAATCAGGTTATGTGTTTGTCATGAATGGTGGTGTTGTGAGCTGGAAAATTTCCAAGCAAGATACAGTGGCCTCCTCTTCAACAGAAGCTGAATATATTGCTGCCTCGGAGGCTGCAAAGGAAGCTGTTTGGATTAGGAATTTACTGATCGCTCTTGGTGTGGTTCAGGGCGCGTCCAATCCCATGGATGTTTATTGTAACAACAATGGTGCTATTGCACAAGCCAAGGAACCTAGACAGCACCAGAAGAACAAACATATTCGCATGCGTTACCATCTGATTCGTGAGTTCATTGATGATGGTAGTGTCATGTTATGCAAAATACATACGGACTCAAATGTTGCTGATCCCTTGGCAAAGCCACCCCCGCAGCCTGCGCATGAAGCGCACACAAGAGCAATAGGTATTAGATACTATCTAGATTGACTCTAGTGCAAGTGGGAGACTGAAGGAAATATGCCCTAGAGGCAATCATAGAGATGATTGTATTTCATATGTATCCATGAGTTTTTATAATGTTCCTTGAATATCCATATATTAGGCAACTTGTATTGATTGGCAATTATGTGAATTGCTTGTGAAACTCTTTACTTGTATGGTTATCAAATAGTTGTCCCTAGTCGGAGTTCATGTGAGGACACACGTGAATATTAGACTAGCACATCGATTGGTTGATGACTATGTTTCGCAAGTCATAGACATGGAGATGTCAAACCAATGATGTGGACACATGTTATGAACATGGGGTTGGACTGACCCAACATGAGACTGGCAATAATACTTGCAGCTCTCTCTACACATCGTGTACGTTTTGTCCTTAGACCTGAGATTGTCACATGTACTTGAGATGTGGATCGACCTCTTTTGGGGCTATCAAACACTACTCCGTAACTGGGTAGTTATAAAGGTATCTTCCGGGTTTGTCCCGATACATGCTGCAAGGCATCAGTCAATCAAGATGGGATTTGCCCCTCTCTACTTGAGAGAGATATCTCTGGGCCCCTCGAGTCATTGGATCCAGAAATGCATGGTCGTGCTACATATGGTTAAGAGTTAACCTAGTAAAGGGATTCCGAATCACAGTATCGAGAAAGAGAGGTCAGCTTGGAGCTAGACCAAATATCGTGAGGAAAAGGGAAAGACATGTACTCTACCTTGTGATGGTTCGTCTGAATGATCTTTATATGCGTTTAGGAGTTGGCACGTCTTGCTAGAGGCCGCTACCAACTATTGACGGAGTAAGTGTACTCGTGTCATGTCTATACGTGTATGAACCTATAGGGTCACATACTTTAGGGGCTAGAAGCCTAATGAGGATTGGATCCGAATTAGACCAGGCTTAGGCTGCTAATGGGCTGCTAAAGTAGAAGCCCACCAGGGATGCCTATATAAGAGAGAGTGAGGCGAGCTGAATAGGGTTGAGCATTCCACCCAGCCGCCACTCCTCTTCCGCCTGTGTTGCACATGCAGACCTAGCAGTCTAGTGTGTGACGGCTTCCACTCCGGACGTGTGGATACCTCGGAGGTGCTGCATCTGTAGAACTTGGACGAGCCGCGCAAAGGGGAGCTGCTCGTGGGACGAGGGCAAGGAGGAGACGTAGAACATATACACTGCCGCGACGTGCTTCATCGAGTTCCGCACCTGCGCGTCTAGCGGTAATCCCGTGATCTATGACAATAGTATTCCTGGTGATCTATGACAATAGAATATCTAGCCACCGAGATATAAGTCGAGTTTACTTGGCTCAAATCTATACTTGAATCAATTATCTAGCCACCGAGATTTAAGTCGAGTTTACTCGGCTTGATATAGACTAGAATCAAATATCTAGCCACCAAGATTTAAGTTGAGTTTACTCGGCTCGGCTTAAATCTAACTAGAATCAAATATCCAGCCACCGAGATTTAAGTCGAGTTTACTCGGCTTGAATCTAGACTAGAATCAAATATGTAGTCACTCACACTTTATCCTTTTTCAGAACTTCTCTAATAAACACACCATGCAGTATCGGAAACTCCTCTTGGAGCACTAGGGCCTCTTGACAAAGCACAAGAAACTTCTGCTTGAGCTGCAGAGTAAAGGTATGTCTCTATTGCCTTTCTCCGGTTTTTATCTTACATTTTCCGAGTTAAGCCTTGATGCAACATTGGCAGCTGAGGTTGAGGCCAAGAATGAGGAGCTACAGAAACGTCTTGTCGATATTGAAGGTATCTTCCTCTCGCACTTCCTCTGCGGTCTTCGGCTTTGGTGACCTGCTGCGATGTTCAGCTCCGACAAATCGGGGGTTCCTTTGGCTCCAGCGATCTGGTGCAATATTTGACTCTGCCCTGTGACCCACTACCTCTATCGGCTGCGGCGACCCGCTACAATCTTCGGTTACAACAACACGCTGCCATCATCAGCTCCGGCACCCTACTGCCCATCGACTTCACTCGCCACGTGAACTGCTGCCACGTTGACTACGTCCGCAACCACATCGACTTTGTCTATGATAACTACCAATAAAGCTAAGTTTCTTCTACCAAGAGTCAATAATTATTTATTTTAATCGCACTCGAAAAACTCGGGGGCTACGCCCTATTCAAGTAACCTAATGTGCCATCAACTCCATGCACTTGAGCACTTCATACATGACAGCCTGAGTAGCTGATTCTGCTTGATCGTCGAATCCTTGAACTCCGAGTATCTCGGCAAGGTACTGAGACTAAGGTTAATTAGGCTAACGAAAAGGCCTAGCATATAGTGCAAAAGTGTCGACTCGATTGGCACCAGAATTTTACTTTACAACCCGACAAGCAAATATTCTTTACAAGATACAAGTACTTCACAAGTTTTTTTATGTTTTCTGCAGCCTACAAGCACGTCAACTACATCGAGCTATTCTATTGGGTCCTCCAACAGGACTTGACAAAACAACTGGCTATGCCATACACTCAAGACCTGAGTCGAGTCCCTCCTCGGATCGTTGCATTGCTTGATGCTATAAAGATGTCACGCGTTCCACGCACCCGATAGAAGCAACTGTGTTGACTCCATCCGCATTGTCGACTCACCCGGCTAAACGTCACATGACACCTCTACATAGACTCCGACTACATCGTTGATTCTTGTCTCCTTATGCGTGAGATGCTGAATCGGTGCACTTCCGAGACCGTGGTTTCTCCCCGCATGGTTGTCTACTACGACTGTACGATTCAAGACTCGAGTATCTACCCTAGTCTACGACTCGGCCAAACACTCGAGGGCTACTCCAAACTAGAGTGTTGGTCGCGCACCTGCAAGGTCTTTAAGTGGCACGCATCGATCCCTCATTCGAATCAACGATCCGACTGAGGACTCAAGGATACTCCCATTGGGAGCGCTGGTCATGCATTCGAAAAAGCAGTGGCGTTGTCGACATTCGTAAGATCATCCGAAGCACTTCCGGATCATTGTGTCTACGCAACCGACGATTATAAGTCTCTGCTCGAGTCTACGACTCGAACAAACACTCAAGGGCTACTCCTATATGGAGACGAGTATAAGTCTCTACTCGAGTCTATGACTCGAATAGACACTCGGGGGCTATTCCCATAGGGAGCGCTAGTCGCGCACCCTATAGTCCATGGCGTCGACTGTGTCCACAATATCAACTCGCTTACAAAAATTGACTCATTGGCGAATCTGCCCACTTACATTGCAAGGTCAAGTTCAGAGACAACGTCTCCTTGGCCACCCGAAACGCCTCCACGGTGATAAACATTCGGATGATGTGTCTATGACGCATATATAAGACCTAAAGATCTAATCTGATGGCCTGGCAACCACATCCCTACTCTATACTAGAAAAATATTGTGTCTACGACATCAAGAAAATCCCGACGGACACGTTGGGTACACATACTTATCAACTGGAGTTACGCTCAGTAAGGCCTCCGCTGCATGAGTGGAACTACGCCAACAATTTCCGAATTCAAGTCCAGGGACTCGTGTTTGAGTAGGTGACGTTGTTTTTACCCTAGATAAATTGACTGGTCCCAATCCGTCGAGCGCACCAAGCACATTTACCAACATCCTTATGAACTACTATTAATCCGGCTAACCTGATGAACTTCCGGGGTGAGTGCTTCACACTCGATACAACTATCGACTCCGACATCCAAATGCAAGGCTCAAAGACATCTAAGTCTCCACCCGAATCTACAATTCATATAGACACTTGGGCGCTACTGGCATAGGTATGCCCAACAGGCACCCGACTACAACCTACCTAGTGCGGCCTAATGGAAGGCCCACTCGATGACCTACCAATGTCCACAAAGCCCAAGACCGTTCGGGTGGTGTGAAGACCATATGGACACCAACTCCAAGTGTGCAAGACAAGGAAAGATCAAGACTAGAGTTCAAATCCAACTTGTAACCAACTCGTATTGGTACCTGAGACCTACCCTCCTCATATATAAAGGCTAGGAGGGTCCAAAGAGAAGGGCACACCACAATAGATCTAGACATCACAAACCCTAGTTCATACATCGCCAGATCTAATCTGCGCACCATCGCCATCAAGGCACCCTTGTAACCTTCGATTCTTCATCAATGAAGAGAAGACAAGCAGGAGTAGGGTTTCCCTCTGGGGGCCTGAACTTGGGTAAACCTCGTGTCCCCAAGTTGTTTGTCTATTAGCTGATGAGGTCTCTAGCACGCCGCTCTTCCTCGAAATCCAAGTCCATCAACAATAGGCATTAACGTGTTAACCCAATGTCATATACGATGGAGTATATTGGTTAGAAACTAGATCAAGAATGGATGTAAGGCACTGTCACAGCACTGATGGCTCAATGCACGGCGCCCAGAAAAGTGCTGGTGCGTGGTTGATGTAGAGCTCGTTGGGAACCCCAAGAGGAAGGTATGATGAGCACAGTAGCAAGTTTCCCTCAGTTATGAAACCAAGGTTTAATAAAACTAGTAGGAGCAAGGAAACACCCCAAAGGTGTTACTAGCTGAGCCTTGGCAGGGCGCACTACCGGTGCTAGTAGCAACGTGGAGACCTGCACAACAGAACCACAGAACTTTGTCCCCAACTTGCGATGAGGTTGTCAATCTCACAGTGTTTTGCGGAAAACAAAGGATTAAACGTATCGAATGGAAAGAAGTAAAAGTTTGCAGAAAGTAAACACAAAGCAGTACAAGATTGTAGATTGAATGTAAAAGACAAGGACCGGGATCCATAGTTCACTAGAGGTGGCTCTCCTTAAGATAGATAACATGCTGGGTGAACAAATTACAGCGGGGCAATTGACAAACATCAAGAAAGCAATACATGCATATACTAATCATCTTGACTCCTTTGAGACTTGATTGGGCATTACAACATAATACATAGACCGCCATCCAACTACATCTATGACTAATAATCCACCTTCAGGTTATCATCCGAACCCCCTCCAGTATTAAGTTGCAAGCAACAGATTATTGCTTTACGAACTGCGTGCAAAGTAAACAATACGATTGTTCTATGAACAAAGGATTGTTGTTTTCTCCCTAGTAGCAACAGCACATCTAGTACCTTAGAGATTTCTGTCACTTCTCTAGATTACCAGAGGCATGAACCCACTATCAAGCATAAATACTAACTCTTGGAGTTGCTAGCATCTACTTGGCCAAGATAGCTACTAACAACGGAAAGCATGCAAGATCACAAATAACAAAGACATGATAGAATCAATAATCAATCTGAAATAGCATCTCAATATCCATCGGATCCTCGCAAACACAACATGCTGAATTACAAATAGATGATCTTGATCATGAACGGAGCTCACAAGATCTAGACATGAAAGCACAAAGGAGGAGAACCAGCCATCTAGCTACTACATGGATCCGTAGTCCAAGGATGAACTACTCACGCATGACACCGGAGGCTTGCATGGTGATGAAGAAGGCCTCCAGGGTGAATTCCCCTCTCCAGCAGGGTGCCAGGAAGAGCTTCAGATCCCTCCTGATCTAGGGATGGAGATGACAGCGGATACAGACTCTTTCGTGGATTTTTGATCGGGTACTTAGGGTTTACGTCCCAAGGGCATCTTATAGTCGGAAGGGGAGGCCGAGGGGGTGCCTGGGCTGGCCACACCACCCCCTGGCGCGGGCTAGGCCTAGCCGCGTGGCCAGGTGGTGTGGCCGCCCTCTGGCCCCTCTCCGTCTCGTATTCTGGCACTTGATGACTTCCGAAAAATAGGCACTTTGGCTTTTGTCCCGTCCAATTCCAAGAATATTCATTTTCTCACTTTCCTGGAACCAAAAACAGCAGAAAACAGGCAGCTGGCACTGTGGCTCTTGTTAATAGGTTAGTCCAAGAAATCATATGAAAAGTACTCCAAAGTTGGAACAAAACACAAGAAAGTGGATAAAACTAAGCATGGAACATCAAAAATTATAGATACATTTGCAATGTATCAAGCACCTCTACCCCTGAACCACCAGCAAGGCCGGAGTCTCCAAGGTTGAACATCGGAGTCTCCGGGGGGACCGGGATCTCCGAGGCCGCACCCCGGAGTCACCGGTCGTGGGGGTTTGGCCGAGCGCTATGATAGGACCCTGAGTCCATGGAGTAGATCGGAGGTCTAACCAACGCACGAAAGATGGGCATTGCCGCTACATAAAGACATCCAGGGAGAAAGAGTACCCCAATCCTCACAAAACATATAGGGGAAACCCTAGAGAGGGAGTGAGAGAGAGAGAACCTTGCTCCGTGGAGGATTCCCTACCAGTGGGGAGGAGGCCCAATGACGGAGGGAGGAGGCTGGCCAATGGCAGCGGCGGATCCAGGGAGAGCAGTGGCCCCATCGACGAGCGGCAGAGGAGGATACTGGGTGGAGGTGTTGTGGGCGTCAGGGGTGAATGAGGGGAACAACTGTTACCCCTTACCCTGACGCTCAAAACTTTATGTCATGAAATCGTTCAGGCCAGAGTCTCCGGGGTTGGACCCCAGAGTCTCTGACCTCCAATGCCAGAAACACCAGATATGCAAATGGACAAACATGTAAGAACTGAAGAAAGGCTGGGGGAATGAGAAAGAAGGCTTAGGTTGGAAGATCAAACTGAGAGATAGAACACACCACTCTAAGAAGTAAGAATCAACACAAAGAGAAAATGTGTGTGCATGTTCTAAAGAGCCAAATCGAAAGGCACGAAATGTTTCAAACACGAGTAAAAACCAACCTCTCATGTGGGAGAGGGTCGGTGGCCTAGGCCACCATGTTTTAGTATACTTGGCTTGGCACCGCGAAGATATATCTTGGGTCCCTTAACAAAACTCGTCATTGAAGCTCACATATCAGAAAATGATATTAAGAGGATGATTTTCTCACTTTGGGCATAATGGGGAAGGGATAGCCCAATTAATTAGGATCACACTCCCCTATATCCATGCCTACATCTAGATAGAATAACATATGAATGCATGGGTAAGGGTGCATGGTATCAAGCCACATTGCTTGAATATATGATATTTAGCTCATGCCTTAACTCCTAGAATCTCTTCTCATCAAGGGGCTTGGTGAATAAATCCGCAAGATTCTTCTCGGTGCTCACATAAGAGAGGTCAATATCTCCATTATTCACATGCTCCTGGATGAAGTGATGATGAATATTAATATGCTTCACTCTTGTGTGTTGCACCGGGTTGTAGGCAATCTTGATTGCACTTTCATTATCACAAAGAAGAGGCACTTTGCCACATGTGACACCATAACCCTTTAAAGTTTGCCTCATCCACAACAATTGTGCACAACAACTAGCGGCCACAATATACTCGACCTCGGTGGATGACAAGGAGACACAATTTTACTTCTTAGATGACCAACACACCAAGGACCTACCAAGGAATTGGCAAACCCCGAAGGTTGATTTCCTTCCTACTTTTTCTCCCTCCCAATCTGAGTCTGTGAATCCATGAAGTACAAAGTTTGACCTCTTGGGATACCATAAGCCAAAGTTTGGGGTATCAACTAAATATCAAAAGATTTGCTTGACTGCCACAAGGTGGCTTTATTTTGGTGTGGCTTCAAACTATGCACAAATACCCACACTTGACATGCTATTCGGTCTAGATGCACAAATATAGAGTAAAGAACCAATCATAGAACGATATACCTTTTAATCCACATCTTTACCCCTAGAATCAAGAGTGAGATCACATTTGAGAGGCATGGGAGTCTTGGATCCATTTGAATCCATCATCTTGATTCTCTTGAGCATATCTTGAATGTATTTGGCTTGATTAACGAAGATACCTCCAAAACATTCCTTCACTTAAAATCCAAGAAAGAATTGCAATTCACCCATCATAGACATTTCAAACTCATCGGTCATTAGCTTAGCAAAAACATCATTGAAAGCTTTGTTAGGAGAACCAAAGATAATATCATCAATGTAAATTTTACATATGAACAAGTTTACTCCAACTCTCTTAGTAAAAGAGTGGGGTCGATTAGCCCAACTTCGAAACCATGGTCTACCAAAAACTTTCTAAGGTGCTCATACCACACACATGGAGCTTGTTTAACTCCATAGAGTGCCTTATCAAGTTTGTAGACGTGGTTTGGAAACTTGGGGTCCTCAAAACCCGGAGGTTGCTTGACATACACCAACTCATTAAGGGGACCATTAAGAAATGCACTTTTAACATCCATTTGTTGCAACTTCAAGTTATGATGAGATGCATATGCAAGCAAGATACAAATGGATTAAGACGGGAAACAGGGCAAAAGTTTCACCGTAGTCGATACCTTCGACTAGGGAGAAGCCTTGAACCACCAATATTGCCTTGTTGTGAATGACGATCCCATTTGCATCTTACTTGTTCTTGAAGATCCACTTTGTTGCAATGACATTATGGCACTCCTTGGGTCTCTCCACGAATGACCACACTTTGTTGTGCTCGAAGTTATGAAGCTCTTCATGCATGGCATTAAGCCAATCCGGGTCTTCAAGCGCTGCATACACCTTTTGGGGCTCTACACAAGAAATGAAACTATTATGGCCAACAAAGTTAGCCACTTGGTTACAAGTAGTAATGCCCCTTTCAAGATCACCAACAACATTTTCAAGGGTAATTCCTTCTCGGACGAGCTTGGCGGCCCTCCTTGCTTCATGAAGACCTTGAGCTTCCTTAATGGATTCTTGAGAAGCTACTTGTTCATCACCACTATTTCGATCCTCGTCATGACCTTGAAGTTGAGCTTGCTCCTCTTCTTTAGCTTGCTCGAAATTTTGGATTTGTCCTTCATGAGCTTGACCTTGGTCCATATGGGGTGATACACACCCATCATTCCTTTATTCTTTACCTTGATCATGAGTTATCTCTTCAACCATGGTATCATGATGGATATGGGGTTGATGTAGATCTTGAGTAGGCGAGGGCTCCACTTGAGTAGAGCATTGTCCTTATCCTTCCACTACAAGGGGTTCCTCAACAAGGCGGGAAAATCCCACACCCATTCTTCTTCTGACTTGAGGAGGAATTTCATCACCTACATCACTAAGATCAATTTGCCCCACTTTGGAGCCTTGATGATCATTGAACTTCACATTACAAGACACTATAACTTGCCTGGTGGACTTTTTATAGACTCTATAAGCGTGATAGTCCGATGCATAGCCAACAAATATACCTTCAATAGATCGAGACTCGAATTTAGATAATCGATTACCTTTCTTGAGAAGATAGCACTTACACCCAAACACTCGAAGGTAGTGGATACTTGGGTTCTTGCCGGTGATGATCTCATAGGGAGTCATGTTCAATTGCTTGCAAAGATAAACCCAGTTGGCAATATGACAAGCGGTTGAGATAGCTTCAGCCCAAAAATTATACGGAGACTTGAACTCCGCAATCATGGTTCGTGCCATATCCATAAGAGTCTGGTTCTTCCTTTCTGTCGCACCATTTTGTTGAGGGGTATATGGAGCGAAATATTGATGCTTGATCCCCTCATCACCAAGAAACTCATCTAAGGTGTAGTTCTTGAACTCGGTACCATTGTCACTTCTAATGGCAAAGATCTTCTTGTTATGTTGACGTTTCACTTCATTGGCAAAGTCGATGATGGTTTGTTGAGTCTCGCTCTTTTTCTTGAAGAAATATACCCAAGTGTACCTTGAGTAGTCATCCACAATAACCAAACAATACTTCTTTCCCCCAAGGCTATGAAAGGATGGAGGACCAAAGAGGTCCTTGTGAAGAACCTCTAAGAACCCATCAGAATAGATGGTTGTTGTGGGGGATGAGCCGTCTCAAGGAGATTCCCTTCAATACACGCCCTACACACACGATCTTTGACAAAACGAACATTATATTTTAGTCCAAGGATGTGACCTCCCATGTGGATGCTTTGCAAAGACCTCATGTTGACGTGGGCAAGACGGCGATGCCAAAGCCATCCCACGTCACCTTTAGCCATTAGGCAAGCCGCATTAGGTGTGGATTTCTTATCGAAATCTACCACATACAAACCGTTATCGGCATGCCCAACAAAGGCTATAGATAGAGTCTTTCTACACATGAGAACACAACTTTTGGGGTAAAGTAGGCTACAAAGCCAATAAGCGTGAGTTGATGAATGGAAAGTAAATTGTACGAAAGGTTTTTGACAAGCATAACGTCCACAATGGATATATCGGGTGTGACCACTACCTTACCCAAACCCAATACCTTAGAGGTTGATCCATCTCCATAAGTGACACACATGTTGGAAGTATTAGGTGTCGTCTCATCAAGAATATCCTTGCTTCCGGTCATATGACTCGTGGAACCACTATCAACCGCCCATTTTCTTCCACCGAAAGCATAGTCCACAAAGGCTTTAGCCATGAGACATGTAGGGTTGGTGATGCTCTTGTTCTTATTGGGAGATTCGAAGAGAGATATCAGTGAGGATGTTGTGGTAGTAGTAGCGCAAGTGGTAGCAATCATGGCAATGGCAGCCACACCCACAATCTCTCCATCATCTTCATCATCACTCTCATTCTCATTATTCTCTTCATATTCTTCACAAGCCACCAAAACATATTTGTGTGGCTCCTTATTGTTGAGGTAGTTCTTGTTGCTGAAGTTCTTGTTTTGGAATTTCTTGACGAAGTTTTTTTTTGGAGTGGGCTTGAACTTGGACTTCAATAGCCTTCCTCCATGGTCTTCTCTCTTCTCATATGGGCACTCGGCAATATAGTGGTTGGTTTCTCCACAATTGTAACATGATCTCAACTTGGGTCTTGAGATACTTGTGGTGATCTTTGATGGATTACCCTTTCCTTGATTCTTTCAAAACCTTCTTGAGACTAAAAAGCCAATTGCTCATGTAAGTCACACTTGATGTCTTCGTACTCACCTTCTATCACTCCCAAAGAGTCCACTTCTTCTTTTTCATAAACATGAGACTTGGCCTTCAAAGAAAGATTTGGAGAATCCATTCTCTGAGCACGAGCGAGAGCATCATCAACGGTCTTGTACACGATTCCAAGAGCCACAAACTCACTTAACACTTCATTAGAGGACATGGCATAAAATTCTGCCCTTGAGCGAATATAGTTCGCCATTTCTCTTCGAAAAGGCAAGATGACTTGCATGAACTTGCGCTTTATCCACTTACCATCCACATCCCTACTTCCATGGTCAATCATCCTAATCGAAAGGGTCGTGACCCTTCGATATAGGTCTTTAGGAGTCTCATCTTCCTTTCCAACAAAGGCATCGACTTCATAATGCATTTCTTCGAACTTGGAGCTTTGAATTCCTACATTGCCAAGATAGAGTCTTTGAAGAGCATTACAAGCTTCCTTGGCGGTGTCATAAGAACAAATGCGGGTCATTTTCTCATGAGTCAAAGCATCTTAAATAATAGCCATGGTGGTGGCATTGAGTTGATTGTTGATTTCTTCGGTGGGCATCATGTTGTAGGGGTTGTAAGGATTGAAGCCAAACTCCACAACCTTCCAAAGATTAACACTAGAAATTTTGAAGTGAGAATGCATTAGATATTTCCAATTGGTGAAATTCGATTCATCGATCTTAGGTGGAGGACCACGATGGTTTATATGAGGTGTTGGGAGGGGAGCATGTTGATAGCTAGGTGGTGGAGGCATTTTTCCCATAGGACTTCCCTTTTTGTGTGGTCATCCTCACCGTGGGTAGAGTCCTTAGATAAATATTCCACCAGTTTCGTACCCAATGATGGTTGATTATCAGCATCGACAACAACGACATCATTTTTACCAAGATATAATTCGAACATGGCTTTCATCTCTTGCCGAACGGTATCAATGGATTCATTAAATTCTTTCCTAGAGATGGGAGTCTCCCCGGAAGAATTCTCACCCTCCTTACTCAGTTCGCCCATACTTCTCTTAGGCGGTTAAGCCAAAGTAAGAGCCGTGGCTTGGATACCAATTAAAATATCGGTATAAGCAACTAGAGGGGGGGTGAATAGGAGCTACTCAATTTTTAGCTACTTTTCAAATTAAGTCTTGACAAAAATTAAGTTCTCTAGATATGTAGCTAAGTGAGAGATCCTATATGACAAGAAAGCATGCAAACAATAAAAGTATAGAGTAAGGATAGAAATAACCTAGAGTAGACACGGAGATGTTTTCCCTAAGTTCCTTCCTTTTGAGGGGAAGTACGTCTCCGCGGAGGGGCGGGTGGTACTAGGGCCACCAACACCACAAAAGGCCTCACCCTATTCACCCGCGCACCCACCCCACGAAAAGCACACGATCCACTATATGATGGCCTTGAAGGCGGTGACCGAAACCTTGTAAAAATCCTTAGGGCACTTCTCCACAACTGAATTGGAGGCTCCCAAGACAACCCCGAAGATCTTACACACGAGGATGAGCTATGGAGGGCGACTTCTTCAAGTTAGGGTTTTCTCAAACCCTAGAGCAACATCTTCTTACACAAATGGTGGGGAAACACAAATCCCTTGATTCCCCAAGGGGCATTAAGTTCTAGTGGCTAGGGAGGGAGAACTAGTAGTTTGTGAAGGGAATATGCACGAGAGGCAATAATAAAGTGGTTATTATCTTATTCCATGTTTATGATAAATGTTTATTTTGCATGCTATAATTGTATTAATTGGAAACGTTAATACATGTGTGTTTAATAAACAAAATACAAAGTTCCTAGTAATGCCTCTCATATAAACTAGCTCGTTGATTAACAGGATGATCAAGGTTTCCTGATCATGGACATTGGATGTTGTTAATAACAAGGTCACAACATTGGTGGAATCATGTGATGAACATTCATCCGAAGTATAGCATTACGATCAAAGTAATTATGTTTATATTGCTATAACATCAGACGAAGTAATCTTAGTCCTTAGACCATGAGATCATGTTAATCACTAACACCGGAAGAGTATCTTGATAACATCAAACGTCACACCGTAACAAGGTGACTATAAAGGTGGGTTCAGTGCTACGAAGGTGTTATGTTGAGGCTCATGGATCAAGAGTGGGATTTGTCCATCCCGATGACGGATAGATATACTCTGGGCCCTCTCGGTGATATCACATTGAAATAGCTTGCAAGCAAGTGATGTGATCACTAGAATGTTATACCATGGGAACGAGAAAAGAGTGCATGTCGGTAACAAGATCAAACTAGGTATTTGGATACCGATGATCGAATCTTGGACATGTAATATATCACGAGACAAAGGGATTTAGTTATAACGTTAAAGGTTCACACTATCACAAGAGTCATCGTTGAATATGTGGGAGTCAGTACGGATCTCTAGGTCCCGCTGCTGATTATTGATCAGAGAGGGGTCTCGATCATGTCTGGATTATTCATGAACTGTAGGGTGACACACTTAAGGGATACCGACACTATTTGGAGCAAATATGTTTTAGATAAAGATTTAAGAAAGCGCTGGAATTATTTCGATAGACACCGAAACTGTTTCGAGTGAAATTGCTGAAATTGGTTATGCATGTGATATTGAAATGTTGCAGGGGGTTTTATGTGAATGTTTGTTAATTAATGTAATTAACAAAATTCTGAATAAAATAAATAAAATAGTTTTATTTAATGAGAGCTTGCATTAAATTTGGTGGAAATTTAATGCACGTGTGAGTGGAATTTTGAGTGGAGGCTTTTTATGGGAGTGGGAGCTCCACCCACATGAATGTGGAAGAGGTGGGGGCACCACCATGGCTGCCATGCCATGGCCCTTGGGTGCCCCCTTTCCCTATAAAAGGCCCCCCTCTCCTCCTCACAACACACACCTCCTCGTGAAGGATCTCTCTCCCCCTCTAGTTATTC
This sequence comes from Avena eriantha, assembly GCA_910589775.1. Taxonomy (NCBI): domain Eukaryota; kingdom Viridiplantae; phylum Streptophyta; class Magnoliopsida; order Poales; family Poaceae; genus Avena; species Avena eriantha. The sequence goes on from OU342745.1 coordinate 393,089,659, forward strand.
CCCATGGTCTCGGATTAGCGAGATACATGTTCTCGGTGGATTTATCTGGAAAGGAGTTGCTGCTTCCGTTGCTTTGCTGGAGCGATGGATGGAGGTTGTCGGGGTACCGGACGTGTGTGCGATCACAGATGCACCGCTGCTTTGCGGTGCTGGACTTGGTGGTGCTGGACTTGCTGGAGATGGATCTGATGGACGTGTTGGAGCCAGACCTGCTGGACTTCATCACGATCTTGAGATCGACAAGTGTACGACTATACCATCCACGAGTTCCAACTCGTTAACAAAGCTTTGTTGTCTTCGAGGGTAAGTTCTCTATGGATGTATATCCACCCGTTGCGTGTATCTAGTAGATAGATCTTGGCATATAGTTCCCATCGTAGGAAATTTTTTGTTTTCTATGCTACGAACCCAACAGTTTGGATCTCAGCAACAACGGAGGAGAGAGTGTAGAAGCCACATCCTTCACTTGGGGAAGAAGGGGGTATCTATAGCCCCCCAAATTAGAGATGTTGCAGTTCACTAACCCCGGAGTATCTGGTCGGCCCTGGACGGATTCTGCAGGGGGGAGCATAGGACTCTGGTCTAGACTCTAGGAAGGTGTACTATAAGGTCTTTAGGGAATCCCGAAGACTCCGCCAGAGACATGGCAGGAGTTTTCGGACACCAGCACAGGAGTCTCCATGGGGGCACACGACTCCGAGCCACATTCTGGGGTGGCAGACAGAGAGATATCCTAGGGGGCGAAGACAGACCCAGAGACTAGGCCGGAGTCTCCTGGCCAAGCACATGGAGTCTCTGGTGCTGGACCCCAGAGTCCCCAGTCCCAGGGAATATTATGTCCCCAACTTGCATAATAGACATCCTTTTCTGGATTATTTTTGAACTCTTCTCCATTGCTAGATAGAACACCATCTAGTGCCTTTTTAACATATAAGACCTGCAAGATACTTAGCGCATGGTAAGAACACACTTGTGTTGACAACAAACACCAAAACATCACTAAGGCAGGAAATGCCCTTTCACTTGTGAGCATGAAGCCCCGAGGGCACTGCTAGATCAAGGTCACATGATCACTTCTCTAGCGCACACGTGTGGGCATGGAAGGTGCATCAACAAGAGGTGGGGGCACCACCATGGCTGCCACACCATGGACCTTGGGTGCCCCCCTCTTCCCTATAAAAGGCCCCCCTCTCCTCCTCACAACACACACCTCCTCGTGAAGGATCTCTCTCCCCCTCTAGTTATTCTCCATGGTCTCGGATTAGCGAGATACATGTTCTCGGTGGCTTTATCTAGAAAGGAGTTGCTACTTCCGTTGCTTTGCTGGAGCGAGGGATGGAGGTTGTCGGGGTACCGGACGTGTGTGCGATCACGGATTCACCGCTGCTTTGCGGTGCTGGACTTGGTGGTGCTGGACTTGCTGGAGCTGGATCTGATGGACGTGCTGGAGCCAGACCTGCTGGACTTCATCACGATCTTGAGATCGGCAAGTGTACGATTATACCATCCACGAGTTCCAACTCGTTAACAAAGCTTTGTTGTCTTCGAGGGTAAGTTCTCTATGGATGTATATCCACCCGTTGCTTGTATCTAGTAGATAGATCTTGGCGTATAGTTCCCATCGTAGGAATTTTTTTGTTTTCTATGCTGCAAACCCAACAGTTTGGAGCTCAACAACAACGGAGGAGAGAGAGTAGAAGCCACATCCTTCACTTGGGGAAGAAGGGGGTATCTATAGCCCCCCAAATTAGAGTTGTTGCAGATCACTAACCCCGGAGTCTCCGGTCGGCCCTGGACGGATTCTGCAGGGGGAGCATAGGACTCCGGTCTAGACTCTGGGAAGGTGTACTATAAGGTCTTTAGGGAATCCCGAAGTCTCGGCTGGAGACATGGCAGGAGTTTTCGGACACCAGCGCAGGAGTCTCCAGGGGGCGCATGACTCCGAGCCACATTCTGGGGTGGCAGACAGAGAGATATCCTAGGGGGCGGAGACAGGCCCGGAGACCAGGCCGGAGTCTCTTGGCCAAGCACATGGAGTCTCTGGTGTTGGACCCCAGAGTCTCCAGTCCCAGGGAAGATTATGTCCCCAACTTGCATAATAGACATCCTTTTCTGGATTATTTTTGAACTCTTCTCCATTGCTAGATAGAACACTGTCTAGTGCCTTTTTAACATATAAGACCCGCAAGATACTTAGCGCATGGTAAGAACACACTTGTGTTGACAAAAAACACCAAAACATCACTAAGGCAGGAAATGCCCTTTCACTTGTGAGCATGAAGCCCCGAGGGCACTGCCAGATCAAGGTCACATGATCACTTCTCTAGCGCACACGTGTGGGCATGAAAGGTGCATTAACAAGAGAGTGACGACATGCCAAGCGTGGCATCCGAGCTTAGGCCCAACCATGCCAGCAAAGTAGTAGCCAGACCTAGGCTCGTTGGCGTGCTTATGGCCCGCACGCTCGCAGCACCACAACACCGACCCTTTGTCATCCACCCACCCAGAACTCCCATGCACGAGGGCTAACCCGGGGTAGCCGTGGCTGACCGGCAGCCAAGCACCACACCTCCAACCATCTAGCCACCAACCACCGCTCGGACCACCACTGCGCTAGCATGAACACAAGTGTTGTCCTAGGCCACTGTCCCCTCTAGTGATACGTCGCTGCTAGCACCGCCAGATCCGGGCCACCCAGCGTGGAATGTGCGCATACCACCCCGCCAAAGAAGCTTCCACGCCTATCATCGTGACCCTGACCTTTTGAGCTCCACATGAGTCGTTGCGGATGCACCAATGATGTCTCCTAGACCTGCCATCAAAACCCGTGGCCAGATTCGCAATGCACTGTCATTGATAGATGTCCTCCTGCAGCCCGTCGCACAAGCTATTAGAGGAGCGCCTTGATACATTGCAAATGTATCTATAATTTTTGATGTTCCATGCTTGGTTTTATCTACTTTCTTATGTTTTGTCCACACTTTGGAGTACTTTTCATATGATTTCTTGGACTAACCTATTAACAAGATGCCACAGTGCCAGTTGCCTGTTTTCTGCTGTTTTTGGTTCCAGGAAGTCAGAAAATGAATATTCTCGGAATTGGACGGGACAAAAGCCAAAGTTAATATTTTTCCGGAAGACTCACGGAGCCAGAAGGAGAGTCGGAGAGGGGCCACAGGGCGGCCACACCATGTGGTGGCGCGGCCTAGCCCTGGCCGCGCTAGCAGGTGGTGTGGGCCCCCTGGCCGCCCACCGACCTTGCCTCTTCGCCTATAAGAAGCCTCCCTATGCATAAACCCTAAATCGTCAATCAGAAATCCACGAAAAGTTCCGCAGCGCTGCCGCCACCGAAGGGGAGATTCGGGGGATAGAAAGTCTCTGTTCCGGCACCCTGCCAGGACGGGGAAGTGCCCCCGGAGCCATCTCCATCGATCTCCACCACCATCTCCATCACCATTGCTGATTCCCATGATGAGGAGGGAGTAGTTCTGTCTCGAGGCTAAGGGTTCTACAGGTAGCTATGTGTTCATCTCTCTCTATGCATGATCTTGTTGTGGTCATGAGCTTTGTAATCAATTAGATCTACCTTGCTACTCAAGTGCTTTATTAGATCTCTGCTCTCCCCATGTGTGTGAAAGTGACAGCGTGCACACCATGGTGGCACTTAGGCTAGATATTACAAATACTTGTTATGAGTTATATTTGGAGTTGGATGTTTCTATGAAATTGTGGTGTTTGTTGGACTCATCTAGTACTCAAGGTGACAGTGTGGGGTTATCTAGATGGGAAAGGCTTACTTTGAGGTGTGTTGTTATAGCCCTACCATCGATTAGAGTGTCCAACCGGAGAGTAGTTAAGAGTAGTATCATAAAGAAAAATATATTTATATGAGAGTGTTCACTAGTGAAAGTATGATCCCTAGGCCTTGTTTCTAAGCATTGATACACCGTTTGCTACTAGATCTGTTACATGGTTGCTTGCTTCCGTCTTTATTTCAGTTTGCCTTTAGTCTCTTCCACGCCATCAAGCTATCTTCTATCACCGTTACCACTTATAATTATCTATACCACTTGTATTTCACTATCTCTTCGCCGAACCAGTGCACCTATACACCAGACAAGTGTATTGGGTGTGTTGGGGACACAAGAGACTTCTTGTATTTTGATTGCAGGGTTGCTTGAGAGGGAATACGTTTGAACACTTCCTCCCTGAGTTCGATAAACCTTGGGTGATCCACTTAAGGGAAAACTTGCTGCTGTTCTACAAACCTCTGCACTTGGAGGCCCAACAACTGTCTACAAGAATAGAAGTGCGTAGACATCAAGCTATTTTCTGGCGCCGTTGCTGGGGAGGTAAGGTAAAAGGTACTCACATCCTCCGGCGTGAGTGCTCGAAGTTATTTCCTTTAGATTCTGCAATTTTGTCTTTTTGTTTCTTGTTTTCACTAGTTAGGCTTAATGGAAAACAACAACAAAATTAGAGAGCTTTTTAGTATTTTCCCTAAAGTAGAACATTAATTATTTGGAAATAAAATTAAAAAACCCCTTGGAACCTTCTTTGCATGCTAATAGCAATGTTATTAGTATGAATCTTTTGAACACCTTTGTTACTAATGCTATGGAAACATCTAAGCTTGGGGAAGTTGGTTATTATGAAAATGATCTTTTTAGTTCCCCATTTTTAAGGAAGAAAATTTGCTCTGATGATACTTTATCTCCCATATGTGGTAATTCTAATGATACTTGTGATATTTTAAATCCACATACTGAAAGCATTCCTTTTAAAATACCTATAAAAATTGTTGAACGTGTTATGAACAACTCTTATTTTGGAGATGGAACTGTCCATCCTGGTGATCATTTACTCTTTATACATGAATTATGCGGGTTGTTCAAGTGTGCAGGTATTTCAATGAACCAAGTTAAGAGGAAGCTATTCTCTTTATCACTTAAGGGCAAAGCAAGGGATTGGTATGAGCTACTAGATGATCCTCATCATTTGGAGTGGAAGGAACTTGAATCTCTCCTTTACTCTAAATTTTATCCTCCTCATGAAATTCATAAAGATAGGAATTATATTTATAATTTTCATCCTCATGATGGAGAAAGTATTGCCCAAGCATGGGGGATATTGAAGTCACTAATGCTTAAATGTCCCATTCATGAGCTCCCCAGGAGTATTGTTATTAATAATTTCTATGCAAGGCTTTCAGGACATTACAAGGACTATCTAGATACTTGTTTAGAGGGATCCTTCACGAGTAAGGAGGTCAAAGCTAAGTGGGATCTTCTTGAAACAATTCAAATCAATACCGAAGATTGGGATAGCAACAAAGGTAAAGAACCAGGTATAAACTATGAGTATGATTGCATTAAGTCTTTCGCTGAAATTGCTGATTTTCATGAGCTTAGTGCTAAATATGGTATTGATCCTCAAATTCTTGTTGATTGTTTTAAAACCTTTGCTTCTCATATTAATGCTCCTAAAGAAAAGTGGGACATGTATCATGAGCCTTTTAAAGACACTTGCATGGAAAATGAAATTGTTGTTAATGATAGCAATAAACATGCTCAAACATCTGAAAGTACTATTTCTTATAAGCATGTTAATTTTTTTGGAATACATAGACCTTGTGAGAGTAATCAAGTTGAAGAAGAATATTGTATCACCCACATGAATGAAAAAACTAGAATGTGGTATAGGGCTCTAAATGATCTTGGTAAAAAAGTTTGTGCCCTCTATCCTTTTATTTGTGAACTTTGCTTTGAAGTGGGTCATTTCAATTTCCAATGCTCAGGCCATAATAATAGCCCTTCTAATCCAATGAGTACTACAAGTTTGTATTGTGATGGCATGATCACTCCTAATCAGCATGATGAACTTACATTATTTTTGGGGTGTGAAGAGTTATCAAGAAAAACCTCTTTGGTAGATATGGGTGCTTTTGATATGAATAGTGTCCTGCATGGTTGTTATCTTTATTGTGTTGATAATTGTCACACAAATACTTACATACAAAATATTATAGAAGATGATATTTTACCAAAATATGACAGGACTAATATGTGTTTTGAACTTATTAATGAAAAGAAGGAATCCTCCAAAGTTTCTTCTATTGTCTCTAACAATGAACCAGGGTATATGGAGAAGCTTCCTTTCAAGCCTCTCCCTCCTAAAGAGAAGAAGAAAAATACGAAGAGGAGGAGTAAAAGGAGAGAGGAAACGGTATTTTCCCCTAAGCATGTTGCTCCTATTATAGTTTTTGATGATTCTGAACTAGATGATGTTCCTATGCCTATTACCAATAGTAGTGATCATGATTGGGAAAAACACACTTCTTTTGATATTGAAAATCTCTTTGGTACCAATTCTGAAAATGATGATATTAATAATTGTTGTACTATTAGTGCTATCCATGATCCTTCCAATGATGATATGTTTACAAATGAACACACTTGGGAAGATAATTATTCTATTGCTTATGATGATACTACACCTCCAATATATGTTAATTGCAATGATGAATATGATATTTTCAGCCCACCTACTGTTGAGGAGGAAAGTAATTATGATTACAATATGCCTCCTATATTTGATGATTATGGTGATGAGAATAATAATGATAGCTATTTTGTTGAATTTGCTCCCACTACAATTAGTAAGAATGACTATTCCTATGTGGAGAGTAATAATTATTATATGCATGTGGCTCATGATAAGAATGTTTTATGTGATAGTTATATTGTTAATTTTATTCATGATGCTACTGAAAGTTATTACGAGAGAGGGAAACATGGTTTTATGCATCTCAATAATATTAAGTTACCCCTCTTTATGTTCAAAGTCTTGAAGTTGCACTTGTTTTGCTTTACTATGCTTGTTGCTTTGTGCTTTCATGACTTGTTTCTTTACAAGATTCCTATGCATAGGAAGTGGGTTAGACTTAAATGTGCTTTAAATTTGCTTCTTGATGCTCTCTTTTACTTCAATTCACATTTCTTATGTGAGCATCTTCTCAAACTATCATGTCTAACTTAAAGGCGTTAAAGAAAAGTACTTATTGGGAGATAACCCAAAAGTTTTAGTTGAGTCTTGGAACTTATTGCTTCAGTAATAACCTCTCCTTATCCTTTTTATTTTCTTTTTGTGCCAAGAATAACCTCTAATGAGAGAGAAGTAATGATTAGGAAAGTTGTTGTCCCGAAACAGATTTATGTGCTTCACCGTAAAAATTCTTGTAAAATCTATGTACGTCCTTTTGAGGCGTCAATTTGTGTTCTTCTACCCCAGGTTGTTATCTAACTTTCGTTAGTTCAAACACTTTTTGATTTGAGCAACAGAAGGTCTTCGAAAAAATTCGTCTTTACCTGCTGGTCTGTTTTGATAGATTTCTGCCATTATTTGCATTTGCTTCTTGTTGGTTCCTTTTTGGGTTCTTTTGGGGAATTGAGCTTTTTGAGGGAAGTGCTACAGTAGCTTGTGTTTTAATGGAGGTTTTATTGGTGTTGGAACTGAACCTAAAGACCTATTATCTTGAGTGCACTAATGTTGCTAATAAAGATTGTGTGAAGTTTTGTATGAAGGAAAAATTTCAGGTGTATGGAAAGAATGAGTAATGAGATGAAGGATGGACTAAAGCTCAAGCTTGGGGATGCCACGAGTGTCACCCCAAGAAATATCCAAGAAGTAAAAGCGTCAAAGCTTGGGGATGCCCAAGGCATCCCCTTCTTCATCAATAAAAATCCTAGGTTTCTTCCAAACACTTCATTTTTATTGTTTCATGCACAGTTGTGTTGTTCTTGGAGCGTCTTCTTTTTCGTTTTCGTTTTGGTTTTTCGTTTGCTTGGTTTGCTTAGTTTGCTGAATAAATTGGTTGGACCCCCTCTTTCATACATTGCTTTTCAAATAGTATGGTTTGGATTGGAAAAGAGTAGGAAAGTTCATGCTTAAGTGGTAAAGAGAGCTTGTTTTTGAATGTGGCCTATGCTTTGTCATGCCATGCTTGATATTGTTTTGGCTTTATGCTTAGTATTCTTTGCTGTAGCATGACATGTTATAAACAATTGAGATTGCTTAATGTGCCTTGGATGAATCATGTGTTGTTTTAGCATATTAAAGCATAGTATAGTGGTATTCTCCTTTGATGCTTTATTTGGGTTGACTTGGCACATGCTCACACTATGTTATGACTATCTCAAGTCACCATAGCCTTTAAGATCCTTTAGTTTTCAACTTGTAGTATCACTTTATGCTTTGATCAATGATGTTTTGTCGCTCTGCATTATTATGGCCATTATTGCTCTCTTAGTTTGTCGCTCCCAGTCTTTTGCTAGCCTCCAAAACCAAATATGAGTTCCACTCATGCATCCAACTCCCTAAACCAAGTTATTCCAAAGAGTCCACCATACCTACCTACTAGCTTATGCTATTCCAAGTATATTCATGCTTTCGTTTACCTTCCAAATTAAACTTGTTATGAGAAAACTAGTGATTAAAGCTCTCACGAACTTGATGACACACTTTACTTTTTTTCATCTAATAAACTTGAACCATTGGGTCCTTATTTGTTGCGTATATGCTTGCGTTTTATAAGTTGAAATTAGCAGAACCATGTTTCATGGGGAACGCTTTCAACATTGCACTTGTACTTTGTACCCCGTTGATATCATGTTCTTTTGCTTACGGATCCCGGCGGTGTGAAATAAAAGTGGAACTTGTAAGATCATGGAGTTTGTATGTGTGTTAGAGAAACGCCTGGGCCGCTAGCCTAAGCCATGCCTAATCATGGTGGAAACTTGCATCATCACCATAATGAGCACTCTATGAAGCATCCTCAATAAAAACCTATGCAAATAGCAAATAAAAAGATTGCTGAGATGCGCATTGTCTGCTTGCCTTGTCATTTTGATTATGGGAAAGCTCCCGTATCATGTGCAAGGGGTACCCCGTTGGCGGTTCTTAATGATACACATATACTTACAATGACAAGAGCTTACTCGTGACTAAAGTTGAGTAGCATGAGGATCGGTCTTCGTAAGTAAGGGGCATGAGGTTTCGGTTTATAACTTGTCAAGCATATCCTCTTAGTTGTGTCACTTTAACCTTACTCACCTTCAAGATGCTTATGATAGGGGCAATGAGAGCTGAAAGCTATAAGTACCATAATTTTTGGAAGCTCTTTATGAAACTTGAATCTCTGCTTCCTTCTATGAAGACCTTTCTTCCACTATATATAGAGTCTCCACATTCTATCTTTATGAACTTACTTTGAGAGTATAGTGGCCATTCTTAGTTCTATGTGCATTGTCCCAAGACTTGTTGATTGATGCATAACTTGATATTGCTTGTTTTAAACTATTTGTATCTAGTCACTCTTATGAACTTTGAAGGTGTCCTATGCATTTATATTTGCTACTCTATAAGGGCCAAGCTAAATGCCATTATGCTATGTTTTCTTTATGTGAAACAAACAAACGTCTTGCAAAGCATTGTTATTCATGAATCTTTTGTTTGTGCCTTTTCATGTTGCAACATAGTTTCTTTGTCTTATTGCTAGAACTTTGTCTTTCATGTTATGGTTGAAGTACTATGATCCCAGCTTTGAATGTTTTACAAATACTTTGATCAAGTCTTTGATGGTGCATGTCACCTCAAAAATTATTCTTTCTTTTTATCACTTACCTACTCGAGGACGAGCAGGAGTTAATCTTGGGGATGTTGATACATTGCAAATGTATCTATAATTTTTTATGGTCCATGCTTGGTTTTATCTACTTTCTTATGTTTTGTCCACACTTTGGAGTACTTTTCATATGATTTCTTGGACTAACCTATTAACAAGATGCCACAGTGCCAGTTGCCTGTTTTCTGCTGTTTTTGGTTCCAGGAAGTCAGAAAATGAATATTCTCGGAATTGGACGGGACAAAAGCCAAAGTTAATATTTTTCCGGAAGACTCACGGAGCCAGAAGGAGAGTCGGAGAGGGGCCACAGGGCGGCCACACCATGTGGTGGCGCGGCCTAGCCCTGGCCGCGCCAGCAGGTGGTGTGGGCCCCCTGGCCGCCCACCGACCTTGCCTCTTCGCCTATAAGAAGCCTCCCTATGCATAAACCCTAAATCGTCAATCAGAAATCCACGAAAAGTTCCGCAGCGCTGCCGCCACCGAAGGGGAGATTCGGGGGATAGAAAGTCTCTGTTCCGGCACCCTGCCAGGACGGGGAAGTGCCCCCGGAGCCATCTCCATCGATCTCCACCACCATCTCCATCACCATTGCTGATTCCCATGATGAGGAGGGAGTAGTTCTGTCTCGAGGCTAAGGGTTCTACAGGTAGCTATGTGTTCATCTCTCTCTATGCATGATCTTGTTGTGGTCATGAGCTTTGTAATCAATTAGATCTACCTTGCTACTCAAGTGCTTTATTAGATCTCTGCTCTCCCCATGTGTGTGAAAGTGACAGCGTGCACACCATGGTGGCACTTAGGCTAGATATTACAAATACTTGTTATGAGTTATATTTGGAGTTGGATGTTTCTATGAAATTGTGGTGTTTGTTGGACTCATCTAGTACTCAAGGTGACAGTGTGGGGTTATCTAGATGGGAAAGGCTTACTTTGAGGTGTGCTGTTATAGCCCTACCATCGATTAGAGTGTCCAACCGGAGAGTAGTTAAGAGTAGTATCATAAAGAAGAATATATTTATATGAGAGTGTTCACTAGTGAAAGTATGATCTCTAGGCCTTGTTTCTAAGCATTGATACACCGTTTGCTACTAGATCTGTTACATGTTTGCTTGCTTCCGTATTTATTTCAGTTTGGCTTTAGTCTCTTCCACGCCATCAAGCTATCTTCTATCACTGTTACCACTTATAATTATCTATACCACTTGTATTTCACTATCTCTTCGCCAAACTAGTGCACCTATACACCTGACAAGTGTATTGGGTGTGTTGGGGACACAAGAGACTTCTTGTATTTTGATTGCAGGGTTGCTTGAGAGGGAATACCTTTGACCACTTCCTCCCTGAGTTCGATAAACCTTGGGTGATCCACTTAAGGGAAAACTTGCTGTTGTTCTATAAACCTCTACACTTGGAGGCCCAACAACTGTCTACAAGAATAGAAGTGCGGAGACATCACGCCTGCCACCGCTTGCACCGCTTTGCCCGACGACAATGGCAGGGAAGGAGGAAGGAGACGATGAGAGGAAGAGAGCTAGGGTTCACCTTCGTCATTGTGGAGGCGACGCGGAGCAAAGCTTCAGTGCTTCCCGTACCAAAACACGTGATGTTTTGGAAAATGTTAACATGGTATATTTTGGAAAACTACTATTCCACAATGTAGTATTTTTTGGCAAACCAGCTTGCCAATACATACATACTAATTATGGATAGAGGGAGTACTTCAGTTCTCATTTTTCTATAAAGCACGCTTTTATTAACCTCCAATGTTTACATCAAGGCGATACAAAAAAAGAGGGCAACACCCGGCCTCTGCATAGCAAAGATGCACACGGCCGACAAGACCAGAGAAGCAGATAGAGGAAAATAGTTCTCATAGGCAAAACTTAGAATACATGAATCTATAAGAGACGCCTATGCAAGCTATGGTGTCACCCATGTTGGGAGAAAACCTCTTTCACCACTTATTCCAACCTTGAACAGGCCTCCATATAAAGGCCTTGATGTTCCGATTTTTATAGAGTAAACCAATCTCAGAGTAAGTGTGCACAGTGATACAGAACCTGCATGGGTGTAGACAACTTAGCATCAAAAACCTTATTATTTCTACGTAGCCACAATGACCAAATTAATGCAATCGCCCTCACCCGTAAGTTTATTTTATCCCTGTTATCTATACCATGCAACCAGTTACCAAAAATATTGGCTACTGAGCATGGATGAGACAAACTTGAGGCTACTTTGATGGCTAACCATATAGACCGCGCAAACTGACACTGAAAAAACAAGTATTTGATTGTTTCGTCATGATGGCAAAAACAACACTTTGTACTCCCCTGCCAATTGCGTCTAACCCGATTATCTTTTGTCAAAATCACATCCCGAAGTAGATACCAAGCAAAGACTTTAATCTTCGGTGGTATCTTCATCTTCCAAGTGTGTTTATTGTTTTGCACTGGAATTTCGAAATGTACTAATGCTTTATACATGGAATCAACTGAAAATTTACTACTTTCAGTCAAATCCCAACGAAAATCAACATGCTCATCTATTAGCTGTATTGTTGCCAACCGCTCTTGTACTTCAGTTCTCTGATCAATCAATTTTCAAAAAAATGTAACTGATGGTTTGGTCCTCGGTAACAATCGCCCGACACCGATCTAAAGCAAGAAATCAACGCATGGTGGCATTGTGTTCCCTCCGTGCAGTCAATGACTAGATCGAGTCACCCACTAGATCGAAGTTGTAGCTTCTCTTCTACCCAATGTGGAAAACGCAAGAGGCTAGGGTCATTGGGAAAGAGGGCGAAGGACGGCATGGCTCGAGAAAGAGGGGCATGGACAAGATTGTGCCGACTGATGGCTGCTACAGTGGAGATCAAGGGCAGCGAGGGTTAATGGAGGCAGGAGTGGGGATTTTCATAAGATGCAGAAGCGAGCGTGTGGGGGCTCGAACACGCGACAGTCGGAGACGATATGATGAGCACCATGAGCCTGAGGCCTTTGTAAGTTTAAGAATGGGTTAGGCTTGTAAAGTTTTTTTTGGGGTCCATGTTTGGTTTATTCGATCAGATCGGATACCCGATGGCTGAGACCGAACTACCCGAATTTAATTCGGTTTTCTAGTATAGGTGACCGTACTTCTCACCGTGCTGACTATTTGGGTTCCGTAATTCGGTCACCGGTTAATATCCCCAACCATAGGGACGCGTGTCAAATGCGGTTCGGCAGTGTCTATATGATCATGATCTGATCGGAAACTCTTTCCAAACTTTTTTTTTTACCTCGCTTACCTCATTATGTCATGCTCCGGTTGTGTGTAACCACTGTTTTACACGACAGCGAGAGAAAACTCTATGTTGCTTCCGATAGAAACCCTACTAGACAAGTGACGGCAGCATCTCAGCTCGGCTCAGGACCAGATCCACATGGATCGAGTTAACCGTTCATCTCTCGAAGGAATTTGGGGAAGTTAACCACTAGGATACTTACCGTAGACTAACGTTTCACAATATTCAGAAATACTGAGACAATTGTAACACCGAATTATTAGGTGTTCAAAAAATACTCACGAGGTTAAAAAATGTTCACAGGTACAAAAAAGTTCACGGAGTTAAAAAAATGTTCATAGAGTTCAAAAAAGTTCACGCGGGTTAAAAAATGTTTGCGCGTTCGAAAAAATGTTCACCGGCTATAAAAAAAAGGTTCAATGATTCATAATCATATATCCATGTACTACCCATAAAAGGAAACAAAGTAATGAAAATATAGAAAGAACCCAGAAAAAAATAAAAATAAAAAGTAAAAATAAACATAAACATAAAAAATGAAAATAAAAGGGAACATACGAACATAGAAAAAATTATCCAAAAAGAAACAGGAAAGTAAAACAAAGAAAAAGAAAATAACAGAAGAAGCGAAAAAGAATAAAAGACAAGAATACGGGCCCGGCCCATAATAGGCCGAATATAGTGCTGGCCCTAGAACTGGCAGCGTGTGGGATGCGGCAAATCCTATTCTCCGCCTAACGCGGACGCTGTCTGGCGTTGCGCTCACGCGGGTGCCGGCGTTGGGCCAGGCCATTAGCGCATGTAGGTTTCGTTTTCAACATTTTTTCTGATATATTCCTTCCTGGTTTTCTGGTTTTCCCGGTTCTGGTTTTCTTTTGGTTTTATTTTTTCCCTGGTTACGGTTTTAGAGCAGTTCTTCATTCATTAAATTTTTTAAAATTTGAACAAAATTTTAAATTTGACCATTTTAGAACTTGAATAAATTTTAAATTTGAATATTTTTAGATTCAAAATTTCAAACTTGAACAATTTTGCATATTCGAATATTTTTCTCATAAGTTTCGAAGTTGAACATTTTTCCAATTAAAACTTTTCTCAAAATCTAAGTATTTATTCCTACAAAAGTAGAAAAAATAAAAAAAAAGATTGTACCTATTACTGGACCTCATTCGGGTGGCCCACGAAGGAACCGTTTCAGATGGCGCCGACAGCGAGGGGGAATAGGAGCACCCATGGGACGATGCGGGTTGGGTGCGGGCGTGCATAGAAACGGGTTGGATGCGGGTATTTCTAGAAAAAAAGATTAATCCTTCCTTTTCCTTTTACCTTGCTTTCCTCATCATGTGTCCGATGGAAGCTCCGATTAAATTACAAATCTTGTGTGATAACCAGCTGTTGTACATGACAGCGAGAGGCAAATCTATATGCCGCTTTTGACCGGAAACTCTACAAGATAGTGACAGCAGCATCTCAGCTAGGCTCGAACCAGAATCACATGGATTCAGTTAACCGTTCAACTCTCGCGGGAATTAGGGGAAGTTAACCACGAGGAGATGCATCCTGTGGATTAGGTTTTTAAAAATATTTAAAACTACCGAGACAATCGTAACACTAACGCTCTAGCAGTTCGTACAGTGCTGGAGGCGAATACTCTGAATAAAGACCTAGTATATATATATATATATATATATATATATATATATATATATAGTTTCCACTCAAAAATAAAAATAAAATCACTCCACTCCTTGAACTAGCCTTTCGCCCCGCTTTATAAATAAAGCCATACGGCCAAACCGATACAAGGTGATGAAGAGATCCTCTTACAAGCAGATCAAAAGATAAACACAAAGGCCTAAGAAGCATCTAGCTTGCCACCGAAGACGACGAGGCTAAGGAGACCGGAACTCTGCGACAACGCCTCCAAGAAGGTTACGACGTCTCAAGCGCCGCCGCCGCCGAGACCGCAGAGGTCTAGGGTTTTCACCCGGAGCCCTAATGTGGTGAGAATAGCCACAACAACGCCCCAGGGACACGACACCTACGGG
Source organism: Avena eriantha (assembly GCA_910589775.1). Classification (NCBI taxonomy): domain Eukaryota; kingdom Viridiplantae; phylum Streptophyta; class Magnoliopsida; order Poales; family Poaceae; genus Avena; species Avena eriantha. The sequence goes on from OU342745.1 coordinate 393,104,675, forward strand.
CGTCGCCGTTGTCGGCGCCGAAGCGCTAGGCTTTCGCCTGTAAAAACTCTCACCACAGACGATCCCTCGGACCACCACCAGTCCTCGAGCCGAGCTTCCAACCACGATCTGGGTGCTGCCACCACCAGGAGCCTCCGAAGTCTGCTCCTTGCCACCCGCATGGACCAAAGAGAGAAGCCATCACCACTGCAACGCCACCCCGCCGTCGAGGCGCCCGTGCAGTCCACCCTCCGGGGCCGCCGCCCCGGCATCCTCGAACTCGTGCCAAGGCTCCAATAGACAACACATCACAAAGCCACCTGGTCGGACATGGTAAGGCGGCATCTGGGAAACCGGAAGCAGGCCACACGACCACCTAGGGAAGGGGAACTGCCCTTCATCACCTACGACGATAGCCGTCCGGACGCCGCAGCAGTGCCAACCAAGCCCGGATCAGGCCCAGATCAGGCCCGGCCCGTCGGCCAGGCCAAGATCGGGCCTGTCGGTTCCGCCGCTGCGCTGCAGCAGCCGGGCAGCCACGTCGCCGCTGTCCTGCTCCCCGAGCTTCCCTACCCCCGCCGCCGCCGCAAGCCACGCTGACATACCCCACCGCCGGCAGCGCGGCCGCATCCACATCTGCCTTAGCAGGGCGCCGGCCACCCGAGCGACCCCGCCAGAAGCATCCCCGCCGCCGCACCGCGCTGGGGCCATGCGCCTGTCGTGCCGCCGTCAGACGAGACCGTCGCCATGCCGCACCGCCGCCAGCAACACGACCCCGCGATGGCACCCAGCAACGGGAAGAGGAAATCGCTGCCGGACCGCTCGGTCTTTGCCGGGCGGCGCTCGCCGGCAGCGACGAGGAAGGAGGGGAGGGAGGGGCACGGAGGCGGCATGGGCTAGAGTTTGCGCCTCCGTCGTCCTCGCGGGGGCGACGCGAGACGCGAGGTGGAGAGCCAAAACAACTTCGTCCACAACTCCACAAGGCAGAAATATACGACCCACGCTGGAATGTTATTATGTTAGCCAGCTGCAGTCACGACCGAGGATCCCAGAAATCCTGCGTGGACTAGAACCCATGCTACACCTCAAATGCACTAGTAAATGGACAATGCTTTGGACATAAGTAAGATATAAGAGTACATCATGATCCATTTCTTGCAATTGCAGAAAACAAATTTCACATCATATAGTAGTAGTAGGAGTATATAGCATGCACCAATTGAGCACACCAGTTCATTATTAGCTCCATGGAAGAAGAAAAAATGGCCTTAAAACACCAAGAGTAGTAGTACATCATAATCCATTTGCTTGCACACCTGGAGAAAAAAACTTTTACACATAGAACTAATTGAAGGGAGTTAGCTCCATGGGAAGCTGCCTTAATAAAACATGTAAGCTCCATTTGAGCTCCCCCCACAAATGCATAATTAGCCTAGTAAGTAGTACGTGCTGGTACACCCCAGTAGTAGTGCTGGTACTAGTATTTAACTAGGGATATAAGAATGAAATAATCATCATTTCTTGGCGAGCCCATGTAATGATAATTGATCGTGGGCACGCTGATTATTCTGCCGTGACCAGTTCCTTCTTGATCACGTAGGCGTAGTAGTAGAAATTAATCTGTCAGTGTTGAATTGCTTAGTGCAGTGATTTGACCAGTCGAAGCTTCAATTAATTGGCCTCCATGTCCATGGCCGGACTTGGCTCTTGTTGTCGGAGCTTGAATTAATTGATCGAGCTGGACGATCAGTTGAAGGAGGAGAAGCTCCAGAGGCTGATCTCACCTTCCTCCTCCCACTCGGCGGGCGCTGCCGGCGCGAAGAAGGTGCTGCACGGGTCCATGCAGTAGTCCATGCACTTGGGCGACTGGAAGAAGGCGTCGATGTCCGCCAGCGCGCCGTAGTCCACGTCGTCGCGCGCCATGATCTCGTCATTGTGATCGGCGCCGTTGTCGCCGGCACCCTCCTCCTCCTCCTCCTCCGTGGAGGAGCCGAACGAGGCGCCGCCGTAGCTGCACGGCGGAGGGGCGGCGCCGGGCCAAGAAGCGGAGGAGGAGGAGGAGGCCATGGCCTGAGGCTGCGGCTGCAGGGGGCTGGAGGCGGCGGCGGCCGCGAAGCGCTGGATGGACTTGGGCGACATGGCGGCCGCGGGGAGGTCGAAGGGGAGGTGGACGGGGAAGTTGAGGTCGGCGGCGGAGCCCCTGAGGCAGAGCAGCGCGGCGTCGTAGGCGCGCGCGGCGGCCTCGGCGGTGGAGTAGGAGCCCAGCCATATGCGCGTCTTCTGGTTCGGCGCCCGGATCTCCGACACCCACGACCCCCAGCTCCTCATCCGCACGCCCTTGTACTGCTGCTGCTGATGCTGCCTCTGCCTCGCCGCCGCCGCATTGCCGCCGTTGCTCATTCCCCCCTGCTGCTGCTGCTGCTGCGCGTTCTTCACCATTTTTCCACGGTCGACCACACTCACTGACGCACGCTCCTTGCTCCGGTGCTAATCGATCTGAACTTTTGATGCGCGAGCTAGCGATGGCGATGGTTGGAATGAGAGAGTGCAAGACCAGTGCAGGCAGTAGAGGTGGTTGGGTGTGTGTAGGTGAGAGCTGAGTGTTGTTGTTGTGGCTGGTGCGGAGTTGTGTGCGCCCGGTGGCTTATTTATAGGAACCAGGCGCGCCAGGCTACCATTTGTAAACTCAGACTATTTCTGGTTTTCTTTGTCTCACCTGAAATTGGTCGTGCGTCTGCGGTCTGTATTATAACCATTTCGTCTACGGGTATACGCTAGAGTATTTGTTTTTCTGTCCATGGCACTGGCAGTACCGTACTGCATCTGCAATAATTCAGAGGAAATACTGCTGACCGAGGAATCCTACAGAGGGGCAAAAGGAAGGATCGTGCTAACTCCTACGTACGTACATAAGTACGTATGCAGCATGTCAGCACCTCGGCAGCACAACACGTTTTATGCTTAAAGTTCACTCAAATTAAGAGCTCCAGCATATGCATGCTCGTGATGATAATTGCAAGTGTTGGTGTGCATGCCGCGGCTTATCTTGTTCGAATCCATGATTACTGGGAGACGATCATTACCCTGAATTTGTACAGCTAGAAGGTTCTGCTTCTGAGCGTATGCCCTGCAGTGTTCGACCTGCATGTGTATGGCTAGAGTTAAGCATGCACATAGGGCTAGAGCGTGTTTGGTTGCTCCTTCCCCACTCGTGTAACTTGCACGCGCGGATCAAGAGCAGGGCCAAAATTTTCCAATTATTTGGTTTCCTGTGTGGAGACTATTTGAGAGATAGGTAAAATGTTGCACGTCCTTTTGGCAGGTTGTATTAAGCCTGTGAGAAACAAGAACTAGTGTTTGGTTTTATCCAGAACAAGTGCTCCGATTACCTCTTACTCGGATGGTGAGCTTACCAAGCCTAAAACCCCAACACGACAAATCCCAAGAAGCATTGACAAACATAGCATAGTTAACGACATTTCAATATGTGTAGCAGCAAGACAGTCATAGCATACTTAGCACAAGAGTAGGACATGGTTCACAGCAAATACGAACTGATTAGAGTAAACTGGCAATATTTTACTCGTCTATCATAGCAAGGGCTGGATCATGTTGGGGGCACCTCCTGATGACTTCGCACATGGTGTAGTCGAAGATGGTGACCTTTCCTTGGTCACCTTTCAGCACCTTGAAGGTCAGGAAGTACCTGATCTTGACCTAGTGGGCAATGGCGAAGCCACGCCACCCCTGGTCAAGCAAAATTCTGCCGCTGATATCCCGGAGCTTCAGCATCCAGCTGCATCCGGTGTTGGTCTTGAGCACGATCATGCCGAGGAAAGGCCTGAAGCCATCAGGAATTGGCAGCAGGTCCAACCCAGGTGCCAAGATCACCTTGGCAAAATGGGTTGGACCTACTTGGTCGTGGAAGTGCCCAATCTTGAGAGGCCTGCCTCTCGACCTCTTGGTACCGCTACCCTCACCACCATCGCTTGCCCTCTTGGAGGCACTACCCTCATCGGCGTCCCTAGAGCATCCTCCTCTATTGGTGGGGAGCGCACCTCTGGTCAGCATCTTTGAGCACTGAAAAAGAATCAACACATGTAAGCACATACATTTATGTGATCAGACATGAACAATCAACATGGCCTCATATGCAATGGCACAAATGCAAAGGGATTCTCCTCATGAGCAACACAAATGAACAAAGGAATTTGGTTAGCACACAGGTTTGGTCATGAAGAGGATCCCCTTGCATTTCATTGTGCTACTTTGTAATCATCAACCAAAAGAAGTAAAACACAATGACCTGGCGCGTTTTTGACTGGGCAAACATCCACCATTGATTGAACAACCCGGAGTTTCCCCTCAAGCTTCTTCACCTGCTCAATTTTCTCAGCATATAACGGTGGGTCCACTATACGAACAATGGCAGACTCATTTGCACCCGTCCACGATGTGGACGGGATGGCATCCGATGTCAGCGCGAGCACAGGAGGAACTGCAGAATCACTCAAAATCTGGCAAGGCACACAAAAAATAGAAAACCTTCAGCAAAAAGAGAGCCACTCATATGCATGTATACAAAAAAATGTATCTTCATCAAAAGGAAGCATTCTAGCAACATGATAAGTTCAATATTCATTACAAAAGTATCAGAAGATGCACGGACAACTACGAAACAAGGCTATGGAGCTGATTTCTCCAAAGACAAGGTTGCGCTGTGATGAGTGCATATTTGCATCATGTTTTATATTATTATTTTGCATTTTAGATGTAGGATCTTGGTATTTTACGGCGTTCGTGTGCACATTTTATGTCTGTTTTCACCAGGATCAGGACAAATGATGGATCTAATGGATACAATTCTTGGAGCAGTTGTACTATGGATAAAAGGAGTTAAAAACAATGTAAATCGCTTATTTGGGAAATATTAATAATACCAGAAGAAAACCAGAAGCGAACAAAGGAGGCAGAGAGTTCAACGACCAACTATATATACGGGCGGAGCAATTTTCCAGCCGTATAGCTCCGGCCGTATAGTTAGCGCCGCCTTCGCCTCGTCAAATAGTTTCACCCCATGCAATTGATTCGAGGAGACAACATACAGAACACCTAGAAATCGCAGAAACCTCACCTCCAGAAGGCATCTAGAGGGGGAACTCATCCACCATGGATCCATCTTCACCCTGCGCAGATCCAGGAGTCTAAGGCATCAATCTTCATCATCCACCGCTGCATCACCACCATCCCCATCCATCCCATGTACAACTTGTCTAGATATTGTTGTAATTCCTATACTTCTTATGGATTTATACAAGTACTATTCATCTATAATTGTTTCCATTACCATTGCCATGATGTTGATTGCCTCCATGTCTGAGTAGATCCCTAGTTCTTGTAGAGATGGAGAAACCCTAGTATGAGTTTGAAATAAGATAAAGTCTATTATGATATTCATCGATGTGACCATGTGTTAGATTTTCTACATCTTGATGTTGAGAGAAGTCGACCTCTCAATATTTGCCTCTCGTGGGGACTTGATGGAGGAAACTACTTGTTGGTAGACAGAGGCGTGTTAGCACTTACAGTTAGTATAAAGTTGTTGACATCCCTTACGTATCAACTTGGGAAACCGAGGAAACTCACGGAACACTATCCATGCCATGGGTTACGTCCTACGGGATTACGTCTCTTAATAGCGCAGTAGTTTGATTGATGTCGATTGCTGACTATTGTGGTTATGAGGATGATGTGAGCAGCGGTTGTTGCATATTCATCCAAATACGGAGTTCCTCCCACGCATATATAGTTGAGAATGTTCATGATGATAATCTTTATCTTAGATCTTTACAATACTAATGGTGTATCCGCTATTCCCTGAGAATACTTTTTCCCTACTGTAGTTTCAATCTCTCTTACATACGCGATACTTACTTTCTGTACTCAGTTGTTTTATTTTACTTTACTTTATTGCTATTATACCCAAAATCCAAAAACACCTTTTTACACAATACTCACATTTTATCTTGTCACTTAGAACTTTATCTAACATTTCTATCTTAATATTTATTTCAAGAGTTATTAGACTCTAGACTCCTGCTCCCTGTGGGATCGATATCTTTATTTTGAAACTAGCTACAAACGATCTGTGCACTTGCAGTCATCAAGCTATTTTCTGGCACCGTTGCTGGGGAGCTAAGCGTTGTAGGTCTTTTAGTTTTTGCTTATTTATTTTTGTCATGCTAAATTTTGTTTTGAGTTACAGGTATCCACCAACATGATGGAGTTTGAGCATATGACTAGTGCTAACCCACTCAACCACTTCGGGAAGCCCTATGATATTTATAAAATAGACAACTCCAATGAGAAGACAAGGGGGTTTGAAATAAATCCTCTACTACTTAGTATTCTACATAAGAAGCAATTTACTGGAGATGAAGAAGATCCTGATCCATATGAGCATATTGCATGTTTTAAGGATATATGTGCCACTTTTCTATTGACGGGATATACCGCCGATGAGGTAAGGGTTAAACTTTTTAGTCAAACTTTGACAAGTAAAACTCTCTCATGGTATAGATCTCTACCCCCGAAGCCACTACTACTTGGGATAATCTAGCTTGTGAATTTCTATCAAAATATTATCCATTATCAAAATCTTTTGGAATTAGGCGTCTTATAATGACTTGGAAGAATCATTCTAATGAAGGACTGGCAAGAGATTATATTAGATTTAAAGATTTACTACGACTATGTCCTCATCATGATTTGCCTGAATGGTATTTACTAGATATCTTTTATGGCGGTTTAATTGAACCTAATAAAATTGAACTAGACTCTTTCACGGAAGGAGCCTTTATGAATCTTCCTATATCTAAAGCTTGGGATTTACTTAATAGAATTCATGATCATAGAGTTTTATGGAATTTTGGTCTAGGAAGTGAAGGAGGCGTAGAAATAGAGCATGATTGTATTCATGACTATTATAAAAAAGGCCATGTTGAAGAATTATCTAAAGAACTTTATTTGGATTCAGATCTTGTATTGCAAGTTATTAAAGCTTTTACAAAACATATTAAAGCTCCAAAGGAGGGACCAGTCAAGTATGATCCACCACCTGAACCAGAAAAGAAAGGAGAAGATAAAGCAACACTGGCCTCCGTAGAACCAATATATGAAGTGCCTTTCCCTAACACCGCGCAAAAGCATATTTTTGAATATGAGCAGGTCGAAGCATTACAGGAAAAGAGGGAAGAAGAAAGCATGCCAGAAGTCGTGGAACACCTAGAAGAAACCAAAGATGAAGAGGTAACCAAGGAAGCAATTATGACTATGTACTCACACTGTAACATCGTTGAACTTGATGAAGAGACTTCCGTATTGGTTGAAGGTAAAACAAAGGTAAAAGATGTTGGTAAGCCTATTCTTCCCTGCATATTTAAAGAAACCTCTCATTACAGTTTATGTATCTTGGCACCGAAGTTAATGTTATATCTTATGATTTCTACTTAGAAATAAAATAAGAAATAGAACCGGCCACAATTGAAAATACTGATATAACAATTATGTTAGCCAATAAAAACCTTAGAATTCCAATGGGAATAGTTGACAATGCAACTGTCACAATTGGCAACACAAACTTTCCTATTGATTTTGTAGTTGTTGATATGCCGACTGACACTCTTTGCCCAATTATATTTGGAAGGAACTTTTTGGGTGATATAGGTGCCTATGTTAACTTCAAGAAGGAGATTGTGTCTCTTAAGCTTGGGGTAACGGAAAACAAATTCCATTTCTCCAAACTTAAAGACAGACCTCCACAAATACAAGAAGAAGAGAGAACTATTGAGGAAATGGCGGCTCTTTTCTTTAGTAATCAAGAAGAAGAAATAGATGAATATCCAAATTATGAAGAAATAGTTATGGAGGACAAGTCCCTGGGAGAACTAGAAAATGAATTCGATTCACTTCCCATTTTGGGACCTCTAACTGATGAGGCTTTTGAAGAGCCAGAAAAGAGAGGGGATGAAGAATTACCACCCCCAGAGTTGAAAACTACCAGAAAATATTAAATACAGATTTTTAGATGATACTAACAAATTCCCTATTATTATTAGTGCTAAACTTTCAGGAGAACAAGAAGAAGAACTCATGAGGATACTTAAGGAGCATCGCTAGGCCTTTGGGTACTCAATGGATGACTTGAAGGGCATTAGCCCCATGATAGCCGTCAATCGAATATTCATGGAAGAAGGTGCTAAACCAATTGCAAAATTCAATAGAAGACTGGAGCTTGAAATAAAAGAAGTGGTAAGAAAATAAATTGTATGCCTATTGGGAGCAAGTATAATATATCCTGTTAAAGAAAGTGAATGGGTAAGTCCTATTCACTGTGTTTCTAAGAAGGGCGGTTTTACTATTGTTTCTAATGAAAACAATGAATTGATACCTACTAGAACTATTGTTGGGCACATGATGTGCATAAACTTCAGGAAATTAAATAAAGAGACTAGGAAAGATCACTATCCATTTCCGTTCATAGATCAAACTTTAGAAAGGTTAGCAAACCATACTCATTTTTTGCTACTTGGACAGATACTCTAGTTTCTCTCAAATAGCTGTTCATCCGTATGACTAACTTAAAACAACTTTCATAAATCCTTACGGTTTACATGCTTACCGACGTATGCCTTTTGGTTTATGTAATGCTCCAGCTACTTTTCAAAGATGCATGACTGCTATTTTGGCTGATTTTATAGAACTTATAATGGAAGTATTTATGGATGACTTTTCTATCTATGGAACTTCGTTTATTACTTGTTTAGATAATCTCAAAAGAGTTTTGGAGCGTTGTGAAGAAACTAATCTCGTTCTAAACTGGGAGAAGTACCATTTTATGGTCAAAGAAGGTATAGTCCTTGGACACCAGGTATCAGGTAAGGGAATTGAAGTTGATAGGGTTAAGGTTGAAGCAACAGAGAGAATGCCGCCACCTAGGGATATTAAAGGTATAAGAAGTTTTCTTGGTCATGTGGGTTTTTATAGAAGGTTCATTAGAAATTTATTTGAAATATCTAAACCTTTGACAAACCTCTTGCAAAAGGGAATGAGGTTTAATTTTGATGATAAGTGTGTTGAAGCCTTTGAAAAACTCAAAAATGCTTTATCTCGTGCTCCTATTATTAAATCACCTATCTCGGATACAACCTTTGATATGCGAAGCTAGTGATGATGTTGTAGGAGTAACTCTAGGATAACATATTGGTCGTAGATTTAATATTATACATCATGCTAGTAGAACTCTCAATGGTGCTCAAAAGAACTACCCTAAGGAAGAAAAGGAACTTTTTTCTGTATTTTTCTCTTGTGATAAATTTCATTCCTATATAGTTGATGCAAAGGTAAGATTTCACACGGATCATGATGGCTTAAAAGAACTCCTTGAAAGGAAAGAACATAAGCCAAGGCTGATCCGTTGGATTCTTTTGCTTCAAGAATTTGAATTGCAGATTATGCAGAGACAAGAAATAAAGATGTTAGATGCAATGTCCATGTTTGCCCCACAAGACACCAATCATATTGAGAGGAACTTTAGTCCTGGTGATTTTCGTTTACGGGAATTATTCAATGAACTAAAGTCAATTCGTCTAAAATAGAAGAAGTATTTGTTATGGGAGGAACTTTTCATCCCTGCATAAACAATGGTACGTTCAAGGTAAGTGTTCTTACCCAAATAAGTGATTTATTTTCACAATTCTTACTTTTTAAAATTCTGCTTTTGAATTCCTTAAATTTTCTGAAGTTTTAGAGGGGTTTTTCCAACTATACGGACGGAGCTATACGACCGGAGAGGGAGCTTCCGCCGCATAGTTAGTTGTTAAACTCTCTGTATCATCTTCGTGAAATTGTTTTCACTATCTGAGCCTATACGGTCGCAATTATACGACCAGAGCAAAAAATTCCGGCCGTATAGTTGGTCGTTAAACTCTCAGATGGTTTTGCTTTAGGTGTATGTATCTATACGGTCGCAACTATACGACCGGAAGCAAAAATTCCAGCCATATAGTTGGTCGTTAAACTCTCAAACACTTTTGGTTTTGATGATTGTATCTATACGGTCGCAACTATACGAACGAAACCGAAAATTCCGGCCGTATAGTTGGTCATTAAACTCTCAGACATTTTTTCATTCGATCTTTTGTTTATTATTCATCTACCAAAAAATTGTTATTGTCGGTTCCGAGTCGTGATTTAATCAACCTAGACTCGAGATATTTGGAAACATGTGCCTGAAACCAACTATACGGCCGGAGCTATATGAGCCGTGCCCGTATAGTTGGTCGTTACGCGGCAGGACACTTCCAAATCCGTGATTTCTTTCCTTATTTTGTTCAGATTCTTTTCTTGGGTGACAATTTGGTGTTTCTCGCAAGTTTTACCGACCTCTAACCCCCCTTATATACTTCCATTGTCTCCCTCTATAATCATAAATCTCCAGGAACCAATCTAGCAATGCGCTATCTCGTCCCAGGCCGTGGAAAACCCATGGGGCTCATTGCTCCGTCCATGGACCGCTCAAGTAGCCCATCCATGGAGGATGATGATGAGGAGGTGGAGAGGTTTAGCCCAAGGTACAAGGAGTACGTCGAGACAAGCTACTTCCACAATGATTTCGATGATGATGTGGTTGACATCTACATCCGCTGTGACGTCTCTAATCCACCGGAGATCAATTGGACGGCGATGAAGAAATCTCAACAAGAGAGATAAGATCGCAAACCGCATGGAGACGGTCAAGTTCATCACTACGGATGAAAGGCCGCACAAGCGTAAGGAATTATCTAATATTGGTGCAAGTGCTAGCAAGGGAGTCGAGGTACCACTCGAGAAACTAACCATTGGTGCTCGCATGAAGGTCAAGCCTCAAGAAGAGTGGAGGTACGGTTTCCACTTCCCCGATCCATCAATTATGGATGCGGAGGAATAAGATGTACCCAGGACCAAGGATCGCATACGGGCATTGGAGATATATCAGAAGCAAGAGCTACTCCATCGCGTTGAAGTCCGCCACCGTCTCAATGATATGGAAAACAAGGAAGACCTCTTTCCATTGGTAACTAAGCTCGTAGATAGAATGGACACTCTACAGTCCGATTTGTGAAGGTTCTACAGCCGCATAACCACTTTGGAGGAGACCAACAAGAAGCTACGCATTGCGGTGTTACATGCCATGGAACCCCATTGATCTACACAATCACGGTATCAAATAATCGCAAGGGATTATTTGATCCCGCCTGGCTTGATTCCAAGCTTGGGGAGATATTTAAGACCTTGTAATCTACCTTATAAGTTTTTATTACTATTTCCGCATTAGTTCAAACTAGAAATAAAGTTTGCACCATTAGAATTCCCTTCGGGAATAGCCGATCCCTTTTATGAAATTCCGAGTTTATTATTATATATGGAGCAATATTGAGTTTGTGTTTGCTTTATTTGATATATGAATGGCTTGAGTTTAATTTTACTTGCACTTGATGATAGCAATAGGAGTCTTCCACACCATTGGTATTAATAGTACACCTAAAGATAATTTAGTCAATATGTTGTAAGTCTATGGTTTGATTTACAAAGAAAAATTATCTACACAGTTAAGTTGAAAAACAAACCTTGAACAAACGAAAATAGAAGTGCTATCAAAATAGAGTGGGAACAAGTCGAGGTAGAATCTTCAAGTCATAAGAATGCTTCATATACAGTTGGAATTTGGTAATTAAGATTGTTAAACTTTGAATTCCTACATGAAGTGGAATACATGGCTAGATCCTTTGCACAACACTTAAACAAAAGTGTGAGCATATATATACAAAAGAAAAGAAAAAGAAGAATACAAAAAAGCGAGTGTGCACAGAGCAAGTAGGCATATACCACCGAGTTGTAGTATGACAAAGAGATACTTTTGAGATTCTAAATCCCAAGTGAATACATTGATCCCAAAACACTTGGAACTACCTTGTTAACTCATTCGGTTGAACCGGATTCTTTTACATTATGTTCAGATTCATCTTTTATGAACTATTGATCACTAAGGTGTGTAAGCCTTCTATATACTATTCTGATGGTTCGAGTAAGATACTATTCATGAACTTATTCCTATGTATCATATATGATAAACACATGCTGCAATTGCCTCATTTATTTTATCGACTCAGCTTCATAAATATGAGGATCACATCCATTAAGCTAGAGCTTGCTCGGGACGAGAAAGAGTCTAAGCTTGGGGGAGTTGATGAGTGCATATTTTCATCATGTTTTATATTATTATTTTGCATTGTAGATCTAGGATCTTGGTATTTTACGGCGTTCGCACGCATATTTTATGTCTGTTTTCACCAGGATCAGGACAGATGATGGATCTAATAGATACAATTCTTGGAGAAGTTGTACTATGGAGAAAAGGAGTCAAAAACAACGTAAATCCCTTATTTGGAAAATATTAATAATACCAGAAAAAGTAGAAGCGAACAAGGGAGGCAGAGAGTTCAACGACCAACTATACAGGCGGAGCAATTTTTCGGCCGTATAGCTTCGCCGTATAGTTGGCGCCGCCTCCGCCTCGTCAAATAGTTTCACCCCGTGAAATTTGTTCGAGGAAACGACATACAGAACACCTAGAAATCCTAGAAACCTCACCTCCAGAAGGCATCTGGAGGGGGAACTCATCCACCGGGGACCCATCATCACCCTACCCAGATCCGGGAGGCTAAGGCATCGATCTTCATCATCCACCGCTGCATCACCACCATCTCCATCCATCCCATCTACATCTTGTCTAGATCTTGTTGTAATTCCTATACTCATTGTGGATTTATACAAGTACTATTCATCTATGATTGTTTCCATTACCATTGCCATGATGTTGATTGCCTCCATGTCTGAGTAGATCCTTAGTTCTTAGGGAGATGGAGAAACCCTAGTATGAGATTGAAATAAGATAAAGTCTATTCTGATATCACTGTGACCATGTGTTAGATTTTCTACATCTTGATGTTGAGAGAAGTCGACCTCTCAATATTTGCCTCTCGTGGGGACTTGATGGAGGAAACTACTTGTTGGTAGACGGAGGCATGTTAGCACTTACTATGACTATAAAGCTGTTGGCACCCCTTATGTATCAACTACGGAAACCGAGGAAACTCATGGAATACTATCCATGCCATGGGATATGTCCTATGGGATTCGTCCCTTAATAGCACATTAATTCGATTGATGTCGATTGCTGACTGCTGTGGTTATGAGGATGATGTGAGCAGCGGTTGTTGCCTATTCATCCAAATACGGAGTTCCTCCCACACATACATAGTTGAGAATGTTCATGATGATAATCTTTATCTTAGATCTTTACAATACTAGTGGTGTATCCGCTATTCCCTGAGAATGTTTTCTCCCTACTGCAGTTTCAGTCTCTCTTACATACACGATACTTACTTTCTGTACTCAGTTGTTTTATTTTACTTTACTTTATTGCTCTTATACCAAAACCCCAAAACACATTTTTACACAATACTCGCAATTTATCTTGTCACTTCGAACTTTATCTAGCATTTCTATCTTAATATTTATTTCAAGAGTTATTAGACTTCAGACTCCTGCTCCCTGTGGGATTGATATCTTTATTTCGAAACTAGCTACAAACGATCTGTGCACTTGCAGTCATCACACTGGCAGATGGAGCACTAGCTATGGTGGGGGCAACCACCAAAGAAGGAGCACCAGCCGAAGAAGGGGCAGTTGATCCCTTTGGATCAGACTTTATACCCAGAAGTAGCTGAGAAAAATTCTTGGCCCTCTTAACAAAAGGATTCAAATCAACCGGCTGGCCTTTGGAGTTAACTGGGACAGAGGATCTAACCTTCTCCCAGTCGACCTACTCGCCATGCACCATCACCAACACCATTGAAGTTTCCGCACCACTTTTTGACTGAGTCACGATGTATCCAACAAGCGGACTCGGGTCGGCGCTGAAAACAGCGACAAGATCGTTCAGGTCGACATGTACTTCCTTCGACGGGAAAACTTCGGCATGCGAACCCTTGAATCCGCGGCGTGATTGGACAAGGAGGTTGCGCACACGAACACTATTAGCCTCCAAGGTGCTAACAACATCCGATAATAGGTCAACTTTCTTGTCTTCATCAAGCAGCAAAATTTTCCCCGATAGCTCTATACACACCAAAAAGGGGGGACGATCAGAATATAGAAACAATGAGGACTAAAACAGAAATTCCCCCTTTCTAAGCAAATACTTACGAGTTAAGGAAGCGTTGAGGGTCTCCAAGCATTTCTGGAGATTTTCATCTCGGGTGGAAGCTTGCTTGGCCTTTTCTTCGGCATCAGCGTTGGCTTTCTATTTAGCCTCATCCAAAGCTTGTTCAGCGACCCGAAGTTTGGCTTCCAAATCGTTGGCACGCTTCAACACCTTGTCCCGAATGACCTCGAACTCCTTAGCAGCGGCTGAAAGAATCAGAAAATAATGAAGGTAGAAAAATGAGAGAAAGCACAAAAAGTGCAAAGTAGATAACGATATACCTTTCAGACCTTCGGCTTCATTACGGATCTTGATAAAGTAGGCGGCCATATCAAGCATATCACGCATCACAGGCTGCAAAGAACGACATTATGAGAGGAAAATAAAGGAGGATCAATGGTGAAATTAAAAATCACGGATGCACTTACGTCCTGCATATCAACCTTGGCAGGGCTCTCAGATATTACCACGCCTTTGCTAGCCAATTTTCTTCTTTTCGGTGCTAGGGGCTTCGACACAGCGACAACATCCTTCTAGATAATTGGATCAGCAGAATACGCAAACAAATATTTTGGCTCCTTGGCAGAAGGAGCAACAGAAGTATGAAGAGGAGACAAAGGCGGGTCTTCCGCATCATCACTACTATGAGAGCAAAAACAAAGAATAAGGAAGCCTCAGCAACCGAATTATCTGACAAAAACAACAAAGAGAAGATAAGTACTTACGAAGATACGTCCTGCGCGAAGCGGAAAAGATTCTTCTGGGAAGGAGCCGACGATAATGGTACGACACCCGAAGGTTTCAAGACCATAGAATCATCTGAGTCTTCAATGGTTTCCATGATGTCTAGACGTTTCCTTTTTTCGCCAACAGGCGCAACATGAAAATCCTCGGAACGAGCCGACGGAAACGATGGCGTCCTTGATGAAGATTCTATGGCAGATGTCTCTATCTCCTCATTAGCGGCAGTCCCAGTCAAAGGAAGATCATCATAAGCAGAGGGCTTGGCGGGAAGCTAACCGCTCTCAGGAAGAGGAGGAAGGTAGGACAAATGATCATGATCTTGTATAAACAAGAAAGCCAACAATCACAAAAGGAAAAAGGAATTCACCTCTGGAAGACGATTCTTCTTGCCAAAGGACTCAACACGACAATCTGAAGGAACAACACTTTTTGTTGTAAGGCTCGTAAAATTATGAAGCCTTTTATCATAAACCTTGAGAGACAGATCATCTCGAGAAATTCTCATGGGATCCTTCTTGCGGGTATATGCCCACATACCTGAAAGACGGGCCTGCAGGGCTGCACACGGATCCGCAAAAATACGCCAGAATCTGAAGACCAGATAATTCTTTACCAACCTTGATACATCCATTTTGCATCACCATTCTATATCATAATTCACTGTTATTAATTGATATGTTTCATATTAAGAGGTGATACTTATGTTATTTCATCTATTTTTGCATGATTGATGATTTTGGGAGGATGAACCACCAGAGCCAGGATTCTGATGGAAAAAACACCGTTTGGAGGCAAAATTGGTGAAGATCAAAAAATCCTAGAAAATATACGGAAATTCCTATTTTTCCAGAAGACGAAGGAAGCCAGAAGGGGAAGTTGAGATGGTCCACAGGGGGCCCACACCACCCCCTGGTGTGAGCCAGCCCTGGCCACGCCACCAGGTGGTGTGGCCACCCTGGCCCACCTCTGGCATCGCCCTCTGACGCATATAATCCCCTTGAAACCCTAAGACTTGGGGGGGGCGACCACAAAAAGATGCCACCGCCTCTACGGGGCGGAAAACTGCAGAGTGAAAGAGCTCTCCGGCAAGCAGAAATCTGCTGGGGAAAATCCTTCCTGGAGAGGGGAGATCGTCGCCATCAACACCATCATCAAGATGGACTTCATCGGGATCATCATCATCTTCTTCACCATCATCACCACTCCATACCGCTGTAACAATTGGGTTGAATCTTGCATAGTTCTTAGGGGAAACTTCCTTGGTGTTGATTACTTGTTGTAGTCTATGCTATTGAGTGGAACCATTGGATTATTGTTATGTTCAGATTGTTACTTATCATTATTTCATCTCTGATCTTGATTCTTATGATGTCTCGTGAGTAGTTCGTTTAGTTCTTGAGGACATGGGAGAAGTCATGTTGTTAGTAGTGGAATTGTGCTGAGAAAGATTCAATGGTTTGATAATTAAGTTGTGGTGTTATTCTTCTAGTGGTGTCATGTGAACGTAGACTACATGATACTTCACCTTTATGGGCCTAGGGGAATGCATTGTGTATTTGGCTACTAATCGTAGGGGTTGCCGGATGATGACTCAATGCACGACGCCCAGAAAAGTGCTTGAAGGCGGTGTTGATGTAGAGCTCGTTGGGAACCCCAAGAGGAAGGTATGATGAGCACAGCAACAAGTTTCCCTCAGTTATGAAACCAAGGTTTAATCGAACCAGTAGGAGCAAGGAAACACCTCAAAGGTGTTACTAGCTGAGCTTTGGCAGGGCGCACTACCGGTGCTTGTAGCAACGTGGATACCTGCACAACACAACCACAGAACTTTGTCCCGAAATTGCGATGAGGTTGTCAATCTCACTGTGTTTTGTGGAAAAGAAAGGATTAAACGTATCGAATGGAAAGAAGGAAAAGTTTGCAGAAAGTAAACACAAAGCAGTAAAAGATTGTTGATTGTACGTAAAGAAAAGGACCGGGATCCATAGTTCACTAGAGGTGGCTCTCCTTAAGATAGATAACATGCTGGGTGAACAAATTACAGCGGGGCAATTGACAAACACTGAGAAAGCAATACATGCATATACTAATCATCTTGACTCCTTTGAGACTTGATTGGGCATTACAACATTATACATAGACCGCCATCCAACTGCATCTATGACTAATAATCCACCTTCAGGTTATCATCCGAACCCCCTCCAGTATTAAGTTACAAGCAACATATTATTGCTTTACGAACTGCGTGTAAAGTAAACAATACGATTGTTCCATGAACAAAGTATTGTTGTTTTCTCCATAGTAGCAACAGCACATCTAGTACCTTAGAGATTTCTGTCACTTCCCCAGATTACCAGAGGCATGAACCCAGTATCGAGCATAAATACTAACTCTTGGAGTTGCTAGCATCTACTTGGCCAAGATACCTACTAACAACGGAAAGCATGCAAGATCTCAAATAACAAAGACATGATAGAATCAATAATAAATCTGAAATAGCATCTCAATATCCATCGGATCCCCGCAAACACAACATGCAGAATTACAAATAGATGATCTTGATCATGAACGGAGCTCACAAGATCTAGACATGAAAGCACAAAGGAGGAGAACCAGCCATCTAGCTACTACATGGATCCGTAGTCCAAGGATGAACTACTCATGCATCACACCGGAGGCTTGCATGGTGATGAAGAAGGCCTCCAGGGTGAATTCCCCTCTCCGACAGGGTGCCGCGAAGAGCTTCAGATCCCTCCCGATCTAGGGATGGAGATGACGGCGGCTACATACTCTTTCGTGGATTTTTGATCGGGTACTTAGGGTTTATGTCCCGAGGGCATCTTATAGTCGGAAGGGGAGGCCGAGAGGGTGCCTGGGCTGGCCACACCACCCCCTGGCGCGGGCCAGGCCTGGCCGCGTGGCCAGGTGGTGTGGCCGCCCACTGGCCCCTCTTCGTCTCGTATTCTGGCACTTGATGACATCCGGAAAAATAGGCACTTTGGCGTTTGTCCCGTACAGTTCCGAGAATATTCATTTTCTGACTTTCCTGGAACCAAAAACAGCAGAAAACAGGCAGCTGGCACTGTGGCTCTTGTTAATAGGTTAGTCCAAGAAATCAAATGAAAAGTACTCCAAAGTTGGAACAAAACACAAGAAAGTGGATAAAACCAAGCATGGAACATCAAAAATTATAGATACATTTGCAATGTATCAACATCACCAAGCTTAACTCCTGCTCGTCCTCGAGTAGGTAAGTGATAAAAAGAAAGAATAATTTTTGAGGTGACTGATGACCCACAAGTATAGGGGGGTGTATCGCAGTATTTTCGATAAGTAAGAGTGTCGAACCCAACAAGGAGCAGAAGGTGCTGGCTAGTGGTATGGATCAGGAATTCTCTGCAAATACTTAGCAAACGGATTTTTAGGGGTTTTCGATAAAGCAAGTAAACAAAGTACGAGTAAATAAAAGACAGTAGGAATAAATGCAGCAAGTGGCCCAATCCTTTATGCAGCAAAGGACAAGCCGGTTGTATTTCTTAAGATGACCAAATGTTCTCGAGGACACATGGGAAGACTGTCAAGTGCTTTCGCTTCATATAATTGATTAATCTTCTCTAGCTTGCTAAGTGTTGTATGGGTGAACCTGTGCTAATGTACCGACCCATCCAAGACTAATACATACTTGTGATTATACCCCTTGCAAACATCCGTAAGTACAAGAAAGTAATTAAGGTAGTGTCGTGGAAATGCCCACGGCAGTCGCTGCCACTGGCAGCGATTGAGTGTTTCGTGAGGAAGAGTTGGCGTCCATCTGCGGTGTGAGATGGGGGCAGATGCACATGGGTTTATCTAGGTTCGACCCCCCGGAGGGTAAAGACCTACTCCTGCTAGATTAGATTATGAGAGAGCAAGTTACAGGGGTGGCGAGCTCGGTGGCTAGGCAGCGAGTCGCTTGAGGGGGTGTATGATGGAACATAAGGTCCCAGGGTACCCTAGGGAGGTTTATATATGAGGCACCTCGCTAGGGTTTACAAGCTGTCCCCGAACAAGATAAGGATCCGGAGACCTTTGACTAATCCGACTGGGCTTCTGCTATGCTTTTGGGCTTCCAGTCGCTAGTCGATGGGCCTTTCCTTTCTTCATAGTTCAGTCGCTGTCTTTCAGACGCACTCGCAGGACTTTTCGTCCCACTCGGAACGTTCTGCTGGGCATACCCCCTTTGGCATATCCCCATCAGTAGTCCCCGAGGCCATCGTTGATGCAGGCGAGGGCGTCCTTTTGGCGTTCGGGGTAGGCGAGCCCAATTTGGGCGTCTAGTCGAGTCAGCGATGGACTCTATTGGTACCGAGGAAGATTTCCCTAGGTTTCCACTCGTCATTTCAATGAACATTACCGCCGCCTAGTCGTCGCTTCGGCGAGAGGAAAGACTGGCGGGTGGCGGGTAGACCAAGGGAGTTGGACCGTCCAATCCGGTCAAACTATCTGTTGGAATTTCCAATGGTAACTACGACGCAATTACCATGAGTGACGGCTATCCCGATTTTGGCAGGTGACGTTTCCCATATAAGGGGAGTGATGGCTTCGGCTCCGCAATCCTTCTTCGTATTCTTCATCCTTCCTCATTTGCGCTTTCTTCCTGCGTCCTCCCGACTTGCTCTCTCCGCGTCGTGTAATTCCACATCTTGCTCGATGGCGCCTCCAAAGGGCTCATGGGGGAAATCCAAGTGCACCACAGCCCAACTTAGATCCTTCGAGGACGCCGGGGTGCTCCACAAAGGGAATTGGCGGGTTCCCCCCTCCTCTGAGACCGAGCCGAGGCCGCGACCCGCCGAATTCATCTGCTTCACCAGTCATCTTGAGAGGGGTTTGGGGTTCCCCACCTCACTCTTCTTCCGCCGCTTCTGCGCATATTACGCGATCAAGCCCTCAGATCTTGGTCCACATAGCATCGAGCAGCTGGCGATCTTCGTCGCCTTCTGCGAATGCTATCTTGGCTGCAGGCCATATTTCCCGCTGTGGCTGGAGCTCTTCCACGACCGCATTGGGCACGACGCGTCCAGTGGCTTGATGCTGGCCGCAGGCGGGGTCACCTTTCAATTGAAGCCGAAGGCCAACTTCGTCAAGCTCCTCCTGCCGAAGAAGGCCGCCAGTGAGTGGAAGAAGAGCTGGTTCTACGTCAAGGAAGCCACTCCCTCCGGCGAGGTGTCTCTTCCTGAGTTCATCGCCGAGAGGAGTGAGCCCTGTCGGTTGGCACCGAAGAAGCTCCCCGAAGATCAGCGGATGGCCGTCGCAGAAATGATGGATCAGATCTAGAGGCTGAAGGACTAGGGGTTGATTCCGATCAACCTCTACAACTGCTGGCTCAGGCGGCGCCTGGTTCCGCTGGCGGCTCAACCACACTGGATGTACGAATACAGCGGGAAGCATGATCCATCTCGAACCAGCAAGGAATCATGGGAGGCCGAGGACTACAAGGCCGCCCTGAAGAAGATTACCGACGCGGAGTTCACCGGCGTGGCGGTCGAGGTCGCCCCGTATACTCCTATGAAGATTGAAGCCCCCACAGTAAGCTCTCTTTCTAATCGGTGCGTCCGTATCTCAATTTCAGCCTTCTCGCTCGGTGTTTTTTGACTCGTGGCGGTTTTCAGCTTTTTCAGGTATTGGAGGGTTGGCTCCCTCCGCTTGATGAAGAGGTTCCCCAGGAACTGGAGGAAGACTCCAAGGGGGATTCTTCCGACAGCGACGGGGAGGAAGAAGAGGTCCCTCCCCCAGCACCTGTGGCTCGCAAGACCCAGATGCAGAGACTACGAGAAGCCGAAGCGAGCCGCAGCCTGGACGAGCTCGAAGAAGGCGATGAGGTCGCCCAGGAGCAAATGTCCCGACGCACCGCTACGCCGTCGAAGCCCCCGCACCGGCCCAAGTCACCAGCGAAAAGGCCTGCGTCACCGGCCAGGTCATCGGTGGTGTTCGAGTCGGATGATGATTCCGACAACAAAGGATCTCCTGAAGTCTCGCACAAGGCCCCAAGGGACACAGTCCCGACGAAGGGGTTGGAGGGCGAGGACACGGAGGTGGTGGTAGAGGTTCCCCTGGCGGCGATTGCGCCGACAACCTCGGGGGTTCCAAGCCAAGAAGCAGCTGAGGCGATGGCGTCCAAGTCGCCACAGTCGTCAAAGGCGGCCGCATCGGAGCCAGAGATCTCGGCGACTGCAGCTTCATCGTCAAGGAAGCCCTCGGTCTCGTGGGCTTCAGACGTCTTCGAGAGGGGGCTCAGCTGCAAACTGGGTCCTGAGTTGGACAAGCCCGCCCATATTAGCACCGGGCTTCGCGTCCTTCCGGTCGCTAAGTAAGTAGCATTTCCTCGTCCCAGTTCGCCTTGCTCCTTTTGTGTTGATGTTGTGTTGATTGAAGGGGCTCGTGCAAGTCGAGGGCAAAAAAGATTGGTCGCCCTTCGGTGGCTAAGATTCCACCGGCCGCCGACATGGGAGAGGGTGACCTACCCAAGAAGAGGAAGGCCTCCGAAGATGTGGTGACCGCCGAGGTCGCGAAGAAGCAGAAGGGGGCGTCGATGACACTGTGACCAGAGGAAGCACCGCGGAGCCAGCTACCCCGCCAGTCGCCAAAGAGGTTGCGGCGACGCGATCGGAGCCAACCTTGGTTGCGTCCGAGCCGGAGGCTCCCCCGCCAGGGCGTCGGCGACGTTCCCTCGTTTTATGGCGAAGAGGTTTCCAGGTGTGACAGACACGCAGTCTCCGCAGAGTCCAGAAATCGTGGATGCGGACATTTGGTCCCGCCGCGGGCGCACCTCCTTCACGATCCCGTCAACTGATGCCATGGAACTTCACAAGATGCTCGGCGCTGCTATTCAGGTATGTACAGTCCCCGAATTCCTAATCGCTGAATTTTAGCGGCTGGGAATTGGTTTTCTTTTTCTGCCTTCTCCAATCCCCGAGTTCCTAGTCGCTGAATTTCAGCGGCTGGGATCTGGGTTTTGCTCCTTTCCAGTCCCCGAATTCCTAGTCGCTGAATTTCAGCGGCTGGGAATTGGTTTTCTTTTTCTGCCTTCTCCAGTCCCCGAGTTCCTAGTCGCTGAATTTCAGCGGTTGCGAACTGGGTTTTTGTTTGTCAAATGCTTAGGTGAGTTCTTTGTTTGCAGGGATTACAAAGGGAGTCGACTGATCGGCAGGCTGCGAGAGAGCGCTTGGAGCGTGACTTGCGCGACGCGCAGGAGATGAACCGGCGGCTTCAAGAAACTACTGGTGAGTGTCTGCATCGTCT
Organism: Avena eriantha; assembly: GCA_910589775.1. Classification (NCBI taxonomy): domain Eukaryota; kingdom Viridiplantae; phylum Streptophyta; class Magnoliopsida; order Poales; family Poaceae; genus Avena; species Avena eriantha. Next base: position 393,126,981 of record OU342745.1, read on the forward strand.
TTTTTCTCCTCTTTCGGGTTTGAGCTGGTCGTGTATAGAATCCTGATGTATTCTCGTGCAGATGCTTTCCCGATTGAGATCTCCAAGGCCTGTGAGGGGTATGTTTCGGTCGCCGAGATGGACGCAGCGAATGAGCGAGTAGCCTCTTTGGTCAAGGATTTGGAGGAGGCGAGAGCGGCCTCGATTTCTTTGGAGGAGCGAGCGAAGGCTGCCGTTGCTGCGGTTGAGGAAGAACGCAAAGCCACGGATTCCATCATCGTGGGGTTGCACAACAAGCAGACTGCCTTGGAGAAGCACGTCAAGGAGAACTGCCGCAAACTCCTTGGTGAGTCTTTGTCTTTGCTTGACCCTTTCGTCTAGTCCCTACTTTGGGGATTTCATAGTTTCACTGACGCCTGACTTTGCAGCTGTGGTAGACCAAAGCGACCCGGTTGTGCAGACTTACAATGCCTCGCAGTGCGTGACTGCTGTGGTGAATGCAGCCACGACCTCGGCATTGTGCGTCCAAGCGGCTCTCTAGGGCATGTCTCCCACCGAGGTTATCCCTGGGGGCTGACGGAGGTATGGTGCTATCTAGAGGAGGTGCCCACCGTTGTGGAGTGGATGACGCGCTCGGCGTTCAGACGCGGGGCCGCCATGGCGTTGAGCTTGGGTCTCTCCCATTTCCCCGATGACTTCGATCTTGACGATGTGATGAGTGGCTACCCGTCGGCGACCGACACAGTGGAGGTGTCGGGGGTGCTGAAGCGGACCGCGAAGGCCACTCCTTACACCGATCGTGTCTTGGCGATGGGGGATCTGCTGCCATATCAGGAGACGGTGTTGGTGCCTGGCGACCCCGAGCTGGAGTACCACGACATGAAGTCGGAGCAGCCCTTCCGGTCGTCGTTGTCGAAGTCGCTGACAACGTACCCGATGAACCCGTGGCAGCCTTTTGTGTGCGTCAAGGGGGGCGGTGCTGCTTCGTCATCAGGGCCTGTAGAGTAGACAATGTAATTTTCCAAGTTGTGATAAATGCCAAGTGGCGAATGCTGTAAGATATTTTTGTGATATATGCCACGGGGTCATGATTCTTTTGCAGGTTATGAGTGCGTTGTTGGTAACGCGTCTCCTCCCCTGGCCCGGAGAGCCGGTCGCTTGGTGAACCCTAGGCAGCTCTCTTACTTGGTGTGTTCCCGAGCCGCGTGGGGTTTCCCGTTTTGCGGAGTCCCCGTGCGTGGTACTTAACCGTTCGAGTCGCTTTGCACGAGGGTGGGAGGGACAGTTCGCTGTGAGGAGCGTGTGTCGGATGTCTTGGCCCGGCGGGCCAGTCGTGCGAGGCGACTCTAATGGCGGCTCAAGGTTGGCATTTTTCGTGGACGACCCAAGGCCCGGATATTTCCGGTGCCCTTGTGCCGCACTACTTTGCCGTGTCGGTCGCTTGACCAGAGGTTGACTTCCGTAAGTAGCGTATTGCTGGTATGTACGAGTGCGAGTGGCACAAGAATATGGCGAGTGGACACAATTTGTGCGATCCGAATGAATTTCATTATATATTCAGATGGAGTACAGTGTGAGGTTCTAAGTATAGAACTTTCTGAGGAGGTTTACATTCCATGGCCTCCCGACCTCCAATTGGCCATCACCCCGTATGTCGATGAGGTAATAGGCGTCGTTGCCAAGGACTCGGCCTATGGCGAATGGCCCCTCCCATGGGGGGAGAGCTTGTGCATGCCCTTTCTGTCTTGGACCAGTCGTAGGACTAGGTCGCCTTCCTGGAAGGTGCGAGTTCGCACTCGGCGGCTGTGATAGCGGTGGAGTCCTTGCTGGTATATGGTGGTGCGGGAGCGAGCCAGGTCGCGTGCCTCGTCAAGTTGATCGATGCTGTCTTGGCGGGCGATCTCGTTGGCCGCCTCGACGTAGTTGGCGACTCGAGGTTAGTCATGCTCCAGGTCGGTTGGCATTACGGCCTCGTCGCCATACACCGTGAAGAAGGGCGTGAACCCGGTTGATCGGTTGACGGAGGTGTGAATCCCCCAAATATCAGAAGGGAGCTCGTCGACCCAACATCCTGGGGTGCGCTCGAGGGGCACCTGTAGTCGCGGCTTGAGCCCGTGGAGGATGCTCTGGTTGGCGCGCTCTGCTTGGCTATTTGATTAAGGGTGGGCGACTGATGCGAGGTCGAGTCAGATGTCGTGCTCCTCATAGAATTCCGCCATGGCCCCCTTGGAAAAGTTGGTGCCGTTGTCTGTTATGATGCTGTGCGGGTAGCCGTACCGGTAGATGAGTTTGCGTAGGAACTTGGTGGCTGTCTTGCCGTCGCACCTTTTTATCGGCTTGGCCTCTACCCATTTGGTGAACTTGTCAACTGCGACCAGGAGGTGAGTGAAACCAGACGGGGCCTTCTTGAATGGGCCTACCATGTCCATGACCCATACAACGGATGGCCACGTGATGGGGATTGTCTTTAGTGCCGAGCCAGGGAGGTGCGTCTGGTTGGCGTACTTCTGGCACCTGACGCATCGTTGGACGATGTTGGTGGCGTCGGCGTGTGCGGTGAGCGAGTAGAAACCGTGCCGCATGGCCTTGGCGACTAGCGACTTGGCGCCGGCTTGATGGCCGCAATCGCCGGCGTGAATGTCCTGGAGGATCTTGCGGCCTTCTTCTGGCTGTACGCAGCGCTGGAACACACTGGTCACGCTGTGCTTGTGGAGCTCGCCGTTGATGATGACGAAGGATTTGCAGCAGCGCACGATCATTCGCGCCTCCGTTTTGTTGTTTGGTAGGATTTTATGCTCCAAGAAGGCGACGTATGGTGCAGTCCAGTCGCTAGGCTCCACAACCATGGCGACTAAAGCCGGTTCTGGTTGTAGTGGTATCCCAACATCGATCTCTTTCGGTGGGCTGACCGACGGCTTGTGGATGATGTTGAGGAAGACGCCTACTGGTGGCGCCTGTCGGGTTGATCCGATGCGGGAAAGTGCGTCTGCCTCCTCGTTTTTGCGCCTGTCGATCCACTCGACGGAATAGCCATCAAAGTGTCCTCCCAACTGGTCGACAGCTTGGCGATACGCGATCATTGCTAGGGAGACAGTCCTGGCGACTTGGCTGGCGACTAAGTCGGAGTCGCCGTAGCATCGTAGACGGTTGACGTTTATCTCCTTGGCAGCTCTCATGCCGTGAAGGAGGGCCTCATATTCTGCCATGTTGTTGGTGCAGGGCTTGAAGTTGAGGTGGAGCATGTAGCAGAGCTTGTCTCCTTTGGGGGAGGTCAGGATGACCCCAGCCCCCGCGCCGTCGGCGTTTTTGGAGCCGTCGAAGTGGAGCGACCAGTAGTGGAGGTATGGGAGCTTCTCTGGCTGTTGTGCTTCTTTCCAGTCTGCAAGGAAATCAGCCAGGGCTTGTGACTTGATCACTTTTCGGGGCTCATACTTGATGTTGTGGACGCCGATCTCAACGGCCCACTTGGCGACTCGCCCAGTTGCCTCGCGATTGCGTATGATGTCCTGTAGGGGCGCGGAGGAGACCACTGTGATTGGGTGCTCCTGGAAGTAATGTGGGAGTCGCCGCTGTGGTCGGAATACCGCGTACACCAGTTTTTGGTATTGCGGGTAACGCTGTCGTGAGTCCGTTAGGACTTCGCTGATGTAGTATACGGGGCGCCATATGGGGCGCTCCTTGCCCTCTTCCGGTCGTTCGACGACCATCACGGCGCTGGCGACTCGATTGGAGGCCGCGACATAAACGAGCATTGGCTCTTTGTCGAGTGGCGCGGCGAGTAGTGGTGCCGCGAGTAGCATTTCTTTGAGCGCTTTGAGTGTGTCGTCTGCCTCCGCGTCCCATTGGAACGTTTGGTTCTTACGCATCAGGCGGTAGAGGGGCATTGCCTTCTCACCTAGTCGGGGGATGAAGCGAACGAGGGCCGCGACTCGCCCTGCCAACTTTTGGACGTCACGCAGGCACTCGGGTTTCCCGAGTCACGCGATGGTGTCGATCTTGGTGGGGTTGGCTTCAATGCCTCGCTTGGAGACTACATATCCCAGAAGCTGTCCGGTGGGTACGCCGAAGGTGCATTTTCCAGGATTCAGCTTGATGTTGTACCTCCGCAAGTTAGCGAAGGTTTCAGCTAGATCGGCAAGCAGATCGTCCTGGCAGGTGGATTTTACCACCACGTCGTCAATGTAGACGTGAATTTTGCGGCCAATTTGGCTTGCTAGACACTCCTGCATGCACCTCTGGTATGTGGCGCCTGCGTTCTTGAGGCCGAACGTCATGGCTGTGTAGCAGAATGCGCCGAACGGCGTAATGAACGCTGTCTTCTCCTCGTCTTCGACCGCCATCTTGATCTGGTTGTAACCAGAGTAAGCGTCGAGAAAACACAGCGACTCCAATCCCGCCTTCAAGTCGATGATCTGATCGATGCGCGGTAGGACGAATGCCTCCTTCGGGCAGGCGCTGTTGAGGTTGGTGTAGTCAATGCACATTCTCCAGGTGTTGTTCTTTTTGAGAACCAGGACTGGGTTTGCCAGCCACTTGAGAATTTGATTTGCCGGATGAAGCCTACGGCTAGCAGGCGCTAGACTTCCTCGGCGATTGCTCGGCGGCACTCTTCAATGAAGGGCCGTAGCGACTGCTTTACTGGTCGCACTTTGGGGTCGGCGTTAAGTTTGTGCTCAACGAGTTCCCTCGGGACACTTGGCATGTCAGATGGCTTCCATGCGAAGATGTCGCGGTTCTCACGGAGGAACCCGATGAGCACGCTTTCCTATGCGGGCTCATGTGTGCCCCGATGGTGACCGTCTGGCTGGAGTCGCCTGGGACGAGTTCGACGGTGCGGGTGTGCGTGGTCGCCTCGAACGTGGAGTTCGCGGCAATCAGTTTCTTCAGGATGGTGGGATCGTCCTTGTTGATGTTGCCCGCGTATTTCGCGAGCTCCTCTGCGTGGTCGGTCTCCGCAGCGATGACGGCGTCGGCGAGCTCGGCGCCTTTTTCCTCGCATTCCACGGCCATGTCGGGGTCGCCGTGGATGGTGATGGTGCCACTTGGCCCGGGGAGCTTCATCATGTTGTAGGCGTAGTGTGGGGTCGCCATGAACTTTGCGAATGCCTGGCGGCCCAGGACGCAGTGGTAGGGGTTGCGGAAGTTCACCAGCTCCAAGACGATCCTCTCCGTGCGGTAGTTCGCTGGAGTGCCGAAGGTGACTGGCAGCATCACTTTCCCGATCGGGTACGCCTTCCGACCGGGGACGATGCTGTGGAAGGTCATCAGTGTTGGCTAGATGGCTGTTTCTTGGAGCTGGAGCCTTTTGAATGTGTCGAGGTATAAGATATTAATGGAGCTCTCGCCGTCCATCAGCGTCTTGGGCAGCCAGTAGTCGGCCACCTTGGGCCTGACTACCAGGGCGACTTGCCCTGGGTACTCGATTCTTGGCGCGTGGTCTTGGTGACTCCAGGTGATGCTCTGCTCGGACCAGCATAGGAAGCGAGGGATGTCGACTTGCGTCACCGCATTGACGGCGACCGTGCAGGCGAGCACCTTCTTCTCACGCTTGGTGCCGAGTCCGGTGAAGGTATGTAGCGACCCGACAGCGGTTCCGAAGCCGCCGCCGTTCCCGTTGTCCCGAGGTGGGTTGTTGTTGGGGTCCTCCCTTGCACGTATCGCCTTCTCAATCTCTTTGAGAGAGTGTCAATCGGCGGTGGTATGGGTGGCGAGTTTTTCCTCCCTGCTGTGGTAGATGCAGGGCTGATTGAGCAGGGCAGCGGGGTCGAATTTCGGCCTCGTCGCATTGTTGGCGCGGTAGTTACCACTGTCGCGGTAGTTTCCTCCGTCACAGCAATAATTCTTGGAGTCGCGCTGGCCGTAGCCGGTGTTGGCGACGAAATCGACTCGCCTGTCCGTGCGGCGCTTGCCGGTGATGCGGGTGTTGCTATAGCGCATGTCGCGTAGGCGCCCACTGTCGTGGATGCTAGTGCGACATCTTCCTCCCGACTCGTCGTCGGAGTCTTGGTTGGGGTCCTCCTCCGCGTAGCGCTTGGTGATCTCGAGGAGGTCAGGGATGTTATCGAGCGTCCGGTAGACCCTCTTGATCTTGGCGACCAGAGGTTCGTACCGGCACGTGTTCTTGAAGCAGTGTATCATCATGTCTGGGTGGATGCCAGATGCGTTTATCCACAGTTCTTGCCACCTTTGGATCCACCGGCGGGTCGACTCGCGTTGTCCCTGGATGCATCGCTCTAGGTCTTCTATGGTGGTGGCGCGGGTGTAGGAGCCCTCGAAGTGCCTGACGAAGGCGTCTCGCATTTCTTCCCAGGAATCAATGTTGTCGGGAGGGAGCGTGTTGATCCACTGCCGGGTCGCGCCCTCCATCATCAGGGGAGGTAGCGAGCGGCGAGCAGGTCGGTGTGGCCTGCGATCCCCATTGCCATGAGGTATGTGTCCAACCAAATAGCGGGGTCGTACGTTGGGTCGTACTTCTCGATCTCCTTAGGGGCCTTGAAGTTGGCGGGGTATTTTTCCCCACGAATCATTGGACCAAAACATTGCGGCCTGACTCGGCTGAGCGAGCCTCTTGGATCCGGTTCGCCGCGGTTGGTGAGAGTGTGCCGCAGGTCGTAGGGCTGGTGCGACCACCACGTCTGATTGTTACTGATGTTCGTTCGCGCGTCGAGGGGCTGCCCGTTGGCAGCGACCGTGTTGTTTGCCGGTCGCGGCTCGTTGGTTGACAGCGCGGGATTGGCGGCCCGTGGTTGGCTTGCCATGGGTTGGGGTGGTGGGAAAACTAATGCGTTTGCCACGGTGGGGTGGCCGCTTGATGCCGCCCTGCTTGCTGAAGAGCGGGAGTACATTCACCCCCGCGGGTCGACTCCCGCGGCTTGTTGCTCGACGGCCCTGTCGAGTAGGGCCTTGGCGTATTGGATCTGTAGCGCGCCGTCACCTTGGACATCGAGGTTGGCGATCGCGGCATCTGCCGCAACGACATTGTCCATCGGGGTGGAGTATAGTGGTAGCCCGTTGGCGTCACGGGCTTGAGGCGAGATGATGATCCGCGGTTGGTACGGTGGGGGCGTGCGGCCCATGGGTGGTGGAGGAGCCCTAGTCGCTGGCGCTCCAGGTGGTGGTCTTGCGGGGTTGCTCCCGCCTGGCGGCGCGTTCTCGCAATATTCGCCCTCGGCGGCGTGCGTGGGGTCGCCCTCGTCATTGAAATTCAGGATGTGGCCCTGAACGTTGGGGTTCAGGCGGGTCCTGATGCGGCGCTGGTGGTAGAGTGACAGCTCCCGCACCGTCTCTCGCTCGAGGCGGTATTTCTCGTGCTCGGCGAGCTCGTTGCGTTGCGCCTCCGTGAGCCGCAGGCGGGCTTGCTCCACCTCCGTGGCCGTCGCGGTCGGCGGGACCGGCGTGGAGAACGGATCTGGCGGGGCGGCCGTGCTACCCGCCATGTAGATCGCTTTGAAGTGATTGGATCTGGCGCGAAAATCCTCGGGGGATTCCGAGCCGGAATCGGAGTCAAAGATCCCCAAGATGGAGGGATCCTCAAAATCCTTGGGGTTGGAGACTCTCGTGATGGAGTCCTCCCGTGACGCGGCGGTGATGGATCCGCCGACCGATGCAGGGGTCGTGGAGTCGGCGTCGTCGTTCAGGGCGTCATCATTGGTGGCGATGTTAGTCTCGACCGCGTCGCTGGCGACCGAGTCATACTTGGTAATGAGGCTCCTGATGGAGCAGACCTGCTCCTCCGAAAGCAGGTCGCGGTGTGGCGGCGATCCACCAACGATCACCGTCGCGGCTGGGTCGATCGTGCCGGTGAAGCCGACGAAGAGGTTGATGGAGCCGACCGGCATCACCGTGGAGTGGGTGACCAGGCGTGACATCGGGATGTAACTGCTAGGCGGGATCTGTAAGATCCTGCCGATGGCGATCATGCGACCGGTGGCGATCGGCCGATCGATCGGCGAGTAGGGTCTCGCCGCAGAACTCAGGCCAGTCCCGCTATGCCCCACGGTGGGCGCCAATGTCGTGGAAATGGCCACGGCAGTCGCTACCACTGGCAGCGATTGAGTGTTTCGTGAGGAAGATTTGGCGGCCATCTGCGGTGCGAGATGGGGCGGATGCACATGGGTTTATCCAGGTTCAGCCCCCCGGAGGGTAAAGACCTACTCCTGCTAGATTAGATTATGAGAGAGCGAGTTATAGGGGTGGCGAGCTCGGCGGCTAGGCAGCGAGTCGCTTGAGGGGGTGTATGATGGAACGAAAGGTCCCAGGGTACCCTAGGGAGGTTTATTTATGAGGCACCTCGCTAGGGTTTACAAGCTGTCCCCGAACAAGATAAGGATCCGGAGACCTTTGACCTAATATGACTGGGCTTCTGCTACGCTTCTGGGCTTCCAGTCGCTAGTCGATGGGCCTTTCCTTTCTTCATAGTTCAGTCGCTGTCTTTCAGACGCACTCGCAGGCCTTTTCGGCTCACTCGGAACGTTCTGCTGGGCATACCCCCTTTGGCATATCCCCATCAGGTAGAAACCTAACCACAACTTTAAACTCTAAGACCCTTACGTCCCTTGTGCAATGGTTTCCTAACGGGGGTTCATGTTTCTGTCACTTCGGCAACCCCTACGATTAGTAGCCAAATACACAATGCATTCCCCTAGGCCCATATAGGTGAAGTGTCATGTAGTCAACGTTCACATGACACCACTAGAAGAAGTACACCACAACTTAAATAACAATCTATTGAATCTTTCTCAACGCAACTCCACTACTAACAACAAGACTTCTCCCATGTCCTCAAGAACAAAACGAACTACTCACAAGACATCATATGGATCATGATCAGAGATGGAATAATGATGTATAACAATCTGAACATAAACAATAATTCAATGGTTCACTCAATAGCATCAACTACAAAGAGTAATCAACACCGGGACAGTTTCCCCTAAGAACTATGCAAGATTCAACTCAATTGTTACAGCAATATGGAGATGGTGATGAGGGTGCTGATGGTGATTATGGTGGTGATGATGATGATGATCCCGATGCAGTCCAGCTTGATGGTGGTGCTGATGGCGACGATCTCCCCTCTCCGGGAAGGAATTCCCCCGGCAGAAATCTGTCTGCCGGAGAGATCTTTCTCTCTCGGTGTTTTCTGCCCCGCAGAGGCGGCGGAATCTTTCTGTGGTCGCTCCCCGAGTCTTAGGGTTTCGGGAGGATGATATACGCCAGAGGGGAGAGGCTGGAGTGGGCCAGGGTGGCCACACCACCTCTAGGCGCGGCCTAGGCCTGCCCACGCCATGGGGTGGTGTGGGCCCCCTGTGGCCCACCTCCACTCCATCTTCTGGCATCCTTAGTCTTCTGGAAAAAATAGGATTTTCCGTATATTTTCCTGGATTTTCTGATCTTCGCGAATTTTGCCTCCAAACAACACCTTTTCCATTAGAATCCTGACTGCAGCGGTCCATGCTCCAAAAGTCATCAGCCATGCAAAAATAGATGAAATAACATAAGTATCACCTCTCAATACGAAATATATCAATGAATAATAGTGAATTAAGACATAGAATAGTGATGCAAAATGTACGTATCAACTCCCCCAAGCTTAGACTTCGCTTGTCCCCAAGCAAAACTGAGCTCAGTAAACATGGCCTCAGGTTTATGGAGTAAAGAGTCGATAAAAGAACACAGACAAGAAGCATCACATTCATCAAATACATAGATCATAATAGAAGACAACTCACCTCTATATAACTCAACTTGTAATGAGTAAAGGAAACACAATAAAGATACATAAAGTGAATCAGAATTGGTAATGGCAAACTTAACTCTTGGTCGAAGAATAGTTGATAATTTGCTGGAGTTCGCAAATAGCTGGTTTTCAATGAAAGCTTTCAAAGTAGTAAACATCAAGATAAGAGCAATGTGCAAAACAAGGAACATAAGAGACATGACTGAATAAATCATCATATGAATGAATGAAACACATCAACTCAAAATACTTGTTGAGATATAAGGGAATAGGTTTACTGACTCAAGTACAAATCAAAAGAAAGTCCCTTCAAAGAGGGAAGCAGGGATTGCAAGTCTCATAAAGAGCTCCCAAAAATTATGATACTTACTGACTTTCAGCTCTCATTGCCCCTATCATAGGCATCTTTAGATGATTAAGGTTAAAGTGATCAAATATGAGGATATGCATTGACAAGTTGTAAATTGAGAATCTCTTGTCCCTTGAATACGAGGGCCGCTCCTCATGCTACTCAAGTTTAGTCACCGGTAAGTTCTTGTCATCGTAAGCATACGTGTATCATTGAGAACCGCCAACGGGGTACCCTTGCCCGATGATACGGAAGAATCCCCATATCAAAATGACAAGGCAAGCAGACAACAAGTATCTCAGCAATCTTCTTATTTACCATGGGAATATGGTGCTTTTTTCTCTCTTTCCTCTTTTCATAATCTCCTTTTTTTTCTTTTCTTTTTTTCTCAATCTCTATCTCTTTTTTTATAAGGAGAATGCTTCATAGATACTCTTTATGGTTACGCTGCAGGTTTCCACCATGTCAGCATGGATTAGACCAGCGGCCCAGGCGTTTCTCTAACACATATGCATAACTCCATGGACTTACAAGCTCCCCTTTCATTTCACACCGACGACATCCATAGACAAAAGAACATGATATCAACTAGGTACGAAGTACCAATGCAATGTTGAAAGCGTTCCCCATGACAGCATAGTTCTGCTAATTCACAACTTACAAAGTGCAAGCATATACGCAACATAGGTGAGCACAATGGTTTAAGTTTATTAAATGCAAGAAAGTAAAGTGTGCCATCAAGTTCGTGAGAGCTTTAGTCACTAATTTTCACATAACAAGTTTAATTTGGGAGGTAGACAAAACAAGAATTTACTTGGAATAGCAATAATGCTACTAGGTAGGTATGGTGGACGCAAATGGCAAAGGTTTTGGTTTAAAGGAGTGGATGCACGAGAAGAATACCCTCTCAGTACAGGTTTTTGGCTAGCAAGGCTGGGTAGCAAGTACAAGAGTTGAAGGAAACAACCAAACATACAAATGATGAAGACAAACATGCAATCTTCCTTGGAAGCACAAAAGATCTTAACTAGAGAATACTAGACTGATGAGCAAATCAAGAAAGAAAGATGATGAAATTATTTTTCTTTAGAGTACTTCTATCTTTTTCTTTTCAACTCTCAAAAAGGTGTTGCTACTGACCGAGCCAGGTTTGCCAAAACCAACTAAATTAACTCAATGATCCCAAAGTGATACCAATACTAACAACAAGATCAATCATATAACCACGAATTGAAAACTAACATAAGCTATGCAAAAGAGTAAATGATAGAACTTCTCATTAATATTCCATAACGGAAACTCACACCAAGGGATACATATCTAACAAGAGAGGGGACACTTCCATAATGCAAACATACTACATAATAACTCCTTTATTCATGATATGACTCTACTAATAAGGTAAAAAGATAGAAGATAGTGATATGATACCGCGGCACTCCCCCAAGCTTGGAACAAACCAAGGGGATGCCAAACCTGATGACGAATTACTCCTTTGGTGGTGGTGGTATCCTCTCGATGAGCTCTTTGATCAGTCTCCCCAAGTACTCAATCTCGAAGGTGAGATTCGTAATCAGCTGTGAGTTTTGCTCAGTGCGGCTCATGATCATGTCGTGTTGAGAATTCCAGATCTTGCTATTCTTTCCCCACTCTTCCTCCTTGAAGTCTTCTTTTCCTGCATGGCTAGAACGAGGCAAATCCCAATTGGAGGGTAATTTCCCTTTGGGCATATTCTGGTATTGATGCTCATGGATAAGAGTGTGGAAACGGATTCTTAGTGCGTGGAGGAAGTGACCAGGGATCTGAACGGTGATGAGGAGGCTTCCCTCCGATGGCTGGGTTTTCCACCACTCCAATGCTTGCAATGGTAGTGTCGGTGTGCTTTGCCTCCTCTTCACCTTCACTCTTGATCTCCTTCTCCTTCCCAGGGTCTTAGAGGTCTTCCTCCATGGGCTCCTTCCCTTTATCCTTGGCAGACACCATTGTGCTTCTAAGCTTTCAAAGAGTATGTCCTGACAGAAACAGATCAAAACAAAAACACGACGAAAACACGATATACGGACCTCGGGGGATCCGGGGGGTTATATATTACGAAGTTTCATATCAAAAGGAAGGTACTGGGAGAAAACGAGTCGAAGGCGGAGTCCGGGGTGGACTCACCACCTGGTGGAGCGGCCAGGGGTGGGCCCGCGCCACAGGGTGGTGTGAGCCACCCTGGCTTTGTTTCCGTCCCTTTTTCGCTTCATAGCTTTCCTTATTGACTGAAAACTGCAAAAATATAGTTGGATTGTATTTTCGCGGAACTTTTCTTACCAGAACTATTACCTAGTTGGAAACGGACTCTACAGGTCTCTGAATTTGGTATCTAGTAGATTCTTCCGGAGTCATCACTTGAATCATCAATATCTTCATCTTCATATACTTATTACTTGAGTCATAAAACCCTTCTCTTCCTTATCACACCATTATCTCCACTTCCTGAAAATTTCTTTCACACAGTTCTCATTAGCAGCATTAATATAAGTGAAGTGATAAAACCTTTTGAGTCCAACTTCAACCGAAAACCAACAAAACATAAGCTACTGTAGTAACTCCTTTTGAAGACCCAAAAAGAATTCAAAAAGGAAATTGAATAAATAAGCAAATGCAAGAGTGGCAAAATCTGTCAAAACAGACCAGCAGGTAAAGATCAATTTTTTAGAAAATCTTCTGTTGCTCAAATCAAAAAGTGCACAACTAATTAAAGTTAAATAACAACCTGGGGCAGAATCACAAAAAATTGCAGCTCAATCCGGCAGACAGAGGTCTCTCACGAATTTTTATTGTGAAGCACAAAAATCTGTTTTGGGACAGCAACTTCCCCAAATCTTACTTCTCTCTCATTAGAGGTTAATCTTGACACAAAAACCAAAAAAACGGATAAGGAGCGGTTATTACCGAAGTAATAACTTCCAAGACTCAAAGAAACAAAAACAAACTAAAAGCAAAAACAAATTGGGTTGTCTCCCATAAAGCTCTTTCTTTATAGCCATTAAGATGGGCATGATAATTTTGAAGAAGCTCTCATATGGATATGGACTGAAGTGAAAGAGAGCGTTAAGAAGCAAAAACACACACATTTAAGTCTAACCCACTTCCTATGCAAGAGGATTTTGTAAACAAACAAGTTATTGAAACCAAAGGCAACTTGTATAAGAAGACAAAAGAAGCGCAACATAAAAACTTTCAACATAAAACGAGGAAACTTGATATTATTGAGATGTATAAGAACACTTTTCCCTCTTTCAAAGTAACTTTCAGTACATGCATAAACTTAACAGTATAGCTATCACAAGGACCATCATAGCAATGATCACTTATTCTAATAGAAAACACGGGAATACTAGCTCTCATAACACTATTTTGTGAAACAATATTAGAGGTATCCTTACAAAGGATAGTGTGTCCCTCTTTTTCATACTTGGTGACAAAGTCTTTCACATTTGCTATTATAGGTTCATCAACCATTTGTTTATCAAGTTCAACAGCTTTACTTGTACTTTCATCTACCATACTAGCCATCATAGAATGTTCCTTTACCTTAACTGGGAAAGGCATTTTCTCAATATAAGGTTCAGGTAAAACATGATTAGCAGTATAAACTTCAGTACTTCTTGCAGGAACACTCTTAGCAATATCTTTATAAGGTTCATGATACTTATTCCACTTCTTTTTAGGCACTTCAATATAAGAAGCAAAAGCCTTAAAATAAGAAGCAATAGCTTGAGAGTCTAGACCATAAGCATTTTTAATATTTTGAAAGTCATCAGTTCCCGTAAAAGATTCAATGCATTCATAATCATAATTTATACCTGACTTTGTACCTTTGTCATTCTCCCAAGCTTCAGCATTGTCTTGAATACGATCTAGAAGGTCCCATTTAGCTTCTTCTTCCATGCGAGTGAATGATCCAGCACAAGAAGCATCCAATAAATCTTTATCATGTAGAGGGAGCCTTGCATAAAAGTTATTGATAACAATATTGTTGGGGAGCTCATGAATGGGACATTTGAGCATTAGTAACTTCAATCTCCCCCAAGATAGAGCTGTACTCTCTCCATCAATAGGACAAAAGTTGTATATTTGATTCCGATCTTTATGAATCTCACTAGGAGGATAAAACTTTGAATAAAAGAGAGGCACTATTTCCTCCCATTCCAGAGCTTGACCATTCTTCATCAGCTTATACCATTCCTCAGCTCTTCCTTTCAGTGACAATGAGAATAACTTCTTCTTAACTTGATCTGTAGTAATACCTACACACTTGAACAACCCGCATAATTCGTGTATAAAGAGTAAATGATCACCGGGATGGACAGTTCCATCCGCAACATAGTAGTTATCCATAACACGATCAATAATTCTTGTAGGTATTTTGAAAACATCATTCTCAGCAGGTGGTGGCTTATCTACTACCTTAGTAGTGGTAGTAGCATTACCAAATAAGAAACTCAATGAATTATCCATAAAGAAAATAAAGCAACTAGCAGAAGTAAACAATACTCACAGTAGAAGTTTCCTTTACCAGTTCCACTCTCCAATAGCACTTCACTCCCCGGCAACGGCGCCAGAAAATAGTCTTGATGACCCACAAGTATAGGGGGTGTATCGCAGTATTTTCGATAAGTAAGAGTGTCGAACCCAACGAGGAGCAGAAGGTGTTGGCTAGTGGTATGGATCAGGAATTCTCTGCAAATACTTAGCAATGGATTTTTAGGGGTTTTCGATAAAGCAAGTAAACAAAGTACGAGTAAATAAAAGACAGTAGGAATAAATGCAGTAAGTGGCCCAATCCTTTATGCAGCAAAGGACAAGCCGGTTGTATTTCTTAAGATGACCAAACGTTCTCGAGGACACATGGGAAGACTGTCAAGTGCTTTCGCTTCATATAGTTGATTAATCTTCTCTAGCTTGCTAAGTGTTGTGTGGGTGAACCTGTGCTAATGTACCGCCCCATCCAAGACTAATAAATACTTGTGATTATACCCCTTGCAAACATCCGTAAGTACAAGAAAGTAATTAAGGTAGAAACCTAACCACAACTTTAAACTCTAAGACCCTTACGTCCCTTGTGCAATGGTTTCCTAACGGGGGTTCAGGTTTCTGTCACTCCGGCAACCCCTACGATTAGTAGCCAAATACACAATGCATTCCCCTAGGCCCATATAGGTGAAGTGTCATGTAGTCGACGTTCACATGACACCACTAGAATAAGTACACCACAACTTAAATAACAATCTATTGAATCTTTGTCAACGCAACTCCACTACTAACAACAAGACTTCTCCCATGTCCTCAAGAACAAAAGGAACTACTCACAAGACATCATATGGATCATGATCAGAGATGGAATAATTATGTATAACAATCTGAACATAAACAATAATTCAATGGTTCACTCAATAGCATCAACTACAAAGAGTAATCAACACCGGGAAAGTTTCCCCTATGAACTATAGCAAGATTCAACCAATTGTTACAGCAATATGGAGATGGTGATGAGGGTGCTGATGGTAATGATGGTGGTGATGATGATGATGATGATCCCGATGAAGTCCAGCTTGATGGTGGTGTTGATGGCGATGATCTCCCCTCTCCAGGAAGGAATTCCCCTGGCAGAAATCTGTCTGCCGGAGAGATCTTTCTCTCTCGGTGTTTTCCGCCCTGCAGAGGCGGCAGAATCTTTTTGTGGTCGCTCCCCGAGTCTTAGGGTTTCGGGAGGTTGATATACGCTAGAGGGGAGAGGCTGGAGTGGGCCAGGGCAGCCACACCACTCCCTGGCGCGGCCTAGGCCTGCCCGCGCCATGGGGTGGTGTGGGCCCCCTGTGGCCCACCTCCACTCCATCTTCTGGCATCCTTAGTCTTCTGGAAAAATAGGATATTCCGTATATTTTCCCGGATTTTCTGATCTTCGCGAATTTTGCCTCCAAACAACACCTTTCCATCAGAATCCTGACTGCAGCGGTCCATGCTCGAAAAGTCATCAACCATGCAAAATAGATGAAATAACATAAGTATCACCTCTCAATACGAAATATATCAATGAATAATAGTGAATTAAGACATAGAATAGTGATGCAAAATGGACGTATCAGTGACATGCACCATCAAAGACTTGATCAAAGTATTTGTAAAACATTCAAAGCTGGGATCATAGTACTTCAGTCATAACATGAAAGACAAAGTTCAAGCAAAAAGCAAAGAAACTATGATGCAACATGAAAAGGCACAAACAAAAGATTCATGAATAACAATGCTTTGCAAGACGTTTGTTTGTTTCACATAAAGAAAACATGGCATAATACCATTCAGCTTGTCCCTCAATAGAATAGCAAATATAAATGCATAGGACGCCTTCAAAGTTCATAAGAGTGACTAGATATAATAGTTTAAAACAAGCAATATCAAAGTATGCATCAATCAACTAGTCTTGGGACAATGCACATAGAACTAAGAATGGCCACTATGCTCTCAAAGTAGGTGCATAAAGATAGAAGGTGGAGACTTAATATAATGGTGGAAGAAAAGCCTTTGTAAAAGAAAGTAGGGATTCAAGTCTCATAAAGAGCTTCCAAAAATTATGGTACTTATAGCTTTCAGCTCTCATTGCCCCTACCATAAGAATCTTGAAGTGATTAAGGTTAAAGTGACACAACTAAGAGGATATGCTTGACAAGTTATAAACCAAAATCTCATGCCCCTTACTTACGAAGACCGATCCTCATGCTACTCAACTTCAGTCACGAGTAAGCTCTTGTCATTGTAAGTATGTGTGTATCATTAAGAACCGCCAACGGGGTACCCCTTGCACATGATACGGGAGCTTTCCCATAATCAAAATGACAAGGCAAGCAGACAATGAGCATCTCAGCGATCTTTTTATTTGCTATTTGCATAGGTTTTTATTGAGGATGCTTCATAGAGTGCTCATTATGGTGATGCTGCAAGTTTCCACCATGATTAGGCATGGCTTAGGCTAGCGGCCCAGGCGTTTCTCTAACACACATACAAACTCCATGATCATACAAGTTCCACTTTTATTTCACACCGTCGGGATCCGTAAGCAAAAGAACATGATATCAACGGGGTACAAAGTACAAGTGCAATGTTGAAAGCGTTCCCCATGAAACATGGTTCTGCTAATTTCAACTTATAAAGAGCAAGCATATACACAACAACGAAGGACCCAATGGTTCAAGTTTATTAGAGGCAAGTAAAGTAAAGTGTGCCATCAAGTTCGTGAGAGCTTTAATCACTAGTTTTCTTATAACAAGTTTAATTTGGAAGGTAAACAAAAGCATGAATATACTTGGAATAGCATAAGCTAGTAGGTAGGTTGGTGGACTCTTTGTAATAACTTGGTTTAGGGAGTTGGATGCATGAGTGGAACTCATACTTGGTTGTGGAGGCTAGGAAAAGACTAGGAGCGACAAACTAAGAGAGCAATAATGGCCATAATCATGCAGAGCGACAAAACATCATTGATCAAAGCATAAAGTGATACTACAAGTTGAAAACTAAAGGATCATAAAGGCTATGGTGACTTTGGATAGTCATAACATGGTGTGAGCATGTGCCAAGTCAACCCAAATAAAGCATCAAAGGAGAATACCACTATACTATGCTTTAATATGCTAAAACAACGCATGATTCATCCAAGGCACATTAAACAATCTCAATTGTTTATAACAAGTAATGCTACAGCAAAGAATACTAAGCATAAAGCCAAAACAATATCAAGCATGGCATGACAAAGCATAGGCCACAGTCAAAAACAAGCTCTTTTTACCACAAAAGCATGAACTTTCCTACTCTTTTTCAAACCAAACCAAACTATTTGCAAACCAACGTATGAAAGAGGGGGTCCAACCAATTTATTCAGAAAACTAATCAAACCAAGCAAACGAAAAACCAAAACAAAAATGAAAAAGAAGACGCTCCAAGAAAAACACAACTGTGCATGAAACAATAAAAATGAAGCGTTTGGAAGAAACCTGGGATTTTTATTGATGAAGAAGGGGATGCCTTGGGCATCCCCAAGCTTTGACGCTTGTACTTCTTGGATATTTCTTGGGGTGACATGCGTGGCATCTCCAAGCTTGAGCTTTAGTCCATCCTTCATCTCATTACCCATTCCTTCCATACACCTGAAATTTTTCCTTCATACAAAACTTCACACAATCTCATTAGCAACATTAGTGCACTTAAGATAAATAAGTCTTAAGGTTCAGTTCTAACACCAAATAAACTTCCATTAGAACACTAGATAATGTAGCACTTCCCTCAAAAAGCTCAATTCCCCAAAAGAACTCAAGAAGGAACCAACAAGAAGCAAATGCAGAAAATGGCAGAAATTTGTCAAAACAGACCAGCAGGTAAAGACGAATTTTTACGAAGACCTTCTGTTGCTCAAATCAAAAGTGTTGAACTAAAGAAAGTTAGATAACAACCTGGGTCAGAAACACAAAAAATTACAGCTCAATACGACATACAGAGCTCTCTAACGAATTTTTACGGTGAAGCACAAAAATCTGTTTCGGGACAGCAACTTTCCCAATCATTACTTCTCTCTCATTAGAGGTTACTCTTGGCACAAAAGGAAAATAAAAAGGATAAGGAGAGGTTATTACAGAGGTAATAACTTCCAACACTTATCTAAAACTTTTGGGTTATCTCCCAATAAGTACTTTTCTTTAACTTCTTTAAGTTAGGCATAATAGTTTGAGAAGATGCTCACATAAAAAATATGAATTGAAGTAAAAAAGAGCATCAAGAAGAAAATTCAAAACACATTTAAGTCTAACCCACTTCCTATGTATAGGAATCTCGTATGCAAATAAATTCACAAAGAACAAAGTGACATGCATAGGAAGATAAAACGAGAATAACTTCAAAACTTTCAGCACGTAGAGAGGTGTTTCAATACCATGAAAACTTCTACAACCATATTTTCCTCTCTCATAATAATTTTCAGTAGCCTCATGAATAAACTCAACAATATAGCTATCACATAAAGCATGCTTTTCATGATCTACAAACACTAGAGCTTTATTATAAACATTTTCAAAAGAATCCTCAGGAACATGACATTCGTCCTCCTTTGGTAAGCATGGGGGACAATCAAATAATGTAAGGGGTAAAGAGTTACTTTCATTAGAAGGTAGGGATGGGTAGATCCATTCTTCCTCCCCTTGATCATCACTCTCCTCCTCTTTTTCATCCAATGAGCTTCAAGTTTCAGCAATTTCTTCTTCCATAGGCGCCTGCAAGGCATTAGTCTCTTCCATAGGTGGAGAGCATCTATTAAGATATTCAAGGATATAGCCATTTTATTCCTAGTATTTATCAAAGAAAAATTGAAGTATATCATAAACCTCATATTTATAAGGTGCATCATCAGTATTTTCAAGCAAATAAGCTAGTTCGAATGCACCCTTCCAAGCAATAAATTCTTCAATTTGTTCCACATCATAAAAGTCATAATTTCCTTTAACATAAGAAGATATGGTAACATTATCATTATACTCACATTGAAAAGGGAGGTGTTTATACCTCCTACAGCAACAAGATTTATCAAAGCAATAAGTAACATTGTAAGTAGATCACGCGTTTCTAGCAATGGTATTCAATTTATCAATTTGTTCCCATAAGTGTTTCCCTTTTTGTGACAAGCGGTGTTCCTTATAATAATATTTTTGTTCTTCCGTGAACCCACCATGCCAATAAGATTCAGTTTCAAAGAAACCAACCATTGATAGGAAGCATGACAAAGCAAGGCAATAATAGAGCAACAATTATAGTAGGAACTAATTGTTTTGTGTTTTTGAAATAAGAAAGCAAACTTGTAAAACTATTTTTTTGTGTTTTTGATAAAGAAACAAGCAAACAAAGCAAAAAGAAACTAAGCAAAACAAAAATAACAAAGTAAAGAGATTGGTTAGGAGGGACTCCCCTTGTGAAGATGTCCTTGACTCCCCGGCAACGGCGCCAGAAAATTGGTGTTTACCGTGGGAGGTTCTTCTTCTTTAATCCTCCGGTGTGAATACCTTTAACCTTTCTTCCCCGGAAACGGCGCCAGAAAATCGCTTGATGGCTCAATGCACGGTGCCCAGAAAAGTGCTTGAAGGCGGTGTTGATGTAGAGCTCGTTGGGAACCCCAAGAGGAAGGTATGATGAGCACAGCAGCAAGTTTCCCTCAGTTATGAAACCAAGGTTTAATCGAACCAGTAGGAGCAAGGAAACACCTCAAAGGTGTTACTAGCTGAGCTTTGGCAGGGTGCACTACCGGTGCTAGTAGCAACGTGGAGACCTGCACAACACAACCACAGAACTTTGTCCCCAACTTGCAATGAGGTTGTCAATCTCACCGTGTTTTGCAGAAAACAAAGGATTAAACGTATCAAATGGAAAGAAGTAAAAGTTTGCAGAAAGTAAACACAAAGCAGTAAAAGATTGTAGATTGTATGTAAAGAAAAGGACCAGGATCCATAGTTCACTAGAGGTGGCTCTCCTTAAGATAGATAACATGCTGGGTGAACAAATTACAGCGGGGCAATTGACAAACACCGAGAAAGCAATACATGCATATACTAATCATCTTGACTCCTTTGAGACTTGATTGGGCATTACAACATTATACATAGACCGCCATCCAACTGCATCTATGACTAATAATCCACCTTCAGGTTATCATCCGAACCCCCTCCAGTATTAAGTTGCAAGCAACATATTATTGCTTTACGAACTGCGTGTAAAGTAAACAATACGATTGTTCTATGAACAAAGTATTGTTGTTTTCTCCCTAGTAGCAACATCACATCTAGTACCTTAGAGATTTCTGTCAGTTCCCCAGATTACCAGAGGCATGAACCCATTATCGAGCATAAATACTAACTCTTGGAGTTGCTAGCATCTACTTGGCCAAGATAGCTACTAACAACGGAAAGCATGCAAGATCTCAAATAACAAAGACATGATAGAATCAATAATCAATCTGAAATAGCATCTCAATATCCATCGGATCCCCGCAAACACAACATGCAGAATTACAAATATATGATCTTGATCATGAACGGAGCTCACAAGATCTAGACATGAAAGCACAAAGGAGGAGAACCAGCCATCTAGCTACTACATGGATCCGTAGTCCAAGGATGAACTACTCACGCATCACACCGGAGGCTTGCATGGTGATGAAGAAGGCCTCTAGGGTGAATTCCCCTCTCCGATAGGGTGCCGGGAAGAGCTTCAGATCCCTCCCGATCTAGGGATGGAGATGACAGCGGCTACAGACTCTTTCGTGGATTTTTGATCGGGTACCTAGGGTTTACGTCCCGGGGGCATCTTATAGTCGGAAGGGGAGGCTGAGGGGGTGCCTGGTTGGCCACACCACCCCCTGGCACGGGCCAGGCCTGGCCGCTTGGCCAGGTGGTCTGGCCGCCCTTTGTCCCCTCTCCGTCTCGTATTCTGGCACTTGATGACATCCGGAAAATAGGCACTTTGGCATTTGTCCCGTCCAATTTCAAGAATATTTATTTTCTGACTTTCCTGGAACCAAAAACAGTAGAAAACAGGCAGCTGGCACTATGGCTCTTGTTAATAGGTTAGTCCAAGAAATCATATGAAAAGTACTCCAAAGTTGGAACAAAATACAAGAAAGTGCATAAAACCAAGCATGGAACATCAAAAATTATAGATACATTTGCAATGTATCACCAGAGTGACAGAAACATGAACCCCATTAGGAAACCTTTGCACAAGGGAGTGTAGGATCTCAGAGTTTAAGGTTGTGGTTAGGTTTTTATCTTAATTACTTTGTTGTAGTTGCGTATGCTTGCAAGGGGTTTAATCACAAGTATGTATTAGTCCTAGGAAGGTCAGTACATTAGCACAGGTTCACCCACACAACACTTATCCAACCAGAGAAGATTAATCAACTATGTGAAGCGAAATTACTTGACAGTATTCCCATGTGTCCTCGAGAACGTTTGGTCATCCTAAGCAATACAACCGGCTTGTATTTTGCTAAAGAAAGGATTGGGCCACTTGCTGGATTTATTATCATTGTCTTTTATTTACTCGCACTTTATTTATCTGTATTATCAAAAAACCCTAAAAATCCATTTGCTAAGTATTTACAGAGAATTCCTGATCCAAGCCATTTGTCAACACCTTCTGCTCCTCGTTGGGTTCGACACTCTTACTTATCGAAAATACTGCGATACATCCCCTATACTTGTGGGTCATCAAGACTATTTTCTGGCGCTGTTGCCAGGGAGTGAAGCGCTATTGAAGAGTGGAACTAGTAAATGATAATTATACTATGAGTATTGTTTACTTATGTTAGTTACTTTATTCTCAGTATGGATAGTTCACTTAGTTTATTATTTCGGAATCTTACTACCACTACTAAGGTAGTAGATGAACCACCATGTGCTGAAATTGATCTTTTTAAGATACAAGAATTGTTGATCGTGTTATGGATAACTACTATTTTGGAGATGGAACTATCCATCCTGGTGATCATTTGATTTTTATACACGAATTATGCGGGTTGTTCAAGTGTGTAGGTATTACAACAGATCAAGTCAAAAAGAAGTTATTGTCGCTATCATTGAAAGGAAGAGCTGAAGAATGGTATAAGCTGCTAAAGAATGGCGAGTCTCTTGAATGGGAGGAAATTGCACCTCTCTTTTATTCCAAATTTTATCCTCCTAGTGAGATTCATAAAGATCGTAATCAAATATATAATTTTTGGCCTCGTGATGGAGAGAGTACAGCTCAAGCTTGGGGGAGATTGAAGTCTCTAATGCTCAAATGTCCTCCTCATGAGCTCCCTAATAACATTATTATTGATAACTTTTATGCAAGGCTTTCTCTTCATGATAATGATCTATTGGATGCTTCTTGCTCTGGATCATTTACACGTATGGAAGAAGAAGCTAAATACGATCTTCTAGACCGTATTCAAGATAATACTGAAGCATGGGAGAATGACAAAGGAAGAAAGTCAGATATAAATTATGATTATGAATGTATTAAATCTTTTATGGGAACTGATGACTTTCTTAATAGTAGTAATGCTTATGGTCTTGACTCTCAAAGTATTGCAAATTATTTTAAGGCTTTTGCCTCTTATATTGAAATTTGTAAAAAGAAATGGAACAAGTATCACGAGCCATATAAAGATATTGTTAATTGTGTTCCTGCTAGAAATACTGAAGTTTCTACTATTGATCATATTTTACCTGAACCTTACATCGAGAAAATACCTTTCCCGGTTAAGGTAAAGGAACATTCTATGATAGCTAGTATGGTTAACGAAAGTACAAAAAAAGCTGTAGAACCTAATGAACAAAAAAATGTTGAACCTGCAGTAGCAAATATGAAAGACTTTGTCACTAAAAATGTACAAGATGGGCACATTATCCTTTGTAAGGATACTTCTAATATTTTTTCACATCCTAATGGAACTAGGAAAGCTAGTGTCCTTGTGTTTTCTATCAGAATAAGTGATCATTGCTACAATGGTTCATGTGATAGTTATATCATTAAATTTATGCATGATACTGAAAGTTCTTATGAGAGAGGAAAAATTGTTCTTATACATCTGAATAATATTAAGTTTCCTTGCTTTATGCTGAAAGTCTTTATGTTGCACTTGTTTTGCCTTCCTATGCTAGTAGCCTTTGGTTTCAACAATTTATTTTCTTACAAAATTCCCTTGCATAGGAAGTTGGTTAGACTTAAATATGTGTATTTTTGCTCCTTGATGCTCTCTTTTACTTCAATTCATACTATTATGTGAGCATCATTGAAATTTATCATGCATATCTTAATAAAGAAAGAGCTATTTGGGAGACAACCCAATATATTTTTGTTTTCAGTTATTTTTGTTTATTAGAGTCCTGGAAGTTATTTATTTTGTAATAACCTCTCCTTATCATTTTTGTTTGGTTTTTGTCAAGATTAGCCTCTAATGAAAGAGAAGTAAGATTTGGGGAAGTTGCTGTCCCGAAATAGATTTTTGTGCTTCATCGTAAAAAAATGTGAGAAATCCCGGAATGTCGAACTGATCTGCAATTTTTTGTGTGCATGCCCCAGGTTATTATTTCACTTTCATTAGTTTTGCACTTTTTGATTTGAGCAACATAAGATTTTCGAAAAAATTGATCTGTACCTGCTCGTATGTTTTGACAGATTTCTGCCATTTTTTCATTTGCCTCTTAAATTGGTTTCCTTTTTGAATTCTTTTTGGGATTTTGGAAGGAGTTGTTTCAGTAGCATATGTTCTGATGGATTTCAGTTAAAATTAAACCCAAAGGTTTATTATCTTGCATACACTAATGTTGGTAATGAAGAATGTGTAAAGTTTTGTATGAAAGAAATTTTCAAGTGGTAGGAGAAAATGATGTAATGAGATGAAGAGTGCTCAAAAGGCTCAAGCACTAAATTTTTGAAGATTCTCACAATGAAGATATTGATATAATTCAAGTGGTGACTCCGGAAGAATTTATTAAAGGCCAAGTTTAGAGACCTGCAGAGTTTTGAATAGGTAACAGTTCTGGTAAGAAAAGGTCCGCAAAAAAATTTCCAATTTATATTTTTGCAGTTATCTAACATGGAAAATGATGAGTCGAAAAAGGAACGAAAACGGAGCCCGGGTGGCTCACAGCACCCCGTGGCACGGGCCCACCTGGCCGCGCCACCAGGGGTGTGGCCAGCCCGGAGCCCGTCTCCGACCCGTTTTCTCCCAGTACTTTCCTTTTATTGTTAAACTTTGCAATATATAATCCCCCGGATCTTCCAAGGTTCGTATATCGTGTCTCGTCGTGTTTTCGTTTTGATCTATTTCTGACAGGCAGATTCTTAGTTTTTGGAGCCACAATGTTTCCCTCTGGATCACCCAAAGAGGATTCCTTCACAGACATGAAGATTCACCCCAAGGAGTTATTGCTTGAAGATGGGAAGGTACAGATAAAAGAGGTCCAGGTCCCTAAAGGAGAAGGTAGTCTGAAGGACAGGATGGAAGCGCTGGAGCAAGAAGTCTTTAGGTATAAGAAGATGGCAGAACACGAAGTGGACATCATTCATAAGATAAGTTCAGAACTCATCGCCGAGCACAAGAAGGAGACTGCTGAGCTGAGGAATGAAATTCTCTCACTCCATCGAACAACCAACCAACTACAAGCACAACTCTACGACATACAAAATCAAAACTGTGAGTATGAGGCTAGGTTTAAACACATAAGTTCTGCTGCTAGTTTCAGGATATTGGAAACCAAGATGTCCTTTGTCGATGGAGCCTTTACCTTGGAAGTCGGATGAGGACGAGAGAACACCACCACCACCGAAGGAGTAATTCATCATCAGGTTTTGACATCCCCTTGGTTTGTTCCAAGCTTGGGGGAGTGTCGCGGTATCACATCATTATCTTTCATCTTTTTACATTTTTAGTAGAGTCATATAATGAATAGATAAGTTATCATATAGGATGGTTTGCATTGTGGAAGTATCTCCCCTCTAGTTAGATATCTATGTATCCCTTGGTGTGAGTTGTCGTTATGGAATATGAATGAGAAGTTCTATAACTTACTTTTTGCACATCTTATTTTAGTTCGCAATTTCTGTTATATGATTGATCTTTTTGATAGTATTGGTATCACTTTGGGATCATTAAGTAAATTTATATTGGTTTTGGCAAACCTAGCTCTGGTTAGTAGCAACACTATTAGAGGATTGAATGGAAAAGAGAAAAGTACTTTTAAGATATATAATTTCATCATCTTTCTTTCTTGTTTGGCTCATAAGCTTAGTATTATCTAATTAAGATCTTTTGTTTTTTCAAGGAAGATTGCATGATTGTTCTATCACTTGTATGTTTGTTTTTTCCTTCAATTCTTACGCTTGCTGCCCAGCCTTGCTATCCAAAAACATGTACTGAGAGGGAATACTTCTTGTACATCCAATCCTAAAAGTAAACCTATGTCATTTGCGTCCACCATATCTACCTATTAGCATTATTGATATTCCAAGTAAATTCATGTTTTTATCTACCTTCCAAAGTAAACTTATTATGTGAAAACTAGTGATTAAAGCTCTCACAAACTTGATGGCACACTTTACTTTCTTGCACTTAATAAACTTGAACCATTGCGTCCATCTATGTTGCGTATATGCTTGCACTTTATAAGTTGAGAATTAGCAAAACCATGCTGTCATGGGGAACGCTTTCAACATTGCACTTATTATTCAGTTGATATCATGATTCTTTTGTTTATGGATCCCGATGGTGTGAAATAAAAGGGGAGCTTGTAAGCTCATGGAGTTTGTATATGTGTTAGGGAAACGCCTGTGCGACTAGCCTAAGCCATGCCTAATCATGGTGGAAACTTGCAGCATAACCATAGTGAGCATTATGTGAAGAATCCTCAATAAAAACATATGCAAATAGCAAATAAAAAGATTGTTGAGATGCTCATTATCTGTTGCCTTGTCATTTTGATATGGGATAGCTCATGTATCATGGGGCAAGGGGTACCCCGTTGGCGGTTCTCCATGATACACATATACTTACAATGACAAGAACTTACTTGTGACTAAAGTTGAGTAGCATGAGGTCTGGGACTCGTAGGCAAGGGGCATGAGATTTTCGACTTATAACTTGTCAAGCATATCCTCATATTTGTTCACTTTAACCTTAATCACCTAAAAGATGCTTATGATAGGGGCAATGAGAGCTCAAAGCTAGTAAGTACCATAATTCTTGGAAGCTCTTTACGAGACTTGAAATCCATGTTTCCCTCTACAAAGGGCCTATCTTTTACTTTTAGTTGAGTCAGTAAACCTATTCCTTTCTATCTTAAGCAAGGATTTGAGTTGTTGTGATTCAATCACTCATATGATGATATATTCAATCATGTTTCTTATGTTCTTTTGCACACTACTCTTATCTTAGTGGATACTACTTTGAAAGCTATCATTGAAAACCCATTATGTTTGACCCCTACAATTTGTTAACCGTTCTATGACCAAGAACAAAGTTTACCATTATCAATTATGATTTACTTTATGCATCTTTATTGTGTTTCCCTTACTCATTGCAAGTTAAGTTATATAATAGTGAGTTGTTTTCTATTATGATTTGTGTATTGATGAATGTGATGCTTCTTGTCCATATTCTCTTTATCGACACTTCACTCCATAAACCTGTGGACATGTTTATTGAGCTCAGTTTTCGCTTTGGGACAAGCAAAGTCTAAGCTTGGGGGAGTTGATACGTCCACTTTGCATCACCATTCTATATCATAATTCACTGTTATTCATTGATATATTTCATATTAAGAGGTGATACTTATGTTATTTCATCTATTTTTGCATGATTGATGATTTTGGGAGGATGAACCACCGAAGCCAGGATTCTGATGGAAAAAACCACCGTTTGGAGGAAAATTTGGCGAAGATTAGAAAATCCCAGAAAATATACGAAAATTCCTATTTTTCCAGAAGACGAAGGAACCCAGAAGGGGAACTGGAGATGGGCCATAGGGGCCCCACACCACCCCCTGGTGCGAGCTAGCCCTGGTCGCGCCACCAGGTGGTGTGGCCACCCTGGCCCACCTCTAGCATCGCCCTCTGACGCATATAATCCCCTCGAAACCCTAAGACTCGGGGGGGCAACCATAGAAAGATTCCGCCGCCTCTGCGGGGTGGAAAACTGCAGAGAGAGAAAGAGCTCTCCGGCAGGCAGAAATCTGCCGGGGAAATTCCTTCCCGGAGAGGGGAGATCATCGCCATCAACACATCATCAAGCTGGATTTCATTGGGATCATCATCATCTTCTTCTTCACCATCATCTCCACCAGCACCATCATCACCACTCCATACCGCTGTAACATTTGGGTTGAATCTTGCATAGTTCTTAGGGGAAACTTTCCTGGTGTTGATTACTTGTTGTAGTTGATGCTATTGAGTGGAACCATTGAATTATTGTTATGTTCAGATTGTTACTTATCATTATTTCATCTCTAATCTTGATCCATATGATGTCTCGTGAGTAGTTTGTTTAGTTCTTGAGGACATGGGAGAAGTCATGTTGTTAGTAGTGGAATTGTGTTGAGAAAGATTCAATGGTTTGATAATTAAGTTGTGGTGTTATTCTTCTAGGGGTGTCATGTGAACATCGACTACATGATACTTCACCTTTATGGGCCTAGGGGAATGCATTGTGTATTTGGCTACTAATCGTAGGGGTTGCCAGAGTGATAGAAACCTGAACCCCCATTAGGAAACCTTTGCACAAGGGAGTATAGGATCTCAGAGTTTAAGGTTGTGGTTAGGTTTTAATCCTAATTACTTTAATGTAGTTGCGGATGCTTGTAAGGGGTTTAATCACAAGTATGTATTAGTCCTAGGAAGGTTAGTACATTAGCACAGGTTCACCCACACAACATTTATCCAACCAGAGAAGATTAATCAACTATGTGAAGCGAAAGCACTTGACAGTATTCCCATGTGTCCTCGAGAAAGTTTGGTCATCTTAAGTAATACCACCCGCTTGTCCTTTGCTAAAGAAAGGATTGGGCCACTTGCTGCATTTATTATCATTTTCTTTTATTTACTCGCACTTTATTTATCTGCATTATCAAAAACCCCTAAAAATCCGTTTGCTAAGTATTTATAGAGAATTCCTGATCCAAGCCATTCGTCAACACCTTCTGCTCCTTGTTGGGTTCGACACTCTTACTTATTGAAAATACTGCGATACACCCCCTATACTTGTGGGTCATCAAACCTCATGCCGCAGTTTTTGAATACTATCAAGATGGGGTTGGATTCCGCCATTTCTTTAGCAGAAGGACGCTGATCCCAGGAGTCAAGGTTGCAGCAAGTTTTCTTCGGTTCAAAGGGGGCTAACCCGAAAGGCTGACCCTAGACGGATTGATCTTTGATGGAAAACCAAAATCAGCAGGCTTGGAATCAAAATAATCTATGTCGGAGCAAACTGAGAAAATGGCGCCGCCAACGTCATGGGCGATGGTGTCGGTGGCATTGCGGCGAACGTAAAAGAAGTACTTGCACATGCCCCAATGGGGATGAATCCCGAGGAAGCATTTACAGAGAGTGACAAAATAAGCAACATGGAGGATAGATTTTGGCGTGAGCTGGTACAGCTGCACGCCATAGATGAAAATAAGGCCACGAAGAAATTCGTGGACAGGAAGAGAATGGCCGCGAAAAATAAAGGAGAGGAACATTACCCTCCAGCCCGATTCGGGGATTGGAGCAGCTTCGTCCCCAGGAAGCTTGAAGGAGCCCTCCGTCAGATGGCCGGAGTTCCACACCTCGCGTATCTCCCGCCTCGTGCACTTGGAAGGAGCCCATCCAACAACCCTCTTCCGGGTAGCCTTGGCAGCCGTGGAAGAAGTTCCCACCTTGCTTTTTCCCATGGCGGTGAAGGAGTGAGGCTAGCGCAAGGCAAGAGTTCGTAAGAAGGGCAGCGGAAGGCAAGGACGCAAGGAGGAAGATGAAGTTAGCAAGAACAGGGTAAAAAGGGTAAAAGAAATCCCCTTCCCCTTATAAAGAGCAAAGGTACACAACTTGTACCGTTTGATGCAAAATCGAATCGTCCAAATGGCGCACGATGATGACACGTGTCCATAGATTCTGTAAAGGAAAATATCTTAAGAAGTTATTACTGCGGTAAAAACAGAGAACACCACACGTCACCTCGATCTTCGTGCAAAAAAGGGGGACGTGCAGTCAGGAAACTGCGTTGAATACGCCATCACGCGTCATCATTACTACAGCATGGGCCCACGATCGACACGTCTCGTCATGAGCATATGTTTCAATAATAAAGAAGCATAAAAATTTGTCATCAATGGCATCACAACAAAAACGGTTCACTAGAAAGGATATTGAAAGGGAATGTATGCCCCCATGTGTGGTTTTGGTAATTAATGACAATCCCTATGGACTAATGTGCAGATTGAGTGTCACTTGTACGTTTGTCCATTGGCATCGCTTGTACCATGTGTTGGTTTCAAGGATGAAAAAGAATAAGCATTGTCCAAGGGCTTTGTGCCTATTGGAATCAAGTAGAATAAGAAGATCAAGTATGTCTTGAAGAAGAAGAAGGAGTTCCTTATGGTCATTTTCGAGACATCATCAAGAATTGATGTGCAAGCTCACGGTGCGCCATCTCTAGAAGATCTCATGCTTGGAGCTTGCCATCCTTGGCGTTCATGGAGTGATGAAGACAAGGTCAAAGAAGAGGTTTCCCCATGGAGTATGGGGGAGCCATTCACAAGTCTTCATCAAGCAGGAGCAAGCAAGAGCAATCAAGAAAGGTGTTCCATCTTGAAGGTGACAAGATTGTCTACATCAAGCTCAAGTGGGATGCTCAAGGCAAAGGTATGATCTTGATAGGGTTTCTTTTTTACCGGTCTCTTGTAGTGTTGGGAGACCGTGTTTAGGATAGATAGCCATACTATCAAGAGGGGCTCTCGAGTGGGTGACTCATTCGTATCTTTCAGAGAGAGCTCATACCTTTGAATATATAGCATCATCTTTCTTGGTTGTTGTTTGGTTCTTGTCCATGTGAGGATCTAGAGCTTGTGGTTATCTTCATAACAAGCTCTAGTTCATCAAAAACAGATTTCCCTTCCATATCCTATTGCGTTTTTGATCTTGCGGTTTTCTGGCTCCACACCTTGGGAGGTATCTCACATATATATTCATGGTATTTTATCCCTTGGTGAGACCCAATATTTCGGCCCAAATTCTGGTAACCCCGATTTCAGTTCAGTAACCTCTCTGTTTTGGTCGCGTATATTTAATTTGTCGAAACTTTGGTCAGAAGTTCAGGCGGTAGTACCGCTAGGTTTTTGTTTTGCTGTGGTTGTTCCACCCGTGTGGCGGTAGTACCGGCCAGGCTTGCGTGTTTGTTCGTTCTCTCACTGTTTTCTGGCCGTTGGCTAGGTGCCACCGGTACTACCGGCCACCCACCGGTACTACCGGCCGTGCACGATCCTGTGAGTAACGGGCAGATCGGGGAGCCCTTTAAAAGGTGCTCCCCTTTCCCCTTCCGACTTGACTTGCTCTTTCTTGGTTTTTGGCTTTCTCTCTCCTCCATTGTTAACCTTTAAGAGCTTGCCCTCTCCCCTTCCCCCTCCCATGATTCTTGCATCTTTTTGAGGGATTTGAGAGAGGAGATCTAGATCTACAATCCCCACCAACCAAATCCCTTCTTTGTGAAGGAATCCTTGGGATCTAGATCTTGGAGAGTTTTGTGTTCTCCTTTTGTGTTCTTCCTCTCTTATTCCCCCAATAGATTTTGTAGCTTTGGTGGAATTTGAGAGAGAAGGACCTGCCTCTTGCATTTGGTGCATATGTTTGAGTTCTCCTCGGAGATTCGGTGAGTTCAAGCTCTTGTGCTTGTTTCTATTGGGTTCTTGGAACCCTAGACGGTTGTGTGGAGTTATGGTGTGTTCTTGGGGCTCCAATTGAGTTGTGGAGGTTCCCCAAGCTTGTTGGCCTTTTGTGGCATTGTGGAGCCTTTGTGGCGATTCTTGGGACCCTCCAATTGTTGTGGAGTTTGCCCCAAGCCTTGTACGGGTTCGGTGACTGCCCTCAAGTGTCCCATAGTGGAACGTGAGTAGGCCTTTGTGGCGAGCTCACGGGAGAATAGGGTGAGCCTTTTGTGGCGTCGGTAGGTTGCGTCCCTTTGCATCTTGGGGTGAGGCCTTGTGTGGCATTGAGTGAGCATTGAGCCACCACACCTCGAGGTGAGCCACTTGTGGCGTTCGAAGTACATTTTCTCCAACGGAGACGTAGGTTCTTTCGAAGTGAACTTCGGGAAAAAAATCATCGTCTCCGCTTCCATTGGTTATCTCTCAACCGAGCCCTTTACTTATGCAATTTATTTTGTGATAACCTTCGTGCTTAAAGTATTATATCTTGCTATCACCTTGTTGTTGTCTTGCTTAGCATAGGTTGTTGGTGCACTTAGTGAACCTAGTGAATATAGGTTTTGGCTTGATAAATTAAACGTTAAGTTTTATTCCGCATTTATTAGAGCCTAAACCGTAATAGTTTTAAAACGCCTATTCACCCCCCCCCTCTAGGCGACGGTTGTTTCCTTTTCAGATACACACCCAAAGAAAAAAGGGAGTCGAAGTAAATTCGTCCATAAAAATATTGAGACTACAGTTGAAAACGAAAATTTCGACTGTAGCCTTGGGGGCTACTCCTATCGGGAGAGCTGGTCGCGCACCCGACAAATATTTGAAGATACATTAATATCATAAAAGAAAGATTTTCGAGCCTATGTCCTGATGCATACATCCGAACATAGCCTCGGGGGCTACTCCTATCAGGAGAGCTAATACGCACATGATAAAGGAAAGACAAAGTACCTACTATCAGGAGGGTGTATATGAAGCAAAAATCAAGCAGACGACAAAAAATATAAACCTTGGATTGCAGCAAAATGCGACAAAACTCCGAATGTCGTGTTCAAGAACATGAAGGTAAGACCCCAGGATTCGTCCCGTGTGGCCTGGTAATCGCACAAGAATGCGCTCTTCCAGTATTATATCCGTATCTACGATACGATGAAAAATCCCGACGGACGCGTTGGGTACCCGATAAAATGAAACTAGAACTCAGTATTCGGTAAGACCTCAGCGGCCCAAACTGAGTTACGCTAGTAATAAATTCCGAGTTCAGGCCTAGGGACTTGAATTTGATGTAGGACAACCTTGATTTTGCCTAGGATCAATTAACTGATTCCCAATCTATCGGATGCATCAGGCTCGTTGTACCAAATCGCTATAAAGCTTAAAATAGTAAAAACAAAGAAAAGAACTAAACACATTTTCTTGAGACTCAACCTGAATCTACGGTTCGGGTAGAGTCTCGGGGGCTACTAACATAAGTATGATTACTCGGGTCCCTGTGATTTGCTACCTAGGGCTTGCGGAAAGTCTTACGGTCCATGAAGAATCAAGATAAAGATCAAAAGGAGCAACCGACAAATATTATAGTTGTATTAGGAAAGAGGAACAAAGACCGACATCGAGTTGGTGTTGTAATCATGTAACCTATCCGCATACAGTTTTGAGACCCGACCTATTATATATAGGGCGGGAGAAGCCTAGGAAAAGCACCGAATAATCCCCAAGTGATTTGTAACAGAGTGATTCCTCTCAATATTCAGGCGACTTTGATTCCATTGTTTCCCAACTTCTGACGAAATTCCCAGCGTTCTCTTTTCCACAAAACCCCAAGTCCTTCTCCATGGACATTGCCGAGATCTCCCCTTGTCAATTACCTATAAACTTGCTTTAAGTGTTTATGATGTGCTTGTGTGAGTGATGTGGTGTATTTCCTTCCTAGCAATATGATGCATGCTTAGGCATTGTCTACTAGTACTATGAGATTATAATTAAACCCTTTTAAAGATCCAAATGATCTCTAATTTACAATCTATTTCAACTCTTTTACTTATTCTAATTGTTTAGCTATAAACCTTTAAAGATTCCTAAGTTTGCTTCATGAAGACCTATAGACGCTTCTCTTCCTTGTTCTTCTTGTTCTTGAGTTGTTCTTCAAGTTCTTGCTTTATTTCTCCCTCTAGATCTGTTCTTGAGTTGTTCTTCAAGTTCTTGCTTTCTTTCTCCCTCTAGATCTCTCTCTAAAATGAGTGTCTATGTTTTTGGTCTAAGCTAGGATGGTGAGTTGTGAGGCTTGTGGTCTTGGATGCATGACTATTTTTAGTGTCCTAAGATTCATAGCAAGGTGACACCTATGTAATGACTCCTCACTTGCATGGATTACTAAGTTGATTGGTGTTAATCTCTCATGAGCTACCTTGGTGTCCAAGGTTCCTCAGATAACTTAGGCTTGAATCAAATTTGTTGGATTCTACAAGTCGTTATCTTTCCAACAAAATTGGTTTCATCTCGTTTGAGTTTTGGATGCAAAAGTTGTGGCAGTTTCGGTTCTGGAGTTTTTGCCTGACCGGTAGTTCCGGTGGGCCACCGGTAGTACCGCTAGGGCATTTTTCCGCCCGTAGTACCGGTGTTAATTCTGGCCCAAATTCCGGTAACCCCGATTTTGGTTCAGTAACCTCTCTGTTTTGGTCCCGTATATTTGTCGGAACTTCGGTCAAATGTTTAGGCGGTAGTACCGCTAGGTTTTTTTTGTTGCGGTAGTTCCGCCCGCGCGGCGCTAGTACCGGTCAGGCTCGCGTGTTTGTTCGTACTCTCACTATTTCCTGACCGTTGGCTGGGTGCCACTGGTAGTACCGGCCACCCACTGATACAACCGGCCGTGCATGATCCTGTGAGTAGCGGGCAGATCGGGGAACCCTTTAAAAGGTGCTCCCTTTCCCCTTCCGACTTGACTTGCTCTTTCTCTATTTTTGGCTTTCTCTCTCCTCCATTGTTGACCTTGAAGAGCTTGCCCTCTCCCCTTTCCCCTCCCATGATTCTTGCATCTTTTTGAGGGATTGAGAGAGGAGATCTAGATCTACAATCCCCACCAACCAAATCCCTTCTTTGTGAAGGAATCCTTGGGATCTAGATCTTGGAGAGTTTTGTGTTCTCCTTTTGTGTTCTTCCTATCTTATTCCCCAAATAGATTTTGGTTAGCTTTGGTGGAATTTGAGAGAGAAGGACTTTCCTCTTGCATTTGGTGCATAGGTTTGAGTTCTCCTAGGAGATTCGGCGAGTTCAAGCCCTTGAGCTTTTTTCTCTTGGGCTCTTGGAACCCTAGACAGTTGTATGGAGTTATGGTGTGTTCTTGGGGCTCCAATTGAGTTGTGGAGGTTCCCCAAGCTTGTTGGCCTTTTGTGGCATTGTGGAGCCTTTGTGGCGTTTCTTGGGAGTCCTCCAATTGTTGTGGAGTTTTCCCCAAGCCTTGTACGGGTTTGATGACCGCTCTCAAGTGTCCCATAGTGGAACGTGAGTAGGACTTTGTGGCGAGCTCACGGGAGAATAGGGTGAGCCTTTTGTGGCGTCGGTAGGTTGCATGCCTTCGCATCTTGGGGTGAGGCCTTGTGTGGCGTTGGGTGAGCATTGAGCCACCACACCACGAGGTGAGCCACTTGTGGCGTTTGAAGTACATTGCGCCCCCGTACCTCTCCAACGGAGACGTAGCTTCTTTGGAAGTAAACTTCGGGAAACAAATCATCGTCTCCGCGTCCATTGGTTATCTCTCAATCGAGCCCTTTACTTATGCAATTTATTTTGTGATAGCCTTTGTGCTTGAAGTATTATATCTTGCTATCACCTTGTTGTTGTCTTGCTTAGCATCGGTTGTTGGTGCACTTAGTGAACCTAGTGAATATAGGTTTTGGCTTGATAAATTAAACGTTAAGTTTTATTCCGCATTTATTAGAGCCTAAACCGTAATAGTTTTGAAACACCTATTCACCCCCTCTAGACGACGTCCGTTTCCCTTTCAAATACACACCCAAAGAAAAAAGGGAGTCGAAGTAAATTCGTCCATAAAAAAGATTGAGACTATAGTTGAAAACGAAAATTTTGACTGTAGCCTCGGGGGCTACTCCTATCGGGAGAGCTGGTCGAGCACCCGAGAAATATTTGAAGAGACATTAATATCATAAAAGAAAGATTTTCGAGCCTATGTCCTGATGCATACATCCGAACATAGCCTCGGGGGCTACTCCTATCAGGAGCGCTAATGCGCACCTGATAAAGGAAAGACAAAGTACCTCCTATCAGGAGGGTGTATATGAAGCAAAAATCAAGCAGCCGACAAAAAATATAAGCCTTGGATTGCAGCAAAATGCGACAAAACTCCGAATGCAGTGTTCAGGAACATGAAGGTAAGACCCCAGGACTCGTCCCTATGGCCTGGTAATCGCACAAGAATGCGCTCTGCCACTATTATATCCGTATCTATGATACGATGAAAAATCCCGACGGACGCGTTGGGTACCCGATAAAATGAAACTGAAACTCAGTATTCGGTAAGACCTCAGCGGCCCGAACTGAGTTATGCCAGTAATAAATTCCGAGTTCAGGCATGGGGACTTGAATTTGATGTAGGACAACCTTGCTTTTGTCCAAGAGCAATTAACTGATTCCCGATCCGTCGGATGCATCAGGCTCGTTGTACCAAATACTGAGTTGTCGAGATCTCCCCTCGTCAATTACCTATAAAATTTCTTAAAGTGTTTATGATGTGCTTGTGTGAGTGATGTGGTGTATTTTCTTCCTAGCAATATGATGCATGCTTAGGCATGATCTATCGGTACTATGAGATTATAGGTTAAACCCTTTTAAAGATCCAAATGATCTCTAATTTACAATTTATTTTAATGCTTTTACTTATTCTAATTGTTTAGCTATAAACCTTTAAAGATTCCTAAGTTTGCTTCATGAAGACCTATAGACGCTTCTCTTCCTTGTTCTTCCTGTTCTTGAGTTGTTCTTCAAGTTCTTGCTTTCTTTCTCCCTCTAGATTTGTTCTTGAGTTGTTCTTCAAGTTCTTGCTTTCTTTCTCCCTCTAGATCTCTCTCTAAAATGAGTGTCTATGTTTTTGGTCTAAGCTAGGATGGTGAGTTGTGAGGTTTGGGGTCTTGGATGCATGGCTATTTATAGTGTCCTAAGATTCATAGCAAGGTGACACCTATGTAATGACTCCTCACTTGCATGGATTACTAAGCTGATTGGTGTTAATCTCTCATGAGCTACCTTGGTGGCCAAGGTTCCTAAGATAACTTAGGCTTGAATCGACTTGGAAGCCAAGTTTCCTATGTGACATTATGAAAGATTATTATTTTTGGATCATGACAAGTGGCATTTGTCACTACATCGGCTTTGGGCTGAATTGGACATGTGGATGATTTGCATATTAACTGAAAACTTAATTTGCAAATGCAATTGATCATTGTAGGTCTCAATCTTAATTAAGTGAAAACTTAATTAACAAGTTGCAAAAACTCATAGTTGATTTTATTCAAATTGTTGTATCTATTTTATGGAATGCAAATGACTTTATTTTTATTAGATTCCATATATTATTTAAGTTATGATTTGATTAACATATTTCTATACTTGATCAAGGATTAACATATTGCTATACCTGATCAAGCTATAACAACCCTATGGTTTTCCATATTTTTATACAGCGTGTTAAGGGATCCGTTTTAGTGGCTTGAGATTTAGATAAGAAAGAATATATTTGATCAAGAAGAATAGATTTTGATGATCAATATTTGGTCAATAGACTTAGATGATTTACTTGTTACTTAACTCTTGTCAATCACAAGTGTGATAGATAAGATGATGATCAAGATAAGATAAGAATAGATTTGATATTGTTTTGGTGGAGTGATTGTGTGCTTAAGAATGGTTCAACATATGAGTTAATTGATGATTAGAGAAAATAAGTTAAGCATCAAATTATTACTTATTTCATCAAGTGTCTTTGCGTGTCACTTATTTTTATTTATGGATCTTACATCTATTCTTCCTAACATAGAAGTTTACCAAAGAGTATTTCAAAGTTTGAACACAACTTGATGAACTAGTCGTAAATCACCGGCTCAAGTAAAACTTTCAATCACTTTGACAAGTTCTATTAAGCACTTTTTAGTTCTCCTAGATTTTATACGCATGAATGCAATGCACACCGCTATGTTCTACCTATTTTCGAGTGGATATTATATTATGGTCGACACATTGAGGCTAGATCAGTAATTCGTGCGCGCTCGACCTAAACACGCGACCGTATTCTTACAGAGGGGGCTTTCGCAAATTGTCTATTTCGGATGGTGATCTACCAAATAGTTCGTCCATACAAAAGTTTTGTAGTTTTCAAACGTTTTGTATGAGTTGCTCCCGGATGACAATGCTTCGTACCTGCCGTGGTAATAGTACCTCAATTTGAACCTTGTTGAGCCCCTCAGGTCCTACTTTATCTTATTGGATTCGTATGGAAATAATCCAACTTCTGTTGACCTTGTCCTTTTTGAGTGCCATAGCTCCTCAATCTCAAAAATACTAACATATGGGTTTTCTGCGAAACAGAGTCAGAACTAAAAGAGAGGGGATCATTGATAAACCCCCATAAATCAATGTAATCACATGGATATATCATTATATATGATATAAATATGATGGAATATGTGTCAATAAACTACAAAGTTCAAGTATGCATTTTACTTTCACCATCTGGTCATGGAGCTGGTGGTGGTGCGTGCATGACAAAGATGAACTTGTTGGTTGCACATATTTTGAAATAGCTAGGAGAAAACTTATACCAAGACCTGTTTATTGTGAGGTGGTATATACTAACCCTTCACATGATGGTGAACTTGTGGTGGTAGGATTACACCCCTTTTCATGTGGTGGTAGGATGGCGCCATATAAGTTAGTGTGATCGGTAGGATCAAACTTGCTTGCTAGACTGAACTGCTGATGCTTTTACCATTGTGATCATGCATGCTTAAGTTGTTTATGTTAATTATCTTGTGTTTTGAACTTGATTTTCCTACTTTATTTGTGATACTTATGTTGCATGTGTTCTATCTCGCTAGAAATAACTGGTATATGGTGTACTACGGCAAGAAGCCAGGAATCTACAAGATATGGAAGGAGTGTAGCGAACAAGTGATCCACGACTTGCAGCTCAATAGGTATTGCAACTCTGTAGGTTGCAACTCAACAAGTCGCAGCTCTGCGCGGCAAAAGAAGGATCAAACACTTTATTATCGTCGGTCTGATCATGTGGATTATGTCTAAATCATGTGATCACACGTAAAACCTTAAACCCTGAACTAGTAGCTGGTTAGCTCACCACATATGGTGCGAGATGACCATATCGGGCTGTGTGCCAAACATTGTGCCTTGCATCAGCCGAGCACGTTCTGGGCCACCAAACAAAGTGGACATAAGTGTTGTACTCATGCAGCAATCACTTCGTGGGCAACTATCGTATAGTCCCAGACACAACTTCCCCGCATACAGCTTCCGCCGAACCAAGTCTACAGGCTACAAAGAAAATATTGCTGCGAGTAACCAAACACGCTCTGGCCCTCGCCTCGCACGTAGCGCAGCTGTGCTAGCTTCTTTCAACCGTGAACAGCCGACGGGTTGACTCCACACAGGAGCCCAGTACAGTTGCATACATACACGATTACACGCACACGCACCGTCCAATCGTTTGTAGTTCGACACGATTACTCAGCTGCCACATGCACATGCAACTTAAGCACTCATGCGCAACAAATGACTACGAGACCCATGGTTGAGTCTTTCCCGTACAAGCCGAGCGCTGGCTGCCGCGACTTGAGGTGGTGCAAAAGCTGCCGCGACAAGCACTGGCACGCGCATGCATGGACCGCAGACCGGCGTCCGTCCGGCCGGTCGATCTGTGCATGTAGGTACGTGAGCACGAGCTAGCTAGCGTACCAACCGCGACCGGCGCCACGGCACGGCATGGCGTGCACAGTAGTGAGAACCACGCGCGCGCAACCAACGTAGGAAATCCGAGCCGCCGGTAACATGGGCAGTAGGAAATTAACATTTTCTTTTTTCTTTTTCTTCCGGAGGCGAGGAGGCGCCTTCGCGCGCAGCTTCGGCCGGTCGCGCAGGGTGGGGGGCACGCGACGTACGGCGACTCGCTGGACGCACGCACGGACCGGACAGCCAGCCAGGCAGCCGGCGGTGGTGGCGCGTACGGCCGAGATCGAGAGGTTCCTTCCTTCCGGATTTGTTCAGTAGCACGTACTACTACGTACGTCGCTGCCAGGGGATCAGACTGTGGCTTCTTGCTAGCTGGAGCTGCACTGGCCTCCGGCCGCAAACCGCGTCGAGGTAGCTGACGCCGAGTGAGGGGAGCAGTTACGAGCTGACACGACGGACGGTGACGGATATATCGCGGTCGAGGCGGGCTGCACCGATCCCAGCCGATCGGGGATAGCTTTGGGCGGGTTCCGGGATAGCGACGACGTACGGCCGGGTCGTGCTGACGTGGCTTCGCGTAGGACGACGTCGGGGATCGAAGAAGATCCGACCGTTGGGATAATCGTCGACGGTCTGCGGAGGACCTTGTCAGAGCTGGCTGGCGCTTGTGTTCGTGATCGTGAGTGTAGTTTACGTGCGGACATATCTTGTGCAGATGTGGTGTCCCGCCAGCCAACACCCACGCTCTGCTCTGCCAAGCAGTGTTGTTGTAGGAACCAGCTGATGCATCCGCCGTATACATATGGGATTATCATCGTACGTAGCGATAATGTATCGGAAGTGCAGTAACATGCAAGTCATATCCTTGGTTTTTTTTCCCCCTCAGATGCGCTGTACCTCCAAAAGCCAATGTTATGAAAACCACAATCATTAGTCAAGACATATATATCCCTGCCATAGCGACTAGCGAGACAACCGACAGGGATAAGGTTAACTCAAACACTACCCCCACAATATAACCACTCATGCACGCGAGTTGCTTGTTGCAACCGTGCAAGTACAAACGGCGGCGGACAGGTGTGCCGTACCGGGCTAACCAGCGTGCATCTGAAGGCATGAAAAGAATGAAAAGTGTCAGCGAAGTTCGACCCGGTCGCATGATTGCAAATCTCGGATTATCGGCACGTGTAAGTATCGCTTGCACTGTCAGCGAGTGAAAAGACGGAACCTTTGCTTCTCGGAAAAAAGAGCACGAAAGCGGTTCGGTAGTTTTTCTGTTCATCCGGATGGCGTCAACCTAAACGAGATCTGTTAATTTTGACTCTGCAGCTGCTGACGAACGGTGACAGCCGACCACGGACAGGTAGCTCTCACCCAGGTATTCTAGCAAGTTTGATTTCTCCTTTTTTTTTTCCGGAGAAAGTTTGATATGATATCTCCCGTTTTC
Source organism: Avena eriantha (assembly GCA_910589775.1). Classification (NCBI taxonomy): domain Eukaryota; kingdom Viridiplantae; phylum Streptophyta; class Magnoliopsida; order Poales; family Poaceae; genus Avena; species Avena eriantha. Next base: position 393,167,975 of record OU342745.1, read on the forward strand.
TCCCTTTTACTTGTCGAGCTGGTTTGATTTCTGGTGCTGGTGTCAAGGAGACGGTGCGAACCAGTTTCTCCACAAGAGAAACGAGGATCTCTGAACTCTGATCGGTCGGGCGCGCCAGGCCAACTGTGGCGGCGCGCGGAGAGCTTCGTGACCAGCTCATGACGACGACGACGACTGGGGAAGTGTCGAGGAGAAAGCGTGCTATTCGAGACAGAGGGTGCCCGGCTGTTGAGGAAAAAGCGTACTACGATCTTGACTTGGGGCGCCCTCCCTCGGCCCGATCGAGTGGCGTGCTGTTGGACTCGAGCAGCTCGGTCAGGGGTACAGGCTGCTATGCTGCTGCACGCACGGTGTACGTAGACGCTGAGGCAGGCGGCACGAGGCAGAATCATCTCGTGTCGCGAATGTGGGAGTGGTGGCTATGCTATGCCAAGCTAGGACCGGCCCGTAGCTAGGGTCTCCGTATGCACGCCGGCGTCACGTGACTGGTCGTCTAGGGATATGTAGACCGAAGAACGGTATGGTTTCTCCCATGCATGAGCTCGTCCATGACTAAGTTTGGAGAAACGAAATGTACACCGAGAATCTTTGGCCTTGTTTCGAAGAAGAAAGAAACGTCTCCTGGGGGGACCGAACATGTTTCGTCTTGCTTGCGAGTTGGTTACAATCCATTGTTTCCTACTCTCCGTTTTAGAATATAAGATGTTTTCGTTTTTCGGCGACAAGGCTGGCCCCTAGGATGAAGTCGTTCGTGGATCGTAACCAATGCGCCTTCATTCGGAAGCGCAGTATCCACGACAACTTCATGTTGGTACAGCAGACAGCGAGGTTCTTACACCGGATGAAGGAACCAAGGGTGATGCTTAAGTTGGACATCGCTAAAGCCTTCGACTCCGTATCCTGGGGACTCCTCTTCCAGGTCATGCGGTGGGTGGGGTTTGGACCGCGATTCCGTGAGCTGGTGGTGATACTTTTATCCACCGCCAGCACTAGGGTGATGCTCAATGGCGAACCAGCCCCCCCCCCCCCCATCTGGCACCGGAGGGGACTGAGACAGGGGGACCCCCTGGTGCCGACGTTGTTCGTGTTAATCATGAACACGCTGAGTAGATTTCTGGCAAAGGCCATGGAGCTGGGTGTGCTCAAGAGATTGGCCCGACAAGAGCTGATGACCTCGGTCTCGCTATACGCGGATGATGTGGTTATCTTCTGTCACCCGGATGAGCCGGATTTGCGTGGCATTCGCGACATCTTGGAGGTCTTTGGCCACGCCTCTGGGTTGCGCACCAATTTCGCCAAATGCTCGGTATCCCCGATCGCCTGTACTGAGGAGATGGCCAACGGTGCGGCGGAGGCTATGGGCTGCCAAGTCGCGCCTTACCCCGTTAAGTACCTAGGCATCCCCCTGGCGATTAGGCGACTCCTCGCAGAGGCGTTCCAACCGGTGATCGACCGCATCGGGGACAAGCTCCCAACCTGGAAGGCATCAATGATGCCAATGGCAGGGCGGCTAACTCTGATCCGTTCGGTACTCGCTGCTATCCCCTTGCACCAGCTGATGGTGCTCTCCCTCAACAAGAGAGCCCTCCGGCAGGTGAACAAGATTTTGCGCGGTTTCCTTTGGTTGGGAAGGAAAGACGCCGAGGGTGGTCACTGTCACGTCAACTGGGCCAGAGTAAGCAGGCCCCTGCGCTTCGGAGGGCTGGGCGTACCAGACCTCGAGCGCACGGCCATTAGCCTTAGGACCCGTTGGATGTGGAGGATGTACAATGACCCGCTGCGCCCATGGCGTGGGTTGGACATGCACTTCTCCCAGAAAGAGCAGCAGATTTTCTTCGCCTCCACCACGATGGAGCTGGGCGACGGATCGTCTGCACGTTTCTGGGAGGACAGGTGGTTGGATGGAAAATCGATCGGGGAGACAGCGCCAGAGCTACTAGCGCTAATTTCCAGTCGATCCAGGAAGCGCCGTACGGTGAGGCAGGCGCTCACAGATCGCAGCTGGATAACTGACATCTCGGGGGCGCTGAGCCCCCTGGCGCTATGGCAGTACGTCCAGTTGTGGATTAGGGTGCAGGGTGTGCCGCTAGGAGGGGAGCCGGATAGGCTCCTTTGGCGATGGGCCCCGGATGGCCAGTACTTGTCCAGATCTTGCTACGACGCCCTCTTCCAGGGATCGTTGGTCTCAGGATCCTGGGAGCTCAACTGGCGAACCTGGGTGCCACCAAGGGTGAAGTTCTTCATCTCGCTTGCCTGCATGGATAGATGTTGGACGGGTGAGAGGCTGGCACGGCGCCGCCTACCCCACCAGCCGCTTTTGTGTGTTGTGTGACCAGGCAGTGGAGACGATGTCGCACATCCTCACGGGCTGTCCTTTCTCGAGGATGGTGTGGCATGAGGTCTTATCCTGGATCCGTTCAGTGGTAGGCCCCCCGGTGGCTGAGGGTGATTTCGCGGAGTGGTGGTCGCTGGTGGTGCGCTCCACCCCACATCCCATGCGCAAAGGAACCTCGTCGCTGGTCATGCTAACGGCTTGGTGTATTTGGAAGCATAGGAACGCAGTCACCTTCAACAACGCGCGCCCTTTGGTGGCTCCCCTCGTTGACATGATCATAGCCGAGGCTAAGGCGTGGACGGAGGCTGGAGCACGGGGGCTTCGCCAACTGCTCCCCCTGTAGTAATGGTCGTGGGTTGAGTTGTATGGCGTGAGTGTTCTTCCGCTTTTGCGGACTTGTACATGAAACTTCTTTTTCTATCAATGCATCAAAACGCATAGCTTTTGCGTTTTCGCGAAAAAAGATGTTTTCGTTTTTCTTTTTAAAAATCCATTTAGCTAGACGTATTTTAGCGTGGAACTTCACTCACTTTGCTCTGAACAAAGCAGTAACATACGTATATATAGATACATGCATTTAAAAAAAAAGCTAAAATATTTCATATATGAAACAGAGCGAGTAGTAGTAGAAAAGGCTAGGAGTGGAAATTGTTGTACGGAGGATTAACCGACCGGCTAATTAGTTTTCATGGAACTAGAAATTGCGTATATGAAATGCAGATTTTTGGAGCTCGGGCTACATGGCTCCTTTTTTTTGAATATTTCGAAAATATCAGTTTGAAGTTTCAAAAGAATTTGCAAAAAAACTAGACGTAGATATTAATGTACTATATCCAATATATAAAGTCTCGCCCCGAAATACTTTGTATTCTGGGTTGTAAAAGAAAAAATCTGACATATGGAGTAGTGAACAGTGGAAGATTGCGGAAGTATAGATTGTATTGATATTGCAAGAGGTGATTATATCGTGAGTCCTTAGGCTGTTTATATAGTACTAGAAGACTTAGGGGGCAAAAGCCGACTAGAGATAGAATTGGATTACAAACTTAAACTATCAAATATTACCAAACCGTGACATACACTAACACCCCCCGCAGTCGGATCGGTAGTGACGAGAACAGCCGGAGCGTCGCGGACGGTCTGACTAGAGCATAATCCGAAGGCGCGAACTGTAGAGGATGTCGGTGGATGTCGATGTAGCCAGAAGTAGGGTGCTGTAGTCGTGGTCGATGATGTTGTTGGTGATGTAGTCGCCGTTGATGAAATTGATGATGTTTATGTTGTCGTGGTGTTGTGGTCGATGTCGTCGTTGAGCCTGGAGAATTCGCCGTAGTAATTAATGTAAACGTAGTTGGATCCGGAGTAGTTGAGGTACGCGACACGTCTTGCCGAGCTTGCCAAACTCGGAAGCACGCCGAGGACGAAGGCACGCGTCGGTGTTGCCAATACCGGACTTGCGAAGACAGAAACCATCATGAGCCATGCGAGCCAGAGCCGGAGGGAGCAACAGAGAAATTCCCCGTGAATGGTCGGTGCGTAGAGGTTGTCCGTCGATTTGTCTGAGTAGATGAAGTAGTTGCAATAAGAAAATTTGCTTAAGTAAAAAAAATCAAATTTAGACTGCGACTCTAGCGGCGAGGTCATGGTGGACGAAGACGAAGGTGATAGTTGTGGATGGCAATTGAATTGTAGCGATAGTTGATTTCGAGGATTTAGACCCTTTTTTTTGCTTGTATGAGCACGGCGTTGCTCGTGGAGAAGAAGAACTTGTTGACGTTGACAATGACCATGATTGGTGGTGGAAGCGACGATGGGATGATGTTGTTGGAGTAGATGGTTGTCGGCGATGATGATCATGGGTGATGAAGGTGCAGCCCTTTGTTGACGGCGATGCGTACTTAGGGACGTGCGTCCCGGTAGATGTTGACGAAGACGGGCCGACATGGAGACGACGTGAGGACGGAGCAGCCGACGCAGCGCGTGAAGGCGTCCCTTGGGGAGCCGCGCGGAGCTTCCTTGCCACGATCGTTGACGATAATTTGCCAGGGTTGAGTCGATGCCGAGGTTGAAGAAGAGAAACGCGATGACGACATGCGGTTGTGGACGATGCTTTTGGTGGCTAAAAGAAAAATAGATGTAATAGGAAAAAGAAATTTGCTAGAACTACTAAACCGATCTACGAAATTGGAAGAAAAACTAGCTACGAGATGCGATGCCCCTGGCAGAGAATATGTAGATCGACCTCGCCGGGGGCGGCGCGGCGGAAGCGGTGGCTAAAACCTAGGCCGAGGAGTGACACGCTCTGATACCATGGAAGATTACAGAAGTATAGATTGTATTGATATTGTAAGAGGTGATTACATCGTGAGCCCTTTGGCTGTTTATATAGTACTAGAAGACTTGGTGGCAAGAAGCCTACTAGAGATAGAATTAGATTACAAACTTAAACTACCAAATATTACTAAACCGTGACATACTCTAACAAACAGTACCAGATTTCAAACCATCAAAATCTGCTAGATTTTATCATTTTTCGTGAGCCCAGAATACGAGGTATTTCGGGGTGAAACCGTGTGTATTGGATATAGTACATTAATATCTAAAAAAATTATAATTTTTTGATACTTTAAAATCAAGTTTTCAAAATCTAAAAAAAAAGATCCATGTAGACCAAGCTCCGTTTTGTATACTGTAGCTCGGGATCCTGTTTTTGAATCTTTCGAAAATGTCAGTTTGAAGTTTTAAAAAATCGCAAAAAAAACTAGACGTAGATATTAATGTACTCTATCCAATACACAAAGTCTCACCCTGAAATATTTTGTATACTATGTTGTAAAAAAAAATAAAAATCTAACATATGGAGTAGTGAACAGTGGAAGATTTCAAACCATCAATATCTATTAGATTTTGTCATTTTTGGTGAGTCCATAATATAAGGTATTTGAGGGTGAGACTTAGTGTATTGGATAGAGTATATTAATATCACGTATAGATTTTTTTTTCATAATTTTTTGATCCTTTCAAATCAAGTTTTCAAAATGCAAAATAGGGATCATGTAGCCCAAGCTCGGTTTTGATTTTCCAGGGGCTTTTATGGAAGGAATAGAGGATTAACCGGGGCTGGGTACCATTTGTTGGTCAAGGACGGCGCCGGCCGGAACTTATTACGTGCTGGAAGCGAGGAGCTAGCTGGTCAAAGTGGTGTGGCGTTAAAAATGACAGAGGAAAATATATACTCCTCCGTTCAGTAATAACTGGATTGGATTTGTCTAGATTTGTAGATCCATTTGAATTTAGACAAATCCAAGTCAATTATTTCTGGATGGAACAAGTACCTTGTATTCTATACTCGTCCAGATATGGATTTCATAGAAACTAGCATGATGGCCCTCGCAAATGAGTGGGCATCACCTCAATTATTTTTTATCTTATTTCCGAGGACATCACCTAAATTATTTTTATGTTATAAACATTTTCATCTTGTCTAGCTCCTTCATTGTGAAATACATAATGTCTTGGCCATGGACATATTCATAAATGTATAACTTTGAAAATTTTAAACATATTAATATTTGTAAGTAATAAAAATAATTATTACAAAACATTTTTGGGGGAAAATATATGGATTTAACATATGCGGTTTGTTGGTGAATGGTTATATAGATCTTACAAGCTATGATATCGTTAGATAGCTCTAGTTAAAGATCTATCATTTATGACTTGTTTAGGTAAAGTTATAAAGATCTAACATATGATATTTTTTAGAAACATATGTGGTATGTTTGGGTAGATCTAACGGGTTATGGAAGTTTGATATAAAGTTCTTACGATCTACCAAATGAGATATGTTTATTTATAATTCTGTAGATATAATGGTCGTGACATGCTTAGGTTGGATTATGAAGATAATGGATCTCATTCATTAATGTATAATTTTGATGATCTAAGGCATGTGATGTGTTCAAGTATGACTACTCCGAGAAAAATATGGTTACGGACATGGTTTCACTACTATTCAACCATATCTACTCAGTTTTCACCCTACTTCAAGTCGATGATTTCAAATCTACGTATATTTATGGGGTAATATCCAACTTTTTGAAAATATTCACTGTGCCCAGATCTAAACATATAGACCAGATGCTTAAAGTAAAAAATAGATAATAAGTTTTATATAATTTCTCTATTAATATTCCAAGAACATTTGGTCAAATGTTAGTGATCTGATATTCAGAATATTTTATCTCTCTCCATACTTTGTAGATAAATTAAATTGTTAGATATCTTGTGGTGATATTTTATAGTCCACGATGCATGCATAACCGCACATGTATATTTTTCCACATGAATGCTCGGCATTATTCTAGCTATTCTAAGCACTTGTGTACGCAATATTTTCTTGAACGGACTCAGAGCTAGCTAGCTACTATACCTTCTTTATTCCAAACGGACCAGGCCGAGCAACCTAGATGGTGTACATTTTATTTTGAAGGGACTCTTCCAGCTGGCTATTGTACGTCTTTTATTTTCAATGGAGTCTTGCAATTCCTACGGACTATATTCCCTTGAAAAGTTTATTTTCAATGGACACCTACAATTCCTACGGACTATATTCCCTTAAAAAGTTCTTTTAAATAATCTATTGGCACGTACCAAAAGTGCACAATCTTTGTAGATGTAAACCGTGTCAAATGGGTACTACACGGTGCACGTAATTACTAATCTTCTATTAAATCCTAGGCACAATTTCTAAATCCAACAACCTAAATAATTTAGATGATGCGGATCAACTTGGTGCCTCGAAAAACACCCTTATATTGCTTTTAGTATATAATAGATAGTGCACTAGTATTAAGGAGCTTCTACTACTAGTATTAGTAGGAATATACACATACACATACTCTGTGAGTTGTGAGTAGCTAGTCTGCCTAGTTCACAAGACCACCTGTTTTTGGTGCAGCTTGTGCAAAAAAATGACTCGCCGACGAGCAGCCGTCGACAAAAATATCGACGCACATTTTCAACAGCAGTTAAGAAACTCTTTTTCACAAGAAGGAAAAGAAAAAAGAAACTTATAGTTAGAAAGCACATTTCAAAATGTCAAAAAAATTAGGAAAAATATTTGCATATACATCTAGACATTATATGTTCAAGTTTTTGGGAAAAAAGAACAATTTTGTGCCCCACGAAAAAAGACAAATTTCGTTGTTGCAACATTAATTTTTTTTTTGTGTTTTTACACAAGCAACGTAAAATATTTATTTTATCTAAAAAAATTGTGTATCGACATAGAATGTTCAAATGTACGGTGAATTTTTCGTCCAATTTTTTTTTTGACATTTTAGAGTTTTGTTTTTTATAATTTTTTAATAGGTTCATTTGCACCGATGAGCAAGACACCACCTGCGGAGGCTACGCTCCTTTGATCGAAAAGAAAAGAGGATTAACCCGGGGGCCTGGGTTCCATGTTGTTGGTCAAGGACGGCGCCGGCCGGTACTTATTACGTGCAGGAAGCCAGGAGGCTTGCTAGTCAAAGTGTACAGAGGTGTGTCATTCTCATTTCTTCTTAGGAAAAATGAAAGAAGGGAGCTCCCACGAGCCAGTTACACGCGCGTTCACAAGATGGTCTGACGCGCATGGATCCCAGTGATGCTAACTGAACTGCTAGCTATAGGTTCGTGTAGCTGCCGCATCGTGTACTGTTGGTGCAGCTTGCACAAAAAGCCCACCTGCCGACGAGCAGCCGTCGACAGATATATCGGCGCACCTTTTCAACAGCAGTTAAAGAAACTCTTCTTCACAGGAAGTAGTACTAGTAAAAAAAAAAGAGGAAACTCTGAACATGCTTATGTTCTCACGCAACGCAACAACCTGATCACGACTGATCGTGGTTTAGTTTATCCCATATCTTCGTGCCAACAAGACAGTAGAGGATAGGGGACAGGCGGTCTCCTCTCTTCAGTTGCTCAGTAAATCGGCCGGTGGACAACCCGAAATCCAGGACGGTCAAAAGCGACCAAGAGAACAGCCTGCCTAGCCCCCATTTCTCAAACATTATTTAATCAAGTAACATCACCCTAATCAGATATGCTGCATTGAATCCTGCTCGGTCGATCGACCGATCAGCGTCGCCAGAAGGTAGCTTTCAGATCGTATCTTTGATGGATGCATCATTCGTACTCAGCACCCGTCCACTTCGCAGCATCATCATACAGTTGTCCGGAGAAGACCAAGTCTCAGGCTCAGAGAGAGAGAGAGAGATGTCAGCAAAATGGCGCAAGGGAACAAAGAAGCTTAGCTGCCTGTACGTGCCGCTCGGAAAGGCCCCCACGACACACGCGGTTTCACAGCCTAGCTCGCACGAGAAATTCTCCCGCATAAATGCATGATGCAGTCGCTTTACGAGCCGATCGTCAAAGCGAGCAGGAGAAATGGACAGCGGGAATGGTTTAATCTCGGGGGCCTCGAGGCGAGGAGCTGGATTGCATTTGGAGCGGGGGACAGTGGGGAAGAAGGGGAGAAGCTTCCTCGATCTCGTCTCTTCTCACCCGTGAAATTGTTTTTAAGGATGTGAATATTCGTACGGTACGTGTGATGGGGTTGCTTTTTTGGGTGATCCTGTTCTCTACCTCTGCATGTGTGGAGTGGAGTGGAGGTGAGGGGACACGTTAACCTGGCTAATTCTGCCTGCCGGCAAACCTCATATACTATCAGGATTCTCGGTGCTCCTTTTACATCTTGTGGCTAGGCAGCTCTCGCTAAAGGGGAAAATCCAGGAACGCTTGACTTAGAGCAGAATCCGATCGAGAGTACGTAGTACTTTCCAGTCACAGGATTACTTATAGTTGGTCATATTATGTTTTAGGCTGGTGGCCTCTCTGTTGGTTTCATGTTAAATATAGTCGGGTTATTAGCTTTGCGATAAGTAAATAACGAACAACGAAAAAAAATTGCAGTAAGGGGACACAGATTTAACATGGAAAACCCTCTCCAACAAAGAGAGAAAAACCACGGACGGCAGCCAGCGAAACTTCACTATAACAGTGAGGGTTTACACAACGCCGGGATTTTCACAGATGCAACTTATCTCAACCGGCGGCTTACAAGCGTTTATATAGCGGTGGTAACCTAGGTCATCAACGATCCGTACCACGGGGGACTTCGCACCCCCAGGCGTCCCTGCTCTGCATCGAGTTTACAAGTTGTACAAGGAAACCGTATAAAGCAAGGAGACCGGGTGAAGTACTACTTCATGCCGGGTGTACACATACGAAAATATTGTACGTAAATATCATCTACTATTGTTAACAACGAGATTATGTTTAAACTCATGAACATCCACCACTTGATCTTTACTGGAATGTCTAACATTTTGCTTGCAACTCTTTCTCAAACAAAATAAAAATCAATCTCAATTTTTTACTTGCATGAAAAACAGGATTAGCGGATAGACATGTTGCTCCAAGATTATCACACCATAAGTATGGTTTTTACCTTAATATGACACCAAGTTCACCAAGCAATGCTTCAACCCATATTAACTCAGCTAAAGCATTTGCTAAAGATTTATATTCGGCTTCAGTACTTGAACCTCGAGACTGTAGCTTGTTTTTAGCACTCCAAAAGATCAAATTTGGTCCCAAAATATAGCAAAACCTCCCGTGGACCTCCTATCATCAAGACAAACTGCCCAATCTACATTAGAGTAAGCACTGAGCAAAGTAGATGAGGATCTCTAAAAAGTAAGTCTAGTCTTCAGAGTATCCTAAACATATCTCAATATTATTTTGGCATCTATCCAATGAGAGGTTGTTGGAGCATGTAAAAACTGACAAACTTTGTTCACAGAAAAAGAAATATCAGATCGTGTCAATGTTAAGTACTGTAGAGCACCAACAATACTTCTGTACTTTGTCATGTCATCAGGACCAAGAGGTGTCCCCTCACAAAGAGGCAACTTCTCAGTAGAGGATAAGGGAGTAGGACATAGTGTACACTGCCTCATACCAACTTTTGTAAGCTAATCAGTAGCATATTTTTCCTACATAAGAAGTAAACCATCATTCACCTTTTTTACCTCAATACCCAAGAAGAAGTGTAGGTCTCCCAAATCCTTAAGAGAAAACTCATCCTTGAGGCCACGCATCAGAATAGAGATGGCTTAATCAGATGAGCTAGTGACTATAATATCATCAACATAGATTAAAACAAACATCATGATACCTGACTTTTTGTAAAGAAAAAGTGAGTTGCCAGATATAGAGGGAATAAATCCAAGAGCTTGTAACTTTCAACTTAGCTTGGAATACCACGCTCAAGGGGCTTGTTTGAGACCATAAAGATCCTTGTCAAGTTTGCATATAAAGTGTGGAGTTTTGGAATCTTTAAAACCTGGTGGTTGTTTCATATAGACCCCCTCTTCCATAACACCATGAAGAAACGCATTCTTGACATCTAGCTGTCTCAAACTCCAGCCTCTAGAGATAGCTATAGACAGAACAAGTCTGATGGTAGATGCCTTGACAACAGGACTGAATGTATCCTCATAATCAATGCCATATCTTTTTGTAAAACCTTTTGCAACTAGACGAGCCTTGTGCCTATTAACTGTACCATCTGCATATCTCTTGACACGATATACCCATTTGCAGTCATTAAGGTTCTTGGTAGAGTTTGGAGGAACAAGCCTCCAAGTTTTGTTTTCTATAAGAGTCTGATACTCTTATGTCATAGCCTTATGCCAACAATCATCTGAAAGTGCTTCTGACAGTGTGCACGGTTCTCCCGTAGATGTAAAAAACCATAGCAAATAGTACCGCCAGTGTACTGTTTAGGATTTCTAATACCTTTTTGAAGACGTGACGAGGTTCCATCACGGGTTCTTGCACAGGAGACAGTGATGGAGAGGCAACCACAAAAGATCCTGGACTACCAGACTCATCGGTATCAACAGTAGTGTCAACACTGGTTTGAGCAGCATTTTGATCTGAATGTCCCTTGTTGCCATCAATGCTGTCAGCTTCGCTGTCTGTGTTTGTATGCACGATGTCGTTGTCTGCATTTGTGCGCACACATCGCGTCTGCTGAGTTGGCTACATGTCACCGCGCGTGGTGCTGCTCGCACAAGCTAGGCTTGCTACGAAGGCGTGTGGTCAGGTGATGCTAGGGACCGCGACGGGCTAGGGACAGGGGATAACGCAGGGCGGGAGTGCACGCGACTAGCTGTGCGCGCTGCAGGCGTAGAAGAATCTCCCTCGGGATCAGTTTGCACATGCTCCGACAGAGATATTGGATCAAAGTTGTTTTCTGGACTAGTGATGTCCGTTTCTAGCACTATTTCTTCACTGTTTCGGTTCATTTCTTCACCATATGAATTCAAATTTCTTCCAATTTCATCATGTGCATTAGTATTATCTACAACCACAACATGATCTATATTAACCTTGTCATGACTAGTAACATTTGGTATAACATGCAAATTCATATGATCATCAATGTGTCTCTCCCCATTGTTTGTGGGTAGTAAGAGAATGTCTTTTTTAAGGCGATACCCAACATTTGTATGAAGATTAGAAAAAGGAAAAACATTCTCATCAAACACCACATCGGCCCAAGCCTTCGGGGACGGGCCTAGCTCCGCTCCGTCAGAAGTTAGCCTCCTAAATAGAATCTGGTTGGAGCGTTGATGCGCTCGACTTTCAACGTAGAGCTCGTTGGAAACCCCAAGAGGAAGGTATGATGAGCACAGCAGTAAGTTTTCCCTCAGTTATGAAACCAAGGTTTAATCGAACTAGTATGAGCAAGGAAACACCCCAAAGGTGTTGCTAGCTGAGCTTTGGCAGGGCGCACTACCGGTGCTAGTAGCAACGTGGAGACCTGCACAACACAACCACAGAACTTTGTCCCCAACTTGCGATGAGGTTGTCAATCTCACCGTGTTTTGCGGAAAACAAAGGATTAAACGTATCGAATGGAAAGAAGTAAAAGTTTGCAGAAAGTAAACACAAAGCCGTAAAAGTAGGCACTTTGGCTTTTTTCCCGTCCAATTCCGAGAATATTCATTTTCTGACTTTCCTGGAACCAAAAACAGCAGAAAACAGGCAGCTGGCACTATGTCTCTTATTAATAGGTTAGTCCAAGAAATCATATGAAAAGTACTCCAAAGTTGGAACAAAACACAAGAAAGTGGATAAAACTAAGCATGGAACATCAAAAATTATAGATACATTTGCAATGTATCAACATCCCCAAGCTTAACTCCTGCTCGTCCTCGAGTAGGTAAGTGATAAAAAGAAAGAATAATTTTTGGTGACATGCACCATCAAAGACTTGATCAAAGTATTTGCAAAACATTCAAAGCTGGGATCATAGTACTTCAATCATAACATGAAAGACAAAGTTCTAGCAATAAGCAAAGAAACTATGATGCAACATGAAAAGGCACAAACAAAAGATTCATGAATAACAATGCTATGCAAGACGTTTGTTTGTTTCACATAAAGAAAACATAGCATAGTAGTATTCAGCTTGTCCCTCAATAGAGTAGCAAATATAAATGCATAGGACACCTTCAAAGTTCATAAGAGTGACTAGATACAATAGTTCAAAACAAGCAATATCAAGTTATGCGTCAATCAACTAGTCTTGGGACAATGCACATAGAACTAAGAATCGCCACTATGCTCTCAAAGTAGGTGCATAAAGATAGAAGGTGGAGACTCAATATAATGGTGGAAGAAAAGCCTTTTGTAAAAGGAAGTAGGGATTCAAGTCTCATAAAGAGATTCCAAAAATTATGGTACTTGTAGCTTTCAGCTCTCGTTGCCCCTATCATAAGCATCTTGAAGTGATTAAGGTTAAAGTGAACAAACTACGGTGTACATGCTTGACGAAGTATAAGTCAGAAATCTCATGTCCCTTGTATACGAGGGCCGCTCCTCATGGTACTCAAGTTTAGTCACCGGTAAGTTCTTGTCATCGTATGTACATGTGTATCATAGAGAACCGCCAACGGGGTACCCCTTGCCCGATGATACGGAAGAATCCCCATATCAAAATGACAAGGCAAGCAGACAACGAGCATCTCAACATTCTTCTTATTTACCATGGGAATATGGTGCTTTTTTCTCTCTTTCCTCTTTTCATAGTATCTTTTTTTTCTTTTCTCTTTTTCTTCTCAATATAGGACTCTTTTTTTATAAGAAGAATGCTTCATAGACAGCTCATTATGGTTACGCTGCAGGTTTCCACCATGTCAGCATGGATTAGAACAGCGGCCCAAGCGTTTCTCTAACACATATACATAACTCCATGGACTTACAAGCTCCCCTTTCATTTCACACCGACGACATCCATATACAAAAGATCATGATATCAACTAGGTACAAGTACCAAGTGCAATGTTGAAAGCGTTCCCCATGAAAGCATGGTTCTGCTAATTCCGGACAAATAAGTGCAAGCATATACAACATAGAAGACACAATGGTTCAAGTTTATTAAGGGCAAGTAAAGTAAAGTGTGCCATCAAGTTCGTGAGAGCTTTAATCACTAGTTTTCTCATAACAAGTGGAAGGTAAACAAAAGCATGAATATACTTGGAATAGCATAAGCTAGTAGGTAGGTATGGTGGACTCTTTGGAATAACTTGGTTTAGGGAGTTGGATGCATGAGTGGAACTCATACTTTGTTGTGGAGGCTAGCAAAAGACTGGGAGCGACAAACTAAGAGAGCAATAATGGCCATAATTATGCAGAGCGACAAAACATCATTGATCAAAGCATAAAATGATACTACAAGTTGAAAATTAAAGGATCATAAAGGCTATGGTGACTTGAGATAATCATAACATGGTGTGAGCATGCGCCAAGTCAATCCAAATAAAGCATCAAAGGAGAATACCACTATACTATGCTTTAATATGCTAAAACAACGCATGATTCATCCAAGGCACATTAAGCAATCTCAATTGTTTATAAAAAGTCATGCTACAGCAAAGAATACTAAGCATAAAGCAAAAACAATATCAAGCATGGCATGACAAAGCATAGGCCACAGTCAAAAACAAGCTCTTTTTACCACATAAGCATGAACTTTCCTACTCTTTTCCAAACCAAACCAAACTATTTGCAAACCAAAGTATGAAAGAGGGGGTCCAACCAATTTATTCAGAAAACTAAGCAAACCAAGCAAACTAAAAACCAAAACGAAAACGAAAAATAAGACACTCCAAGAAAAACACAAATGTGCATGAAACAATAAAAATGAAGCGTTTGGAAGAAACCTGAGATTTTTATTGATGAAGAAGGGGAATGCCTTGGGCATCCCCAAGCTTTGACGCTTGTACTTCTTGGATATTTCTTGGGGTGACACGCATGACATCCCCAAGCTTGAGCTTTAGTCCATCCTTCATCTCATAACTCATTCCTTCCATACACCTGAAATTTTTCCTTCATACAAAACTTTACACAATCTCATTAGCAACATTAGTGCACTTAAGATAAATAAGTCTCAAGGTTCAGTTCTAACACCAAATAAACTTCCATTAGAACACTAGCCACTATAGCACTTCCCTCAAAAATCTCAATTCCCCAAAAGAACTCAAGAAGGAACCAACAAGAAGCAAATGCAGAAAATGGCAGAAATCTGTCAAAACAGACCAGGAGGTAAAGACGAATTTTTCTAAGACCTTATGTTGCTCAAATCAAACAGTGTTTAACTAACGAAAGTTAGATAAAAACCTTGGGAAGAAGCACAAAAAATTACAGCTCAATCCGACATACAGAGCTCTCTCACGAATTTTTACGGTGAAGCACAGAAATCTGTTTCGGGACAACAACTTTCCCAATCATTACTTCTCTCTCATTAGAGCTTACTCTTGGCACAAAAACCAAATAAAAAGGATAAGGAGAGGTTATTACAGAGGTAATAACTTCCAAGACTCATCTAAAACTTTTGGGTTATCTGCCAATAAGTACTTTTCTTTAACGCCTTTAAGTTAGGCATAAGAAGCAAAGAAAGAATCAAGTGTTCTCAAATGAAGAAGCATTAAGACCAAATTTTGTTTTCATAGGAGAAGCAAAAGAAATCTTTTCTCTCTTTTTAGGGAAGTGTTCTATACCTTTCTTGAGTGGGAGTTGATATTTAATGGTGCCTTCTTTCATATCAATGATGGCACCAGCAGTTCTAAGAAAAGGTCTTCCCAAAGTAATAGGACAAGAAGCATTGTATTCAACATCCAAAACATAGAAATCAACGAGGACATAGGAATCGTTAACCATAATAAGAACATCATTAAGACTCCCCATGAGTTTCTTTTTATCATTAACATCAAGTGGGACATTCAGATAACAATCTTCAAGAGGAGGCGAATCAAGCATATGATAAATCCTTCTAGGCATAATAGAAACACTACTATCAAGATCACACAAAGCTTTGAAATCAAAGTCATTCACTTTCATATTAATGATGGGTTCCCAACCATCTTCTTGTTTTATAGGAATAGAAGCTTTATGTTTCATATTTTCTTATTTAATCTTTATGAGAGCATCAGTAATGTGTTTTGTAAAAGCCATGTTCATAGCACTAGCATTGGGACTTTTGGCAAGCTTTTGTAGGAACTTAATAACTTCAGAGATATTGCAACCATCAAGATCAAAATCAACTTTATCATCTAAAGTAGTAGAACTATTACTAGCCTCAACACTAGTGGTGGTAATAGTAGAAACACTAATGTTTCTAGCAATTTCATCTTCTCTTTCCCACTTAGCATGTAATTCAGCTAATAGTCTAACATTTTCATCAATTCTTACTTGTATAGCATTAGTGGATGTAAAGGGATTCTCATTAGTTTCAGGTTTAGCAGCCATTTTATTCAAAGTAGATTGAGCTTCAGCCAAAGATGTTATATTTCTTTCAGCATTAGAGAGTTTTTCCTCAATAGTTTTATTGAAAGCAGTTTGTTTACTAATAAACTCTTTAAGCATAACTTCAAGTTCAGAGGGAGCACTCTTATTATTGTTGTAAGAATTTCCATAAGCATTACCATTGTTGGGAGGATATGGCTTATAATTGTTGTTACCAAAATTGTTCCTATACGCATTATTACCATAAGCATTGTTGCCAAAGTTGTTATTTCTTATGAAGTTCACATCAACTTGCTCTTCTTGAGGAACCAAAGAGGCTAAAGGAGTATTATTTGGATCAATATGGGCTTTCCCATTAACAAGCCTAGACATAATAATATCAATTTTATCACTCAAGGAGGAGGTTTCCTCAACAGAATTTACCTTCTTACCTTGTGGAGATCTCTCAGTATGCCATTCAGAATAATTAACCATCATATTGTCCAGAAGTTTTGTTGCAGCACCCAAAGTGATGGTCGTAAAGGTACCTCCAGCGGCTGAATACAATAGGTTCCTTGAAGAATAGTTCAATCCTGCATAAAAAGTTTGGATGATCATCCAAGCAGTCAGTCCATGAGTGGGACAATTCTTTACCAAAGATTTCATTCTTTCCCAAGCTTGAGCAACATGCTCATTATCAAGTTGTTTAAACTTACATTATTTCACTTCTCGTGGATATAATCTTAGCAGGAGGATAGTATTTTCCAATAAAACCATCTTTGCACTTAGTCCAATAATCAATACTATTCCTAGTTAAGGAATTCAACCATTCTTTAGCTTTCCCTCTCAAAGAGAAAGGAAACAATTTCAGTTTAATAATATCACCATCTATATCCCTATGCTTTTGCATCTCACAAAGTTCAACAAAGTTATTTAGATGGGAAGCAGCATCTTCATTACCAATACCAGAAAATTGCTCTCTCATAACAAGATTGAGTAAAGCAGGTTTTATCTCAAAGAAAGTATTTTCAGCCACAGGTGGAGAAATAGGTGTGCTCATAAAATCATTGTTGTTGGTGCTAGTGAAGTCACACAACTTAGTGTTTTCAAATAAGAACGCAAACTTGTAAATAATTTTTTTTTGTGTTTTTTGAAGAACAAAACAAGCAAACAAAGCAAAAAAGAAAACTAAGCAAAACAAAAACAACAAAGTAAAGAGATTGGTTATGAGGGACTCCCCTTGTGAAGATGTCCTTGACTCCCTGGCAACGGCGCTAGAAAAGATCTTGATGCGCTCGACTTTCAATGTAGAGCTCGTTGGGAACCCCAAGAGGAAGGTATGATGAGCACAACAGTAAGTTTTCCCTCAGTTATGAAACC
This sequence comes from Avena eriantha, assembly GCA_910589775.1. NCBI lineage: Eukaryota > Viridiplantae > Streptophyta > Magnoliopsida > Poales > Poaceae > Avena > Avena eriantha. The sequence continues at coordinate 393,185,532 of OU342745.1, forward strand.
AAGGTTTAATCAAACCAGTAGGAGCAAGGAAACACCCCAAAGGTGTTGCTAGCTGAGCTTTGGCAGGGCGCACTACCGGTGCTAGTAGCAACGTGGAGACCTGCACAACACAACCACAGAACTTTGTCCCCAACTTGCGATGAGGTTGTCAATCTCACCGTGTTTTGCGGAAAACAAAGGATTAAACGTATCGAATGGAAAGAAGTAAAAGTTTGCAGAAAGTAAACACAAAGCAGAAATAGTTGTAGACTGTATGTAAAGAAAAAGGACCGGGATCCATCGTTCACTAGAGGTGGCTCTCCTTAGATAGATAACATGCTGGGTGAACAAATTACAGCGGGGCAATTGACAAACACCGAGAAAGCAATACATGCATATACTAATCATCTTGACTCCTCTGAGACTTGATTGGGCATTACAACTTAATACATAGACCGCCATCCAACTGCATCTATGACTTATAATCCACCTTCAGGTTATCATCCGAACCCCTTCCAGTATTAAGTTGCAAGCAACAGATTATTGCTTTACGAACTGCGTGTAAAGTAAACAATATGATTGTTCTAGGAGCAAATGGTTGTTGTTTTATCCCTAGTAGCAACACCACATTTAGTACCTTAGAGTTTTCTGTCACTTCCCCAGATTACCAGAGGCATGAACCCACTATCGAGCATAAATACTAACTCTTGGAGTTGCTAGCATCTACTTGGCCAAGATAGCTACTAACAACGGAAAGCATGCAAGATCTCAAATAACAAAGACATGATAGAATCAATAATCAATCTGAAATAGCATCTCAATATCCATCGGATCCCCGCAAACACAATATGTATGGATTACAAATAGATGATCTTGATCATGAACGGAGCTCACAAGATCTAAACATGAAAGCACAAAGGAGGAGAAACCAGCCATCTAGCTACTACATGGATCCGTAGTCCAGGGATGAACTACTCACGCATCACACCAGAGGCTTGCATGGTGATGAAGAAGGCCTCCAGGGTGAATTCCCCTCTCCGGCAGGGTGCCGGGAAGAGCTTCAGATCCCTCCCGATCTAGGGATGGAGATGACAGCGGCTACAGACTCTTTCGTGGATTTTGATCGGGTACTTAGGGTTTTCGTCCCCAGGGCAATATATAGGCGGAAGTAGAGGCCGAGGGGGTGCCGGGAGCCACCACACCACCCCCTGGCGCGGGCCCAGCCTGGCTGCGCGGCCAGGTGGTGTGGCCGGCCCCTGGCCCTTCTCCGTCTCGTATTCTGGCACTTGATCACTTCCAGAAAAATAGGCACTTTGGCTTTTGTCCCGTCTAATTCCAAGAATATTCATTTTCTGACTTTCCTGGAACCAGAAACAGCAGAAAACAGGCAGCTGGCACTGTGGCTCTTGTTAATAGGTTAGTCCAAGAAATCATATGAAAAGTACTCCAAATTTGGAACAAAACACACGAAAGTGGATAAAACTAAGCATGGAACATCAAAAATTATAGATACATTTGCAATGTATCAAGCGTTGCCTTCCAACTCACGGCACATCCATCTACCATGAACACATAACCTATGAGGGACCTCCTCTTATCCAAGTCGGTAGAAAAATCTGAATCCACATAGCCTGTGAGTCCCTCACCAGTCTTGCCAAACTTCAAGCAAGCATTTGATGTGCCACGGAGGTACCTGAAAATCCACTGAACAACTTTACAATGTTCTTTACTAGGATTAGCCATGTAATGACTCACAATACTCATAGCATATGATGAATCATGGCGAGAACAAACCATGAAATACATCAAGGAACCAACAACACTAGAATAAGGAACTCGTGACTACTCAACATCTTCATCAGAACTAGAACATTGCAATGCTGACAATTTAAAGTGGGGAGCAACAGGAGTACTAACAGACTTTGCATCATGCATATTAAAACGTTGGAGAACTTTCTCAACGTAACTTTGCTGACTAAGAAATATCAACCTAGATTTTCTGTCCCGTTTAAATTACATACCTAGGATTTTCTTAGCAGCACCAAGATATTTCATCTCAAATTCACTACTTAGGTGTGCCTTCAAAGTAATGATTTCTTTCATGCTCTTGGCAGCAATTAAAATATCATCAACATATAGCAGCAAGTATATAGGTGATCCATTAACAAATTTTATATAAACACAGCTATCAAACTGAGACCTCTTAAAATCTTGTGAGATCATAAATGAATCAAACCTTTTGTACCACTGATACGTCCATTTTGCATCACTATTCTATGTCTTAATTCACTATTATTCATTGATATATTTCGTATTGATAGGTGATACTTATGTTATTTCATCTATTTTTGCATGGTTGATGACTTTTAGAGCATGGACCGCTGCAGTCAGGATTCTGATGGAAAAGGTACTGTTTGGAGGCAAAATTCGCGAAGATCAGAAAATCCGGGAAAATATACGGAAAATCCTATTTTTCCAGAAGACTCAGGATGCCAGAAGATGAAGTGGAGGTGGGCCACAGGGGGCCCACACCACCCCATGGCGCGGGCAGGCCTAGGTCGCGCCAGGGAGTGGTGTGGCCGCCCTGGCCCACTCCAGCCTCTCCCCTCTAGCGTATATCAACCTCCCGAAACCCTAAGACTCGGGGAGCGACCACAAAAAGATTCCGCCGCCTCTGCAGGGCGGAAAACACTGAGAGAGAAAGATCTCTCCGGCAGACAGATTTCTGCCAGGGGAATTCCTTCCTGGAGAGGGGAGATCATCGCCATCAACACCACCATCAAGCTGGACTTCATCGGGATCATCATCATCATCATCACCACCATCATTACCATCAGCACCCTCATCACCATCTCCATATTGCTGTAACAATTGGTTGAATCTTGCTATAGTTCATAGGGGAAACTTTCCCGGTGTTGATTACTCTTTGTAGTTGATGCTATTGAGTGAACCATTGAATTATTGTTTATGTTCAGATTGTTATACATAATTATTCCATCTCTGATCATGATCCATATGATGTCTTGTGAGTAGTTCCTTTTGTTCTTGAGGACATGGGAGAAGTCTTGTTGTTAGTAGTGGAGTTGAGTTGACAAAGATTCAATAGATTGTTATTTAAGTTGTGGTGTACTTATTCTAGTGGTGTCATGTGAATGTCGACTACATGACACTTCACCTATATGGGCCTAGGGGAATGCATTGTGTATTTGGCTACTAATCGTAGGGGTTGCTGGAGTGACAGAAACCTGAACCCCCGTTAGGAAACCACTGCACAAGGGATGTAAGGGTCTTAGAGTTTAAAGTTGTGGTTAGGTTTGTACCTTAATTACTTTCTTGTACTTACGGATGTTTGCAAGGGGGTTTAATCACAAGTATGTATTTAGTCTTGGATGGGGCGGTACATTAGCACAGGTTCACCCACACAACACTTAGCAAGCTAAAGAAGATTAATCGACTATATGAAGCGAAAGCACTTGACAGTCTTCCCATGTGTCCTCGAGAACGTTTGGTCATCTATAGAAATACAACCGGCTTATCCTATGCTGCATAAAGGATTGGGCCACTTGCTGCATTCATTCTTACTATCTTTTATTTACTCGTATTTTGTTTACTTGCTTTATCAAAAACCGCTAAAAATCCGTTTGCTAAGTATTTGCAGAGAATTCCTGATCCATACCACTAGCCAGCACCTTCTGCTCCTTGTTGGGTTCGACACTCTTACTTATCGAAAATACGGCGATACACCCCCTATACTTGTGGGTCATCAAGACTATTTTCTGGCGCCGTTGCCGGGGAGTGAAGCGCTATTGGAGAGTGGAACTGGTAAAGGAAACTTCTACTGTGAGTATTGTTTACTTCTGCTAGTTGCTTTATTTTCGTTACGGATAATTCGCTAAGTTTCTTATTTGGTAATGCTACTACCACTGTTAAGGTAGTAGATAAGCCACCACCTGCTGAGAAAGATGTTTTCAAAATACCTACAAGAATTATTGATCGTGTTATGGATAACTACTCTGTTGGGGATGGAACTGTCCATCCCAGTGATCATTTACTCTTTATACACGAATTATGCGGGTTGTTCAAGTGTGCAGGTATTACTACATATCAAGTTAAGAAGATGTTATTCTCATTATCACTGAAAAGAAGAGATGAGGAATGGTATAAGTTGCTGAAGAATGGTCAAGCTCTGGAATGGGGGGAAATAGTGCCTCTCTTTTATTCAAAATTTTATCCTCCTAGTGAGATCCATAAAGATCAGAATCAAATATACAACTTTTGGCCTCTTGATGGAGAGAGTATAGCTCAAGCTTGGGGGAGATTGAAGTTACTAATGCTCAAATGTCCCATTCATGAGCTCCCCAACAATATTATTATCAACAACTTTTATGCAAGGCTCCCTCTACATGATAAATATTTATTGGATGCTTCTTGTGCTGGATCATTCACTCGTATGGAAGAAGAAGCAAAATGGGACCTTCTGGATCGTATTCAAGACAATGCTAAAGCTTGGGAGAATGACCAAGGTAGAAAGTCAGGTATAAATTATGATTATGAATGCATTGAATCTTTTATGGGAACTGATGACTTTCAAAATATTAAAAATGCTTATGGCCTAGATTCTCAAGCTATTGCTTCTTATTTTAAGGCTTTTGCTTCCTACATTGAAGTGCCTAAAAAGAAGTGGAATAAGTATCATGAGCCTTATAAAGATGTTGCTAAGAGTGTCCCTGCAAAAATACTGAAGTTTATACTGCTAATCATGTTTTCCCTGAACCTTACATTGAGCAAATCCCTTTCCCAGCTAAGGTAAAGGAACATTCTATGATGGCTAGCATGGTAGATGAAAGTATGAATAAGGCTGTTGAACCTGATAAACAAATGGGTGATGAACCTATAATAGCAAACGTGAAAGACTTTGTCACTAAGTATGAGGAAGAGGGACATACTATCCTTTGTAAGGATACCTCTAATATTGTTTCACATAGTAGTGTTATGAGAGCTAGTATTCCTGTGTTTTCTGTTAGAATAAGTGATCATTGCTATGATGGTCCTTGTGATAGCTATATTTTTAAGTTTATGCATGATACTGAAAGCTATTATGAGAGAGGGAAAAGTGTTCTTATGCATCTCAATAATATCAAGTTTCCTCGTTGTATGCTGAAAGTTTTTATGTTGCACTTCTCTTGCCTTCTTATGCAAGTTGCCTGTGGTTTTAATAACTTGTTTGCTTACAAAATCCCCTTGCATAGGAAGTGGGTTAGAATTAAATGTGTGTGTGTTTTTGCTTCTTAATGCTCTCTTTCACTTCAATTCATATCCCTATGAGAGTTTCTTCAAAATTATCATGCCCATCTTAATGGCTATAAAGAAAGAGCTTTATGGGAGACAACCCAATTTGTTTTTGCTTTTAGTTTGTTTTTGTTTCTTTGAGTCTTGGAAGTTATTACTTCGGTAATAACCGCTCCTTATCTGTTTTGTTTGGTTTTTGTATCAAGATCAACCTCTAATGAGAGAGAAGTAAGATTTGGGGAAGTTGCTGTCCCGAAACAGATTTTTGTGCTTCACCGTAAAAATTCGTGAGAGATCTCTGTATATTGGATTGAGCTGTAATGTTTTGTGCTTCTGCCCCAGGTTGTTATTTAACTTTCGATAGTTTTGCACTTTATGATTTGAGCAACAGAAGAGTTTCGAAAAAATTGATCTTTACCTGCTGGTCTGTTTTGACAGATTTTGCCACTCTTGCATTTGCTTCTTTATTCGATTTCCTTTTTGAATTCTTTTTGGGTCTTCGGAAGGAGTTGCTACAATAGCTTATGTTTTGATGGTTTTCAGTTGAAGTTGGACTCAAAAGGTTTTATCACTTCACTTATATTAATGTTGCTAATAAGAACTGTGGGAAGTTTTGTCTGAAAGAAATTTCCAGGAAGTGGAGATAATGGTGTAATAAGGAAGAGAAAGGTTTTATGACTCAAGTAATAAGTGTATGAAGATGAAGATATTGATGATTCAAGTGGTGACTCCGGAAGAATCTACTAGATACCAAATTCAGAGACCTGCAGAGTCCGTTTCCAACTAGGTAACAGTTCTGGTAAGAAAAGTTCTGCGAAAATACAATCCAACTATATTTTTGCAGTTTTCAGTCAGTAAGGAAAGCTACGAAGCGAAAAATAGATGGAAACGGAGCCAGGGTGGCCCACACCACCCCATGGCGTGGGCCCACCCCTGTCCGCGCCACCAGGTGGTGAGGCCACCCAGGACTCCGCCTCCGACTCGTTTTCTCCCAGTACTTTCCTTTTGATATGAAACTTCGTAATATATAACCCCCCGGATCTCCCGAGGTTCGTATATCGTGTTTTCGTCGTGTTTTTGTTTCGATCTGTTTCTCCCAGGACATACTCTTTGAAAGTTTAGAAGCACGATGGTGTCTGCCAAGGATAAAGGAAAGGAGCCCATGGAGGAAGACCTCCAAGACCCCGGGAATGAGAAGGAGATCAAGAGTGAAGGTGAAGAGGAGGCGAATCACACCGGCACTACCGTTGCAAGCATTGGAGTGGTGGCGAACCCTGCCAGGATCAGAAGGACTGCACGGATGTCAACTGGAGAGAAGCGTCCGCGTCACTGCTTGGCACCACGGACACCTCCTCCACACACCAAGAATCCCTTCGATACCTTTATCCATAACCATGCAGGAAAAGAAGACTCCAAGTGGGAAGAATGGAAAAAGAATCACAAGAGCTGGGATCCACAAACTGAAATGATTATGGGCCGTAGTGAGCACAACACGGAGTTGATTCGTACTCTCACTTTCGAGATTGAGGACTTGGGGAAATTGATCAAAGAGCTCATCAAGAGGATACCACCACCACCGAAGGAGTAATTCGTCATCAGGTTTGGCATCCCCTTGGTTTGTTCCAAGTTTGGGGGAGTGCCGCGGTATCACATCACTATCTTCTATCTTTTTACCTTTTTAGTAGAGTCATATCATGAATAGAGGAGTTATTTTGTAGTATGGTTTGCATTATGGAAGTGTCCCCTCTCTCATTAGATTTGTATCCCTTGGTGTGAGTTTTCGTTATGGAATATTAATGAAAAGTTCTATCATTCACTCTTTTGCATAGCTTATGTTAGTTTTCAATTCGTGGTTATATGATTGATCTTGTTGTTAGTATTGCTAGCACTCTGGGATCATTGAGTTAATTTAGTTGGTTTTGGCAAACCTGGCTCGGTCAGTAGCAACACCTTTTTGAGAGTTGAAAAGGAAAAGATAGAAGTACTCTAGAGAAAAATAATTTCATCATCTTTCTTTCTTGATTTGCTCATAAGTCTAGTATTCTCTAGTTAAGATCTTTTGTGCTTCCAAGGAAGATTGCATGTTTGTCTTTATCACTTGTATGTTTGGTTGTTTCCTTCAACTCTTATACTTGCTACCCAGCCTTGCTAGCCAAAAACCAGTATTGAGAGGGTATTCTTCTCGTGCATCCACGTCCTTTAAACCAAAACCTTTGCCATTTGTGTCCACAATACCTACCTAGTAGCATTATTGCTATCCCAAGTAAATTCTTGTTTTGTTTAGCTCCTAAATTAAACGTGTTATGAGAAAATTAGTGATTAAAGCTCTCATGAACTTGATGGCACACTTTATTTTCCACACTTAATAAACCTGAACCATTGTGAACTCTCCATGAAAGTTATATGCTTGCAAATTATAGGCTGGGGATTAGCAGAACCGTGCTATCACGGGAAACGCTTTCAACACTTGTAAATATATACCCAATTGATACCTCGCTCTTTTGTTTGCGGATGTCGTCAGTGTGAAATAAAAGGGGAGCTTGTAAGTCCATGGAGTTATGTATGTGTGTTAGAGAAATGCCTGGGCCGCTGGTCTAATCCATGCTGACATGGTGGAAACCTGCAGCGTAACCATAATGATATCTATGAAGCATTCTTCTTATAAAAAAAGAGAGATAGCTACTGAGAAAAAGAAAATAAAAAAAAGAGACACTATGAAAAGAGGAAAGAGAGAAAAAAGCACCATTTTCCCATGGTAAATAAGAAGATTGCTGAGATACTCATTGTCTGCTTGCCTTGTCATTTTGATATGGGGATTCTTCCGTATCATCGGGCAAGGGGTACCCCGTTGGCGGTTCTCAATGATACGCACAAACTTACGATGACAAGAACTTACCGGTAACTAAAGTTGAGTAGCATGAGGAGCGGCCCTCGTACTCAAGGGACTTGGGATCTTCAGTTTATAGTCTGTCAAGCATATAACTCAGATTGGACCTCACTTTCACCTTAATCACCTAAAGATGCCTATGATAGGGGCAATGAGAGCTGAAAGCTAGTAAGTATCATAATTTTTGGGAGCTCTTTATGAGACTTGCAATCCCTGCTTCCCTCTTTGAAGGTCCTTTCTTTTACTTTGTAGTTGAGTCAGTAAACCTACTCCCCTCTATATCAGCAAGTATTTTGAGTTGATGTGTTTCATTCATTCATATGATGATTTATTCAATCATGTCTCTTGTGTTCCTTGTTTTGCACCTTGCTCTTATCCTGAAGTTTACTACTTTGAAAGCTTTCTTTGAAAACCAACTATTTGTGAACTCCAGCAAATTATCAACTATTCTTCGACTAAGAGCTAAGTTTGCCATTACCAATTATGATTCACTTTATGTATCTTTATTGTGTTTCCTTTACTCATTACAAGTTGAGTTATATAATAGTGAGTTGTCTTCTATTATGATCTATGTATTTGATGAATGTGATGCTTCTTGTCCGTATCCTTTTATCGACTCTTCACTCCATAAACCTGAGGTCATGTTTATTGAGCTCAGTTTCGCTTGGGGACAAGCGAAGTCTAAGCTTGGGGGAGTTGATACGTCCATTTTGCATCACTATTCTATGTCTTAATTCACTATTATTCATTGATATATTTCATATTAAGAGGTGATACTTATGTTATTTCATCTATTTTTGCATGGTTGATGACTTTTGGAGCATGGACCGCGGTAGTCAGGATTCTGATGGAAAAGGTGCTGTTTGGAGGCAAAATTCGCGAAGATCAGAAAATCCGGGAAAATATACGGAAAATCCTATTTTTCCAGAAGACTCGGGATGCCAGAAGATGGAGTGGAGGTGGGCCACAGGGGGCCCACACCACCCCATGGCGCGGGCAGGCCTAGGCCGCGCCAGGGAGTGGTGTGGCCGCCCTGGCCCACTCCAGCCTCTCCCTTCTGGCGTATATCAACCTCCCGAAACCCTAAGACTCGGGGAGCGACCACAGAAATATTCCGCCGCCTCTGCGGGGCGGAAAACACCAAGAGAGAAAGATCTCTCCGGCAGACAGATTTCTGCCGGGGGAATTCCTTCCCAGAGAGGGGAGATCGTCGCCATCAACACCACCATCAAGCTGGACTTCATCGGGATCATCATCATCATCATCATCACTGCCATCATTACCATCAACACCCTCATCACCATCTCCATATTGCTGTAACAATTTGTTGAATCTTGCTATAGTTCATAGGGGAAACTTTCCCGGTGTTGATTACTCTTTGTAGTTGATGCTATTGAGTGAACCATTGAATTATTGTTTATGTTCAGATTGTTATACATCATTATTCCATCTCTGATCATGATCCATATGATGTCTTGTGAGTAGTTCGTTTTGTTCTTGAGTACATGGGAGAAGTCTTGTTGTTAGTAGTGGAGTTGAGTTGAGAAAGATTCAATAGATTGTTATTTAAGTTGTGGTGTACTTCTTCTAGTGGTGTCATGTGAACGTCGACTACACGACACTTCACCTATATGGTCCTAGGAGAATGCATTGTGTATTTGGCTACTAATCGTAGGGGTTGCCAGAGTGATAGAAACCTGAACCCTCGTTAGGAAACCATTGCACAAGAGACGTAAGGGTCTTAGAGTTTAAAGCTGTGGTTATGTTTCTACCTTAATTACTTTCTTGTACTTACGGATGTTTGCAAGGGGGTTTAATCACAAGTATGCATTTAGTATTGGATGGGGCGGTACATTAGCACAGGTTCACCCACACAACACTTAGCAAGCTAAAGAAGATTAATCGACTATATGAAGCGAAAGCACTTGACAGTCTTCCCATGTGTCCTCAAGAACGTTTGGTCATCTATAGAAATACAACCGGCTTTTCCTTTGCTGCATAAAGGATTGGGCCACTTGCTGCATTCATTCTTACTGTCTTTTATTTACTCGTATTTTGTTTACTTGCTTTATCGAAAACCCCTAAAAATCTGTTTGCTAAGTATTTGCAGAGAATTCCTGATCCATACCACTAGCCAGCACCTTCTGCTCCTCGTTGGATTCGACACTCTTACTTATCGAAAATACTACGATACACCCCCTATACTTGTGGGTCATCAACCACTATCTTGGAGATTGCTTCAAACCATAAAGCGACCTCTTCAATTTGCACACAAAATCCTCTTTTCCAGGAACTATGAACCCTTCAAGTTGGTCCATGTAAATCTCCTCCTCCAGTTCACCATGCAGAAAAGCAGTCTTTACATCTAGCTACTCAAGCTCAAGATCATGCATAGCAACAATACCAAAGAAAGCACGAATGGAACTATGCTTTACAACCAGAGAGAAAACATCATTATAGTCAATACCTGGAATCTAGCTGAAACCTTTTGCTACTAACGTTTCCTTAAACCTTGGAGGCTCATTAGGAGACAAACCTTCCTTATTTTTGTATATCCACTTGCAGCGGATGACCTTCTTTTGTTTAGGGAAGCGCACAACATTCCATGTGCCATTATTTTCAAGCGATTGCATCGCTTCTTGCATAGCAGAAACCCACTTCTCGCGGTCAACATATGCAACAACTTCATTGTATGTAGTAGGTTCAGAATCATGCTCCACCTATTCAGCATAACTCAAGGCATAATGAGCAAGATTACATTCCTCAATGAAACAACGAGGTGAAACTATGTTACGCCTTGGTCTATCAGCAGCAATAGACTCCTGTGGTTGCTACAAAATACTAGGTGAGTGCTGAACAACATGATCATCAACAGTTTCCTCATGAGTATCATCGGCCACAACATTATTATCAACAGTTTTCTACAGGTGCTCCACCTACACACTAACTCCCTCCTCTCCAATAGCAACAGGAGAGGGATCCGATGGCAAGTTGTCATGATAGATAACAGATTCATTGAAAATAACGTTTCTACTTAACTGAATCTTTTTAGTTTCAAGATTCCAGAGTTTATATGCTTTAACTCCTGAACCATAACCAAGGAATATGAACTTAATAACTCTAGACTCTAACTTTCCATTATCAATGTGAGCATATGCAGTGCAACCAAAAACTCTCAACTGTGAATAATCAGCAGGCGAACCCATACCTTAATGGGAGTTTTCTTCTCAAGTGGAATAGAAGGTGACCTGTTGATGAGGTAGTATGCTGGGTTGGTTGCTTCCGTCCAGAAACGTCTATGTGTACCTTAATTGGACAACATACATCAAGCCCTCAAAATGATGGTTATGTTCATGCGCTCAGCCACGCCATTCTGCTGAGGAGTATAAGGGATGGTGTGGTGCCTGATCATACCATCATTACTGCAAAACTCCTCAAACTCATTAGAATAGAATTCCATACCATTGTCAGTACATAGTACCTTTACCTTCTTTTCAGTTTGCTTTTCAACCATAAATTTCCACTTCTTAAAAGCATCAAAAAGATCAGATTTATGTTTCAGAAAATATGGCCACACTTTTATTGAGTAGTCATCAATAATAGTAAGCATATAATTGGCACCATCAATAGATGTCTTACGGGAAGGTCCCCATACATCAACATGCACATAATCTAAAATGCCTTTGGTGGTTTGAATGGAAGCATTGAATTTAACTCTTTTATGCTTACCAAAAACGCACTGCTCACAGAACTCAAACTTACCCAAGTTGCAACCATCAATCAGCTCTCTCTTAACCAACTCTGTTATGCCATGTTCGCTCATATGCCCAAGATGCATATGCCACAAATTTGTTTTACCACAATCATCATAATCATTAGAAGTAACAACAATAGTAACAGGCAAAGTGCTACCTCTAAGAATATATAACTTAATAGAATTCATATCACCTATCATGTGAATAAGAGAACCTTTTGATACCTTTAACAATCTACGCCCACTGGCGTACTTGTATCCATCAACATCCATGGTACTCAGCGAGATCGGATTTCTAGCCATGCTTGGTATGTGCTTTACCTCAGTCAACATACGTGTCACGCCATCATGTGTCCTGATCTTAACGGATCCAACTCTGACAATATGGCATAGGTTGTCATTCCCCACACGTACAAAATCTCTAGTCTGCACAGACTCATATGAACTGAACCAATCTTTATTACAGCAAATATGAAATGAACATGCAGTATATCAAGTATCCATTCATCATCACGAGAAGCACAAGCAGCAAAAACGGCTAAAATTTCACTGTTAGAACTATCACTAGAAACAACAGCAGCCTTACCAGCACCTTGATCCTTATCTTTCGGTTGGTAAGTTCTGTTCCTTTTCTCCTTATTCTCTAGCTTCCAACAATCATCAATAACTTGGTTAGATTCCTTACAATACCTGCAGAACTTGTCCTTTCCCTTGGACTTTGAACGACCTCTGCCATCCTTGCTCTTATCTAGGTTGCCATAGTTGTTAAATCTTTGCTCGGTTCTACCATGAACCTGCAGAGCTTTAGCCTTGGATGATGACCCATCTGCCTGCACCATAGTTTTCATCTTTTCCCTATGTTTGAGGGCCTCTTGTACTTCATTAAGGGTTAGTTCATCATGGCTCAACAATATTTATCACAGAAGTGCGTATAAGAACTAGGCAGTGAGCATAAGAATAATAGAGCTAGATCCTCATCATCATATTTTACTTCCATATATTGCAAATCAGAAACGATCTCTCTAAAAATAGATAAGTGATTCTTTACCGATCTACCTTCTTGTAGTCTATGTGAGAACAACTTCATCTTCACATGCATCTTACTGGTTAGATCCTTTGACATGCAGATCAATTCTAGTTTCAACCAAAAGGCAGCAGTAGATTTCTCTGCCAACACTTCCTGCAAAATATTATTGGACAAATGAAGTTGAATCAAAGACAAAGCCTTACGGTCCTTCCGCTTCTCTTCGTTAGACCAGCTCTTAGCATCTTTTTTCCCGAATCCTTCTAGCGCCTCATCCAGATCTGAAGTTTGGGTGAGGATAGCCCGCATCTTCACCCACCACAAGCAGAATCTTGTGGTGTAGTCTAGCTATGGTAGATCGAGCTTCAATGACGACATGTCGCAAACCCTAGATTAGAACCTGAGACTCTCATACCACTTGTTAGCTTTGCGATAAGTAAATAACGAAGGACGAAAAATAAATTATAGCGAGGGGGACATAGATTTAACATGGAAAACCCTCTCCAACAAAGAGAGGGAAAAACCACGGGCACCAGCCAGCGAAACTTCACTATAACGGGGAGTGTTTACACAACGCCGAGGATTTTCACAGATGCAACTTATCCCAGCCGACGACTTACAATAGGTTTATATAGTGGTGGTAACCTAGGTCATCAACGATCCGTACCGTGGGGGAGGGAGGGCTTCGCCCCCCGCACCCCCGAGGCATCCCTGTTGGACATGGTATGGGCTAATTTCAGACTCCGCTCTGCATCGAGTTTACAAGTTGTACAAGGAAACCGTATAAAGCAAGGAGACCGGGTGAAGTACTACTTCATGCCGGGTGTACACATACGAAAATATTGTACGTAAATATCATCTACTATTGTTAACAACCCCCCTTAATCACAACCTTCTAAGATGTTGAGATTACGTTTAAACTCATGAACATCTGCCACTTGATCTTTACTGGAAATAAATCCGATGTCTAACATTTTGCTTGCAACTCTTTATCTAATAAAATAAAAATTAATCTTGATTTTTTTCCTTGCATGAAAAATAGGATTAGCGGATAGATATGTTGCTCCAAGATTATCACACCATAAACATGGTTTTTCCCTTAATGTGACACCAAGTTCACCAAGCAATGCTTCAACCCATATTAACTCATCTAAAGCATTTGTTAAAGATTTATATTCGGTGTCAGTACTTTAACCTCAAGACTATAGCTTGTTTTTAGCACTCCAAAAGATCAAATTTGGTCCAAAAAATATAGTAAAACCTCCCGTGGACCTCCTATCATCAAGACAACCTGCCCAATCTGCATTAGAGTAAGCACTGAGCAAAGTAGATGAGGATTTATGAAAAGTAAGTCCAGTCTTCAGAGTACCCTGAACATATATCAATATTCTTTTGGCAGCTGTCCAATGAGAGGTTGTTGGAGCATGTAAAAACTGACAAACTTTATTCATAGAAAAATAAATGTCAAGTCGTGTCAATGTTAAGTACTGCAGAGCACTAACAATACCTTGTCATGTCATCAGGACCAAGAGGTGTCCCCTCACAAAGATACAACTTCTCTGTAGAGGATAAGGGAGTAGGACATGGTGTACACTGCCTCATACCAACTTTTATAAGCAAATCAATAGCATATTTTTCCTACGTAAGAAGTAAACCATCATTCACCTTTTTACCTCGATACCCAAGAAGAAGTGTAGGTCTGCCAAATCCTTAAGAGAAAACTCATCCTTGAGGCCACACAACAGAATAGAGTTAACTTGATCAGATGAGCTAGTGACTATAATATCATCAACATAGATTAAAACAAACATCATGATGCCTAACTTTTTGTAAAGAAAAAGTGAGTTGTCAGATATAGAGGGAATAAATCCAAGAGCTTGTAACTTTGAACTTAGCTTGGAATACCACGCTCGAGGGGCTTATTTGAGACCATAAAGAGCCTTCTCAAGTTTGCATATAAAGTGTGGAGTTTTGGAATCTTCAAAACCTCGTGGTTATTTTATATAGACCTCCTTTTCAGAACACCATGAAGAAATGTGTTCTTGACATCTAACTGTCTCAAACTCTAGCCTCTAGAGACAGCTACAGACAAGACAAGTCTGATGGTAGCTGCCTTGACAACAGGACTAAATGTATCCTCATAATCAATGCCATATCTTTGTTTAAAACCTTTTGCAACTAGACGATCCTTGTACCTATTAATTGTACCATCTGCATATCTCTTGACACGTATACCCATTTGCAGTCAATAAGGTTCTTGGTAGAGTTTGGAGGAACAAGCCTCCAAGTTCTGTTTTCTATAAGAGCCTGGTACTCTTCTGTATAGCCTTATGCCAACGATCATCTCAAAGAATTTCTGACAGTGCACATGGTTCTCCTGTAGATGTAAACAATACATAGAGAATAGTACCGCTAGTGTACTGTTTAGGATTTCTAATACCTTTTGAAGACGTGTACGAGGTTCCATCACGGGTGCTTGCACAGGAGACGGTGATGGAAAGGCAACCACAAAAGATCCTAGACTATCAGACTCATCGGTATCAATAGTAGCGTCAACACTAGTTTCAGCAGCATTTTGATCTGAATGTCCCTCGCTACCATCAATATTGTCGGCTTCGCTATCTGCGTCTGTATACACGATATCGTTGTCTACATTTGTGCGCACGCATCGCGTCTGCTGCGTTGGCTGCATGTCACCGCGCGTGGTGCTGCTCGCACAAGCTGGGGAGCGCCGCGGAGGTGTGTGGCCGGGTGACGCTAGGGACCACGACAGGCTGGGGACAGGGGAAAACATAGGGACGGAGTTGACGCGACTGGCTATGTGCGCTGCAGGCGCAGAAGAATCTCCCTCGGGATCAGTTTGCACATGATCCGACACATATATTGGATCAACATTGTTCTCTGGACTAGGGATGTCCGTTTCTGGCACTATTTCTTCACTGTTTCGGTTTGTTTCTTCACCATCTGAATACAAATTTCTTCCAATTTCATCCTGTGCATCAATATTATTTGCAACCACAACACGATCTATAGTAACTTGGTCATGACTGGTAACATTTGGTATAACATATAAATTCATATGATCATCAATGTGTGTCTCCCCATTGTTCGTGGGTAGTAAGAGAATGTCTTCTTTAAGGCGATACCCATCATTTGGATGAAGATTAGCAAAAGGAAAAACATTCTCATCAAACACCGCATCGGCCCAAGCCTCCAGCGACGGGCCTCGCTCTGCTCCGTCAGAAGTTAGCCTCCTTAATAGAATTTGGATCATACTTCAACAAACTCCACCTTGAGACAAATTCCTTCTTGTAGCATCAACAACAATCATCTCCCTGCGCCAACAACCACTTGGGCTAAGTAGTTATACCAACTAAGCTTGAGCATAGCTCAAACTTAGCAATAGGAACATGCTTTGTCATTATATCAGCAGGATTATCATGAGTGCTTACCTTGCATACCTTTAGTGTATCTTGTGCAACAATATCACGAACATAATGGTACTTAATATCAAGGCATTTAACACCTTTGTGATGAGGGTTGTAGCCTAGAAACACACACTTGGTGGAACGAAAGGCAAGTTTCCTTTTGTTGTAGGTACGAAGATTAGGCCAACAAGCACAACCAAAGACTCGAAGAGACTCATAGTTAGGCTTGGTACGAAGGAGACGCTCAACGGGAGTATCAAAATTTACCACCTTGCTAGGAAGTAAGTTAATAAGGAAAGTGGCAGTAAGAAAGGCTTCATCCCAAAACTTGAGTGGCATAGATGCATTTGCAAGAAGAGCAATACCTACATCAATGATGTGATGATGTTTGCGTTCTGCTGAACCATTCTGTTGATGTGCATGTGGGCAAGAAACATGATGAGTGATGACCAGTTTTTTTGAAAAAAACTATGGAGTTTTTCATATTCACCACCCCAATCCGTTGGCATGGTAATGATTTTCTACCAAACTTTCTCTCAACAAGTTTCTGAATGTTAATAAAAATTTGATAAACCTCAAAACGATTCTTAAGAAAATATATCCACATAAATTTACTATAGTCATCAATAAAGCTTACATAATATGAATGTTTGCCAACAGAGGCAGGTGCTGGCCCCCATACATCAGAAAATACTTGCTCCAAAGGAACAGTGGATACACTAGTAGAGACAGGGTATGGTAACTAATGACTCTTAGCTAGTTGACAAGAATCACAGACGTATGGATTTATTTCAGGAGAATGAGGGATGTGATGTTTCCTAAGAATTTTTTGCACCACAAAGGAGGATGGATGTCCTAAACGGCGATGTCATGTAGAGGATGACGAATTTATTGTGATGAAGGCTTGCTTGGAAGACCCGGTAGACAATGTCACTAGCGGGTAGATACCATCATGACACGGACCCTTAAAAAGAATTCTCCTTGTGGCCTGATCCTTAATCAAGAAAAAGTATAGGTGAAATTCAAGGAAGACTTCATTATCTAGTGTAAGTCTATGTACTGAAAGAAGATTTTTGGAAGCATCTTGAACATGAAGAATGTTTTTAAGATGTAAACAACTATGTGGAGTGTGCAGCATTAAATGACCAATATGAGAAATTTGCATACGTTTACCATTTGCCATGTGAACTTTATCATGTCATGTGTACGTCTCCTAGAAGGGAGCTTGCTCATCTCATTTGCAACATGATTTGTAGCACTAGTGTCAGAGTATCAGTTTGTGTCAACCCCATAAGAAATCATGTTGGCACCTTTTTCACCATGATCACTATCATCATGGCGATCACGGTTATCATCAAGACGGTCACGGTTACCCTAGAACCTCCACCAGCAATCATTAGCAGGATGACCATGAACCTTTCATATCTGACAAGTGACATTGACATAAGGAGTGAGAGCACGTCCATGACGACGCCCTTCATCTCGGCGCCCACCATCATCACGACCTCTCCCACCATCATCATGCCGACAAGGGCGATCATCATAATCACCACGATGGACTCGGTCATCTTGGCATCGATCATCATAACCGTGGCGGTGATCCTCCTGATAGCCACGATCACGACGATCCTCCTGATAGCCACGATCACGACGATCCTCCTGATAATAGCCACGATCATCCTAGCGCCTATCCTCCTGGCGCACTCGGGCGGGTCGAGCACCACCACGTCGTGCCATGTTGGTGGAGGAAACAAACGCTTCTACGCCATCATCCAACTTGTGAAATTGATCAAATGCTTGCACCTGGCTAAACAAATCACTGAGGGTGGTATTGGGGTTGGCACTAACAGTAGTTTTCAAAGTATTGTGAGCATCACCAAGACCATGCAATATGGACCAAATCCAGGGGCTTGCAGCAGCAGCAAGCTCATAAGCTATGTTTTTAATCTTGGCAAAGTACTTTTTAGCTGAGAGATCACCTTTTTTCATGTCGTTCAGGGAAGATCTGAGCTGTTGGGTTCGAGAGCGTGACGAGGTCGTGGTGAGAGACTCAAGTGCTTTCCACACCTCCGCAGATATGTCAAGACCAATGACATGTGACAGGATATGTGGGGAAACGGAGTTTAGAATATACCGTAGAACTTGCTGACCGCGAGTAATCTAGGCGGCATACTCAGGGTTTTCAACTTTTATTTTCTTCCCATTGGTGTCTTCAACTTCAATCTCCTCAACCAGGGCAGCCTCTAGTCCCTTCACCAGATTCAACACGCGAGCTCCACGAAGGGCTAGAATAACGAGGGCCTTCCAGATCAATGCATTGTCACGAGTGAGCAGCTGAGAGGGCGGCGCACCACGAGCAGAAGCCAACGCGGTAACGAAGGAGGAGGAGGAAGACATCATCGGGGAGTACGAACACATCCGAAGCAAGCAGATGCGGCTGCTGTAGGTTTTTTCAACGCAGCGATAGGAGATCGCAGCGGATTTGGGGCTTGTAGATTTTGTTGTAGGGTTTTAGATCTTGGGGCGGTGGCAGCAGGAGTTTGCAGCAGCGGCTAGGATATTTGGTATTGTGTTATGTTTCTGGCGGCGGTGGCGGTAGGAGACTACAGCAGCAGCGGCGGGATGTAGCGGCGGCGGCAATATTTCTTCCGGGAACAGCTAGGTCAGGAAGAGATTGGCTCTGATACTATATTATGTTTTAGGCTGGAACAACACAATGGCCTCTGTGTTGGTTTCGTATTAAATATAGTTGTACAAGGAAACCGTATAAAGTAAGGAGACCGGGTGAAGTACTACTTCATGCCGGGTGTACACATACCAAAATATTGTACGTAAATATCATCTACTCCCTCCGTTCAGAAATAACTGACTTAGGTTTGTCTAGATTCGAATGTACCTAGACGCATTTTAGTGTATAGATACATTCGAATCTAGACAAATTCAAGTCAGTTATTTCTAGACAGAGAGAGTACTATTGTTAACAGGTCATGTTGCAAAGTGCTGGGGCACTAGGAGATAGGAACAGCTATCCTACACAAGGAAAAGAAAAACATATATTTGCTCGAGCAAGCACTATATAGCCACCATGTTGCAACTCCCGACGCTCGAATTTCAATGGTGCTTAACAGCAGATGGATAGGTGGAGGCATATATTCTGTAATCTTAAGACAGATAGTGAAAGCAAGATCTGCATCCGTTACCCTATAATAACCAACCGAATCACAATTACCTAACCAAATAACTAGCACATGCACCGACTACAGACAGTGTAAGCTGTGACTAGATGGTACTATAATAGATTACGAAAGAACGATTGTTTGCAGGTGAATACAACACACGGCCAGTACAAGGTGCGAAACAATCTCAGGACCACCACACATTGCTGTAATTTATTTGGGGGGCATTTGAGCTCCCAGCTTTGTCTGATACAACCTGTCAAGCAGGAATGAAGACGAGTATACGAATGGTACGCCAGATGATCCAAGCAGAATCAAATGTTAGTGATGATTACAGTAAATCCATATTCGCATAGCAAGGGGATTGGTTAGTTTTAGTCGAAGATTTACGACCAAAGAAAACACATGCCACTTCACCTTGTCAATCTTCTGCATCCTGATAACATAAAATCAGTCTTGTTTCTTGCCAATAATAAGTTGTTGTCAAGAAATGCAGCTTGTTTTCAGGGGATCTGGCCTACTGAACCTAGTTCGGTAGTCTTCAGAATCTATTTGCTGGATCTTACGGTGGAGTTCGCTGCAGGTGAAACAGGGCGTAAAGGAACAGCTCAAGTTCTGCGTTAAACTCTTGGAGAAGGTGACACGGGAGGTTTTGGGAGCAAGGAGGAGCTGGACACCTTGGATCCAAGACTTGGAGACTAGAGGAAGGTTTTTAAAAAAAATTCAGCTAATGAATTACTTTTGGCGGCTGTGTTGTTGGTGTTCTCTTGTTTGGTGGCTTGGTCTCACAGGCGGTGTTGAGTTTGTAATGATACTCTTGTGGCTGTGGTTCCTTTAATGAAATCGGAAAAACCGTTTTATCTAAAGAAAAAGTTGTTATCAAGAATCGACCATCTTTCTGCATAAGACAATGAAGCGACACAATTTCACCATGTGCATAGCCAGCTAGCTTATATGTTTATTACATTGGCCTTTCAGTACGTAGCTTTCATCACCGATCCCATGCTTTTACGTCAGATTCTGTTGACAAGTGCTTCGATACGGGGAAAAAAGCCACCCGTTTGAAAACCAGATCGATCGATTCCTTTTCTCGGTCAGCATCAGCATCAGTCATTCTCACTGACAGTGTTTCAGAATTGGTAGACATTGCTTGACAGGCTGTTATGCAATGACGCGTGGCACTAAAAATGTCCAGGTGCTCGACTACCATTGGCATAGGAAACACAGGAACGTTTTGTATTCGTTTGAAAACGATAGGGAAAAAAGGAACATGCGCCAAGATAAAACAGCATCTTGTTACAGTATCTGTTTAGCAAAACGCGTTTGTACACTGTATATCGGCTGCAAATTAATAGAAGAGGCCATCCGGAGCACTATATCGAGATTAATGTTCAGAGATGAACACAACATGCCGACTACTGACGACCTGGTCATGCTTAGGTAATCCTCCAATCTCTGTAGCAGATCTCTATCACTCTCATGAACCATGATGGAACGTTAATCTGGATCGCTCTCTTCTTTTTTTTAACAAAATGGGCAATATTGTCCCATTTTATTTAAAAAAAGCAGAAGAGAATTGGCCGGTATAATTAGTAGAAAACCAGCCTAAAACCGATACAGAGACCCTCGCAGACCGTCATGGAACACAACCTTCTCGAGGGCACACATAACCAACCTGACTACCAACACAAGCTACACACACCGCCGAGAGAGGGTCGTCGATTGCCCATCGATGTCATCGTCATCACTCCATGAGCTAGCGGCTCCGATTTCCTTGAAAGACGACCACAGAAGACCACGCCGTAGCGGCCTCGTGAAGCCCACGTCAATCCATGCCAAATAGTTGACTCTTCGCTTAGCAAGGCTGGAAGCTTCGATTTTGATGATGGGCTCTGAAGAGGAGATATGCAAGACTCGCAACGATGAAGATCACCATGACCAGGCGCCCCACGCCGGTCATCGTCGCCGTCGGCAAAGCATCCGCAACTCCGACTTCACAATAAGAGAATACCAACACGAAGATCCATCAAACACGCCGGAACAGGAGCCGACTACCAAAGTCATTGCCGCGACCAAACCATCAGCGTCGTCGTTGCCGCACAAGCCACCACGCGAAAACCTCCCATAACCTGTTGGGCATCTGCCGGCCGCAATGGCGTGTGTGTCCCGCCCACAAGAGTCACGGATTGGGAGCAATATCTTCAAGACGACGCCCCAAAGGGGGGAAGCGATGCAGGGACGATGCCCGTCGCCTGACCCAACCGGGCCTAGGCTTTCCCCCGAAAATCTTGCTCCGAGGTTGAGAAGTCGAGTAAAACTCCACAACGGCGCCTCAGACGAGAAAGCGGCGCCCGTAGGCGCCGCCGCCGCTGGCTTGAAAAGAAATGGGCAAGCTTTTGCTTGGAGCTCCTAGACCACCACCTCACGCCACCAGAACGAGCCGGTCCGCACCTCCGTTGACCCGCACACCCTCGACGCAGCGACCACGCCGGCACCATGCCAAGGCCACCACCAACCTTGTCCCCGATGAAGACCGACGGACCGGATCAGCCGCCCAGATCTGGTGACGACCGGAGCACGCGCAACCGTAGGAGCCACCGGATCGTTCTCTTCTCGTTGTTTTTTTCGAGAGAGCACGCCAAAGACGTACCATATTCTTATAGAAGGCAGAGGTTTGAGTACAAGAACGGCACCACTCGCTGCGAGCAACGAGCGTAACCAACACCACACCGGCTAATCCGAAGATAGCCACCACAGACCAAGCACACACAACGCAAGAGAGCCTGTCCTAAGTTAAGAACCAGAGCCGTGTCTCCGACCACAGCTAGACACCTCCGAAGAACAACAACTCAAGAGAACCCTCCTTGTCAACACACCATCAAGAGAAGATCAATGGCGGAACTTGGTTGGTCCTGGGGAGGTATCGTCATGGACATGCCAGCCATGAAGTGCATAGCGGCCCTGAATATCCACTTTGGACAGCGGCGAGCACTGGATGAAAGCAACAGAGGACCTCCACGCTGTGTCTTCAAGCACGATGCTCCCAACAGAGTTACGGTGTCGAAGAAGCCGCCATCGTGCCGATCCACTCCGAATCGAGGCTTTCGCCCTGAAGACAACCAGCAGCTCAAGATAGGGAGATGCCGACGCTCCTCGGTGAGGCCTCCAAGGAGGGGAACGACACCCGCGGGTGCCGTCGCCGCCGGCCCGACCTGAACCAGGCAGGACTTTCGTCCGTTCGTCGCACATCTTCCATCCTCCCGAAAAAGTGGCATACCGTCCGTGAAGTCTCGCACCGCCGCTGCCGCAGCACCTTGTCGAAGAAGATGCAAAGCCACAGAACTCTGACTCCCCACATGGCTCTCGTTGTCATCAAGTGATGTGAGAACTGCTACATATGCATGCAGATGCAAACTCTGTATTTTCAGCTGTACTTTGAAGGAGTGTAAAGCCCCGATAACACTCACAATACAAGATGTGTACTTGAAATACTTTGTCCTCCAGGAAGTGAAATAGTGGCTAGTGAGACGGTACTGACTAGTGATAACGCGTATCTCCTATGTCGACACTGAAACATCGAAGGGAAGCAATGCAGAGTCGATAGTTTTATCGAGTGCACAATGCCGGTATTTTCAGTAGCAGCTGCAAAAGTGTAATACGGTCGCCATGCACAACAGCATTTAGCAAGAGTGACTCCCATTGACACGTCCCTGAATATACACTAGACTATCAAATTTCAGTTGTGGCTTTGACGGTACTCTAATTCCGTTTTCACTGCAGGTGTTTGGTCACCTCGATAATCAATAAGCTCAGAAATTCTGAGAAATGCCCAGCCCAATTTAATAAATAATAACTCATCGTGAACTGATTAGGCTGCTCTTTGTCAGTCCCGGCTACCAATTTCTTTTGAAATGTTATATGCCGACCGCTGCGACGCGGGCGGCTCCTGCCACACAGGGGCTTCCCCTAATCGGCACAATTCTCTTTATTGTTTTTTTCTATTTTTCTTTTCTGTTTTCCTTTTCCCTTATGTAAGTTTAGAATTCGATAAATTGTTTATTATTGCTGGAAAATGGTCATGTTTTTTAAAAATATTTCATTATTTTTAAAAATGTTCATGATCTTTAAAAGTTTGGTTCATGATATTCAAAAACTGTTCATGATCTTTCAAAAATTAGTTCATGATTTTCGAAAGATGTCATGATTTTTCAAAAAATATTCATTATTTTTGAATATTTGTTCATGATTTTTGAAGTTTTCTATCATATTTCAAAAATCTTCAAGAATATTAAAAAAATGTACACGGTTCATACATCATTATTATATGAGTTTGATATATAAGGTAGAAACAAAGAAACATAAAATAGAAATTGGACATGGAGATTTGGCTCCCAGGTCTAAATGCACCTATTATGAAAGATATATTTTATATGAATTTTGAAATGTTGAAAATTTTCGGAACAAAACCCCGGGTGTGCATCGGAACATGCTATGTCCTCACACAAAGTTTTGTAGTGAGAAGACATTTTTTGAGGTATGTACAAAAAAGACAAAAAAAATGCTTGTGAAAAACTATTTTGCAACACAAAAAATTGTCTTTTTTTCACAATCCACGTAAAATGTCTTTTTTTCCTAAAACTTGGTGTACCAACATAGAATGTGAACATATACACCCGGATATATTTTTCAAATTTTTTAACATTTTGAAATATGTCTTTTTGGCAGTGGGTGCATCTACACCTACGAGCCAAAGTGGATTTTCGAAATAAAAAAGAAATCATTGCAACTAGGCTGGTCCAGTGCGGTGACCCAGCATGATGTAGTACACTATATGCATTGACATAATACAAACGAAACACAATTCCACTAGTATTACATCTTTTAGAGGGGTACAATAGAAACATCACGGGTCCAATGAATGACTTTAGATTACATCATAGTATATTACAAAAGATTCAAAGAACTTTCTCAAAACAGTGAGGAATATTATACAGAAGAAAGCCAGAAAGAGCAACTCGGGTCTATTCTAGCAGTACTACTATTAAGATATATATCTATGGCTTGTCATTGCTGCTATAGCAATACTCTATAGAAGTAGGTTCTACCTTTTAGAAATTTATTTATACTCTACGCTTCAGCTTGACTTTCATAGTTTTTGGTGTAGTCGTCGACTCTATTGATCTCCACTAGATATCTTCAACTCTTCAAAGTAGATCATTTCTTAAGAATGCCATTGATTGCTCCGCCATCTAGCAAAGATTAAGAAGATACGGTTGAGTACAAGCGTACTCCGCAAGTTCACTTAAAAGGACTTTTTGATGCACTAACTATAGCCGTAGACCATAGATCGTAGGCTATGCAGGTTTTAGTAAATATTTTTTCAAAGGTTGCTTTTATTCTGAAAATACTATGTCTGTCAGCCTTCACAGGCGTAACAGAACTTCATAGAGTTTCTTTCCTGCCACGTTCGTAGCTCCTTCCCAGAATAGGGAGTAACAAGTCACAATTTTATACACTATGCAGAGGTGTCTCACTTTTCTCATAAGAGATCTTAAACCTTGTTGCACAACCAGGAGTATGTCCCCGTTCAAACTTCCTTGGTTTGAGAACCAGTCTAAGATCCAAGTCATTCGTTGTCCTTCTCCGCGACGCTACATGACAACACGACCCTACAAGCAGGAATACTTCAGTTATGCCCCCATTGTGGGTGACAATAGTTACGATAACCCCTTGTAGACTCTGTAAGTAGCTCTGCCCTGGCAGGAACCATCAGATATGGTAAACCTCCACCATAGACATCTATGCACAGATGATCTAGACACTCATATCGTGAGGCACTAAGGGGTCCCACCCGTATGCTGGATCCTAGGGAATCTATAGCTTCACGATAAGGTCGTCCGTTGGCACACGAAAGGAAGAATATCTAGATGACTTTCCCGTCCCATTCCAAATCTTATGGTTA
Organism: Avena eriantha; assembly: GCA_910589775.1. Classification (NCBI taxonomy): domain Eukaryota; kingdom Viridiplantae; phylum Streptophyta; class Magnoliopsida; order Poales; family Poaceae; genus Avena; species Avena eriantha. Next base: position 393,211,031 of record OU342745.1, read on the forward strand.
ACGCGTATTATACGGCGTAAGAATCACTGGTGACATTGATTGTTAAATCCTAGATGATACATTCCCGTGGAATGGTGATACCATTGGCAGTCATAATAGATTAGATGATCACCCTGGATCAGTAACCGATAGCTCAAGTTAATTATGAAAATAGTGTATTCTGCCATCCTTTTCGAAATGCAGTTGCCAACAGTAACAGTTTACATATACTTGATAGAAAATAATCAAAGGACATGAGAGCAAGTGTGAACTTTACTTTGTCATTACAAGATTATGCAATCATGGTCTTCGAGACAATATAAGATCTAATATCTAAAAACAACATCGTTGGTCCGGTTAGGACTAATTTTTAAAGAAGCAATATGCTATTATGTATAGATAATGATATGCATTTCGTATAAATCCCAAAGTAAATCCCCATGTTGAAATATGGATTGGGTTTGGTGATTTATGCAATGTTTGAGTTACAGTCAAGTGTACTTCACACTAAGATATAAACGAAGATTCTGAAAGTAAAGCATAACATTGGTTAATGTTGAGTAATGCTTGATGATTACTTGTAAGGATGATCATATTTAAAATTAGTGAGTTTTAATAGATCTGCTAAAGCCTTTATTTGAATATGCAAAAAGAATAACTTTTGAAGAAAATGTTGTTTATGTTAGGTTAATCAATCTTGAAGGTTGTCAGGTGTAAGACTATGGTTTTTGGTAAAGTACAAATGATGTGGAGTTATTGGACTCTCAATTGCTTGTATAACCGACCAAAATTAACTATAAAATGAACAAACTTAAGACATAATGTTTATGAAACTTTAGACCAAAGTTAACTATAAAAAACATAAATGAATATTGACATGTAATGTGTTTAAAACATTACCAAGTTTTAGGGTTTTAATAAGTATAATTATGAATGTGGGATCACTCACTTTCAATTTAAGTGAATGATGAGTCAGGATTTGATTTTTTATTATAATCTTCAAAATAATATATAAAAATAACTCATTGGTGGAAGTATAATGGAATGATTTCATTAATTTGTCATGGTTGGAAGTATTTATTCAAATTTAGGACTTAATTCTTTGGTTTAAAGAAATATCTTTGTATAAATTTTACATGTTTTAGTCATAAAGAATTACATTCTTTGTTTCAATAAATCCCAAGTAACCAACTAAACTTAATATAAATTTATTTTGATTTACAAATGATAAGAGAAAATATATCTCTCTTATTTTAATAAAAGAAAAGGACTATAAAGTCAATTATAACACTTATTTGTTTATAAATCTTAAAATGTCTTGGAATTTTATAATTTACATTTTTATAAAATAGTAGATCTATTTTTATACAAAAAATATTTTTATTGATTTTTAGGACTTTTCCTTATTTTGTTATTTTTATTTAGGATTTTAGTGTCTTTAATGTTTAGTTGTATTTAATTTAACTTAAATAAGTAATGTTATATTTTTCTAAATAGCGATTATTTTTGTGATCATTTTGATATATCATATGCATTTTTAGGATTTTTCTATATTTTTCTAGGGCCTAAATACCTTTAGGGGTATTGTTGTAGTTTAGTATTTTATTAATTAATTCTTTATTATCAAATTGTAGATCTGGTCCCTCGGCTGGCCCAGCCCTAGTTCGGCCTAGTGGTTGGTGACGAGGGTTTAAGTCATCAATGCCCATTGTTATGGACTTGGGTTTTGGAGAAGGAGGGAGCGCTGGAAGTCTCGATCGGCTAGCAAACAAGCACACAGGGATGCAAGGTTTACCCAGGTTCAGGCCTCGTAGAGGACCCTACTCCTGCTTGTCTGCTCTTGATTGATGATGATCCAAAGGATTACAAGGTCGCCGATGGCGGTGTCGCGCAGATTGGATCTGGCGTATGTGTGATAGATCGATGTCTAGATCTATTGGGTGAGTCGCGATGTCTAGATCTATTGTGGCGTAGCGTGTCCTCCTCGTTGGACCCTCTTAGCCTTTATATATGGGGAGGCTAGGTCTCAGGTACCAATACGAGTTGGTTACAAGTTAGATTAGAACTCTAGTCTTGAGCTTTCCTTGTCTTGTACGTTTTGGAGTCCGTGTCCATATGAGCTTCATACCACTCGAACCGTCATAGGCGTCATGAACCTTGGCAATTCTTCGAGTGAGCCTTCCGTCGAGCCGCACCAAGTAGGCTGTAGTCGAGTGCCTATTGGGCATACCCATTTCAGTAGCCGTCGAGTGTCCATGTGAATCGTAGATTCGGATGGAGACTCAGAAGTCTTGTGTCTTGCATTAGGATGTCGGAGTCGACAATTATGTCGAGTGCAAAGCACTTCACCCGGAAGTTCATCGGGTCAGTCGAATTTATAGTAGTTCATAGGGATGATGGTAAACGTGCCTAGTGCGCTCGACGGATCGGGACCAGTTAATTGCTCTAGGGCAAAAACAACGCTACCTATTCAAACTCGAGTCCTCGGACTCGAATTCGGAAATTGCTGGCGTAATTCGACTCAGGCCGCAGAGGTCTTATAGAGTCGAATCCCAGTGTATAAGTGTGAGCACTCGACGCGTCCGTCAAGGCTTATTCATCGTACCTATAGGTACGGATTATTTCTGGTAGAGCGCAGCAGATGCGTTGCCAGGCGTTATTCAGGTCTTATCTTCACACTTCAAGCGTGGCATCCGAATTTTGTCATCGCGGAGATGATTCGGGTGGCCCAGGAGACGCAGTCTCTTTGCAGGTAAAATATGAGGCGGAGTCGTCATAGCATTCGAGTGTGGATGTTATCAACACACAATATGATGTACAAGGAAAAATAATCATAGGGTGCACGACCAGCGCTCCCTATGGGAGTAGCCCTCGAGTGCCTATTCGAGTCGTAGACTCGAGTGGGGACTAAAAACATTTTGCGACTGCTATCGTCTTTTTCTTGTTTTAGTCGAATATGCCTTCAGCCCTCCCTATGGGAGTAACCCGAAGTCCACAATCGAATCATAGATTCGAGTGAAGGGTTTTCATGATGCTTGGATATCTTCACAAATTTCTTCGGGTGCACGGTCAGCGCCCCCTATGGGAGTAGTCCTCGAGTCCTTAGTCGAATCGTGGATTCGAGTGAGGATTTAGAGCGTGTCACTCGAGGATCTTGTATATGCACATTCAGCGCTCCAGTTTGGAGTAGCCCCAGTGTCTAGCGGAGTCGTAGACTCGAGCAGAGACTCGAGTATTGTATCTTGCAGTGGTAGTCAAAAATCATGCATAAGGAGCATCGAGGCAGAGAAACCACTGACCCAGAAGTGCATCGAGTCAGTGTGTCACGCATAAGGAGATTGAATCGACGATGCAGTTGGAGTCGACCCCGTCATTTCTGTCGGGTGCGCGACCAACCTTGCATGTGTGTAGCATTAAGCGATGCAACCATCCGAGGAGGGACTCGACTCGGGTCTTGAGTCTATGTCATAGCCAATTGTTTTGTCGACTCTTGTTGGAGGACACGATAGAATAGCTTGACGCAATCGACGTCCTTGTAAGCTGTAGAAAATGCAAAGAGTTGTGAAGTATATGTATCTTGTAAATAATATTTGCATGTCGGTTTGCAAAGTAAAATTCTGGTGCCGATCGAGTTGACACTTTTGCACTGCATGCTAGGCCTTTTCGTTAGCCTGATTATCCTTAGTCTCAGTACCTTGCCGAGGTACTCGGAGTTCAAGGATTCGATGATCAGGAAGAATCAGCTACTCGGGCTGTCGCGTATGAGGTGCTCGAGTGCGTGGAGTCGACGACACATTAGGTTACTCGAAGAGGGCGCAGCCCCCAAGTGTATCGAGTGCGAGTTAAAAGAAATCAGCTCTAAGTAGAGGGAAACTTAGTTTTATTGGTAGTTGTCATGGTGAATGAGTCGTAGGATCCGATGCGATCGGCGGGTCACGGGAGCCAATTTGACCGGCGGGTCGCGAGAGTCGAAGATTGTAGCGGCTCATGGTCGCGGGAGTCGCGAGAGTCGAGGGAGCCTCTGAGTCACCTAAGCTGAAGACCGCAGCGGGTCGCCGAGGTTAAAGACCGCGGCGGGTCACCGAAGCGGAGGGAGCCCCCGAGTCGTTGAAGCCGAATATCGTAGCTAATCATTGGAGTCAAGGACTGTAGTTGGCATGGCAGCGGGTCAGACGGCGTACATAGTCGACGCGGCGGATCGGAGTCGCGTGGTGATGACGAGTTGCCGCATATGAAGACTGTAACGGGCCACAACAGTCGAAGACCGCATCGGGTCGCCTCATCCGAAGACTGCAGAAGGTCACCGGAATCGAAGGACGCGGCGGGCCACCGTAGAGGAGGGATCCTGAGTCGCTAGAGCTAAAGATGGCAACGAGTCGCATGACGAGCTCCCGAGTGTAGAGTTGATGGAGTTGACCTCATGGTAGGGTCGAAGCAGCAGCGGGTTGCCGGATTTTTGTTTGGAGGGAGTCGATGTGGCGGCGGGTAGCGCAGTGGACGAGTAGTCGCAAGGTGGAGACGGAGTCTACACGGCACGCGCATTGTCGCGGTCGAGGACGGGAGTCGAGCCACTGTTAGAGTCGCGTAGCGGAGGGAGTTGAACCACGACCGGAGTCACGTGAAGGAGCCGGCAAACATGGCGGTAGCCGAAGTACTTGATGGCGACATCTGCTCGATCAGTGGACTTCTCATTGCATCATGATTTTATGTGTGCATGTGTTGCATCGCTCCATGCCTCCTTGATTTTTTATCCAAAACAATAATCTTTCCTTGGTATGACTTGGGCTAGCTAGAGGTCTCGCCCTCTCCATGCCTCCTTGATTTTTCTATCCAAAACAATAATCTTTCCTTGGTACGACTTGGGCCAGCTAGATGTCTCGCCCCATTAATTTTCTTTGATGATCTGATCAGTACGTGTTCACACGAATTCAATTAGATCTTGCATGTAGTGCTACTGGTGGTGACAAAAATATTTATGTTTTGATCTGCCTCGGCTATTGGGACTTGGTCCAGGGATCCGTGTTGCACCAGATTTTTAAGACGCGGCGATTGACTAGATGGCAAATAATAATCCCAGATAGTTGTAGCGAATCGGCAGACATGCAATTTCAGTTTCTGTCGGACACGGTAAATCACGACATCGATTTTTGACTGGTCGTGAGATGGATCACGAGAATCGGAAAACGTTCATCATTTGGATCGATGTGTGTGCGCCTCTCTTACATTGATCAGGAACATGTTCTAGATAGACATCCCTCGGACCGTAGACCGCCGGGGTCAATGGAGCATCATGGAAATCCATCCATGAGTCGACTCACTTCCTGTGCTTGGATTAATTGATTCTTGCATGTAGTACTACTTCATCACGTGGAGGACACAGCGCTGCACTTCACGCGAGTTTAGACTGGATTTTCCTGATTGCTTTTGTTTTGGCCACCCACAGGAGTGCTTCCGTCGGCGATTCGGAACTGTTTTGAAAGTCAGTTGCATAGCTTTGACAGCTCTAGAGCATACCGTGCAAAACGTAAACGCGGAACTAATGAGTCGCAATTTAGATCATGGGGGGCTGCGCGTGGAACGCCAAAAAAACTTCTCAATCTTGTAGATCTTGTCAACTGTGTACCGAGGGGGTGGATATGAATTCAGCCGCAGCGGAGATGTTGATGACGAAGCTTTGCGCCTCCACCGACGCGGATGAATCGACCAGATGCGATATGGCTGTTGTTGATGGTGAGGGAGCCGAAGTGGATGCAGTTCTTCGACGCGGATGAATCGTGGATCATAGGTGATGGGGCCGTCGAGATCGCAACATCAGCGCGCCCAGTTTCCACAGACGGCGCCAATTGACGAGGATTTAACTCATCAATGTCCATTGTTATGGACTTAGGTTTTGGAGAAGGAGGGAGCGCTGGAAGTCTCGATCGGCTAGCAAACAAGCACACATGGATGCAAGGTTTATCCAGGTTCAGGCCTCGTAGAGGACCCTACTTCCGCTTGTCTGCTCTTGATTGATGATGATCCGAAGGATTACAAGGTCGCCGATGGCGGTGTCGCGCAGATTGGATCTGGCGTATGCGTGATAGATCGATGTCTAGATCTATTGGGTGAGTCGTGATGTCTAGATCTATTGTGGCGTAGAGTGTCCTCCTCGTTGGACCCTCCTAGCCTTTATATATGAGGAGGCTAGGTCTTAGGTACCAATGCGAGTTGGTTACAAGTTAGATTAGAACTCTAGTCTTGAGCTTCCCTTGTCTTGTACGTTTTGGAGTCCGTGTCCATATGGGCTTCATACCACTCGAACCGTCATAGGCGTCATGGACCTTAGCAATTCGTCGAGTGGGCCTTCCGTCGAGCCGCACCAAGTAGGCCGTAGTAGAGTGCCTAGTGGGCATACCCATGTCAGTTGGGCTAAACCTGCCAGGGTGCCCTGGGTCGGTCCGACCCATACCACACGCGTGTTCTCTCTGCCCTCGCTCTCTTCTTCCTGTAGAGATTTCGCATAGCCTCCGCCATTGCTTTTCGATTTCGGTGAGCGTTGGCCTCTCCAGCCGCTGCCGCTGTGCTTGTCAACGCAACCAACGATGTTGCATCGCCTGATCATGTTCGATTCACCGTGCACGCCTCGTCTGGACCGCTCCGCTACCTCACTAGGGCTAGGGTTTTCGCCCTTCTTTTGCGATGTTGTGCCTCGACCACCCTTTGGTGCGCTGCTGGTGACCTGGTGGTGTAGCGGTGCTTGGTGCCGCCGTTCTTTGGTCGCCGTGGTTGCGGCATGGCGTGGGTTGCAGTGCCTCCAGGTGCTCCCCATGCCACCATGACCTCGCCGCCGGGCAAACCCACTTCTTCCTCTTCTAAAATTAAGTGAGGACCACCGGGTAAGTTTCACCTCTCTCTCTCTATACTTCTTCCTTCCTCTTTCTTCTGTATGAACCCTAATTAGGGTTTTCTCCTTTGTTCTAGGTTCATACTTTCCTCCAATTACTAGCTTGATATTGGTGTTATGCATGATTTATTCCAGTTGCATTAGCTAGACCATTGTTATTGATATAACCTCGAGTAAATGCTAGTGGCTCAATTTAGTATTGTGTAGTCTGGTTTTACCAGTAATCTAGTTTAGCCAGTGCTGGCTCCTGGTTATACTAAGATGTTCCTTCTATGAATTCAAATATCGCATTTGAATTCAGTTTTCGTGTTATCTTACAAATGGAGTTGTGTTAATTATATACGTGTCAACAACAATGGAGCTGAATGTTCGATTCAGTAGTATGCTTACTTACTGTGCTATATCGAATTCCATAAATGTCTGTGATGACAGAATTCAAGTATATACCTGATTCCTAAATAAGTATTTTAGGAAAACAATTCGTCTTGAGTAGTTATGTGCTCACAGCAGAGCTTGCATGTGCTTGTGATACTGTCAAAATGACAATAACTTGTTCTACTAATTCTTAGTTGACTATTTAGGAAAATGATTTAGATTCTTTCTCTTCTTGCTTGCAGATTATTAATGGTTGATTTATTTGGGGAAGTTCATTACTGAAAATAGCGGTTTCAGCTATTTTGGGGCTGTTGCTGTGGTTTACTATGACCTTGCTTAGCAAGCTCCTTACTGTTGACAACACTGTGGTGGGTTTGTTGTCCCTCTGTGCTACTACGGTGGTGCCTCTTAACTGTAAGAACTTGTCTTGAAGTGATTCTTGGGTTAATCACTGAACCAGAATTAAGTTTGTACTTAAATGGCAAGAAGCAAAGTAAGTGGCACAAATGCATTTCATGCACTAGGATCTACATAGATATAGAAGTATAAAGGCTCCATCTGATGTGATGTATATTGTTATGGCGGGGCTAGTTCGCTTTTAACGTAGAATGATGTGTCCCAGGGCACAGTTCCCATGAGAAAGCCCTCGAGGTTGATCTAAAGTCACTGTAGGCTCCTGGAAACCGGCCTCATTCTGCTGCCATAACTGCCGTATATACACAAAGGATTGCAAAGTGTGTTTCGAAGTTTAGATGACAACAGTGAAAACGACCGTCATTATAAACAGTAGAAACAAAGTCTCACTTTGTTGCCAAACGAATACTTCGACCCATTATGAGATAATGGTGTGAATGTCAAAGTTAGGAAGACATTAACGATTTGCAAAGACATAATGATCTGGTAAAACAGAACATGGACAACACGTCTTCCATCAGCATGCATGATCAATAAACACATGTGTGATATGGTTTATGATGAGTAAAATGCAAGCTAGATTATTTGTACTCTAGTGCAAGTGGAAGACTAGAGGAGATATGCCCTAGAGGCAAATAATAAATAGGTTTTTATTGTCATATCTATTAGTTCATAATAGTTTCATACTGTGCTATAACTGTATTAATACGAAACGTTAATACACGTGTGGTATGTAAACAAACCGTGTCTCTAGTTACCTTTAGCGAACTAGTTCATTGGTCATGAGGATGATCTAGGGTTTCGAGATCATGGGCATTTATGCCAATTGACAATGAGGTCACATCATCAGTTGAATGGTGTGATAGACAAACAACCCAACCAGTTGTATCCTAATGAGATCTAGTTACAAAGTTCACCATTAATGATAAAACTAAGGAAACCTCGCGACCTGTCCTTAGACTGTGAGATAATGCAAATCACCGTTCTAGAGGGAGCTTAGATGGTTATCAAGTATCACTCCGTGACTGGGTGATCGAAAAGGTGCTACTCAGGTTTCCCAAAGGAGCGTGTAGAGGAGTACATATCAAGACCAAGATTTGCCCATCCATGTAACAGACAGATACATTAGTGGCCATCTCGGTGACGATGCATTAACGAAGCTTGCAAGCGTGTGACTGGGTCACGGAATGCAACGACACGGAAACGAGAAAACAAGTTCATCGGTAACAAGATCGAACAAAGGTATGGAGATACCGTAGATCAAATCTCGGATGAACTAGGTATCAAGAGGCAAAGGGAATGGGAAACGACTGTTTACGGTTCAAACGACATTGCCATCGTGGAATGCACAGGGGTCAATATGGGCATCCCGGTCCCGCTATTGATCATTGATGGAGATCATGTATGTGCCATTCCCGAGCCGTGGGGAAATACACTTAAGGGTACGATGAGCTAGAGATCCTCTGTAAGGTGGAATCACCATATGAAAGAGAAAAGGAAACCGGAAAAGTTTCGTGAGAGAACCAGAATTGTTCTGGGAAAGTTCCGGAGTTGTTCGGAGGAAATTGAAAGGGAACCGAAAGGTGTTTCGGGTCAAATCAGATTTTGTAATATGTATTTACATATTAATTAATGTAATTAATATTAAATATAATATTAAAATCTAATTTGAAGGGGTATTCCACTAATGGGCCAAACTTCCTAGGGAAAAAGGGCCCATTAGGGAAAACCGAAGGAGGGAAGGGCCAAGGGCCAAGGCCCAGGCGCCTCAAGGGGGCCCCCCCGCCAGCCTAGGGATGTGCGTGGGGTAGGGCCCACCCCTGGCCGGCTGGCCCATGAGGCCCATGGCGCCTCCCCCCTCTCTCCCTTGTTTAGTCCCACATGGGAAACCCAAAGGGGAGGGCACACCCCCTCCCCCTATATAAAGGGGTGCCCATGGGTGGGAATAGACACACCAATATTTGGAGAAGTCCTTTGGTTGACTTTCTCCTTCCCTCTCTCTCTCTCTCGTCTCCATGCATTGGTACGGTCCCAAGTAAGGACTGTCCGAGCATGAGACACCGCACATGCAGCACGCCGTTGTGCTGCAGGGATTCCAAGCCGGAGATCTACTTCCGCACTCCCGGCAGGGATCAAGGAGTCGGAGGTCGTCATCGTACACCGTATGTGTACGAAACCACGAGGGGCCTCACTTTAGGCACCTTGGATGTCGTGAGCCGGAGCTGCTGCACGATGAAGAAGGAGCAAGGGGTGACCTGCGAGGAGCATCACGACCTTGAGGTCGGCTACTGCTTCGACTACTTCAACCATGTTCCCCTCGGAATGTTAACTGCGTACGGTCTACAAGGGTATGTATTCTATACGCTCCGGCCGTTACTACATTACTACATAGATAGATCTTGGGCGTTAGGAGGTTCCAACGTAGGAAATTTTTTGTTTTCTGCTGCGGAACCCTTAAGTGGTATCAGAGCCGATCTATGCGTAGGAGTGCTGTACGGCCAGTACGCACATGTATTGTGCGGGCATTGATCCCTTAGTTGTTACCCTCTAATGTGTACTTGTTTATATCGTGATATTGTTTGATGAAGCGGCCCGGACCGACCTTACACGTATTCGTACGCGAGACTGGTTCCACGCTCAACATACGGCTTGTATCGTATAAGTGGCTAGCGGGTGTCTGTCTCTCATTCAATAGTTGATATTACATTTACAATGGAGGGCCCCAAAAGGGGTGTAGTAGAGACAACTGTTGGATCCATGTTGTGGTTGGAAAGTTCGTAGAGTAGAAACGGTTCTATTGCGAAAGCCCTAACAACCACGTAAAACTTGCAAAAGATAAAGTAGAGGCGTCTAACTTTATTTTTCAGGAGGGCTTGTGTTACGATATGGTATAGGTCGTTACGAAGGTAAAGTAGTTTACTTTTATGTTACTAAGTTAAGTAGTAATAGCCATCGTTCCGATGGACGACCGGGTGGTGGCGTCGTGGACTTGGCGTCAAACCAGGGGTAAGATGGAGATCATGCCGGAGCACTCGATGGAGATCAAGGCGCAAGAAGGACCATATCATATCACAAATTTACATGTGATGTTGATACCTACTCTATATCTTATTGTATGCTAGTATTAGATACTCACGGTAGCAAATAAGATAATCCCTATATAATTCCAATGATAGTGTTCCCCTTGTGTGTGCACCACCAAGAAAGTTTGTCGTTATGAGGCGATCCAGGGTCACAGGCCTGGGTGTCAGACATATCTACATTCGCATAAAGTGGGTGTAAGCCATGTTGCATAGCAAATACACACAAGTTAGATTTGGCGAGCCTAGCATGTGTAGACATGGCCTCAGAACACAAGAGACCGAAAGGTCGAGCATGAGTCACATGGTTGATGTGATTGACATTAGGGAATGTCTACCTTTGATGATGCACTGATGGCCGTGACGATCGGGGGAGGTGCAGATGATTGGGATCATGTGATCACTAAAATCGTCTAGGGGATGACAATTTTAGTGGGAGCTCAATTAGGATTGAACTCATATTATGAACTTAGTCTAGATGTCTGTTTGTAAATATCTTAGTAGATCATTGCCTATCCCATTGAGGTCCTTTGCGACCATGGGAATATACTTCTTGATATGGAACTTAGCAAAAGGGTCCAACTTCATAGATTAGCACCCACGCCTGAGGGATATCCTCGTAAAAGGTGATCTTCTCTTCTTGATACAATGACTATTAGGAGATAATTCGATGACTCCGCAATGTTTGTGTGTTCTCCGTAATCATCCAACAAGCCATTCTCCATTCGATGGAGAGTTGGATTACAATCTTTTATTCTGTAAGATCAGGCACATAAAGTATGAGCCGTTGGATGAGTTTTCTTTCATGATGGATGAGAAAGGGAACATTTGGAGAAACACTTAGCAATCTTGCATTAAAGTTATGAACTCTCAGAAGGGCTTGATTGCAATGGAGGTCATGAATGAAAAAGGGTATATGTTCGATATACAAAGTTATAAATGTAACTCTTGCAAAACTCGTTGCAGTTTATATAAGTATTGGATACTTGTCCCGTTTGTGAAAACAGGATGGTCTGCTTGAGAATTGCTTGAATTGAGGCAATGCGACAAGATGACGGCAATCAAAATAGTTGATTGCCGACATCACCCCTTTCCTTAAAGGTTTATCATTTGGATTAGTGGACTTGAATATAATTTGCAATCCTTGTTTGTGTGTCTTTCTTTTAGCAAGGCGATTGTTCATATGAATAAGGTACAAGCCAGTTGTACTGTTCTTATGAATAATACCTTTATGGTCACATTACGATTATAAGAGTTGTTCTCAACACTATGTTAATGATAATAGTTTAAACATTTATAAAGGATTAAAATGCTAAAAGATATCAAAGGTTTAGTAATGACATGACACTATAGTTTAAGTCATTTTGGTTATTGCATGTTCTTCATGAAGATCGGGGTCCTATATTCTTAATCTAGAGACTTTACAAAACGATGCCTCGTTGGGCAGAATGACTAAAACTCCGTATTCTGGTAAAACGGTGATATGCAAAGAAATGTTGAAATTTATACATAGTGATGTATCGTATTTTCAACAAATAGGGGAAATCATTATTTCACACTTCATTGTGGATTTAAGTGAATATGAGCATTTGCTTAATTAAACATAAGTTTGAAACTGTTTTGAATTGTTCAAAAGATTTCAAAATGAAGGAGGATATTGAATTAACAAGAATACAAAAGTCTCTTCGATTTGATCGACATGACTAAAGTATTTAAATTAATTTTAGCATAAAAGGACATGTGAAAGAGGTTTCACAAATTATGATAATAAGGACAATTTCAAAGTGTATTGAAATGACTAAATATCATAATCATTATGTATTAGATACATATGTTATTATATTATCTCTTATCGGGGTTATAGTTATCGTTTAGAGTTAGAGATCGAAATGAGCGAACACTCGGTTGAAATACAAAGGAACATCTAAAGATTCATGGAAACAACACCATAAGTGTTGTGGCATGTTCGAGTTTCTAGAGATTTCGATAATTCGAAATCGTGGCGAATAAACAAGTCTTTGTAGCGTATTCTTAGGCAACTATGAATACATGTTCCACAAAGGGCAAACCTGATGTTGTCCAAAGTTGATGTGTCTTGATGAAGATACACGTGGAACAAAGTAAAAGATCAAAACAAGGCATTTGACCTTGCCTCCGAATTGTTGAGTGGCGCAGCAGAATTTGTTTCGTGAAACCGAACTCTACAAATAGAGGAGAAACTAATGATAATGATCAGAAAAGTTTCAGCAAATACTTTTACTAAATAAATTAGGATTCAACAATATATACTCTGCAAGTTCGTGGAAATATATTATTGATTCACTTGTCATATTTATGAACAAGACATACCTACGAATTACAAAGAAGCATGATGGACCTAAGTGCGAGAAATGACTAGGAGTCATAAAATCCTATATTAAGTTACATTTAAGATTGCAAAGTAATATGTTACTTGATCTTATTAAGTAAAGTAGTTTACTTGATATTTCTGAATGACTTCAAAGTCATAAGAAGGAAATGAAACTTAATCGAGACGTAAAGCTCGATTTGTCACATAGTATGGACAAATTCAAGGAGTTGACTACAAATGTAGCGATGCTTGAGTCTATTGGATTTACACTAGCAATATATGGATATTAAAGTCTCGTAGCTGGAATTCTCAATTTGATGAATCAAAGAATTTTGGAATGTCCAAGATTATCGAGAGGACTTTCATTTGAGTGGGAGCTAATTAGCTTCGCCAAATCTTAATATGTAAGAGACATATTTTGAGTGGGAGTGATGACCTGCAAGTATAGGGGGTGTATCGCAGTATTTTCGAGGGAAGTGAAACCCAATTTATTGATTCAACACAAGGAGAGCCAAAGAATACTTATCAGCCTTAACAACTGAGTTGTCAATTCAGCTGCACCTGGAAACAATCTTGCTCACAGCAGTTTATCAGTAGCAATAGTTTTGTAGTAGGAATAGTAAAGTAACAGTAGTAGCAAAGCAAAGACAGTAGTAACAAAAGCAGTAAACAGTGGGATTCGAGTGCGGTAGGCATAGGGATGGATGGACGGGCGTTGCATGGACAAGACAACTCACATAGCAATCAGAACATAGGGCAATTGCAGATAAATAAGATAAAGCACCCAAGTACTAGACAATCCTAGGCATGTGTTCCATATATAGTCATACGTGCTCGCAATGAGAACTTGCACAACATATTTTGTCCTACCAGCCCGTTTGCAGCAGGGCCTCTAGGGAACTACTGGCAATTAAGGTGCTCCTTTTAATAGAGCACCGGAGCAAAGCATTAACACTCCGTGAACACATGTGATCCTCACATCAAAGCCTTTCCCTTCCGACTACCCCGATTTCTGTCACTTCGGGACCATAGGTTCCGGATAACTACATGTGTACACAACTTGTAGATAAGACCAGAAACAATACTATCATAATGAATCAGTAATAAGTTCAGATTTGAAATCATGGCACTCGGGCCCTAGTGACAAGCATTAAGCACAACAAGTTGCAACAAAGTCATAAAGCACTAATAAAAGATACTAGGCACTATGCCCTAACAATCTAATGCCATTACATGAACGATCTCATCCAATCCCTACCATCCCCATAGCCTACAGCGGGGGATTACTCACTCATAGATGGGGGAAACATGGATGGTCGATGAAGATGATGGTGGAGGTCGATGGAGATGGCTCCGGGGGAACTTTCCCGTCCCGGCAGGGTGCCGGAACAGAGACTTTCTGTCCCCTGAATCTCACCTTCGGTGGCAGCGGCGCGGCGGAACTTTTCGTGGAAAAATGTCGAACCCCCCGAAGTTTTTAGGTCAGAAGGCTTCTTATAGGCGAAGAGGGAGACCGAGGGGGTGCCTGGGGGGCCCACACCACCCCCTGGCGCGGCCTGGCCTGGCCCACGCCACCAGGTGGTGTGGCCACCCCCTGGCTCTTCTCCGTCTCGTATTCTGGCTCCTGGAGTCTTCTAGAAAAATAGGCACTTTGGCTTTTGTCCCGTCCAATTCCGAGAATATTCATTTTCTGACTTTCCTGGAACCTAAAACAGCAGAAAACAGGTAGCTGGCACTGTGGCTCTTGTTAATAGGTTAGTCCAAGAAATCATATGAAAAGTACTCCAAAGTATAGACAAAACACAAGAAAGTGGATAAAACCAAGCATGGAGCATCAAAAATTATAGATACATTTGCAATGTATCAACATCCCCAAGCTTAACTCCTGCTCGTCCTCGAGTAGGTAAGTGATAAAAAGAAAGAATAATTTTTGAGGTGACATGCACCATCAAAGACTTGACCAAAGTATTTGTAAAGATTCAAAGCTGGGATCATAGTACTTCAATCATAACATGAAAGACAAAGTTCAAGCAATAAGACAAAGAAACTATGATGCAACATGAAAAGGCACAAACAAAAGATTCATGAATAACAATGCTTTGCAAGACGTTTGTTTGTTTCACATAAAGAAAACATAGCATAGTGGCATTCAACTTGTCCCTCAAAGAGTAGCAAACATAAATGCATAGGACACCTTCAAAGTTCACAAGAGTGACTAGATACAAATAGTTTAAAACAAGCAATATCAAGGTATGCATCAATCAACAAGTCTTGGGACAATGCACATAGAACTAAGAATGGCCACTATGCCCTCAAGAAGTGCTCAAAGAATATGTGGAGACTCAACACGGAAATGAAAAAGGTTTTGAAAAGTTTGAAAGGCTTCCAAATGCTGAAAGTATGGTACTCATTAGCTTTGAGCTCTCATTGCCCCTATCATAAGCATCTTTAATGTGGTTAAGGTTAAAGTGACACAACTAAGAGGATATGCTTGACAAGTTATAAATCGAAGTCTCATGCCCCTTACTTACGAAGACCGATCCTCATGCTACTCAACTTCAGTCACAAGTAAGCTCTTGTCATTGTAAGTATATACGTATCATAGAGAACCGCCAACGGGGTACCCCTTGCACATGATACAGTAGCTATCCCATAATCAAAATGACAAGGCAAGCAGACAATGAGCATCTCAGCGATCTTTTTATTTACTATGTGCATAGATTTTTATTGAGGATGCTTCATAGAATGCTCATTATGGTTTGTTGCAAGTTTCCACCATGATTAGGCATGGCTTAGGCTAGTGGCCCAGGCGTTTCTCTAACATACATACAGACTCCATGATCTTACAAGTTCTACTTTTATTTCACACCGCCGGGATCCATAAGCAAAAGAACGTAATATCAACGAGGTACTAAGTACTAATGTAATGTTGAAAGCGTTCCCCATGATACATGGTTCTGCTAACTTCAACTTATAAAGCGCAAGCATATATGCAACAAAGAAGGACGCAATGGTTCAAGTTTATTAAGTGCAGGAAATAAAGTGTGCGGTCAAGTTCGTGAGAGCTTTACTAACTAACTTTCTCATAACAAGCAAACATTTTATTCGAAAGAAAACAAGGCATATTGAATATGCACGGAAGAAGAAAGTGATGCTAATGGGTAGGTATGGTGGACAGTTTGGAAATATTTGGTTTAGGGAGTTGGAAACATGAGTAAAACACTCAGTGGAAATGAAGGCTAGCAATAGTAAGGGAGCGACAAATGAGAGAGCAATAATGGCCATAATCATACAGAGCGACAAAACATCATTGATCAAAACATAAAGTGATACTATAAGTTGAAAACTAAAGGATCATAAAGGCTTATGGTGACTTGAGATAGTCATAACATGGTGTGAGCATGCGCCAAGTCAACCCAAATAAAGCATCCAAGGAGAATACCACTATACTATGCTTTAATATACTAAAACAACGCATGATTCATCCAAGGCACATTAAGTAGTCTCAGTTGTTTATAACAAGTCATGCTACAGCAAAGAATACTAAGCATAAAGCCAAAACAATATCAAGCATGGCATGACAAAGCATAGGCCACAGTTAAAAACAAGCTCTCTTTACCACTTAAGCATGAGCTTTCCTACTCTCTTCCAAACCAAACCAAACCAAACCAAACTATCTGAACACCAATATATGAAAGAGGGGGGTCCAACCAATTTATTCAGCAAACTAAGAAAACCACGCAAACTAAAAACCAAAACAAAAACGAAAAAGAAGACGCTCCAAGAACAACACAACTGTGCATGAAACAAATAAAAATAAAGTGGTTGGAAGAAACCTAAGATTTTTATTGATGAAGAAGGGGATGCCTTGGGCATCCCCAAGCTTTGACGCTTGTACTTCTTGGATATTTCTTGGGGTGACACGCGTGGCATCCCCAAGCTTGAGCTTTAGTCCATCCTTCATCTCATTACTCATTCCTTCCATACACCTGAAATTTTTCCTTCATACAAAACTTCACACAATCTTTATTAGCAACATTAGTGCACTTAAGATAAATAAGTCTTAAGGTTCAGTTCTAATACCAAATAAACTTCCATTAGAACACTAGCTACTGTAGCACTTCCCTAAAAAATCTCAATTCCCCAAAAGAACTCAAGAAGGAACTAACAAGAAGCAAATGCGGAAAATGGCAGAAATCTGTCAAAACAGACCAGCAGGTAAAGACGAATTTTTTCCAATACCTTCTGTTGCTCAAATCAAAAAGTGTTGAACTAAAGAAAGTCAGATAACAACCTGGGGCAGAAGAAAAAAAATTACAGCTCAATCCGACATACAGATCTCTCTCAGGAATTTTTACGGTGAAGCACAGAAATCTGTTTCGGGACAGCAACTTTCCCAATCATTACTTCTCTCTCATTAGAGGTTACTCTTGGCACAAAAAGCAATTAAAAAGGATAAGGAGAGGTTATTACAGAGGTAATAACTTCCAAAACTCAACTAAAACTCTTGGGTTATCTCCCAACAAGTACTTTTCTTTAACGCCTTTAAGTTAGGCATAAGAAGCAAAAACTAAAATGGATAGAATAGAAGTAAGCGGAGATAATCATGGTGAAAACATTGTTTTGTTCAATGAAATCCTTTTTTTAACAAGGTTGATCAGGTCTTGTTACCAAAATAATTCCATATGAGACAAAACTTTGTATCCCACTAATGATTATGTTACCTCAACCTTGATAGCAATGGTCCCAATCATAATAGTTTCAAATTTTTCCTCTTGGTATGGGACAATATATTTATCCAACTTGAATGCCCTCAACATGTTCAATTGAATTCAAACCATAAGTACTTTCAATCTTCTTGAGGAAATAGACAGTGTGTTCCTTGTCATTAACATTGAAGGTCACCTTCCCTTGATTATAATTAATAACAGCTCCTGCAGTATTTAAGAAAAGGTCTCCCAAAAATAATAGACATATTATCATCTTCAGGCATAAAAGTTTGAGAGGATGCTCTCATAAGAAATATGAGTTGAAGTAAAAGAGAGCATCAAGGAGCAAATTCAAAACACATTTAAGTCTAACCCAGTTCCTATGCATAGGAATCGTGCAAGCAAATAACAAAGTGACAGGCATAGGAAGATAAAACAAGAGTAATTTCAAAACTTTCAGCACATAGAGAGGTGTTTCAATACCATGAAAACTTCCACAACCATATTTTCCTCTCTCATAATAATTTTCAGTAGCCTCATGAAGAAACTCAACAATATAACTATCACATAAAGCATGCTCTTCATGATCTACAAGCACTAGAGCTTTATTATAAACATTTTCAAGAGAAACCTCAGGAACATAACATTCATTCTCCTTTAGTAAGCAAGGGGGACAATCAAATAATGTAAGGGATAAAGAGTTACTCTCATTAGAAGGTAGGCATGGGTATCTAATCCATTCTTTCTCCTTTTGTTCATTACTCTCCTCCTCTTTTTCATCTAATGAGATTCCAGGTTCATCAATTTCTTCTTCCATAGGATCCTGCAAGGCATTAGTCTCTTCCATTTGTGGAAAGCATCTATCAAAATATTCAAGAATATAGCCATTTTCATCCTTGTAATTATCAAAGCAAAATTTAAGTATACCATACACCTCATATTTGTAAGGTGAATCATCAATATTTTCAAGCAAACTAGCAAGTTCAAAAGCACCCTTCCAAGCAATAAATTCTTCTATTTGTTCCGCATCATCAAAGTCATAAATTCCTTTAGCATAGGAAGATATGGTATCATTATCACTATACTCGCATTGTAAAGGGAGGTGTTTATACCTCTTTCTGCAACAAGACTCATCACAGCAATAAGTAACATTATAAGTAGAGCACACGTTCCTAGCAATGGTATACAATCTATCAATTTGTTCCCATAAGTGTTTCCCTTTTTGTGACAAGCGGTGTTCCTTATAATAATATTTTTGATCTTCTGTGAACCCACCTTGCCAATAAGCTTCAGTTTCAAAGAAACCAACCATTGCCAACAAGCATGATAAAGCAAGACAATAACAAACCAACGAAAACAACAACTAGAGTAGGAACTAATTTTTTTGTATTTTTGATAAAGAAAAGGGCAAACAAGGAGAAAGATAAACTTAGCTTGAACAATAGTGAATCCAAGTGAACTTGATAAATAAAGCTATGCTCCCCGGCAACGGCGCCAGAAAATAGTCTTGATGACCCACAAGTATAGGGGGTGTATCGCAGTATTTTCGAGGGAAGTAAAACCCAATTTATTGATTCGACACAAGGGGAGCCAAAGAATACTTATCAGCCTTAACAACTGAGTTGTCAATTCAGCTGCACCAGGAAACAATCTTGCTCACAGCAGTTTATTAGTAGCAACAGTTTTGTAGTAGGAATAGTAAAGTAACAGTAGTAGCAAAGCAAAGACAGTAGTAACAAAAGCAGTAAATAGTGGTATTCGAGTGCGGTAGGCATAGGGATGGATGGACGGGCGTTGCATGGACAAGACAATTCACATAGCAATCAGAACATAGGGCAATTGCAGATAAATAAGATAAAGCACCCAAGTACTAGAAAATCCTAGGCATGTGTTCCATATATAGTCATACGTGCTCGCAATGAGAACTTGCACAACATCTTTTGTCCTGCCAGCCCATTTGCAGCGGGGCCTCTAGGGAACTACTGGCAATTAAGATGCTCCTTTTAATAGAGCACCGGAGCAAAGCATTAACACTCCGTGAACACATGTGATCCTCACATCAAAGCCTTTCCCTTCCGGCTACCCCGATTTCTATCACTACGGGACCATAGGTTCCGGACAACGACGTGTGTACACAACTTGTAGATAAGACCAGAAACAATACTATCATAATGAATCAATAATAAGTTCAGATCTGAAATCATGGCACTCGGGCCCTAGTGACAAGTATTAAGCACAACAAGTTGCAACAAAGTCATAAAGCACTAATAAAAGATACTAGGCACTATGCCCTAACAATCTGATGCCATTACATGAACGATCTCATCCAATCCCTACCATCCCCATAGCCTACAGCGGGGGATTACTCACTCATAGATGGGGGAAACATGGATGGTCGATGAAGATGATGGTGGAGGTCGATGGAGATGACTCCGGGGGCACTTCCCCGTCCTGGCAGGGTGCCGGAACAGAGACTTTCTGTCCCCCCGAATCTCCCCTTCGGTGGCGGTGGCACGGCGGAACTTTTCATGGAAAAACGTCGAACCCCCCGGAGTTTTTAGGTCAGAAGGCTTCTTATAGGCGAAGAGGGAGACCGAGGGGGTGCCTAGGGGGCCCACACCACCCCCGGTGCGGCCTGGCCTAGCCCGCGCCACCAGGTGGTGTGGCCACCCCTGGCTCTTCTCTGTCTCGTATTCTAGCTCCTAGAGTCTTCTGGAAAAATAGGCACTTTGGCTTTTGTCCCGTCCAATTCCGAGAATATTCATTTTCTGACTTTCCTGGAACCAAAAACAGCAGAAAACAGGCAGCTGGCACTGTGGATCTTGTTAATAGGTTAGTCCAAGAAATCATATGAAAAGTACTCCAAAGTGTGGACAAAACACAAGAAAGTGGATAAAACCAAGCATGGAGCATCAAAAATTATAGATACATTTGCAATGTATCAGGGAGCTAAGTAGCTTAGCTGAATCATAATATGTATCAGACATATTTTGAGTGGGAGCTAAGTGAAATCCCTGGATCTCAAATATGGATGCTATATTTGAGTAGGACCGTGAAATCATTCTAGGATATGTGGACAACATATGTGAATGATGTGATTAGTGTTAATAAATAGATAAATTGGGATGAAGTTGAAGTTATTAAACAATGAGATCTATCGAGATAGATTGGTGAGTTTAATAAACATTGAATGTCGAATGCTTCTTGGACTTGATTCTGAAGATGTTCAGAATGTCCTAAGCAAGATTCTGAAGAAGTTCAGAATGGAATAAGGTAAGAAATAAGTTCTTACTATATGAAGCACTGTCTTAGTATTACAACGATGGTTAAAAGGGAAGAAAGAGATGTGTTGCATCTCCTATGCCTCAGTCATAGGTTCTTCCATACAACCATATTGTATACTCGACATAATGTGGCCCGAAGTTCCGGTTGGAAGGACAAGCTCTTAACTGTAAGAACTTGTCTTGAAGTGATTCTTGGGTTAATCAATGAACCAGAATTAAGTTTGTACTTAAATGGCAAGAATCAAAGTAAGTGGCATAAATGCATTTCATGCACTAGGATCTACATAGATATAGAAGTATAAAGGCTCCATCTGATGTGATGTATATTGTTATGGCGGGGCTAGTTCGCTTTTTACGTAGAATGATGTGTCCCAGGGCACAGTTCCCATGAGAAAGCCCTCGAGGTTGATCTAAAGTCACTGTAGGCTCCTGGAAACCGGCCTCGTTCTGCTGCCATAACTGCCGTATATACACAAAGGATTGCAAAGTGTGTTTCGAAGTTTAGGTGACAACAGTGAAAACGACCGTCATTATAAACAGTAGAAACAAAGTCTCACTTTGTTGCCAAACGAATACTTCGACCCATTATGAGATAATGGTGTGAATGTCAAAGTTAGGAAGACATTAACGATTTGCAAAGACATAATGATCTGGTAAAACAGAACATGGACAACACGTTTTCCATAAGCATGCATGATCAATAAACACATATGTGATATGGTTTATGATGAGTAAAATGCAAGCTAGATTATTTGTACTCTAGTGCAAGTGGAAGACTGAAGGAGATATGCCCTAGAAGCAAATAATAAATAGGTTTTTATTGTCATATCTCAATTAGTTCATAATAGTTTCATACTGTGCTATAACTGTATTAATACGAAACATTAATACACATGTGGTATGTAAACAAACCGTGTCTCTAGTTACCTTTAGCGAACTAGTTCATTGGTCATGAGGATGATCTAGGGTTTCGAGATCATGGGCATTTATGCCAATTTACAATGAGGTCACATCATTAGTTGAATGGTGTGATAGACAAACAACCCAACCAGTTGTATCTTAATGAGATCTAGTTACAAAGTTCACCATTAATGCTAAAACTAAGGAAACCTCATGACCTGTCCTTAGACTGTGAGATAATGCAAATCACCGTTCTAGAGGGAGCTTAGATGGTTATCAAGTATCACTCCGTGACTGGGTGATCGAAAAGGTGCTACTCAGGTTTCCCAAAGGAGCGTGTAGAGGAGTACATATCAAGACCAGGATTTGCCCATCCATGTAACGGACAGATACATTAGTGGCCATCTCGGTGACGTTGCATTAATGAAGCTTGCAAGCGTGTGACTGGGTCACGGAATGCAACGACACGGAAACGAGAAAACGAGTTCATCGGTAACGAGATCGAACAAAGGTATGGAGATACCGTAGATCAAATCTCGGATGAACTAGGTATCAAGAGGCAAAGGGAATGGGAAACGACTGTTTACGGTTCAAACGACATTGTCATCGTGGAATGCACAGGGGTCAATATGGGCATCTCGGTCCCGCTATTCATCATTGATGGAGATCATGTCTGTGCCATTCCCGAGCCGTGGAGAAATACACTTAAGGGTACGATGAGCTAGAGATCCTCTGTAAGTTGGAATCACCATATGAAAGAGAAAAGGAAACCGGAAAAGTTCCGTGAGAGAACCGGAATTGTTCCAGGAAAGTTCCGAAGTCATTCGGAGGAAATTGAAAGGGAACCGAAAGGTGGATTTTGTAATATGTATTTACATATTAATTAATATAATTAATATTATATATAATATTAAAATCTAATTTAAAGGGGTATTCCACTAATGGGCCAAACTTCCTAGGGAAAAAGGGCCCATTAGGGAAAACCGAAGGAGGGAAGGTCCAAGGGCCAAGGCCCAGGCGCCTCAAGGGGGCCCACCCGGCCAGCCTAGGGCTGTGCGCGGGGTGGGGCCGACCCCTGGCCGGCTAGCCCATGAGGCCCATGGCGCCTCCCCCCTCTCTCCGTTGTTTAGTCCCACATGGGAAACCCAAAGGGGAGGGCACACCCCCTCCCCCTATATAAAGGGGTGCCCATGGGTGGGAATAGACACACCAATATTTGGAGAAGTCCTTTGGTTGACTTTCTCCTTCCCTCTCTCTCTCATCTCCATGCATTGGTACGGTCCCAAGTAAGGACTGTCCGAGCATGAGACACCGCACATGCAGCACGCCGTTGTGCTGCAGGGATTCCAAGCCAGAGATCTACTTCCGCACTCCCAACAGGGATCAAGGAGTCGAAGGTCATCATCGTACACCGTATGTGTAAGTAACCATGAGGGGCCTCACTTGAGGCACCTTGGATGTCGTGAGCCGGAGCTGCTGCACGATGAAGAAGGAACAAGGGGTGACCTGCGAGGAGCATCGCGACCTTGAGGTCGGCTACGGCTTCGACTACTTCAACCACGTTCCCCTCGGAACGTTAACCACGTACGGTCTACAAGGGTATGTATTCTATATGCTCCGGCCATTACTGCATTACTACATAGATAGATCTTGCGCGTTAGGAGGTTCCAACGTAGGAATTTTTTGTTTTCTGCTGCGGAACCCTTCATGTGCATAGTGGTGATTCAATGTATCCTAATTATTACTGGGAGGTGTTCTAGATAGAACTATATTCTTCTTGATGATCTTCTAGCAAAGATTCATGTGTATATGTCTCTGACTTATGTTGTGAAGGCTGAGGCTTCTATTTAAAATAGAACAAATGTTTTTCTTGATTCCTTAGCCCTGCTGTGATGCAAAGAGTGAGGCATACTTAGATACTATAGTGGCCTTTAATTCTATATGATGAGTTTAGCATAACATTACTATGCAAAACTAAGAGAAATATTTTTCCTAAGAATCTTGTCTTTCTTTTTTATTCTAAATATTGATGTGAACAGATACTAAGCAATGATCTTTGTGATGGATATAACCTAATGTCGTGAAGGTTGCTGAAACTTGTTGTTGCTTGAGGCTTCCTGGTTATTCCTTGATCAGCCACTACTAACCCTTGGCCTTGCGGTTGATCTACTTCTCCTTGGACTCCTGGCTTAGCCTTCTCCTTACTAGCTTTGTTCCTGGTTGTTTCTACTTCCCTGTGAAGCTCCTCCTCCTAGCTCCTAGATGGCATTTCTAAGAAACCATGGTGCAAGTGATGTGGTGGTGATCTGGGCTAGTAGTTTGGTTGGTGAAGTAAGGATATACTTAGGTGAATCAGATGAGAACCAATGGTAAGATGGTGATGGTTTCTTGCTATTCTTAGTGTTGTAGTGTGTTCAATAGAGAGAGAGAGAGAGATCTGCTTCGACTGATACTTATCCCCTTTCTTGGTTGCCTCCTATGTCGACAACACCACATACCTGCATGTATGTGTGAGCTGCTTGCACTGTTCTGGATCATTGCAAGGCAAAATATCTTGATTTTACTCTTCTACTTCTACTTCTCTGGTGAAACTTGCCCCTTTGTCCACTGCCAATGAGGTTGTTTTGGGGCAAAAATTTGATTAAGAACAGTTATTGTGTTTTTGGTGAACCTTATATTTTGCTCAATGATGAATATCAACAGTGCTTTTCACCGTTAAGACTGAGAGCAAACATACTAACAATAATCTTTTCTTTATTGTTTTATTTCCATCATTTTCTTACAGATACAAGTGCTTGTAGAGAAGATTTTGGAACTAAAAGACCTAGTTAGAAATTAGTATATGTGTTCTTTTTACTATCTTGTAATTTCCTTTCATTATTTTGTAAAGAATAATGAACATTTATATGATTCAATATTCTTTTCTTTATTTGTGATTATCCATTTATGTAATAATTCTTACTTGTTTGTATTCTCATTATCTTTTAATTATAAATTAAGAAAAGAATAAGAACTTCTATTTATTTATAATCATTGTTTGTATTACTTCTTAATGTCTTGAATTCTTTTTATTATAGTATTGTTATATGAAGTAATATCACTTCATATTAAAACATTCTAATATTCACTTCTTAAATCAATTTACTTCTAATACTTTTGGTTTAAAATATTTCAAAGGTAGATTAAAATTTAAAAGTCAATTTAAATTATCATCCCAAAACAGTTCAAGATACCTAGAGGTCAAGTCAGAATTTATAGCATTTACCTGAATGAGCTAAACCCTAACCCATCGAAGTGAAAGAAACACTGATCACTCTAGTTTTTAGTTTGCGTGAAAATTCTCCGGATTTTTTTATACATGAATACAAATGCACGCACTCTCTTCTACAGCCCTAAATGCTGGGGCATTACACCCAGCTACCACACCCTTCAGGCGGCTTGCGGGACTTGCATCGATTAAAGTGGCGTATAGTAGGAGAAACCCTATTTGCCGCCCATTGCGGGACGGAACCCCGCACACGTGGTGGTCTGCAAGTTGGGTTGTGGCCCGTTTACCTGGTTCTGTTTGGTTTCCTTCTTCTCTAGGTTGTTTTTTTGGTTTTGTTCCGTTTTTTGACTGGTTTTCTTTTAAATTTGAACTTTTTAAAATCCTAACAAGTTTCAAATTTAAGTATTTTTCAAATCTGAATATTTTCAAATTCTAACTTTTGTAAAATTTGAAAGCGGTTCTGAATAAAATTTAAACCTGAACATTATTTTTAAAAAAGTTTTAAATCATAAAACAAGTTTTTTAGTCACCATCATATAAACAAGTAAAAATAAAAAAAGAATAAAAAAGATGTATTACCGGTTATTGGGCCGCGGCCCATCTACTGACCCCTTCAGGCGGGAGGGAATCCTCCAGCTGAAGGCGGCAGATAGGGGCGCCCGTATATGCGGGAGCTCCTATGCACCGCTTTAAGCGGTGTATCCTGTAGGAACTGCACACCTTGGGAGTACAATATGGGCTCGGCCCATACTTCATTTTGGTTCCTTGCTTCGTTTTATTGTTGCGTTGCTACACCCTTTTCCATCTGTTATTAGATTTATTGAGTGCATTTTAGCTCTCGGATTTATAAAGCATTTCTATGCATGGTTTAACAAAAAGTATTCACAAGGTTGTGCCCATTTTCTTATTGTTTGGAATACGCTTAAGCCTCGACTCCCAAGTAATTTCCCCTATATCTGTTGTTTCTTTATTATTAGCCTCTTAAATCAGCGGATCCTATGCTCTCGTTCTGTTGGTGCATCTAGCATCTGTGGAGGACGCGTGGAGTGGTGTGTCCAACGGATCTATTGGGATCCGATCGTTTTTCGTTTTCGTTGGTGTGGTTTGAGGCCAGTCTCTTCCGATCTATATTTGTCATCTTCGGTGATGGTTGCTGCTCTTGTTCGTCTAGTACAACAAGCTCTACTACGACAAGTTTTGCCCGGCTCCGGTGATGGAGGGGCGAGGACGGCGCCGCGCCTTCGGCTCGTGCTAGTATTTGTAGTCGTCGTTAGGTGGTCCAATGACCTATTTATAATTTTTATTACTTTTAGGATTCTTTGTTCCGATGTTGATGATTATTATTCGCAAAAAAAAAAAAAGAATACGGAACGCTTGGATCAACTTCCAGCCAACGAAATGTCAACAAGGACAGAGGAGCATATAATCCGCACCATGCCATAGTCCCACACTTCTGGAATACCATGTGGTTGCAACAACAAAGGTGAGTGTGTCCATTACAAAGCCCAACAACAACTGTTATGCTGTTCCATTTGCACATTGGTGCTTTTCTCTGAAATAATAAATCAAATATGCTAAATTTTAACCACACAATATGATGACAACGACATGATACTTTGCACTGCATAAATAAATTCCAAATTTTATCTTTTGTTAACCTCCGAGACCTTGATTTAGGCCGGAAGAAAATGAGTCAAATCAATTAACTAGAAAGGTGACAAGCTAGGAGTTGAATTAGCCAGTGTTTTTTCCGAAGTTTGAACTAGTTGGTGTCATTCACATAAATTGCCTCCTTAATCCAGTTACCTACTTGCTTGGCCATGAAAAATTGGTGGGCTTATTTAATATCCTTCAGATGTAACACATACTGCATTTTCATTGATTCTGGTTGAAATTGTGGAGCTATTTCACGCAACCATAAAGTGTGGTGCTCCATTAACTTTCTAATTTTACGCTTTGTTGTGCTGAGATAAATTATTTTGGTGAGGTTGTAGAAGAATCTAGGAGCATAGTGGATCCTTGGACCTGATTGATGCCCTTGGTTCATAACACACTAACATCCTACTAGTTTTGCCCTTTTACTCTATAGACTCTCTGGGCGGGGCATAAAAAAGTTATTCCCGATCCAGGTATGTGATATTCCATCAATCGAAAAGGTGATTCGACAGAGAAATCTGGAAGTAGTTTACGCGTGTTATTTCAAGAAACTTCTTGGAGTCACTTATGTTGTTTGGTAATTTTCAACATGATAAGGTTTACTTAGATCTGTTTGGTGATAGAATGTTAGGACAGTTGTGTATTTGTCCCTAACCTTGTATACTTGATCTATATAATGAGAAGGAATAGGCCGGCCTGTCTGTGCCGAGCCAGCCCCAATACCGCCTATCCTATTAGGTTTTCATGGTATCAGAGCAGGCCCTGACCTAGCCGCCGCCGCCCACATCTCTGCATCCGCCGCCGCCACCCTTTGCGATGGCCACCGTCTCTTCTTCCTCGAGCAGCTCGGCCCCAAGTCTCGCTCTGTCGTCGCCTCCTATGGCGGCTTCCCTGCCGTCTACCATACCGCTGTTCACGGCGGTGACTACGGCGCCCTTTGTCGCGCAGTCCACGACACCCCTCACCGTGCAGTCCACGGCGCCCTTCGTCGCGTCGTCCGCGGATCCCTATGCCGCGCCGCTGCAGATGCCGTACGCTGCGCCGTACTCTCACTGGGGGGTTCACCCCTTTTCTTCAATCTACACCGACGCCTTGGCCATGTCTTCGACGAGGCCGCTCTCTGGCTTCAACCCATCTAACATGGCAGCTGGGCCGATCGCGCGTCCTCCTGCTCACCAAGGGGTGGGGTCCTCCTTCATCAACGCCCCGGCCCCCACCTTCGCCAACACGTTGACCCCGGGCATCATCAACATCCAATCGACGATCACCATCCGCCTCAACAACGAGAACTTTCTATTCTGGAAGGCTCAAGTCGCTCCCCTTCTCCGCAGTCAAATGTTGATGGGGTACTGTGATGGCTCATTGCCCTGTCCTCCGGATCACATCGGCGTCATGCACGCCGGCGAGGTGGTGCCACAGACCAATCCGGCCTACCAACACTGGATTCAATAGGACCAGTCCATCCTCTCGGCCTTCGTCTCTTCTATGACGGAGGGTGTCCTCGGGATGGTGATGTTCGCCCACACTGCAAGGGAGGGGTGGGAGACCCTCAACGACGCCTTTGCGTCAACATCCATCGCTCGTTCCTCAGGCATCCGTGAACAGATGGCAGAACTGAAGAAACACGACCTGACGATCAATGTGTACTTCCACAAGATGAAGGCTCTTGCTAACTCACTGGCGCGCATTGGCGAGCCTCTTCGTGATGCGGAGTTCATCTCATATCTTCTCACGGGTCTCGACAAGGACTACGATGCCCTCTATCAGATCGTCAACGTACGGCAGGGCGCTATGCCCATCCGTGACCTCTACGCCCTACTTCAGGCCACAGAGCATCGCAACTCGGCTAGGTATGCTGTCGAGGCCTCCGCGCACTCTTTTCCTGCTACGCATGTCGCGGCCTATGGAACTCCTGCAGCATATGGTGCTCCTTATGGCGGCGGAACAGGCCGCCTCCCTGGCCGGCGGCGCCGTATCACGCCCCTGCCGCTACCTACGTGCCTCCGTATGCACGTCCTCCGGTGCCTGGCTATGCGCCGGCGCCGGCCTATGCTCCCCAGCCGCGTCCACCACCACCTCCCTCTGGTGGAAAAGGGAAGAACAACCACGCTCGTGATGTGTTGTGCTAGCTCTGTGGCATCGTTGGTCATCCTGCATCATGCTACTACAAGCACTTCAACAAGGACTACCTTGGCCTTGGGAATAACGGGAGTGGTACTAAGCGGCAACTCCATATGTCCATGATTGCCGCTCCCGCCCCTGGCTATGCGCCTGCCCTGGCTACGCGTCTGCACCGGCTGGTGTTCCTGCTGCCCCGTCGCACATGGTGGATCCCGCGTGGTATGCGGACTCAAGTGCCTCACACCACATCACGCATGAGCTGGACAAGCTCACCATGAGTCAGCCCTATTATGACACTGACCAGGTTCACGTTGCAAATGGAATAGGTATGCGTATTCATAATATTGGTCATGCATCTATACCTACTCCATATTCTCGATCACTTAATTTAAATAGGGTCCTTCATGTTCCTGATGCTACTCGTAATCTTTTATCCATGAGTCAACTTTCCCTTGATAATAATGTTTTCATTGAACTTCATCCTTATGATCTTTTTGTAAAGGATCGGGACACGCGGGAGCCTATCCTTAGAGGTCGTCAACGTGGTGGTCTCTATGAGATTAAAGCCCCTGTTATCAAGCAGGCGCTCAGCAGTGTCAAGGTGTCACGTGATATGTGGCATAGTCATCTAGGACATCCAGCGTTGCAAGTAGTTCACCATGTTCTTCATAGTCATGATTTGCCTTCTATCATAGGGTTAAATAAAGTTTCCTCGGTTTATGATGCATGTCAACAAGGAAAGAGTCATCAATTGCCTTTCTCCTTGTCCTCCCGTGTAACACAGTTATCCTCTAGAGATTATTTATTCAGATGTTTGGGGTCCTGCCCAAGTGTCTGTCAGTGGACATCGATTTTATGTGAGTTTTGTTGATGCTTACAGTCGCTTCACCTAGCTATATTTGATTAAACACAAATCTGATGTCTATGATGTTTTTATTCAGTTTCAGAAACATGTTGAACGTCTCCTAGATCGCACAATCTTGCATGTTCAAACCGATTGGGGTGGGGAGTATGAGAAACTCCATCCCTTCTTTAATAAACTTGGCATCTCCCACCATGTGTCTTGTCCACACACCCACCAACAAAATGGCACTGCTGAACGTAAACATAGACATATCGTTGAGACCGGTCTTACTTTACTTGCCCATGCATCGGTTCCTCTATGTTATTGGAATGATGCCTTTGCCACAGCCTGTTTTCTTATAAATAGGCTTCCCAGTCGCACCATTGACATGCAGACTCCACTTGAGCGTCTTCTTCATGAAACCCCGGACTATACCTTCTTCAAAGTGTTTGGGTGTGCTTGTTGGCCACATCTTCGTCCATATAATACTCATAAACTTGTTTTTCGCTCTAAAAAGTGTGTGTTCTTAGGCTATAGCTCGCTCCACAAAGGGTACAAATGTCACCATGTTCCGTCCAAGCGAGTTTACATATCTCGAGATGTCGTGTTTGACGAGAATCATTTCCCTTTTTCTAACATGCCCAATATTCATCTATCACCACCACACACGGAGTCCTCTTTACTTTCTGCTGACCAATTTATGGATATTGCATATGCTCCGCCTTTGCTTGTTAACCATGGTGCAGGAAATCATCGCGGTGCTCGTTTGGAGCTCCTCACACAGGAGAATGGTGCCGGTCTCGTCGATCAAAACGTGGCTGTGCCGCACGTCGATCGGACGGAGCCGGTGCATGGCTCGATGGCCCCGCCTCGGGCTGCGCTATGCCTGGCTCGGCTCGGCCTCCCTCAGCTGAGCCCATCACGCCGACCCGGGCTGGCCATCGTCTCGACTCCGTGGCCTCGCCTGGACTGCACACCCCGGGGTCCACTGGGCCGTCTCCCTCTCCTGGTCCAGATGGGCCTCCGTCTCCAGCCGCTGTGTCGACACCGACAGTCGAGCAAGCTCCAGTTCCTCCACCGGCACCTGCTCCTTCTGGCCCAGTCACGCGTCTTCGCCGTGGGATTTCTCAGCCCAAAGTTCGTACTGATGGCACTGTTGCATGGAACACTGTGCTTGCCACTTTTGCTGCATCCAAGGATACTGCGGATCCTCGTGATTTTCGCGAAGCCCTTCGAGTTCATCACTGGCGCACGTCTATGGAAGCAGAGTTTGCTGCTCTCAAGGATAATAGTACGTGGACTCTTGTACCACCTGTTTCTGGAGTTAACTTGATTGGCTTCCTCTAGATTTTCAAAGTTAAGCTTCATGCTGATGGTTCCATTAAGCGCTACAAAGCACGTCTTGTTGCTAAAGGATTTAAGCAACGTTATGGCCTGGACTATGGGGAGACTTTTTCACCTGTGGTCAAGCCTGCTACTGTGATACTGTTGTTGTCTCTTGCTCTTTCTCATGGTTGGCATCTTCGTCAGCTGGATATTCAGAATGCCTTCCTCAATGGATTTCTTGATGAGCAGGTATATATGAGACAACCTCCTAGATTTGCTGATCCTGACAAGCCAGATCATTACTGTCGTTTGGTTAAGTCTTTATATGGTCTGAAGCAAGCCCTCGTGCGTGGCATGCATGTCTCAGCTCAGTTCTTGGAAGATTTATGTTGATGATATCATTGTTATTAGCTCCACTGCGGCTGCCATTCCCAAGTTGATCTCTGAACTTCGGGCCGATTTCTCTGTGAAGGATCTTGGAATTCTT
Source organism: Avena eriantha (assembly GCA_910589775.1). Classification (NCBI taxonomy): domain Eukaryota; kingdom Viridiplantae; phylum Streptophyta; class Magnoliopsida; order Poales; family Poaceae; genus Avena; species Avena eriantha. The sequence continues at coordinate 393,242,707 of OU342745.1, forward strand.
CACTATTTTCTGGGCATTGAGGTGGACTCCTCCTTGACAGGTAGTCTTATTCTTCGACAACGCAAGTATGCTCTTGAGTTGCTTGCCCGTGCTGGTATGTTAAAGTGCAGTCCCGCTACTACTCCTATGTCGTCATCCGAGCGCCTATGCAGTGTTGATGGTGATGCTCTTTCTCCTGAGGAGGCTACACAGTATCGCAGTATTGTTGGTGGACTACAGTATCTTACTGTGACACGTCCTGACCTGTCCTTCGTCGTTAACAAGGTGTGTCAGTATCTTTCTAAGCCACGTACTCCCCATTGGGCTGCTGTTAAACGAATTATTCGCTATGTTCGGTTCACGGTTGACAGTGGTCTTCAGTTTCGGTCTGCTTCATCCACTCTACTATCTGCATTCTCTGATGCGGATTAGGCTGGTAATATGGATGATCGGCGATCCATCGGGGGATATGCCATCTTTTATGGTGGTAATTTGATCGCCTGGAGTGCTCGTAAGCAATCCACAGTTTCACGTTCGAGTACCGAGTCCGAGTACAAGGCTCTGGCTAATGCTACAACAGAGTTGATCTGGGTTCAGTCATTGCTACAGGAGCTTGGTGTTATACAAACTCAACCTCCAGTATTGTGGTGTGACAACATTGGAGCCACCTATCTGTCAGTCAACCCAGTTTTTCGTGCAAGGACAAAGCACATTGAAGTTGATTTTCATTTTGTTCGTGAGCGTGTCTCTCAGAAGCAATTGCAGATTCGGTTCATCTCATCCAAGGATCAAGTTGCTGATATTTTCACTAAACCTCTTCTGTTGCCCTTGTTTAATCATTGTAGGCGCAATCTCAACCTTGTATTACCGGTTGTGATTGAGGGAGGGTGATAGAATACGTATATACGTATGTTAGGACAGTTGTGTATTTGTACCTAACCTTGTATACTTGATCTATATAATGAGAAGGAATAGGCCGGCCTGTCTGTGCCGAGCCAGCCCCAATACCGCCTATCCTATTAGGTTTTCATTTGGAACAAAAGACAGGAGGCAAAGCAACCCCAGATGTTATTGTTGATTTTGTAGAACGACACCTATGCCAACACAAAATCTCTTAGAGTTTTGAATATTGGAAGATGGCTGATTTACATCTGATCAATTAGGGAAGACCTGTGACACGATGGCCCACGTGGTGGAGTAACTGCTCTGGGGTAGTCGTTCAAGAGCAAAGAAGCAGGACGAAGACAATTTTGTACATGTCTCCTATTCAAAAAAATCACCCGAACAAGAATTATGAAATAGATCTACATATTGTATTGTTAACTTTGTGAATATGCACGACTAAACGGGGAATCAAATCGTCATGTTCATGTCTTCATATTCGCCGCTGCAGGATTTGAGTCTGCTTAGATACACACTTCAAATTTCTTGCTTCTTGCAGGTTTGGAGTTGAGGACAAACACTCCTACGGCTTTAGAGGGATATAGAATCGTGGACCTGCGACACCTTGACTTGAAGGTTCCATATGTGACATTGGTAAATAAAGATCGATGGAGAAGGATGCGGCTAGGTGCTGGACAATTAATCTAGGGAGAGGAAAAATTGTGGCAGCGACTAGCCAGCGAGGGGAGGGGACGCAGTGTGGGAGGAAGACGTTCTGGTCAGGATGCATTAGCGTTGTATGACTAAATTATTCTTCTCCTTTTCCTTTTGAAAGCGATCTTCTAACCTAAGTACGTAGGAGCTTCAAGAAGGCTAAGCAAGTTGTGGAGATATAATAATTACTAGCCGATGTCTTTATTTATTATTTTTGAAAAGATGTTATATCAATTAGAAACTATAGGCGTACAATAGTTTGAATTAAGAGTATATAACGCATTGATTATTTTCACCGGTCTTTTCACGTGTTTTCCTTTGCTAAATTCAATCTACTCCCTCTATCCCGGTTTAAAGGGCACATATAGCAAATCTCTTGGATCTAGACATTCTCTGATTAGGGGTAATTTGGCTTTTACTAATTTTCTGATGGGTCCTTTCTCTAAAATTAAATGCTGATGTGCCTAGGCGATGGGGGATTTTGGGATTGCATGGTTTCCAATATGTGTCCTTTAAACCAGGATGGAGGGAGTATCATGTGACTATGTTTAAACGCTTATACTCCCTCCATCTTAAAATAGATGTCATAATCTTTTCAAAATTTGGATGTATCTAGACTAAATACTGTCTAGGTACATCTAGATTTGACAGATTTACGACATCTATTTTGAGACGAAGAGAGTATTAAAAAGATGATTAATGACTAATTATTTAGAAATATTACCGTGGATGTTATGTTTTGGAGAGACAGGCAAGGGTATAGGAAAAGGACAACACATACTCTTCATGCAGGATGTGGAGTATATCTAAATAAGAGATGAGGTCAAAACCAGTCAGGTGGGATGCAGTGAAAGCCAATGGGATGAAATGGTGATAATAAATTTACACATTCGTGGCAACACATTTTTTTTTGGAAAGGAGTAAATATTAGTATCAGGAGATACCAATTACACCCAGCCTCTGCAACAATGCATGCCCTAGTGGCCTTACGGATGCAGACAACCTAGAAAAAAAGAATTATAAAAAGAAAAGTCCCGCTATAGAGACCGATCACTCGAAGCAACGACACTAACACCATCAAAACAACACCAGTCGTCCAACCACTCAAATAGCTACGCATTTAAGAAGGAAACAATGCACAAGCGCTGTCGTCGCCTGATCAAAGATCATAGGTTTTCACCCTGGAGAAAATTCTCACTCACAAAACAAAGCCTTCAACAAGGTTATTGCCAGGCACAACCAATTAAGGCAAGACCTTGGATTTTCACCCTGCAAGGTAAGACAGGTAACTCCTCCCGTGTTGTCGCTCCCACAAACAGTCACTGTTGCGAGTCAAAGATCACACAGTCAGTTCCTCGTCACCACAAAGACTCAAATCACCGTCACTTTCCTGATGTTCCAATTTTCCTAACATTCTCCCCATCTGACTTCCTCATGGATCGTCGAAGACATGACACATGACGGTAACAGATATCAGAGCTTCGCAACGCTCCCGCTGAAACCAAACGGCCAGACAAAAACATGGGTACGCCCGACCGAATTTAATCTGATCCAGCAATCTCCAGGCATATTCGCCCATGGGAGTTCGCCGACGAAGCCTACCGGAACTCGACAGTCCGGATAGATCAACGAGGGCAGGCATCAAGCAGATCTTCGTCTGGCGCGGGAGGAATCCTAGGACCACCGCCATTATTCGCGAGACTCGCAGGCCCACGCCGCCAGCCTCCTCTAGCACGAAGACAGCGGGCAAAAAAGCAGTAGAAGGCTCAGACGTCGAAGGGATCGAGAACCCCCGCAACCGCAGCCTAATCCGGGCTCCTCCATCCCCGATCAAGGGCCAAAAAACCCAAATCGTGGTCAAGATGCTCAGATCGCACGCACAGGTGACCAGCGCCATCACCGGTAGCGCGCCGCCGCCTCCACATCACCACCCCGCTGCTGGAGGCCTCAGGCCTCGGCCCCGCCTAGGCCGCGTCGTCCTGCTCCCTCAATCCACGCCACGCCGCCTCCCGCGCGACGCGATCGAGAGCCCAACTCCGCCCACCGTCGTTCCGACGGTATGTTACCTGCATATTTGCTCGAGCATCAGTGCTGCTGTGCCTCCGCACTTTCCCACGTGAATTAATCTGATGCTGGTGCTTAACAGCAGAAGGACAGCACATATTCTGCAATCTGAAGACAGATAGTGAAAGTAAGATTTGCATCCATTACTCTAACTGAAACACACCATTAGATAACTAACTACTCTCTCAATCCAAAATAAGTGACTTAGTTTGTATAGATTCGGATGTATCTAGACACATTTTAGTATGTAGGTATATACGAAATCTAAAAAATTCAAGTCACTTACTTTGAGCTGATCGACTACAGTGTAAGCTGTAAAATAAATTATGGAACCAGGATTGTCTTTTGTCTGCAGGTGAATATAACATACATCCAGTCGTAGAGGTGCAAAGAGAATCTGAGGACCAGCATATATAGCTGTTATTTTTGGGGGCATTTGAGCTCCAACTTTTTCTGATAAGGCCTGTCAAGCTGGAAAGTGATTATACGCTGTTCCGAATAGAATCAAAAGTTAGTGATTTACTACTACTGTTAATCCATATTCGCATCACGGTAAAAGGACCGTTTGTTCTAGTCTAAGATTCATGACCCAAGAAAACATATTCTAAGATTAGTAGCACACCTTCTGCATCGTCATGATAACATAAAGTCAGTGTTGTTTTTAATCAGTAATAAGTTGTTGTCAAGAATCGACCATCTTTCTGCATGAGACAAAGAAGCGACACAATTTCACCATGTGCGTGCCATACAGCCAGCTAGCTTTATGTTATGTTTATGACATTGGCCTTTCAGAGTTTCAGTGGTAGCTTTCATCGCCGATCCCATGCTTTTACATCAGATTCTGCTGACAAGCGTTTCGATACGGAGAAGAAAGCCACACCGGCCTGAAAACCAGATGGATCGATTCCTTTTCTCGGTCAGCATCAGCATCAGTCATTTTCGCTGACAGTGTTTCAGAATTGGTAGACATTGCTTGACAGGCTGTTATGCAATGACGCGTGGAACTAAAAACGTCCAGATGCTCAACTAGCATTGGCATAGGAAACACAGGGAAGATACTTATTCATATTTATTTATTTATTTGAAAACGATGGGGGGGGGGGGGGGGGTGAAAAGTGACATGCCAAGATAATGTACTAGCATGTTGTTACAGTAATCTACTAGGCGTATCTGCTTAGCAAAACGCGTTTGTAGACAGTGTTCTCTTCAGTTCTCGGCTGCAAATTAACACAAGAGGCCATCCGAAGCACTATATCGAGATCAATGTTCAGACATGAACACAACATACTGGCTGTTGGCGACCTGGTCATGCTTAGGTAATCCTCTAATATCTGTAGCAGATCTCTTTCACTTTCATGCACCATGATGGGATATTAATTTGGATCGCTCTCTTCTCGTTGTCATCAAGTGATGTGAGAAATACTACAGATGTATGCGGATGAAAAATGTGTATTTTCAGCTGTACTTTGCAGGGGCGTAAAGCCCCGATAACACTCGAATACAAGATGTTCACTAGAAATACTTTGTCCTCCAGGAAGTGAAATAGTGACTACCGAGAGGATGCTGAGCTAATGCGTATCTCCTATGTTATGTCGACATTGAAACATCAAAGGGAAGCAATGCAGAGTTGATAGTTTTATCCAGTGCAGAGCTGCAGGTCACCAATGCCAAACTGAACATTTCATGTAAGGTTCTAACTACGCCATATCCTGCATGAATCCTTATTTCAAATGATAACGCTGCAATAAAAATGGTTCTGCGCATCGATCCGGTATTTTCCCTTCTCAAACAATCCTGCATGAATCCGTTTTGGCGCTTTTCAGTAGTTAGCACAGAGTGACTCCCATTGCCCCATTGGCACGTCTCTGAATGTACAATAGAGACTATCAAATTTCAATTGTGGCTTGACAGTAGTTGGATTATTAGGTACAATTTTCACAATTAATGATCATGTTAACCTCTAACACACTAACATACTAGAGGTATTAATCAACTTGAACAGTTGAAGTACGAACGCAATAACAACCATAGTGTGACAACAGATCGGATCACGATATACGTACTGATCGGTTGTCGATAAGATGAAGTCACCATAGTAACGTTGGGGAAGACGGATCGAAGCAGACGACGGTGAAGACATCGATAGGCAGCACCGTCTGACTTGAATGGAAGACGACCCGTGATGAAGAACTCGATCAGTCGCGCAGAGCGCTTCCCGAAAACTTTATTTGTCCTCTCCTGTACAGGATCACAAAGGCGAGTGGTTCCGGAGACCTGCTCTCCCGTCCGCCGGTGCACGTCGGCAAGCGGGATGGAGTAGACTACGGTGGCAGCGCAAGCAGAGAGGCTGGCAAAACCCGAAAACCCTAACGGAGGCGAACGTGGGCCGAGTCCATGTTGCGGACGCTACGATCCGGGAGCGACCCGAATAGGCTGACTGTTGACACGTCTGTCAAAACCTCACAAGTTTTCCTGAGTAGCAAAAAGAAAGCTCGGCTCGGCGAGATTCCCGCAACCCACGGCGCGCGCGTCATGACGGGACGGGACGGGACGGGCGAGCGGTGCGGTGCGGTGCATTGCGTAGCGGTGGCGTCGGAGGAGGAGGAGCGCGCATGTAGTTCTCCTCTTTTCACTCACTTTACTAAGTGGTGAACCACTCCATCTTGTAAGGTGGTGTAACTCTCATCCAACTTTACATGTGGGACTAAACTTTAGCTCCCACTTCACTCTCATGTGAGCTGCCCCAAACATGGGCCCAAACACATGTGAGCTGCAACAAATATGGGTTTTGAGATTTAGGGAAAATCTGAAATCTATGTGAGCTTATTTATATTGGTCCATTATTTCTAACAATCCCTCACTAGATCTCAAATGCCCATTTGAAGATTTGCTAATCCTCGCTACTTGTTTATATACCAGTGTTTCAGCAGAGACTGTTAAGTTGAACTTCCGCCTAGAACCTTGAGTTACATCTATCAGCAACTTGAACAATGGACGAACCTTGAATTGCAAGTTCGATGCTTTTAGATTTCACACAAAATCATAACTAGTACCTGGCTGCCAGTAGCCTACCCCGTGGGTGTAGCATATGCGTCATCCTACCTGGTCTCTTTATGAGTTTACTAAAGATCACCCAAATCTCATAGATTGCGATGTTTAACAATCGGAACGCATATAGGTGTGTTCTTTCAAGAATGCTCTGTAGGATAGAACCTTTGCTAATCATAGCCAACAGAAACACATTAAGGCATGTTGCCAACCTGCCTTACAGCTTTAGAGAGTTGTGCATCTTCACATAGAGAGGGTTGTCTAATACTCTCCTCTGTCACACCACTAGCTTATTCTTCCCAGGTCCTAATTCACGGGATCTCCAATCACAAAGGTTGGGTTACCACTGCTGTGTAACATCCATTGGTATCAAACTCATCTCTCTCGATGCACTTTCTATCACATTTCGTGATAGTCCCTTAGTAAAGGGATCTGCCAGGTTTTTGTAAGTTTGAATATACGTAATAGTAATTACTCCGGAGTTTCTCAATTTCCTGAGACTTCAAACGTCTCTTGACGTGTCTTGATGACTTTGCGTTATCCTTAGAATTGTTCACTTTAACAATAACAGTTTGATTATCACAATTCAAGAGGATGGCCGGTATAGGTTTTTCAACCACAGGCAAGTCCATCAAGAGTTCAAGCAACCATTCTAACTCTATAGTGGTTGTGTCTAAAGTAGCAAGTTCTGCTTCCATAGTTGACCGTGTCAGTATGGTTTGTTTGTAAGATCTCCATGATACAGCGCCACCCCAATGGTAAATACATACCCGCTAGTGGCAGAGAGTTCATCCACATCCAAGATCCAGTTTGCATCACTATATCCTTCAAGCACCGTTGGATGCCTCAAATAGTGTATCCTATAACTCATTGTACCACACAGATAGCGCATGACCCTTTCAAGTGCACACCAATGTTTAGTACCCAGGTTAGACATGAACCTACTCAACTTGCTCACAGCAAAAGAGATGCCGGTCTCGTCGCACTAGCTAAGTACATGAGTGAGCCAACGATTTGAGAGTATCTCAATTGTTCTTTCGGGTCTTTCTTGTTTTTCCGTAATGTCACACTAGGATCATAAGGTGTTGGGGAGGACTTTCCATCAACGAAGCCGAAATGGCTCAAGATATTCTCAACATAGTGTGATTGCATCAAAGTAATCCCACTCTCGTGCTTAATGAGCTTGATGTTTAGAATCACATCAGCTTCTCCCAGATCTTTCATATCAAAGCTCTTTGATAGAAAAGACTTGACTTCATTTATCACATTCATGTTTGTACCAAAGATAAGGATACCATCCATGTACAAACATAATATAACACCTTCTCCCTCATCATGGTGATAGTAGACGCACTTATCAGCCTCATTAACAACAAAGCCAACAGAAGTTAATGTTCTGTCAAACTTCTCATGCCATTGGTTAGGTGCTTGCTTTAGGCTATATAAAGATTTTAACAACTTGCACACCTTTCTCTCTTCACCTTTTACCATAAACCCATCAGGCTGATCCATATAGATCTCCTCTTCCAACTATCCATTGAGGAAAGCTATCTTAATGTCCATTTGATGAACGATAAGACTATAAGAGGCAGCTAGGGATAGTAGTACTCGAATGGTGGTCAGTCTAGTGACAGGTGAATAGGTGTCAAAGTAATCTTCGCCTTCTCTCTGGGTGTAGCCTTTTGCTACAAGATGTGCCTTGTACTTTTCAATAGTACCATCAGGCCCTCGCTTCTTTTTGAACATCCACTTGCAACCCACAGGCTTACAGCCATGGGTTCGTTCTGATAGTTCCCAAGTCCCATTAGAAAGAATCGAGTCCATCTTATTATGAAAAACTTCTTTCCAATCATCTGCATCAGGAGATGCATATGCCTCTGCAATGAAAGTGGGAGTATCATCCACAAGGTACATAATGAAATCATCTCCAAAGGATTTTGCAACCCTTTTTCTCTTACTCTGTGTAGGAGCTTCATTGTCATCCTTCTCTAGGACTTCTTCCTCGTGTGGTTGCTCAAAATTATCACTAGATGCACTAGTTTCAGGAAGTATTTCAGAAGAAATTCTAGCAGTGCTATGCATATCTTTCATAGGAAACATATTCTCAAAGAACGTTGCATTACGAGATTCCATTATAGTATCAACATGCATATCAGGAACCTCAGATTTAACCACCAAAAATCTATAGCCTACACTCCGCGGAGCATGTCCTAGAAAGATGCAATACACTGTCTTTGGTCCAAGTTTGCCTTTTTTTAGGAATTGGTATGTTGACCTTAGCCAAACACCCCCAAGTGTGCAAGTAAGAAAGTGATGGTTTTCTCCCAACCCACTCCTCGTAAGGGTTTTATCTTTATTCTTGTTGGGAACTCTATTCAGGACATGACACACTGTCAACAAGGCCTCCCCCACCACGCCTTAGGTAAACCAGCGGTGGCTAACATGGAATTCACCAAGTCAGTGCACTTTCGGTTTTTCCTCTCGGCAATCCCGTTTGATTGAGGCGAGTAGGGAGGCGTCCTCTCATGAATAATGCCATGTTCCTCACAGAATTCGTCAAAGATTTTGGGAAAATATTCACCACCATAATCCGACCTAAGACGTTTGATCTTTCTCTCTAGTTGATTTTCAACTTCAGCTTTATAGATTTTTAAAGTAGTCTAAAGCTTCATCTTTAATGCGCAACAAATAAGCATAGCAGTATCTAGTCGCACCATCAATCAAGGTCATGAAATATCTCTTTTCACCTTTTGTCAACACACCATTCATCTCACAAAGATCAAATTGTATGAGTTCCAGAGGTGCCAAGTTTTTCTCCTCGGCTGCCTTGTGAGGCTTTCGAGGTTGCTTTGATTGCACACAACTATGGCACTTGGAACCTTTGGCAATAGTGAAATTCAGAATTAAATTCATGCTAGACAACTTGGATATCAAACAAAAATTAATGTGACATAAACGAGAATGCCAAATACTAGTATCATCATTAACACCACCACAAATATGGTTTACGGACTTATTACAAAAATCTAAAAGTGAAAAGCGAAACAACTCTCCATACTCATAGCTTTTACCAATAAATTGTCCATGTCTCGACACAATGACTTTATTAGACTAAAAAACAACCTTAAACCCATCTCTGCATAGAAGGGAGATGCTAACGAGATTCTTGTTCATGGAAGAGACATGTTGCACGTTCTTCAGCTGCACGATCTGTCCCAAAGTGAAATTTAGATCCACCGTACCAACACCATGAATAGAAGCATGTGACCCATTCCCCATTAGGACGGATGAATACCGAGCGACCTGATAAGAAGTGAACATAGAGATATTAGCACATACATATACATTAGCACCCGTATCAATCCACCAACATGGTGATTGGAAAACTGAAAGAACAGTAAATATATTACCATACCCATCAGCATTGCTACCGGTCACGACGTTGGTAGCCTTCCCATTTGTCCCCTTGCGATCTACACGTTCTAGGCAGTCCTTGGAAAAGTGACCGAGTTCTCCGCAGGTATAGCAACCTAGCTCAGCCTTGTTGGGCTTCTTCTTCTTCTTCTTCTTGAAGATTGTAGTCTTTTCAGTCTTGTTGAAGGAGGGATTATGGTTCCCTTTGTTCTTGCCGAAGGTCCTCTTCTGCACCATGTTGGTGCTAGACTAACCCTCGCCTCCTTGTCCTTAGCCCGAGCTTTCTCCTCAACATCAAGAGACGCTATGTCGTGGTGGTGTCACGGCAGATGCCATGGATAGGCTAAAGGTGGGGCCAATATGCACTAGAGGAATCCAGGGAGGGATAGTGTGGTGATTTCACACACAAATGCTTACTATTCTCAAAGTTCACTGAGTTTACAGATGCTCCTTGAGGTGTATTGGGGAGAGGAGGAAGAAGAAGCTCTCTTACTCTCACCACAACTTATCACCCAATGAACAAACTACTCACCCGCCAGCCCCAACTACAGAGGCCCTAGCGCTCCTTATAAAGGGGAGGCTAGGTTGCCAGTTAGGGCATACGTGGAGGCATATTCCTGGGAATATGCCTCTCCAAAATAGCAAACCGACTGGGTTTCCTTTTTCCTTCGTAAGCCATGCAGAGGCTACGTAACCCTCTGCGGTGCCAGCGTCAGCCGACATAGGCTACATCACCTTTGCCGGCCACGCCCTGCTGGTCCCTCCCTCTGTTCGCTTCGCTCACGCTCCAGCACACAGAGACCACCTTTTGACCAGCGAGATACCTTCCTTCTCTTGCAGGCCTAGTATAACCCGGCTCCGTGGGTACCTACATACAAGTTACAAAAAGCCTGCCGGCATACGACATACATCGTCCGGGACACAGTCAGGTGGACATCCTCCGGTCCGGGTTACTCCGTAAGTCGGCCTGCCTTGAGGTGACCCGGCCAGCTTTCGCTTTGACCTTGCCATACCTCGGCTAACTCGGCCTCTATACCTCGGCATGACCCTACCCGGGGGTATCCCCCCAACATTAGTCCCCGAAGCTGGTGCGGTCTTAGCAATTTCAGCTGCTAAGGCCACGGCAGGTTTAATCTACCGAGCTTTCTGCTCCCCTATCCGAGTTACCTTGTAGCTCGAATTTCGTGGCCTAGCTTTCCCTTGGCTCATTCCGAGTTTTCACTTGCTGGCCGGATCACTCTTCAGTTTTCCATGTTATCATTCCTTCTCTCATACACTTTCCCACATCCTACGTGGAGGGTAATCATCACCTTGCCTCATTTTAAGGGCATGCGCCCGTTAGTGCACTTATTGTTAGGGGTTACTGCTGCAAACGTCGCGTTGTAGATGCCTCCTCGTTATCTGCATCACCACGTCGTGTCATGGGATCCCCTATTTCCTGTGGCCCTTCCTGTGGCTTGCCCCTAATTGGCTGATCCGGCAGATACACGGCCACACCGTGTGGCCTCAATGCACTGCCCGATCCCACTATCCATCGCAAGGGCGCTGTTAAATAAGGGAGGGAGCGCGTCCCTTGGATGTTTTCCCCTTCTCGCGCCCCTCAGCCTTTCTGCTCCTTCTTCTTCCTTGCGACAGCGTCGCCGCCGCCGCTTTTGCTCCACAGCGCCACCGCCGCGTCTCGCTTCTTTATCACGGGGCCGCGCCAATCCAAACCTCTGTCACCCACCTCTGATCGGGCCAGTGAGGACAGTGACCTAGAGATGATTGAGGAGGAGCTCGCCGTCGTCGAGGAAGAAGAGATGGAGGAGGAGGGCAAAACTCTGGAGCGTGGTGCCTGGGCCGGTTCTTGGGTGTGCCAAGACGATATCGATTGGCTCTACCACACCCGCCACATCCCCGAAGGCGTAATTTCCCTCCTTGCCTCCGAGGAGATCGCTCCCTCACCCAATTAGGGTGAGTTCGTCGTCTTCCTCTCTCACTTCCAGCGTGGCTTCGGCCGGCCAGTGAGTGACTTCTTCCATGATTTTGTCAATATCTACGAACTCCAACCTCATCATCTTCCGGCAAATGCCATTACGTCCCTCTCCTCCTTCGCATCTGCCGTAGAAGGATACCTCGGCTTGTGGCCTACTAAAGAGCTTTGGATCCGGTTCTTCGGTCTGCGGAGGAATGTGTTTCTGGATAAGGAGCATGCCCCGGAGAACAAGCACCTGACCCAATGTGGTGCCGCCTCCATCTCTCCCCGAAAACAATCTGTCTTCCCCCGAGTCATGGGGCTTGAATCTTGCAAGGGTTGGGCCCGAACCTTCTTTTATGTGAGGAATAGCTCGGATGAGGATCTGATCCGGCTGCGCCCTTCGCGATGGGTCCCCCTAATCCGGCTCTGTGGGACCGGGTTCCCAAGACACCAACTGCCTTGGCGAATCAGGTCAATAAGCGATTCAAGGAACTGAAGGATCTGGGGCTGCGCAACAAGGATGTGATGATCACATTCATCTGCAGCCGGATTTCCCCCCTACAGAAGCGCACACACAAACTCTGCCATATGAGCTGGCGACTTGACCCCAACCGGACCTCCTCCTTCGAGTTGAACAACACTGAGATCTTCCGCTGGGTCAAGGCCATCTTCACGATCGATAAGGACTTCAACGCTGACTGGGAGTGGGGGTTGGAGCATTACTGCCGAGACAAGCCTCCTCCTGCGATAAATCTCATTACCCAATCCTTCTCTGAGTTATATCCTATGTCGGAGCATGTTGTTTATTTGATCCCTTTGCATTTTTCCTTTAGTTGTTTCTTCAGCAGGCCATTGAAGATGGCATAGCCTTCCCTCAAATGGGGGAAGGATCGACTTGTTTCAAACAAGGAGGAGCCAGATCAGGAAATGTTCTTGCCTGCCCCGGACGCATCCAAGCGACCCTCTGGTAACTTCTTTTCCTTAAGGAATTGGCCTGACGATAAGGATGATTTCGACATTGAGGTGGTGGAGGTATTTGACCCGGTGCCCATTTCTTACGCGTTTCCGGCTTCAGCTAACCCGACTGTGTAGATCCATGAAGATCCCCCTCTTGCTACGAGTGAGCCAGCCCCGGCCGTGTCTAAGAAGCGGGCTGCCACTTCAGCTGCTTCTTCTGGGCCTCCCAAAACAACAAAAAGGCGGAAGAAGTCCGCTGACAAGGTCGCCAGCAAACCTCCGACTAAGGCCATAGTTCGGAGAGCTCGGAAGCCCAAGGAGCCTCCGACCTCCGATGAGTGAGTTTCTTTTTCCTTGTACCATTTTCCGCTTCAAGTTTCTTTGTCTTCATGCCTCTCTCTGTTATATAATTTGTTATTCGTTGTTTAATTTGACAGGGCTACCGTGGAGGTTCCCCAGAGAGGCTCTAGCACTGCTTCGTCTTTCTGGCGTACCCCATCTCCCCCTCGCGACGATGACACACGCCCACTAAGCCCAATTCAGGAAGGCTCGGTGGCTACACCGGATCTTAGTCCACCTCACCTAGAGGAGGGCAACTTTGGTGTAGGGGGAAGTGGTGCCGCCGAGGACAAGCTAAGGCCGGATGCTCCCAGCTCCTCATCGGCTCAGCCGCAACCCATCGTCCCCAAGATAGCAATAGAAGTAGCAGCACCAAAGCCAACACCAGCACCACCACAAGCACCGGCACCTGTACCACCAGCAGCACCAACAGCAGCAACAGCAACACAAGCACCAACACAAGCACCAATTCCTCCTGTCTCGTTCGAGTCTTCCAAGACTCGGCAAGAAGACCCAACTAGCACTAAGGCTGCGCCCAAGTCCAAATCTGTAGCTCAAGCCTTGGCCTCCCAACAGCAACCCAAGGCGAAGAAAAGTTCTGGTGCCACCAAATCATCATCTATCGAGGCTGGACAGCGCACCCTTGCGTCCATGCTGCTGAAGAGAGATGCCTCCTCCGGGTCAGCTGGCAGCAAACAACTCGCATTGCATACCAGCCCTGCTGCCGCCCTAGTTGCGAGGAGAGAGGCCCACGCCAAAGGCTTGGTCGCGCCCCACATGCTTAGTGGAGAGGGCTATCCTCCGACTTTGATCGAATATGTCAATAACTGGAACAGAGCGGAGCTCTTCGATCCCAACGACGATCTCCCGGAGAAGTTTGGGCCCGCCGAGTTCAGCGCACAGATGAACACGGCAGCCAAGGATATCAATATTGCTGGCCGGATGATGGAGGTACGCTACTTTGTCTTTTCCTTAATACGCACAAGTGCTTAGAGATATATCCATTAGTCCCCGAGCCTCCGGGGGAACTTGTTACTCGGCCAGATGCTCCTTAGAGAACTAGCGTAGCTCCTTAGTAGCTTAGAATATGCACACACCTAGAGCCGGGTTAAGTTCCACTTGGCCCGGATTTTGTACACTTCGAATATGCACACACCTAGAGCCAGGTTAAGTTCCACTTGGCCCGAATTTTGTACACTTAGAATATGCACACACCTAGAGCCGGGTTAAGTTCCACTTGGCCCGGATTTTGTACACTTCGAATATGCACACACCTAGAACCGGGTTAAGTTCCACTTGGCCCGGATTTTGTACACTTTGAATATGCATATAGCTGAGCCAACCTTGCTCTTTTCAGATCACTACCAATCATCGGACTGCTGAGTTTCAGCGCCTCTTGAACTCACACAAGGTGCTGCGCTCGAAACATGCTGCTCTTCTTGCTGTATGCGAGAAAAAGGGTAAGTTTTCTCTTCGAGTTCTCCCCCATCTTTCTTTGTCTTTTCCCGCCGAACTAATCTGTCATTCGGATTGCACAGCCGGAGTGGAGGCCGAAAATACAATTATGAGAAAAAACTTGGACGAGATAAAAGGTAATTCGCTTTGGTTACTAAATTTCTGTGCTCTCTCTCCTTTCTCCTGAGCTTAGTAGATATTCATACCTCGGCTCTGCCGGGTCAACAAACCGTTGCAGCATCCCTTGAAGATAGTGTTCTCGTGCCTGATATGATGCTGCATTTTCTCGAACAAGAAGGCAACATCAGGCCGAGCTCAAGAAGAAGGATGACAAACTTGCCAAACTCCGAGCCAAGGGTGATGAACTTGCCAAGCTCAAGGCTGAGATGAAAAAACTCAAAGAGCTCCACAAGACTGAGATGGACAAGGCTGGCCAAGACTTCACCAAAGAGCGAGAACGTCTTAGCCTTCAACTTGCAAAAGATCAAGAGTTGCTGAAGGAGGCTGACATCAAGCTTGACTCGGCTAATGTTGAACTTGAGAAGCTTCGGAAGAGGCGTGCTGATTGCACCAAAGAGCTGACTCGGATCCATAGTCATATCTCCCGTAAACTCTTTTCCTTCAGCCAACATGTATTTCTCCGGGTTAAACTCTTTTACTTATTTCACTTGTTTTGTTTTCAGGCAAATTCCTAGAGGGCGATGCCATTGCGGCTACTGCCGTTGCCAAGTTCCGCCGGCAGAGGGGTACCCCAACTAATCCTGGCTCTGAACCCATTCCTTATGACATGGAGGATCTGCTAGTCAGCCTATCCTCCTGGATTAAAATTGTGAAGAACTATGGTTCGGGTCTCCTGGATTTAGCCGTCCAGATATTCCATACACTTTGGCCTGGTGAGGATGCTCTGGAGGGATCCACTACTTTGATCAATATGCTGATGGATTGTGAGACCCAGCTCGACCTTTGGAGGGAATTCACCGCTCGTGCCGGAGCTGATACTGTCCTCCACTTCGTGCTCACTTGGTATGAAAAACTAGACTTGAAAATCCTCGAGCACTTGCGTACCGGGTCCAAGTGGTCGAATGATCCGGATTGGGTTGCTCGGCGCAAGGCTTGTGCCCACAACCTTATCCAGTTTGCCCCTGTCCATCAATGGAACGAAGGACCAAGCTTCCTCGGCGTCGTTGACAACGAATACGTCAAAGATGGTTCGGATGACGAGGAAGAGGACGAAGCCTCATATCTCGAAGAGAATGAAGATGACGACGAGGCTGAAGTTAACCCGGACAACGAGGCTGAAGCCGCTGCTTCACCCGCTGGCACCAAGTTACCCCCTCCTGCTATTGCTCCTTGAGCACCAAAAAACACTTTGAAATTTATCAGATCCCCGGTATGTCGGGTGCAGATGTATCAATCATACTGATTATATTTTGTTACTAAGCTACTCACGCCGGATTAACTTGGGCGTAGTCCCCGAGTTTCATTTTCTTGTTTCTTCAATTTCATGGCTCGGCTCGCGTCTACCTTGATTCGGTTTTGTGACTTACGAGTCCGAGTTTCAAAAATTGACTTAACAATACTTGAAAACTTTAGGATTAGCTCAAAGTAATCCAGCACAGTAAAGATTAAGTAAACATAGAGTTAGTCCGAACAAAGAATGTCGGCTCGATTACGTTCTTTTCCTTAGTCGTTTTTCGTGTGCTTCGTAATTCCAAACTTGTTCTCTTGCTTGCCATGAAGCCAATTCTTGTTGGACAGCAGCAAGTCGAAGAGTTGAGTTTTTGGTGCTCACACACTACTAATCCGGCTTAGGCAGAAGCAACTTAAGCCAGCCGACATAAAAATAAATAACAAACACAGAAGGCAACAAATATTATTAAGGCAGTCCCCGAGTTACTGCTCGAGGTGCCAAGATTTCATTGATAAACTCATTGTCGGCATACATACCGATATATGAGAAACTCGGATACACACACTTGTTTGTTAAGTGTAGAATAGACGGAGTAGGGCTACATTCCATGGACGCTTAGATTCTTCGCCAGACCTGTCCGCCTTGTTCTTCTCCTATGGTTGTGCATCAATGAGATAATAAGAGTCATTGTGCAAAGCTTTGCTCACAATGAAGGGCCCTTCCCATGGGGGGGATAACTTATGCATGCCAGCAGTACATTGCACCAACCGGAGTACCAGATCACCTTCCCGGAAGACTTGGGGATTCACTTTCCGGCTATGATAGCGTCGGAGATTTTGCTGATATATGGCGGATCTGGACAATGCCAATTCTCTCGCTTCTTCCAGCAGATCAACATCATTTTGCCGGGCTTCTCGCACTTCGGCTTCTGTGTGTTGGGTGACCCTAGGCGAATCATGCTCTATGTCAGCTGGTAATACAGCTTCTACCCCATATACCAGAAAAAATGGCGTATAGCCCGTTGATCGATTCGGAGTTGTTCTTAAACTCCACAGTACCGCTAGTAGTTCTTCTATCCAGCACCCCGTTGATATTTGCAGCGGCTCAATGAGCTGGGGTTTTATCCCGGATAAAACCCGTTGGATCTTTCCACTTGTCCGTTCGATGCGGGGTGGGCTACTGAAGCAACGTCCAGCCATATCTTCTTATCCCGGCAGAATCGCGCAAATGCTCTTTCAGCAAAATTGGTGTCGTTATCTGTTATGATACTGTGAGGTTAGCCATATCTCAGGATGATATCTTTAAGGAATGACACGGCTGTAGCTCCATCACATTTTCTTATCGGCTTTACTTCAATCCATTTTGTAAACTTGTCAACCATAACCAGGATATGGGTCATGTTTCCTTTTGCCGGCTTAAATGGGCCAACCATATCCAAACACCATATGGCAAATGGCCAGGTAATCGGTATGGTCTTGAGCTCCGACAGTGGCATGTGTGTCTTGGTAGCATACCTCTGACAACCATTACATTTTCTTACTAGATCCTCTGCTTGCTCCAATGCACTTGGCCAGAAAAACCCATGCCGGAAAGCTTTTGCTACTAAGGCTCTAGATGAGGCGTGATGCCCACATTCCCCTTGATGTATATCTCGGAGGATGTCAAGCCCTTCTTCCGGGTCAACACATCGTTGGAGGACATTCGTGACACTCCTCTTGTATAGCTCGGCGTTGATAATTGTGTATGCTTTTGCCCTCCTCTGAGTTTTCCTTGAAAGCACTTCTTCATTGGACAAAGATCCATCCTTCAGGAACTGGAATATGTGCAGTGCCCAAGCTGGTATGGCTCGCATCGGAAACACTTCCTCGTCAATTTCCATTTGATCTACCGACATAACCTCTGCCGGGTCATGCTGCGCGGTCCCTGGGTTCTGCGAAGCAGTCCCTGGGTTTCTTGAACCACTTCCCACATCAATGTCCATGGGTATAGCTCCAGACTCCAGATTGGCCGGGATATAGATTGACTCGAACTCTGGGAATGGCCTGATAAATGGCTTTCTGAGGTGCTCTAGTGCTAGACCCAGCGGGATCGCTTGTCGGGTTGATTCGAGCTTCGACAATACGTCGGCAGCCTCATTTTCCAGCCGAGGTACATGGTGAAACTCGCATCCCTCAAAGTATCCTGATATCTTTTGCACATGAAATCTGTACAATGCCATGTTTGCATCCAGAGCATCCCATTGCCCTGAGACTTGCTGAACTACCAAATCCGAGTCACCAAAGCACTGGATTCGACGTATTCCAATTTCTTTTGCTACTTTGAGTCCATGCACAAGTGCTTCATATTCGGCAACATTGTTTGACGCGGTGAAGTGGATCTGCAGCACATACTTCAGCTGGTCTTTCTTGGGAGAGGTAAGCAAAACTCCGGCGCCTAACCCGGTTTTCGTCTTTGATCCATCAAAATGCATTCTCTAGTAATTCGAATCTAGCAACAGTGGCTCGTATTGCATTTCAGCCCAATCTACGAAGAAGTCGGCCACCGCCTAAGATTTGATCGCATCTCTCCTGTCAAATTGTGGAGCGTAAGGGGCTAGCTCGATTGCCCATTTTGCGATCCGGCCGCTTGCATCCTTTTTGCTCATTATTTCAGATATGGGGGCTTCACGTATCACTTTGATGGGGTGCTCTTCGAAATAATGCTTTAGCTTCTTACCCGCCATGTACACACCATACGCCATCTTCTGATAGTGAGGATAGTTTTGCTTTGATGCTGATAATACCTCGCTCAGGTAATAGACTGGCCTTTGCACTGACTTACCATCCTCGTCGCGCTCTACCACAATCACTACACTTACAACCCGGTTGGTTGCGGCTATGTAGAGCAACATTGGCTCTTTTGATAGTGGAGAGGCTAACACCGGTGCAGTAGCTAACATTTTCTTTAACTCGATGAAGGCTTCATTGGCCTGCAGCGTCCATATGAACTGATCAGACTTTTTCATTAGCTGATAGAGAGGCAGTGCCTTTTCTCCCAACTGACATACAAATCGACTTAAGGATGCTAGGCAACCAGTGAACTTCTGGACATCATTAAGACACTTCGGCAATTCCATTCACCCTATGGCTCGGATTTTAGTTGGGTTAGCTTCGATACCCAGGCTGGAAACAAGAAATCCAAGTAATTTTCCAGCCGGGACACCGAAGGTACACTTCTCCGGGTTAAGCTTCATTCAGAACCTCCTTAGGTTCGCGAATGTTTGCCTGATATCATCAAGGAGCGTTTTGCTTTCCTTGGTTTTTATAACCACATCGTCAACATACACTTGCACATTTCGACCAATTTGATCGTGTAGGCATTTTTGCATACATCTTTGATACGTTGCCCCTGCATTACGTAAACCAAAAGGCATAGTGCGATAGCAATAAGCCCCGTACGGGGTGATAAACACAATATTTATTTGACCATCCGGGTTCAGAGGTATCTGGTGGAAACCAGAGTACACGTCTATGAATGACAATAGTTCACACCTAGCAGTAGAATCTATGACCTGATCTATCCTAGGTAGCGGGAATGGATCTTTTGGGCACGCCTTGTTTAGGTTCGTGTAATCGATGCACATACGCCAAACCGCTGCTACATTCGGATCATATTTCTTCTTTTCCACAAGCACCGGATTAGATAACCAATCCAGATAAAGCACTTCCATGATGAACCCGGCTGCGAGGAGCCGAGTTATCTCATCTCCAATGACTTTTCTCCTATCTTCGGCGAAGCGGCGGAGAGGTTGCTTCACCGGCTTTGCCCTAGGTCTCACATTTAAAGAGTGCTCGGCCAACTCCCCCAGAACACCTTGCAAGTCCTGTGTGGACCAAGCAAAGATATCCCGATTCTCACGGAGGAAGTTGACGAGCTCGCTTTTCTATTTCTCATTTAACCCGGCACCAATTGTTACGGTGCGCTCTGGGAACAGGTCATCAACGGGCACTTTCTTTGTATCCTTTGTTGCTTGAAATGAGACACTTCCATGCGAGTTACTCAGCGCTGGCATATACTGCTGTGCGGACTGAGCAAATGCCGCTACTTCTTGGATCTTTTTCTTTTCTTGTGCAATCACGAGTGACTCGGCCAGGTTAGACCCGGCTGGTGCACACTCAATGGAACGTCAGAAATACCCAGCTATGGTAATTACTCCATTTGGCCCAGGCAACTTCATCTTCAGGTAACTGATGTGAGGACTTGCCATGAATTTGTTCAGGGCTGGCCTGCCGAGTAACGTGTGATATACGCTTTCCAAGTTCACAACCTCAAACTCCAAATTCTCAATTCGGCAGTTATCTCTTGTGCCGAATAACACGTCAACCCGGACTTTGCCAATGGGTTCACAGGAGATACCAGGCACAATGCCATAGAAAGTTGTCCTTGTAGCTTGGAGCATGTTCTCTGAGATACCCAATTTGCGCATTGTATCCACGTACATAATATTGATGCTGCTGCCATTGTCAATCAGCACCTTAGAGAACCTCACATTGATATTTGGCATGATGAACGTTGGGTCCAGCACTAATGCATACGAACCAGGACTCGGCATGAGCTTGGGATTGTCCTTGATACTCCAGGTAATTTCCTGATCCGACCAAGACATATACCTCGTCACTGCCGGCATAACCGCATTC
Organism: Avena eriantha; assembly: GCA_910589775.1. Taxonomy (NCBI): domain Eukaryota; kingdom Viridiplantae; phylum Streptophyta; class Magnoliopsida; order Poales; family Poaceae; genus Avena; species Avena eriantha. The sequence continues at coordinate 393,263,603 of OU342745.1, forward strand.
ACTTCCATATGTCGGCGTTGCAAGCTCTTTCTATCCATTTCCTCCGTGGTAAACACATAGTAACTCTGGTGATGCTCTCTGTATTCATTTCTCCTCTCATTGCCGGGATACCTTTGATCTGGATGATGCTGGTTTTCCACCTGATGCACTGCATCCCTTCTCTCATGATTCTCATACCTCGGTGGAGGTGGTGGTAACATCAATTGTTGCGTATTTGCTCCGGAGAGCAACTGCTGCCGAGGTTGATCGTTCCGAGGTGCCTGAGCATTCCCCGAGCCACTTTGCTCTATCTTCCTCATCCACTCACATTGCCGGGTTGTATGACCCGTCGGGTTACTCGGATTTGGCGTGTGAAATTTGCACGGCTAATCCAGCATTGCCTCATACGTATACCTCGACCGGTCTTTCTTTTCTTGCCACTGTCTCTTTTTCTCAGGTGTCCAAGTTTTCTTGCCATCATTTCTTGGAGTCCACTGTTGCCCTCCAGTTTTCTGACGCTGATTACTCCCTGCTCCGGGTTGATCTTGATTTACAGCAGCAACTTGTTGCGAACTGTACCTATAATCCGGTCTATCATCTCTTCTCTTACTCCGGTAATCATTTCACCGGGATGATCTGGCTCCGCCTCGCTGGTAGTACTCCTCATTCGACTCATTTGACACTAGCCGGGGTTGAGTCGGATCACCCAAAGCATACGAATCAGCAATCCGGATTGTCTCTGCTAGTGTGGCATATCCCTTTGTAACCTTTGCCACAACATGCTTGCCTATCTACACCCTTGTGCAAACCAAGCTATGGCCTGAGACTCAATCACGCCTTCACATGAGTTTCTCACGTTGCACCAGCGGGTTAGGAACTCCCGGTCTGTTTCATTTGGTCTCTACTTGCACATTGCTAGGGTCTGTGGCCTATTCGGCCTCTGATACGTGCTCGAGAAATTACTGACAAACATTTCCTCAAAATCGATCCAGCAGTTGATACTACCGGGCGGTAAATTGTTTAACCATACCCTCGCTGGCCCCTCCAGCATCTGAGATACGTATCTCACTTCCCATCTTAAATTGCCTGTCGCAATTTTCACTCATGTTGCGTAGTTGATTAACCAATCCTCCGGTTTGGTGCTGCCATCATATGTTTCCATGCCTCTGGGTAACTGGAAGTTAGGTACCGGAGGCTCTTTCATGATCCGGGGCCCAAAGCACGCTGGACCCGGAGGACCTTTCCCCTCAATTTGCTCCGACCAATAGAGCCGATCCAGCTTTAACTTGGCGTCATCAGGCAGCAATTTCCTGCTTCCCAACCTTGACCCTATCACATGATGATCTGGCCTATGGTATCCTGCATTCGCCATTTCTGAATCACCGTCGTTGTATCTGTCTTGCTCTTGTTGAGCACAATTTTGCCGCATACCCTGGCCGGCATTCTGCTCTTGCCGAGGTACATTCCGCTGCTACTGTTGCCAAGGTAGGTTTTGCCCTGCACCCGTCGAGTTCCGCTATTCGGCATTGCCGTTTTCAGCGTTTCTCTGACCGGTATTGCCTTGGTCGCGGTTACCTCGGCCAGCTTCACCTCGGCTGACACTTTGTCGATCCTCATTTCCCTGCATTGCTTTTCCTTTCCCTATACTTGCCGGGTCATACGGGACTATCTATTTGTTTCTCCTTGCCGAGGTTACCACTTCCTCTCTTCTAGGGCCATCATGAGGGGATGATGCAGCTCCAGTAGATTTCTCTGGGTTACCCACTGCCGAATAAACGACCTTGGAAACCCCAACTCTTGCCGGGTTAGCCCTGAGCAACTCTTCATTCTGTCTGTTGGCGATCCAAACTAACTCGTTGACCCTCTCCTGCTGTCTTTGTCGGGCTTCACCCGTCAGACCTTCTAGTTCGGATGCAGCCACATCCGCTGCTCTGAGGTTCTTTGCTGGGGTGCTGTACTTCGGCAGCCCCATGGACAACAGGTTCTCTGATTCCTCAACTCTAGTCTCACCCTCTTTATTCATTTCACTGATGAGGTTTCTCCCTTTTACTTTTACCGCATCTACCTTATTTGCTCTTGCGTACTCGCGCAGCGTCATGTTCAACAACTGCTGAGCCGCGGCTATCTTTTTCGCACCTTCTAGTATTTTTTGCCTAGTTTTCTCTAACTCGGCCTGTGCCTGAGCCGGATCTACCACATGTGCTATGGGGCTTGCCAAGCTATCTATTGCCTGCTGCAACACGTTTTCTGGCCTCTCTAGCGGAGGATTCTACTCTTCCTCGGTGCCTTGGGTGTTACCTCCGGATCTGGTGCCGGGTCCTTGCTCGTGCCAATGTCAGGCGTTGTCATCATCACCTCAGCGCGGTCAGGAGAGCGAGTGATACGCGCACCGTAAGCCGCGCTAAGGGGTGGCTCGCCTCCTTCGACGACGTGCTACGGGTGAACGCATGACACATCAACGCCGACGTAGATCTTGTGGGCGCCAAGCTTGACGAAGAGGCCATTGCGCGGTGGAGGTCGCTTGCTGAAGCTACCATCATTGTCGCTGACGTAGTCCAACGCTTCAAAGCGCTGAACGAGCCCAGAGACGATGCGCTCGCAGTTGCCGATGATGCTTCCCCTCCGGATCTTCACTCCTGCTAGCTCCGCTAGCCCCACGGTGGGCGCCAACTATCGTGGTGGTGTCACGGCAGATGCCATGGATAGGCTAAAGGTGGGGCCAATATGCACTAGAGGAATCCAGGGAGGGATAGTGTGGTGATTCCACACACAGATGCTTACTATTCTCAAAGTTCACTGAGTTTATAGATGCTCCTTGAGCTGTATTGGGGACAGGAGGAAGAAGAACCTCTCTTACTCTCACCACAACTTATCACCCAATGAACAAATTACTCACCCGCAAGCCCCAACTATAGAGGCCCTAGCGCTCCTTATAAAGGGGAGGCTAGGTTGCCAGTTAGGGCATACGTGGAGGCATATTCCCTCTCCCAAAATAGCAAACCGAATGGGTTTCCTTTTTCCTTCGTAAGCCATGCAGAGGCTACGTAACCCTCTACGGCGCCAGCGTCAGCCGACATAGGCTACGTCACCTTTGTCGGCCACGCCCTGCTGGTCCCTCCCTCTATTCAATTCGCTCACGCTCCAGCACACAGAGACCACCTTTTGACCAGCGAGATACCTTCCTTCTCTTGCAAGCCTGGTATAACCCGGCCCCGTGGGTACCTGCATACAAGTTACAAAAATCCTGCCGGTATACGACATACGTCATCCGGGACACAGTCAGGTGGACATCCTCCGGTCCGGGTTACTCCGTAAGTCGGCCTACCTTGAGGTGACCCGGTCAGCTTTTGCTTTGACCTTGCCATATCTCGGCTAACTCGGCCTCTATACCCCAGCGTGACCCTACCCGGGGGTATCCCCCCAATACGCTATCAGGTTTTCAACCGATATCTCTTGTCTCTTATGCTTGAGAGCTGTGACGAAGTTCCTCCATGAAGAAGGCAACTTTGCAATAATGCACCCAACCACGTCGGGTAAGTTACACTTAAGGATTTCAAGCTCCTTGGCAAAGCACTATATCTCATGAGCTTATTCGACTACAGAACGGTTGTTAACCATCATGTAATCATGAAAGTTCTCCATGATGTACAGTTCACTCCCAACATCTGCTACACCGAACTTAGCGTTCAGTGCTTCCCAGAGCTCTTTGCCATCTTTGAAGTGCATGTACACATCAAACAGCTTATTGTCAAGAACACTCAGAACGCATCCCACAAAGACAAGATTGGTTTCCTTGAACTTATTCCGATCTTGCTCAGATATACTTCCTTCAGGTAAACCCTCACTAGCCTCGAATACTTTTAGAGCTTGCAGCCACATAGTGGTCTTAGCCTGCCACCTCTTAAAGTGAACATCTGTAAACTTATCCGGCTTCATCGCATCGGCCAAGTGTCCCATGTTTAACTCAGGAAATTGCCTATAATAAGGTTTTTGGATTGTTGGATTATTAGGCACAATTTTCACAATTAATTCCAGAATATAAAACATGAAAACAACATCTACGATCATGTTAACCTCTAACATACTAGATGTATTAATCAACATGAACAATAGCAGTACAAACGCAATAACAGCCATAGTGTGACAACAGATCGGATCACGGTATACATACTGATCGGTTGCCGATAAAGTCGCCGTAGTAACATTGGGGAAGATGGATCGAAGTAGACGGCAGCAAAGACATCTATAGGAAGCACCGCCTGACTTAGATGGAAGACGACCCGTGATGAAGAACTCAAGCAGTCGCGCAGAGCGCTTCCTAAAAATCTTATTCGCCCTCTCCCGTATAGAATCACAAAGACGAGTGGTTTCGGAGACCTGCTCTCCCGTCCGTCGGTGCACGCCGACAAACAGGATGGAGTAGACTATGGTGGCGGCACAAACAAAGAGGCTGACAAAACCCTAGATTGGTTCGGTAGATTGTGACGGTAGCCGTGCAACACTTTATATGTCGCGCACGCTCGGGTTGGTTACAGTAGCCCACGATTCGAGAGTGACCCGAATAGGCTGACTGTTGACACATCTGTCAAAACCTCACAAGTTTTCCTGAGCAGCAAAACGAAAGTTTGGCTCGACGAGATTCCCACAACCCGTGACGCGCGCGTCATGACGGGACGGGCGGTGCGTTGTCGGAGGAGCGCGCGTGTAGTTCTCCTCTTCTCACTCACTTTACTAAGTAGTGAACCACTCCACCTTATAAGATGATGTAACTCTCTTCCAAATTTTCATGTGGGCCTAAACTTTAGCTCCCACTCCACTCCCATGTGAGCTGCTCCAAACATGGGCCCAAACACATGTGAGCTGCCATAAACATGGGCTTTGAAATTTAAGGAAAATCTGAAATCTATATGAGCTTATTTATATTGGCCCATTATTTCTAACATAACCAGTTTTCACTGTAGGTATTTTTGCACCTCGAAATAAGCTCAGAAATTCTGAGAAATGTCTGGCCCAATTTGAATATATCTCATCTGTGAATTGGGTGGGCCGCTCCGAAAAGTCTATTTACCGCCATTGGCGGCGCCCATCCCTAGCGCCGCGCACCCCTGTGCCTGCCGCGTCAACTCGTGGGCCGACCCACCAGCAACAGAGAGGAGAGGAAGACGAAGCGTGACGACAGTACTCGCCGACGTCGGAGGTGAGGCGAGGACCTCGTTGGAGACAGGGACAACGCGGCATCGCCGACAGAGACGAGGAAAAGACCTTAGGGTTGGGGGTGTCATCGGTGACTAGACTTAGGGCTAGGGTGTAGATCAAGTTTAGAGGGATGGTCGGCCGGTCGGCCGACACCTCGTCGGAGATGGGAACTACTTCACCGATGGAGGCGAGACTTGGACCTCACCGAAGACGGGGACGACGCGGCTGGCCGCGGCGTCACCGGTGGAGGTGAGGAATGAACTTATCTTGGAGGATTAGGGAGCTCACCGGGTATGGGGTGCTCGAGCTCTGGTCGGGAGAAGACGGACGTGCGAGGAATACGACCTGCAGGAAGAAGAGGAGGTGGTAGTGCGCCCAGGCCCATGACTGGAGCGTGTGCGTGTGGCACGGGCGTGGCTCGCCGCGGAGGAGCGGTGTTTAGCACAGCCTGGGCCGCTCTCTGCCAGTCGCCGCTACCAATTTTTCCCCAATGTATCACGTTCGCCCGGGCTCAAGGCCCATTATGACTGTCTACAATGCTGCGTTCGTTCGGCCCATGGGCTAATCCACCGGTCTCCGGTCACGCGCGGCCGCGGCCAGTGCCGCCGTGCGCCTCATCTGGGGAGCGCCGCGCTGCGGCCCCTGTACCCGGCTCCCTCACCATCCAGCGACGAAACGAACCGCCGACCAGAGCAGTCAAGCCCCATAACCGTCAAATGGCGGCGGCGCTATCCTTCCTCCCGCGCGCGGCCGCCGTCCGCCTCGGGCCGCGTGGCCGAGCATCTGCGTCCCGGCTCCTCTGTGCCGCGGCGGCCGGGGAGGCGTCGAGTTCGCCTCCAGCGCCACGGAGGCTGGTGCTCTACACGAAGCCCGGGTGCTGCCTCTGCGACGGGCTCAAGGAGAAGCTCCACGCCGCCGTCCTGCTCGCCGGCACCCCCTATTCCCTCGCGTCCCTCGAGCTCCAGGCAAGCAAGCCAGAACCAATTCATCATAACTAATGTGCCTTCGTTTTCTCTTCCTGTGATGGATGCTTACTCTCGGGTTTGGGGCTTCGATCAGGAGAGGGACATCACGGCGGATCCAGAGTGGGAGCGGCTGTACCAGTACGAGATCCCGGTGCTGGCCAAGGTGCTTCCGGACGGCACCGAGGTATCTATTTGATTTGCGCGCCGTTACCTCTTGTCAACGTTTTTGTGTATTTTTTCTGCTGCTGTTCCTTCTGGTAACATGACTATGCAATGCAAGCTTTGGGTGTAGTCATATTACAATTCCATATGCAATATTCAAAATTAACAAAAATGTGTGAGAAGATGAAGGTTATGCCTCGCTGGTTCCCCATCGGCTAGTACAAACTTGGTACTGGTTTACCACACATGTGTGTCTTGACCTGCACACGCCTTAAGAAGATCACTGGCAACAAAACCAGCAAATAACAAAGACCATTCGCAATTCCTTGTTGGTATCTGATATTTCCATTATTCTGATGATGCATTATTGTGTGAGAGCTCACCGCCTCTTCTTTTTTACTATTCTAGTCTTCATTGTTTGGAATGTCTAGTAATTAAACTACTCATATTACAGGAAATACTGCCCAGACTATCTCCCCGGCTAAGTGTGGAATTAATACAAAAGAAAGTATCTAGCGTGTTTGATCAGTAAGGATATACTTTCTCAAAAAAATTCAATGGCCAGCTTTTCACTGGTGTTTTTTCTTTGGTTGTAACATGTAACCTATTATTTTCTATAGTTGGGATTATGTATGGATTTAAAGTATGATTCATATAGAGACACACAAATACTTATCATGGTTCTCGAGAAGATATGCATGTTAATCCTCAGTAATCAGCAATGGCACAAGAAAAAATAGATGTGAAATCTTGCAGTGCTGAGTTTTCTCTCATAGAGAAGTTCAAACCCTTTGCCTTGTCGCCAGAAGCATTTAGGAAACATTCGATGCATCAGCAAGATGCAAACCAGTAAGCCTGTATTGTAGGTGCTCTTGGCGGTAAACAATGTACAGCGTACACAAATGCACGAACTTCCTTGTGGTTGGGGCAAAATTTACTGTCAAGATGGGTAAACAACTAACACCATATCCATAGGAACATATAGTGGCCAGCCACCTTTGTAGCTGTAACCTGCTACCGCTATTACACATGAACCTTGGAGTTTATCCACCTTTCTTGTGAACATCATTTTGTATTTACACTTGACCGTGACTATGAGGACATTAGTTTAAGCATGGAATCGCCACATCCTAACGTTGGTGCAACCAACGAATGTCAATGAAGCCTTGCACTGCCATATGAGCTGCAAAACAGTCCTAACATGCAAATTTTGATCTGCCTGAGGTGGCATGGTTTCATAGAGTTCCTGGAACTTGAAAGTTTGACTATAAGTACCTGGAGAAAATTCAACATAGAAAAAGATCAGACCAGTAACATAGAAAAAGATCAGACCAGTATACACCAACAAGGATGTACCTGAATTCTTTAGTGTCATACAGTCCTTCTAATTTTATGTTTTTTTAAGCAGAGGCAAATGCATTCTTTATAACTAACAATGATAAGGTAAGAGATGTATTGGTGTATTCTTATTATTGGCAAGACAAGATACGTATTAGTCTCATAAAAAGATCGAAAGAATTTAAGGTATGTACACTGATGAATCCAAAAGCAACTTACCTTATTACGGTTGGAATGATGTCGCAGTGGAAATTGGTGCTGCCACTGCATTGCCATTTTTCTTGCTCCCAGGCGTGTTCCCGCTATGAAGCAGTATTGGTAGTTGAAGAGAGATTGCCATGGGAGGAAGTCGCATTAACTTGCGATGTGGAACAGTTGTATCTTGCATTGTCAGCCAACTTGGGCATGGACAATATTCACAAAGGTTGGGTATAGTTGGTTGTGAATATGAAGGCATGGAAGGGGATGGTATTGGCGTTGGAGATGAGCTAGGAGCAAGTGATGGAACTAAGCCTTGTAGACACGGAGCCAACTTGAGATCCTTAATTCTACCGAAAACTGATGCGTTTAGGCCCAGGTTCCTTGAATTTGATTCTGTGATGATTTCAGCAAGTTGTTTCAGCCTCGGAGGGTCTTGATAAATGCTGCGATCATTTGGGGAAAGGAAAACTTGGACTGTAGATGGTGGGTCAATCGTCGAGCCATTCTTGTTTGTTAGATCTACATATATGTGCTGCATATATATCATGTGGTCACTTTACATCAAGGTCTTTTAGGAAAAATATATTCATGACTTGACAAAATATGCACATTAGATAGATGTAGAGGGTACCTGCTCCAACATTTGTCCAAAAGTCTTCTTCATCTCCTCAATCAATCCCCTTATCTGGCGAATGCTCATCTCAAGTGTCACGCTGAAAATAGGCTGTGCAGGGTCTACAGTAGAATTCTGTTGTGGGTGTTCGACTTCCATGGTGATCCCTCCTGGGAACCCCAGCACCTCTACGCAGAACGGGTCTCCGAAAACTGATGCTGTCAGAGTTAAATTCAGCTGCTGGAGTGTAAGCCGTACCAAGTTTTGTCTCAATATTTCCATAGATTGGGAACTTATGGAGGAGTTCATCGTGTCAGGAAGAATGCCAAATTCTACATAAGTGACATTGTTACTCAATGTCTGCATGATAACGGAAACCTGCAGAAATCTCAGTTAATATTCAGTATGCCTCGAGTGCTTGAACTGTGGGTAGTAATTGTAGTACTGTAGTACCATTACCTCAGTATTGGGGACTCCTATTTGATGATATATCTCTTGTTCTAGCATGGTGACATGTGAAGCTAGCTGTGCAGGCGGCTTCAACAGGATGAAACTAGCCTGAATTCCGCCTGGAGAAGTGGATGTTTTATCATCAAGAGATGGGAACTTCAGTACTGTAGTTGATTGTTGGCTATGATTTGAACGAGTTTTTCATATTTTACTGTCTACTCCCTCCGTTTAGAAATATAAGACGTTTTAGCTTTGTGAATTAAATGTATCTGGACGTCTTTCAGTGTATAGGTTCGTAGAGGTTCGGAGTGAACATATATACTAAAAGACGTCTAGATACATTCATTTCACAAAGCTAAAAGTCTTATATTTCCGAACGGAGGGAGTAGATTCATGACAAATTTCCCTATGGAACTTATCAACATGGAACCCTGGAAACTATATGGTTGGATAACTGATACTATAACAGATTATTGCTGAAATATGGTGTTGAAGAAGCTGTCCGGTCTTACCGATGAGGGTGCCAGGGTCGTCAGGGATGCTCCCTGATGGCCGGAGATGAAGGAGGAGGAACAAGGCCGAGAGGAAGACGCCTGTGCCCAGGAACAGCGCAACGATGCACTTGCCGCTGAGAGCTTTGCTGACCGTGTCGGCGCATCGGCAAAGGCGAAGCGTGGATTCGTGGCTGGTTTCTGAACTAGGGCGGGCTCCAGCAGCGTCACCGGCCTTGGCCTTGCCCATGGCGATCGCATCTGGCGCAGGTCTCTCTGGCTCTGAAGCTATACTGTGAAGATCACCAGGACTAGAGGCGACTGCGGCTGCGTTGCGTCCGGGGGCAGCTGCAAAGCTGGCTCTGGCTGGCGCTGGTGCTCGCCGTTGCCGCAACGGTGACGTGAACAGGGTTGCAATAATAATACTCGTACCAGCATCAGATTATTGTGGATGGATATTAGGAATGGCGGATGGGAAGAAAGGGTAGTCACGACATAGGCCGTCTGTTTTGACTTTTGATCGCATTCGATTTTATTTTATAATAACTATTCAGTAACCCCCTTTTGACAGTACATTTGATTAGTGCGAGTACTTACTGTTAGTAGCTAGTGACCGTGGCAAAACAACGCTGTCAATACCATGGGTAAACTAAACCTCACTTGTCTTGACAAATCTCAGCAACTTTTGTTTTTGAGGAATCAATCTCAGCAACTCTTAGGCCTTACAAAAACTGGACGGCCGGTTTGTGAAGTGTGAACTCGAGCAATTCCCTTGTTCTCTCGATCTTGACGATTTTTGCTCTCAACTATTATCAGCTTTGGTTTTTGTTTGTGTATACTTTACTCTCATTGTTTTGTGTGATACTTTTCTGTCTGAAAGCAAAGTTAGTTAGGAAAAACCAAGCAGAAAGAGACAACGGAAGTTAGGAAACAGGGCAAAGGTTGCCGTAGACGTATGATCACACGTCACGGGAATAATAGCAAAACAAGATTAAGATGCTTCCTGGTTATTTGGCCGGTGCTTACGAGGCTAGTAATCTGATTTACTCAGAGAAATGCTTGCAGCATCACCGCTTGATGCAGACTCCCAGAGACACGGCGATGTTAGTGCAGGAGTACAAAACTGTTTCCGACTCGTCATTATCGAGAGGAGATATGGATGGTACAAAGACTAGAGTGAAGGTAACAAGAACCACAATGCACACCACATCTAGACCCAATCATGGTTAGACTACATATACAGTACAACTTGCTCATCAGTACTGGTGAAGTCTGTTCGCTTCAAAGTGCAAACTGAACATAATACCAAACATATCCTTTTCTCCAAGATGAACAACATATTTGGAGTTACAGCACGACACCAAATGAGTAATCTAGATAAGCTTCTTTTTCACGAAGTACCCTTGGAGGTGCCACAGCTGCAACACTGAAACAACGATGCAGACGCCCAGCGACAAAATACTGAACCAAGCAACTCTGCCATTTGTCTTCTCGCTCACTTCTCGCATCTCCGCTTCCCTGCATCGAAAGATCAAAGTGATCACTGGATGTACTGCTAATTTGAAATCTTGTAGTAGGATGAGTGTTCTCCTTGTCACAGATCATACAGAAGTAAACAGGTGAATGAATCAAGTCACAGCAGATCTTTGAATATAACTAAACTAGGTCCTCTGTGGGCAGCAGGTTCCATCAACAGTGGTGCCATTTTAAATAAGTTTGGGATCGAGACTTGATGACCGCATAACTATCTGGACTATGTGACCCAAGTGAACTATTTTCCAGAGACAATTATTATGTACCAAGTTTTAGAAAGTTGCAAGTCTCCAGTTCCAGTAACAGATGGTATTTTGCCAGATTGATGTCAAATGTGGAAGTAAAATAGACGACTTACCTTGCTTTGAGAGATATCATCCTCTGATGAATGGCCTCTACTGTAAACTCCAGCTTCCTAAGTTCTAGTTCTACGCCCTGCACAGAAGATATTCAGATTGCATGTAATCAGAAACAAAAAGCAATGACTTGAGCTCAGTGAAACTTGACTGGTCAATGGTTTTGCAATTCATAGCCCCACCTCAAGTTTTTCCTTCTTAGCAATAGAATCCCAGTCCTTCGTTGCAATCCCCATTTTCCAATCAAGATTTACAGATATTCCTGATCCTTTCTCTGCACTATCTATCCAGAAGCAGGCAAGATAGTTTCCAGCTTCTGAGGTTGTGAATGCAAATTGACCAACTGTAGCATTTCCACCTTCATGTAAGGTGTTCCCATATGGTGAAGTAACCTACAGAAAGCACAGGCATTTACAGAACTGTAACAACAAAAGGGTGGCAATAATTCATACTACAATATGGGGAACAAGCAAATTGCTAAGCTTGACACTTGAGGATTGGACTAGCATTATTTCCTCCACTATTCTACTGCAAATTACCAAACTCAAACTCTGGCAAAGATTGCTACTAATAAAAAGCCGTATCACTCATCCATAAGCTGCAAATAGCTACAAACACTGTTCAACATGTAGCAATAACATATCTAAGCAAATGCGCCAATCACAAAACCGAAAAGGTGGGTAAATTATCTGATTACATTAGTTGATAGTTTGGGGAACTCTCCCAATGAGCGAAATGGATCTGATCATGGAATAAAGATTGTCTTCGTATAAATAAAGTTACATGGAGTAGATATGTTCACATAAAGTAGCATCAATTATCTACTGATTTGCAAGCTTACACATTAAGATTGTCCCCTGGTTTATTCTGCTTTCACATTTCCTTTGCAACAGTGCAGTTCACCACCCTTTTACTTCATACCCAGGGGATTTTTAATAAAGATGTCATTATTAAAGGAAATGTGGAATCATGTAAGATGAATCACCTACTCCCTCGGATCCAAATTAATGGCCTCAGATTTGTTTAAATTCGAATATACCTAGTCATGTTTTAGTGGTAGATCGAATCTAGACAAATCTGAGGCCATTAATTTGTATCGGAGGGAGTAGTGTCATGAGTGGCAACCTGGAAGGAAGACACCATGAGTTAAGACAGAATGATTCAACATTGTTCACTAAACCCGATAAATCTAGCGTTATCACTGAGCACCGCAGCGTTCTGCGTCAGCAGCATGAGTCATGCTACAAATCTAGTTAAAAGCAACAGCAAGATATTCTACAACCAGCACTCTGCTTTCGTCACATAGCACAATGCAAAATAAAATCCTGACAGACTGAAGCACGTCAGCAGCACGACGGCGACATTGCTGCCCACTCACTCCGGTACAAATCAACCGTAAATCCGCGCTCTGCGGCAGCCGCATGCTCCAGCGAAACAGCATAATCAACAAAACTCGCCCAAACTATCGATCCAGAAGAAACTAAATCATCCGTTGCGCAGTAGAACCTGGAGCAGGATTAAAGATAGATTACCTTGACGGCGAGGGTAGGGTGGGAGGAGGGGTGAGACTCGTACATGAGGGAGTAGTCGGCGAGCACCACCACGTTCGCCTGGATCTCCTCCGACACGCACTTGGTCCCCGTCGGCGGCAAATCGAGCCACACCGCCTCAGCGCGGAGAGATGCGACGGCGAGCACGAGAGCCACCGCGAGCGCTAACGCCGCCAAGGGTGCCATCTCCGCCGACGTGGGGATCTCCGCCTTGCGGGAGTTGGGGAGGGAGCTGCAGAGTGCACGCCTGCGGTAGTGCGACTGTGCGAGGGGAGAGAGGGCGTGGGTAGGCGACGGGGTTCCCGGGCCTAAAGTTAGGGGCATTTCTGAAATTATCTACTTCTGCTGAGCAAAATTGGAAATATGCATCGATTATCACGGAAATCTCAATGCACAGCCAGAGGATCTCGAGGGGTGGTGTTCAAATTTGAAAGAAGAAAATAAAATACGGAGGCTCATAATTTAGCTAGATTTGCTTTGTCTTTAGATCAGGGGCACCACTTGTGGCTTATTGAACCCCATGATGTTGCTTTAATTCCTGTAACTTTGAACCGTCATCAATAAAGTGTGAAAGTTATTCTTAAAATAAATGAAGTAATCTCGTTTTTATTGTGTGGTGGCTACGTGGCAAGCGGGCTTGGGCGCTTATGTTAGGGTTTTCGCAATGCAAGTATTTTAACACGGTATCATAAGCTGGACGTTATTACAAGAGGTTGAGATTGTATCTTAGATGATTTTAGGCTCATGCAACGTATGACTGAACTAGACAATCATTTTTTACCATGATTGTGTGCAAGTGTCATCTTAGCTAAGAAATAACAGCTAGGATATAGCGCTAAGAAACTTGTATTGTAAAAGGCTTTAGCGACCATTTGATACACTAAAATTAAAGCGTTGGAATTGAGGTGTCATGTTTTGTAGATTCCTAGAAAACTTCCAAATTACCGTTTGAATGTCACGTAGAAAAAACATAGAAATTGATACAAAGAGATAGTAACATGATATGAGACCTCATGTTCCTTCAAAATTCCTATGGAATAGCTTATTCCATAGGAATTTCATAGAAATCAATGATTTCTCTCTAAATAGGCTTTCATCCCGCTTTATAAATAAAACACACATGTGAGACCGCTGTTGGATCAGACAGCACAACACCCAAAGGAACACACACCATGATACACGATGCTGGGGTAGCAGCACACACACATGCTCGAACTAAAAACAAGGAACACAAAAAGGAATGGAGACGGAGGCGAATCGACTAGATGATGAAGACCGCAACCACTGCGCCCACCGAAGAATGCCCACCCCGCTCCTAACCCCGGCTCGTCAAGCACCAAGCAGCACCCTCAAGAGGGAAAGCGATCGCTGCTGCCCGGACCGGAAATTGGCCCTAGGGTTTCCCCGTCACACAGAGGAAAGTGTGAGAAGGGTAGCCACGACGCCCTTCAGGAAGGGTAGCCACGACGCCCTTCAAAGATTCATATTCCTTTGTTTCAAATGTTACATTAGATTTTTTCTATAAGAATCCCTCTAAAATTCCTCTGTTTTCCTTTGTTTTATACAGGGTTGAGATTTTCTAAGCCCATCACGAATCAAATCACGTTTGACGCCATATGTGTCTCCATGACTCGGATCAACGACGGTCGATATGCGCATTCATGTTATACTCGGAGTTTCTGAAAAGAGTTTAGTTGAGACATTCAAACATGGAGATGTAGAACGAACAGTGGATGTTCTAGAATGAAAACTAATCAAACAGATAAGCTCTTCACATGGCTCCCGCTCCACAACCAAATCATGACCATGAACATGTTTTTTTAAACAACCATATATTTCATTAGACAATTTGTTTATAAGGTTTACACACATGATCACCAAAAGAGACAAATATGAGTGTCATGCAACTTTCACAAAGTACCCCGCAAGTAGAAAAAAATACAATTCCAACCTTGAAGAAACTTGTGCCTCGCCGGAACGTCATCCATCATTGTCCTCCGCCGTCACCATGGTAGCGCAGGAAAAAAGAGGCAAACAACCGCTATATCGAGATCTGGGAGAGCACCTTCGCATACGTCAATGCTTTTTGAGCCGATGAACCATGCCATCGCAAGTGGCGAGACCGAGATTTTGTGGCACGTCGGCCAAGGATCTTTCTGTGGTCACCAGATCCCGATGCCGTCATATTCATTTGATGCATTCGAAGAAGAAGAACGTTGTCGTCTGCCGTCATCTTCATTTGATGCATTCGAAGAAGAAGAACGTTGTCGTCTGCCGTCATCCATGCACTCAACTGCAAGACAACAAACACAATTACAACAGCCAACACGACCGCCACCCACGAGAGTACCGGTCGCTGACCCAGACACGAATCTCGCTAGATCCAGAGATCGGCGAGACGACCAAGCCACCTGCTGCTCCTCGACGCCACCGGTTAGGGTGATGCCGAGTTATTTTAAAGGTCTCCTTGACGTACAAAAAATATACAGTATTCAACAGGCTCACTGAGCTTCATCTTCTTGCCTCAGCAACGCAAACTCCATATTCTGAAGGTCTCTCTCGAGCTTTGCATATGCTTGCAATTTTTCCTCTTGAAGCTTCTTCTTCTTGAGCACCTCGGATTTTTCTCTAAGCTTCATATTGAGTATTTCAAAAGTCTGACGATATTTTGTTAGTAATTCCTCAAAATTTGACCTAGTGAAGCCATTGGTGCTATCCTTTGCACAAGAAGATTGATCCCGGTATGTTTAGTTTCTTTCGGGCATGAGTTGCCAAAACTGTGTAGCAGTATTATGAGCCGACCCACGTGCTTGTGGAATTTTGGCTTAGTCAGCTGAAACCATCAAGGCGGGCCAATTCGTGAATACTCCCTCCTTCCCAAATTAAGATGTCGATTAGTTTTGATCAAAGTCAACCTTTCTAAAATTTGACCAACAATATATAAAAATATAGTAACTTTTGGAATACAAAATGCATATAATACGAAAATATATTTTATCACGGTTCTAATAACATTGAGTTTATGTTGTGCATGTTTATATTATTTTATATATACTTGGTCAAAATTTATAAACCTTGACTTTGATAAAGCTAATATGCATCCTAATTTGGAAAGGAGAGAGTATCACTTGTACGCTTGTAGCATGTGGTGCCGACCAACTTGTTAATGGGACGTGGTATATATCGTCCGAGAGTATAACCGTCTAAATAACTAGTAGTAGAGCCGATTCTCCCATCTATCCAGACGTAAGGTGAACTCATGTACTCCCTCCGATCCAAATTAATTGACTTAGATTTGTCTAGATTCGGATGCACTAGATACATCCGAATCTAGACAAATCTAAGTCAATTAATTTGGATCGGAGGGAGTACTGTATTGCGAGTCGATCAATCGAACACATGTTACTTATAGGACTATGGTCTGGGGTAACTAATGCATGGGAATCTGAATCTCTCCGGCGTGTGTTGGGCGATCCTCCATTGAGTACCAAATTTCTTTGGCGACGCTCTTGCAAACCGCCACAGACGCGCTGCCGTGTCTCCCACCCGTGCACGGTGCGCTGCCGCCGGGTGTCGCGTCCCCTCTGCAGCTCACGCAGTGTTGAGGTTGTCTCCGTCTACCCCTTACACAACTATGAGTACAGCTGGCGCAAACCAACTCGTAGTTGGGTGGCTAGAAGGGTGGTTATACCCCTTGCTCACCAGAATTCAAACCTTAGGTTTGATATTGTGTGTTACATAAAAGGCAGAATATTCTTAATCTCAAGACCCGCTCCGTCGGCTCAGTCTCTCGGAGATGCTTATAGGGGTAGGGTGTGCGTGTGTGCGTCATAGGGGTGGATGCATGTACGTGTTGTGAGCATCTACGATCGTACTGTGTTTCTAAAAAAAAAATGAGCACAGCTAGATTCATTTGTTCCTGGGTGGATTCATTGTCCGACTATAGTACTACTTTTTCTGTCCAAAAATAAGTGACGTGATTTTTTTCTATTTGTACATGTAGCTAGACACTAAAATATATTTAGATATATTAAATCTACACAAAGTCACGTCGCTTATTTTAGGACAGAGGAAGTATGATTTAATCAGAGTTGGACGTGAGGGCTGTAGTACCCTAGCAGCCAACAGGTGAATAATCATGTCATGCATATTTTTCGAAATTTGGCAGTTCTTATTTCTTTAGTGAACATGTTGCCAAGGGAATTTCTTGTGACCAACCAACTTCACAAATTGATTCGTCTCCTCCTTGTTTCAGGATGCCTGCTAGATTGACCTGCTATCGTTCCATTTAGGGGAGAGAATAATGTTTGCTTTCTCTTGTTTTTTCTGAAAGTGCAAATAAACAAAGGATGTTTATGGTATAACAAAAATATTATTGACTGATCAACATCGTGGACATCTTCAAACACATTACAAGATCAAACAAAACGGAATTACAGAATGCAGAAACACATCTTGTGACTTAACCTAGGAGGAGAATGCAGAAACCAGCATTACAAAATTATTTGAGGACTGTGCTCCTAGTCACGCTTCAGGATGCCTGCGTGAGTGAGGAGTGCCCAGACATGAGTCAGGAACTCCCCTCCTTGCGCAAGGTGCTCCATGTGTGACGCGGCCTTGTCCGATGGAGCGATGTAGTCATGTAGATGATGGTTTCGGCCCAGAATTCTGCCAGCAGTTGCCAACGGCGGTCATCTTCCATGTTCTCCAGCTCTGTCCCCAGCTTCAAGCCTTTGATGAAGTCATGGACCATGGTATCGTTGTTGTTGTTGCCCCTGGAAATGTTGATGGCGGTATCTTTCTTCCTATTTTTGGGTTCCTCGATTACGTCCAGCAATACTTTCTTACTTGGTTCCCTTCCACCAAGACTTCTCTTTGCTTGCAATAAAGCAATACTAAAATGGTATAGTGTATCTGTGGTATTCTCCCGAAGCAAATCTGGAACAAAGGACATCAAGTATGCACAATATTTGGATAAGGTGGTCGCAACTTGCTTCCAGTTTTCGTCCTTCACTGGACCTCTTTGACTCTCCTTTGCCTCATCCAAAGATGCAATACTGCAGTACTCAGTTGCAATGTGCCAAATAAGCATTATCCGAGTCTGATTGCGGGAGTTGAATGTCCATGAGAGATTTTGAAAGGCACCATGACGCCTCAATGCAGCCTCCCCATTAGTTAGAGGGCCACCCTCCCTATATCTCTTCAAGCAAGAAGCAATCTCTCTCTTGACCGGACCAGGAACCACTATGGATGTTTTCCTTGAGAATACCAGTGAATGGATGAGCCCTTGTAAGTTGCGCCTTGAATTTAGGAAAAGCTTCATCAAGAGATCACCGGTGTAGTTGAAATCCATGGCGGGCTGACAGAATAGGGATCCACACGCAAGCAGCTTTCAATCACAGATGTCTGACCCATCTTTTTTTGCCAATATCCGAACAAGTTAAGCTTGTCAAGAAACTTGCCCAACTTGCTCCCGACTATCATACTTTTCCAGTATCTGGACAAGTTAAATCTTCTAACGGGATGACTTTCTGGGTTTTGATTCTTCGGCCACGACTGCAAGCAAGTGAAACCGTGGCCCAGTCTGATGTGAGATAGAGTATGGCCTGGAGTACTTCAATAAAGCAGAGAGAGCCCATAATGACGACTGTGATGGTAACATCGATAGCCGTTGTGCCAACTTAGATCACTGGGTCAGGTGTCTTGATGATAGGGGCCTCTTGAAGCAGAAACTTCCAGCAGATAGCCATGGAAATTAGCTTGAAAAGAACCATAAGAAGGAAAGAAATCTCCATGTGGAAGAGAGCTGCATACTTGGTGAAGAATAAATCATAGAGGAAACCCAATTCTACCTCGATCACATGAAATGCTCTTTCGTAATTGTTGACAGCATCCTCCTCTGGCAGCAAACCATCAAGGACAAACTCGCGCGTCTGAGAAAGAGCAGCTTCCGCACACTCCATCTCAAAGAAGCGGCGCTTGAGCAAGTGAGACAAAGCAAATGAAATGCATACATCTTTCATGTGTGAGCCACCTCCAGTGGTGTTGAGCAAACTATCATCAAATTTCATTTTCCAGATTTCATCGATAGTGATGGTCCCGCTGGCACCTTCAGCCCGGATCACATCATGTATGTGGATTGGTCGGACAAGGTATTTGTATCCTTGCATGGTTTTTGGATTGGGGGGCTCGGGAGCATTTTCCGAGTTAGCATGATTTCTTGTGTGTTGTTTTGGCTACAAGACGTGTCATGTATCTGGCTAGCCTTGCGCTGGGAGTTGAGTTTGTGACCATCCAACCAGCGATTACTCTGGCGAAATTGGTCATAAATACCACAACAGCTAGGAATAGGATAGTAATAGCAACAGGCTGTTGGGCTAGGTATGCACGTGCTGTTTTATCGATATTGTAATAAGCTTCATGAGAAGCCTGATTAAGCAGCCGGAATATAACACCTATATAAGCATAATACTGAACCAGCTCAAATATGTACCGCTTCCACTGCTTGTTGTCTTCGAGGCCATAAGCCGTGATGGAGTTGGTGCACCCCACGGCGGAGAAGATGAGAATAGCCCAGAGAGGGTATAGTGCATTCTTCACCGGCGAGGACACCATCTGACCGATGGTGTAGGTAATGAGAGGGAAGGAGAGCGTGTAGGATAGCCACAAGGCACCTTGGACGGACGAGTAGCCGGATCGCTGGCGGCAGGAGCCAAGTATGAGCTGCAGAAACAGCATCGCGGCTACCAAAGCCATGTAAACTTCTACCCGGACGACCGTCTGCCGTGGGTTGTTGAGGTAGGGGGACAAGGCCTCCAGCGCCCTCGTCATGTTCATAGCATCTTGCTGGCCTCGAGGATCCATGGGAGCCCTCGATCGTCACTCTTTTGGTGGAGCTATGGATCTTGGTTTGGGAGTGAAAACCAGATGCGCGGTTCTGTAATTTTGACTCAAGTAAGAATGCCTGTTTCGTCCTACTTGGGACCCCTTCTTGTAGAGGATCGTACATGCATGGAACAGAGAAAAAATAGACTTCACAAGTCAAGTCTCTTCAAACATATGTATCGTCCTCCTCACAGATTATGAAGGCGTAATATAATACTCCCTCCGATCCATAATAAATGTCGCTCTTAGTAAACAATGAGCGACACTTATTATGGATCGACGGGAGTAATTGATTGGCACTGATTTCAGTTAAAATAAAAGGACCTTGCCAATCGGTCTCTGAGTCTTGGTCCTTGTTACAAAAGGAGATCTTCACACGGATCAGTTAACTCCATCCATTTGTATTGCATGTGAAAAAGAGCAACCATCTTGGATTATTTTGGTATTACTCCCATCGACTGAGAAAGAGCAACCGCCTGGATTATATTTTGTCGTATGGCTGATAGGTTGGGCATTTCTAGGTGAGAGTAAGAAGCATTAACAATTACTGTACTTACTATTATGTGATTAAGAAACATCTTGGTTTTGTGCTCTTGATAAAAGTATTTCTTTCTATAAAGTTCCCAAATAAAAGAATTAGTTTTTGGATAGACCGCAATAAAGCATCGAGGCTCAAGTTTTGTCTGCTACAGATGAAGATTATGTCCTGTAGCACGGCAGATAGGTTGGGGGTTGGTGATAGTAATGAGCATTAGCTCTTAGCTTCCAATATATGATTAAGTAGGAGTATTGCCTTGTTTCTCTATAATAAAGAACGAACTTGTTTCTGAAAAAAATAGTGATTTTTTTGATAGACCGCAATAAGCATCCCGTATTTAATTTTTGTCTGCTACCGGTAAAGATCATGTTTAGTGGGACGGCTGATAGTTTAGAGTTAGAAGAATTAACTTTTACCTCTTGAGGATTAACCCCTTTTTGTGCTATTAAAAAAGAACTTGTTTCTGGAAAATTTCCTATTCTATCTATAAACTTAAGCCCGGTCACGTGAAGGCATTCTGACGCCATCTGCCCCTATCATGACACTGCAATGTGAACTCATATAAAAATAAATTTTAAAGTGTCATAAAATTAAGAAATAAAATTCCGCATGTATATCTGTTCTTACACAACTTTTTGGGAAAAAAGTCCATCTATCTATAAACTTAAGCCTGGTCACATGCAGGCATTCTGAGGCCATTTTCCCCTACCTTGAAACTGCCATGTGGGCCCATATAGAAACAAATTTTAAAATGTCAAAAAATTAAGAAAGAAAATCCACATATATATCTATTTTGTGTTCTTATGCAACTTCTTCGGGAAAAAGTCCATTTTATGCAACTTGTGTAAAAAGACAAAAAAGTGTCAAGAATAATTATGTTGGAACATCTGAATTTTTGTTTTTACACAGGACACAAATAATGTTCTTTTTTCCAAGAAAGGTGTGTGCCAACATAGAATGTCCAAATATACATGTGTATATTTTTTCTAATTTTTTTAACATTTCGGTTTTTTTTTTGAATAATAGGTTTATTTGCACTCGTGAGCTGAATTGGATTTTCAGACATATTACGCCTATAGTTTTATAGAACAAATAGCTGCTGGTGTACCGGCGTACCGCCTATAGTGTCATGGAACAAACCACCGTGAGTGTATCGCACATGCCACGCATTACTAAAACGTCATGCAGGTGGCGCGGTGAAGCACGCATATTCATCTAGTATGCATAACTTAGCCTAACTTTTATCAATACTTCACAAGTTAAGTCTTTTAAACATATGCGATGCCTCTCGGCTGAGAAAACAAATGTACTTCACATGTCAAGTCTTCTAGTAGAGGATTGTACAACCATGGGATCCATTGCATCAAGTTTCTATCAATGAATAGACGATTAGAGGTAGAAGTTACAAATCCTAACGTGAGAAATCAACAATAATCTCAAAATATGATGAACTGATCTAAATAACCAATTTAATGAATTTAACCATGGATTTCAGACAATAGAGCATGGCTCAGATGAGAAACTTACTGATGTGAAGATTGCCCAACTCAAAAACACGAAATCAATGAAGAACCAAAGGGTTCTAGGAGGCTAGGGTTTGAGGTGGAGAGAGAAAGAACAAGAAAGAAAAAGGAGGAAGAAGAAGAAGGAGGCTGGTTGGGAGCCAGTCGCCGTCGTCCTATACCTAGCGATGCAGTCGATACGGGCGGACGGTACGGGTGCACCCCGCCCATACCGGTGATCGTCACTGTTGGATCAAAGTTAGGGTTCGAGATCAAACCTAGTCGGTCTGGTATGAGTGCGTTCCGTCCGTACCCTTGCTTGTTACCGATACTGTGAACTCTGGTCGTCTTCGTCGAGGTTTGGTACGGGCGCGTGGTACGGGCGCGTTTCGGCCGTACCGTTGCTCGTTATTGGTATGTCGCCCCTCGGTGAAGTTGCCACAGCTCAGTACGGCCGCGCGGTTCAGGTACACTCGACCGTACCGGAGCTCATTATGCGATCTGAACCTCTTATTTTATTTCTTCTCTTTATTTTTCCCTTGCTTCTTAACTTCTCTAAGGTAAATTCTCTGAACAACTCAAAACTTGAAATGAATTTATTAGTACACACAAATAAATAATAAAAACTATAACTGAAAAAGAATGGGTTAACTCCCATTAAGTATCTTATTCTGGAGTTTTGATTCTAGCCAAACTCCATACCATTGGCATTTACCTCAAGCTGCTCTTCATCTTTAGTTCTTGCTGCTTAAACACGCTTAGGCGGTGGAACATATTTTCCATTATATCCCGGTTTCTTTGGAAAGTATCGAATAATATGATCATCATATATATTGAAGATAATCTTACCGCTAGAGCAATCTACGTTAGCTCCATATGTGCCAAGAAAAGGTCTTTCAAGGATGATAAAGAGTTTGTCATCCTCAGAAACATCAAGAATAATAAAATCAGTGGATATAACATATTGACCTATTGTAAGTACAACATCTTTGATCATACTGACAGGTTGTTTAGTTGTTTTATCTGCCATTTGTAAGGTGATTGAAGTAGGAGAGTACTCTCCAAGGTTTAATTTCTTAAATAGGGAATTAGGCATAACACTAACACTTGCTCCTAAATCACAAAGAGCGTTAAATATATTAGTTTTCCCAATTGCGCAGGAGATGTTTGGTATACCTAGGTCCCCAAGCTTAGCAAGCAGCTTATCACCAAAGCTTGTCATTACTGCTACAGTCTTAGTTACCTTCTTTTTTATTAAGAATATCTCGCATAAACTTTTTATAAGTAGGAACTTGAATAGCATCAGTTAAAAGAAATTCTAAGCGTAAGCTTCCTAGTGCCTCAGCAAAAGAGTCATAAATAGCTTTACCTGGTTCATATTGAACATGATTAGGATAAGGAATTTTATTTTTGGTAGGTATTACCTTCTCCTTTACCTTTGCTACTGGTTCATCATTCTTTTTGGTTTTCTTTGCGGATGATTTTTGCTTATCGGCGTGTTCTTCACGCGGGATGATAACTTGCTCTTCGTGTTCCTTTCTGAGATCGGCTTCTTCCCTTGAATCGATTGTTTTAGAGTCTGAATGATATAGTTTATGTTTGTCTCCTGCTTCTTCTTCTTCTCTAGCTTTGGAAGCTTCATGCTCCCTCTTCTGGGTCTCATAATCAATGTCATCTTGAGGATCCACTAAATCCTCTTCTTCTTGACTCATCTCTTGAGTCTCTCTTGCCTTGCGAGCTTGTTCTTCTTGATACCAAGGTGGTCCTTATGGTTACTGTGTTTCTGTACCACGTCTAGTAACAATGTTAGTAGAAATAGTATTGAAATTTCCTTGGTTCAAAATTAAAGTTTGGTTTCAATTATTTGCTCACATTGAGTTTTAACCATACTTAGATATCTATCTAAATGTTTTGTAGCTTGACCCAAGTCATCAAAGACTTCTGTTAGGTATCTTATATTCTTTTCTTGCGCCATTAAATATTTATAGTTTTTCTCGTGGAACTGATTTTGTTGATATCTAAACTTTTGCATTACACGATTTATATCATCCTCTATTACATAAGTTTGAAGAATGTCAAATTTATTTTCTTTAACAAGTTCCGAGGCTATACCTTTTTCTTCCATGGATTTTTTAACTTCAGGTATAAGATTTGGTGGTATGTGAATCATTGATACGTCCAAAACGTATCTACTTTCCTGAACACTTTTGCTATTGTTTTTCCTCTAAACTAGTGTGATTTGGATACAACTAACACAGACTGACGCTATTTTCAGCAGAATTATCTTGGTGTCTAGTTTTTGTGCAGAAAATCAACTATTAGGAAAAATCCCAAAAAATATGCCAAAAATCATATTTCACCAGAAGATTCACGGAGCTAGACGACGAGACGGAGGAGGGCCACGAGGGGCCCACACCACCTGGCCATGCGGGCCAAGCCTAGCCACTCCAAGGGGTGGGGTGGCCGCCTAGGTCACCCCCTCGGCCTCCTCTTCGCCTATAAGATGCCTCCTGACCTAAAAACCCAGGAGGGTTCGATGTTTTTCCAGAAAGAGTTCCGCTGTGCCGCCACCACCAGATTCTGTGATTCAGAACTAGAAACCCCGTTCTGGCACCCTGCCGGGACGGGGAATTGGAGGAGATCATCACCGTCATCATCACCATCGCTTCTCCTTCGACCATCCATGATTCCCCCATCCATGAGTGAGTAATCCCCTGCTGTAGGATATGGGGATGGTAGGGATTGGATGAGATTGTTCGTGTAATGGCATCAGATTGTTAGGGCATGGTGCCTAGTATCTATTATTAGTGCTTTTTGACTTTGTTGCAACTTGTTATGCTTAATGCTTGTCACTAGAGCCCGAGGGCCATGATTTCAGATCTGAACATGTTATTGATTCATGATGATAGTATTGTTTATGGTCTTACCTGCAAGTTGTATACACATATGTTTGTCCGGAACCAAAGGCCCCGAAGTTAAAATAATTGGGATAACCGGAGGGGATGGCTTTGATGTGAGGATCACACATGTTCACGGAGTGTTAATGCTTTGCTCCGGTGCTCTATTAAAAGGAGCACCTTAATTACCAGTAGTTCCCTTGAGGCCCCACTGCAAACGGGCCGGCAGGACAAAAGATATTGTGCAGGTTCTCATTGCGAGCACGTATGACTATATATGGAACACATGCCTATGATTATCTAGTACTTGGATGCTTTATCTTATTTATCTGCAATTGCCCTATGTCTTGATTGCTATATGAATTGTCTTGTCCATGCAATGCCCGTCCATCCATCCCTATGCCTACCACGCTTCAATCCTACTGTTTACTATAATTGTTACTACTGTCTTTACTTTTACTACTGCTATTACTCTGCTATTGCTATTACAAAACTGTTGCTACTGATAAACTGCTGTGAACAAGATTGTTTTCAGGTGCAGCTGAATTGACAACTCAGTTGTTAAGGATTATAAATATTCTTTGGCTCCCCTTGTGTAGAATCAATAAATTAGGTTTCACTTCCCTCAAAAATACTGCGATGCACCCCCTATACTTGTGGGTCATCAAGACTATTTTCTGGCGCCGTTGCCGGGAAGCATAGATCTATTTATCAAGTTCACTTGGAATCACTATTGTTCGCTGCCATCCATCCATCATGGGTAAGTCTCGTGATGGCAAGGTCCCTATTTTACCATCCACTACAAGGAGAGGTACGGTTCTGAACACCTCTGTTGCTCTTGATTCACCATCTGTTATGAGTAAGCTCCTTACACCACCACATACACATGCTACACACACTGCTACTACTGCTGAATCTAAAACTTTTGATACTTATGATGCTGCTTCTAATGTGCTTGATAAAAGTGGTTCATTAGGTCATTTCCTAGATGCTACGATTGCTAGCACTATAGCTAGAAATACTGAAACTCCTAATGAAGATACTACTACACATGTCAGTTCACCGGAGTCTAGAGAGAGCTATGATATTGAAGACGGTTATATAGAGATGACTAATGAATTTATTAAAGAATGTCAAAACACTCGTGATAAAAATGCTATTAAGAGTCTTCTTGAGAAACATACTGTTAGACCTAAATTATCTCCTAATGCTAAGTTTGCTACATCTCCCATAAACATTAAAGATAAGGATTATGATTTCTCTCTTGATTTATCTTACATAACCATTGTTGAGAAAGAACCTTTTGTGGGACTAAGAATGAAAGTGTTGTAGCACATATGACTGAGCTTTTTACCATGAGTGGCTTATTTTATGATGATATTAAGATGCGCACCAACTTTGTTGCTAAAATTTTCCCTTTTTCACTGAAAGGAGAAGCTAAAACTTGGTTTAATAATTTACCTCCTGGATCTATTGATAGCCCTGATTGCTTGATTAGTACTTTCCTTCAGAAATATTTCCCTCCTAGTGCTAGACATGCCATTTTGCAGGAACTTTTTGATTTTAAGCAGGGGGAAAAAGAGATATTGCCTGAATCATGGGCAAGGTTTTGTTCTTTGATTCATGCGCAGGTTGGATGTCCATTACCTAAAAATGAGCTTCTTGATATATTTTATAATGGACTAACTGAAGAATCTAGGACATATCTGGATAGTTGTGCTGATTGTGTTTTTAGGAATAGAACTCCCAAGGAAGCTGAGGAATTAATGGCTAAAATAAGCAAGAATTATGAAGACTGGACTTCATCTGAGCCAACTACACCTGAGACAACTACACCTGAGTTAATTGTGCCTGAGCCAACACCAACACCAACATCAAAGAAGAGGGGAGTTATTGAACTAAATGATGAAGTGATGAATGAAGCTAAGAAATGTCTTAAGGAGAAGGGTATTAAAGCTGAAGACGTGAAGAATTTACCTCCTATTGAAGAATTATGTAAGCCAATCTCCCACTCATCCACTATTGAGGTACACTCTCTCCAACATTTTGATGAAGGTGATATTCCTTACTCTAAACCTCTTGATCAATGCTTAGAAGAATTTGATATTTTATTGTTAAACAAGATAATTTTAATAAAAGGGTGCAAAATCATTTAATGGAAAACTCTAGAGCTATTATTGAGTTAAAATATATTGTGGAAAGAACCTCTAATGATGTTAAAATGCTTGTTAAACATTTCCAAATGGTTCAAACTTGAATTTCTCAGCTTATTAAGGTACAAAAAGATTTGCTAGTTAATGTTTCTAAGGAAAAACAAGCTTATGAAATAAGAACTAGAAGTGATGCTGCCACCCAGGATCCTCTATATCCTGAGGGGCGTCCTAAAAGAATTGAGCAAGATTCTCAATGAATTGAAAATAGTGGTACTTCTCCTAAGAAAAGGAAAAAGAAATATAAAACTATTGTAGAACCTTCTGAACCTGCTAAAGATCCTAATAGTATATCTATCTCTAATACTGAAACTGAAAGTGGTAATGAAGAAAATGATGCTCCTGATGAAGAAAAACTTGAAGAAGAACCTGAAAGGCATACTAAGAATACTAAATACACTAAAGAAGATTTTGTTGCTAAGAAACATGGTAGTGAAAGAGAGCCTTGGGTCCAAAAACCTATGCCTTTCCCTGCTAAGAAACACAAGTCAAAGGAAGATGAACACTATAATAAGTTTTGTGAGTGGATGAAACCTTTATTTTTGCAAATACCTTTGACTGATGCTATTAAATTGCCTCCTTATTCAAAGTATATGAAGGATCTTTTCTTTAATAAAAGGAAGATCCCTAATGAAGAAATTTCTACTTTCCTTTCTAATTATTCCTTTAATGGTAAGGTTCCAAAGAAACTTGGAGACGTAGGGATTCCAACTATTCCATGCTCTATTAAAAATAGTTATGTTAGAACTTCTTTGTGTGATTTGGGAGCAGGAGTTAGTGTTATGCCTTTTTCCCTCTATAAGAGACTTCAATTGGAAAAACTACCAACTGATATATCTTTGCAAATGGCTGATAAATCTACTACTATTCCTGTTGGTATATGTGAGGATGTACCTATTCAAGTTGCTCATAATTGCTTGATATTAACTGACTTTGTGGTGCTTGAAATGCCTGAAGATGACAATATGTCTATTATTCTTGGGAGACCTTTTCTTAATACTGCAGGAGCTGTTATTAATTGTAATCAAGGAAAGGTAACTTTTAATGTTAATGACAAGGAGCATACTGTCTATTTCCCCAAGAAGATTGATAGGACTTATGGTTTAAATTCAATTGAACATGTTGAGGGCATTCAAGTTGGAGAAATATATTGTCCCATACCACGAGAAAAATATGAAACTATTATGATTGGGACCATTGTTATCAAGGTTGAGGTAACATAATCATTAGTGGAATACAAAGTTTTGTTTTATATAAAATTGTTTTGGTAACAAGACCTGATCAACCTTGTTAACAAAGGGATTTTAATGAACAAAACAATGTATTTACCATGATTATCTTCGTTTACTTTTATTTTCATTCTTTTTAGTTTTTGATTTCACTTAGTTCACTTTTCTTTTGCTAGTTGCTTGCATATTAGAGTGTCTTAGAACTTCTGAAGTTTTAGCTTTGTTTTTTTGCATCATTCCAAAGCCATCTTTCTGTCAGAAAATCATTCATCAATACCTGAAAATTGCTAAAAAATAAAGTGTCTTGAAAAATTCTAGAAAATTCATATTAAATTTTTACGTGGAAAAAGGGGCAGAGAAGTGCCTGGAGAGTACCAGGGGCCCACCAGGAAGGCACACCACCTGGTGGCACAGCCACACCAGGGGCGCGCCTGGCCATGGTGTGGGCCACCCCTGGCCCTCCACTCACTCTCTCACTTACCAACGCCTTCTCTTTCCTGAGAAAACATCAGTTCATTGCTCAAAATTGTGTTCTTGCTGTTCTTGTCCATGATTTTTTGATCTCCTTGCTCAGCCAATCTTTGCTGCTGAAATTTGGAGCATTTGTTCTCTGGTATGTGACTCCTCCGCTTGTCCAAGTAGATTTGTGTTTAGTGGATTATATCTTGAGTATTTTGCTGCTGTAGGTGACAGGTTATGTGAGCTTGTAAGCTTGGTCAATGCTTAGAAAAATTGTTTTGATGCATGTTTAGGCCTCTTACAAGTCCCTATGAGTAGTTCCCTTCATTATGTATTCACTTTGCAATCACTTGTATAATGGATGTTTAAATTTCAGAATATCAAAGATGAACAACCACACTTTTGGAGAAATATTTGAGAGGGACACACCCAGGAGGGAAATGCCTTCAAGATCAGCCTCTCAGTTTAGGTCGTCATATAATGAAGATCTTATTGCACCATGATTTGGCAATGAAGGAGATGAGGGAGATGCTGACCCATCTACTTTCCCTTGTTTTACCTTTTTGCGAGCTGCAGGGATCCTCGATGAGTTCTTACTTCTTGTTCAGAGGGTTGGGCTGACTACCTACATGGAAGATGAGAGTGAGCAATATGATGTGCTCACCAAAACTTTCGTTAGAGTTTCGTTTTCACTAACACCCCTTATCAGTCAACTGTTTCGTTCAAGATTTATAATCTTCCTATTACCATGCCATTGGAAAGATTTTGCAGCATTGTAGGCATAGGCATGACTGGGACAGTGAAGAAGATCCAAGGTCGACCCGCTGATTTGCTGGATCTCTATCGAAGTGTGACAAAAGACGATGACCGCGCAGCTCGGCGCGGGAAGATAAGAAACATTCAACTCCCAGCTCTAAGATATTTTGCTTATTATCTTGCCACTAGTATTCTTGGTAGGGAGAACACTAGTAATATTTCTAACTATCATTTGGCCTTCCTCGCTGCTGCACTTAATAATGATACCAAGTATAATCTTGGCTCTCTCATTGCTCGCCGCCTAGCCGCTAGAGGACCTATTTATGGGGGCATTATTGCCTCACACATGGTTGCTGCTTTATAACTTTCTGTGGATCCTAATGACACTGTGTTGACACCACAAAGGCTTGATCTTGCTGCTATGAAAACGCATCACTTTTTCACTGCTGACTCTAGTAAAGAGGGTTTAGTATACATGATGTTGTTTACTGACGGAGACGAGAGGGAAATTCCTTTGCCACAATCCACTTTGTTCAGTATTTACAGGAGTCCATGGTCGCGTTCCAAGGAGGAGGTGGATGAGCAGCTCCACTTTCTTGGTTTCCATGGGAAGCACCAGGGGGATGTGCCCTCTTACGACTATTCTGCGCACTACGCTGGGCGTCCTCGAGCTCGTATCAGGACGAGGGCACCTCTTCGCCGTACTACGGATGCGCTCCATCTTGGCCATCCTGGGATTGATACCCACTTAGGCCAAAAGCCTAAGCTTGGGGGGAGGTACACCGACATCACACTTATCGACGCATCATGTTTAGTCGGTACATTGTATATCCATGTTTCATTCTCTTTTTAGTTTTCGTTCTTTATTTACCTTTGCTTTCCAAAACACAAAAAGACCAAAAATATTTTCGTTGTTTCTCTTTGTTTGCTTCTTTTTCTTTTTAGCCTTGGTTTGCTTCTTCCTTTTTGCTTTGTTTTTATTATCTGAAAAACCCAAAAAGGTTTCGCTTTTCTTATTCTTCCTTTTGGTTCTTGCCTTTAAAAATCAAAAACCCAAAAATATTTGTTGTTCTTCTTCGGTTTTGTGAAGTTCGTTGCAGGGTTCAGCAGCCTTGGTAGAGTTGGGTTTCATGTTATTATTCAAGCCACACAAGTGAAGGGCAATAATGAAGATTAATGACAACTTGAGGTGTGGTAAGAGGCTGGTAATGAACTCTATTTGTTTTCATTTTTGTACATATACTCATTATTGTGGGCATGCTTAGTCTGTTCATGTAAGGTGTATGTTATTTATGGATGCTTAGTAGTTCTTGCTTTCTTATGATTAGTTCAAGCTTACTAATGGTTTGTAGCATGTCATATGAATGTTTTCTTGCATTGATCTATTCATAGCTTGGTATGACACTGTGGTATCCTCCTCTGAATGTTTCACTTGAATTGACTTGGCACATGCTCACGCATGCATATAACTGAAACAATAATCAGTTAAGCCTCGATGAATTATTTTGCCTCAGGTGTCTTGAATCACTTTCATGCCATGATTAATCTTGTTTTGTTGCAAGCATGATTATGATAGTTATTGCTCTCTCGTTTGTCTCTCCCTTACTATTGCTAGCCTTCACTTGCACTGAGTATAAGCTCTACTCGTGTTTCCAACTCCCCAAAACCAATATTGCCAAAAGTGTCCACCATACCTACCTATTAGCATCATTTGCTTTTCTGTGCATATTAAATATGCCTTGTTTTCTTCCAAACAAAATGTTTGCTTATTATGAGAAAGTTAGTTAGTAAAGCTCTCACAAACTTGATGGCACACTTTATTTCTTGCACTTAATAAACCTGAACCATTGTGATTTTCCATGAAAGTTATATGCTTGCAAATCATAGGCTGGGGATTAGCAGAACCGTGCTGTCACGAGGAATTCTTTCAACACCTATAAATATATACCTCGTTGATATCATGCTCTTTTGTTTACGGATATCGTCGGTGTGAAATAAAAGGGGAGCTTGTAAGTCCATTGAGTTATGTATGTGTGTTAGAGAAACGCCTGGGCGGCTGGTCTAATCCATGCCTAATCATGGTGGAAACCTGCAGGGTGACCATAATGAGCAATCTATGAAGCATTCTTCTTATAAAAAAAGAGAGAGATAGTTATTGAGAAAAAGGAAAAAAAAGATGATGAGAAAAGAGGAAAGCGAGAAAAAAGCACCATTTTCCCATGGTAAATAAGAAGATTGTTGAGATGCTCATTGTCTGCTTGCCTTGTCATTTTGATACGGGGATTCTTCTGTATCATCGGGCAAGGGGTACACCGTTGGTGGTTCTCTATGATACGCATGTATTTACTATGACAATAACTTACCGGTAACTAAAGTTGAGTAGCATGAGGAGCGGCCCTCGTACTCAATGGACATGAGATTCCAGTTTATGGTTTGTCAAGCATATAACTCGTATTGGACCTCACTTTCACTTTAACCATTTAAAGATGCTTATGATAGGGGCAATGAGAGCTCAAAGCTAATGAGTACCATACTTTCAGCATTTGGAAGCCTTTCAAACTTTTCAGAACCTTTTCATTTCCTTGTTGAGTCTCCACATATTCTATGAGCACTTTCTTGAGAGCATAGTTGTCATTCTTAGTGTAATATGCTTGTCTCAAAATTTGGATTAATTGTGTCATGACTTGGATGCTTGTATCTTTGATATCTTTACTTCTAGTCTTCAGTTGAACTTCATAGGTGCCTTGGCATTTATGTTTGCTCTACAATCCAAGGCAAGCGACATACCACTCTATCATACCTTTTTATGAGCATTGCAATGTTGCTTATGTTTATGCTTCATGCTACTTACTATTTTTGAGTTAGAATCTCTTCATAGCTTGCAATGATTATTAAGTAAACTTAGTTGCATACTCTTTATTATGAATTGCCTAAGTAGTTGATCATATGCTGAGAATATATACATCTTATGAAGCAAATGTGTTTAGGAAAGTTTCTTTTATCGCACTCAGTTTTCAATTGAATTGCTTGAGGATAAGCAATAAGCTAAGCTTGGGGGAGTTGATACGTCCAAAATGTATCTACTTTCTCGAACACTTTTGCTATTATTTTTCCTCTAAACTTGTGTGATTTGGATACAACTAACACAGACTGACGCTGTTTTTAGCAGAATTTCCTATGTGTCTAGTTTTTGTGCAGAAAATCAACTATCAGGAAAATCCCGGAAAATATGCCAAAAATCATATTTCACCAGAAGATGCACGGAGCCAGAAGACGAGACGGAGGAGGGACACAAGGGGCCCACACCACCTGGCCACGCGGACCAAGTCTGGCCGCGCCAAGGGGTGGTGTGGCCGCCTCGGTCACCCCCCGGCCTCCCTCTTCGCCTATAAGATGCCTCCTGACCTAAAAACCCAGGGGGTTCGATGTTTTTCCAGAAAGAGTTCCGCTACGCCGCCACCACCAGATTCCGTAATTCAGAACTAGAAACTCCATTCTGGCACCCTGTCGGGACGGGGAATTGGAGGAGATCATCGCTGTCATCATCACCATCGCTTCTCCATCGACCATCCATGATTCCCCCATCCATGAGTGAGTAATCCCCCGATGTAGGCTATGGGGATGGTAGGGATTGGATGAGATCATTCATGTAATGGCATCAGATTGTTAGAGAATGGTGCCTAGTATCTATTATTAGTGCTTTTTGACTATGTTGCAAGTTGTTATGCTTAATGCTTGTCACTAGGGCCCGAGTGCCATGATTTCAGATCTGAACATGTTATTGATTCATCATGATAGTATTGTTTATGGTCTTACCTATAAGTTGTATACACATATTGTTGTCCGGAACCAAAGGCCTCGAAGTGACAATAATCGGGATAACCGGAGGGGATGGCTTTGATGTGAGGATCATATGTGTTCATAGAGTGTTAATGCTTTGCTCTGGTGCTCTTTTAAAAGGACCACCTTAATTGCTAGTAGTTCCCTTGAGGCCCCGTTGCAAACGAGCTGGCAGGATAAAAGATGTTGTGCAAGTTCTCATTGCGAGCACGTATGACTATATATGGAACACATGCCTATGATTATCTAGTACTTGGATGCTTTATCTTATTTATCTGCAATTGCCCTATGTCTTGATTGCTATATGAATTGTCTTGTCATGCAATGCCCGTCCATCCATCCCTATGCCTATCGCGCTTTAATCCTACTGTTTACTGCAATTGTTACTACTGTCTTTACTTTTACTACTGCTATTACTTTGCTATTGCTATTACGAAACTCTTGCTACTGATAAACTGCGGTGAGCAAGATTGTTTCTAGGTGCAGCTGAATTGACAACTCAGTTGTTAAGGTTTATAAATATTCTTTGGCTCCCCTTGTGTCAAATCAATAAATTGGGTTTCACTTCCCTCAAAAATACTGCGATACACCCCCTATACTTGTGGGTCATCAATCATACCTTTTCGTGGTTCAACATCCTCATCTGGATTGTATTGTTCATCATTAAAGGATCTTACCTCGAAAAGCTTTACACATTCTGGTAGTGTTAAGTTGCATATAGCTCCTCATGCAGATAGATCAATCATTTCTTTTGTATTATCATTAAGTCCATTGTAAAAATACTGAATAATTAAATGCTCATGAAAACCATGATTTGGGACTTCCATAATCATTGTGTAAAATCTATTCCATGCTTGATAAAAGTTTTCTCCAATGGTTTGAAGAAAGTTTGTAATACTACGTTTAATTTGCATGATTTTAGTGAATGAACAATATTTATGCATGAATTCTCGGATGCAATCTTCCCAGCTTTTTATAGTGTGATTAGGTAATGATTGTAATCAAGAAAAAATATTATCTTTCAGGGACCAGCGAAAAAGTTTAAGGAGTACAAACTCTATTGGTAAACTTGCTGGTTTAAGAGTAGCGCAAAGGTCATAGACCCTTGTCAAGTGGTCACTAGGATCTTTCTCTTCTTTTCATGCGAAAGCAATTTCTTTCATCATATAAATTAGCTCAGGATAAATTTCGAATTCTCGGCCTTCAAGTTCAGGACAAAGAATAGGCATTTTCCTTAAGTGCCTAGATGGATTCCCATATTCTCCCAATGGAAACTCAGGTTCGGCCCCTCGGGTGATGGTCAAATCTGCCATCAATGGAATCAAGCTATTCACGTCTATAATACATGAGTTAGTAAATTTTTCAATAAATTCTAGGCGTCTCTCGATCGAAACACGGTCAATATACGGAGGTAAATACGTTTTTCCTGATTGAGTGGTACCTCTGTCTTCAACGGAGATCATGAATGGTGTCAATAATTGCTATTGTCAAGAAACAACACTTAGTGCTTAGCTCCCCGACAACAATGCTAGAAAATATCTTGATGGCCTGCAAGTGCACAGGTTTGTCAGAGAATGTTTTCACGGAAGTATTAATTCTAGTTTTCATATCGATCCCAATAAGGAGCCTAGGTAAGTGTTTTTATGCGATGTTTCTGTCGCACTTAGGGTGTCACAGGTCTTGAGTGATTTGACTGCAAAAGCTAGCGGTGGAAGTGGTGAGTAAAAGATAGAGGAAAGTTGCTTAGGAAATAAATAAATTGCATAAAAGTAAAGATGCAAAAGGTGTGTGAAGGTCATGTAGATGAGAAGTAAGGCGCGGAGAGAAATAGTTCATGGTGATAGTGAAAGTGCCAACTGGATAAAGTGGAATAAGTGATAGTGATATTTCTTATTTATAAGTGAGTAGGCAAGCAACCCATATACCGGCTAGGAGTCCTCATGGCCAATTCTTCCTAGTCCCAATGATCCGTCTGCCTGTTACCATGGCAATGGTCAACACATTAATTAAGGTCTTGCAACCGGATCAAGGCTTTAATCGTGATGGTTCTTTGTTGTCCTCGAGTAGTGCTGGCTCCTCATTGATATCGGCCGTGTCACTCGGGGGTCGCTGAATCGCTAGCATACAAGCTCATACCTATGAGATCTTTGGATCATGTTACCTGGGCCCTTAAATTAGATAACAAGCATTAAGAAAACATAGATAAACATTCTTACTATTTAATAAACACTACACCAATCACAAATGGATGGATTAAAGGAGGCACGATACCGCTTACAAATCCCCTACATCTCCCATGCCTATGGGGATTTACTTAGACATTGTATTACAAATAGGAATCATCTCGAAGTTATTGTAGCAAACCACAATAGCGACCAAAGATCAAATCAAAATACAAATGAAAGGTAGATCAAAGTATCAAACCCTAATCTTACAATTGCCAATCTCTCTCTATAAGTAATGATGGGAACGATGGTTGAGTGTGTGGTTGAGGAGTTGAAAATTGTCGAGGAAGAAGGTGAAGTTCTTCTCCTCTTCCAGATCTGATCTAACCCCCTCTAGATGGCTTGCGACGACTGTGTTCTCTTTTCCGTCGTCCTTCTTGTCACCCTTCCTTCATGAAAGTTGCTTGTATTGATATAACAAAGTTATCGGCCTGTAGTACGGGCGGATGGTACAGGCGCATCCCGACCGCATCACTGGTCGTTAAGCGTGCTGAACGCCTCCAATGAAAGGGGCTCCAATTAGGGATTTTACTTCTTTAGATACAATTAGCCCATAAGTGCTATTAGATCTTCAATAAATGTTCATTACTTGAAAACCATAACAATAAACCAAGGATTCGCTAATTGCAACATTAACATTAGTAGAAAGGGGTAATCTTAAGTGAAATCCGGCAATAAACCAGAGGGAAATCAATAGTAAAAAGTAATGAAATTTGGAGCTATCAATCGCCTATACCAAGATTAGGAACTGACTCATCATCACCGACTGGCTCATTCGGGTCCTCGAGCTCGAAAAACTTACCGTGCGGATCTGGCGTAGGGTCATCCTCCCGGCTGGGGAACTCCTCTGGCTCCATCGGCGGGTTCTTTAGTGGCTGGAAGTCATCGACAAACTTCGTGGGCGCCTCCATCCCGTCCATGGCCTTCTGGGCCTCGAAGTTCTATTTCAGCTGGATAACACGACATCAGTACAACCGGCTGCAGAGGAAACTCCAGCCGATAAGAGAAGCACCTACCCATAGAGCGCGACAGGAGCAGTCAAACAGCCGGGAGCCATACGACTAGCCATCCGATAGATCCTCCTTGAAGATCATGTTGATCCAATCTCGAAGGCGGTCAAGCGGTGGCTCCACCCGGGAGGTCCGGGTTTGATCCTTCACCCCAGACAAGAAGCACATCCTGTGCGCCCTGTTCTGGAGTGGGAGGACCCGGAAGGCCATATAGGTGAGCATGATGTCCTAGGCGATGAGCCCCTCCTGCACCATCAGCTTCATGTGCTGTGCCATTCGGCCGATATCCACCTTCGACCCCAAATTTTTGTTCCCCCAGTTCCTTGGCTAGAGAAAACGTTCTGGAATACTAGCAGATGGATCCAGTCCTCCTAGGTGGCATTCCGGATATAGAAGTAGGTCCGTTGCCAGACCTTGACGATGTCGGGCAGCCGGAGCCGGGGCACAAGAAAGTTGTTCTGTGCGTAGATGGCCCCGCAACCGGCATCCACCAGTGGCTCGTCCTTGTGCACTATCTACACCTTGAGGAAGAAGAAGCACAAGAAGAGGCTGATGTTTGGCTTGACGCCAAGGAAGGACTCGTAGAACATGACAAAGTGCATGAGCTCCACCATCGCATTGGCGCCAAGGTGGTGCAGACGGAGGTTGGAAAGGTTTATAAATCAATGAGGAAGTCACTACTGGGTATGCCGAACCC
Source organism: Avena eriantha (assembly GCA_910589775.1). Taxonomy (NCBI): domain Eukaryota; kingdom Viridiplantae; phylum Streptophyta; class Magnoliopsida; order Poales; family Poaceae; genus Avena; species Avena eriantha. Next base: position 393,300,685 of record OU342745.1, read on the forward strand.
CGGGAAAACTGGGAAAGGAATACGATGCACTCCTCCTCCTCTAGGTTCAGCACTCGCTCCCCCTCCGACGCCAGCCTCGTCATCACTAGTCATTCCAGCAGGAGGATTTTTCCCCATCACTACTTCACAACTAGCGCCTCCGTCACCACCGTGCCACACTGGCTGTTGCGCTCCGTGGCCATCTCCTCCGACGTTGTCATCGAAATTCGAGGGGCCATTGTCATGGTTGTCCGTGGCTATGCTAGAGACCTCTATCTAGTGGCTCTAGGAAGAATAAAGAGAAGAGGAAGAGGGCACACATGGCGAAAAGACAAGATGTGGGCAAAGGGGAAAACCATAACACCCTAGACCCTATTTATCGGCCACCCCATGCCGGTTCACCTGCATCGCCTCCACTTGGCGTCCAACAGCTCCACTCCTCAACAGTTTGCGAGCAGGATCATGTGTGTTCGCAGTTTTGTGCGCAGAAGATCTAGGTGGAGTTAACGAGGCACCGATGCGGTTACCAAGAAACTGTACCGATTGGAAGATGCAATTCAGAGCCGTTGGTCATGGCTAATGCAAGCGCTAACTTCAGCAGCGAGATGGTTCGTATCCAGGCATCAGTTGCACGAGCCAGCCACCTTAGTTAGCGTACACCTAGTGGGCGCTCTTAGTTTCTTCATCCGGATTCTCGAGCCGACAACATCACCATCTACATCAACTCATCTAGTAGCGCACAAAAACTTCTCTAGAAGGTTAAGTCCCAACACGCTCGGGGGCTAGTGTCGGGGCGTAGCTGGCTTAGTCCGGCTGGACTAGGTCAGATGTCCACTAAGCATCAAGACTAGGTCGGTTGGCCCCGCCTAGCTGGTCAACCATAAGATCAAGTCGATTGGCCCCGTTGAGCCGGTCAACCTGAAGACCTAGCCAGCTGGCTCACTCCAGCCGGTTACCTCGAAGTCAACAACGGTAATCTGGAGAGCATGATGATGCTATAGTACCACGCTCCCGGATCCCCTAGCTTTGCGTCAGCTAAAGGATAATTGCTACACACTGTTTGATGTGATGCCCGTCCGGCGCGGGGGTAAAGCCTAATCAGCTGGTACGGTAGAACACTGTAGCGCTGACTATAGAACTAGGTCCCACTGGCTAGCCAACACCAGCCAGCCATACCGTGTATTCTACACCCCAACCTATATATAAGGGGGGCAAAGGCCTCCATAGATACTGATCACTTATAGTTCCCATTTCCCCCTCAATTCATCTATCATACAGCTCGAGGAGTCCTTGTATTGTGTATTTTCACCCATATAGTGAGATCCATGCCGGACTAGGGGTGTTACCTCGCATTGAGGGCCCCAAACCTAGGTACTTCATTGTGTTAGAGGTGCTTGTGCCCAATCCCGCCAGTGGAAGTCTCCGTTTGCCCCATATTGCTTCCCCTTAAGCCATCCCTAATGGTACTGCCATGTTTCACACCACAACAGGGTGTTACAAAGTGGTATCAGAGCCGATCCTCATGGTTATACGGATGTGTGCGGGTTAGTGGCGCGGACATGTGGAGCATGACGTGTGTGGCCCAGAGTGGACACGACATGACACATGTGCCGACACCACTATAGTGTACAACACAAACATTACGGGTCCTCAACATTACATGTTTATCAATATCAACCAAAAGTGTACAAAATATTTGATATCCTCTTTGGTCTATTGAGGTCTCATATTTGAATTTGAATGCAAACTAACTAGTTTATCTATCAATGGCACCACTATATTTAGTACCACGGGAGCTCAACAACTTATTTTGTAAGTCTATGCTACTCGACTCATTATGCTAGCATATAAACTATGTTTCTGTTTGGCGATCTTCGTACTCTACTCCATATTCAATACCATAATCTATTCCTTATGCTCTGCTCGTAGTAGATCTCTCCTTCCGCTTTGGTGTCATCGTGGTCCTCAGTGTTGTAAATCTCAAAGTCTAACAAGGGTTTAAGCATATAAAATTAAGTACGAGCATGCTCAGTAAATTCTAATTGGGTGTATGAACCATGGATCAATCATCCAGGTTCCTTGGTTTTCAAATATGGTTTTTAGAAACGATAAGTTTTAGTTTTGTAAAACTATTTACGTCCATCTTCAGGATTGTTAGAAATTTATTATTTCCTTTCCACGTTGCTTCGCAATTCATTCCCTGGAGAGGGAGTAACATGTCACATTTTACACTCTCGAGAGGTGCCACAAGCGTTCTTAGGCTTATTGCAGTTATCACACTTCCTTAGGTGGGACGATTGTTACCAAGTTTACCCAAGTCATGTCGAGATATACCGAATACCGTAACCTACCTGTGACATTAAACATGGTCAACGATAGGGACGTTACGAGAGCCCACCCACGGCTATTCCTCCCTAGCAACAACTCGACATAGTCATCTGAAGGTGTACAAGATGAAGAAGAAACTTCTGACTCGCTCGTCCCATTTCAATAACTATGGTCAACACGGTCTACATGATGGTTTGGAATAACTGACTACATTTGTTCTTTATATCCTAGGGTGACTTTTCTAGTACAATGAAATCTCCACCACATGATTTCTCATCATGTATTCCAACCATTCATTGCTCGTCAATTCGTGATTCGTTTCGTTCATAAAACAATTATTTGTTTTGCTTTTCCATTGCGATACTTTTGAAAAGCCCTTTATATAAAAAATATAAGAATGTGCAAGATTGAACTTCCCTGATAACTGCGATATAATGCAGTTTGAAGGTCCTACTTGATCCTTGACCTCGAATTCTGAAAATAGCAATCATTGTCCGATAAAGACAATGTTTCGATAAAAATCAATTAATGTTCTAATGTAATTATATGAATGCCATATCTTAATGTGTTGTGGTAATGACCCAAAGAATAGGAACGCTTTAGGACTGTTTTGTAAAATGTGAAATTATGGATGCATGCATTTGTGGAAGTGTGAAAATTTTAAAACTTTTTTAAGAAGATATGGAGGATTGAAATTGAACTCTAGAGTTGAGTTCTGACTTAGGTCAATGTTAAGATTTGAATTCAACTCTCAAAAGGAGTTCATATTCTGAAAACTTAGGATTCAAAATGTTTCAAAGACATTAAATTTGAGTCCAAGACTCAAACACACTTACATACACAAGGTAAGATTCTAAAGAGAATTGGAATTCACCATTTGATTTCAAAATTGAGATTTGAATAATTTAAACTTGAATTCAAATATTCATAAGTAAATATAGAAAATTAACAATTGAACAACTGAAAATAACCAAAATTTGATTTGCATTGATAAACAAATGGTTTCAAAGTGAATACAAGTGATCTTACAAACGAAATTACAGGTAGTAAGCAGATCCTATCACAAACTAGAAAATAAAATAGAAATGACCTAAACTACACTATGTAGTTCTTCTCATCTTATTTATTTCTCTTCTTTACCTTCTAGACTATCTTGACATGCAACACAAACATCAAACACAAAACAATTTTTTGATGCTTAGGAATGTTGGATCCACCATCAGGTGTATGCATTTGTTTTAGAATTCAAGGAAAATGTGTAGGAACTAGGCCTGAACATTGTAGTTGAGGGTTCTGAACAAAGGATCGGTACAAATAAGGAAAGAAATATCACTCTAGTGCACTGGATCAGAAACAACGAAGCATCAGGAAGCAACAACAACCAATAATATCTTGAGAGTAAGAAGTAGAAGGCAATACATGGTTTAAGACTGTGTTATTAAAAGTAATAGATCACAATTGATGTCATATAACAATAGACAATAGTAGACCAAAATCCCAGTAGGAATTGAAACATAAATACAAGTGACAACACAAGTAAATAGAGAAGAAAGAATACACCTCAACTTAATAGATTCTTTTAAAAGAAGCCAAGAACATGATAGGAAACACTTACAAATCACATATCATGAATTAATAAGCCACTAGGAAACAACATGAAGTTTTACTTCATTGCACAAAGAAACAGGAACAATATTAACAAAACCAGTTGTCAAAATACAAACTAGGCCAATAAAATTACAAAACTAGCCCTTAATTAAATGACATACCTTATTAGGCATACGACCACAACTGATTAGTACACTAAATCCACATATAAAACAAACTAGAGAGGCGGTATAATAAGCTCAGTCACACTGCATGCAAATAGTGTGGTGTCAATCTAACATGAACCCTAAAACACTATAAATAGGACCCCTGGCCTAGCTCTTGAGACCACAATCCTTAGAGAAAAGCTCATAAGAAACACTATCGGACCAAAGGTTGAGAGAGAGGAGAAAAACCAGAAACCACACTCACTAGTAAGAGAGAGGTCTCTAAGAGAGGTACTCAAGCAAGAACAAGAGATAGGAAAGTAAAGAATTGCAATAGATCTACATCAAGCATATTTTGGAATCTCCAAAGGTTTATAGCAAACTTTAGAGTAGATCATAGTAGAGAGGGAGAGGAGAAGTAGTAGCACTGGTAACTAGGGCTAACACCTGTGCATATCCATTAACGAAGAACACCACGAATGCCATGTCAATCAAGTTACACTGGTACAGTCATGTGAAATAGTATAGAAATTACCTAAGACCAACTACTTATAGAACCATAAACTACCCTCACTTTTTCAGGTATTAGTGAAGTTGTGTCTAAGAAAGAAAAGGTAGGTTGTAAACTATATCTGATTAGCTGAGCAAGTTATTGTAAGGAAGAGAAGACGAAATCACTAAGTAGTAATCAACACACTTACGGTAACATTGAACCAAAGGTTTAGGAAGCACAAGAATAATTAATTACCTAAATCCTAATGGTTGCAAACTTTAGATCCCAAGCTTTCATAAGTGTATCAATAATAGACATAACTAGTAATCAACTAGCAAAGATAGCTACAGAAATATAGTTAAGTATAAACACAATATTTGAGCTCTGGATTTTGACTACTTTAGTAGCCAAGTCAACTATTGGGACAAATCAACACTAAGCTTATACAATTAAACAAGTAGTACGTGCTGATAGACAACACTTACAGTAAGTAGAATATTAGTGATTCGTGAAGCAATTGACAATATCAATCCTATATATGGATGGGTTAGTACCTAGGATTAAAATAGACAACATCTAAGACACATAGCTACACAAGGTCATCATTGAACATTAACTAGGAAACTTAACTGGAGAACCTATACTGTTAACTGAAGGAAGTGTCAAGAACACCTCTATTGACGGACAAACAGAGAACAACACTATGAACCAGGAACCAAGTCGAGCCATATCAACTCAACTAACACCCTAGAACTTACTAGAAGCCCTAAAATAATCTAGAAACTCTAGAATAGCCATTACTAGAACAAGAAAACATTAGAATATAGATGCGCCATTAGTAGAAATTATAGATGATAGAGAGAGATGTACATAGAGGAGAGATCCACTTACCTTTGGCTAAACGGGAGCGGAGCTCACCGGGGCCAGTTCGTTAGACCGGACAGAGTCAATGGGCTTTAATGGTTTTGACCATTTTGGTCTGACGAGTGGGACCAGGGGAAAATGATCATTTCACATTTTTTCTAAAAGGGAATGTTAAAAAAAACCCTTAGGTGTTTTAGAAAAATAAAATAAAGATAGTTCCAAAAAAAGGGAAAAATAAGGAATTCAAATCCTATTTTTCTAGAATTATTAGAAATAGTTTTATAACCATAAAACTTCCAAGATTATTATTGGAATTAAAAGAAATTCTTTTAATAGATTAAAAATACTATAAAAATATTTAAACCGAAATAATATTCCCTAAACTATTGGAATATTATTTTCAACTAAAACACACGCACTCTAAATTATGCACACTAATTTTCTAGTATTATATGAAAATTTCGAAGAGAAATTCATATAAGATATATGAAAATTCTAAAATAAAATTCAATAAAACCCTAAAAAGGAAAATTCACCTAAAAGTCAAAGCAATCCAAATCAAGAGAAATGAAATCACAAGTGAATTCATCTAGTTGTTAAGAGCGTTATTTGTTTTTTACCGAAACATTGTATTTATTGGACAATGAGTGTTATTTCCCGAACTCGAGGTCAATGGTCAAATAGAACCTTTGATCAACATTACATCACTGTTACCAGGGACGTTCAGTACTTTCATAGTAAAATGTGAATTCAACCTTCGCATGATAATTGCAAGTCAAAATATTGCAAACCTATATATTTTAGAAATACTTTAGAAAAAGCTTCACAAACAGGGAGAAAAACAAAATATTATTTTCTTGAATTATAAACTATTGGGAAATGAAAGCTTGGTGGAATACAAGAGGGAAAATCATGTGTTAAAGATTCCATTATACTAGGAAATAACTTAGGACCTAAACAACAACTATAGTCATTCATTCCAAGGCGCGGTATATCTGACCATAGATCTTGGAATGGGACGAGCGAGTCAGAAGTTTTATACCTTCGGATGACTAAATCGGGTTGTGTTCTTGGAGAGGAATGGAAGTAGGTACAAGTCTATAATGTTCCCATCTTCTGCTACAAGATGACAACTTTAGTATGTTAGCCGTACAACATTTTAAACAATGGTCATTGACCGGGTTTAAGGCAACATGTAGGCTACTGAATTTGGTAGAGCTCGACATGATTTGGAGAAACTTGGTAACTGGCCTGACACCTAAGGAAGTGTTATAAATGCAATAAGGCTAATGACGTTTGTGGAAAAAGTAGTGCACATATGGAGAGTGTATTAAATGTAATATATTACTCCCTATCTAGGGAATGGATTGCGAAAACATCATCCAAAGGAACTTAATAAATTTCTAACAACCCGTTAAGACCGACACACACAGCTTTTTAAACTAAAACTTACCTTTTCAATAAAAACATTTTCGAAAACCAAAGGAACCTAGATAATGCTTACACCACACACAAATTATAGAATTTGCTGAGTATGCTCATACTCAAATTATCTTCTTAAACCCTTTCTACACTTTTCAGAGTTACGAGACAGAGGAACCGGACCAAACCAATGACATAGGATAGATCTACTATGAGTAACCATATCTTTCAAGAGGCATTGAAGGAATATATTATGGTATAGAATATCAAGCGCAGTATAAAGATCCCGAAACCGAAGCGTAGTTTTGTGTTCTTCTTGATGTTAATATAAACACATAAAGGTATGTACCCACAATACTTCTATTGTACCACTCTAAGGGATGTAATATTTATAAAATGGTACTTTGTGAGTATTATATCGATGACTTGCGCAATACAACATGCAGTGGTCTGCTGGGTCACTGCAATTGTATTAAGTTTTCTCTTGTTTTTCTTTTCCTTGTCTTTAGTTGTATTTTCCCCTTTTAGGGTTTTATTTGAATTTCACTTTAGAATTTTCATATAATTTATATTAATTTAACTTTAGAATTTTCATATATCTTAAAAAAATTATGTTGTAGTGTGTTTTCAAGTTCATAATAATATACCTATATTTTAAGAAATATTATTTGGGATTAAAGGATTTTTAATCTTTTAAGGGTATTTCTTTAAATCAGATAAACAACTTGGAATTTGGATTTACAAAAAAGTATTTTTTAAGTACTTGCAGAAAAATAGGATTTGGAATCATTGTATCTTTCTCTATTTGGAGCTATTTTTTGATTGTTTTCATAAGTTTTGGTTAATTAACATTTTAGAGTAATTATGAAATGACCCTTTTCCACTAGTCCCACTGGTCAAACATAAAGTGTCAAAACCAGTCAAAACAATTTGTTTAAACCAAACTAGTTCAATCTTCCCCTCTCTCTATCACCCACATGTCATGATGACTACGTGCCGCCGCTGCTTCGCCGACCAATTATGGCCACCGTCGGCCGCCTCCACCGCTCCCATGGCTCTCAATCACCTCCCTTGCTACGCTCTACACTTCCATCGCTTAGTTTATCCTCTCTCGCTCTCTCGCGGCCTCTCCCAACCCTAACCATACTCTAGGGTTTTTGTTGGGATGGCGCCGCCATGTATGGGTGTTGCTCCGGCGCTTCCTTGTCGTCGAGATGATGCTGGAGTACATCAAGAACGTCAGCCCTACGCTAGCGTGGCCTATCACGTTCGAGTCACCCACCCATGTGTGCTCCATATGCGACATCACTGTAGTTCCCTTCTTCCTCCTCTCCGGTCACCGGTGAGCTCGGCTCCCGTTTGGCAAAAGGTTAGTCCTCTCTCTCTCTCCTATTTCTATTGCTCGCTCTCCTAAATTTCTAGGTTTATGCTCTGCCTCTGTCAATTTTGGTTCTAGGGATTATTCTATAAATCTCTAGAATGTTCCATGATGTTCTAGGTACTTTGTAGTGTCTCTTGTACCCATGCGGTTGGTTAACTTTTGGTTTATGTGTGAGAAATCCTTAACTGAATTTCTCGGATTTAATCTGTTAGTTGACTGTTGTTGTTCTTCTATGAGTCATGCTTTGTTCATAAGTTCAAGCACTTGGTGTTAATTCCTACTTGTGGTTGATTTGGCTACTACTGTAGTCAAAATCCACAACTCAATCATCATATTGAAGTTTAACTGTATTTCCATAAGTTTAAATGTCTTTGTTAGTTGTTTAGTGAACTTATCTGTCAGTGTTATACTGATAGAGATGTCTACTTTACGGTGTATGATCATTAGTGGTATATTGTGTACTTGTTAACTTCTTCCTGAACTTCCGTTCAGTTGTTTAAGGCATCTCAAATGTTTAATCTTGTAGTAATGTTGGCTCAAGCGAAAACTATGATTATTACTGTCTACCTTCTCTTCCTTAGAAAATCATCTTGTTTGATGCCTAGGGAAGTGGGGGTAGGTGATAATAGTAGGGTTTTGTTCTAATTACTTTTTTACCGTAATTTCTTTACTTAATATGGATGCGTCTAGTGCTCCTGATTCGCTTGGAATCTATGGTGTTCTTCCTTTGGGAAGATGCACATGTACTAGTCTGTCGGTGACAGTGCTAGTAATTATTTCCTCTCTTACTAGATCTAGATGATCCCTATTTACTTCTACTTGAACTCTATGATTCCTAGATAACAATCTTTGTAAATCCAAAGCTTGGTTGATAAAGATCTATGCATTTCTTGCTTTTCATGTTCCCATTCTTGCTCCTTTCTCCTTCCAAGATCCCTCTCACTTACTAAGAACGTGTGGTTTCTGTTTGTGCCCGCTTACTCAACCTCTAGCCTGAGTGTGATTCTTATGAGCTCTGCTCTGAGGATTGTGATCTCTGGGGTTGGGTTTTGACTCTTATTTATAGTGTCCTAGGGTTCATGTGTTGCTGACACCTCCCCTTTGCATTCAATTGACTATGCTGCTAGACCTCCCCCTCCCCTCCCGCGGCGCACCCCAAGGCGCCGCCGGGGGCTCCCCACCCCACGCCAACCCCTCCCCCTCCTTGGTATACCAGCCCTCTACCGCTGCCGCCGGTGCCGACCACGGTGGCGGCGGGCCTGGCTCCGAAGGGGCCGAGGAGAGTAGATCGCGGTGGTTGTTTCACCGGTGGGGGCTAGGGTTGGTGCTGGTTCTTCGGCTGCGCGCGGCAGCCGGGGCGGCGCCCCTGGTCATGTGGCAGCGGTGACTACCCCTGGACACGAGTTCCCATCATGGAGATCGGCTGCTTGCAGCGGCTGGGCCGATGCCCGAATCTTGTGGCGGCGCCAGCTTTCCCGTCGGGTTTCAGCGCAACGTGTGGCGGCTATGGTCGTAGGTCTAGGCTTTCGCCTAGATTCTCCATTGACGCGGCCTTTTGGTTGCCTGAAGGGACGTTGGGAGGCGGCACGATGCTTCTTGCTTGGGCCAACAGACCGGCGGGGGCACGTGGTTATTGCGGGCTTGTCCCCTCTTCCGCCGGAGGGGGCAGGCGGCGGACGGTGGCGTGGGGGCCTGTTGCTCTATCCAATAATGGCGGGCGGTCCTAGGGTTGCTTCAGCGTGAAGATAAAGATCTGCTTGTTGCTTGCTCTCGTTGATCTAGCCTGGAGAGGCGGGTTCCGGAAGGCTCCATCGGCGAACTCCCATGGGCGCATTATACCTGGAGATTGCTGGATCGGAAGGTATTCGGTCGTGCACACCCATGTTTTTCTGGCCGTTTGGTTTCAGCGGGAGCGCTGCGAAGCTTCGCTATTTGTTACCATCATGTTTGATGTCTTCGATGATCCATGGTAAAGTCAGATGCAGAGAATATCAGGAAAGCAAGAACATGAGGGTAGCAATGGTGATTTGAGTCTTTGAGGCGACGGGGAACTAGCTGCCTGATCTGTGACTCATGGCAGCAATTGTTTGTGGGGGCGACAACATAGGAGGAGTTCCTAGTCTTACCTTGCAGGGTGAAAATCTAAGGTTTGATCTTAATTGGTTGTGCAGGGCAATGACCTTGTTGAAGACATTGTTTTGCAAGCAAAGACTTTCTCCAGGGTGAAAACCTTTGATCTTTAATCGGGCAACGACGGCGCGTATGTACTGTTTCCTTCGTAGGCGTTGCTAATGGAGTGGTTGGACTACTGGTGTTGTTTTGGTGGTGTTAGTGTAGTTTCTTTGAGGAATAGTTCTCTGTAGCGGGACTTTTTTTGTAGTTTGTTGGGGGGATACCCCCGGGTAGGGTCACGCTAGGGTATAGAGGCCGAGTTAGCCGAGGTATGGCAAGGTCAAACCGAAAGCTGGCCGGGTCACCTCAAGACAGGCCGACTTACGGAGTAACCCGGCCCGAAGGATGTCCGCCTCACCGCGTCCCAGCCGACGTATATCGTATGTCGGCAGACTCTTTGTAACTTGTATGCAGGTACCCACGTGGCTGGATTAACCAGGCCTGGGCCGGGTTATATCAGGCTTGCAAGAGAAGGAATGTATCATGCTGGTCAAAAGGTGATCTCTGTGCGCTGGAGCATGAACGAAGCGGACAGAGGGAGGGACCAGCAGGGCGTGGCCGACAAAAGTGACGTAGCTTATGTCGGCTGATGCTGGCGCCGCAGAGGGTTACATAGCCTCTGCATGGCTTACGAAGGGAAAAGGAGACCCGGTCGGTTTGCTATTTTGGGAGAGGCATATTCCTAGGAATATGCCTCCACGTATTCCCTAACTGGCAACCTAGCCTCCCCTTTATAAGGAGCGCTAGGGCCTCTATAGAAGGGGCTGGCGGGCAAATAGACTGATCATAGGGTGAAAGTAGTGGTGAGAGTAAGAGAGCTTCTTCTTCCTCCTCTCCCCAACACAGCTCAAGGAGCATCTGTAAACTCAGTGAACTTGGAGAATACAAAGCATCTGTGTGTGGATTCAACACACTATCCCTCCCTAGATTCCTCTAGTGCATATTGGCCCCACCTTTAGCGTATCCATGGCATCTGCCGTGACACCACCACGACAGTTGGTGCCCATCGTGGGGCTAGCAGGAGTGAAGATCCAGACATGAAACATCATCGGCACCAGCGAGCGCATCGTTTCTGGGCTCGTTCAGCGCTGGACTACGTCAGCGACAATACTGGTAACTTCGGCAGGCGACCTCCACCGTGCAATGGCCTCTTCATCAAGCTTGGAGCCCACAAGATCTACGTCGGCGTCGATGTGTCTTGCGTTCACCCGCAGCACATCATCGAGGGAGGCAAGCCACCCCTTAGCGTGGATCACGGTGCATGTATCACTCGCTCCCCTGACCGTGCTGAGGTGATGATGACAGTGCCTGACACTGGCGCAAGCAAAGACCTAGCACCAGATCCGGAGGTAACACCCAAGGCATCTAGGAAAAGTAGAGGTCCTCCGCTAAAGAGGCCAGAGAACGTGCTGCAGCAGGCAATAGATAGCTTGGCAAGCCCCATGGCAGCTGTGGTAGATCCGGTGTAGGCACAAGCCGAGTTAGAGGAAACAAGGCAGAAAATATTACAGGGCACGAAAAAGATAGCCGCGGCTCAGCAGTCGTTGAACATGACGCTGCGCGAGTACGCAAGAGAAAATAAAGTAGATGCTGTAAAAGTAAAAGGGAAAAACCTCATCAGTGAAATGAACAAAGAGGGTAAGACCAGAGTCGAGGAATCAAAGAACTTTTTGTCCATGGGGCTGCCGAAGTACAGCACCCCGGCAAAGAACCTCAGGGCAGCGGATGCGGCTGCATCCGAATTAGAAGGTTTGACGGGTGAGGCCCGGCAAAGACAGCAGGAGAGGGTCAATGAGTTAGTTTGGATCGCTAACAGACAGAATGAGGAGTTGCTTAGGGCTAACCCGACAAGGGTTGGAGCTTCCAAGGTCATTTATTCGGCAGTAGGTAACCTAGAGAAATCCGCTGGGGCTGCATCATCCCCTCATGATGGCCCTAGAAGAGAGGAAGTGGTAACCTCGGCAAGGAGAAACAAACAGATAGTCCCGTATGACCCGGCAAGGGCAGGGAAAGGAAAGGCAGTGCAAGGAAATGAGGATCGACAGAGTGTCAGCCGAGGTGAAGCTGGCCGAGGTAACTGTGATCAAGGAAATGCCCGTCAGAGAAACGCTGGGAACGGCAATGCCGGACAACGTAACTCGGCAGGTGCAGGGCAGAACTTACCTCGGCAACAGCAGCAGCGGAGTATACCTCGGCAAGAGCAAAGTGTCGGCCAAGGTATGCGGCAGAACTGTGCTCAACGAGAGCAAGACAGATACAACGATGGTGATTCGGAAATGGCGAATGCAGGATACCATAGGTCGAATCATCATGTGATAGGGTCAAGATTGGGAAGCAGGAATTTGCTACCAGATGATGCTAGGCTGAAGCTGGATCGACTCTATAGGTCGGAGCAAATTGAAGGGCAAGGACCTCCGGTCCAGCATGTTTTGGGCCCCGGATCATGAAAGAGCCTCCAGTACCTAACTTTCAGTTACCCAGAGGCACGAAAACATATGATGGCAGCACTAAGCCGGAGGATTGGTTGATTAACTACGCAACTGTGGTGCAAATTGCTACAGGAAATTTGAGATGGGCAGTGAGATACGTACCACAGATGTTGGAGGATCCAACAAGGGTATGGTTAAACAATTTACCACCCGGTAGTATCAACTGCTGGATAGATTTTGAGGAAATGTTCGTCAGTAACTTCTCAAGCACATATCAGAGGCCGAATAGGCCACAGTCCCTAGCAATGTGCAAGCAGAGACCAAATGAGACAGACCGAGAGTTCTTAACTCGTTGGTGCAATGTGCGAAACTCATGTGAAGGCGTGATTGAGTCACAGGCCATAGCTTGGTTTGCACAAGGGTGTAGATATGCAAGCATGCTATGGCAAATGTTACAAAGGGATATGCCAACTACGTTGGCAGAGACAATCTGGATTGCTGATTCGTATGCTTTAGGTGATCTGACTCAACCCCGACTTATGTCAAACGAGTCGACTGAGGAGTACTACCAGCGAGATGGAGCCAGATCATCCCGGTGAAATGACTACCGGAGTAAGAGAAGAGATGATAGACCGGATTACAGGTACAGTTCGCAACAAGTTGCTGCTGTAAATCAAGATCAACCCGGAGCAGGGAGTAATCAGCGTCAGAAAACAGGAGGGCAACAGTGGACTCCAAGGAATGATGGCAAGAAAACTTGGACGCCGGAGCAAAAGAGACAGTGGCAAGAAAAGAAAGACCGGCCGAGGTATACGTATGAGGCGATGCTAGATCAGCCGTCCAAGTTTCACACGCCAAATCCGAGTAACCCGGCGGGTCATACAATTCGGCAATGTGAGTGGATGAGGAAGATAGAGCAAAGTGGCTCGGGGAATGCTCACGCACCTCGGAACGATCAACCTCGACAAGAGTTACCTTGGCAGCAACTGCTTTCTGGAGAAAATACGCAATAGTTAATGTTGCCACCACCTCCGCCGAGGTATGAGAATTATGAGAAAAGGGATGCAGTGCATCAGGTGGAAAACCAGCATCAGCCAGATCAAAGGTATCCCGGCAATGAGGGGAGAAATGAATACAGAGAGCATCACCAGAGTTACTGTGTGTTTACCACGGAGGAAACGGATAGAAAGAGCATGCAACGCCGACATATGGAGGTGAATGCGGTTATACCGGCAGTGACGAGGTATATGCCTTGGTCTGATCAGGAAATTACCTGGAGTATCAAGGACCATCCCAGGATCATGCCGAGTCCTGGTTCGTATGTATTAGTGCTGGACCCAACGTTCATCAGGGCAAGTATCAATGTGAGGTTCTCCAAGGTGCTGATTGACAATGGCAGCAGCATCAATATCATGTACATGGATACAATGCGCAAGTTGGGTATCTCGGATGAAAGGATACAGATGTCGCCTAGAGGGGGTGAATAGGCGGTTTAAAAACTTTTCCGAGATGGGCTTAACAAAGGCGGAATTAAACTTGCGTTTACTTTGTCAATCACAAAACCTAGAACAACTAGGGTTCACCTATGTCCACCAACGACTTATGCTAAGCAAGACAACCAACTATGTGATAGCAAGATATAGACTTCAAGCACGAAGGCTATCACAAAGTAAGGTGCATAAGTAAGAGCTCGGGTATAGAGATAACTGAGGCACACGGAGACGACGATTATTACCGAGTTCCTCCCAACAATGGAGTACATCTCGTTTGGAGAGGGGGTGGTATCAAACCACAACCGCCACAAAAGGCCTCCCTTATTCTCCGATGAATCTCACCCCTATGGGATCGATTCACCCTTCCACTATCGGCAACCTTCAAGGTTGTAGCCGACACCTTTACAACAAGTTCGAGGCACACATCCACAACTTAATTGGAGGCTCCCAAATACAAGCAAGCTATCAAACAATCAAAGACAAGCTTGTAAGAATCAATTCAAACCAAAACAAGGCTTAGGGTTTCCAATGAAACCCTAGAGCAAGGGGCCCTCAAGTGAATGAGGGGGAAATGAAGATCTCTCTTGGTGAAGCTGTAGATTAAGGCGTCCTCCTCCGATTCCCCAAAGATCTGCGAGTTTGGGTGGTTGGATGAAGAGATCTTGGAGTTTTGGTGGCTCTAAAATGGTGTTCTTCAGTTTCTGGAACGAGCAGCTTGAGGTTGAAGAAGAGGTCCCCTATTTATAGGCCCACTGATTTCTGACTGTTGGAGAAGAGTCAGACCGGAGACTCCGGCCTGCACACCGGAGACTCCGATCTACACCGGAGATTCCGGCCCATCTCCGGACCAGCCTCCGGATCACTAAACAGAATGACCTAGCCCTTCTGTGGGCCAAGTGGACCGGAGACTCCGGTCCAACCACACCGGAGACTCCGGTCAGGGGCTTGGACTGGAGACTCCGGTCAGTCTCCGGACCTTGCTCCGGACCACCAATCTGGCTGACCCAGGTCTTCAACTTTGATCCACTCCAGAGACTTGTGGGGAAACTCTGGACCACACTTGCCAGAGACAAAACTGATGGAAACAACAAAACTATAACGATCATAACATTTGCATCCGGACTCCGATTGACCCGAAACCAATTTTGTTCGAAATATTGGATACCACCAAGAGAGAACATTTCATGTATTATGATGTGAGATACCTCTCCTGGTGAGAAACCGGAAAAACCTCCAAGATCAAAAACGCAATAAGGTATAAGGGGGAATCCGTTTTTGATGAACTAGAGCTTGTTATGAATATTACCACAAGCTCTAGAACCTCACATGGATAATATCCAAATAATAACCAAGAAAGATGATGCCAAGAATGCAAAGGCTTGAGCTCTCTCTTCGAAGGATATGATCAAGTTACTCACTCGAGAGCCCCTCTTGATAGAACGGTTATCTATCCTACAAACAGGTCTCTCCAACTAGCACCATGAGACCGGTAAGAAGGAAACCCTATCAAGACCATACCTTTGCCTTGCGCATATTCCACTTGATCTTGATGATGACGATCTTCTCCACCTCAAGATGGAACACCTTTCTTGATTGGTTGCGCTAGCTTGGGGAAGACTTGCAAATTGCTCCCCATACTCCACTATGGTAGATCTTCTCTTTTGGGCATATCATCTTCCCATATCCATGATCACCATAGGATGGCAAGCTTCAAGCAAATGATCTCTTCGAGATGACTCATCTTGAACTTGCACATCATTTCTTCTTTCTTCATTATGTTGGTGTCTTGAAGGTACATAAGAGATATCACTCCAACTTTATTCTTCAAGAAACACTTGCTATAGGCCCAAGTCTTACTTGACCAATCTCCGAATCACTCATTGAAACCTTGGTCAACACTTGATCTTCTCTACTTTCTTCTTCTTCCAACCTTGAAGCCAACATATGCTTCAAGCATTGCCTATGGAAAAATCCTACAAGTAAAACTCAATGCAAACATAAGTCCATAAAGATTGTCATTAATTACCAAAACCACGCATGGGGGCACACATGCACTTTCATCGGAGAACATGCTCCAAGCTACAAGGACAAATTTCCATGGCATTGTGCCTGGTATCTCCTGTGAACCCATTGGCAAAG
Source organism: Avena eriantha (assembly GCA_910589775.1). NCBI lineage: Eukaryota > Viridiplantae > Streptophyta > Magnoliopsida > Poales > Poaceae > Avena > Avena eriantha. The sequence goes on from OU342745.1 coordinate 393,317,139, forward strand.
TCCGGGTTGACGTGTTATTCGGCACAAGAGATAACTGCCGAACTGAAAATTTGGAGTTTGAGGTTGTGAACTTAGAAAGCGCATATCACATGTTACTCGACAGGCCATCCCTAAACAAATTCATGGCAAGTACTCACATCAGTTACCTAAAGATGAAGTTGCTTGGGCCAAATGGAGTAATTACCATAGCTGGGGATTTCTGACGTTCCATTGAGTGTGCGTCAGCCGGGTCTAACCTGGCCGAGTCACTCGTGATTGCACAAGAAAAGAGAAAGATCCAGGAAGTAGCGGCATTGGCTCAGTCCGTGCAGCAGTATTTGTCGGCGCTGAGTAACCCGCATGGAAGTGTCTCATTTCAAGCAACAAAGGATACAAACAAAGTGCCCATTGATGATCTGTTCCCAGAGCACATCGTGACAATTGGTGCCGGGTTAACTGAGAAATAGGAAAGCGAGCTCGCCAATTTCCTCCGTGAGAATCAGGATATCTTTGCTTGGTCCACACAGGACTTGCAAGGTGTCCCGAGGGAATTGGTCGAGCACTCTTTGAATGTGAGACCTGGATCAAAGCCGGTGAAGCAACCTCTCCGCCGCTTCGCCGAAGATAGGAGAAAAGTCATTGGAGATGAGATAGCTCGGCTCCTAGCAGCCGGGTTCATCATGGAAGTGCTTTACCCGGACTGGCTATCTAATCCGATGCTTGTGGAAAAGAAGAAAGATGATCCGAATGTAGAAATGGTTTGGCGTATGTGCATCGATTACACGAACCTGAATAAGGCGTGCCCAAAAGACCCATTCCTGCTGCCCAGGATAGATCAGGTCATAGATTCTACTGCTGGGTGTGAACTGTTGTCATGCATAGATGCGTATTCTGGTTTCCACCAGATACCTCTGAACCCGGATGATCAAATAAAGACTGCGTTTATCACCCCGTACGGGGCTTATTGCTATCGCACTATGCCTTTTGGTTTACATAATACAGGGGCAACGTATCAAAGATGTATGCAAAAATGCTTACACGACCAAATTGGTCGAAATATGCAAGTGTATGTGGATGATGTGGTTATAAAGACCAAGGAAAGAAAAATGCTCCTTGATGATATCCGGTAAACATTTGCGAACCTAAGGAGGTTCCGAATGAAGCTTAACCTAGAGAAGTGTACCTTCGGTGTCCCGGCTGGAAAACTACTCGGATTTCTTATCTCCAGCCGAGGTATCGAAGCTAACCCAACTAAAATACGAGCCATAGAGCGAATGGAATTGCCGAAGTGCCTTAACGATGTCTAGAAGTTCACGGGTTGCCTGGCATCCTTAAGTCGGTTTGTGTGTCGGTTGGGAGAAAAGGCATTGCCTCTCTACCAGCTAATGAAAAAGTCGGACAAGTTCATATGGACCGGTGTTAGCCTTCATCGAGTTAAAGAAAATGTTAGCCACTACACCGGTGTTAGCCTCTCCACTATCAAAAGAGCCAATGTTGCTCTACATAGCCGCAACCAACCGAGTTGTAAGCGCAGTGATAGCGGTAGAGCGCGACGAAGAGGGTAAGTCGGTGCAAAGGCCAGTCTACTACCCGAGCGAGGTATTATCAGCGTCAAAGCAAAACTATCCTCACTATCATAAGATGGCATATGGTGTGTATATGGCTGTTAAGAAGCTGAAGCACTATTTTGAAGAGCACCCCATCAAAGTGATATGTGAAGCCCCCATATCTGAAATAATGAGCAACAAGGATGCAAGCGGCCGGATTGCAAAATGGGCAATTGAGCTAGCCCCTTATGCTCCACAATTTGATAGGAGAGATGCGATCAAGTCTCAGGCTATGGCCGACTTCTTCGTAGATTGGGCTGAAATGCAATATGAGCCACCGTTGCCAGATCGGAATTACTGGAGAATGCATTTCGACGGATCAAAAATGAAAACCGGGTTAGGCACCGGAGTTGTGCTTACCTCTCCCAAGAAAGACCAGCTGAAGTATGTGCTGCAGATCCACTTCACATCATCAAATAATGTTGTCGAGTATGAAGCACTTGTGCATGGACTCAAAGTGGCAAAAGAAATTGGAATACGTCGGATTCAGTGCTTCGGTGATTCGGGTTTAGTAGTTTAGCAAGTCTCAGGGCAATGGGATGCTTTGGATGCAAACATGGCGTTGTATAGATTTCATGTGCAGAAGATATCAGGATACTTCGAGGGATGCAAGTTTCACCATGTACCTCGGCTGGAAAATGAGGCTGCCGACGTATTGTCGAAGCTTGGATCAACTCGACAAGCGATCCCACTGGGTGTAGCACTAGAGCACCTCAGAAATCCATCTATCAGGCCATCCGCAGAATCCGACTCAATCTATATCCCGGCCAATTCGGAGTCAGAAGTTGTGCCCATGGACGTTGATGTGGGAGGAGGTTCAAGAAACCCAGGGACTGCTTCGGCAAACACGGGGACTATTTCGCGGAACCCGGGGACTGTGCAGCGTTACCCGACAGAGGTTATGTCGGCGGATCAAATGGAAATTGACGAGGATGTGTTTCTGGTGCGAGCTATACCAGCTTGGGCACTGCCCATATTCCAGTTCCTGGAGGATGGATCTTTGCCCAATGGAGAAGTGCTTTCAAGGCAAATTTATAGGAGGGCAAAGGCATACACGATTATCAATGCCGAGCTATACAAGAGAAGTGTCATGAATGTCCTGCAACGATGTGTTGACCCGGAAGAAGGGCTTGACATCCTCCGAGATATACATCAAGGGGAATGTGGGCATCACGCCTCATCTAGAGCCTTAGTGGCAAAAGCTTTCTGGCATGGATTTTACTAGCCAAGTGCCTTGGAGCAAGCAGAGGATCTAGTAAGGAAATGCAATGGTTGTCAGAGATATGCTACCAAGACACACATGCCAATGTCGGAGCTCAAGACCATAACGATTACCTGGCCATTTGCCGTATGGTGTTTGGATATGGTTGGCCCATTTAAGCCGGCAAAAGGAAACATGACCCATATCTTGGTCATGGTTGACAAGTTTACAAAATGGATTGAAGTAAAGCCGATAAGAAAATGTGATGGAGCTATAGCTGTGTCATTCCTCAAAGATATCATTCTGAGATATGGCTATCCTCACATTATCATAACAGATAACGGCACCAATTTTGCTGAGGGAGCATTTGTGCGATTCTGCCGAGCTAAGAAGATCCGGCTGGACGTTTCCTCAGTAGCCCACCCTGCATCAAACGGGCAAGTGGAAAGATCCAACGGATTAGTATTATCCGGGATAAAACCCCGGCTCATTGAGCTGCTGCAAAGATCAGTGGGGTGTTGGATAGAGGAACTACCAGCAGTACTGTGGAGTTTAAGAACAACTCCGAATCGATCAACAGGCTATACGCCATTTTTCTGGTATATGGAGCAGAAGCTGTATTACCAGCCGACATAGAGCATGATTCGCCTAGGGTCACCCAATACACAGAAGCCGAAGTGCGAGAAGCCCGGCAAAATGATGTTGACCTGCTAGAGGAAGCAAGAGAATTTGCATTGTCCAGATCCGCCATATATCAGCAAAACCTCCGACGCTATCATAGCCGGAAAGTAAACCCCCGAGTTTTCTGCGAAGGTGATCTGGTACTTCGGCTGGTACAACGTACTGCTGGCATGCATAAGTTACCCCCCCATGGGAAGGTCCATTCATTGTCAGCAAAGCATTGCACAATGACTCTTATTATCTCATTGATGCACAACCTCAAGAGAAGAACAAGGCGGACAGGTCTGGCGAGGAATCTAAGCGCCCATGGAATGTAGCCCTACTTCGTCCGTTCTACACTTAACAAAGAAGTGTGTGTATCCGAGTTTCTCATATGTTGCTATGTATGTCGGCAATGAGTTTATCAATGAAATCTTGGCATCTCGAGCAGTAACTCGGGGACTGCCTTAGTAATATTTGTTGTTCTATGTGTTTGTTATTTATTTTTATGTCGGCTAGCTTAAGTTGCTTCTGCCTAAGCCGGATTAGTAGTGTGTGAGCACCAAAAACTCAACTCTTCGACTTGCTGCTGTCCAACAAGAATTGGCTTCATGGCAAGCAAGAGAACAAGTTTGGAATTGCGTAGCACACGAAAAACGATTAAGGAAAAGAACATAATCAAGCCGACATTTATTGTTTGGACTAACCATATGTTTACTTTAACTTTACTATACTGGATTATTTTGAGCTAATCCTAAAGTTTTCAAGTATTGTTAAATCAATTTTTGAAACTCGGACTCGTAAGTCACAAAACCGAATCAAGGTAGATGCGAGTCGAGCCATGAAATTGAAGAAACAAGAAAATGAAACTCGGGGACTACGCCCAAGTTAATCCGGTGTGAATATCTTAGTAGCATAATATAATTAGTATGATTGATACATCTGCACCCGGCATACCGGGGATCTGATAAATTTCAAAGTGTTTTTGGTGCTCAAGGAGCAGCAGCAGGAGGGGGTAACTCAGCGCCAGCGGGTGGAGCTGCGGCTTCAGCCTCGTTGTCCGGATCAGCATGAGCCTCATCGTAATCTTCATTCTCTTCGAGATCTGAGGCTTCGTCCTCTTCCTCGTCATCCGAACCATCTTTGACGTATTCGTCGTCAACGACGCCGAGGAAGCTCGGTCCTTCGTTCCATTGATGGACAGGGGCAAACTGGATAAGGTTGTGGGCACAAGCCTTGCGCTGAGCAACCCAATTCGGATCATTCGACCACTTGGACCCGGTGCGCAAGCGCTCGAGAACTTTCAAATCCAGCCTTTCATACCAACTGAGCACGAAGTGGAGGACATTATCATCTCCGGCACGCGCAGCTGATTCCCTCCAGAGGTCAAGCCGGGTCTCGCAATCCATCAGCTTGTTGATCAGAGCAGTGGATCCCTCCGGAGGATCCTCACCAGGCCAAAGTGCATGGAAGATCCGGACGGCTGAATCTAGAATACCTGAAACATGGTTCCTCACAATTTCAATTTGGGAAGATAGGCTGACCAGCAGATCATCCATATCATAAGGAATGGTTTCAGAGCCAGGACCAGTTGGGGTACCCCTCTGCCGGCGGAACTTGGCGACAGCAGTAGCCGCAATGGCATCGCCCTCTAGGAATTTGCCTAAAAACAAAACAAGTGAAATAAGTAAAGGAATTTAACCCGGAGAAATACATGTCGGCGGAAGGAAAATAGCTTACAGGAGATATGACTATGGATCCGGGTCAGCTCTTTGGTGCAATCAGCACGCCTCTTCTAGAGCCTCTCAAGTTCGCCATTAGCCGACTCAAGCTTGACGTCGGCCTCCTTCAGCAACTCTTGATCCTTTGCAAGTTGGAGGCTAAGACGTTCTCGCTCTTCGGTGAAGTCTTGGCCAGCCTTGTCCATCTCATTCTTGTGGAGCTCTTTGAGCTTTTTCATCTCAGCCTTGAGCTTGGCAAGTTCATCATCCTTGGCTCGGAGTTTGGCAAGCTTGTCGTCCTTCTTCTTGAGCTCGGCCTGATGTTGCCTGCTTGTTCAAGAAAATGTAGCATCATATCAGGCACGGGCACACTATCTTCAAGGGATGCTGCAACAGTTTGTTGACCCGGCAGAACCGAGGTATAAATATCTGCCGAGTCAAGGAGAAAGGAGAAAGAGCACGAAAAAGGGTTAACCAAAGAGAATTACCTTTTATCTCATCCAAATTTTTTCTCATGATTGTATTTTCGGCCTCCACTTCGGCTGCGCAATCCGAGTGACAGATTAGTTCGGCGGGAAAAGGCAAAGAAAGATGGGGGGAAAGTCGAAGAGAAAAACTTACCCTTTTTCTCGCATTCAGCAAGAAGCGCAGCATGTTTCGAGCGCAGCAGCTTGTGTGAGTCCAAGAGGTGCTGAAACTCAGTAGTACGACGATTGGTAGTGATCTGCAAAGAGCAAAGTTAGCTCAGCTATATGCATATTCGAAGTGTACGAAATCCGAGCCAAGTGGAACTTAACCCGGCTCTAGGTGTGTGCATATTCGAAGTGTATGAAATCCAGGCCAAGTGGAACTTAACCCGGCTCTAGGTGTGTGCATATTCAAAGTGTACGAAATCTAGGCCAAGTGGAACTTAACCCGGCTCTAGGTGTGTGCATATTCGAAGTGTACGAAATCCGGGCCAAGTGGAACTTAACCCGGCTCTAGGTGTGTGCATATTCGAAGTGTACCAAATCCGGGCCAAGTGGAACTTAACCCGGCTTTGGGTGTGTGCATATTCTAAGCTACTAAGGAGCTACGCTAGTTCTCTAAGGAGCATCCGGCCGAGTAACAAGTTACTCCCCTAGAGGCTCGGGGACTAATGGATATATCTCTAAGAACTTGCGCATATTAAGGAAAAGACAAAGTAGCGTACCTCCATCATCCGGCCATCAATGTTAATAGCCTTGGCTGTCGTGTTCATCTGTGCGCTGAACTCAGCAGACCTAAACTTCTCCGGGAGATCATTGTTCGGATTGACGAACTCCACATTTTTCCAATTGTTGACATATTCAATCAGAGCCGGAGGATAGCTCTCTCCACTAAGCATGTGGGCGCAACCAAGCCTTTTGCGTGGGCCTCTCTCCTCGCAACTAGGGCGGCAGCGGGGCTGGTATGCAGTGCAAGTTCCTTGCTGCCCGCTGACCCGGAGGAGACATCTCTCTTAGGCAGCATGGACGCAAGGGTGCGCTGTCCAACCTCGATGGATGATGCCTTGGTGGCACCAGAGCCTTTCTTGGCCCGACTGCCAGCCTTGGGCTGCTTTTGGGAGGCTGAGGCTTGAGCTACAGATTTGGACATGGCCGCAACCTTAGTGCTAGTTGGGTCTTCTCACCGAGTATTGGAAGACTCGGAAGAGGCAGGAAGAGTTGGTGTTGGTGCTACCGCTGATGCTGGTGGTGCTGGTGGTGCTGGTGGTACTGGCGCTGGTGCACGTACTGCTGCTAGTGCTGCTGGGGGTACTAGCGCTGGTGTTTGTGCTGCTGATGGTGATGTTGCTGGTGCTGATGTTGGTGCTGTTGTTGCCACTGATACCTCAGAAACGACGGGTTGCGGCTAAGCCGATGAAGGGTCGGGAGCATCCGGCACTTGCGTGTCCTCGGCCGCACCACTCCCCCCTGCACCGAAGTTGCCCTCCTCTGGACGAGATGGGCTCAGATTCGGAGCAGCCACCGAGCCTTCCTGAACTGGGCTCAGCGGGCGCGTGTCATCGTCGCGAGGGGGAGATGGGGTGCGCCGGAAAGACGAAGCAATGCTGGAGCCGCTCTGGGGAACCTCCATGGCAGCCCTATCGAATCAAACAACAAATAACAAGTTATAACAGAAAGAGAGGCATGGAGACAAAGAAGCACGAAGCAGAGAATTGGACAAGAAAAAGGATACTCACTCGTCAGAAGTCAGAGGCTCCCTGGGTTTTTGAGCTCTCTGAACTATGGCCTTAGTCGGAGGCTTGCTGGCAACCTTGCCAGCGGACTTCTTCTGCCTTTTGGTTGTTTGGGGAGGCTTGGAAGAAGCAGCTGAAGCGGCGGCCCGCTTCTTAGACACGGCCGGGACTGGCTCACTCATAGCAAGAGGGGGATCCTCGTGGATCTTCCCAGCCGGGTTAGCTGGAGCCGGAAATGCGTAAGAAATGGGCACCGGGTCAAATACCTCCAACACCTCAATATCGGAATCATCCTCATCGTCAGGCCAACCCCTTAAGGAAGAGAAGTTACCAGAGGATCGCTTGGATACGTCCGAGGTAGGCAAGAACATTTCCTGATCCGGCTCCTCCTCGTCTAAGGCAAGACGATCCTTCCCCCATTTGAGGGAAGGCTCGGTGCCATCTTTAATGGTCTGCTGGAGAAACAACTAAAGGCAAAATGCAAGGGGATCAAATAAACAACATGCTCCGATACAGGGTATAACTCGGAAAATGATTGGGTAATAAAATTTACCGCAGGAGGAGGCTTGTCCCGGCAGTAGTGCTCCAACCCCCACTCCCAATCCGCGTTGAAGTCTTTGTCGGTCGTGAAGATAGCCTTAACCCGGCGGAAGATCTCGGTGTTGTTCAGCTCGAAGGAGGAGGTCCGGTTCAGGTCAAGACGCCAGCTCATATGGCAGAGTATGTGCGTGCGCTTCTGCAGGGGAAATCCGGCTGCAAATGAATGTGATGATCACATCTTCATTGCGCAGCCCCAGCTCCTTCAATTCCTCGAACCGCTTATTAACCTGATTCGCCAAGGCAGTTGGCTTCTTGGGAATCCGGTTCCACAGATCCGGATTAGGAGGGCCCATCGCGAAGGGGCGCAGCCGGATCAGATCTTCATCCGAGCTGTTCCTCACATAAAAGAAGGTCCGGGCCCAGCCCTTGCAGGACCCGAGGCCGGTAACCCGGGGGAAGACAGAATTCTTGCGGGGAGAGATGGAAGCAGCACCACACTGGGTGAGCATTTTGTCGGCAGGGGCAGCTGTCTTATCCGGGATAACGTTCTTCCGGAGACCGAAGAATCGGATCCAAAGCTCCTTAGTAGGCCACAAGCCGAGGTACCCTTCTACGGCAGATGCGAAGGAGGAGAGGGACGTAATGGCGTTCGCCGGAAGATGATGAGGTTGGAGCTCATATGTGTTGGCGAAATCATGAAAGAAATCGCTGACTAGCAGGCCGAAGCCGCGCTGGAAGTGGGAGAGGAAGATGACGAACTCACCCGAATTGGGCGAGGGAGCAATTTCCTCGGAGGCAAGGCGGGAAATTATGCCTTCGGGGATGCAGCGGGTGCGATACAGCCAATCGATATCATCTTGGCATACCCACGAGCCGGCCCAGGCACCACGCTCCTGAGCCTCACCTTCCTCCTCCTTCTCCTCTTCCTCGACGACAGCGAGCTCCTCCTCTGTCATCTCCAAATCACTGTCCTCACCGGCCCAATCAGAGGTGTGGGACAGTGGTGTAGATTGACACGGCCCCGTGACGTTGAAGCAGCGCAGCAGCGGCGGCAAGGCTAATGCGAAGAAGCACGGAGGCAAGGCACGGCAGTGGCAATACTAAGTAGAAGCGGTGGCGGCGGCGCTGTCGCAAGAAAGAAGAAGGAGCAGATGGGCAGAGGGGCGCGAGAAGGGGGAAAACAACCAAAGGGCACGCCCTCTCCCCTATTTAACCACGCCCTGGCAAAGGATAGTGGGATCAGGCAGTGCATCGAAGCCACACAATGTGGCCGTGTATTTGCCGGGTCAGCCAATCAGAAGCAAGCCACAGGAAGGGCCATAAGGACCAGGGGATCCAAGGACGGGACGTGGTGATGCAGTTAATGAGGAGACAACCACGACGCGACGTTTGCGGCAGTAACCCCTGACGAGGAGTGCAGTAACTGACGCGGCACAGTAACTGGCGCAGGCCCTTAAAATGAGGCAAAATGATGATTACCCTCCATGTAGGACGTGTGGAAGTGTACGAGAGAAGGAATGATAACACAGAAAATTGAAAAGTAATAACTCGGAATGTGCCAAGGGAAAAGCTGGGCCACGAGATCCGAACCATTGGGTAACTCGGAAAGGGCAACGAAAAGCTTGGTAAATTGAACCTGTCGTGGCCTTAGCAGCTGAAGTTGCTAAAACCACACCAGCTTCGGGGACTAATGTTGGGGGGATACCCCCGGGTAGGGTCACGCCGGGGTATAGAGGCCGAGTTAGCCGAGGTATGGGTATGGCAAGGTTAAAGCGAAAGCTGGCCGGGTCACCTCAAGGCAGGACGACTTACGGAGTAACCCAGCCCGGAGGATGTCCGCCTCACCGCGTCCCAGCCCACGTATATCGTATGTCGGGAGACTCTTTGTAACTTGTCTGCAGGTACCCACGGGGCCGGATTAACCAGGCCTGAGCCGGGTTATATCAGGCTTCCAAGAGAAGGAAGGTATCCTGCTGGTCAAAAGGTGATCTCTGTGCGCTGGAGCATGAGCGAAGCGGACAGAGGGAGGGACCAGCAGGGCGTGACCGACAAAAGTGACGTAGCTTATGTCGGCTGATGCTGGCGCCGCAGAGTGTTACGTAGCCTCTGCATGGCTTACGAAGGGAAAAGGAGACCCGGTCGGTTTGCTATTTTGGGAGAGGCATATTCCCAGGAATATGCCTCCACGTATGCCCTAACTGGCAACCTAGCCTCCCCTTTATAAGGAGCGCTAGGGCCTCTGCAGAAGAGGCTGGCGGGCAAATAGACTGATCATAGGGTGAAAGTAGTGATGAGAGTAAAAGAGCTTCTTCTTCCTTCTCTCCCCAACACAGCTCAAGGAGCATCTGTAAACTCAGTGAATTTGGAGAATACAAAGCATCTGTGTGTGGATTCACTGCATTATGCCTCCCTGAATTCCTCTAGTGCATATTGGCCCCACCTTTAGCCTATCCATGGCATCTGCCGTGACACCACCACGACATAATTCTTCTTCCTTGTTTCTGGGCTGTGTGCATCCGTAAGGCTGCTAGGGCATGCGTTGTTGTAGAGGCTGGGTGTAATTGTTATCTCCGCGATATTAATATATACTCTTTTCTAAAAAAAAGTGACTATGCTGCTTATACCGCCACTTTATGTTGTCTTATATGTGGATTCAGTGTATGAGTTTACTTATGTCATATGCTATTTTAGGCGGTTTAAGGATAATTTGATAATTTGCCTTTTACTCCCTCCTTCCCAAATTAAGATGCCTATTAGTTTTGGTCAAAGTCAACCTTTCTAAAATTTGATCAACTATATATAAAAATATAGTAACTTTTGGGATATAAAATACATATAATACGAAAATATATTTCATCATGGTTCTAATAACATTAAGTTTATGTTGTGGATGTTTATATTATTTCATATATACTTGGTCAAAGTTTATAAACTTTGACTTTGATAAAATCTAATAGGCATCCTAATTTGAGAAGGAGGGAGTATTATTTTGGACAAAACATTTTTTTTAAGAGTGTGGGATTTATGCTGAGTTGCCTCTTGCAACACTATTACATTCGTATTGTATTGTACCTGAGTGTGACACAAAGGAGGCAGGCAGCTCCGACGATCCTGGGGGATCGATGCGGGCATATATATGCTGCTTACTTTAGAGGGATTGATTGATCGACCTCTCGCAGATGGGACGTCTGTGATTCTCCATCTCGCTTTCGGTCCCATTCATGCATCTGCGTGTGCGCGCAACACCGGCACACGGCACTACTACACTTCGTTGTCATGCTTGCATGACGCGCTTGCCACTCTTCTCCAAGTTGCGAGATTTATATAAGGTATATGAGTTGATGACAGAGGTTGACTGTTCGTTTGGGACAAGGACTAATTAGGAGGAGGCCCGTCGTGCAAGAACTACTAGCCCTGGTTGGTACTCTCTCTTTAATCTAAATTAATTGATTTGGATTTGTCTACATTCATATGTTTTAGTGCTGAATCTAGACAAAATCTAAGTCAATTATTTTGGATCGGAAGGAGTACTAAATTTTCTCTTCCTCTTCCGGCAGTCACGTTCCGGTGACAGAGCTATTGCTTCTATGATAGAGAGAATCAGAGAAGAGAAGTAGATAAAAAATGCGACTTGCGCCCTCCAAGTGGTTCAATAGAAGACATAATGTCATGGACATGACAGGTATCAACACCTCCTGCCATCCGAGCTAAACCACGGTTCAAGAGAAGATAGACTACCTGCTGTCATCGATCCAGTAGACAGTCACCAGGCTAACTAGAGAGACAAGCAGCATATCGGAAAAAGCAAGGAGCAGATCATGGCATGCATACGTCCGCATGCATACGTCCCTCGAAGCTATAGCACATTCGGATAGATGCATTCCACGCCGACACAAGCAACAAAAATTAGTGAGAAGAATTAATGAACTAGCTAGGCACAACTAAAAGTAGAAGCACCAACAAGGTACGCATCTCGACGGATTCACTGGTTAAGGCAAAGCAGATCTGATTAAATTAGGCAAGCAAGGCGATTCGGCCGGACACATGCGTCACGGGACTCATCCGTTACGCTTGCTAATCAGGACATCACTCGCCCACTCACTCTCTCGCGAGAGGATGTTGATTAGGAGAAGCTTACGAAGAAGAAAATGGTGCAGGAAAATCGTTTCCGTGGTCGCATATGTGGTCGATCTATGTCGAAGATGCACAACCATGAAAATAGCTAGACATACTGGTCCATGGATTGATGGACCATCAGCGTACGTGTAGTACTATTAGTAGCTGCTCCGGCCAATATCGGCTAGTAGCGTCCATTGGCTGCCGGCGTCTCGACGTCGAAGACATGGCCACCGTTGCCGTTGCCCAGCTCGTGCTTTCCGCTGCCGTGGCCGTTGGTCGCCGAGGTCAACGGCAGATCGCCGGCGCCCTTGCTGCCGCCGCCGGAGGCTTGGCTGACGTCGTCCTTGCTCTTGCCCCAGATGAGGAAGTAGAGCCCTACCACGATGATCGCCGCACCAATCACACTGGAAGTAATAAACAAAGTAAATGATTCATGTACTGATTTAGCCTCGTTGATCTGAATATGATGTGGTTGTACTTGTACACACACACATGCATCCGTTTTATGCATGTATAGTATAGGGTATGCAATTTGGTATACCTTCCACGAGTGATCTCCTCCTTGAGGATGATGGAGCCCATGACGGCGGTGATGATCATGCAGAGCGGGTTGAAGGCCGTCACGAACACTGGGCCCCTCTGCCTGGACACGATGCCCTGCACGTAGTAGGCTATGCCGGAGCACACGATACCCTGCAAAAGACGTAGCAGGTTTCAGGCACCGACGATCCATGCATGCCAGTGAACCAGCACGCTGCAAAATCAATGCCCGGAGGAACGGGACTCACGGCGTAGACGACGGTGAAGAGGCGGGTGTCGAAGCCGATGACCCAGGCGTGCGTGTTCGCGCGCTCGGCGACGAGCGCGACGGAGCCGCTCATGAGCGACCCGACGCCGCAGATGAGCACGGTGAGGGTCAGCTCCGCCGGGTACTCCTTGAGCGTGCTGGACTGGAGCACGAAGAAGCAGGCCCAGGCGAGGCAGGCCACCATGACCATGATGGTGCCCTTGAGCCACCCGGCGCCGCCCTGCGCGTCGGCGCCGCTGCCGCCGCCCGTGGCGTGGTGCTGGCCCTTGGTCCACGGGAACTGCACGGCGGGGCCGTGGTACAGGACCATCAGCACCGCCCCCGCCACCGTCAGCACCGTGCCGGCGATCTTGGCCTGGCTGTGGAGGCTGCGCAGCCGCACCTTCTCCATCCGGAGGACCAGGGCCAGCACGAAGGTCACGGCCGGCAGGATGTTGATCAGCGCCGACGCGAACCCCGCCGACGTCAGCTTCGCGCCCGTGAAGTACAGGTTCTGGTCAAGCACGGGCCTGCAGGTCGATCGAGAGATTCACACACACGCACACGTACGGTTAGCAAAGTACAGTAGTTTTGATTTCTGCCTACTGGTGGCCATGAATTTACAGTCCAATGAATTGAATCAACCGGACGTACTCGAGGAACGCGAGCCCCAGGATCTTGATGAAGATTTTGACGGTCATCTTCGGCCTCAGCCCCCTGCACAAGTAAAGTTGGAGCAGACGTACAAGTGGCACGTTAGTCATCTTGCATGAACCAACAAGTGATCTTGGTAAAAAAATGAAAATGAGCTATACAAAATTGGACTATGAGTTAACTGCTGGTTCTCAGTCAGCACTCATCAGCACCAGCTGACATGTAGTGTCAGCTAGCTCCATGTACTATGTAACTAACTGGTAGACCCTCCTCCACCACCAGTGGCCAATCAGGGCACACTGCCTAGTGCGTGGAGGTCGTCCAAGTGCGTGTACACGTACGTGAACACACACACCGCACGTACGAGCTGGCTAACCAGCTGCTAGCTAGCCCAGATATGTGTCATTTTCAACTTGGGTACGCCACTCTGAGATGTTCTGATGGATCTCCATATAGGTACTACTATCTGATTTAACTCGTGACAAGGAAAGCCAGCTTGCCGGTACAAAATAGAATAAGGTATGAAGATGTGCTTTTCCTGGATTAGGATCCACGAGTGCTGGCTGCGCAGCCTGCACCACCTAAATGAGACAAAAACTGAAAGAACTGAAACAAAGTGTCTGTGCGCGTGTTTGGTCGATCGTGGGGAGCGCATGCATGAGCACGATTATTGGCAAGTTGCCGTCGTTTTCCCGATCTTGTCTACTAGCTAGTTCATTAGTGTATGTAACATAGTATGTTCATTTCTCATCAGTATTTTGTCTAGCTAATTAAGACAGGAGTGCTACATATTATAGGAAGAGGTATCTGTCAGGATCTATCTGAGCTGAAACAAGCCCTTGCTCGATCGGAGCGGGTTAATGAGATGGTATTGGACTACACAAGCTAATCAAGATCAAATCTTCTAAGACAGGCAGTGTGATGACTGATACCGTTTGTTCCAATGAGAAATTGGCAACGGTATCATGTGCATGCACGCTTGCACACTCACTAGCTACCTCCCATTCTTCGCATGATACAATTGCGTGCGAGCGATCGAGCCCATGTGATGTGTGTGCGCGCGCGCGAGAGAGAGACGTGTACCTCTCGAAGTAGAGGGCGAAGGGCGTCATGACGACGGTGGCGACGATGTTCCGGTAGACGACGAGGACGAAGTGGCTCATCCCGGCCTTGAGGGACGACACGGCGACGATGTACATCCCGGCGAACCCCACCTGCAGCAGCACCATCGCCAGGTACGGCTTCACGCTGTTCAGAGCCTTCCACCCCATACCCATCCTCCCGATCTCACTTCAGAGTCTTCTTCTCCCTCTTGCAGCTAGCTAGCTCGAGCTCTCTCTCTCTGTATCTAGAACCCAGGCAATGGCTGCGATGAAATGAGGCGATGAGCTCACACACCGAGACCGTGCCATTTATATAGCCGCTCCGCGAACAGTGCGGAAGAGAGGGCGCAGGAGTTGGCTCGATGCAAACTAAAGTGCGGTACTGTGGCCATGGGTGGTGGATCCGAGTCACGGCCGGATGCGGCTGCATCGATGAGCCGCCTGTCCTGTCCGGCCTGTCCCAGTGCTCGCTTAGCTATATGTTCCATTCCCAGTTTTAATATTCCACTTCCGGGCAAAGGAGGAAAGAAGAAATTAGCCCGCTCTTCTTTCTCTGTCTACTTTTAGTTTTGCGAGGGGAAATGCAGGGCGGAGCACGTACGACCTATGGCCGATCGAGGGTTTTGCATATCTTTCCGGCCACCCGATCGAGGAGGACACGATGAACGACCGGAGATAGCTAGCCGTCGGAGTCAAGCTCTGTGTGTGGGGGTTGTCTTAACTAATTGGACATACTAGTAGGCTTTTTCACTTTGCCTCTAGGCTCTAGGCTCTAGCTAGCAAGAGCAAGCTAGGAGTGCTATTGTACCGACAACCGTCCATGCTCATGACATGCGTGTGCTTGCATGCATAAACTGTCAGTGAGCTAATCGGCTGATAAGATGTGGCATCGATGCTACGCCGCTTAAGTGGACGTTATTCTCTTTAGCCTAGCTAATTGTAAATCAAGATATTCTTACGAAAAAAAGACCAGAATCATATATATCTTCCTTTTGCTATAAAAGTGTTGTAAAACATGTGCAGTGGTCGGCGAGCTGGTCATATTTCATTCATCAGATGGTGTTAACCGCTAAAGGACCCGCATCTAAGAAAGAAAGAGAAACCACGCTAACTTGCACTTGTTTTAAAGAGTAGATTTCATTTACGAGTGTATAATGCAGTTATTTCCTCACAAGCATGCTGGCGGCATGGGCTTATCTCCACTTTCAACATTACGTTTGAGATTCACGTGAGCGCTTCACACCCACAACCCTCTACGTGTGCACTCATCTCCCCGTGTACTGTACGAGGTTCGGCCCTCTCTCTCCCTCTTTTTTTAGATAATAGGCACAATGTGACTGGATTTAAATTAATAGAGCCACAACCATCTACGTGTGCACTCATCTCCCCCTATAGGAACCAAAGAGCGGTATACCGTACGAGTTCGCCTCTCTCTCCCCTCTTTCCCTCTCCCTTAATCCTCAAAACTGGATTTCACCCTGCTATATCTATTATATACTAAAATCAATATAAAGATGTTTTTTGAGGCACCAAGTTGATCCACATTATCTAAATTATTTAGGCTATTAGATGTATAATTAGTGGCTATGATTTAATTAAAGTTGTATATTACGTAACACATTAGACGTGACAGCCGGGTCACCGTCCATATAAGTCTATGACCACAAAGCGGTACCGAACCATGTAACCTATCCATGTTGTATAAGAAAAGGGCAAAGTTTTTTTTTTGAGGCAAAGACGACTATTGCGACCAAAAGAATCGATCGATTCCATCTTAGACTAGCTAGCTAGCTCGATGACCAGATAGATCCACCCATAATCGATCAGCTACCTTAGTGTCTGCATTAACTAGCTAGCTTGGTATACCACCTAATAGCAAAACTATACAAAAGAAAAACTGCTGATTTTACCTAAAGATTTAACCGATTAGCTAGCTAGCTTGGTCGATCCGCTAGATTAACATCACCTCATAATCGGTAAGCAAGCTGAGTAGCATATTAAATTCAAAAATTATTGATACACAAAATACAACCGAGAAAAATGACGGTTATTATACATTATTGGAATTTGCGATCCTGTAAAAAAAATGGGTTGATTAAGATGCTAGAACGATGTCGTCCGTGATAAGTGTAGTCATCTTAATGACAAGACAAATACAACTGAGAGAGCATGCATAATGGCTTTTCTTTTTTGTTGTGCTGTTTTGTATTGTTCCATGTTTCTTTTAATATCAGAGTCCTATTCATAAAAAAATAGTTAAAAAATGCTACATTCACTCTAAAATAAAATATATGTTAAACTCAAAAAATGACCGTTACGCAAAATACAACAGAGAAAAGAGGCTGTTTTTATATCCTTAAAATTTATTAGGATACATTTTTAGAATTTGCAACCTATAGAAAAAATGGCGGTTTATTAAGATGGCAGAACGACGTCGTCCGTATGTGACAAGTGTAGTCATTTTACATGACAAGACAAATACAACCGAGAGAGTATGCATAATGACTTGATTGAATAATACAGTTTAAATAGTTAAAGATAATACTACATCCACTATACAATTAAAGATACGGTACTGTTATTGGTATGCAAATATTTGTTAGAACCTTAAAAATAAAGTCATGTATATTAGTTTGAGATAATTTTTAAATTTGTGTAATAAAATAACTATTGGTCCAATTCTATATTTTGAACTTCTATTTCTAAGATATCATGTATTTCAAATCAACATACAAATGTCATGTATATTTACGAAAAATGAAGGGACGAGAAGTAACAATATATATCTGATCATAATAGAATTAATATTCTTAATTTTGTGTTTATCTATGTATTAATGAGGATAAACTATTTTTATGAATATATTTTCTATTCACTACAAATGGTCTAAATATTGTGGAATCGTTGCACAAGTAAATCATAATTATTTAAGAATATATATGTTAGCTCTACATACTAATGTAAGATGACATAAAAGTTACAAGAAATCTCATGATTTAAACTCCAATTGTATATACCCATTTAATCTCATGCAGAAATTTCAAATATGTTCATTAATGTAGTGTGTTTAAATAGACTAATAGTCTTTCGCCTAGAAACTAAATGTGAAGATCACTTCTATCTCGGATGTAATACTATTTACTTTACATATACAAAATGGTGGCTGCATAATGTATTACTCTCAATCAAATAATGTTAAGAATTTATGAAGGTATTTACCATCAATTTTTGACACAATAAATGTGATGCTCTTCAATAAAACATAAATAAAGGAGGTGCCCTCGCATTTGCGAGGGCCACCATGCTAGTTAGTATAACAACCAAATCATACAACTTCGAGACCACTACTAGGACAAACATCACAATCAAGCCCAAAAGAATAAACAAAAGAAGAAAGGAGAAACTAAGGCTGACATCGCCAGTTCGACGAAAACACTGATGACCCTCCACCGCTGCGCCCTTCATAGAATCATCATGCACCAAGCAACACCTTCAAGAAGGAATGAGACAACAACAACGCTGCTGCCCAGATTGATCCTACGATTTCTATGTACACTATTGGTGTGGACCTACAGATAGTGATCCTGCTCTTCGGCTAGTTCCCACATAGTGCATGCATAACTGGCTCTTGTATCATCATACACATTGTACGCGTATTTTCTCTTCATAAAGAAAATAATCAATGATAGTGATCATTGTGTTTTCCTCACTAGTGTTTTCACTACATGGGGTAGGATTCAAAATGTACCCCATATCGTGTATGGAGACATTTGTGAATCATTTGTCATGTTACCGGAATATGACATACCTACGAACTACGAAGGAAATAATGATGAACTAAAATGATGAGAAATCCTCGAGATAAAATTCACTTAAGATTAGAAAGCAATTCATTGCGGAATCTTAGCAAGTAATGGGTTACTTGAATTTGCCAAACGACTACAAAGTCATGAAGAAAAAGGTGAATGATAAAGGCACAATTTGTCATGAATAATGTATTGGACAAATTCAAAAGAATTTTATTCAAAAGTGCTGAAAGTCTAGTAGATTAGATACTCGTAAAGAATACCATCTCGTAATAGAACTCTTAGTTTGATAATTGAACAAAGGATTTTGAAGTCATTCAAAATAGTGAGAGGATATGCAATTTGCATGAAATTGAGTGGGAGCTGTAATAGTCTTCATAAAACAATAGTGTATGATATATTTTTGAGTGGGAGCAATATAAGTCTCGGACTTGAATATGTAGGAACATATTTTGAGTGGGAGAAATCGATGACTCATACTCAAATATGTTGGAAACATATTTTGAGTGGGAGCTTAAAGATTGATTCTTAAGTGTATACGACACATTAAGAATAAAAGCGCAAGTACCAATAAATAATGATTTATAGGGATTAAAAGTTGATAATAAGTATATTACGATATTATGTTATATTCCTAAAAGTGATTCTGGAAATAGTTTCAGAATAGGAATTGATTAAAGGACTGGTCCTTGATCGCTCAAATTAGGAATAGCATTAAGTTATATATCAATGGTTGAAAGAAAGAAAAGGATGATCATCATCCACTATGTTGAGACATAGGTTCTATCTTGAAAAACCAAGATTACAACTTAACATAATATATGATCCAAGAAGGAACGTTACAAAAGTGATTAAGTATGAATCACGGAAAGTTGAGCTAAGTTTGCCCACAGTGTCCAATTGAGAACTATCGACACGTTTCCAAATCTATGAACGATGATATATCTTAAAACATAAAGTGTTATGTTATTAGGGCATGTGTTAACCTTAGTAGATTGAAAACTCTTGTATCGATAATACCGACTAAAGTCAAGTAGGAAGCAAGGTGATAAAACATCGAAAGTTGCACATAGTGCACTAGTGTTTCGATGATTACATTTATAACAATATATAAGGGTACCATCTAAAGTGATGCATATTATTATGGCGGGACTAGTTCGTCTTTATGCAGAAGGTGTTTCCTAGGGCACAGTGCCCATGAGAAAGCTCGAAGTGGCTGATCTAAAATCACTGTTGGCTCCTGGAAACCAACCTCATTCTAATGCCATAACTATGATGCATACACAAAGATGTTATCATGAGATGATAAAGTATTAATATCAATCAAGGTGATATTAGTAAGTTGCAAATGATTTGGGACTGTAAAGTACAGACCCAAGACTCAACCTCTTCCATGAGCAAGCATGATCAGAGGTACCGGGATACATGGTACCAATGATTAGGAACAAATGCAACTAGTGTATTTGTACTCTAGTGCAAGTGGAAGACTGTTGGAAATATGCCCTAGAGACAAATAGTAATATGGATTATTATCATATTTCATAAAGTTTATGATTAAGTTTTATATCATGCTATAATTTTATTAAAAGGAATCATCAATACATGTCTGATATATAAACAACCAGGAGTTCCCGGTGAAACTCTAGTCACTAGTTCATTGGTCAACAGATGATAAAGGTTTCCTGATCATGCGACATTTATGCTAGTTGACAATGGAGTCACCTTATTGTGAGAGTGAGATGATGAGCTATACCCAACCTAAGCATCGTGACCCGATCATGTCATGAAGTTCAAGTTACGATGATTATAATAGACTTAGTGTACTATTTCTTAGACCACGAGGACATATCAATCACTATTATCCGAGGGTACTTTGATAGCATCAAACATCACTCGGTGACACGGTGATCATAAAGGTCTGTTCAGGTATTTGGAGGAACAATTGCGGCAATATGCGTCAAGAACAGGATTTGTCCATCCGCGTGACGAAATAGATACTCGAGGGCCCACTTAGAGAAGTTATATCCAATAGCTGCGCATCATGTGATTTGATCACAGGGATATGACTTGTCGGAACGAGTCAAGAAGCATTGTTGGTAACGAGATTGAACACAACATGATGATATCACTGATCAGATTTCTTACAATGCAAGTATCGAGAGATAAAAGGAATAAGACATGACGTTCTTGGTTTAAACGACGAAAGATTTCATGGAATGCACAGGGGTCACATGGCCATCCTTGTCCCTCTATTGATCATTGGTGTGGGAGTGTCCCGACCATGTCTGGAGTGTTCCCTAACCGTGCGGTATCACGCTTAAGGGCTTGATGATGCTCAGAGAGTGTTTAACGATCGGTAGAATCACCAAAGAAAAGAGAAGAGAGAAAACTGGAAGGGTTTCGGTAAATCCGGAGGATGTCCGGAATGAGAGGGAATTAGTTCCACATCAACGAGGATTGAATAATATGTAAGTGAATCTTGAATATTGATTTAATCATTCAATTATATTTATTCAATAAAATAAAAAGAATTAAAAAGGGTTAAATACCTTAATGGGCCAAATCTGGAGGGAAAAGGGCCCATGAGGGAAAGATCAAAGGGAGGAAGGAGGGGGTGGCCGCATGGGCCAAGGCGCCCTGCGTGGGCCCCACTAGGGCATTGGCCGGTGGCGGCATCCCCTGTCTCCTCTCTCCTTTGTTTAGTCCCACATGGCTAGGCAATTGCCTATGTGGGGGGGGGGGGTTCCCCTATATAAAGAAAGGTATTTGATCGCGCGAGCGAGAGTCTTCTTCACCACAGAGCGCCGTCGCGCTGCAGGATTAGGATCTAGGAGCTCTACTTCTGCAACTGCTGCTGGATCGGAGGAGCGGGAGTCATCGCCAGGCACCGGATGTGTGTAACTCCCGGCGGGTTGAAATACTTGGGGCACTAGGAGTCGTTGGAGCCATAGGAGCCGTCAGGACTTCATCATGACCTTGAGGTTGGTTTCAGATCATCTACATCAACCACGCTCTCCTGAGCGTTGACAACGCTTTTCGGTCTTCAAGGGTAAGTTCGCGAAAAGCCCCTCCTGTTACTGCATTACTAATAGATAGGTTCTGGCAACTGGGGTTCTAGGCGTAGGGTAAAATTTACTGTTTTCATGCGCGAACCCCTATAGTGGTATCAGAGCTAGATCTATGTGTAGTATTGCTAGTACGGGTAGAACACATGAGTTGTAGTGTGTGGGCGTTGATCTTGTAGCTGTTACCCTCCCACGTGTACTTGTGTATACCGCAGTAGTACTTGAGGAAGCGTCCCCCAACCGACTTTACGCGTTCATTTGCGAGACTGGTCCACGCTTGACATACGTCTTGTACCGTATAAAGTCTTTCTCTCTCACATTAGTTGGTATGCCTTACAATGGAGGGCCCCGAAAGGGGTGTAGTATAGACAACTACTTGATCAGTGTTGTGGTGAAAGTTCGTAGGTAAGAACAGTTCTTGTGCGAAAGCCCAATCAGCCACGTAAAACATGCAAAGATAAAGAAGAGGCGTCTAACTTTGTTTTGCAGGGGGCATTGTGATGTGATATGGTTGTGGCAAAGTTAAAGTAAGTTTACTTTACATTGCTAAGTAGATGGTCATGGAGATGATGGACTACCACGCCGGAAGGCACCGGTACCCTGGTGCCTACGGCGCCGGAACCCTAGTGCTGGAATCCAGAGGCACGGGATGGAGATCACAGCGTGAAGGACCATATCACATCACACTTACATTCAATGTTTATTATTTGTATATCTTATTGTGTGCTAGTATTAGATACTCGACAGTATCCTAATAAGATGATCCCTAACCAAAATACCAATGAAAGTGGTATCTCTTAGTTTGCACCACCAGGAAAGTTCTTCGGTATGAGGCAGGCCGTGGCGATCGGGTGTCAGACATATCTACGTTCGCATATAGTGGGTGTAAGCCATGTTGCATAGTGAATACACTAAGGTTGAGTTGGCGAGCCTAGCATGTGTACACATGGCCTCAGAACACGAATGGTCAAAAGATCGAGAACGAGTCGCATGAATGATGTGATCGACGTTTAGGTGTCCCCCTTTGCAACTATATCGCCGGTCATGATGATCGGAGGCGGTGTAGTGAATAGGGATCGTGTAATCACTAAAACCCTTCTGGGGATAGGTGTTTTTAGTGGAGTTATTATTTAACTCATTTGATTATAAACTTAGTCTAAAATCCTTTTGCAATTATGAATGTAGAGATGGCTCACCGTGAAGCCTACTTTGACGTTGATGTGTGGGTAGTTGGTGAGAAACTTAGACTTGATAGATCAAACTTCCCTGGTTGGCTTGTGCACCTGAATGATCTCCTTACTAGGAACAATGTAGTAGACTACATACGCCGCACGACGGAATGGGCCGAGCCTGATGGCTATGAGACCCCACGAGAGCGGGCAGAACGCTACTATCGCCAAGTGATGTCTACTTTCATCTGGGTGGATGAACTGCATCCTCTCATGGGTGATCTTTATCCATATGGAATGGTAGATCAGTGATATGTCGGAAATGTATCTATAATTTTTGATGTTCCATGCTTGTTTAGTATCTACTTTGCTTTGCTTTCTCAATACTTTGAGGTATTTTTATATGTTTTCTGGGACTAACCTATTAACAAGATGCCACAGTGCCAGTTGCATGTTTTCTTCTGTTTTTTGGTTCTAGAAAAGCCAGAAAATGAATATTCTCGGAATTGGATAGGACAAAAGCCAAAGTCAATATTTCACCGAGGGGAACATGGAACCAGAAGACGAGACGGAGAAGGGCCTCGAGGGGGCCACACCCCCTGGCCGTGCGACCTAGCCTGGCCCATGCCTGGGAGGGGTGCAGCCGCCTCGGCACCCCCTTGGCCTCCCCTTTCGCCTATAAGAATCCTCCGATGCAGAAACCCTATATAATCGGGGAGCAATCCACGAAAACCTCCACAGTGCCGCCGCCACCGAAGGGGAGATTCGGGGGACATAAAGTCTCTGTTCTGGCACCCTGCCGGGACGGGGAATTGCCCCCGGAGCCATATCTATTGATCTCCACCACCATCTCCATCGTCGTTGCTGATTCCCATGATGATGAGGGAGTAGTTCTTCCTCGAGGCTAAGGGCTCTACTGGTAGCTATGTGTTCACCTCTCTCTCTCTATGCATAATCTTATTAAGATCATGAGCTTTGTAATCTATAGATCTATTCTGCTACTCAAGTGATTTAATGAATCTTTGCTTATCCCCACGTGTGTGAAGTTGACCGTATGCACACCGTTTGGCACTTTGGCTATGGTTACATAAATACTTGTTATGAGTTATATTTGGAGTTGGATGTCTCTATGAAATTGTTGTGTTTGTTGGAACCATCTAGCGCTCAAGGTGACAGTGTGGGGTTATCTAGATGGGGAAGGTGGACTTTGAGGAGTGTTGTTATAGCCCTACCATGGATTAGAGTGTCCAACCGGAGAGTAGTTCAGAGTAGTATCATGAAGAGAAGATATTTATATGAGAGTGTTCACTAGCGAAAGTATGATCCCTAGGCCTTGTTTCTAAAACTTGAAACATCGTTTGCAACTAGATTTGTTACATGTTTGCTTGCTTCCATATTTTTGCCTTTAGTCTTTTCCTCCCGTCAAGCTCTTTTCTAGGACCATTGTCTTATATCCATAACACTTGTATTTCACTATCTCTTCGCCGAACTAGTGCACCTATACACCTGACAAGTGTATTGGGTGTGTTGGGGACACAAGTTACTTCTTGTATCTTGATTGTAGGGTTGCTTGAGAGGGATACCTTTGACCACTTCCTCCTCGAGTTCGATAAACCTTGGGTGTCCACTTAAGGGAAAATTGATGTTGTTCTACAAACCTCTGCACTTGGAGGCCCAACACTGTCTAAAAGAATAGAAGCGTGCTTAGACATCAAGCTATTTTCTGGTGCTGTTGCCGGGGAGGTAAGGCAAAAGGTACTCACATCCTCTGGCTACTAAGCTATCTTCTAGTACTGTAGCTGGTGTGTTAGTGCTCGAAGTTATTTCCTTTAGATTCTACAATTATATCTTTTTGTTTCTTGTTTTTATTGTTCACTAGTTAGGCTTAATGGAAAACAACAACAACATTAGAGAGCTTTGTAGTATTTATCTTGAGTTAGGACATGAAGTGTTTGAAGAGTAAATTAAAAAACCTATGGAACTTTATTTGCATGCTAATAGCAATGTTATTAGTATGAATTCTTTGAACACCATTATTGCTAATGCTATGGAAAAGTCTAAGCTTGGGGAAGCTGGTTTAGATGAGCATGTTATTTTTAGTCCCCCAAGCACGGAGGAGAAAATTTACTTTGATGATACTATGCCTCCGATATACGATGATTACAATGATGAGTATGATATTTTCAGTCCACCTACTATTGAGGAGAAAATTAATTATGATTACAATATGCCTCCTATATTTTATGATTATGGTGATGATAATAATAATGATAGCTATTTTGTTGAATTCGCTCCCACTATAATTAATAAGAATGACTATGTTTACGTGGAGAGTATTAATTCTTTTATGCATGTGGCTCATGATAAGAAGGTTTTATGTGAAAGTTATATTGTTAATTTTATTCATGATGCTACTGAAAGTTATTATGAGAGAGGGAAATATGGTTTTATGTATCTCAATAATATTAAGTTTCCCCTCTTTATGTTAAAAGTCTTAAAGTTGCACTTGTTTTGCTTTACTATGCTTGTTGCTTTGTGCTTTCATGACTTGTTTCTTTACAAGATTCCTATGCATAGGAAGTGGGTTAGACTTAAATGTGCTTTGAATTTGCTTCTTGATGCTCTCTTTTACTTTAATTCATATTTCTTATGTGAGCATCTTCTCAAACTATCATGCCTAACTTAAAGTTGTTAAAGAAAAGTACTTCTTGGGAGATAACCCAATAGTTTTCTTGAGTCTTAGAAGTTATTACTTCTGTAATAACCTCTCCTTATCCTTGTTTTATTTTTTTTTGTGCCAAGAATAACCTCTAATGAGAGGGAAGTAAGATTTGGGGAAATGTTGTCCCGAAACAGATTTTTGTGCTTCACTGTAAAAATTCGTGAAAACTTTCTGTATGTCAGTTGAGCTGTAATTTTCTAAAAAAAACCCAGGTTGTTATCTAACTTTCGTTAGTTCAACACTTTTCTATTTGAGCAACATAAGGTCTTCAAAAAAATCGGTTTTCACCTGCTGGTCTGTTTTGACAAATTTCTGCCATTATTTGCATTTGCCTATTTATCGATTTCTTTTTGGGTTCTTTTTGGTGAATTGAGATTTTTGAGGGAATTGCTATAGTAGCTTGTGTTTTTAATGAAAGATTTGCTATTTTAAAACTAAATCCCAAAGGTTTATTATCTTTTGAATGCACTAATGTTGCTAATGAAGATTGTGTGAAGTTTTGAGTGAAGGAAATTTTTCAGGTGTAGGGAAAGAATGATGTAATGAGATGAAGAATGGACAAAAGCTCAAGATTGGGGATACCACCCCGTGTCACCCCAAGAAATATTCAAGAGGTACAAGTGTCAAAGCTTGGGGATGCCCAAGGCATCCCCTTCTTCATCAATAAAAATTTCAGGTTTCTTCCAAACACTTCATTTTTATTGTTTCATGCAGAATTGTGTTGTTCTTGGAGCGTCTTCGTTTTTTTTAGTTTTTGTTTTCTTAGTTTGCTTGAATAAGTTGGTTGGATCCCCTCATTAATATACATTAGTTTTCAAATAAAGTTGATTTGGATTGGAAAAGAGTAGGAAAGTTCATGCTTAAGTGGTATAAAGGGAGTTTGTTTTTGACTGTGGCCTAGACTTTACCATGCCATGCTTGATATTGTTTTGGCTTTATGCTTTGTGATTATTTCTGTAGCATGACATGTTATAAACAATTGAGATTGCTAAATGTGCCCTTAAAGAATCATGCGTTGTTTTAGCATATAAAAGCATAATATTGTGGTATTCTCCTTTAATGCTTTATTTGGGTTGACTTGGCGCATGCTCACACCATGTTAAGACTATACCAAGTCACCATAGCCTCTATGATCATTTAGTTTTCATCTTGTAATATCACTTTATGCTTTAATTAATAATGTTTTGTCGCTTTGCATGATTATGGCCATTATTGCTTTCTTAGTTGGCCTCCCAGTCTTCTGCTAGCCTCTATACCAAGTATGAGTTCCACTCATGCATCCAACTCCAAATAAAACCAAGTTATTCCAAAGAGTCCACCATACCTACCTATTAGCATTTTCTATTTCAAGTATATTCATGTTTTTATCTACATCCGAATTAAACTTGTTATGTGAAAATTAGTGATTAAAGCTCTCACGAACTTGACGGCACACTTTACTTTTCTTGCCCCTAATAAACTTGAACCATTGTGTCATCTATGTTGTATATGCTTGAACTTATACGTTCGGATTAGCAGAACCATGATGTCATGGGGAATGCTTTCAACATTGCACTTGTACATTGTACCTAGTTGATATCATGCTCTTTTGTTTATGGATGTCATCGGTGTGAAATGAAAGGGGAGCTTGTAAGTCCATGAAGTTATGTATGTGTGTTAGAGAAACACCTGTGCCGCTAGCCTAAGCCATGCCTAATCATGGTGGAAACTTGCAGCATCACCATAGTGAGCAATCTATAAAGCATTCTTCTTATAAATAAAGAGATTGAGATTGAGAAAAAGAAAAAAAGATGAGAAAAGAGGAAAGAGAGAAAAGGCATCATTTTCCCATGGTAAATAAGAAGATTGTTGAGATGCTCATTGTCTGCTTGCCTTGTCATTTGGACTATGGGATAGCTCTTGTATCATGTGCAAGGGATACCCCATTGGCGGTTCTCTATGATACACATGTACTTACTATGACAAGAACTTACTGGTAACTAAACTTGTGTAGCTGATACGTCGTAAACGTATCTATAATTTTTGATGCTCCATGCTTGTTTTATATCATTTGTCCTATGCTTTGTCTACACTTTGAGGTATTTTTATACACTTTCTGGAACTAACCTATTGACAAGATGCCGCAGTGACAATGCCTATTTTCTGCTGTTTTTGGTTTCAGAAAAGCTAAAAAAATAATATTCTCGGAATTGGATGGGACAAAAGCAAATATGCCTATTTTCCCGGAGCAACACGGAAACTCGAAGTAGAGATGGAGTAGGGCACCAGGGTGGGCACCCCTATGGTGGCGCGGGCCAGCCCTGGTGGCGCCACTAGGTGGTGTGGCCCCCCTGGCTGCCTCCTCGCCTCGCCTCTTCGCCTATAAGAAGCCTCCCGATGAGAAAACCCTAAATCATCCCGGAGAAAGCCACAAAAAGTTACGCAGCGCCACCGCCACCGAAGGGGAGATTCGGGGGACAGAAAGTCTCTGTTCCGGCACCCTGCCGGGATGGGGAAGTGCCCCCGGAGCCATCTCCATCAATCTCCACCACCATCTCCATCGTCATTGCTGATACCCATGATGAGGAGGGAGTAGTTCTTTCTCGAGGCTAAGGGTTCTACCGGTAGCTATGTGTTCATCTCTCTCTATGCATGATCATATTGTGATCATGAGCTTTGTAATCAAGTAGATATACCTTGCTACTCAAGTGCTTTAATAGATCTCTAGCTCTCCCCACGTGTGTGAAAGTGATAGCGTCCACACCATGGTGGCACTTAGGCTAGAGATTACAAATACATGTTATGAGTTATATTTGGAGTTGGATGTCTTTATGAAATCGTGGTGTTTGTTGGAACCATCTAGCACTCAAGGTGACAGTGTGGGGTTATCTAGATGGGGAAAGCGGACTTTGAGGAGTGCTGTTATAGCCCTACCATGGATTAGAGTGTCCAACCGGAGAGTAGTTTCGAGTAGTATCATGAAAAGAAGATATTTATATGAGAGTGTTCACTAGCAAAAGTATGATCCCTAGGCCTTGTTTCTAAACATTGAAACACCATTTGCAACTAGATCTGTTACATGTTTGCTTGCTTCCATCTTTTTGCCTTTGGTCTTTTCCTCCCGTCAAGCTCTTTTCTGGCACCATTGTCTTATATTCATACCACTTGTATTTCACTATCTCTTCACCAAACTAGTGCACCTATACACCTGACAAGTGTATTGGGTGTATTGGGGACACAAGAGACTTCTTGTATCTTGATTGCAGGGTTGCTTGAGAGGGGATACCTTTGACCACTTCCTCCCTGAGTTCGATAAACCTTGGGTGATCCACTTAAGGGAAACTTGCTGCTATTCTACAAACCTCTACACTTGGAGGCCCAACAACTGTCTACAAGAATAGAAGTGTATAGACATCAAGATATTTTCTAGCACCGTTGTCGGGGAGTCAAGGACATCTTCACAAGGGTTTCCCTCATAACCAATCTCTTTACTTTGTTTTATTTGTTTTGCTTAGTTTATTTCTGCTTTTTTTGCTTGTTCTTTTTATCAAAAATATAAAAAATTAGTTCCTACTATAGTTGCTATTTTCGTTGGTCAGTTATTGTCTTGCTTTGTCATGCTTTCTGTCAATGGTTAGTTTCTTTGAAACTGAATCTAATTGGCAAGGTGGGTTCACGGAAGAACAAAAATATTATTATAAGGAACACCGCTTGTCAGAAAAAGGGAAACACTTATGGGAACAAATTGATAAATTAAATACCATTGCTAGAAATGTGTGCTCTACTTATAATGTTACTTATTGTGTTGATAAATCTTGTTGTTGTAGGAGATATAAACACCTCCCTTTTCAATGTGAGTATAATGATAATGTTACCATATCTTCTTATGTTAAAGGAAATCATGACTTTTATGATGTGGAACAAATTGAAGAATTTATTGCTTGGAAGGGTGCATTTGAACTTGCTAGTTTGCTTGAAAATACTAATGATTCACCTTATAAGTATGAGGTTTAGGATACACTTAAATTTTTCTTTGATAATTACAAGGAAGAAAATGGCTATATTCTTGAATATATTAATAGATGCTTTCCACAAATGGAAGAGACTAATGCCTTGCAGGAGCTTATGGAAGAAGGAATTGCTGAAACGGGAAGCTCATTAGATAAAAAAGAGGAGGAGAGTGATGAACAAAAGGAGGAAGAATGGATTAGCTACCCATGCCTACCTTCTAATGAGAGTAACTCTTTATCCCTTACATTATTTGATTGTCCCCCATGCTTACCAAAGGAGGATGAATGTTATGCTCATGTTATCTGTGATAATCCTTTATTTGTGCCTAACTTCGAAATGCACGGTACTAAAGATTTTTGCTTAGAAATGTTTATGATAAAGCTCTAGACGATGGTCCTATATTGAATGATCAGTCATCTTGTTATAGAATTGTTAAAAGTGGGTTTAAAGGTTTTAATCCCACTATTTTTGAGCTTGATAAAAAATTATGTGTTTGTAGATCATGAAAATCATACTTTATGTGATAGTTATATTGTTGATTTTATTCATAAGGCTACTGAAAATTATTATGAGAGAGGAAAATATAGTTGTAGAAGTTTTCATGGTACTGAAACACCTCTCTATGTGCTGAAAGTTTTGACGTTTCTCTTGTTTTATCTACCCATTCTTGTTACTATGTGCTTCTTTGATTTATTTTCTTACAAGATTCCTATGCATAGGAAGTGGGTTAGACTTAAATGTGTTTTGAATTTGCTTCTTGATGCTCTCTTTTACTTCAATTCATATTTCTTATGTGGGCATCTTCTCAAACTATCATGCCTAACTTAAAGGTATTAAAGAAAAGTACTTATTGGGAGATAACCCAAAAGTTTTAGATGAGTCTTGGAAGTTATTACCTCTGTAATAATCGCTCCTTATCCTTTTTATTTGCTTTTTGTGCCAAGAGTAACCTCTAATGAGAGAGAAGTAATGCCTGGGAAAGTTACTGTCCTGAAATAGATTTTTGTGCTTGGCTGTAAAAATTCGTGTAAAATCTCTGTATGTCGTTTTGTGGCATGAATTTTTTCTTCTTCCCTAGGTTGTTATCTAACTTTTGTTAGTTCAACACTTTTCGATTTGAGCAACAGAAGGCCTTCGAAAAAATTGGTTTTTACCTGCTGGTCTGTTCTGACAGATTTCTGCCATTATTTGCATTTGCTTCTTGTTGATTCCTTTTTGGGTTCTTTTTGGGGAATTGACCTTTTTGAGGGAAGTGTTACAGTATCTTGTGTTTTAATGGAAGTTTTATTTGTGTTGAAACTGAACCCAAAGACTTATTATCTTGAATACACTAATGTTGCTAATAAAGATTGTGTGAAGTTTTGTATGAAGGAAAAATTTTAGGTGTAATGGAAGAATGATGTAATGAGATGAAGAATGGACTAAAGGTCAAGCTTGGGGATGCCACCCCGTGTCACCCCAAGAACCATCCAAGAATTACAAGCGTCAAATCTTGGGGATTCCCAAGGCATCCCCTTCTTCATCAATAAAAATCTCAGGTTTCTTCCAAACACTTCATTTTTATTGTTTCATGCACAGTTGTGTTGTTCTTGGAGCGTCTTCGTGTTTTTGTTTTTGGTTTTCGTTTGCTTGGTTTTCGTAGTTTTCTTGAATAAATTGGTTGGACCCCCTCATTCTTACATTAATTTTCAAATAGGTTGGTTTGGATTGGAAAAGAGTAGAAAAAGTTCATGCTTAAGTGGTAAAAAGAGCTTGTTTTTGACTGTGGCCTATGCTTTGTCATGTCTTGCTTGATATTGTTTTGGCTTTATGCTTAGTGATTTTTGATGTAGCATGACATGTTACTAACAATTGAGATTGATTAATGTGCCTTGAAAGAATCATGTGTTGTTTTAGCATATTAAAGCATAGTATTGTGGTATTCTCCTTTGATGCTTTATTTGGGTTGACTTGGCGCATGCTCACACCATGTTATGACTATCCCAAGTCACCATAGCATTTATGATCCTTTAGTTTTCGACTTGTAATAACACTTTATGCTTTAATTAATGATGTTTTGTCGCTTTGCATGATTATGACCATTATTGCTCTCTTAGTTGATCGCTCCCAGTCTTTTGCTAGCCTCCATAACCAAGTGTGAGTTCCACTCATGTATCCAACTCCAAATAAAACCAAGTTATTACAAAGAGTCCACCATACCTACCTATTAGCATTTGTTATTCCAAGTATATTCATGTTTTTCTCTACCTTCCGAATTAAACTTGTTATGAGAAAACTAGTGATTAAAGCTCTCACGAACTTGATGGCACACTTTACTTTTCTTGCCCCTAATAAACTTGAACCATTGTGTCATCTATGTTGTATATGCTTGCACTTATATGTTGGGGATTAGCAGAACCATCCTGTCATGGGGAACGCTTTCAACATTGCACTTGTACATTGTACCCAGTTGATATCATGCTCTTTTGTTTATAGATGTCGTCGGTGTGAAATGAAAGGGGAGCTTGTAAGTTCATGGAGTTATGTATGTGTGCTAGAGAAACGCCTAGGCCACTGGTCTAATCCATGCCTAATCATGGTGGAAACCTGTAGCTTAACCATAATGAGCAATCTATGAAGCATTCTTCTTATAAAAAAAGAGAGATAGAGATTGAGAAAAGCAAAAAAAGATGAGAAAAGAGGAAAGAGAGAAAAAAACACCATTTTCCCATGGTAAATAAGAAGATTGCTGAGATGCTCATTGTCTGCTTGCCTTGTCATTTTGATATGGGGGTTCTTCCGTATCATCGGGCAAGGGGTACCCCGTTGGCGGTTCTCTATGATACACATGTACTTACTATGATAAGAACTTATAGGTAACGAAACTTGACTAGCATGAGGAGCGGCCCTCATATTCAAGGGACATGAGATTCCTAACTTATACTTTGTCAAGCATATACTCCATAGTTTGTTCACTTTAACCTTAATCACTTCAAGATTCTTATGATAGGGGCAATGAGAGCTGAAAGCTAATAAGTACCATAATTTTTGGAAGCTCTTTATGAGATTTGAATCCCTGCTTCCTTCTATGAAGGCATTTCTTCCACTTTTATATTAAGTCTCCACCTTCTATCATTATGCACCAATTAGGAGAGCATAGTTGTTATTCTTAGTTCTATGTGCATTGTCCCAAAACTTATTGATTGATTCATAATGTTGATATTGCTTGTTCTTGAACTATTTGTATCTAGTCACCCTTATGAACTTTGAAGGTGTCCTATGCATTTATTGCTACACATTGAGGGACAAGCTGAATGCCACTATGCTAT
Organism: Avena eriantha; assembly: GCA_910589775.1. Taxonomy (NCBI): domain Eukaryota; kingdom Viridiplantae; phylum Streptophyta; class Magnoliopsida; order Poales; family Poaceae; genus Avena; species Avena eriantha. The sequence goes on from OU342745.1 coordinate 393,349,770, forward strand.
GTTTTCTATATGTGAAACAAACAAACGTCTTTCAAATGCATTGTTATTCATGATCTTTGTTTGTACCTTTTCATGTTACAACATAGTTACTATGTCTTATTGTTAGAACTTCATCTTTCATGCTCATGTTTAGAGTACTTTGATCCTAGATTTCATGCTTTGCAAATACTTTGATCAAGATTATGATGGTGCATGTCACCTCAAAAATTATTCTTTTCTTTTTATCACTTGCCTACTCGAGGACGAGCAGGAGTTAAGGTTGGGGATGCTTGATATGTTGTAAACATATCTATAATTTTTGATGCTCCATGCTTGTTTTATATCATTTGTCCTATGCTTTGTCTACACTTTGAGGTATTTTTATACACTTTCTGGAACTAACCTATTGAAAAGATGTCGTAGTGCCAATGCCTATTTTCTGCTGTTTTTGGTTTTAGAAAAGCTAAAAATGAATATTCTCGGAATTGGATGGGACAAAAGCCAATATGCCTATTTTCCCTGAAGCAACACGAAAACACGAAGCAGAGACGGAGTAGGGCACCAGGGTAGGCACACCCTATGGTGGCGCGGGCCAGCCCTGGTGGCGCCACTAGGTGGTGTGCGCCCCCCTGGCTGCCTCCTCACCTCGCCTCTTTGCCTATAAGAAGCCTCCCGATGAGAAAACCCTAAATCATCCGGGAGAAAGCCACGAAAAGTTCCGCAGCGTCGCCCCCACCAAAGGAGAGATTCGAGGGACAGAAAGTCCTTGTTCCGACACCCTGCTGGGACGGGGAAGTGCCCCCGGAGCCATCTCCATCAATCTCCACCACCATCTCCATCACTATTGCTGATTCCCATGATGAGGAGGGAGTAGTTATTTCTCTAGGCTAAGAGTTCTACCGGTAGCTATGTGTTCATCTCTCTCTCTATGCATGATCATATTGTGATCATGAGCTTTCTAATCAAGTAGATCTACCTTGCTACTCAAGTGCTTTAATAGATCTCTGGCTCTCCCCACATGTGTGAAAGTGATAGTTTGCACACCATGGTGGCACTTAGGCTAGAGATTACAAATACATGTTATGAGTTATATTTGGAGTTGGATGTCCTTATGAAATTGTGGTGTTTGTTGGAACCATCTAGCGCTCAAGGTGACAGTGTGGGGTTATCTAGATGGGGAAAGCGGACTTTGAGGAGTGCTATTATAGCCCTACCATGGATTAGAGTGTCCAACCAGAGAGTAGTTTAGAGTAGTATCATGAAAAGAATATATTGATATGAGAGTGTTCACTAGTGAAAGTATGATCCCTATGCCTTGTTTCAAAACATTGAAACACCGTTTGCAACTAGATCTGTTACATGTTTGCTTGCTTCCATCTTTTTGCCTTTAGTCTTTTCCTCCCATCAAGCTCTTTTTTGGCACCGTTGTCTTATATCCATACCACTTGTATTTCACTATATCTTCACCAAACTAGTGCACCTATACACTTGACAAGTGTATTGGGTGTGTTGGGGACACAAGAGACTTCTTGTATCTTGATTGCAGGGTTGCTTGAGAGGGGATACCTTTGACCACTTCCTCCCTGAGTTCGATAAACCTTGGGTGATCCACTTAAGGGAAACTTGCTGCTATTCTACAAACCTCTGCACTTGGAGGCCCAACAACTATCTACAAGAATAGAAGTGTGTAGACATCAGTAGCATGAGGAGCGGCCTTCGTATTTAAGGGACATGATATTGCCAACTTATACTTTGTCAAGCATATACCCCATAGTTTGTTCACTTTAACCTTAATCACTTCAAGATGCTTATGATAGGGGCAATGAGAGCTAAAAGCTAATAAGTACGATAATTTTTGGAAGCTCTTTATGAGACTTGAATCCCTGCTTCCTTCTATGAAGGCCTTTCTTTTACTTTTATGTGGAGTCTCCATCTTCTATCTTTATGCACCTATTGAGAGAGCATAGTGGCCATTCTTAGTTCTATGTGCATTGTCCCAAAACTTATTGATTAATTCATAATGTTGATATTGCTTGTTCTTGAACTATTTGTATCTAGTCACCGTTATGAACTTTGAAGGTTTCCCTTGCAGTTATGTTTTGCTACTCCATGAGGGACAAGCTGAATGCCACTATGCTACGTTTTCTATATGTGAAACTAACAAACGTCTTTCAAAGCATTGTTATTCATGATCTTTGTTTGTATCCTTTCATGTTGCATGCATAGTTACTATATCTTATTGTTAGAACTTCATCTTTGATGCTCATGTTTAGAGTACTTTGATCCTAGCTTTCAATGCTTGCAGATGGTTTGATCTTGATTGTGATGGAGCATGTCACCTCAAAAAATATTCTTTTTATCACTTACCTACTCGAGGACGAGTAGGAGTTAAGCTTGGGATGCTTGATACGTCGTAAATGTATCTATAATTTTTGATGTTCCATGCTTTTTTTGTATCTACTTTGCTTTGCTTTGTCAACACTTTGAGGTATTTTTATATGTTTTCTGGGACTAACCTATTAACAAGATGCCATAGTGCCAGTTGCCTGTTTTCTTCTGTTTTTGGTTCCAGAAAAGCCAGAAAATGAATATTCTCGGAATTGGACGGGACAAAAGCCAAAGTCAATATTTCACCGAGGGGAACACGGAGCTAGAAGACGAGACGGAGAAGGTCCTCGAGGGGGCAACACCCCCTGGCCGTGCGGCCTAGCCTGGCCCGTGCCTGGGGGTGCATCCGCCTTGGGCACCCCCTCGGCCTCCCCTTTTGCCTATAAGAAGCCTCTGATGCAGAAACCCTAAATAATCAGGGAGAAAGCCATGAAAACCACCATAGCTTCGTCGCCATCGAAGGGGAGATTCAGGGGACATAAAGTCTCTATTCTGGCACCCTGCCGGGACGGGGAATTGCCCCCAGAGCCATCTCTATCGATCTCCACCACCATCTCCATTGTCGTTGCTGATTCCCATGATGATGATGGAGTAGTTCTTCCTCGAGGCTAAGGGCTCTACCGGTAGCTATGTGTTCATCTCTATCTCTCTCTATGCATGGTCTTATTGAGATCATGAGCTTTGTAATCTATAGATCTATTCTGCTACTCAAGTGCTTTAATGAATCTCTGCTTATCCCCACGTGTGTGAAGTTGATAGTGTGCACACCATGTGGCACTTTGGCTAAGGTTACATAAATACTTGTTATGAGTTATATTTGGAGTTGGATGTATCTATGAAATTGTGGTGTTTGTTGGAACCATCTTGTGCTCAAGGTGACAGTGTGGGGTTATCTAGATGGGGAAGGCAGACTTTGAGGAGTGCTATTATAGCCCTACCATGGATTAGACTGTCTAAACATAGAGTAGTTCACAGTAGTATCATGAAGAGAAGATATTTATATGAGAGTGCTCACTAGGGAAAGTATGATCCCTAGGCCTTGTTTCTAAAACTTGAAACACCGTTTGCAACTAGATCTGTTACATGTTTGCTTGCTTCCATCTTTTTGCCTTTAGTGTTTTCCTCCCGTCAAGCTCTTTTCTGGCACCATTGTCTTATATCCATACCCACTTGTATTTCACTATCTCTTCACCAAACTTGTGCACATATACACCTGACAAGTGTATTGGGTGTGTTGGGGACACAAGAGACTTCTTGTATCTTGATTGCATGGTTGCTTGGGAGGGATACCTTTTACCACTTCCTCCCTGAGTTCGATAAACCTTGGGTAATCCACTTAAGGGAAACTTGCTGCTATTCTACAAACCTCTACACTTGGAGGCCCAACACTATCTACAAGAATAGAAGCATGCGTAGACATCAATTAGCTGAGAGCAGAGTTCATAAGCCATGTGCGCATGTGGAAGCACGAGCTGCTTGGAGATTTCCTTTCCATACAGATGGAGGAACACACTTGTCTAAAGAGTCCTTTGGAGCACATGACTGATGCACACATGAGACTGATTTACTTCGTGGACTACTGGAAGACTGAGTCATTTGCGTTCGGCGTGCTGCTACGATCGCTGCCTCCAAGCTACGCCGGACATGTCCGGAGTAACATCATGAGTGGTGATACGGAAACATTGGATTTCCAGGATTTCATATTACGTTTCAGAAATGTAAAGGTTGAACCAATCGCCGGAGAGGTCATCGATGACGAAGGTATATATTTGATATACAGTTTTATAAATGTTATAATCTTGCAAACACATATTGTAGTGTTAAAGTATTTGATACTTGTTCTGTTTTGGTGAAAACAAGTCCATCTGCATGAGAGCTGGTTGCTGGAGAGGAGGTGACGTTGCGTGTTTATGGCGAGCATGATGATGATGGCCAATGACACTCTCACTCGACATTTATCACTTAGTTTATCATTTTGGTGATTATTGTAATCGATAGATTGTGAACTTATTTAGTGTGTCTCACACTTCGTGAGACTATTATTCATATGAGTTTGTAACAAACAGTTGTTATGCTTTTATGAATGATTTATATTTGTGTTCATATATTGTTCGATTATGTGTGAATTGTCCTGGTTATGAAACTAATTGGTAATTCATGAACATTGTAAAATATTGAAAAATGCCATGAAAAATATCCAACTTAATGATATATTCATTTTTTTGAATGAAACCATTGTTTAAATTCATGAGTTATGTTGATGATATGTGAAAGTCATTTGATTACATGTCACATATGTATCATGCCCAAGTTTGGCAAAATAACTTAAACACCGTGTATTGCATGAATACAAAGTGCTTGAATAATTATTGAAAGAGAATACATATTCGATGTATTGTGTTTTAACAAAATGGTGATTAGAATTATATGATTGTTTGAATTTTGTAAAAAAGTTTACCAAAGGAAACATGAGCATGAAACTGTTTGATGTGATCAAAGTTTTTCATCAACCAAGGGTATTAAAGATAAAAGCGAATCTAATTACTACGCTTTGATCAATAGTAATGAAATTCGAAGTTATAAGATTAGCATAAGAAAATTGTGAAATGCAAAGTGCAAAGCATTGTAATGTGATATGTGATATCAAGTGGGCGAATAGATGGTGCCGGATAAATCGTTATAGTGTAAGTGTAAAGACCACTAGTTAGAAATAGTAAACACTCGATTAGAATATATAGTGAACCATCTAAATTCATGAGATCGGTGCCATATCTTTTGTGGATCGTCGTGAAAGTTTTGGAGTTATTCAATATCACCAAAACAATAACGAATTAGTCCTTGTAGAGTATTCATTGGAAACTTTGAATACGAAATCCATGGCTAGAACCAAAAGAAAGTCAAAACTAGTATTGCTTGAATTTTGGTGCTTTATCGAGAAAGTTTATGTTCTCGATTGTGAAGCTTATGGGACATAGTGGGAAACACGATGAGGATTCAAAACCCTGCATCAGAGTGTTGAGAAGCACAACGGAAAGCATTCCTGAACGATTCTCTTCATAAAGGAAAGAATCAATGATGGTGATCATTGTGTTTTCGCCCACTAGTGTTTTCACTACATGAAGTAGGATTCAAAAAGTACCCCATATCGTGTATGGAGACATTTGTGAATCATTTGTTATGTTACCAGAATATGACATATCTACGAACTACGAAGGAAATAATGGTGAACTAAAATTATGTGAAATCCTAGAGACACAATTCACTTAAGATTAGAAAGCAATTCATTGCTGAATCTTAATAAGTAATGGGTGACTTGAATTTTCCAAACGACTGCAAAGTCATGAAGAAAAAGGTGAATGATAAAGGCACAATTTTTCATGAATAATGTATTGGACAAATTCAAAAGAACTTGATTCAAAAGTGCTAAAATTCTAGTGGATTTGATATTCGTAAAGTACTAGCATCTCGTAATAAAACTCTCAGTTTGATAATTGATCAAAGGATTTTGAAGTCAATCAAAATAGTGAGAGGATATGCAATTTAGGCTTCCTAAAACAATATGTGTATGCCATATTTTTTAGTGGGATCAATATAAGTCTCAGACTCGAATATGTAGGAACATATTTTGAGTGGGAGCAATGGATGACTCATACTCAAATATGTTGGAAACATATTGTGAGTGGGAGCTTAAAGATTGATTCTTAAGGGTGTACGACACATTAAGAATAAAAGTGCAACTACCATTAAATAATGATTTATAGGGATTAAAAGTTGATAATAAGTATATTATGATATTATGTTGTATTCCTAAAAGTGATTCTGAAAATAGTTTCGGAATAGGAATTGATTAAAGGATTGGTCCTTGATCGCTCAAATTAGGAATAGCATTAAGTTAAACATCAATGGTTGAAAGAAAGAAAAGGATGATCATCATCCACTATGTTGAGACATAGGTTTTATTTTGAAAAAACATGATGACAACTTAACATAATATATTATCTAAGGAGGAACATTAGAAAAGTGATTAAGTATGAATCACAGAATGTTGAGCTAAGTTTGCCCACAATGTCTAATTGAGAACTATAGACACGTTTCCAAATCTATGAAGGATGCCATATCTTAAAACCTAAAGGGTTATGTTATAAGGGCATGTGTTAACCTTAGTAGATTGGAAACTCCTGTATCGATAATACCAACTAAAGTCAAGTAGGAAGCGAGGTGATAAAACATCGAAAGTTTCACATAGTGCACTAGTGTTTCAGTAATTACATTTATAATAATAGATAAGGGTACCATCTAAAGTGATGCATACTGTTATGGCGGGACTTGTTCATCTTTACGCAGAAGGTGTGTCCTATGGCACAATGCCCATGAGAAAGCTCGAAGTGGCTGATCTAAAGTCATTGTTGGCTCCTAGAAACCGACCCCATTCTACTGGCATAACTATGATGCATTGATGACCCACAAGTATAGGGGGTGTATCACAGTATTTTCGAGGGAAGTGAAACCCAATTTATTAATTCGACACAAGGGGATCCAAAGAATATTTATAAGCCTTAACAGCTGAGTTTTCAATTCAGCTGCACCAGGAAACAATCCTGCTCACAACAGTTTATCAGTAGCAACAGTTTTGTAGTAGGAATAGTAAAGCAGCAGAAGTAGTAAAGTAAAGACAGTAGTAACAATATCAGTAACAGTAGGATTCGAGTGCGGTAGGCATAGGGATGGATGGACGGGCGTTGCATGGACAAGACAATTCACATAGTAATCAGAACATAGGGCAATTGCAGATAAATAAGATAAAGCATCCAAGTACTAGATAATCCTAGGCATGTGTTCCATATATAGTCATACGTGCTCGTAATGAGAACTTGCACAACGTCTTTTGTCCTGCCAGCCCGTTTACAGCGGGGCCTCAAGGGAACAACTGGCAATTAAGGTGCTCCTTTTAATAGAGCACCGGAGCAAAGCATTAACACCCCGTGAACACATGTGATCCTCACATCAAAGCCATTCCCTCCGGTTATCCCGATTTCTGTCACTTCGAGGCCATTGGTTCCGGACAACAACATGTGTATACAACTTGCAGGTAAGACTAAAAACAATACTATCATAATGAATCAATAACATGTTCAGATCTGAAATCATGGCATTCGGGCCCTACTGATAAGCATTAAGCATAACAAGTCGCAACAAAGTCATAAAGCACTAATAGAAGATACTAGGCACCATGCCCTAACAATCCGATGCCATTACATGAACGATATCATCCAATCCCTACCATCCCCATAGCCTACAGCGGGGGATTACTCACTCATAGATGGGGGAAACATGGATGGTCAATGGAGAAGCGATGGTGATGATGATGGCGATGATCTCCTCAAATTCCCCGTCCTGGCAGGGTGCCAGAACTGAGTTTCTGGTGCTGTTTCGTGGAATCTGGTGGTGGCGGCGGAGCAGAACTCCTTCTGGAAAAACGTCGAACCCCAGAGTTTTTAGGTCAGAAGGCTTCTTATAGGCGAAGAGGGAGACCTAGGGGGTGCCTGGGGCTGCCAGACCACCCCCTGGCGCGGCCAGGCCCAGCCCGCGCGGCCAAGTGGTGTGGCTGGGCCCCAGTCCCACTCCATCTCATATTCTGGCTCCGAGAGTCTTCTGGTGAAATAGGATTTTTGGCTTTTGTCTAGTCCAATTCCGAGAATATTCATTTTCTGACTTTCCTGGAACAAAAAACAGCAGAAAATAGGCAGCTGGCACTATGGCTCTTGTTAATAGGTTAGTCCAAGAAATCATATGAAAAGTACTCCAAAGTGTGGAAAAAACACAAGAAAGTAGATAAAACCAAGCATGGACATCAAAAATTATAGATACATTTGCAATGTATCAACATCCCCAAGCTTAACTCCTGCTTGTCCTCGAGTAGGTAAGTGATAAAAAGAAAGAATAATTTTTGAGGTGACATACACCATCAAAGACTTGATCAAAGTATTTGTAAAACACTCAAAGCTGGGATCATAGTACTTCAATCATAACATGAAAGACAAAGTTCTAGCAATAAGACAAAGAAACTATGATGCAACATGAAAAGGTACAAACAAAAGATTCATGAATAACAATGCTTTGCAAGACGTTTGTTTGTTTCACATAAAGAAAACATAGCATAGTAGTATTCAACTTTTCCCTCATAGAGTAGCAAATATAAATGCATAGGACACCTTCAAAGTTCATAAGAGTGACTAGATACAAATAGTTTAGAACAAGCAATATCAAGTTATGCATCAATCAACTAGTCTTGGGACAATGCACATAGAACTAAGAATGGCCACTATGCTCTCAAAGTAGGTGCATAAAGATAGATGGTGGAGACTCAATATAATGCTGGAAGAAGGCTCCTTCATAGAAGGGAGTAGAGATTCAAGTCTCATAAAGAGCTTCCAAAAATTATGGTACTTATAGCTTTCAGCTCTCATTGCCCCCATCATAAGCATCTTGAAGGTGATTAAGGTTAAAGTGACACAACTAAGAGGATATGCTTGACAAGTTATAAACTGAAATCTCATGTCCCTTACTTAAGAAGACCGAACCTCATGCTACTCAACTTTAGTCACGAGTAAGCTCTTGTCATTTTAAGTACATATGTATCATAAAGAACCGCCAACGGGGTACCCCATTCACATGATACAGGAGTAATCCCATAATCAAAATGACAAGGCAAGCAGACAATGAGCATCTCAGCGATCTTTTTATTTGCTATTTGCATAGGTTTTTATTGAGGATGCTTCATAGAGTGCTCATTATGGTGATGCTGAAGTTTCCACCATGATTAGGCATGGCTTAGGCTAGCGGCCTAGGCGTTTCTCTAACACACATACAAACTCCATGATCTTACAAGTTCTAGTTTTATTTCACACCGCCGAGATCCATAAGCAGAACATGATATCAATGGGGTACAGAGTACAAGTGCAATGTTGAAAGCGTTCCCCATGATACATGGTTCTGCTAACTTCAACTTATAAAGCGCAAGAATATACGCAACAAAGAAGGACCCAATGGTTCAAGTTTATTAAGGGCAAGAAAAGTAAACTGTGCCATCAAGTTTGTGAGAGCTTTAATCACTAGTTTTCTCATAACAAGTTTAATTTGGAAGGTAAACAAAAACATGAATATACTTGGAATAGCATAAGCTAGTAGGTAGGTATGGTGGAATCTTTGGGATAACTTGGTTTAGGGAGTTGGATGCATGAGTGGAACTCATACTTGGTTTTGGAGGCTAGCAAAAGACGGGAAGCGACAAACTAAGAGAGCAATAATGGCCATAATAATGCAGAGCGACAAAACATCATTGATCAAAGCATAAAGTGATACTACAAGTTTAAAACTAAAGGATCATCAAGGCTATGGTGACTTGGGATAGTCATAACATGGTGTGAGCATGTGCCAAGTCAACCCAAATAAAGCATCAAAGGAGAATACCACTATACTATGCTGAAACAACGCATGATTCATCCAAGGCACATTAAGCAATCTCAATTGTTTATAGCAAGTCATGCTACAGCAAAGAATATTAAGCATAAAGCAAAATCATATCAAGCATGGCACGACAAATCATAGGCCATAGTCAAAAACGAGCTCTCTTTACCACTTAAGCATGAGCTTTCCTACTCTTTTCCAATCCAAACCAAACTATTTGAAAACCAATGCATGAAAGAGGAGGTCCGACCAATTTATTCAGAAAACTAAGCAAACCAAGCAAACGAAAAACCAAAAACAAGAACGAAAAAGAAGATGCTCCAAGAACAACACAACTATGCATGAAACAATAAAAATGAAGCGTTTGGAAGAAATCTGGGATTTTTATTGATGAAGAAGGGGATGCCTTGGGCATCCCCAAGCATTGACGCTTGTACTTCTTGGATATTTCTTGGGGTGACACGCGTGGCATCCCCAATCTTGAGCTTTAGTCCATTCTTCATCTCATTACTCATTCCTTCCATACACCTGAAATATTTCCTTCATACAAAACTTCACACAATCTTTATTAGTGACATTAGTGCACTCAAGATAATAAGTCTTTAGGTTCAGTTACAACACCAATAAAACTTCCTTTAAAACACAATCTACTATAGCACTTCCCTCTAAAAGCTCAATTCCCGAAAAGAACTCAAAAAGGAACCAACAAGAAGCAAATGCAAATAATGCAGAAATCTGTCAAAACAGATCAGCAGGTAAATACGAATTTTTTCGAATCCCTTCTGTTACTCAAATCGAAAAGTTTTGAACTAACGAAAGTTAGATAACAACCTGGGGCAGAAGCACAAAAATTCACGCCTCAAAAGGACGTACAGAGATTTTAGACGAATTTTTACGGTGAAGCACAGAAATCTATTTCGGGACAACAACTTTCCCAACCATTACTTCTCTCTCATTAGAGGTTACTCTTGGCACAAAAGGCCAATCAAAAGGATAAGGAGCGGTTATTACAGAGGTAATAACTTCCAAGACTCATCTAAAACTTTTGGGTTATCTCCCAATAAGTACTTTTCTTTAACGCCTTTAAGTTAGGCATAAGCAAAAGCTAAAATGGATAGAATAGAAGTAAGCGGCGATAATCATGGTGAAAACATTGTTTTGTTCAATGAAATCCTTTTGTTAACAAGGTTGATCAGGTATTGTTACCAAAACAATTTCATATGAGACAAAACTTTGTATTCCACTAATGATTATGTTACCTCAACCTTGATAGTAATGGTCCCAATCATAATAGTTTCAAAATTTTCTCTTGGTGTGGGACAATATATTTCTCTAACTTGAATGCCCTCAACATGTTCAATTGAATTCAAAACCATAGGTCCTATCAATCTTCTTGGGGAAATAGACAGTATGTTCCTTGTCATTAACATTGAAGGTCACCTTCCCTTGATTACAATTAATAACAGCTCCTGCAGTATTAAGAAAAGGTCTCCCAAGAATAACAGACATATTATCATCTTCAGGCATGATAGTTTGAGAGGATGCTCACATAAGAAATATGATTTGAAGTAAAAGAGAGCATCAAAAAGCAAATTCAAAAGACATTTAAGTCTAACCCACTTCCTATGCGTAGGAATCGTGTATGCAAATAAATTCGCAAGGAACAAAGTGACAGGCATAGGAAGATAAAACAAGAGTGACTTCAAAACTTTCATCACATAGAGAGGTGTTTCAATACCATGAAAACTTCTACAACCATATTTTCCTCTCTCATAATAATTTTCAGTAGCCTCATGAATAAACTCAACAATATAACTATCACATAAAGCATGCTTTTCGTGTTCTGCAAAAACATAATTTTTATCAAGCTCAAAGATAGTGGGATTAAAACTTTCAAACCCACTTTTAACAAGTCTATAACACGATGACTGATCATTCAATATAGGCCCATCGTCTAGAGATTTATCATAAAAAATTTCTAAGCAAAACTCTTTAGTACTATGCATCTCGATTTTAGGCACAAATAAAGGATTATCACAAATAACATGAGCATAACATTCATCCTCTGGTAAGCATTGGGGATAATCAAATAATGTAAGGGATAAAGAGTTACTATCATTAGAAGGTAGGCATAGGTAGCTAATCCATTCTTCCTCCTTTTGTTCATCACTCTCCTCCTCTTTGTCATCTAATGAGCTTTCAGGTTCATCAATTTCTTCTTCCATAGGATCCTGCAAGGCATTAGTCTCTTCCATTTTTGGAAAGCATCTATTAATATATTCAAGAATATAGACATTTTCTTCCTTGTAATTATCAAAGCAAAATTTAAGTATATCATAAACCTCATGTTTATAAGGTGAATCATCAATATTTTCAAGAAAACTAGCAAGTTCAAATGCTCCCTTCCAAGCAATAAATTCCTCAATTTGTTCCACATCACAAAAGTCATAATTTCCTTTAACATAAGAAGATATGGTAACGTTATCATTATACTCACATTGAAAAGGGGGGTGTTTATACCTCTTACAGCAACAAGATTTATCAAAGCAATAAGTAACATTATAAGTAGAGAACATGCTTCTAGCAATGGTATACAATTTATCAATTTGTTCCCATAAGTGTTTCCCTTTTTGTGACAAGCGGTGTTCCTTATAATAACATTTTTGATCTTCTGTGAACCCACCTTGCCAATAAGATTCACATTCAAAGAAACCAACCATTGAAAACAAGCATGATAAAGCAAGACAATAACAGACCAACGAAAATAACAACTAGAGTAGGAACTATTTTTTTTTGTATTTTTGATAAAGAAAGAAGCAAACAAGGCGGAAATAAACTATGCTTGAACAATAGTGATTCCAAGTGGACTTGATAAATAAAGCTATGCTCCCCGACAACGGCGCCAGAAAATAGTCTTGATGGCCCACAAGTATAGGAGGTGTATTGCAGTGTTTTCGAGGGAAGTGAAACCAAATTTATTGATTCGACACAAGGGGAGCCAAAGAATATTTATAAGCCTTAACAACTGATTTGTCAATTCAGCTACACCTGGAAACAATCTTCCTCACATCAGATTATCAGTAGCAACAATTTTGTAGTAGGAATAGTAAAGCAGCAGCAATAGTAAAGTAAAGACAGTAGTAACAATATCAGTAATAGTAGGGTTCGAGTGCGGTATGCATAGGGATGGATGGACGGGCGTTGCATGGACAAGAAGATTCACATAGTAATCAGAACATAGGGCAATTGCAGATAAATAAGATAAAGCATCCAAGTACTAGATAATCCTAGGCATGTGTTCCATATATAGTCATACGTGCTCGTAATGAGAACTTGCACAACGTCTTTTGTCCTGCCAGCCCGTTTACAACGGGGCCTCAAGGGAACAACTGGCAATTAAGGTGCTCCTTTTAATTCGGCACCGGAGCAAAGCATTAACACTCTGTGAACACATGTGATCCTCACATCAAAGCCATTCCCTCCGGTTATCTCGATTTCTGTTACTTCGGGGCCATTGGTTTTGGACAACAACGTGTGTATACAACTTGCAGGTAAGACCAAAAAAAATACTATCATAATGAATCAATAACATGTTCAGATCTGAAATCATGGCACTCGGGCCCTAGTGATAAGCATTAAGCATAACAAGTTGCAACAAAGTCATAAAGCACTAATAGAAGATACTAGGCACCATGCCCTAACAATCTGATGCCATTAGATGAACGATCTTATCCAATCCCTACCATCCCCATAGCCTACAACGGGAGATTACTCACTCATAGATGGGGGAAACATGGATGGTCGATGGAAAAGCGATGGTGATGATGATGGCGATGATCTCCTCCAATTCCCCGTCCCGGTAGGATGCCAGAACGGAGTTTCTGGTGCTGTTTCGTGGAATCTGGTGGTGGCGGCGGAGCGGAACTCCTTCTAGAAAAACGTCGAACCCCCAGAGTTTTTAGGTCAGAAGGCTTCTTATAGGCGAAGAGGGAGACCCAGGGGGTGCTTGGGGCGGCCAGACCACCCCCTGGCGCGGCCAGGTGGTGTGGCTTGGCCCCAGCCCCACTTCTTCTCATATTCTGGCTCCGGGAGTCTTCTAGTGAAATAGGATTTTTGGCTTTTGTCCCGTCCAATTCCGAGAATATTCATTTTCTGACTTTCCTAGAACCAAAAACAGCAGAAAACAAGCAGCTGGCATTGTGGCTCTTGTTAATAGGTTAGTCAAAGAAATCATATGAAAAGTACTCCAAAGTGTGGACAAAACACAAGAAAGTAGATAAAACCAAGCATGGAACATCAAACATTATAGATACATTTGCAATGTATCATGCATACACAAAGATGTTATCATGAGATGATAAAGTATTAATGTCAATCAAGGTGACATTAGTAAGTTGCAAAGGATTTGGGACTATAAAGCACAGACCCAAGACTCAACCTGTTCCATGAGCAAGCATGATCAAAGGTACCAGGATACATGGTACCAATGATTAGGAACAAATACAGCTAGTGTATTTGTACTCTAGTGCAAGTGGGAGACTATTGGAAATATGCCCTAGAGACAAATAGTAATATGGATTATTACCATATTTCATAAAGTTTATGATTAAGTTTTATATCATTCTATAATTGTATTGAATGGAAACATCAATACACGTATGATATATAAACAACCAGGAGTTCCTGGTGAAACTCTAGTCACTGGTTCATTGGTCAACAGATGATAAAGGTTTCCTGATCATGTGGCATTTATGCCAGTTGACAATGCAGTCACCTCATTGTGAGAATGAGATTATGAGTTATACCCAACCTAAGCATCATGACCCAATCATGTCACGAAGTTCAAGTTATGATGATTAGAATAGACTTAGTGTACTATTTCTTAGACTGTGAGGCCATATCAATCACTGTTACCCGAGGGTACTTTGATAGCATTAAACATCACTCAGTGACATGGTGATCATAAAGGTGTGCTCAGGTATTCAGAGGAACAGTTGAGGCAATATGCGTTAGGAGCAAGATTTGTCCATCTGCGTGACGGAATAGATACTCGAGGTCGCACTCGGAGAAGTTATATCCAATAGTTGTGCAGCGTGTGATTTGATCACAGGGATATCACTTGTCGGAATAAGTCAAGAAGCATTGTTGGTAACGATATTGAACATGACATGGTGATGTCACTAATCAGATCCTGGACAATGCAAGTATCGAGAGACAAAAGGAATAAGACACGACGTTCATGGTTCAAACGATGAAAGATTTTGTGGAATGCACTGGGGTCACATGGCCATCCAGGCCCCTCTGTTGATCATTGGTGCGGGAGTGTCCCGACCATGTCTAGATTGTTCCCAAACCGTGGGGTATCATGCTTAAGGTCTTGATGATTCTCAAAGAGTGTTTAAGGATCGGTAGAATCACCGAAGAAAAGAGAAGAGAGAAAAGTGAAGGGTTTCGGTAAATCCGGAGGATGTCCGGAATGAGAGGGAATTAGTTCCACATCAACGGGGATTGAATAATATGTAAGTGAATGTTGAATATTGATTTAATCATTCAATTATATTTATTCAATAAAATAAAAAGAATTAAAAAGGGCCAAATACCTTAATGGGCCAAATCCGGAGGGAAAAGGGCCCATGAGGGAAAGACCAAAGGGAGGATGGAAGAGGGGTGGCCGCATGGGCCAAGGAGCCTCGTGTGGGGCCCACTAGGGCCCTGGCCGACGACAGCAGCCCCCCTCTCCCCTCTCCTTTGTTTAGTCCCACATGGCTAAGGCAATTGCATATGTGGGGGGTTTTTCCCCTATATAAAGAGAGGTATTTTGACAAATTAAATACACAATAATCAACAAAAGGTTTCCTCTCTTTTGGGAAGACCTTTAGTTGATTCTATCTCTCCCCCCGTGACCATGGTCCCAAGTCCGGATCATGCGAGCGATAGTCTTCTTCACCACGGAGCACCATCGCGTTGCGGGGTTCGGATCTAGGAGCTCTACTTCCACAACTGTTGCTGGATCGGAGGAGCGGGAGTCATCGCCAGACACTGGATGTGTGTAACTCCCTGTGAGGTGCAACACTTGGGTCACTAGGAGTCTTTGGAGCCACTGGAGCCGTCGGGACTTCATCACGACCTTGAGGTCGGCTTCAGCTCGTCTACATCAACCATGCTCTCCCGAGCGTTGACAACACTTTCGGTCTTCAAGGGTAAGGTCACGAAAAGCCCCTCCCGTTACTACATTACTAATAGATAGGTCCTGGCAAGTGGGGTTCTGGACATAGGGTAAATTTTATTGTTTTCATACGTGAACCCCTACACAAACATAATCTAGAAATACCAATATCAAATACTTAAATCATAAAATCCAAAGATCCACCACAAGGGATTACAATATATGGCCATAAACATGTTGGGTAGCTCATATGGCACTATAACATTGATAGCCTAAGAGAGATAAAATAAGATACTTCCACAAACTCATAGTCTGGGAGTGGACTACTCCCTCTTAATCATGGTGATGATGGAGATGTTGTTAGAGGTTAGAGATGCGAGCCCACGGTGTTCTGGCGATGTTTCCCCATCCAACCTTCGTAGGATCTCCTATGTTTCGTGTTTCTATCTCTGTGGTGCATTGTACATAGTATGTAGAAGTTTTTAGATCAAGACAAAGTCATGGGCGAAAATATTGATGGCATCCAAGCTTCAAGGCGCCAGATGGGCCCTATGGCATGACCAGGGTAGATAGCCGAGCCATGCACCCTATCTCGGGCCTCCATCTATGTCGAAGATTTTCCCTGCAAGTGAACTAGGGTACCTCATGAAGTAGGGTGAACACTGAGCATCAAAAAATCATGAGCATCAAATCATGTACATGTAATTCAAATCTGACCCACCTCCAGCCGATTCGATAGGAATTTGTATTTTTATTAGGGGTGGACGGAAAGGTTTAAAATACCCCGTTGGGACATTGTCCATGTAACATGGTCTAGTATTTTTGAAAAACGGGGTGGTACCATTTTGAAACTTTTATTTGGTGGTCGCTTCACAAAACTTCCCGTTTTTGGCACTCAGAAAATGGAAAATGGCTTTTGTGTGCGACGAAAAGGAAAACTTTGTTGGTTTCGCAGCATAGAAAACAAACAAGTTCCTACGATATGAACAACTAAGCACCAAGATCTATCTATCTAGATACAATCAATTGGTGGATATACATCCATAGAGATCTTACCCTCAAAGACCGAAAAAGCTTTGTTAATGAAATCTGATTTCGTGGATGTTGTAGTCGTACACTTGCCAATCTCAAGACCTTGATGAAGTCTAGCACCGCAACTCAACAGTGCATCCATGATCACACACACGTCTGATACCCCGACAACCTTCGCATCCTCGCTCCATCAAAGCAGCGGAAGCAGCAAATCCTTCTAGAGAAAGCCACCGGGAACATGTACTTCGTTATTCCAAAAAACCATTGGAAATAATCTAGAGAGGGAGAGAGATCCTTCATGAGGAGGTGTGAGAGTGGAGGAGCAGAGGAGCTCCTTTTATAGGTGAGGGGCAGCCCCAAGGGCCATGGCCGGCGACCATGGTGGTTCCCCCACCTCTCCCCTCTTAGGGTGACTACTTTTGGGATTCTACTTTTGCATAAGCCTGCTTATAGATTCCAGTGGGGAGAAATTGCGGTGAGAAGAAGCTTGTAGAAACTTTCGGGAGACTTCTTTTGGGCCTATGTTGTTTTTTCTTATTTGCTACGATGAGTTGTGAGATGTCTGTTATGCCCCTAGACTTGATCTGTCCACTTAATAAAACGATATATAGTATACATACAATATTTCTAAGTAGAAATAGAGCTTGAAATAAAATAAAAAACATGGTGTTGTAGTATAATTCAGGATATGGAAAAATAATAGAAAATGTCATACGACTTTGAAGTTACAATAAAAATAACATCTCAAGCTACTATTCCTTCAGCGATGCTTTGTCGTAGTGCACCCATGACATTGTCAGATGAAGAGGGAGCGGCTGCACCAGTATACGATTCGCTATCTTCGTGAATATATGGGCCTCGCTCAAAGTTGTGGAAATGTTGATCATATAGCTTAGTATCATGGATGAAGTTATGCAAACACATGCACGCAATGATGATCTTCGTTTGTGTTAGAGGACCGTGAAAAATGTGGCAATCCTTGCAAAATGCGCAACTTCTTCTTCAGAATGCCAAATGCTCTTTTGACAGCATTTCGTAGACAGGAATGAAGATGGTTGAATCTCTCCATCATGTTTTGTGGAGGTTCCCCTTGGAATTCTGGAGCATGGTAGCGCTGTTCTTTGAATGGGGCGAGATAACCAATTTTGTTTGGATATCCAGAGTCAACAAAATAGTATTTTCCTGTAAATAGCAAACAAAGCAGAACATAAATATATAGTATTTAACAGGAAATATTTTGTGTACGTACCACATATGCGAGAAGATTACAAGTAGGAGGGTGCGAATAGTTGGAGAAATGGGACCGAGCATCACCCCATACATGTGTATCATAAACAGATCCAGGTCATCCAGCAACAACAAATGTGAACCTCATGTCAACATTCTGACTTGTATAACCTTTCCTGTTATTATGTTTTTGCATGTCTTGCTCAACAACTATCATAGGAATGTGTGTTCCATCAATTGCTCCTATGGCATCTTTGAAATGGGGCTAGAATCTAGGTTGTCTAAGTTTATCATGAACTTGGGTGAAAGTAGGATCATTAGGTCTGATATAATCACCCGCCATATGATCTACATAGTCTAAAACATGATGAAACTTGTTGCTCACGGTAGAAATACTATGCTCAAAACAATCTACAGCTTGATTATTGGACACAGGGCCACCCAACATCTGTAGAAATAGAGCTAGTGATTCCACACTCGACATCTGAGCGGTAGATAGGAGGCCATAGTCAGCAACTAGAATGGCATGCATCATTTTAAATACTGACCTCCTCATTCTAAAAGCCTTGTAGAATCTCTTTGGGGCATTCATCCTCTCCTCAATCCATTGTATCCCTGACACCAAAGGTGGGGGTCTTCTAGCAGCATAAGGAACCTTCTCATTGTCGGCAATACAAGCCGCAAGCATAAACATCATATCAAATTCTTCATCTAAGTCATCATTTGAGTTCATCTGTAATTGTACAAAAGGAAACAGTCGTAAGAAGTAACGAAATAATAAGAGAGCAAGACAAATTCAAGTTGTAGTAAAAACATAATTCACGACATGATATAAATAACACATGTCAGTACGGATACAAGTTGCAAGAAAATAACATAGTTCAAGACAGATACCAGTTGCAAACACTACTTCTTGTTATGATGCTCCCATGTCATTTTAATCCATTCTATCCTCTGCGCAGGCGTTGCATCCTCCACCAAACAAGCAAACATTTCATGATACTCCTGTAAAATGAAAAGTTGTGTCACATAGAAGTACTCCAAACTCCTAGTCTTAGCTCCATCCTCATATATTAAGGTAACCAACCGCCTAATCTCATCCCTAGAAGATTCCTTACTCTTGTCCGGAGATGTCATAGAATTCTTACTCTTGTCTTGCTCCATCATCATAATCCTCTCCTTGTATTTCACCCTCTTTTCCATGAGCTCCATCATATGGTCCAACCTAGAGGCACTGCTAGTTGTGGCACTCATCTTTGGCATGGCTGTGGGAGTGGGTGAGTAGGGGCATCCTCTCTTCTTCTTGACATGTACACGCACAGGTGTAACAGGAGGGTTATCAGCTTCAGCTTCAAACCTGAACCTTCAACATCCACTTCAATGTCCACTCGAGCCTGAGAAGTTGGAGGCACCCTACCAGCCACATTGGTCACAACGTTCTTGTCAAACAGTATCTTCAGGTCCTCCCCATCCTGAAGTGGATCTATCCAAAACTTGGCAGCCTCCGGACACATCTTCATATCAAAAAATGCTATTAGAACAAGAACCAATGCCAAACATATGCATAGAACAACAACAATTGTCAACCAAGTTATCATTACAACAACAATCATGGCTTGCATCAATGGTATGAGTGACAGGATCTACACCCAAACCGGATGCATGTTGGAGTAATCCCTTCCAAACAGTGTAATCCTTCTTGAGTGTTTCCTACCTATTTTTCATTTGTTTCTCGTCATAGTTTCTCTTCGTGCACTCGTTGAACTTTGTAACCAAATTTGCGTAACGACATTTGGTCAAAACTTGCACCAGCCGATTATTTGCATTAATCTCTTCGATGCACACGTCAAGAAATACACGATGAGATACAACATCCCAACAAGCTTCACCTCTTTCGGCTTGACAATCTAGATGCACAACAAAAAAATATCCACCATTTTTAGGCCAAACCATCACACACACAACATCATCGTTACACCTGTATCATGTTTTAACATGACAAGATTTTGGGACAGCACCATCACTACAATTAAATCATCTACTAGCAAGCATCAAATACTAGCATCACATAGCAACAATTGTATACTAGCATCTAACAAGAACCATGAGTGAAAATAAAAAAATTGAAGAATCTACCTTGGGTGCTTCGGATGACATGCTGCAGGGGATGAGGGCCTTATAGCTGACGGTAGGGTGGTTGGAGGAGCATGTCGTAGCAGAGTCGGGCTAGGCAAGCAGAGGGTGGCCGACAGAGAGGGATATGACCGCCGGTCGGGCGAGCAGAGGATGGACGGGTGGAGACGGATCTGACCGCCGGCAGGCGAGCAGAGGGCTTCGGGCCGGGTGGGCCTCTAGCTGTCGGGATCGGGTCGTGGTGGCATCGGGAGGGTGGTGGTGGTGGAGTGGGAGGGCGGTGGGTGAGCGGCAGAACGTGGGGTGCGTGTGCGTCGCTTCGAGCGGGGTGAGGGCGAGAGGCCTGTTCATCTAGAAAGAGCGGGGTCTCGAGGTAGTTTTCCTTTTTTTCAATCAACTCGTTTTCTCATGTGTCCTCAGCGGTGGCATTCAAATGTAATTTTTGAGAAGGATATGTCCATTCGTAAAGAACGGTTCATAGCTTGAGGGGAGAAGCTCGGGAAAATGGTCTCCACCTGTTTCTCCCCACTATACGTATCTGGGCTTCTAGATAGTATTTTGGTGGAGAGAATCTAGACACTTCTTTTCTACTTATGCGGTTGGGGACCTAGAAGCCAGGTTAGAAGCCCAAAACAAGTCACCTTTAATGGTGAGTGGAGCTTCCGCTAAGCCCACTCCCATTAAAACCAACTCCAATCTACTTGCATTTATTTTCCACCAAAATTAATGCAATCTCTCATTAAAGAAAAAAATTATTTCTTTTATTCAGAATTTTGTTAATTACTTTAATTAACAAAATTCTGCATAAAACCCCTTACAACATTTCGATATCACATGTAAAACCAATTTCAGCAATTTGACCCGAAACAATTCTGGTGTCCATCAAAATAATTTCAGCGCTATCATAATCCTTCTCTGGTATCATATTTGCTCCAAATGGTGTCGGTATCCCTCAAGTGTGTCACCCTACAGTTTGTGAATATAGACATGATCGAGACCCCTCTCCAATGAAGAATCAGCAGCGGGACCTAGAGATCCATATTGACTCTGACACATTGTTGTAATAAGTGAAACGACAGTGGCTAAGCAGGCTAGATAGAGGTGTGGGAACTGGAAGGAATGCTACGATGGCGTCCGCAAGCGGGATTGGATATGTGCAAGCGTAGCTGGAGGCAGGAAGTACCCAGGTTCGAGGCCCTCGTGAGGAGGTAACACCCCTACTCCTGCCGATCTGACTATGGGATGATCAATACAGGAACTATCCGCTGCTCCTCGAGCTATTTGCGAACTGTGGTTTTATGCATCTCAATAATATTAAGTTTCCCCTCTTTATGTTGAAAGTTTTAAAGTTGCACTTGTTTTGCTTTCCTATGCTTCTTGCTTTGTGCTTTCATGACTTCTTTCTTTACAAGATTCCTATGCATGGGAAGTGGGTTAGACTTAAATGTGTTTTGAATTTGCTTCTTGAATCTCTCTTTTACTTCAATTCGTATTTCTTATGTGAGCATCCTCTCAAACTATCAAGCATAATTTCAAGGCGTTAAAGAAAAGTACTTATTGAGAGATAACCCAAAAGTTTTAGATGAGTCTTGGAAGTTATTACCTCTGTAATAACCACTCCTTATCCTTTTTATTTGCTTTTTGTGCCAAGAGTAACCTCTAATGAGAGAGAAGTATTGATTGGGAAAGTTGATGTCTCGAAACCGATTTCTGTGCTTCATCGTAAAAATTCGTGTAAAATATGTGTACGTCCTTTTGAGGCATGAATTTTTCTGCTTATGCCCTAGGTTGTTATATAACTTTCGTTAGATCAACACTTTTCGATTTGAGCAACAGAACGTCTTCGAAAAATTGGTTTTTACCTACTGGTCTGTTTTGACAGATTTCTGCCATTATTTGCATTTGCTTCTTGTTGCTTCCTTTTTAGGTTCTTTTGGGGAATTGAGATTTTTTAGGGAAGTGCTACAGTAGCTTGTGTTTTAGTGGAAGTTTTATTGGTGTTGGAACTGAACCTAAAGACTTATTATCTTGAGTGCACTAATGTTGCTAATAAAGATTGTGTGAAGTTTTGTATGAAGGAAAAATTTCAGGTGTATAGAAGGAATGAGCAATGAGATGAAGAATGGACTAAAGCTCAATCTTGGGGATGCCATGCATTTCACCCCAAGAAACATCCAAAAAGTACAAGCGTCAAAGCTTGGGGATGCCCAAGGCATCTGTAACACCCTTGAATCGGCCCTATGCAAGTTTTAGCCCTTTTCTGCCAAACCCACATAGAACCGATTCAAGGACGCCCACCAGGCACTTTCGTGTGGGTGGAAAACGAAGTAATACCATTACACAACAGTCCTCGATGGGACCCACAGAACAGATATATATACAACACGACTCCATGAGTCAAGAATACCAATATACAGTACAAAGATCCAAATCACCTTGAAATCGCTACAGCGTCCGAGTATGGACAAGATGCAAATGGGGCTAAGAGCCCTGAAGAATAACCAATGGCGTCCATAACCCTGCCCAGGCCAAGCCGGAAGGGTAACCCTGCTAACGACGTCGATCTCAAACCTGGTATAACAAAAGGGGTGCTGACAAAGGGCAAAGGAAAAAGACGAGCGTCAGTACTGAGGCCAGTACACAGCGAGGCTAGAATTCGGCGGTCCTCGCCTACATAGGTATGGTGGACTGAAGCGGCAGCGCAGCAGCACTAAACAACCTATAGAGACTCAGTAAAACTGGCGGCTATTAGAGAGGGATAAGAAAGACCTATACGGATCCAACCTGATACTAACACCAAACATACCCATCTTGGCATTTCCCCCTCGATACCAAATGAGGAAGTCAAAACCGAGGAACTCACACGGTTGTCAGTTTTATTCATTCCATTATAGTTGAAGCTCTTACTAATCAGATATAGATAGCATGAGTCATCCTGGTAGCATAAGTAGTGGGCAGTTTTAATTAACCATTCAGTTGTGGTTGCAGTACTTACTAGTCAGACACAATTAGCATGTGACACCCCAAACCCAGCAGTTGTTGGCACTTTTATTTCATTCCATTGGAGTTGCAATACTTACTAGGCAGGTATAATATGACACGATGCACCCCAGTTCCATCAGTTGTTGGCACTTTTATTATCCATTCCATGGTAGTGAAGCTGATTACTAGTCACATATTAAGTCAAATTTATAGCACTACTTTAGTTATGAATGTCTATGATCGAGATACTGTGCTCCAAGTCGTCCATAACCGCAGACATGGCTTTCAGAAAGATTTACCCTGCAAGGGTGCACAAATAGCAACACACACACACGATCAACCTCGGAAAAACCAAATCAAAACCCAACGAGGCTTTCACGACAAAGCAATCACAGGATTCATAAAATATTTCAGGGGGCCACCCCACTAAGCTACCCGCGACGAAGTTGGCTGGCTCCGAGATGGACCCAGGGTTTGTGTAGACGACGGTAAACGACTGGGAACCCGAAATTATGACTGGGCTTGTCGATACAGCGAAAACGTGTCACGATCCAAAACAGTACAGGTGCTCCATGCACAATCGTAAATAAAGCAGTAAAGCATGGCATAGGTACAGGATAGTAATAAAGCCCCAAACTAGTTTGTGGCCCCAAGAAATAAGAAATGAATCAAGCTCTGGCTAAGAGGGATTCATAGACTCTCCCGTATGTGGATAGTGCGAATAGTCAAGGAACAGGTATCAAGTACTCGGGGACTACGGGAGACAAGTGGACATGAAAACCAAATAGCATATATTGCCCACCGGTGCCTCTTTCATTAGTTATCCCAACAGTTTAATAGTTGTATCTAAAGTCATGATCCTCTCCATCGTAAAGCATATGACAACATTCCAACAACTGTGTGGTACTTCACGACACGGGATCGCACCTAAGAAAGCGACTACGACTTGCAAGACCATCTATCTACCAAACAACAGGCAATAGGATGTGTCCAAGGCAATATAGAGGCTGCAAGGTATATAAATGGTGCACGGAAACTAAAGCATCACAATACGGGTAGCAATAGATCAACAGGAGGAAGTAAAGACTATAAATGCAAAATAGGTAGAAAGGGGGAGATTGCTCGCCTGGGAAACACTGCCGAAGATACATTATCCGAAGGACTTGCCGATACTCGCATCCACTCAACGGCCTAAACCGTGAAGAACAAAACATTAAAAGAAACACTGAATGCAATATTTAATACTATGGCAGAAGAATCGGCATGTTTATGATATGATGCATGGCATGGCATAGATGCGATGCGACTAGACAAAATTAAGCGGAACCGGGGTCCCGACAATTAATTAAGTGGTTCATGTTGTTTAGATACCCCGCATTTTAAATGTTGGCTTAACAAGGCGAAACATGGCATCGGTTCGCTACACCAATTTAAATGGAGCTAATATAAGACTAGAATAGCTCGCATATGGTCTCCATATTTAATTTAGGTGAATCATTGAAATAGCACCAAACACCCACAATATGCATGCATGTATGAACAATTAAATATGCAACAATGTATAGATGGTAATTATAAAATAGGTTTCTCGGAAAGGGGATCACATGAGGGGTCGAAGATCTTGGGGTTCGACGAGGATCGGTCTTCTGACTCCGGGCACTAGTTCTTCGGTTTCCATGTGGGCGGTCTTGGCGTCCGGGGTCTCAGCCATCTTATCCGTGTCGGAGATCTTGTTGTGTCGTCTTCTGCTTCCATTTAGGGGACCTTCCGTGCCGTGCAGTAGATCGTGTGTGTCTTCCTGGACTCCATCGACAAAACCTTCTGTGATCTTCAAATCAACAATGGCCTTGGTGCGGTTCTTGGATATTCAAGCGATGACGACGATAGAAGCACCTGTCGGTGAATAGGGCATCACATCCTTGTAGATCGGAGACCGTGCATCTTGAAAATCTTGGACTTTGTACGGTTCTGGTAGGGTTGGACACGCTGGCCTCGCACTTGGTATGTGCCAGGAGGGGGCATGTTCGGTCGGTCATTTGACCGAGCGCCATGCTGGCTTGGCGGAGCAGGACTACGGTTGGAGGATGATGGGAAGTGGCGGCTCATGGCTCTGCTCGGGGTCAGGGTTAGAGGAGGCGCCGCGGCCAGAGGAGCTAGGCAGCAGAGGAGGTTCACGAAGAGGGGTGCACGACAGGAGAGCTCGGCGGCGCCCGCGACCTGCAGAGAAGCAAGGAACCCAGCGGCGATAGGGAGACCGGCGGCGACGGCTGGTGGCGTCCTGGAGCGCGGAGCTCGCTGGCACGGGACGAGGACGACAGGAGGTCGCCGAGCCTGCGACGGCGACAGGAAGCTCGCGAGAGACGGAGGACGGCGACAAGGCGTAGAGGGAGCCCTAGCGGCCGGGTCAGTGGCAAGTTTGACCGAGCTCTGTCGGCGAGGAAGGACCGCAGGGTGACGACATGACCGGGAAGAGGAGGGCATCGGAGACGCTGGGCCGGGCGTAGAGCTTGGCGGCGGATCGAACGGGGCGACGATGTCCCTGGCGTGGCCTATGGACGAGGAGGAGAACGGGGCCTGCGCATCCATGGCCGGAGCGGGGGAGGGGCATGCCTTGGCGAGCTGCAGCAGGGCCTGAGGCGGGCGGCGGCGCGCGAGGCGAGCAGAGGAGAGAGGCGCGGGTTGGGGATGGTGGCGAGGGATGCGGGCGATGGAACCGAGGCAGGGTGGGGGTCATGGGTTGGCTCGATGCGGGAAGGAGACATGGTGGTGGGGCCACGCGCGTGGACACGGTCAGTGTGCCGCATCCGTGCAAGATGCGTCGGGCCAGCGATCGCGTGCAAGTGCGGCGTTGGTGGCGTGTGAGCGGGAGAGGAGGTCGGGCGCGTGCCTAGGTGGCGGGGTGGTTGGGGCGTGGTGGACGCGGTCTCCCGCGGGGTGGGACCGGTGGGGTGAGGTGTCGAGCCGGGAGTGGACAGGGTGAGGTGGCGGGGTGGTGTGCGTGGGCGGGAGCAGCAGGCGGGAGCGGGAAACGGAGGTGGGGGGACGCGCAGGTGGCGGCTGGGAGGGAAATTGGAGGTGGCAGGTGGTGTGGATAGGGTAGGGGTGGTTAGAGATAGGTTGGGTTAGATAGGATTTGGGTTTGGATGTTTTTGGGGGTGGCCGGCTGGGTCGGTTCGGCTGCCCCCTAAAATAATATAAATATTTTATCTGTTTAAAACGGGGATTTTGAAATTCGATTGTAGACGAAACAAAATATTCCAGCCAAGCCCGGGTTTTGATTTGAAATAAAGACGGGGCGTTTAGAAAACAAAACCAGGTTTTCCGAAAATAGTTTTAGACAAAACCATGCATGATGATGACGATGCTCAAATGCAATGTGGCATGATGACATGAGCATGCGGTCATGATAATGCAATGCACAAAAACACAGCGATTTTCTAGTAGTGGTTTTAACGGGATGCCACAGCATCCCCTTCTTCATCAATAAAAATCCCAGGTTTCTTCCAAACACTTCATTTCTATTGTTTCATGCACAGTTGTGTTGTTCTTGGAGCGTCTTTGTTTTTGTTTTTTGGTTTTCGTTTGCTTAGTTTGCTTGAATAAATTGGTTGGACCCCCTCTTTCATACATTAGTTTTCAAATGAGTTGGTTTGGATTGGAAAAGAGGAGGAAAAGTTCATGCTTAAGTGGTAAAAAGGAGCTTGTTTTTGACTGTGACCTAGCTTTGTCATGTCATGCTTGGTATTGTTTTGGCTTTATGCTTAGTATTCTTTGCTCTAGCATGACATATTATAGACAATTGAGATTTCTTAATGTGCCTTTGAAGAATCATGCGTTATTTTAGCATATTAAAGCATAGTATTGTGGTATTCTCTTGTGATGCTTTATTTGGGTTGACTTGGCACATGCTCACACTATGTTATGACTATCCCAAGTCATCATAGCATTTATGATCCTTTAGTTTTCGACTTATAATATCACTTTATGCATTAATTAATGATGTTTTGTCGCTCTGCATGATTATGGCTATTATTGCTCTCTTAGTTGGTCGCTCCCAGTCTTTTGCTAGCCTCCATAACCAAGTGTGAGTTCCACTCATGCATCCAACTCCTAAAACCTAGTTATTCCAAAGAGTTCACCATACATACCTATTAGCATATGCTATTCCAAGTATATTCATGTTTTTATCTACCTTCCGAATTAAACTTGTTATGAGAAAACTAGTGATTAAAGCTCTCACGAACTTGATGACACACTTTACTTTTCTTGCCCTTAATAAACTTGGACCATTGTGTTATCTATGTTGTATATGCTTGCACTTATATGTTGGGGATTAGCAGAACCATGCTATCATGGGGAACGCTTTCAACATTGCACTTGTACTTTGTACCTAGTTGATATCATGCTCTTTTGTTTATGGATGCCGTCGGTGTGAAATGAAAGGGGAGCTTGTAAGTCCATGGAGTTATGTATGTGCGTTAGAGAAATGCCTGGGCCGTCGGTCTAATCCATGCCTAATCATGGTGGAAACCTACAGCGTAACCATAATGAGCAATCTATGAAGCATTCTTCTTATAAAAAAAGAGTTAGATATTGAGAAAAAAGAGAAAAAGGAAAAAAGATATGAGAAAAGAGGAAAGAGAGAAAAAAACACCATATTCCCATGGTAAATAAGAAGATTGCTGAGATGCTCATTGTGTGCTTGCCTTGTCATTTTGATATGGGGGTTCTTCCGTATCATCGGGCAAGGGGTACCCCGTTGGCGGTTCTCTATGATACACATGTACTTACTATGACAAGAACTTACCGGTAACTAAACTTGAGTAGCATGAGGAGCGATCCTCGTATTCAAGGGACATGAGATTGCCTACTTATACTTTGTCAAGCATATACTCCATAATTTGTTCACTTTAACTTTAATCACTTCAAGATGCTTATGATAGGGGCAATGAGAGATGAAAGCTAATAAGTACCATAATTGTTGGAAGCTCTTTATGAAACTTGAATCCCTACTTCCTTCTATGAAGGCCTTTCTTTTACTTTTTATGTTGAGTCTCCACCTTCTATCTTTATGCACCTACTTTGAGAGCATGGTGGCCATTCTTAGTTCTATGCACATTGTCCCAAGACTTGTTGATTGATGCATAACTTTGATATTGCTTGTTCTTAAACTATTTGTATCTAGTCACTCTTATGAACTTTGAAGGTGTCCTATGCATTTATGTTTGCTACTCTATGAGGGACAAGCTGAATGCCACTATGCAATGTTTTATTTATGTGAAACAAACAAACGCCTTGCAAAGCATTGTTATTCATGAATATTTTGTTTGTGCCTTTTCATGTTACAACATAGTTGCTATGTCTTATTGTTAGAACTATATTTTTCATGCTATGTTGAAGTACTATGATCCCAGCTATCAATGTTCTACAAATACTTTGATCAAGTTTATGATGGTGCATGTCACCTCAAAATTATTCTTTCTTTTTATCACTTACCTACTCGAGGATGAGCAGGAGTTAAGCCTGGGGATGTTGATACGTTGCAAACGTATCCATAATTTTTGATGTTCCATGCTTGGTTTTTATCTACTTTCTTCTGTTTTGTTCCAACTTTGGAGTACTTTCTATACACTTTCTTGGACTAACCTATTAACAAGAGCCACGGTGCTAGCTACCTATTTTCTACTGTTTTTGGTTCCAAGAAGTCAGAAAATGAATATTCTCGGAATTGGACGGGACAAAAGCCAAAGTTAGTTCCACCCCTTGGCGCGGGCAACGCTAGGCCACGCCAGGACATGGTGTGGGCCCCCTTGGCGCCCACCGACCTTGCCTCTTCGCCTATAAGATGCCTCCCGATGCAAAAACCCTAAATCATCCAGCCTCCAGCCATGAAAAGTTTGGCAACGCCGCCGCCACCGGAGGGGAGATTCGGGGGACAGATAGTCTCTGCTCCGGCACCCTGCCGAGATGAGGAAGTGCCCCCGGAGCCATCTCCATCGATATCCATCGCCATTGCTGATTCCCATGATGAGGAGGGAGTAGTTCTTCCTCGAGGCTAAGGGCTCTACCGGTAGCTATGTGTTCATCTCTCTCTCTATGCATGATCTTATTGAGATCATGAGCTTGTAATCTATAGATCTACCTTGCTACTCAAGTTCTTTAATAGATCTCTGCTCTCCCCATATGTGTGAAGTTGACAGTGTGCACACCATGGTGGCACTTAGGCTAGAGATTTCAAATACTTGTTATGAGTTATATTTGGAGTTGGATGTCTTTATGAAATTGTGGTGTTTGTTGGAACCATCTAGTGCTCAAGGTGACAGTGTGGGGTTATCTAGATGGGAAAGGCTTACTTTGAGGTGTGCTGTTATAGCCCTACCATGGATTAGAGTGTCCAACCAGAGAGTAGTTCAACGTAGTATCATAAAGAATAATATATTTATATGAGAGTGTTCATTAGTGAAAGTATGATCCATATGCCTTGTTTCTAAGCACTGAAACACCGTTTGCTATTAGATCTATTACATGTTTGCTTGCTTCTATCTTTATTTCAGTTTTACTTTAGTCTTTTCCACGCCATCAAGCTATTTTCTATCACCGTTACCACTTATAATTATCTATACCATTTGTATTCACTATCTCTTTGCCGAACTAGTGCACCTATACACCTGACAAGTGTATTGGGTGTGTTGAGGACACAAGAGACTTCTTGTATCTTGATTGTAGGGTTGCTTGAGAGGGGATACCTTTGACCACTTCCTCCCTGAGTTTGATAAACCTTGGGTGATCTAATTAAGGGAAAACTTGCTGATGTTCTACAAACCTCTGTCCTTGGAGACCCAACAACTGTCTATAAGAATAGAAGTGCGTAGACATCACCCGCTCCCCCTTATATAGGGCGAGGGCAGTGGTTACATTGGCTAGGCCAGCTGGCGGGTCCCACAGGCAAGCCCCAGCCGGCTGGTCATCTACAGTACCATGGAGTGGAGATCATGTCTACAGGGATTGTCGTGTGACACATCATGTGCACAGTGGATGTCGTGCGAGCCGTTGCAAGCACAACGTCAGTAGTCATCCACTGTACCCTTCGCTAGCTACAGAGTCTCTAGTATGGGCTTCGCCCTCCCTGTCTTCTTTATGTCTTGTCAGTAGGCCAGGGTGTACTACGCACTGTGTTGAGCATCATCCTACGTACTTCTTCTGGCTTCACTCTGTCCGGCTAGGATTATTCAGCCGGACCAATGCCTTGGCATTCTAGATATTCCTAGCTAGGCCTTCCACCACACTTGTAAATATATATTGTGGACACACGCAAGTTTTTGAGGGGTTCCGATGCTCCAGTGGCACTTTCCTAGGGAAACCCTCATCCGAGGGGCTCACGGATCTACCCTACTAGTGTTCCCCGTGCGAGGATTAACCAATGGACTTTTCTCTTTGCTTATTTTGTCCATAGCAACATGGGAAACCAAGGTTGAGCCCAAGATTCCACGGGTTGCCCTCCGTTTGACACGCAATGGGAATTTCCTCCTACACGTGCAGAAAATTTCTATGTGTTATCAGTTGGATGTGAACAAACTCGCACCTGGGAGCTAGATATTTTCTAGCTAGGCCTTACACCACACTTGTTAACATATGCTATGAACACACGCAATGTGGCGGGAAAGAAAGGATGAAAAAATGAACCCTGAAAGGAGTTTATCATTTTTTTGTGAAATACACTCGACAAAGGCAAAAACACTTGACAAAGGCCTTCTTTGCTGCGTTTCAAGGGAAAAAAACACACAACAAAGGCCTTCTTTGTCGTGTGGTTGAAACGCAGGACACTCGACAAAGGTTGTCGTTATAACTGCTACATCCTGCCTCTGCACGGCGGGTATCATGACCCACTCATTTGCCGCACCCCTATGCTTTGTCGTGTGTCCTTGGTACCTTTTTCATGTCTCCTGTCTTTGCCGTGTGTCTTTGTGTCGATGTTGTTGTGTACCTCGACTTTGCCATGTGTCTCGCTGGATTTTGCCGTGTGGTGTTTCTTTGCCATGCGTTTTCGAGTTTCTACACGGCAAAGAGGTCCTTTGCCGTGTTCCGCGCCATTGGACACACGGACATTGTTGGGTGTATTGGTCTGTCGTGCGCGTCTCCGGCCATCGCAAACAGCCAGATAAGACATTAATAATCTCTAAAACGGAGGCCGCACTTGGAGTTGCCGTGTGTCACGGGTGTACTCACATGTTTATTAGGTTTTGGCCGATTCTCCTGATTAAGCGGTGAATTTTCAATCTTGTGCTTAATAAAAAGGCATAGCTCGAGGAAAGAAATACCATTTCACAAGTTGTTTCAACAAGTGCAGCGTAGCTACTTTAGGTGAGAGAAAAAGGACACTTCTAGCCCACCCGGTCTCCCCGTTCCGCTCCTCCTTTCTTCCGACGGGTCCCTTGGATCGATCATCTCCCACGTTCCGATTCCGAGGCATATCTTCTCGTCTTGCTCCTCTCGTGTAACCAAACCAAGATATGATCGATTATTAGTGCCGAGAGTCTCTTTCTATTTTTTTTCCCAGCACCGACGAGGCGCGAGAGGGGCGTCCACCTAATTAATGCTGCTAATGGAGGCAATTAATCAGGGAGTGTACGACGTCCGGCGCCCGGCTGCCATGGGATGCCACCTCGCTAGCTATGTAAGTGCGCCATGGTGCGCTCCTGTGAGGATGCACAATCCCCGCATCCGTCCATCGAATCGATCTCCTCCCCCACAGAAAACACTCCAGCAGCAGTTTGCTTTCTGCCGCAGCTTCAGCTCGATCCTTCCAACTCATGCATCACTGGAAAGTTACCTAACCCTTCGATCCGGCTGCATGCATTTGCATGGTCACCTTCACCTCGCCGTGGTCGTACCGGGGAACCGCCTCCGGTTTGGTGGTACGGATGAGATATGTATACCACCGGATCACTACCTATATATGCAAATGAGGCATGGCTGAGTGTGGTTTAACACGAAGGTACCTAGCAGTGGATCTGGAGTGGCCTCTCCACTAGCCACGTATGATACCCTCCTGTCGCGGCTTCGGTTCTGGCTCTCTTTCTGCCATCCCCGTTCCATGGCAGGCTAGATAAGCACATGCCAAGAGGTACTCGTACTCGTACACCCAATATTATACAGTGTGCAGCACCGCACCTTAACCAACAAAAGGTACCCACTGCTCCTCGGTGCTGTACACATGAAAGAAAAGTGCCCTTTAGCTCGTGAAACTGCCGCAATCTGGCCTAGACATCACAACCATTTGTAGGCGGTCTGACTCTCCGCCACATCATCGGATCGGACCGTGTGGTTGATCCATGAAACGGACGGACAGCAAGTCGTGATCCTGTCTCTGGCAGCACCCATGTAGTACCACTATTTCGCTTTCCGCCTTTTGGACACTGTCTGCGTCGCGTCGCCTGAAAAGGGAGAACAGAGAGGGACGTATCTTGGAAGAAGCCAGGCACGGCACCGGTAGGCAGGCAGGCAGGCAGGCAATCCAGCCGTGGTATGGTACCCCGTCCCGCGTTCCATTATTCCATCTGATTAGCCCATGCATGAACCACACGCACTCAGTCACTCGCACCCACCGCTCGTACGCTTTTGGTTCCTCTCTGGTCAATGTCATCCGGGAGAACCCTTGGCCAGTTGGCTCAGAGCGCCTAGTTTAGCCGTTCCAATGGCCAACTCGCCTCCAATCCGCGCTGCTCCCTCGTAGAACATCACACCGCCACCGCCACCACCACTACCGGTCGTCCCACAAAAGCAGGTCGTAGTAGTATGCGTAGTAGCTTCTCTCCTCTCCTCCCCGCGTACGTATGATACAGGATCGATAATTGGATTAGCACAGCACCGTCATGACCGTCGACGGCAGCAACAGAGACATCCATCGATCAGAATGATTAACCCCAGACCTCTTCTGGCTCAAGCTTTAGATTAACAAAACGGTAGTAATGCTAACCCTGTCATTCCTTAGAGGATGGTGACACCTTTTTTTATTTTTGCGAGTTTAGAGGATGGTGACACTGACACAGCGATATCAATCACCGAATATTCAATCCCGAGCAGTGCTCGCATGCAACAGCAAGCGGCCCAGGGCCATCGACGACGACGTCACTAGCGGCAATGATTCGAGGCTTTTTGTTGATTGGGGATGCGCTGTCAGCCTAAACTATCCGTGGCTGGAGTTCCAGGGGCCGCTTCCGGCCTATCACGCGAGCGCGGATCTCCGGGATATCGTACACTCTGCTTTTCTTTTCCTTTTGCAGGAAGGAAGCAATAATCTTTTGTTGGAATGTCCTATCCGTTGTGGCATACTCTCAGCTCCTTATCCATTAGTTCATGACAGACAGGTGGACGGGAGTCTGGCATGCTTTCGTTTGGATGAAATTAATTTCCTTTTCTGTTTAAAATGGTTAGATGGAGAAATGTTGATAATACGACTGAACGATTCAGTTGAAAGTTAAATTATACTATAGCTTAACCTTGGTTACATGCATGAGCAATGAGGACACTTGCACATCTCACGTCTATGGAGTGCGGGCCCGTATGAGCTCCGTGGAGGACTTTAAAAAAATCAAATTTAAAGATTTCAAAAGTTTTAGTAACAATATCAGGATACAGAAAATGATTGATAATACACGCGTATAAAATCTTATGTGAAAATACTTTACATTCTGGTCTCAGAAAAAAGAACAAAAATTCAAATCTAAACGCAAAGAGTGCAATTATGAATGGGTCTCTCTTTTTCCAAAAAAAATGTCTTTTTTCTTGTGCCCGAAATATATGTTATTTTCAATTAAATTTTTACAAAAGTGTATTTCGTATTGTTCGCTATATGTAGGTATTTTTTCAAAAATATTTGATGAATTTTTAAAAATTCAAAAAGGGCTCGAAGGGCTAGGGTTTTCGGCTGCCGCCTACGATTCTCCGACTGCTACCATACTAAGCCTGCTCAGCCGCAACTCCTTTAGCCTGCCTCCCTCGGCCGCACCTCGACCACCGTGCGGCCATGCGCGAGAAGGGGAGCACAGAAGCATTGCTCCAGGCGGAGGTGTCGCGCAGGAGGACGAGTCGGTGTTGATGAGGTGCTGCAGGCAAGGTATTTGGCGTGGAGTTGAGCCTGCAGAGGAGGCCTGAGAACGTCGGCTCTAGGGCAGCACTGCGTGGGAGAGGGAGGCGTCTGGGCAGGTCGACTCTGCCTAAACCTTCAGGCTCGTCTTTGTCTAGAGACGAGGAAAGGCATTTCCTCCTCAAGCCGACCAGCCATCTCATCTGCTCCTCTCCTCCACTCCCAGCTCTCTCTTCACCTTCATATTGTGTGAAGCAGGCAGGTATTTATTTATATTTTAATAATAAGATTGGGCCCAAGCGCTAACAACACTCCACCAATTAATCATGCACGC
Source organism: Avena eriantha (assembly GCA_910589775.1). NCBI lineage: Eukaryota > Viridiplantae > Streptophyta > Magnoliopsida > Poales > Poaceae > Avena > Avena eriantha. Next base: position 393,384,564 of record OU342745.1, read on the forward strand.
ACTGTTAGTGTATTAAAATAACTGAAAAAAGAGAAATAAGGGTGCGACCGGAAACTCGCGTGCTTGCACGCGATATCTAACACGATATAGGTGGTGAGACGAAGCTCGCACGCCAACCTAGTGTTTCTTACTCCCGTCTAGCTTGGAGCAAGTACAATAAGGGCGTGTTCGGCAACTCGTTGGCTTCCAGCTTCCTGGAAATCCACGGTGGAGCAGCGCCGAACACCCTAGCACCACGGAGCCAGAATCGAGAAGATGACCCAGTTTCCTTCACAAATCACGGACAACCTCTTTTGCAATTCCACGGATCGGCAAATAACGGAGCAGTGCAAATTTATAGAAGAAATTCCACCACCAAGTAAAAATGACCGCTTCGGGAGACAACTCGACCCTGACCTAACCCGGTCGACCCCAACCGCCCCTCGCCTCGACTCGTCCCTCACCCTCTGCCCCTCACCCCACCACCCCAACCTCCCTCTCCACCGGCGACCGCACGGCGGCGTGCCCCCGCTCCCCACTCCCCCTGGCCTCCCACAGTCGCGAGCTCCTTCGCCCTGGCCTTCCTTGCCCCTGCTTCCTACTGCCGCGACCTCCTCCACCCCCGGTCTCCCACCACCACGACCACCTCCGCCCCGACTGAAAGGGCATGTATGCCCCCATGTGTGGTTTTGGTAATTAATGACAATCCCTATGGACTAATGTGCAAATTGAGTTTCACTTGTAGGTTTGTCCATTGGCATCGCTTGGACCATGTGTTGGTTTCAAGGATGAAAAAGAAGAAGCATCGTCCAAGGGCTTTGTGCCTATTGGAATCAAGTTGAAGAAGAAGAAGATGGAGTTCATCATGGCTTTCTTCAAGACATCATCATCAAGATTTGATGTGCAAGCTCACGTGCGCCATCTCTAGAAGATATCATGCTTGGAGCTTGCCATCCTCGGCATTCATGGAGTGATGAAGACAAGGTCAAAGAAGAGGTTTCCCCATGGAGTATGGGGGAGCCATTTGCAAGTCTTCATCAAACAAGAGCATGCAATAGCAATCAAGAAAGGTGTTCCATCTTGAGAAGGACAAGACGGTCTACATCAAGCTCAAGTGGGATGCTCAAGGCAAAGGTATGATCTTGATAGGGTTTCTATTTTACCGGTCTCTTGTAGTGTTCTTGTAGTGCTGGGAGACCGGGTTTAGGATAGATAGACGTACTATCAAGAGGGGCTCTCGAGTGGGTGACTCGTTCGTATCTTTCGAAGAGAGCTCAAACCTTTGCATACATAGCATCATCTTTGTTGGTTGATTGTTTGGTTCTTGTCCATGTGAGGATATAGAGCTTGTGGTTATCTTCATAACAAGCTCTAGTTCATCAAAAACGGATTTCCCATGCATATCTTATTGCGTTTTTGATCTTGCGGGTTTTCCGGCTCCACACCTTGGGAGGTATCTCACATATATTTTCCTGGTATTTTCTCCCCTGGATACTACGCGTAGTTATCTTTCCAACAAAATTGGTTTCATCTCATTTGGAGTTCGGACGTGAAAGTTATCGCGGTTTTGGTTTCTGAAGTTTCTCTGACCAGAAGTACCGACCGGGCCCCAGAAGTACCGCTCGGGCAGAAATGCCGCCGGTAGTACCGGTGTTAATTCCGGCCCAACTTCCGGCAACCCCGTTTTTGGTTCTGCACCATCTCTGTCTTGGTGTGCGTATTTGTCGGAACTTCGGTCGGAATCTTGGGCGGTAGTACCAGCCCAGGCGGTAGTACCGGTGACCCACCGGTAGTACCGGCCGACCTTGTTTTTGTGTTCATTCGCACCTTGTTTTCTGACCGTTGGCTGGGTCACCGGTACTACCGGCCGTGCGCGATTCTGTGGGTAACGGGTAGATCGGGGAGCCCTTTAAAAGGAGCTCCCCTTTCCCCTTTGGCCCTAACTAGCTTTTTCTTGGTTCTTGCCCTCTCTCTCTCCTCCATTGTTGACCTTGAAGAGCTTGCCCTCTCCCCTTCTCCCTCCCTTGATTCTTGCATCTCTTTGAGGGATTTGAGAGAGGAGATCTAGATCTACAATCCCCACCAAACCAAATCCCTTCTTTGTGAAGGAATCCTTGGAATCTAGATCTTGGAGAGTTTTTTGTGTTCTCCTCTTGTGTTCTTCCTCCCTTATTCCCCCAATAGCTTTTGTAGCTTTGGTGGAATTTGAGAGTAAAGAACTTGCCTCTTGCATTTGGTGCATAGGTTTGAGTTCTCCTCGGAGATTCGGCAAGTTCAAGCTCTTGGGCTTGTTTCTCTTGGGTTCTTGGAACCCTAGACGGTTGTGTGGAGTTGTGGTGTGTTCTTGGGGCTCCAATTGAGTTGTGGAGGTTCCCCAAGCTTGTTGGCCTTTTTTGGCACTGTGGAGCCTTTGTGGCGTTTCTTGGGAGCCCTCCAATTGAGTTGTGGAGATTGCCCCAAGCCTTGTACGGGTTCGGTGACCGCCCTCAAGTGTCCCATAGTGGAACGTGAGTAGGCATTTGTGGTGAGCTCACGGGAGAATAGGGTGAGCCTTTTGTGGCGTCGGTAGGCTGCGTGCCTTCGCATCTTGGGGTGAGGCCTTGTGTGGCGTTGGGTGAGCATCGAGCCACCACACCTCGAGGTGAGCCACTTGTGGCATTCGATGTACATTGCGCCCCCGCACCTCTCCAATGGAGACGTAGCTTCTTTGGAAGTTAACTTCGGGAAACAAATCTTCGTCTCCGCGTTCATCGGTTATCTCTCAACCGAGCCCTTTACTTATGCAATTTACATTGTGATAGCCTTCGTGCTTGAAGTATTATCTTGCTTTCACCTTGTTGCTTGTCTTGCTTAGCATAGGTTGTTGGTGCACTTAGTGAACCTAGTGGATATAGGTTTTGGCTTGATAAATTAAATGTTAAGTTTTATTCCGCATTTATTAGAGCCTAAACCGTAATAATTTTAAAACGCCTATTCAACCCCCCCTCTAGGCGACGTCCATTTCCCTTTCACTGACCTCGTCCACCCCTGGCCTCCCACCGCCGGGACCTCCTCCACCCTAGCCTCCTACCGCCACAAGCTCCTCCACCCCAACCTCCTACGCCTCGGCCACCCCCATCCCGACCTCCTCCGAAGCGATATCCCACCGCTGCGACCTCCTCTGCCCCAACCTCCTCCACCCCGACTTCCTCCGCCCCGACCTCCTCTGCCACGAGAGCCCACCACCGCAAGCTCCTCCGGCCCGACATCCCCCCGACGCGAGCTCCCCTGCCCATACCTCAATCATCAAATTTGAGGAAAATAACTTGGGGAAGATGATCCTGACGAGTAGTGCCCATCTGTCAATGGCTCGGGGGAAAGAGAGAAGTTGGCCGAATGTTTTGAGATTCCAAGAGAAGTGCGGAGCTGGATTTCGGAGCCGGATTTGAGGATTTGGAGAATCTGGGAAATTGCCGAACACGCCCTAAGTCCTAGTCAGCGGATTATAGCATTTTCCACTTCATCGAGACAAAATAGCTCCATTATAAACTAGGACCGGTAGCATGCAAACATCAAATAATTATATATTTATGACAGTCCACCTAATAGCTAGCCTATTGCACCATGTAACTGTTGGAAATATGCCCTAGAAACAAATAGTAGTAAGGACTATTATCATATTTCATATAGTTTATGATTAAGTTTTATATCATGATATAACTGTATTGAGTGGAAACATCAATACACGTGTGATATACAAACAACCAGGGGTTCCCAGTGGAACTCTAGTCACTGGTTCATTGGTCAACAGATGGTCATGTTTCCTGATCATGTGGCATTTAAGCCAGTTGGAAATGAAGTCATCTCATTCCGAGAATGAGATGATGAACCAATACCCAACCTACATCGTGACCCGATCATGTCACGAAGTTCAAGTTACGATGATTAGAAATGGATCCTCGTAGACTATTCCTTAGACCGTGAGGATATATCAATCACTGTCTCCCGAGAGTGCTTAGATAGCATCAAGTGCCACTTGGTAATACAGTGGTTATAAAGGTGTGTTCAGGTACTCGGAGGAAACCGTAGAGGCAATATATGTTAAGAGCAGGATTTGTCCGTCCATCTGACGGGAAGATACTCGAAGGGCCCACTCGGAGAAGTTATATCCAATAGCTGCGCAGCGTGTGATTTGATCACGGGGATATCACTTGTCGGAACGAGTCAAGTAGCATTGTTCAGTAACGAGATTGAACACAACATGGTGATGTCATTGATCAGATCTCGGGCAATGCAGGTATCGAGAGACAAAGGGAATAAGACACGACTATCCCGGTTCAAACGACAAAAGATCTTCGTGGAACGCACAGGGGTCACATGGCCATACAGGTCCCTATGTTGATCATTGGTGCGGGAGTGTCCTGACCATGTCTGGAGTGTCCCTGAACCGTGGGGTATCACGCTTAAGGGTTTGATGATGCTTAGAGAGTGTTTATAGGATCGGTAGAATCGCCGAAGAATAGTAGAGAGAAAACCGGAAGGGTTTCGGTAAGTCCGGAGGATGTCCGGAGTGGAGGTGGAAGGTGTTCCATAGCCATGGAGGTTGAATAATATCTGAATGAATGTTAAATATTGATTTAATCATTTATTCCTAATTATTTAATAAAGAGAAAAATCAATTAAATGGTCAAAGGCTTAATGGGCCAATTCCCGGAGGGGAGAGGGCCCATTAGGGGAAAGGAGAGAGGGAGAAGGGGCCAAGGGGGTGGCCAGCTAGGCCTAGCCCCCCCCCCCCCGCGCGGGGCCCACTAGGTGGCTGGCAGCCTCCCCTCCCGCCTCCTCTCCTTTAGTCCCACCCGGGACTTTGAGGGAGGTAGTACCTCCCCTCCCCCTATATATAGTGGGGGGTTTTTGGCCAAATAAAATACACCAATAATCAATAAAGGTCTTCTCACTTTTGGGAGGACCTCCAATTTATATTTTCTCCCTCCCCCTCTCTCTCGTGACTGTGGTCCCAAGTCTAGACTGCACGAACGAGAGACATCTTCACCGCGGAGCACCGTCGCGCTGCGGGATTCGGATCCGGGAGCTCTACTTCCGCAACTGCTGCTGGATCGGGGAAGAGGGAGTCATCGTCAGGCACCGGACGTGTGTAACTCCCTGCGAGGTGTCGCACTTGAGGCACTCAAGTCGTTGGAGCCAAAGGACCGCGAGGACTTCATCACGACCTTGAGGTCGGCTTCGGCTCATCTACATCAACCACGCTCTCCTGAGCGTTGACAACGCTTTTCGGTCTTCACGGGTAAGTTCACGAAAAGCCCCTCCCGTTACTGTATTACTAATAGATAGGTCCTGGCAGCTTCAGGGGTTCAGGGGCATAGGGTAAAATTTATTGTTTTCATACGCGGAACCCCAACAGTGGTATCAGAGCTAGATCTATGCGTAGTAATGCTGGTATGGGTAGAACCCACGAGATGTAGCGATTGGGCGTTGATCTTTTAGTTGTTACCCTCCCACGTGTACTTGTGCATACCGCAGTAATGCTTGATGAAGCGGCCCCCAACCGACTTTACGCGCTCATTCGCGAGACTGGTCCACGCTTGACATACGGCTTGTACCGTATAAAGTGGCTTAGGGGGGTGTCTGTATCTCTCGCATTAGTTGGTATACCATTTGCAATGGAGGGCCCTGAAAGGGGTGTACTAGAGACAACTACTTGATCAGCGTTGTGCTGAAAGTTCGTAGGTAAGAACAGTTCTTGTGCGAAAGCCCATTCAGCCATGTAAAACATGCAAAGATAAAGTAGATGCTCTAACTTTGTTTTGCATGGGGGGCGTTGCTTTGTGATATGGTTGTGGCAAAGATAAAGTGATTACATTTTGTTACGTAGTAGTATATAGTCACAGAGGTGACAGACTACCACGCCGGAATGACACTGATACCCTAGTGTCTACGGTGCCGAAACCATGGCGCCGGAATCCGGTGACGACGGATGGAGATCACGACGTGAAGGACCATATCACATCGCATTTACATTCAATGTTATTGTTTGTATATCTTATTGTGTGCTAGTATTAGATACTCGACGGTAACCTAATAAGATGATCCCTATTAAAATTACCAACGATTGTGTTCCCCCTTAATGTGCACCACCAAGAAAGTTCTTCGGTATGAGGCGATCCAGGGTACATGCCTGGGTGTCAGACATATCTATGTTCGCATACAGTGGGTGTAAGCCATGTTGCATAGTGAATACACTAAGGTTGAGTTGGTGAGCCTAGCATGCCATAGAAGCGTGGCCTCAGAGCATAGATGGTCGAAAGATCGAGCACGAGTCGCATGAATGATGTGACCGATGTTTAGCGTCCACCTTTGAACCCACATCGATGGCTGTGTCAATCGGGGGAGATGTGGCTGATAGCGGTCGTGTTATCACTAGGAACCCTTGTGGGGATAGGTGTTTCTAAGTGGAGTTATTATTAGCTCATTTAATTATAAACTTAGTCTAAATTCCTTTTGCAATTATAAATGTAGAAAATGGTTCTCCCCGAGATTACCTTCCCTATTGACGATTGGTTAAAAGGAGAAAAGCTCAAGTTAGATGGATCCAACTTCTCTGCATGGGTCATGCACCTTTTCGATCTTGTTGGTGAGAACAAAGTGGCTGACTACATGATCTACGAGATGTACATGGAGCCACCCTATTCTCATGAGACCTAGGAGCAGCGGGATCTCCGCAGCCGTCGTCGTGTGATGGCCACATTCATATCAGTGACGATGCGCCTCGGGATGGAGGATGGGTTGTGGCCAATGGTGGGAAGTCTTAATCCTCGAATGGTCATGGCACATCTGAGATCACATTTCGTGGAACAAGTGCGCATGTGGGAGTATGAGCTGATGGGGGATTTCCTCTCTATAAAGATGGAGGAGGGCTCCTCACTAGACGAGCACTTATTGAGCATGTACGATGCATACATGAGTCTGGCATACTACCTGGACAACTGGTTCGCAAGCTCTTTTGCAATGGGAGTTGTGCTACGGTCGCTACCACCAAGCTTCCAAGCACAAGTCAGGATTTGCATTATGAGAGACGACACGGAAACACTGGATTTCCACGAGTTCATATCACATTTCAGAGGTGTGGTGGCTGAACCCGGTGTCGCTGGGGTCATCAATGACAAAGGTATATATTTGATATACAGTTTTATAAATGTTATAATCTTGCAAACACATTTGAAGTGTTAAGTATATTTGATACTTGTTCTGTTTTGCTAAAAACAGGTCCTTCTGCATGAGAGGTGCTTGCTAGAGAGGAGGTGAATACCTTTGACCACTTCCTCCCTGAGTTCGATAAACCTTGGGTAATCCACTTAAGGGAAAACTTGCTACTGTTCTACAAACCTCTGCACTTGGAGGCCCAACAACTGTCTACAAGAATAGAAGTGCGTAGACATCAATCCTCGTAGACTATTCCTTAGACCGTGAGGCTATATCAATCACTGTCTCCTGAGAGTGCTTAGATAGCATCAAGTGCCACTTGGTAATACAGTGGTTATAAAGGTGTGTTCAGGTACTCGGTGGAAACCGTAGAGGCAATATATGTCAAGAGCGGGATTTGTCCGTCCATGTGACGGGAAGATACTCGAAGGGCCCACTCAGAGAAGTTATATCCAATAGCTGCGCAGCGTGTGATTTGATCACGGGGATATCACTTTTCGGAACGAGTCAAGTGGCATTGTTCAGTAACAAGATTGAACACAACATGGTGATGTCATTGATCAGATCTCGGGCAATGCAGGTATCGAGAGACAAAGGTGACACGACTATCCCGGTTCAAACGACGAAAGATCTTCGTGGAACGCATAGGGGTCACATGGCCATCCAGGTCCCTCAGTTGATCATTAGTGCGGGAGTGTCATGACCATGTCTGGAGTGTTCCTGAACTGTGGGGTATCACGCTTAAGGGCTTGATGATGCTTAGAGAGTGTTTATAGGATCAGTAGAATCGCCGAAGAATAGTAGAGAGAAAACCGGAAGGGTTTCGGTAAGTCCGGAGGATGTCTTGAGTGGAGATGGAAGATGTTCCATAGCCATGGAGGTTGAATAATATGTGAATGAATGTTAAATATTGATTTAATCATTTATTCATAATTATTTAATAAAGAGAAAAATCAATTAAACGGTCAAAGGCTTAATGGGCTAATTCCCGGAGGGGAGAGGGCCCATTAGGGGAAAGGAGAGAGGGAGAAGGGGCCAAGGGGGTGGCCGGCTGGGCCTAGCCCCCCCCCCCCGCATGGGGCCCACTAGGTGGACGGCAGCCTCCCCTCCCGCCTCCTCTCCTTTAGTCCCAACCGGGACTTTGAGGGAGGTAATACCTCCCCTCCCCCTATATATAGTGGGGGGGTTTTGGCCAAATAAAATACACCAATAATCAATAAATGTCTTCTCACTTTTGGGAGGACCTCTAATTTATATTTTCTCCCTCCCCCTCTCTCTCTCGTGACTGTGGTCCCAAGTCTGGACTGCGCGAACGAGAGACATCTTCACTTCGGAGCACCGTCTTGCTGCGGGATTCGGATCCGGGAGCTCTACTTCCGCAACTGCTGCTGGATCGGGGAAGCGGGATTCATCGTCAGGCACCGGACGTGTGTAACGCCCCGCGAGGTGTCGCACTTGAGGCACTCAAATAGTTGGAGTCAAAGGAGTACGAGGACTTCATCACGACCTTGAGGTCGGCTTCGGCTCGTCTACATCAACCACGCTCTTATGGGCGTTGACAACGCTTTTCGGTCTTTAAGGGTAAATTCGCAAAAAACCCCTCTCGGTACTGTATTACTAATAGATAGGTCCTGGCAGCTTCAGGGGTTCAGGGACATAGGGTAAAATTTATTATTTTCATACGCGGAACCCCAACAGTAACCCGCATCTGGTTTTCTTATTAATTTTGCTCTTATACTACTTGCATGTTTGACTTTTCAAATTCTTTGATGACATTGACTACGTTTTTTTTAGATCAATAGTGCTCGAGGGTGACACTGGTTATTTTCAGTTTTATTTAAAACATTGACTATGGTCAGGGATGCAAGAGACATCCCGTCCCGCAGAACTCGTCAATTACTTCCCAATTAACACATCACAACTAGTAAATTAACACTACTATTAGTGTGATATTGTCCATCAGCCCGTCCTATCCCGCTTGCATCCCTAACTATGATGTACTACCTTCAGGGTTTTTTTCCGAACCATGTAGGAGAGCTGCATGTATATATTAGAAGAGAAGAGGCCAAAACGGCCAAGAGAGTGTCATAATACAAACACAACACAAAACACGACCCCAGTCAGAAGGGCAAAATAAAAACAACCGCGAAAAAACTACGATCCCTAAAACATTGGAACCCTATCGATCTGACAATGTAAAACGACCCTTACTAGCTCCAACTCAGAACTTCGGATCCATTTTTATCTGCTCGATGATCCTCTGGATGGGCAAGTTAGATTATTCTCGAACTCTCTACCATTCCTCTTACGCCAGATGCTCCAAGCAATCAACATGGTAAGAGTGTTAGGCCTTAAAACACGTAAAACTAGACGTCTTCTAGTGTGCAGGTTCACTTATTTTACTCCCAATCTATACACTAATATAAATGCGTTTAAAAAAAATACTAAAACATCATATGTTTCGAAATGGAGGGAGTCAAAAGAAGTAAAATTGTAACTCCTTTTCTGTTATCAGTAGTGATCATTGTTGCTACGCTCAAAAAAAATGTAACACAATGATTGGCTTTTTTTCTAGACAAGCGTGTTGCTCGTTTCCTCCCGAGTCAATTAGCCAACCCGCAGAGAGGTTGATGCACTTGGCCAAACATTCTTTCGGCTGGGAGCAATTGTAGCCAAGTAGTACAATTTTGTCACCTTTTCCGAAGGGAGTCATGGAGCATGTTCCTGCGAATGGAAACTGAACCTGGCATGCAGATGCAGGGGAGCATACCAGAAGAAGGTGCGCGAAGCATCTCTCCAAATTCATATACTTTTGTTAGAAATAATGGGCTAAATAAAATAAGCCCATATAGATTTTAGATTTTTTCTAAATCTCAAATCCCATGTTTGGGGCAGCTCACGTGGAAGTGGAGTGGGAGCTAAAGTTTAGTCCCACATGAAAAGTTGGAGGAGAGTTACACCACCTTATAGGGTGGAGTGGTTCATCACTTAGTAAAGTGAGTGAGAAGAGGAGAGCTATACGCGCGCTCCTCCGACAACGACGCCGCCGCCGCTCGCACGCACCGCACCGCACCGCCTGTCCCGTCCCGTCACGACGCGCGCGCCGCAGGTTGCGCCCACGTTCGCTTCCGTTAGGGTTTCCTGAGCCGCTCTATATAAAGTGCTGCGCGGCTACCGGCACAGACCACGACCGAACCAATCTAGGGTTTGCCAACCTCTCTGCTTGCGCCGCCACCTTAGTCTACTCCATCCCGCTTGCCGGCGTGCACCGGCGGACGGGACAGCAGGTCTCCAGAACCACTCACATTTGCGATCCTGTATGGGAGAGGGCGAATAAGGTTTTTGGGAAGCGCTCCGCGCGACTGCTCGAGTTCTGCATCACGGCTCGTCTTCCATCCAAGTCGGGTGGAGCTGCCTATCGTCGTCTTCGCCGCCGTCTGCTTCGATCAATCTTCCCCAAGGTTACTGCTGCGACTACTGCAATCGAACGGTACGTGCGACGTGCTACTGTCTGGTTATTCATCATGTTCTGCGAGTACATGTTTAGTTGCTGCCTGTTTCCGTTCATCTTGTTGTTTAGTACATCTAGTATGTTCGAGTTACATGTGCTAGTAGCTGCTATTGTCATGTTTAATATTCTGGAATTAATCACGGAAATTGTGCTTAATTATCCAACAATCCAAAAACCTTATTATAGGCAATTTTCCGAGATAAACATGGGACACTTGGCCGATGTGATGAAGCCGGAAAAGTTTACCGGTGTTCATTTTAAGAGGTGGCAGTATAAGACTACTATGTGGCTGCAAAATCTGAAAGTATTCGAGGCTAGTGAGGGTTTACCTGAAGGAACTATATCTGAACAAGATCAGAACAAGTTCAAGGAAACCAATCTTGCCTTTGTGGGATGCGTTCTGAGGTATCTTGACAACAAGCTGTTTGATGTGTACATGCACTTCAAAGATGGCAAAGAGCTCTGGGAGGCACTGAACGCTAAGTTCGGTGTAACAGATGTTGGCAGTGAACTTTACATCCTGGAGAACTTTCACGATTACAGGATGGTTAACAACCGTTCTGTAGTCGAACAAGCTCATGAGATACAGTGTTTTGCCAAGGAGCTTGAAATCCTTATTACCCGGCAATTTTGTGGCTAGGTGCATCATTGCAAAGTTGCCTTCTTCATGGAGGAACTTCGCCACAACTCTCAAGCATAAGAGGCAAGAGATATCGGTTGAAAACCTGATAGCGTCTCTTGATGTTGAGGAGAAGGCTCGGGCCAAGGACACTGCTGAGAAAGGAGGCGAGGGTCAGTCCAGCGCCAATATGGTGCAGAAGAAGACCTTCGGCAAGAACAAAGGGAACTATAAGCCCTCCTTCAACAAGCCTGAAAAGACTACAACCTTCAAGAAGAAGAAGAAGCCGAACAAGGCCGAGCTAGGTTGCTTTACCTGTAGAGAGCTCGGGCACTTTTCCAAGGACTGCCCAGAACGTGCAGATCGTAAAGGAAAAAAGGGGAAGACTGTCAACGTCGTGACTGCTAGCAATGCTGATGGGTATGGTAATCTATTTCTACTCTTTCAGTTTTTCAATCACCATGTTGGTGGATTGCTACGGGTGCTAATATTCATGTGTGTGCTGACATCTCTATGTTCACTTCTTATCAGGTCGCTCGGGATTCATCCGTCCTAATGGGGAATGGGTCACATGCTTCTGTTCATGGTGTTGGCACGGTGGATCTGAAGTTCACTTCAAGAAAGATCGTGCAGCTGAAGAACGTGCAGCATGTCCCTTCCATGAACAAGAATCTCGTTAGCGGCTCCCTTCTATGCAGAGATGGGTTTAAGGTTGTTTTTGAGTCTAATAAAGTCATTGTGTTGAGACATGGACAATTTATTGGTAAAGGATATGAGTGCGGAGGGTTGTTCCGCTTTTCACTTTCAGATTTTTGTAATAAGTCCGTAAACCATATTTGTGGCGGTGTTAATGATGATACTAGTGTTTGGCCATATTTGTGGCGGTGTTAATGATGATACTAGTGTTTGGCATTCTCGCTTATGTCACATTAATTTTGGTTTGATGTCCAAGTTGTCCAATATGAGTTTAATTCCGAATTTCACTATTGCCAAAGGTTCCAAGTGCCATAGTTGTGTGCAATCAAAGCAACCTCGAAAGCCTCACAAGGCAGCCGAGGAGAGAAACTTGGCACCTCTGGAGCTCATACATTCTGATCTTTGTGAAATGAATGGTGTGTTGATAAAAGGTGAAAAGAGATATTTCATGACTTTGATTGATGATGCGACTAGATACTGCTATGTTTATTTGTTGCGCACAAAAGATGAAGCTTTAGACTACTTTAAAATTTATAAAGCCGAAGTTGAAAATCAACTAGAGAGAAAGATCAAACGTCTTAGGTCAGATCGTGGTGGTGAATATTTTCCCAAAATCTTCGATGAATTCTGTGAGGAACATGGCATTATTCATGAAAGGACGCCTCCCTACTCGCCTCAATCAAACGGGGTTGCCGAGAGAAAAACCGCACGCTGACTGACTTGGTGAATTCCATGTTAGCCACCGCTGGTTTATCTAAGGCATGGTGGGGGGAGGCCTTGTTGACAGTGTGTCATGTCCTGAATAGAGTTCCTAACAAGAATAAAGATAAAACCCCTTATGAGGAGTGGGCTGGGAGAAAACCATCACTTTCTTACTTGCGCACTTGGGGGTGTTTGGCTAAGGTCAACATACCGATTCCTAAGAAACACAAACTTGGACCTAAGACAGTGGACTGTATCTTTCTAGGATATGCTCCGCGGAGTATAGGCTATAGATTTCTAGTGGTTAAGTCTGAGGTTCCTGATATGCATGTTGATACTATAATGGAATCTCTTGATGCGACATTCTTTGAGAATATGTTTCCTATGAAAGATATGCATAGCATTGCTAGAATTTCTTCTGAAATACTTCCTGAAACTAGTGCATCTAGTGAGAATTTTGAGCAACCACGCGAGGAAGAAGTCCTAGAGAAGGATGACAATGAAGTTCCTACACGGAGTAAGAGACAGAGGGTTGCAAAATCCTTTGGAGATGATTTCATTGTGTACCTTGTGGATGATACTCCCACTTCCATTGCAGAGGCATATGCATCTCCTGATGCATATGATTGGAAAGAAGCTGTTCATAACGAGATGGACTCGATTCTTTCTAATGGAACTTGGGAACTATCAGAACGACCCCATGGTTGTAAGCCTGTGGGTTGCAAGTGGGTGTTCAAGAAGAAGCTAAGGCCTGATGGTACTATTGGAAAGTACAAGGCTCAGCTTGTAGCAAAAGGCTACACCCAGAGAGAAGGTGAAGATTACTTTGACACCTATTCACATGTTGCTAGACTAACCACCATTCGAGTACTACTATCCCTGGCTACCTCTTATGGTCTTATCGTTCATCAAATGGACGTTAAGACAGCTTTCCTCAATGGAGAGTTGGAAGAGGAGATTGATGACCCACAAGTATAGGGGGTGTATCGCAGTATTTTCGATAAGTAAGAGTGTCGAACCCAACGAGGAGTAGAAGGTGCTGGCTAGTGGTATGGATCAGGAATTCTCTGCAAATACTTAGCAAACGGATTTTTAGGGGTTTTTGATATAGCAAGTAAACAAAGTACGAGTAAATAAAAGACAGTAGGAATAAATGCAGCAAGTGGCCCAATCCTTTATGCAGCAAAGGACAAGCCGGTTGTATTACTTAAGATGACCAAATGTTCTCGAGGACACATGGGAAGACTGTCAAGTGCTTTCGCTTCATATAGTTGATTAATCTTCTTTAGCTTGCTAAGTGTTGTGTGGGTGAACATGTGCTAATGTACTGCCCCATCCAAGACTAATACATACTTGTGATTATACCCCTTGCAAACATCCGTAAGTACAAGAAAGTAATTAAGGTAGAAACATAACCACAACTTTAAACTCTAAGACCCTTACGTCCCTTGTGCAATGGTTTCCTAACGGGGGTTCAGGTTTCTGTCACTCCGGCAACCCCTACGATTAGTAGCCAAATACACAATGCATTCCCCTAGGCCCATATAGGTGAAGTGTCATGTAGTCGACGTTCACATGACACCACTAGAAGAAGTACACCACAACTTAAATAACAATCTATTGAATCTTTCTAAACGCAACTCCACTACTAACAACAAGACTTCTCCCATGTCCTCAAGAACAAAACGAACTACTCACAAGACATCATATGGATCATGATCAGAGATGGAGTAATGATGTATAACAATCTGAACATAAACAATAATTCAATGGTTCACTCAATAGCATCAACTACAAAGAGTAATCAACACCGGGAAAGTTTCCCCTATGAACTAATGCAAGATTCAACCAATTGTTACAGCAATATGGAGATGGTGTTGAGGGTGCTGATGGTGATGGTGGTGGTGATGATGATGATGATCCCGATGAAGTCTAGCTTGATGGTGGTGTTGATGGCGACGATCTCCCCTCTCCGGGAAGGAATTCCCCAGGCAGAAATCTATCTGCCGGAGAGATCTTTTCTCTCTCGGTGTTTTCCGCCCCGCAGAGGCGGCGGAATGTTTTTGTGGTCACTCCCCGAGTCTTAGGGTTTTGGGAGGATGATATACGCCAGAGGGGAGAGGCTGGAGTGGGCTAGGGTGGCCACACCACCTCCTGGCGCGGCGGGCTGCCCGCGCCATGGGGTGGTGTGGGCCCCCTGTGGCCCATCTCCACTCCGTCTTTTGGCATCCTTAGTCTTCTGGAAAAATAGGATTTTCCGTATATTTTCCCGGATTTTCTGATCTTCGCGAATTTTGCCTCCAAACAGCACATTTTCCATCAGAATCCTGACTGCAGCGGTCCATGCTCCAAAAGTCATCAACCATGCAAAAATAGATGAAATAATATAAGTATCACCTCTCAATATGAAATATATCAATGAATAATAGTGAATTAATACATAGAATAGTGATGAAAAATGGACGTATCAACTCCCCCAAGCTTAGACTTCGCTTGTCCCCAAGCGAAACTGAGCTCAATAAACATGGCCTCAGGTTTATGGAGTGAAGAGTCGATAAAAGAATACGGACAAGAAGCATCACATTCATCAAAAGCATAGATCATAATAGAAGACAACTCACTATTATATAACTCAACTTGTAATAAGTAAAGGAAACACAATAAAGATACATAAAGTGAATCATAATTGGTAATGGCAAACTTTGCTCTTGGTCGAAGAATAGTTGATAATTTGCTGGAGTTCACAAATAGCTGGTTTTCAATGAAAGCTTTCAAAGTAGTAAACATCAAGACAAGAGCAATGTGCAAAACAAGGAACATAAGGAACATGAATGAATAAATCATCATATGAATGAATGAAACACAACAAATCAAAATATTTGCTCAGGTAGAAGGGAATAGGTTTACTGACTCAACTACAAAGTAAAAGAAAGGGCCCTTCAAAGAGGGAAGCAGGGATTGCAAGTCTCATAAAGAGCTCCCAAAAATTATGATACTTACTAGCTTTCAGCTCTCATTGCCCCTATCATAGGCATCTTTAGTTGATTAAGGTTAAAGTGACACAACTAAGAGGATATGCTTGACAAGTTATAAGTTGAAATCTCATGCCCCTTACTTATGAGTACCGATCCTCATGCTACTCAACTTTAGTCACGAGCAAGCTCTTGTCATTGTAAATACATGCGTATCATTGAGAACCGCCAACGGGGTACCCCTTGCACATGACACAGGAGCTATCCCATAATCAAAATGACAAGGCAAGTAGACAGTGAGCATCTCAGCGATCTTTTTATTTTCTATTTGCATAGGTTTTTATTGAGGATGCTTCATAGAATGCTCACTATAGTTATGCTGCAAGTTTCCACCATGATTAGGCATGGCTTAGGCTAGCGTCCTAGGCGTTTCTCTAACACACATATAAACTCCATGATCTTACAAGTTCCACTTTTATTTCACACCGCCGGGATCCATAAGCAAAATAACACGATATCAACTACGTACAAAGTACCAAATGAAGTGTTGAAAGCGGTCCCCATGATACATGGTTCGGCTAACTTCAACTCATAAAGTGCAAGCATATACGCAACAAAGAAGGACCCAATGGTTCAAGTTTATTAAATGCAAGAAATTAAAGTGTGCCATCAAGTTCATGAGAGCTTTAATCATTAATTTTCACATAACAAGTTTAATTTGGGAGGTAGATAAAACAAGAATTTACTGGGAATAGCAATAATTCTACTAGGTAGGTATGGTGGACACAAATGGCAAAGGTTTTGGTTTAAAGGAGGTGGATGCACGAGAAGAATACCCTCCCAGTACAGGTTTTTGGCTAGCAAGGCTAGGTAGCAAGTATAAGAGTTGAAGGAAACAACCAAACATACAAGTGATAAAGACAAACATGCAATCTTCCTTGGAAGCACAAAAGATCTTAACTAGAGAACACTAAACTTATGAGCAAATCAAGAAAGAAAGATGATGAAATAATTTTTCTTCAAAGGTACTTTTATCTTTTTCATTCAACTCTCAAAAATAGTGTTGCTACTGACCGAGCCAGGTTTGCCAAAACCAACTAAATTAACTCAATGATCCCAAAGTGATACCAATACTAACAACAAGATCAATCATATAACCACGAATTGAAAACTAATATAAGCTATGCAAAAGAGTGGATGATAGAACTTCTCATTAATATTCCATAACGGAAACTCACACTAGGGGATACATATCTAGCGAGAGAGGAGACACTTCCATAATGCAAACCATCCTAGATAATAACTCCTCTATTCATGATATGACTCTACTAATAAGGTAAAAAGATAGAAGATAGTGATATGATACCGCAGCACTCCCCCAAGCTTGGAACAAACCGAGGGGATGCCAAACCTGATGACGAATTACTCCTTCGGTGATGGTGGTATCCTTTCATCTTCGTCTGTCTTCCAAGGTAAAGGTTTCCCATCAACAAAGGACATCGTGGTTTCCAACATCCTGAAACGTGCAACAGTACTTATGAGTTTAAATCTAGCCTCATACTCATAGTTTTGATTTTGAACGTCATAGAACTATGCTTGCAGTTCGTTGGTTGTTTGGCGGAGTGAGAGGACTTCGTCTTTGAGTTCAGCAGTTTCCTTTTGGTGCTCGGTGATGAGTTCAGAACAAATCTTATGGATGATATCCAGTTCGCGCTCCGCCATCTTCTTGTACCTAGAGACTTCTTGTTCCAATGCTTCCATCCTGTCCTCCAGACTTCCTTCACCTTTAGGGCCTTGAACCTCTTTAATCCGAACCTCCCCACCTTCGAGTAATAACTCCTTGGGATGAATCTTCAATTCTCTCATGTATGGGTTGATGATATCTTCTAAGGAATCTCCCTTAACTGATCCAGTGAAAGACATTGAGGCTAAAAATTTGAGATTTTACCTGGCAGAAACAGATCGAAACAAAAACACGACGAAAACACGATATACGAACCTCGGGGGATATGGGGGTTATAAATTACAAAGTTTCATGTCAAACGAAAGGTGCTGGGCGAAAACGAGTCGAAGGCGGAGTCTGGGGTGGACTCACCACCTGGTGGCGCGGCCAGGGGTGGGCCCGCGCCACAGGGTGGTGTGAGCCACCCTAGCTCCCTTTCCGTCCCTTTTTCACTTCGTAGCTTTCCTTATCGACTGAAAACTGCAAAAATATAGTTGGATTGTATTTTCGCGGAACTTTTCTTACCAGAATTGTTACCTATTTGAAAACAGACTCTGCAGGTCTCTGAATTTGGTCCTCGATGAATTTCTCCGGAGTTATAACATGAAAGGCATCAACATATACCGGGAAAGTTTCCCCTAAGAACTATGCAAGATTCAACCCAATTGTTACAGCGGTATGGAGATGGTGATGATGGTGTTGCTGATGATGATGGTGGTGATTATGATGATGATGATCCCGATGAAGTCCAACTTGATGGTGGTGTTGATGGCGACGATCTCCCCTCTCCGGGAAGGAATTCTCCTAGCAGAAATCTATCTGCCGGAGAGATCTTTTCTCTCTCGGTGTTTTCCGCCCCGCAGAGGCGGCGGAATCTTTCTGTGGTCGCTCCCCGAGTCTTAGGGTTTCGGGAGGATGATATACGCCAGAGGGGAGAGGCTGGAGTGGGCCAGGGTGGCCACACCACCTCCTGGCGTGGCCTAGGGTTACCCGCGCCATGGGGTGGTGTGGGACCCCTGTGGCCCATCTCCACTCTGTCTTCTGGCATCCTTAGTCTTCTGGAAAAATAGGATTTTCCTTATATTTTCCCTAATTTTCTGATCTTCGCGAATTTTGCCTCCAAACAGCACATTTTCCATCAGAATCCTGACTGCAGCGGGCCATGCTCCAAAAGTCATCAACCATGCAAAAATAGATGAAATAACATAAGTATCACCTCTCAATATAAAATATATCAATGAATAATAGTGAATTAATACATAGAATAGTGATGCAAAATGGACGTATCAGAGATCTATATGGATCAGCCTGATGGGTTTGTGGTAAAAGGTGAAGAGAGAAAGGTGTGCAAGTTGTTAAAATCTTTATATGGCCTGAAGCAAGCACCTAAGCAATGGCATGAGAAGTTTGACAGAACATTAACTTCTGTTGGCTTTGTCGTTAATGAGGCTGACAAGTGCGTCTACTATCGCCATGGTGGGGGCGAAGGTGTTATATTATAGGTGTACGTGGATGATATCCTTATCTTTGGTACAAACATGAATGTGATAAATGAAGTTAAGTCCTTTCTGTCAAAGAGCTTTGATATGAAAGATCTGGGAGAAGCTGATGTTATTCTGAATATCAAGCTGATTAAGCACGAGAGTGGGATTACTTTGACGCAATCACACTATGTTGAGAAGATCTTGAGCCGTTTCGGTTTCGTTGATGGCAAGTCTTCCCCAACACCTTATGATCCTAGTGTGACATTATGAAAAAACAAGAAAGAGCCGAAAGAACAATTGAGATACTCTCAAATCGTTGGCTCACTCATGTACTTAGCTAGCGCGACGAGACCCGACATCTCTTTTGCTATGAGCAAGTTGAGTAGGTTCATGTCTAACCCGAGTACTGAACATTGGTGTGCACTTGAAAGGGTCATGCGCTATCTATGTGGTACAATGAGTTATGGGATACACTATTCGGGGCATCCAGCGGTGCTCGAAGGATATAGTGATGCGAACTGGATCTCGGATGTAGATGAACTCTACGCCACTAGCGGCTATGTATTTACCTTTGGAGGTGGCGCGGTATCATGGTGATCTTGCAAACAAACCATATTGACAAGGTCGACTATGGAAGCAGAACTTGCTGCTTTAGACACAGCCACTGTAGAGTCAGAATGGCTGCGTGAACTCTTGATGGACTTGCCGGTGGTTGAGAAACCTATACCGGCCATCCTTTTGAATTATGACAATCAAACTGTTATTGTCAAAGTGAACAATTCTAAGGATAACGCGAAGTCATCAAGACACGTCAAAAGACGTTTGAAGTCTGTCAAGAAATTGAGAAACTCCGGAGTAATTACTGTTACGTATATTCAAACTGACAAAACCCTGGCAGATCCCTTTACAAAGGGACTATCACGAAATGTGATAGAAAGTGCACCGAGAGAGATGGGTTTGAGACCCATGGATGTTACACAGTAGTGGTAACCCAACCTTTTTTGATCGGAGATCCCGTGAATTAGGACCTGGGAAAAACAAGCTAGTGGTGTGATGGAGGAGAGTATTAGACAACCCTCTCTATGTGAAGATATACAACTCTCAAAAGCTGTAAGGCAGGTTGGCAACATGTCTTAATGTGTTTCTGTTGGCTATGATTAGCAAAGATGTTGTCCTACAGAGCATTCTTGAAAGAACACACCTATACGAGTTCCGATTGTTAAACGTCGCAATCTATGAGATTTGGGTGATCTCTAGTAAACTCATGAAGAGACCAAGTAGTATGACGCATATGCTACACCCGCGGGGTAGGCTACTGGCAGCCATGTACTAGTTATGACTTTGTGTGAAATCTAAAAGTACCAAACTTGCAATTCAAGGTTCGTCCATTGTTCAAGTTGCTGATAGACGTAGCTTAATGTTCTAGGCGGAAGTTCAACTTAACAGTCTCTGCTGAAACACTGGTATATAAACAAGTAGCGAGAATTGGCAAATCTTCAAATGGGCATTTGAGATCTGGTGGGGGATTGTTAAAAATAATGGGCTAAATAAAATAAGCCCATATAGATTTCAGATTTTCCCTAAATCTCAAAACCCATGTTTGTGGCAGCTCACATGTGTTTGGGCCCATGTTTGGGGCAGCTCACATGGGAGTGGAGTGGGAGCTAAAGTTTAGTCCCACACAGAAAGTTGGAGGAGAGTTACACCACCTTATAAGGTGGAGTGATTCATCACTTAGTAAAGTGAGTGAGAAGAGGAGAGCTACGCGCGCGCTCCTCCGACGACGATGCTGCCGCTCGCACACACGCACGCACCGCACCGCACTGCCCGCCCGTCCGTCCATCACGACGCGCGCACGCCGCCGGTTGCGGGAATCTCGCCGAGCCGAGCTTTCTTTTTGCTGCTCAGGAAAACGCGTGAGGTTTTGACAGACGTGTCAATAGTCAGTCTATTCGGGTCGCTCCCAGATCGTGGGCTACTTTAACCGACCCGAGCGTGCGCTACGTGGACTCGGCCCACGTTCGCTTCCATTAGGGTTTCCTGAGCCGCTCTATATAAAGTGTTGCGCGGCTACCGCCACAGACCACGACCGAACCAATCTAGGGTTTGCCAACCTCTCTACTTGTGCCGCCACCTTAGTCTACTCCATCCCGCTTGCCAGCGTGCACCAGCGGACGGGAGAGCAGGTCTCCGGAACCACTCGCCTTTGCGATCCTGTACGGGAGAGGGCGAATAAGGTTTTTGGGAAGCGCTCCACGTGACTGCTCGAGTTCTGCATCACGGCTCGTCTTCCATCCAAGTCGGGCGGAGCTGCCTATCGTCGTCTTCGCGGCCGTCTGCTTCGATCAATCTTCCTCAAGGTTACTGATGCGACTACTGCAATCGAACGGTACGTGCGACGTGCTACTGTCTGGTTATTCATCATGTTCTGCGAGTACATGTTTAGTTGCTGTCTGTTTCCGTTCATCTTGTTGTTTAGTACATCTAGTATGTTCGAGTTACATGTTCTAGTAGCTGCTATTGTCATGTTTAATATTCTAGAATTAATCACGGAAATTGTGCCTAATTATCCAACATATATCTGATGCCTAACTCAACTGAATAATGATCTCCTCGATCCTTCTGCAAAACCTAGCGCCCGTTCGTGTGCGTCGGCGTAGCGCGAGCGCGCCATTCCCGGAGCGGCCGGAGCACTTGACCGGTTACTGAGTCCATGTCGCATGCTTTGTAAGCGGTGAGGGGCGAGACGAGGCATGGGCCTTGGGGCGGCTGGCTGGCCTGGAGCCCCTTGCCCCATCACCGGTTGTCCCCTATTTCCTTTTTCTAGATGGAGACATGAATTGGTATAGAAGATGAATGCAACATGTGGACCCATCTAATCAGCGAGACGATGGCAGTTCCTGGTCGGGCTATCCTTTTCCCGATGCGCCAAACGGTTCTAGGGTTCGATTTGGATCAGGATTAGAAAGTTTAGAAAGTTTGGCATGCAAACGACATGGATTTTGATGTCATGGTCAGACCGTCGAAGCCCTACGAGTGCAAGGTTTCAAATAGACATTTTCTTACTTCTTATTACTATAACTTTGTATAGTATTAATTATCGACACTTATTATGAGGGGCCATTGAGAAAATGGATTTCTACACAAGCATGCATAGGACAGGGAGCCTAATTTCCCAGCCCGGCATCTAGATGAGCCTAGATGAAGCCGACCAGGGAGGTGAAACCCTAGCCCCGCGCTGCCACCTCCTCCTCCTTCTTCGTCCCCCTCCCCTCGTCGCCCCTTGAGGCACCTGCCGGCCAAGCCCACGGCACCGGTGAGGGGGACGATAGGGCTCTACTCCCGAAGCTTCTTGCGCGGCGGTTTGGAGGCGAGCTGTCGGGTGGGGAGCTGGATGTTGTTCGGTGGCCTCCCACCCTCTCCTCCCCTCCAACTCAGCCTCGCCGACGTTGGGCTGCGGGGATTGGGCCAGGGTGCTTCCTGCCGTGTCCTTGGCAGAGCCCTTGGGTCCAGGGCGGCGGCCTTTGGAGGGGGCAGCGGCGATCCGGCGGTGGGCGGCGTCCGCTAGGTGCTGCAGGATGTTCCCTCGACTGCGTGGGCAATAAGGTGGCGGCGGGTGTGGGGCGTGCGGGGGTCTCCTCTCCCTCCCCAACTTACCTGTCTCGGGTGAAAACATAAATTCTTTGGGCGGCAGCGGTGCTCCGGCGTCATTCCCTTCTTGAAGGCATCACCTCGGGACAATAGGGGGTGGTGGTCGAGCTTCTTATTCGATGGGTTGCTTCTTGTAGTGGTTGCTCTCCTGTTGTTGTGGTGTGGTGTGGCCGAGCTCCTAGTTGTTCTTGTAGGTCTTGCTCATCCGCGGCGCCGCCCTCGGTCCTGGCCGAGAGTGGAAGTGTTCTCCTCTCCGACAACCTTCCTCCGATTCAAGCCATTGGGTCTACGCCATGCTTTGTCAACAATTTTTCTCCGCATCTTTGGTGGCGTTCTTCTCCAGTAGTTTATGTCTCGTTTGATAGGTGGTGTTGTGGGTGGCGGCTTGACGAGCCGACAATGCTTAATCCCTCCCTAGCAACATGTATGAATGTCTGAGTGTGCTCAGAGTGATCCTCTCTACCTCTAGAAGGTACGACGCCTTTCGATCCAAGGCAAGAAAGCAGGGTGCTTTCTCTAGAGGTGAAACGGATGATCGACATGGTTGGTCCTGGTGGTCGACGGTGGCATGGGTTTCCTCTGTGGCGTCCTCTCCAACTCCTCTTCCTCTCCGGGTGACTCGCGGGAGTGACAAGGGCTTTGCTTCAAGCTAGGATTCGTCTTTGTATTTGTTTGCTTGTTTGTCTTTGCATGTATCTATTCTTCAGCACTTTGTAAACCTTGGTCGTACAAGGCATCCTCCTCTATCTCTCCCACCCACCCCTAGGGCCATCACGAATGGCGATGGTGGAGACCCTCTTCAAGCAACTTGCGGGCGCTGGCCTCCTGCGCAGTAGCTGTCGCCTCCGCATTGCCATCCGCTTCCAGCGCCCAGAGTTCATCACCACCACCGAGCTCAAGCCCAAGGACCAGGGCCTTCCTGAGACGCTAGACTACAACGTCTTCCTCGTCGACAGCGGCGGCAGCAAGGTGTCACTGTGGCACGACGTGCCACTCCGCACAGCGGACGGGGTGTTCCACTCCATCGTGGAGATCCGCAAGGAGAGCAGCGCTAAGAGCATCTCTAGCAGTGCCCGTAAAACGGCCAGAAACCAAACTTTCCCGGCAACATAAGGGATGCGCCCAGTTTTTGGCGCAGATTAGAGCCCGCATACTACCCCCGATCCGTAAAACTTATTTGTGTGGCCCGTTTAACCCCCCGTCGAACCTTTACATCTAGCGGTCGGAGAGGGCGACCCGAGCAGAAACCCTATCCCCTTTGCCGCACGCCCTTGATGGGTTCGTAGCATGGAAAACATAAAATTTCTACCGCAAGAACGAACAAAACCCAGATCTAATCTAGATAAAAGCCAAGATCTAATCTACTAGACATGAGCAACGAGATAGATAGGAACTAACCCTCGTAGATCCGAAAGTGTTAACGAGATTAGGTCTCGTGGTTGATGTAGTCGATCACTTGCCGATCTCAAGATCGTGTGGACGATCCTTCCGGCGTCGCGTTCCAGCAGCGCTTCCGCAGTCGGTCAAGTGGACGATCCTTCCGGCGCCGCGTTTCGGCAGCGCTTCCGCAGTCGGTCACACGTGCGGAGTCGAAGCAGACCTTCCTCTCCCCGTTCCAGCGAGCAGCGGAGGTAGTAGATCTTCTCCACAGAATCCCAGCAGCACGACGGCGTGGTGGTGGTGGTGGAGTAGAGAATTCTGCAGGGCTTCGCCTATGCCTGTGCAGAAGAAGGTGGAGGAGAGAGGCGGCAGAGATTGGGTGTTATGGGAGCAGGGGAGGAGGGGGCGCCCCTGCCCCTCTATTTAAAGAAGGGAGGCGCCTAGGGAGGGGGAGTCCTTGTAGGACTCCCCTCCCTTGTAGGCCGGCGGATTGGAGGTGGGGGGAGGTGTCCTCCTCCCCCACGACTCCGTATCTTGACCCACCAGGACTCCTTGATCCCTATCTTGATTTTCAAGCAAACTCCAAGATATCTTCTAGAACCTTCCGGAACATTCCGAAACCTTCTAGAATCCTCATACAAACACTCCGGAACATTTCCTAACTTAGAAAATGATCCCCTATATATGAATCTTATTCTCCGGACCATTCCGGATCTCCTCGTGATGTCCCGAATCCAATCCGAGACTCCGAACAACATTCGGTCTCCAACGCATATTCCATATCTACTTAAAACAACTTCGAACCTTAAGTGTGTCACCCTACGGTTCGTGAATATGTAGACATGACAGAGACACATCTCCTATCAATAACCATCAGCGGGACCCGGAGATCCATAATGGCTCCCACATACTCAACGATGACTTTGCGATCGATTGAACCACTTACATACGAAACTAATTCCCTTTGTCTTGCGATACAATACTTATCCGAGGTTTGATCGTCGGTATCTCCATACCTAGTTCTACCTCGTTACTGATAAGTACTCTTTACTCGTTCCGTGATATGTCATCCCTTGTGACCCAGTCACATGCTTGCAAGCTAACTAGATGACATTCCACCGAGAGGGCCCAGAGCATATCTATCCGTCATATGGATGGACAAATCTCAATCTTGGTTCATGCGCTTCAACACATACTTTCAGAATACCCAATGACACTTTTATAACCACCCAGTTACGAAGCGGCGTTTGATGTCATCAAAGTATCCATCCGGTGATGGTGATTAACATAACCTCATGGTCGAAGGAATAGGTTACTATGTATTTGAAAGCTTACAGCAATACGAACTTAATAACTTGATCTTATGCTACGCTTACTATGGGTGTGTGTCCATCACATCATTCTCCTAATGACATAACCTTGTTATTAATCACATCCTAATGTCCATGATCAGGAAACCATGATCATCAATTAATCAACAAGCTAGTTTAACAAGAGGCTTACTTGGGACTTTCTTATGTTTACAAAACACACAAGTATTAGTGTTTCCTAATAATACAATTATAGCATGTGATGTAAACATTCATCATAAACACAAAGATATAATAATAATCTCTTTTATTATTGCCTCTTGGGCATATCTCCAACAGCCCTCTCCCTCTCCGCCACCGTCGGCAAGCCCTCCAGCGTCCAAATCTGTCCGCCTCGCCCCCCATTTGCTACGCCGCCGCCGCCAAACAACTCACCTCGCCTCCATGTTCCCCGACAGCGCCTCAAGCAAGCACCGCATCAGATCGCGTGGCCAGCTCCTCAAGTCGGAGGAGGAGCTCAAGCGCAGCCGTAGCATCGGCGCCAAAAAGCGCGCGGTGCTCCGGTTTGTGTCTTTGCTGCACATGCCGGCCTCCCTCCTCCCCTATGCCCCCGCGTGGTACACCGGAAGCGGCTCGTCAGGGGCGGATTCCTCGCAGTCGCGGCCGCCGTCTCCGTTGAGTGATAGCTCCGAGTATCGCGATTACGTGATGCCCGGAGAGAGCGATAGCTCTGAGTATCGCGATTACGTGATGCCCGGAGAGAGCGATAGCTCCGAGTATCGCGATTATGCGATGCCCGGAGAGAGCGATAGCTCCGACGAGAGCGACGGCAGGACGATGATCCCGCGCGTCTTCGTCGACTCTGATGAGGCGGAGCAGCGCGCGGTGGCGCGCCTTTGCCGCCGCTCGGAGATGCACGCCACCACCAAGGAGGAGGCAGACCTCGTGGACGCGCTCCACCTCATTGAGCGCCAGGAGGCGGAGGAGTGCGAGGTGGAACGCCTCCAGCCCAGCAGGCGGAGAAGGCCGAGGTGATCAACCTCGACTGAGCGGTGGTGCCGGCTCCGCGTCTGTCAACGCGCAAGGCTCCATACGAGCCAGATTTTGGTAGCTAGATGCGTGCCTCCGTCTAGGTTACTTTTGCGATCAAATTATATAAATTATGTAAAAATCAAACTCTGAATCGTGATGTTCTTGCCGGTAGTCATCTTCTCTGGACCCTTCTTCTCTGAATTTTGCCGCGAAGACCGTCATCTTTAAATTATTCAGTTTTAGTTTACAGGTTCTCTGATCAGCGCTCTCGTCTTTGCGAACTGAATACGTGTAATCGGTGCGTGTATCACCGATTTTACAGGCCACGTTTTACGGGCACGGGTAGATATGCTCTAGGATGGAGGTCGCTGCCGACAGTGCCTTCACGCCCGTGAAGCAGAACACTAAGAAGGGAACCTCCGCCGCAGCTTCAGCTCGATCCTTCCGACTCATGCATCACTGGAAAGTTATCTAACCTCCTTCCGGCTGTATGCATGGTCACCTCGCCGCGGTCGTACCGGGGAACGGCCTCCGGTTTGGTGTTACGGAGGATGGCTACCTATACAAATGAGGCATGGCTGAGTGTGGTTTGACACGAAGGTACTACTTAACAGCGGAGTGGCCCCTCCACTAGCCACGTATGATTCCCTCTCTTGCGGCTTCGGTTCTCGCTTTCTTTCTGCCATCCCCGTTCCATGGCAGGCTAGATAAGCACATCTCAAGAGGGACTCGTACACGTACACCCAATATGATACAGTGTGCAGCACTGCATCATACAACCAACAAAAGGTACCCCACATATCCGTTCCTCGGTGGCTCGGTGCTGCCACACGAAAGAAAAGTGCCCGGGCAAAAAGCTTATGGAACTGCCGCAATCTGGCCGAGAGATCACAACCATTTGTAGGCGGTCTGACTCTCCGCCACATCATCGGATCGGACCGTGTGGTTGATCCATGAAACGGACGGACAGCAAGCCGTGATCCTGTCTCTGGCAGCACCCATGTAGTACCATTATTTCGCTTTCTGCCTTTTGGACCCTGTCGGCGTCGCGTCGCCTGAAAAGGGAGAACAGAGATGGACGTATCTTCGAAGAAGGCAGGCGGGGTGGTATGCGCCGGCACCGGTTGGCGTAGGCGGGCAGGCAATCCAGCCGTGGTACCCCGTCCCGCGTTCCATTCCATCTGATTTGCCCCATGCATGAACCACACGCATTCACTCGCAACCACCGCACGCTTTTCATTCCTCTCTGGTCAATGTCATCCGGGGAGAAAGGCTATGTGGGAAAAACAGAACCGTTGGCCAATTGGCTCAGCGACTAGTTTAGCCATTCTAATGGCCAACTCGCCTCCAATCCGCGTTGCTCCCTGCTAGAACAACACACTACCCAAGCAAGTCCAACTCGTAGCAATATGCGTAGCTTCTACAGTTCTACTCCTCCTCCTACGCACACGTACGTACAATACACGGTCAGAATGATTAATCCCAGCCGCTTCTGGCTCAAGCTTTAGATTAACAAAACGGTAATGCTAGCCCCGTCATTCCATAGAAGATGGTGACACTCACACGGCCGGGGATATCAATCACCGAATATTCAACCACGAGCAGTGCTCGCAAGCAGAGCAGGGCATCGACAACGTCATTACCGGCAATGATTCGAGCCTGTTTGTTGATTCGGGATGCGCTGTCAGCCTAAACTATAATCCAGCCTATCATGCGAGCGCGGATCTCTGGCATACCGTCTATTCTGCTTTTCTTTTCCTTTTCCGGGAAGGAAACATAATCTTTTGTTGGAGTGAATCATATCCGTTGCGGCTTGCTCAGCTACTTATCCCCTAGTTCATGACAGAAAGGTGTGTTAGAAACCGTCTGGAACACGTACGATAAGGTTCTGTACCTATACGGATTGTAATTGTATTGTACCCTGTCGAAGTATATAAATAGAGAAGAGGTGGAGGCTTTGACCCCACGAAACCCTAAACCTATTTTCAAACTTGGTATCAGAGTTAATACCGCCGCCGCGAGATCCGTCCGCCGCCGCCGCGATGACATCTTCCGCTCTCTCCCTCTCGGAGTCCGCCGGGGCGATCCCCTCATCGTCAACCTCATCCACCTCCGTCGGGTCACAGGTGGTGTTCCCGGCAGTCTCCGTCCGCCTGGAGGCGGGAAACTTTGCCCTATGGAAGGGACTCCTCCTCCCCAACCTCGTTGTCGTCGGCCTTCACCATCATCTCGACGAGAACGTCGCGGCGCCCGAGAAGACCGTCACCCAGGGATAGGGGGACAAGGCCATCACCATCACAAACATGGAGTACGCGCGCTGGTGGTCTGCCGATCAGAAGGTCATCGGCTATCTCCTCGGCTCCATGGAGCCTGACATCGCCAACTAGCTCCTCGGTTGCAAGACCGCTACTGCGGTGTGGAACGACATCCACACCATGAACGGTGCCTAGAGTCGCGCTAATGTGCGCCACATCCGCCGTCAACTATCCTCCACTCGTAAGGAGGATCTCTCTGTTGCCGTGTACATGCACAAGATGAAGTCTATCGCCGATGCCATGGCCGCCGCTGGGTCCCCCGCCGGCAACGACGAGCTCGTCGATTACATCATCATCGGGCTCGGGTCTGCGTACAACTCCATCGCCGCCACACTCACCTTCGACAACAGATCGTTTCTGTGCGACGAGTTCTACTCCACCATCCTCTCGTGCGAGTCCCTCCAGGCTCAGCAGGCCCAGGCCAAGGGCGGGTGGTATTCTTTGGCCAACGCGGCGCAGCATGGCTACGGTGCCCCTTACGGCGCCTCATACGGCAACCCTGGCCGCCAGCGTGCGCTAGAGTATCCTCCTCTGTATCAGGGGGAGGCAATCGTCCTCTTGGAAACGGTAGCCAGCAAGGGCAGGGCCACCCCAACGCTGGCAACTATGGAGGCAACAACGGTGGAGGAGGCCGCCAACATGGGCGCAACGGTGGCAACTGTCGCAACAACGGTGGCAATAACGGCAAAAAGTGAAGGCCGCGCTGCCAGATATGTGGCTACTTGGATCATGAAGGGTACGAGTGCGCAACCACTTCGACCAGAACTACCGTGCAGATAACTCACGCGCGGGTAATGCCGCCACCACGACCTCCAACTCGATTCCTCCCTAGATCATGGACTCCGGGGCTACGGATCATCTAACGAACGACCTCGAACGCCTCCACTTCCACGAGCGTTATGGAGGAAAAGATTAGGTCCAGGTGTCCAATGGGGTTTGTCTATTTCGCATATTGGTCATTCGACTTTAACCGGTTCTTCTCTCAAATCGAATAATATTCTTCATGTTCCTAATCTCAGCAAAAATTCGTCTCCGTTTATCGTCTTGTCTGGGATAATGATGTGTTTGTTGAGTTTCACCGTCATTTTTTCTTTGTTAAGGACAAGGTAACAAGGAGAATCCTCTTGGCCGGTAGAAGTCGGGAAGGTCTCTACCCTATCACATTTTCTCGCGCGTCGTTGTCATCGCGGCATGCCTCCGCTAGTGTTGTCATGTCATCTCAGTGGCATCAGCGTGTTGGTCATCCTACAAATAATGTAGTTCGGTCTATAGGTAAAAATCATGCTTTCATGTACTTTAGACAATTCGTCCTTAGTTTGTGATGCATGTCAGCGTGCCAAGAGTCGCCAATTATCTTATAGTGCTTCTTCTCGTGTTTCTACTGCCCCTCTTGAGCTTGTTCATTCTGATGTTTGGGGTAAAACACGTACATGCTCTGGGGGTATCAATACTATGTTAGTTTCATAGATGATTATTCTCGTTTTACTTGGATTTATCTTCTTAAGAACAAGTCTGATGTTGAACAAGTATTTTATGCTTTCCAGGCTTATGTTAAACGCCTTCTCGACGCTAAAATCAAGGCCGTTCTGTCCGATTAGGGGGTGAGTACCATCGTCTCAATAGCTACTCCAGCGCACGGGTGTTGTTCACCGTGTTTCGTGTCCACATACGTCTCAGCAGAATGGGATCTCTGAGCGTGAACATCGTCATTTGGTTGAGATAGGGCTTGCCCTGCCTTCTCACTCCTCGCTTCCCCTTCACTATTGGGAAGTGTTCTTGACGGCTTGTTATTTGATAAATCGCATTACCACTCTGGTTCTTGATAAGGAAACACCAATCTCTCGCTTGCTTCGTGTTCAGCCGAACTACGATTTTCTTCGTCCCTTTGGATGCGCGTGTTGGCCGAGTTTCCGCAAATATAACTCTCAAAAATTAGAATTTCATTCTAAGATGTGTGTTTTTCTCGGCTATAGCGCCATGCATAAGGGGTACAAGTGTTTAGATCGTACTACGGGTAGAATTTACATCTCACGTGACATCGTTTTCGATGAGTCCGTGTTCCCTTGTGCTACACCCGGTGTTTCAGTCGATGTGTCCACTCTTACAAACTCTATCACGTTTCCTTCTAATGAACCAGTTACGAGTGCACCTATGCGAAATTATAACTTTACTTACCTGTCTACTGATCCGGCTGTGGTAGGCGAAGTTCCTCTTGTATAGGTGATCGACGTTTCTGGCGCGGCCAGCCCTCGGCCGATCAATGTGCATGGCGTGCATGCCTCGGGGCACGCACCAGCTACCACGTCGCTAGCTCCCGCGCCCCCTAGCGTTGTGGCCTCGCTCGAGCTGGGCCAGCCCACAACATCGCCTACGCCCGCGTCGCCGCGTGCGCTTACTTTTTCTGTGCCGCCCGCGGTTTCGCCCATCCTATGTCGCCTGCTGCCATGTCTTCACCGGCCGCGACACCTCCGGCTGGGTCACTCGACGCCCCCGCCTCGTCAGGTGGTCACCCGATGGTGACACGCCATCGTGACGCTACTCGGAAGGAGAAGGAGTACACAGAAGGTACCATCTGTTATGATCCTCGTCGACGAGCGCTCTTTGCTGCACCGTCATCTCATCGTGATGCCCTTCATGAGCCTGTGTGGCGCGCAGCCATGGTGGATGAGATCGCTGCCCTTCGTGCAACGCAGACATGAGCTCTTGTTCCTCGTCCTCCCGGGGTGAACATAGTTGGCAGCAAGTGGATCTTCAAGACTAAACATCGGCCTGATGGTAGCATCGAAAAGCACAAGGCGCGTTTGGTTGCTTGAGGTTTTACCCAGTAACATGGCATTGATTACGAAGACACGTTCAGTCCAGTGGTGAAGCCTGCCACTATGCGTCTGGTTCTCTCTCTGGCAGTGTCTCGAGATTGGTGTCTTCATCAGATAGACGTCAGTAATGTCTTTCTCCATGGTTTCTTGTCTGAGGATGTCTACATGCAACAGCCACCGGACTTCGAGGATGATCGGTTCCCCTCTCATGTGTGCAAGCTCCAACGGTCCTTGTACGGTCTGAAGCAATCACCTCATGTTTGGTATGCGCGCCTGAGTCAGCTCCTCCATCAGTTTGGTTTTGTGGCCACCAAAGCTGATACGTCCTTATTCATTTTCGCTCGTGAGGGTGTTCAGATTTATATGCTGGTCTATGTGGATGACATAGTCATTGTTGGCTCGACGACGGATGCGGTTGATCGTCTCATCAAGTCACTTGCTGCTGCTTTTCCCATCAAGGACATGGGCAAGTTGGAGTATTTCCTCGGATTGGAAACGTCCTACAATTCAGGGGGATGAGTGTTACTCAACGGAAGTATGCGCTAGATCTTCTTCATAGAGTTAACATGGAGAATTGTAATTTTACTTACACTCCATTGCCAACATCCGAGAGTCTATCGAAGAGAACTGGTGCACTGCTTAGCACCGAGGACTCATTCAGGTACTGCAATGTTGTGGGTGGTCTGTGGTATTTCACACTTACAAGACCAGATATCTCATTGTTAGTGAACAAGGTGTGTCAGTTTCTTTCACAGCCCACTGATGTGCATTGGGAGGTAGTTAAGCGTATTATGCGATATGTTAAAGGAACACTGCATACATGCTTGTGTTTTCGCAAGTCACCCTCCACTGGTATTAGCATATTTACAGATGCTGACTAGGCAGGCTGTGTGGATGATCGTTGTTAACTCCACAAGTGGCTTCGCTGTGTTTGTTGGACCAAACCTAATTTCTTGGAGTTCGAAAAACAACCTACTATCTCGAGATCGAGTACCAAGGTTGAGTATAAAGCACTGGCGAACGGCGTTGTTGAAGCAATCTAGGTGGATTCACTTCTCAAGGAGCTTGGCGTGATCTAGCAGCACACACCTATAATTTGGTGTGATAATCTAGGGGCAACTTACCTCATGGCAAATCCTGTTTTTCATGATCATACTAAGCACATTGAGATCGACTTCCACTTCGTGCGAGAGCGAGTTGCTGCAGGTGCACTCGAGGTCGGTTTATCTCCTCCAATGATCAGTTGGCTGATGTGTTTACAAAGCCATCCTCTCGATAGATGCTAGACCATTTCAAGTCCAATCTAAATCTAGTTTGTAATAGTTTAGATTGAGGGTGTGTGTTAGAAACCGTCTCAAACACGTACGTGAGGTTCTATACCCGTACGGATTGTAATTGTGTTGTACCCTGTCAAAGTATATAAATAGAGGAGAGGTGGAGACTTAGACCCCACGAAACCCTAAACCTATTTTCAAACTAGGTGGACATGAGTTTGGAATGCTTTCTCGGGGTGGTCGTCCTTATTCTCGCCATTAGTATTGTGTTGGTGCTTTTGATCAGACCCGACCCAACCGCAAGTACGGCTGGTGTTTTGCACTTGGGCTCCTTATCCTTCTTCTTCGATGATACAGCAGCAGTGCCTGCATCGGGGTCGCCGCACCTGGACAGACGTCCTTCCTCAGCCTTGGCGTACTTGTCTTCCATCTCGAAGAGTTTGAGCACCGAACTAAGCTCGACGTTTAAGGAGAGCTTCTCCAGCATCCTGATGTCGGTGACGCCCACAGAAAACACGAAGATGACTGCGTCGTTACTGACTCACAGAAACTTGCTACGCACAGCGTGTCTTGCCAGGCTGAAGCGCTGGATGTACTTTAGGAGTGTCTTTCCAGGCTGATGTTGCATGGCACGGAGGTCGTTGAGCATGTATGAATGGGCGTACGTACCTTTTAAGTTTGCAACGGACTTCTCGCAGAGGTCCTTCCATGACTTGAAAGATTCCTCAGGAATGGTATTCATTAACTAGGAGCGAGCAACATCCTTGAGGTCCATTGGGAACAAAAATTCAATCCCACATGTAGGTTGGACCACCGACACCATCATTACCATTAGTTTGTTGGAGATTCATGCAAGTTATTTTACAAGAAGACCCTTCCACATCAGTCTAGATTCATACGAGATTTGTTAGAGAACTAAAACTGCTTTAAATCTTGGCAGACAAATTGGAAAAAATAACAAAAATTAGGAAAAATAATCAAAACTAGAAAAATACAAGTTTCTGCGGTAGAAAACTTAGTAAAAATAACCAAAATTAAGAAAAATTTGAAGATACATACAAGTTTCAGCAGATCCAGTCAAAAAATATACAAGTTTCCCTACTTGGTGGAGCTTGGGTTGTTTTCAACTTTTTAGGAGAGTTTAAGTGCAAATGTGTGGAGGTTGTTAACTTCGTGGATTCTGCACGAATCTCCAACAATCGTGCGGCGCAGGAAATGCCGGGGTGCAACCTACATGTGGGAAATCGACACTCCCATTGGCAACTAGTTGGCCATGACTTTGTCATCGCCACCTAGATGCCCACGGTGTAGAGCTACAGAAACTCGATGTGGTTATCCTTGCCATCGTAGCGTAGAGGAAGATCCGGCCTAAACTTTAGCTAGCCACACCACTTTACATAGCTCCTTGGTGAAGGCGAGGCAGCCTTTGTTCTACGAGGTGGTGCCACCGGCAAGAGCTGTGTGATTTCCATTGTCGGTTTGACGGCTCCAGCGATAGTGCTCTCTTGGCGCTGGCGAGTTTCTCGATGGAGATGCGAACATCTTTCGGAGATCTCTCGATGACTTGCAATGAAGAAGCGATGTGTGATCAAGTCGAGTCACCCTTGCCTCGGTGGAGCACATATATTTCTCGTGTTTTCGCCATCCTGAGGTGGTGGTGTTGCTGGAGCACCACGCACGACTGGGTCCTCCTGTGGGACCTGTGTCGGCGGTGGCATCGTAGAACAGGAGTATGCCGGGGAAATACCGGTGATGTTGACGAGCTCGGCGATGCGCTGGACCCATGCGTCGCACGATGGGCCCCGGCTTGTAGCGTAGCAGTCCTTGAGCCATGAGCAGTGCAGCCTCCAATGAAGGGTTGTTG
The DNA here is from genome assembly GCA_910589775.1 of Avena eriantha. Taxonomy (NCBI): domain Eukaryota; kingdom Viridiplantae; phylum Streptophyta; class Magnoliopsida; order Poales; family Poaceae; genus Avena; species Avena eriantha. The sequence goes on from OU342745.1 coordinate 393,419,089, forward strand.
ATGTGCTCTCCTCTCGAGGCAGGCTTGGTGCGCTGGTGGGTGCGTTGCTACTCTGCGAGGTTGGAGAGGGGTACCTCCTTGTTTCCCGCTTCCTGTCCCTGATAGGGAGGATAGACATTGACGCGGTTGTTTTTGCCACAAGGGACTGTCCTTGTTGGCTGGTGGATGTAGTTGTGGCCGCAACAGCGATGATGATGTGACGGTAGGCCTGCTCCTTGATGGTCAACTCCTACCATGTTGATGAGGAAGTGGGAGATGCACCTCATCCCCTACCTGGCGCGCCAAATGTCGGAGATTGTCCCTTGAGGGTACCTCTCAAAGTAGTATGGAATCGAACACTGGGGTTGAACACGATCTCCACAAACCTTACTCGATCTTAGTGCGGAAATAGCAGGAAAAGCACGACAGAGGGACACCGAGAGTTTACCCAGATTCAGGCCACAATGTGGTGTAAAACCCTACTCCTTCTTGTCTAGATTGTTTGCACATCTTCGCGAGGTTTACAGTACAAGGTGCTGATCAGGCGATCGGATCTAGGGTTACTCGCTAGGAGAAAGCTAGGGTTTCCAGAGGTGGAATAAGGTTGGATCCCTTTCCTACGGTGCTATACCTCCCTTATATAAGTGCCTTGGTCCTCTTCCCGCACTCTAGCAGGAAGGGTTCCCACATGGCGGCAAAGGTGGGGGTAGGTAGGCTACAGTGGTGATCTCTCGTGGACCCGTCCACTGTAGGACGATGTGGGTATCTTATCTTCTGCCTCCTACACGTTCCTCCCATACCATAGCCAGTAGCCACCATGAAAGCCGCAAAATTTGTCGCCTCGTCATCCTCAGCTTCACTTTCTAGTCTGCAGTGACCACCGCTGCTGCCGCATCCTCGTCTATCTCTCCCACCCATCCCTAGGGCCACCGCGAATGGCGACGGCGGCCACGGTGTCCGAGACGGCGGCGACCCGCTTCACGCGCCACTTGCGTAGTAGCTGCCGCCTCCGCACCACCGTCCGCTTCCAGCACCCAGAGCTCATCACCACTACCGAGCTCAAGCCCAAGGACCAGGGCCTGCCTGAGACGCTCAACTACCGCGTCTTGCTAGTAAACGGCGGCGGCCGCAAGGTGTCACCGTGGCACAACATGTTGAAGGAAATATTCCCTGAGAGGCAATAATAAAGTTGTTATTATGTATTCCTTGTATATGATAGATTTTTATTTTGCATGCTATAATTGTATTGATAGGAAATGTCAATACATGTGTGTTTAATAAACAAAAAGGTTCCTAGTTATGCCTCGCTTATAGACTAGCTCGTTGATTAACAAGATGATCAAAGTTTCCTGATCATGGACATTGGATGTTGTTAATAACGAGGTCACAACATTTGTGAAATGATGTGATGAACATTCATCTGAAGTATAGCATTACGATCAAATTCATTATGTTTATATTGCTATAACATCATACGAAGTAGTCTTAGTCCTTAGACCATGAGATCATGTTAATTGCTAACACCATAAGAGTATCTTGATAACATCAAATGTCACACCGTAACAGGGTGACTATAAAGGTGGGTTCAGTGCTACGAAGGTGTTATGTTGAGGCTCATGATCAAGAGTGGAATTTGTCAATCCCGATGACGGATAGATATACTCTGGGCCCTCTCGGTGATATCACATTAAGATAGCTTGCAAGCAAGTGATGTGATCACTAAAATGTTATATCACGGGAACGAGAAAAGAGTGCATGTCGATAACAAGATCAAACTAGGTATTTAGATACCGATGATCGAATCTCGGACATGTATTATATCATGAGACAAAGGGATTAAGTTACTAGCATTAAAGGTTCTCACGATCACAGAAGTCATCGTTGAATGTGCAGGAGTCGGTATGGATCTCCAGGTCCCGCTTCTGATTATTGATTTGAGAGGGGTCTCAATCATGTCTGCATTATTCGCGAACCATAGGGTGACACACTTAAGGGTTGCTGAACACCATTTTGGAGCACATATGTTTCAGAACTGCAAAGCGCTGGAATTATTTCGATGGAAACCGGAATTGTTTCGGGTGAAATTGCAGAAAGTGGTTCTGCATGTGATATTGAAATGTTGCAAGGGGTTTTATGTGAATGTTTGTTAATCAAAGTAATTAAAAAAATTCTGAATAAAATAAATAAAAGAGTTTTATTAAATGAGAGTTGCATTAAATTTGGTGGAAATTTAATCCATGTGAGTGGAACTTTGGGTGGAGCTTGAATTGATGTGAGTGGAGCTTCCACCACATGAATGAGGAAGAGGTGGGGGCACCCCCCTTGGTCATCGACTATGGGAGGGGAGGAGCCCCCCTCTCCTATAAAAGCCCCCCTCTCCTCCCTCACAAAGCACACCTCCTCGTGAAAGATCTCTCTCCCCCTCTAGATATATTTCCCCATGGTCTCGGATTAGCGAGATACATGTTCCTGGTGGCCTTGCGTCTCGAAGGAGTTGTTGCTTCCGTTGATTCGCTGGAGCGAGGAGGTGGAGGTTGTCCGGTGGCTTGAACGTGTGTGCGAGGACAGATGCGCTGCTGATTTGCGGCGCTAGGACTTCCACTCGATCTTGAGATCGGCAAGCGTACGACTACATCATCCATGAGTTCCAACTCGTTAACAAAACTCTATTGTCTTCGAGGGTAAGTTCTCTATGGATGTATATCCACCCGTTGCTCTATATCTAGTAGATAGATCTTGGCGTATAGTTCTCATCGTAGGAAATTTTTTGTTTTCTATGCTGCGAACCGAACAATGCTATCAGAGCCTGATCTATGCGTAGGTGCTTTGCATGGGTAGTACACATATGTTTATATGTGGGCGATGATGATCATGTTATTGCTTCTTTCATGTATTTTGGATATTGGTGGAATAGTGGGATGAAGCAGCCCGGACCAACCTTAGATGTCATCGCACATGAGACCGGTTCCACGACTGACATGCAACTAGTTTTGCATAAATGGCTGGAGGGTGTCTGTCTCTCCTACTATAGTCAATATCTGATTTACAATGAGTTGCTAATAACTTGGTTATCCTTGTTGTGGTTCCATGTTGAAAGGGAAATGGACGTCGCCTAGATGGAGGGTGAATAGGCGTTTTAAAATTATTAAAGTTTAGGCTCTATTAATGCGGAATAAAACTTAACGTTTAATTTATCAAGCGAAAACCTATATCCACTAGTTTCACTAAGTGCACCAACAACCTATGCTAAGCAAGACTAGCAACAAGGTGATAGCAAGATATAGTACTTCAAGCACGAAGGCTATCACAATGTAAATTGCATAGGTAAAGGGCTCGGTTGAGAGATAACCGATGGACGCGGAGACGATGATTTGTTTCCCGAAGTTCACTTCCAAAGAAGCTACGTCTTCGTTGGAGAGGTGCGGGGGCGCAATGTACTTCGAACGCCACAAATGGCTCACCTCGAGGTGTGGTGGCTCGATGCTCACCCAACGCCACACAAGGCCTCACCAAGGATGTGAAGCCACACAACTCACCGACGCCACAAAAGGCTCACCCTATTCTCCCGTGAGCTCGCCACAAAGGCCTACTCACGTTCCACTATGGGACACTTGAGGGCGGTCACCGAACCCGTACAAGGCTTGGGGCAATCTCCACAACTCAATTGGAGGGCTCCCAAGAAACGCCACAAAGGCTCCACAATGCCACAAAAGGCCAACAAGCTTGGGGAACCTCCACAACTCAATTGGAGCCCCAAGAACAATGCCACAAAGGCTACAAGGCCACAAAAGGCAACAAGGCCACAAAAGGCTACAAGACCACAAAAGGTCAACTATCCAACCACACAACCGTCTAGGGTTCCAAGCACCCAAGATAAACAATCCCAAGGGATTGAACTCACCGAATCTCCGAGGAGAACTCAAACCTATGCACCAAATGCAAGATGCAAGTCCTTCTCTCTCAAATTCCACCAAAGCTACAAAAGCTATTGGGGGAATAAGGGAGGAAGAACACAAGAGGAGAACAAAAAACTCTCCAAGATCTAGATCCCAAGGATTCCTTCACAAAGAAGGGATTTTGCTTGGTGGGGCTTGTAGATCCAGATCTCCTCTCTCAAATCCCTCAAAAAGATGCAAGAATCATAGGAGGGGAAAGGGGAGAGGGCAAGCTCTTCAAGGTCAACAATGGAGGAGAGAGAGAGAGCAAGAACCAAGAAAGAGCGAGTTCGGGGCGAAGGGGAAAGGGGAGCTCCTTTTAAAGGGCTCCCCGATCTGCCCGTTACCCACAGAATCGCGCGTGGCCGGTAGTACCGGTGGGTGGCTGGTACTAACGGTGGCACCCAGCCAACGGTCAGAAAATAGCAAGGCAAAGAACAAAAACGCGAGCCTGGTCGGTACTACCGCCGCTTTGTTGGAACTACCGGTGGCAAGAATGTCCTAGCGGTACTACCGCCTGAAGATCCAATCCAAGTTCCGACAAATAGCGCAGACCAGGCAGAGAGCATACTGAAGCGAAACGGGGTTACCGGAAATTGGGCCGGAATTAACACCGGTACTACCGGCGGCAAACTGCCCTGGCGGTACTACCGGTGGCCCGCCGGAACTACCGGTCAGGCAAAAACTTCAGAACCAGAACTGCCACAACTTTTGCATCCGAACTCCAAACGAGATGAAACCAATTTTTTTGGAAAGATAACGACGTGTAGAATCCAACAAAGGGAGAAAATATTGGATATAACCAAGGGAGAAAATACCATGAATATATATGTGAGATACCTCCCAAGGTGTGGAGCCAGAATACTCGCAAGATCAAAAACGCAATAAGATATGCAAGGGGAATCCGTTTTTTGATGAACTAGAGCATGTTATGAAGATAACCACAAGCTCTATATCCTCACTAGAGCATGTTATGAATGCAAAGGTTTGAGCTCTCTCCGAAAGATACGAACAAGTCACCCATTCAAGAGCCACTCTTGACAGTATGGCTACCTATCCTAAACGCGGTCTCCCAAAACTACAAGAGACCGGTAAAATAGAAACCCTATCAAGATCATACCTTTGCCTTGAGCATCCCACTTGAGCGTGATGTAGATGATCTTGTCACCTTCAATATGGAACACCTTTCTTGATTGCTCTTGCTTGATGAAGACTTGAGAAATGCTCCCCCATACTCCATGGGAAAACCACTTCTTTGACCTTGTCTTCATCACTCCATGAACGCCGAGGATGGCAAGCTCCAAGCATGATATCTTCTAGAGATGGCGCACCGTGAGCTTGCACATCAAATCTTGATGATGATGTCTTGAAGAAAGCCATGAGGAACTCCATCTTCTTCTTCTTCTTCAAGGCATACTTGATCTTCTTCTTCTTCTTGATTCCAAAAGGCACAGAGCCCTTGGACGATGCTTCTTCTTTTTCATCCTTGAAACCAACACATGGTCCAAGCGATGCCAATGGACAAACCTACAAGTGAAACTCAATTTGCACATTAGTCCATAGGGATTGTCATTAATTACCAAAACCACACATGGGGGCATACATGCCCTTTCACATGTTCGTAGGTAAGACCGCTTCTATCTCCGAAAGCCCTAAGCCACGTAAAACTTGCAATGAATAAATTGGAGGCGTCTAGTTTAGATCGTTGCTGGGCTTGTGTCTTGATATGGTAATGTTGTAAGTAGATGTATGATATATACTCTTACAACACACTTAACGTGTAAGTTCCATAGACCTTGGCCTTACACACAAAGGAATGATAGAGATCATACCACGATGCAAATGATAGAGATCAAATGCATGGACCATATCATCTCACTTTACACATTAGATGTTTGCATCTTATATTGCTAGTTTGGCGCTTTTGGTAGCATTGTAAGATGATCCCTCATTTAGATTTCAAGATAAAATGTGTTCTTCCTTAAGTATGCACCGTTCTATGGATCGTGTTTGGAGACATCACGTGATGAACGGGTGTACTCGACTCTACACTTTCATACAGCGAGTGTAAGATAGTTTTACACACGCAAATACTAAGGTTCTTACTTGGCGAGCCTAGCATGTACAGACATGGCCTCGGAACACGGACCGAAAGGTTAAGCATGAGTCATATAGTTGATATGATGCCCATATAGATGCTCGCCTTTGAAGCTACACCGACTCACGTGATGATCGGACTTGGTGTAGTGGATTTGGTTCATTTAATCACCAAAAAGACACGTGGGATGTCGTTTTTGAGTGGGAGTTCATTAGTAATTTGGATTAGTCGAACTCAATCTATCATAAACTTAGTCTAAATAAACTTTACAAATTCTGTTGTAGATGGCACCACCTGCTTTTAATTTCAATGTGTTCATGGAGAAAGAGAAACTTGATGCGAATGGTAGCAACTTCACCAACTGGGCTATGAATTTGAGGATTCTCCTCACTGCTGCACAAAAGCAATATGTGCTAGAGGCGCCGCTAGGCCCGCCACCAGCTCCTGATGCCCCTGACGAGGAAAAGAATGTCTATATAACTCGTCAGGAGGACCACAACTTAGTTCATTGCGGCATACTATATGGGCTAGAGCCAGAACTTCGAAAGCGTTTCGAAAATGGCAATGCTTTTGATACCATAGGAGAATTGAAAATGATTTTCGATACCCATGCTGCCGTAGAGAGTTATAATGCTTCTGAAAAGTTCTTTAGCTGCATGATGGAGGATAACAGCTCCGTTAGTGAGCACGTACTCAAAATGTCTGGGTACGCTGATAAGCTTGTGTCCTTGGGAATATCGATTCCCATTGACCTAGGCATACATTGTGTACTCCAATCTCTGCCACCTAGCTACAAGAGCTTCGTGATGAACTATAACATGCAGGGCATGACGAAATTTCTTCTCGAGATTCTGTCAATGCTTAAGACTGCAGAAGTGGAGATTAGGAAGGACATCAAGTGTTGATGATCAATAAGACCACCGGTTTCAAGAAGGACAAGAAAGGCAAGCAGAAGGGAAAGAAGGGCCGCAAATCTGTTGCCGCACCTGAAAAGAAATCCGAACTGGCCCTAAGTCTGATACCGAGTGCTACTATTGCATGGGGACTGGCCATTGGAAGCGCAACTGCCCCAAGTATTTGGTGGACAAGAAGGCCGACAAGGCAAACAAAGGTATATGTGATATACATGTTATTGATGTGTACTTGACTAGTACTCGTAGTAGCACCTGGATATTTGATACGGGATCGGTTGCTAATATATGTAAGTCGATTCAGGGGTTGCGGAACAAGCGACAGCTAGCAAGGGATGAGGTCACGATGCGGGTCGGCAATGGATCAAGAGTTGATGCGATCACCGTCGGAACGCTGCCTCTCCATATGCCGTCGGGATTAGTGATAAATCTAATAATTGTTATTTGGTGCCTGCAATGAGCATGACATTGTAACCAGATCGTGTTTGATACGAAGTGGTTATTCCTTTAAATCTAAAAACCATGGTTGTTTGATTTATATGAATGATATCTTTTATGGTCATGCACCTGTGTTGAATGGTTTATTTCTGTTGAATCTCGATAGTAGTATTACGCATATTCATAATGTTGATGATAAAACGATTAAACTTGATAATGATATATCTGCATATATGTGGGCACTGCCGTCTAGGTAATATTAGCGTTAAACGCATGAAGAAACTCCATTATGATGGAATTTTGGAATCACTTGATTTTGAATCATTTGATACATGTGAGCCATGCCTTATGGGCAAGATGACTAGAACGCCGTTTTCCGGTTCAATGGAACGTGCAACAGATTTATTGGAAATCATGCATACTTATGTGTGTGGACCAATGAGTGTGTCAGCGCGAGGTGGATATCGTTATTTTGTTACTTTCATGGATGATTTGAGTAGATACAGGTATATCTATTTGATGAAACATAAGTCTGAAACCTTTGAAAAGTTCAAGGAATTTCAGAATGAAGTGGAAAATCATCATAACAGAAAGATCAAATTTCTGCGGTCCGACCGTGGAGGAGAGTATCTTAGTTACGAGTTTAGCACACATATGAAAGACTGTGGAATAGTTTCACAACTCACGCATGCCAGAACACCACAACGTAATGGTGTGTTGGAACATCATAATCATACTTTATATGATATGGTTCAATCTATGATGTCTCTGACTGACTTGCCACTGTCATTTTGGGGTTATGCACTGGAAACCGCTACATTCACTTTAAATCAGGCACCATCTAAATCCATTGACGACACCGTATGAATTATGGTTTGGAAACAAACCTAAGCTGTCATTTCTTAAAGTTTGGGGATGCGATGTTTATGTGAAGAAACTTCAGCCAGATAAACTTGAACCCAAAGCGGAAAAACGCGTCTTCATAGGGTACCCTAAGGAAACGATTGTGTATACCTTCTATCACAGATCTGAGGGCAAGGTCTTTGTTGCCAAGAATGGATCCTTTCTTGAGAAGGAGTTTCTCACGAATGGTGTGAGTAGTCGGAACATAGAACTCGAAGAGGTTATTGAACCTTCTCTTCATAAAATGGCGAGTAGCGTATCACCGGAAGTTGTTTTGGAGTTAACTTCACCTAATGAAGAGAGAGCTAATGATATTGATCATGAAACTCTGAAAGAGGACACTACCGACCCTCGCAGGTCAAGAAGGACACGTGCAACTCCTAAACTGTACGGCAATCCTTTTATGAATTTCATGATTGATGAAATAGATGACCCTACGACGTATGAAGAAGCGATGATGAGCCCGAAGTCCAACAAATAGCTATAAGCCATGAAATCCGAGATGGAATCCATGTATGAAAACCAGGTTTGGACCTTGGTAGACTTACCTCACGATTGAAAGGCCGTTGAGAATAAATGGATTTTCAAAAGAAAAACTGATGATGATGGTAATGTGACCATCTATAAAGCTCGACTTGTCTCAAAAGGGTTTCGACAAATTCAAGGAGTTAACTACAATGAGACATTCTCTCCCGTAGCGATGCTAAAGTCAGTTAGGATTATGTTAGCAATTGCTGCATATTTCGATTATGAAATATAGCAGATGGATGTTAAAACCGCGTTCCTCAATGGTAATATTGAATAAGAGTTGTATATGATACAACCTAAGGGTTTTGTCGATCCTAAGGATGCTGATAAGGTATGCAAGCTTCACCGATTCATCTATGGACTCAAGCAAGCATCCCGGAGTTGGAATCTCCGCTTTGATGAGGTAATCAAAGAGTTTGGATTTGTCCAAACTTATGGAGAGGCTTGTATTTACAAGAAAGTGAGTGGGAGCAATGTGGCATTTCTGATATTATATGTGGATGACATATTATTGATTGGAAATGATATAAATCTTTTAAATAGTGTTAAAAGTTATCTAAATAGCAAATTTTCGATGAAAGACCTTGGTGAAGCTTCATAAATATTAGGCATTAAAATCTATAGAGATAAATCAAGGCGCCTAATTGGGCTATCGCAAAGTACATACCTTGATAAGATATTAAAGAAGTTTAATATGGAAGGAAGTAAGAAGGGGTTCTTACCTATGTTGCAAGGGAAGACATTGAGTAAGACTCAAAGTCCGGCTACGGCAGAAGAAAGAGAGATAATGGATAAGATCCCCTATGCCTCGGCCATAGGCTCTATAATGTACGCCATGCTATGTACAAGACCGGATGTGGCACATGCTATTAGTTTGACTAGTATGTACCAATCTGATCCAGGTTCGGAACACTGGATAGCGGTCAAGAATATCCTTAAGTACTTATGAAGAACTAAGGATATGTTTCTTGTATACGGAGGTGAAGAAGAGCTAGTCGCTAAGTGTTATGTCGATGCTAGCTTTGACACCGATCCGGATGACTCTAAGTCTCAATCCAGATATGTATTTTTCTTGAACGGAGTAGCAGTTAGTTGGAGGAGTTCCAAACAATCTGTGGTGGCTGGATCAACGACGGAGGCGGAATATGTTGATGCTTCAGAAGCGGCGCAGGAAGCGGTTTGGATGAAGGAGTTCATAACGGAACTAGGTATGGTTCCTAGTCCATTGGACCCAATGGTGATCTATTGTGACAACAATGGAGCCATAGCCAACGCCAAGGAACCAAGGTCTCACAAGAATTCCAAGAATATTAAGCGTCGGTTTCACTCCATCCGCGAGCATGTCAAGGATGGAGATATAAAGAACTGTAAAGTACACAGGGACCTAAATGTAGCAGATCTGTTTACTAAAGTTCTCCCTAGGGCAAAACATGATCAATACCAGAACTCCATCGGTGTTAGACTTATCACTATGTAAACTAGATTATTGTCTCTAGTGCAAGTGGGAGACTGAAGGAAATATGCCCTGAGAGGCAATAATAAAGTTGTTATTATGTATTCCTTGTATATGATAGATGTTTATTTTGCATGCTATAATTGTATTGATAGGAAACGTCAATACATGTGTGTTTAATAAACAAAAAGGTTCCTAGTTATGCCTCTCTTATAGACTATCTCGTTGATTAACAAGATGATCAAAGTTTCCTGATCATGGACATTGGATGTTGTTAATAACGAGGTCACATCATTTGTGAAATGATATGATGAATATTCATCCGAAGTATAGCAATATGATCAAAGTCATTATGTTTATATTGCTATAACATCATACGAAGTAGTCTTAGTCCTTAGACCATGAGATCATGTTAATTGGTAACACCAGAAGAGTATCTTGATAACATCAACCGTCACACCGTAACAGGGTGACTATAAAGGTGGGTTCAGTACTACGAAGGTGTTATGTTGAGGGTCATGATCAAGAGTGGAATTTGTTAATCCCGATGATGGATAGATATACTTTGGGCCCTCTCGGTGATATCACATTAAGATAGCTTGCAAGCCAGTGATATGATCACTGGAATGTTATATCACGGGAACAAGAAAAGAGTGCATGTAGGTAACGAGATCAAACTAGGTATTTGGATACCGATGATCAAATCTCGGACATGTATTATATCATGAGACAAAGGGATTAAGTTACTAGCGTTAATGGTTCTCATGATCACAGAAGTCATCGTTGAATGTGCAGGAGTTAGTATGGATCTCCAAGTCCCGCTTCTGATTATTGATTTGAGAGGGGTCTCAATCATGTCTACAATATTCGCGAACCGTAGGGTGACACACTTAAGGGTTGCCGAACACCATTTTGGAGCACATATGTTTCAGACGAAAGAACTGCAAAGCGCTGGAATTATTTCGATGGAAACCGGAATTGTTTCGGGTGAAATTGTAGAAAGTGGTTCTGCATGTGATATTGAAATGTTGCAAGGGATTTTATGTGAATGTTGGTTAATTAAAGTAATTAAAAAAATTCTGAATAAAATAAATAAAAGAGTTTTATTAAATGAGAGTTGCATTAAATTTGGTGGAAATTTAATGCATGTGAGTGGAACTTTGGGTGGAGCTTGAATTGATGTGAGTGGAGCTTCCACCACATGAATGAGGAAGAGGTGGGGGCACCCCCCTTGGCCGCCGTCCATGGGAGGGGAGGAGCCCCCCCTCTCCTCCCTCACAAAGCACACCTCCTCATGAAGGATGTCTCTCCCCCTCTAGATATATTTCCCCATGGTCTCGGATTAGCGAGATACATGTTCCCAGTGGACTTCCTTCTGGAAGGAGTTGCTGCTTCCGCTGATTCGCTGGAGCGAGGAGGTGGAGGTTGTTCGGTGGCTTGAACGTGTGTGCGAGGACGGATGCGCTGTTGATTTGCGGCGCTAGGACTTCCACTCGATCTTGAGATCGGCAAGCGTACGACTACATCATCCAAGAGTTCCAACTCGTTAACAAAACTCTGTTGTCTTCGAGGGTAAGTTCTCTATGGATTTATATCCACCTGTTGCTCTATATCTAGTAGATTGATCTTGGCGTATAGTTCTCATCATAGGAAATTTTTTGTTTTCTATGCTGCAAACCCAACACGTGCCACTCCACATAGGGGACGGGGCGTTCCACTTCATCGTGGAGATCCCTAAGGAGAGCAGCACTAAGATGGAGGTCACTACCGATGGGGTCTTCACGCCGGGCTGATAGCTCACGCGTGACCTATTTCCATGGAATTGGCTGGAGTACGACGTCGTTGATAGAAATATCTCACATGCGACGCTTTCGAATACACAAATAGTTGTAGTGCGACACTATTCACTAACTGCTAGAGACAGGTTAATCGTTCGAATTATGTGAGCCCCACGGGTCCCACAACTTATCCACATCAGCCCGGACCTACTGGATGTCCTCTAATCGTGGGACCCACCTCGTTTCCACCTCACACAGTGGGACCCACAACTTATCCAACTCGTACAAGATAGCAGCCGGAGCCATCCTCGCCTGATCCATCCTGTGACCGTTGATGTCCGACCATTGCATCCTCCCCTTCTTCTCCGGCGACCAAGGCGTCAGTGTCGGCGAGAGATGTCGAGCTCCTCTTCAGTATCCCGCCCCTCCTGGCCACGATATGGTGTAGTGCCGATGACAAGGTGCCTTGATTTACCGCACCTCTAAAGCTGCTGGTCACAATGACCGAGAAGAACGACAACCTTGGGCGGGAATTTGTGAAGTGCGACAGTCTACCAGAGCCTGGGAAGGTTAGATTTTAGTTGTATCTCTGCCAATTTGTTGTTTCTGTACTCAATTTCAGTTTTTTCACATGATTTGGGAATTAGGGTTCATCTTTGCGATTTTAGGATCTAGGGAAGTGCTCGCATTTTGAGTGGATAGATATCTACACCGAGAGGATTAAAAGGGATGGCGCATACCTAGATCTCAATTTGCAGTCCGCTATGGGGGAAATTGGATCGGGATATGCCACCTCCAATTCTTCTATGGTGGGGAATGCTTAAGTGAAGGCAGAATTGAAGAAGATGTCGAAGTTGTTAAGAAAACTTGTCGATCTAAAGAAGTAGGACAATATGATGCTGCACTTTTTTATTGTTGTGTAATTGCTCTAGGGATTATTTATGTGCTAATCAGTGCTCGTTAGGAAACTTAATTAGTGTTGCACTTGGCTTATCCATGCCTAATTATATGGATGATTTGATGTATGGCTAAGACTAGAATAAAATGCAACAGAAATTTGAGTGCTTTCTCGTTATGTTTGATAAGTCCAAAATAAAATGCAACAAAAAAATCCAACTACGAGTAGGAGAAAAGGGGCAAGGTCCAAACAGAATGTGAGCCGGGCCAGATGGTAAAAGAAGTGTAGCTTGGGCTATGAAACAAAGCGGCCCATAATATTTTGAATAATTTAAATTATTTTGATATGATGCTCTCGTCTTAGTTTATTGTGTACTATATTTTATCTTTGCTTATGCAATTTTGATCGGTTCATCCCTTACCTTGTTCTGCACGTAAAACATGGATGCGCAAAGTGATATTTAGATTTTTCGGTGCACGTTGGTGATGCACATACCCTGTCTATAGCAATGTGCATATGCACATTTATTTTGCCCTCCTTTTCAGCATTTTTTAAGCGCAAGTGTGATAATAAATTTTTGGTGCACCTTGGTGTTGTAGAAGTGAGCTTTCTCGAGTGCATCTTGTTTTGAGATTTTTGAATGCACAAGTAAGATTTATGAATGTACAAGTGAGATTTATTCACAAGTGAGCTTTTTAAATGCACAAGTCAGATTTATGAATTTACAAGTGAGCTTTTTGAATGTACATGTGAGATTCATGCACAAGTGAGCTTTTTGAATGCACATGTGAGATTCATGCATAAAAGCATAGATAAAAAATTCTTTTGCTTTTCTTTTTGTGGCATGTTGGTCATGCATAAATTTTTATTTTTGCACGAACATCACGGTCATAGATAAAAAAACGCAAGGTAAACATGATTAAAATGATAAAATCACACGACACAGTCAAAAGTCCTTACATAGATAAAAATACATAAAACATGTATAAAACTCCCCATACATAAAACATAGATAGACGAGAGCCCTAAATAGACACGACACGACATTGATAAAAACTCGATAGACACGACAGGACGACATGACAAAATAGATAGAGTAAAACATAAAACGATAAAAATTGGACTTGGGCTTGTCCGCTTCACCTCCATCGTTGCTTCACCACCATTGGCCACTTCCCCCTTTGTCGGGGGGATGACCTCCGGATACCCCAACCAGACAAGAAACAGGGCAGTCGGATCACGTCCGGCTGGCCAAATGCAGCCGGACAAGGCAAGCTAGGCCGGGAGCAGAGAGGAGCAGCCGGCTACAGTAGCGTAGCCGAAACCAATCAAGGAGACAAGACGACGTGCGGAGCAGTGCGTGGTATGCCCTGTACGACGACAAGACTGGCAACTACTCGGCCATACTGAAAACTTTGCGGGGATGACGCGGGAACAGTGGCCCGATGTTGACGACAGGCTCGCACGGTGTTCACTGTTCCCACGATAGCCATACCACTCGTACTCTGATGTGACACGGTTGTACTGGATACTGTAGATGACCAGCCGGCTAGAACCCACCTGTGGGAGCTGCCAGTCGGATTGGCCAGTGAGACCGTTGCCTCTCTGCCTATATAAGGAGAGGCAAGGCCTCAGTACAAAGGGTTGGTCTTGGTGCATATAAGGAGAGGCAAGGCCTCAGTACAAAGGGTTGGTCTTGGTGCATTTAAGGCAGTAGCTAGAGAATTCAGATCAAGGAGCACTTGTAGTTTGTATATCGCTCATAGTCATATCGGCTTGAGTAGGAGTTTTACCTCACCACGAGGGCTTCGAACCTGGGTACTTCCTGCGTCCCGCTACACCTCTATCTAACCTTCGGACGCCGTCGTATCCAATCCCGCCTGCGGACGCCGTCGATAGCTTCCCTGCTAGTCCCTACACCTCTATCTAACCTTCTTAGGTACTGTCGTTCCCAATACAACGACAGTTGGCGCTCACCGTGGGGCCGATGGCTTCGACCGGAGTCACGTTCCGCACGGGACCCCGCACTTCAGCCGGCGAGCGCGTGGCCTCCGGCATGGTGCTCACGCTCGGCAAATTCGACTACGTCATCGACAACGCTTCCTACTTCGCCAGAACCACCTTCCCGGCGAACGGCTCCGTCCTGCTCTTTGGCAACCTCCCCGTCTATGTCGCCACCGTTCAGGAGCGTTTCCCTAGGGAGATCGTCTCCGTCGTGGAGCTGCCGCATCCGGGCGGGAGCGCCTCCGTCGCTTCTTGCGGCGTGGAGTTCATGATGGCCGGCTCCAGTACCCACCCCCGCCAGCCGCGGGAGCGGGGCGCGGACGAAGGCGGAACTTCCGCGCCTCCGCAGCCTCGGAATCCGGTAGAGGAGGCCATTGATCGGCTCCTGACGCCGGTTAACCTCGGGGATAATCCGGAGGAGGCGGAAGCCAACTTCGCCATGGAGAGACAGATCCTCCTCCAGGAGTCCATGGAGCTGGCGGCAACCTGCAAGCAACTCGAGATCACCCGGCGAGAGTACGACCGCGTGCACGGCTTCACTCCGGCTACCGCGGAGCCGAGCCGGCATGACCAGGTACGATGCCGGGGTGGCGAGCTGGGCGGAAGGATGGAAAAGGACGGGGAACCGGATCTCGTGCCCGCCCTCATCCGGCCCACCTACAGCACGCCCATCAAGAACCTGCGCGCAGCGCGAGCCGCGGCAGAAGAGCTGCCCAACTTGGAGGGCGAGGAGCACGCCCGCCAGCATGCTCGCGTGCAGGAGCTCCTTCGAATCGCGGACGAGCAGGCCGAAGCCAACCGGCAAATGTAGGAGGACCCCAGCTACTCCAGGGGGAGCAAACCGCCTGCCAACAGCAAGGGCGCGCCTCGTGACACCCAATAGGCGTCCTCCCCTCAACCGGCTAAGGCCCGCAGCAGGCACCGCAGCTCTGGCAACAAGGGCCAGCCGCGCCAGGAGCAAACGGTGAACAGCAACCCGCCGCCTTCCCCTCCACGAACCGGAGCACCAAGACCTACCGGTTCCCGTCTCTCGGGCCGGGTGGGAGTGCCCAAACCGGATTGTTCGGATGCCCGTGACCGCATCGAGCTCCTCACTCAAGCGCGCGTCACGGAGGAAGAAGACTCCATCGGACCAATTTGTTTCGGACCCTGCATCCGGAACGAGCCGTTTCCGGATAAGTTCACCCTGCCCAGGGACACCCCCAAGTACGATAGCAGCATGAAGCCGGAAGATTGGCTGACCGACTATGCCACGGTAGTCGGCATCGCCCATGGGAACAAGCGCACAGCTGTGAGCTACGTCCCCCTTATGCTAATAGGATCGGCAAGGACATGGCTCAACAACCTTGCACCCAACAGCATCAACGCCTGGCCAGACTTCGAGAAGGTGTTCGTCTGCAACTTCAATGGCATGTACAAGCGCCCAGGATGCCCACGCGACCTGGCCTTCTGCGTCCAGGGCGACCGCGAGACTGACCGCGAGTACCTCGCCAAGTGGACGGAGCTGCACAATACGTGCGAGGGCATCCTAGAGAGCCAGGCCATCAACTTCTTCATCGAGGGATGTCGAGAAGGCACCATGCTTCGCCACCGGCTACTGTGTGACGAGCCGAAAACCATGGCGGAGCTCATGACGGTTGCGGACCAGTACGCCACGGCGGATGCCGCCATTAAGAAGCCCCTCTAGGTAAACGCTGACGGACGTCCGACTCCTACAAAGCCGGCTCGTGACCGTCCAAACAATCCGGCTGGAGAAGCCGGATCCTCTAGGCGCCACGGCAACGACAATCGGTTCCATGGGGACCGCCAAGCCGGACAGCAGAAGCCCCGCTACCATGCGCGGCAAGTCAATGTTGTGGAGGGTGTGCCCGACGCACCGGCTAACGATGCAAGGAGGTAGAAGCCGCGGCTCACTTTAGACCAGATGTTCGATGGCCCGTGCAAATGGCACAGCGGTCCCTTCAAACCGGCTATGCACACCACCCGGAACTGCAGCTGGACTCGGTAGCTAAAAGATCAGGGCGGCCAGCCACGTCTCCCCCCGCCCCCTCCTGGTGGACCACCACCACCGGCTAGGGGAGCCGGCAACGATGGAAATGGCGGCAACAACAACGGCTACCCCCAGCCACACGCCACCTACCACATCTTCGAGACGGAGCTAGACGACAAGCACAGCCGCAGGCGACGCTCCAAGGAGGTCAACGCCATTGTCTCTCCGGTCCCCCAGTACATGAACTGGTCGGAAACCCCCATCATATGGAGCTGAGAAGACCAGCCGGAGCAGCTGCCGACTCCCGGGGGCTACGCCATGGTACTCAACCCCCTCATCGTCAGCAACGCGCGCACCTGCCGTTTCTCTCGCGTCCTCATCAACGGAGGCAACACCCTCAACCTCCTCTATCGGTCTTCCCTGGAGAAGCTGGGCATTTGCGAATGCGACCTGCGCCCGACCACCACAACGTTCCATGGCGTACTGCCAGGACCAGCTTGTGCCCCGCTGGGTAAAATCCAGTTGGACGTCATCTTCGGGACCGAGGAGAACTTCCGCCGCGAACCAATCTGGTTCGAGGTGGTAAACCTGACCAGCTCCTACCACGCTCTCCTTGGGCGCCCCGCCCTCGACAAGTTCATGGCCGTCCCCTACTACGCATACCTCAAGAAGAATATGCCGGGACCCAACGGCGTGATCACCATCGCCGGCTGCTTCAGGCGGTCAATAGAGTGCGCCTCAGCCGGTTCCAAACTGGCAGAGGCCCTCATCATAGCTGAGGAGAAGCGTGTGATCATGCGCAATGTGGCCATGGCCCAGCAAGATATACTGGCTAGCAGCAAGCCGGCTGGAGAAGGAGCCTTCCAGCCGGCAAAGGACACGAAGAGGATCCTGCTCAACCCCTCCGACCCGACCAAGTTCGTCACCATCGGTGCCAACTTGGACAACAAATAGGAAGGCACGCTCGTCGACTTCCTCCGTGAGAATCGGGACATCTTTGCATGGTCACCCAAGGAAATGCTAGGTGTACCGAGGGAGTTCGCCGAGCACTCACTCCATGTGCGGTCAGATGCCAAGCTGGTCTAGCAACCTCTGCGTCGGTTCGCAGAGGAGAAGAGGAAGATTATTGGCGACGAGATCACCCGGCTCCTTGCAGCCGGGGTCATCATGGAGGTGTACCACCTGGACTGGCTGGCAAACCCAGTCCTGGTGTTGAAGAACAACAAGACCTGGCGCATGTGCATCGACTACACCAGTCTGAACAAGGTGTGCCCGAAAGATCCATTCGCATTGCCCCGTATCGATCAGGTCATTGATTCCACGGCCGGCTGCGATTTGTTGTCTTTTTTAGATTGCTATTCTGGTTACAATCAGATCCGATTAAACCTGGTTGATCAGATTAAGACATCATTTATCACCACCTACGGGGCTTTCTGCTATGTAACCATGCCTTTCGGTCTGAAGAATGCAGGCGCTACCTATCAGCGCTGCATGCAGAAGTGCTTGGACTCGCAGATAGGCCGAAACGTGCATGCCTATGTGGACAATGTGGTCATCAAGACCAAGGAGAAGCGCACCCTCCTCAAAGATTTGGGAGAGACATTTGGCAACCTCCAGCAGTACCAGATGAAGCTGAACCCAAAGAAATGCGTCTTCGGAGTCCCATTTGGTCAACTACTCGGTTTCCTCGTATCGCAACGAGGGATCGAGGCAAATCCGGAAAAGATCACGGCCATCGAGAGGATGCAACCGCCTAGGAGCCTGCTTGGAGTCCAGAAGTTCACCGGATGCCTGGCCTCCCCCAGTCGTTTCGTCAGCCGGCTGGGGGAGAAGGCACTCCCGTTGTACCAGCTGATGAAGAAGACGGACAAGTTCTCCTGGACTTCGCAAGCCGACGCCGCCTTTCACGACCTCAAGCGCATGCTATCCACAGCGCCGGTTCTAGCCACGCCGGCTAGCAAGGAGCCGATGTTGCTCTATATAGCAGCCATCAGCCGGGTCATCAGCGTCGTCCTGGTGGTGGAGCGCCCCGAGGAAGGCAAGGCTCAGCCGGTTCAGAGACCCGTCTACTACCTCAGCGAGGTCCTCTCCCTCTCCAAGCAGAACTACCCCCACTACCAGAAGACGTACTACAGCATGTACCTATCATGCAAGAAGCTCAAGCACTACTTCCAGGAGCATCCGATTAAGGTCGTGTGCATGGCACCCCTTTCGGAAATCATCGGCAACAAAGACGCCACTGGCCGAGTCGCCAAGTGGGCCATCGAGCTCGCCGCCTACTCCATCCAGTACGAGCCCCGGCTCACGATCAAGTCGCAGGCGCTGGCGGACTTCCTCGTCGATTGGGCCAACACCCAATACCTCCCACCGGTTCCAGATTCGGACCACTAGAAGATGCACTTCGACGGGTCGAAGATGCTCGGGGGCTTGGGAGTCGGCATCGTGCTCACCTCGCCCAAGGGAGACCGGCTGGAGTACGTCCTACAGATCCACTTCAAGGCCTCCAACAATGTAGCCGAATACGAGGCACTGGCGCACGGCCTCTGGCTAGCCAGAGAGATTGGTGTCAACCAGATCCTCTGCTTCGGCGATTCGGATCTGGTGGTACAACAAGTATCCGAAGAGTGGGACGCCCGCGATGCAAACATGGCTCTCTACCGGTTCCACATATAGAAGCTCAGCGCCTCCTTCGACGGATGTGAATTTCATCACGTCCCTCGCACCAACAATGAGGCAGCCGATTCGCTCGCACGAATCAGATCCACCAGGTAGGCGGTCCCACCCGGAGTCACCTTGGAGCACCTGCGCAAGCCCTCCATCAACCCGTCCCCCGAGTCGGATTCCATCATATGGGCAGGGAGCGCTCCGGTTGGTGGGGCGGTAGATGCAGAGCCGACAGAACCTCCAAAGAAGAAGGCCCGCGCCAACTCCGGCAAATCAGTACCCTCCGGCTCGCAAGACCCGATGGCTGCCGACTCATCAAGCTGCTCGGGGGCTGCCGTCCCGGGTACCTCATCCGGACGACCCCCCGACGACCATCAATCGGAGAGCGGGAGCATCCTCGCCATCCAGGAAATACCATCCTAGGCACAACCCTTCATGAACTACATCGCCAATGGAGAGCTTCCGGATGACGAGGTGGAGGCCAGGCAAATCTGGCGCCGAGCGCACACGTACACCATCATCAACAAAGAACTGTACAAGCGCAGTGTATCCGGCATCTTCCAATGGTGTGTCGACGTAGAAATAGGCTACCGGCTACTCAAGGACATCCACCAGGCCGAGTGCGGGCACCACGCTTTGTCAAGGGCGATAGTTGCCAAGGCGTTTCGCCATGGTTTCTATTGGCCCACTGCCCTCGAGGACACCGAACAGCTAGTCCGCGCGTGCAACGGGTGCCAGCGCTTCGGGCAGCTCAGGCATATGCCGACTTCGGTGCTCAAGACAATACCGATCACCTGGCCCTTTGCTGTCTGGGGCCTCGACATGGTCGGTCCCTTCAAGCGGGCGCGCACAGGCATGACCCATTTGCTGGTGGCGATGGACAAATTTACAAACTGGATCGAGGCCAAGCCCATCCGGAAGCTGGACGGGGCGACAATCATTACCTTCTTCACCAACGTCATCAACCGGTTCGGCTACGCCAACAACATCATCACCGACAACGGCACGAACTTTGCCAAGGGGGCCTTCGCCCGGTTCTGCAGCAACAAGGGCATCCGGCTGGACCTCGCCTACGTCGCGCACCCGCAGTCCAACGGGCAAGTTGAAAGGGCAAACGGCTTAGTGCTAGCCGGCATCAAGCCATGCCTCATCGAGCCTTTGGAGCGATCGCTCGGATGCTGGATCGAGGAGCTTCCGGCTGTGTTATGGAGCCTCCGCACCACACCGAATAGATCAACCGGCTACACCCCATTCTTCTTGGTCTACGGATCAGAAGCCGTCCTCTCCGTGGATATCGAGTTCGACTCTCCGCGCAAGCTCCTCTATGATGAAAAGGCCAACTAGGAGGCGCGAGACGATGGCATGGACCTCCTCGAGGAGGCCCGTGAGCTGGCATTGTCCAGGTCGGCCTTGTACCAGCAAACTACGCCACTACCATTCAGGAGGATCCGCCCTGTCGCGTTCCATGAAGGCGACCTGGTTCTCCGGCTGGTACATGACACGAAGGGCATGCACAACCTGTCGCCACCCTGGGAGGGTCCCTTCATCATCAGTCGGGCGCGGCCGAACGACTCCTACTACCTCATCGACGCGCAGCAGCCGCACAAGAACAAGATGGACAAATCAAACGAGGAGATCGAGCGTCCCTGGAACGCGGCCCTGCTACGCCCGTTTTACACCTAGTCACCAGACAGTGTATGTATCCCAGAAACCTTATGAATGAAAATGCGGACCCCTGAAAGATGCTCGGGGGCTCCTTGCTAGAAATGTGTATGCATTTGTTTTCTGGTTCAGATTTTCCGGCTCCGACACCCCCTACCCGGGGGCTTGTCGGCTGGCCCGAGCTGCTAACTCAACAAACCGGCTGAGTAGTGTGCGACGATGTGAGAGGCCCACTCTTCGTCTCAGCTACAGACCACAACCCGGCTGTCCGGCTAGCAAGAGTAAAAGCCCGAGGCATCCCACATGAAAAACAGGGAGGAGAGGCGACAGATCGGGCATCCCGGCCTTGCAACTAGCTTAAGACAATCCGGCTGCCTAGCCGTTAGTACCGTGCGCAATGTACTGTCAGCTCCCTTCGATTCCGGCTGCAGACCACAACACGACCGTCCGGCAAGGACGCAGCGAAAACAACAGAGCACATGGGAAAACGACCAAGTGTCTAGAAAGGCGCAAGCTAGTTTTCAAAAAAACAAATCCGCCTTCCAGCTACAGTTTAACAGACTAACCTATTAACAAGTGAGAATGTATGTGTATGTATATTTCGTACGACTACTTCGAGTCGGTATTCAGGAAGAAAAGAGAAGAAGATTCGAAGTCCTTGCCTTCATCAAGCACTCCAAATCTCGGGGGCTACACCCACTGGGTGCGCTCGCGCGCCCCTAGTGGAATCTTGTAGTTTCCTGACCGGCTAAGGGCGTTTAGCCGGGTATATGGAGCCCAGGTGAGGGCAAGGGCAGGAGCAAGAGAAGACAAGGAAGATTCGAAGTACCTGGCTTCCCCAGCTACTCCGAATCTTGGGGGCTACACCTAGTGGGTGCGCTAGTGCGCCCCCACTGGAATTGCAGTTCCTCCGGGTAAAGGCGTTTAGCCGGGCGAAGTCAGCCGGATAAAGTCAACCGGCAAAATATTTCAAGAAGCATGCAGAACGCACAAGTTGAAGGCAAACCAAACTAGTTCAAGTTAACATTAAAAAGAAAGGGGAGACGAAGCTCCCATAAGTTTACCCGGCGCCAGAGGCAGCCGGTACAAACAGACATGTTTCAAGACAACACAAGATAAACAAGTAAACCCGGCATCCCGGGACGATAGCTAAACGGTAGGACCCTTGCCGTGCGGAGCGCTTTGGCTAGCGGCAGCCTCAGGCGGAGGAGGAGGCGTGGCGGCCGACCCGGTTCCGATGTCCCCAGCCGGCTGCCTTGTCGTGGTGGTGTCACGGCAGATGCCATGGATAGGCTAAAGGTGGGGACTAAATGCACTAGGGGAATCCAGAGAGGGATAGTGTGGTGATTCCACACACAGTAGCTTTGTATTTGATTCACTTCCAAGGTTTACAAGTGCTCCTTGAGCTGTATTGGGGAGAGGAGGAAGAAGAACTCTCTTACTCTCACCACTAGTAAAACACAACTCTCTAGGAGACAACCAGAAAAACCAACCCACTTCAGCCCAACCCCTTCCATAGAGGCCCTAGCCCTCCATATATAGGGGTGGCTAGGTCTCCAATTAGGGAATACGTGGAGGCATATTCCAAGGAATATGCCTCTTCCCAAAATAGCAAGCGGTCGGGTCACTTTAGCCCAGCGTCATCCATGCAGAGGCTACGTAAGCCTCTGCGGCGCCCGCGTCATCCGACATAGGCATCGTCACCTTTGTCGGCCACGCCTCGGTGGTCCTGGCCTCTGTCCGCTTCGCTCACGCTCTGCATACAGTGGTCACCTTTTACCAGCAAGATACCTTCCTTCTCTTACAAGCTTGATATAACCCGGATCGTACCTAGTTGATCCGGCCACACCTGTTCCTGCATATAAGTTAGATACATCTTACCGACATACGGCATAAGTCGGTTGAGACCCAGTTAGGTGGACGTCCCCTGGTCCGGGTTACTCCGTGATTCGGCCTGCCTTGAGGTGGCCAGCACTTGCTTTGACATTGCCGTACCTCGGCTAACTAGACCTTTATACCCCGGCATGACCCTACCCGGGGGTATCCCCCCAACATTAGTCCCTGAAGTTGGTGCGGTCTTAGCTGCTTTAGCCGCTAAGGCCACAATAGGTTCAATTTCACCGATCTTCTTGCTCCTTCTCCGAGTTACCTCATAATCCGGATTCCATAGGTTTATTTTCCCTTGGCACATTCCAAGTTTTTACTTGCTGGCCAGGTCACCTCATATTCATCCGAGCCATTCTTCCTTCTCTCGTATGCTTCGCCATGTGGAGGCTAATCATTACTTTGCCTCATTTTAAGGGCCTGCAACAGTAACCGTCGTAGTTATTGTCAGAAGTTACTGTAACGCACGTCACGTCGTGCCTGCCTTCTCGTTAATCGTATCATAACGTCGCGTCGTGGGATCCGCTGTGTCATGTGTCCCTTCATGTGGCTCGTCGCTGATTGGTCGATCCGGGTCATACACGGCCACACCGCGTGGCCCGCCCACACACCGCGATCCCACTACCCCTCAAGGGAGTGGTTAAATAGGGGAGGGCGCGCCCCTTGGGTCTTTTCCCCACTTCCGCGCCCCTCTGCCTCTTCTTCTTCCTCTTCCTCTCTAGCGACAGTGCTGCCGCCGCCGCACTGAGGAGGAGATGGAGGAAGACGTGGCGAGCACCGACCGTGGCGCGTGGGCTGGATCCTGGGTTTGCCAGGATGACCTGGATTGGCTGTACCGCACCAGGCGCATCCCGGAGGGCGTCACCGTATGCCTCGCTGCTGCCGAGCTTGCCCCCTCACCCAATCCAGGTGAGTATGTGGTGTTTCTATCCCACTTCCAACGCGGGTTTGGTCTCCCAGTTAGTGATTTTTTCCACAACTGGCTCAATACGTACGAGCTTCAGCCGCACCATCTTCCGGCTAACGCCATCACATCTCTTTCTGCCTTCACTTCCACCATAGAGGGCTACGCTGGAGTATGGCCCACGAAGTAGCTCTAGATCCGGTTCTTTGGCCTTCGCCAGAACGTGATTCCGAACATACAACTTGACCCGGAGGACAAACAGCTCACGCAGTTCGGCACTGCGTCTATCTCTCCCCGAAAGAATTCCATCTTCCCCCGAGTCACGGGGCTTGACTCTTGCAAGGGATGGCCCCGGACCTTCTTCTATGTCCGGAACAGCACATCTAAAGATTTGATCCGGCTTCGCCCCTACGCTCCGGGTCCTCCTAACCCGGATTTATGGGAAAAGGTCCCCAAGAAGCCCACTGTCCTGGCGAACCAAGTCAACAAGAGGTTCCAGGAGCTGAAAGATCAGGGATTGCGCAATGAAGACGCAATGATCACGTTTGTTCGCAACCGGATCTCCCCTCTCCAGAAACGCATGCACAAACTCTGTCACATGAGCTGGGGCCGCGACCCCAATCGGACCTCTTTGTTCGAGTTAAGCAACACCGAGATCTACCGCCGGGTCAAGGCCCTCTTCACCACCCACAAGGACTTCTCTTCTGAGTGGACGTGGGGGATTGAACACTTTTGCCGAGATAGGCTTCCTCCTGCGGTAAGTCTCGTGCTCCAAACTCTTTCCGAATTAAATCATATGTCGGTCTTTGTTGTATGTTTAATCTTGTTGCCTTTTCTTTCCCTTAGATATTTCTTCAGTAAACCATCGAGGATGGCACCGAGCCTTCTCTCAAATGGGCGCCCGACCAGATACCTCGGACGAGGAGGAACCGGATCAGGAGATGTTCCTGCCTATGGCAGATGCGACCAAGCGACCCACCGGTAAACTCTCTTCCCGACGATGAAGATGATTCGAATGTTGAGGTGATGGAGGCATTTGACGTTGTCCCCCTTTCTTATGCTTTTCCGGCATCAGCTAACCCCGGTGGGCAGATCCATGAAGACCCTCCCCTTGCCGTGGGTGAGCCCATCCCAGTCGCGCCGAAGAAGAAGAGGGGAGTTGCATCTGCTTCTTCCTCCGGACCTTCTCAGCCAGCTAAAAGGTGAAAGAAGTCCGAGGACAAAACTGCCACCAAGCCTCCAACCAAGGCCACAACACGGAGGGCTCGGAAGCCCAAAGAGCCTCTAACCTCGGATGAGTAAGCCACTTCTCCCTTTGCTATCTATCTGTTCCTCCTTTGTTGTAGTTTCTCATCATTTATGATTTGATTCGGCAGGGACGGGGTGGAGGTCCCCCAGAGTGGATCCGGCATTGCGTCTCCGCTCCGACACAGCCCTTCTCCCCCTCGTGGCGACGATTCACGCCAGTTGAGCCCCATCCAGGAGGGCTCAGCGGCTGCTCCGGGTTCTAGCCCACCTCGTAAAGAGGAGGGCAACCTCGGAACTGGGGGAAGCGGTTCTGCCGAGGCTGCAGCTGCTCCTTCTTCGGCACAGCCACAAGCAGCCACTACCGAGGTTCCTTCCGCACCTCTGCTGAAACGGAAATCTGTACCAGCATCCGCTCCAGCACCAGCAGTAACAACACAAGCACCCACAGCAACACCAAGCCCCTCCGCCTCGTCCGAGTCTTCCAAGCCTCGGCGAGATGGCACCAGCAACAAGGGAAGCAGTAAGGCCGCTCCCAAGGGCAAATCCGCTACAGCAACTTCAACTTCTCAGCAACAGCCTAAGGGCAAAAAGGCTCCTGACGCCACCAGGGCAGCGTCCATCGATACTGGACAGTGCACACTTGCGTCCATGCTCACAAAAAAGACTCCACCGCCGAAGGACGCCCCTTCCGAGCCAGCTGATGCGCAACTTGTTTTGCACACCAGTCCGGCCCTTGCCCAGGTTGAGAGGAGGGAAGCTCAGGCTAAGGGTCTAGTTGCACCCCACATGCTCAGCGGTGAATGATATCCTCCGACCTTGATCGAGTTTGTGAACAACTGGAACAAGGCGGAGTTTGTCCACAATGACGATCTCCTAGAGAAGTTCGGTCCCGCCGAATTTGCTAACCAGATGAATACCGCTGCCAAGGCAATTAACCTTGCAGGTCGGATGATGGAGGTGCGTTATTTTGCCTTTTCCTTAGCATGCAGAAAATATTAGTGACATAACCATTAGTCCCCGAGCCTCCGGGGGAGTAATTCGTTACTCGGTCGGATGCTCCTTAGAGAATTAACGTAGCTCCTTCATAACTTCGAATATGCACACACCTAGGGCCGGGTTAAGTTCCACTTGGCCCGGATCTTGTACACTTTGAATATGCACACACCTAGAGCCGGGTTAAGTTCCACTTGGCCCGGATCTTGTACGCTTCGAATATGCACACACCTAGAGCCGGGTTAAGTTCCACTTGGCCCGAATCTTGTACACTTCGAATATGCACACACCTAGAGCCGGGTTAAGTTCCACTTGGCCCGGATTTTGTCCACTTCGAATATGCACACACCTAGAGCCAGGTTAAGTTCCACTTGGCCCGGATTTTGTACACTTCGAATATGCACACACCTAGAGCCGGGTTAAGTTCCACCTGGGCCGGATTTTGTACACTTCGAATATGCACACACCTAGAGCCGGGTTAAGTTCCACTTGGCCCGGATTTTGTACACTTTGAATATGCACACCCCTAGAGCCGGGTTAAGTTCCACTTGGCCCGGATTTTGTACACTTCGAATATGCACAAGACTAAGCTATATTTTTGTACTTTTTTCAGGTGATCACCAACCGCCGGAGCGCTGAGTTTCAGCGTCTCTTGGATACTCATAAGATGCTGCGTGCAAAACATACTACACTTCTCGCCGAACATGATAAAAGGGGTAAGTTTTCTTCTTTGCATTTTTCCATTTCTCTTCATCTTTTTCCGCCGAACTAATCCCTCATTCGGATTTCGCAGCTGGTGTGGAGGCTGAGAATATCCTCATGAGGAAAATTTTAGACCAGATAAAGGGTAAGTTAAACTTGCTCAACCTTGCTATGCTTTCTATCTCCTTTTCTCCTTGGCTCGGCAAATATTCATATCTCGGCTTTGCCGGGTCAACAAACTATTTCAGCTTCTCTTGAAGATAGTGTGCCCGTGCCTGATATGATGCTGCATTTTCTCGAACAAGCAGGGCAACACCAAGCTGAACTCAAGAAGAAAGATGACAAGCTTGCCCTCCTCCGGACCAAAGACGAAGAGATTGCCCAGCTTAAGGCAGATATGAAGAAGCTCAAGGCGCAGCACAAATCCGAACTGGAGAAGGCATGCCAAGACTTTACTGAAGAAAGAGAGCGCCTCAACGTCCAGATCGCTAAGGACCAAGAACTTCTCAAGGAGTCCGACGTCAAGCTTGAGTTGGCGAACACTGAACTCGTGCAACTTCGGAAAAGGCGTGATGACTGTACCAAGGAGTTGACCCGGATCCACAGCCACATTTCACGGAAGTTCTTTTCCTTCATCCGGCATTAACTTCTCCGGGTTGCTTCACATGCCTTTTCCTTACTTGCTTCACTTGTCTTGTTTGCAGGCAAATTTCTAGAGGGCAATGCCATTGTAACCACTGCTGTTGCCAAGTTCCGCCAGGAGAGGGGTACCCCCATTGCTCCTGACGTCAGTGAAATTCCATACGACATGGAGGACCTGCTGATCAGCCCGTCCTCTCGCGTGGAAATTGTGAAGAATTATGGCAAGGATATCCTTGATGTGGCAATCCGGATCTTCAACGCCTTTTGGCCTTATGAAGATACTCCGGAGGGGACCACAGCTCTCGTCGACAAGTTAATGGACTGCGAGACCCAGCTCGACCTTTGGAGGGAATCTGCTGGACGCACCACAGCTGAGATCGTTCTCCACTACGTGCTTACGTGGTATGAGAAGATTGACCTCAAACTCCTTGAGCGCATGCGCACCGGATCAAGGTGGTCCACTGACCCGGATTGGGTAGCTCGGCGCAAGGCTTGCGCCCATAGCTTCATCCAATACGCCCTCATTCATCAATGGAACGAGGGACCAAGCTTCCTAGATGCTGCCGACGATGAAAATGCCGAAGATGGTTCGGGTGAAGATGAAGAGGACGAGGCTTCGGACGTCGAGGAAGACGAAGATGACGCTAAAGCCAAAGCTGGGGCTGCACCCGCTGGCACCGAATTACCTCCTCCTGCTGCTCCTTCAGCGAAAAACTTTTAAATTTTATTAGATCCCCGGTATACCGGGTGCAATTGTATTAAGCACTTAAGTGATATTTTGCTACTAAGTTTATGTGCCGGATTAACTTGAGCGTAGTCCCCGAGTTTCATTTTCTTGTTCCTCCAATTTCTTGGCTCGGCTCGTGTCTACCTTGGTTCGATTTAATGACTTACGAGTCCGAGCTTGAAAAATTAACTTAACAATACTTAGAAACTTTAGGATTAGCTCAAAATAATTCAGCAGATTAAATATAAGATAAACACAAGGTTAGTCCGAACGACAAATGTCGGCTCGATTAAGTTTCTTTCCTTAGTCGTTTTTCATGTGCTACGCAATTCCAAACTTGTTCTCTTGCTTGCCATGAAGCCAAATCTTGTTGGACAACAGCAAGTCGAAGAGTTAGGTTTTTGGTGCTCGCACATTACTAATCCGGCTTAAGTAGAAGCAACTTACGCCAGCCGACATATAAATAGAAGATACAGAAGACAACCAATATTATTAAGTCAGTCCCCGAGTTACTGCTCGAGGTGCCAAGATTTCATTGATAAGCTCATTGCCGGCATACATACCGACATATGAGAGACTCGGATACATACACTTCTCTGCTAAGTGTAGAAAGGACGAAGTAGAGCTACATTCCATGGACGCTTAGATTCCTCGCCGGACCTGTTCGCCTTATTCTTCTCCTATGGTTTTGCATCGATAAGATAATACGAGTCGTTGTGCAATGCTTTGCTCACAATGAATGGCCCTTCCCATGGGGGGATAACTTATGCATGCCAGCAGTATGTTGTACCAACCGGAGTACCAGATCGCCTTCCCGGAAAACTTGGGGGCTTACTTTCCGGCTATGATAGCGTCGGAGATTTTGTTGATATATGGCGGATCTGGACAATGCCAATTCTCTCGCTTCTTCCAGCAGATCAACATCATTTTGCTGGGCTTCTTGCACTTCGGCTTCTGTGTATTGGGTGACCCTAGGCGAGTCATGCTCTATGTCGGCTTGTAATATAGCTTCTGCCCCATATACCAGAAAAAATGGCGTATAGCCTGTTGATTGATTCAAAGTTGTTCTTAAACTCCACAATACCGCTGGTAGTTCTTCTATCCAGCACCCCGCTAATCTTTGCAGCGGCTCAATGAGCCGGGGTTTTATCCCGAACAATACTAATCCGTTGGATCTTTCCACTTGTCCGTTCGATGCGGGGTGGGGTACCGAGGCAACGTCTAGCCAGATCTTCTTATCTTGGCAGAAACGTGCAAATGCTCCTTCAGCAAAATTTGTGCCATTATCCGTTATGATACTGTGAGGATAACCGTATCTCAAGATGATATCTTTGAGGAATGTTACGGTAGTAGCTCCATCACATTTTCTTATTGGCTTCACTTCAATCCATTTCGTAAATTTGTCAACCATGACCAAGATATGGGTCATGTTCCCTCTTGTAGGTTTAAACGGGCCAACCATATCCAAGCACCATCGGCAAATGGCCATGTAATTGGTATGGTCTTGAGATCCGACATTGGCATATGCGTCTTTGTCGCATATCTCTGACAGCCATTGCATTTTCTTACTAGATCTTATGCTTGTTCCAAAGCACTTGGCCAGTAAAACCCATGGCGGAAAGACTTTGCTACCAAGGCTCTAGACGAGGCATGATGCCCACACTCCCCTTGATGTATATCTCGGAGGATGTCAAGTCCTTCTTCCGGGTCAACACATCGCTGGAGAACGTTTGTCACACTCCTTTTGTATAGCTCGGAATTGATGATCGTGTATGCTTTTGCTCTCCTCTGAGTTTGCCTGGAAAGCACCTCCTCAGCGGGTAAAGTTCCATATTTTAGGAATTGGAATATGGGTAGTGCCCAAGCTGGTACAGCTCGCACTGGGAACACATCCTCATCAATTTCCATCTGATCCACCGGCATAACTTCAACCGGATCACGCTGTGCAGTCCCCAGGTTTGCCAAGGCAGTCCTCGGGTTTGCCAAGGCAGTCCCCGGGTTTCGCGAACCACTCCCCACATGAATGTCCATGGGCCCAGCTTCCGATTCCGGATTTGCCGGGATAAAAATTGAGTCGGACTCCGGGGATGGCCTGATAGATGGTTTTCTGAGATGCTCTAATGCTACACCCGGTGGAATTGCTTATCGGGTTGATCCGAGCTTCGACAATACGTCGGTAGCCTCATTTTCCATCCGAGGTATATGGTGAAATTTGCATCCCTCAAAGTAACCAGATATCTTCTGCACATGAAATCTGTATAATGCCATGTTTGCATCCAAAGCATCCCATTGTCCGAAGACTTGCTAGACTACAAGATCCGAGTCACCGAAGCATTGGATCCGATGTGTTCCAATCTCTTTTGCCACTTTGAGCCCATGTACAAGTGCCTCATATTCAGCGACGTTGTTGGACGCTGCGAAGTGCATCTGTAGCACATATTTCAGCTGGTCCTTCTTTGGCGAGTTAAGCACAACTCCGGCACCTAACACGGTTTTTGTTTTTGACCCGTCAAAGTGCATTCTCCAGTAGTTTGTATCTGGCAATGGTGGCTCATATTGAACCTCTGCCCAATCAACAAAAAGTCCGCCATAGCCTGAGATTTGATTGCTTCTCTTCTGTCATATTGTGGCGCATAAGGAGCTAGCTCAATTGCCCACTTTGCAATCTTGCCACTTGCATCCTTGTTGCTCATTATCTCGGATATGGTGGCTTCACATATTACCTTGATTGGATGCTCTTTGAAATAGTGCTTCAACTTCTTAGCTGCCATATACACACCATATGCCACCTTTTGATAATGAGGATAGTTTTTCTTTGAGGCTGAAAATACCTCGCTCAGATAATACTCTGGCCTTTGCACTGACTTACCCTCTTCATCGTGCTCTACCACAATTACTGCACTTACAACTTGGTTGGTTGCGGCTATATAGAGCAACATTGGCTCCTTTGATAGTGGAGAGGCTAACACTAGCACAGTGGCGAACATCTTCTTTAGTTGGATAAAGGCTTCATTGGCCTGCGGCATCCAAATGAACTTGTCCGACTTTTTCATGAGTTGATAGAGAGGCAGTGCCTTTTCTCCCAACCGACATACAAAACGACTTAAGGATGCCAGGAAACCAGTGAACTTCTGGACATCGTTAAGACACTTCGGCAACTCCATTCGCTCTATGTCCCGGATTTTAGTTGGATTAACTTCGATGCCTCGGTTGGAGACAAGGAATCCGAGTAATTTTCCAGCGGGACACCGATGCATTTCTCCGGGTTAAGCTTCATTCAGAACCTTCTCAGGTTCGCGAACGTCTGCCTGATATTGTCAAGGAGCATTTTGCTTTCCTTGGTCTTTACCACAACATCATCCACATACACCTGCACATTTTGACCAATTTGGTCATGCAAACATTTTTGCATACATCTCTGGTACGTTGCTCCTGCATTACGTAAACCAAAAGGCATGGTGCGATAGACGCGGTCTTTATTTGATCACTTGGGTTCAGAGGTATCTGGTGGAAACCAGAATATGCATCAATGAACGACAACAACTCACACCCAGCAGTGGAATCTATGACTTAGTCTATCCTTGGCAGTGGGAATGGATCTTTTGGACACGCCTTATTCAGGTTTGTGTAATCGATACACATACGCCAAACCACTGCCACGTTCGGATCATCCTTCTTCGTCTCCACCAGCACCGTATTAGATAGCCAATCTGGGTAAAGCACTTCCATGATAAATCCTGCAGCCAACAACCGAGCTATCTCATCTCCTATGACCTTTCTCCTGTCTTCGGCGAAGCGGCGAAGAGGTTGCTTCACCAGATTTGCTCTGGGTCTGACATTCAAAGAGTGCTCGGCCAACTCCCTCGGAACACCTTGCAAGTCATGTGTGGACCAAGCAATAATATCCCGATTCTCACGGAGGAAGTTGACGAGCTCGCTTTCCTATGTGTCATTTAGCCTGGCACCAATTATTACGGTGCGCTCCGGGAACATGTCATCAACAGGCACTTTCTTGGTATCCTTTGTCGCTTGGAACGAGACACTACCATGCGGGTTACTCAGCGCCGGCATATACTGCTGCGCGGACTGAGCCAATGCTGCCACTTCTTGGATCTTTCTCTTCTCCTGTGCGATCACGAGCGACTCGGCCATGTTAGATCCGGCAGAAGAACACTCAATAGAACGTCGGAAATCCCCAGCTATGGTGATTACACCGTTTGGCCTGGGCAACGTCATCTTCAGGTAGCTAATGTGACAACTTGCCATGAATTTCTTCAGGGCAGGCCTGCCGAGCAACGCGCGATACGCACTTTCCAAATTGACAACTTCGAATTTCAAATTCTCAGTCCGGCAATTATCTCTCGTACCGAACAACACGTCAACCCGGACCTTGCCAATGGGTTCACAAGAAATGCCTGGCACAATGCCATGGAACGTTGTCCTTGTAGCTTGGAGCATGTTCTCCGAGAAAGCCAACTTGCGCATCGTGTCCACATACATGAAGTTGATGCTACTACCATTATCAATGAGCACCTTTGAGAACCTCACATTGATGTTAGGCCCAATGAATGTTGGATCCAACACTAGCGCATACGAACCAGGACTTGGCATAAGTTTCGGATGATCTTTGATGCTCCAGGTAATCTCCTGGTCCGACCAAGGCATATACCTCGTCACGGCCAGCATTACTGCATTGACCTCCATATGTCGGCGCTGCAAGCTCTTTCTGTCTGTCTCTTCCATAGTGAATACACAATAACTCTGATGATGCTCTCTGTACTCATTCCTCCCCTCATTTCCGGGGTACCTCTGATCCGGTTGGTTTTGGTTCTCCACCTGATGCACTGCATCCCTTCTCTCATGATTGTCATACCTCGGCGGAGGGGGAGGCAACATTAGCTGTTGCGTGTTCGCTCCGGAGAGCAATTGCTGCCAGGGTAACTCCTGCCGAGGTTGATCATTCCGAGGTGCCTGAGCATTCCCCGAACCACTTTGTTCTATCTTTCGCATACATTCACACTGCCTGGTTGTGTGACCCGCTGGGTTACTCGGATTTGGCGTGCAAAATTTACACGGCTGATCCAGCATTGCCTCATAGGTATACCTCGGACGGTCTTTCTTTTCTTGCCACTGTTTTTTCTGCTCTGGCGTCCAAGTTTTCTTGCCATCATTTCTTGGAGTCCATTGCTGTCCTCGAGTTTTCTGACGTTGACTACTTCCTGCTCCGGGTTGATCCTGATTTACAGCTGCAACTTGTTGCAAACTGTACCGATAATCCGGTCTGTCATCCCTTCTTTTACCTCGATAATCATTTCTCCGGGATGACCCGGCCCCATCTTGCTGACAATACTCCTCGCTTGACTCGTTTGACGTGAGTCTAGGTTGCATCGGATCACCCAAGGCATATGAATCAGCGATTCGTATCATTTCTGCCAAGGTACTTGGCATATCCCTTTGCAACCTTTGCCATAGCATGCTTGCATATCTGCATCCTTGAGCAAACCAAGCTATGGCCTGTGACTCAATCAAGCCGTCACAGGAGTTTCGCACAGTGCACCAGCGGGTCAGGAATTCCCGGTCTGTTTCATTCGGTCTCTGCCTGCACATTGCTAGGGTTTGTGCCCTGTTGGGCCTCTGATACGTACTTGAGAAATTGCTAACGAACATCTCCTCAAAATCAATCCAACAGTTAATACTTCTGGGTGGCAAGTTGTTTAGCCATACCCTCGCAGGCCCCTCCAGCATCTAGGGTACATATCTCACAGCCCAACTCAAGTTGCCTGTGGAAATTTTCACAGCTGTTGCATAGTTAATCAACCAATCCTCCGGCTTAGTGCTGCTGTCATACGTCTTTGTTCCTCTAGGTAACTAGAAGTTAGGTACCGGAGGTTCCTTCATGATCCGGGGCCCAAAACATGTTGGACCCGGAGGACCTTGACACTCAATTTGCTCCGACCTATACAGTCGATCCAGTTTTAACCTGGCGTCATCAGGCATCAAGTTCCTGCCTCCCAATCTTGACCCTATCACGTGATTGTCCGGCCTAGGATAGCTAGCGTTCACCATCTCTGAATCACCATCATTGTATCTATCTTGCTCCTATGGAGCTGCCCTCTGTTGCATACCTTGGCCGGCACTACGCTCTTGCCGTGGTATATTCCGCTGCTACGGTTAACCTGCACCTACCGAATTACGCTATCCGGCATTGCCGTTTACAGCATTCCCTTGACCGGCATTGCCTTGGTCGCGGTTGCCTCGGCCAGCTTCACCTCGGCTCACACTCCTTCGATCCTCATTTATCTACACTTCTTTTCCTTTCCCTGCCCTTGCCGGGTCATATAGGACTATCTGCTTATTCCTCCTGGCCGAAGTTACAATCTCTTCTCTCCTAGGACCACCATGAGGAGACGATGTGGCTCCAGCGGATTTTTCCGGGTTACCCACCGCCGAATGAACGATCTTGGAGGCCCTAGCTCTCTCCGGGTTAGCCCTGAGGAATTCCTCGTTTTGCCTGTTTGCGATCCGAACAAACTCATTAACTCTATCCTGCTGTCTTTGACGGGCTTCACCCGTCAGACCTTCTAACTCGGATGCAGTTGCATCTGCTGCCCTAAGGTTTTTTGGCGGGGTACTATCTTCGGTAGTCCCACAGACAAACAGTTCTCTGACTCCTCAATCCTAGTATCACCCTCTCTGTTCATTTCACTCATGAGATTTCTCCCCTTCACTTTTACAGCATCTACCTTATTTGCCTTGGCGTACTCACGCCACGTCATGTTCAACGACTGCTGAGCCACGGCTATCTTTTTCGCACCCTCTAGTATTTTCTGCCTAGTCTCCTCTAGCTCAGCCTGTGCCTGAGCCGGATCTACTGATGTTGCTACCAGGTTTGCCAAGCTATCCACCGCCTGCTACAGCACATTCTCAGGCCTCTCTAGCGGAGGACCTCTACTTTTCCTCGGTGCCTTAGGTGTTACCTACGGATCTGGTGCCGGATCCTTGCTTGCGCCAGCGCCAAGCGCGGTCATCATTACCTTAGTGTGGTCCGAGGAGCGAGTGATACGCGCCCCGCGAGCCGCACTAAGGGGTGGCTCGCCTCCTTCGACAACGTGCCGCGGATGAACGCACGACACATCGACAGCGACATATATCTTGTGCGCGCCGAGCTTGACGAAGAGGCTGTTGCGCGGGAGAGGACGCTTGCCGAAGCAGCCAGCATTGTTGCTGACAAAATCCAGAGCTCCGAAGCGCTGAATGAGCCTGGAGACGATGCGTTCGCCGGTGCCGATGAAGTTTCACGTCTAGATCTTCACCCCTGCTAGCGCTGCTAGCCCCACGGTGGGCACCAACTGTCGTGGTGGTGTCACGGTAGATGCCATGGATAGGCTAAAGGTGGGGACTAAATGCACTAGGGGAATCCAGGGAGGGATAGTGTGGTGATTCCACACATAGTAGATTTGTATTTGATTCACTTCCAAGGTTTACAAGTGCTCCTTGAGCTGTATTGGGGAGAGGAGGAAGAAGAACTCTCTTACTCTCACCGCTAGTAAAACACAACTCTCTAGGAGACAACCAGAAAAACCAACCCACTTCAGCCCAACCCCCTTCCACAGAGGCCCTAGCCCTCCTTATATAGGGGTGGCTAGGACTCCAATTAGGGCATACGTGGAGGCATATTCCAAGGAATATGCCTCTTCCCAAAATAGCAAGCCGACCGGGTCACTTTAGCCCAGCATCATCCATGCAGAGGCTACGTAAGCCTCTGCGGCGCCCGCGTCATCCGACATAGGCATCGTCACCTTTGTCGGCCACGCCTCGGTGGTCCTGGCCTCTGTCCGCTTCGCTCATGCTCTGCATACAGTGGTCACCTTTGACCAATGAGATACCTTCCTTATCTTACAAGCTTGATATAACCCGGATCGTACCTAGTTGATCTGACCACACCTGTTCCTGCATATAAGTTAGATACATCTTACCGACATACGGCATAAGTCGGTTGAGACCTAGTTAGGTGGACGTCCCCTGGTCCGGGTTACTCCGTGATTCGGCCTGCCTTGAGGTGACTCGGCCAGCACTTGCTTTGACCTTGTCGTACCTCTACTAACTAGACCTTTATACCCCGGCGTGACCCTACCCGGGGGTATCCCCCCAAGATGCCTTGAAGCTTCCGCATCCAGAGTAACGACGGACTCCGAGTCGGTGAGCACGTCATCGGGATCCGTGTAGTCGGCGATCTTGATGGCGGAGCCCCGGAGCTCCGGATGAGCCTGGCGGATGGCGGCAAGATTGGCGCCGACACGGAAGCCTCCATCGATCTTCTCGACGCGAGCGTCCTTGTACCACGAGAGCATGAGGGCTAGAGCCATCTCCGCTCCGGCTCGCGCCGCCATGTCTCATCGCCAGTCCACGGAAGACGGTATCTCCCCCACCTTCGCGGCTAGCTGCGCCATCGTCTCCAGGACCAGAGCGTCCGGCCACAGAAACGAGAAGGTGGCATGCGCCGCCTGGCGAAGCTTGGAAGCCTCCTCGCCAAGAAAAACAACGAGCTCATGGGTTGTCGGCTGCGCTTCGGGCCAGTTCTCCTGCAGCTGGTTGTACGCCAGCAGGTCTATGCCGGCTAAAATGCTTTCAGAAAAAAGATAGTCAGATCCGGCTACCGGATCCGGAAAGACAAGGGAGATGGAAAAGGGGAACTTACCCTTAGCCATATGCCCAACCTGCATCAGCTCTTCCACCAGGGCCTTCTCCTTCGCCGCCAGCCGTTTGATTTCCTTCTCTTGGTCCTTGTTCTGGGCCTCGAGAAGGTTGAAGGCTTCGATCCGGCTAGTGAGGGAGGCGTCGCGCTCCTTGATGGTGGCTTCTAGACGGTCTACCTTTGCGTGCCAATCCTTGTTCTGCAGCCGCAGCAGGGAGTTGGACTTGCTCAGCCGGTCGTTCGACTTCTTCAAGCGATCAACCTCGTGCTGAGTGCACACAAGGATAGCTGCAGCAAAACCGGCTACCATAAAAAAAAGAGGAATATGTCCGGATGAAGCCAACTTACTCTGGAAGGTTCTGTTGGCAGCAGCGAGCTTCTGCTCCAAGGACCGGTTCCCGCTGGCTACGGCCTCCAGCAGCCGGATCTCCTTCGCCGCCAGTTCGAGGGTGGCGGCGGCGTCATCCACGGCATTGGCAGCCAAGGACTCCTTCGCGGCGACCACCACTATCCTCCACTCCTCCCCCGGCTCATCCTTGGAGTTGTCGTCGCCTACAACCATGAGCTCCTTGCCGGTTACCGCCCTCCGCATTCCCGCATAAGAGCCGTCCCTGCCCTGTGAGGTGGCCTCAACCGTTGCCGGCTGGACCACCACGTCTAGCTGGGGACCCCCCGCTCCGGTTAGGGCAGCCAGTTCAGCTCGAGGCAGCAGTGGAGGCGGTGCCTCGGAGGAAGGAGGGGCGGAGACAGACGTGGCCGGGGCACGAGGTGGCGACCCAGTCGGCGCCTGCACCGGGCTCGTGGCTCCAAAGGAGACCAGCGTGCTAAAAAGACAAAAGAAGAGAAGAACGAAAAAGAAGCAAGTAAGCCAAAGGCAAACGAAGGAAGCAAAAATAGAAAAGGCACCCAGAGAAGAACTTACCCCTGCACCACCGGGGGCGGTCCCTTCTTCCGGCCAAGGTGACTCGGCGGAAGGGCGCTGGTTCAGCTCCTCTTGGGGGCCGGCTCCTCCGCGACGGGCCGGCTGGTGCGGGAACAGCTAGAGCCACTCCCGGCAGCGCCAGACTGGCTGGGCTCGCCGTCCGTCCCAAGGTGATGTGCCGGATCGGAGGCTGGTGCGGCCTCTTCCTCCTCGTCAACCTCTGCGTGGGGATCGGCGGTCGGCTCGTCGTTCCGGTTGGGGAAGGCATCCCCATCCCTGTCCGACTCCTCGCTAGACCGCCGAGCGTGCGGTTCGGGGAAGTCAGGCATGAACGTCTCAAGGGGAGCATCGCCCTCCTCACGAAGAATGGAAGGGAAGATCTGCCGAATACAAAAGATCAGTCGGATAAAACAAAAAAGAAGGGCAAGGGATACAAAAGAAAAGGACCTACCCGGGGCGCACGGTTGTCTCGGTTGTAAGGGGCCAGCCCGAAGGACCAGCCTTCCGGCAGTCGTTCCTTGGTGATTGTCCACACCCACTCCTTCAGGTTGTGGTAGCAGGGATCGCGGCGCGACAGCTGAGTCGGGTCCAGCCGACCGGAGTAGAAGCACATCTTATGCGCTTGCTGCTGCAACGGCATTATTAGCCGGGACATCCAGCTGAGGGTGATGTCCAGGACGGTTAGCCGGCAGGTGACGAGGGAGCACATGCGGTTCAGCATCGCGTCCGACTCCACCTTGTCGCCATAGATCTTCAAGTCCCAGTGCTGCCGGCTGGACTCCACATCCTGGAACGCTGGAAGGTTGATCCGGTCCACGTTGGTGCGGTTCTTGACGTAGAAGTACGACTGCTTCCACAGTCGTACCGTATCGTGCAGCTGGAACTTCGGGTAGCTGGTCTGCGCGCGGGAGTAGATGGAGGCGCCACCACAGACGACTAGTGGCCCCTTCGTAAACTGCACATGCGGCCGGACTCGGAAGAGCGGGCAGAAGAGCCCGAGATCCGGCTGGATCCCGAGGTAGCTCTCGCAGAAGGCCATGAAGTGCGCCGGCGTGCCAATTGTGTTGGTGCCCAGATGATGGAGGCGGAGGTCGAAGAAGGCGAGGAGTGTGAGGAATAACGGGTGCACCAGCAACGCGAACCCGCACGCCAGGTGCAAAAGGAAAATCACCCGCTCTCCCTCTGCCGGATGCGGCGACACCTCTCCTGCCGACGCAAGCAGCACCTCCACTTCCTCCTCCGACGGAAGAACACGGGTGGCGCGATATTTTTGGATGTGGTCCTCCGTGACGGAGGAACCACACCACGCCCCGCGCTCAGCGGCCATCTCCGGTTTGTTGGAGGGCGTGGTGGCGGACGAATGACGGTGGCCCGTACCGTCGGCAACGACAAACGGGCGGCGCAGCGGGCTACAGAGATAGTAGCAGCAAGGGGCAAAGAGCAGGAGCGCAGAGGAAGGAGAAGGCAAATGGGAGCGGGGGAAGCGAAGGAAGGGAATGGCCGTCCCCTAGACGCCCCTTTAAAGACCCAGGAGGGCAACCGTCCGCAGAGCCACATGGCGTCCATCGAGGCATCTCCAGCCAAACCGCCGCCCCAGATCCGTGTGCAGACGCGGGGTGCGCAGAAGATCCCGGAGCAAGAACCGAAGCGTCAGGCGGCAGTTTCCTGAGGCGACGTGTGACGGGACATTACACTGCCGCCGCATAGCAATGATGGCGCGTGCGCGCGTGGCCGGCGTCAGCACTGACGTCATGGGTAGCGCAACCGCCAGGCGTAGCTGGTCAGAAAATCAAAACGAAGAGGGAGCGCACGCACATTTCACCTAAGGGCGAAATTCACACGCGCTTGGGGGCTAGTGTCAGGGGGATGACCTCCGGATACCCCAACCGGACAAGAAACAGGGCAGTCGGATCACGTCCGGCTGGCCAAATGTAGCCGGACAAGGCAAGCCAGGCCGGCTACCATGAGGTAGCCAGAGCAGAGAGGAGCAGCCGGCTACAACAGCGTAGCCAGAACCAACCAAGGAGACAGGGCGACGTGCGGAGCAGTGTGCGATACGCCCTGTACGACGACAATACTGGCAACTACTTGGCCATACCAAAGACTTTGCGGGGATGACGCGGGAACAGTGGCCCGATGCTGACGACAGGCTGGCACAGCATTCACTGTGCCCACGACAGCCATACCGCTCGTACTCTGATGTGACACGGTTGTACCGGATACTGTAGATAACCACCTGGCTGGGACCCACCTATGGGGCCCGCCAGTCGGATTGGCCAGTGAGATCATTGCCTCTCTGCCTATATAAGGAGAGGCAAGGCCTCAGTATAAAGGGTTGGTCTAAGTGCATTTAAGGCAGTAGCTAGAGAATACAGCTCGAGGAGCACTTGTAGTTCGTATATCGCTCATAGTCAGATCGGCAGGAGTAGGAGTTTTACCTCACCACGAGGGCTCCGAACCTGGGTACTTCCTGCGTCCCGCTACACTTGCTCGTATCCAATCCTGCCTGCGGACGCCGTCGACAGCTTTCCTGCTAGTCCCCACACCTCTATCTAACCTTCTTAGGTACTGCCGTTCCCAATACAACGACACCCTTCACTCGTCGTCATGAAAGTGGTAGGGAAGGGTGTGCATCTGGTTTGGAGTGGGGAAGATACAATCGCGGTTGGTTTAGATATTGCAAGTGGTGAACGCTATGACCTCACATCCGCACCAGAATACTTTGCCGAGAAGAGAGTAGGCGTCGGATTGGTGAAATGGGCTAGGATGGAGATGAGGATGGTGCTAGTAGGGTCACGGTTCACATCGAGGCGAAACATCATCGGCATGCCCCGTGGAAGATGTCGATAGCCAGCGGTGAAGAACATGTGGGCGAGGTCGACCGCCCCCCTCCACCTTGACATATCCCACACATGCAATGTGGACTCCACGATGATGCCGGCAGGGTATCGCTGCTCGGGGACGGTCACCGGGCAATGGTACGTGGGTCCACTACTAGGAAACAGCTCTTCTGTGGTGCATGTAATTACATCTTTTGTGGCGCATATCCTAGTCGCCACTATTACCTCGCCACTGATATCTGCTTCCTGTGGCGCATATAGATATGCGCCACAAGAATGATTTCTGTGGCGCATTTACGCATACGCGCCACAGAAAAGCCATGCGCCACTGACTATATAATTATATGCACCACTGATTGCGTAACACGTATTCAAAGTAAAATACTTTCCTGGTGTATAATCAGGTATTTATACAGTATTTATCCAGATGAGTATAAAATACATTGCACAAGTAGTAGATGCATGAAAACCGACATATATATAATACAAACACTTAGAGCCCGATCGAGATACATATATAGTGTCAAGTGCCAAATTTTTACACAAGCGTTGAATACAAAGTTCATATCAGCTCACATTACAAATATGAAGTGGCCACCGCCACCTACACTAGGATCAAATAGAATACAGCTGTGATAATGGTGAGCAAGAGCATTAGCCCGACCAATATCTTCATCCGGTTCTTCTTCCACAAGTGGTTCCTCCACTTGGCTATCGCCTCCTCTCTAGTCGCGTATCCTTTGTAGATGTTGCCGCTGAACTTGTTCACATGTTTGTGGCAATCCTCCCACTCCTCGTAGACTCCTGGAACCCTACCCATGTACACCACATACCACCTCGTCGCCATCTCTATAGACGACAAGGCATATTAGTAAAAATACAACAAAAAGAATGAATAAAGGATTCACATCCATATATATATATATGTTCACAGAATATAAAACAAATGATCCATAAACCTAAAAGTTAGATCATCATAGAAGCAATAAGTTCAACGACAACACGACCACAAGGTAGTTTAAGTCTAACAACAATGACCATTTCGACCACGAGATAGTAAATTTTATGACACACACACTAATATAGCACGCGTCCATCAAGAATATACACACACTGGATCATGCTAGGGGCACACATCGATCATGATGAAGACTTCCTATTCTTGCACGGCTTCGGGAACGGTAGATAACCCTCTTTCGTCATCCACGTCCTTGTGTCACCCTGCTTCCGGAGGCGTTCTTCGATCTCCCTCTTACTCAACCCTCTGGCTTGTTGTAGGGGACCGCCCCTTGTGTTGACATCTTCAATGATGATTTGCGACAACTTCATCTGAATGCGATGGAAGTCTTCTCTAAGATCAGCATCGTCGATTTTCGCCAAAGTTTCGGCCCATCCTCGGAGACTAGATGGCAACGTTAGGTTCTAGCAATCCCGAACATAGCCTTTAAGGTGATGGAGGACGTAGAAGGCCTCCTTGGCACCAGTAGTCGACTGCTTGACGCAGGGGAAGTCGAGCACGTGCTTGAACACGTGTTTGCCATCCTTGATACATTCCCCCTTGTCTACGAAGGTGCATCCCTTCTTGGTGTAGCCCTCGAGAGCCTCATTGAGAACACCCCTTATTCTGGTGTAGTCTTTCTTCTTCGTCAAACTCCCCGAGTCGAAATATGTGGCTAGCGAATACCTCGAGGTAAGGACGATGAGTGTGCAGTATTTGTCTCTGTGCAACACAATTGGAACGGAATGTTGGA
This sequence comes from Avena eriantha, assembly GCA_910589775.1. Lineage (NCBI taxonomy): Eukaryota > Viridiplantae > Streptophyta > Magnoliopsida > Poales > Poaceae > Avena > Avena eriantha. Next base: position 393,461,638 of record OU342745.1, read on the forward strand.
AAAAGAGCAAAGGAAGAAATCTATAAGAAATGCATAAGTTACGGTGGCGATGAGAGAGTGTGTGTACTTACTCGGGAAAGAAAGGGAAAAGAAGTGTGCCCTTCCTCTTGTTGTCCACCATGAACTTCTCGAGGTACGCCGTCGCCTTGGTCCGTGTCTCTAATCCTTCGACCAACTGGCTGTCCCGCATGTAGTAGGGATCCAATATCGCGATTTCCGGGGTACTTTCTCTCTTGATCGTGAGCGCCAGATTGAGCGCGTATAGGTGGACCAAGTTATAGTCCAGCCGTTTCGTGAGAAACAGCTTGAATATGTCCTCAAACGCTATAAAGAATATATCTGCGGGGGCTTCATCGACGAAGCCCACGTCCAATGGCACCTTGGCCGTGAAAACCGGGTAATTTGGATCTTTGTCTTTAAGAAGGAGGGCCTCTAGTGTCTTGACACCCTCGTGCAAAGTTAACATGGCTCCAACCGCAATGTGGATCATATCCGGAGTCAATATCGGATCACCAGCTACATGCACTCGGGGCAAGCCAAATTGTGTGGATGGTACAACGACGGCGTCCTGACCCCGGATCCTCTGCGGAAGAGGCTATTATTATTACCTCTCTTCCTGTAGTGCTTCTTCTTCACAACAGTGTCAGCCACTGCCATCTGCTCATCAGTCGCCTTTTGGAGTGTGTTGGGGCTGAAAACCAATCCCGGTTTCTCTTGTGGTGGATCGGCGACCGGAGGCGTCTCTTGAGAAAGACCATGGAAGACAAGGCGTTGCGTGCATGTATTGGGCCGACCAGCTTGATGGTCGTCGCGAGCTGTGAAGGGTTCTTCATCCACAGAAGGAATATACAATCCTTTGGCGGCGCCGGTGTTGATGAAGTCGTCAACGTTGACCAATTCATCATCATATTCATGGGTGCCATCATGTGGTGGTGGTAGCGGGGGCGACGGCGGTTGCGGCACAACGTCTTTGCCATGTGGCGGTGCACATGCTGGCAAGAGTTGATGGTGACGGCTGGTGGTCGCGAGAATGGCGGCTACTGGCTTTCGAGGTGGTGGCCGGGCGATGATCGGTCGAGAGGTGGCGCCGGTGCTCCCCCCCCCTGCAAGACGAATCTGGGTCTTCGGCCATGTCAAGGGCCAGTTGTAGCATTCCCCAAGGGTCTTGTGTTCGTCGGCTCCCTGAGGTTGAAAGGGGGGTCCATGTCATCGCACCCTGGCAACACCCGAGCCAACCTGACCCTCATCACGTCATTATCCATTGGATTGTTGTGCATCGTGCGGCTCGCCGGTTGTATAAGAGTGCCCTTGGCAACATCCTTCAACTCACCGCCGACATCTTTAAACAGGAGTACGCAAGAAGTGTCCTGAGGCAAAAACATGTTGTTGGGCGTCATGAGATGGCAACAGTCATGCATCAAAGGCATAAAGGAGATGACGTGCACTAACTAATTAGTTACCTTGGTAATGTAGAGACACGGCCGATGCCGGCGGCCGGCCTATCATCATCTGCAATCTCCCGCTCGGGTGCCTCATGAAGCACCACCGCCATCGGCTGTGCCTTATCGGTATCTTTGGCGGGAGGGGGCGTCGGTGTGACCAAAATGAGCGGCACATGATTGATGCATGAGTGGTATTTAATGTGTGGTAGGTCGAGTGGGCACACGATTTTATTGGCCTCCTCGATACTTGTTGGCAATGTGTTCCCCTTAGGAAGTCGGTCGTGCCAGTATTCCATGTTCACGTTGAAGCTCACATCGGTCCATTTGTGTTCGGCCTTCATCTCTAGAGCCTTGAGCGTTACACTCAAGTGTATCCTCGGGGCGACTGATGACCCACAAGTATAGGGGGTGTATCGCAGTATTTTCGAGGAAAGTGAAACCCAATTTATTGATTCGACACAAGGGGAGCCATAGCATATTTATAAGCCTTAATAACTGAGTTGTCAATTAAGCTGCACCTGGAAACAATCTTGCTCACAGTAGTTTATCAGTAGCAACAGTTTTGTAGTAGGAATAGCAAAGTAGCAGCAGTAGCAAAACAAAGGCAGTAGTAACAAAAACAGTAAACAATGGGATTCGAGTGCGGTAGGCATAGGGATGGATGGACGGGCGTTGCATGGACAAGACAATTCACATAGCAATCAGAACATAGGGCAATTGCAGATAAATAAGATAAAGCACCCAAGTACTACACAATCTTAGGCATGTGTTCCATATATAGTCATACATGCTCGCATTGAGAACTTGCACAACATCTTTTGTCCTGCCAGCCTGTTTGTAGCGGGGCCTCTAGGGAACTACTGGCAATTAAGGTGCTCCTTTTAATAGAGCACCGGAGCAAAGCATTAACACTCCGTGAACACATGTGATCCTCACATCAAAGCCTTTCCCTTCCGGTTATCCCGATTTTTGTCACTTCGGGGCCATAGGTTCCGGAAAACAACGTGTGTATACAACTTGCAGATAAGACCAATAACAATACTATCATAATGAATCAATAATAAGATCAGATCTAAAATCATGGCACTCGGGCCCTAGTGACAAGCATTAAGCACAACAAGTTGAAACAAAGTCATAAAGCACTAATAAAAGATACTAGGCACCATGCCCTAACAATTTGATGCCATTACATGAACGATCTCATCCAATCCCTACCATCCCCATACCCTACAGCGGGGGATTACTCACTCATAGATGGGGGAAACATGGATGGTCGATGGAGATGATGGTGGAGATCGATGGAGATGGCTCTGGGGGCACTTCCCCGTCCCGGCAGGGTGCCAGAACAGAGACTTTCTGTCCCCCGAATCTCCCCTTTTATGGCGGCGGCGCAGTGCAACTTTTCGTGGAAAAACGTCGAACCCCCCGAAGCTTTTAGGTCAGAAGGCTTCTTATAGGCGAAGAGGGAGACCGAGGGGGTGCCTAGGGCCACCACACCATGCCCTGGCACGGCTAGGCCCAGCCTGCGCCTGGGGGTGGTGTGGCCAGCCCTTGGCCCTCCTCTGTCTCGTATTCTGACTCCGTGAGTCTTCTGGAAAAATAGGCACTTTGGCTTTTGTCCCGTCCAATTCCGAGAATATTCATTTTCTAACTTTCCTGGAACCAAAAACAGCAGAAAACAGGCAGCTGGCACTGTGGCTCTTGTTAATAGGTTAGTCCAAGAAATCATATGAAAAGTACTCCAAAGTGTGGACAAAACACAAGAAAGTGGATAAAACCAAGCATGGAGCATCAAAAATTATAGATACATTTGCAATGTATCAACATCCCTAAGCTTAACTCCTGCTCGTCCTCGAGTAGGTAAGTGATAAAAAGAAAGAATAATTTTTGAGGTGATATGCACCATCAAAGACTTGACCAAAGTATTTGTAAAACATTCAAAGCTGGGATCATAGTACTTCAATCATAACATGAAAGACAAAGTTCTACCAATAAGACGAAGAAACTATGATGCAACATGAAAAGGCACAAACAAAAGATTCATGAATAATAATGCTTTGCGAGACGTTTGTTTGTTTCACATAAAGAAAACATAGCATAATAGCATTCAGCTTGTCCCTCATAGAGTAGCAAATATAAATGCATAGGACACCTTCAAAGTTCATAAGAGTGACTAGATACAAATAGTTTAAAACAAGCAATATCAAGCTATGCATCAATCAACTAGTCTTGGGACAATGCACATAGAACTAAGAATGGCCACTATGCTCTCAAGAAAGTGCTCATAGAATAAGTGGAGACTCAACAAGGAAATGAAAAGGTTTTGAATAATTTGAAAGGCTTCCAAATGCTGAAAGTATGGTACTCATTAGCTTTGAGCTCTCATTGCCCCTATCATAAGCATCTTTAATGTGGTTAAGGTGAAAGTGAGGTCCAATCTGAGTTATATGCTTGACAGACTATAAACTGAAAATCCCAAGTCCCTTGAGTACGAGGGCCGCTCCACATGCTACTCAACTTTAGTTACCGGTAAGTTCTTGTCATCGTAAGTATGTGTGTATCATTGAGAACCGCCAACGGGGTACCCCTTTCCCGATGATACGGAAGAATCCCCATATCAAAATGACAAGGCAAGCAGATAATGAGTATCTCAGCAATCTTCTTATTTAACATGGGAAAATGGTGCTTTTTTCTGTCTTTCCTCTTTTCATAGATCTATTTTTTTCCTTTTTCTCAATAGCTATCTTTCTCTTTTTTTATAAGAAGAATGCTTCATAGATATCATTATGGTTACGCTGCAGGTTTCCACCATGTCAGCATGGATTAGACCAGCGGCCCAGGCGTTTCTCTAACACACATACATAACTCTATGGACTTACAAGCTCCCCTTTTATTTCACACCGACGACATCCGCAAACAAAAGAGCAAGGTATCAACTGGGTATATATTTACAAGTGTTGAAAGCGTTCCCCGTGACAGCAAGGTTCTGCTAATCCCCAGCCTATAATTTGCAAGCATATAACTTTCATGGAGAGTTCACAATGGTTCAGGTTTATTAAATGCAAGAAAATAAAGTGTGCCATCAAGTTCGTGAGAGCTTTACTAACTAACTTTCTCATAATAAGCAAACATTTTATTCGGAAGAAAGCAAGGCATACTTAATATGCACGGAATAGCAAATTATGCTAATAGGTAGGTATGGTGGACACTTTGGCAATATTTGGTTTAAAGGAGTTGGAAACATGAGTAAAACACTCAGTGTAAGTGAAGGCTAGCAATAGTAAGGGAGCGACAAACGAGAGAGCAATAATGGCCATAATCATGCAGAGCGACAAAACATCATTGATCAAAGCATAAAGTGATAGTACAAGTTGAAAACTAAAGGATCATAAAGGCTAAGGTGACTTGAGATAGTCATCGCATGGTGTGAGCATGTGCCAAGTCAACCCAAATAAAGCATCAAAGGAGAATACCACTATACTATGCTTTAATATGCTAAAACAACGCATGACTCATCCAAGGCACATTAAGCAATCTCAATTGTTTATAACAAGTCATGCTATAGCAAAGAATACTAAGCATAAAGCCAAAACAATATCAAGCATGACATGACAAAGTATAGGCCACAGCCAAAAACAAGCTGTCTTTACCACTTAAGCATGAGCTTGCCTACTCTTTTTCAATCCAAACCAGACTACTTGAACACCAATGTATGAAACAGGGGGTCCAACCAATTTATTCAGCAACCTAAGAAAACCACGCAAACTAAAAACCAAAACGAAAACGAAAAAGAAGACGCTCCAAGAACAACACAACTGTGCATGAAACAATAAAAATGAAGTGTTTGGAAGAAAGCTTAGATTTTTATTGATGAAGAAGGGGGTGCCTTGGGCATCCCCAAGCTTTGACGCTTGTACTTCTTGGATATTTCTTGGGGTGACACGCGTGGCATCCCCAAGCTTGAGCTTTAGTCCATGCTTCATCTCATTACTCATTCCTTCCATACACCTGAAATTTTTCCTTCATACAAAACTTCACACAATCTTTATTAGCAACATTAGTGCACTCAAGATAAATAAGTCTTAAGGTTCAGTTCGAACACCAAATAAACTCCCATTAGAACACTAGCTACTGTAGCACTTCCCTCAAAAATCTCAATTCCCCAAAGGAACTAACAAGAAGCAAATGCAGAAAATGACAGAAATCTGTCAAAACAGACCAGCAGATAAGACGAATTTTTTCGAAGACCTTCTGTTGCTCAAATCAAGAAGTGTTGAACTAACTAAAGTTAGATAACAACCTGGGGAAGAAGCACAAACAATTATAGCTTAATCCGACGTAAAGAGCTCTCTCAGGAATTTTTACGGTGAAGCACAGAAATCTGTTTCGGGACAGCAACTTTCCCAATCATTACTTCTCTCTCATTAGAGGTTACTCTTGGCACAAAAAGCAAATAAAAAGGATAAGGAGAGGTTATTACAGAGGTAATAACTTCCAAGACTCAACTAAAACTCTTGGGTTATCTCCCAACAAGTACTTTTCTTTAACGCCTTTAAGTTAGGCATAAGAAGCAAAAACTAAAATGGATAGAATAGAAGTAAGCGGAGATAATCATGGTGAAAACATTGTTTTGTTCAATGAAATCCTTTTGTTAACAAGGTTTATCAGGTCTTGTTACCAAAACAATTCAATATGAGACAAAAATTTGTATCCCACTAATGATTATGTTACCTCAACCTTGATAGCAATGGTCCCAATCATAATAGTTTCAAATTTTTCTCTTTGTATGGGACAATATATTTCTCCAACTTGAATGCCCTCAACATGTTCAATTGAATTCAAACCATAAGTCATTTAAATCTTATTGAGGAAATAGACAATGTGTTCATTGAAGGTCACCTTCCCTTGATTACAATTAATAACAGCTCCTGTAGTATTTAAGAAAAGGTCTCCCAAGAATAATAGACATATTATCATCTTCGGGCATAAAAGTTTGAGAGGATGCTCTCATAAGAAATATGAGTTGAAGTAAAAGAGAGCATCAAGGAGCAAATCGAAAACACATTTAAGTCTAACCCACTTCCTATGCATAGGAATCATGTATGCAAATAAATTTGCAAAGAACAAAGTGACAGGCATAGGAAGATAAAACAAGAGGAACTTCAAAACTTTCAGCACATAGAGAGGTGTTTCAATACCATGAAACCTTCCACAACCATATTTTCCTCTCTCATAATAATTTTCAGTAGCCTCATGCAGAAACTCAACAATATAACTATCACATAAAGCATGCTCTTCATGATCTACAAGCACTAGAGATTTATTATAAATAGTTTCAAGAGAAACCTCAGGAACATAACATTCATTCTCCTTTAGTAAGCAAGGGGGACAATCAAATAATGTAAGGGATAAAGAGTTACTCTCATTAGAAGGTAGGCATGGGTAGCTAATCCATTCTTCCTCCTTTTGTTCATCACTCTCCTCCTCTTTTTCATCTAATGGGATTTCAGGTTCATCAATTTCTTCTTCCATAGGATCCTGCAAGGCATTAGTCTCTTCCATTTGTGAAAAGCATCTATTAAAATATTCAAGAATATAGCAATTTTCATCCTTGTAATTATCAAAGAAAAATTTAAGTATACCATACACCTCATATTTGTAAGGTGAATCGTCAATATTTTCAAGCAAACTAGCAAGTTCAAAAGCACCCTTCCAAGCAATAAATTCTTCAATTTGTTCCGCATCATAAAAGTCATAAATTCCTTTAGCATAGGAAGATATGGTATCATTATCACTATACTCACATTGAAAAGGGAGGTGTTTATACCTCTTTCTGCAACAAGACTCATCACAACAATAAGTAACATTATAAGTAGAGCACATGTTTCTAGCAATGGTATACAATCTATCAATTTGTTCCCATAAGTGTTTCCCTTTTTGTGACAAGCGGTGTTCCTTATAATAATATTTTTAATCTTCCGTGAACCCACCTTGCCAATAAGCTTCAGTTTCAAAGAAACCAAACATTGCCAACAAGCATGATAAAGCAAGACAATAACAGACCAACGAAAATAACAACTAGAGTAGGAACAAAAAAAATTGTATTTTTGATAAAGAAACAAGCAAACAAGGAGAAAGATAAACTTAGCTTGAACAATAGTGATTCCAAGTGAACTTGATAAATAAACCTATGCTCCCCGGCAACAGCGCCAAAAAATAGTCTTGATGACCCACAAGTATAGGGGTGTATCGCAGTATTTTCGAGGGAAGTGAAACCCAATTTATTGATTCGACACAAGGGGAGCCAAAGAATATTTATAAGCCTTAACAACTGAGTTGTCAATTCAGCTGCACCTGGAAATAATCTTGCTCACATCAGTTTATCAGTAGCAACAGTTTTGTAGTAGGAATAGCAAAGTAGCAAAACAAAGGCAGTAGTAACAAAAATAGTAAACAGTGGGATTCGAGTGCGGTAGGCATAGGGATGGATGGACGGGCGTTGCATGGACAAGAAAATTCACATAGCAATCAGAACATAGGGCAATTGCAGATAAATAAGATAAAGCACCCAAGTACTACACAATCTTAGGCAAGTGTTCCATATATAGTCATACGTGCTCGCAATGAGAACTTGCACAACATCTTTTGTCCTGCCAGCCCATTTGTAGCGGGGCCTCTAGGGAACTACTGGCAATTAAGGTGCTCCTTTTAATAGAGCACCAGAGCAAAGCTTTAACACTCCGTGAACACATGTGATCCTCACATCAAAGCCTTTCCCTTCCGGTTATCTCGATTTCTGTCACTTCGGGGCCATAGGTTCCGGACAACAACGTGTGTATACAACTTGCAGAGAAGACCAAGAACAATACTATCATAATGAATCAATAATAAGTTCAGATCTGAAATAATGGCACTCGAGCCCTAGTGACAAGCATTAAGCACAACAAGTTGCAACAAAGTCATAAAGCACTAATAAAAGATACTAGGCACCATGCCCTAACAATCTGATGCCATTACATGAACGATCCCATCCAATCCCTACCATCCCCATAGCCTACAGCGGGGGATTACTCACTCATAGATGGGGGAAACATGGATGGTCGATGGAGATGATGGTGGAGATCGATGGAGATGGCTCTGGGGGCACTTCCCCGTCCTGGCAGGGTACCGGAACAGAGACTTTCTATCCCCCGAATCTCTCCTTCGATGGCGGCGGCGCAGCGGAACTTTTCGTGGAAAAACGTCGAACCCCCCGAAGCTTTTAGGTCAGAAGGCTTCTTATAGGCGAAGAGGGAGACCGAGGGGGTGCCTAGGGCCACCACACCATGCCCTAGCGCGGCCAGGCCCAGCCCGCGCCTGGGGGTGGTGTGGCCAGCCCTTGGCCCTCCTCCGTCTCGTATTCTGGCTTCGTGAGTCTTCTGGAAAAATAGGCACTTTGGCTTTTGTCCCGTCCAATTCCGAGAATATTCATTTTCTGACTTTCCTGGAACCAAAAACAGCAGAAAACAGGAAGCTGGCACTGTGGCTCTTGTTAATAGGTTAGTCCAAGAAATCATATGAAAAGTACTCCAAAGTGTGGACAAAACACAAGAAAGTGGATAAAACCAAGGATGGAGCATCAAAAATTATAGATACATTTGCAATGTATCAGCGACACCCAGGATACAATGGAGTCATCCCGTCTACCTCCATTTGGGCCAGCTTGGCTTTCTCTCTGGCCGCAGCTTTGTCGTTGCTCGTCTCCTTGAGGAGCAGTTCTTGAACATGAGGGTCCTGCAAGACTGAAGTTAGCAGCGTCTGTGTGTTCACGTCTTCTCCTTCTTCATGATCATGATCATGCCCGTCGCCATCTCCTTCTCCATGCTGATCATGCCCACCGGCATCTCCTTCGTCATGATGATCATGCCCGGTAGATTCTTTGTCTTCTCGCTCGCCCACATCTTCGTGACCACCACCATGTCATGCCGACGCCTCATTGAGGTCGCGCATGAAACCGCGCTTGAGCAGGTGACCCTCCAATTTTCCAGATTCAGGGTCGATCCAGCGCTGCAGTTTGCATTTCGACATGGACATCTTATCATGGTCTTGTTGTTCAGAATCATGTCCTCCTTCGCGCCTTTCTTGTACCTAGCAATTCGACCTTCGCTCATCGTGAGGACCATGGTTGCCTGAGCGGTCAAAATAGAGAGTATAGGTGAGAACCACACCATATGAACACACACATGCATGAATGCTAGCCGGAAAAAATTCGGCATGACCTTTCCTAAAATTAGGACATATGGGTACTGCAAAAATTTGCCGAAATGGAAATGAATCAACATTTCGGCAAACATCCATGCAACCACACTAGCCGGGCCCGACAACAACAAGTAACCAACAAAAAACTTCCTCCCATTGCAAACATTCATGATGGCCATGGATCGCACACACACAAGCATCGTCTCGCCATGGATCGCACACACACACCGCCCACGCGACAAGCTTCACCTACATGTTCATGATGGCCAAGTACTCACCTATAGTAGACACAATAATAGCGAGACGAGACCGCGCGATGAGAGAGTGTGCACAAATAGATCTAAAATGCAAGTTGGTGGAGAGGAAATTAGTAAACAAATAGAGATGTGAGAGAGAAAAGTAAGGAACTTTTAGATCTAGAAGTTGGAGCGAAGCTTCCACTTACCAATCTATGGATTAAAGTAGGTTTAGTTACAAGAAAATGGAGAAACTATGGGCAAGATGGGGTGTGAGGGAGGAGGAAGACGAGTTGGGAGGAGGTAGAGATGTGAAATGGGTGGTGGTGGATAGATAGATAAGAAAGCTAGCTCTTGTCACCTTTTTAACATGGATCTGGTGAAGGAAATATGCCCTGAGAGGCAATAATAAAGTTGTTATTATATATTCCTTATATATGATAGATGTTTATTTTACATGCTAGAATTGTATTGATCGGAAACATCAATACATGTGTGTTTAATAAACAAAAAGGGTTCCTAGTTATGCCTCTCTTATAGACTAGCTTGTTGATTAACAAGATGATCAAGGTTAACTAATCATGGACATTGGATGTTGTTAATAACAAGGTCACACCATTGGTGGAATGATGTGATGAACATTCATCCGAAGTATAGAATTACGATCAAGTCATTATGTTTATATTGCTATAACATCATATGAAGTAATCTTTATCCTTAGACCATGAGATCATGTTAATTGCTAACACCGGAAGAGTATCTTGATAACATCAAACGTCACACCGTAACAGGGTGACTATAAAGATGGGTTCAGTACTACGAAGGTGTTATGTTGAGGCTCATGGATCAAGAGTGGAATTTGTCAATCCGGATGACGGATAGATATACTTTGGGCCCTCTCGGTGATATCACATTAAGATAGCTTGCAAGCAAGTGATGTGATCACTAGAATGTTATATCACGGGAATGAGAAAAGAGTGCATGTCGGTAACAAGGTCAAACTAGCTATGGAGATACCGATGATCGAATCTCGGACATGTAATATATCGAGAGACAAAGGGATTTAGTTACAAGCGTTAAAGGTTCTCACGATCACAGAAGTCATCGTTGAATGCGTAGGAGTTAGTACGGATCTCCAGGTCCCGCTGTTGATTATTGATCGGAGAAGGGTCTCGATCATGTCTGCATTATTCGCGAACCGTAGGGTGGCACACGTAAGAGTTACCGGACACCATTTTGGAGCACATATGTTTCAGACGAAAGAATTGCAAAGCGCAGGAATTGTTTCAATAGAAACCGGAAATTGTTTCGGGTGAAATTGCAGAAAGTGGTTCTGCATGTGATATTGAAATATTGCAAGGGGCTATATGTGAATGTTTGTTAATTAAAGTATTAACAAAATTCTGAATAAATTTAATAAAAAGATTTTTATTAAATGAGAGAGCATTAAATTTGGAGAAATTTAATGCATTTCAAGTGGAGACTTTAAAAGGGAATGTGAAGAGGCATTTTAATGTGGAGGGGTTACCACCACATGAATGGGGGAGGTGAGGGGTCACCCCCCCCCCCATGCGCCGGCCATGGAGAGAGGGGGAACCCCCCCCCCTCCTCCTATAAAAGGCCACCCATTCCCTCCTTCATCCTCACACCTCCTTGTGAAGGATCTCTCTCCCCCTCTAGAATTATTCCCCCATGGTCTCGGATTAGCGAGATACATGTTCCCGGTGGCATTTCGTCTGGAAGGAGTTGCTGGTTCCACTGGATCGCTGGAGCGAGGAGGTGGAGGTTGTCCGGTGGCTTGAACGTGTGTGCGAGTGCGGATGCGCTGCTGAGTTGCGGCGCTCGGACTTCCTCATGATCTTGAGATCGGCAAGTGTACGACTACATCAACCACGAGTTCCTACTCGTTAACAAAACTCGTTGTCTTCGAGGGTAAGTTCTCGTTGGATGTATGTCCACCCGTTGCTTTGTACCTAGTAGATAGATCTTGGCGTGTAGTTCACACCGTAGGAAAAAAATTGTTTTCTATGTTGCGGACCCAACAGTGGTATCAGAGCCTGATCTATGCGTAGGTGCTTTGCATGGGTAGTACACATATGTTTATATGTGGGCGATGATGATCATGTTATTGCATCTTCTATGTATTTTGGATATTGGTGGCATAGAGGTATGAAGCGGCCCAGACCAACCTTACATGTCATCGTACATGAGACCGGTACCACGACTAACATGCAACTTGTTTTGCATAAGTGGCTGGCGGGTGTCTGTCTCTCCTACTATAGTCAATATCTGATTTACAACGAGTTGCTAATAACTTAGTTATCCTCGTTGTGGTTCATGTTCGTAGATGATAACGGTTCTATCTCCGAAAGCCCTAAGCCACGTAAAACTTGCAATTGATAAATTAGAGGCGTCTAGTTTAGATCGTTGTTGGGCTAGTGTATTGATATGGTATTGTTGTAAGTAGATGTATGATAGATACTCTTACAACACACTCAACGTGTAAGTTCCATAGACCTTGGCCTTACACACAAAGGAATGATAGAGATCATACCACGATGCAAGTGATAGAGATCAAATGCATGGACCATATCATCTCACTTTACACATTAGATGTTAGCATCTTATACTGCTAGTTTGGCGCTTTTGGTAGCATTATAAGATGATCCCTCATTTAGATATCAAGATAAAAATGTGTTCTTCCTTAAGTATGCACCGTTCTGTGGATCGTGTTTCGAGACATCACGTGATGATCGGGTGTACTCGAATCTACGCTTTCATAGGAACGGGTGTAAGACAGTTTTACACACGCGAATACTAAGGTTCTTATTTGGCGAGCCTAGAATGCATAGACATGGCCTCGGAACACGGACCGAAAGGTTAAGCATGAGTCATATAGTTGATATGATGCCCATATATATGCTCGCCTTTGAAGCTACATCAACTCACGTGATGATCGGACTTGGTGTAGTGGATTTGGTTCATGTAATCACCAAAAATACACGAGGGATGTCGTTTTTGAGTGGGAGTTCATTAGTAATTTGGATTAGTTGAACTCAATCTATCATAAACTTAGTCTAAATAAACTTTACAAATTCTGTTGTAGATGGCACCACCTGCTTTTAATTTCAATCTGTTCATGGAGAAAGAGAAACTTGCTGCGAATGGTAGCAACTTCACCAACTGGGCTATGAATTTGAGGATTCTCCTCACTGCTGCACAAAAGCAATATGTGCTAGATGTGCCGCTAGGCCCCCCACCAACTCCTGATGCCCCTGACGAGGAAAAGAATGTCTATGTGACTCGTCAGGAGGACCACAACTTAGTTCATTGCGGCATACTGTATGGGCTAGAGCCAGAACTTCGAAAGCGTTTTGAAAATGGCAATGCCTTTGATACCATGGGAGAATTGAAAATGATTTTCGATACCCATGCTGCCGTAGAGAGTTATAATGCTACAGAAAATTTCTTTAGCTGCATGATGGAGGAAAACAGCTCCGTCAGTGAGCACGTACTCAAAATGTCTGGGTACGCCGATAAGCTTGTATCCTTGGGAATAATGATTCCCATTGACTTAGGCATACATCGTGTTCTCCAATCTCTGCCACCTAGCTACAAGAGCTTCGTGATGAACTATAATATGCAGGGCATGAAGAAGTCTCTTCCCGAGCTTCTGTCAATGCTTAAGACTGCAGAAGTGGAGATTGGGAAAGAACATCAAGTGTTGATGATCAATAGGACCACCGGTTTCAAGAAAGACAAGAAAGGCAAGCACAAGGGAAAGAAGGGTGGCAAGTTTGTTGCCACGCTTGAAAAGAAACCCCGAGCTGGCCCTAAGTCTGACACCGAGTGCTACTATTGTAAGGGGACTGGCCATTGGAAGCGCAACTGCCCCAAGTATTTGGCGGACAAGAAGTCCGGCAAGGCAAACAAAGGTATATGTGATATACATATTATTGATGTGTACTTGACTAGTACTCGCAGTAGCACCTGGGTATTTGATACGGGATCGGTTGCTAATATATGTAACTCGATTCATGGGCTACGGAAGAAGCGACAACTAGCAAGGGATGAGGTCAGAATGCGGGTCGTCAATGGATCAAAAGTTGATGTGATCACCGTCGGGACGCTACCTCTCCATTTGCCATCGAGATTAGTTATAAACCTAAATAATTGTTATTTAGTGCCTACACTGAGCATGAACATTGTATCTAGATCGTGTTTGATGCAATGTGGTCATTCCTTTAAATCTGAAAACAATGGTTGTTCGATTTATAAGAATGATATCTTTTATGGTCATGCACCTATGTTGAATGGTTTATTTCTGTTGGATCTCGATAGTAATATTACACACATTCATAATGTTAATGCTAAAAAGATTAAACTTGATGATGATATGTCTACATATATGTGGCACTGCCGTCTAGGTCATATTGGTGTTAAACGCATGAAGAAACTCCATTCTGATGGACTTTTGGAATCACTTGATTTTGAATCATTTGATACATGTGAGCCATGCCTTATGGGCAAGATGACTAGAACGCCATTTTTCGGTTCAATGGAACGAGCGATAGATCTATTGGAAATCATACATACTGATGTGTGTGGACCAATGAGTGTGTCAGCGCGAGGTGGATATCGTTATTATTTTGTTACTTTCATGGATGATTTGAGTAGATACAGGTATATCTATTTGATGAAACATAAGTCTGAAACCTTTGAAAAGTTCAAGGAATTTCAGAATGAAGTGGAAAATCATCATAACAGAAAGATCAAATTTCTGCGGTCCGACCGTGGAGGAGAGTATCTTAGTTACGAGTTTAGCACACATATGAAAGACTGTGGAATAGTTTCACAACTCACGCATGCCAGAACACCACAATGTAATGGTGTGTTGGAACATCATAATCATACTTTATATGATATGGTTCAATCTATGATGTCTCTGACTGACTTGCCACTGTCATTTTGGGGTTATGCACTGGAAACAGCTGCATTCACTTTAAATCGGGCACCATCTAAATCCGTTGAAACGACACCGTATGAATTATGGTTTGGAAACAAACCTAACCTGTCATTTCTTAAAGTTTGGGGATGCGATGTTTATGTGAAGAAACTTCAACCGGATAAACTCGAACCCAAAGCGGAAAAATGTGTCTTCATAGGATACCCTAAGGAAACAATTGGGTATACCTTCTATCACAGATCCGAGGGCAAGGTTTTTGTTGCCAAGAATGGATCCTTTCTTGAGAAGGAGTTTCTCGCGAAAGGTGTGAGTAGTCGGAAGGTAGAACTCGAAGAGGTTATTGAACCTTCTCTTCATGGAATGGCGAGTGGCGCAGCACCAGAAGTTATTTCAGAGTTAACTTCACCTGATGAAGAGAGAGCTAATGATAATGATCATGAAACTCCGAAAGAGGACACTACCGAACCTCGTAGGTCAAGCAGGACACGTGCAGCTCCTGAACTGTACGGCAATCCTATTGTGAATTTCATGGTTGATGAAATGGATGACCCTGCGACGTATGAAGAAGCGGTGATGAGCCCGGATTCCAAAAAATGGCTAGAAGCCATGAAATCTGAGATGGAATCCATGTACGAGAACCAAGTTTGGAACTTGGTGGACTTACCTCACGACCGAAAGGCCATTGAGAATAAATGGATTTTCAAAAGAAAAACTCATGCTCATGGTAATGTGACCATCTATAAGGCTCGACTTGTCGCAAAGGGGTTTCGACAAATTCAAGGAGTTGACTACGATGAGACATTCTCTCCCATAGCGATGCTTAAGTCGGTTAGGATTATGTTAGCAATTGCTACATATTTCGATTATGAAATATGGGAGATGGATGTCAAAACTGTGTTCCTCAATGGTAATATTTAAGAAGAGTTGTATATGATACAACCTAAGGGTTTTGTCGATCCTAAGGATGCTAATAAGGTATGCAAACTTCAGCAATCCATCTATGGACTGAAGCAAGCATCCCGGAGTTGGAATCTCCGCTTTGATGAGGTGATCAAAGAGTTTGGATTTGTCCAAACTTATGGAGAGGCTTGTATTTACAAGAAAGTGAGTGGGAGCAATGTGGCATTTCTGATATTATATGTGGATGACATATTATTGATTGGAAATGATATAGATCTTTTAAACAGTGTTAAAAGTTATCTAAACAGCAAATTTTTGATGAAAGACCTTGGTGAAGCATCATATATATTAGGCATTAAAATCTATAGAGATAGATCAAGGCGCCTAATTGGGCTATCGCAGAGTGCATACCTTGATAAGATATTAAAGAAGTTTAATATGGACGAAAGTAAGAAGGGGTTCTTACCTATGTTGCAAGGCAAGACATTGAGTAAGACTCAAAGTCCGGCTACGACGGAAGAAAGAGAGATGATGGATAAGATCCCCTATGCCTCGGCCATAGGCTCTATTATGTATGCCATGCTATGTACAAGACCGGATGTGGCACATGCTATTAGTTTGACTAGTAGGTACCAATATGATCCAGGTTCGGAACACTGGATAGCGGTAAATAACATCCTCAAGTACTTGAGAAGAACTAAGGATATGTTTCTTATATACGGAGGTGAAGAGGAGCTAGTCGCTAAGTGTTATGTCGATGCTAGCTTTGACACCAATCCGGATGACTCTAAGTCTCAATCCGGATAAGTATAGCATTACGATCAAGTCATTGTGTTTATATTGCTATAACATCATACGAAGTAATCTTTATCCTTAGACCATGAGATCATGTTAATTGCTAATACCGGAAGAGTATCTTGATAACATCAAATGTCACACCGTAACAGGGTGACTATAAAGCTGCGTTCAGTACTACGAAGGTGTTATGTTGAGGCTCATGGATCAAGAGTGGAATTTGTCAATCTGGATGATGGATAGATATACTCTGGGCCCTCTCGGTGATATCACATTAAGATAGCTTGCAAGCACGTGATGTGATCACTAGAATGTTATATCATGGGAACGAGAAAAGAGTGCATGTCGGTAACGAGATCAAAATAGGTATGGAGATATCGATGATCGAATCTCGAACATGTAATATATCGAGAGACAAAGGGATTTAGTTACAAGCGTTAAAGGTTCTCACGATCATAGAAGTCATCGTTGAATGTGTAGGAGTCAGTACGGATCTCTAGGTCCCGCTGCTGATTATTGATCAGAGAAGGGTCTCGATCATGTCTGCATTATTCGTGAACTGTAGGGTGGCACACTTAAGAGTTACCGGACACCATTTTGGAGCACATATGTTTCAGACGAAAGAATTGCAAAGCGCAGGAATTGTTTCAATAGAAACCGGAAATTGTTTCGGGTGAAATTGCAGAAAGTGGTTCTGCATGTGATATTGAAATATTGCAAGGGGCTATATGTGAATGTTTGTTAATTAAAGTAATTAACAAAATTCTGAATAAATTTAATAAAAAGTGTTTTATTAAATGAGAGAGCATTAAATTTGGAGATATTTAATGCATTTAAAGTGGAGACTTTAAAAGGGAATGTGAAGAGGCATTTTAATGTGGAGGGGTTACCACCACATGAATGGGGGAGGTGAGGGGTCACCCCCCCATGCGCCGGCCATGGAGAGAGGGGGCACCCCCTCCTCCTATAAAAGGCCACTCATTCCCTCCTTCATCCTCACACCTCTTTGTGAAGGATCTCTCTCCCCCTTCTAGAATTATTCCCCCATGGTCTCGGATTAGCGAGATACATGTTCCCGGTGGCATTTCGTCAGGAAGGAGTTGTTGCTTCCCCTGGATCGCTGGAGCGAGGAGGTGGAGGTTGTCCGGTGGCTTGAACATGTGTGCGAGTGCGGATGCGCTGCTGAGTTGCGGCGCTCGGACTTCCTCACGATCTTGAGATCGTCAAGTGTACGACTACATCAACGACGAGTTCCTACTCGTTAACCAAACTCGTTGTCTTCGAGGGTAAGTTCTTGTTGGATGTATGTCCACCCGTTGCTTTGTACCTAGTAGATAGATCTTGGCGTGTAGTTCACACCGTAGGAAAATTTTTGTTTTCTATGCTGCGGACCCAACATCTGGACGCCCTCATCTGTGGCGCATATGGAGGAAATGCGCCAGAGATGCTGAAACTTCTGTGGCGCATAAGTCCATATGCGCCACAGAAGTGGGTGAATTGGATTCCCTGTGTGGGTCCCACCTCCAAGTTCTGTGGCGCATGTTGGGATATGCGCCACAGAAGTGAAACACATTTGTGGCGAATATCAGAACATGCGCCACAAAACTTGGGTGAATTAGATTCCGTGGTGGGGCCCCCCTCCATGTTCTGTGGCGCATGAGGAAATATGCGCCACAGAAGAGGCAACTTATGTGGCGCATATCTTAGAATGCGCCAGAGAACTTGGATCAACCCACCCCGGCTGGCGGGTCCCACCAATCTTCTGTGGTGCATACTCTGGAGAATGCGCCACAGAACTTCCAATCTTCTGTGGCGCATGCTTTCTGGTGCGCCACTAATGTTTTCCTGTGGCGCATGCTTTCGCATATGCACCACTGAACATCTTGTCTATCTATAGGCTGTTTCCTAGTAGTGGTC
Source organism: Avena eriantha (assembly GCA_910589775.1). Taxonomy (NCBI): domain Eukaryota; kingdom Viridiplantae; phylum Streptophyta; class Magnoliopsida; order Poales; family Poaceae; genus Avena; species Avena eriantha. The sequence goes on from OU342745.1 coordinate 393,480,132, forward strand.
TAGTGAAGTGCATCTTATATTCAAAGCAGTGCTTGGCGTTGAGAAGAAGAGGCGGCGCAGAGGATGGATCTGGTGTTTCAGTTTGGGTGGTTCTTGGTGTGGAGAAGATGACACATTTAAATAGGGGTAGATGTTGCCGTTTCACCTCCTCGAGGGGTAAAAATATGAAAATATGCCCGTGATTTTAATAGCTCATGGTGTCCGTGATTTTAATAGCTTTGGTACGACTATGTTGTACAAATCTGAAACGATGGCAAGATTTTGCTTAGAATTGTATCGACTAAACCACAATGGCTCTCATGCGACGTGCCTCCTTTGCATGCATGGTCTCAACGCTGCCCGCGCATGCATGTAGGTTGAGCCCAGAGCTGGACAACACCACGATACCTACGACGGCCCAACGGGCCAAATAGCGTGTTCCCACTCCAGCCAATCATATGCAAGAACGTGGGTGTCACGAATCGGTCTCGTGGATCTCCTAGGATAAGCCGCTCGCCACTGTCCACGCGTTATTCCTTCTAGAAGATTTGACCGGACGGCTACGGTAGGCCTTTAGGGTTTATCCAACGGCCAGAATAGGGTGCTAGATTTATGACGGGGTTTTGGTTGGGTCAACGGGGTTATATGGGTGTTGAAGAATATTTCAAATGACCATAACTAATTTTTAAAAATCGGAAAAATATAAAACCTTTGCATACTAATGAGAAAAAATATCAAACTTGGTATATTGATCATGTCTCAAAAAACCTTCATAAAATGACCTATCTCATTCGAGGTTTCCTGGCTTTCGGGTCAAATGACCAATGTTATGGATAAAATCAAGGCATAGTTTATGATAATGTGGCCATATCGTGCATGCGTGTGCATCATAGGATGACAAACAATGTTGCAGGAGGAGGTTTTTCTTTTCGTCGCACCAAAAAGCTATTTTCCATTTCTCAAATGCCAAAAACGGGGTGATTTTCTGAAGAAACTACCAGATGAAAGTTTCAAAATGGTACCACCCTATTTTTCAAAAATACTAGACCACCTTACATGGAAAATTTCCTAACAGGGGACATGAAACCTTTCCGTCCACCCCTGGTGAAAAGACAAATTCCTGCCGAATTGGGTGGAAGTGGGTTAGATATCAACTACAGGTACACAATATGATGCTCATGATTTATTACAATAATCATTTTTAGCTTCACAATATTCTATTTCATTAGAGATCCAATGCAAGTTTAGAGAGGCTCAGCCCCAAGCTAAGAATCTTCATGCCCGCAGTTCGACAAAGTTTGACGATAGTTTAAAATAATCATAAGAAATTCAAAAATGATCCAAACAATGTAAATCCTTTGCGTGGTGTCATATTATGTGACATAGTTGGAAGGAAAAATATCAAACTGGGTATATTGATTATGTCTCAAAAAACCTTCACAAAATGACCTATCTCATTCGAGGTTTCTTGGCTTTTGGGTCAAATGACCAATGTTATGGTTAAAATCAAGGCATAATTTGTGATAATGTGCCCATATTGTGCATGAATATGCATCATGGGATGGCGAACAATGTTTCAGGAGGAAGTTTTCCATTTCCTCGCACCAAAAAGCCATTTTCTATTTTCTGAATGCAAAAAACGGGGTGTTTTTTGAAGCAACCACCAGATGAAAGTTTCAAAATAGTACAATCACATTTTAACAAAAATATTAGACCACCTTACATGGACAATATCCTAACAGGGGGATCTGAAACCTTCATGTCCTCCCCTGTTGAAAAAGACAAATTCCTGCTGAATCGATTTGAAGTGGGTTAGATATGAACTACATGTACATGATCTGATGCTCATGATTTATTTAAAAAATCATTTTTAGGTTCATAGTATGCCATTTCATCAGATATCTGAACTTAGTTTTTCATTTTCATGTTTTAAACTTGTTTTTTAAATAGTTTTCTATTAAATCATGGATTTTGAAAATAAATAAAGAAATTGCAGATTATTTTTAAAAATCTTGAGACTTCATATTGCCAATATGTAGGTAGAAGAGATGTTGAGGAGAATTTTTGGGCTGATTTAGACAATGTCGAAAAAAATGCTTAGAAATAGGGTCGTTTACCCTACCTTTAGAGCTCATTTATCATGACTAGGTGTTGTACTTTGCAAAAGGCATTAGATTAATCACGTAAAGTTTTTAATATTAGAGACAACATTGGAATAACAATAAAACAGACAAAATTACAACTAGCAACATTGGATAAAAATCAAAATCTGTCTCAAACAAGATGAATTTTGGCTACAATTTGAATTTTCGCTCAAATTTAATACTCCCTCCGATTCATATTAATTGTCGCTGGATACATCCATTTCAGTGACAATTAATATGAACCGGAGGGAGTACAAGTTTTCATTAGCAGTATTACTGAAAGAACCAATAGCATTACATAATGCATGTTTTCACTTCTTCTTCTTGGCACTCACTTTCCTTTCCTTCTTCTTACCGTTGCTTTTTGGTTCCACACCAAGAAGCACAGCCATGCTATTTGTTTTCTTTACATCACTACGGCTAGGCCTCTGCACAACACAACCTAAAGCTACAACTGCATCAGTTTGCACAACATCACCTTGCAGCAAAACATCCAGATTGGCATCAGGTGGCATCTCAACAGCATCACCTTGTAGCAAAACATTCAGATTGGCATCAGGTTGCAACTCAGTAGCATCACCTTGCAGCACAACATCTAGATTGGCATCAGGTGGCAGCTCAATAGTATCACCTTGCGGCACAACATCTAGATTGGCATCATGTGGCAGCTCAACAACACCACCTTGAAGCACAACATCCAGATTGGCATCAGGTGGCACCTCAACAGCACCATCTTGGAAACTTCTCTTTCTTCTAAAATCACCAACTCTTCTCTTTTTTGTTGGCCAGCACATTTCAACAACAAGGGTCTCAAATGCATCATCCATGAAGTCCAAAGCATGTCATATGTTCAATAAGTGAATAAAGCAGGAAAAAACAATTTGCATCTATTTGGATGAAATGAAAAAACTATGTTCAATAAGTGTACCGACATTTGGCTGATCCAGCTCGGTGCCCAAGTTCTTCATAGAACTTGATCTATTTTTGTTACCTTTTTGTTTCATTTTAGGCTTTTCATATTTCTTTCCCTTCTTGCTACTCCCACCTTTCTCAAACCATGAATTTAATCTGCTCACTTTAGGCCAGCCATCCTTTCTTCTAGTTAGAGGAGGACACAAAGAGAATTCAATGTCCACTTCAGGCCACTAAGACCAATCTGTAAGTGCTGGAATAGGAGTTGCATATGCACCTTTGAATCTTGCAACTGAATAATACTCATGCAAATATTGATGCATATTTATCCTCGGTTGGGAGGCCAAGGAAAGTATGGCATGCTAACAAGGCATTCCTATGTGTTGCCACTCAAAGCAAGTGCAGTCATGAAGTTCAGTGTTAACAACATGCCTCCTACCAGTCTTAGTATCCCTAACTTCTGCACCCCACAAAGAAGATTTCTCAACACACAAATGTGAAAATTTTCTGCTCCTATTGACTACCTGCTGAACCACATCAGGAAGCTTATCCCCTTGCAGAACATGAGCAAGCCTTCTCCTCAATTCTCACAACCTCATGATCATGATCCTGATTTGGTCAACCATGTCATGAATAGGCAAGTCTTTTAACTCCTTCACCTTTATGTTAAAACTTGCTGCCAAGTTATTGTTGATATGATCACACTTGATGGCAGTGTTAAATCCTGACCTATACCATAAAGGAGAATGGTATTGGTTCATCCAAGGGGCAAATGTAATGTCTGCTGCCATTATCTTACCAAGATGATATGAATGTGTTGGTTTAGTGTAAGATCTTGCTGCTGGCTGATGACCCACAAGTATAGGCGGTGTATCGCAGTATTTTCGAGGGAAGTGAAACCCAATTTAATGATTCGACACAAGGGGAGCCAAAGAATATTTATAAGCCTTAACAACTGAGTTGTCAATTCAGCTACACCTAGAAACAATCTTGCTCACAGCAGTTTATCAGTAGCAACAGTTTTGTAGTAGGAATAGTAAAGTAGCAGTAGTAGCAAAGTAAAGACAGTAGTAACAATAGCGGTAAACAGTGGGATTCGAGTGCGGTAGACATAGAGATGGATGGAAGGGCGTTGCATGGACAAGACAATTCACATAGCAATCAGAACATAGGGCAATTGCAGATAAATAAGATAAAGCATCCAAGTACTAGACAATCCTAGGCATGTGTCCCATATATAGTCATACGTGCTCGCAATGAGAACTTGCACAACATCTTTTGTCTTACCAGCCCGTTTGCAGCGGGGCCTCTAGGGAACTACTGGCAATTAAGGTGCTCCTTTTAATAGAGCACCGGAGCAAAGCATTAACACTCCATGAACACATGTGATCCTCACATCAAAGCCATTCCCTCCGGTTATCCCGATTTCTGTCACTTCGGGGCCATTGGTTCCGGACAACAACGTGTGTATACAACTTGTAGATAAGACCAAAAACAATACTATCATAATGAATCAATAACATGTTCAGATCTGAAATCATGGCACTCGGGCCCTAGTGACAAGCATTAAGCACAACAAGTCGCAACAAAGTCATAAAGCACTAATAAAAGATACTAGGCACCATGCCCTAACAATCTGATGCCACTACATGAATGATCTCATCCAATCCCTACCATCCCCATAGCCTACAGCGGGGGATTACTCACTCATAGATGGGGGAAACACGGATGGTCGATGGAGAAGCGATGGTGATGATGATGGCGATGATCTCCTCCAATTCCCCGTCCTGGCAGGGTGCCAAAACGGAGTTTATGGTGCTGTTTCGTGGAATCTGGTGGTGGCAGCGGAGCGGAACTCCTTCTGGAAAAACGTCGAACCCCTCGAAGTTTTTAGGTCAGAAGGCTCCTTATAGACGAAGAGAGAGGCCGAGGGGGTGCCTGGGGGGCCCACACCACCCCCTGGCGCGGCCTGGCCTGGCCCGCGCCACCAGGTGGTGTGGCCACCCCCTGGCTCTTCTCTGTCTCGTATTCTGGCTCCTGGAGCCTTCGGGTGAAATAGGATTTTTGGCATATTTTCCCAGATTTTTCCTGATAGTTGGTTTTCTGCACAAAAAGTAGACACCAAGGCAATTCTGCTGAAAACAGCGTCAGTCCGCATTAGTTGTATCCAAATCACACAAGTTTAGAGGAGAAACAATAGCAAAAGTGTTCGGGAAAGTAGATATGTTTTGGACGTATCAACTCCCCCCAAGCTTAGCTTATTACTTGTCCTCAAGCAATTTAGTTGAAAACTGAGTGTGAAAAAAGAACTTTCACAAACACATTTGCTTCATATGATGTAAATATTATTGGCAATGTGATCAACTACTTAGACAATTCATAATAACGAGTATCCAACCAAGTCTACTTAATAGTCATTGCAAGCTATGAAGAGATTCCAACTCAAAAATAATAAGTAGCATGAGGCACAAACATAAGAAACATTACAATGCTCATAGAAAGGTAAGATAGAGTGGTATCTCGCTTGCCTTTGATTATGAATGTCAAGGCACCTCTGAAGTTCAAGTGATGACTAGAAGTAATGATATCAAGGATACAAGCATCAAAGTCATAACACAGATAATCAAATAATGGAACAAACACAAAGAATTACAACTATGATCTCAAGAAGGTGCTCAAAGAATATGTGGAGACTCAACAAGTAGAAGAAAAGGTTTTGAATAATTTGAAAGGCTTCCAAATGTTGAAAGTATGGTACTCATTAGCTTTGAGCTCTCATTGCCCCTGTCATAAGCATCTTTAATGTGGTTAAGGTGAAAGTGAGGTCCAATCTGAGTTATATGCTTGATAGACTATAAACTAAAAATCCCAAGTCCCTTGAGTAGGAGGGCTACTCCTCATGCTACTCAACTTTAGTTACCGGTAAGTTCTTGTCATCGTAAGTATGTGCGTATCATTGAGAACCGCCAACGGGGTACCCCTTGCCCGATGATACGGAAGAATCCCCATGTCAAAATGACAAGGCAAGCAGACAATGAGTATCTCAACAATCTTCTTATTTACCATGGGAAAATGGTGCTTTTTTCGCTCTTTCCTCTTTTCATAAAACTCCTTTTTTTTCTTTTTCTCAATAGCTATCTCTCTCTTTTTTTATAAGAAGAATGCTTCATAGATATCATTATGGTTACGCTGCAGGTTTCCACCATGTCAGCATGGATTAGACCAGCGGCCCAGGCGTTTCTCTAACACACATACATAACTCCATGGACTTACAAGCTCCCCTTTTATTTCACACCGACGACATCCGCAAACAAAAGAGCAAGGTATCAACTGGGTATATATTTACAAGTGTTGAAAGCGTTCCCCGTGACAGCACGGTTCTGCTAATCCCCAGCCTATAATTTGCAAGCATATAACTTCCATGGAGAGTTCACAATGGTTCAGGTTTATTAAGTGCAGGAAATAAAGTGTGCCATCAAGTTCGTGAGAGCTTTACTAACTAATTTTCTCATAACAAGCAAACATTTTATTCGGAAGAAAACAAGGCATATTGAATATGCACGAAAGTAGCAAATGATGCTAATAGGTAGGTATGGTGGACACTTTGGCAATATTTGGTTTAAGGGAGTTGGAAACATGAGTAAAACACTCAGTGGAAGTGAAGGCTAGCAATAGTAAGGGAGCGACAAACGAGAGAGCAATAGCTGTCATTATCATGCTTGCAACAAAACAGGACTACTCAAGGCATGAAAGTGATTCAAGATCCTCAAGGCAAAATAATTCATCGAGGCTCAACTGATTATTACAGTCATGTGCATGCGTGATCATGTGCCAAGTGAATTCAAATGAAACATTCAGAGGAGGATACCACGGTGTCATACCAATTTATGAATAGAGCAATGCAAGCAAACATTCATAAGACATGCTGCAAACTATTCACGAGCTGGACCTAATCATAAGAAAACAAGAACTACTAAGCATCCAAAGATAACATACACCCTACACGAACAGACTAAGCATGCCCACAGTGATGAGTATATGTACAAAAATGAAAACAAATAGAGTTCGTTACCAGCCTCTTACCACGCCTCAAGTTGTCATTAACCCTCATTATTGCTCTTCACTTGTGTGGCTTGAATAATAATATGAGACCAATAATCCACTGAGGACTGCCGAACCCTGTAGCAAACTCACAAAAACTAAAGAAGAACGACACATATTTTTGTTGTTTTTGATTTTTAAAGCAAGAACCAAAAGAGGAACAACAAGCAAAGCAAAATCTTTTTGGGTTTTTCAAATAGTTCAAACAAAGCAAAAAGGGAAAAACAAACCAAGGCAAACAGAAGAAGCAAACCAAAGAGAAACAACAGAAATACAAAGTACTAACGCAACATGATATGGAGTTGAGTGCGGTGTCGGCGTACCTCCCCCCAAGCTTAGGCTTTTGGCCTAAGTGGGTATCAATCCATGTACGAATAGGGGTTCCAAGCAGGCAGATCTTGGTAAGAATGGTCATAGCTGGGCCCATGAGAAGAAGAAGAAGCTCCCCAATCATAAGCGGGCTTCTGATATGAAGATTCTCCCTCATTCGAGGGTTGGACCGAATCATCCGTGACCTCCCTTCTAGTGTCCTGCTCCTGTTGGGAGAGCTCTCCCAAGTACGTGTCAAGCTCCTCCTCAGTGAGGGACCAACCTTCCATGTTATCAAGGTTAAACAAAATAGGTGCAGGCAAAAGGACAACACGCTCGGACTTGCTCTTTCTCCAACCAGCTTTGAGAAAGGTTATTTCATAAGATAACTCACTCATACTAGCCCACGAGGAAACAAATTTATGCTGTATCATGGAATTAAGATCAAGCCTCTCTATGGGAAACTGTAGGTCTAGATGATGAGGCACTAAACCATGCAATGCTAGTAAACGAGAAGCAATGAGGCCTCCACAAATTCCACCTTTCTCACGGTTAGCAGCAAGACGGAAAGCTATCAAAGCACCCAAGTTGTAAGACCTATCTCGTCTAGGAGCAGCAGAGATAAATGTTAGATCAAACGAAGATAACTTATTGGCAATTTTCCTAGCAATAACACACTTGGCAATAAAGTAGGCAAAGTAGCGAATGGAGGGAAGACGAATGTTACGTATTTTTCCACTCTCCTTCTAGAAGCTACTCCCTTGGCAAATTTATGCATATAAATCCATGAGTGGTTCAGGTTTCTCCTTAATCTTCTTGCATGATCCCCATTGAGGTACCTTAATAGCTGCACAAAAATCATCAAGAGAAAGGTTGACAGCAATATTGTAAATTTTGTAATGGACCATGGGGTTAGGCGAAGAGTGACTAAATTGGAAATCCTACACCACAGACATGGTTAGGTTCACAAATTGACAAGGTTCATCTTCCAAAAAGTGCTCTAACCCTGCATTAGAAACCAAAGTGTGGAAATCTTGTAGAATTCCCGCAGCTCTCATGAACTCAGAGCATGGATAAATGGAGGGAAAAACTTCCTCCTCCCGGTGGACCTTCATGGCCTCAGGTACCCAAAGCTCATGTTGGTTTAGGTGGTGTTCACTCATCTTCTATTCTGAAATTTAAACACCTATTAAACAAGTGATTGCAAAGTAAATATAATGAAGGATTCTACTCATAGGGACTTGCAAGAGGCCTAAACATGCATCAAAACTATATCTCTAGGCATCAAACAAGCTTACAAGCTCTCATAGCCAGTCACCTACAGCAGCAAAATACTCAAGATATAATCCACTAAACACAAATCTACTTGGACAAGGGGAGGAGTCACATACTAGGGAACAAATGCTCCAAATTTCAGCAAGAAAGATGGGCTGAGCAAGGAGATCGAAAAAATCGAGAGCAAGCACAGTAAGAACGCGATTTTGGGCAATGAACTAGAGCTTACTCGGGAGAGAGAAGAAAGTGGCAGGTGAGAGAGTTAGTAGGGGGCCAGCGGGGGCCCACACTAGGGCATGGCGCCACCTAGGGCTGGCCGCGCCACCAGGTGGTGTGCCTACCTAGTGGGCCCCCCTGGTACATCCCAGGTACTCCTCTTCCCCTTTTTTCACGTAAAAATTTAATATGAATTTTCTGGAATTTTTCGAGACACTTTATTGTTGGGAAATTTTCATAAATAGAAGAATGATTTTTCTTACAGACAGATTTTTTTTCTTTTGGAAACATGATGCAAGGACAAAACAAGGGTAGAACTACAGAAGTTCTAAGACACTCTAACATGCCAGCAACTAACAACAAAAGAAAAACTAAACGAAAGCAAAAACTAAAATGCAAAGGGTAGAAATAAACGGAGATAATCATAATGAAAACATTGTTTTGTTCAATGGAATCCTTTTGTTAACAAGGTTGATCAAGTCCTGCTATCAAAACAATTGCATATGAGACAAAACTTTGTATTCCACTAATGATTATGTTACCTCAACCTAGATAGCAATGGTCCCAATCATAATAGTTTCAAATTTTTCTCTTGGTATGGGACAATATATTTCTCCAACTTGAATGCCTTCAACATGTTCAATTGAATTCAAACCATAAGTTCTTTCAAAATTCTTAGGGAAATAGACAGTATGTTCCTTGTAATTAACATTGAAGGTCACCTTTCCTTGATTACAATTAATAACAGCTCCTGCAGTATTAAGAAAAGGTCTCCCAAGAATAATAGACATATTATCATCTTCAGGCATTTCAAGCACAACAAAATCAGTTAATATCAAGCAATTGTGAGCCACCTGAACAAGTACATTCTCACATATACCCACATGAATAGTGGTAGATTTATCAGCCATTTGCAAAGATATATCAGTTGGTATCAATTTTTCAAGCTAAAGCCTCATATAGAGAGAGAAAGGCATAACACTAACTCCAGGTCCCAAATCACACAAAGCAGTTCTAACATAACTATTCTTAATAGAGCAAGGCATAGTTGGATTCCCTAGGTCTCCAAGTTTCTTAGGAACCTTACCATTGAAGGAATAATTAGCAAGCAAAGTAGAAATTTCTTCATTAGGGATCTTCCTTTTATTCGAGACAATGTCCTTCATATACTTTGAGTAAGGAGGCAATTTAATAGCATCAGTTAAAGGAATTTGCAGGAATAAAGGTTTCATCCACTCACAAAACTTATTATAGTGTTCATCTTCCTTTGACTTGTGTTTCTTATTAGGGAAAGGCATAGGTTTTTGGACCCAAGGTTCTCTTTCACTACCATGTTTCTTAGCAGTAAAATCTTCTTTGGTGTATTTAGTATTCTTAGTGTGGTTTTTAGGTTCGTCTTCAACTTTCTCTTGATTAGGAACTTCATTTTCTTCATTACCACTTTCAGTTTCAGCATTAGAGATAGATATAATATTAGGATCTATAGCAGGTTCAAAGGGTTCTACAATAGTTTTATGTTTCTTTTTCCTTTTCTTACGAGTAGAGCCACTATTTTCAGCTTGTTGAGAATCCTACTTGATTATTTTGGGATGCCCCTCAGGATATAGAGGATCCTGGGTAGCAGCACCACTTCTAGTTCTAATTTCATAAGCATGTTTTTCTTTAGCAGCATTAACTAACAAGTCGTTTTGCACTTTAACGAGTTGATCTATTTGAGTTTGAACCATTTGAAAATGTTTAACAATCATTTTAACATCATTAGAGGTTCTTTCCACAATATCTTTCAATTCAACAATAGCTCTAGTGTTTTCCATTAGATGATTTTGCACCCTTTTATTAAAGTTATCTTGCTTAACAATAAAGATATCGAATGCTTCTAAGCATTGATCGGGAGGTTTAGAGTAGGGGATATCACCTTCATCAAAGTGTTGGAGAGAGTGTACCTCAATAGTGGATGAGTAGGGAACAGGCTTACATAATTCTTCTATAGGAGGTAAATTCTTGACATCTGCAGCTTTAATTCCCTTTTCCTTAAGACATTTCTTAGCTTCCTTCATCACTTCATCATTTAATTCAATAACTCCCCTCTTCTTTGATGTTGGAATAGGCACCAGAATAGATGGTTCAGGTACAATTACTTCAGGTATAGCTTGTTTAGGAGGAGTCCAATCTTCATAGTTCTTACTTATTCTAGCCATTAATTCCTCAGCTTCCTTAGGAGTCCTATTCCTAAAAACACAATCAGCACAACTATCTAGGTATGTCCTAGATTCCTTAGTTAGTCCATTATAAAATATATCAAGAAGCTCATTCTTAGGTAATGGACTTCCAGCTTGTGCATGAATCAAAGCACAAAACCTTGCCCAAGACTCGGGCAATACCTCTTTTTCTCCCTGTTTAAAATCAAAAAGTTCCTACACAATAGCATGTCTAGCACTAGGAGGAAAATATTTCTGCAGGAAAGTACTAATCAAGCACTCAGGGCTATCAATAGATCCAGGGGGTAAATTACTAAACCAAGTTTTAGCTTCTCCTTTCAGTGAAAAGGGGAAAATCTTAGCAACAAAGTAAGTACGCATCTTAATATCATCAGAAAACAAGCCACTCATGGTATAAAGTTCATTCATATGTGCTACCGCACTTTCATTCTTAATCCCACAAAAAGGTTCTTTCTCGACAATAGCTATGTAAGATAGATCGAGAGAGAAATCATAATCTTCATCTATAATGTTTATGGGAGAAGCAGCAAACTTAGCAATAGGAGACAATTTGGGTATAATAGTACGCCTCTCAAGGAGACTCTTAGCAGCGCTCCTATCATGGGTGTTTTTACATTCTTTAATAAATTCATCAGTCATCTCAACATAACCATCTTCAATATCATAACTTTCACTAGACTCATGTGAACTAACAGGTGTGGTAGTGTCTTCATTAGGAGTTTTGGTATTTCCAGCTATAGTTCTAGCAATCGTAGCATCTAGGAAAGGACCTAATGAACCACTCTTATCAAGCACAGTAGAAGCAGCATCATAAGCATCAGAAGTTTCAGATTCAGCAGTAGCAGCAGTGTGTGTAGCATGTGTATGTGCTGGTGTAACGAGCTTACTTATAAGAGATGGTGAATCAAGAGTAGCAGAGGTGTTCAGAACCGCACCTCTTCTTGTAGTGGATGGTAAAATAGGAAACTTGCCATCACGAGACTTACCCATGATGGATGGATAGCAGCGAACAATAGGGAATCCAAGTGAACTTGATAAATAAAGCTATGCTCCCAGGCAACGGCGCCAGAAAATAGTCTTGATGACCCAAAAGTATAGGGGGTGTATCGCAGTATTTTCGAGGGAAGTGAAACCAAATTTATTGATTCGACACAAGGGGAGCCAAAGAATATTTATAAGCCTTAACAACTGAGTTGTCAATTCAGCTGCACCTAGAAACAATCTTGCTCACAGCAGTTTATCAGCAGCAACCGTTTTGTAGTAGGAATAGTAAAGTAGTAGCAGTAGCAAAGTAAAGACAGTAGTAACAATAGCGGTAAACAATGGGATTCGAGTGTGGTAGGCATAGGGATGGATGGACGGGCGTTGCATGGACAAGACAATTCACATAGCAATTAGAACATAGGGAAATTGCAGATAAATAAGATAAAGCATCCAAGTACTAGACAATCCTAGGCATGTGTCCCATATATAGTCATACATGCTCACAATGAGAACTTGCACAACATCTTTTGTCCTGCCAGCCCGTTTGCAACGGGGCCTCTAGGGAACTACTGGCAATTAAGGTGCTCCTTTTAATAGAGCACTGGAGCAAAGCATTAACACTCTGTGAACATATGTGATCCTCACATCAAAGCCATTCCCTCCGGTTATCCCGATTTCTGTCACTTCGGGGCCATTGGTTCCGGACAACAACGTGTGTATACAACTTGTAGATAAGACCAAAAACAATACTATCATAATGAATCAATAACATGTTCAGATCTGAAATCATGGCACTCGGGCCCTAGTGACAAGCATTAAGCACAACAAGTCGCAACAAAGTCATAAAGCACTAATAAAAGATACTAGGCACCATGCCCTAACAATCTGATGCCACTACATGAATGATCTCATCCAATCCCTACCATCCCCATAGCCTACAGCGGGGGATTACTCACTCATAGATGGGGGAAACATGGATGGTCGATGGAGAAGCGATGGTGATGATGATGGCGATGATCTCCTCCAATTCCCCGTCCCGGCAGGGTGCCAAAACGGAGTTTCTGGTGCTGTTTCGTGCAATCTGGTGGTGGTGGCGGAGCGGAACTCCTTCTAGAAAAACGTCGAACCCCTCGAAGTTTTTAGGTCAGAAGGCTACTTATAGGCGAAGAGAGAGGTCGAGGGGGTGCCTAGGGGGCCCACACCACCCCCTGGCGCGGCCTGGCCTTGCCCGCGCCACCAGGTGGTGTGGCCACCCCTGGCTCTTCTCCGTCTCGTATTCTGGCTCCTGGAGTCTTCGGGTGAAATAGGATTTTTGGCATATTTTCCCGGATTTTTCCTGATAGTTGGTTTTCTGCACAAAAAGTAGACACCAAGGCAATTCTGCTGAAAACAGCGTCAGTCCGCATTAGTTGCATCCAAATCACACAAGTTTGGAGGAGAAACAATAGCAAAAGTGTTCGGGAAAGTAGATACGTTTTGGACGTATCACTCACCACAACCTGCCATAATCATCTCCTTTGAATTTTTTATCACATTCATCCACATATGACCAAAGCACTCCCTCTGCTCAGCATGGGGGAAAACAGTCGTCACTGCATTTTCTAACCCTTTACATGCATCTGTGTGGACTGCCAGAGGTGACACTAGACCCACGCATCTTTTCAACTGCATCATGAACCATGTCCATGAAACCTCTATCTCAGATTGAAACGGGCCAATAGCAACAGGAAACATCCAATTGTGACCATCTAGAGCATTGCATGCTACCAATTGACCATTCCACTTGCTAGTCAAAAATATGAATATATGCTCAAATATGGATGATGGCCCAAAATATGTTCGAGCTCGTTGGGGAACCCCAAGAGGAAGGTATGATGAGCACATCAGCAAGTTTTCTCTCAGTTATGAAACCAAGGTTATCGAACCAGTAGGAGCAAGGAAATACCTCCAAGGCGTTGTTTCCAACTTGGAATCCTGCACAACACAACAAAAGAACTTTGCCCCCAACTTACAATGAGGTTGTCAATCTCATCGGTTTTGCTGAAAACAAAGGATTAAACGTATTGTGGGGAACATAGTAATAGCTTGCAGAAAGTAAATAGAAAACAGTAAATAGTTGTAGATTGATGGTAAAAGAATGGACCGGGGTCCATAGTTCACTAGTGGTGATTCTCCTTACGATAGACGACATGTTGGGTGAACAAATTACAACGGGGCAATTGTAAAACATCGAGAAAGCATACATCCATATACTAATCATCTTGGCTCCTATGAGATTTGATTGGGAATTAAAACATTATACATAGACCGTAATCCAACTGCATCTATGACTAATAATCCACCTTCAGGTTATCATCTGAACCCCCTCCAGTATTAAGTTGCAAGCAACAGATAATTGCATTAAGCAAAGTGTGTAAAGTAAACAATACGATTGTACTATGAACAAAGGATTGTTGTTTTCTCCCTAGGAGCAACAACACATCTAGTACCTTAGAGATTTCTGTCACTTCCTCAGATTACTAGAGGCATGAACCCACTATCGAGCATAAATACTCCCTCTTGGAGTTGCTAGCATCTACTCAGCCAAGATAGCTACTAACAACGGAGAGCATGCAAGATCACAAATAACAAAGACATGATAGAATCAATAATCAATCTGAAATAGTATTTCAATATCCATCGGATCCCCGCAAACACAACATGTAGGATTACAAATAGATGATCTTGATCATGAACGGAGCTCACAAGATCTAAACATGATAGTACAAAGGAGGAGAACCACCCATCTAGCTACTACATGGACCGGTAGTCCAAGGATGAACTACTCATGCATCACACCGGAGGCTTGCATGGTGATGAAGAAGACCTCTAGGGTGAATTCTCCCCTCCTGCAGGGTGCCGGGAAGAGCTTCAGATCCCTCCCGGTCTAGGGATGGAGATGGCGGTGGCTATAGACTCTTTCGTGGAATTTTGATCGGGTACTTAGGGTTTTTGTAACGGAGGCTTATGATAGGTTAGAGGGGAGGCCGAGGGGGTGCCCGAGGCGGCTGCACCCCCCCCCCCCCCCCCCCCCCGTAGGCGTGGGCCAGGTCTGGCCGTGCAGCCAGGGGGTGTGGCCCCCTTGAGGCCCTCCTCCGTCTCGTCTTCTGGATCCGTGTTTCCCTCGGTAAAATATTGACTTCGGCTTTTGTCCTATCCAATTCCAAGCATATTCATTTTTTGGCTTTTCTGGAACCAAAAACAGCAGAAAACAGGCAACTGGCACTGTGGCATCTTGTTAATAGGTTAGTTCTAGGAAATGTGTAAAAGCACTCCAAGTGTGGACAAAACATAAGAAAGTAGATATAAAACAAGCACGGAACATCAAAAATTATAGATAAGTTTGCAACGTATCAACATCCCAAAACTTAACTCCTGCTCGTCCTCGAGTAGGTAAGTGATAAAAATAAAGAAATAATTTTTGAGGTGACATGCACCATCATAATCTTGATCAAGGCATTTATAACATTGATAGTTGGGATCATAGACTTTAACATAGCATGAAATATATAGTTCTAACAATAAGACATAGCAACTATGTTGTAACATGAAAAGATACAAACAAAATATTCATGAATAACATGCTTTGAAATACGATTGTTTGTTTCACATAAAGAAAACATAATGAGAATGGTATTCAGCTTGTCCCTCATAGTGTAGCAAAACATAAATGCATAGGACACCTTTAAAGTTCATAAGGGTGACTATATACAAGTAGTTTAAGAACAAGCAATATCAAAGTTATGCATCAATCAACAAGTTTTGGGACAATGCACATTAAACTAAGAATGGCCACTATGCTCTCTTAATAGGTGCATAAAGATAGAAGATGGAGACTCAACATAAAAGTAAAAGAAAGGCCTTCATAGAAGGAAGTAGGGATTCAAGTCTCAAAAGACCTTCCAAAAATTATGGTACTTATTAGCTTTCAGCTCTCATTGCCCCTATCGTAGGCATCTTCAAGTGATTAAGGTTAAAGTGACACAACTAAGAGGATATGCTTGACAAGTTATAAGTTGAAATCTCATGCCCCTTGCTTACGAGTACCGAACCTCATGCTACTCAACTTCAGTCACAAGTAAGCTCTTGTCATTTTAAGCACATATGTATCATAGAGAACCACCAACGGGGTACCCCTTGCCCCATGACACAGGAGCTATCCCATATCAAAATAACAAGGCAATAGACAATGAGCATCTCAGCGATCTTTTTATTTTCTATTTGCATAGGTTTTTATTGAGGATGCTTCATAGAATGCTCATTATGGTTATGCTACAAGTTTCCACCATGATTAGGCATGCCTTAGGCTAGCGGACCAAGCGTTTCTCTAACACACATACAAACTCCATGATCTTACAAGTTCCACTTTTATTTCACACCGCCGGATCCATAAGCAAAAGAATCATGATATCAACAGAATAATAAGTGCAATGTTGAAAGCGTTCCCCATGACACATGGTTCTGCTAACTTCAACTTATAAAGCACAAGCATATACGCAACAAAGATGGACACAATGGTTCAAGTTTATTAAGTGCAAGGAAAGTAAAGTGTGTCATCAAGTTCGTGAGAGCTTTAATCACTAGTTTTCACATAACAAGTTTAATTCGGAAGGTAGATAAAAACATGAATATACTTGGAATAGCAAATGCTAATAGGTAGGTATGGTGGAGTCTTTGGAATAACTTGGTTTTATTTGGAGTTGGATGCATGAGTGGGACTCATACTTGGTTATGGAGGCTAGCAAAAGACTAGGAGTGACCAACTAAGAGAGCAATAATGGCCATAATCATGCAAAGCGACAAAACATCATTAATTAAAGCATAAAGTGATACTACAAGTCGGAAACTAAAGGATCATAGAGGCTATGGTGACTTGGTATAGTCATAACATGGTGTGAGCATGCGCCAAGTCAATCCAAATAAAGCATCAAAGGAGAATACCACAATACTATGCTTTAATATGCTAAAACAACGCATGATTCTTTCAAGGCACATTAAGCAATCTCAATTATTTATAACAAGTCATGCTACAGCAAAAATCACTAAGCATAAATCCAAAACAATACGAAGCATGGCATGACAAAACATAGGCCACAGTCAAAAACAAGCTCCTTTTTACCACTTAAGCATGAACTTTTCCTACTCTTTCCAATCCAAACCAACTTATTTGAAAACTAATGAACGAATGAGGGGGTCCAACCTATTTATTCAAGCAAACTAAGCAAACAAAGCAAATGAAAACCAAAAACAAAAAACAAAGACGCTCCAAGAACAACACAACTGTGCATGAAACAATAAAAATGAAGTGTTTGGAAGAAACCTAAAAATTTTATTAATGAAGAAGGGGATGCCTTGGGCATCCCCAAGCTTTGACGCCTGTACTTGGATATTTCTTGGGGTGACACGGGTGGCATCCCCAAGCTTGAGCTTTTTTCCATCCTTCATATCATTACATAACTCTTTCCCTACACCTGAAAATTTCCTTCATACAAAACTTCACATAATCTTCATTACCAACATTAGTGCACTTAAGATAATAAGTCGTTTGGTTCAGCTTCAACACAAGTAAAACTTCCATTAAAACACAAGCTAATGTAGAAATTCCCTCAAAAAGCTCAATTTCCCCAAAAATAACCCAAAAGGAATCAACAAGGAGCAAACGCAAATAATAGCAGAAATCTGTCAAAACAGACCAGTAGGTAGAAACTGATTTTTTCGAAGACCTTCTTTTGCTCAAATCGATAAGTGTTGAACTAACGAAAGTTGGATAACAACCTGGGGCAGAAGCACAAACAATTACAGCTCAAACCGACCTACGGAGATTTTTCTCGAATTTTTACAGCGAAGCACAAAAATCTGTTTTGGGACAGCAACTTTCCCAAGCATTACTTCTCTCTCATTAGAGGTTACTCTTGGCACAAAAACCACACAAAAATTATAAGGAGCGATTATTACAGAAATAATAACTTCCAAGACTCAACTAAAACTTTTGGGTTATTTCCCAATAAGTACTTTTCTTTAACGCCTTTAAGTTAGGCATAAGAAGCAAGAAATAGGATCAAGTATTCTCAAATGAAGAAGCATTAAGAGCAAATTTTGTTTTCATAAGAGAGGCAAGGAATCTTCTCTCTCTTCTTAGGGAACTGTTCTATACCTTTCTTGAGTGGAAGTTGATATTTAATGGTGCCTTCTTTCATATCAATAATGGCACCAACAATTCTAAGAAAAGGTCTTCCTAAAATAATAGGACAAGAAGCATTGCATTCAACATCCAAAACATAGAAATCTGCGGTAACCCAGCATACCACTGCATGTGTAGTACACTATAGTCGTTGACATGACATTCACCGAACACCGCTCCGTAAATATCACATCCCTCATAGTGGTACAACAGAAAAATTGCAGGTCCATATTACAAACATACACACTTCATTATTACAAACCAAGAGTTCCCAAACTTCAAGCCTTACGAATTACAAACCAAACTTAAGTAATTTCAGCGGAGGATATAAACCAAACCAAACTAAGGCAACTACTCGGACTCGTTGCCCTCCACCCCATAGCGTATCTCGTCGTCCACCCCTTCAACTCCTCTAGACAGGTCTGGTTCTTCGTAGCAGACATCCTCTTGTCCATCATCTACGTACATCGAAATGTCTTCTGGATTCTCAGAGTCTAAGCAGGGGTTCAAAGGAAAGAGTGAGTAACAGTGTTACCCAGCAAGTTCATTATATACCAGGTGGGAAGTTTGATGCTCTATATACCACCTCGGACAATACGTCCTTGGTACTATGCAATTTTTTATAAACATTTCTTCAAAGATTGATTTTATTATCAAAAACTATGCCCATCAGCCTTCACAGGTTGACCAGAACTTCATGGAGTTCATTTCCTGCCGCGTTCGTACCTCCTTCCCGGAACAGGGAGTAACATGTCACAATTCTTACACTC
Organism: Avena eriantha; assembly: GCA_910589775.1. Taxonomy (NCBI): domain Eukaryota; kingdom Viridiplantae; phylum Streptophyta; class Magnoliopsida; order Poales; family Poaceae; genus Avena; species Avena eriantha. The sequence goes on from OU342745.1 coordinate 393,499,261, forward strand.
TGTAAAGATGCGTTGCTTTACCCATGAGAGACCAATTCCTTGTTGCACAACCGGGCGTACTTTCCTGTCCACAATTCCATGATGTGGGGCCCAGTAGGTGATCCAACCCAATCACTGCCCTCTCCGCGACCCCATATGTCTGCATGATCCTCTAGGGCTGACTACACCTCCGTTAAGCCTCCAACTAGGGCAAACTATAACCCTGGTGAGTTCCCGAAGACTCTATGAGTTGGTGATGCCCCTGGCAAGCTCCCTAAAAGGTCCGACTATACCTCCGGCAGCCACTCATAAATAATCTAGATACCAAAATTGTGGGGCCTAAGGGTGCCCACCCATATGTTGGATCCATACCAGGAATCCCAACGTCACGATAAGGTCATCTTTCCTCCATATGAAAGGAAGAAGATACAGCTGACTTCTCTGTCCCATTCCAAATCTCATGGTTAACGCGTAATATACGGCGCTAGAATCACTGATGTCATGGGTTATTAATCCTATGGTGTCTTATGCACCTAGAACCCTAAGTTCCATTGCTCATCTTTATCATCACTTAGGATGATAACTATATCTTTTTTTTAAATAAGATAATATTTTCTTCCTCCAAATCATAGGTGATAACACACAATTTGTAATATCTTTGATAAAGACTCTTCAAAGAATATGAGCAAGTTATGAACTTGGCTTGTGACTACAAGGTAGTGAAGTCGGATGCTTCCACCTGACCTTGAGCTCCGCTTTCTACAAAGAATTATTATTGCCCGGTAAGGACAATATTTAAAGAAACAATATGCAATGCATAGTAATGTCATGCAACGATTTATTATTTGCTTCTTTGTATGTTTTACCCTCTTAGTAAAAGTTTACTATTTTCTTTAATATCATTCTAAGAGTTAAAAATATATATTTATTTAATTTTATTACTCTTTTAAATAATTTCTGAAATTCCTTTAAGGAAATAAGATTTATTTTTATCACACCAAATTTACTTTTCAAAAATACAAATTAGTATTTTTCTATAATAATATATTCATTTAGGATCTTAAAAATGAATTTTATTCAATTTTAAGTGTTTCATATAATTTTATAAAATTCAAAAGTAATTGGCACAATAATAAAAATATACCTAATTTTCAGTTAACAAAAATTCTATTGCTTATTTTTATTTAATAGGGATGGTTTGGATTGGAAATAGACAATGCCGCCACTTTGCAGGATGGTTAAGTCAACGACGCCGCTCCATTCTGTCTGAGCAGATCCACCGATGGTGCCCTCTCCTGGCCACGCTGACCCCTGCCCGAGGCTAGGGTTAGGGTTTGGCCGCCCTGGAGCTTCGGCGATGGTGCGCCGGGGTTTCTCATGGTGTACTCCCTTCATCTCCGGCAGTTTCTGATGTGTTCCAGGCGTGGGTTGCAACGCCCCTTCGAGGTGCTCCCCGTGCCGCTGCTTCTGCTCCGCCGCCGGCCATTCCTCTGCTTACTCTACGGTTACTTTTGCGAGGACCTTGAGTAAGTCTGAATACTTCCCCTATGTGCTCCTCTCTTGTGCTCTTGCTACTTCCTTGGCATGACGAACATGAGTAACCCCTTGTCTAGGGTTCATCTCTGAATCCTAGGGTTCATACCCTTCAGAATATGTTGTTGCCACCTTGTTCTCTGTCAGAGAACATTCTGTGAAAGTATACTGTACAATTATGTGATTATCCTTGTTGTATCTGTGATGGTTCTTTATATTGGATTGAAACTCATTGCTATGCTAGATTTGGGATGCTCTCTGTTGATAGTTTTTAGAAGCCAAAGAATGATTCCTAATTATTATATTGGGAAGATGATTAACTATTCCCTTTCAATTGCCCTGGACTATGTGATATTTTGGTAGGATTGCCTTAGTTAGAACAAATCCTAGTAACACCTTCCTAGGAATGGTACACAGGATTTTCTCTAGTACTGGCTTTGGTCGAGAAATGTTCTAGAATGTCTTAATGCTTAATTGCTTTGAAAACTCCTGCTTTATATGTTGGCTTAGGATATCCAACAACTGTTTCCTAACTTGTTGTCTCTAATAGATGATTTCTAGTATTGATACCAGCTATTCATCTTGGATTTAGTAGATCTGTAGATTCTGGGGTGCTACTCCTTTAAGAGATGTGCCCATAATCCTTACCATGGGCTAATTTAATTTGGAATATAGCTTTTATCTAGGATCAGTGATGCTGGTCTGAGATCATGGTGTTATTTGCACTGATGTATTGCTTGGCTTTAACTCTGATTTCCTCTATGATGGATACACCCCACTTGGGTGATTTCTGAGAGGTTTAGTATAAAACAACACATGATTTCTTATCTAGATAAGATAGTTGGATCATGTGAAGGTTTTATAATACTTACCATAATAGTGAAGTGGTTGGTGTTGTTGCTAGTGGATCTGGTTTCTTGATCTTGCTGGCTTGCTCTGCTGGTTGGATCTTGGCATGCACCTCCTATCTCCTGTGATCTAGAAGTTGTCCTTGCTATCCTTCTATACCACCCCCTCCTAATGTCACCATGTTATGGTGAACTAGAGATTAATCTGGTATAGTGGCTGGTGATTTTGTGGATGCTTTGATGAGCTCGATGAAGTCTGAGCACGTGCTTGAGAAAGAAAGTGATGTTGGCTGTGGATGAGCTTTGGCTGAGTGCTCTCCTAGAGTGTTAGTACTATTGATGTTGCTTGGACAGCACATAGCATGCATTTAGGTGACTCACATGTGTGTCTGTGTGAGATGTTCATGTGGATCAGCTCAAGTAATCTGACTTTTACTTTTACCTGATTACTTGTTATTGACCTGGTGAAACTTACCTCTCTCCACTTGGCTGCTAATGTGGCATCTGGCTGTTTACTTAAAAGAACAGATACTACACTTTTGGTGAAACTTGTCCCTTTATTATTTACGCAGTGATGTAATATGAACAGTGCACTTCACTGTTCACAATTGAGAGTAAACTTCACGAACCACTAACCCTTTCTTTCATCTAGTTGTGTTTTCTTATTTGCAGGAACAAGACCTGGAGGTACAAGGTTTAGTCTAGGAATATCTAGGTAGAACAGGTCTGAAATGTAATCTTCTTTTCTTTATTATTTTTGTAAATAATATTGTAATGATTTATTATAAAGGGATAAAGTTGTATTTCCATTCCCTGTAATCTTTTACCTGTGATGTATTTATTACAATTTGTAATATTGTCTTAAAATCAGGAAATAAGAATTAATTTCTTATCTCATTTTCATTTCTCGAATCTTTTATTATTGTTCCCTATATCTGTAATTTAATCAAATACCGTTGATATAGTCTTTTGGAAAAAAATTTAATATTCACATCTTCCAAATCTTAAATATTTTCAAATTGATTTAAATTTCAAATTTGAATTCATAATAATTTCCCCAAAACCTAATGGTTCCTAAAGATCATGTCAGAATTCATAACAACCACTAACCAGAGCTATTCCTACCTCTAGTTAGCGAAAGAAACTCTGATCCCTTTAGGTTTTTGTTTGGCGAAAAATTTACCCTAATTTTACAGATGCATGCATGCACAAACTTAGATTCCTATTTCTACCCTTCGTTGGATCCTAATGCTGGGATGTTACAGACTTCCCCCTTAAATTAAACTTCGTCCCGAAGTTTGCGAATGGATACCTGAATAGTTCTGGATATGCTTCCCTCAAGTCATCTTCTTTCTCCCAGGTAGCTTCTCGCTCTGGGTGTTGTTCCCATTGTACTTTGCAGTATTTGATTGCCCTGTTTCTCAACCTTTTCTAGTTTTCCTCTAGAATCTTACAGGGTTTCTCGACATAAGACAAATCTACTTGTAACTCAATCTCTTGATGTGTGATAGCATCATCGGGAATTTTAAGACATTTCTGGAGTTGTGAAACATGGAACACATTGTGAACCTGAGCTAACCTCTTTGGTAACTCTAGAGCATAAGCTATTGTTCTATTCTGACTTAATATCTTGAATGGTCAAATGTACCTTGGACTTAATTTACCTTTGACTCTGAATCTCTTCACTCCCTTCATCGGACTTACTTTTGAGATATACCATATCTCCTACTTCTGGATGCCATGATCTACGACTTTGATCAGCATAACTCTTTTGTCGACTCTGAGCTATCTTCAACCGATCTCTAATGATATCGATGATATATTGCCTTTCCTTGATATAATCTGGTGCAAATTCCTTGCTACTACCAGGTTCATACCAGCATATAGGTGATCTGCACCTTCTTCCATATAATACTTGATAAGGTGCTGCCTTCAGACTACTCTGATAGCTATTGTTGTAGGAAAATTCTGCCAATGGTAGATGATCTTCCCACGAACCTCCAAAATCTAATGCACAAGCTCTAAGCATGTCTTCTAAGATTTGGTTGGTCCTTTCCGTCTGACCTCCAGTTTCTGGATGATAAGTTGTGCTAAAATCCAACTTTGAACCAAGTGTTGCATGTAATTGTTTCCAAAATGCTGATGTAAACACAGATCCTCTGTCTGATACAATCTTCTTGGGTACCCCGTGCTTACTCACAATCTCTTTGACATAGATTTCCACTAATTTTTTAGCATTATGATTTTGGTTTACTAGAATAAAATGTGCACTTTTTGTGAGTCTGTCCACAATCACCCATATCATATCCTTTCGCTACGGTGTCATGGGTAATCCTATGATAAAATCCATACCAATTTCTTTCCACTTCCATTCTGGAATTTCCAAAGGTTGTAATGGTCCTGCTGGACTTTGATGTTCTGCTTTAACCCTTTGGCAAGTATGGCATTCTGATACATATTTTGCAATATCTCTTTTTATATTAGTCCACCAGAACAACTCTTTTAAATCCATGTACATCTTTGTACTACCCGGATGTATGGAATATGGTGTTTCATGGGCTTCTCGAAGTACCACTTCTCGAATCTCTGACACATCGGGTACACAAAGGTGGTTTTGAAACCATAAAGATCCATAATCTCCTAGGTGAAAAACTGATGTTTGACCTTGAGAGATTCTTCGAATTTCTTCACCAATAAAAGGATCTTCACCTTGATGTCTATAAATTTCATGCTGAAGATCACTACTTTGTTCTTCAATTGCTCGCATGGTAGCTAATCCTCCAAGAACTATTGTACTTATAAATTGTATTTCCGTCCTTTCCAAATCCATCTGTAGTTCTTTCGGCAGTTCTCTATTCAAAGGTTGTATATCTGTGCTTTTCCGACTTAAAGCATCTGCCACAACATTTGCTTTTCCAGGGGTATAATTGATTGCTACATCATAATCTTTAATCAACTCCAGCCAACGCTTCTGCCTCATATGCAATTCCTTTTGAGTGAAGAAATATTTGAGACTTGTGTGGTCAGTATATAACTCACATCTTGCCCCATAGAGAAAATGTCTCCATCCTTTTAAAGCAAAGACTACTCCTGCTAATTATAAATCATGGGTTGGATAGTTCACTTCATGTGGTTTCAATTGCCTAGATCCATAAGCAATTACCTTACGATCTTGCATAAGCACACAACCTAATCCTTCCTTAGATGCATCACAGTATACTGTGTAATCTTTTCCTGGTTCTGGAATTGCTAGGATTGGCGCTATAGTTAATCTGATTTTCAACTCCTGAAAACTTGCTTCGCACTTCTTATCTCATATGAAAGGTGTATTCTTTCTTAATAATTTGGTCATTGGTCCAGCTATCGTGGAAAAACCTTCTATGAATCTCCGATAATAACCGGCCATAGCTAAGAAACCTCGGATTTGCTTCACATTGGTTGGTGCCTTCCAATCCAGTACTGATTGAACTTTGGACGGATTTACAGCAATTCCATCCTTACTGATCACATGACCAAGAAACTCTACTTCGTCCAACCAAAATTCACACTTACTGAACTTAGCATAAAGCTTATGTTCTCTTAAGATTTGCAATGCTACTCTCAAATGTTCTGCATGCTCTTCTGTATCTTTGGAGTATATCAGAATATCATCAATGAATACTATGACAAACTTGTCCAAGTAAGGCATGAAGATTTTGTTCATCAAATTCATGAATATTGTTGGTGCATTAGTCAGACCAAAAGGTACGACTAAATACTCATGATGTCCATACCTTGATACAAATGTTGTTTTAGGAACATCTTCAGGTTTAATTTTTATCTGATGGTATCCTGATCTTAGATCAATCTTGCAGAATACTCCAGCTCCCTTGACGTGGTCAAATAGGTCTTGTATCCTTGGTAATGGGTACTTGTTCTTGATAGTGACATTGTTGAGATTTCTGTAATCCCCACACATTCTTCTTCCACCATCTCTTTTATCTACAAAGATTACTGGAGTTCCCCACGGAGATACACTCTCTTGAATAAATCCTTTTCTGGCTAACTCATAAATTTGCTCTTTAAGCTCTTTTAATTCTTTTGGCCCCATCTTATATGGTGCTTGAGCTATTGCTGTTGTACCAGGTATCAGGTCAATAGTGAACTCTATTTCCCGATCAGGTGGCATTCCTGGTAACTCTGCTGGAAAAACATCTTGAAATTCCTTTACTACAGGAATATCTTCCAATTTGACTTCCTTCATTGAATTCAATTGAAGATCCACCATGATATGACTATGTTTATCCGCCTGATACACTATTATTCCTCCACTTGGAGACTTGATTGAAATGGTTTTCTCCTCACAATTTATCTGAGCTCCATAGTCTGTCATCCAATCCATTCCCAGCACTACTGCTATTCCTTTTAATGGGATCACATAAAGATCCGCATAATAGGTTTGACCACAAATGGAAATGACTAGGTTTTCCTTAATGTTTCTAACTACCATGATCCCTCCAGCAGTAACTACGGTCATAGGTTTTTCTAACGGTGCCCTTCTAATCTCGAATTTAACACAAAATTCTTCAGATATGAAAGAAATAGTTGCACCCGTATAAAATAAAACTTTTTCAGGATTTGTGAGAATATTGAGCGTACCTATCACCACTTGATTTGAGTTATCCACCTCCTCCAAGGTTGCGCAATTCAGCTTTCCAGTAGGTCTACCTCTCTTGCCATTGTTATTTTTGGCATAGCTTCCCCCTCGGTTAGGCTGTCCACCTCCTCCTCCACTTGCTTGTCCTCCACCTTTTGTGGGCCAACCACCGGGTGGTTTGTTTGGGAAATCAGGCTTAATATGACCCTTTTGTCCACATCCAAAACAAATTATCACTGGTTTTTGGCAATCCTTGCTGATATGTCCCGGAAGTTTGCAATTATGACATATGACATTCCTTCTAGGATTGAATTGTCCTCCAGTGTTGTTGCTACTCCTGTTGTTGTTGTTGTAGGGTCTGTTTCTAGGTTGAAACTCCAGATTAGTTTTGGGTTTACTTGCCTGAATCCTCTTCGTTTCCTTCTTTGCTCTCTTCATGCGGTCTTCTTGGACATTTTTGTAATCATCTTCAAAGGTTATAGCTGCATCAAGCAACTGTTGAAAAGTTTGAGTGTTGGCAAGCCTCAACTGCATCTTCACAAATGGATTTAGTCCACTCATGAACCTCTTCTTCCTTCTCGCCTCCGTGCTAACTTCTTCAGTAGCATAATGAGATAAATCACTGAACTGCCGAATATACTTCATGAGACTGGAGTATCCTTGTTGCAGTTCTTCAAACTCCCTACGCTTCAATTCTATGATACTCTCCGGAACATGGTATTCACAGAATCTTTGTTTGAACTCCTCCCAATTGTACTCTCTTCCCGGAGGTTGCATAGCTAGCTGACTCTCCCACCGTGACGATGCAGGTCCGGTTAATAGATGCATTGCATACCTCAACTTTTCTTCCCCATTGCATCCTACAGTTCTCAACTTTCTTTCGGTATCTGTTAACCAGTCCTCTGCATCCATTGGTTCAAGAGCGGATGTGAAAGGTAAAGGCCTGGTATCCTGGAAATCCGAAAGAGTAACACCACGTCCTTGAGGTGCCCTCTGCCGTCCCACTTGATCTACCAAACCCTCCATGAATTTGTTCTGGGACTCTCACATCATTTGCATGTACTGCATAAAGTTCTGCTCCATCAATGGCCTCATTGGTGGTTGTGGTAAATTCGCTTGCATTCTGGCGTCTTCATCCGCCTTTTTCTTTGGCTTCGCGCTCCGTGCGCTCCTGCTTAGTCTTGTTTTCTACACCCATTTCCATACCCCCTAGTCCTGTAACATAAAGTGAATACTCATAATTACATCATGCATATGTGTTCTGATATCAACTTCATGCACAGAACTAGTCACACAATGGAAAACAAGATCCAAATAAGAACCAAATATGCATTACACACATATTATACATTACAAACAATATAGTTTATACAACGTGATTACAAGCCCTTACTAATTAAGGATTACAAGCTCATGTGGGTACTATCCCACTTATTTATTTACATCCAGTCCTCAGACTCACACTCCCGTATCCTGCGGAGATACTCCCAGTCAAAGTCACACTCCCCAGAAGTTGCATCGTTCATTATACATACCCAGAGTACAACCGTGCTGACGTGAAGTATGACGCATCGTCTGTGGAACGACTTGCCTCTTCGACGGACGATACTCAGTATAAGAAGTCTCCGGACTTGACACATCATTCAGCTAAATTGTATCCATACCTTCCAACACATCTGAAGTACCTACCGAATCATCCTCATCACTTTCTTCTTCATCCATCTCCTACATCCCGATTCTAGAGGAATCAATAGAATATTCTCCTTCCGGTGCCCCCCAAGTACCCTGCTGGGTACTAAGTCCTCAGCTATGATTGGATAGTGCACGTTATCTGGAGTAGGATAATTTTCTGATGACTCAAACACCCTTTCTTCAGGATCTTCCTCATCAGACTCTACATCCTCCACATGGACATCTCTTCCACCAACGGAATAAGATCTTACGCCCATGCGACTAGTTTGCCCAGTATCTCCAACTGAATCTTCCACAGGAATAGGATTCCCGGTAGATCCATCCATTGATCTGTACCTCCATCCTTCAGAATTCCCAATAGGTAGTTCCGAGTCCCAGTTCCTCAAGAACTATGTGGTACTGGATGACTAGTGCCCTCATCAGTATATCTAATGGGTTCTGGTATCGGTGAGTAAGGATATGGTGTAAAAGATGCTGGATCTATAGGTATGTCCTTGAAAACTGGGTTAACCCTATCCACTACTTCATCCTCCAGTTTAGAGGCTAACTTCTCCCTTCTTTCAGGATTTGTTAAATCCTGTAACATATCAACCTGATCTTCTACAATAACCTGATGTGTCTTATACAAAGACCCAACCATCAGTCGATACAGATCCATAAATTTAGAAGCTAGTTTTGGATGCTTCCTTACTAAAGTAAGATGATCCGGTTCCAGTTCCTCGTCTATAGAGTCGTGAGGAATCACAGAATATGTGCTTCCAGCTAACTCTTCTGCTTTGCGCTCTCGAACATTGGCTATCGCCTCCACAATAGCAACATGATATGCTGCTAGGTGACTTCTACCTTCCCCCATAGGTAAATTGTGATATAAACCAAGTTTCTTTGGTAGTTGGATGCTAACACGATATTTGGCTAACATTCGCCCATCATGGTAGGTCATGGTATTGACTGGGATATTAGTTGTGCAACCAAAAACCCTCAGAAGTTCTTGAAGCTGTTCAGTTAAAGCCCCCTAATAGTCATCGAGAGTCTCTTCTTTCCTTGTCAAAGTCTGTTTTGGAAACATTGGTGCCATTTCCACTATATATAAATAACAGAACTGAATATAATTAATATGCATTAACTATAATGATGCATCATAATAAAGAATTATCGCACTAAAAATATAACGAAATACTCCCAATTGAATATTCATCATATAATCTAGAGAACTCTTTACCGTTGCTCCTAGACTCCTATAGTTATTTCCCTTTACTAGGTTTCCAACCTAAGGCCAAAGCAATTGCTTTGATACTAGCTGCGGTGACCCAGCATACCACTGCATGTGTAGTACACTATAGTCGTTGACATGACATTCACCGAACACCGTTCCGTAAATATCACATCCCTCATAGTGGTACAACAGAAACATTGCGGGTCCATATTACAAACATACACACTTCATTATTACAAAACAAGAGTTCCCAAACTTCAAGCCTTACGAATTACAAACCAAACTTAAGTAATTTCAGCGGAAGATATAAAAGCAAACTCATACTTTGAATTGAGCTCAACAACTTATTCTATATAGTTCCTGCTGCTCGGATCAATTGGTTTACTAATAACTAAGGCAACTACTCGGACTCGTTGCCCTCCACCCCATAGCGTATCTTGTAGTCCACCCCTTCAACTCCTCTAGACAGGTCTGGTTCTTCGTAGCAGACATCCTCTTGTCCATCATCTATGTACATCGAAATGTCTTCTGGATTCTCAGAGTCTAAGCAGGGGTTTAAAAGAAAGAGTGAGTAACAGCGTTACCCAGCAAGTTTATTATATGCAAGGTGGGAAGTTTGATGCTCTATCTACCACCTGGATGATACGTCCTTGGTACTATGCAATTTTTTATAAACATTTCTTCAAAGATTGATTTTCTTATCAAAAACTATGCCCATCAGCCTTCACAGGTTGACCAGAACTTCATGGAGTTCCTTTCCTACCGCGTTTGTAGCTCCTTCCCGGAACAGGGAGTAACATGTCACAATTATTACACTCTGCAGAGGTGCGTTGCTTTACCCATGAGAGACCAAGTCATTGTTGTACAACCGAGCGTACTTTCCCGTCCACAATTCCATGATGTGGGGCCCAGTAGGTGACCCAAGCCAATCACTACCCTCTCCGCGACCCCAGATGTCTGCATGATCCTCTGGGGCTGACTACACCTTCGTTAAGCCTCCAACTAGGGCAAGCTATAACCCTGGCGAGTTCCCGAAGACTCTATGAGTTTGTGATGCCCCTGGCAAGCTCCCTAAAAGGTCTGACTATACCTCCGGCAACCACTCATAAATAATCTAGATACCAAAATCGTGGGGCCTAAGGATGCCCACCCATATGTTGGATCCATACCAGGAATCCCAATGTCACGATAAGGTCATCTTGCCTCCATATGAAAGGAAGAAGATACAGCTGACTTCTCTGTCCCATTCCAAATCTCATGGTTAACGCGTAATATACGGCGCTAGAATCACTGATGTCATGGGTTATTAATCCTATGGTGTATTATGAACCTGGAACCCTAAGTTCCATTGCTCATTTTTATCATCACTTAGGATGATAACTATATCTTATTTTATTAAAGAAGATAATATTTTCTTCCTCCAAATCATAGGTGATAACACACAATTTGCAATATCTTTGATAAAGACTCTTTAAAGGACATGAGCAAGTTATGAACTTGCCTTGTGACTACAAGGTAGTGAAGTCGGATGCTTTCACCTGACCTTGAGCTCTGGTTTCTACAAAGAATTATTATTGCCCGGTAAGGACAATATTTAAAGAAACAATATGCAATGCATAGTAATGTCATGCAACGATTTATTATTTGCTTATTTGCATGTTTATCCTCTTAGTAAAATATGAGAACATTAATTTGGATCGGAAGGAGTAGGAATTTCGCAGTCAAGCAAATATTATGCCTAGTAGAAAGAACGGCGAGTCAATTAGAAAGTAGAAAAGACAATTGATGCATTGAAGTGTTAAATGTTAATCGTATTATATACTAAAATATTTTTATTAATATTATACAAACAACAATTACAGTAATGCATTTGCGGATATATGTGGGTATACGTGGGATAGTGGACACCCGCATAAATTTCGCGGGCTCCCGCGGGACACCCACTTAAATTGTGTGGGACTGTGCTGACGCATGCGGGCCTCCCGCGGGCAGTCCCTCCTGCACCCTGAGCCGCCGCTTCTGCTCCGCCGCCGGACATTCCTCTGCTTCCTCTACGGTTACTTTTGCGAGGACCTTGAGTAAGTCTGAATACTTCCCCTCTGTGCTCTTCTCTTGTGCTCTAGCTACTTCCTTGGCATGACGAACATGGGTAACCCCCTGTCTAGGGTTCATCTCTGAATCTTAGGGTTCATACCCTGCAGAATATGTTGCTGCCACCTTGTTCTCTGTCAAATAACCTTCTGTGAAAGTATATTGTACATTTATGTGATTATCCTTGTTGTATCTGTGATGGTTCATTATATTGGATTGAAACTCACTGCTATGCTAGAGTTGGGATGCTCTCTGTTGATAGTTTTTAGATGCCAAAGAATGATTCCTAATTAGTATACTGGGAAGATGATTAACTATTCCCTTTCAATTTCCCTGGACTATGTGATCTTTGGTAGGATTGCCTTAGTTAGAACAAATCCTAGTGACACCTTCCTAGGAATGGTACACAAGATTTACTCTAGTATTGGCTTTGGTCTAGAAATGTTCCAGAACGGCTTAATGCTTAATTGCTTTGAAAACTCCTACTGTACTAGATGATACCCTGCGCATTGCTGCGGGACACATTGTAAAAATATATTTTATCATGCAAATAAACCTGCAAAAATAATTAGCAAAATAGTAAGATAATTACTTGTAATTATGATGGTTGACGCAGAAAAGAGAAATTCATGAGTGTAATGTGTAGAACTTGCTAGATGAAATCCCATACATCCTACATATCTACAAAATGAAGGGCATACAGTTTGCACATAAAAAATACGGTACAAAGGAGTATTACTCTAAACGAACCGTGGGATAAAGGACTATACTCTACCAAATCTTAGAGCATTTCAATACATAGAGTACTCATATTTTCATGGCATTGTGCAGCTTTACGCGGAGAAATTGAGATTTGTCTTCAGAGAACACCTTGAAATATGTCGATCATTACATGATATGAGCACTCATACTTTATTGTAATCTGCGAAAATAATTTCAGCTGACAAACCAACAAATGGAGAGGAAAATCAAGAGAAAGGAAGTGAAGCGTAGGGGGCACATAACATGAACTTGCAACCATGCTCAACATTGAGTGTAACTAGTTCAAGCAATCAAGCGTTAACTTCTAGATTAAGTGCGGCTTCTGCAATAAACAGAATAAGATAAACATTTTCAGGGAAGCCCGAGTCGCATCATTGTTGCTCCAGATACTGCAATCAGGATATAGTCGGCGAATACACAATTTAGTTTGGCCCAGTAGCCGCTATAGGCTGAGCATCCGAGTTTCAATAACAAACGGAGATTGTCAGAGAGAAAGTTCCGTCCATTCATTCCGTACCAAACAAAATGAAAGAACATCAGGTTAGAGTAACAGGCGAGTTGAAATCTGCAGATAGATGGTGATATCAATTTTGCAGCACATTGCCATGTGAAATAAAGGAGAGTGTTAAAGATATTGGAGATGTCTTCAACTATATTAAATCCCATGAATAATTAATCCAATCCTGCAAGCAAAGAAAACGTAGGAAAATTAGCACCTTGGATGGATGATAGCATCGCCTACATCGGTAACACGTATAGTTAAAAAACAAATTAGCAATATCATCTCATAATAGAAACGAACGGATTTTCATCCACATGCCCACGATCAAAGCATACGACGTAGATGATGTCAAGAAACACGTCGACGCCGTGGTGTTGCTGCTCTTCCTAATCACCATGACAACCCTTCATCTATAGGTGCGCAGCGTATGATTTAGACCAGTAGATGAAGATGCGGTGTGGGAGAGACAACTTACTGCCTTGCAGCGAGGTTGAGAAGACGATGACTCTCGGATGGCAAAAATATTATGCGGAGTGGCGTGTGTGGAGATGATACAACGGCCGTTTCATTTCCTAGGATATAAATCGACAGAATCGGGATAGTGCAATTGTTCCTCGTTACCCGCCAGATTAATGTAGAAGAGAAATCGTTCGTGGCTGACTAGCCATCCGGTGCTTCTGTGTCCAGGAAAAATAGCAACTGAAACCTGAAAGGGCTAGATTAATGGGCTGCATTTGGGATGTATTTATGGTCATGGAAGCACCTAGCTAGACCGCCGCCCGGCATGCTGCATGCGTTATTGAAGGATATGTGATTGTGGCGTTGGGAATTATTGATACTACAATGCTAATTGGTGATTAGTAGTAATAGTATCGCTAGAAAAACTGAGTGGATAATATAAATGGATGGGATGACGTGGGAGGCTGTGCTAGGTGGGTGACGTGGAAAATTGTGTGACGTGGAGGGTAAGTGAGGTGGACGTCTTGCATGTCAAGAGAAATATGTTAGTGGGGGTGAACTATTTAGTTATATAGGATATGTTGGCTTAGGATATCCAACAACTGTTTCATGCCTATGATGGTGGTCTGAGGCATAGGACTAGTTTTCCTAACTTGTTGTCTCTAATAGATGATTTCTAGTATTGATACCAGCTATTCATCTTGGATTCAGTAGATCTATAGATTCTGGGGTGCTACTCCTTTAAGAGATGTGCCTAGAATCCATCCTTGGGCTAATTTAATCTCGAATATAGCTTTTATCCAGCATCAGTGCTGTTGGTTTGAGATCCTGGTGTTATTTGCACTGATGTATTACTTGGCTTTAACTTTGATTTCCTCTATGATGGATACACCCCCACTTGGGTGATTTCTGAGATGGTTAGTATAAAACAACACAAGATTTCTTATCTACATAAGATAGTTGGATCATGTGAAGGTTTTATAATACTTACCACAACAGTGAAGTGGTTGGTGTTGTTGCTAGTGGATCTGGTTTCTTGATCTTGTTGGCTTGCTCTGCTGGTTGGATCTTGGCCTACACCTCCTGTCTCCTGTGATCTGGAAGTTGTCCTTGCTATCCTTCTGCACCACCCCCTCCTTATGTCACCATGTTATGGTGAACTAGAGATTAATCTGGTATAGTGGTTGGTGATTTTGTGGATGCTTTGATGAGCTCGATGAAGTCTGAGCGTGTGCTTGAGAAAGAAAGTGATGCTGGCTGTGGATGAGCTTTGGCTAAGTTCTCTGCTAGAGTGCTAGTACTGTTGCTGCTGCTTGGACAGCACATAACATGCATTTAGGTGACTCACATGTGTGTATGTGTGAGCTGTTCATGTGGATCAGCTCAAGTAATCTGACTTCTACTTTTACCTGATTACTTGTTATTGACCTGGTGAAACTTAACTCTCTCCACTTGGTTGCTAATATGGCATCTGGTTATTTACTTAAAAGAACAGATACTACATTTTTGGTGAAACTTGCCCCTCTATTATTTACTCAATGATGTAATATGAACAATGCACTTCACTGTTCACAACTGAGAGTAAACTTAACTAACCATTAACCCTTTCTTTCATCTAGTTGTGTTTTCTTATTTGCAGGAACAAGACCTGGAGGTACAAGGTTTAGTCTAGGAATATCTAGGTAGAATAGGTCTGAAATGTAATATTCTTTTCTTTATTCTTTTTGTAAAGAATCTTGTAATAATTTATTATAAAGGGATAAAGTTGTATTTCCATTCCCTATAATCTTTTACCTGTGATGTATTTATTACAATTTGTAATATTGTCTTAAAATCAGGAAATAAGAATTAATTTCTTATCTCTTTTTTATTTCTCAGATTTTTTATTGTTGTTCCCTATATCTGTAATTTAATCAAATACTATTGATATAGTATTTTGGAAAACAATTTAATATTCCCATCTTCCAAATCTTAAATATTTTCAAATTGATTTAAATTTCAAATTTGAATTCATAATAATTTCCCCAAAACCTAATGGTTCCTAAAGATCATGTCAGAATTCATAACAACCACTAACAAGAGCTATTCCTACCTCCAGTTAGCGAAAGAAACTCCGATCCCTTTAGGTTTTTGTTTGGTGAAAAATTTACCCTGATTTTACAGATGCATGCATGCACAAACTTAGATTCCTATTTCTACCCTTCGTTGGATCCTAATGCTGGGATGTTACAAAATCAACGGGGACATAGGCATTGTTAACCATAATAAGAACATCATTAACACTCCCCATGAGTTTCTTTTTAGCATTATCATCAAGTGGGACATTTGAATAACAATCTTCCAATGGTAGCAAATCAAGCATTTCATAAACCTTTCTAGGCATAATAGAAACACTACTATCAAGATCACATAAAGCTTTGAGATCAAAATCATTTACTTTCATATTAATGATGGGTTCCCAGCCATCTTCTAGTTTCATAGGAATAGAAGCTTTATGTTTCATCTTTTCTTCCTTAATTTTTATGAGAGCATTCGTAATGTGTTTTGTAAAGGCCATATTTATAGCACTAGCATTAGGACTTTTAGCAAGCTTTTATAGGAACATAATTACTTCAGAGATATTGCAACCATCAAGATCAAAATCATAATTATGTTCTAAAGTAGTAGAACTATTGTTTCCCATATTTTGAAGAGTTTCAGCATTTTTATTAGAAAAGTTTCCATTGGGTTTACTAGCTTCAACATTAGTGGTAGTGATAGTAGAAATACTAATATTTCTAGCAATTTCATATTCTCTTTCCCACTTAGCATGCAACTTAGCTAATAGTCTAACATTTTCATCAATTCTAACTTGTATGGCATTAGTAGAAGCAAAAGGATTCTCAATAGTTTCAGGTTTAGCAGCCATTTTATTAAAAGAAGATTGTGCTTCAGCCAAGGATGTTATATTTCTTTCAGCATTAGAGAGTTTTTCCTCAATAGTTTTATTGAAAGCAGTTTGTTTACTAATAAAATATTTAAGCATAATTTCAAGTTCGGAGGGTGCACTTCTATTATTCTTGTAGGAATTTCCATAAGCATTACCATTATTGGGAGGATATGGCCTATAGTTATTATTACCAAAATTATTCATGTAGGCATTGTTGCTAAAACTAGTATTTCTTATAAAGTTCACATCAACTTGCTCTTCTTGAGCGACCAAAGAGGCTAAGGGAACATGATTTGGATCAATATGAGCTTTCCCATTAACAAGCATAGACATAATAACATCAATTTTATCACTCAAGGAGGAGGTTTCCTCAACAGAATTTACCTTCTTACCTTGTGGAGCTCTCTTAGTATGCCATTCAGAATAGTTAACCATCGTATTATCCAAAAGCTTTGTTGCAGCACCCAAAGTAATGGTCATAAAGGTACCTCCAACAGCAGAATCCAGTAGATTTCTTAAAGAATAATTCGGTCCTGCATAAAAGGTTTGGATAATCATCCAAGCAGTCAGTCCATGAGTGGGACAATTCTTTACCAAAGATTTCATTCTTTCCCAAGATTGAGCAACATGTTCATTATCAGATTGTTTAAAATTCATTGTTTCACTTCTCATAGATATAATCTTAGTAGGAGGATAGTATTTTCCAATGAAAGCATCTTTGCATTTAGTCCAAGAATCAATACTATTTCTAGTTAGGGATTGCAACCATTCTTTAGCTTTTCCTCTCAAAGAGAAAGGAAACAATTTAAGCTTAATAATATCCCCATCTATATCCCTATGTTTTTGCATCTCACAAAGTTCAACAAAGTTATTAAGATAAGCAGCAGCATCTGCAGTACCAATACCAGAAAATTATTCTCTCATAAAAGGATTAAGCAAAGCAGGTTTAATTTCAAAGAAGGTAGCTTCAAGAACAGGTGGAGCAATAGGTGTGCACATGAAATCATTGTTGTTGGTGCTAGTGAAGTCACACCACTTAGTGTTTTCAAGAGTAGTCATTTTTTGTGTTTTTAATAAAGAAAAGCAAACTAGTACAACTAATTTTTTTTGTGTTTTAATAAAGAAACAAGCAAACAAAGCAAAAATAAACTAAGCAAAACGAATAAAACAAAGTAAAGAGATTGGTTATGAGGGACTCCCCTTGTGAAGATGTCATTGACTCCCCAGCAATGACGCCAAAAAAAGATCTTGATGGCCCAAAATATGTTCGAGCTTGTTGAGGAACCCCAAGAGGAAGGTATGATGAGCACAGCAGCAAGTTTTCCCTCAGTTATGAAACCAAGGTTATTGAACCAGTAGGAGCAGGGAAACACCTCCAAGGTGTTGTTTCCAACTTGGAATCCTACACAACACAACCACATAACTTTGCCCCCAACTTACAGTGAGGTTGTCAATCTCACCGGTTTTGCTAAAAACAAAGGATTAAACGTATTGTGTGTAAGATAGTAATAGCTTGCAGAAAGTAAACAGTAAATAGTTGTAGATCGATGGTAAAATAATGGACCGGGGTCCATAGTTCACTAGTGGTGATTCTCCTTAAGATAGACGACATGTTGGGTGAACAAATTACAGCGGGGCAATTGACAAACATCGAGAAAGCATACATGCATATACTAATCATCTTGACTCCTTTGAGATTTGATTGGGCATTACAACATTATGCATAGACCGTAATCCAACTACACCTATGACTAATAATCCACCTTCAGGTTATCATCCGAACCCCCTCTAGTATTAAGTTGCAAGCAACAGATAATTGCATTAAGCAAAGTGTGTAAAGTAAACAATACGATTGTTCTATGAATAAAGGATTGTTGTTTTCTCCCTAGTAGCAACAACACATCTAGTACCTTAGAGATTTCTCTCATTTCCCCAGATTACTAGAGGCATGAACCCACTATCGAGCATAAATACTCCCTCTTAGAGTTGCTAGCATCTACTCGGTCAAGATAGCTACTAACAACAGAGAGCATGCAAGATCACAAATAACAAAGACATGATACAATCAATAATCAATCTGAAATAGCATCTCAATATCCATCGGATCCCCGCAAACACAACATGTAGGATTACAAATAGATGGTCTTGATCATGAACGGAGCTCAAAAGATCTAAACATGATAGCACAAAGGAGGAGAACCAACCATCTAGCTACTACATGGACCCGTACTCCAAGGATGAACTACTCACGCATCACACCAGAGGCTTGCATTGTGATGAAGAAGGCCTCCAGGGTGAATTCTCCCCTCCGGCAAGGTGCTGGGAAGAGCTTTAGATCACTCCTGATCTAGTGATGGAGATGGTAGCGGCTACAGACTCTTTCGTGGAATTTTGATCGGGTACTTAGGGTTTCTGTATCGAAGGCTTCTTATAGGCGAGCGGGGAGGCCGAGGGGGTGCCCGAGGCGGCTGCACCCCCTCCCCCTAGGCACGGGCCAGGCCTGGCCGCACGGCTAGGGGTGTGGCCCTTTCGAGGCCCTCCTCCATCTCGTCTTCTGGCTCCGTGTTCCCCTCGCTAAAATATTGACTTCGGCTTTTGTCCTGTCCAATTCCGAGCATATTCATTTTCTGGCTTTTCTGGAACCAAAAACAGCAGAAAACAAGCAACTGGCATTGTGGCATCTTGTTAGTAGGTTAGTTCTAGGAAATGTGTAAAAATACTCCAAAGTGTGGACAGAACATAAGAAAGTAGATACAGGCATGGAACATCAAAAATTATAGATACGTTTGCAACGTATCAATGGACGGCACCCTGCCTTGAATCCATCAATGCAAGGCTTTAAAGCCATGAAGAACTTAGAGAAAAATACGTTGCCATCTGATGTTACCTCAGTATCTATCTTCACAACACTGTCAGGTGATCTTTTCTCCACTTCTGTATTGAAGTTATAAAGCATTCTAAAGGTATTTGTCCAATCATCATATAATTCTTTCATTGCCCTTTGTTTTGCCTTCCACACTTTTGTATATTTCAACTTAATTGGGTACTTCTTTTCCAAGTCTACTAAAATCTTTTTTGTAGTGGAGTTTGGTGTCTTGGCTAAAATAGGATTGATCTTTTCTGCCACCTCAAAATTAAGATGTCATGGTGGATACTTTCTGTGTACTAGTCATACAAGTATGTGCATTTGGAATTTGATTCACCCTGACTGTTGTTTCATCAGGTTGGCGTCTAGAAGATATATACCACTTGCAAGGTTTTGCACCACCATCAAAACCTTTGCACACTGCATAAAATTTCTTCTTATCAGTTCAATTAGTCTTTGTTTCAAACTCATGGCTGGCTGCATAAGTTCTGAAACACATCTTGAACTATTCCATGCTTGGAAACATTCTCCCTACTTCAATAACAGGGTTCTCTTTGTCAAAAAAGTTTACCAGCTCATCATCATGTGAGTCATCAACATCATCTACAACATTTTTTATCAATTCTGGATCAACATCTTCATAGGAGGATTGTCTGTATCAAAATGTACAGTTTTATCCCCTTCCTTCTCCTCCTTCTCATCTTTCTCATCGACGAGAATGCCAAAAAGTTTGGCCATTTCAATGTCGGACATTGGTGCAATCACCTCAGTACGGACATTAAGTTCAACTGTATTCCAATCAACATAAAGAATGTTTTCAGCACTATCATCCTAGGCTTGTTCATCTGCATCACCCTCCTCTATTAGTACTATTGTCAATACAGTAACTATGGGCACAACCGGCCTCTGTGCAGCTCAATCATCTTCCACCATATGCAAAGCCAACTTCGAGGGACATATCCAACCCTCAAATCACAGTTCAAATCAACGAGCTTTGCATGAAAGGTAGCATGTTTCGTTGTCCAACCGTCTTGCCGATCGATTGCATCAACTATATATTTCCCATCCTCAATCCTAACATACTCTTGCTTCCAATCATCAAATCGACAGTGATACTTCTTGCTCCGGGCCCCAAGCTATACTCTCCCCAATTTTTTCCACCCAATTCTTCACCGCCTGCTCTTTCATGCTTAGAATGACTTGGGGATCAATCTCGGCACAATAAACGTTCCATTTAACAATTGTATCTCTCTCAATCACCCGCATGCTACCATCAACTAACTTGGCCCTTGACGAAAAAAATTTGACAGTAATTTTGAAGGTTCGCGCAACATCTTCTCCCCTATTTTTTCAATGGCGGGAACTGTAAGCTAGCGGAAGTGGACGATGAAACTAAGATGTTGAAGGAAGATGGGATACGGGAATTACCGATTAGAAGTAGGGGAAGTTCTCTCTCACGGCTCCATTCCCCCTGTTCACCCCACTCTGGGGCTCAATCTAGGATTCAAATGGGGCAGTCAGATCTAAATCGACTGGGAGGGGGACAGGATTAGGGTTCATAATGCCACTCACCTTGTTCGCCGTAGAAAGCAAGCTCTGTCGCCGCTGAAATCGGTCTGCCATCATCGGAGAAGGAGAAGGGGAAAGCTCTACCGCCGCCGTAGGAGAGGAACGAGGTGAAGTGGGCTTCGGTCAAAAACTAGCGCGCTGAAACGGACATGAGTCACACGTGTCTCAACTAATTAAGACCCACATGTCTTACCTAAACAAGATGGGCTCGATTATTAAAGTTTTATCGTGTTTGTGTCGGTGGGCTGTTTTTCGCGTCCAGACGTCGCATGCAGCCTAGTTCTCTAAAAAACATCGCACCACAGCTTTCTCCATGGAAATATGTCGCATGTGAGCTAATTCCCCCTTCATGCCCATCAAGCAAGACACTTAGAGCACCTCCACTCGGGTTCCTAGCAGGCCGTTCCTAGGGAATTTTTCATCCGGACGCCGAAAAATGGCCAATCGCGTTCCCAACATGCCGGTTTGTCCGGATTTGGCCCAAATTTCGTCCGGAGATCCCAGGCCGATCCTGGGGCACTGGGAACATGCTGGGAATGCCAAACAAAGCAAATTCGTTGAAAATAGACTCGGCGTGTGGACCTGCCTAGTCAGTGACTAGAGGCCGATTCGTCGTCATCCTTCCGCCTCGACTCCCAGGACGGATCACCGGGCAATAACTGCCTGTCTCATCGACCACGTGTCGCCATAATGGCACGCCATCACTGCCTCGGCTTCCCGCTATTTCCCCTTTCCCGCCCATGACGCTACACCCCTCCCACCTTTGCCGCCCATCTCGGCCTATAAAATACGGCTCCATCGCCGGCTCACATCACACTACCTCCTCCACCCCACTCCATCACGAACTCCAACTCCGGCGAGCAGAAGAACTCGGCAAAATCCATGGTAGAGAGGTACCCTGACGACCCTGCGGTGGCGAACGACTTCGGTCAACGGATGCTCCAGCCTTGGGAGGCCTGGATGCTCCACGACGTCGGCTACATGGCGTCGTCAGACTTCCGCTGCCTGCCCAGCTGGAAGCTCAGCACTGGTGGCGTGCCGGTGCCGTCGCTGTCCGAGGACGACGAGATGGTGGAGGAGATTCAGGCCTCCATCGCGGCGATGCCGGATCCCGAGCTCATCGAAGAGTCCGGTAACTTAGTTTACTGGGAGCAGTTCTTTGCCGAGCGCCGGCTCGGGGAACTCGTCGCCCACCAAGGCCCTCCAAGCTCGCCGCCGAAGCGCAACAACGTGGTAGGGCATCATCGATGGTGGAGTGCGCCGGGACGCACGCTCAACGCCGTCCTCGAGCACATCCACGCCCGTAACAACCCGCGGTTGGGCTTCCCGCGCTCGCCGACGCCTGCTGCGAGGGCCAGGCGCCAACCTCCGGCAAACTGGCTGCCCAGGAGGATGGGCGGCCTCAACTCCTCTTCCTCGACCGCCTCGCGCTCATCTGGGTCCACGCCGGCATAGTCATCGCATGACAGAAGTGAGGCTCTTCAGCCTGTCAAGCGGGAGGCCGACATGCCGGTGCGCTTGCCGCCGAGGACGCGATCACGGGGGGATCATCATCAACGAGCCCCGCGCGCCGCCGCTGCCGATCGGCCGGCTTTGCCTGCGCCAGCCGAAGCCGGATTTGGTAGACTGGCCGGTGCCCGTCGACGAGGACTCCTTCTCCATCAAGATGGCGATGGAGCGCTCCCTACAGGACCTGGTGCCACCGCTGATGCTGGAGTTGGACCTCCTCGCCTGGTCTAGGGCGGACTGGGAGCAGGAGGAGGCACGTCGTGTTCAGCGCTGGCAGCAGGAGGCCGAGCGCCAGGATAGAACTCGCCACGAGCCCGCCTACCAGGGCACGCCGCTCGTCGTCCTCGATGACGATGATGATGCCGGCCCCTCGTACCAGCCGTGGAGATACGGAAACGTAGGCCAGGGCAGCTCGCACCCCCCGCAGCCGTCGAGCAACGACGACGCTGATGATGATGGCAAGACGGACCCCGACTACACAAGCTTCTACCGCAACTTCAGCATGTGAGGCGGCGTCCGACGACATCGGCATCTGCATCGGCCTTTTTAAAGTTTGTTTAGCCTAAATGAAGTTCGAATTCGGGTGTCCACCCGAATTTGATGTAATATTTATGAATCGGCCCGCTATTAATGCAAACCGCCTATATTCATCCAAAGTTTGCCGAGTTTGATTGAATTTTGTCCAAACCCAGGAACCACGGCGACTGAAAAACTGGTTGTTCTCGTGCCGAAAACTAGTTTCGTCTAGCGATATTTAGATCTGGATTTCGGCATATTTAGCTCTGGATTTCGGCTTGGGAACCGAGCGGAGATGCTGTAAGAAGGGCAACCTCCGCCGCAGCTTCAGCTCGATCCTTCCAACTCATGCATCAGTGGAAAGTTATTTAACCAGTACGTCCCGCTGCATGCACGGTCACCTCGATCGCCTTGGTCGTACCGGGGACCGCCTTCGGTTTGGTGGTACGACCAGGCCCGGTCCTGAGAGTTTAGGGGCCCGGGGTGAACCTAAAAACAGGGGCCCCCAATATACAAAGGTCAAATTATATTTGAAACATGTATTAGTACATGTTATCAGTGAACACTTAAGCATCCAAAACTAGTGTCCATATAAATATTTTATTTGTATATACATATTAATCATCATTATAATGGTACCGGATCATGCTAGCGAAATCGCATAGGGCTGAGACAAGACCCCGTGGGCTAGTGGGAGGTGGGCGTGGTGTAATTTATCATAGTACGGCCGACTCCGGAAGAGCGTCTCGTGGGTAAAACCTTTAATTATTGTGCAGTGGAGAGTGTTGTTTCTCAATTTTTATCCCACTATCGACTTCACTAATAAAACTTAGTCCATCTCCTGTGCTAACTGAGGATGAAAAAAGTTAATACTCTCTCTATTTATCAATGTAAGACCTTTTAGATATTTTATTAAAGTAAACTAGATTTACTCCAAAATAATTAAACCTATACACTAAAACATTTTACATACATATTATTTAGAAAAAGGCTAGAATGTCTTACATTAGTGAACTGAAGTAGTACTTTAAAACAGTGAACATTTGCTCCAATCTGATAGTGGTTGCTTGGAGTCACCATACTGTAGGAAATAGATTGAGGACTTTCTTCTTCCTTGCGTTTCTCGCTCCTCCTCCAAATTCAACCAAACACCCCGTATATCTAATGGAAAGCCACGCCTTATCTGACTACATATCTCTACAAATAAAATCCATGTGCTATTCTATGTCCATACCACTCATTTCCCCGTCAGTTAAGTCCCATGGTGCCCTAATTTTTACCTATGAATATCCCTATTTACCATAATGGAGGAGAGATTCTCCAAGAAAACACCAAAGCGAGGAGAGAGATCATTTTGTTTCGATAGGAGAGTTGTACCTTACGGTGCTGGAGCTGGACATTGTAATATTTGTATCTTCAATTCGATTGGAGCTTGAGGTTCATCTAGCGCCGACGACTCGACCTCGTCGCTCTCACCCAGCCGCCATGATCTTCTAGCAGATGCGATCGTGTTACGGAGATCAATCATCGGCCAGTCTATTTTCTCCTGTAAGCCGTCCGTTGGTCTACCATGCAAACAACCGAAGGCCCTCTTGTGCGCTACTAATAACTAGGCCCTTTCACATGCTACAGGTAGTACGTTCTTTTCATGGACTCGTGTACGTGACCTTGCCTTCCCATGAGATAGACTGAATATCTAGCTTAGACGGGCCCCTCAGTTTTATGGGCCCGGGGCGGCTGCCCCTCCGGCCCTACCCAGGGCCGGGCCTGGGTACGACCTATACAAATGAGGCAGGCTGAGTGTGGTTTGACACGACGAAGGTATACTTAAGACTGGGGTGGCCTCTCCACCAGCCACGTATGATACCCTCTCTCGCGGCTTAGTTTAGCCGTACGTTCTAATGGCCAACTCGCCTCCAATCCGCGTTGCTCCCTGCTAGAACACCGCCACCGCCACCACCACCACCCCGGTCGTCCCACCGAGCAACTCCAAGTCGTAGCAATATGCGTAGCTTCTACACATCTCCTACGCACACGTACGTACAATACACGGATCGATCCATCATTGGACTAGCAACAGACGACGACAGCAACCAGAGATCGACATCGATCGGTTAGTCAGGAATGATTAATCCCAGCCGCTTCTGGCTCAAGCTTTAGATTAACAAAACGGTAATGCTAACCCTGTCATTCCTTAGAGGATGGTGACACTGACACAGAGATATCAATCGCCGAATATTCAATCCCGAGCAGTGCTCGCATGCAGAGCAGCAAGCAAAGCGGCCCAGGGCCATCGACGACGACGTCATTAGCGGCAATGATTCGAGGCTTTTTGATCGATTCGGTATGCGCTGTCAGCCTAAACTATCCGTGGCCGCTTCCGGCCTATCATGCGAGCGCGGATCTCTGGGATATCGTATACTCTGCTTTTCTTTTCCTTTTGCAGCAGGAAGGAAACATTAATCTTTTGTTGGAATGAATCATATCCTTTGTGGCTTGCTCAGCTACTTACCCGCTCTAGTTCATGGAAGGTGGAGAAAAGTTTGGCATTCTTTTTGCTTGGATGAAATTAATTTCCTTTTCCGTTTAAAATGGCTAGATAATACGCTGAACGATCCAGTTGAAAGTCAAAGTTTTAAATAGCAGCTATAGCCTGGCTATAGGGCAGAAAGCCTCCCGCTATGGCTAGACTCTTCGTAGGCTAAACGAAGAATAGCCAGCTATAGACCGGTTTACCCTAAATTAGCCTCCAATTCAACTTCTGTTTTTGAATTTTTTTTGTTTTCGCTTTTAAATTTATGTTCGACCCGATTCAATAAAACTTGTGAGTTAATTGGTTAAATACTTACTTGCGTTGAATAGGTGCATGAGTTGTAGCTCGAATCTTATTTGAGTCATAGTTTTTTCCGTCTTTTGGCAACCTTTGACTGAAGTTTGCTCTGTTTTTGAAAATACACTAAACCGGAATAGCCCGCTATAGCTGGGTTATAGTCTTTCATAGCCTCTATAAAAGCCACCGCTAAATGGAATAGCCCGTTAAAAAAAATGGACTAGACGGCTATTTTAAACTATGCTCCAAGTACTATATATCCCTCGGTCTAGCTAGAATATACTTAGACTTTTTTCTAAAATGTGTGTATCTAGACGCCTTAGTGTATAGGTTTCAAGCAAAATAAACGAACCTATACATATGTTTTAGAAAAAGCTAAACATAATGGAGGGTGTAAAAGAGAAGTAAAATGTAACTCCTTTTCTGTTTTATCAGTGATCATTGTTGTTACGCTAAATAAATGTGTAACTCAACGATTTGCTTTTTTCTAGACAAGCGTGTTGCTCGTTTCCTCCCGAGTCAATTAACCAACCCACACAAGAGGTTGATGCACTTGGCCAAACATTCTTTCGGCCGGGAGCAATTGTAGCCAAGTAGAATTTCTCTCACCTTTTCTGAACGGAGTCATGAAGCATGTTCCTGCAAATGGAAACTGAACCTGGCTTGCAGATTATTCTAGAGGTGCGCACCGCATCTCTCCAGATTCATATCGTATAATCGATGCCTAACTCAGTTGAATAACGATCTCTGCGTATATTAGACTTTTCTACGCGAAACGTCATTGTGCACCCCGCTGCCCCTAATTCTTTCCTGTTCCCTCAACACGGAAACTGTGCTACTGCTATCTTCTTCATGGTTTCTACTTCATGGTGTCGTCATTAGGAATCAGGATCAAGCATATGTTCAAAGTCTCGTCATGCTGTTCTTCCTGGAATTGTGATCGACATACTGTCTGCCCAGTAAGAAGAATTCCTCGTGTCAACGTAGGCCGGGATACTAAAAATACATTACTTTTGCATTTTATTTCCACACATAGATTGGCAGCACTATGAGAACCAAACATTTGTTGGGTATGGTGGTTGGTGTATCCTTAGCCATTTGGTTGTGGCTTCTCGAAACAGGCTTGTGCACAACGATATTAATATAGCAAAACCATTTGGTTATGGCTCATTTGGCACAATGCCGTTCCAACTAAAAACAACACGAAACAAGATTGGACTAGGCATTTCTTCCAAATATTTGGAACAATGGATGAATATATTCATCATTCGTTTTTTGAGTGTGTGGCAACTTTCTATGTGTGGGCTCATGTCATCCATCTTGAACGCGGGAATTGAGAAGTCATGTATCTGGATTTCTACGGGAACAAAAACCGTAGAAAAAATTTCATAAGTTCGTTTGGTTGTCATATGGTAAAAACTTAGGAATCGTAGACACAAAGATATTAAAACATGAGGTGAGACCTCATGTCTGTTATCCTTCAAAATTGCAAAGGAATCTAGAATCTCTATTCCTTTTCCTTTGTCCGAGACATAGGGTGTGTTCGGTTCTAGAACCAGAGGGGACGGAACAAAATGGTTCCATTCCTACGTCACGGGACGCTTTCGACCCCATGTTCGGTTCAGAAAAAATCGAGAAACATTGTTTCTTATTCGGTTGGTAGAGTCGAAGAGCAGAACGCGGAACTAAAACACTGCTAAATATTCTATTGATTTGAGTCTAAACTTAATCTTCTCTCTGGATCATAATTGATGGTGACCTTGCAAGACCGGAATACATGATAGAGACAAAATCAAAGCAAAATCGGAGCAAAATATGAGCTGAACCGCCTCCACGCGATGCCTGGCCGCTGCTGCCGCCGCGTGCCTAGCCACCGCATGCAAACCTGGCCTCTGGCCGCCGCGTCGCCGCGTGCTTGGCCCTAGCTGCCGTGCCACCACCGCGCGTGCCATGGAGAGGAGAGAAGTTTGTGCAGGCTAATTATTTTTCTGCCGAGATGATGTGTGGGTCAGCGAGGCGTTCTCCCGATCCGGCCGAATTGATCGCACAGGAACAGGTATAGGTGCAGAACAGACCCGTTCCGTTTCACCAAATTTCAGAACTGAATACACCCATACTGTAGGAATTCCTCCAAGAGGAAGTTTATTCTCCAAAGTTTCGCCATTTTCAATGGGGTGCTTATTTTTTCTTTGAGAAGTCATATGCATTTGCATTCTATCGTTTTTTTTTGTTTTGCAGAAATTTGCATTCTATCTTTCGTACTCACTCTCTGGTCCTCTGAAATTCACGTGTGTTGTTTCCCATGCACACAAAGGCACCTCTTACTAAACTCTTACTACCAAGTATTGAACCTAAGATTAATGTCTTGTTTATTCCATTAGTATGAATTACTCTCTTAAGCAAGTTCAATAATA
Source organism: Avena eriantha (assembly GCA_910589775.1). Lineage (NCBI taxonomy): Eukaryota > Viridiplantae > Streptophyta > Magnoliopsida > Poales > Poaceae > Avena > Avena eriantha. Next base: position 393,527,609 of record OU342745.1, read on the forward strand.
AAGCTCGATGCTGGCTATAAGCCGTTGCAACGTCATTTAGAGTTATCTAAGAGCCAACACATACAATAGGTAGATATAAGAAAGTACTGCTTTATTAATACATGACCTTATACTCATAAGGTGTCTAGAAGCACGTGCTGCAGCTGTATCTTAGTTTAGAGCCTACTTCTCTGAAAATCAGCTTCGGGTCGTAGGTTCAGATGATCGTATTATCTGAACCGCAGCTTCACATAGAGATTCACGTTGTCGTCAGGTACGCTGGCATGTATTGCATGGTATGTCCGGTTTTGCATAGTGATTGGTTCCACCCTTGCAGTAAAGAACATGTACCACGGCGCCGTTCGTTTTTTACCAGTCCAGGAAATTCGACGAGGATCTTGTGCCATCAATTATTCTTGTACCGCCTGACCCCGGCTCATTTATTGATCAGTGAGTCGTCTTCTTCCTCGCACCATACTGTACTGCACATCGCAGCTTGTTTTTTTTATTCAAACAGGGAGGCTCGTGTACTGTTAACACCTAGCAAAAACAAGTCTTCGAGGGTGCCCGGCTAGCTCATAACTGAACCCCAGCAGGTGGCAACGTGCTGGGGAAAGTATGAAAAACATCTGCCAGCTCCTACTCTGTTTTCAACCGAATTTAATCTCCCCAGATATGGGTGTGCTGAGGATCACAAGTCACGATTTATTTTTAATCAAGATCCACAACGTGTCCATCAGCAAGGGAATCAAAGTGGACAATACATCACGGATTTTTTTGTCTGAATGACAACGCTACAAGTCTTCCAGTTAATCGAGAACGACATACATCATGTTGATAATTCAAATGTTCACCTAGACATAAATACATCAATCCAGTAAAGCTTGGGCCTGTTTGCTGCAAGTGGTCCGACAGTTTCCAACCAAACCACAATTTGTGCACTTGCTCGGCTTACTCGTCTCTTCGGAGCATCGCCGCGGTGTGACAGGTTGTTCGTTTGTGCCCGCTGCAGCGACAGATAGTGCAGAATGTGTCCTCTTGCTCAGACTTCCAGCGTCTCGTAAGGAGCCTCGTCGCGCTTGTTCTCGGCCTACCTGCTTCGCGGTTCTTCAGAGGTCGGCCAAGTCCATGCATATCGTTTCCATCCAAGTGCATGTTGCCGACATTCTCCGCATCCCCAACCTCCTGCCCACCGTGATCTTGCTGAACGGTAGGCCGGTCTTCTAGGCCTAGGCCGTGTCGCTTATCGTTATACGGAGCCATTTCCACAAGATTTATGTTGAATAAAGCATCCAGTTTTCTCTACGCTTCAGTGCTTGCATCTCCCAGCTAGACAAGTTCTAGGGCTTTCTTGAAAATTGTCGTCTGTGTGTGAACCACCTACACGCTGCATGGTCATTCTGTTAAATCTGTAGGTGCTCTGACAATAGATCCTTGGTGTCCCTCGTCCATCTTTTCAGGATGTTCTTCCTAGGAATCTCCTCTATACCCAGGTAATCCATCACCTGCAGACACCCCCCTCCCGCCAGGAAAAACTAACGAATCAGTAACAAAGAGACAACCTTGCGTGGTACACATCTATGTCGAAAAAATGTCTTCTTGCTGGTAGACATAACAAACCTTCAAAGCATGGCCGCACAACACCGCCATGTGCTCGAGCAGTCCACACTCTCACTCAAAGTACTCCTCATCGTCCACAATACCTCAAATATAACCCTGCTCCATTTCTCCCTCTTATGCGCCTTCATGTGTGTCACCGAAGGAACACGGAATGGAGACCAAATCCTCGCTACACAGTCAAATAAATTGGCAATCTAACGAACTGGGCCGGAATATGCGATAGATCTTGGGGGATTTTGACGAGAATCTTACCTACCCATAGTAGACAGTCGCGGGGAAGGGGCCGTCAACAGCGTGCCCGCGGGGAGGGGCTTCTTACTCAAGGGTTTGTTCATCGGCTTCGGGCCAGAGGGCGCCTTCGATCCGCTGATTTTCTTCATCTTCGGAGCGCCGGAGGGCCGGATGGCCACCATTGAACCACCGGCAGCCGCGCCGAGGTGCTTCCGCCCCACCGCGATAAGAGGAACGATGTCCTCGATAACAACCATGGCGGGAGGGGTTGCTAGCTGCGCTTCCGCGGTTGAATCGGTCGGCGGAGGCACGAGAGGGTTCATGGCGGCGGCGATGCGGTGCTGAAAAGCTATAGGCGCGATGGCGAGCATATTAGAAAATGGCGGCGGTGGCGGCAGAAATGTCCCTCGCGCCAACCAGAACTCAGGATCCCATCCCTATCCCTCGGCACGGGAAATATGCAGCACGTAAGCGAGCATTCCCAGTGAACCGCAAAAAAAATCCTGATACGATACGGTTTACGATATCTAGAATGTCCACTTTTTTGGATGCGTACCGCAAACTAGCAGTTATTATGTGGGACGACTACGGATGCGTATCTGAGATGCTCTTATAAGGATGTCAAACTCTTACTAAACTAACAATGTGAGACTACACTTTAGTCACTCATGCATGAATGGCTCAAAATGGATCTCCGTAATTTCAGAAATTATTAAAATAAGCTAAATAAATTGGGTCATATTAGACAAAATTTTAAGGGTTGTATCCACGTTTGAATCACATGACTCGAGCCTGGCCAAGTAGGCACACGGATTCCACACACAAATTTGCACCAAATCTAAGCAACATGTACAAAGGGAGATGCGAAGGTCTACATAAAGCTATCGATCTAGCGAGAAATCCATGGTGGTTGCCGCCGGTGAACGCGGCGCCGCTGCTCGGTGGACACCGACAATGTCGCCTAGATTAAGCAGTGTTAGCTAGCAATGCCCATACCTCCTCGAATCCCTCTGATGTAACTAATTCCACGTGAAACAAAATCATAGACCAACGGTACAAAGGAAACGACACTTTTTATGTACCACTGGTACTTGAAACTCATCGTTTTCTAAGTAGACGGGAGGGTTGGCTGGAGCCATAAATGTTGTACGTACGTCCAGATTCTACCAACAGTGTTTCAAATACACCTATTTTCTATGTGCCTACCTCTGAAGCCAAATTCTACCAGTACAGATCTTGATGCTACAATAGATGGACAAGATAATGCGATCGACTGCACCTGAGAGCCAAATTGTCGCCTTCTCTTCTTTCTCATCTTTTCACTCATCCAACTAAGCAAAAATGTAGTATTGTAATCCTTATAGTCAGCTGACTAGACCTTATTGTACTTGCTCTTAGCGATAGATGTTCATGAAGTTTTTGTCGAGCAAGGTTAATAATATAGCCAGCAGCCGGCTATAAGGGCATGCCATGTCATCTAAGAGTCATCGTATAGCTCACACATATAAGACTGGTCATAGCGGGGAGTAACTTAGAGTAGTAACATGCATATATTACTAGTTTAGATTACTACCACCTCTGTTTGAGATTATTAGTCCTAAGAGCTTTTTTATATTGTTTGAGATTATAAGGGCTATCTCATTTATTAGTATCTCTTGTCCAATACATGTTTTTATTTTTCTCTCACTTCTCTCATGCACGTAAAACTTTTGGTGCATGTATATATTAATGAGAGAGAGTTATAGAGTGTCTTGGTATTAGCAACTTGGGCTCTTAGGACTAATAATCCCAAACAGAGGTAGTACCTTCATAGTGGAAAATAACATAGGTGTGATATCATGCAAAGTCTTATTTATTACAATATAGCTCATTTTGTATTGAAATGTCCGATATTATGGTAACATAGCTAGTTACCACAAGGCCCTCTCCCATCATTTAATTGCATGTCATGTCATCTAGATGCTTAGTTTGCAATACATGTAGGGCTATGTTATTACCCAAGTTACTCCCACTATGACTAGCCTAATAGATGAGCTATTAGTTGGCTCTTGAATAGATTTTAATTAATATTTAATTATTTAATGCATGTATGATGTTGTCTCTAGGATACATGCAAACCTCTTTTTCTTTATTCTTTTATCTATAGCCGGGCTACAGAATAAAAGTCAGTTCTTCTCTCTTTACTTCTTTCTCTCTCATCTAATTAAGACCTTTAATGATATGGCAATTACTATAGCATACTGACTAGGTTTATTATACTTGCTCTAAGAGCGGTCCACCGTCCATAGTGAGTTAGTCGATCTTGAAACTCCGCAACTCCATCTTTAATTGCCAATGTGCGCGTACGTGTGCGCGTGCATGATTCTGTGAAGTTTTCTTAAAGATGACAATATGAGATGCTTCCTCCGTTCTGAGTTCAACTTTGGTCAGATTTGATCTAGATACACAGATATCTAAACGTGTTTCAGCTCGCTGATTTTGGATAAAAGCTGCAACAAATAATTTATAATTGAGCATTCGAAAAAAAAGGGAAAAAAATTATAATTGAGAGAATACTTTTTATTACCTTTTTACTTTGAGAAAATGGATTTCCGACAGAAGCATACATTGGACAGGGAGCCCAATTTCTCAGCCCGACGTCAAGATGGGCCTACGCCTTGCCTACGAATAAGCCCAGCACGTGGCCCTATGAAAGCTTTCTCGAGATCTGTCAGCAGAGGGGCCGCCTAGCAGAGCCAGTAGCCACCACGAAAGCCGCAAAATTCGTCGCCTCGTCATCCTCAGCTCCACTTTCCAGTCTGCAGTGACCGCCGCCGCCGCCGCATCCTCCTCTATCTCTCCCACCCACCCCCAGGGCCACCGCGAATGGCGACGGCGGTCACGGCGTCCGCGACGGCGGCGACCCGCTTCACGCGCCTTGCGGGCGCTGGCCTCCTGCGCAGCAGCTGCCGCTTCCGCACCGCCGTCCGCTTCCAGCGCCCGGGGCTCACCACCACCGCGCTCCTCAGGCCCACCGAACTCAAGCCCAAGGACCAGGGCCAGCCAGAGACGCTCGACTACCGCGTCTTCCTCGTTGACGGCGGCGGCCGCAAGATTTCCCCGTGGCACGACGTGCCGCTCCGCGCCGGGGACGGGGTGTTCCACTTCATCGTGGAGATCCCCAAGGAGAGCAGCGCCAAGATGGAGGTCGCCACCGACGAGGCCTTCACGCCCATCAAGCAGGACACTAAGAAGGGCAACCTCCGTTACTACCCGTAAGGACCCCCGACCGGCGTAATTTCGAATCCAAATGCCATAGCTCCTGTAACAATATTGTGTTTTTCATGTTAAAATTGGAAGCATATACATATTTAAGTTGAGGGTATAATAGCAAACCAATTGATTGGGATTTGTTAGTAGAGACCAGATGACTCCAATTTCATAATGATGAAATTGGGGGTCATGAGGCCCTTTTAATCAAAATATAGTAGAAGGTTAGAGGTTCATCTGCAAGAAGAGAATGTCACTAGCTTAAATATTTTCAAGCTTTTCACTCCCATCTTAAGAACAAAGAATGGAGTAGGTTGTAGATCAGTAAGAACTGCTTATTCCTGTTGTACCACCAGAAATTATATTTCGTTTTTTGTTCTATAAACCTTAAGTAACAGAAACACCGAGTGGGATATCGAGAGAGGGAGGATGCCATCCCATAATGTGCATTTGGTAAAACAAAATTGGCACCCTTTACAATTTCTGTGGCGAAGTTAATGTTTATGGTTTTTATTAAAAAGGTAACTTTGGAAGAAAACTGAGAGAATGGTAGTTATTTTCAAATGCCTTTCTTTTGTGTGTAGTGGGGAAATGATAGGACAGAGTATTCTTGCATCAGTCACTTTCGAAAGGCTTTACTTCAATGCAGAAAGGTTGTAGTGGCTGTCATATGCTTTAATTTAGGGATTTCTTCAAGGTTTTATATCATCCCATGTTTGGCAGTTGGATCACTTTTAAGTCTAGTTTAGTTCCCTGTTCTCATATGCCCATCTCACAGTAGAAGATCTCCTGAGGATATACTGTTCAGGTTTATATGAAATTAAATCGCAGGGTGCTCATAAAAAATCACTACAATTAGATGGTGTGTTAACTCCAGTACTCCACCAAAACCAACTGACAATAGCTAGGTTGAAATGATTCAAGTTAAAGTGTGCTGTTTTTTAATATTTATCATGTGTTGATCATTTTTCTTGGCGAAAGAAATCTTAAGCTGCTCAATTACGCCTAATTCTGAATCCTGTTGAAGTGATTATTTTCTTATTAAACTTTCTTTTTGGTATAAGCTTCAAGTGTGAAACTTCTGTGCTTGGGAAGGTAATCTAGACATTGAGTTTGTGCTTTGGGTTCCTTGTTATTGATCTTTGCATGGGTATTACTGATATTATTTGTTATCAGGTACAACATCAACTGGAACTATGGTTTACTTCCCCAAACATGGGAGGACCCAACTGCTGCAAATGCTGATGTTGAAGGAGCTCTTGGAGACAATGATCCTGGTAGTTAACTTTTCTATTTAGTATCTTTGGTAAGCATGTTTTTATATTAGCGCTAGCCACTCTAATAAGTCTTTCTCTTGTCTTTCTTTCTCAGTTGATGTTGTTGAGATTGGTGAAAGACGAGCTAACATTGGAGATGTTCTTAGGGTGAAACCGTTGGCCGCTTTAGCAATGATTGACGAGGGAGAGCTTGACTGGAAAATTGTGGCCATTTCCTTGGATGATCCCAAAGCATCTCTTGTGAATGATGTGGATGATGTTGAGAAGCATTTTCCAGTATGACTGAACTCCTGGTCCTTATGTTGTAGTGCTATCCTTGTTTTTCTTTGGTATCTGCTGCCTTTCTCTTTGATGAAAAAGTAGGATATGTGTCTGTCATATGAGCAATGTTTTCTGTTAATAGTTTGGACCTTGGCTAATAAATCTTTTGCAGCAAGTTTAGTTTGCATTCATGGCGTTTAAAAAAGAAATCAGATAGTACGATTCTCCTGGTTAGCACTAATTAAATACAAATACAAATGTTTTTCTGTAGCAACCACTAGTGGATTTGCACAAAGCTTTTTCCTGTCTGAAAATGTGAAGGTATCATAGCTTTGCAAGTTCAGATTAATTCCACAGTTAGCATTAGATACAGGTTTCCAATTAATTTTACCGCCTCTTTGTTGTACATTTGTTTTGACCATCACTTTGCGGCACCTGTTCAGGGAACATTGACTGCTATCAGAGACTGGTTCAGAGACTACAAGATACCAGACGGTAAGCCTGCCAACAGATTCGGCCTCGGCAACAAGCCCACGAGCAAGGTAAGTTTGATCCTACCTTCTTCAGCAATCCTGAAACGCAGCAGATATTTTTTTGCATTCTGATGGTATCCTTCTCTGCCACAACTAGGCATATGCGCTGAAGGTCATCGAAGAAACCAATGAATCATGGGAGAAATTGGTGAAGAGGAAGATTCCTGCTGGAGAGCTCTCGCTAGCCTAAGCCCTAGGTCTCATGAGAAGCCAACACATTCTTTCAGCGTGCTGTTTTTATGTGATATATGCATTGCTTCTTTCATCTGGGAAAACTCTCTGCGAACCTACTGCGTGTTACAGGAATAATCTGGTGGAGTGAATAAAAGGATTTCCGAGCAAGTCTTTCGGAAGGAAACCAAACCGAATGTTCTTTGTCCTGGGAAGCTGGAAAAATGGGGGCTGGGATAACATGGTTGAGCCTTATCTTTTTCAGAAGTTTGTTTGTTCCATGCCATCGCCATACCTCTGGTCTCTGTTTTTTTATCGGCGGAAGCCATGCTTCTGGGCCGGGCTGGGCTGGGCCGGGTTTGGGCTGGGTCAGTTGTTGTGGTAGCATGGCCGGCCGCTGCATGGGCGTAGCTGCGTTCGGTAATCGGTAGACACGTGTCCTGCTCCGGGCTCTCCACCGCACCGGAATCCTCCACCTCTCTCTCTTTCTGTCCGCCCTTTTGGGATCCTCCGACCGAATCATTGCGCGCATGCAACACTGCACTCGGTTGACTGCTCAGTTCAGCTCAGCTGCTAGCTCAAAATGACACGGCACTTCTCGGCGGCGGGGGTGCTGCAGCGGTACTACTGCGGCGGCGCGTGCGACGGCCGGGAGGACAGCGCGGTGCAGGCGATGCTGCAGTGCCAGAGGGTGAGCGACTTCCTCATCGCGGCCTCCTACCTCTCCATCCCTCTCGAGCTCCTCTACTTCGCCTACTCCTGCGCCGACCTCGCCCCGCTCAAGTGGCTCCTGCTGCAGCTCGCCTCCTTCGCCGTGCTCGGCGGCGCCACCCACCTGCTCGCCGTCTTCTCCCACGCGCACCCGCACTCCTCCGGCCTCCTGCTCGCCTCCACCGCCGCCAAGCTCCTCGCGGCCCTCGTCTCCTTCGCCACCGCCGTCTCGCTCGTCACCTTCATCCCCCGCCTCATCCGCGCCAAGCTCCGGGAGGCCCTCCTCCGCGCCAAGGCGCGCCAGCTCGACCGCGACCTCAGCATCGTCCGCCGCCGCGTCGAGGCCACCTCCCGCGTCGTCCGCATGCTCACCCACCACATCCGGAGCTCGCCGCCGCTGGACGCGCACACCATCCTCCACACCACCATGCTCCACCTCGCCGACGCCCTCGCGCTCCACAGCTGCGCCGTCTGGATGCCCGGCCTCAACAACGATGCCGGCCTCCACCTGGTGCACCAGCTCAGCCTCAGGGGCAAGGGCCCCGTCGGCGTCGTCCTGGGCTCGCAGCCTCCAATCTCCACGGATGACCCCGACGTGGTCGACGTAATGGCAAGCGAGACTGCCAAGGTGCTCAGGCCAGGCTCTGCGCTCGCCACGGCGAGCAGCGGCGGCCTCCAGCCACCAGGAGCCGTGGCTGCCATACGGATTCCCATGCTCAAGGTCTCCAATTTCGACGGACGAAAGACACCGGTGGCAAGCTCATATGCCATCTTGGTGCTAGTTCTGCGCAACAAGGAACGTTCCGGTTCCATCAGTAGCAGACAATGGGGCAGCCAAGACCTGGAGGTTGTGCAGGTAGTCGCCGATCAGGTCGCCGTGGCGCTCTCCCACGCGGCGGTCCTGGAGGAGTGGCAGGCCATGCGCGACAAGCTCGCCGAGCAGCACAGGGCCCTGCTGCACGCCAAGCACGAGGCGATGATGGCGACCAATGGCATCAACAACATCCAGAGCGCCATGTGCCACGGCATGCGGAAGCCGATGTACTCCATCATTGGGCTGCTCTCCATGGTGTCGCAGGTGGAGAACATGCGCCCCGAGCAGAGGCTCCTGGCCGATGCCATTGCCCGGACAAGCACCCTCTCCTTGGCACTGATGAACGATGTCGCCACAGAGACGTTGACGGTGGATCGCAGGCCATTCGGCCTCCACTCGCTGATCAGGGAGGCGATGAGCGTCGCGGGATGTCTGGCCGGTTGCGGGGGAGTCGGTTTCTCTTACCAGCTGGAGGATTCCTTGCCCGAGTGGGTCGTCGGCGACGAGACGCGAGTCTTCCATCTCATACTGCAAATGGTGGGTGCTCTGCTTAGCCAGCAGCAACGGAGCGCCGCAGGGCGTCTCTTGTTCTCCATCAGTACTTGCATTGCGGGCCAAGAGAATTGCGTCCCGGCGCAGCCAAATCTGTCTCCAGGCTGTAGCATATGTGTCAAGTTTCAGGTTGCTGTAGAAAGATCAACTGGGTGCAGCCAATCTCCCAGTAGACCTCAGATCAGCATGTGCGAGTCTGAGGCTGCCATGGAAAGATCAGTTGGGTGCAGCCAATCTGCCGGTAGACCGGTCAGCTCTGAGATCAGTATGTGCAAGAAGATTGTGCAGGTTGGTAATAACTTGGTAACACCAGAAGAAATTCTGTATCTAACGGTTGTTAATTTGCATAGCTAGCTAACACATGACCTGAATTCCCTCATTTCTGCAGATGATGAATGGTAGCATGAGGTCGGCATCGGATGGGGAAACCATCACCCTCTTTCTGCAGTTCCAGCTGCAGCAATCGGGCGTGTGCCGCAGGACGCCGACTTCCGTTCCTCGCCTCGATGGCCTGAGGATTCTGCTCGCGGACGGTGATGGCATGAGCCGGGCGGTGACGCAGAAGCTCCTCGAGAAGCTCGGCTGCCAGGTCACAGCGGTGTCGTCGGGCGCCCACTGCCTGGCCTTACTGGGAAGCGCCCACTCTTCTTTCCAGATCCTCCTTCTGGACCTTGACATGGATGCATTTGAGGTGGCCCTCCGGATCAGGGCGCTCAGGAACAGGTGCTGGCTTCTCATAGTCGCAGCTCTCGCCGTGAGCGTCGACGACAGCATCCGCGAGATGTGCCGTCTGTCGGGGATAAACGGTCTGATCCAGAAACCCCTCACGCTGGCCGCACTGGGAGCTCAGCTCTACAGAGTCCTTCGGAACTGATGATGGAATTGATCTCATATATTGGTGCCGGTTCTGTTCCATCGCAAGACAAGGAGCTGCCTCTGAAGATAAACATGAGGTATAAATTGGCGAAAACATATTGAATCCTTTGACATATATAGTTTCATATTGATTCTGGGTGTGGTTTGCGAGAATGCATTTCGAAGGAAGAAAACATGCAATGTGCGAGAAAATAAAAGGTGCCGAGCTAAAACTGCAAGTAGAGGATGGGCAACATACACTCACTAGTCAGTAGTCACCAAAGTAGCAGCAACATCCCAGGCCAGTCAAGTTATTGAGACAAATAACAAGGAACAGGAGATTCTCCAGCTGAGAATGCTTATCGCAAGTATGTAATATCATGTATCATCCTCTGTAATGTTGCATTGTTACTTATTGCTGCTGCTTGTACGATTTCATCACCAGGCTTCGTAGCTGAATTAGCTTGCAATCTGCACTATCAACTCATTGGAACTTACATGTGGCGTCCTAGCATCAGTAGCTCACACAAAACAAAGCTTGGAGCAGAAAAACCCAAGGATTCATATAATTCCAGGTAAAAAATAACAAGACAGATGTAAAATACTACAGCAACAAGCTGCACTATAGTTGTTGCTGATCAGCAAAACGCATTGGCGTTGCCTCATGGAGTGCCTAACTTCTGAATATCGATGGCGTATGGGAAATAAGCCCCTATGCAATGTCAGGTCGGGGAACTGGTGATTCAGTGGCACGCATCAATCAAATTATCTTTACCACACCATCAAGCAAATAATATTAAAATACTGGATTCTTACAATTGAAAAAATATGCAGAGCTAACATCACAGATACAGAAGTTAAAACAATTTACAAATCGGTTGAGCATCTGAATCATTTTCATGATCTAAATCTAGAGAAGGAGCAAAAGTAACACCTATTGACCTAGAGTAAGTGATACAGTCACTAGACGCAAGAGACAGTCATGGCGATTGTACAGCTACAGCATGTTGACGCTGATCAGTACTTCTTGCCAGTCAGCAACTGGGTACAGATCTACTAGATCAGCCTATAAGAACGGCAGCGCACTTAGCTGGTTCGGCACACCTCATCAGCTTCTTCCTGCAGGAGTGTTGGGACAATATCAGTGGATGCAAAGAAGGGAAGACGATATCTCACACAAAGTTTGCTCAGATTCTTTCTAAGAGTTGCGTGGCAGGCATGGACAACCTACAACAACCGGCATTGAACTGATGTACTTGACAATATAGCATTAAGCTCTAATGGCTAGATGTATTATCTTCCGCATTGTCACCGAAAGCTGATGAAATCTTTAGTGAACAACGAGGGTAGCAAAAATCAAGCATCGTTGTTTTTTGTAAAGAGGAAATACTGCTCCAAATGGAGTTGAAACAAGGCCTACACATGCCAAGCAGCATAAGCACTGAGCTAGAAGACAAAAGTTCCAGTACGCTCGGATCACTGACCAAAGACTAGGACGAGATTGTAAATCCAAGTGGTGATTATTTCTCAGCAGCTTTGATAATGCAAGAAAGCTCACTAGGATGTTATAAACTTACTGAAAACCCTGCAGCCCGGTCACAAAAGAGATGAAAGTCCTATAAGCATGACTATGTAGTGTAGATATTCAAGATAAATTTTAAGTGAGGCCTCGAGATGATTCAGGTGCTCTTAGGAATATGAAACCAACACTACCCATGTATAGATAGGAGACTCTGCTACGACATCTCATGGACCAAGAATTCCAGACAGCACCACATATATTGTAGTACTACATCATCGCATAGGATAAGCGCAGTTCAACATAAAGTGTTTCTTCCTGACTGTAAGTAACAGTTGATGTGCTAAATTTGTGAAATGAAGTCATTCCGCACAATAGTGTTATGATTTTTGACAAAATATTCCAATAACCAGCAAGAGAACTCATTATCCAAGCAACTTGACTGAACAAATTTACTGTAATTGATCACCCTTACAGACACTAAACAACAGAATGAGAATTCGCAGCGACTGTAAACTGATTACCCATCAAGAAATTAAACTAGTGAAGCAGATAGCATAGCTTCCCTGCAGATGAGATTCAACATGACAGTTGACAGTCATACCCGAGCTAGGGGCCGAGGCCCTTAATGGCGTCGAGGAGCAAGCCGTAGACGTCCTTAGCGAGATCGTGGCGCCTCATCTGCGAGTGCACTTCTGCATCAAGCTGCCGCCTCCACCTGGCTTCGATCGATCTCGCGTCTTGTGTTCCTATGAGTGACAGCCCCTTCTCCAGGGACACCCCGGACAGCGCTAGACCATTGTTCTTCCAGTAGGCGTCGAGCACTTCGGTTGCTACCGGGAGCATGGCTGCCGCGTCCGGGACAGCGCGGCGCTCCCTTGCCTCTTCTTCCACCGGCGAGTCATCCTCGTCGGACAGGCCGTGGCGGGCGCCCCAGACCTTGCCGCAGAGGTCGCGCACGCGGAGCTCGTGCTGGCTAGCGGCGGCGGACGGCGCCGCGTGCTCGAACTTGCTCTTGAGCCGCTTGAGCTTGTAGTACACCTTGGCCTGGTCGAGGTGCGGGGAGAGGGAGCCCCTGAGGTAGTCGAAGAGCGCGCCCATGTCCGGGAGGCGCGGGACGTGTCCGTTGCGCACGCGGAAGGCCGCGGCGCCCGTGAGGAGGGCGAGCTCGTCGGCGTCGTTCCACTGCCTCTGGACGGCGCCGTAAGATCTGGAACCGAGGGCCGCGCGGGGCGCGCCCGCGGCGAGCACGGCCAGCGCGGCGGCCTCCTGGAACGCGCGGGGCCTGCGCGCGGCGGGGGGCGAGGCCGAATCCTGGAACGCGCGGGTCCGGCGCTCGGAGGGCGTGGTCACCGCGGCGTATTCCGGGGACGCGCGGCGCGTGCGCTTGCGGTCGCTCCTACGGGTGGGGGAGTCGCGGGGGCTGGGGCTGAGTTCCTGGCGGCGGTCGTCCAGGCGGAACCTGGGGCGGGACGAGCGCCTCTTCAGCCCGGGGTGGGAGGGGGAGGGGAAGGCGGTCGGGCGGTCGTCTTCCATGGCGCTCGGGGACGGGCGCTTGGATGGCATCGGCGGGGCGCGGGTGCGGGCTTTGGCGTGCGTGTCGTGGCCTTCGTGGGGTTGTCCAGTCGGGCGCTCGGGAGACCCATACCGGGATGGCGCCTGGCGAGACCAGAGCGATTGGATGTACGTGTCGGTTTGGTTTTTTGAGAAAAAATCCTACTACTACCTCGGCATCGCACTGATCGTTGTTGCTGGCAGACACAGCGCAAAAAAAAGTGAATTGGTCTCGTCCCGTGGTGAAATGGTTTGCAGATACTAGACAAAATGGACTGAAAGATGACTAATTTCAAAAGTACATTTAATTTGTCTAGAAGAAATCTGCGTCGCTGTAAGAGGAGGAGGGGAGGACGAAGCCGCCCGACCAGGCAACGGCAACCTGGGGAAGGGTAAAGTACATCTCTAGCGAACTCCTAACAGGCCTGCTCCCTAAGCCTTCTTTGGCAGTCTGGTTTAGGGCTGGAATTCGAGCCGAGCCGAATTAGCTCGGCTTGACTCGCTAAACCTCATTTAACTAATGACCTAGCTTGACTCGGCTCGGCTCGTTTACAAAACGAGTTTATATTTGAAACTCGGCTCGACTCGGTAAACTCACGAGTAGCTCGTTTAGCACATTATAAATTACGAACAAGAGCACATATAAGAAAAACTAGTAATTATCCTACTAATTAAGAACTAGAATAAAGATAGTACTTTTATAATAACACAAAGGCAAGATCGAATGGAAATATCGTAGTTCTACACTATTACATGTACAAGAAACATTCGGTAGTATGACACTCATCAGTGAAAAAATTTAAATTCTATATTTGAACAAGTTTAATGAGCTCGTTTAGCTTGGGTGAACAAACGAGTTCAAATCTAAAACTCGGCTTGACTCGTTAGACACCGATTTCAAGCCGAGTCGAGCCGAGTCACGAGTTACTCATTTAGCTCGCGAGTTTCGAGTTATAATTCCAGGCCTAGTATGGTTTCTAAGAGCAACTAGCCGTAACCGAAAACTTCAGAACCGAAAACGTATATTCAGTCTTCCGAAAACGTGGGGGAGATTTTGCAGCTGGCGCGGAACAGAACCCATAAACACGAACTGAAAAAATGCAATTCAAATATCGCGGAGAAATTCGTCAATGATCATATATATAGATGGTAGTTTGATGCTCTGATTGAGCATCAAAAGTTACATAATCGTTAATGAAAACCTAAATAAGCTATTAGCCTAACCGCGCGGACTAATTCCGAGCAAAAGGAGGCCCGATTGGCCTCTGCGCACGGCGGTGATGGTGGTGGCGAAGCTCGAGCGTCGAGGCGGAGGACGGCGTCGACGCGGAGGCCGGTGAAGAGCTTCACTCGTCGGAGTCAAGCTCGACTATCTTGAGCTTGACGCGGCGGACGCGCTCCTCTCGGTGTGTGGCCTCGTACTCACGCACTTGGCGGACGGCGTCGGCCTCCTCCCGACGGAAGCGAGCGTGGGCCTCCGGCTCCGAAATCGCCTCCACCTGTGTGACCATGGCGTCCTCCTCGTTGGAGTCGTGCACATAGTCTCCTGCGCGACCACGGCGCCCTCCGACCGGTTGAACTTCTGGCGTTCCGCCTTCGTGCGGAACACGGGGAGGGGGGGGGGCGGCGGCGACTCCCTGCCACCCAATCCCGCGCCACCCTGTGCAGAGCCACCACGCGAGGCGGAGGCAAAGCTAAGTTTCTAAGCGTTGGATTGCTCGCCAGAGAGGAGGCTGGTGGCGGCGGAGGGGACTAGGGTTTGGAAATCGAACTCCCCTCTGTGGCCCATTTTAATACGGGTCGGCCGCCGAGTTTCTCGGGCCCCCGAACTCCATTTACGGGCCAGGCCGCGAGTTCGGGCCCTATTCTAGGCCTATTTCGGCCTGAACCCGTAAACTCGCCGGAATTTTTTGGTTCCGGCCCCTTTTTCAGTATCTGTTAGAGATGCTCTAAGCACATTCACGTGTATTTTACCAGCCCAATTTATTACTCGAAAATAATCTCCACAACCCATTTGGCAGTCGAGTTTGCACTCGTGTAAGCCCGAGTAAAACCCGAAATACCCGTCGAGTTGAGGAGTATTCGAGCTGCGAGGTCGAAGTCACTTTTTTTACTCTCGTAGTCGTGGGAGAGTGAGATTTTGCGGTGGTGGCGACGTAGAGAGCTCTCCCGATGGCGACAGCGACACGATCTTGTTGCTGAGCAACCCTGTTGCCGCTCCCACTTGTTAGCCATTCCCCATGAAGCATCTCATCATTCCTGACATGGGTATACCCTACAGGTACTCGAGTTTGGTATATACGGCCCGGATACAGCATAAGCCCACGGCGTTGCTAAGGCCCAATACAGAATTCGAGTGGCTCAAGGACTCTCGGTTGCTTGCGAGACAAGAAGAAGCTTAAGATAGAAAGTTCAAAGGGAAAACCCTAATCTGTAACCGACTTGACCTGCTACCCGAGACCTAGCCTATCTATATAAAGGTTAGGAGGGGCGGCGAGGAGAACACACGCAACCCTAGTTTCCACGACTCTCACCAGATTGCATCTACGCGCCCCTGTAATCTTTGATTCCTTCGTTAATTCCAAGAGCAGACAAGCAGGAGTAGGGACCTCTACGAGGCCTAAACCAGGGTAAACCTTGCGTCCATGTGTGCTTGTTTGCTAGCCGACTGATTCCTCTAGCTCTCCCATCTTCTCCAAAAGCCAAGTCCATAACAATGGGCATTGATGAGTTAAACCCTCATCAATTGGCGCCGTCTGTGGGAACTGGGAGTGTTGATGTCGCGTCTTCTTCGACCCCATCAACCGTGATCTACAACTCCACAACAGCGGAGATTCACCAGCTCTTCGGCGCGTTCGACTTCACCGTCCACACGCCGGCCACTCGCCCGGCTTTCGAGTCCGTAGGCGAACTCCACGCGAAAAAGAACCATTGTTGCTATACATCTCCGCCACCAACCAGGTGGTCAGCATGGTGCTCGTGGTGGAATGAGCCGAGGAAAACAAGGTCCACGGGGTGTAGCGCCCAGTCTACTACCTCAGCGAGGTGCTCACGCCAACAAAGCAACGATACCCGCACTACCAGAAGCTGGCATACGGTGTCTTTATGATAGCCAGGCGACTGCGCCAGTACTTCCAGGAGCACCCAATCATGGTGGTCAACGATGCCCCGCTTGGGCACATCCTCAACAATCCCGATGCCACCGGACGAGTCGCGCTTTGGAGAATCGAGCTGTCTCCATGAGACATTACATACGAAAAGCGCGACACGATCAAGTCGCAAGTCCTCCATGATTTCCTCATGCACTGGATGGAGAACCAGCTCCCCGAAAAGCCAGATATGTCTTACCTCTAGACAATGCATTTAGATGGATCCAAACGAAAGGACAGGGCTGGCGCAGGTGTCATACTGACATCACCACAAGGAGACAAGCTAAAATACATCCTGCGAATGCAGTTCATTGCCTCCAACAATGAAGCTGAATACGAGGCCCTGCTGCACGGGATGCGGATGGCGAAAGCCTGCGGCGCCAAGAGGCTCATCATCTATGGCGACTCCAAACTGGTGGTTAACCAAACGATGCACGAGTGTGACGCGCTGAACGATAATATGATCGCCTACCACGACCTCTACGACACACTCGAAGGGGACTTCGATGGCTGTGAGCTGCGGCACGTAGGCCGCAAAAGCAATGAAGAGGCGGACACACTCGCCAACATTGGCTCCACCTACGCCCCCATAACACCTGGGGTATTTCTCAAGCGTATATGCGAACTCTCCATCAAGCCAAAGGCCACAGAGAAGAAAATAAGCGCAACAACGGACTCGGGGGCTACGCCACTGATACATTGCAAATGTATCTATAATTTTTGATGTTCCATGTTTGGTTTTATCCACTTTCTTGTGTTTTGTCTACACTTTGGAGTACTTTTCATATGATTTCTTGGACTAACCTATTAACAAGAGCCATAGTGCCAGCTGCCTGTTTTCTGCTGTTTTTGGTTCCAGGAAAGTCAGAAAATGAATATTCTCGGAATTGGACGGGACAAAAGCCAAAGTGCCTATTTTTTCGGAAGTCATCAGATGCCAGAATACGAGACGGAGAGGGGCCAGGGGGCCACCACACCACCTGGCCGCGTGGCCCAGCCTGGCCCGCACCAGGGTGGTGAGGCCACCCCTGGCACCCCCCCGGCCTCCCCTTCCGCCTATAAGATGCCCTCGGGACGTAAACCCTAAGTGCCCGATCAAAATCCATGAAAGAGTCTGTAGCCGCCGTCATCTCCATCCCTAGATCGGGAGGGATCTGAAGCTCTTCCCGACACCCTGCCGAAGAGGGGAATTCACCCTGGAGGCCTTCTTCATCACCATGCAAGCCTCCGGTGTGATGCGTGAGTAGTTCATCCTTGGACTATGGATCCATGTAGTAGCTAGATGGCTGGTTCTCCTCCTTTGTGCTTTCATGTTTAGATCTTGTGAGCTTCGTTCATGATCAAGATCATCTATTTGTAATTCTGCATGTTGTGTTTGCGGGGATCCGATGGATATTGAGATGCTATTTTAGATTTATTATTGATTCTATCATGTCTTTGTTATTTGTGATCTTGCATGCTTTCCGTTGTTAGTAGCTATCTTGGCCAAGTAGATGCTAGCAACTCCAAGAGTTAGTATTTATGCTCGATAGTGGGTTCATGCCTCTGGTAATCTAGGGAAGTGACAGAAATCTCTAAGGTACTAGATGTGTTATTGCTACTAGGGAGAAAACAACAATCATTTGTTCATAGAACAATCGTATTGTTTACTTTACACGCAGTTCGTAAAGCAATAATTTGTTGCTTGCAACTTAATACTGGAGGGGGTTCGGATGATAACCTGAAGGTGGATTATTAGTCATAGATGCAGTTGGATGGCGGTCTATGTATAATGTTGTAATGCCCAATCAAGTCTCGAAGGAGTCAAGATGATTAGTATATGCATGTATTGCTTTCTCGATGTTTGTCAATTGCCCCGCTGTAATTTGTTCACCCAACATGTTATCTATCTTAAGGAGAGCCACCTCTAGTGAAATATGGATCCCGGTCCTTGTATTTTACATTCAATCTACAATCTTTTACTGTTTTGTGTTTACTTTCTGCAAACTATTACTTCTTTCCATTCGATACGTTTAATCCTTTGTTTTTCGCAAAACACGGTGAGATTGACAACCTCATCATAAGTTGGGGACAAAGTTCTGTGGTTGTGTTGTGTAGGTCTCCACGTTGCTATTAGCACCGGTAGTGCGCTCTGCCAAGGCTCAACTAGTAACACCTTTGGGGTGTTTCCTTGCTCCTACTGGTTCGATTAAACCTTGGTTTCATAACTGAGGGAAACTTGCTGCTGTGCTCATCATACCTACCTCTTGGGGTTCCCAACGAGCTCTACATCATCATTGCTCCAGCATTTTCCTGGGCGCCATTAGAGAGCCATCAGCCACCCAATGAGCAAATGGCACTCGACGACCTGGAGCTCGACACAGGACTCGAGGGACCAATAGGTGTCATGATGATCGAGCCATCTTGGACTCAACCCTACATCACATATCTTCTAAGCAAAAGGCTGCCTGACGACCCGACTGATGCGCGACACATCGTGCGGTGGTCTAAGGCTTTCTCTGTCATCAACGACGAACTATACAAGCGCAGCATCATAGGAGTACTCCAACGGTGCGTCTCCAACACGGATGGACGGGTTGTCCTCCTCAACATCCATGAAGGAACTTGCGGGCACCATGATGGCTGTCGCACCCTAGTCACCAAATCTCTACGAGCTGGATTCTACTGGCCCACGGTCGCGCGACACCAAGGACATTGTCCAGCACTGCAATGATTGCCAGTGATTCGCGGACAAACCGCACGCACCTGGCGTGGAACTCCGGCCAATACCATTGGCTTGGCCCTTTGTGCAATGGGGACTCGACATGGTCGGCAAGCTCCCAAAGTCCTCACGAGGGGGCTACATCTACCTCCTGGTCGCAGTCAACAAATTCACCAAGTGGATAGAGGCCATGCCGGTGACAAACCAGTCAGGAGCCAGTGCCGTCAAGTTCTTCGAGTCCATTGTCTATCGTTTCGGAGTGCCACATAGCATCATCACGGACAATGGAACGAACTTCACCTCCAAGGAGTTCCAGGGTTTCTGCGAAAACCTGGGAATCAACATAAGTTATGCCTCGGTAGCTCATCCACAGACTAACAGTCAAGTTGAAAAGGCCAACGGCCTCATCTGTGGCGGAATCAAGAAGCGACTCCTCCGGCCACTCGAGAAAGCCGTCGGATGTTGGCCAGACGAGCTGCAGTCCGTGCTTTAGAGTTTGCGCACAACCCCAAACAGCGCCACGGGATATACCCCGTTCTTCATGGTGCATGGTGCCAAAGCGATGCTACCCGCAGAAGTACGCTTTAAAGCCCCACGGGTGGTCGCGTACAGCGAACATGAGTCAACACTCGCACTCGAAGACTCCGTCGATCTCCTTGATGAGGCACGTGACATCGCAGCAGAAAGATCGACGATCCTGCAAAAGGCTACGCCCTAGATCATTCGTCGGAGGAGACCTGGTCCTACGACTGAAGTAGCAAGGGAACCTCAAGCTTGAGTCCCCTTGGGAGGGACCATACGTGATTACAGAAGTAATCCAAGGTGGCGCCTATCGCCTTAAAGATTTCGAGATAGGAGTCGCATACTCCAACCCTTGGAATGTCGCGTAGCTGTGGCGCTTCTACCCCTACTCGTCTTTTTTTTCTTACATTACAAATAAGGCTATTCAGCCAGGCTACTTAGCCACACACTGTACCTCGTACTATTCTACGAATAAATAAAGCTAAGTGCCTCAAAACTCTGTGTTTTTCCTCATTTTTCTCACAATGTTATCACTCGGGGGCTACGCCACCCTTTACATCCTCGTTCTATGAACAAGTCGTAGTATCCCGAGTAGCTGACTCAACACCAATTGAACCCTTGATAAAACACCAACCCAGTTGCAACGCACCTGACAGGTTGGCAAGGTGCTGAGATAAAATAAGCCAGGCTAACAAAAAGGAACTGCAGAGCACAAATACACTCACAAAACAAAATAAGCTAGCAAGCTCTTTACATATCGATATAAATTAATTACATCCAGTATATCCATATGAACTTTTACAACACTAGTATACTTATGTGCAGGATACAAGTTAAACTACTGCTGCAGCAGAAGAACGTTTGTCTGTTCCTCAAAGAAGTCGACAATTTTTTCTATTGGACGATCCACTGCCTGGTAATGTGGAACCATGTTCCAGGTCAAACCTGTCGGCGGAGTCGGCGGTCCAGCAGCAATAGCTGCAACGTCTACATCAGACATATGTAGTCGCACCAGCGACAAAGCAGCCTTGGCACCAGCCACTAACTGCTGCCGCACACACTCGCGAACTGCACTCAAATCCTGAAACTTAGCCAGGAGAGCAACCGGGCTCGAAGGGACGGCGTCCGGTGGAAACATCATCTAGTAGATATTACTCAGGCACGACTGCGCCTTCTTCAGAAAGTGGAGTACTCGAGAAGCACGATCCTACAGGGTCGCAAGTGCGATCGCACGATCATGGTCCATCCAAAAATACCCACTCGCCTGAAGCTATTCCTGGGTCAGGTCATTCATTCGAATGGCGATTCTTTCTTTCTCATCCTGCGGATGATGAGCACTGACAACACCAAGCAAAAAGGCAAAATATGAAGACAAAGAGATGCTGCGATTGACTACAAGAAAAGATACGAGGGCAGGAATCTAACACTTGAACTGATCGCCCAACTGCGTCACCTCCTCCAATAGATACTGCTCTCGGGCGGTAGCCTTCTCTGCCCTCGACTTCCATACATCTGCGTTACCGCGAAGGATGGGCAACTCACGTTCCAGCTGCTTAACGCGATCGCGCAGTCGCGAAAACAGGGACAACTCATCCACCCTTGAATGCAGCTATGCCAAGGTCTCATCAGTGGGTGACGGATCACGAGGATCACTCGAAGGACCACTCGAGGTACCCTATCATGAACCAAACAAAAGCAAAATAAGAGGTTGAAGATACACTGACGAAAGGCTTGGATACATTCAAACATAACAAAGTCTTGACTGGGGTACCCCCATAAAAAGCATTGTCTCACGGACACAAAAGGTCAAACCCTAGAGCTATTACATATAAAAACTAAGAAGCAGTGTGTTTCTTCGACTTCGACCTCAGGGGCTTCATCGCATCCGTGGCAGTTTCCGACGCCACGGACTTGCCGGTGGTACCCCTAGACGCCGCAGCCTTCACAGCTTTCGCTTGACGCCGCTCCTCGGAGTACTTGGCGAGTGTCTCGATAAGTTGGGGATCATAATTTTTGCATTTACCAGCAAAGGGAGCAAACACTACCTGCTGGCCTCCAACGTTGACAGGCATCGCCTCAGAGATAGCGGCAGGATCCATCTCCACACCATGGGCCTGCACCATTGCGAGTGCCATGGTGGCGCCGACGGAGCGCTGTGAGTTCTTGAAGTCAGCAGGGATTCCTCCAGCCAGAGACTCCACCAAGTCGCTAAGGTTGTCGATCAGTCCGGCCTTGGGAGTTAAGTCCTCACGGATGCGACTAAGCACATCCTTGGCCTTCCTCAGCGTCTCCTGGAGGGATACGCTGCGGTCCTTGACGGCAGCGATGGCACCAGCCAAAGCATCCACGTGGCGCAGAGATTGGGCATCAAAACTCAAGTCGCTGGCATCTGCATACACAAAAGCATTAGTATAACAATCACACGTCAAGTACAGAAGAGCAAGACATATCCATATGAAAAAGAAATACCTGAGAGGGACATGGTAATCGAGAGAAGCTGCTCCTCGAACAACTTCTCCCTCTCAGCAGTGGAGGCAAGGAGATCCTGCTCTCGCTTTCGCGACTCCTCCAAAGCTGCGATCGCCTCATCGCGATTCTTCGTCGCCGCGGCCAACGTCTTCTCCAATGCAGTAGCATGGCGAAGTAATTCATTATGCTCAGCTGCAACATACATTGAGTGTGATGGCTCAATGCACGACGCCCAGAAAAATGCTTGATGGCGGTGTTGATGTAGAGCTTGTTGGGAACCCCAAGAGGAAGGTATGATGAGCACAACAACAAGTTTCCCTCAGTTATGAAACCAAGGTTTAATCAAACCAGTAGGATCAAGGAAACACCCCAAAGGTGTTACTAGCTGAGCTTTGGCAGGGCGCACTACCGGTGCTAGTAGCAACGTGGAGACATGCACAACACAACCATAGAACTTTGTCCCCAACTTGCGACGAGGTTGTCAATCTCACCGTGTTTTGCGGAAAACAAAGGATTAAAAGTATCGAATGGAAAGAAGTAAAAGTTTGTAGAAAGTAAACACAAAGCAGTAAACAGTTTGTAGATTGTATGTAAAAGAAAAAAGGACCGGGATCCATAGTTCACTAGAGGTGGCTCTCCTTAAGATAGATAACATGCTGGGTGAACAAATTACAGCGGGGCAATTGACAAACATCGAGAAAGCAATACATGCATATACTAATCATCTTGACTCCCTTGAGACTTGATTGGGCATTACAACATTATACATAGACCGCCATCCAACTGCATCTATGACTAATAATCCACCTTCAGGTTATCATCCGAACCCCCTCCAGTATTAAGTTGCAAGCAACAGATTATTGCTTTACGAACTACGTGTAAAGTAAACAATACGATTGTTCTATGAACAAAGGATTGTTGTTTTCTCCCTAGTAGCACCAGCACATCTAGTACCTTAGAGATTTCGGTCACTTCCCCAGATTACCAGAGGCATGAACCCACTATCGAGCATAAATACTAACTCTTGGAGTTGCTAGCATCTACTTGGCCAAGATAGCTACTAACAACGGAAATCATGCAAAATCTCAAATAACAAAGACATGATAGAATCAATAATCAATCTGAAATAGCATCTTAATATCCATCGGATCCCCGCAAACACAACATGTATGAATTACAAATAGATGATCTTGATCATGAACAGAGCTCACAAGTTCTAAACATGAAAGCACAAAGGAGGAGAAACCAGCCATCTAGCTACTACATGGATCCGTAGTCCAAGGATGAACTACTCACGCATCACACCAGAGGCTTGCATGGTGATGAAGAAGGCCTCTAGGGTGAATTCCCCTCTCCGGCAGGGTGCCGGGAAGAGCTTCAGATCCCTCCTGATCTAGGGATGGAGATGACGGCGGCTACAGACTCTTTCGTGGATTTTTGATCGGGTACTTAGGGTTTTCGTCCCGAGGGCAACTTATAGTCGGAAGGGGAGGCCGAGGGGGTGCCGGGAGCCACCACACCAGCCCCTGGCGCGGGCCTAGCCTGGCCGCGCGGCCAGGTGGTGTGGTCGGCCCCTGGCCCTTCTCCGTCTCGTATTCTGGCACTTGATCACTTCTAGAAAAATAGGCACTTTGGCTTTTGTCCCGTCTAATTCCGAGAATATTCATTTTCTGACTTTCCTGGAATCAAAAATAGCAGAAAACAGGCAGCTGGCACTGTGGCTCTTGTTAATAGGTTAGTCCAAGAAATCATATGAAAAGTACTCCAAAGTTGGAACAAAACACAAGAAAGTGGATAAAACCAAGCATGGAACATCAAAAATTATAGATACATTTGCAATGTATCAACATTCCCAAGCTTAACTCCTGCTCGTCCTCGAGTAGGTAAGTGATAAAAATAAATAATTTTTGAGGTGACATGCACCATCAAAGACTTGATCAAAGTATTTGCAAAACATTCAACGCTGGGATCATAGTACTTCAATCATAACATGAAAGACAAAGTTCTAGCAATAAGCAAAGAAACTATGATGCAACATGAAAAGGCACAAACAAAAGATTCATGAATAACAATGCTTTGCAAGACGTTTGTTTGTTTCACATAAATAAAACATAGCATATAAGTATTCAGCTTGTCCCTCAATAGAGTAGCAAATATAAATGCATAGGACACCTTCAAAGTTCATAAGAGTGACTAGATACAATAGTTTCAAACAAGCAATAACAAGTTATGCATCAATCAACTAGTCTTGGGGCAATGCACATAGAACTAAGAATGGCCACTATGCTCTCAAAGTAGGTGCATAAAGTTAGAAGGTGGAGACTCAATATAATGGTGGAAGAAAGGCCTTTTGTAAAAGGAAGTAGGGATTCAAGTCTCATAAAGAGCTTCCAAAAATTATGGTACTCATAGCTTTCAGCTCTCATTGCCCCTATCATAAGCATCTTGAAGTGATTAAGGTTAAAGTGAACAAACTAAGGTGTACATGCTTGCCGAAGTATAAGTCAGAAATCTCATGTCCCTTATATACGAGGGCCGCTCCTCATGCTACTCAAGTTTAGTCACCGGTAAGTTCTTGTCATCGTAAGTACATGTGTATCATTGAGAACCGCCAACGGGGTACCCCTTGCCCGATGATACAGAAGAATCCCCATATCAAAATGACAAGGCAAGCAGACAATGAGCATCTCAGCATTCTTCTTATTTACCATGGGAATATGGTGCTTTTTTCTCTCTTTCCTCTTTTCATAGTATCTCTTTTTTTCTCTTTTTTTTCTTTTTTTCTCAATATAGGACTCTTTTTTTTATAAGAAGAATGCTTCATAGACAGCTCATTATGGTTACGCTGCAGGTTTCCACCATGTCAGCATGGATTAGACCAGTGGCCCAGGCGTTTTTCTAACACATATACATAACTCCATGGACTTACAAGCTCCCCTTTCATTTCACACCGACGACATCCATATACAAAAGAGCATGATATCAACTAGGTACAAGTACCAAGTGCAATGTTGAAAGCGTTCCCCATGAAAGCATGGTTCTGCTAATTCCCGACAAATAAGTGCAAGCATATACAACATAGAAGACACAATGGTTCAAGTTTATTAGGGAAAAAAGTAAAGTGTGCCATCAAGTTCGTGAGAGCTTTAATCACTAGTTTTCTCATAATAAGTGAAAGGTAAACAAAAACATGAATGTACTTGGAATAGCATAAGCTAGTAGGTAGGTATGGTGGACTCTTTGGAATAACTTGGTTTAGGGAGTTGGATGCATGAGTGGAACTCATACTTTGTTGTGGAGGCTAGCAAAAGACTAGGATCGACAAACTAAGAGAGCAATAATGGCCATAATCATGCAGAGCAACAAAACATCATTGATCAAAGCATAAAGTGATACTACAAGTTGAAAACTAAAGGATCATAAAGGCTAAGGTGACTTGAGATAGTCATAACATGGTGTGAGCATGCTCCAAGTCAACCCAAATAAAGCATCAAAGGAGAATACCACTATACTACGCTTTAATATGCTAAAACAACGCATGATTCATCCAAGGCACATTAAGCAATCTCAATTGTTTATAACAAGTCATGCTACAGCAAAGAATAGTAAGCATAAAGCCAAAACAATATCAAGCATGGCATGACAAAGCATAGGCCACAGTAAAAAACGAGCTCTTTTTACCACATAAGCATGATCTTTCCTACTCTTTTCCAAACCAAACCAAAGTGTGAAAGAGGGGGTCCAACCAACTTATTCAGAACACTAAGCAAACCAAGCAAACTAAAAATCAAAACAAAAACAAAAAAGAAGACGCTCCAAGAAAAACACAATTGTGCATGAAACAATAAAGATGAAGCGTTTGGAAGAAACCTGGAATCTTTATTGATGAAGAAGGGGATGCCTTGGGCATCCCCAAGCTTTGACGCTTGTACTTCTTGGATATTTCTTGGGGTGACACGTGTGGCATCCCAAGCTTGAGCTTTAGTCCATCCTTCATCTCATTACTCATTCCTTTCATACACCTGAAATTTTTCCTTCATACAAAACTTCACACAATCTCATTAGCAACATTAGTGCACTTAAGACAAATAAGTCTCAAGGTTCAGTTAGAACACCAAATAAACTTCCATTAGAACACTAACTACTGTAGCAATTCCCTCAAAAAGCTCAATTCTCCAAAGGAACTCAAGAAGGAACTAACAAGAAGCAAATGCAGAAAAATGGCAGAAATCTGTCAAAACAGACCAGCAGGTAAAGACGAATTTTTTAGAAGACCCTCTGTTGCTCAAATCAACAAGTGTTGAACTAACGAAAGTTAGATAACAACCTGGGGCAGAAGCACAAAAAATTACAGCTCAATCCGACGTACAGAGATCTCTCAGGAATGTTTATGGTGAAGCACAGAAATCTGTTTCAGGACAGCAACTTTCCCAATCATTACTTCACTCTCATTAGAGGTTACTCTTGGCACAAAAAGCAAATAAAAAGGATAAGGAGAGGTTATTACAGAGGTAATAACTTCCAAGACTCAACTAAAATTCTTGGGTTATCTCCCAACAAGTATTTTTCTTTAACGCCTTTAAGTTAGGCATAAGAAGCAAAGAAAGAATCAAGTGTTCTCAAATGAAGAAGCATTAAGACCAAATTTTGTTCTCATAGGAGAAGCAAAAGAAATATTTTATCTCTTTTTAGGGAAGTGTTCTATACCTTTCTTGAGTGGGAGTTGATATTTAATGGTGCCTTCTTTCATATCAATGATGGCACCAACAGTTCTAAGAAAAGGTCTTCCCAAAGTAATGGGACAAGAAGCATTGTATTCAACATCCAAAACATAGAAATCAACGGGGACATGGGAATCGTTAACCATAATAAGAACATCATTAAGACTCCCCATGAGTTTATTTTTAGCATTAGCATCAAGTGGGACATTCAAATAACAATCTTCAAGAGGAGGCAAATCAAGCATATCATAAATCCTTCTAGGCATAATAGAAACACTACTATCAAGATCACACAAAGCTTTGAAATCAAAGTCATTCACTTTCATATTAATGATGGGTTCCCAACCATCTTCTTGCTTTATAGGAATAGAAGCTTTATGTTTCATCTTTTCTTCTTTAATATTTACGAGAGCATCAGTAATGTGTTTTGTAAAAGCCATGTTCATAGCACTAGCATTAGGACTTTTTTCAAGCTTTTGTAGGAACTTAATAACTTCAGAGATATTGCAACCATCAAGATCAAAATCAACTTTATCATCTAAAGTAGTAGAACTATTACTAGCCTCAACACTAGTGGTGGTGATAGTAGAAACACTAATGTTTCTAGCAATTTCATCTTCTCTTTCCCACTTAGCATGTAATTCAGCTAATAGTCTAACATTTTCATCAATTCTTACTTGTATGGCATTAGTAGTTACAAAGGGATTCTCATTAGTTTCAGGTTTAGCAGCCATGTTATTGAAAGTAGATTGAGCTTCAGCCAAAGATGCTATATTTCTTTCAACATTAGAGAGTTTTTCCTCAATAGTTTTATTGAAAGTTGTTTGTTTACTAATAAACTCTTTAAGCATAACTTCAAGTTCAGAGGGAGCACTCTTATTATTGTTGTAAGAATTTCCATAAGCATTACCATTGTTGGGAGGATAGTATTTTCCAATAAAAGCATCTTTGCATTTAGTCCAAGAATCAATACTATTCCTAGTTAAGGAATTCAACCATTCTTTAGCTTTTCCTCTCAAAGAGAAAGGAAACAATTTCAGCTTAATAATATCACCATCTATATCCCTATGCTTTTGCATCCCACAAAGTTCAACAAAGTTATTTAGATGGGAAGCAGCATCTTCATTACCAATACCAGAAAATTGCTCTCTCATAACAAGATTGAGTAAAGCAGGTTTTATCTCAAAGAAAGTATTTTCAGCCACAGGTGGAGCAATAGGAGTGCTCATAAAATCATTGTTGTTGGTGCTAGTGAAGTCACACAACTTAGTGTTTTCAAGAGTAGTCATTTTTTTGGGGTTTTCATATGAGAAAGCAAAACAAGTAAAACTAATTTTTGTGTTTTTTTTGAAGAACAAAACAAGCAAACAAAAGCAAAAATAAACTAAGCAAAACAAAAACAACAAAGTAAAGAGATTGGTTATGAGGGACTCCCCTTTTGAAGATGTCCTTGACTCCCCTGCAACGGCGCCAGAAAAATGCTTGATGGCTCAATGCACGGCGCCCTGAAAAATGCTTGATGGCGGTGTTGATGTACAGCTCGTTTGGAACCCCAAGAGGAAGGTATGATGAGCACAGCAGCAAGTTTCCCTCAGTTATGAAACCAAAGTTTAATCGAACCAGTAGGAGCAAGGAAACACCCCAAAGGTGTTACTAGTTGAGCTTTGGCAGGGCGCACTACCGGTGCTAGTAGCAACGTGGAGACCTGCACAACACAACCACAGAACTTTGTCCCCAACTTGCGATGAGGTTGTCAATGTCACCGTGTTTTGCGGAAAACAAAGGATTAAACGTATCGAATGGAAAGAAGTAAAAGTTTGCAGAAAGTAAACACAAAGCCGTAAAAGATTGTAGATTATATGTAAAGAAAAAGGACCGGGATCCATAGTTCACTAGACTTGGCTCTCCTTAAGATAGATAACATGCTGGGTGAACAAATTACAACGGGGCAATTGACAAACACCGAGAAAGCAATACATGCATATACTAATCATCTTGACTCCTTTGAGACTTGATTGGGCATTACAACATAATACATAGACCGCCATCCAACTGCATCTATGACTAATAATCCACCTTCAGGTTATCATCCGAACCCCCTCCAGTATTAAGTTGCAAGCAACAGATTATTGCTTTACGAACTGCGTGTAAAGTAAACAATACGATTGTTCTATGAACAAAGGATTGTTGTTTTCTCCCTAGTAGCAACAACACATCTAGTACCTCAGAGATTTCTGTCATTTCCCTAGATTACCAGAGGCATGAACCCACTATCGAGCATAAATACTAACTCTTGGAGTTGCTAGCATCTACTTGGCCAAGATAGCTACTAACAACGGAAAGCATGCAAGATCTCAAATAACAAAGACATGATAGAATCAATAATCAATCTGAAATAGCATCTCAATATCCATCGGATCCCCGCAAACACAACATGTATGAATTACAAATAGATGATCTTGATCATGAACGGAGCTCACAAGATCTAAACATGAAAGCACAAAGGAGGAGAAACCAGCCATCTAGCTACTACATGGATCCGTAGTCCAAGGATGAACTACTCACGCATCACACCGGAGGCTTGCATGGTGATGGGCCTACAGGGTGAATTTCCCTCTCCGGCAGGGTCCCGGGAAGAGCTTCAGATCCCTCCCGATCTAGGGATGGAGATGACGGCGGCTACAAACTCTTTCGTGGATTTTTGATCGGGTACTTAGGGTTTTCGTACCAAGGGCAACTTATAGTCAGAAGGGGAGGCCGAGGGGGTGCCGGGAGCCACCACACCACCCCCTGGCGCGGGCCCACCCTGGCCGCGTGACCAGGTGGTGTGGTCGGCCCCTGGCCCTTCTCCGTCTTGTATTCTGGCACTTGATCACTTGCGGAAAAATAGGCACTTTGGCTTTTGTCCCATCCAATTCCGAGAATATTCATTTTCTGACTTTCCTAGAACCAAAAACAGCAGAAAACATGCAGCTGGCACTGTGGCTCTTGTTAATAGGTTAGTCCAAGAAATCATATGAAAAGTACTCCAAAGTTGGAACAAAACACAAGAAAGTGGATAAAACCAAGCATGGAACATCAAAAATTATAGATACATTTGCAATGTATCAGAGTGTTACCAAATCGAATCA
Organism: Avena eriantha; assembly: GCA_910589775.1. Lineage (NCBI taxonomy): Eukaryota > Viridiplantae > Streptophyta > Magnoliopsida > Poales > Poaceae > Avena > Avena eriantha. The sequence continues at coordinate 393,557,628 of OU342745.1, forward strand.
ATAATATTCGCAAAAGATAAAAGACAAAGTCAAGACTTACTTTTGATAATGCGATGGCGATTGTCCAGTCACGCATGCTGTCGACCCATGTTAAGGACCTGCTCTGCCAAGCGGGCGGCTTCCTTCATGATGAGCTGCATCAGAGACATTTAAAGTTCAAATAAAGCAAGCCAAGAATAAATTCGACTGCCAACTACAAGATGCCTAACTGATCCTCCATAGACTCTGAAGAAGGTTGTTGCACAGTCATCTGGGTAACCATCTGATGCTCCCCAGCATGCGGGGAACTCGATGAATTATGCCCAGAGTGGGCCACCAATGGAGGAGAAGGAGACCGCAAAGCCACCTTCTTGGACTTGGAGTCCACGACTCTAGACTCCTTGAAAAATTGGACGTCGTCAGTAGACGACGTCGCCGCTTGACTGAAACACAAATCAAGTACAAGCTTCAAGATAGATGGCAACTCAAAGAAGAAACCAAAACGAGGTCACGAATACAGAACTTACCAGTCAAATCTATCAAGATCGAAGGACTGCTCCTCCGACTCCGACGATTCCTTTGGCAGTCGAAGCTTCTTCCGGGTAGGAGGAGCCATAGAACACACAGGAACTGCGGGAATTGGCTCCTCTGCACCAATAGATGGGCCTTTTGGAGTCGAAGGAGATGAAGCATTCGAATCCTCACTGCAAGAACACTTGCGAGTGTCTGGATCACTGGACTCGAGGGCTCCCTCCTCCTCTTCGAGTGGGACGATCGATTCCGACTCATCCTCTTCATCCACTTCACAAGGAATAACCCCCTCAGGAAGAGGGGGCAAATTGGGAGACACCTTCCAATCCTGCATTCATAAAACAATTCATTATATATCAAGAAGTTAACGGCAATCAACAAATAAAGCTACTTCGTAGCACAATTCTACCTCAAGAGGAGGGTTAGAGGCGTCGAAGGGAGGCACGACTGGTTTGCCTGGAGAACCTCCTTGGTGGTATACTTTGTCACCAGTCGCAACCTCTTATCTACTTCACCCGCGGAAATGCCATCGGCAGATATGCGAGTGACATCGTCCGCACCATCCCATTAGAACATGGGGTGGACTGTGGCTTGCAGAGGCTGGATGCGACGATGCAACCATGTGCGAATGAGGGCGGCACCTCCCTCTTCTTTACCCATGTGGCTCTCGAGGTTGCAGACGCGCTTGTACAGAACTTCCGTCTCCTCGGACTCGCCAGGCTTCACTACGTTCTTCCAAGAATGCCTCCTCTTGCACGACATCGCGGGATCGAAGGGCGCGAGTCCGTAGTGCTCTCCGTCGGCCTTCTGGTCACGGATGTAGAACCACTTATCTCTCCACCCTTGGACGGACGCCATGAGTTTGATATCGAAATATGTGGCGGAGGAGTCGACATAGATTCTGCAGCCTCCTACATCGTAGACTACAGAACCAGATGCTGACTGGTGCTTCAGCTTGAAAATCCTCTTAAACAGGCCAAAGTGTGGCTCGACTCCGAGCCAACACTCGCAAAGAGTAATATAGCAGGCGATGTGGAGAATAGAATTTGGGGACAGCTGATGCAGCTGGAGCCTGTAGAAGCAAAGGAGGCCCCTGAAGAAAGGATGCAGGGGCAGAGAAAGACCGTGGATGATGAACGCAAGGAACATCACCCGGAAACCAGCAGGAGGACAAGGAATTACCTCGCCACCTGGTACTTGCGACTCATCCTCCATGGGTGACAGAACTCCATCTTGACGCAGGAGACGGAGCTTGGAGGACTTGATGATGGATGCGCGCCATGCACCATTGGTGATGCGGGTACCCGCGCCCTTCTTCTTCCCAGCGCCAGCAGCGCTGGTGCCCACAGTGGCGAAGCCGCCCTTCTTCTTGGCAGCGGCAATGGTGGCGGCGGACTCAGCTGTAGTGCCTCCCTTCTTTTTGCCCATCTTGCGATGGCGGTGCGAGCGGAGGAAGTAGCTCGGGAAGACGCGGAGTTGGTCCAGCGCCACGAAGAGGATGAGCGCTAGGAAGCAGAGAGCAGCGGCAATGGCAATGGAAGCACAAGTAGAGAAAGGGCAGATGGGAAAATTACCGCAGCTGCGCTGCTACTTAACCCCCTTGCGGATGCCATCCAACGGCCAGCAGAAACCCTATTGGACGCGTGGCACACATCGCTGTCGACACGTGGAGAGGATAAAGCATGAACGTCCCCCACTATCTCCATTACGCAGGGAAATCGAGGAGACGCAGTTAAAACGGAAGATTACGCACGCCCGGTCAAATCGAAGTCAGAAAGTGGGACCCACCGCTCGTCACGTCCCATCAAAGCCGCTCACGCGGGCGACTGAGGTCATCACATCATCAGCACTGATGTCATCAAGAGGAGCATCATAAGATTTCGACTACTTTAAGTCTTTGCTTGAGTCTTCGACTCCACCAAGAACTCGGGGGCTACTCCCATAGGGAGCGATGGCCGCGCACCCTACGATTTATTTTTATGCAGGAATATGAATATTAAAAGCACACCCACCACTCGAATCTACGATTCGATTATGGGTCATGGGTTACTCCCATAGGGAGCGCCGGAAGCAATTTCGACTGAAACAAGTAACAAAAGACAACAGCAGTCGCAAAAGTTCTTTAGTCCTTGCCTGAGTCTTTGACTCAACCAGGCACTCGGGGGCTACTCCCATAGGGAGCGCTGGTCGTGCACCCTATGATTATTTTTCCTTGCACAATGTGTTGTATGTTGATAACATCCACACTCGAATGTTATGGCGACTCCGCCTCATATTTTCCCTACAAAGAGATTATGTCTCTTGGGTTACCCGAATCATCTCCGCGATGACAAAAGCTTGGATGCCGCGCTTACAGCATGAAGATAAGACCTGAATAAGGCCTGACAACGCATCTGCTGCGCACTACCAGAAACATATCCGTGCCTGCAGGTACGATGAACATGCTTGATGGACGCGTCGAGTGCTCACACCCATACACTAGAATTCGACTCCTGTAAGACACTAGAATCGAATTACGCCAGCACTTTTCCAGTCCGGGGACTCGATTTTGAGTAGATTGTGTTGTTTTGCCCTAAGGCAGTTAACTGATACCAATACATCAGCTAAATCAGACACACATATCAACAATCCCTATGACATGAACTGAACATTCGAAAAAATACTCAATCATGCACTCGAAAGGCTTCATAAAGTCCCCAGTCGAATCTGCGATTCCACTGGACACTCGGGGGCTACTAACATGGGTATACCCTACATGTACTCGAGTTTGGTATATACGGCCCAGATACAGCAAAAGCCCACAGTGTTGTTAAGGCCCAATACAGAATTTGAGTGGCTCAAGGACTCTCGGTTGCTTACGAGACAAGAAGAAGCTTAAGATAGAAAGTTCAAAGGGAAAACCCTAATCTGTAACCGACTCGACCTGCTACCCGAGACCTAGCCTATCTATATAAAGGTTAGGAGGGGCGGCGAGGAGAACACACGCAACCCTAGTTTCCATGACTCTCGCCAGATTGCATCTGCACGCCCCTGTAATCTTCGATTCCTTCATTAATTCCAAGAGCAGACAAGCAGGAGTAGGGACCTCTACGAGGCCTGAACCTGGGTAAACCTTGCATCCCTGTGTGCTTGTTTGCTAGCCGACTGATGCCTCCAGCGCTCCCTCCTTCTCCAAAACCCAAGTCCATAACAATGGGCATTGATGAGTTAAACCCTCGTCAATTCTAGTCCCCTCGGCAACCACAACCCACCATCGCATCTTCCCAACCACCTCGTCTTTGATTGGCGCAACATCCTCTCCACCTAGGGATTCTCCAGCACTTCCATTGGAAGCTAGTGTTCTCTCCGATATGTTTTCTTCTCATCCCACTAGTTGTGCTCGAGTTCTTGATTGGTTTTGATTTGTTTTCTGAAGTGGTTTGGGTTCTTGATTAGTTTTGTGTTCTTGTTGTTTTGTACCGTCCATGCTTATAAACTTTAAATGTTACTGCAATTCTGTAAAATTTCTCCTTAACACCATGATTTAGTCATGGATTTAATAATCTACAATTCAGCCTCTTTAGTTCAATCTAATATGTTATTGTATTGTTCATGCCAAATAGTATCATTGTCCATTTTTTGTGTTCTTTAATGGATTGCAAAACATAATTTTCTTATGATAAAATGTATATGTGAAAGTCAGGCTTAGGAGCTGATAGAGGGTCGGTTAGTTCCTTATATTGTAAGTCTAATCTAGATATCTAACTGTTGGAAATATAGCATGGACTAGTATTAATATAATTCCAAATTCATGTGACAATATAGATAGATCTTACTGTTTTACGCATGTGATCATAAACATGAAATCTAACATGGCACACGAGATCGACATGGACCTTCAACTCGCAACTAGATCGTGAAATAATGGATCTCGAGATTGATTTCTGACATTGATGTGACCGAACATAGTAATATAAGAATCGGGTAAGCTGAAGCAGACGGTCGATGTAGTCGATGAACAAGAAGCAACCGTGCGAAACACTCCAAGAAAATTTATCGTCTGGCTCCCTCGTGCAGGACGCCAAACGTCGGGAAATTCCGAAGACTACTTCTTTCCTTGCCCCGCTGCACGGCAGGAAAAGGATCAACGAAGATCGGCGGTTGCGCAAAATAGAATGGTATAGGATTTTTGTATCTGGTGTCTTTTATCGAGAGGAACGTTTCCCTCTTATAGACTCCAGAGGATAACCCCACGCAGCATGTTCTACCTATATTCCAGGATCCGCCCACTAGGATACCTCAACGATCTCCTAACTACACGTAAACGTGAATTCTATCTTCGAGTCATGTGTGAGATAAACATGGACGGATAAGATAAATAAACTACTTGGAAAAAAGAAAAAAAGAGATACCGTTTAACAGACCACGGTCACGCTTGTCTCGCTAAATCCCAAAGATCAAAGTCACAAGTCACGCATAATTAAACGCAAATAAATGTGAAATATGAGCAAATGCGCGTGTATATGCGTGTGGTGTACACTTAGCACAGATCTCTTTAGTCTTTCCAAATAGTTTGATTGTGAGAGGCACCCTTATAACCAACTTAAAATCTCAATCTTTTGGTAGTTTGGGACAAAACTCTTACACTCTCCACCCCCTTGACTTCTTTCCAATTTCTAAAATTTATATGAGCCCAATTCTTGTAGAGGCCCCATTTATTCCAACAACTAACCCCCACCAAGAAGTCAAGGTATACAACTTGTTCTCATTTGACTTTTAAATACCAGCTTTGCAGTATAAACCTGTCTCGGGTTGAGCTATATCTAGAACTTCAGGATCCACTCGTCTTACAACTAGGCAATGTATAAAGCTTTGAATTGATAGTCTTGTGTAGAAGAGGTTCACCGGGAGCCATCGTTGATACTAGGTTGCCTAAGGTTTGGAGCATTGTGGGCATGCTCCCTAGTCATTTAACAAGCTCATCGGAGATCACCCAAATCTCATGTACTGCGACCACACAGTTAAGCTCACATATGTGCGTTCTTTCAAGAATACCCTGCAGGACGGTATCTTGCTGAAGTGTTTCAGCCTTAGAACACATCAAGACTAATAGTCGGCCTCCCATGTACTCCCTCCGTTTCAAAATATAAGATGTTTTAGCTTTGTGAAAAGAGTGTAACTAGACTCCTTTTAGTATGTAGGTTCACTCTGAACCTAGATAAATCGACATACTAAAAGAGGTCTAGATACACTCCTTCCACAAAGCTAAAACATCTTATATTTCTAAACGGAGGGAGTAGTACTAAGAGTACTTATCTCAGTGGGAAATGGAAATGTGCACGTAGTCTCTCCAATTGCTCAAACAACTTGTTTTTCCTTATCCTAATTCACGGGATCTCCGATCATATAGGCCAGGTTTCTATAGTCACGCAACTCAGGTGGGTCTCAAACTCATCTCCCTCGATGCTTCATCTATCATTGCACGTGATAGGCCCTTCATAAAGGGATCCACCTGGTTTTTGGTATTGTTAATGTAATCAATGGTGATCACTCCTTTATGTCTCAAGTTCCTACCAGTTTTGATTCGTCATTTCACATGTCTTGATGATTTCAGATTACCCTTTGAACTCTTAACCTTAATGATCGCAGTTTGGTTATCAAGGTTCAGAAGGATAGGTGGAATAAGTTTTTCCACCATAGGAAAATCCATCAAGAGCGCATGCATCCACTCTGTGTAGCATCCCATCTGTCTAACAAATGTAATGCTACTTGGTCTAGTAATATGATGGCTACTTACTACATATAATTGTTGCATCATAATTATATCATGCTCATGTCATCATGCCATCTTGCATTTGAGCATCATATAAAACCTTTTCCCTTTTGGTTCTTCTCTCATATGCACTATTAGTTGTATTTGACTCTTGATATATTGTATTTGAATCTTGATAAATTCTTGATGCTCAAGTTGAGTTGGGGGCATATCTTTTATTCCGCTCCACCACCTTTCTTTGTCACCACCTTATAATTCCACCATCCTTATTTACCCATGAGTTTTTATTTTCTTTTGGCTTTTCATCTAGCTCATGAGGGTTGGGATGAATCCAATTATCTTTTCCTATAGCTTGGCGTTACTCCATATTTTGGAATGCATATGTATAAATGCCATGACTATTTACTTTGTTTTTACAAGATTAAAACATGGCATTTAATACTTTTGCATGGGCCATGCAACCATCACCAACCTTTGTTCTCCTTTGTTTTTTTTTGGTTTTTGAGGGGATCATCTTCTTGAGCTCTCTTTTTCTCTCAATCCCTTCCACCTTGATCTTGTATCCTTGCCATGTGCATCAAGCTCTCCTTCCTCATCTACTCTCACAAGTGCATGTACCCATGTATGGTCATGTGAGATCTTTTCCCTCACCACCTTTTTCTCTCATCTCTATCTCCATGTCATCACCACACACGTGGTGGAGCTTGTTTTTAATCATGCTAAAACCCTACACCATGTCCTCCCCTTCCTCTCCTTCTCACCCTCCATCCATGTATGACCAAGTGTGAGTATAACCCACCCTAGCTACCCTCTCTACCCCTAACCAAAACCCTAAACCGAGCCACCCCTCTCTAATCTACCCTAGCTACCCTACCCTCTCTCTCGGCCTCTCTCCCTCTCTCCCTGCTCTGCAGCCCCACAACCCAAGCCTCTCTCCCTGTCTGTCCCATGCCCCTCCTAGCCCCAGCTGCAGCCCTGCCCGAGCCGGACGAGCACATGCTCGTGGAGGAAAAAGGTGTCGAGGCCACTTTTTCTCTACCCCGCTCTCACACGACACCCTCTCTCTCCCCGTCCCTATCTACTCCCTCTCCCTCGTTTGGTAGCAGCCCAGATCCACCCCAGGGCCTTGCCCTCTCCCCTCTTCTTCTCCACCGACGCCATCCTCCCTCTCTGATCGCCGGTGCTCACCGTCGGCCTCCACCTCCACCTGCTCGATCTAGCCGGTGGCGTGACGTTGTGGTTGTCGAGGAAGCCGAGGAGGCCCTTCTGCGTCGCCCAGTACACGCCAACGAGGAGGAGAAGAACCAGGACCCCCAGAACCACCGCCGCTCCGCCGCAAACCCTAGCTTCGGTCCGCTAGCTCCGTCATCGATCTGCTGCTTCTCCGGCCGCGCCAACACCACCGACACCACCCCGGTGAGGCACCTAACTCCCCAGACACCTCCCTTTCTGCCGTCGCGTCCTGGTCGCGCCAGTCGATGCGTCGAACGCTCTCGGTGCGCCGGCGTGCGTGTGCTTCTGCCCGTCTCTGTGCCACGCCACACCTCACCAGACCGCCTACCCCTCGCCTTACAACAACATCCATCCACCGCAGTGGCTACCGCCTTCGCGCGCGTGCCCCAGGTAACCAGTTCGAACCCCCGCGCCGCGCACTGCTCTCTGGCGCCGCGTTGTCCGTCAGAACGTGGAGAAGATCCACAGTGCCGCGCGCACTTTGCGTAAAACCCCCCACACTTTTTCTCCGCAACCCGCGCTCCCTTCCAACCCCACCAGTCAGCCTCCCGTGGCGTTTTTACAAAAAGGTACTGTAAATTTTGATTCCGTCACCCCGCGCTCCACCCTAACCCCACCTGTCAGCCGCGGTTGCAGACTTACGGAAAGGCCCCCAGGTTTTCTGTTTCTCAACCCGCAGTCCCCTGTGCCGCGCCTGGCCCGCCTCTGTCACGTGGGCCTGTAGTGCATCAGGTCCCACCTGTCTGTGGCTAGGACTAGCTGCGGCTGGGTAGAAAAAGTCAGCCCGATTTTCTGTTTAATTAAAATGATTACAGTACGTGTGTAAATACAAATTGATATCTGTTTTAAAATAACTTTTAAATTATAAATCCAAATAATACAAATGATATATGTTTTTGAATCAGAAAAACGTGAGGAATTCAAATATGCTATTCAAAATACTGTTTGAACACTTTAAATTTTCGAGATGATTAAAATTACAATAAAATGCCCTTTTCTTAATAAATTAATAACTTTAAATCTATAACTCTAAATTTGACAAATAATATGTCTAAATCGATCAGCACGACGAGCCCGTTCTACCTATGCATTCCTTGTTCTGAATTGAAGTATGCATCCTGCCATATTTAAAAATCAGAACTGTTTATGGCAATAAAATTTGACTAAACAAATAATAAAATGCTTTATTCTTGTACCCCACACCTCACCATGCCATGCTACTTTAAAGCCATGTAAATTGTGCATCATTCATCATGGCATGCTTGTTTCCTTGTCGCATTATAATTCATATGCTTGTGCACTTTATTTATATTGGCCCTTGTTTGTTTGGTTCTTCGAATAGACGCCCAGCAGGAGAATTATCAGGAATCACAGGAGTTCTACCCAGATCCATCTCTCGCGTCAACTGAGCTGCCAGGCAAGCACTACCACATGCTTGCATACATATAGTACCTATTACCTCTATCTTACTCTTGCATCATTGAGTCGCGATTGCATTAAATTGAATCCCAAGTACTGCATAGCCTTTACTTTTAAACCCCACCGAAGCTTGTTCCTCCATCCCATGAGCCATTACTACAGGAGTTGTTTGAGCCATGTGAATCATAGAAAAGCATCTATAGGGTATGTGAGTGTCTGATGGATAACGAGGTACCTAAACAACTTAACCTGAGTAGTAATGGGATAACTAATGAAAGAGGCACCGGTGAGCAATATCCGCTATTTGGTTTTTCATGCTCACTTGTGTCCCGTAGGACCCCGAGTACTTGATTCCTGTTCCTTGACTATTCGCACTATCCACATCCGGGAGGCCTTATGGACCCCCCTGAGCCAGAGCTTGATTCATTCTTATTTCTTGGGGCCACAAATTAGTTTGGGGCTTTGTTACTATCCTGTACTTATGCCATGATTTATTGTTTTATTTAAGATTGTGCGTGGAGCACCTGTACTGTTTAGGATTGCGGAGTGTTTTCGCGATATCGACAAGCCCAGTCACACTTTCGGGTTCCCAATCATTTACAGCCATTGGCGCAAACCTTGAGTCCATCTCGGAGTCAGGTAGCTTTGTTGCGGGTAGCTTAATGGGGTGGCCCCCTGAAATAGTACTGAATCCTGTGATCGCTTTGTCGTGAATGCCTCGTTGGGTTTTGAGTTGGTTTTTCTGAGGTTGATCGAGTGTGTGTTGCTATTTGTGCACCCCTGCAGTGTAAATCTTTTTGAAAGCCGTGTCCGCAGTTCTGGATGACTTGGAGCACAGTTTCTCGATCATAGACAAGTCTAACTAAAGTACCGCTTTTAAATTGACTAAGTACCTGACTAGTAAATAGTGCAATACTCATGGAATGGTTAATAAAACTGCCAACGGATGGGGATTGTTCGTCCGCTTCCTCGTTGGTAAGCGAGGAGGAGGATGGATCTGTTAATTATACTGTTATAACTGTTGTTCTTAATTAACGGACATCCGTCTATCATTGGTTAGGCGGATGGTTAGCGAGTTTCTATAGACTTGTTAGATATTATCTTTTGCTGCAATTGCGTCACCCCAGGTTGTGTCCCCTTTAGAGGCATAAAGACTTGCTGAGTACCCCTAGGGTCTCACACGATAAATTGTTTGATTCAGATGAACAGGTGTACTCGCAAGATGGATACTGGGTGGAGGAGACGGATGATGTTGGCAACGATCACTCGATGTAGAGATTCTAGGAACGGGGATCTGTGAGATCTGTGGGTAGGATGTGTTTATTTATGTGGCATCTTATGCCGATTTGCTTCTTATCCGTACTCGGATCTTGTTTTCCGCTTCCTCCTGATACTCTGATGTTTGATGTATGAGGAGCTATCCTAAAATATTATCTCTATCTAGGATATTTGAATCTTGCCGTATGGCGTTGCAATATTTCTATTTCTTTTAGATGGAATGGCTCCGAGGACTGTTGTATGTGGCTTGCATACATACTCATTTGTGTATGTAGTTGATCCCTTCGCATGCCGATTACGCCGCTCGTTCTTGTCCCGATGACCTGAAAGTGGTTAGGACGGCCGAAAGGTCTACCGTGAGTGGCCCCAGGCCCCACCGTACTATTTTAACCACTTTCGCTCATCCGGGCATGTAACTAAGAGCGTAATTCACCGAGGTAGTTACAATTGGTATTAGAGCCATCCCGCCCTTCAGGGTCTCGGCCAAAAATGGTCGTTGTCAGTCTAGCACATATTTTTGGTAGTTATGTATACTAGGGAAAAACAAAACGTGAGAGTAGGATTGCTTCCATTTTTCTTCTTACCCACCCACCCACCCTTTTTCTGGTAAGGAAGTGTAACGTTTTCAATCCTCTTCTAAAATTCAAACTAGGATTCACGTGTTCTGGGTTCCGTAGTACCATAGGTTGTGTGTGTGTGTGAATTCTTTGTCTATCTGTTGCATCCAAATGTTATCGCTATCTGCCTTTGGTTATCAACTGTTGGTACATTCCATACCGATAGGCCTTTGTAAACCGACGCGATCTATCTGATTCGTTGTATACCGATGCGATCTATCTTACTCTTTGTTATCCGACGTTATCTTGTTGGGGTGTTCGTTTCCGTAGTTACCAATCTTTAGGTTCATCTTAGAAAGAAGGTTTTGGGAGATGTGTTTTACTTATTCATGTGCGGAGTAATGATTTGAGTGCGGGATGGAGTCGCGACCATACCACTACTTTTATCATTCGCTCTTGTATATTGAATTAGTAGAGTTACTAATCTGGATTCATTAAGTGGTTTTGCGCATATAGTGGTATTTTAATGCCGAAATTGCGAAAAAAAAATCTTTGTTAGTTTGTGTACCACACTCCTTGTTCCGTCGTGTGTGATATGCTTAATATCTTCTAGGTGCCTTGAACTTTGTGATATTTTAATATCATCTCAGTGAATTGTATCCTTTAATCTTGGTTAATTCCATTTTGGTACTATTTTGGATTATTATTATTCTCCATCATAGTACTGACTTGTGTTTTATATCAATCACAGGATGGCACCACCACGCCGTTCTGAGGAGGACATACCACCTGAACTGGGGGCTGCTTTGGCAAGTATTGCAAATGCCTTGGGCACTATGCAGCAGAACCAGCAGCGCTTCGAAGAAAGCGTGAGGAGGAATGAGTTTGTTCTGCTACCTCCACCTCCCAAGCGAGGAGACATCAAGAGTTTTCTCAAGTTCAACCCACGCCAATTTGAGGTGTCTGATCAGCCACTTGATGCGGATGATTGGCTGCGGGAAATATCAAGGTTGCTGATGACTGCGGATGTTCCTGAGCAAGAATGGGTCAAATGTGCCACGCACCTTCTGAAGGGAGATGCAGCTCTGTGGTGGGAAAATTACCTCAAGGCAGACCTCTCTGGTTTTCAGCCTACTTGGGAGCAATTCACTAGGGCTTTCAAAGAGCAATATCTGTCAGAAATTGTCATGGAAAGGATGAAGGAAGTGTTTCTCAACCTCAAGCAGGGCACTGACAATGTCAATACATATATCAGGAACTTCATGAACCTTTCTCGGTATGGTGGCGATGAGATCTCTGATGACAAGAAGAAGCAAAAGAGGTTCAGGCAAGGACTCAATGCTTCAATCAAATATGCAATCACTCATGCAAGGCCGGGGTATTTTCTGGAACTCCAACATATAGCTCTGCAGGAAGAAGCAAGTAGGCAAGTGTTTGAGGAGTCAAAGAAACACAGCCGCGATGCAGCAAGCTCTTCAGCTATGACAGCTCCTTCTAAGCGTCGTGTCTGGGTTCCTAACACCCCACCGTCGCTCCCGGCTCCACCAAGACCGTCAAGCTACGCGGCAAGGCCACCAAACTCCTTCACTACGGCTCCTAGGGGCTACAACCACAACTACCCTGGAGCGCCTGGCGGAGTCCCTGGCTACGTTGCTCCACGTCCACCTGGTGCTTGCTACACTTGTGGAAACACTGGGCATCAGCACTGGAATTGTCCTATGAACAACAAAGCTCTTCCACCACCACCTCCAAGACCTGCGGCAAGTTCTTCTATGGTTCGTGCACCTCCACCTCGGGCTCTCAACATCAACACCAAGCCCGGGTCTACGGTTGCTCGTGCCAACTGTGTCAACGTTGCTCAAGCTGAGCATGCATCTGGAGTTGTGATGGGTATGCTTCCTATTAACTCAGTCCCTGCACGAGTTTTGTTTGATTCTGGCGCATCGCATTCTTTTGTATCTACGAGTTTTGCTGATAGGAATGGGTTATCTATGGATCCTCTCCCTAAGCGGTTAATGGTCCTTTCTCCTGGAGCAACAATGGCATCTTCTAAAATCAGCCATAACAATCAAATTGAGATTGGTGGTTCTTTGTTTCCGGCGTCCTCAATTATTCTAGGTAATTCTGGCATTGATGTTATCTTGGGCATGGATTGGTTAACAGCAAATGCAGCTGTGATTGATTGTGCTGAACGCTCGGTTTCTCTGAAAATTCCTGAAGGCCATATAGTCTATTCTCCAAGTCTGACTCCTACAATTCAGCTTTTCTCTTTGGCGGCTCTGAATGATGATGCTATGGAAGGTATTCAGAGTGTTCCGGTAGTCTGTGAGTTCCCAGATGTTTTTCCTGAAGAGTTGCCAGGTATGCCTCCGGATCGTGAGGTCGAGTTTGTGATTGAACTTCAACCTGGTACCGCTCCTATCTCCAAGCGGCCTTATAAAATGGGTCCTGCTGAGTTGGCTAAACTCATACGTCAGCTTGATGAACAAGAGAAGTTGGGTTTCATTCAGCACAGTACTTCTTCTTGGGGTAGCCCAACCATCTTTGTGAACAAGCGAGACAAGACTGATAGACTTTGTGGTTACTATCGGGCTCTCAATGCTAAAACTATCAAGAATAAATATCCCCTTCCACGGATTAATGATCTCTTCGATCAGCTAGCTGGAGCTGTGGTATTCTCTAAGCTTGATTTGAGAAGTGGATATCATCAAATCAAGATTCGCAAGGAAGATGTTCCTAAAACAGCTTTCACCACCCGCTATGGCATGTACGAGTACACGGTCATGTCTTTCGGTCTCACCAACGCACCTGCCACCTTCTCAAGGCTTATGAACTCAGTTTTCATGGAGTATCTTGATAAGTTCGTTGTGGTCTATCTGGATGACATTCTAGTCTATTCTAAGTCAAAGGAAGAACATGAAGAACACCTTCGTTGTGTCCTAAACAAGCTTCGTGAGAACCGCCTGTATGCAAAGTTCTCCAAGTGTGAATTCTGGCTGCCTCAAGTCACCTATCTTGGTCACGTCATCTCTGCCAAGGGCATTGCAGTCAATCCAGAAACTATTAAGACAATTGTTGACTGGCTTCCACCCATAAATGTCAAAGAAGTCTGGAGTTTCCTTGGTTTGGCTAGTTACTGCCGTCGCTTCGTTCAAAACTTTTCGAAGATTGCGAAGCCTCTTACCGATCTCCTCAAGAAAGGCAAGAAATACCTTTGGACTCCTGCATGTCAAGCAAGCTTTCAAACACTCAAAGAGAAGCTCACCTCCACACCAGTTTTGGTTCCTCCAGATAAATCAAAGCCTTTCCAGATATTCTGTGACGCCTCATTGCAAGGATTGGGTGCGGTCCTTATGCAAGAAAAACAAGTTGTTGCTTATGCCTCTCGACAGTTGAAGACGCATGAGATCAACTATCCTACACATGACCTCGAACTCATAGCAGTTGTATTTGCTTTGAAAGTATGGAGGCATTACTTGCTTGGCAACCGTTGTGAGATCTTTTCTGATCACAAGAGTCTGAAGTATATATTCACACAGCCGGATCTCAACCTTTGTCAGAGGAGGTGGATTGAAGCAATCAATGATTTCGATTTGACCATCAACTACACTCCGAGCAAAGCCAATGTCATGGCCGATGCTCTCAGCCGAAAAGCTTATGTCAACAACCTCATGGTGGAAGAACAACAGCCTCTCTTGTGCGAGGAATTCCGCAAGCTTAACCTTGAAATTGTGGATCAAGGGTATCTTCTGAACCTTCTGGCAACCCCACTCTTGGAAGAAAAAGTTCGCTGCATTCAACTTGGTGATCCTTACACTAAAAAGATCATCTCCAACATTCAGCTTCCGAAGTATGAGTCTTTCCACGTCGACGACCAAGGCACTCTTTTCTTTGAACACCGGATGTTTGTTCCGAACTACCCGGGTTTAAGAGAGCAAGTTCTCAAGGAGGCGCATGATTCTGTTCTTTCTATCCACCCTGGCAGCACTAAGATGTATATGGACTTGAAAACACAATATTGGTGGCCTGGGTTGAAACGATATTGTGCCAAGTATGTCTCAAATTGTGATGTCTGTCGCAGAGTTAAAGCTGTCCATCAGAAACCTTCCGGTATTCTACAGCCATTGAAGCCTCTAGAATGGAAATGGGAGAAAGTAGAGATGGACTTCATCACTGGTTTTCCAAGGTCGCAAAAGGGCAACAATGCAATCTTTGTTGTCATCGACAGGCTTTCTAAAGTAGCTCACTTCTTTCCTGCCAAGGAAACAATTTCTGCAATTCAGTTGGCTGAGCTCTATATCAACAGAATTTTCTCTTTGTATGGAGTTCCTCTTGAGATCAGTTCAGACCGTGGAAGTATCTTCACTTCCAAGTTCTGGGGAAGTTTACAAAATGCTTTGGGAACAAAATTGAACTTCAGCACAGCTTACCACCCGAAGTCGCAAGGACAAGTTGAAAGGATCAATCAGATTCTAGAAGATATGCTCCGTGCTTGCGTTATCTCTTTCGGCATGAAGTGGGAAGAATGCCTTCCTTATGGTGAATTCTCTTACAACAACAGCTTCCAGAAAAGTCTAAAGATGGCAGCATTTGAGGCTCTCTATGGTCCCAAATGCAGAACTCCGATTGGTTGGTCGGGCGCAGGTGAAAGAATATTGTTTGGCCCCGACATTGTAACTCAAGCGGAGGAGAAGGTTCACATCATTCTTGAAAATCTGAAGATTGCTCAAAGTCGCCAGAAGAGCAATTATGAAAGAAAGCACACGGAGATGGAGTATGTCCCTGGTGATCTTATTTACCTTCGTGTCACTCCCATGAGAGGCACGCACCGGTTTGGTATCAAAGGAAAGCTGGCTCCTAGATACATCGGTCCTTTCAAAATTCGTGGAAGAAGAGGAGAAGTTGCTTATGCTCTTGAGCTCCCTGAAAAACTCAAGGTTCATGATGTTTTTCATATCTCTCAACTCAAGAAGTGCTTCAAGGATCCCGGCAGGACCGTGGACCATGAACTCATCAATCTCCAAGAAGATCTGTCTTATCAAGAACACCCCATAAAAATTCTAGAAGTCGCAGATAGAAGGACTTGCAACAAGTCCATCAAGTTCTGCAAGGTGCAGTGGTCACACCATTCCGTTGATGAAGCCACTTGGGAACGTGAAGATGAGCTCCGTGCCAAGTATCCCACCCTCTTCGAGTCTTCTTCTTCTTCCTAGAATCTCGGGGCGAGATTCCTGTTTAGTGGGGGAGAGTTGTAGCATCCCATCTGTCTAACAAATGTAATGCTACTTGGTCTAGTAATATGATGGCTACTTACTACATATAATTGTTGCATCATAATTATATCATGCTCATGTCATCATGCCACCTTGCATTTGAGCATCATATAAAACCTTTTCCCTTTTGGTTCTTCTCTCATATGCACTATTAGTTGTATTTGACTCTTGATATATTGTATTTGAATCTTGATAAATGCTTGATGCTCAAGTTGAGTTGGGGGCATATCTTTTATTCCGCTCCACCACCTTTCTTTGTCACCACCTTATAATTCCACCATCCTTATTTACCCATGAGTTTTTATTTTCTTTTGGCTTTTCATCTAGCTCATGAGGGTTGGGATGAATCCAATTATCTTTTCCTATAGCTTGGCGTTACTCGATATTTTGGAATGCATATGTATAAATGCCATGACTATTTACTTTGTTTTTACAAGATTAAAACATGGCATTTAATACTTTTGCATGGGCCATGCAACCATCACCAACCTTTGTTCTCCTTTGGTTTTTTTGGTTTTTGAGGGGATCATCTTCTTGAGCTCTCTTTTTCTTTCAATCCCTTCCACCTTGATCTTGTATCCTTGCCATGTGCATCAAGCTCTCCTTCCTCATCTACTCTCACAAGTGCATGTACCCATGTATGGTCATGTGAGATCTTTTCCCTCACCACCTTTTTCTCTCATCTCTATCTCCATGTCATCACCACACATGCGGTGGAGCTTGTTTTTAATCATGCTAAAACCCTACACCATGTCCTCCCCTTCCTATCCTTCTCACCCTCCATCCATGTATGACCAAGTGTGAGTATAACCCACCCTAGCTACCCTCTCTACCCCTAACCAAAACCCGAAACCAAGCCACCCCTCTCTAATTTACCCTAGCTACCCTACCCTCTCTCTCGGCCTCTCTCCCTCTCTCCCTGCCCTACAGCCCCACCACCCGAGCCTCTCTCCATGTCTGTCCCATGCCCCTCCTGGCCCCAGCTGCAGCCCTACCCGAGCCGGACGAGCACATGCTCGTGGAGGAAAAAGGTGTCGAGGCCACTTTTTCTCTACCCCGCTCTCACACGGCACCCTCTCTCTCCCCGTCCCTATCTACTCCCTCTCCCTCGTTTGGTAGCAGCCCAGATCCACCCCAGGGCCTTGCCCTCTCCCCTCTTCTTCTCCACCGATGCCATCCTCCCTCTCTGATCGCCGGCGCTCACCGTCGGCCTCCACCTCCACCTCCACCTGCTCGATCTAGCCGGTGGCGTGACGTTGTGGTTGTCGAGGAAGCCGAGGAGGCCCTTCTGCGTCGCCCAGTACACGCCAACGAGGAGGAGAAGAACCAAGACCCCCAGAACCACCGCCGCTCAGCCACAAACCCTAGCTTCGGTCCGCCAGCCCCGTCATCGATCTGCTACTTCTCCGGCCGCGCCAACACCACCGACACCACCCCGGTGAGGCACCTAACTCCCCAGACACCTCCCTTTCTGCCATCGTGTTCTGGTCGCGCCGGTCGATGCGTCGAACGCTCTCGGTGCGCCGGCGTGCGTGTGCTTCTGCCCGTCTCTGTGCCGCGCCACACCTTACCAGACCGCCTACCCCTCGCCTTACAACAACAACCATCCACCACAGTGGCTACCGCCTCCGCGCGTGCCCTAGGTCACCAGTTCGAACCCCCGCGCCGCGCACCGCTCCCTGGCGCCGCGCTGTCCGTCAGAACGTGGAGAAGATCCACAATGCCACGCGCACTTTGCGTAAAACCCCCAACACTTTTTCTCCGCTCAACCCGCGCTCCCTTCCCACCCCACCAGTTAGCCTCCCGTGGTGTTTTTACAAAAAGGTACTGTAAATTTTGATTCCGTCACCCCGCGCTCCACCCTAACCCTACCTGTCAGCCGCGGTTGCAGACTTACGGAAAGGCCCCCGGTTTTTTGTTTCTCAACCCGTAGTCCCCTGTGCCACGCCTGGCCCGCCTCTGTCACGTGGGCCTGCAGTGCATCAAGTCCCACCTGTCTGTGGCTAGGACTAGCTGCGGCTGGGTAGAAAAAGTCGGCCCGATTTTCTGTTTAAATAAAATGATTACACTAAGTGTGTAAATACAAATTCAAATTTGTTTTAAAATAACTTTTAAATTATAAATCCAAATAATACAAATGATATATGTTTTTGAATCAGAAAAATGTGAGGAATTGAAATATGCTATTCAAAATAATGTTTAAACACTTTAAATTTTCGAGATGATTAAAATTACAATAAAATGCCCTTTTCTTAATAAATTAATAACTTTAAATCTATATCTCCAAATTTGACAAATAATATGCCTAATCGATCAGCGCGACGAGCCCGTTCTACCTATGCTTTCCTTGTTCTGAATTGAAGCATGCATCCTGCCATATTTAAAAATCAGAATTGTTTATGGCAATAAAATTTGACTAAACAACTAATAAAATGCTTTATTCTTGTACCCCACACCTCACCATGCCATGCTACTTTAAAGCCATGTAAATTGTGCATCATTCATCATGGCATGCTTGTTTGCTTGTCGCATTATAATTCATATGCTTGTGCACTTTATTTATGTTGGCCCTTGTTTGTTTGGTTCTTCTTCGAATAGACGCCCAGCAGGAGAATTACCAGGAATCACAAGAGTTCTACCCAGATCCATCTCTCACGTCAACTGAGCTGCCAGGAAAGCACTACCACATGCTTGCATACATATATTTCCTATTGCCTCTATCTTATTCTTGCATCATTGAGTCGCGATTGCATTAAATTGAATCCCAAGTACTGCATAGCCTTTACTTTTAAACCCCACCGAAGCTTGTTCCTCCATCCCATGAGCCATTACTACAGGAGTTGTTTGAGCAATGCGAATCGTAGAAAAGCATGTGTAGGGTATGTGAGTGTCTGATGGATAACGAGGTATCTAAACAACTTAACTTGAGTAGTAATGGGATAACTAATGAAAGAGGCACCGGTGAGCAATATCCGCTATTTGGTTTTTCATGCTCACTTGTGTCCCGTAGGACCCCGAGTACTTGATTCTTGTTCCTTGACTATTCGCACTATCCACATTCGGGAGGCCTTATGGACCCCCCTGAGCCAGAGCTTGATTCATTCTTATTTCTTGGGGCCACAAAGTAGTTTGGGGCTTTGTTACTATCCTGTACTTATGCCATGCTTTACTGTTTTATTTAAGATTGTGCGTGGAGCTCCTGTACTGTTTAGGATTGCGGAGTGTTTTCGTGGTATCGACAAGCCCAGTCACACTTTCGGGTTGCCAGTCGTTTACAGCCATTGGCGCAAACCTTGAGTCCGTCTCGGAGTCAGCTAGCTTCGTTGCGGGTAGCTTAATGGGGTGGCCCCCTGAAATAGTACTGAATCCTGTGATCGCTTTGTCGTGAATGCCTCGTTGGGTTTTGAGTTGGTTTTTCCGAGGTTAATCAAGTGTGTGTTGCTATTTGTGCACCCCTGAAGGGTAAATCTTTCTGAAAGCCGTGTCCGCGGTTATGGACGACTTGGAGCACAGTTTCTCGATCATAGACAAGTCTAACTAAAGTACCGCTTTTAAATTGACTAAGTACCTGACTAGTAAATAGTGCAATACTCATGTAATGGTTAATAAAACTGCCAACGGATGGGGGTTGTTCATACGCTTCCTCGTTGGTAAGCGAGGAGGAGGATGGATCTGTTAATTATACTGTTATAACTGTTGTTCTTAATTAACGGATGTCCGTCTATCATTGGTTAGGCGGATGGTTAGCGAGTACCTACAGACTTGTTAGATATTATCTTTTGCTGCAATTGCGTCACCCCAGGTTGTGTCCCCTTTAGAGGCATTAAGACTTGTTGAGTACCCCTAGGGTCTCACACGATAAATTGTTTGATTCAGATGAACAGGTTTACTCGCAAGATGGATACTAGGTGGAGGAGACGGATGATGTTGGCAACGATCACTCGGTGTAGAGATTCCGGGAACGGGGATCCGTGAGATCTGTGGGCGGGATGTGTTTGTTTATGTGGCATCTTATGCCGATTTGCTTCTTATCCGTACTCGGATCTTGTTTTCCGCTTCCGCCTGATACTCTGATGTTTGATGTATGAGGAGCTATCCTAAAATACTATCTCTATCTAGGATATTTGAATCTTGCCGTATGGCATTGCAATATTTCTATTTCTTTTAGATGGAATGGCTCTCAGGACTGTTGTATGTGGCTTGCATACATACTCATTTGTGTATGTAGTTGATCCCTTCGCCTGCCGATGACGCCGCTCGTTCTTGTCCCGATGACCTGAAAGTGGTTAGGACGGGCGAAAGGTCTACCGTGAGTGGCCCCGGGCCCCACCATACTATTTTAACCACTTTCGCTCATCCAGGCATGTAACTAAGAGCGTAATTCACCGAGGTAGTTACACTCTGCCTCTACAGTGGCTGAGTCAAGTGCTACAAGTTCATCCTGAAGGAGATATGCCCTAGAGGCAAATAATAAATAGGTTTTTATTGTCATATATCAATTAGTTCATAATAATTTCATATTGTTCTATAACTATATTAATACGAAGCGTTAATACATGTGTGGTATGTAAACAAACCAAGTCTCTAGTTTCCTCTAGCGAACTAGTTCATTGGTCATGAGGATAATCTAGGGTTTCAAGATCATGGGCATTTATGCCAATTGACAATGAGGTCACGTCATTAGTTGAATGATGTGATAGACAAACAACCCAACCAGTTGTATCTTAATGAGATCTAGTTACAAAGTTCATCATTAATGATAAAACTAAGGAAACCTCGCAACCTGTCCTTAGACTGTGAGATAATGCAAATCACCATTCTGGAGGGAGCTTAGATGGTTATCAAGTATCATTCCATGACTGGATGATCGAAGAGGTGCCACTTGGGTTTCCCAAAGGGGCGTGTAGAGGAGTACATATCAAGACTAGGATTTGCCCATCCATGTAACGGACAGATACATTAGTGGCCATATCGGTGACGTTGCATTAATGAAGCTTGCAAGCGTGTGACTGGGTCAGAATACAACGACACGGAAATGAGAAAACAAGTTCATTGATAACGAGATCGAACAAAGGTATGGGGATACCATAGATCAAATCTCGGGTGAACTAGGTATCAAGTGGCAAAGGGAATGGGAAATGACGACATTATCATCATGGAATGCACAGGGGTCATTATGGGCATCCTGGTCCCGCTATTGATCATTGATGGAGACCATGTATGTGCCATTCCTGAGCCGTGGGAAATACACTTAAGGGAACGATGAGCTAGAGATCCTTGATACGTCCAAAACATATCTACTTTCCCGAATACTTTTGCTATTGTTTCTCCTCTAATTCGTGTGATTTGGATACAACTAATGCGGACTGACGCTGTTTTCAGCAGAATTGCTTTCGTGTCTCATTTTTGTGCAGGAAATCAACTTTCAGGAAAAATCCCGGGAAATATCGCAAAACTCCTATTTTACCATAAGAGTCACGAAGCCAGAAGACGGGACGAAGAGGAGCCACGAGGGGCCCACACCCCCTGGTCGCGTGGGCTAGGCCAGGCCGCGCCAGGAGGTGGTGTGGCCACCTCGGACTCCGCCTCGACCTCTCTTTTCACCTATAAAAGCCCTTTGACCTAAAACAGACGGGGGGGTCGACGTTTTTCTAGATAGAGTTCTGCTGTGCCGCCACCACTAGATACCGCGATTCGGAACCAGAAACTCCGTTCTAGCACCCTGCCGGGATGGTGAATTGGAGGAGATCATCACCATCGCTTCTCCATCAACCATCCATGATTCCCCCATCCATGAGTGAGTAATCCCTCGCTGTAGGCTATGGGGATGGTAAGGATTGGATGAGATTGTTCATGTAATTGCATCAGATTGTTAGGGCATAGTGCCTAGTATCTATTATTAGTGCTATTTGACTTTGTTGCAACTTGTTATGCTTAATGCTTGTCACTAGGGCCCGAGTGCCATGATTTCAGATCTGAACATGTTATTGATTCATGAGGATATTATTGTTTATGATCTTACCTGCAAGTTGTATACACATATTATTGTCTAGAACCAAAGGCCTCGAAGTGGCAATAATCGGGATAACCGGAGGGAATGGCTGTGATATGAGGATCACGTGTGTTCACGAAGTGTTAATGCTTTGCTCCGGTGCTCTATTAAAAGGAGCACCTTAATTGCCAGTAGATTCCCTTGAGGCCCCGCTGCAAACGGGCTGGCAGGACAAAAGATGGTGTGCAAGTTCTCGTTACGAGCATGTATGACTATATATGGAACACATGCCTATGATTATTTAGTACTTGGATGCTTTACCTTATTTATCTGCAAATGCCCTATATCTTGATTGTTATATGAATTGGCTTGTCCATGCAACGCCCGTCCAACCATCCATATGCCTATCGCGCTTTAATCCTACTGTTTACTGCAATTGTTACTACTGTCTTTACTTTTGCTACTGCTATTACCTTGCTATTGGTACTACAAAATTGTTGCTATTGATAAATTACTGGGAGCAAGATTGTTTCCAGGTCCAGCTGAATTGACAACTCAGTTGTTAAGGCTTATAAATATTATTTGGCTCCTCTTGTGTTGAATCAATAAATTGGGTTTTACTTCGCTCGAAGACTGTTGTGATCCCCTATACTTGTGGTTCATCAAGACTATTTTCTGGCGCTGTTGCCCGGGAGCATATCTCTATTTATCAAGTTCACTTGGAATCACTATTGTTCGCTTCTATCCATTCATCATGGGTAAGTCTCGTGATGGAAAGGTTCCTATATTACCATCCACTACAAGGAGAGGTACAGTTCTGAACACCTCTGTTGCTCTTGATTCACCATCTGTGATGAGTAAGCTCCTCACACCACCACCACATATACATGATACACATACTGTTACTTCTGCTGAATCTGAAACTTCTGATACTTATGATGCTGCTTCTACTGTGCTTGATAAGAGTGGTTCATTAGGTCCTTTCCTAGATGCTACGATTGCTAGAACTATAGCTGGAAATACTGAAACTCCTAATGAAGATACTACTACACCTGTCAGTTCACCTGGGTCTAGAGAGAGTAATGATATTGAAGACGGATATATAGAAATGACTGATGAATTTGTTAAAGAATGCCAAAACACTCATGGTAGGAGTGCTATTAAGAGTCTTCTTGAGAAATATACTGTTAGACCTTAATTATCTCCTAATGCTAAGTTTGCTACATCTCCCATAAACATTAAAGATAAAGATTATGATTTCTCTCTTGATTTATCTTACATAACCATTGTTTAGAAAGAACCTTTTTGTGGTACTAAAAATGAAAGTCATCTAGCACATATGACTGAGATTTCTACCATGAGTGGCCTATTTTCTGATGATATTAAGATGCGCACCTACTTTGTTGCTAAAATTTTCCCTTTTTCGCTGAAAGGAGAGGCTAAAGCTTGGTTTAATAATTTACCTCCTGGATCTATTGATAGCCCTGATTGCTTGATTGATAGTTTCTTTCAGAAATATTTCCCTCCTAGTGCTAGACATGCCATTCTGCAGGAACTTTTTGATTTTAAACAAGGAGAAAAGGAGATATTGCCTGAATCCTGGGCAAGGTTTTGTGCTTTGATTCATGCACAACTTGGGTGCCCGTTACCTAAAAATGAGCTTCTTGACATATACTATAATGGACTAACTGATGAATCTAGGACATACCTGGATAGTTGTGTTGATTGTGTTTTCAGGAAGAGAACTCCCAAAGAAGCTAAGGAATTAATGGCTAAGATAAGCAAGAATCATGATGACTGGACTTCACATGAGTCAACTACACCTGAGTTAATAGTGCATGAGCCAACACCAACACCAAAGAAGAGGGGAGTGATTGAACTAAATGATGAAGTGATGACGGAAGCTAAGAAATGTCTTAACGAGAAGGGTATTAAAGCTAAAGATGTGAAGAATCTACCTCCTATAGAAGAATTATCTAAGCCAATCTCCCACTCATCCACTATTGAGGTACACTCTCTCCAACATTTTGATGAAGGTGATATTCCTTATTCTAAACCTCCTAATCAATGCTTAGAAGAATTGGATATCTTTATCGTAAAGCAAGATAATTTTAACAAAAGAGTGCAAAATCATTTAATGGAAAACTCTAGAGCTTATTATTGAGTTAAAGGATATTGTGGAAAGAACCTCCAATGATGTTAAAATGCTTGTTAAACACTTCCAAATGGTCCAAACTCAAATTGATCAGCTTATTAAGGTACAAAAAGATTTGATAGTTAATGCTTCTAAAGAAAAACATGCTTATGAAATTAGAACTAGAAGTGGTGCTGCCACCCAGGATCCTCTATATCCTGAGGGGCATCCTAAAAGGATTGAGCAGCATTCCCAACAAATTGAAAATAGTGGTACTTCTTCTAAGAGAAAGAAAAAGAAACATAAAACAATTGTAGAATCTTCTAAACCTGCTAAAGATCCTAATAGTATATATGTCTCTGATGCTGAAACTGAGAGTGGTAATGAGAAAATGATGCACCTGATAAAGAAGAAATTGAAAAAGAACCTGAAAGGAACACTAAGAATGCTAAGTACACTAAGGAAGATTTTGTTGCTAATAAACATGGTAGTTAAAGAGAGCCCTAGGTTCAAAAACCAATGCCTTTCCCTGATAAGAAATACAAGTCAAAGGAAGACGAACACTATAATAAGTTTTGTGAGTGGATGAAACCTTTATTTTTGCAAATTTCTTTAACTGATGCTATTAAATTACCTCTTTATTCAAAGAATATGAAGGATATTGTCTCTAATAAAAGGAAGATCCCTAATGAGGAATTTCCTACTTTACTTGCTAATTGTTCCTTTAATGGTAAGATTCCAAAGAAACTTGGAGACCTAGGGATTCCAACTGTTCCATGTTCTATTAAAAATAATTATGTTAGAACTGCTTTGTGTGATTTGGGAGCAGGAGTTAGTGTTATGCCTTTTTCTCTCTACAAAAGACTTCAATTAGAGAAACTAATACCAACTGATATATCTTTGCAAATGGCTGATAAATCTACTACTATTCATGTTGGTATATGTGAGGATGTACCTGTTAAAGTGGCTCATAATTGCTTGTTATTAACTGACTTTGTTGTGCTTGAAATGCCTGAAGATGATAATATGTCTATTATTCTTGGGAGACCTTTTCTTAATACTGCAGGTGCTGTCATTAATTGTAATCAAGGAAAGGTAACTTTTAATGTTAATGACAAGGAGCATATAGTCTATTTCCCCAAGAAGATTGTTAAGACCTATGGCCTAAATTCAATTGAAAATATTAAGGGCATTCAAGTTGGAGAAATATATTGTCCCATACCACGAGAAAAATACGAAACTATTATGATTGGGACCATTGCTATCAAGGTTGAGGTAACATAATCATTTAGTGAAATACAAAGTTTTGTTTCATATAAAATGGGTTTGGTACCAAGACCTGATCAACCTTGTTAACAAAAGGATTTTAATGAACAAAACAATGTTTTCACCATGATTATCCTTGCTTACTTTTATTTTATCCATTGTAATTTTTCTTTTCACTTAGTTTATTTTTATATTGCTAGTTGCTTGCATATTAGAGTGTCTTAGAACTTCTGAAGTTTTAGTTTTGTTTTGTTATTGCATCATTCCAAAATTATCTTTCTACCAGAAAATCATTCATCAATACGTGAAAATTGCTAAAAAAATAAAGTGTCTCGAAAAATTCCAGAAAATTCATATTATTTTTTTAGTCAAAAAAGGGGCAAAGAAGTACCTAGAGTGACCCAGGGGGCCCACCAGATAGGCACACCACCTGTTGGCGCGGCCACAGTAAGGGCGTGATACGTCCATTTTGCATCACTATTCTATATCATAATTTACTATTATTCATTGATATATTTCATATTAAGAGATGATACTTATGTTATTTCATCTGTTTTTTCATGGTTGATGACTTTTGGAGGATTGACCGCTGAAGTCACGATTCTGATGGAAATGCTGTTTGGAGGCAAAATTCGCGAAGATCAGAAAATTCTAGAAAATACATGGAAAATTCTATTTTTCTAGAAGACGAAGGATGCCAGAAGGGGGAGCGGAGTTAGGCCACAGGGGGCCCACACCAACCCCTCGCGCGGGTCACCCTGGTCGCGCCACCAGGTGGTGTGGCCACCCTGGCCCACTCCTGGCTCTCCCCTTTGGCGTATATTATCCCCACAAAACCCTAAGCCGGGGGGAGCGACCATAGAAAGATTCCACCACCTTTGCGGGGTGGAAAACTATAGAGAAAGAAAGAGCTCTCCAGCAGGCAAAACTCTGTCGGGGAAATTCCTTCCCGGAGAGGGGAGATCGTCGCCATCGACACCAACATCGAGCTGGACTTCATAGGGATCATCATCATCATCTCCATCATCATCTCCACCAGCACCATCATCGCCACTTCATACCGCTATAACAATTGGGTTGATTTTTGCATAGTTCTTAGGGGAAACTTTCCTAGTGTTGATTACTTATTGTAGTTAATGTTATTGAGTAGAACCATTGAATTATTGTTATGTTCAAATTGTTACTTATCATTATATCATCTCTGATCTTGATCTATATGATGTCTTGTGAGTAGTTCGTTTAGTTCTTGAGGAGATGGGAGAAGTCATGTTGTTAGTAGTGGAATTGTGTTGAGAAAGATTCAATAGTTTGTTATTTAAGTTGTGGTCTTATTCTTCTAGTGGTGTCATGTGAACATCGACTACATGAAAATTCACCTTTAAGGGACTATGGGAATGCATTGTGTATTTGGCTACTAATCGTAGGGGTTGCCAGAGTGACAGAAACCTGAACCCCCATTAGGCAACCTTTGCACAAGGGATGTAGGATCTCAGAGTTTAAAGTTATGGTTAGGTTTTTATCTTAATTACTTTCTAGTACATGCGGATGCTTGCAAGGGGTTTAATCACAAGTATGTACTAGTCCTAGGAAGGTCAGTACATTAGCACAGGTTCACCCACACAACACATATCAAACTAAAGAAGATTAATCAACTATATGAAGCGCAAGCACTTGACAATATTCACATGTGTCCTCGAGAACGTGTGGTTGTCTTAAGTAATACAATCGGCTTGTCCTTTGCTAAAGAAAGGATTGGGCCACTTGCTGCAATTATTATTATTGTCTTTTATCTACTCGCACTTTATTTATCTGCATTATCAAAACCCCATAAAAATCCATTTGCTAAGTATTTACAGAGAATTCCTGCTCCAAGCCACTCGTCAACACCTTCTGCTCCTCGTTGGGTTTGACACTCTTACTTATCAAAAATACTCCGATACACCCCCTATACTTGTGGGTCATCAAGACTATTTTCTAGCGCCGTTGCCGGGGAGTAAAGCGCTATTGGAGAGTGGAACTGGTAAAGGAAACTTCTACTGTGAGTATTGTTTATTTATGTTAGTTACTTTATTTCAATATGGATAATTCGCTTAGTTTCTTATTTTGTAATGTTACTACCACTGCTAAGGTAGTAGATGAACCACCACCTGCTAAAAATGATACTTTTAAAATACCTACAAGAATTGTTGATCGTGTTATGGATAACTACTATTTTGGATATGGAACTGTCCATCCCGGTGATCATTTGCTCTTTATACACGAATTATGCGGGTTGTTCAAGTGTGCAGGTATTACTACAGATCAAGTCAAGAAGAAGTTATTCTCCTTATCACTGAAAGGAAGAGCCGAGGAATGGTATAAGCTGCGGAAGAATGGTCAAGCTCTTGAATGGGAGGAAATAGTGCCTCTCTTTTATTCCAAATTTTATCCTCCTAGCAGGATTCATAAATATCAGAATCAAATATACAAATTTTGGCCTCTTGATGGAGAGAGTACAGCTCAAGCTTGGGGGAGATTGAAGTTACTAATGCTCGAATGTCCTATTCATGAGCTCCCTCACAATATTATTATCAATAACTTTTATGCAATGCATCTTCATGATAAGGATTTATTGGATGCTTCTTGCGCTGGATCATTTACACACACGGAAGAAGGATCTAAATGGGATCTTCTAGACCGTATTCAAGATAATGCTGAAGCATGGGAGAATGATAAATGATGAAAGTCAGGTATAAATTATGATTATGAATGCATTAAATATTTTATGGGGACTAATGACTTTCAAAATATTAGTAGTGCTTACAATCTTGACTCTCAAGCTATTGCAACTTATTTTAAAGCTTTTGCTTATTATATTGAAATTCCTAAAAAGAAATGGAATAAGTATCATGAGCCATATAAAGATATTGCTAATTGTGTTCCTACACGAGATACCGAAGTTTATACTGCTAATCATATTTTACCTGAACCTTACATTGATAAAATGCCTTTCCCAGTTAAGATAAAGGAACATTCTATGATAGCTAGTATGGTTAATGAAAGTAAAAATAAAGCTGTTGAACCTGATGAACAAATAGCTGCTAAACCTATAGTAGCAAATGTGAAGGACATTGTCAATATTGTTTCACAAAGTAGTGTTATGAGAGCTAGTGCCCCTGTGTTTTCTGTTAGGATAAGTGATCATTGCTACAATGGTTCATGTGATAGTTATATCATTAAATGTATGCATGATACTGGAAGTTATTATGAGAGAGGGGAGACTATTCTGATGCATCTCAATAATATTAAGTTTCCTCGCTTTATGCTGAAAGTCTTTATGTTGCACTTGTTTTGCCTTCTTGTGCTAGCAGCCTCTGGTTTCAACAATTTATTTTATTACAAAATTCCCTTGCATAGGAAGTGGGTTAGACTTAAACATGCGTATTTTTGCTTCTTGATGCTCTCCTTTACTTCAATTCATATTCTCATGTGAGCATCATTAAAATTATCATGCCCATCTTAACGGCTATAAAGAAAGAGCTTTTTGGGAGACAACCCAATATATTTCTTTTGCTTTCAGTTTTTATTTATTTGAGTTTTGGAAGTTATTGTTTCCGCAATAACCTCTCCTTATCCTTTTTGTTTGCTTTTTGTGTCAAGATCAACCTCTAATGAGAGGGAAGTAAGATTTGGGGAAGTTGCTGTCTCGAAACAGATTTTTGTGCTTCGTGTAAAAATTCGTGAAAAATCTCTGTATGTCGAATTGAGCTGTAATGTTTTGTGCTTTTGCCCTAGGTTGTTATTTAACTTTCGTTAGTTTTGCACTTTTTGATTTGAGCCACTGAAGATTTTCTAAAAAATTGATCTTTACTTGCTAGTCTGTTTTGACAGATGTTTGCCACTCTTGTATTTGCCTCTTAAATCGATTTCCTTTTTGAATTGTTTTTCGGTTTTCAGAAGGAGTTGCTACAATAGCCTATGTTTTGATGGATTTTAGTTGAAATTGAAATTAAAAGGTTTATTACCTCGCTTGCACTAATGTTGCTAATAAGAATTGTGTGAAGTTTTGTGTGAAAAAAATTTCCAGGTTATAGGAGAGAATGGTGTTTAGATGGTGAAAGGTTAAATGACTCAATGTACAAAGATGAAGATATTGATGTTATTCAAGTGGTGACTCCAGAAGAACTTATTAAGTGCCAAGTTTAGAGACCTGCATAGTCTGTTTTCAAATAAATAACAGTTCTAGTAAGGAAAGGTCCGCGAAAAATCTGCTAAGTTATATTTTTGCAGTTTTTATCTAACAAGGAAAGCAACGAAGCGAAAGAGGGACAGAAACGGAGCCAGGGTGGCTCACACCACCCCGTGGCGCGAGCCCACCTGGCCGCGCCACCGGGTGGTGTGGCCAACCTAGAGCCCGTCTCCGATCCATTTTCTCCCAGTACCTTCCTTTTATTGTTAAACTTCGTAATATATAACACCCCGGATCCCTCGAGGTTCATATATCATGTTCTCGTTGTGTTTTCGTTTCGATCTGTTTCTGACAGGTAGAGTCTCAGTTTTGGAGCCACAATGTCTTCCTCTGGATCATCCAAGAAGATTCCTCCGCGGACGTCATCAACCCTTACACGCGTGAGTTGAAGATTCATTCCAAGGAGTTGTTTCTCGAAGATGGGAAGGTATAGATAAAAGAGTTTCAGGGCCCTAAAGGTGAAGGTAGTCTGGAGGACAGGATGGAAGCACTGGAGCAAGAAGTCTTTAGGTACAAGAAGATGGCGAAACGCGAAGTGGATATCATCCATAAGTTTAGTTCCAAACTCATCGCCGAGCACCAGAAGGAGTCTGATGAGCTTAAGGATGAAATTCTCTCATTCCACCAAACAACCAACCAACTGCAAGCCTAGCTCTATGACGTGGAAAATCAAAACTGTGAGTATGAGGTTAGGTTTAAACGGATAAGTGTTGCTGCTAGTTTCAGGATGTTGGAAACCAGGATGTCTTTTGTTGATGGGGAGCCCTTACCTTGGAAGTCGGACGATGACGAGAGAACACCACCACCGAAGGAGTAATTCGTCATCAGGTTTTGGCATCCCCTTGGTTTGTTCCAATCTTGGGGGAGTGTCGCGGTATCACATCACTATCTTCTATCTTTTTACCTTTTTAGTAGAGTCATATCATGAATAGAGAAGTTATCATGTAGGATGGTTTGCATTATGGAAGTGTCCCCCATCTCGTTAGATATCTATGTATCCCTTGGTGTGAGTTGCCGTTATGGAGTATTAATGAGAAGTTCTATCATTTACTCTTTTGCGTATCTTATATTAGTTTTCAATTTCTGTTATATTATTGATCTTGTTGTTAGTATTGGTATCACTTTGGGATCATTAAATAAATTAAGTTGGTTTTGGCAAACCTGGCTCGGTCAGTAGCAACACTATTATGAGAATTGAATGAAAAAGATAAAAGTACTCTTAAGAAATATAATTTCATCATCTTTCTTGATTTGCTCATCAGCTTAGTATTCTCTAGTGAAGATCTTTTGTGCTTCCGAGGAAGATTGCATGTTTGTTTTTATCACTTGTATGTTTGTTTGTTTCCTTCAACTCTTATGCTTGCTACCCAGCCTTGCTAGCCAAAAACCTATACTGAGAGGGAATGCTTCTCGTGCATCCAATCCTCAAACCAAAACCTATGCCATTTGTGTCCACCATACCTACCTATTAGCACTATTGCTATTCCAAGTAAATTCATGTTTTATCTACCTTCCGAATTAAACTTGTTATGTGAAAATTAGTGATTAAAGCTCTCACGAACTTGAAGGCACACTTTACTTTTCTTACACCTAATAAACTTGAACCATTGTGTTATCTAAGTTGTATATGCTTACACTTATACGTTGGGGATTAGCAGAACCATGATGTCATGGGGAACGCTTTCAACATTGTACCTAGTTGATATCATGCTCTTTTGTTTATGGATGTCATCAGTGTGAAATGAAAGGGGAGCTTGTAAGTCCATGGAGTTATGTATGTGTGTTATAGAAACACGTGGGCGACTGGTCTAATCCATGCCTAATCATGGTGGAAACCTGCAACGTAACCATAATGGGCTATCTATGAAGCATTCTTCTTATAAAAAAGAGATAGAGAAAGAGAAAAAAAGATGAGAAAAGAGGAAAGGGAGAAAAAACACCATTTTCCCATGGTAAATAAGAAGATGCTGAAATGCTTATTGTCTGCTTGCCTTGTCATTTTGATATGGGGATTCTTCTGTATCATCAGGCAAGGGGTACCCCGTTGGCGGTTCTCTATGATACACATGTACTTACTATGACAAGAACTTACCGGTAACTAAACTTGAGTAGCATGAGGAGCGGCCCTTGTATTCAAGGGACATGCAATTGCCAACTTATACTTTTTCAAGCATATACTCCATAGTTTGTTCACTTTAACCTTAATCACTTAAAGATTCTTATGATAGGGCAATGAGAGCTGAAAGCTAATAAGTATCATAATTTCTGGAAGCTCTTTATGAAACTTGAGATCCCTGCTTCCCTCTGCGAAGGGCCTATCTTTTACTTTTTAATTGAGTCAGTAAACCTATTCCTCTCTATCTCAAGCAAGTATTTTGAGTTTTT
This sequence comes from Avena eriantha, assembly GCA_910589775.1. Lineage (NCBI taxonomy): Eukaryota > Viridiplantae > Streptophyta > Magnoliopsida > Poales > Poaceae > Avena > Avena eriantha. The sequence goes on from OU342745.1 coordinate 393,589,655, forward strand.
GTGTTTCATTCATTCAAATGATGATTTATTCAAACATGTTTCTTATGTTCCTTGTTTTGCACATTGCTATTATCTTGGAGAGTATTACTTTGAAAGCTATCATCGAAAACCTCTTTATGTTTGAACTCCAGCAAATTGTTAACTATTCCTTGACTAAGAGCAAAGTTTGCCATTACCAATTATGATTTACTTTATGTATCTTTATTGTGTTTCCTTTACTTATTACAAGTTAAGTTATATAGTGACTTGTCTTCTATTATGATTTGTGTATTGATGAATGTGATGCTTCTTGTCTGTATTCTTTTATCGACTCTTCACTCCATAAACCTGAGGTCATGTTTATTGAGCTCAGTTTTTGCTTGGGGACAAGCGAAGTCTAAGCTTGGGGGGAGTTGATTCGTCCATTTTGCATCACTATTCTATATCATAATTTACTGTTATTCATTGATATATTTCATATTAAGAGATGATACTTATGTTATTTCATCTTTTTTTGCATGGTTGATGACTTTTGGAGGATGGACCACTAAAGTCAGGATTCTAATGGAAAAGGTGTTGTTTGGAGGCAAAAATCGCGAAGATCAGAAAATTCTAGAAAATAAATGGAAAATCCTATTTTTCCAGAAGACGAAGGATGCCAGAAGGGGGAGTGGAGTTGGGCCACAAGGGGCCCACACCACCCCCTGGCATAGGCCACCCCTGGTCGCGCCACCAGGTGGTGTAGCCACCCTGGCCCACTCCTGGCTCTCCCCTTTGGCGTATATTATCCCCATGAATCCCTAAGCCAGGGGGAGCGACCACAGAAAGATTCCGCCGCCTCTGCGGGGCGGAAAACTACAGAGAAAGAAAGAGCTCTCCAGCAGGCAGAAATCTGCTGGGGAAATTCCTTCCCGGAGAGGGGAGATCGTCTCCATCGACACCACCATCAAGCTGGACTTCATAGGGATCATCATCATCATCTCCACTAGCACCATCATCACCACTTCATACCGCTGTAACAATTGGGTTGAATCTTACATAGTTCTTAGGGGAACTTTCCCAGTGTTGATTACTTATTGTACTTGATGCTATTGAGTAGAACCATTGAATTATTGTTATGTTCAAATTGTTACTTATCATTATATCATCTCTGATCTTGATCCATATGATGTCTTGTGAGTAGTTCGTTTAGTTCTTGAGGACATGGGAGAAGTCATGTTGTTAGTAGTGGAATTGTGTTGAGAAAGATTCAATAGTTTGTTATTTAAGTTGTGGTGTTATTCTTCTAGTGGTGTCATGTGAATGTCAACTACATGACACTTCACCTTTAAGGGCCCAGGGGAATGCATTGTGTATTTGGCTACTAATCGTAGGGGTTGCCGGAGTGACAGAAACCTGAACCCCCGTTAGGAAACCTTTGCACAAGGGATGTAGGATCTCAGAGTTTAAAGTTGTGGTTAGGTTTTTATCTTAATTACTTTCTTGTACTTGCGGATGCTTGCAAGGGGTTTAATCACAAGTATGTATTAGTCCTAGGCAGGTCAGTACATTAGCACAGGTTCATCCACACAACACCTATCAAACTAAAGAAGATTAATCAACTATATGAAGCGAAAGCACTTGACAATATTCCCATGTGTCCTCGAGAACGTTTGGTCGTCTTAAGTAATACAACCGGCTTGTCCTTTGCTAAAGAAAGGATTGGGCCACTTGCTGCAATTATTATTATTGTCTTTTATCTACTCGCACTTTATTTATCTGCATTATAAAAAAAACCTAAAATCCGTTTGCTAAGTATTTATAGAGAATTCCTGATCCAAGCCACTCGTCAACACTTTCTGCTCCTCATTGGGTTCGACACTCTTACTTATCAAAAATACTGTGATACACCCCCTATACTTGTGGGTCATCAAGAGGGCGCGCCTGGCCATGGTGTGGGCCACCCCTGGCCCTACACTTACTCTCCCTCCTGCCACTCCTTTCTCTCTCCCAAGAAAACACCAGTTCATTGCTCAAACCTGTGTTCTTGTTGTTCTTGCTCGCGATCTCCTTGCTCAGCCCATCTTTGCTGCTGAGATTTGGAGCATTTGATCTCCGGTATGTGACTCCTCCACTTGTCCAAGTAGATTTGTGATTAGTGGATTATATCTTGAGTATTTTGCTACTGTAGATGACAGGTTATGTGAGCTTGTAAGCTTGTTCAATGCTTAGAGAAATTGTTTTGATGCATGTTTAGGCATCTTACAAGTCCCTATAAGTAGTTCCTTTCATTATGTAATCACTTTGCAATCACTTGTATGATGGTTGCCTAAAATTTCACAAAAAGGAGAGATGAACAACCATACTTTTGGGGAAGTATTTGAGAGAGTCACACCCAGGAGGGCAAAGGCCTTCAAGATCAGCATCTCAATTTAGGCCATCATATAATGAAGATCTTATTGCACCGCGCTTTGGCAATGAAGGGGAGGAGGGAGATGCTCATCCATCCACTTTCCCTTGCTTTGCCTTTTTGCAAGCTGAGGGATCCTTGATGATTTCCTACTTCTTGTTCAGAGGGTTGGTCTAACCACTTACATGCAAGATGAGAGTGAGCAATATGCCGTTCTCACCAAAACTTTCGTTGAAAGTTTCACTTTCACTAACACCCCTTATAGGTCAATTGTTTCATTAAAAATTTATGATATGCCTATTACCATGCCATTGGAAAGATTTTGCAGCATTATAGGCATAAGCATGACTGGGATAGTGAAGATCCAAGGTCGACCTGCTAATTTGCTGGAACTCTACCGAAGTGTGAAAAATGACGATGACCGCACAGCTCAGCGCGGAAAGATAAGGAACATTCAACTCCCAACTCTTAGATATTTTGCTTACTATCTTGCCACTAGCATTCTTCGTAGGGAAAACACTATGTCGTGGTGGTGTCACGGCATATGCCATGGATAGGCTAAAGGTGGGGACTAAATGCACTAGGGGAATCTAGGGAGGGATAGTGCGGTGATTCCACACACAGTTGCGTTGTATTCGATTCACTTCCACAGTTACAAGTGCTCCTTGAGCTGTATTGGGGAGAGGAGGAAGAGGAACTCTCTTACTCTCACCACTAGCTAGCCCTCAGGAAAACACTAGTAAAACTTCTACTCACTCGAGATCAATCGAGCAAAGACCAACCCTTTCTACTGAGGCCCTAGCCCTCCTTATATAGGGGTGGCTAGGTCTCCACTTAGGGCATACGTGGAGGCATATTCCAGGGAATATGCCTCTTCCCAAAATAGTAAGCGGACCGGGTCACTTTAGCCCAGCGTCATCCATGCAGAGGCTACGTGAGCCTCTGTGGCGCCTGCGTCATCCGACATAGACATCGTCACCTTTGTCGGCCACACCTCGGTGGTCCTGGCCTCTGTCCGCTTCGCTCACGCTCTGCGTACAGTGGTCACCTTTGACCAGCGAGATACCTTCCTTCTCTTACAAGCTTGATATAACCCGGATTGTACCTAGTTGACCCGGTTACACCTGTTCCTGCATATAAGTTAGATACATCTTACTGACATACAGCATAAGTCGGTTGAGACCCAGTTAGGTGGACGTCCCCTGGTCCAGGTTACTCCGTGATTCGGCCTGCCTTGAGGTGGCTCGGCCAGCACTTGCTTTGACCTTGCCGTACCTCGACTAACTTGGCCTTTATACCCCGGCGTGATCCTACCCGGGGGTATCCCCCAACATTAGTCCCCGAAGCTGGTGCGGTCTTAGCTGCCTTAGCCGCTAAGGCCATAGTAGGTTCAATTTTACCGAGCCTCTTGCTCCTTTTCCGAGTTACCTCATAATCCGGATTTAATAGGTTCATTTTCCCTTGGCACATTCCGAGTTTTCACTCGCTGGCCGGGTCACCTCATACTCGTCCGGGTTATCCTTCCTTCTCTTGTACGCTTCCCCACGTGAAAGCTAATCATTACTTTGCCTTATTTTAAGGGCCTGCGACAGTAACCGTCGTAGTTATTGTCAGATTTTACTGTAGCACACATCACATCTTGCCTGCCTCCTCGTTAACTGTATCATAACATCGCGTCATGGGATCCGCTGCGCCTTGTGCCCCTTCCTGTGGCTTGTCGCTGATTGATCGATCCAGGTCATACATGGCCACATCGTGTGGCCCATCCGCACAGCGCGATCCCACTACCCCTCAAGGGCGTGGTTAAGTAGGGGAGGGGTGTGCCCCTTGGGTCTTTTCTCCACTTCCGCACCCCTCTGCCTCTTCTTTCTCCTCTTCCTCTCCAGCGACAACGCCGCCGCCACCGCACTTGCACAGCTGCGCCGCCGCCTCCACGCATCTCCTATGCCACGGGTCCTCACTAGTCTAGGCCACTGCCTCCCACCGATGCTAGCGCCAGTGAGGATAGTGATCTTGAGATGACAGAGGAGGAGCTCGCCGTCGCGGAGAAGGAAATGGAGGAAGATGCGGCGAACGCCGACCCCGGCGTGTGGGCTGGATCTTGGGTTTGCCAGGATGATCTGGACTGGTTGTATCGCACCAGGCGCATCCCGGAGGGCGTCACCGCATGCCTCGCTGCCGCCGAGCTTGCCCTCTCACCCAATCCGGGTGAGTATGTGGTATTCCTATCCCACTTCCAACGGGGGTTCGATCTCCCTGTTAGTGATTTTTTCCACGACTGGCTCAACACGTATGAGCTTCAGCCGCACCATCTTCCGGCTAACGCCATCACCTCTCTCTACCTTTGCTTCCACAATCGAGGGCTACGCCGGACTGTGGCCCACGAAGGAGCTCTGGATCCGGTTCTTTGGCCTCCGCCGGAACGTGATTCTGAACATAGAGCTTAATCCGGAGGACAAGCAGCTCACGCAATTCGGCGCAGCCTCTATTTCTCCTAGGAAACAGTCAATCTTCCCCCGACTCACGGGGCTTGACTCTTGCAAGGGATGGGCCCGGACCTTCTTTTATGTCCGGAACAGCACATCCGAGGATCTGATCCGGCTGCGTCCCTACGCTCCGGGTCCTCCTAACCCGGATCTGTGGGACAAGATCCCCAAGAAGCCCAATGTCCTGGTGAACCAAGTCAACAAGAGGTTCTAGGAGCTGAAGGATCTTGGATTGCGCAATGAGGACGCAATGATCACATTCGTCTGCAACCGGATCTCCCCCCTCCAGAAACGCACGCATAAACTCTGTCACATGAGCTAGGGCCACGACCCCAACCAGACCTCCTCATTCGAGTTGAGCAACACCGAGATCTTCCGCCGGGTCAAGGCCCTCTTCACCGCCCACAAGGACTTTTCTTCTGAGTGGACGTGGGGGATCGAACACTTCTGCCGAGATAGGCTTCCCCCTGCGGTAAGTCTCGTGTCCCAAACCTTTTCCGAATTAAATCATATGTCGATTTTTGTTGTAGGTTTAAACCTGTTGCCTTTTCTTTCCCTTAGATGTTTCTTCAGCAAACCCTTGAGGATGGCACCGAGCCTTCCCTCAAATGGGCGCCTGACCGGGATACCTCGGACGAGGAGGAACCGAATCAGGAGATGTTCCTGCCGATGGCTGACGCGACCAAGCGACACACCGGTAAACTCTCTTCCATTAGAGATTGGCCCGAGGATGAACATGATTCGGACGTTGAGGTGATGGAGGCATTTGACGCTGTCCCCCTTTCTTATGCTTTTCTGGCTTCAGCTAACCCCGGTGGGTAGATCCATGAAGATCCTCCCCTTGCCACGGGTGAGCCTGTCCCGGTCGCTCCGAAGAAGAGGGGAGCCGCATCTGCTTCTTCCTCCGGACCTTCTCAGCCAGCTAAAAGGCGAAAGAAGTCTGGGGACAAAACTGCCACCAAGTCCACGACCAAGGCCGTGGCCCGAAGAGCTCGCAAGCCCAAGGAGCCCTTGACTTTGGATGAGTAAGTCAGTTCTCCCTTTGCTATTCACTTGCTCTTCCTTTGTTATATTTTCTCATCATTCATGATTTGATTCGGCAGGGCCGCGGTGGAGGTCCCCTAGAGCGGATCTGGCATTGCTTCACCGCTTCGACACAGCCTTTCTCCCCCTCATGGCAACGATTCACGCCCGTTGAGCCCCATTCAGGAGGGTTCAGCGGCTGCTCCGGGTTCCAGCCCACCTCGTCAAGAGGAGGGCAACCTCGGAGTGGGGGAAACTAGCTCTGCCGAGGCAGCGGCAACCACCACTTCGGCTTCGCCGCAACCAGCTTCATCCGAGATACCCACAGCACCTCTACCAAAACAAAAATCAGTACCAGCATCAGCTCTGGCACCAGCAGCAAAGGCACCAGCAATAGCGCCAAGCCCCTCCGCCTCGTCCAAGTCTTCCAAGGCTCGGCGAGAAGGCACCAGCAGCACCAAGGCAAGCACCAAGGCAGCACCCAAGGGCAAATCAGCCGCAGCAACTTCCACCTCACAGCAGCAACCCAAGGGAAAAAAGGCTCCTGACGCCGCCAGGGCAGCGTCAATCGAGGCTGGACAGCGCACACTTGCATCCATGCTCCCGAAGAAGCCTCCACTGCCAAAGGACGCCCCTGCCGAGCCAGCTGATGCGCAACTTGTTTTGCACACCAGCCCCGCCATTTCCTAGGTTGAGAGGAGGGAAGCTCACGTTAAGGGTCTAGTTGCACCCCACATGCTCAGCGGCGAACGTTATCCTCCGACCTTAATCGAGTTTGTAAATAACTGGAACAAGACGGAGGTCGTCCACAATGATGATCTCCTGGAGAAATTCGGGCCCGCTGAGTTTGCTGCCCAGATGAACACCGCTGCCAAGGCAATTAACCTTGCAGGCCGGATGATGGAGGTATGTTACCTCGCCTTTTCCTTAGCATGTAGAAGATATTATTGATATAACCATTAGTCCCCGAGCCTCCGGGGGAGTAACTTGTTACTCGGCTGGATGCTCCTTAGAGAACTAATGTAGCTCCTTAATAACTTTGAATATGCACACACCTAGAGCCGGGTTAAGTTCCACTTGGCCCGGATCTTTGTACACTTCGAATATGCATACACCTAGAGCCGGGTTAAGTTCCACTTGGCCCGGATTTTGTACACTTCGAATATGCACACACCTAGAGCCGGGTTAAGTTCCACTTGGCCCGGATTTTGTACACTTCGAATATGCACACACCTAGAGCCGGGTTAAGTTCCACTTGGCCCGGATTTTGTACACTTCGAATATGCACACACCTAGAGCCGGGTTAAGTTCCACTTGGCCCGGATTTTGTACACTTCGAATATGCACACACCTAGAGCCGGGTTAAGTTCCACTTGGTCCGGATTTTGTACACTTCGAATATACACACACCTAGAGCCGGGTTAAGTTCCACTTGGCCCGGATTTTGTACACTTTGAATATGCACACACCTAGAGCCGGGTTAAGTTCCACTTGGCCCGGATTTTGTACACTTCGAATATGCACACACCTAGAGCCGGGTTAAGTTCCACTTGACCTAGATTTTGTACTCTTCGAATATGCACAAGACTAAGCTTTCCATTTTTACTCTTTCAGGTGACCACCAATCGTCAGAGCGCTAAGTTTCAGCATCTCTTGGATACTCACAAGATGCTACGCGCAAAGCATACTCGCTTCTCGCCGAACACGATAAAGGGGGTAATTTTTCTCCTTGGCAATTTTCTATTTTCTCTTCATATTTTTCCGCTGAACTAATCCCTCATTCAGATTTCGCAGCTGGAGTGGAGGCTGAGAATATCCTCATGAGGAAAAACTTGGACCAGATAAAGGGTAATTTAATCTTGCTCCACCTTGTTGTGCTTTCTATCTCCTTTTCTCCTTGGCTCGACAAATATTCATACCTCGGCTTTGCCGGGTCAACAAACTATTTCAGCCTCTTTTGAAGATAGTGTGCCCGTGCCTGACATGATGCTGCATTTTCTCGAACAAGCAGGGCAGCACCAAGCTGAACTCAAGAAGAAGGACGACAAGCTTGCCCTCCACCGGACCAAAGATTAAGAAATTGCCAAGCTTAAGGCAGACATGAAGAAGCTCAAGGTGCAACACAAATCTGAATTGGAGAAAGCAGGCCAAGACTTTACTAAAGAACGAGAGCGCCTCAGCCTCCAGATCGCCAAGGACCAAGAACTTCTTAAGGAGGCCGACGTCAAGCTTGAGTCGGCGAACACTGAACTTGCGCAACTCCACAAAAGGCGTGATGACTGTACCAAGGAGCTGACCCGGATCCACATCCACATTTCTCGTAAGTTCTTTTCCTTTAGCCGGCATTGGTCTCTCCGGGTTGCTTTACTTGTTTTTTCCTTACTTGCTTCACTTGTTTTGTTTTCAGGCAAATTTCTAGAGGGCAATGCCATTGCAACCACTGCTGTAACCAAGTTCCTGATGGGTTCGTAGCATGGAAAACAAAAAAATTCTACCACAAGAATGAACAAAACCCAGATCTAATCTAGATAAAAGCCGAGATCTAATCTATTAGATATGTGCAACGAGATAGATCTGTACTAACCCTTGTAGATCCGAAAGCCTTGTGCGAGATCGGATCTCGTGGTTGATGTAGACGATCACTTGCCGATCTCAAGATCGAGTGGACGATCCTTCCGGCGCCACTTCCGGCAGCGCTTCCGCAGTCGGTCACACGTGCGGAGTCGATGCAGACCTTCCTCTCCCCGTTCCAGCGAGCAGCGGAGGTAGTAGATCTCTCCATGGAATCCCAGCAGCACGACGGCGTGGTGGTGGTGGTGGAGTAGAGAATTCTGCAGGGCTTCACCTAAGCCTGAGCAGAGCGAAGGAGGAAGAGAGAGGCGGCTAGGGCAAGGAGTGGAGGGGCAAGGGGGTGGCGCCTCCACCCCTCTATTTATAGAGGGAGGGGTGGCGCCTAGGGTTCCCACCCCTAGGGCCACCTCTAGGGCCGGCGCACAAGGGGGGCTTGGGGGGAGTTTCCTTCCCCCCCAAGTTTCCCCTTTTCCTTTCTTGGTTTTCAAGTAAACTCCATAGAAATTTCTAGAACCTTCTGGAACATTCCGAAACCTTCTATAATCCCCATATAAACACTCCGGGACATTTCCGAACCTAGAAAATGATCTCCATTATATGAATCTTATTCTCCGGACAATTCCAGATCTCCTCGTGATGTCTCAGATCCAATCTGAGACTCCGAACTACATTCAGTCTCCAACACACATTCCATATCTACCTAAACATCATCGAACCTTAAGTGTGTCACCCTACGGTTCGTGAATATGCAGACATGATGGAGACACCTCTCCGATCAATAACCAACAGCGGGATCTGGAGATCCATAACGGTTCCCACATACTCAACGATGACTTCGTGATCGATAGAACCATTAACATACGAAACCAATCCCCTTTGTCACGCGATACTCTACTTATCCGAGGTTTGATCGTCGGTATCTCCATACCTAGTTCTACCTCGTTACTGATAAGTACTCTTTACTCATTCCATGATATGTCATCCCTTGTGACCTAGTCACATGCTTGCAAGCTAACTAGATGACATCCCACCGAGAGGGCCCAGAGCATATCTATCCGTCATATGGATGGACAAATCCCAATCTTGGTCCATGCGCTTCAACACATACTTTCAGAATACCCAATGATACCTTTATAACCACCCAGTTATGAAGCAGTGTTTGATGTCATCAAAGTACCCATCCGCTGATGGTGATTAACATAACCTCATGGTCGAAGGATTAGGTTACTATGCATTTGAAAGCTTGTAGCAATACAAACTTAATGACTTGATCTTATGCTACACTTACAATGGGGGTGTGTGTGTCCATCACATCATTCTCCTAATGATATAACCTTGTTATTAATGACATCCAATGTCCATGATCAGGAAACCATGATCATCTATTAATCAACAAGCCAGTTCAACAAGAGGCTTACTAGGGACTCTTTTATGTTTACAAAACACACATTTATTAGTGTTTCCTAATAATACAATTATAGCATGGGATGTAAACATTCATCATAAACACAAAGATATAATAATAACCACTTTTATTATTGCCTCTTGGGCATATCTCCAACAGTCTCCCACTTGCACTAGAGTCAATAATCTAGATTACATGGTAATATACCTAACACCCATGGCGTTCTGGTGTTGGTCATGCTTTGCTCTAGGGAGAGGTTTAGTCAACGGATCTGCCACATTCAGATCAGTGTGTACTTTGCAAATCTTTATGTCACCATATTGGACATACTCGCGAATAGCATGGAAACGTAGCTTGATGTGCTTCAGCTTGCTATGTGACCTTGGCTCATGTGCATTAGCTATGGCACCTGTGTTGTCACAATAGATGGTCATCGGGTCCAACGTACTAGGAACCACGCCAAGTTCAGTAATGAACTCCTTCATCCATATGGCTTCTTGTGCAGCCTCCAAAGCAGCTACGTATTCCGATTCACTTGAAGATTTCGCCACAACACTTTGCTTGGCACTCCTCCAGCTCACTGCAGCACCATTCAAAATAAATACGTATCCAGACTGTGACTTCGAGTCATCTGGATCGGTGTTCCAACTAGCATCAGTGTAACTGTTTACCACAAGCTGTTCATCACCTCCATAAGAAAGAACCATATCCTTAGTCCTATTTAGGTACTTTAGGATATTCTTGACCGCTGTCCAGTGTTCCATTCCAGGATCACTTTGATATCTGCTAATCAAACTAACAGCATGTGCTATATCTGGTCTTGTACACAGCATGGCATACATGATAGAACCTATGGCCGAGGCATAAGGAATATTACTCATTTTCTCTCTATCTTCTGTTGTAGATGGACTTTGAGTCTTACTCAAGGTCTTACCTGGCAACATGGGCACGAACCCTTTCTTGCTCTCTTCCATTCTAAACTTCTTTAGAACTTTGTCCAAGTATGTACTTTGTGAAAGCGCTATTAGGCGTCTTGATCTATCTCTATAAATCTTGATGCCTAGAATATATGCCGCTTCGCCAAGATCCTTCATTGAAAAACTATTATTCAAATAGGCTTTGACACTATTAAGAAGTTCTATATCATTCCCAATCAACAATATGTCATCTACATATAGTACTAGGAATGCTATAGAGCTCCCACTCACTTTCTTGTAAATACAAGCTTATCCATAAGTTTGTATAAATCCAAAGTTTTTGATTACTTTATCAAAACGTTGATTCCAACTCCGGGATTCTTGCTTCAGTCCATAAAGGGAGTGCTGAAGTTTGCATACCTTGTTAGCATCTTTAGGATCGACAAAACCCTTGGGTCGTACCATATACAACTCTTCCTCAATGTCTCCATAAAGGAACACCGTTTTGACATCCATCTGCCAAATCTCATAATCGAAATATGCAGCAATTGCTAACAAAATCCTCACAGACTTTAGCTTTGCTACTGGTGAGAATGTCTCATCGTAGTCAACTCCTTGAATTTGTCGGAACCCTTTCGCGACAAGTCAAGCTTTATAGACGGTAACATTACCATCAACATCTGTTTTTCTTTTGAAAACCCATTTGTTATCGATAGCCTTACGGCCATTCGGTAAGTCCACCAAAGTCCATACATGGTTTTCGTACATGGATCCCATTTCGGATTTCATGGCTTCTAGCCCTTTGTCAGAATCTGGGCTCACCATAGCTCCTTCATACGTCACAAGGTCATCAATGTTGTCCACCAACATGACGTTCAAGGCAGGGTCATACCAATCAGGAGTGGTACGAACCCTCGTTGACCTGCGAGGTTCAGCAGCAACTTCGTTCGAAGTTTCATGATCAACATCATTAGCTTCCTCTCCAATTGGTGCAGGCGGCACAAAAACATCTTCCGGTGTTGTGCTACTCTCAAATCCGAGAGAAGGTTCAGTAACCTCGTCGAGTTCTACTTTCCTTCCAGTCACTTCCTTCGAGAGAAACTCCTTCTCAAGAAAGGATCCATTCTTAGCAACGAAAACTTTGCCTTCGGATCTATGATAGAAGGTATACCCAATTGTTTCTTTAGGGTATCCTATGAAGACGCATTTCTCCTCTTTGGGTTCAAGCTTATCAGGTTGTAACTTCTTTACATACGCTTCGCAACCCCAAACTTTAAGGAACGACAACTTAGGTTCTTTCCAAACCACAATTCGTATGGTGTCGTTTCAACGGATTTAGATGGTGCCCTATTTAAAGTGAATGCGGCTGTCTCTAATGCATAGCCCCAAAACGATAGCGGTAAATCTGTAAGAGACATCATAGACCGAACCATATCTAAGAGAGTTCGATTACGACGTTCGGACACACCATTACGCTGGGGTGTTCTTGGCGGTGTCAATTGCGAAAGTGTTCCACATTTCTTTAAATGCATGCCAAACTCATAACTTAGATATTCACCTCCGCGGTCAGAACGCAGAAACTTAATCTTCTTGTTACGATGATTTTCCACTTCACTTTGAAATTCCTTAAACTTCTCGAAAGTTTCAGACTTATGTGTCATAAAGTAGACATACCCATATCTACTTAAGTCATCCGTGAAAGTGAGAACATAACGATATCCACCACGCGATGCTACACTCATTGGACCGCACACATCGGTATGTATTATTTCCAATAAGTCTGTAGCTCGCTCCATTATTCCAGAGAATGGAGTCTTAGTCATTTTTCCCATTAGACATGCTTCGCATCTTTCAAGTTATTCAAAATCAAGTGATTCAAGAAGTCCATCAGAATGGAGTTTCTTCATACGCTTCACTCCAATGTGACCAAGACGACAGTGCCACATGTATGTAGAATTATCATTCAATTTTGTTCGTTTAGCATCTATGTTGTGAACATGTGTATCACTACTATCGAGATTCAGTAAGAACAAACCATTCATCTCAGGTGCATTACCATAAAAGATATTACTCATATAAATCGAACAACCTTTATTCTCGGACTTAAAAGAGTAACCGTCTCGCAATAAACAAGATCCAGATATAATGTTCATGCTTAACGCAGGCACCAAATAACAATTATTCAAATTTAAAACTAATCCCAATGGTAGATGTAGAGGGAGCGTGCCGACGGCAATCACATCAATCTTGGAGCAATTTCCAACATGCATCGTCACCTCGTCTCTCGCCAGTCTTCGCTTATTCCGCAGCTCCTATTTTGAGTTACAAATATGAGCAACCGAACCAGTATCAAATACCCAGACACTACTACGATTACTAGTAAGATACACATCAATAACATGTATATCAAATATACCTTTCTTCTTGATGTTGCCGTTCTTCAGATCCGCCAGGTACTTGGGGCAGTTACGCTTCCAGTGACCAGCACCCTTGCAGTAGAAGCATTCAGTTTCAGGCTTAGGACCAGCCTCGGGCTTCTTAGCAGGTGCGGCAGCTTTCTTGCCGTCCTTCTTGAAGTTGCCCTTGTTCTTAGGCTTGCCCTGTTTCTTGAAATTGGTGGTCTTATTGACCATCAACACTTGGTGCTCCTTCTTGATCTCCACTTCAGCAGTTTTCAGCATGGACGATAGTTCAGGCAACGTCTTGTTCATGCAGTGCATATTGTAGTTCATCACAAAGTTCTTATAACTCGGTGGCAGTGATTGGAGGACACGGTGAATCCCTATCTTATTAGGAATCGTTATCCCCAACTCTTGGAGCTTTTTTACGTGCCCAGACATGGTGAGCACATGCTCGCTAACGGAGCTACCCTCTTCCATCTTATAGTTAAAGAACTTTTCGGAGGCCTCATAGCTCTCCACGGCCGCATGAGTCTCAAAAATGAGCCTGAGCTCTTTGATGATATCAAACGGGTCGTGGTGCTCAAAGCGCTTCTGAAGCTCCGTTTCTAAACCATACAGGATGGCACACTGAACTGTGGAGTAGTGATTTTTCTGAGTGGCGTAAACATTCTTTACGTCATCAGTGGCATCTTCTGCAGGTGGGTCACCTAGCGGTGCTTCGAGCACATAGGTCAACTGACCAGCCCTGAGGACGATCTTCAGTCCACGGAACTAGTCCATGAAGTTGCTTCCATTGTTCTTAAGCTTTTCTTTCTCTAGGAACGCATTGAAATTGATGGAGAGGTTCGCCATAATCTACAACAAATTTGCAAGTAGTTTAGACTAAGTTTATGATAAATTGAGTTTAATCTAAATTCTTTAAATAAACTAGGTGAACTCCCACTCAAAACAACATCCCTCATGTTGTCTTAGTGATTACACGAACCAAATCCACTACACCAAGTCTGATATTCATGAGAGAAGATGTAGTTTCATTGGCGAACAATCTTCATGTTCATCATATCATTTATATGACTCATGCTCTACCTTTCGGTATTCCGTGTTCCGAGACCATGTTTGTACATGCTAGGCTCGTCAAGATTAACCTTAGTTTCCGCATGTGCAAAACTGGCTTGCACCCGTTGTATGCACACGTAGAATCTATCACATCCAATCATCACGAGATGCTTCGAAACGACGAGTCTTAGCAACGGTGCCAACTAAGGACGAACACTTTATTACTTGATATTTAGTGAGAGGGATCATCTTATAATGCTACCGTCGCGATCTAAACAATACAAGATGCATAAAGGATTAACATCACATGCAATTCATAATTAGTGTGATATGATATGGCCCTTTCTTCTTGTGCCTTTGATCTCCATCTCCAAAGCACGGACATGATCTCCATCATCACCAGCATTGCGTTAAGGTCAGTGGTGCCGCTTCATGGTTGTCCATCATCACTAGCAACTATTACAACTACTTGGAATAAAGCTATTACAAGATGAATAGACACACAAGTCTTAACAGAATTAAAGACAACCATTATGCTCCTGCCAGTTTCCATATTACAACAAGGATCATTGCATACATCAAATATAATCACAATCACATGATGGCCATATCACATCACAAAAACCCTGCAAAAACAAGTTAGACGCCTCTAATTTTGATTGCATGTTTTACGTGGTTTGGGGCTTTCGAATAAGAACGGATCTTACCTATGAAACTGAACCACAATGTTGATACAAGTGTTATCAAGTGCAAAGTGTAAATTGGATCTATACTATGGTGAGAGAGACAGACACCCGCAAAGCCACTTGTGCAAAGCAAGTTACACGTCAAGTGTGGAGCAAGTCTCATGTGCGATGACATGTAAGGTTAGCCCGAGCCGCTTCATCCCACCATACCGCAAGATGCAAAGTACACAAAGCAAAAGACGGCACGAGCACCAACGCCCACAAAACCATTGTGTTCTACTCGTGCAACATATCTACGCATAGACACGGTCCTGATACCACTGATGGGTTTGTAGCATGGAAAACAAAAAAATTCTACCGCAAGAACGAACAAAACCCAGATCTAATCTAGATAAAAGCCAAGATCTAATCTATTAGATATGTGCAACGAGATAGATCTGTACTAACCCTTGTAGATCCGAAAGCCTTATGCAAGATCGGATCTCGTGGTTGATGTAGACGATCACTTGCCGATCTCAAGATCAAGTGGACGATCCTTCCACCGCCGCGTTCCAGCAGCGCTTCCGCAGTCGGTCACACGTGCGGAGTCGATGCAGACCTTCCTCTCCCCATTCCAGCGAGCAGCGGAGGTAGTAGATCTCTCCACAGAATCCCAGCAGCACGACGGCGTGGTGGTGGTGGTGGAGTAGAGAATTCTGCAGGGCTTCGCCTAAGCCTGAGCAAAGCGAAGGAGGAGGAGAGAGGCGGCTAGGGCAAGGAGTGGAGAGGCAAGGGGGTGGCGCCTCCACCCCTCTATTTATAGAGGGAGGGGTGGCGCCTAGGGTTCCCACCCCTAGGGCCACCTCTAGGGCCGGTGCACAAGGGGGGCTTGGGGGGAGTTTCCTTCCCTCCCAAGTTTCCCCTTTTCCTTTCTTGGTTTTCAAGTAAACTCCATAGAAATTTCTAGAACCTTCCGAAACATTCCGAAACCTTCTAGAATCCCCATATAAACACTCCGGGACATTTCCGAACCTAGAAAATGATCTCCATTATACGAATCTTATTCTCCGGACAATTTCGGATCTCCTCGTGATGTCTCAGATCCAATCCGAGACTCTGAACTACATTCGGTCTCCAACGAACATTCCATATCTACCTAAATAGCATCGAACCTTAAGTGTGTCACCCTACGGTTCGTGAATATGCAGACATGATGGAGACACCTCTCCGATCAATAACCATCAGCGGGATCTGGAGATCCATAACGGCTCCCACATACTCAATGATGACTTCGTGATCGATAGAACCATTAACATACGAAACCAATTCCCTTTGTCACGCGATACTCTACTTATCCGAGGTTTGATCGTCGATATCTCCATACCTAGTTCTACCTCGTTACTGATAAGTACTCTTTACTCGTTCCATGATATGTCATCCCTTGTGACCTAGTCACATGCTTGCAAGCTAACTAGATGACATCCCACCGAGAGGGCCCAGAGCATATATATCTGTCATATGGATGGACAAATCCCAATCTTGGTCCATGGGCTTCAACACATACTTTTAGAATACCCAATGATACCTTTATAACAACCCAGTTACGAAGCAGTGTTTGATGTCATCAAAGTACCCATCCGCTGATGGTGATTAACATAACCTCATGGTCGAAGGATTAGGTTACTATGCATTTGAAAGCTTGTAGCAATACAAACTTAATGACTTGACCTTATGCTACACTTACTATGGGTGTGTGTGTGTCCATCACATCATTCTCCTAATGATATAACCTTGTCATTAATGACATCCAATGTCCATGATCAGGAAACCATGATCATCTATTAATCAACAAGCCAGTTCAACAAGAGGCTTACTAGGGACTCTTTTATGTTTACAAAACACACATGTATTAGTGTTTCCTAATAATACAATTATAGCATGGGATGTAAACATTCATCATAAACACAAAGATATAATAATAACCACTTTTATTATTGCCTCTTGGGCATATCTCCAACAAATCCGCCAGCAGAGGGGTACCCCAATTGCTCCTGACGCTAGAGAAATTCCTTATGACATTGAGGACCTGCTGGCCAGCTTGTGTCTTCTCGCGTCGAAATTGTGAAGAATTATGGCAAGGACATTCTTGATGTAGCAATCCGGATCTTCAATGCCTTTTGGCCTGATGAAGATACCCTGAAGGGGCCGAAGCTCTCATTGCCAAGCTAATGGAATGCGAAACCCAGGTTGACCTTTGGAGGGAATCTGCTGGACGCGCTGGGGCTGAAATCGTTCTCCACTACGTTCTTACGTGGTATGAGAAGATCGACCTCAACCTCCTTGCGCGCATGCGCACCGGATCCAGATGGTCCAGCGACCCGGAGTGGATTTCTCGGCACAAGGCTTGCGCCCATAGCCTCATTGAGTATGCCCCATTCATCAATGGAATGAGGGTCCAAGCTTCCTTGGCACCGGCGACGACGAAAATGCCGAAGATGGTTCGGGTGAGGACGAAGGAGACAACGCCTGGGACGTCGAGGAAAGTGAAGATGATGCTGGAGCCGAAGCTGGAGCTGTACCTGCTGGCACCGAATTTCCTCCCCCTGCTGCTCCTTGAGCGAAAACACTTTAAAGTTTATCAGATCCCCGGTATGCCGGGTGCAATTGTATTAAGCACATCCGTTATGTTTTGCTACTAAGTTTTTATGCCGGATTAACTTGGGTGTAGTCCTCGAGTTTCATTTTCTTGTTTCTCTAATTTCTTGGCTCGGCTCGTGTCCACCTTGGTTCGGTTTCATGACTTACGAGTCCGAGTTTCAAAAATTGACTTAAGAATACTTGGAAACTTTAGGATTAGCTCAAAATAATTCAGCGTAATAAATTTAAAGTAAGCACAAGGTTAGTCCGAAAAACGAATGTCGGCTCGATTAAGTTTCTTTCCTTAGTCGTTTTTCATGTGCTACGCAATTCCAAACTTGTTCTCTTGCTTGCCATGAAGCCAAATCTTGTTGGACAGCAGCAAGTCGAAGAGTTAGGTTTTTGGTGCTCACACACTACTAATCCGGCTTAAGTAGAAGCAACTTAGGCCAACCGACATATAAATAATAAATACAGAAGACAGCCAATATTATTAAGGCAGTCCCCGAGTTACTGCTCGAGGTGCCAAGATTTCATTGATAAGCTCATTGCCGGTATACATACCGACATATGAGAGACTCGGATACATACACTTCTCTGCTAAGTGTAGAAAGGACGAAGTAGAGCTACATTCCATGGACGCTTAGATTCCTTGCCGGACCTGTCCGCCTTGTTCTTCTCCTGCGGTTTTGCATCGATAAGATAATAAGAATCATTGTGTAATGCTTTGCTCACAATGAATGGCCCTTCCCATGGGGGGGATAATTTATGCATGCCAGCAGTACGTTGTACCATCCGGAGTACCAGATCACCTTCCCGGAAAATTCGGGGGTTTACTTTCCGGCTATGATACGTCGGAGATTTTGCTGATATATGGCGGATCTAGACAATGCCAATTCTCTCGCTTCTTCCAGCAGATCAACATCATTTTGCCGGGCTTCTTGCACTTCGGCTTCTGTGTATTGGGTGACCCTAGGCGAGTCATGCTCTATGTCGACTGGTAATACAGCTTCTTCCCCATATACCAGAAAGAATGGCGTATAGCCCGTTGATCGATTTGGAGTTGTTCTTAAACTCCACAGTACCGCTGGTAGTTCTTCTATCCAGCACCCCACCGATCTTTGCAGTGGCTCAATGAGCCGAGGTTTTATCCCGGATAGCACTAATCCGTTGGATCTCTCCAGTTGCTTGTTCGATGCGGGGTGGGCTACCGAGGCAACGTCCAGCCGGTTCTTCTTATCTCGGAAAAAACGTGCAAATGCTCCTTCAGCAAAATTTGTGCCATTATCTGTTATGATACTGTGAGGATAACCATATCTCAAGATGATGTCTTTGAGGAATGTTACGGCAGTAGCTCCATCACATTTTCTTATTGGCTTCACTTCAATCCATTTCGTCAATTTGTCAACCATGACCAAGATGTGGGTCATGTTCCCTCTTGCTGGTTTAACCGGGCCAACCATATCCAAGCACCATACGGCAAATGGCCATGTAATTGGTATGGTCTTGAGATCCGATATTGATATATGTGTCTTTGTCGCATATCTCTGATAGCCATTGCATTTTCTTACTAGATCCTCTGCTTGTTCCAAGGCACTTGGCCAGTAAAACCCATGGTGGAAAGCTTTTGCTACCAAGGCTCTGGATGAGGCATGATGCCCACATTCCCCCTGATGTATATCTCGGAGGATGTCAAGTCCTTCCTCTGGGTCAACACATCGCTGGAGGACATTAGTCACACTCCTTTTGTATAGCTCGGAATTGATGATCGTGTATGCTTTTGCTCTCCTCTGAGTTTGCCTGGAAAGCACCTCCTCAGCGGGTAATGTTCCATCTCTTAGGAATTGGAATATGGGCAGTGCCCAAGCTGGTACAGCTCGCAGTGGGAACACATCCTCATCAATTTCCATCTGATCCACCGGCATAACTTCAACCGGATCAAGCTGTGCAGTCCCCGGGTTTGCCAAGGTAGTCCCCGGGTTTCGCGAACCACTCCCCACATCGATGTCCATGGGCATAGCCTCCGATTCCGGATTTGCCGGGATAAAAATTGAGTCGGATTCTAGGGATGCCCTGATAGATGGTTTTCTGAGGTGCTCTAATGCTACACCCGGTGGAATTGCTTGTTGGGTTGATCCGAGCTTCGACAATACGTCGGTAGCCTCATTTTCCACCCGGGGTATATGGTGAAATTCGCATCCCTCAAAGTAACCAGATATCTTCTGCACATGAAATCTGTATAATGCCATGTTTGCATCCAAAGCATCCCATTCTCCGGAGAGTTTCTGGACTACGAGATCCGAGTCACCGAAGCATTGGATCCGACGTATCCCAATCTCTTTTGCCACTTTGAGCCCATGTACAAGTGCCTCATATTCTGCAACATTCTTTGATGTGTGAAGTGGATCTGCAGCACATATTTAGTTGGTCCTTCTTGGGCGAGGTAAGCACAACTCCGGCGCCTAACCTGGTTTTTGTTTTTGACCCGTCAAAGTGCATTCTCCAGTAGTTCGGATCTGGCAATGGTGGCTCATATTGCACCTCGGCCTAATCCACAAAAAAGTCCGCCACTGCCTGAGATTTGATTGCTTCTCTTCTGTCATATTGTGGCGCATAAGGAGCTAGCTCAATTGCCCACTTTGCAATCCTGCCAGTTGCATCCTTGTTGCTCATTATCTCGGATATGGGGGCTTCACATTTTACCTTGATTGGGTGCTCTTCGAAATAGTGCTTCAGCTTCTTAGCTACCATATACACACCATATGCCACCTTCTGATAATGAGGATAGTTTTGCTTTGATGCAGATAATACCTCGCTTAGGTAATATACTAGCCTTTGCACTGACTTACCCTCTTCATCGCGCTCTACCACAATTACTGCACTTACAACTCGGTTGGTTGCGGCTATATAGAGCAGCATTGGCTCCTTTGATAGTGGAGAGGATAACATCTTCTTTAGTTGGATAAAGGCTTCATTGGCCTGCGGCGTCCAAATGAACGTGTCCGACTTTTTCATGAGTTGATAGAGAGGCCACTCCCTTTCTCCCAACCAACATACAAACCGACTTAAGGATGTCAGGCAACCAGTGAACTTCTGGACATCGTTAAGACACTTCGGCAGTTCCATTCGCTCTATGGCCTAGATTTTAGTTGGATTAACTTCGATGCCTCGGCCGGAGACAAGAAATCCGAGTAATTTTCCAGTCGGGACACCGAAGGTACATTTCTCCGGATTAAGCTTCATTCGGAACCTCCTTAGGTTCGCAAATGTCTGCCTGATATCGTCAAGGAGCGTTTTGCTTTCCTTGGTCTTTATCACAACATCATCCACATACACCTGCACATTTTGACCAATTTGGTCATTCAAACATTTTTGCATACATCTTTGGTACGTTGCCCCTGCATTACATAAACCAAAAGGCATGGTGTGATAGCAATAAGCCCCATACAGGGTGATAAACGCAGTCTTTATTTGATCACTTGGGTTTAGAGGTATCTGGTGGAAACCAGAATATGCATCAATGAACGACAACAACTCACACCCAGAAGTAGAATCTATGACTTGGGCTATCCTTGGCAGTGGGAATGGATCTTTTGGACACGCCTTATTCAGGTTCGTGTAATCGATACACATACGCCAAACTAGTGCCACGTTCGGATCGTATTTCTTCTTCTCCACCAACACCGGATTAGACAGTCAATCCGGGTAAAGCACTTCCATGATAAATCCAGCAGCCAACAACCGAGCTATCTCATCTCCTATGACATTTCTCCTGTCTTCGGCGAAGCGGCAAAGAGGTTGCTTCACCGGCTTTGCTCCGGGTTTCACATTCAAAGAGTGCTCGGCCAACTCCCTCGGAACGCCTTGCAAGTCCTGAGTGGACCAAGCAAAAATATCCCGATTCTCACGGAGGAAGTTGACAAGCTCGCTTTCCTATTTGTCATTTAACCCGGCACCAATTGTTACGGTGCGCTCTGGGAACATATCATCAACAAGCACTTTCTTGGTATCTTTTGTCGCTTGGAATGAGACACTACCATGCGGGTTACTCAACGCCGGCATATACTGCTACGCGAATTGAGCCAATGCCGCCACTTCTTGGATCTTTCGCTTCTCCTGTGCGATCACGAGTGACTCGGCCAGGTTAGACCCGGCAGACGCGCACTCAATGGAACGTCGGAAATCACCAGCTATGGTAATCACACCATTTGGCCCGGGCAACTTCATCTTTAGGTCTGATGTGACAACTTGCCATGAATTTGTTCAGGGCAAGCCTTCCGAGTAACGCGTGATACGCACTTTCCAAATTGACAACTTCGAATTCCAAATTCTTAGTTCGACAATTATCTCTCGTACCGAACAACACATCAACCCAGACCTTGCCAATGGGTTCACAAGAAATGCCTGGCACAATGCCATGGAAAGTTGTCCTCGTAGCTCGGAGCATGTTCTCCGAGATACCCAACTTGCACATCGCGTCCACATACATGATGTTGATGCTACTACCATTGTCAATTAGCACCTTTGAAAACCTCACATTGATGTTAGGCCAAATTAATGTTGGATCCAACACCAATGCATATGAACCAGGACTAGGCATAAGATTCAGATGATCTTTGATGCTCTAGGTAATCTCCTGATCCGACTAAGGCATATACCTCGTCACGGCCGGCATTACTGCATTGACCTCCATATGTCGGTGCTGCAAGCTCTTTCTGTCTGTCTCTTCCATGGTGAACACACAGTAACTCTGATGATGCTCTCTGTACTCATTCCTCCCCTTGTTTCCGGGGTACCTCTGATCCGGTTGATTTTGGTTCTCCACCTGATGCACTGCATCCCTTCTCTCATGGTTGTCATACCTCGGCGGAGCGGGAGGCAACATTAACTGTTGCGTGTTTGCTCTGGAGAGCAATTGCTGCCGGGGTAACTCCTGTCGAGGTTGATCATTCCGAGGTGCCTGAGCATTCCCCGAACCACTTTGTTCTATCTTTCGCATCCATTCACATTGCATGGTTGTGTGACCCGCCGGATTACTCGGATTTGGCGTGTGAAATTTACACGGCTGATCCAGCATTGCCTCATAGGTATACCTCGGATGGTCCTTCTTTTCTTGCCACTGTTTCTTCTACTCTGGCGTCCAAGGTTTCTTGCCATCATTTCTTATAGTCCATTATTGTCCTCTAGTTTTCTGACGTTGACTGCTTCCTGCTCCGGGTTGGTTCTGATTCATAGCTACAACTTGTTGCGAACTGTACCAATAATCCGGTCTATCATCCCTTCTTTTACCTCGGTAATCATTTCTCCGGGATGACCCGGCCCCATCTTGTTGACAATACTCCTCGCTTGACTCATTTGACGTGAGCCTAGGTTGCGTCGGATCACCCAAGGCATATGAATCAGCAATCCGAATTGTTTCTGCCAATGTGGTTGGCATATCTCTTTGCAACCTTTGTCATAGCATGCTTGCATATCTACATCCTTGCGCAAACCAAGCAATGGCTTGTGACTCAATCACACCTTCACATGAGTTTCGCACTGTGCACCAGCGGGTCAGGAATTCCCGGTCTGTCTCATTCGGTCTCTGCCTGCACATTCCTAGGGTCTGTGGCCTGTTGGGCCTCTGATACGTACTTGAGAAATTGCTAACAAACATCTCCTCAAAATTGATCCAACAGTTAATACTTCTGGGTGGCAAATTGTTTAGCCATACCCTTGCAGGCCCCTCTAGCATCTGGGGTACATATCTCACAGCCCATCTCAAGTTGCCAGTGGCAATTTTTACAGCAGTTACATAGTTAATCAACCAATCCTCCATCTTAGTGTTGCCATCATACGTCTTTGTTCCTCTAGGTAACTGGAAGTTAGGTACTGGAGGTTCCTTCATGATCCGGGGCCCAAAACATGCTGCACCCAGAGGACCCTGACACTGAATTTGCTACGACCTATACAGCCGATCCAATTTTAACCTGGCGTCATCGGGCATCAAGTTCCTGCCTCCCAATCTTGACCCTATCACGTGATAGTCCGGCCTGGGATAGCCAGCGTTCACCATTTCTGAGTCACCATCATTGTACCTATCTTGCTCCTGTGGAGCTGCTCTCTGTTGCATACCTTGGCCGGCACTGTGCTCTTGCCGTGGCATATTCCGCTATTGCGGTTGACCTACACCTACCGAATTACGCTGTCCGGCATTGCCGTTTACAGCATTCCCTTGACTGACATTGCCTTGGTCATGGTTACCTCGGCCAGCTTCACCTCGTCTCACACTCCTTCGATCCTCATTTCTCTGCACTTCTTTTCCTTTCCCTGCCCTTGCCGGTTCATATGGGACTATCTACTTATTCCTCCTGGCCGAGGTTACTACCTATTCTCTCCTAGGACCACCATGAGGAGACGATGCGGCTCCAGCGGATTTTTCCGGGTTACCCACCGTCAAATGAACGATCTTGGAGGCCCCTGCTCTCTCCGGGTTAGCCCTGAGCAACTCCTCATTTTGCCTGTTCGCGATCCGAACCAACTCATTGACCCTATCTTGCTGTCTTTGACGGGCTTCACACGTTAGACCTTCTAACTCGGATGCAGCTGCATCTGCTGCTCTGAGGTTTTTTGCCAGGGTACTATACTTCGGCAGCCCCACGGACATACAGTTCTCTGAATCCTCAATCCTAGTATCACCCTCTTTGTTCATTTCACTCATGAGGCTTCTCCCCTTCACTTTTACAGTATCTACCTTATTTGCCTTTGCGTACTCACGCAGTGTCATATTCAATGACTGCTGAGCCGCGGCTATCTTTTTCGCACCCTCTAGTATTTTTTGCCTAGTCTCCTCTAGCTCGGCCTGTGCCTGAGCCGGATCTACTGCTGCTGCTACTGGGTTTGCCAAGCTATCCATCGCTTGCTGTAGCATGTTCTCCGGCCTCTCTAGCGGAGGTACTCTACTTTTCCTCGGTGCCTTAGGTGTTACCTCCAAATCTGGTGCCGGATCCTTGCTTGCGCCAGCACCAGGTGCGGTCATCATCACCTCAGCGTGGTCCGGGGAGCGAGTGATACGCGTCCCGCGAGCCGCACTAAGGGGTGGCTCGCCTCCTTCGATGATGTGCCGCGGATGAACGCACGACACATCGACAGCAACGTAGATCTTGTGCGCGCCGAGCTTGACGAAGAGGCCGTTGTGCGGAAGAGGACGCTTGCTGAAGCAGCCAGCGTTGTCGCTGATGAAATCCAGCGCTCCAAAGCGCTGAACGAGCCCGGAGACGATGCGTTCGCCGGTGCCAATGAAGTTTCCCGTCCGTATCTTCACCCCTGCTAGCGCTGCTAGCCCCACGGTGGGCGCCAACTGTCGTGGTGGTGTCATGGAAGATGCCATGGATAGGCTAAAGGTGGGGACTAAATGCACTAGGGGAATCTAGGAAGGGATAGTGCGGTGATTCCACACACAGTTGCTTTGTATTCGATTCACTTCCATAGTTACAAGTGCTCCTTGAGTTGTATTGGGGAGAGGAGGAAGAGGAACTCTCTTACTCTCACCACTAGCTAGCCCTCAGGAAAACACTAGTAAAACTTCTACTCACTCGAGATCAATCGAGCAAAGACCAACCCTTTCTACTGAGGCCCTAGCACTCCTTATATAGGGGTGGCTAGGTCTCCACTTAGGGCATACGTGGAGGCATATTCCAGGGAATATGCCTCTTCCCAAAATAGTAAGCCGACCGGGTCACTTTAGCCCAGCGTCATCCATGTAGAGGCTACGTGAGCCTCTGCGGCACCTGCGTCATCCGACATAGACATCGTCACCTTTGTCGGCCATGCCTCGGTGGTCCTAGCCTCTGTGCGCTTCGCTCACGCTCTGCATACATTGGTCACCTTTGACCAGCGAGATACCTTCCTTCTCTTACAAGCTTGATATAACCCGGATCATACCTAGTTGATCCGGCCACACCTGTTCCTGCATATAAGTTAGATACATCTTACTGACATACGGCATAAGTCGGTTGAGACCCAGTTAGGTGGATGTCCCCTGGTCCGGGTTACTCCGTGATTCGGCCTGCCTTGAGGTGGCTCGGCCAGCACTTGCTTTGACCTTGTCGTACCTCGGCTAACTTGGCCTTTATACCCCGGCGTGATCCTACCCGGGGGTATCCCCCCAACACACTAGTAATATTTCTAATTATCATTTAGCCTTTCTTGATGCTGCACTTAATAATGATACCTTGTATAATCTTGGTTCTCTCATTCCCATCGCTTAGCTGCTAGAGGACCCATTTATGGGGGCATTATTGCCACACGCATGGTTGCTGCCTTAGAACTTTCTGTTGATCCTAATGACACTGTGTTGACACCACAAAGGCTTGATCTTGCTGCTATGAAAACACATCACTTTGTTACTACTGACTCTAGTACCGAGAATTCAGTTTACAGGATGTTGTTCACTGACGGAGACGAGAGGGAAATTCCTTTGCCACAGTCCACTTTGTTCAGTATTTGTAGGATGCCATGGTCGTGTTCCAAGGAGGAGGTGGATGAGCAGCTCCGCTTGCTTGGTTTCCACGGGCAGCACCAGGGGGATGTGCCCTCTTACGAATACTCTGCACACTACGCTGGGGCGTCCTCGAGTTGATATCAGGATGAAGGCACTTCTTCGCCATATTAGGGAGGCGCTCCTTCCTGTCCATCTTGGGATTGATACCCACTTAGGACAAAATCATAAGCTTGGGGGAGGTATACTGACATCACACTCATCTACATATCATGTTCTGTCGGTACTTTGTATATCCATGTTTCGTTTTCTTTTTAGTTTTTGTTCTTGCTTTATTTCTGCTTTCCAAAACACAAAAAGACCAAAAATATTTTCGTTATTTCTCTTTGTTTGTTTCTTCATCTTTTATCCTTGGTTTGCTTCTTCCTTTTAGTTTTGATTATTCGAAAAGAAAAAAACCCAAAAAGATTTCGCTTTGCTTGTTCTTCCTTTTGGTTCTTGCCTTTAAAACTCGAAAACCCAAAAATATTTGTTGTTCT
The DNA here is from genome assembly GCA_910589775.1 of Avena eriantha. NCBI lineage: Eukaryota > Viridiplantae > Streptophyta > Magnoliopsida > Poales > Poaceae > Avena > Avena eriantha. Next base: position 393,616,203 of record OU342745.1, read on the forward strand.
TCTCTGGTTCTGTAAAGTTCGTTGCAGGGTTCAGAGGTCCTCAGTGACTCCTTGGAGATTGGATTTATCTTATTATTCAAGTCACACAAGTGAAAGGCAAAAATGATTTATGACAAGTTGAGGTGTGGTAAGAGGCTAGTATGAACTCTATTTGTTTTCATTTTTGTACATATACTCATCATTGTGAGCATGCTTAGTCTGTTTATGTAAGGTGTATGTTATTTAATGGATACTTAGTGGTCCTTGCCTGCTTATGATCAGTTCCAATCCATTATTAGTTCATGACATGTCATATAAGTGTTTGCTTGCATTGTTCTATTCATAACTTGGTATGACATTGTGGTGTCCTCCTCTGAATGTTCTATTTGAATTCACTTGGCACGTGCTCACACATGCATATGACTAAACAAAAAGTCAGTTAAGCCTTGATGATTAATTCTGCTTCGGAGTTCTTGTGTCACTTTTATGCCACTGTTAATTTTGTTTTGTTGCAAGTCTCTCTCGATTGTCGCTCCCTTTCTATCGCTAGCCTTCACTTGTGCTGAGTACTTTACTCGTGCATCCAACTCCCTAAAACCAAACTTGTTAAAAAGAGTCCACCATATCTACCTATTAGCATTATTGCTATTCCTTGCATATTTATTATGATCTGTTTTCTTCCAATAAAAATGTTTGCTTGTTATGTGAAAATTAGTTAGTAAAGCTCTCACGAACTTGATGGCACACTTTACTTTACACTTAATAAACTTGAACCATTGTGCCCATCTATGTTGCATATATGCTCGCGTTTTGTAAGTTGTGAATTAGCAGAACCATGTTATCATGGGGAACTGATGTCTACGCACTTCTATTCTTGTAGACAGTTGTTGGGACTCCAAGTGTAGAGATTTGTAGAACACCCGCAAGTTTCCCTTAACTGGATCACCCAAGGTTTATCGAACTCAGGGAGGAAGTGGTCAAAGGTATCCCTCTCAAGTAACCCTGCAATCAAGATACAAGAAGTCTCGTGTGTCCCCAAAACACGCAATACACTTGTTAGGTGTATAGGTGCAATAGTTCGGCGAAGAGATAGTGAAATACAAGTGGTACGGATAATTATAAGTGGTAACGGTGCCAGAAAATAGCTTTGATGACGTGTGGAAAAGACTAAAGGCAAAAATATGGAAGCAAGCAAACATGTAACAGATCTAGTTGCAAATGGTGTTTCAATGTTTAGAAACAAGGCCTAGGGATCATACTTTCGCTAGTGAACACTCTCATATAAATATCTTCTCTTCATGATACTACTCTGAACTACTCTCCGATTGGACACTCTAATCCATGGTAGGGCTATAACAGCACACCTCAAAGTTCGCTTTCCCCATCTAGATAACCCCACACTGTCACCTTGAGCTCTAGATGGTTCCAACAAACACCATAATTTCATAGAAACATCCAACTCCAAATTTAACTCATAACAAGTATTTGTAATATCTAGCCTAAGTGCCACCATGGTGTGCATGCTGTCACTTTCACACACATGGGGAGAGCAGAGATCTATTAAATCACTTGAGTAGATAGGTAGATCTACTTGATTACAAAGCTCATGATCACAATATGATCATGCATAGAGAGATAGATGAACACATAGCTACAGGTAGAACCCTTAGCCTCGAGAGAGAACTACTCCCTCCTCATCATGGGAGTCAGCAACGGCGATGGAAATGGTTGTGGAGATCGATGGAGATGGCTTCGGGGGCACTTCCCCGTCCCAGCAGGGTGCCAGAATTGAGACTTTCTGTCCCTCGAATATCCCCTTCGGTGGAGGCGGCGTTGTGGAACTTTTCGTGGCTAGAGGCTCTCAGATTTAGGGTTTTTGCATCTGGGGCTTCTTCTAGGCAAAGGGGCAAGGTCGGTGGCCGGCCAGGGGGCCCACACCATGGCCTGGCGTGGCCTAGGGCTGCCCGCGCCAAGGGGTGGTGTGGCTGCCCTATGGCCCCCTTCGTCTCTCCTTCGGACTCCATGTGTCTTCCGGTAAAATATTGACTTTGGCTTTTGTCCCATCCAATTCCGACAATATTGATTTTCTGATTTTCCTGGAACCAAAAACAGCAGAAAACAGGCAACTGGCACTGTGGCATCTTATTTATAGGTTAGTCCAAGAAATTGTATAAAAATACTCCAAAGTGTGGACAAAACATAAGAAAGTAGATATAAAACAAGCATGGAACATCAAAAATTATAGATACGTTAGCAACGTATCAACATCCCCAAGCTTAACTCCTGCTCGTCCTCGAGTAGGTAAGTGATAAAAAGAAAGAATATTTTTTGACGTGACATGCACCATCATAAACTTGACCAAAGTATTTGTAAAACATTGATAGCTGGGATCATAATACTTCAACATAGCATGAAAGATAAAGTTCTAACAATAAGACATAGCAACTATGTTGTAACATGAAAAGGCACAAACAAAAGATTCATGAATAACAATGCTTTGCAATACGTTTGTTTGTTTCACATAAAGAAAGCATAACGAGAATGGTATTCAGCTTGTCCATTATAGTGTAGCAAACATAAATGCGTAGTACACCTTCAAAGTTCATAAGGGTGACCAGATATAAATAGTTTAAGAACAAGCAATATCAAAGTTATGCATCAATCAACAAGTCTTGGGACAATGCACATTAAACTAAGAATGGCCACTATGCTCTCTCAATAGGTGCATAAAGATAGAAGATGTAGACTCAACATAAAAGTAAAAGAAAGGCCTTCATAGAAGGAAGCAGGGATTCAAGTCTCATAATGGGCTTCCAAAAATTATGGTACTTATTAGCTTTCAGCTCTCATTGCCCCTATCATAAGCATCTTGAAGTGATTAAGGTTAAAGTTACACAACTAAGAGGATATCATTGACAAGTTATAAGTTGAAATCTTATGCCCCTTACTTACGAGTACCGAACCTCATGCTACTCAACTTCAGTCACAAGTAAGCTCTTGTCATTGTAAGTACAATTGTATCATAGAGAACCGCCAACAGGGTACCCCTTGCACATGATACAGGAGCTATCCCATAATCAAAATGACAAGGCAAGCAGACAATGAGCATCTTAGCAATCTTTTTATTTTATATGTGCATAGGTTTTTATTGAGGATGCTTCATAGAGTGATCATTATGGTTATGCTGCAAGTTTCCACCATGATTAGGCATGGCTTAGGCTAGCGAACCAGGCGTTTCTCTAACACACATACAAACTCCATGATCTTACAAGTTCCCCTTTTATTTCACACCGCCGGGATCCATAAGCAAAAGAATCATGATATCAACGGAATAATAAGTGCAATGTTGAAAGCGTTCCCCATGATACATGGTTCTGCTAACTTCAACTTATAAAGCGCAAGCACATACGCAACAAAGATGGACACAATGGTTCAAGATTATTAAGTGCAAGAAAGTAAAGTGTGCCATCAAGTTCGTGAGAGCTTTAATCACTAATTTTCACATAACAAGTTTAATTCGGAAGGTAGATAAAAACATGAATATACTTGGAATAGCAAATGCTAATAGGTAGGTATGGTGGACTCTTTGGAATAACTTGGTTTTATTTGGAGTTGGATGCATGCGTGGAACTCACACTTGGTTATGGAGGCTAGCAAAAGACTGGGAGCGACCAACTAAGAGAGCAATAATGGCCATAATCATGCAAAGCGATAAAACAACATTAATTAAATCATAAAGTGATGTTACAAGTCGAAAACTAAAGGATCATAAAGGCTATGGTGACTTGTGATAGTCATAACATGGTGTGAGTATGCGCCAAGTCAACCCAAATAAAGCATCAAAGGAGAATACCACTATACTATGCTTTAACATGCTAAAACAACGCATGATTCTTTCAAGGCACATTAAGCAATCTCAATTGTTTGTAACAAGTCATGCTACAGCAATAATCACTAAGCATAAAGCCAAAACAATATCAAGCATGACATGACAAAGCATAGGCCACCGTAAAAAACAAGCTCCTTGTACCACTTAAGCATGAACTTTTCCTACTCTTTTCTAAACCAAACCAAACTATTTGAAAACTAATGTATGGAAGAGGGGGTCCAACCAATTTATTCAAGCAAACTAAGAAAACCAAGGAAACGAAAACTAAAAACAAAAAATAAGACACTCCAAGAACAACACAGCTGTGCATGAAACAAGAAAAATGAAGTGTTTGGAAGAACCTGAGATTTTTATTAATGAAGAAAGGGATGCCTTGGGCATCCCCAAGCTTTGACGCTTGTACTTCTTGGATATTTATTGGGGTGACACGGGTGGCATCCCCAAGCTTGAGCTTTAGTCCATTCTTCATCTCATTACAACATTCTCTCCATACACCTGAAATTTTTCCTTCATACAAAACTTCACACAATCTTTATTAGCAATATTAGTGCACTCAAGATAATAAGTGTTTGGGTTCATTTTCAACACCAATAAAACTTCCACTAAAACACAATCTACTGTAGCACTTCCTTTAAAAAGTTCAAATGATCAAAGAGAACTCAAAGAGAAAGAGATTAAGAGGCAAATGCAAATAATGGCAGAAATCTATCAAAACAGACCAGCAGGTAAAAACCAATTTTTTAGAAGACCTTCTGTTGCTCAAATCAAAAAGTGTAGAACTAACGAAAGTTGGATAACAACCTGGGGCAGAATCACAAAACATTATAGCTCAAACCGACGTACATAGATTTTTCAGAATTTTTACAGCGAAGCACAAAAATCTGTTTCGGGACAGCAACTTTCCCAAGCATTACTTCTCTCTCATTAGAGGTTACTCTTGGCACAAAAACCACACAAAAATGATAAGGATCGGTTATTACAGAGGTAATAACTTCCAAGACTCATCTAAAACTTTTGGGTTATCTCCCAATAAGTACTTTTCTTTAACGCCTTTAAGTTAGGCTTGATAGTTTGAGAAGATGGTCACATAAGAAATATGAATTGAACTAAAAGAGAGCATCAAGAAGCAAATTCAAAACACATTTAAGTCTAACCCATTTCCTATGCATAGGAATCTTGTAAAGAAACAAGTCATGAAAGCACAAAGCAACAAGCATAGGAAAACAAAACAAGTGCAACTTCAAAAATTTCAACATAAAGAGGGGAAACTTAATAATGTTGAGATACATAAGACCATGTTTCCCTCTCTCATAATAACTTTTAGTAGCAACATGAATAAAATTAACAATATAACTATCACATAAAACATTCTTATCATGAGCCACATGCATAAAAGAATTAATACGCCCCACATAAACATAGTCATTCTTATTAATTGTACTGGGAGAAAATTCAACAAAATAGATATCATTATTATTCTCATCACCATAATCATCAAATATAGGAGGCATATTGTAATCATAATTAATTTTCTCCTCAATAGTAGGTGGACTAAAAATATCATATTCATCATTGCAATCATCATACATTGGAGGTATAGTAACATCATAAGCAATAGAATAGTTATCTTCCAAACTGTGTTCATTTGTAAACATATCATCATTCGAAGGAACATGGATAGCACTAATAGTACAACAATTATTAATATCATCATTTTCAGAATTGGTACCGAAGAGATTTTCAATATCAAAAGTAGTGTGCTTTTCCCAATCATGATCACGACTATAGGTAATAGGCATAGGAACATCATCGAGTTTAGACCCATCAAAAACTATAATAGGAGCAACATGCTTAGGGGAAAATACCGTTTCCTCCCTCCTTTTACTTATCCTCTTATTCTTTTTCTTCTTCTCTTTAGGAGGGAGAGGCTTGGAAGGAAGCTTCTCCATATACCCTGGTTCATTGTTAGAGACAATAGAAGAAACTTTGGAGGATTCCTTCTTTTCATTAATAAGATCAAAACACACATTAGTCCTATCATATTTTGGTAAAATCTCATCTTTTATAATATTTTGTATGTAAGTATTTGTGTGGCAATTATCAACACAATAAAGATGACTACCATGCAGGACGCTATTCATATCAAAAGCACTCATATCTACCAAAGAGGTTTTTCTAGATAACTCTTCACACCCCAAAAATAATGTAAGTTCATCATGTTGATTAGGAGTGATCATGTCATCATAATACAAACTTGCAGTACTCATTGGATTAAAAGGGCTATTATTATGGCCTGGGCATTGAAAATTGAAAAGACCCACTTCAAAGCAAAGTTCACAAATAAAAGGATAGAGGGCACAAACTTTTGTACCAAGATCATGTAGAGCCTTATACCACATTCTAGTTTTTTCATTCCTGTGGGTGATACAATATTCTTCTTCAATTTGATTATTCTCACAAGGTCTATGTATTCCACAAAAATTAACATGCTTATAGGAAATAGTACTTTCAGAGGTTTGAGCATGTTTATTGCTAGCATTAATAACAATTTCATTTTCCATGCAAGTGTCTTTAAAAGGTTCATGATACATGTTCCATTTTTCTTTAGGAGCATTAATATGAGAAGCAAAGGTTCTAAAACAATCAATAAGTTTTTGAGGATCAAGACCATATTTACCACTAAGCTCTTGAAAATCGGCAGTTTCAGTGAAAGTCTTAATGCAATCATACTCATAGTTTATACCTGGTTCTTTACCTTTGTCGTTATCCCAATCTTCGGTATTGCTTTGAATTGTTTCAAGAGGATCCCACTTAGCTTTGACCTCCTTACTTGTGAAGGATCCCTCTAAACAAGTATCTAGATAGTCCTTGTAATGTCGTGAAAGCCTTGCATAGAAATTATTAATAAGAATATTACTAGGGAGCTCATGAATAGGACATTTGAGCATTAGTGACTTCAATCTCCCCTGCTTGGGCAATACTTTCTCCGTCATGGGGATGAAAATTATAAATATAATTCCTATCTTTATGAATTTCATGAGGAAGATAAAACTTAGGGAGGAAGTGGTCAAAGGTATCCCTCTCAAGCAACCCTGCAATCAAGATACAAGAAGTCTCTTGTGTCCCCAACACACCCAATACACTTGTCAGGTGTATAGGTGCACTAGTTCGGCGAAGAGATAATGAAATACAAGTGGTATGGATAATTATAAGTGGTAACGGTGCCAGAAAATAGCTTTGATGGCGCTTGGAAAACACTAAAGGCAAAAAGACAAACATGTAACAGATCTAGTTGTAAACGGTGTTTCAACGTTTAGAAACAAGGCCTAGGGATCATACTTTTGTTAGTGAACACTCTCATATAAATATCTTCTCTTCATGATACTACTCTGAACTACTCTCCGGTTCGACACTCTAATCCATGGTAGGGCTATAACAGCATACCTCAAAGTTCACTTTCCCCATCTAGATAACCCCACATTGTCACCTTGAGCTCTAGATGGTTCCAACAAACACCACAATTTCATAGAAAAATCCAACTCCAAATATAACTCATAACAAGTATTTGTAATCTCTAGCCTAAGTGCCACCGTGGTGTGCACGCTGTCACTTTCACACACATGGGGAGAGTAGAGATCTATTAAAGCACTTGAGTAGCAAGGTAGATCTACTTGATTACAAAGCTCATGAACACAATATGATCATGCATAGAGAGAGAGATGAACACATAGCTACAGGTAGAACCCTTAGCCTCGAGAGAGATCTACTCCCTCCTCATCATGGGAATCAGCAACAGCGATGGAGATGGTGGTGGACATCGATGGAGATGGCTCTGGGGGCACTTCCCTATCCCGGCAGGGTGCCGAAACAGAGACTTTCTATCCCCCGAATCTCCCCTTCGGTGGCGGAGGTGTTGCGGAAATTTTCATGGCTGGAGGCTCTCAGATTTAGGGTTTTTGCATCGGGGGCTTCTTATAGGTGAAGGGGCAAGGTCGGTGGCCGGCCAGGGGGCTCACACCATTCCCTAGCGCGGCCTAGGGCTGCCTGTGCCAAGGGGTGGTGTGGATGCCCTATGGCACCCCTTCGTCTCTCCTTCGGACTCCATGTGTCTTCTGGTAAAATATTGACTTTGGCTTTTGTCCCGTCCAATTCCAAGAATATTGATTTTCTGACTTTCCTAGAACCAAAAATAGTAGAAAACAGGAATCTGGCACTATGCCATCTTGTTAATAGGTTAGTTAGAGAAAGTGTATAAAAATAATCCAAAGTGTGGACAAAACATAAGAAAGTAAAACAAGCATGGAACATCAAAAATTATAGATACGTTAGCAATGTATCAGGAACGCTTTCAACATTGCACTTTATTTAGTTTATATCATGTTCTTTTGCTTATGGATCCCGGTGGTGTGAAATGAAAGGGGAGATTTTAAGGCTCATGGAGTTCGTATATGTGTTAGAGAAACGCCTGGGCGGCTGGTCTAAGCCATGCCTAATCATGGTGGAAACCTGCAGCATAACCATAGTGAGCAATCTATGAAGCATCCCTTATATATATAAAAAAGCCTATGCAAATAGGAAAGAAAAAAAGAGAAAAAAGGCGACCTATGCAAATAGGAAATAAAAGGATTGCTGAGATGCTCATTGTTTGCTTGCCTTGTAATTTTGATATGTGGAATCTTCCGTATCATCGGGAAAGGGGTACCCCATTGGCGGTTCTCTATGATACACATGTACTTATAATGACAAGAACTTACCTATGACTAAACTTGAGTAGCATGAGGAACGGTACTTGTAAGTAAGGGGCATGAGATTTTCAGCTTATAACTTGTCAAGCATATCCTCATATTTGATCACTTTAACCTTAATCACCTAAAGATGCTTATGACAGGGGCAATGAGAGTTCAAAGCTAATGAGTACCATACTTTCAAAATTTGGAAGCCTTTCAAACTTTTAAATCTTTTTCTTTCACTTCTATGCTGAGTCACCATTTATTCTTTGAGCACCTTCCCGAGAGCATAGCTGTCATTCTTAGTGTAATGTGCTTGTCCCAAAACGCGGTTAATTATGACATGGCTTTGACACTTGTATCTTTGATGTTTATTTATAGTCTTCACTTGAACTTCAGAGGTGTCTTGGCATTTATGTTTTGCTCCAAAGAAAGGCAAGCGAGAAACCACTTTATCATATCTTCTTATGAGCACTACAATCTTGCATATGCTTATGTGTCATGTTGCTTATTATTAATGGGTTGGAATCTCTTCATAGCTTGATGACTACCGGGTAAACTTATTTGCATACTCTTTATTATGAATTGCCTAAGTATTTGATCATATGCTGAGAATATATACATCTTATGAAGCAAATGTGTTCGTGGAAGTTTCTTTTATCGCACTCAGTTTTCAACTGAATTGCTTGAGGACAAGCACTAAGCTAAGCTTGGGGGAGTTGATACGTCCAAAACACATCTACTTTGCTGAATACTTTTGCTATTCTTTCTCCTCTAATTTGTGTGATTTGGATACAACTAATGCAGACAGACGCTGTTTTCAGCAGAATTGCTTTGGTGTCTCGTTTTTGTGCACGAAATCAACTTTCACGAAAAATTCCGGAAAATATCACAAAACTCCTATTTTACCAGAAGACTCACGGAGCCAGAAGACGGGACGAAGAGGAGCCACGAGGGGCCCACACCCCCTGGGCGCGCGAGCCAGGCCAGGTCGCGCCAGGAGGTGGTGTGGCTGCCTCGGACTCCGCCTTGACCTCTCCTTTCGCTTATAAAAGCCCTTTGACCTAAAACAGACAGGGGGATCGACGTTTTTCCAGATAGAGCTCCGTTGCGCCGCCTCCACCAGATACCGCGATTCGGAACCACAAACTCCGTTCTGGCATCCTGCCAGGACGGGGAATTGGAGGAGATCATCGCCATCATCATCACCATTGCTTCTCCATCAACCATCCATGATCCCCCCATCCATGAGTGAGTACACCCGCTGTAGGCTGTGGGGATGGTAGGGATTGGATGAGATCGTTCATGTAATTGCATCAGATTGTTAGGGCATAGTGCCTAGTATCTATTATTAGCGCTTTTTGACTTTGTTGCAACTTGTTATGCTTAATTCTTGTCACTAGGGTCTGAGTGCCATGATTTTAGATCTGAACATGTTATTGATTCATGAGGATATTATTGTTTATGATCTTACCTGCAAGTTGTATACACATATTATTGTCCGGAACCAAAGGCCCCGAAGTGACAATAATCAGGATAACCGGAGGGAATGGTTGTGTTATGAGGATCACGTGTGTTCACGGAGTGTTAATGCTTTGCTCCGGTGCTCTATTAAAAGGAGCACCTTAATTGCCAGTATATTCCCTTGAGGCCCCGCTGCAAACGGGCTGGCAGGACAAAAGATGTTGTGCAAGTTCTCGTTACGAGCACGTATGACTATATATGGAACACATGCCTATTATTATTTAGTACTTGGATGCTTTACCTTATTTATCTACAAATGCCCTATATCTTGATTGTTATATGAATTGTCTTGTCCATGCAACGCCCGTCCAACCATCCCTATGCCTACCGCGCTTTAATCCTACTGTTTACTGCAATTGTTACTATTGTTTTTACTTTTACTACTGCTATTACCTTGCTATTGCAACTACAAAACTGTTGCTACTGATAAATTAGTGTGAGCAAGATTGTTTCCAAGTGCAGCTGAATTGACAACTCAGTTGTTAAGCTTATAAATATTTTTTGGCTCCCCTTGTGTCTAATCAATAAATTGGGTTTTACTTCCTCGAAGACTGTTGCGATCCCCTATACTTGTGGGTCATCAATCCTCTATAAGTTGGAATCACCATATGAAAGAGAAAAGGAAACCCGAAAAGTTCCATGAGAGAACCGGAATCGTTCCGAGAAAGTTCCAAAGTCATTCAGAGGAAATCGAAAGGGAACCAAAAGGTGTTTCAGGTCAAATCGGATTTTGTAATATGTATTTACATATTAATTAATGTAATTAATATGAAATATCATATTAAAATCTAATTTGAAGGGGTATTCCACTAATGAGCCAAACTTCCTAGCGAAAAAGGGCCCATGAGGGAAAACCGAAGGAGGGAAGGGCCAAGGGCGAAGGCCTAGCCGCCTCAAGGGGGCCCACTCGACCAGCCTAGGGTTATGGGCGGGGTGGGTCCCACCCCTGGCCGGATGGCCCATGAGGCCCATGCGCCTCCCCCTCTCTCGCTTGAATAGTCCCACATGGGAAACCCAAAGGGGAGGGCACACCTCCCCCCCCTATATAAAGGGGTGCCCATGGTTAGGATTAAACACACAATTTGAGATGTTCTCTAAGGCATTTTCCTTAGAGAATTCCTCCCTCTCTCTCTCTACATAGTTGTCTCCACACGTTGGTCCCAAGAAAGGACAGTTCGCGCAAGAGATGACGCACCTGCAGCACGTCGTTGCGCTGCAGGGATTCCAAGTCGGAGATCTACTTCCGCACTCCCGACAGGGATCAAGGAGCCAAAGGTCGTCGTCATACACCGTATGTGTATGAAACCACGACGAGCCTCACTTGAGGCACCTTGGATGTCGTGAGCTGGAGCTGCTACACGATGAAGAAGGAGCAAGGGGTGACCTGCGAGGAGCTTTGCGGCCTTGAGATCGGCTACGAGTACGACTACATCAACCACGTTCCCCTCGAAATGTTAACCCCGTATGGTCCACAAGGGTATGTATTATATACGCTTGGTAGTTATTGCATTACTACATAGATAGATCTTGGGCACTAGGGAGTTCCATCGTAGGAAAAAATTTATTTTCTGCTACGGAACCTTTCAGTGGTATCAGAGCTGATCTATGCGTAGGAGTGTTGTACGGCTAGTACGCACAAGTATTTTGTGCATCAATCCCTTAGTTGTTACCCTCTAACGTGTACTTGTTTATATTGTGGTATGTTTTGATGAAGCGGCCCGGACCGACCTTACGCGTATTGGTACGCGAGACTGGTTCCACGCTCAACATACGGCTTGTACCGTATAAGTGGCTAGCGGGTGTTTGTCTCTCATTCAATAGTTGATATAACATTTACAACGGAGGGCCCTGAATGTGGTGTAGTAGAGACAACAGTTGGATCCATGTTATGGTTGGAAAGTTCATAGTTTAGAAACAGTTCTATTGCGAAAGCCCTAACAACCACGTAAAACTTGCAATAGATAAAGTAGAGGCGTCTAACTTTATTTTGCAGGATGGCATGTGATTATGATATGGTATTGGTCGTTATGAAGGTAAAGTGGTTTACTTTTCTGTTACTAAGTAGTATAGTAATAGTCAGCGTTTCGATGAACGACTTGGTGGTGGCGTCGTGGACTTGGTGTCAAACCAAGGGCAAGATGGAGATCATGCCGGAGCGCTCGATGGAGATCAAGGCGCAAGAAGAAGGACCATATCATATCACAATATACATATGATGTTGATACCTGTTTTACATCTTATTGTGTGCCAATATTAGATACTCAACGGTAGCAAATAAGATAATCCCTATATAATTCCAATGATAGTGTTCTCCTTGTGTGTGCACCACCAAGAAAGTTTGCTATTTTGAAGGCGACCATGACGATCGAGGGCTAGACATATCTACATTCGCATACAGTGGATGTAAGCCATGTTGCACAACAAATACACACAAGTTAGATTTGGCGAGCCTAGCATGTGTAGACATGGCCTCAGAACACAAGAGACCGAAAGGTCGAGCATGTGTCACATGGTTGATGTGATTGACATTGGGGAATGTCTACCATTGATGCTGCACTGATGGCCATGACGATCGGAGGAGGTGCAGAGGATTGGGATCATGTGATCACTAAAGTCGTCCAGGGGATGACAATTTTACTGGGAGCTCAATTAGGATTGGACTCATAGTATGAACTTAGTCTAGATGTCTGTTTGCAAATATCTTAGTAGATCATGGCCTATCCTATTGAGGTCCTTTGCGACCATGGGAAATTTATTGCTTGATACGGAACTTAGCGAAAGGGTCCAACTTCATAGATTAATACCCACACCTGAGGGATATCCTCGAAAAAGGTGATCTTCTCTTCTTGATACAATGACCATTAGGAGATAATCCGATGACTCCGCAATGTTTGTGTGTTCTATGTAATCATCCAACAATCCATTCTACATTTGATGGAGAGTTGGATTACAATCTTGTATTCTGCAAGATCAGGCACATAAAGTATGAGACGTTGGATGAGTTTTCTTCCATGATGGATGGAAAAGGGAATATTTGGATAAAAATTTAGCAATCTTGCATTAGAGTTATGAACTCTCATAAGGGCTTGATTGCAATGGAGGGAATGAATGAAAAAAGGGTATATGTTAGATATACAAAGTTATAAATGAAATTCTTGCAAAACTCGTTGCAGTTTATATAAGTATTGGATACTTGTCCTGTTTTGTGAAAACAGGATAGTATGCTTGAGAATTGCTAGAATTGACGCAATGTGGCATGATGACAGCAAGCAAAATAGTTTATAGCTGACATCACCCCTTTCTTCAAAGATTATCATTTGGATTAGTGGACTTGAATATAATTTTGTAATCCTTGTTTGTGTGTCTTGCTTTTAGCAAAACGATTGTTCATATGAATAAGTTACAAGCCAGTTGTACTGTTCTTATGAATAATACCTTTATGGTCACATTACAATTATAAATGAGTTATTCTCATCACTATGTTAATGATAATAGTTTAAGCATTTATAAAAGGATTAGAATGCTAAAATATATCCAAACTTTAATTATGATATGGCACTATAGTTTAAGTCATTTTGGTTATTGCATGTTCTTCATGAAGATCGGGGTCTTAGATGCTTTATCTAGAGACTTTGCAAAACCATGCCTCGTTGGGCAGAATGACTAAAACTCCGCATTCTGGTAAAATGGTGATATGCGAAGAAATGTTGAATCTTATACATAGTGATGTATCGTATTTTCAACAAGATAGTGAAAATTATTACTTAATTGTGGACTTAAGTGAATAGGCATATTTACTTAATGAAACATAAGTTTGAAACAATTTTGAATTGTTCAAAAGATTTCAAAATGAAGGAGGATATTGAATTAACAAGAATACAAAAGTCTCTGCGATTTGATCGACATGACTAAAGTAGTTAAGTTAATTTTTGCATAAAAGGACATGTGAAAGAGGTTTCAGAAATTATGATAATAGGGCAAATTCAAAGTGTATTGAAATGTATAAATATCATAATCATTATGTATTAGATACATATGGTATAATATTATCTCTTATCAGGGTTATAGTTATCGTTTAGAGTTCGAGATCGAAATGAGAAAACACTCGGTTGAAATACAAAGGAACATCTAAAGATTCATGGAAACAACACCATAAGAGTTATGGCATGTTTGAGTTTCTAGTGGTTTCAATAATTCGAAATCGTGGCGAATGAACAAGTCTTTATAGCGTATTCTTAGGCAAATATGAATACATGTTCCACAAGGGTCAAACTTGTTGTTGTCCAAAGTTGATGTGTCTTGATGAAGATAAAGGTGGAAGAAAGTAAAAATTCAAAACAAGGTATTTGACCTTACCTCCTGATTATTGAGTGGCGCAGCGGAATTTGTTTCGTGAAACCGAAATCTTCAAATAGAGGAGAAACTATTGATAACTATCATAAAGTTTCAGCGAATACTTTTACTAAGAAAATATGATTCAATGATATATTCTGCAAGTTTGCGGAATTGTATTATTGATTCACTTGTCATGTTATTTGAACAAGACATGCCTATGAACTACAAAGAAGCGTAATGGACCTAAGTACGAGAAATGACTAGGAGTCATAAAATCCTATATTAAGTTACATTTAAGATTGCAAAGTAATATGTTACTTGATCTTATTAAGTAAAGAAGTTTACTTGATACTTATGAATGACTTCGAAGTCATAACATGGAAATGAAATTTAATGGAGACGTAAAGCTCGATTTGTCACAAAGTATGGACAAATTTAAGGAGTTGACTACAATGTAGCGATGCTTGAGTCTATTGGATTTACACTAGCAATATATGGATATTGGAATCTCGTAGCTGGAATTCTTAATTTGATGATGATCAAAGAATTTTGGAATGTCCAAGATTATCGAGAGGACCTGCATTTGAGTGGGAGATAATTAGCTTGCCCAAATCTTAATATGTAAGAGACATATTTTGAGTGGGAGCTAAGTAGCTTGGCCAAATCTTAATATGTAGTAGACATATTTTGAGTGGGAGCTAAGTGAAATCCCTGGTAGGGGTGGAATCGAGCCGAGCCGAGCCGGCTCGTGGCTCGGCTCGGTCAGGCTCGGGAAAGTCGAGCCGAGCCTGGACTCGGCTTGGTACTCTGAACTTCCTAGATGTTGGGCTCGTGGCTCGCTCGAACAGGCTCGCAGCTCGGCTCGCCGGCTCGTCGAGCCCAGCGGCTGATTCCCCTCTTTCCTTTTCGTCTCCTCGTGATCTCATCTGTCCCTTCTGTCTCGATCGATCCCAGCCCAAATAGGCAAAGCAGCTAGCCCCTATCGATCCTCTCTTGTCCCGACCCCCTGTCATGTCCGACCTCTCCCTTGATCAGCGCCGGCCGCCTTCCCTATCGCCGGCCGCCGGTAGTCCCTCCACCACCCACCCATGAATGCTCCTCCCGCTCCCCTGAGATGTGCGTGGCAGCGTGCCCCTTTGATCAGCACTAGGTTGTTGGTCCTTTGCCGCTCGCCATCCGTGTGATGGAAATTGTATGGCCGGTGTACATGCCCCACGCGTGTGTGTTGTTGCGTCGAGGCTGCTGGTGCGTGCGTGCTTCCCTGCAGCAAATATTTTCCACCAATTTGCTAGCTTGCTATGTGTGGATTGATGTGCTAACTTGCATATAGATCTGTTGTTCTTGTGCATCTGATTGGAATTGTCTTTCTGTATTTATGTATCTATACATGTGTTGGGATAATGCAAATCTAGTACTACTCCCAATGGTTAAATTATGATTGGAGTACTCCCGAGTGGAGTAGTTGTTTGGCAGCATGTACAGAGACTGTAAAACGATTGCTAGATTTTTTTATCTTTTCTCATATGCATGGGTCACTTCACTTCACAGATTTTGAAGTGAATTTCTCTTTTTAAACTTCATAGTTATAAAACTTAGAGTTCAGCTGTGTTGAATTTCATCTTAAGAGTTGTTGACTTTCGTGTGACTTCTATAATTGTCACATGTTGTTTATAATTGTCGCTTGTTTACATAGTTATAAAACTTCCCGTGACTTCTGTACTATGTTAGGGAAGTATATATATGTTCAACTGTTGTTTATAATTGCCGATTGTTTACATTTTTAGCAAATCATATGACCACTTTCATTTTTTCATCGAGCCTTCGAGCCGGCTTGCGACCTTCCTCGAGCTGGCTTGTCGAGCCTCGAGCCTTGATAGCGAGGTTTAGGCTTGGCTTGTACAACCTCCGAGCCGAACCGAGCCCGAGCCAAGCCTTGTCGAGCCTCGAGCCTTGATAGCGAGGTTTAGGCTTGGCTTGTACAACCTCCGAGCCGAACCGAGCCCGAGCCAAGCCTTGTCGAGCCTGAGCCGAGCTTCGATCCTCGAGCTTTGAGTCCACCCCTAATCCCTGGATCTCAAATATGGATGCCATATTTGAGTGGAAGCGTGAAATCATTCTAGGATATGTGGACGACATATGTGAATGATGTGATTGGTGTTAATAACATTTAAGTAGATAAATTGCGATGAAGTTGAAGTTATTAAAAAATGAGATCTATCGAGATAGATTGGTGAGTTTAATAAACATTGAATGTCGGATGCTTCTTGGACTTGATTCTGAAGATGTTCCGAATGACCAAAGCAAGATTCTAAAGAAGTTCAGAATGGAACAAGGTAAGAAAGAAGTTCTTACTATATGAAGCATTGTCTTGGTATTACAATGATGGTTAAAAAGGAAGAAAGAGATGTGTTGCATCTCCTATGCCTCAGTCATAGGTTCTTCCATACAACCATATTGTATACTCGACGTAATGTGACCCGGAATTCTGGTTGGAAGGACAAGCTATTAACTGTAAGAACATGCCTTGAAGTGATTCTTGAGTTAATCACTGAACCAGAAATAAGTTTGTACTTAAATGGCAAGAAGCAAAGTAAGTGGCATAGTTGCATTTCATGCACTAGGATCTACATAGATATAGAAGTATAAAGGCTCCATCTAATGTGATGTATATTGTTATGGCGGGACTAGTTCATCTTTAACATAGAATGATGTGTCCCAGGGCACAGTGCCCATGAAAAAGCCCTCGAGGTTGATCTAAAGTCATAGTACGCTCCTGGAAACCGGCCTCGTTCTTCTGCCATAACTGCCGTATATACACAATGGATTGCAAAGTGTGTTTTGAAGTTTAGATGACAACAGTGAAAACGACTGTAGTATAAACACTAGAAACAAAGTCTCACTTTGTCACCAAACGAATACTTCAACCCATTATGAGATAATGGCATGAATGTCAAAGTTAGGAAGACATTAACGATTTGCAAAGACATAATGATCTGGTAAAATAGAACATGGACATGATGTTTTCCATAAGCATGCATGATCAATAAATGCATGTGTGATATGGTTTATGATGAGTAAAATGCGAGCTAGATTATTAGTACTCTAGTGCAAGTGGGAGACGGAAGGAGATATGCCCTAGAGGCAAATAATAAATAGGTTTTTATTGGCATATCTCAATTAGTTCGTAATAGTTTCATACTGTGGTATAACTGCATTAATATGAAACATTAATACATGTGTGCTATGTAAACAAACCAAGTCTCTAGTTGCCTCTAGCGAACTAGTTCATTGGTCATGAGGATGATCTAGGGTTTCAAGATCATGGGCATTTATGCCAATTAACAATGAGGTCACGTCATTAGTTGAATGATGTGATAGACAAACAACCCAACTAGTTGTATCTTAATGAGATCTAATTACAAAGTTCACCATTAATGATAAAACTAAGGAAACCTCGCAACCTGTTCTTAGACTGCGAGATAATGCAAATCACCATTCTAGAGGGAGCTTAGATGGTTATCAAGTATCATTCCGTGACTGGATGATCGAAAAGGTGCCACTTAGGTTTCCCAAAGGGGCGTGTCGAGGAGTACATATCAAGACCAGGATTTTCCCATCCATGTAACGGACAGATACATTAGTGGCCATCTCGGTGACGTTGCATTAATGAAGCTTGCAAGCATGTGACTGGGTCACGGAATGCAACGACACAAAAACGAGAAAACAAGTTCATTGGTAACGAGATCGAACAAAGGTATGTGGATAACATAGATCAAATCTTGGGTGAACTAGGTAAATGGCAAAGGGAATGGGAAATTACTATTTACGGTTCAAACGACATTATCATCGTGGATGCACAGGGGTCATTATGGGCATCCCGATCCCGCTATTGATCATTGATGGAGATCATGTCTATGTCATTCATGAGCCATGGGGAAATACACTTAAGGGTACGATGAGCTAGAGATCCTCTGTAAGTTGGAATCACCATATGAAAGAGAAAAGGAAACCGGAAAAGTTCCATGAGAGAACCAGAATCGTTCCGAGAGAGTTCCAAAGTCATTTGGAGGAAATTGAAAGGGAACCAAAAGGTGTTTCAGGTCAAATCGGATTTTGTAATATGTATTTACATATTAATTAATATAATTAATATGAAATGTCATATTAAAATCTAATTTGAAGGGGTATTCTACTAATGGGCCAAACTTCCTAGGGAAAAAGGGCCCATGAGGGAAAATCGAAGGAGGGAAGGGCCAAGAGCCAAGGCCTAGCCGCCTCAAGGGGGCCCACCCGGCCAGCCTAGGGTTGTGCACGGGGTGGGGCCCACCCCTGGCCGGATGGCCCATGACGCCTATGCGCCTCCCTCTCTCTCCCTTGAATAGTCCCACATGGGAAACCCAAAGGGGATGGCACACCTCCCTCCCCCTATATAAAGGGGTGCCCATGGGTGGGATTAAACGCACAATTTGAGATGTTCTCTAAGGCATTTTCCTTAGAGAATTCCTCCCTCTCTCTCTACATAGTTGTCTCCACGCGTTGGTACGGTCCCAAGAAAGGACTGTTCGCGCAAGAGATGACGCACCTACAGCACGTCGTTGCGCTGTAGGGATTCCAAGTTGGAGATCTACTTCCGCACTCCCGGCAGGGATCAAGGAGCCGGAGGTTGTCGTCGTACACCGTATGTGTACGAAACCACGACGAGCCTCACTTGAGGCACCTTGGATGTCGTGAGCCAGAGCTGCTGCACGATGAAGAAGGAGCAAGGGTGACCTACGAAGAGCTTCGCGACCTTGAGGTCGGCTACGAGTACAACTATATCAACCATGTTCCCCTTGGAACATTAAAAACGTATGGTCTACAAGGGTATGTATTCTATACGCTCGGCCATTACTGCATTACTACATAGATAGATCTTGGGAGTTAGGGAGTTCCATCGTAGGAATTTTTTTGTTTTCTGCTATGGAACCCTTCACATCCTCCATAGTATACCTCATTAAGATGGTCTGCTTGCAAGACCTCCAAGATATTGCAGCACCTCCAAAAGTAAATATGTATCCACAAGTAGCTTTTATCTCATTTGCATCTCAGATCCAATTAGCATCACTATACCCTTCTAGTACAGCTAGCTACCCAGTATGGTGTGGTCCATACGTTGTGGTTCCTCTCAAGTACCCAATTACTTGTTCCAATGCAGTCTAGTGATCATTTGCTAGATTTGAGTTAAATCGGCTCAATTTGCTAATACCAATTGAAATGTTAGGTCTTGTCGCACTAGAAATGTACATGAGAGAACCTACTATTTGAGAATATCCTAGTTGCTTGACCCCTTGTCCTTTGTTCTTTTGAAGCTTTAGACTAGGGTTATAAGGAGTTGGAGATAATTTAGATTCGTCAAATCCAAAGCAACTCGAAATTTTCTCCACATAATGGGATTGCCTTAAAGTAATTCCATTCTCATCCTTGTGCAACTTTATGTTTAGAATAACATCTGCCTCTCCCAAATCTTTCTTATCAAAATTTTTAGATAGAAACGACTTAACCTCATTTATGACATCCATATTAGTCACAAAAATTAACATGTAATCAACGTATAAACATAAGATTACACCCTTACCCTGCCATATTTACAGTACACACATTTGTCTCCTTCATTCACCACAAAGGCTGCTAAATTTAGAGTCTTATCCAACTTTTCATGCCACTACTTTGGGGCTTTCTTGAGGTCGTATAGTGATTCCCTTAATCTACACACAAATTTCCTCATCGAGCTCTCCATTTAGTAAGGTCATCTTCAAATCCATCTGATGGATCAGGAATTTATGTGAAGTAGCAAGTGCTATAAGCACTCTAATTGTAGTCATCATAGCTACAGGTGAGTAGGTGTCAAAGAAATTAACCCCTTCTTTTTGGATATAACCCTTGTCCACAAGCCTAGCTTTGTATTTTTCAATGGTGCCATCTTGTCTTAGCTTCCTTTTAAAAATCCATTTGCAACCAATAGATTTGCATCTAATTGGTCGTGGACAAAGTTCCCATGTTTCATTAGTGAGAATTGAATCCATTTCACTTTGAATGGCCTCCTTCCAATCATCTACGTCCAAGGGTGCACGTGCTTCTATGAGGGTTCTGGGAGCGTCATCCACGAGATACCCAACAACATCACCAAAGGACCTTTTAGTCTCTTGCCTTTTGCTCCTTGTAGGAACTACTTCGTTGTCATTCTCCTCATTGGAACTTTCAGGAACTACCAAAGGTGTAGGTTCAGGTTGTTGTTCTAGATTTGGTTGACTAATGGTTGCTCTATTTTTGTTCATGGGAAAGATGGTCTCAAAGAAAGTAGCATCTCGAGATTCTATCATAGGGTTAGTGTGCACATTTGGAATCTCAGATTTTACAAGCAAGTATCTATAGGCATTGCTAATATGAGCATATCCTACAAAGACACAATTAACGGTTTTTCATCCCAAATTACGTTTCTTACATGATTGTACATTAATCTTGGCCAAACAGACCCATGAACATAAGAAACGTAGAGCTATCCTATGTCCCTTACATCCATCATATGGAGTTATTTCTCCTTTTGATGAAGGAACACTATTGAGAGTATAACACGCAGCCTCCCCCACCATAACTTAGATAAACTAGCACTGTCAAACATGGCATTCACCAAGTCTGTAAGCGTTCGGTTTTTCCATCTAGACACTCCATTAGATTGGGAAGAGTAGGGAGGGGTTAATTAATGGATAATTAAATGTTCTTCATAGAATTCAACGAACTCATGTGATACATACTCTCCTCCTCGGTCAAACCTTAACCGTTTGATTTTCTTCTCTAATTGGTTTTCTACTTCAGTCTTATACATCTTAAAGCATCTCAATGCCTCATCTTTTGTTTTTACTAGGTAAATATAACACCACTTAGTTGCATCATCTATCAATGTCATCATATACTTTTTCCCTGCCTTAGTCAAAACTCCATTCATCTCACATAAATTCGAATGACTTATGTCTAGATGTGACATGCTTTTCTTCTCGATTGGCTTGAAGGTATTTTGGGGTTGCTTTGCTTGCACACAAGCCTGACGCATAGATCCACAGACTATGGAAAATTTTGGAATTAAATTAATCTTGCATAACCGAACAATGCGGTCAAAATTAATATGACATAAACGAGAGTGCCAAATAGTAGCATCTCTAACACGAATTCCAGAGTATGAAGAACATGATAAATTATTTACGACATTACAATCAATGATAATTATTGAATAGTTAAAAATGTTTAGTGTCATAGGGCCCCATTTTAGAGTTTTTCATAGGGCCTCGGACTTTGCTAGCCTAGACCTGACAATCATCTAGAATATAAAGGTAGGACAAGCCTCCATTGTTATAGCCTTTTCCAATGAACAAACCAAATTTTGAAATAATAAACTATTTCGACTAGAAGACTAGCTTGTATCCATCACGACATAGTAGTGAACTAGATATCAGGTTCCTATTTATTCCTAGGGCATGTCGGATCTTCTTTAGCGACATAGTATTTCATGAAATGAGCCTCACGTCAACTCTACCGATCCCACATACAGTTGCCTATGTCCCATTCCCATCACGACGGTGGAACTGCTTCAAGCTTGTGATGACTCCCAAGTGCAGGAGATCAATTGTATTACCTTCCAATAAGAAAAGTTTGTCGAACCCACGAGGAGCTGAAGGTATTGGTTAACATGTTTGATAAGTAAAATGATAAAAGATGCAGCAGTTTTGTGGTTTGAGTTTGTATTTTGCAGTAATATAAATTGTTGAAAGTAAATTACAATAAATAGATGGTCTTAATAAGAGAAAGCCCAATCTTCTATTCAGCAAGAGGACAAGCTCAAGTGTGTATTCTTATATGTGACAAGTGTTCCCGAGGGCAGCATGGATTTACTTAGCATACAGATTTCTACACATGAATATCTTGTCAAGTTTAGTTCTCTCAGGATGGAGCCTAGTTTAGCTGCAGCCATAGATATGAACAAGTACACCCCTTATGATGGATCCTATAGCAATTTTCATGAGCAAACATAGGAATCATTAAGAAATAAATGTCCCACAATAGCAGTAAGTTCATGGGTCCCGATATAAATCCCTCCAATGCAACTCAAAGTATTGGAAACGGTTTCTAACATTCCGTCCCTTCTAACCCTCTTCATTACATTAAAGTGTAGCCCTATGAGCCCATATAGGTGAAGTGATGTGCAGTCGAAATTCACACATCACCATCATAAAGCAACATAAAAGATATAAACTTGACCAAATACTCATTGCATATTATATGGAAATCATAGCTCATTTTGTAGGGGCTCGCGTATGAAAACAATAAAATTTTACCCTACGCCCCTAAACCCCTTATGCTGCTAGGACCTATCTATTAGTAATGCAGTAATGGGGGGCTTTTCGTGAACTTACCCTTGAAGACTGAAAAGTGTTCTCAATGCTCAGGAGAGCGTGGTTGATGTAGAGGAGCCGAAGCCGACCTCAAGGTCGTGATGAATTCCTTGCGCTCCTACAGCTCCAACGACTCCTAGTGCCTCAAGTGTGACACCTCGCGGGGAGTTACATGCATCGAGTGCCTGGCGATGACTCCCGCTTCCCCGATCCAGTAGTAGTTGTGGAAGTAGAGCTCCTACATCCGAATCCCGTAGCGTGACGGCGCTCCGTGGTGAAGATGTCTCTCATTCGCGCAGTCCGAACTTGGGACCACGATCACAGGAGAGATAGAGAGAGAGAGAGAGAGAGAGAGAGAAATATCAATTGGAGGTCTCCCC
Organism: Avena eriantha; assembly: GCA_910589775.1. Classification (NCBI taxonomy): domain Eukaryota; kingdom Viridiplantae; phylum Streptophyta; class Magnoliopsida; order Poales; family Poaceae; genus Avena; species Avena eriantha. The sequence continues at coordinate 393,639,460 of OU342745.1, forward strand.
AAAAGTGAGGAAACATTTATTGAATATTGTGTTGTATTTTCTGGTCAAAATACCCCCACTATATATAGGGAAGGGGAGGTAGTACCTCCCTCAAAGTCCCGGGGTGGGACTAATCATGGGACAAGGGTGCAGAGGCACGCCGGCCAGCCCCCACCATGGGTCCCACGTGGGGCAGGCCCACTAGGGCCACTGGCCACCCCCTAGGCCCCTCCTAGGGGTGTGGTCCCCTCTTGGGCCTTTTCCCCTCTGAGATTTGGCCCATTAAGCCCTTTGACCATTAAATTAATTTATCTTTTATTAAATAATTATGAATAAATCATTAAATCATTATTTAACATTCATTCACATATTATTCAATTTCCGTGGCTATGGAACACCTTCCACCTTCACTCTGGACATCCTCCAGACTTACCGAAACCCTTTCGGTTTTCTCTCTTCTCTTCTTCTGTGATTCTACTGATCATGTAAACTCTCTCTAAGCATCATCAAGCCCTTAAGCGTGATACCCCACGGTTCAGGAACACTCCAGACATGGTCAGGACACTCCCGGACCAATGATCAACAGAGGGACTTGAATGGCCATCTGACCCCTATGCATTTCACAAAGATCTTTCATCGTTTGAAATGGGCCAGTCGTGTCTTATTCCTTTTGTCTCTCGATACTTGCATTGCCCGAGATCTGATCAATGACATCACCATGTCGTGTTCAATCTTGTTACCGAACAATGCTACTTGACTCGTTTCAACAAGTGATATCCTTGTGATCAAATCACACGCTGCGCAGCTATTGGATATAACTTATCTGAGTGGGCCCTTGAGTATCTTTCCGTCACGCGGATGGACAAATCCTGCTCTTGACATATATTGCCTCTACTGTTCCTCTGAGTACTTGAACACACCTTTATGATCACTTTATTACCAAGTGACGTTTGATGTTATCTAAGCACTATTGGGAGACAGTGATTGATATAGCCTCACGGTCTAAGGAATAGTCTACGAGGTCTATTCTAATCATTGTAACTTGAACTTCGTGACATGATCGGGTCACGATGTTTAGGTTGGGTATTGGTTCATCATCTCATTATCAAAATGAGTTGACTCCATTTCCAACTGGCATAAATGCCACATGATCAGGAAACCTTGATCATCTGTTGACCAATGAACCAGTGACTAGAGTTTCATCGGGAACCCATGGTTGTTTATATATCACACGTGTATTGATGTTTCCTTTCAATACAGTTATAGCATGATATAAAACTTAATCATAAACTCTATGAAATATGATAATAATCCTTATTATTATTTGTCTCTAGGGCATATTTACAACAGTCTCCCACTTGCACTAGAGTATAAATAAACTAGCTGCATTTGTTCTTAATCATTGGCACCATATATCCTGGTACCCTGAACATGCTTGCTCATGGAAGAGGTTGAGTCTTGGGCATGTACTTTACAGTCCCAAATCCTTTGCAACTTACTAATGTCACCTTGATTGACACTAATACTTTATCATCACATGATAACATCTGTGTGTATGCATCGTTGCTATGGCAGCAGAACGAGGCCGGATTCCAGGAGCCTACAGTGACTTTAGATCAACCTCAAGGGCTTTCTCATGGGCACAGTGCCCTGGGACACACCATTCTATGTTAAAAGTGAACTAGCCCCGCCATAACATTATACATCACTTTAGCTGGAACCCTTATCTATTATTATAAATGTAATCATAGAAACACGAGTGCACCCTGTTAAAATTTCGATGTTTTGTTCACCTCGCTTCCTTCTTGACTTTAGTCGGTATTACAAGAGTTTCCAACATATTCCCTTATAACATAACCCTTTATGCTTTAAGATATGTCATCCTTTATGGATTTGGAAAACATGTCTATGGTTCTCTATTAGACACTGCGGACAAACTTAGCTCAACGTTCCATGATTTGAACTTAATCACTTTTCAAACATTCCTTCTTGGATCATATATTATGTCAAGTTGTCATCATGGTTTTCAAAGATAGAATCTATGTTTCAACATAGTGGATTATGATCATCCTATTCTTTCTTTCCACCATCAATGTTAGACTTAATTATATTCCTAATTTGAGTTATCAAGGACCAGTTCCTTAACTAACTTCTATTCCGAAAACCCTTTTCAGAATCCTTTAAGGAATACAACATAATATCATAATATACTTATTATCAACTTCTACTCCTTATAAATCATTATTTATCAGTACTTGCACTTTTATTCTTAATGTGTTGTATACACACTTAAGAATCACTCCTCTAAGCTCCCACTCAAATATGTTCCCAACATGTTTGGATATGAGTCACTACTCTTACTCAAACTATGTTCCTACATATTTGAATTTGAGACTTAAATTGCTCCCACTTAAAATATGTCATTCACATATTGTTTTAGGAAGAATTTCATAGCTCCCAATCAATTTAATGCAAATTGCATATCCACTCACTATTTTGAATGATTTCAAAATCCTTTGATCAAATATCAAACTTGGAGATTTAATATGAGATACTACTACTTTACTAGTTTTTAAATCCACTAGACTTTCAGCACACTTGAATCAAATTCATTTGAATTTGTCCAATACTTGACAAATTGTGCTTTTGTCATTCAACCCCTTTTCCACTATGGCTTTGCAGTCATTTGGAAAAAATCCAAGTAACCCCTTTACTTGTAAGATTCAACAACGAATTGCTTTCTAATCTCAAGTGAATTTTGCTTTGGGATTTCTCATATCTTTAGATTACCATTATTTACTTAGTAGTTCGTAGGTATGTCATATTCCGGTAATCATGACAAATGATTCATGATGACCCACAAGTATAGGTGGTGTATCATAGTATTTTCGAGGGAAGTGAAACCCAATTTATTGATTCGACACAAGGGGAGTCAAAGAATATTTATAAGCCTTAACAACTGAGTTGTCAATTCAACTGCACCTGGAAATAATCTTGCTCACAGCAGTTTATCAGTAGCAACAGTTTTGTAGTAGAAATAGTAAAGTAGCAGCAGTAGTAAAGTAAAGATAGTAGTAACAATAGCAGTAAATAGTAGGATTCGAGTGCGGTAGGCATATGAATGGATGGATGGGTGTTGCATGGACAAGACAATTCACATAGCAATCAGAACATAGGGCAATTGTAGATAAATAAGATAAAGCATCCAAGTACCAGATAATCTTAGGCATGTGTTCCATATATAGTCATACGTGCTCGCAATGAGAACTTGCACAACATCTTTTGTCCAGCCAGCCCGTTTGCAGCGGGGCCTCAAGGGAACTACTAGCAATTAAGGTGCTCCATTTAATAGAGCACCGGAGCAAAGCATTAACACTCTATGAACACATGTGATCCTCACATCAAAGCCATTCCCTCTGGTTATCCCGATTTTTGTCACTTCGGGGCCATCGATTCTGGACAACAACGTGTGTATACAACTTGTAGATAAGACCATAACCAATACTATCATAATGAATCAATAACATGTTCAGATCTGAGATCATGGCACTCGGGCCCTAGTGACAAGCATTAAGCATAACAAGTCGCAACAAAGTCATAAAGCACTAATAAAAGATACTAGGCACCATGCCCTAACAATCTGATGCCATTACATGAACGATCTCATCCAATCCCTACCATCCCCATAGCCTACAGCGGGGGATTACTCACTCATAGACGGGGGAAACATGGATGGTCGATGGAGAAGCGATGGTGATGATGATGACGATGATCTTCTCCAATTCCCCGTCCCGGCAGGGTGCCAGAACGGAGTTTCTGGTGCTGTTTCATGGAATCTAGTGGTGGCGGCCGAGCGGAACTCCTTCTGAAAAACGTCGACCCCTCCCCAGAGTTTTTAGGTCAGAAGGCTTCTTATAGGCGAAGAGGGAGACTGAGGGGGTGCCTGGGCTGGCCAGACCATGCCCTGGCGCGGCATGGGAGCACCCGCACCTGGGGGGTGTGGCCAGGCCCTGGCCCTCCTACGTCTCGTATTCTGGCTCTGTGAGTCTTTCGGAAAAATAGGCACTTTGGCTTTTGTCTCGTCCAATTCCGAGAATATTCATTTTCTGACTTTCTTGGAACCAAAAACAGCAGAAAACAGGCAGCTGGCACTGTGGCTCTTGTTAATAGGTTAGTCCAAGAAATCATATGAAAAGTACTCCAAAGTGTGGACAAAACACAAAACAGTGGATAAAACCAAGCATGGAACATCAAAAATTATGGTTACATTTGGAATGTATCAACATCCCAAAGCTTAACTCCTGGTCGTCCTCGAGTAGGTAAGTGATAAAAAGAAAGAATAATTTTTGAGGTGGCATGCACCATCATCAACTTGATCAAAGTATTTGTAAAACAGTCAAAGCTAGGATCATAGTACTTCAATCATAACATGAAATACAAAGTTCTAGCAATAAGACAAAGAAACTATGATGCAACATGAAAAGGCACAAACAAAAGATTCATGAATAGAAATGCCTTGCAAGACGTTTGTTTGTTTCACATAAAGAAAACATAGCATAGTGGCATTCAGCTTGTCCCTCATAGAGTAGCAAACATAAATGCATAGGAAACCTTCAAAGTTTACAAGAGTGACTAGATACAAATAGTTTACAACAAGCAATATCAAGGTATGCATCAATCAACAAGTATTGGGACAATGCACATAGAACTAAGAATGGCCACTATGCTCTCAAAGTAAGTGCATAAAGGTAGAAGGTGGAGACTCAATATATATAGTGGAAGAAAAGCCTTCATAGAAGGAAGCAGAGATTCAAGTTTCATAAAGAGCTTCCAAAAATTATGGTACTTAATAGCTTTCAGCTCTCATTGCCCCTATGATAAGCATCTTGAAGGTGATTAAGGTTAAAGTGACACAACTAAGAGGATATGATTGACAAGTTATAAACCGAAATCTCATGCCCCTTACTTACGAAGACCGAACCTCATGCTACTCAACTTTAGTCACGAGTAAGCTCTTGTCATTGTAAGTACATGTGTATCATAAAGAACCGCCAACGGGGTACCCCTTGCACATGATACAGGAGCTATCCCATAATCAAAATGACAAGGCAAGCAGACAATGAGCATCTCAGTGATCTTTTTATTTGCTATTTGCATAGGTTTTTATTGAGGATGCTTCATAGACTGCTCATTATGGTGATGCTGCAAGTTTCCACCATGATTAGGCACGGCTTAGGCTAGCGGTCTAGGCGTTTCTCTAACACACATACAAACTCCATGATCTTACAAGTTCCACTTTTATTTCACACCGCCGGGATCCATAAGCAAAAGAACATGATATCAATGGGGTATAAAGTACAAGTGCAATGTTGAAAGCGTTCCCCATGATACATGGTTCTGCTAATTTCAACTTGTAAAGCGCAAGCATATACGCAACAAAGAAGGACCCAATGGTTCAAGTTTATTAAATGCAGAAACTAAAGTGTGCCATCAAGTTCGTGAGAGCTTTAATCACTAGTTTTCTCATAACAAGTTTAATTTGGAAGGTAAACAAAATCATGACTATACTTGGAATAGCATATGCTAGTAGGTAGGTATGGTGGACTCTTTGGAATAACTTGGTTTAGAGATTTGGATGCATGAGTGGAACTCATACTTGGTTGTGGCGGCTAGCAAAAGACTGGGAGCGACAAACTAAGAGAGCAATAATGGCCATAATCATGCAGAGCGACAAAACATCATTGATCAAAGCATAAAGTGATACTACAAGTTGAAAACTAAAGGATCATAAAGGCTCATGGTGACTTGAGATAGTCACATCATGGTGTGAGCATGCGCCCAGTCAACCCAAATAAAGCATCAAAGGAAAATACCATTATACTATGCTTTAATATGCTAAAACAGCGCATGATTCATCCAAGGCACGTTAAGCAATCTCAATTGTTTATAACAAGTCATGCTACAACAAAGAATACTAAGCATAAAGCCAAAAAAAATATCAAGCATGGCATGACAAAGCATAGACCACAGTCAAAAACAAACTCTTTTTACCACTTAAGCATGAGCTTTCCTACTCTTTTCCAAACCAAACCAAACTATTTGCAAACCAATGTATGAAAGAGGGGGTCCAACCAATTTATTCAGAAAACTAAGCAGACCAAGCAAACGAAAAACCAAAACGAAAACGAAAAAGAAGACGCTCCAAGAACAACACAACTGTGCATGAAACAATAAAAATGAAGTGTTTGAAACAAACCTGGGATTTTTATTGATGAAGAAGGGGATGCCTTGGGCATCCCCAAGCTTTGACGCTTGTAATTCTTGCATATTTCTTGGGGTGACACGTGTGGCATCCCCAAGCTTGAGATTTAGTACATCCTTCATCTCATTACTCATTCCTTCCATACACCTGAAATTTTTTCTTCATACAAAACTTCACACAATCTTTATTAGCAACATTAGTGCACTCAAGATAAATAAGTCTTAAGGTTCAGTTATAACACCAATAAACTTCCATTAGAACACTAGCTACTGTAGAACTTCCCTCAAAAAGCTCAGTTCCCCAAAAGAACTCAAAAAGGAACTGACAAGAAGCAAATGGAGAAAATGGCAGAAATCTATCAAAACAGACCAGCGGGTAAATGCGATTTTTTTCGAAGACCTTCTGTTGCTCAAATCAAAAAGTGTTGAACTAACGAAAGTTAGAAAACAACCTGGGGCAGAAGCACCAAACTCACACCTCAAAAGGACGTACAGAGATTTTACATCAATTTTTACGGTGAAGCACACAAATCTGTTTCGGGACAGCAACTTTCCCAACCAGTACTTCTCTCTCATTAGAAGTTACTCTTGGCACAAAAAGCAAATAAAAAGGATAAGGAGCGGTTATTACTGAGGTAATAACTTCCAAGACTCATCTAAAAATAAGTACTTTTATTTAATGCCTTTAAGTTAGGCATAAGCAAAAACTAAAATGGATAGAATAGAAGTAAGCGGAGATAATCATGGTGAAAACATTGTTTTGTTCAATGAAATCCTTTTGTTAACAAGGTTGATCAGGTATTGTTACCAAAAAAATTCTATATGAGACAAAACTATGTATTCCACTAATGATTATGTTGCCTCAACCTTGATAGCAATGGTCCCAATCATAATAGTTTCAAATTTTTCTCTTGGTATGGGACAATATATTTCTCCAACATGAATGCCCTCAACATGTTCAATTGAATTCAAACCATAAGTCTTTTCAATCTTCTTGGGGAAATAGACAGTATGTTCCTTGTCATTAACATTGAAGGTCACCTTTCCTTGATTACAATTAATAACAGCTCCTGCAGTATTTAAGAAAAGGTCTCCCAAGAATAATAGACATATTATCATCTTCAGGCATGATAGTTTGAGAGGATGCTCACATAAGAATATGAATTGAAGTAAAAGAGAGCATCAAGAAGCAAATTCAAAACACATTTAAGTCTAACCCACTTCCTATGCACAGGAATCGTGTACGCAAATAAATTCGCATCAATATCTATCACATAAAGCATGCTTTTCATGATCTACAAGCACTAGAGCTTTATTATAAACATTTTCAAAAGAATCCTCAGGAACATAACATTCATCCTCCTTTAGTAAGCATGGAGGAAAATCAAATAATGTAAGGGATAAAGAGTTACTCTCATTAGAAGGTAGGCATGGGTAGCTAATCCATTCTTCCTCCTTTTGTTCATCACTCTCCTCCTCTTTTTCATCTAATGAGACTTCAGGTTCATCAATTTCTTCTTCCATAGGATCCTGCAAGGCATTAGTCTCTTCAATTTGTGGAGAGCATCTATTAAAATATTCAAGAATATTGCCATTTTCATCCTTGTAGTTATCAAAGCAAAATTTAAGTATACCATAAACCTCATACTTATAAGGTGAATCATCAATATTTTCAAGCAAACTAGCAAGTTCAAAAGCACCCTTCCAAGCAAAAAAAAATTCAATTTGTTCTGCATCATAAAAGTCATAAATTCCTTTAGCATAGGAAGATATGGTATGATTATCATTATACCAAAATTGAAAAGGGAGGTGTTTATACCTCTTTCTGTAACGAGATTCATCACAGCAATAAGTAACATTATAAGTAGAGCACACATTTCTAGCAATGGTATACAATCTATCAATTTGTTCCCATAAGTGTTTCCCATTTTGTGACAAGCGGTGTTCCTTATAATAATATTTTTGATCTTCCGTGAACCCATCTTGCCAATAAGCTTCAGTTTCAAAGAAACCAACCATTGACAACAAGCATGATAAGGCAAGACAATAACAAACCAACAAAAATAACAACTAGAGTAGGAACTACCCCCTTCTTTGTATTTTTTTGATAAAGAAACAAGCAAACAAGGAGAAAATAAACTTAGCTTGAACAATAGTGATTCCAAGTTGACTTGATAAATAAAGATATGCTCCCCGGCAACGGCACCAGAAAATAATCTTGATGACCCACAAGTATAGGGGGTATATCGCAGTATTTTCGAGGGAAGTGAAACCCAATTTATTGATTCGACATAAGGGGAGCCAAAGAATATTTATAAGCCTTAACAACTAAGTTGTCAATTCAGCTGCACCTGGAAACAATCTTGCTCACACAGTTTATCAGTAGCAACAGTTTTGTAGTAGAAATAGTAAAGTAGCAGCAGTAGTAAAGTAAAGACAGTAGTAACAATAGCAGTAAACAGTAGGATTCGAGTGCGGTAGGCATAGGGATGGATGGATGGGCGTTGCATGGACAAGACAATTCACATAGCAATCAGAACATAGGGCAATTGCAGATAAATAAGATAAAGCATCCAAGTACCAGATAATCCTAGGCATGTGTTCCATATATAGTCATACGTGCTCGCAATGAGAACTTGCACAACATATTTTGTCCTGCCAGCCCGTTTGCAGCGGGGCCTCAAGGGAACTACTGGCAATTAAGGTGCTCCTTTTAATAGAGCACCGGAGCAAAGCATTAACACTCCGTGAACACATGTGATCCTCACATCAAAGCCATTCCCTCCGGTTATCCCGATTTCTGTCACTTCGGGGCCATCGGTTCCGGACAACAACGTGTGTATACAACTTGTAGATAAGACCATAAACAATACTATCATAATGAATCAATAACATGTTCAGATCTGAGATCATGGCACTCGGGCCCTAGTGACAAGCATTAAGCATAACAAGTCGCAACAAAGTCATAAAGCACTAATAAAAGATACTAGGCACCATGCCCTAACAATCTGATGCCATTACATGAACGATCTCATCCAATCCCTACCATCCCCATAGCCTACAACGGGGGATTACTCACTCATAGATGGGGGAAACATGGATGGTCGATGGAGAAGCGATGGTGATGATGATGGCGATGATCTTCTCCAATTCCTCGTCTCGGTAGGGTGCCAGAATGGAGTTTCTGGTGCTGTTTCGTGGAATCTGGTGGTGGCGGCGGAGCGGAACTCCTTCTGGAAAAACTTCGAACCCCCCATAGTTTTTAGGTCAGAAGGCTTCTTATAGGCGAAGAGGGAGACCGAGGGGGTGCCTGGGCTAGCCAGACCTTGCCCTGGCGCGGCCTGGGGCACCCGCACCTGGGGGGTGTGGCCAGGCCCTGGCCCTCCTCCGTCTCGTATTCTGGCTCCGTGAGTCTTCCGGAAAAATAGGCACTTTGGCTTTTGTCCCATCCAATTCCGAGAATATTCATTTTCTGACTTTCCTGGAAACAAAAACAGCAGAAAACAGGAAGCTGGCACTATGGCTCTTGTTAATAGGTTAGTCCAAGAAATCATATGAAAAGTACTCCAAAGTGTGGACAAAACACAAGAAAGTGGATAAAACCAAGCATGGAACATAAAAAATTATGGATACATTTGCAATGTATCAATTCACAAATGTCTCCATACAAGATATGGGTTGCATTTTGAATCCTACTTTATGTAGTGAAAACACTAGTGGGGAAAACACAATGATCATTGTCATTGATTCCTTCCTTTGTGAAGAGTATCATTCAGGAACGCTTTCCGTTGCGCTTCTCAACACTCTGATGCAGGGTTTTGAATCCTCATCATGTTTTTCACTATCTTCCATTTGCTCGATAATCGAGAAATATCACTGAATGTGAACTTTCTCGAGAATGCACCAAAATCTAAGCAATACTAGTTTTGCTCTCCTTTTGGTTTTAGCTATGGCTATTGTATTCATAATTTCTAATGAATACTCTACAAGGACTTATTCGCTGTTGTTTTCATTATATCGAATAAACCCCAAAACTTTTACGACGATCCATACAAGATATGCCGCCGATTTCATGAATTCACATGGTTCACTATATATTCTAATTGAGTGTTAACTATTTCTAACTAATGGTCTTTTACATCTATACTACAACGATTTAGTTGGTGCCATCTATTCACCCACTTTGATATTTAATATCACATTGTGATGCTTTGCATTTTGACGTTTCAAACGCATTGCATTCCATAATTTTTTTTCTTTATGCCATTCTTATAAAGTCAAATTTCATTACTATTGATCAAATCGTAGTAATTAGATTCTCTTTTATATTTATACCCTTCATACGCTGAAATTCTTTGATCATATCAAATAGTTTCATGCTTATGTTTCTTTGGTAAACTTCTTTGCAAAATTTAAACAATCATATAATGATAATCACCATTTTTGTTAAACTACAATACATCGAATATGTATTTACTTTCAACAATCCATCAAACACTTTGTATTCTTGCAATACATGGTGTTTAAGTTATTTTGCCGAACTTGGGCATGATTCATATGTGACAAGAATACAAGTGTCTTTCACATATTATCAATATAACTTTCAATTTAAACAATGGTTTCATTCAGTAATGAACATATCATTAAGTTGGGTAATTTCAAGGCATTTCAATATTTTACAAATGTTCATGCATTATCACTTAGTTTCAACAAGGATAATTCATATATAATCGAACAAGATATGAACACAAATAGAAATTATTCATAAAAGTGGAACAACCTGTTTGTTACAAACTCATATGAATAACCGTCTCACAAAGTGTGAGACACACCAAAGAAGTTCACAATCTTTTGATTACATTAACTATCCAAAAACGATAAACTAAGTGATAAATGTCGAGGGGGAGTGGCGTTGGCCATCATCATCATGCTTGCCATCAACACGCAACGTCACCTCCTCTCCAGCAAGCACCTCTCATGCAGAAGAACCTATTTTCAGCAAAACATAACAAGTATCAAATATACTTAACACTTCAACATGTGTTTGCAAGATTATAACATTTATAAAATCATATATCAAATATATACCTTTGTCATCGATGACCTCTCCCACAATGGGTTCAACCTTCACATTCCTGAGATGTGATATGAACCTATGGAAATACTGTGTTTCCGCATCGCCTCTCATGATGCAAGTCTTGACATGTGCTCGGTAGCTTGGTGGCAGCGACCGCAGCACAACGCCATTTGCAAAAGAGCTCGTCATCCAGCTGTCCAGGAATTATGTTGGCCTCATGTACGCATCATGCATGCGTTGCAAGTGGTCATCAAGCGAAGAGTTCTCCTCCATCTTAATGGAGAGGAAATCTCCCATTAGCTCATGCTCCCATATGCGTGCTTGTTCCACAAAATGTGTCCTAAGCTGTAGCATTACCATACGAGGGCCAAGATCACCTATGACTGGCCATAGCTCATCCACCATTCCGAAACGCATTGTAACTGGAACAAAGGAGGCCATCTCACGACAGTAATAGCGGTCTTCCCGCTGCTCTGGGGTCTCTAAGTCACTGGGGTGATCCAAATCCATCTCGTTGAGTATATAGTCGACCACATCATTCTCGCTAATGAGAACGTGGAGATGTGCAACCCACATAGAGAAGTTTGATCCGTCTAGCCTAAGCTTCTCTCCATCTAACCAATCGTCAACAGGAAAGGTAGCATTGGGGAGAACCATTTTCTACATTTATAATTGCAAAAAAGGAATTTAGACTAAGTTTATAATTAAATGAGTTAATAAAATAACTCCACTAAAAACACCTATCCCTGAAGGGTTCTAGTGATAACACGACCCCTTTTCTCCACATCTCCCCGATCGTCACGACCATCAATGTGGGTTCTAGGGTGGACGCTAAACATCGGTCACATCATTCATGCGACTCGTGCTTAATCTTTCGACCATCCGTGTTCCGAGGCCATGTCTGCACATGCTAGGCTCGCCAACTCAACCTTAGTGTATTTCCTGTAAAATGTCTTACACCCACTGTATGCGAACGTAGATATGTCTGACACCCGGTCATCACGACGCTGCCTCATACCGAAGAACTTTCTTGGTGGTTCACACTAAGGGAGAACACAATCATTGGTAAGTTTTAACAAGGATCATCTTATTAGGCTACCGTCGAGTATCTAATACTAGCACAAAATAAGATATACAAACAATGACATTGAATGTAAATGCGATGTGATATGGTCCTTCATGTCGTGATCTCCATCCGGCGTCACCGGAATCCGGCGCCAGGGTTCCGACACCGTAGACACCAGGGTACCGGTGTCTTTCCAGCGTGGTAGTATGTCACCTCCATGACTATGTACTACTACTTCGTAACATAAGGTAATCACTTTACCTTTGCCACAACCATATCACATCATAACACCCCCTGCAAAACAAAGTTAGACGCCTCTACTTTATCTTTACATGTTTTGCGTGGCTGAATGGGCTTTCACACAAGAACCGTTCTTAGCTACAAACTTTCACCATAATGTTGATCAAGTAGTTGTCTATACTATACCCCTTTCGGGGCCCTCCGTTGCAAATGGCATACCAACTAATGCAAGAGAGACAGACACCCCTCCAAAGCCACTTTATATGGTACAAGCCGTATGTCAAGTGTGGACCAGTCTCGCGAATGAACATGTAAAGTTGGTTGGGGGCCACTTCATCAAGCATTACTGCGGTATACACAAGTACACGTGGGAGGGTAATAACTAAAAGATCAACGCCCACACCCTACATCTCGTGTTTTCTACCCATACTACCAATACTACACATAGATCTAGCTCTGATACCACTGCAGAGGTTCGTGTTTGAAAACAATAAAATTTTACCCTACGCCCCTGAACCCCTGATGCTGCTAGGACCTATCTATTAGTAATGCAGTAATGGGAGGGGATTTTCGCGAACTTACCCTTGAAGATCGAAAACCGTATTCAACGCTCAGGAGAGCGTGGTTGATGTAGACGAGCCGAAGCCGACCTCAAGGTCTTGATGAAGTCCTTGTGCTCCTACGGCTCCAACGACTTGAGTGCCTCAAGTGTGACACCTCGCGGGAAGTTACATGCATCTGGTGCCTAGCGATGACTCCCGCTTCCCCGATCTAGTAGCAATTGTGGAAGTAGAGCTCCTGGATATGAATCCCGCAACGCGACGGCGCTCTGTGGTGAAGATGTCTCTCGTTCGTGTAGTCCGAACTTGGGACCACGATCACGAGAGAGAGAGAGAGAGAGAGAGAGAGAGAGAGAGAGAGAGAGATATCAATTGGAGGTCTCCCCAAAAGTGAGTAAACCTTTATTGAATATTGTGTTGTATTTTCTGGTCAAAATACCCCACTATATATAGGGGAAGGAGGTACTACCTCCCTCAAAGTCCCGAGATGGGACTAATCATGGGAGAAGGGTGGGGAGGCACGCCGGCCAGCCCCCACCATGGGCCCCACGTGGGGCAGGCCCACTAGGGCCGCCGGCCACCCCCTAGGCCCCTCCTAGGGGTGTGGTCCCCTCTTGGGCCTTTTCCCCTCCGAGATTTGGCCCATTAAGCCCTTTGGCCATTAAATTGATTTCTCTTTTATTAAATAATTATGAATAAATGATTAAATCATTATTTAACATTCATTAACATATTATTCAATCTCCGTGGCTATGGAACACCTTCCACCTCCACTCCGGACATCCTCCGAACTTACCGAAACCCTTCTGGTTTTCTCTCTTCTCTTCTTATGTGATTCTACCGATCATGTAAATACTCTCTAAGCATCATCAAGCCCTTAAGCGTGATACCCCATGATTCAGGAACACTCTAGACATGGTCGAACTACAAGAATATGGATGATTCATGATGTTTTATTCATGACACGCCATAAAAACGTGATAGATGCCCGACATTCTGGGCCATTTCGTCGTGACGCACTCGAAGGGCCTCCAGCCCGGGTATCCATGACGTTCGAGGTTTTTATCGACAAAAATTCTTCACGGATTTCATCCGAGGCCCTGAAGCCCAGTTCGGCATTTCGTCTCGCATAAAATTGTCACGGAATTCGTCGAGGGCCTTTGGTTGATTTTTTTTCGACGACTGGGCCATTCGTGTCTGCACCCCACCTGTCAGCTCGGTTTGAACGACAGGGTTTAGCTGGTTGTTCTTAGAGTTTTAGTCGGGCCCAGCTGTCAGTCCATCTAGTATAAATTAAAGATGGCATAAAAACAGAGTACCTTGACCAGGGTTCGAACTCGCGAATGAACATGTAAAGTTGGTTGGGGGCCACTTCATCAAGCATTAATTCGGTATACACAAGTACACATGGGAGGGTAACAACTAAAAGATCAACGCCCACACGCTACATCTCGTGTTTTCTACCCGTACTAGCAATACTACACATAGATCTAGCTCTGATACCACTGCAGAGGTTCACGTTTGAAAACAATAAAAATTTACCCTACGCCCCTGAACCCCTGATGCTGCTAGGACCTATCTATTAGTAATGCAGTAATGGGAGGGGATTTTCGCGAACTTACCCTTGAATATTGAAAACCGTATTCAACGCTCAGGAGAGCGTGGTTGATGTAGACGAGCCGAAGCCGACCTCAAGGTCGTGATGAAGTCCTTGTGCTCCTACGGCTCCAACGACTTGAGTGCCTCAAGTGTGACACCTCGCGGGGAGTTACACGCATCTGGTGCCTAGCGATGACTCCCGCTTCCCCGATCTAGTAGCAATTGTGGAAGTAGAGCTCCTGGATCCGAATCCCACAATGCGACGGTGCTCCGTGGTGAAGCTGTCTCTCGTTCGTGTAGTCCGAACTTGGGACCACGATCACGAGAGAGAGATATCAATTGGAGGTCTCCCTGAAAGTGAGGAAACCTTTATTGAATATTGTGTTGTATTTTCTGGTTAAAATACCCCACTATATATAGGGGAGGGAGGTACTACCTCCCTCAAAGTCCCGGGATGGGACTAATCATGGGAGAAGGGTGGGGAGGTGCGCTGGCCAGCCCCCACCATGTGCCCCACGTGGGGCAGGCCCACTAGGGCCGCCGGCCACCCCCTAGGCCCCTCCTAGGGGTGTGGTCCCCTCTTGGGCCTTTTCCCCTCCAGGATTTGGCCCATTAAGCCCTTTGGCCATTAAATTGATTTCTCTTTTATTAAATAATTATGAATAAATGATTAAATCATTATTTAACATTCATTAACATATTATTCAATCTCCGTGGCTATGGAACACCTTCCACCTCCACTCCG
Source organism: Avena eriantha (assembly GCA_910589775.1). Classification (NCBI taxonomy): domain Eukaryota; kingdom Viridiplantae; phylum Streptophyta; class Magnoliopsida; order Poales; family Poaceae; genus Avena; species Avena eriantha. The sequence goes on from OU342745.1 coordinate 393,654,987, forward strand.
GACATCCTCCAGACTTACCGAAACCCTTCTGGTTTTCTCTCTTCTCTTCTTATGTGATTCTACCGATCATGTAAATACTCTCTAAGCATCATCAAGCACTTAAGCGTGATACCCCATGATTCAGGAACACTCTAGACATGGTTGAACTACAAGAATATGGACGATTCATGATGTTTTATTCATGACACGCCATAAAAACGTCCTAGATGCCCGACATTCTGGGCCATTTCGTCGCGACACACTCGAAGGGCCTCCAGCCCGGGTATCCATGACGTTCGAGGTTTTTGTCGACAAAAATTCTTCACGGATTTCGCCCGAGGCCCTGAAGCCCAGTTCGGCATTTCGTCCCGCATAAAATCGTCACGGAATTCGTCAAGGGCCTTTGGTTGATTTTTTTTTGACGACCGGGCCATCCGTGACTGCACCCCACCTGTCAGCTCGGTTTGAACGACAGGGTTTAGCTGGTTGTTCTCAGAGTTTTAGTCGGGCCCAACTGTCAGTCCATCTGGTATAAATTAAAGATGGCATAAAAACAGAGTACCTTGACCAGGGTTTGAACTCGCGAGCACACTCGTTGGTCGAGGGTTCGTAACCACTAGACCAGCGGACTCTGTTCTGACAGATCTATTACTTTGTCATTCTTATAAGAATGTCCTAATTCAGGAGTCCTTCAATAAATAAACTGATGTTTTGACTAACAGCCGCAATAGCTGGACAAGACAACTACGTTTCAAACATAGCACTACTTCATATTTCTTATACACATGTTCTCGATCACACGAAGAAGCAAAATGTGAAAGTACAGGAAATTACAGTAACAATCAACACAACACATAGCAACATGGAGATAGAACACAATCTTACAAATATATAGAGAACATGGTTGACATATAGTTCCAAACCAACTAGAGAACCAGATTCACAAAGAGTTCCAAACGAAGTACACGACCTGCGGGTTCACATTCAGTTCCAAACCGATTATGAGTTCACATGAAGCCAACCCGCATAACCAGGAACTATGTGCCCTCATTTCATGTGACCTACATGACACATGAAGCCAAACATGAGCTCCTCAAAGAAGGTGAAGACGATCAAATCCCCTTTTTTGATTTGAGCAGCCTCGACAACCTTTGACTAGTTGCTTGTCATTTGGGCAACATCATTCCTACCTTGGATGAACCGAACATGCTTACGTCCTACATGATCTGCGACTATGACAGGAATCTCCAACAGCAGATACCTGTTGAGGTGGGCATTGCTGTACCTAGCTGAAAAGTATTGGATGTGAAGAATAAAGTTAGTTGCTGAAGTATAGTTCAATGTGCATAGGTAGATTTAGGGCTCGTTTGGTTCAAAGGATTTGTAAAACAATAGGATAGGAAAAGTGCATGAATAGAATCACATGACTAAGCATCCTACATGAATGAAAAATGCAGGAATCAGTAAGATAAGCTGTTTGAAAATGCACCATAGGAAAAACGCAGGTAATTTTTTAGGGTTTAGGTATATGTCATAGTTGTCATAAACACGTAGGAATCTTTCCAAGAGGTATCACCTGTTGTTTGAAATCCTATAGGATTGTAGTGTAGGAAAGTTATGCATAGGAATTTTGTAGGATTTATTCCTTTGAAACAAACGCGCCCTTAAAGAGTCAAATCTCAGAAGTTTACCATCTTGGCCTTCTCAGGGATGACATTTGACTTCTTCATCTTGCACACATAGTGCGGTATAGGTGGCTTGTGTCCTGAAATTGCTCTGAGATATGCAGCTTGGTTTGAAGTCAATTCCATGTCATTTCCAAACACGCAGTAATCGTCGAAGTCCTCCCCGCACTTCATCAATGGACCTAGAAAGAATATATTAGAAAGTAATCTATAGTGGCATAAGGATGACTATAACTTTAAGCCAATGTCAATGACTCTAATCTCTAGTAAGGTCCCTTGGTTTCTCAGCTTTCTTGGCTACATGTTGCTTCACCTTGTCATAAGATGGAACATCGTGCCTGCGCTTGCAATTTCTTGGCGCCGTCGCCATGATGTTTTGCGCAATAACTTCAAAATTTTCGGGGTTCAACACCGTGTGTTCCATATAAAGATCATTAATAAGTCAGATGACGACTATTAGTACAATAGAACAAGGATGCGATGTGTACAGTTAGTGCTAGTAGGAATAATTTTATAACCTGCGCATGTATCTCCCTAGCCTTAATGCCGCATAACCTACAATCCTCACAGTTCATCCTACCTGCCCTAGAGAGTACATACAAGAATTAAATTAGAGGCACAAGCATCAAGTGACTAAAACAAGTGTAAGTGCCTAGATCAAGTGTTGACCTGGGGCCTAGACCTAGATCGTGTGTTTACCTAGGGACTAGACCTAGATTGAGTGCTTACCTGGGGCCTAGACCAAGATCGAGTGTTTACCTAGGGCCTAGACCCGTTGTCGGTGACCTAGAGCACATACGCGGTGACCTAGATCGAGCACAGCATTATCGACGCGCGTCGCCGGTGATCAGACACAGACACGCAGTAGTAGAGATGTGTTTGTTGGATATATGCCCTAGAGACAAATAGTAGTAAGGACTATTATCATATTCATATAGTTTATGATTAAGTTTTATATCATTCTATAACTATATTGAGTGGAAACATCAATACACGTGTGATATACAAACAACCAGGGGTTCCCAGTGAAACTCTAGTCACCGGTTCATTGGTCAACAGATGATCATGTTTCCTGATCATGTGGCATTTATGCCAGTTGGAAATGGAGTCAACTCATTCTGAGAATGAAATGATGAACCAATACCCAACCTAAACATCGTGACCCGATCATGTCGTGAAGTTCAAGTTACGATGATTACAATAGACCTTGTAGACTATTCCTTAGACCGTGAGGCTATATCAATCACTGTCTCCCGAGAGTGCTTAGATAGCATCAATCGCCACTTGGTAATACAGTGGTTATAAAGGTGTGTTTAGGTACTCGGAGGAAACCGTAGAGGCAATATATGTCAAGAACGGGATTTGTCCGTCCATGTGATGGGAAGATACTCAAGGGCCCACTCGGAGAGGTTATATCCAATAGATGCGCAGCGTGTGATTTGATCACGCGGATATCACTTGTCTGAATGAGTCAAGTAGCATTGTTCAGTAACGAGATTGAACACGACATGGTGATGTCATTGATCAGATCTCGGGCAATTCAAGTATCGAGAGACAAAGGGAATAGGACATGACTGTCCCGGTTCAAACGACGAAAGATCTTCATGGAACGCATAGGGGTCACATGGCCATCCAGGTCCCTCTGTCGATCATTGGTGCGGGAGTGTCCTGACCATGTATGGAGTGTTCCCGAACCGTGGGGTATCATGCTTAAGGGCTTGATGATGCTTAGAGAGTGTTTATAGGATCGGTAGAATCGTCGAAGAATTGTAGAGAGAAAACCGGAAGGGTTTCGGTAAGTCCGGAGGATGTCCGGAGTGGAGGTGGAACGTAATCCATAGCCACGGAGGTTGAATAATATGTGAATGAATGTTAAATATTGATTTAATCATTTATTCATAATTATTTGATAAAGAGAAAATCAATTTAAATGGTCAAAGGCTTAATGGGCCAATTTCGGAGGAAAGAGGGCCCATTAGGGAAAGGAGAGAGGGAGAAGGGGCAAGGGGGTTGGCCAGCTGGACCAAGCCCCCCGCGCGGGATCCACTAGGGCTGGCTGGCGGCCTCCCCTCCCCCTCCTCTCCTTTAGTCCCACCCCGAGACTTTGAGGGAGGTAGTACCTCCCCTCCCCCTATATATAGTGGGGGTATTTGGCCAGATAAATACACCCAATAATCAATAAGGGTCTTCTCACTTTTGGGAGGACCTCCAATTGATATTCTCCCTCTCCCTCTCTCTCTCGTGACCGTGATCCCAAGTTTGGACTGCGCGAACAAGAGACATTTTCATCGTGGAGCACCATCGCAATGTGGGATTCGGATCCAGGAGCTCTACTTCCGCAACTGCTGCTGGATTGGGGAAGCAGGAGTCATCGTTAGGCACCGGACGTGTGTAACTCCCTGTGAGGTGTCGCACTTCAGGCACTCAAGTCGTTGGAGCCAAAGGAGCGAAAGGACTTCATCATGACCTTGAGGTCGGCTTCGGCTCGTCTACATCAACCACGCTCTCCTGAGCGTTGACAACGCTTTTCGGTCTTCAAGGGTAAGTTCACGAAAAGCCCCTCCTGTTACTGTATTACTAATAGGTAGGTCCTGGCAGCATCAGGGGTTCAGGAGCGTAGGGTAAAATTTTATTGTTTTCATGCGCGGAACCCCTACAGCGTCGACATAGTTCGAGGAGCCTTACCCGTGAGCCTACATCCGCCGCTTCCGCCATCGTCACCAGGGAGGAGGGAGTTTGGTGGTCTCCGGGGAGGGAGGGGATTTGGTGGTCGCCAAGTAGAGCAAATGTGTGTGAAGTGGTGGGGATTAGGGAGGGTTAAGCGAGCAATGGCATGATGAGTGGGTCCCACACGGGGGATTTTATTATTTGCCACACTGAATTTTTCAGTTTTATTATTTGCCACACCATGTGTCACTGACATGTGGTGGTCAATGTGGCAAATGATAAATTTTTGAAGTAAAGTGCGGCAAATGATGAAATATCCTAGCCCACACAGTGTCGGATTTTGTTACTCTCTTATTCAGGAAAGGTTTAAATCATATGCATTTACAATGTTCTTCTATTATAAGGATTTAGTTTGTGATAAATCCCTTGATGATCCACTCACACTCAAGTTGGTCGGTGTGGTGATGCAACTGCTTCTATCACACTGGTTCACCATCTCCATGTGGCAGTTTCATATTCTAGGGGCTCTCTGGGCTTTCTGACCACCATGATTGTTTAACACAAATGGAGTCCCTAGAGATCAATGCATGTGTTATATATTCTCAAAACCACACCTTGATGATCCACACACACTCCAGTTGGTCGATGTGGTGATGCAACTGCTTCTGTCACACTGGTTAAACTTTTCAGTCAAACTTCTACAAGTACAGCTCTCTCATGGTATAGATCTCTACCCCCTGAAGCCACTACTGCTTGGGATAATCTAGCCTGTGAAATTCTATCAAAATATTATCCATGGTCAAAGTCTTTTGGAATCAGGTGTCTTATAATGACTTGGAAGAATCATTCTAATGAAGGACTAGTAAGAGCATATATTAGATTTAAAGATTTACTATGACTATGTCCTCATCATGATTTTCCTGAATGGTATTTACTACATATCTTCTATGGCGGTTTAATTGAACCTAATTAAATTGAACTAGACTCATTCACGGAAGGATCCTTTATAAATCTTCCTATACCTAAAGCTTGGGCTTTACTTAATAGAATTCTTGATCATAGAGTTTCATGGAATTTTGGTCTAGGAAGTGAAGGAGGCGTATAAATAGAGCATGATTGTATTCATGACTATAATAAAAAAGGCCATGTTAAAGAATTATCTAAAGAACTTTATTTAGATTCAGATCTTGTGTTGCAAGTGGTTAAAGCTTTTACAGAACATATTAAAGCTCCAAAGGAGGGTCCAGTTAAGTATGATCCACCACCCGAACCAGAAAAAAAAGAGAAGATAAAGCAACACTGGCCTTCGTAGAACCAATATATGAAGTGCCTTTCCCTAACACTGCACAAAAGCATATTTTTGAATATGAGCAGGTAAAAGCAGTACAGGAAAAGAGGAAAGAGGAAAGCATGCCAGAAGTTGTGGAACATCTGGAAGAAACCAAAGATGAAGAGGTAACCAAGGAAGCAATTATGGCTATGTACTCACATTGTAACATAGTTCAACTTGATGAAGAGACCTCCATATTGGTTGAAGTTAAAACAAAGGTAAAAGATGTGGGTAAGCCTATTCTTCCCTGCATATTTAAAGAAACCTTACATTACGGTTTATGTGATCTTGGCACCAAAGTTAATGTTACATCTTATGGTTTCTACTTAGAAATAAAAGAAGAAATAGAACCGGCTACAATTGAAAATACTGATATGACAATTACGTTAGCCAATAAAAATCTGAGAATTCCAATGGGAGTAGTTGATGATGCAACTGTCACAATTGGCAACAAAAAAATTCCTATCGATTTTGTAGTTTTTGATATGCCAGCTGACACTCTTAGCCCAATTATATTTGGAAGGAACTTTTTGGGTGATATGGGTGCCTATGTTAACTTCAAGAAGGAGATTGTGTCTCTTAAGCTTGGGGGAACGGAAAATAAATTCCATTTTTCCAAATTTAAAGACAGACCTCGACAAATACAAGAAGAAGAAGAGAGAACTATTGAGGAAATGGTGGATCTTTTCTTTAGTAATCAAGAAGAAGAAATAGATGAAGATCCAAATTATGAAGAAATAGTTATGGAGGACAAGTCCCTGGGAGAACTAGAAAATGAATTCGATTCACTTCCTGTTTTGGCACCTCCAACTGATGAGGCTTTTGAAGAGCCAGAAAAGAGAGGGGATGAGGAATTACCACTCCCATAGTCGAAGACTCTACCAGAAAATCTCAAATACAGGTTTTTAGATGATACCAATAAATTCCCTGTTATTATTAGTGCTAAACTTTCAGGAGAAGAAGAAGAAGAAGAACTCATGAGGATACTTAAGGAGCATCGCCAGGCCTTTGGGTACTCAATGGATGACTTGAAGGGCATTAGTCGCATGATAGTTGTCCATCGAATATTCATGGAAGAAGGTGCTAAACCAGTTGCAGAATTCAATAGAAGACTGAAGCCTGAAATGAAAGAAGTGGTAAGAAAAGAAATTGTACGCCTATGGGATGCATGTATAATCTATCCTATTAAAGAAAGTGAATGGGTAAGTCATGTTTCCTAAGAAGGGCAGTTTTACTGTTGTTCCTGATGAAAACAATGAATTGATACCTACTGGAACTATTGTTGGGCATAGGATGTGCATAGACTTCAAGAAATTAAATAAAGAGACTAGAAAAGATCACTATCCATTACCGTTCATAGATCAAACTTTAGAAAGGCTAGCAAACCATACTCATTTTTGCTACTTGGACGGATACTCTGGTTTTTCTCAAATAGTTGTTCATCCTGATGACCAACTTAAAACAACTTTCATTAGTCCTTACGGTTTACATGCTTACCGATGTATGCCTTTTGGTTTATGTAACGCTCCAGCTACTTTTCAAAGATGCATGACTGCTGTTTTTGCTGATTTCATAGAACTTATAATGGAAGTATTTATGGATGACTTTTCTGTCTATGGAACTTCATTTACTAGTTGCTTGGATAATCTCAAAAGAGTTTTGTAGTGTTGTGAAGAGACTAATCTTGTTCTAAACTAGGAGAAGTGCCACTTTATGGTCAAACAAGGTATAGTCCTCGGACACAAGGTATCAGGTAAGGGAATTGAAGTTGATAGAGCTAAGGTTGAAGCAATAGAGAGAATATCGCAACCTAGGGATATTAAAGGTATAAGAAGTTTTCTTGGTCATGTGGGTTTTTATAGAAGATTTATTAGAAATTTCTCTGGAATATCTAAACCTTTGACAAACCTCTTGCAAAAGGGAATGAGATTAATTTTGATAATAAGTGTTTTGAAGCCTTTGATAGACTCAAAAATGCTTTATCTCGTGCTCCTATTATTAAACCACCTATTTGGGATACAACCTTTGATTTAATATGTGAAGCTAGTGATGATGTTGTAGGAGTAACTTTAGGACAACATATTGGTCGTAGATATAATATTATACATCAAGCTAGAAGAACTCACAATGGTGCTCAAATGAACTACCCTAAGGAAGAAAAGGAACTTTTTGCTATATTTTTCTCTTATGATAAATTTCGTTCCTATATAGTTGATGCAAAGGTAAGAGTTCACACAGATCATGATGGCTTAAAAGAACTCCTTAAAAGGAAAGACCATAAGCCAAGACTGATCAGTTGGATTCTTTCACTTCAAGAATTTGAGTTGCAGATTATGCAGAGGCAAGAAATAAAAATGTTCGATGCGATGTCCATGATTGCCCCGCGAGACACCAATCTTATTGAGAGGAACTTTAGTCCTGGTGATTTCCGTTTACAGGAATTATTCAATGAACTAAGGTCAATTCCTCCAAAAGAGAAGAAGTGTTTCTTATGGGAGGAACTTTTCATCCCCGAATAAGCAAAGGTAAGTGCAAGGTAAGTGTTCTTACCCAAATAAGTGATTTGTTTTCACAATTTTTAGTTTTGAAAATTCTTCCTTTGAATTCCTTGTGCTTTTCTAAAGATTTAGAGGGATTTTACCAACTATACCGGTGGAGCTATACGACCGGAGAGGAAGCTGCCATCGTATAGTTGGTCATTAAACTCTCTGTATCACCTTCGTGAAATTGTTTTCGCTATCTGAGACTATACGGTCACAACTATACGACCGGAGCAAAAATTTCGGTCGTATAGTTAGTCGTTAAACTCTCAGACACTTTTGATTTTCGGTGTTTGTATCTATACGGTCGTAACTATATGACCGGAGCAAAAAATTTGGCCGTATAGTTGGTCGTTAAACTCTCAGACACTTTTGATTTTCGGTGTTTGTATCTATACGGTCGCAATTATACGACCGGATCAAAACTTCTGGTCGTATAGTTGGTCGTCAAACTCTCAGACACTTTTTCGTTTGATCTTTCATATATTCATTTAAAAAAACATTATTGTCGGTTCCGAGTCGTGATTTAATCAACATGGACTCGAGATATTTGGAAATATCTGCCCGGAAAAACTATATGGCCAGAGCTATATGAACTGCGCCTGTATAGTTGGTCGTTACGCGACAGGACACTTCCAAATCCGTGATTTCTTTCCCTGTTTTGTTCAGATTCTTTTCCTGGGTGACAATTTGGTGTTTCTCGCGAGTTTTACCGACCTCTGACCCCCCTTATATATTGCCATTATCTTTCTCTCTAATCATAATCTCTAGGAACAAATCTAGTGATGCGCTATCCCGTCCCAGGCCGTGGAAAACCCTTGTGACTCATTGCTCCTTCCAGGGACCGTTCTAGCAGCCCATCCATGGAGGACGATGACGAGGAGGTGGAGAGGTTTAGCCCAAGGTACAAGGAGTACGTCGAGCCAAGCTACTTCAACAATGATTCCAATGATGATGTGGTTAACGTCTACATCCGCCGTGATGTCTATGATCCAACGGAGATCAATTGGGTGACGATGAAGCAAGCTCAACAAGAGAGAGAAGATCGCAAACCACATGGAAAAGGGCATGTGGAGATGGTCAAGTTCATCACTACAGATCAAAGGCCGCACAAGTGTAAGGAATTATCTAATATTGGTGCATGTGCTAGCAAGGGAGCCGAGGTACCACTCGCGAGGCCAACCATTGGTGCTCGTATGAAGGTCAAGCCTCAAGAAGAGTGGAGGTACGGTTTCCACTTCCCTGATCCATCAATTATAGACGAGGAAGGAAAATTTGTCCCCAGGACCAAGGATCGCGTGTGGGCATTGGAGATATATCAGAAGCAGGAGCTACTCCATCGCGTTGAAGTCCGTCACTGTCTCGATGAGATGGAGAAGAAGGAAGACCTCCTTCCTTTGGTAACTAAGCTCGCTGATAGAGTGGACACTCTGCAGTCTGATTTGTGGAGGTGTTATAGCCTCATAACTTCTTTGGAAGATACCAATAAGAAGCTACGCACTGTGGTGTTACATGCCATGGCGCCATAGTGATCTACAACAATCACGGTATCAAATAATCGCAAGGGATTGTTTGATCCCGCTTCAATCTTGGGGAGATCTTTAAGGCCTTGTAATCTATCCTATAAGTTTTTATTACTATTTTCGCATTAGTTCAAACTAGCAATAAAGTTTGCATCATCAGAATTCCCTTTAGGAATAGTCGATCCCTCTTATGAAATTCTGAGTTTATTATTATATATGGAGCAATATTGAGTTTGTGTTTGCTTTATTGATATATGAATGGATGAGTATAATTTTACTTGCACTTGATGATAGCAACAGGATTCTTCCACACCATTGGTATTAATAGACCACCTAAAGATAATTTAGTCAATATGATGTAAGTCTACAGTTTGATTTACAAAGTAAAACTATCTATACAGTTAAGTTGAGAAAGAAACCTTGAACAAAGGAAAATGAAAGTTCTATCAAAATAGAGTAAGAATAAGATGAACTGGTTCACCATCTCCATGTGGCAGTTGCATATTCAAGGGGCTCTCTGGGCTTTCTGACCACCATGGTTGTTTGACATAAATGGAGTCCCTAGAGATCAATGCATGTGTGTTATATATTCTCAAAAACCACACCTTGATGATCCACACACACTCAAGTTGGCCAGTGTGGTGATGCAACTGCTTCTGTCACACTGGTTCACCATCTCCATGTGGCAGTTGCAGATTCTAGGGGCTCTCTGGGCTTTCTGACCACCATGGTTGTTTGACACAAATGGAGTCCCTAGAGATCAATGCATGTGTTATATATTCTCAAAAACCAAACCTTGATGATCCACACACACTCCAGTTGGTTGGTGTGGTGATGTAACTGCTTCTGTCACACTGGTTCACCATCTCCATGTGGCAGTTGCATATTCTAGGGGCTCTCTGGGCTTTCTGACCACCATGGTTGTTTGACACAAATGGAGTCCCTAGAGATCAATGCATGTGTTATATATTCTCAAAAACCATACCTTGATGATCCACACACATTCCAATTGGTCGGTGTGGTGATGCAACTGCTTCTGTCACACTGGTTCACCATCTCCATGTGGCAGTTGCATATTCTAGGGTCTCTCTAGCTTTCTGACCACCATGGTTGTTTGACACAAATTGAGTCCCTAGAGATCAATGCATGTGTTATATATTCTCAAAAACCACACCTTGATGATCCACACACACTCCAGTTGGTCGGTGTGGTGATGAAACTGCTTCTGTCACATTGGTATCCATGTGGCAGTTGCATATTCTAGGGGCTCTCTAGGCTTTCTGACCACCATAGTTATTTGACACAAATGGAGTCCCCAGATATCAATGCATGTGTTATATATTCTCAAAAACCATACCTTGATGATCCACACACACTCAAGTTGGCCGGTGTGGTGATGCAACTACTTCTGTCACACTAGTTCACCATCTTCATGTGGTAGTTGGATATTCTAGGGGCTCTCTGGGATTTTTGACCACCATGGTTGTTTGACACAAATGGAGTCCCAAGAGATCAATGCATGTGTTATATATTCTCAAAACCACACCTTGATGATCCACATGAGCACACACACACTCTAGCTGGGTGCGGTGATGCATCTGCTTCTATCAAACTGGTTCATGATGAGTGCATATTTGCATCATGTTTTACATTATTATTTTGCATTGTAGATGTAGGATCTTGGTATTTTACGGTGTTCGCGCGCACATTTTATGTCTGTTTTCACCAGGATCGGGACAGATAATGGATCCAATGGATACAATTCTTGGAGTAGTTGTACTGTGGAGAAAAGGAGTCAAAAACAACGTAAATCGCTTATTGTGGAAATATTAATAATACCAGAAGAAAACCAGAAGCGAACAAAGGAGGCAGAGAGTCCAACGACCAACTATACGATCGGAGCAACTTTTCCGGCCGTACACCTCCGATCGTATAGTTGGCACCGCCACCGCCTCGTCAAATAGTTTCACCCCGTGCAATTGGTTCGAGGATATGACATACAGAACACCCAGAAATCGTAGAAACCTCACCTCCGGAAGGCATCTGGAGGGGGAACTCATCCACCGAGGATCCATCTTCGCCCTGCGCAGATCCGGGAGGCTAAGGCATCGATCTTCATCATCCACGCTGCATCAACACCATCTCCATCCATCCCATCTACATCTTGTCTAGATCTTGTTGTAATTACTATACTCGTTGTGGATTTATACAAGTGTTATTCATCTATGATTGTTTCCATTACCATTGCCATGATGTTGATTGCCTCCATGTCTGAGTAGATCATTAGTTCTTAGGAGATGGAGAAACCCTAGTATGAGATTGAAATAAGATAAAGTCTATTATGATATTCATCATTGTGACCATGTGTTAGATTTTCTACATCTTGATGTTGAGAGAAGTCGACCTCTCAATATTTGCCTCTCTTGGGGACTTGATGGAGGAAACTACTTGTTGGTAGATGGAGGCGTGCTAGCACTTACAATGACTATAAAGTTGTTGTCACCTCTTACGTATCAACTTGGGAAACCGAGGAAACTCGCGGAACACTATACATGCCATGGGATACGTCCTACGGGATTACGTCCCTTAATAGTGCAGTAATTCGATTAATGTCGATTGCTGACTGGTGTGGTTATGAGGATGATGTGATCAGCGGTTGCTGCCTATTCATCCAAATACGGAGTTCCTCCCACACATACATAGTTGAGAATGTTCATGATGATAATCTTTATCTTAGATCTTATAATACTAGTGGTGTATCCGCTACTCCCTAAGAACACTTTTCCCTATTGTAGTTCCAATCTCTCTTGCATACGCGATACTTACTTTCTGTACTCAGTTGTTTTACTTTACTTTATTGCTCTTATACCCAAAACCCCAAAACACCTTTTTACACAATACTCGCATTTTATCTTGTCACTTAGAACTTTATCTAGCATTTCTATCGTAATATTTATTTCAATAGTTATTAGACTTCAGATTCCTGCTCCCTGTGGGATCGATATCTTTATTTCGAAACTAGCTACAAACGATCTGTGCACACAGTCATCAGTTCACCATCTCCATGTGGCAGTTGCATATTCCAGGGGCTCCTTGGGCTTTCTAACCACCATGGTTGTTTGACACAAACGGATTCCCTAGAGATTAATGCATGCGTTATATATTCTCAAAAACCACACCTTGATGATCCACACACACACACTCTAGTGGGTCAGTGTGGTGATGCAACTGCTTCTGTCACACTGGTTCACCATCTCCATGTGACAGTTGCATATTCTAGGGGCTCTCTGGGCTTCCTGACCACCATGGTTGTTTGACACAAATTGAGTCCCTATAGATCAATGCATGTGTTATATATTCTCAAAAACCACACCTTTATGACCCACACACACTCTAGTTGGCCAGTGTGGTGATGCAAATGCTTCTGTCACACTGGTTCACCATCTCCATGTGGCAGTTGTATATTCTAGGGGCTCTCTGGGCTTTTTGACCACCATGGTTGTTTGACTTAAATGGAGTCCCTAGAGATCAATGCATGTGTTATTCTCAAAACCACACCTTGATGATCCACATGACCATGCACACTCCAGGATGCTTTACCCCATATTTTTATAAAGCATTTCTAGGTACAAAACAAAGACATTTATTCTGAGATCCAGTAAGAGATTGTCAAGACCGGTCACCTAGATTAAGAACCCTAATGTTTGAAACCTAATGTTGATTTATTTCAGCCACACACCACTCATCCAACTGCCAATAATTTGTGGTTCCGTCGTCGCGCCAATCCAAAATTTCGGGTTTGGTCCTCCTGCTGATCCAAAATTTCGGGCACCCAAATTCTCGCGCGCTGAAACTATCGCGTGCTGATATTATGGTTTAGCCCATCCGCATGGCGTAACCAATTCGTTGGCATAGAGGGCATTTACGTAATCTATTGGAAACCCTTCTTTATCCCCTCACCGAAAGGAGACAGATCAAAATCTCCTACGCCCGCCCTAGCCGTCGCCCGCCCATCGTAGCACGGCCGTCATTGTACCCTCACCCGCCGCCGTCCGCCCTAGTAATCATCTAACCGTCGACCTAGCCCAAATCCTAGCCCGTCCTCAGCTTCTCGGTTTCTAACCAAGTCGTCGAGCTCGCGGATCTGCCACCTCGCCATCGAGCACTGCCATATGGCCGTCCTCCGCATCTGCCACCTCGCCAACAAGGTCATCCCCATCTCCGTGAACCTCGACATCAAGGTCTGCTACCTCGCCGTTCACCCCACCAACAATGCCTGTCTCCTCGCCATCCACCACGCCGTCAAGGCACGCCAGATCATCGTCCTCCTCGCCGACAAGGAAGGCTAGCAAGGTTCCCAGCAAGAAGCGCACAAAGAAAAAGGCCATAGCGCCTGCAGGCAAGTAAACAACCTCCTTGCCTGTGAATTCTCTACTCTTTTAAGCCTGCTTGATGTTCATGTGTTTCATTTTCCATGCATGTGAAATTGCTTGTTCGAGAGAGGCAATATGTTCATTTTCCTGCTCATGTTTGCTATCGGGCAATCAACACCATACATTATATTTTGTTTAATTGCCTATTTAATTTGTAGCTGACTTGGATTTCTTAATTAATGTTAGATACTCAAATTCATCCCATGGAAGAAAGTCGGCTGAAAAACATCATGAGAAACAATGAGCGCTTGCAACAACTGGGTGTTAGGCCCTTTGCAAGTCTTTTCGCATCCCCAACTGTATTCTCTCCTAAAAAGAGAAGAAATGACTGCTCTGGATCTGACTATGATCCTGAAGAGGAGGAAGATATCATTGAAGGAGACCTAGATGATGTCAGTGAGGAGAATGAGTCGCAGGTCGACCCCTTACCTTCTTACTCATCTTGTGTTGAATTTTTTGCTTACTGATTTTGACATATATATGTTCCTTCTTTATTATCCCCAATTAACCGGTACAAATGGAATTTCTAGCCATAGAAGAGGAAATGCAACAAGACAGCTGCCGTCAAGACATCATTGGCTCCTGCTGGTCTAGCATCTGCTCAGAAGCGCGTCTTGGTGGGCCAAGGTGCAGGCACAGAAACTTCCAGAAAAACCAGGTCCAAGGGTAAGCAACCAGTTGACCAAGGCGGCTGGGAAGCTGCCCAAGCCGAGCACACACCTCCCCAAGATTAGCAGCCAGATCCCTCGTTTCCGTGGGCACCTCCCCTAGGCCAGCAGCCCACTGCCTACCGTCTGCGGGCACCTCCCCAAGGCAAGCAGTAGCCCCCGCTCGGCTATGCACGGGTGCCTCTCCAAAGCGACTATGCATGTCCCTAGGGCAAGCAGCAGCCCTCGCCTTGCCATGCACGGGCGCCTCTCCAATGCGATTGTGCACCTATCCAAAGGGACTGTGCATCTGAGGGTTCAGCTACCAAAGGCGAGGGGCCTGATGTGAAATGTGATGGATGGTTATTTGACCATTTTGACTGGGATCAAGAAGGTAACATGTTGAACAAATTGCTTGCTCTACAGTAACCGATTAACATTATATTGTGTGAATCATACTCATTGCATTTACTGTTGTAGAACACTAACTCATACCCATTATATTCTTGTAGATGAATTTGGGCATAATCATGATGGAGACACTATTACGCATGATGATCCTCTATTGGTGGTTAATAACATGCCCACAAAAAGACTTCAACTTGTCGTTCCTCCAGGAAGAACTAGACCAGTTTCACCAGTGATTGCTGCCAAGTTTGCCACTGAGTGTGCAGTAATAGTCACGACTTAGATGCCTATCTTCTCCCAGTGGAAAGAGTACAGGGAGAGGCCGGATGTCAGAGCAAACTTCTATGGCAAAGTTTCTGTATGTTCCGTAACACTCAGCTATCACTTTCTTCCTTTTGTTGTTAATGTGAAATCTGATAATCTTTGTTTTATTTTAGCAAAAATTTGTCATGGACCCCTCTCTACCTGATGTGCAGTTTGCTTGTAACAAGCAGTTAATGAGGCACGCAAGAAATCAACAGGATACTTTGAAGAAATAGTTTTTTGACAATTTCCCAGCGAATGAAGTTACAAGGATATTTCCTATGGAACACATGAGCATTGAGGAGTGGTGCAGGCTTGTTGATTTTTGGTCTGACCCCAAAAACAAGGTCATGTCTTGTTTACTAAACTTCTCCTGTTTGAATTCTTTAAGCTGGACTAACTATATGCTCCCTCTTTGTTTAGGCTCTATCTGAAAAAACAAGATCAGTAGACAGCTCGTCAAGTACCCTCATGCCATTGGTGCTCGCAGCTACGAGGTTTTGTGTGACATGGACGAAGGCTCCATTGAACTGCTCAAAAATGGCTTGACTGACAATATGCAAGAAGCAATTGTAAGTCCTCCATAATACTTTCCATCTTTGTCAAATTCAATGCCCTTTTCTTCCCTCACATATACGAGGTTCTTATTATTTTCTCGCTAGGTTTCTCATTTTCTATTCTATTCCTAAAACTTGTAGGCAGTCGTGGAAAGAAAATTGGTGTCATATCCTCCAGAAGATGGCATAGAGGATGAAGCAATTCCTTCCACCGACGTTGTGCACTTTGTGCTGTCTCAGAACAAGAGAAAACCAACTGTCCTGAAGAACATCAGCATCTTTGCAAGTACTTCAAAACCAACCAAGTCTGAGCTAGAAGCTCAACTCGAGGCTCATAAAGCAGGTAATATGGAACTGTGTTGTGCCATGGAGGAGTCGCAGCAGGTGAACGAATTTTGCGAGGCAAAGAGGCTGAAGTATTTGGAAGACCTACAAGCAATGCGGAAGAAACAAGAAGACCTGAGGAAGAAACAAGAAGAGGCAAATGCATTAATACAACAAGTGTTAGCTCACCTGTCCGAACTACAACAGGCAATATGGTGAATCTGTGGAAATGTGTCTGGCATGAGTTGAACCTTCTGATATCTTATTTGAGTCTGGTATTCATTTCTCGAGAGTGAAACATTTGTCCTGGAATTTTCTGTCAAATTATCTATTGTAATCCTATAAACGTCTTGAGTATTTCTTTACGAAATATTTCTGTCATGGTTAGTAACGTCACGAGACTGATAACATCATAATTTCTTCTAGACGATACGTGTCTAGCACTGATTGGTCCTCGTCTTGTCCTGCGATTGATCCACATGTTATCATTTGAATGGATCACGTGTCTACCTATCGATGGCCGGCGGTGACGAAATGAAATTCGTCACGGCTGGCATGACGTCATAGACGATGTTATGACGTAAGGAAGTGGCAGTTACGGAATCAAGTCATGACGAAAAATAAACGCCCTGATAGGGATGACATCACAGACGGCAACAATGATGTCAACAAACATCGTTGATGGCAATTTGCGGTGCCGTTCGCCACGTGGCATCGTTCATGACGACGTAAAAACGTCATGACAGACCGGGCCTGGGCCGGGATGGTCCAGTTTGTCGCGACGAAATTGGAGGAACGTCACGGGCGGCCCGTGACGTTTTCAGACAGAGAAAACGTCAAGGATTCAATTATGACGTGAGGTCCATGACCTATTTTTTCATCGCAGAATACGTTGTGGATGGCCATCTGAGACATTTTGACACTCATCCACGATGATATCAGATCGTCATGAACCGCCCATATTCTTATAGTGTTGGGACACTCCCAGACCAATGATTGATAGAGGAACCTGGATGGCCATGTGACCCATGTGCATTCCACGAAGATCTTTCGCCATTTGAACCGGGACAGTCGTGTCTTATTCCTTTTGCCTCTCGATACTTGCATTACCCGAGATCTGATCAATGACATCACCATGTCATGTTCAATCTTGTTACCAAACAATGTTACTTGACTTGTTTCGACAAGTGATATCCCTATGATCAAATCACATGTTGTGTAGCTATTGGATATAACTTCTCCGAGTGAGCCCTCGAGTATCTTCCCGTCACACGGATTGACAAATCCCGCTCTTGACATATATTGCCTTTACTGTTCCTCCAAATACATGAACACACCTTGATGATCACTGTATTACCAAGTGACGTTTGATGCTATCTAAGCACTCTCGGGAGACAGTGATTGATATAGCCTCACGGTCTAAGGAATAGTCTACAAGGTCTATTGTAATCATCGTAACTTGAACTTCGTGACATGATCGGGTCACGATGTTTAGGTTTGGTATTGGTTCATCATCTCATTCTCGGAATGAGTTGACTCCATTTCCAACTGGCATAAATGTCACATGATTAGGAAATCTTTATCATTTGTTGACCAATGAACCAGTGATTAGAGTTTCACCGGGAACTCCTGGTTGTTTATATATCACACGTGTATTGATGTTTCCTTTCAATATAGTTATAGCATGATATAAAACTTAATCATAAATTTTAAGAAATATGATAATAATCCTTATTATTATTTGTCTCTAGGGCATATTTCCAACAAATTCATCATATGCCCTGGGGAACATGGAGATCTACTCACAAGTATCAAACATGATATGGATCAGTGGCATATGGATTACAACACAATCTTAAAATATAATCACTCCACCAAATAAAGACAAGTTGCATATCACAATCATGCAAATAGGACTTAAACAATATCTAGGTTTCAATCAATCACAAGCTATGAGGGTAACGAGATAGATCTTGGAGAAGGAGATGGTGATGATGTTGGTGCTGATGGAGATGTTGATGGAGAGGCTTCCCCTACACTAAGGACGTGTGGTGATGGCGATGGCGTCGATTTCTCCCTCTCCTGGATTAGGAGAAGATTTTCTCCTCCACCGTCGCCTCAGTAAATCGTGGAAAATATAGAGCATAGCTTTTTGGTTAAATGGAGGCATCTATTAAAAGGGGAGCTGAGACGATGCTCAAGGGCCAAATGGGCCCACGTGGTGCGTGCACCCTGGTGGGCCACGTCACCTGGCCTTCATGGCTCCCCTCTTGTGCTTCTTTCGCTCCAGGGTCCATCTCTTGATGAAAAACTGATAAAGTATTTTTTTCCTCCAGTTTATTGACAACCATAAGGTCCCTGAAATAGAAAAATACAAAAAAGGAGGTTTTCTGCCTCCTAGAAATTAAATACCAATGGAGGGGACTTTGTAGGAAAGTCCTGTAAAATATCTAAAAATGCATTAATAATGATAGAACAATGCAAATAACATTTTAAAATGATCATATTTGTTGCTATTATGATGATGCAAAATGCATGTATCAACTCCCCCAAGCTTAAACTTTTGCTCATCCTCAAGAAAACAAGTGAATAGATCATATCATGTATCAATGAGCTTATGGTTGATAAAATAAATATGAGAATTTCATCATTAACTTATACATATTCACTTGTCTTAAAATATTTATGGACCAACAACCATACAAATGAGGGCAACATAGATAGGAGTTCTAGCAGCTACCCCTTACATTTTGAACAATACTAACCATTGTACGTTGGACAATTGAACATGTTTCATTTTCTTTTATTTTTGATTGCATGGAATTTACTGTGCTATTTTTTATATCACTTTTTCCCTTTGCAAAAAAGTTAAATTCTCATAGAATAACTAGTTAAAACAAGAGAGTCTTTAAACAACAAGATAGACATGAAGTTCAACTTTGTCGAACACTTTCACAACTTTTTAATGGCATCAGTTAACGGTCTTCCCTCATAGTACCTAGTATAAACCTTATTTAAGGACCTTTCAATCATGTCATATACTCTATCCATACTTTGCCTTTCTCTTTCCATGGCTAACTGAATCCTCGGGTGCCTGCCTTTTCATTCACTTTTCCCATAGAGCATATGTATTGAAATATCCATGACCATCGGTTTACTCATTGATTACTAAGTTCAAACAAGAGTATATCATGTCCCCTTGTTGCCATCCCTTCCTAGATTTTAATTCTATAAAAACCACATCTCTATTCCAAATCCAGGATATTCATTTTGATTTTACTTGCTTGGATCTTTCCTTTTGTTACAAGTTTTTTCATTTGTTTCATTTATTGAGATAAATTCTATTCTTGTCCAACATATCCAAATAAATTTAGCTCAAGGCAAGATGTAACTAAAACTTCTAGATATGATGCGAACATCTGCATGAGTGTTACCCGTAAATCTCCAAACAGGAGAATCATGGATGACACCATACTTTATATTTCATTAAAAACCACTCAACCAAGGATATAGATGATGCTCTAAGAGCTTTTAAAGCATTAAGATAATTGATACCTAATAGATGAAATACAATTAACTAGAAAGCATAAGAGACCAGGTAAAACTCCCCCAAGCTTGAGTTGTTGTAGAAGATCTTCAAGTGATAGCATTGAAGAACTCATCATTGGTAGTGTTCTGATGTCTATGCACTTCTATTCTTGTAGACAGTTGTTGGGCCTCCAAGTGCAGAGGTTTGTAGGACAGCAGCAAGTTTTCCCTTAAGTGGATCACCCAAGGTTTTTCGAACTTAGGGAGGAAGTGGTCAAAGGTATCCCCTCTCAAGCAACCCTGCAATTAAGATACAAGAAGTCTCTTGTGTCCCCAACACACCCAATACACTTGTCAGGTGTATAGGTGCACTAGTTAAGCGAAGAGATAGTGAAATACAAGTGGTATGGATAATTATAAGTGGTAACGGTGCTAGAAAATAGCTTGCTGGCATGTGGTTGACGTGGGAAAAGACTAAAGGCAAACTGAAATAAAGATGGAAGCAAGCAAACATGTAACAGATCTAGTTGCAAATGGTGTTTCAATGCTTAGAAACAAGGCATAGGGATCATACTTTCACTAGTGAACACTCTCATATAAATATATCATCTTCATGATACTACGCTGAACTACTCTCCGGTTGGACACTCTAATCCATGGTAGGGCTATAACAGCACACCTCAAAGTAAGCCTTTCCCATCTAGATAACCCCACACTGTCACCTTGAGCACTAGATGGTTCCAACAAACACCACAATTTCATAAAGACATCCAACTCCAAATATAACTCATAACAAGTATTTGTAATCTCTAGCCTAAGTGCCACCATGGTGTGCACGCTGTCACTTTCACACACATGGGGAGAGCAGAGATCTATTAAAGCACTTGAGTAGCAAGTAGATCTACTTGATTACAAAGCTCATGATCACAATATGATCATGCATAGAGAGAGATGGACACATAGCTACCGGTAGAACCCTTTGCCTCGAGGAAGAACTACTCCCTCCTCATCATGGGAATCAGCAACGCCGATGGAGATGGTGGTGGAGATCGATGGAGATGGCTCCGGGGGCACTTCCCCATCCCGGCAGGGTGCCGGAACAGAGAGTTTCTGTCCCACAAATCTCCCCTTCGGTGGCGGCGGTGCTGCGGAACTTTTCGTGGATTTCTGATTGACTACTTAGGGTTTTTGCCTCGGGGGAGATATATAGGCAAAAGAGGCAAGGTCGATGGCCGGCCAGGAGGGCCCACACCATGCCCTGGCGCGGCCAAGGGGGACCCGCGCCCAAGGGTGGTGTGGCCACTCTGTGGACCCTCTCCGTCTCGTATTCTGGCTCCGTGAGTCTCCGGGAAAAATAGGCATATTGGCTTTTGTCTCGTCCAATTCCGAGAATATTCATTTTCTGACTTTCTGGAACCAAAAACAACAGAAAGCAGGCAACTGGCCCTGTGGCTCTTGTTAATAGGTTAGTCCAAGAAATCAAATGAAAAGTACTCCAAAGTATGGAAAAAACATAAGAAAGTAGATAAAACCAAGCATGAAACATCAAAAATTATAGATACATTTGTAATGTATCAACATCCCCAAGCTTAACTCCTGCTCGTCCTTGAGTAGGTAAGTGATAAAAACAAAGAATAATTTTTGAGGTGACATGCACCATCATAAACTTGATCAAAGTATTTGTAAAACATTCAATGCTAGGATCATAGTACTTCAATCATAACATGAAAGACAAAGTTCTAGCAAAAAGACAAAGAAACTATCTTGCAACATGAAAAGGCACAAGCAAAAGATTCATGAATAACAATGCTTTGCAAGACATTTGTTTGTTTCACATAAAGAAAACATAGCATAGTAGTATTCAGCTTGTCCCTCATAGAGTAGCAAATATAAATGCATAGGACACCTTCAAAGTTCATAAGAGTGACTAGATACAAATAGTTTAAAACAAGCAATATCAAAGTTATGCATCAATCAACAAGTTTTGGGACAATGCACATAGAACTAAGAATGGCCACTATGCTCTCAAAGTAAGTGCATAAAGATAGAAGGTAGAGACTCAATATATATAGTGGAAGAAAGGCCTTCATAGAAGGAAGTAGGGATTCAAGTCTCATAAAGAGCTTCCAAAAATTATGGTACTTGTTAGCTTTCAACTCTCATTGCCCATATCATAAGCATCTTAAAGTGATTAAGGTTAAAGTCAACAAACTATGGTGTACATGCTTGACAAAGTATACGTTAGAAATCTCATGTCCCTTGAATACGAGGGCCGCTCCTCATGCTACTCAAGTTTAGTCACCGGTAAGTTCTTGTCATTGTAAGTACATGTGTATCATAGAGAACCGCCAACGGGGTACCCCTTGCCCGATGATACGGAAGAATCCCCATATCAAAATGACAAGGCAAGCAGACAACGAGCATCTCAGCAATCTTCTTATTTACCACGGGAATATGATTCTTTTTTCTCTCTTTCCTCTTTTCATAATCTCATTTTTTTCTCTTTTTATCTTTTTCTCTTTTTCTCAATATAGGACTCTTTTTATAAGAATAATGATTCATAGACAGCTCATTATGGTTACGCTGCAGGTTTCCACATGTCAGCATGGATTAGACTACAAGATCCCCTTTCATTTCACACTGACGACATCCATAGACAAAAGAGCATGATATCAACTAGGTACAAAGTACTAGTGCAATGTTGAAAACGTTCTCCATGACAGCATGGTTCTGCTAATCCCCAACAAATAAGTGCAAGCATATACACCATAGACGATACAATGGTTCAAGTTTATTAAGGGCAAGAAAAGTAAAGTGTGCCATTAAGTTCGTGAGAGCTTTAATCACTAGTTTTCTCATAACAAGTTTAATTTGGAAGGTAAACAAAAGCATGAACATACTTGGAATAGCATATGATAGTAGGTAGGTATGATTGACTCTTTGGAATAATTTGGTTTAGGGAGTTGGATGAATGAGTGGAACTCATACTTGATTGCGGAGGCTAGCAAAAGACTAGGAGCGACAAACTAAGAGAGCAATAATGACCATAATCATGCAGAGTGACAAAAAATCATTGATCAAAGCATAAAGTGATACTACAAGTTGAAAACTAAAGGATCATCAAGGCTATGGTGACTTGGGATAGTCATAACATGGTGTGAGCATGTGTCAAGTCAACCCAAATAAAGCATCAAAGGAGAATACCACAATACTATGCTTTAATATGCTAAAACAACGCATGATCCTTCCAAGGCACATTAAGCAATCTCAATTGTTTATAACAAGTCATGCTACAGTAAAGAATACTAAGCATAAAGCCAAAACAATATCAAGCATGGCATGACAAAGCATAGGCCACAGTCAAAAACAAGCTCTCTTTACCACTTAAGCATGAACTTTCCTACTCTTTTCTAAACCAAACCAAACTATTTGAAAACCAATGTATGAAAGAGGGGGTCCAGCCAATTTATTAAGCAAACAAAGCAAACGAAAACCAAAAACAAAAACGAAAAAGAAGACGCTCCAAAAACAACACAACTGTGCATGAAACAATAAAAATGAAGTGTTTGGAAGAAACCTGGAATTTTTATTGATGAAGAAGGGGATGCCTTGGGCATCCCCAAGCTTTGACGCTTGTACCTCTTGAATATTTCTTGGGGTGACACGCGTGGCATCCCCAAGCTTGAGCTTTAGTCCATCCTTCATCTCATTACTCATTCCTTCCATACACCTGAAATTTTTCCTTCATACAAAACTTCACACAATCTTTATTAGCAACATTAGTGCACTCAAGATAATAAGTCTTTGGGTTCAGTTTCAACACCAATAAAACTGCTATTAAAACACAAGCTACTGTATCACTTCCCTCAAAACGCTCAATTCCCCAAAAGAACTCAAAAAGGAACCAACAAGAAGCAAATGTAGAAAATGGCAGAAATCTGTCTAAACAGACCAGCAGGTAAAGACGAATTTTTTAGAAGACATTCTGTTGCTCAAATCAAAAAGTATTGAACTAACGAAAGTTAGATAAAAACCTGGGGCAGAAGCACAAAAATTCATGCCTCAAAAGGACGTACAGAGATTTTACACGAATTTTTACGGTGAAGCACATAAATCTGTTTCGGGACAGTAACTTTCCCAATCATTACTTCTCTCTCATTAGAGGCTACTCTTGGCACAAAAAACAAATAAAAAGGATAAGGAGCGGTTATTACTGAAGTAATAACTTCTAAAACTCATCTAAAACTTTTGGGTTATCTCCCAATAAGTACTTTTCTTTAACGCCTTTAAGTTAGGCATGATAATTTGAGAAGATGCTCACATAGGAAATATGAATTGAAGTAAAAGAGAGCATCAAGAAGCAAATTTAAAACACATTTAAGTCTAACCCACTTCCTATGCATAGGATCTTGTAAAGAAACAAGTCATGAAAGCATAAAGCAACAAGCATAGGAAAGCAAAACAAGTTTAACTTCAAAAATTTCAACATAAAGAGGGGAAACTTAATATTGTTGAGATACATAAAACCATGTTTCCCTCTCTCATAATAACTTTCAGTAGCATCATGAATAAAATTAACAATATAACTATCACATAAAACATTCTTATCATGAGCCACATGCATAAAAGAATTAATACTCTCCACATAAGCATAGTCATTCTTATTAATTGTAGTGGGAGCAAATTCAACAATATAGCTATCATTATTATTCTCATCACCATAATCATCAAACATAGGAGGCATATTGTAATCATTAATTTTATCCTCAATAGTAGGTGGACTAAAAATATCATATTCATCATTGTAATCATCATATATTGGAGGCATAGTATCATCAAAGTAGATTTTCTCCTCCATGCTTGGGGGACTAAAAATATCATAATCATCAAAACCAGCTTTCCCAAGCTTAGACTTTTCCATAGCATTAGAAATAATGGTGTCCAAAGAATTCATACTAACAACATTGCTATTAGCATGCAAATAAAGTTCCATAGGTTTTTTAATTTTCTCTTCAAACACTTCATGTCCTAACTCAAGATAAATACTATAAAGCTCTCTAATTTTGTTGTTGTTTTCCATTAAGTCTAACTAGTGAAAACAAGAAACAAAAAGACAAAATTGCAGAATCTAAAGGAAATAACTTCGAGCACTCACACCGGAGATGTGAGTACCTTTTACCTTACCTCCCCGGCAACGGCGCTAGAAAATAGCTTGATGTCTACACACTTCTATTCTTGTAGACAGTTGTTGGGCCTCCAAGTGTAGAGATTTGTAGGACAGCAACAAGTTTTCCCTTAAGTGGATCACCCAAGGTTTATCGAACTCAGGGAGGAAGTGGTCAAAGGTATCCCCTCTCAAGCAACCCTGCAATCAAGATACAAGAAGTCTCTTGTGTCCCCAACACACCCAATACACTTGTCAGGTGTATAGGTGCACTAGTACGGCGAAGAGATAGTGAAATACAAGTGGTATGGATAATTATAAGTGGTAACGGTGCCAGAAAATAGCTTGTTGGCGTGTGGTTGACGTGGGAAAAGACAAAAGGCAAACTGAAATAAAGATGGAAGCAAGCAAACATGTAACAGATCTAGTTGCAAACGGTGTTTCAATGCTTAGAAACAAGGCCTAGGGATCATACTTTCACTAGGGAACACTCTCATATAAATATATCATCTTCATGATACTACGCTGAACTACTCTCCGGTTGGACACTAATCCATGGTAGGGCTATAACAACACACCTCAAAGTAAGCCTTTCCCATCTAGATAACCCCACACTGTCACCTTGAGCACTAGATGGTTCCAACAAACACCACAATTTCATAAAGACATCCAACTCCAAATATAACTCATAACAAGTATTTTAAATCTCTAGCCTAAGTGCCGCCATGGTGTGCACGCGGTCACTTTCACACACATGGGGAGAGCAGAGATCTATTAAAGCACTTGAGTAGCAAGTAGATCTACTTGATTACAAAGCTCATGATCACAATATGATCATGCATAGAGAGAGATATGAACACATAGCTACCGGTAGAACCCTTGGCCTCGAGGAAGAACTACTCCCTCCTCATCATGGGAATCAGCAACACCGATGGAGATGGTGGTGGAGATCGATGGAGATGGCTCCGGGGGCACTTCCCTGTCCCGACAGGGTGCCGGAACAAAGAGTTTCTA
This sequence comes from Avena eriantha, assembly GCA_910589775.1. Classification (NCBI taxonomy): domain Eukaryota; kingdom Viridiplantae; phylum Streptophyta; class Magnoliopsida; order Poales; family Poaceae; genus Avena; species Avena eriantha. The sequence goes on from OU342745.1 coordinate 393,681,089, forward strand.
TCCCCCGAATCTCCCCTTCGGTGGCGGCGGCGCTGCGGAACTTTTCATGGATTTCTGATTGACTACTTAGGGTTTTTGCCTCGGGGAGATATATAGGCGAAAGAGGCATGGTCGGTGGCCGGCCAGGGGGCCCACACCATGCCCTGGCGCGGCCAAGGGGGACCCGCGCCCAAGGGTGGTGTGGCCACCCTGTGGACCCTCTCTGTCTCGTATTCTGGCTCCGTGAGGCTCTAGGAAAAATAGGCATATTGGCTTTTGTCCCATCCAATTCCGAGAATATTCATTTTCTGACTTTCTGGAACCAAAAACAGCAGAAAACAGGCAACTGGCACTGTGGCTCTTGTTAATAGGTTAGTCCAAGAAATCATATGAAAAGTACTCCAAAGTGTGGAAAAAACATAAGAAAGTAGATAAAACCAAGCATGGAACATCAAAAATTATATATACATTTGCAATGTATCATGTTCCTAATCTGCACCAGGGCTACATGCATCTTCTTATTAAGCTCAGTTTGCTCCTCCATCTTGCCCCTATAACTCTTGATCTCTTCCTCTATCCTCGAAATGGTATCCATACAAACTGCTGAGCTTGCTTGCATGTTTATCACATACTTTATGTTCACCGCCTCCTCATAGTCTTGCAGCAATTTAATATGACGACGAGAGCCAGATGAATACTTATCTTCGATGGTAATTTATCGGTGGAGGAAGTCGATCCGTGCTTGAAGATCCGGGTCAGCTAAGCCTCTGAGGTGTGGTTCTTCAATCTCCCTAGTCCTCCTTGCTCCTTTTTTGAACCGGGTCCTCCAATGGCTATTGTACCTAGGGACTCCTTCTCCCCTTTGCGGATGGCTCCTTGGTGGAGAGCCCCACCACGAGGTTCTAATCTATGCACATGGGAATCCTCTCATTGGGGTGCTCCACCTCGAGGACATGGTCAAGTTGTAGAGATGAGATCTGGGAGACAGGGACAGAAAACAATATTTTCCTCGAAAAAGACTCGATGCGAGATTAGATCGGCAGAGGAAGATATATTTTAGGGAGGTTTGACCTCTCTATAAGCGACGAATCAGTAAAACCTCCAAAACCCCAGATGCAAGAAGTTGAGTTTGGAAACTCCGGTTAGAATGGAACCAATTTTGTTAGAAAGCTAAAGAAGGCATGATACCTTCGATATGGATTATGGATGTAGTATAGCTTGTTTTTCCCTACTAGACCTAGGTTATCGAATCCTCGGGAAGCAGATGCGTAGTGAAGTTACTTTCACGGACCTTCGGGAGTTTTAGAATTCCTTTTGTGTTTTTACCGAACCAAGAGTTTGCGTCTTTTTTTGTTGTCGATGATGGAGAGAGAGGGCCTAGGGCGTTCGGTTTCACGTGTAGCTGTGCAAAACATCTGACGGGAATAAAAGATAAAATATGCATGTAATTGTTAGAGCAAGATAAATTATATGTGGGTAGTGCATCCGTAATTGCTATTGCCTCCGTAACCGGTCATAGCAATAACCTACTAGTCTCATCCATAAAAGAAAGAGAACTAATGATATGCATAGTGATGTCACTATTAATCCCAAGTAAATCTCTCACATACAACCATACTACCCCTTCTGTCACTGGGTTCCCAACCTGCAGATTAGTCATTACTCATGCTCCCTACACCTGGCTCAATCCTCGGGGTCTTGGGTACCTGCCAAGTCCATGGATTGAGGCAAGAGAGGATACAATAATCATCATGTCATACAAACTAATACATGATCCCACCTATGATAAATAACATGCACAAATGCTACATGGCTAGGCCGAAGCCCTTAGCCCAAGGAGAATTACTCACACATGGAGATGAGATCAACAATCACAAACACTGTAATGGAAATCATGAGATTGATAGCAAATAGTCTTACAATGTTGCTAATCAAAGAAGATATCTACTATTACAAGTGGTGGAATATGGCTATGGTGGTGGAGAAGGATTTGGAGATTAGATCTAAGTCTATTCCTCTAGCGGCTGATGATCTGGGGCAGGGACTCTCTTGCCCTTTTCTCGTCGCCTGATGCTTCTTTATATAGGGATCCCTTCACGAAAGTTGTTCTATTTGACCTAGCAGCGTCGATGGAATCTATACGGCCGGAACTATACGGCCGGAATTTTATTCCGGTCATATAGTTGGTCGTTAAAGCGTCTGCCTTCGACCCATGACTCTTGGTTTCTTCTAGTTGTTGTAAATCTCGTATCGTTGACTTTAATGTAGTGATTCCCATCATTAAACATCATTATCCGTGCAGGAAAAAATAGAAGGAAAGGATTGCATACCCCTTTGAATATTAGGCATTAGTGGCAGGATTTAGAGAGAGATTTCATAAAAAATATGAATAATATCCAGTTTAAATGTGGACATAGGTGGCTATATTTCAGAGCCATCAACCTCCCCAAGCTTAAACTTGATCGTCCCCGAGTAAGTAAACCAAAATAAAAAAGGAACTCAGCATTTAAACTGAAATAACAAGATGATGATCTTACTCATGATTGATCATCTCATGTTTACTCCACTTCATAAATCTGAAAAACTTCAGCACAGATAGAGTAATGGCAAGCATATCATACGGTTTTTATGCATCATTATAGCGCAACAAAATTATTGTTAACATGGATGATTCAAATGAGTAAACTTTATTCCATGTCATGTAATCAACTCATAGGCTTACCTTTGAACAATAAATTATAATCATGTAGATTGAGAGTGTAAGAGTTGTCATGAAAAGCATATACACCAGAGTATCTCAATTCTCCCACATTAATAAATCAAGACTTTTTAAGCACTACTTTTCTATTTATTGTCCTTCAAGAATTTCAGTTATTGAGTAATTGAGAGCATGCCAAAGATTTTTATTAGTTTATCAGGTTGTGATGGACACTCGTGGCATCACTAAGGTTTTTGTTCCTTTTGCATAATGATTACTCATAACATCTAGAGGAGTGATTCCATCATGAACACAACTACCCGAGAGTGCCAAGAATCTTACCCACTATAGCATTGCTGCTACATGTGTTTAATCAACTATTAGCCAAAATATAGGAGTTTCCTCCATGAAGATCGTTCGTAGGCTAGCGGAGTTGTTGGCATCCCATGAAGTTTGACACGCATAAAGCTATATCATTCTTATGATTAACAATTCAAACTTTGGCATGCTCACAAAAACCGCTAAACATTAATTCAATCGAACAAATCCTTTTAAAGAGAGCTATCAAGTCAATTAACATTTTTAGTGGCGTTGAGTGTCTCTACAATAAGCCTTCAAGACTAAGCACTACAACACCCAAGCCTTCAATTGTGAGACGTTTTCTTATTACAATTGTTTAGCAATTTTTAGGCAAGACTTGGTTAACTACGAGAGCTGGAACAAAACGTACCCAACTAAATACCCATGCAAACAAAAATCTTACTACAATACAAAGACTCACTCCACCAATATAACATCTCAACATTTACTACTACCTAGTAAGGGTTTATCAAACTTCAAAAGTGGGGAGTCATAAGGCATACCTCTCATGTTTCGTTCCACTTCTCTCTTCCTTTTTTATTTGCTTCTTAGAAACTCGACGTCGTTGACTCTCCTGCAAATATATGAGAACCTCGAGGCGGAAAGAAAAGAAAGAGGGAAAATAAGGAAAAATGGAAAAATATTTTTGTGGTTTTTAAGAGAGGGAGTTTAAAGAATAGAAAATTGTCGGCAAAGCTTGGCTAGAAAATCTCAAAAGCAAATAGAAAGAACTAAAAATAAAGTCTTGGGGAAACCGACACGAGTGCTTATAAACTCAAATTAAAAACATAACCTCGAAATAAATAAAAGCAAATGAACGTCAAATAAAGATATATGAGGAAACTTCCCCAAGCTTAGGCTTTTGCAAGCCCTTCAAATCATTGTGGTGGCGGGAAACAGTCGTTATTCCAATTTGCAAATTGAGTTGAGAGGTTACTAGTTGTTCCTCGGAGGTTCAAAGAGAGACTATGTATCCACTCCACAGTCCCTCCAAGTTCTTGGAAGTCTTGGTATGTAGCGAACCAGGTTTGTGGCTGCTCCTCTTGATAAGGAACTTCTTGCTCCTCTTCTTGGTCCTCATCCTCCTTCGGAACCTCCTCCTCAGGTTGGTGTTGCTCAACCTACAAGTCATATAGCAAACGTCCTTCCTCGATAGAGAAAAGACTATTAGGCATAGGAACGGGGTAGAGACGCGCAACTCCAGCAATATGCAGGTAATAAACACCACCTCTCCTAGTGAGCATTCCACGAGCTTTTAAAGTAGAGAAAGTGACACGTCGCACACCTAGCACAGGTTCCAACTCACCTAGGTCGATGCCTATGGCAGTGGCAAGCACGGTGATGACGCCTCCACCTGTGATTGGTCCTTGGATTTGGGAGGCTTGGTGCTCCAGGTAGCGCACAAGGATTGCACCCGAGTTAATTGCCAAGCCACAGTTGATGTAAGCAGCCTTTGCGAGGACTAGAATGTCCTCCTCGTTGAGTCTCATGAACTCATTACGTGCATGCAAGGTGTTAGCAATAACATAAAACAAATAGTGAATTACAGGATATTGAATATTATTCCCCTTGCTCACTCTAGTAGTGAAACTCATTCCATTATAATATTGTGAGGGGGAGGTTCTAAGCCAGTAAAGGATATGCATAAGGCATTAACATCATTGTTTGGAAAATTAAAACATGCGCACCATTCACCTAATATTAAAGTGTAGTTGTTGTTCATAAGTCGGAAGGAAATCGTGTCCTCTCCTTGCCATAGTTTAACGGCGCTTTGCAACGAACTTAGGAATTCAATAGTTAAGCGGTGATAAGTAGGCACATCATTGTACACAAAGTTTTGCAGGCCAGCTCTATTGCAAAGTAAATTGAAGTCATCAGAAATACCGAGTTGGTTCAATTTAATGGGGCAAGCCCACTTGGTGACCTTCACTTCGCGGTTCTTGATCTTGTCGAAGTGATCATGTTCGAGCTCATTCCTAAATCGTATCCCCATGCGTTCTTGAGCGACAACCCGAGAAGCGCTAGCGGTGGCACGAGCACGAGTTTGTATCCTTGTGTTCATCATCTAAAACATTGAAGAAAGACAAAAATAAAACTATTTGATCCAGCAATAGTAAGTATAACATATTCCTCATCATAGCACACTAAAGAATCTCCTCAAAATAATAATCTAGGCAAGAGAATCATGGTAATTGGTTCATAGTAGGTCTCACTCTAGATTGATAATGACAATAGATCGAAGATGAATTTACAAAAAGTAATTGGAGGATCAGAGGAGAAACATACCGTAGATCACTTGTGTGCGAGAAAATCGAACGAAATTGAGTAGAGATGAAGATCTCTTGAGGTTTTGAGAGAGTTTGGAGGTAGAAGAGAGAAAAATGATTGAAGTTTTGGGGTTCGAATTACCTTCCCGTGCGATTTTGTGGTCGGACGCAACTATACGGGTGCAACTATACGGCCGGAACAATGTGTTCCCGCCATATAGTTGGCCTTCTGTCAAATTTTTAGGGTTTCCACCTAGCGGTGCAGCTATACAGCTGGAACAATATGTTCCGGCCGTATAGTTGGTCGTCAAACCGTCTGTACCTGGGAAAAGAAATTATACAAATGCATCGATATCTATACGACCAGAACTATTCGGCCGGAATTTTTATTCCCGCCGTATAGTTGGTCGTTAAACCGTCAGTATATTAGAAAAGAAATTGTACAGAAACACTGATATCTATACGACCGGAGCTATACGGCCGAAATTTTTATTCCCACCGTATAGTTAGTCGTTAAACTGTTAGTACATATGAAAAGAAAATTGTCGATGTCAAAGATATCTATACGACCGGAACTATACTGCTGGAATTTTTATTCCCGCTGTATAGTTGGTCGTTAAACTCTTTGTATGCATCAAAAAAATTCTGTTTCTTTGAAAATTATTTCTTATCATGTAACTTAGTGATATACCTTGTTTTTGATAGAAAATTGATAGTAAATATTATCGACCAACAACAGTATGAATAAAGAAGGAATTTTAGTACTACCGAACTTCTTCTCCTCAATTGGAGTTTTCTAGCACTCTTTATTAAACATAAACTTAAACTAAAACTTTAAATTTTACTCAAACCTTTATTTTACATGGGTTGCCTCCCATGAAGAGCTCTTTTATGGTCAATAGCTTGACCTCAATGTTGCTCACTTAGGCCAGATGAGTGGAACACCCACTCCAAAATAGTTGGCCTTCAAAATGATGGCCTCCTTTTCATCATACTTGGCCTTCTTCTTCCTGGGGAAATGAATAACAAAAGGATCCCACGAAGGCAATTGAAGCTTCACGTTCCCTTCATATAGATTAATCAAAGCCTTAATAGTTCTTAAGAAAGGACGACCTAATATAATAGGAGCAATAGTATCTTCAGGCATGTCAACAATAACAAAATCAATAAGAGCATGACAGCCTTTAATGTATACTAAAGCATTCTCCTTAATTCCTACAGCTTGTTTGTAGGTAGAATCTGCTAGATGCAATTTTAATTCGGTGATCTCAAAGGAGCCAAGATTTAACTTATTAAAAAGACTCTTTGAAATTGTTGAGACGCTTGCACCTAGATCACAAAGTGCATCTATCTCATTGGTCCCAATTTTAATCTTAATAGTAGGCTCAAATATGTCATCAAGCTTCACAGGTAATTTTCAACAATTTTCTTATATTCTTCCTCAAGCTCACGTACCTTTATTGCTACATGATTAACAAAGTGTTGGTACATAGCTTCCTTATTACCTTCACTTACCGGAATCTTAACGTTGATCCTTTTTACGAGATCTTCAATGGTGTAGCTTGATGAAGGGGCATTACTATAATCAAGTTCTTTAGGCTCCTCCCTTTGGATTCTCATCATCCTTAGGTCTTCAATAGGATTGAGCTCAGCTTTACTGGAAAATTTAGCTAGAATGAGAGTTTGACTCTCGATTATCTTACCTAGTTGTGCCTCAACGATCCTCGTTCTTTCTTGGAGGGCCTGCAAATCATTTCTCAAACTTATAGTTTGGTTAGATAAAGCATAGCATCATGGTTCTCCGTTATTTTAACAAGAGTATTGTTTTGTTCATTTTTTGAGTCTATAGAAGACTTAAGTGTTTCTTGGAGACTACCATTACAACTTCCCATATTATTATTAGAGTTACCTGCAGGACTAGAATAATGTTTATGAAAATTAGGATTATAATTCTTCCTCCAAGCAGGGTTATAATCATTACGAGCTATGAAGTCTATTTCTTCACTATTTTTTTAGGGATAGCTCTTACCTGCGTTTCCTTACCTTTTACGGCTAGTATGAGCTCATCCAACTTAGCATTGAGTTCTTCATTTTCTTGTGGTGAGACAGAGTTCACCTTCTTCATGTTTGATCTATCCGCATGCCATTGGATATGGTTGTCTTGCATATTGTCTAGCAGTTGCTTTGTTCAGTAATATGTTTACCCATAAATGTTCCTCCAGCTGCAGTATCAAGCATAGACTTAGACACAGGGTTAATAGCATTATAAAATAGATGGAGAATTAACTAGTCTTCCATCCCATGACTAGGACATTTTCTCATGCATTTTTTCATCCTCTCCAATGCAAGCGCTAGTGGCTCACGCTCTTCCTGTCTAAAACCAGTAATATTAGATCTAAGTTGCATTGTCTTTGTAGGTAGAAAAAATTTAGTCATAAATAAAGAAGTGCATTCCACCCATAATGTAATATATTTCTAGGCAAAGATAGCAACCCTTCTTTTGCTCTTCCTCTAAGAGAGAAAGGAAATAGACACAATTTGACCGCATCAGGGTCAACGTCTTTTATACGCATCATATCACATATTTTAGTGAAAATATTCAAGTGTATACCTGCATCCTCATCAACAAATCCTCCAAATTGATTCTATTCAACCAAACTTAAATAATGGGGCTTAATTTCATAGTCATCAGCAACAATTGCTGGCTGAGTAATAGGAGTACGCAAATAATCATTACTGGGAGTAGCAAACTCCCCAAGCTTCTTTTCAGCCATATTTCCTATGTTTTTGGGTTTTCTTAAACAAATACTTATAATAGTGAAAGGAAGAATTTAAAGGCTAACTTTTTTTGGTTTCTCAAATAAAGACTAAAAGCAAACTAACAAAATTAAAAACAAGAATTAAAACTAGCAAGGTTCCTACTAACCTCACCAGGGTAGCTATTGCTTCCTCGGCAACGGCGCCAGAAAAAGGGTTAATACCTTCGATCCGGATTACAGATGTAGTATAGCTTCTTTTTCCCTAGTATACCTAGGTTATCGAATCCTCGGGAAGCAGATGCGTAGTGTAATTACTTTAACGGACCTTCGGGAGTTTTGGAATTCCTTTTGTGTTTTTACCGGAACAAGAGTTGCGTATTTTTGTTGTTGTCGATGATAGAGAGAGGGCCTAGGGTGTTTGGTTTCACCTGTAGTTGTGCAAAACATCTGATGGGAATAAAAGATAAAGATAAAGATAAAGTATGCATGTAATTGTTAGAGCAAGATAAATTATATGTGGGCAGTGCATCCGTAATTGCTATTGCCTCCGCAACCGCTTATAGCAATAACCTACTAGTCTCATCCATAAAAGAAAGATAACTAATGATATGCATAGTGATGTCACCATTAATCCCAAGTAAATCCCTCACATACAGCCGTACTACCCCTTCTGTCATTGGGGTTCCCAACCTGCAGATTAGTCATTACTCATACTCCCTATACCTGGCTCAATCCTCGGGGTCTTGGGTACCTAACAAGTTCTTGGATTGAGGCAAGCGAGGATAAAATAATCATCACGTCATACAAACTAATACATGATCCTATCTATGATAAATAACATGCACAAATGCTACATGGCTAGGCCGAAGGCCTTAGCCCAAGGAGAATTACTCACACATAGAGATGAGATCAACAATCACAAACATCATAATGGAAATAATGATATTGATAGCCAATAGTCTTACAATATCGCCAATCGAAGAAGAGATCTAATATTATAAGTGGTGGAATATGGCTATGGTGGTGGAGAAGGATTTAGAGATTAGATCTAAGTCAATTCCTCCGGCGGCTAATGATCTGGGGCAGGGACTCTCTCGCCCTTTTCTCGTTGCCCGAGGCTTCTTTATATAGGGGTCCCTTCACGAAAGTTATTATGTTCGACCTAGCGTCTTTGATGGCAACTATACGGCCAGAACTATACGACTGGAATTTTATTCCGGTCGTATAGTTGGTCGTTAAAGCGTCTGTCTTCGACCCATGACTCCTGTTTTCTTCTGGTTGTTGGAAATCTCGTATCTTTGACTTTAATATAGTGATTTCCATCATTAAACATCATTATCTGCACAAGAAAAATAGAAGAAAATGATTGCATACCCCTTTGAATATTAGACATTAGTGGCAGGATTTAGAGAGATATTTCATCAAAAATATGAATAATATATAGTTTAAATATGGACGTAGATGGCTATATTTCAGAGCCATCAAGGCAGTATCCAACAAAAATACTAAGTATATAGAGGTGTTGAACCTCCCTCATGGAATAACCAATAAATACTTCAACATAAAAAGTGCAACAAGGTTTTCATAAGATATCCGTTTTTATGAACTAGAGCTTGTCATGAGAACAACCACAAGATCTAAAACTTCACATGAATAAAAGTCAATAATAACCTAGAAATATGATGCTAAGAATGCAAAGATGTGAGCTTTGTACGAATGATACGATCAAGTTACTCAATCAAGAGTCCCTCTTAATAGTACATCAAACTATCCTATAATCCGGTTTCCCAACAAACAATAGGAGATCAGTAAAAGAGAAAACCTATCAAAATTATACATCTTCCTTGTGCATTCTGCTTGAGAATGATAATGATGATCTTGATATCCTCGAGTTGGATAATCTTTTTGATTGAGCTTTCTTGCACTTGCTTGATGAAGACTTGCAACATGCTTCCCCATTCTCCCATGGAGGAGACTCTTCTTTGTACATGTCCTCATATATCCATGATAAACAAGGATGGCAAGCTTAAATCATATGATCTTCTCGATATGGATCATCTTAAACTTGCACTTCATTTCTTCTTTAAGTGTTGATCAACTTTAATCCACTCTTTGCATTTTTTCTTGATTAACCTTTTGTATCTCCTCATGTATTCAAAATGATGTCTTGAAGTAATGCAATAATGCTCACACTATCTTATACTTCAAGACATGCTTCCAATAGGGTCAACTCTCATATGACCAATCTTCGGATCACACCCTGAATATCTTCTTGGTCATTGCTTATTCTTCTTCCTTTCCCCATCCTTCAACTTTCCAACAAATGGTTCAAGCGATACCAATGGATAATTTCGAAAAGTATAAATCAAAGCAAATATTAGTCCATAATATTTTCATTAATTACCAAAACCACACATGGGACACACATGCACTTTCAGGTGGGATCATATATTCTCTATTATACGTATCAATCTTTTCTTTTAGAACATGATTAACTATGTAGGATCCAAAACATGCTTAATGAACATTATTAGAAGGATCACTAGCATTTTTTGCAATATATACATAAGTTCATGCAAGCTACATTTATAAAGATCAAGTAGAGGATCCATATGCATTTTAATTTCCTCTACTTTAGTTTCCTTAACACTTTCCTTTCCATATTCCACCATAATGGTTTCTTCTTCTTTAATAGCTTGTGGTTCGACGGCATCCATCATTCTAAGAGTTTCCCATGAACCATCTAGATGATTATTACACATGCACCCATTTATACCTAGTGAGGCAACATAGGAAAGGTAAAGCCATTTAGGTCCCAAAAATTGTTTCATTATGCAGTTGCTACATGTAACACACACACGTTTCACCTCACGCATCCTCGCATACTGCTTCTATAAGAACATGTATACAACAACAGGATAATAATATACATCTACAAAAACATCAAACATATACTGAAAATTGTAATCTCATATACTCATCACATAATCAAAAGATCCACCATAAAAGAATCACATACGTGACCATAATAATGTAGGGCAACTCATATGGCTAAAAAAGATAGTACGAGAGTGAGTGAGATAGAGAGATGCCAAGCTACTGCCACAAATCCATAGTCCGTGGTGGACTACTTTCTCTTCATCATGGAGACGATGGTGATGGTGTTGGAGAGGGTGGATATGTAGTCGAGGTCTCAGTTTAGCATCGCCCCCTCTAATCTTAGAAGGTCGTACCTCTATTTTTCTGTTATATATGTTTTATATCTCCCACCGCCTCATCACGAGATCGCAAAGTGGGCACATATATAGTCGATTTTAGTTCAATACAAGGCTCCACACAAAATATCATAGTAAATCAACTTACCGGGGGGAGAGAAGCATCCCACTTCACGACAAGACTTTTGTCCCACACCATGGGAGCCTTATCGCCCCCCAATGTCCTTCTGGTACTTCTATTTGAAGTCACTTCGTCTTCTGGTAAAATATCAACGTAGAAAAATCCCATTTTCTTATGAGTTCGTGAGGGTCACTATAAGTCAAAAATACACAAAATTACAACCCAAATAAATTGGATAACTGTAAAAATCATTGAAATCAATGAAAGTCAAGGAAATAACCATATATATGATGCAAATATAATGGAATATGTGACATCAAACTGTAAAGTTTATGGATACATTTTACCTGTATCACCGGTGAAAGTGCATGTGTGCCCTCATGTGTGGTTTTAGTAATTAGTGACAATCTCTATGGACTAATGGTTAAATTGATTTTCACTTGTAGGATTTGTCCATTGGCATCGCTTGGTTGGTCTTAAGGATAAAAGGTGAAGAAATGAAGAAAAAGAAGAAATGTTCAGGGGCTTTGGGCCTATTGGAATCTTATTGAAGAAAGAAGTTTGGAGGTTGATCAAGACACGTGTAAAGAGTTGATTCAAGATGGATCAACACTTAAGAACAAATGAAAAGGTGCAAGCTCAAGGTGCGCCATATCTATAAGATCTCATGCTTAAATCTTGCCATCCTCGGTAATCATGGTGTGATGAAGATAAGTTTACAGAAAGGGTTTCCCCATAGAGTATGGGAGGGAATTCACAAGTCTTTGTCAAGCAAAGTGTGAGCAAGAGCAATCAAGAAAGATGTTCCATCTTGAGAAAGACAAGACCGTCTATATCAAGCTCAAGTGGAATGCTCAAGGCAAATATATAATCTTGATATGTTTTCTATTTTATCGGTCTCTTGTAGTGTTAGGAGACCTGGTTTAGGATAAATAGCCGTACTATCAAGAGGGGCTCTCGAGTGAGTAGCTTGTTCATTTTCTTCGGCAGAGCTCAAACATTTCCATAAATGGCATCATATTTCTTGGTTGTTGTTTGGATCTTGTTCATGAGAGGATCTAGAGCTTGTGGTTATCTTCATAACAAGCTGTAGTTCATCAAAAACGGATTTCCCTTGAATATCTTATTGCGTTTTGGTTTTTGCGGGTTTTCCGGCTCCACACCTTGGGAGATATCTCACATATTTATTCATGGTATTTACTCCCTTAGTTATATCCAATATTTTGACTCTTTGTTGGATTCTACATGTTGTTATTTTTCCAACAAAATTGGTTTCATCTTATTTGGAGTTCGAATGCAAAAGTTCAGGCAGTTCTGGTTCTGGAGTTTTCTTAATCGGAAGTACCGCTGCCTCACCGAAAATACCACTAGGCCAATTTGGCGTCCGTAGTACCGGGCTTGTACCGGGTGAAGATGTTAATGGCAGCATGCTATAGCATAGATCACAAAACACAATCAGACGGTCAAAAACGCATACGTAATTACCGCTATATGTAGAAAATCCGCGTTGGGATAGGATATCAACATAACACGAGTCCGATTTCACCACACTGTTTATGTAGCATGATAATAATACAGCCCCCCACGCATTTGTTTCGGCTCTATACCTTGTCTCATACACCCCTACCACTTCCCTTTCCTTACTTCTTTGTCTCCTTTTCGTTCTACCACAATCACCTCCTCGCCCAAGTGTCGCCTGTCTCTATGTTCTCTTTCATCTAGATTTTCTTGTTCTCGCTGGCTCTATTCACCCATTCCTTTCTCATTGACTTCATGTCCCTTCTAAAATAAGCATCTCCATATCTAAAGGTAGCCAATATCCCCCTCTTACATGTCATGAAATTTTTCGTTCCCCATGACCCATGGCCTTCTCCTTCCCATCCTTATCGATTCTAGTTTGTTCTACGATAAACCTCTCCTTTGATGAAGTCCATTTATCCCTACTCCTCGTCGGTCTGAAATTTCCTTTTTGCCACAACCACATTCACCCCATTATCCCTGAATTTTTGTTCCTTCTACTACAAGTGCCATCGCCGTGGAAGGCCATCCGCCTCTCCCTCCTCATCGATACAGATCTTATTTTTATCCACATTCCTCGCATATCTTAATTTATTCGTTCTCCAGAACCAGAGATGATTCAACCCCCACTTCCCCATGCCTTGTCCATGGATCCCAATGACAAAGCTTAGGTTTGGGTAGGCATGGTGATGGGGCTTTCTAAATCAATGATTCACACAACCGGTGTAGATAAGAGCTCGTGCGTGGCGAATTTCCGACGTCATATTCCCTTGTTAACCGGCTAATTCCACTCTCAAGCAACACAAACGCATTATTTTTCATCGTGTTTTCTTTTTGGTGTTCTTCCACATTGCTTATATGTTTGCAAAAATTGATCGAATCCCCAATTTTCAGATCACCAACTTGTGATCCGGCGATTTGCGATTCAACGTGTTTTCAAATTTGTTCAATGGTGTGATTGTATTTTTTTCGTGTTGCATCCTAACGCGTGAATTGGGAAAGGTTTTTTTTTTGGGTAGTGAATTGGCAAAGGTTGGAAGCTTGTAATGGCTCAAGATGGGAATGGGCCGGCCCGGACCTGACCTTGGCCCCGGCCCTATGGCCCCAAGGCCAATTTCAGGGGCCACGGGTCAATCCATTCGGAGAAAATCCTATGGCCCCGCTGGCCCATTGAGTACCCCAGGGCACCCAAAAGTAGCTAGATTATACAGTTTTTTCAACACTATATACACATAGAATATTTCAAATCTTTTGAAATCCAGTACTCACAACAATCCAGTACACATGCCAATTTCAACTCCAGTACACACACAATCATCTACTATCTAGCTAACGACTTCAAGGAGCTGAGATTATATTTCATCATCTCCGAGATGTTACAAGCTCCAGTCTTCATCTGTATTTAGTATGAAAATACATGAACGTTAGAGAGCATTAATGGAAATTATATGCCAACAAAATATCCCTTGCTTCTAATAACCGAGAGAGCACAAAGCAACATGCAAAATCAATATGTCTCAACTTGTAACTAGTGTAATACGCTAGGTCGCTGTAGTTTCTCAAGACGACTACAAGTAAAATACTGCTTAGTGTAATTACGCGAGACATAAAGATGACGCAGTTCTCTGACTAGTTTGTTTAAATTTAGGGAATACATAAAACATGGATGATACTGATGCACTAGACCAGGGTTGGGATACAGACGCATGGTAGTGATAATAATGGTACTTCACACCTGGGGCACTATTATACAGTTCCAAATGAAGAAAGTCAGAAACTAATAACATCAGAAATCCCAATCGTGCCACTAAATTTCCAACATGAATGATGACTCTAAATTCGCCAAGATAACTTCTTCACTGAAAAATAATAGAGAACACACCGTGACATGGAGAGTCTAATTATATAAACTAGATGATACCCCGTGCGTTGCTGCGGGACAACGTGGCCAAACAAAAGAGAGAAAATGTGGGCGTTTATAGAGGATACATATGACATATGAAAAGAAAATTATTGAAAAAACTATCACCACCGAAGTTAGATTGCGGCTTGCTATTTCGAATGTATAAGAACTAAATGGCATACTTTAATCATAACTCTTTGTTGTTCCTACTTTGTAAATTACAAATATCCTAGAGCTAAGAGGTATTCATGCTAATTACTACACAGTAGACTATGGATCCATTATTTTGCCATACCCTTGTTTTGACATATGAAACAACAGAATATCAATATGCACTGGATCTTTGCTCGAGCAAAAGAAACCCAGGTCTATAGGTCTTCCTATAGCAAAACAGTTGAAAGCAAAGGAAAACACAACCATCGTGGACCTACCGAGTGGATCTGAAGCTATGTTACATGCTATTGAGCATCTTAGATGTGGTTTATAATAATTAACTCTTAAAACAATAATATGGTTGGTGGGCAAGCACATTAACAATGTCAATCATTAAAATTTTGTAACTTTAAATCTCTAAGTTTTGTTTTGAAGCTTTTACTTCAGGGGAGCCCTGCATCCTTTTATTAAAAAATAGAAACAAAAATATTGACAGAGTTATGTACAGAAGTCTAACAAAGAAGTTAGACAGGAGGTAAGGCATATTATCTAGCCATGAAGAAATGGATCTAGCCACATAATCTTTCAAAATATGTTTAAGAAGGGTGACATCAAACACAAAACCAGCCCTCCAACCTCTGAATGTTGGATTTTCATGTTTAAAATATCCAGTTATTTCTCTGTTTCTAAATGTTTCAACATGCCAACATTACAATTTCAGTAAAACATGGTCGTACGAAAGATCTCTTCACAGGTATAAATTTTCGTGAATCGACAGATTCCTCCACTGAAATTGCAGGTAATTCCATACACGGCTGCTAAAAGCACATGTGAAGAAGAGATGCATCCAATCCTCCAGATCATGCGCATGAGAGGACATGGTCATTGTTATCTTTAAGTATATATAAACTATAGGTTAGAGAGATACAGATCGAAAGCAAAATAGTTTGCCTCGTGCAATACACACGCTTGGACAACAATAGAGGATGACGTATTAAAACCAACTAAACCGGATTCTCAAATTCCATTTATACAAGTATATTTAGTATGCACAGTTTGTCGCAAAGCTAGAGAGTTACTTCTCTAGATCTTCGGATACAACTAAATCTACAACAATGAAACGATATGCAAAAAATATAGTTGTTGATAGCATGAATGTGCCAAAAACACACCATTCCATAGATCTCTACTCATGCTTCAGTCTTGTTTTCAACAACTTGCACATCACCTACGTTACCATAAAGGAGATATCCGATAACTGACACAAAAGCCAGATGACCTTAATACAGGTAGAAAAAATAATACAACAATATATAGATTAATAGTGATAAAAGTGGGGAGGACTTACCTGGTAGACTGGTAGTGTTTGTGTTTAGTAGCTATATTTAGCACCGGAAAAAAATCTTATGGAATTGCAGACTTCTAGGTCATAAGTTATGAATTTCGGAAAATGGCAGGTGACAGTAGTAACGTACTAAAACACAGACACGTCCATACACCTAACAGGATGAAATGGCCAGAGTGAGAGATAACATCACTAATAAGAAAAACAGAGAATGTGTGTAACATTGTTTGAGTAGAATCCTGATGTGGTTTGCAGCAGTATTAGACGGACAATGGTATCTTCTAGTAACCTCGCTTGCTAACATTAAGATAGGCTAGCCTGCAGCAAAATTGTATATTAGAAGAACATCTAAAGCCATAAATTAGTAGTGTATTGGCGTGATGCTGGACAGTGCACAATTTGTTCTCAACCAAAACATCCAGAATATCAAACAATATGTGGCTTGACCAATGTTGCCTTAACCATTAAAAAACACCGCAATAACTCCTTCGCTTGGTTGATTCATTCTATCGAGTATCTCCATGCATTCCAAACTTCCAATAGTATACATGTTGAACGAAAGAGATGCATTCCAAACTTCCAATCAGTTTTTACCAAAAAAATCATACAAAGCTATTAACCAAGCAAAATGAAATTATGTAAGATAAAATTGTACTAAAGTAATCTGTCGTTGGAAGATACCTCTATTTATGCATGCCTTTGATGATTGCCTACACGGCAGCTAGGACTCTGCGCCCTTAAAAAAATCACCAGGTCGGCCTTGTTTTGAGCCATGGTTGCAGCGTGATGACACATCCTATCCAGAAGACAGAGGATGACTCAAGCGGGTGGCTATGAAGCAGGTGTCTCGGGGCATGGAGCACGACGAAGGGCTTGTACCGACAATGAACAGTGAGAAAAATGAAGCGGCAACGATGTCCCGCTTGTGCTCGACAGATCAGGAATAGATCACCTCGCGTTGTTTCTCGTGAGATTTAAGAGGGAGGGGGTGCTGCGCGAACTTCTCGTATGCCCTCTGCCAGTTTCATGTGCGGCCGTTTCTTCTCCTCAAAATAATGGAGAAGCAAGAGAGATCCGCCGAGGAGATTGCGAAGAGGAAGCGTCGATGCCTGTTGGTATTTTTTCTTAGGTGACGTTTGGCGGCTGCATTTGGGCCCGTTCTCCAATCATGTGACCATCTAAGAGTCTCGAGTTATGGGCTTCATGAGCCTCAAACGGGCTGCACGCCTGCACCAACTGGTTTGCTGGGAACACAACGAAACGGAAACCAAATGCATGAAAAAAACAAAAATAAATGGCTGAGCTAGCATGTTTGCTGTCGTGCATAACTTGCATGTTTAGAGAAAATAGGTAGTGGTGGGCCCGCTGATGTGGCATAGCTGCATGTCAAGAGAAATAGATAAGTGGGGATGATCTTCTTAGTTATATAGGATAATTGAAGTCATTCTTGTCATAGAAATGATCAAAGAGCTAGTATGCTATATCCAGCCAACCTGTTCCCTTCAAAATTATACTTGTTCAGAGTTAACCATTAGAAACCCTATATACGAAATTTGCCATCCATTTGTTCTTTTACATAAGAAATAGAATGAAACAAATCTAGTAATAAAGCTTCTTACATTATCCCAATTGTACCACTAAATTTCCTACAAGAATGATGACACAAAATTCTTGATACAAAAATTGACAAGTCGGTCAAACCATGATCAGGGAGCTAGTATTCTATATGCAGCCAACTCGTTTTTCTAAGATCTGTACTGGTAAAGATCAAGCTTTTGGCAACTGTATATAAGCATAGAGATGATGAAAATACAGATAGGAAATCTATTTTTTTGCATGGTAATACGTGTCTCATTTATATATCATAAATATCATAGTACAAGTCACGTAGACATTGACCTGAAAAAAGTGAAAAGACAGCAAAAACGCAAGCTTTTGCGCAAAGGACCACCGACCAAGAAATAAAACAATCTAAACCGAAGAAACCTCTAAGCATGATGCCGACGCCCATCACCTCCCTCTGGCACCTATTTGTACTGATGGAGGCGCATACTAGACACCAGGAAGACAATGCGATACGTGTAGGAACTAGGAAGGGGATGAACTACTGGGCCTGGGTACACCTGGACTACAACAAAACATGAACTACAGAGACAAGAGAACGGACACTTATCTCACAAGGACATGCATCAGTCGGCTCACCTTGATGGCTAGCCGCAGAACTAGGAAGGGGATAAAGCCAACCAGGACGGAGATCGGGACTGCGAGCTGGCGGCGACCGGGATAGGGACGAGCTGCCGGCGACCGGGACGGCGACGAGCTGGTGGCGACCGGGACGACGACGAGCTGGTGGCGACCGGGACAACGACCGAGACGAGACGAGCTGGCGACGAATGGGACAGGAAAATTTGGCGGCGACCAAGAAGACTATCAGCTGGACGACGACCGGCATGGGAACGGAAGGCAGCACCGCCGCTGGCAGAGATGGGCGGGATTGGGGGCGGGGGCTAGGGCATGCTGAGCGTGCCGGTCCTCAAGTCCTGATCGCTCTTGAGACGCGAGAGAAAATCGATGGGTTGACCCTGTCGACCCAGTGGGTTAGTCAGAGCCGGCCCTATTGGCCAAAAAGAATTCAAGGCCGACCCGTATGTCCCAATGGCCTTGAAAATTTGGGCCGGGTCAGTGACCCGGCGGATCGACCGGCCCATTCCCATCATGAGTAATGGCACTAGCTGGCCCAAAGAAGTTCCCCGGTTTTCCTCGTTCCGTTTACACTTTCGCCTCGCTTTTCTTACACGAAACGCTAGGTGTACGTTAGCCCGGCTCCCGGACAGTAAAGTTGCCGTTTCCAACAACCAAAAAGCAGGCAAAACCATCCTACGTGTATTTTTTGGTTTATACAAAACCGAACCCCGTGTCCCGACGCTAGGTGAGAGCGAGACGCATACTACGCCTGGCCCCTCCTTCCCAGTTCCCCCTTTCTCTTCTCCCTCCCACCGGATCCGAAACCTAGGCGAAGAAACCGGGCCGGAGGAAAAAAAAACATTCGAGCACAGGGGCGCACAAGACGGACTGAACTCCGGGTCGGAACGAAACCCTAACCCTAGCTCCGCCCCTCCCCGCCCGCGGCCCTCGCCCCTCGCCGTAGCCCTCCCCCCGAGGCGGGCGTCTCCTCCGCGGACCCCGGCGGCGATGCGCCCCTCCCCTGCCGAGGCGTCATGAGCGCCGGGGGCATGGCCGGCGCCGAGGGCTCGCCGGAGGGGGCGGCCCTCGGCCTCGGGTTCGACCCGTACGCGCAGGCCAGGAAGGCGCTGTCCCTGCGGACGCCGTTCGAGGAGGAGACGGCGTCCAGGGTGCCCACGCTGCCCGCGCGCCTCGTCAGCTGGGCAGGGCCCAGCGACAGGCGGAAGAAGCACAAGAAGCTCGAGCCTCCGGACGCCGCCGCCGAGGAGCATCCGCCCAAGCTCCCCGTGGCGCCCTCCGGGAAGAAGGGCGCCTGGGAGCACTTCGAGGCGTATTTCAGGCCGGTCACCCTGAATGACATTGAGATGCTAATGCCAAAGTTCCCCTTCAGTTACGGGGAGCTCGATTCGTGTGTCGTCATACCGTTCCCTGGCAGCAGCAGCGAGGAGCTGGTAGCGGAGACGTACGACGTGGCTGTTGCTGAAACGAGCTCGTATTTGGGCGTGGGCGGCGAAGAGGTCGTCAGTAACAAGGAGCGCAGTGGGCAGAGCGTGGATTTTGTCAGCAACATAAGCGTCGAGCAGGGCATACACGACGTGGTCGTGCAGCAGCTGGTCTGTACCAGAGACCGCGGCGAGCAGAGCATAGAGCAGAGGATGCATCAGGCGGTTGCGCAACGGGAGGAGTGGCCATTGGAAGTGGAGCAAGGTAGTAGCAGCGGTGGCACCGTGTCACCTGTATGTGAGGATGAGGAGGCAGGAGCATCACTCAATTGGCTGCTAGGAGCAAGGCAGCGGGTTGTGCTCACTACCGAGCGGCCAAACAAGAAGAGGAAGCTCTTAGGTGTGGATGCTGGGCTAGAGCAGCTTGTGCTGCTTCCACGCTTGGGAGCTCAAGCTGGGTCGATGTGCGATGTTTGCTGTTTGGGAGAGAGTGACATGGTGTCCAATAGGATGCTTCGCTGTAGCAACTGCAAGGCTTCCATGCACCAGAAGTGTTATGGTTTGCATGTCGTGCCAGAGGGCCAGTGGTTGTGCGCTTGGTGCAAGTATGTGGAGTCGGCAGGGCTGTCATCAAAGAAAAATGCAAGCAGCACCCTGTCAATGCCTTGTGTGCTATGCACAAAGGGGAAAGGGGCTCTGAAACCTGCAAAAATGGAGCCTAATCGAACTGCAGATGGATGCAACCTTCAATTTGTGCACTTGTTTTGTAGTCTTTGGAGACCAGAGGTTCTTGTGGAGGACATGGACTCAATGGAGCCTGTTACTAATGTTGGATGTGTACAAGAGAATCCAATGAAAATGGTCTGCACTATATGCAAGGTTAAGCGTGGCGCGTGCGTTCGATGTAGCCATGGTATGTACTTCTACTTGTCTCAGCATCACAATTTGAGCTTGGGTTCACTGAACATAATTCTTAAGGTTACTAGATCATTGTATTGCAGACAATATTGCTTGAGAATTGCAGTCCCATGTTATATCATTATATTTAGCGATATATATTAACTTCCTGCAAAATTTATAAATCAAAATAGGTAATTCTTCCTGCCTATTTTTCCTTTTTTTTTTCACCGGGCCTATTTTTCCATTTTGGAACTTACCGTACAACACAAGCCCACCTTTTTTGAACAAACAACAAAACCCACCTCAGTTTTGGTATTAAGCTTTCCCTTTTCATTTTTTCAACTGCAAGTTTTACTTCTATAATGGAAGATATATCCAACAGATATTATCCTCATATTCTAACAAAAAGGCATGTAATACGTTCAGGTGTGCCTTAAGAGGTAATTGCTCAAAGTTAGGTGTAGAATTCTTTTTGTATCCGCATGCTACTGTACCAGGCTATAGCACAAAATGCTTGCTGAAATAGTGGGCAGTATAGCTCTTCTCTAGCAGAAACTTTCCATAGGAAGCAATCCCTCTTCTGCATGGACGGCTTCAATAGCTACTCCACATAGTAGAACACATTGTAATGGGTGGTGTACGAAGTTAATGCTTTACATTGCAACATGTAGTGTATTTTGTGGAACACATAACATGGTGGCATTTGGTCGACAACATATGTAGCTATTACGTACCTTATGGAATTTAATAGAGTAGCATTTTTTCATGCAAGAAAAATAAGTCTACACTATTTTTAATTGAGTTTTTGGCTGTACGAAAAATCATATATATCCTTCCATGTTTGTGAAATCAAGTTTAATCTGGCTAAAGATTTCATTTTTCTACATTCTATTGTGAAATTTCTATGATATTGTGTTTTCATTGGGTGATATTTACCCACATTATATTTGAGTTTGGAATATCCATACACTTTAAGTTAAAATGTGTGAATAGTTACCTGCCAAGAGTAATGCGATAACAAATCTTGGAACCAGGTTTAAGTTCACGGATTTTAAATTACGTGTTGATTGGCATTACAAAGTACTCCCTCCGTTCCATAATTCTTGCTGTGGTTATAGTTCACGGCAAGAATTAAGGAACGTAGGGAGTACATACATATTCATTTCTCTTGTAATGTGTGTATGACATGTTGCTACTGTCTTGAGACAGCACTAGTGAGCTTTGTCTTCTTATGTTAAACTGTAGGGATGCACTGCATACTTGTTTCCTATGAATTTCGGGTTTGCCTTGTTTCTACGCTCAAATAGCCTACCACTGGACCCAGTTTGTCTTTTTGGTTTTGCAATTATACGAGTTTCAAAACGGCGGAGGGGCCAGGATTCTTGGGATATCACGTGGAGCCACTTGAAGACGGTTATATGGGATTTGGTCACTCGATATGAATGGCGGTCTAGCGATAGGCGTCGTGATACTTGATTCGGTCTGTATCTCTTCAGTGTATTGCTATTCTTTCTCCTATGTGGAGTGAAAAATTTCTGTAGCAAGTAGTAATTTCTTAGTTAAGTTGTTAGGTCTGAGTGCCACCTTCATCACCTAAAATGGTGCGTTATGCATGACTGCTGTGTTTGGCATGAGATGTTATGTTCACTCGGGTGCTACTTCTCAAAAATCCTGCTCCGCTTTCAGTACTTGGGCTGTAGTGCTCGAGTATATGCAGTCTTTTAGAGTAAGATTTTCCTTGACGTCAGTGGTGCACTGTGATACTTTGTTATTGTCTTGTATTTTGATCGACATGCTTACCTGAGTAACCCACGATGCTCGAGCAGATGCAGCCTTTTAGTAAGGTTTCCCTTGACATCAGTGGTGCCCTAAGTAATTGACAATGTTTTCTGTGTTTTTTTCTCATGGCCACACAAAAGGAATGCTATTTTATGTTGATTGATTTCCTTGGCTATGTGATTGACCATTATTTCCCTGTGATACTTGCTATTATCTTGTGTTGATTGACTTGCTTGCCAAAGTAACAGATGATGTTTTCTGTGTTATTTTCTTATGACCACACAAAATTAAGATTCTGTACGATATAGCAATTCCCTGAGCTCTATTTGACATATTTCGTTTGAAATGGCTGCTCAAGATAGATTAAGCATTGAATTATATACTAAATGTGTGTCCTAAAAGCTTTTCATATGTGATACAGTATATTATATGAAACGGAACATGTTCAGTTATCTTTGTTTTTTCCTCAACTTTTGTGCCAGTTATAACTAGTGCCACCTATGTTATATATATCCATGATATTTTTTTTTTAGTTCTCAGCTAATATCTATTGCGCAAAGTTTTTCCCACTTTTGTTAGTTGTTAATGCTGAGCTCCATGTGGTTTTCAGGGTCATGCCGGGCTGCCTTCCATCCTATATGTGCACGAGATGCCAAGCACCAAATGGAGATATGGGGAAAATCTGGAAATCCTAATGTGAGATCATTATCTTCAAGCAGTTGCCACACCCTTATGTAAGTTCTTGTTCATTTTTCATGTTCATTTTGCAGGTCGAGCTGAGAGCGTTTTGCTCAAAGCATTCTTCAGTTCGGCATGTCAACTCTTTGGAGAAAAGTAATAATGCATCTGAGCAGAGTCCTAGAGAAGTGAGGCCAAATGATGCAAATCTCGGCATTGGAAAGATCCCAAAACTGAGATTCACACGCAAGAACAAGGACAGATCCATGAACTATGAAACCAGTAGCTTTAACCCTAATAACCTTATCAAAGTGGAGACGATGGAGCACGGTGCTTTGCCCCATACTGTTAGAAGTTTAGGTACTCAAGCAACCCGAAGTATGGAAATGGATACTGATCATCCCTCAGTTGGTAATCTTATGAGAAACTCTGGTGATGTTGCTATGGTGCTAAAAAAGGTAACTGCTGCTGATTTAGAATCAAGTTGTTACTCAGGCATTTACTGCTTAACCTTTGTCAATAAAAAACATTAATGCCTACTGCATTTGCAGCTAATTGACAGAGGGGATGTTAGTGTGAGTGATATAGCATCCGAAGTGGGTATTTCTTCAGCGTCCTTGGAAGCTGCTCTCGTGGTATTTTGGACATAGCTTATGTCTAGCATTATAATTGATTTCCGAGCTAGTTTTGTTAATTCTCTGATTTTCAGGGTGAAACTACGACCTTTTCCCATGGTTTGAAGTTGAAAATCATCAGGTGGCTTCAAAAGTCTGCACATATACCAGCTGTTGAAGCAATCCCTCTTAAAGGGAGCTCAGAGGTGGTACATGAGGACAAATTAGATGGGTCTGAGGGTACAAATAGTGTCAATGTGAAGAGTTCATTTGTCCCAGTGGACAAAGAAGCAGCAGTTGAGATGTCGGATTCTACCATACCAAAACTCTCACCACCAAGATCTAACGCCAAAATTCTGAAAGAAGAGAAGGCAGTATGTGCAACTGGACCTACTATGGAAAATGGAAAAAAGAATATAGCTAAAGGAATTGCTAATCAGGAGCATTTTCCTACTGATGATTTTGCAAAAGGATCTACTAGAAATCTGTCCCCAGTCGGAAGTGAAGATACTTCAAAGGCAGTGCATGAAAAATTGGTACGAAACTCACACTTTTCAGTATTCCGTGAAGCTTTGCTTGTTTGTTACCTCTGAACTGGTTTGAAGCATTAAATATCAGTGTGTAGGTGTTTTCTCTGATATTTTTCCTGAATAACTGGTGGCTGGCGTCATAATTTAGCAAGCACTTTCATTGACTATGATTCTGCATGCGTATCTACACTCTTGCTAGCTTTAGGTTGTTGGACAAAGTATAGTAAATGAGAATAAGATAGTCTTTTGAGGGAAGAGATATCCTTAGTGGCTCTGATGGGATTTCTTTCAGACTCCACAAGGTCAAGTGTCAAGGACTAAGGTGATATATATGTAAGCTGTTTGCTGTGACTGATCGTGTAGGATTGCAGGGACCTACTTTGTGCTAAATGAAAAGTATATTATATGAAATTCAACAGTAAAATGGTAGATGAATATTCTATTAGCGTTCACAAATGGATTGGCCCTTAAATGTACAGATTCCCCACAATTTTGCCACTCTCTAGTAAGTGGATGGAATCTTTAGCTTTCCTCTGTCTCTTCCTGCTGCATCAGCTTTAGGTGTCTTCTTAATTTGTACTGCAAATAGTTCAACTGAGATGATAGCTAACAGATAGCCTTTGGATTTTGTTCTGTTATCATCGTTTATGTCTCCCTGTTCTGCTAAGGTTGTGAGCTCCAGGCTACCTTCGTTTAATAGGTGGCTGTGCTGTCATTATTTATGGTCTTAAGGAAACAATCTTTAATTATGGATGCAGTTTTGATTCCCATCCTTGTGACAGATACCAAACAACATCTCTGGCAATAAAGTATTTGGTACTTCCATGGAGATACTAAATCAACTCGAAGGTAAAAATCTTTTGTTGAGCCACTACTCCAGAGTTCTCACTGCCTTTTGCATGATCTATATACTCTAGAGAGCATTTTAATTGTTTGCTGTCTTATCCTTCTGTGATCTTTCGTATTGTCCATTGGAACCTCAGTTTTCTTGTGGTTAATTGTTCATTCAACAAACCAAATGAGAAAAATTGCAACACACCATTTCAACAAAACCTACCAGTTAGACATCCTTATTTATGGCATGGTTTTTAAGGCGTTAAGGCAACTTAAGGCGATCTAGGGGCGCTTTGGTGCCTAGGCGCCTAAAGCGGGCATTTTTTCAAAGCGGAGGAGGGGCGCCTGGACGCCTAAGTGTCGCCTAGGCGACGCCTTTAAAACCATGTATTTATGGTGTGACCTGGTCTGATATGCCAGCCTGAAAAGAACTTCACAACATTTTCTCTATAGTGCTGCACCAGCTCTGAATACTCTGTTCTAGCTTGCCTGCTTGTATTGTAGTGAAGTGGTTGCCAACTTTGTGAAAGTAGCAAGCTTGCCTTGCCTGGTATCCTTATTTTCTGTGCAAAAGGTGTTTTGATGGTTGCAAAATTTCAAGTATGCATTTCTCATTCTCTTTTTGTTATACTTCTGAATTATATTAGATATTACGTTTACTACTCGTAAGTTGTATAACTGGGTTACAACTTACAAGGTCAGTTCAATTATTCCTTGCGATGCTGAAATGGTTATGGCATTGCTGTTCTACATTTATATATGTGGGTGTTTAAGGCTATGTTTGGTGTCTTTATTTGTTTTCTATTGGACAAAATCAGTTCTTCCCTGTTGTTACTTGCCATGCAAGTGCTACAATCTGCTGCAATTTTCCTGGTTCAAGAAAAATTAGCTATACCAACTAAAAGTTGCCATTTCCTCTGATGCCATTCTTCCATATCATTATTTATAATAAGAAAGGTGAAATGAAGCATACAGCGAAGCTGTAGAAAGTATTGTTATATATACAGTACAATATTTTCTTTTAGTAGATATGGAACCTGTTTTAGCTAACAATTATTTACAGAATTATTCATGTAAATGTGTGGTATTTTTCTAGTTTCTTACAGTATGTTATGAACAGCTACATCACTTGGAAGGAAAAATAATGGCTTGACAGAGGCTGAACTTGGCTCGGAAGTGGAGGAGTGCATATCTTCATTGGATAAAACCTCTTCTTGGGGTGATAATGCTAAACACGGGTCGAATTCAGATGAAAACGGTGTGTGCAATCATCGTGATTGTAATATGGATCACGTTAGTGGACCCCTTTTCAGGTAAATTGTCCAGCTAATTGTGTTTTGGGCTATTCTGCTCTGGGTTTTTACCCATCTTCTTTATTTAGTTGCAAACCACCTTTTTTGCATGAACAAAGGTCCTCCTATTTTGCCCTGGTTGTTGTTGACCCCCTTTTTTTTTGGCTTCATGCAGCTTTGATGATTCTCATTCTTACATCCATCCATTTATCAAGGAAAAGGTCACTTATCTTTGGGACCGTACTTTTAAGCAAAATAAGCAGGCACAGTATCACTCTGGTAAATTGTTAATACTTTCTCCAAATAATTACCTAGTTTCAATCTTTATTGTTGTCACCTTTAATTTTCTTAATGCAAATTTACCTGTCATGCTTTAACTGAATCTGTTTTCTTGGGCCAAATGTTACTAGAAGGACAGTTATGTTCTTCCGATGAGAAAAGGCCTGCGGATTCCTCAGTAGAACTTACTGAAACAACAGAAATTGATGTGGCAAATCAAATTTCTAAGGCAAAATCTTTGGGATTTCTTGATCATTCACCTGATGATGAAGTAGAAGGAGAAATGGTGTTCTTACAAGCTAGGCTGCTTGACAATGCTATGGTTCTGAAGCATAGATATGGTAAGTTTCCTCGGTTTATGTATTCTTTGTATCCTTTACTCTTCTGCTAGCGACTTTTCAGATTAATTAAACCTTGTCCATTCCTGTGTTGCTCGTCTTACGTCAATGGCCTTCGTGTCAACACTGTCAATGAAACTGTCCTATATAACGAAGCTGTTGTGTCTTCATTTTTCTGAATCATTAAGTTTGACTCCTGCAGAAGATTTAATAGTAAAGGTTGTTCAGAATCTTTCCCGAGAGTTGGATGTTTTCAGTAAAAGAAAATGGGACTTCATCCTTGTCAATCATTTTCTTCGTGACGTTAGAGAAGCTAAGAAACGTGGCAGAAAGGAGAAGAGACATAAAGAAGCTCAGGCTGTACTAGCTGCAGCTGCAGCTGCTGTTGCAGCCTCCTCACGTAACACCACTGTGAGAAAAGATGCAAATGATGATGTAGTGCCTGCTATTCAAGAGGTTTCTTGCTCTATTTTTATTGGTCAATTAACAAATGATTTCTGTTGAGAGGATATGTATCTTATTTCCTGTGACCTTGTAGAGTTTTCCCAAATTTGGTGCTGGATCTTCAAGAGTTGCCCAGCGGACTCCTTCACTGCCACGGCCCAAGGATCCATCAAAGCCATCCAACAGCAAAGTTTCACCAGTTACTAACTTCGGCAGTTTCCATATGCCAATTTTCTCAAAAGAAAATGCACTCTACTGTGATGTCTGCCTGCGGAGTGAATCTGTGTTGAACAGAATATTTGTCTGCTCCAGATGCAAGGTGCTTTGGGTTCTGTTGAGTTTTGAGGTATTATGCTCCACTGTATTATTAACTTTGACCTGTTCCACAGGCTGCTGTCCACATAGATTGCTATAGAAATCTGGGGATATCTACTGGCCCCTGGAAATGTGAACTCTGCGAAGATATTTCATCAGAAGCTGTTAGCTCTAGTGCTCAATCTGACTGCAATGACAAAGACATATCCCTGGTACGATGTGCTCTGTGCCATGGAACGTCTGGTGCTTTTAGAAAGACTATAGATGAACAGTGGATTCATGCCTTCTGTGCCGAGGTACATAAATCTTTTTCACCTTCTGTTCTCATATGAGATTGAGTTTAACTTTTTTCTTAATATTTTCTTAGTGGTTGTTGGAGACCAAGTACGTGAGAGGGCAAGATAATCCAGTGAACGGAATGGTACTCTTCTCTGTACAGCATTGCAGTTCCTTGTACTTTTCATTTTCAAGAGTAGATTGAACTTCCTCTGTTGTTTTCTTGTTCATATAATCAAAATCTGTTGTCCATTTTCAGAAATAAACAGAACATCCTCTTTGATTTTAGTGTATATAATCAGAAGCTGTTGTTATTCGTCAGTGTTCTCATATCATGTTATACTGCATCATCTTAATATTTGGCTATTTAATGCATCTACCAGGAAACCCTTGTAAAGGAGAAAGATACTTGTTGTGTCTGCATGAACAAAGTTGGTGTGTGCCTCAAGGTATCACCTGTGCTTGTTTATGTAAGTTAGAATTAGAACATGAAGAAGAGACCAGATACTTAGTTTTGATAGTTTCTCTTTCTGCTATGCAGTGCAATGGTGAGGACTGCCAGACCACTTTTCATCCTTCTTGTGCTAGAGACGCTGGTTTCTACATGAACATTAAAGGATTTGCGACTACTCTGCAACACAAAGCATACTGTGGCAAACACAGCACAGAGCAGAAAGAGGTAAGTGCAGCATCAAGACTATATTGGAGCAATCCGTTTCTTTCTTTTGCACATACGACTAGTTAATTTTAACCTTATATCACTATAAATAAGAAATAGGAAGTGAACTTGGTCCCTTGCAGCACATGCATAGCAAATTGATAGCTTAAACATGGCGTTAGGTTTTTACCATAATGAGGTCAAACAATGTGCTCGTGCAGGGGTTAGTATGATTATGTATCCAATTTGCAGGCTTTCTGGCATATTCTTTGATTATTTATGCATATTTTCCTGCGATCATGAACCACCAGGGGCATATTTGTTATTTATAGCAATCCTGCACTTGGTGCAGCTATTTTCAATATCTTATTTGCTCTTTGAAATTCGCACAGACTGACGCTTGGCAGTATGGACCTGAGGAACTCAATAGCTTGAAAGGGACGAGGGTTAGTTTACCTGATACATATTTATTGTTTCTGAACTGCATTTAGATGGACACTGAAAAACTATATATCAATTAAGAACCAAGTAAAAGCTTCTATCAGAAAGGATTTTGTTTCGGATTGATTGTATCTGCTTGATAGAACCTCGTAACATCATATCAGCGTGCTGTTCTATTACTGGAACATACTAATGAGCTGGAGGCAGGAACTAGATTCTTGTTTTGATCTTCCATTATTTTCTATGTAGTAATCACAGCTAAACTGAATAATCAACTCTACCAGAAGTTGTTGGTGCTTCATGTCAAGCACCAAATCAGCCCCCACCAAACCCTTCTCATTGTTTCTCTCTTATCAGAGTGCTTTTGAAAGATAACTGAAACATATTATGCGGTGCGATGCACCTGCTAGCTCAATTTATGGTGCTGCACCCTAGACTTGTAGCTAACCAGCTGTGTTTTGTGTTCTACATGATTCATCCAAATGATGCACTAGCCTTGCTTGTGAGACATTTTTGTTATGATAAAAGATGTGTCTAGGGAGTGTTGTTCCTTTTCAGTGAACATTGGTTAAATGACAATTGAGGCATTATCATATCATTTGCAGGTTGAGTTGGAAAAGTTACGCCTCTTGTGTGAGAGGGTAATTAAGAGAGAGAAGGTGAAGGTATGTCCGGCCGTCAATTCTACTTCTCGTTTGGTGCCTTGAAAATTGAAGTACATCTTGAAGCTAGATCTATTTTTTTGTATGGATGATGAATCCTTTCTTTTCTCTTTACAAGAATAGTTGGAAATAATACCTCAATACTAATTTATGAGATATCATATGCGTCTTATATAGAATTTGTTTTGTTGTACTTTTATCAAAAAGTTTGGAACCTTATCTGTCTGGTGTTTAATTCGATGGTGGTGTTGTGTTGGAATTTACGGAATGATATTGTTACAGGCCATATTTAGCATATGTCTTAATAGGCAGGAATCACATAACGTTATGAGACAGATATAAGTTACGGAGAGAGTTATCATATTAGGCAAGATTATTTCAGTGAGGAAGATAGATAGAGTTTGTGTCTTGCGCAAAAGTCAAGCCAATTATATGAAGAGCGATTGTGCAACTCTTTGAATCAAGCAATGAAATAAACAGAACTTCTCTAAGTCTCAGAGCCTTTCTTCCACGTTAGGAACCCACGTCAGGACCTGTTAACGAATTGAGGCCTTATCAACAAACCGCTCTGTTCTGAAGAAGGATCTCACGGTCCTGCAACAAAAGCACCGCCACTTCCGCCGCCACCACCAAGTGCGTTGCCACCCCATCCGTTGCCACCCCTGCTACATCCACAGCAACCACCTCCATTCCCCAAGATGCCAGTCTCATGAATGCTTTTGCAGCAACGGCCGCTACATCTGTGATCTGTCGCAAGTTTACTTCAGTCCCTACTGAAGCCACCAGTGCGGGGACTTATTCTGTCTCTTTTTGTGCCACGATGCCCCAGAAACACCCCTCCGCTGGTGGACTCGCATCTTCCCACTCTTCTGCTCTGGCATCACCCGCCACACCTGTTGTCCGCCCCTGGTCAAGCACCTTACCGGATCGGCGTCTTGTACACTGGCCGCTGGTAGCCATCCCCAAGTGAACCTGCAATGCGCACCTCCTGCATCCTACCACATGACCATGCCAGGTCCCTTCCTGAACTGAACGAACATCGGCACGGTCTCCATTAGTTTCCACAAGCTCGACCAGTTTGACGCGTTTGGCGCCTGCTCCATGTAGTGCTTGCACCCCTGTCTCTGGAAAAGAGCTTTTGCTGATTCGCCCAAGGTCTCATTCCTCATCTCTAGTCGTTCCAACCATAGTAACCTCATTCGCAATTCGCTAAATCAACGATTCAGATCCGTGGTTTGTGATTTTTCAGTTACGAAAATCAGGGTTGTCTCTTTATATATGATATGCTCTTTTCCTTTTTTACTAAGTCTGGATCTTCTGTGCACATAAATATGTAATCCTTTAAGTGTTTGATGATCTACGTAGTGTGAAAATATGTTGTATACTCTTACTCCAATTTGGATTCGTGATTTGTCACTTCCGAAAAGGAGCTAACAGAAAAAAAAGCCCGGATCAGCCCAAGAACCTTTGTCTCTTTCGTCTTCCCCTCCCAACACGGCGACGCCTTCTGCCTTTCCCCTCTACCCTCTTCTCGTGCTACTTCTCACTCTTTGCCAAATCAATTAACTCATCTTTTCTCCCGAACTGATTCTTTTTTCTTCTAAGTTTTAGTAAAATATTATCGTATGCACTGTTTCCAATTTATTTCAAGCATGTACCCAGCTGCTTGACCCTACGAGATTTTGATTGACACGCGGCCTCTGCAGTTACCTCCATACCTTTCAGTTCTGCAGTCATGCGTATGGTTGTTTGGCGGCGGGGAAAGGGGGTGCGGTGTTGTATGTGTTTTAGAGGGATCAGTTGAATTAAATTGGTTATATTTCGGTAGTTGTTTACTCCATTTCTACAGGTTTTAAAATCTAAACTTTAATTATTAGAAGTTTGCTGCATTAAGTTGATCAGACTAGATTATATTTTGGCATAGTCAGCCAACCTGGTAACTGCTAAAAAAACATAAGTACTTACTTGGAAAGGAAAGTCCAGTCACATTCACCCTCGGTCATAGCTTCAGTGCCTATTGTCATATTAGGTTTTGTGCATGTAAATGTTCACACTTGAGAATATCCTTCCAGTTTTGTTTTCATTCATCACTATAAAGCATACTCAAATATTTTTATATCTTTTGTTGATGACAGATTGTCATGATGATTTCTTATTCATTACTATAATCTTATTTACTGTGTTATTTATTTTGCCAGAGAGAGACAGTTCTTTGTGACCATGACATACTCGCGAAAACAAAGGATACTGTTGTTTTCTCCTACCTTACACCTGGAGCTAGTTCAGAATCTGCCACTACTTCGGTTAATAATAGATCATACAGTGGGACCGTGCAAAGATCTGATGATGTCACGGTGGATAGCAGTATTTCTGGGAAGAATACTGTCAGGTTTTCTCTTAATAACGGAGATGCTGAGGTTAACACAGCTGATAGCTCAAGGACACTGATATCTTTCAAACGGAAGTTGAGTGAGAGGGGACCACTTGCTGGCAAGCAACTTCCACAAAGATCAGTGAGTGCGCTTCAGAAATTGGAAGATGGAAAACAGAAAATAAAAGATAAGAAGGTTTGTACTGTTCTTTTCAGTTGGTCGATTATTTCTGACACCAAGCTAATGCACAACACATGATTTTGCAGCAGACAGAAACCTTTCAAAAGGAGCTTGTTATGACATCTGATCAAGCATCTACACAGAACCAACGCCTTCCAAAAGGATATGTATATGTTCCTCGTGATTCTCTTTCTAAAGAGAAACCATGGAAACGAAATACACAAACCCATGAACCACAAGAGCCTGGTGGATAGGAACAGTTGAGATCAAGATGGTTAATTTCTCTCATGGAAACCAGCAAAATGTTTGCATGCTTAGTTTTCTCATCTGAAAAGCACAAGCATCAAGCAGTGCTGGCCTGTGCTTTTGTCGCAAGGATTACCAGCAACAAATGGTACTATCAGAATCAAGCTGTAGAATGATGCAAACCGAGCTTGTGGAAATGTTTGGTGTGGGATCATGACTAGAATGCCTGGTCACTTGGATCAATGCAAACATAGGTGCATTTAACCCACCAGGGGTTAATACCCTCTCACCTGTGTATATAGATTTGTCGTTTAGAGTACAGATTTTGTAAATTTTCTTTGTACATTCCTACCTTTACAAATGCATAGTGTAGTTATGCAAAAAATAGTGAGAATTACCATTGCTTTTTGGTTGTAGAAGAAAAGAAGAGACTTGGGATGACTGCAGGGGGTGACGTTCCATCCTATGAATTGGAAGATGCAATATCTAACAAGGTCTGATTCATGTTATTTGTAGGGATGGGGAGACAGTGAGGGCAGTTGAATAGACTGGATCAGCTACTACTGTTCAGCAGCCAGTTACCAGTGAGAACTTGGTATTAGCACTGATCAAGATTATTCTTTCCTATGTTGATTCGTACTGGGTGATCAGATGAAACCTGTAGGTTTTTAGATATGTTCTTAGGATTAACTTGATTTATGCTGTCAAGACAAGAGCAAAGGGGAAGTTAACTAGCGAGGTAGCAAGTCTGGCACGTTTGTAAGATTTTACCTCATATATGCTGGATCCAGATATTTTGGTCTGAGACAGGTGTTTTCTGCTTGCCGTCCAGATTTGTAACTGTGGTCAATTGTCTTCTTTGGTGTTGCAAGCTACACTGGCAGTGTAAAAAGCATTTGTGCAGTTTGTAATGGAATTTCTTTCCGTTTGTTGTGCCTGAACCTGATAGCTCCTTCCTGCTGTGTCTTGCAAAGTGGTGATTTTCTGATGGGTCTGGAGGTAACATATCATTTTACTCATGGAAAGCATTGACATGGCGATCGGTGCTGAATCTCTTTCAAAGTATCTTGTGTATGCTAGGGATGATTATCTAGCATGGGGTTAAGTCTTAGGCTACTTTGAGCACTGGTATGCTTCTGCTGTTGCATTTAGCTCTGCTGCTTCTGTGACGTGTTCAGACTTCAGAGTTAAGATGGCAACTCTGCTTGTGTCACAAATACTTGTGTTCAGGTATACTTGATTTTTGTTTCTTCTCCTGGTGATTCACATGTAATCCCTCCGTTTCAAAATATAAGATGTTTTAGCTTTGTGAAAGGAATGTATCTAAATCTTTTTTAGTGTATAGGTTTATCTAGGTTTGAAGTGAACCTACTTACTAAAAGATGTCTAGATACATCCTTTTATAAAGCTAAAACATCTTATATTTGGAACGGAGGGAGTAGGTGTCTCCTGATTCGACCTGGGTGAGTGAGAACAAGCAGCCTTTGCTTCCACCACTAGGCCACATGCCCATTTGGCATCTGTGCAAGTCACAAACAGTTGCGGTTTTCGCATTGCGTGCTTATTCAGACGTTTGCTTGCGGCATAAAAGAAATGCATTCACACGCTTCCGAAACAACTGTTCCTGTCCTTCTGAAAATTCCTACGCAGCCGATGGTTGCGTTGCAAAAAGACAGTAGTAAAACAGAATAGATAGGCCAAAACCTGTAGATTCATGAGAGGGAGAACCAAGCCATACCAAAATTACGAACTACATTCTTTTCTGTCGTAGATGGAAAACAATCAAGCTTCCTTGCGCCCGTACCTCTGATTGTGGGTAAGGCAATTAAATGGTACTTCCTTTATCCTATAATATGAAATGTTACTCCTAGCGACATTTATCATGAATCGAAGGAAGTATTACAATCAATATATGAGTATTGGTCAGTGGAGATTTGGTGCACATGAGCACCGTTGATCTGATTTTCTTTAAAAAAAATTAAAATTGTATTTCTAAGTTTTAAAATCTGTAAAAATATCTAGATGTAGCCAACAATGTATCCCACAAACATGCGGAAAGTGTCTTTGGCACGTGGGCACCAGTGCTCCTTCACTTTCAGATTTTTGAAAATTTCAAAATCTCACGCTTATATGTCTTCAAAAATTATGGCGTTAAATATATAATAGATATATGCAGGAGTAGTCCTGTTAAAAAGCACGTTGTACTTTGGAAAATATAAAAAAGACAATTTTCTAACAATAAATAGTATTAAATAGTATATTTTTTGTCAGATTTTTTTCCTATATTTCCCAAAATATAAAATATTTTTAATGGGACTTTTGCGTACACTCCTCTTATATATATCCATCTATAAATTTAACGACATAATTTTTTGAGACATAGAAGTGTGAGGTTTTGAAATTTTCAAAAATCTGAAAGTAAACGGAGCACTGGTGCCCATGTGTACCAAATCCCTTCTCACAAACATGCAAAATATTAATTTCAAATACTTCGTATTGTGAGTTACAATTTTTTATATAAGTATAGATATAAGTATGTATATTTTCAAATCTCTAAATTTATCAGACTTTGTCATTTCTGTGTAGCCCATACTATAAAGAATTTGGGGTTGCGATTTTGCATGCTGGTAGGATACAACATTGACTATGCCCAGAATTTATTTCCATATTTTTGTAAAACTTGTAACTTTGATTTTTGATTTTTCTTTAAGTTAAGGGAGCACTAGAACTCGGGAGCCAAAGACACTTTTCATTCATTGGTCGTAATAACATTTATATTATGGGAATGAGGAAACCAAAACTAAAAATCTGATTTTGCTACTCCCTCCGATCCATATTAGTTGACTTGGATTTATCTAGATTCGGATGTATCTAGTACTAAAACATGTCTAGATACATCCGAATCTAGACAAATTCGAGTCAACTAATATGGGTCAGAGGGAGTGTTATATTTTGGATGACTCATAAATAAATATTGTCAAGTCGAATTCGATTTATTGTTAAGTCGAATTCGATTCTATTACAAATCAAAAGGCTTTGTGTGCTGAATGGAATCGACTAATTTCAATTCAATTGCAAAATAATCACTCTCTCATAAAACACTTCAAATACAAAACAACCTTCGTATTTTTAGGAAGAAAACTTATGAACAAGTTTCTTTGTTGTATTCCTCATGCATGGGTTTCTTTTCAATTTGTAGGCTTGGTACATGTACGATAGTAGCAGAGTTCTTGGACCAAGGGGGGCCATGGCCCCCCTATTTCAGAAAATTATTTAAAATCATATAATTTTTAGGCTAAAATATTAAAGTTCACTATAAGTTTAAGCATGATTGGCGTTCTGAAAATTAATGCAGGCTCCTAGAGACTGGGATCCTAAGATCCTCGTGTATTAGAATTTCTTTGTAGAAGAGGTACATCGTGTCTTGTTGTTTCATCTCAAGCCATAAGCTAGGGAATCAGAGGAGTGCCTCCCTAGTAACCATCTCTCAGCAAGTTCTGGTGTGGAAACTCTGACTCCAATGATAAAGTAGGGACATCCTTCAGGTCCAGGCTTGTCAAATACGGTCAACTCTGCAACAACTCGATTGGGTAGTGAAGAATGTGCTCATGGAGGGTATAGACTGTAACACCTCGAAGAATTAGGACACGAAAGGATAGAGTTAGGAATTGTGCATTTTCATTTATATGCATATGAAAAAGTGGGTAAATT
Organism: Avena eriantha; assembly: GCA_910589775.1. NCBI lineage: Eukaryota > Viridiplantae > Streptophyta > Magnoliopsida > Poales > Poaceae > Avena > Avena eriantha. The sequence continues at coordinate 393,717,582 of OU342745.1, forward strand.
TTGAAATTTTATTTCCAAAATTCAAAGTGATTGAGATTTCATTCTATTTGGTGATCTAGAGTTAGATCATCAAGATATTGTTATTAATTTCGACATGCTCTTTGTACATTTTCAAAACTTGGGATTTAAAATGATAAGCGAGTCTTTGACTCATAACACATCACACCCAAGTAAATACTAAATTATACTACACATAATTATTTGAATTCAAAATGGAGTTTGAATCTAAAATTCAAACTTGAGTTCAAATAGAAATATCCAAGATAATTCTAATAATTCAAGAAAAATATAATAAAAATATACAAGTGATCACAATGATATTCTTATTCATAAGAGTAGTTTACATGAATTTTTACGAAGAGAAATTGAAAGATAAAATTACAACAAGAAGAAATCCTATAAACTAAACCCATACAAACTACAAGAACCTATCTAAACTTCTTATTTTTATTCTTGGTACCTACAAAACAAATAAAGACAAAGGAAGATTTTTGGTGATGTTAAAATGTTCGCCTTCACCACAAGGGTGGGGCAATTGTTTTTAAGATTCAACTAATGAATCCAAACGTCAGATCGAGTGATAACATTCAAAAAGAAAACAATTGGATCTTAGACAATCTGGCCAATGCATATAAGGGACAAGAGGCAACCAAATTAATTTGCATTGGTCTAGAATACCAATAAATAGAGGCAACACAAGACAAAGAAAGGAAACCAGAGGTAACTAATCCAATTCAAAGCATATTTAGGCAATAATAGGCAACATGCACTCAATCTTTGTTGAACCCTTTTAAAAGAAAGCCCAGAATTAAATAAATTTGATCTTAGTTGACAATTGGTCAATAAGATTATAAGCATCATCACTTAAGCCAAATTAACTTTATAGAAATATCTGAATCTAGAAGACAAAAGACTAGCCACATTTCACACTTGGTATTGCAAAAATAAGAATCATGACAATATTTCAATCCCAAACCGACATGCCAAATTAGGCAAATATCCAAAGGAAACCGACCCAACAACATGTTATAAGAACCTGGAGACCAATACAAGGATTTGAGTAGGTTACCAAAGCCCAAGGAGCTTACAAGACATGCAGAAAAGCCTAGGTGTTAATAAGATATATTCCCAGAGCCAATATAAAACGTGCAGTCGACTACGAGAAAGAATCACAACTCACAAAATGTAGTGAGATATCACCACAGAGCACTAGGATACCAGAAAGAACCATGAGGAATCAACTAGCTGAAGGGAACCCTAGGAAACCTAGTGAAGAAGCTAGGAGGAGCAGGCTAACCACAAGAAGTAGGTTGATTAGAATTCAGAAGACCAAGCTACACTTCAGCAACTGATTGATCTTGTAGACCAAGTGTAGTATCTGCGCATCGGCGGGATCACAAGGATCTACTCTAGATAATTAAATGAAAATGATTTGAAGTGAAGAGAATGCCAGGGATCAATACACGCATCTATGCTTGAGTACAAGTAGAGCATGATCATTCATGTATCTTATTGTTGGGAAGTGGCACCTATGGTACCAATCATGCTAAGCACATGTACTTATACCTATGAACACTCCATAGAGGCACCACAATCATAAAGAGTATGATCAACTTATAGCATGTGGGCACATTTTAACTGGTAGTAACAACTAAGCTTACCAATACAATAATTGGAACGTATCACACTAAGCACTGCACCGCTCAATTCTCTGAAGAACACTATCAAGCTATAGCTACCTTCTCCACATAAGTGAATTAGGTAGAGGTAGCCATATAAGATTAATTAGTGGATGGACAAGTTCAGACAATAAAACATCTGCAGCAAGTCAATGATGTATATCATTTTTAAAGCACTAGTTGAATGCTCGTGCGTTACCACGATCCAATAAATTTAAACCTCGATATAATCATCAACACTTATTATGGATCGGAGGGAGTACCAATTTTGCACTAAAAGTACATTCACGATTCATGCTAGCCTACGTATTCCATTATTTTGGGATTAACTCTCTCTCAGGTAGATCGGTAAACTGATTTTTTTGACTATTGATGTTATCCCCTCTTTTCCATTGTCGGGAATATGTGGTTTGCAAAGGCAAAGCATCTTACAATGCATGATTTTACAACCATGTGTGTTGACACTTTCACTTTCCTAGAATTTTCACAAGTTAAGACAGTTTCACCTCCCTAGTTTTATTTTATTTTATTCCAAACAAGGTAGAAACCTGCTTATGGTTAATTACAAGAGTAAATATTTCGCAATTTTTTTGCAAGAGTAAATAGAGCAGCAGCAACAAGTTTGTTTCTAGACAAAACATCAGCACTTGCTCCGAGAGTCAGCCCAAGGCTAATGTAGTTATACTGAAACAAAAGTACATACCAGCTATTGAATGAAATGTATGTATGTAACACAATGAACAATGTAGTCATCACTATTTCCCTGCTCTAATGCACATACAATATTGGTATAATCCTCGCCTGAAAATGCCCGTGGTCCATCAATACTAAGCTTTGTACTCACTAAGGCCTTGTTTGGTACTAGTGTATTTGTGGGGATTAGAGGAGATAATCCCAACAAAACCCCATATCCCTGCCTATGGTTAAAGACATGTTTGGTTCTAGAGTATTGGACCCGTTTAATCCCCGCTTATCCCCACATTTCCCTAAGTTCTAGTGTATTTTGTCTAATACTCAATGCACTACCCATACCTAGTGGATTGGTGGGGATTGGGGTTTTGTGGGTATTCGAGGGGTTTGGGTGAAGGTGGTGGTTTCACCCAATCCCCTTGGGGATTATCCCTTTTGATCCCTGATGGCTCAAAAAGTGATGAGCTCGTTGGGAACCCCAAGAGGAAGGTATGATGAGCACAGCAACAAATTTTCCCTCGGTGATGAAATCAAGGTTATCGAACTAGTAGGAGCCAGGAAACAACCCCAAGGTGTTGTCTCCAACTTGGAATCTTACACAACACAACCACAGAACTTTGCCCCAACTTATAGGGAGGTTGTCAATCTCACCGGTTTTGCTGAAACAAAGGATTAAACATATTGTGTGGAAGATAGTAATTGCTTTGCAGAAAGTAAACAGTAAACAATAAATAGTAGATTGTAGATTGATAGTAAAATAATGGACCGGGGTCCATAGTTCACTAGTGGTGATTCTCCTTAAGATAGATGACACGTCGGGTGAACAAATTACAGCGGGACAAATGACAAACATCGAGAAAGCATACATGCATATACTAATCATGTTGACTCCTATGAGATTTGATTGGGTATTACAACATTATACATAGACCGTAATCCAACTGCATCTATGACTAATAATCCACCTTCAGGTTATCATCTGAAACCCTCTAGTATTAAGTTGCAAGCAACAGATAATTGCATTAAGCAAAGTGTGTAAAGTAAACAATACGATTGTTCTATGAACAAAAGATTGTTGTTTTCTCCCTAGTAGCAACAACACATCTAGTACCTTAGAGATTTCTATCACTTCCCCAGATTACTAGAGGTATGAACCCATTATCGAGCATAAATACTCCCTCTTGGAGTTGCTAGCATCTACTTGGCCAAGATAGCTACTAAAAACGGAAAGCATGCAAGATCACAAATAACAAAGACATGATAGAATCAATAATCAATCTGAAATAGTATCTCAATATCCATCGGATCCCTGCAAACACAACATGTAGGATTACAAATAGATGATCTTGATCAAGAACGGAGCTCACAAGATCTAAACATGGTAGCACAAAGGAGGAGAACCAACCATCTAGCTACTACATGGACCCGTAGTCCAGAGATGAACTACTCACGCATCACACCGGAGGTAGGCATGGTGATGAAGAAGGCCTCTAGGATGAATTTTCCCCTCTGACAGGGTGCCGGGAAGAGCTTTAGATCCCTCCCAATCTATAAATGGAGATAATGGCGGCTACAGACTCTTTCGTGGAATTTTGATCGGATACTTAGGGTTTTCGTACCGAGGGGTCTTTATAGGCGGAAGGGAAAGGTCGGTGGAGCACCAGGGGGCCCGCACCTAGTGGTGGCATGGCTAGGGCCGGCCACGCCACCCTAGGGTGTGGCCGCCCTGGTTCCCCGCTTCGTCTCCCCTCCGGACTCCGTGTTGCTTCGAGTAAAATATTGACTTTGGCTTCTGTTTGGTCCAATTCCAAGAATATTTCCTTACTAGCTTTCCTGAAACCAAAAACAGTAGAAAATAGGCAACTAGCATTGTGGCATCTTGTTAATAGGTTAGTTCCAACAAATGTGTAAAAATACTCTAAAGTGTGGACAAAACATGAGAAAGTAGATATAAAAAAGTATGGAACATCAAAAATTATAGATACGTTTGCAACGTATCAACATCCTCAAGCTTAACTCCTGCTCGTCCTCAAGTAGGTAAGTGATAAAAAGAAGAATAATTTTTGAGGTGACATGCACCATTTGATCAAGGTATTTATAACACTGATAGCTGGGATCATAGTATTCTAACATAGCATGAAAGATATAATTCTAACAATAAGACATAGCAACTATGTTGTAACATGAAAAGGTACAAACACAAGATTCATGAGTAACAATACTTTGAAAGACGTTTGTTTGTTTCACATATAGAAAACATAATGAGAATGGTATTCAACTTGTCCCTCATAATGTAGCAAAACATAAATGCATATGACACCTTCAAAATTCATAATGGTGACTAGATACAAATAGTTTAAGAACAAGCAATATCAAATTTATGAATCAATCAACAAGCTTTGGGACAATGCACATTAAACTAAGAATGACCACTATGCTCTCTCAATAGGTGCGTAAAGATAGAAGATAGGTGCATAAAGATAGAAGATGGAGACTCAACATAAAAGTAAAAGAAATGCCCTTCATAGAAGGAAGCAGGGATTCAAGTTTTATAAAGAGCTTCCAAAAATTATGGTACTTATTAGCTTTCAACTCCCATTGCCCCTATCATAAGCATCTTTAGGTGATTAAGGTTAAAGTGAACAAATATGAGGATATGATTGACAAGTTATAAGCTGAAAATCTCATGCCCCTTACTTACGAAGACCGTTCCTCATGCTACTCAAGTTTAGTCACAAGTAAGTTCTTGTCATTGTAAGTACATGTGTATCATAGAGAACCGCCAACGGGGTACCCCTTGCTCGATGATATGGAGGAATCCCCATATCAAAATGACAAGGCAAGCAGACAGTGAGCATCTTAGCAATCCTTTTATTTCCTATTTGCATAGGCTTTTTTTTCTCTTTTTTTCCCTATTTGCATAGGCTTTTTTTTATAAATAGGATGCTTCATAGATTGCTCACTATGGTTACACTGCAGGTTTCCACCATGATTAGGCATGGCTTAGACCAGCCACCCAGGCGTTTCTCTAACACATATATGAACTCCATGAGCCTTACAAGCTCCCCTTTCATTTCACACCGCCGGAATCCATAAGCAAAAGAACATGATATCAACCGAATAATAAGTGCAATGTTGAAAGCGTTCCCCATGATAATATGGTTCTGCTAATTCACAACTTAGAAAACGCAAACATATACGCAACATAGATGGGCACAATTGTTCAATTTTATTAAGTGCAAGAAAAGTAAAGTGTGCCATCAAGTTCGTAAGAGCATTAATCACTAACTTTCACATAACAAGTTTAATTTGGAAGGTAGCTAAAAACATGAATATACTTGGAATAGCAAATGCTAATAGGTAGATATGGTGGACTCTTTGGAATAACTTGGTTTTATTTGGAGTTGGATGCATGAGTGGAACTCATACTTGGTATGGAGGCTAGCAAAAGACTGGGAGCGACCAACTAAGAGAGCAATAATGGCCATAATCATGCAAAGCGACAAAACATTATTAATTAAAGCATAAAGTGATATTACAAGTCGAAAACTAAATGATCATAGAGGCTATGGTGACTTGGTATAGTCTTAACATGGTGTGAGCATGCGCCAAGTCAATCCAAATAAAGCATTAAAGGAGAATACCACAATATTAAGCTTTAATATGCTAAAACAACGCATGATTCTTTCAAGGCACATTAAGCAATCTCAATTATTTGTAACAAGACATGCTACATCAATAATCACTAAGCATAAAGCCAAAACATTATCAAGCATGACATGACAAAGCCTAGGCCACAGTTAAAAAGAAGCTCCTTTTATACCACTTATAAGCATGAACTTTCCTACTCTTTTCCAATCCAAACCAACTTATTTGAAAACTAATGTATGAATGATGGGGTCCAACCAATTTATTCAAGCAAACTAAGCAAACAAAAACCAAAAACAACAAAGACGCTCCAAGAACAACACAACTGTGCATGAAACAATAAAAATGAAGTGTTTGGAAGAAAACCTGAGATTTTTATTGATGAAGAAGGGGATGCCTTGGGAATCCCCAAGCTTTGACGCTTGTACTTCTTGAATATTCCTTGGGGTGACACGGGTGGCATACCCAAGCTTGAGATTTTGTCCATACTTCATCTCATCACATTATTCTTCCCTACACTTTAAAATTTCCTTCATACAAAACTTCACGCAATCTTCATTAGCAACATTAGTGTACTCAAGATAATGAGTCTTTTGGTTCAGTTTCCACACAATTAAAACTTTCATTAAAACAAAACTACCGTAGCATTTTTTTTAAAAATTCAAATTTTTTGGCAAGAACTCAAAGAGAAAGAGATTTAAGAAGCAAATGCAAATAATGATAGAAATCTGTCAAAACAGACCAGCAGGTAAAAACCGATTTTTTCGAAGACCTTCGGTTGCTCAAATCAAAAAGTGTTGAACTAACAAAAGTTAGATAACAACCTGGGGAAGAAGCACAAACAATTACAACTCAATCCAACGTACATATATTTTTTACCAATGTTTTATAGCGAAGCACAAAAATCTGTTTCGGGACAACAACTTTCTCAAGTCTTACTTCTCTCTCATTAGAGGTTACTCTTGGCACAAAAACCACACAAAAAGGATAAGGAGAGGTTATTACAGAGGTAATAACTTCCAAGACTCAACAAAAGATTCCTATCAAAATCTGGGTTACCTCTCAATAAGTGCTTTTCTTTAACGCCTTTGAGCTAGGCATAAGAAGCAAGATTCAAGTAGTCTCAAATGAAGAAGCATTAAGATCAATAACGGAAATATCTTCAACGAGGAAAGGTATCTCATCCAATAAGTTCTAGAGGATCCTTTCTCAATGCTCTTGGGTTCACTATTTTCATCAAACGGGTTTTCTGGAACGATCCAATCAAAATTCTTTTTTAAGGCTTCATGCATTCCTACAAGTTTAAAAGGTATTGGTATCTTAATTTCCTCCCCATTAGGTTTGATTTTGTCCATCTTTTCTCATGTACCAATAACATCTACACATGAGCCTAGCATATTAAAATGATTGAAAACTTTTCTAGTTTCTTTAGCAACATCATAGAATTCCTTAAACAAAGTTTCGAGAATAAATTCTCTTTTTTCAGGATCCTCAATATCTTTAAGTTTAATAAACATTACTTGCAATATGGGGTTGAGGTTAACAAACCTAGCTTCCAACATCTGAACTAAATAAGTTGCAGCAATTTCATAGTTTGGTGCAAGTTCTGCTAGGGATCTATCCTTAATATCCTTATATTTGCTAACATGATTAAATAATTCTTCAATATTATCTTTACCAATTATGGAGCCCCTACCTATTGAAAGGTCTTTCATGGTAAATTTAGGGATCAACATGGTGAGCTGAGAACGAGGTGACAACTACAGAAAGGACTAATTTTTTTGTTTGTTTTTGGTATAAAGAAGCAAACTAGTACAACTAATTTTTGTGTGTTTTTGATAAAGAAAACAAGCAAATAAAGCAGAAATAAACTAAGCAAAACAAAAAACAAAGTAAAGAGATTGGTTATGAAGGACTCCCCTTGTGAAGCTATCCTTGACTCACCGGCAACGGCGCTAGAAAATAGGCTTGATGGCTCAAAAAGTGATGAGCTCGTTGGGAACCCTAAGAGGAAGGTATGTTGAGCACAACAACAAATTTTCTCTTAGTAATGAAACCAAGGTTATTGAACCAATAGGAGCAAGGAAACAACCCCAAGGTATTGTCTCCAACTTGAAATCCTGCACAACACAACCACAGAACTTTACTCCAACTTACAGTGATGTTGTCAATCTCACCGGTTTTGCTGAAATAAAAGATTAAACGTATTGTGTGGAAGATAGTAATTGCTTTGCAGAAAGTAAACAGTAAATAGTAGATTCTAGATTGATAGTAAAAGAATGGATCGGGGTCCATAGTTCACTAGTAGTGATTCTCCTTAAGATAGATGACATGTTGGGTGAACAAATTACAACGGGGCAATTGAAAAACATCAAGAAAGCATACATGCATATACTAATCATCTTGACTCCTGTGAGATTTGATTGGGCATTACAACATTATACATAGACCGTAATATTTGCTATTGATTTTTGTTCTTCTTTCTTGAGTGGTTCTATGCGCTTAGCTAAAGAATGGACAATGGATGAAATTTAGTGTTGTTTAGTTCACAACCATTGTATGAATAAAGTATTTGTGATGTTGCCAATTCATAGAATAGTTTGTCAAATATGCAGGAAAATAAGGAGCAGTACACCCACCTCCTGAGTGAGCGTTTACCTTGTCGATCACAAACGTGACGATTCTAGCGTGCATGCTAAATCAAGTGCATGTTTATGCCGTTCGTTCACTGCTTTATGATCCATGCTACCAAGTTTCATATGTTTCGGAAATCTGTGTCCAATCTATACAAAACAAAACTAATTAAAATAGTGTACTTGATATAACATGCATACTAGAATCACACTACTCGGTCGATCACCGGTACCGTTTTCAGCATGGAAAAAATAGCACGCGTGCTATAGCGTATTTGGAGAGACCACGCTATTTTTTAACGATTTTGCTTGCTATGGCGCTATTTTCCAAATAGCTTGCTATATCGCTCTAAACATCACAGCGTTAGCGCTATTTTAAGTATAACCTGTTATTTTTTTGTTGGTGGGTGTGGAGTAAGTGAACATATGATGAGTGCGTGGAGTAAGAAAACATATGATGAAAATTTTGATTGTTAATCTTAAGTGATCGCGTCAAGCCGCCGTCTCCTATCGTAGCACCCGACGTTGCTCCTAGTTTCAGCACTGCCGATTCTCCTCCAACTTGATTGGTTATGCATGTACAAGTATTACTCTTAATTATATGTTGAAATCCTTGGTATTCATGATGTACTTGTTATATTTTTTAATTTTTTACAAAATGCTATTTTGTAAAAGTAGGCTAGGGACAAGATTGCCTGCATCGCTAGAAACTTCGTTTGGGAGGGCGATGAAGGAGAGCATGCGGCGCAAGGGAATGACTTGGTCAGTTGGACCAAGCATTGTAGACCTAAGGAGTTGGGCAGCCTCGGCATGCCAGACCTACAGAGGATCAGCCGTGCCCTTAGACTTCGATGGCCTTGGCTTTAGTGAATGGACCTGCATCGTACTTGGGCGGAATCCAAGCTCCCATGTGATGACGCCGACATGGACCTCTTCAGGGCCTCCACAAAGATCAGCATCAGAGACAGCGAGACTACTTCTTTCTGGCATGACAACTGGTCTGAGATGGGCCCTATCAGGCTGTGGGTGCCTAATCTTTTCAAGATTGCCACGAGAAAAATAGAAGCGTGGACAAAAAGCTAACTAAAGGCAACTGGATTCGATCCATCGCGTGTCTCAACTCGCCTGTGCAGCTTTCCCAATACCTCATGGTTTGGGACGTGGTGGAAGGAACACATCTATCACTTGGTCAGCCTGATACGATCTACTAGACCTTAACCGAAGATGGATCCTACAGTGCCAGCCTTGCCTACCATGTGCAATTCTACGGTATCCACCCCAAGTTCATCGCCCACAAAATATGGACTGCACACGCCGAACCTAAGTGCAAGCTTTTTGCATGGCTAGCCATGCATGGAAAGCTTCTCAGGGGTAATAACCCTGACCCCATCTGTGCTCTATGTTGCGGTGCACCTGAGACGGCTGTGCACTTATGCAAAGATTGCCCCCACACCATGGCGGCCTGGAACCTTGCTCAGATATGGGACGGCGTTGTGGGTGGAATCAATGGCCAGGATTTCCCTTCCATCTCGGATTGGTGGGACAGCATGATAGCCGGTCGGCTCACGAACGACAAATGAAGAATCAACGGACGCCTGATTTATGTCCTCTGAAACGTATGGAAAGAATGGAATAGAAGGATCTTCACAAGTCAGCGTCTAACTTACGTGGAGGTGGCAGAGATCGCCCGGGAGGACATTCGCCAGAGAGCACGAGCTTTCGCGGCTGTTGGGCCTGCCATTCCTGCGGAGCTAGACTAGAGTGTTTTTGTTAGTTCCGGTGCTTTTGGCATGTTTTGACTTTAATCCAAACATGTCCTCCTTGTACCGTCATGTTTGGAGTTTACCCTCTTTCTATATGAAAAGGCAGAGCTCCTGCCATTTGCTAAAAAAATAGCGTGCTATTAACACGCTATAACTTTTATAGCTTCTGGAGAAAGGCCACGCTAAATTACACAACGCACTATTTTTTCCTTGGTTTTCAGAAATAGCGTATTGCACAAAGGTGCGTATTCGAGAATAGAAAGCCTAGGTGCGTGGATCCTGCTTTGGTGCGCATATGATAAAACACTTCAAATACATAACTACCTTCGTATTTTAGAAAGAAAACTTATGAACAAGTTGCGTTGGGTTGTATTTCTCAATTCTCATGCATGATGCATGGGCTTCTTTTCAGATTGTAGGCTTGCTACATGTACGACAATAGCAAAGCTTCTCTTGAACCTGGACCCCTACTTTAGAAAATTCTTTACATATAATTATTAGGCTAAACTTTTAAAGATCACTATAAGTTTAAGCATGACTGATCTTAAAACTAACACATGCTTCTTGAGAGTGGGATCCTAAGATTCTCATGGTGTATCAAAACTTACTTTGTAGGGGAGGTAGAGTGTGAATCGCTGCTTCATCTCTGGCCATAGGCTACGGAATCAGAGGAGTGCCTCCCTAGCAGCCATCTCAGCAGCAAGTTTCGGTGTGGGAACTCTGACTCTAGTGACAAAGTAGGGACATCCTTCAGGTCCAAGCTTGTCAAGTACGGTCAACTCTGCGACATACTCGATTGGGTAGTGAAGAGTGTGCTCATGGAGGGTATAAACTTGAAGACCCCGAAGAATTAGGAAACAAAATGGTAGATTTAGGAATTTGTGCATTTGTATTTGCATGCATATGAAAGAGTGTAAAAAATTGAACTTACATTTTCAAAAGGCAAAGTGATTGAGATTTCATTCTATTTGGTGATTTAGAGTTAGATCATCAAGAGATTGTCATAAATTTTGAAATGATCTTTATACATTTTCAAAACCTAGGATTTAAAATGATAAGCAAGTCTTTGACTCATAACACATCACATCTAGGTAGTACTCAAATATACAACACATAATTATTTGAATTCAAGAGATTGAATCTTAAATTCAAACTTGAGTTCAAATAGAAATATCCACAATACATCTAAATAAATTCAAGAAAAATACAATAAAAATATACAAGTGATCACAATGATATTCTTATGGTTAATAGTCTGCTGCCTAGGGGGATAGCTGCCCCCCGGGCAGATACCGTCCAACATGCATCTTTGAGATGCATGCTAAAACAGTTTAGGAAAGATAGTTGATTAACACATCTGTAATAAAGCTGACAAATGACAACACGCAGATGGTATCGAGTATCGAGGAGGTAGCATGTGACAAGCCCTTCCTGCCAACACATGATTGTACAACACACCATAAACACTGAAGCATAGCAGATAGCGATGTTTCATATGTTCACACATTTCTCCGGCAAATCCAACACTGATATCTCGATTAGCATGCAGCAGCTAATTGTGTTTTGTCCACATGTCACATACACATGACATTAAATGCATGCATTGGGAGGCTACCCGTACCACAAACTGTCACAACACTACAATAGCTCTACGCATGCTGAATCAGTGTGTTGAATGGTCGCATCAAAAAAACAAGTAGTAGCAGCAGCCAATACTACTCCTCCATTTCAAAATATAAGATGTTGTATGGAGGCAACACCTCATGATGCATCGGCCATCTCTTCTATCCATTGGATGTTTGTGAAATCACTATCTGTCTTAAAAGCATGCCCATGACGCTACTATTTTACTATTTGCATTACTCTTTATAAGAACAGCTCATGTATGTTGTCATAAGTAACTAGTAGAATATATACACCGTAAGCTGTGATGTATAAGCTTGGTGTACATGTTACTAAGGCCCGCCAATAGTCATGCCGACAATTTTTATCCGTGAATCTTTAGGTGTTAGCTATCTATGCTATCTCCATACACTTTTATATGTCACTTTTAATGTAAGTATATATAATCGTGATGGTACATTACACATTGTCAAACATGGCTTTGGCAAATTAAACACATGCTAAAGGAACCCGCGACACAACATAAGATAAACTGGTCACGGGCAGCATAAGGCACATGAGAAAACTGAAGTCAACATATCCATATATAGGCGTGTGTTAGCTAAACAATACTACTATCAAGAGGAATAGTCCATACTTTGGATTTTGATTCAGCTGACAAGGAAGACACTGAGAATGCTGTGCACCATTTTGTCACATCATTCTCTTTCCTATAGCCAGGCGAAGAGGCAGACAATGACACAGCACGGCAGTCCATGCGACCTCTAATTGTCGATTAATACCGTGTCGCTGGTAAAACAACAAATGGTAGGGAGATGATGGTGCGAATATCAACACACATCATACAATAATGGCAAGGGGGATAGCTATTCCCTTGGCAGCAAATCCACACTCTATTCTTATTCATAAGAGTAGTTTACATGAATTTTTACAAAGATAAACTAAAAGATAAAATTGCAAGAAGAAGAAATCCTATAAACTAAAACTATACGAACTACAATAACCTATCTACACTTCTTATCTTCTTATTCTTGGTACCTGCAAAACAAATAAAGACAAATTAAAGCAAGATGTTTGGTGATGTTAAAATGTTTTCCTTCACCACAAGGATAAGGCAATTGTTTTTAGGATTCAAATAATGAATTCTAGGAAGTACTTTTAGAATCCAAATGTCAGATTGAGTGATAACATTCAAAAAGGCAACGATTGGATCTTAGGCAATCTAACCAATGCATATAAGAGAAAAGAGGCAATCATATTAATTTGCATTGGTCTAGAAGAATAATAAACCGAGGTAACAGAAGGCAACTGATCCAATTCAAAGCATCATTAGAAAATAATATGCAACATGTCACTCAATCTTAGTAGAACCCTTTTTAAAAGAAATTCCACAGTTCAATTAGTTTGATCTTAGTTGACATAATTGGTCAATAAGATCATAAACATCATCACTTAAGCCAAACTAAGATTACATAGATATCATAAGCTAAAAGACAAGAGACCCGCCACATTTTACACTTGGTATTGCCAAAATAAGAATCATGACAATATTTCAATCCCAAAGCGACATGCCAAATTAGGCAAATATCCGAACCGACCTATGAAACCGACCGGACATCAGGTTATAAGAACCTAGACACCAGGACAAGGATCATTGTCGGTTACCAATGTCCAAGAAGCTTACAAGACCTGCAAAAACGCCTAGGTGTCAATCAGATAGAGCCTCAGAGCCAGTATAAAAGAAACAACCGACCAGGAGAAAGAATCAGAACTCACAAAGCATAGTGAGCTATCGCCACAAAGCACTAGGCTACCCAGAGAGAACCATGAATCATCAACTAGCTGGAGGGAACCTTGGGAAACCAGATGAATAAGCTAGGAGGAGTAGGCTAACCACAAGAAGCAGGTTGATCAGAATTCTCAAGACCAAGATGTAGCTGACATAGTCATAAGGTTACCTTTTATTCTGTAACCGACCCTAACTGGACTCTGAGATCCAACCTCTCATATAAAGGCTAGGAGGACCCAACGGGGAGGACACTTGAATCTACTCATAGCAATCTGCTGTAAGCTAGATCGTATCTAGCAAGCCGATGACTTTGTACTCTCCATCAATAAAGATCAGACAAGAAGGAAGCAGAGTTTTCTCTACGAGATTCTGAACCTAGGTAAATATCGCCTCCCTTGTTTGTCTGATAAGCTGACGAAATCATCAGTGTACCACTTTTCCCTGAAACTCAATTCCATGACAATGGATATTTTCGAGGTTATCTCTCGTCCGTTAACAATGTCCAAGAAGCTTACAAGACGTGCAAAAAACGCCCACGTGTCAATCAGATAGAGCCTCGAGGCCAATATAAAAGGGACAACTGACCAGGAGAAAGAATCAGAAATCACAAAGCATAGTGAGCTCTCGCCATAGAGCACTAGGCTACCGAGCGAGAACCATGAAGCATAAACTAGCTAGGGGAACCTTGGGAAACCAGGTGAATAAGCTAGGAGGAGCAGGCTAACTACAAGAAGCAGGTTGATCAGAATTCAGAAGACCAAGGTACACTGCATCAGCAGGTTGATCTTGCAGAACAAGTGTAGTATCAATGCATACTAATTTACATCAAAGAGTTCACAAGGATCTACTCTAGATAATTAAAGGAAAATACTTTTAAGTGAAGAGATCGACTCAGGGGATCAATACACACAGCTATGCTTCAACACTAGTAGAACATGATCATTCATGTATCTTATTGCTAGGAAGTAGCACCTAGGGTACCAATCATGTTAAGCATGTACTTATAGCACGTGGGCATATTTTAACCAGTAAGAACATCTAAGCCTACCAATATAGTAACTGAAATGTATCATACTAAGCACTGCAGTGCTCAATTCTTTGAACAACGCTGTCAAGCTATACCTACCTTCTCCACATAAGTGAATTAGGTAGGCATAGACATATAAGGTTCATCAGTGGATGAACTAGTTCAGACATTCAAACATCTACAACAAGTCAATGTTGTATGCCATTTTTAAAGCATAACTACCAACGAAAGTACTAGGTGGTAAACAACCGCAACATCAACTAGTAGATGTATAAATACATCTAGCAGCAACACTAAATACACAAGATTTTTCGCATGGTGTGCTCATTCAGGCCTTTGCTTGTGGCATAAAGGAAAGACATTATTTACACGCTTCCGAGACACCAAATGTTACCTGAGCCATATACCAAGACCACCAACCACATTCATCGTCGTAGAAAAATCATGCTTTCTTGCGCCCGCATCTCTGACTGAAGTGCACAAACGCAGACGCGCGTTCGACCCTAGCCAGCCACGTATACATATATAGTGTACCTAGCCCAGGATAGGAAGAATCGCATTCGAAGAAGCTTCCATGGCAGATCGGTCAGGCAGGCCGGTGGCCGTGCAAGGCAAGCGTCCCTAGCTCCACCGAAAGCAGCAAGCACCACCGAGCAAGTAAAGCGCACACAATACCATCGTCATACATCTTCTCCGTACGTAGACTGCCACGAAAAAAATACCCAGTTTTGTCTCGGTAGACACCTCTCGTTATAGTTTTGTGATCGTGGGTGATGCAATCCAATGATAGAAACAAAAACTCTCGGAAATAACTTTTTTGGGGAGGGATGTACAACGCGGGGGCGAAAGCGTCATCCTGAACCATTTTCAACTTATTGAAAAACCCTATATATATGTACAGAGAGATTTACAAAGGGGGTTGAGAAAGAGAAAGAGAGGACTACATAGATGGTTTAACATCACGCTTCACGCTCCTTGGGAGCTCCTTTCTTACAACAGTGCGACCAAAGAATTTAAACCGGAGGCCACACGAAGTCAACATAATGTGGAGGAGCTCCTCTTCATTGCGAAAGATCATAGCATTACGTCGCTTCCAAATGTTCGAAAGAATGGCCATAAGAACTACGTCTCTTACTTTACCCGTCACATCTGAAGCCCCAATTAGTCTTGAACACCGGAGCAAGACTTTGTTTCGATCATGAGGGCTGGGATGGCGTCCCACGGAGCCTGGATAGAGGCACAACTAATGAACAAGTGTGAGATCGTTCCCGTTTCTTGACAAAAGGGACACTTGTCAGAGTTGCTCAACCCCTTCTGAAACCTTCGATTGTTAGTGAATAGGCGTTGCTGGTCGGCCAGCCAAAGAAACAACCAACATCTGTTGGGCGCGTAGTTCTTCCAAAAAAATACCCGCCAAAGGAGAATCCGGCCCGCTGTAGAAAGCATTTTGGTATGCTAAAGAAACAGTTAAGCTGTTGTGGACAAGAAGACCATGATGGAAATAGAGTTGTCGAGTTCCAAGCTCGCCACCTGTGACAAACGCGGATGCAACACAATACCTGGGGAGGTGGGAGACAACACCATGACCACCGAGGCATTAGGGTTTGTGACGTGCAAGAAGAGAGCAGAATAGTGTGCTTCGAGTGGATCGTTGTCTACCCAATGATCAAGAAAAAAGGAAGTTGATTTCCCGTTACTAACGATAACTTTAGAAATGTCCTAGAAGAACAAACATAAGAGATGTCCTTCCAAATCACAGAGTCTAGGTGAGAAGAATCACCGAGGCAAGATTCTCACGGGGTGTCACCAAGACAGTGAGGACGAAACGAATGTGCCGAGAACACAAATTAGAGAAACCTAACCATTTTCAGAGAAGAGAGAACAAACTTCATCCCAGGAAACTTTGCACTTCCCTCCATTGACTTTATCTTACCCGATCCAAAAGAAGGCCCGACACCTTTTGTCAATCTCGATAAGGACGCCGATGGGAATAAGGAGGGCACTCATAATTTGAGTGTGAAGAAGCCCTTAGAACAGCTTTGATTAGGATCCCGCGACTAGCCATAGATAAAAGCTTACCAATCCACCTGACCATACATTTGTAAATCTTAGTAATAAGAGGAATAAAAACTGAGATACACAATTTTCTTGCGAATAGGACTGGCATTAAAAAACATCGAAGAGTACAAAACAACTCAACAAAAACAAAAATTACATTGAAATCCTTGAGAAGCCCTTCATCTTCAACCTCCAGACTGTGTCGACGGCGCGCCGCTACTGCCGCTCGTCCTATGCCAGCCTAACGTTGTTGGTTGCGGACGGGAAGTCGCCGAATGGGTCAAAAAATACCATATCCGTCCTAGAGACAAAGAAAAATGATGAACTACCGATGAAGCTCCTTGATGATCCAAGGATCCCCACAGCCAGAAGAAGTCCTCAAGGACCTCACCATTCCCACAAGCTCCTCGATGTCGCCGTCAAGATGGGGCTGAAGCCGGGAAGATCTTATTGGAAGAGACGTCGCCTCCACCACCTGAATGCCCCCCACCAAACTTGAACCCTGAAAACAGGAAAATGGAGCCCTCCCGCAGGCAGGGGCCCAGATCCACCACACCTCCATGGCCCGAAGGCCACAAAATTGAGGCAGATCGGCAGCGGAGCTGGCGGGAGGCGATGAAACCCTAGCCACCTTGGTAGGGAGGAGGAGAGGGAGGGGAACAATTCAGACGTGTGGGGAAGGAGGACACCAGACACGCAATAGCGACAACCATATTGTTAGCCAAAGACGGTTCAACATGAATGGGAACTAAGGTACTCTTGTGAAAGTTGATTTGAAGACCAGTTGTGTTGGAGAAGCGGAGAAGATACTCATGCAAATGTTGGATGTGGTTGGGATATGGTTTTATGATGATCAAAGTGTAGTCCGCAAATTGCAGGATCAGGCAAAGAAGAGAGGGGTCAAGTGGGTGGGCAATAAGGTTAGGGGAGGAAGCTTGGAGCAGAAGCCTATGAAGGACATTAGTGACAATGATGAAGAGGAGCACGGAGATGGGGTCATCCTGACAGAGCCCTCTCTTGCATTGGATCCAATCGCCAGGCACACAATTAAGCAAGATAGCCAACTGACCAGAGCAATGCAACTCCTTAATCCATGCGCACCAAAGTTGGGAAATCTTTGGCCTTAAGAATCTGATCCAGCGTCTCCCAAGATACTGAGTCACGGAAATATAATGCTAATTATTATTACGTGTGGTTTCCACTTGTGAGAAGATTGGACGATGTCGCTGGCATAGATAAACTTTATGAGAATGATGCTATTACCAAAGGATGCTTATCCAAAGGCTCCATGTACTGAATGAATTACCTAATTTCAAGTCAACAAAGATACAATCACTCTCTCATTAAACATTTATAATATGTAAAAACCTTCTTATTTTAAAGGAAAAAACTTATGAACAGGTTGCACCATTGTGTTTCTCATACAGGGGCTTCTTTTCATAATGAGTGAGATTTCATTTCGGATTGCAGGCTTGCTACATATATGACAACGACAGAGCTTCCCTACTACCAAGGGGGGCCATGCCCCCCCTATTATAGTATATTCCTTAAAATTGTCCCTATTTCTTAGATAAAAATTAAAAGATTACTCAAAAGGTAAGCATAACCGATGTTCTTAGCCCTCTCGTTAATCCTGGTCAAGTTCTGCCACTGATGTAGAAAAGACCGAAGGAGTGTTTAACTTTCATAGTTGACCTAGTATATAAATTTGAATATTTTACTTGTAATATTTATATATATCTAAAAAATTAAAATAAAAATTGAAAATAAAATCACAATAGTATATAGTTGTATGCTCACTCCATATATTTATAAACGTAGATGTGTCCTATATTTCTGAATGAAATGAGTATTGAATATCCACGGGTAAAACTGCGGGTGTATACATAACTGTATGCGTGCTTTTTTAATGGACGAATGCAGCATTACATATCCATTAAAACACAAGTTATATTATACACTATTTCTTGACAATTTTCATTTGTTTGGAATATTTGAAAGTCTCACTTCAATTTGCATACTACTATGCCCATTATGTATAGAGAGATTTACAAAGGGGGTTGAGAAAGAGAAAGAAAGGATTACATAGTTTCTGCTAGATGGTTTGACATCACGCTCCTCGGGAGATCCTTCTTACAATGGTGTGACCCAAGAATTACACCGGAGGCCACACAAGTCAACAGAACATGGAGAAGCTCCTCTTCATTGGATCCAGTTGCCAGGCATACCATTATGCAAGATAGCCGACTGACCAGAGCAATGCAACTCCTTAATCCATGTGCACCAAAGCTCGGGAAACCTTTGTCCTTAAGAATCTGATCTAGCATCTCCCAAGACATGGAGTCAAAAGATTTTCGGAAATCTATGTTTTTTTTTCCAAAAAGGGGCGCTTTATTACTTACAAGGTTTAAGTACCCGGCCTCTGTATAACTAGGATGTACACAGCCGATACAGTCCAAAAATCCAAACATAGAAAATAAAAGAGTCGGATTACATATCAAAATGAGAAATTATAAAACGCCTAAGATGGTGGGTGGTGGTGGTGGTGGTGGTGGGGGGGGGGGGGGGATGGCAGGTAAACAAATCCCGGGCCGTATCCTCTAGATGCTTACATACCTCCGTAAAAAAGGTCGTGATAGTCGAACCGGCAAAAGGGAACAATTTACATCATTAAAAACTTTGTCACTGATGTAGACAAAGAGTACATGTGGTTTCCGCTTGTGACAAGATTGGTCAAATGTTGTCGGCGTAGATAAACTTATGAGAATGGTACTATTACAAAGGTATGCTTATCCAAAGGATCTGTGTACTGAATGGAATTAGCTGAGTTCAAGTCAACAAGAAATAATCACTCTCTCATGAAACATTTCTAATACGTAAAAACCTTCGTATTTTAAAGGAAAAAAACTTATGAACAGATTGCAACTGTGTGTTTCTCGTGCTGGGGCTTCTTGTCATAGTGAGTAAGCTTTCTTTTCGAATTGCAGGCTTGCTACATGTATGAGAGTGGCAGAGCTTCCCTACGGCCAAAGGGTTCCATGGCCCCCCTACTCTAGACAATTCCTTAAGGTAAGCATGGTTGATGTTCTTAACCCCCTCGTTAATCCTGGTCAAGTTCTGCCATTGATGTAGACAAGACGAAAGGAGCGTTTAACTCTTCCTAGTTAATCCAGTATATACATTTGAATAATTTCTTTGTAATATATATCTAAAATATTTTAAAAATATAAAAGACTAAAAAATAAAATCAAAATAGTATATGGTTGTATGTTCACTCCGTATATTTATAAACATAAATGTGTCTTATATTTCTGAATGAAATGAGTATTGTATTTTTAGATAAGGAGTATGTATTAATATCGCGAAGATACAATGAGTATTTATATCCACTGAAATAACATTGGGCGTACACATAGTTTTATGCGCATGCCTTTTTTATGGACGAACAAAGCATTACATGTCCATTAAAACACAAGATATAGTAAACACTATTTTTTTTTGCCAATTTTCATTTATTTGGAATATTTGAAAGCCTCACTTGAATTTGCATACTACTATGCCCCAAAAGAAACTCTTCAAACATGTGTGATTTTAGCAAACAATCATTAAATATTTTATTTTCTAACTTACTCCATACATAAAGTGAGCTTGAGATGATGGATGAACGATTGATGTTCATCGAAAGCTTAAAAGTTTGGCTAGGATACAAATAGATTAGTCAAACTTTCACATCAGCTAGCTTTGCAAGATAATGAAGAATATGTACCATGTCTATCTTGCCTACTGTAAATCAGTTATACTCCTGAAACTTTGCATTGCATTGCGACAAGTTTCAGTTCCACTCATAAGTTACTATTACTGCAAATTATTTATGATATCCTAGACATCAAGCCCACTTTATAAAAAAGAGAGCCTACTTTTGGCAAACAAAATATATTCTTACCCATGAAGAAGCTATCCCTCCTAAATTTTTTTGAGAGGGTTGTCCCCCCAAATTAACGAAGGCAATATGTGTCAACACAAAAAACACGGCAACATGTGGGATAAATATATTTTGGACCTAATAGTTACGGTTAGTGCACGTGGACTTTGGATCTACAACCAGACTGGCTGGTGGTACATTATTAGTATGATTCAAAATGGTTATATGGTTTTTGATGCTTTTATTCCGATGGTTTATTCATGTTTGACTCTATGCATATGATCCATGATTGTAATCCTAATACTCCGAACTATGTAATATAAAAGGTTGTGTGTGTGCATCAATTGATGCAGAGGCCGAAATTTTATCCCCATTTCAAAAGAAAGAACTCATGATGTCGGGTTGTGGCAGAGAATGATATATAGTGCACGTTTCTCAATCTAAAACTCAGAAGTAGCATGATTCTATGCTTCTGTTTTTGTAACTATGCATGCACTCCCCTCTTCCCACCGAGCTGGTTGCGCGCTGACATGAGAACAAGCAGAACGCACCGGGGTCACAGAACAGAAGGCGGAAAACATCAAGCAGAACCTGGCCACAGAGGGACTAGAACCCGACATCGCATGGGAAAGTATCCAGTGAAACAAAGGAATGGTGCACCCGATGCACTCAACTTCAATTGACAGCCCTAAAAAGTTTCCAAAAAACCGGAAAACATATCTTTGCATAGATAGTACTCATATCTAACATGCTACAAAGTTTCAACTCAAAATTCAAAACACAGACCAAGGAAAAAAATATAGATAAATCTGACAATGAATAGTGCAAAATGCAAGTTGGGCTTTGAATTTGGCCTATTATCACTATGCTACAAAGGATTTATTTTCTATTTTGAGGTTGTGTGTCAAATTTAGACTCATCGATCGGCGTGGTAGATTACCTGTCACTATTATTTTACTAGGATTTGCTTGCGCTAATATATTACAAATGGTTGTACGAATTTTGACACAGAGGATGATGGTATAACGAAGGCTTCCATTTTGTAAAAGAAGCTTCTCGACGTCGGGTTTGGGTGGTACTCAAAAAAGTTACTACGCGTGCTTTCTGCAAAAAAGAAAAAAAAGTTACGGTGCTCTGAAAAAATATAAAGTTACGTGCTTTGATGATTAGGCCCTTTAGCTAGTTAGCGCGTGCTGAGATAACATCGAGTTTGCTATGGAGCGACCGGCACCACACCTGCCTGCTTTGCTACTTGTTTCGCTCTCTCGCCGGGTGAAAAGTGGGCTGGCTGGCTAGCGAGAACACCACGTAAAATAGAGTGGGAAACCACGTCATGTACGATCTACTTCACGTTGTACCAGTAAATTGCTCGCGTTAATTAAGATCCTATCATTTTACTAGTCCTGTAGAAATAAAGCAGCGTTAGTCCAGCCAGTGCGTCAGAGAAGGTCTCGCTCGAGCTAGTGCGCGCGTGGCGTGGGCAATCTATCGGTGGTCGCCTCAGGCAGAGTTATATGTACGGAGTAGCTTGCAACCGAAAGATTAATGCATGTCGCCACAGCCCACAGGTTTGTGCTGCTCTGCCCGGCGGAGCACGGCTCCCGTCCCATCTGTCTCGTCTCGATTAACTGATTGTGTCGATCCGGCCATCGAGTGCGCCGAACCTGCGACAGGCGATGGGACTCCGACGTGTCGCCGTCGTCGATGTTTTAGCCACGAACATTACCAACCGGTCTGATATCATTTTATTACGTACGCCATCGGAATCACCGGGAAGGAACGCCCGTTCATACTGCTTGCAAGTACTGTACGAACGACTCATGGTGGCCTCATACTCTCTTACGTACGTAGAACGGTGATGGCGTGCGGCCGCGATCACGGTGATGGGGGACGCGTAGCATGCGGTAGATCGTACGTGGAAACGGCTGCCGCTTCGGTGCTCGGTGAGAGCGATCGACGGAGCCACGGGGAAGCACGCAACCGGCGGTGACCCGTCCATGATCGATCGAAATCGAAAGCCACCACTATCATTGTCCACATCGTCGTCGACGGTCATCGTTCCATCACCGGCATACAAAATATTCCTTTCCTTCCGAAAGCCCACCCGCCGCCGGTCCCAGAGATAGATAGAGATGCTGAATTGCCGATGATGGAGCTGATTAAAGAA
The DNA here is from genome assembly GCA_910589775.1 of Avena eriantha. Lineage (NCBI taxonomy): Eukaryota > Viridiplantae > Streptophyta > Magnoliopsida > Poales > Poaceae > Avena > Avena eriantha. The sequence goes on from OU342745.1 coordinate 393,740,581, forward strand.
GACCGAAGCTCGAGGATGAGGTGCCAAACGAACGCGTACTACGCAAGCGGTTTGGTGCTGGCCGGATCGTACGTGCGCGCCGCCAACCAAAGGTAAAAACCCGAGGGAGAGAGAGAGAGAGGGAGAGAGCGCCCCGGTTCTGGCGAATCCCTGCCAAATCTCCCAAGAAGAAGAAAAGTCGACGACATGAACTAGAGCTGCATATAAAAGAGGACTCCGATCGACCAACAGCAACAATACAAGAATGAATAATCCGATGCTGAGCAATCTAGAGCCCGACCAGTTAATCGCCCCCCATCAACATCTCTCGTGGGGCAGCGATCACTTACGTTACGTACGTACAGCAACCGGATCAGCTCGGAAAACAATTCCACCACACCGCAACTGCCGTCGTGGGGCACGCGCGCCACCACCAAAGGACAACGCACGTACGACCGGGCCCCCACTTGCACGGCTAGCTCCACCGTCGCTATGGCCCCTCCTCCTCACCGCAACTGTGGCCTGGCGCACACGCGACGATCCTGACGCGGGTACGGCCACGACCCTGACGCGGTAACCCGATTAGTCTCACGGACCGATGTGTCAACGACGCACAAAGCTATACTCGGCCACGTACGTCCGCTGCTGTCATCTGTCCTGACTCCCGAGTGACGGCCCAACACGGAAGCCCGCCAAAGAACAGGGTGATCGCGCGCGGCCGGGTTCCGTCCGTAGCATATATACTAGGACGTGAGTACGTACGTACAGCGGCACACGTCCGAGAGAGCGCGACGCACCAGCAGGCGGCGGCTCCGAATTTCCAAAGTCCTAGTATAAAAACCACCACGAGGCACGAGCCACATCGCACCACACACCTCCCTGTCCTCACTCTTGGCTCTAGCTAGCCATCTAGCTACGACCAGTAACTTCGCACCGGCACCAGCGACGGCGAGAGCGCAGCTGCACCTGGACCGGCCGGCGGCGAGAGAGGAGCATCCACGTCATTGGCTGGCGGCCCGCCAGCATGCTGCATCAGTGGGTTCATCAGCATCAGCATCAGCATCAGGAGAAGAAGGGGAAGGTGAAGAAAGGGTGGCTGGCGGTGCGGGTCGGCGACGAGCAGCAGCAGTATGGCGGGCGGTTCGTCATCCCCATCGTGTACCTCTACCACCCGCTCTTCCGGCAGCTGCTTGAGGCGGCGCGGGATAAGTACGGCTATGACTCAGCCGGTCCCCTGCGGTTGCCGTGCTCTACGGACGAGTTCCTCCGCCTGCGCGCGCTCGTCGAGCGGGACACGCCGGTGGCGCGCTCATCCTCGTCGCACCGCGTGCACGCCGGCCAGCAGCAGCACTACTCCTTGGTCCCGGCGGCGTGCGCCCGACCTAAAATCACGTCGTGAAGGTCGAGCCCGGCAGGATCGGGTCCATGCATGTCCATCGACACTAGCTGGCCTCCCCGGAACTGCGGCGCTCTAGTGCATTCATTTTTCCAAATCGCCTCTACTATCACTAGTTTAGATTGCACTTTGTAAATACCGTCCTATCGGTGCCACTATTGAGATTTTTATCCACTCGGATTTTGATTAGTCAAAGAATTAGCTCACTTCTCAATCGTTGCTTGATTGACATCATAATTCCTCCTAACATGTGAGCTGCACGTGGGTTGTAACCAAAATTTTCCTCGGTTAAACTGAGAAAAACGCATTGGACCATTGAATTGCGTCGTGATTCATACTAGACCAAATAGTTGCACACGAGATTGGATGACGTCACCTAACTTTTAACTAAGTTATTTTCTTGGTCTATATAGAATTAAGGTTTTGCTGCAAACCAACCTGTGGTTGGGTGGCTAGGAGGATGGTTGATCCCAAGTTCATCAGAGTTCAAACCTTAGGTTTGACACTAGGCGACGTTCCCGTCGACAGCGAGGCGCCCGTGGTGACTTCATCAATCTCAAGACCAGCTCCGCCAGCTCAGTTTCTCGGAGGTGCTCATAGGGTAGGGTGTGCGTGTGTGCGTTCATAGGGATGTGTGCATGTACGTGTTGTGAGCGTCTACGATTGTACTGTGTTTCTAAAAAAAAAAGAATTACGGTCTTGCTAGTTCTCAGGTGCCTGAGAACTTCTTAGGTCTCAATTGCCACTTTCGCCATTCGATTTTCGTCGTGATTTGTGCAAAGTGGAAGTTACACATGAGTTACAACTAGGGTATAACTGAGAATTTATTGAGTTGCAATTAGATTGCAACTGAGAATTAGTACAAATCTTATGAGTTACAACTAGGTTGCAACCGAGAGTTAACACAAATATTAGGATGGCATCATTAACTTAGCCATAAGAAGTCTCAGGCGCCTGAGATCTAGGCACTCCCATAGAATTAAGCACTCTTTCTTTTTACAAAAAGTGTGTGTGCGTGTGTGTGGGGGGGGGGGGGGATTTAGGGGTTGTTTGGTTCAGAGGGTATGGTTTAAGGGATGAGGATATCCCCAACCACCTGGTTAGGGATAGCCAATTTTCTTGTTTTGTTAGATAGGATGGGTGGTGGTTAGGGATAACCATTTTTGTGTTTGGTTCAAAGGATATAGAGTGGATGGGCTGGTGTGGTCACCTCTTCCATTGTGGTGGTGACATTACCCAAAATAAGCTTAAGTAGTATACAATGCTAATCGTAATTTGGGAACAAATTCTAATAATAAAATTTGGCTTTCTGATCGCTCTTTTGTAAAGACATAGCACACAAGCTATACTCTGTTACATGAACATTTCATTTCCCATGAAGAAGTTTGATACATGGAAGTCAATGAGCAAAGTCCGATGAAGGTTTTTGGTGAAGAATGCCACTTGATGAGTAATCATGATTACTGCATAGTCTCGTCCATTTTCCTGTTACACTAGCTAGCTAAACCGAGAGAGAAGGCGAGATATGAGAAAGCTACCAAGCATCGTTCCCAAGTTGTAAATGATATGTACATCATCTGGTCAGCAGCCACAAATGTGTCTTCTTGCTCACCCGCCGTTGTGTGCGTCCCCTGCTCAGTTGCTTCAGCCGCGCTACCCACCTTGTCCCAGCACCATCACCGAGCAACCCATCTGCCTGACCGGAAGACAGCGCTACCACTGGTTCGTATGCTTCCGAGGACATGGAGAGAGATGGGGTACATAGGGGAGAAATCAACCTTTCTAACCCCCGCCACTGCCCATGATGCGCCACATCCGCCGCCCTTGATCTGGCGCTGTCACAGCCACCGCCACCAGTGGTGAGAACTAGACATGGGGGATAAGGTTCAGTACGGAGTATTTTCAGGAAAGGTGAGCGAGCAAAACGCTTTAGAGGTGAGCCAGCCAAAAGTGGTTGGCCTCATCCAACACTTTTGGTGGGATGAGCTCAACCACCGTTTCGAGGGTATATTCCTAAAATCTGGTTATCCTCATCCCCTCTCATCCTCCAAACCAAACACGGGTCAACCACTAAAAAAATGGATATCCCTTTCATCCAGTGGATAGTCACTGAACCAAACAGCCCATTAAGTTTCACATATCGCTCCCTCCACCTCTACCCACCTTGTCCTTTGATCTACGCTTGCTCCTCCAATGCATCTCCATAATGCATGTCGGTTCCTTACTTCCGGTCCCGCATATGGCTCGTTTTTTCACCCTGCCTTTCATCCTCGTTGTCCCCCTCACCGTGATGCTGTAATAGTATAATAGTGTAGGATCATTCTCTCCTCTCTAAGGTTGCCGTTGGATGGGCGTCCACCGCTTTCGCGAACCCCGTCGGTGCAGGTACACTACATCATCCCCATGGATCCACAAACTGGTTCATTCCTACTATGCCTCCAAGCACTGAATGCTCCAATCGACTAGGAGCCACACATGTCTAGTTAGATCTTGTATCCTATACACTCGTCAACATTTCTACACACTAAGCTTTAGAACTTCAAATGATAGTAAATTAAAGTTTGTAAACAATTAGTACATGTCAATGTGCTTGACAAAGTGTAGAATCTTAAGAAGTGTTTGCTCCATAGTTATTGATAGTACGACGATAAGGCTAAGTTTTCTATCAATCATCAATATCTAGGTCATTAGCTCCAGGCAGGCTCACTAGACAGGAAGGAGGACCACTCAACTTCAGCCCAAGGATGTGGGTCTCTTGGTCAGGGCCTACTCGTCGATCATCTTGAAGTCACATGAGGATCAGGCCGAAGATCACACCGATGATTCCTCAGGTGTATTTGTAACCGACTATAGATCGAATCTTATATATCTCATTACTATCTCTACGCCGCCAAAGGTAAAATATCGTTAATTGTAACCCTAGGCCACCAGGTATTATAAGGGGCCCGGAGGACCGCCCAACAAATAGATGTGATCTCTCTATAGAGAACACCTCATCACACATCTACCAATGAGAGCTCGAGCATTCTTCGAGTTCTTTCTTGAACATACAAAGATAATCCACTCACCACAAACACGAATAATTTCTTTACCAGACGATTGTTTTCCCAGGACCCAAACCTGTATATACTTTTGTCTCCTCTGTGCTACATATAATTCTGCCGAGCGTGCGCCTTGCCGAACAACAAATCTACCGACCGTAAAATACCACGATTTTTACGGTTAAGAAAAGTCTATGGCAAGAGTGGCGAACTCAGGATTTTACTGAAGAGTACGCCACACAAAACATTTCATGTCTAATTGGACGTTGATAAAATCTAATTTGGGATCAAAGAACATATGCCGTACCACAAAAGATACATGTATTTTGATAAATTTTATTTTAGCAAACGATATGTTTGGAATAGCATAACCTAACAAATATGGCATCACAATAGGCCGCGTACAAATATTTGAAAATTTAAATTGAGAAGTTATTATTCATCTAAATTTTTCTAGCATTTTGTGAAAAAATTATATATTCCTGGCATGTTAAAAAAGTTTGGACTTTATATAACACATTAAAGATATATTGAGATGAGATGGATATATTGGGAAGACTGTGGTTGCGCTGGCATTTTTTGCGTGGTATCTTAAACATTGTATCCACGAAAGGGGAAACAGAGTCACACTATCACGAATCACGACCTCCTTTTCTCGTCGAAAGATCTCACCCTTTCCTGCTTGCGCCCGTATCTCTGACTGCGTGCACAGAGGCTTTACAGACGCTCGTTTCGACCCTGGCCAGCCACATACCTACTCATCATCAGCCCGGAAAAGAAAAGAAAGAAGCGCACCAGGCGTAGAAGCTTCCATGCATGCACGACAGGTCGGCGAGGCCGGCGGCGACCGCGCAAAGCAAAGCGTGCCCAGCCCGACCGAAAGCCGCTGCTACAGCACAACACTAGACCATCCATCGGATGTCCTCCGTACGACGACGGGGAAAAGGCACGCGCGGAACTAACGCTAACGCTCGTCGCGCTGCCACTGCAGTCCGTACGTCGCGGTCACGCCGCGAGAGCCTTTTCCAGACGCGTCGTCCGGCTATCTTTTTCCGGCGGATTTGGCAGGCGATTCGATGATCTTGCGCACTAGTGCCGCCCAGCCCACGGGAGCCTCTCCCTTTGGCTTTGGGTTGGCGGCACGTACGGGTACGACCCGACCGGACCCAGCTTACTTGCACCGTGCGTGTTCGGCGTATCGATCTTCTTTAGGTCGATGGGCATCTCATCTCATCTCATCTCATCTCATCTCTGGGACCAGTGAACAGTGACGCCCACCAAGGGCGAGGAGCGCCGAAGATTTTGGAAGGAATATTTGCTGCTGAATGATATACGGACGATGGTGGCTTGTTCTCGAACAGGATGTACATGGATGGTGCTCCCCGTGGCTCCGTCGCTCTCGGCGCGAAAGCGGGCGGGCGGGATCGCGTCGCGCGCCGATCTATTCATCACGAAGACTCATCATTGCCGGCCACGCAGCGCCCATCTCCGATCGAGAGCAACCACTCATGAGTCCTGGTTTCCTTCGGAACACGGTAGTTAGTTTTCGCTGCAGGATTTCAACTGCTTCATTCGTGCTCCAAAAATAGGCCCATCTTGTCATGCCTGCATCTGATCGAGCCCATGCTAGCTAGATGGATAGTGTGAACGTACACTTGTCCCTGTGATTCCGAGGAGGATGTACCCCCGACCGGTCCTTTGGCTGTACATCCACGACACGACACGGTGACATGGAAAGACCGACCGAGACATGTCGTCGGTCGCTTGTCGCAGGTTCAGTACATGGCCCGGTTTGTTCAATGTCAGTTCATCCAGGAGGATGGGACGGGAGCCGTGCTCCGCAGGGCAGCACAAACCTGTGGGCTGTGGCCTTCTTTCGCTTGCAAGCTAGTACTAGTAGCAGCGCCGGCTACCACGTACTCTCGCCGTGACGCGACCGACGCGACGGCCCACGCGCTCGATCGAGCCAGCTCGAGATTTCGCTGACGCACTGAATTTAACTCCCGCTGCTGTTTTCTACCGGCTTCGCGGATACACTAGCATGGAACGTTCAAAAGTACAGCATACCTGCACAGTGCACGCATGAACGTAGGTTACATAAATCTTACTCCATCCGTCCCAAGGCTCGAGGCCTATAATTTTAAAAAAAAATTAAGTTACGGAAAGTTTGATCATATTTTTTAAAAAATCTATAAAGAACAATAATATTATATAGATATCATGTGCATCATGCATCAAAGAATATATATATTTCATATTGTAAATATTAATAGTTTTTTCTAAAAACTTGGTCAAATTTTACATAGTTTGATTTTTTCAAAAAACTATAGACCTTAAGTCTTGGGATGGAGGTAGTATCTAGTGTATCTCCGGCCGCGTCCTTTGAACCGTCACCCAAGCCGCTTTGGGGCGTCACGGACAGAGGCACGCGTCCAACCACATGTCCCAAAGGCTGTTTCCATCCAACACAGTACATCGCCCCTAGGTCAACCCGGCTACACAAGGCTCCTCGCGGGCGCGCTGGATATAAAGCTTTCGCACCGCAGCGAGTGGCAAGCCACCCTTTTCATCCACACGGCTGGTCTACATCACCCTAAATCATTGGATGCAGCCGTCTGGTGATGGTTGCTCAGGATATGCAGGATATGTATTAACAGGCTACGTGGCGTTATACTAGTAGGAGGGATGTAGCGTTTACGCTCTCCGTTGTCAATTTTCTAGTCTTTCTTAGATGGTTGGTTGTGTCAACCTGTCTGATTCTTGGATTGTAATTTGGTATTACATAACTTTAAGTAATAAAAGGGCTCTGTGCATCCTAGGATGCAGAGGCCGGGGCAAATCCCCATTTCGAAAAAAAAAATGTAACCCACATGTTCTGACAACATAAATCTAATAGTGAGAGAGGTAACCGAGATGTAAGAAGTTCTCGGCTCGTCAGAACTAGCAAATCCGTTACAGTACTTTTGCACTACGAGTGTATGACGTCGTGTGCCACTTGTTACAGCTCGGTCACTTTTCATCTGTGGAGAGAGCGAAACAAGTACTACCAAACACCAAAGCATTCGAGTGGTGCCGGCCGGTCACTTGATAAACAAACTCAAAGTTATCTCGTAGGCACGCGCTAACTAAAGGTTTCATTAAACACAAAGACAGTGGTGGAGAAGTACGTACGTGCCGTACAAACTTCGCATAGCTAGCTAGTACTGTAGTCACGGAGAACCTGCTGGGCATCCATCGATCGTCAGAGGGCCGGGGCTCGATGGATGCGCGATGACGCGCCCACGCACGAAAGATGCATGTGCCCCGCTGCATGCCCCTCACCAGCCGTACATGCTTTGGCCGCGGGCCGCACCATCCAGACAGCGGCCATGTCCATGCCGGCATGGCCCCGGCGCACCGCGCGCACTACCGGCGAGCATCTCCACCACCCAAACCGTCCGACAGGAAGGAAGTAGAGCGCGTGGCTAGGACGCGAAGCTAGCGCATACCGATCGATGATTGGTAGATACTCCGGCGAAGTCGAACGCGTCGGGAGATCTCGATGGCAGTCACGGTCTAGCGCTTGGGCTTGGGTGACCGTGATGGGCGTGCGCGCGCGCACGAACCGCGTCCGTTCATGATGCATATTGCCGTGCCAATGCCAGCGCCCCAGCTGCCCGCCTGCCCGAGGCGAGGCCCCGCGCGTTATGCGTCGCGCTGGAGCGTGGAATCACGTTCGCGCGGCCAAAGCATTCGGGTCGGCAGCTGGTGGGGGGATTATGCCGTCGGATGATCTGATCGGTGTGCCAATGCGATGCGCGGGTAGTGCGCGCGGCTGGCCTGGCCCTCGCGTTGCCGTGTGGACGTGGCCGTGCTGGATGTCTGTCTGGTTTGGCTGTTCGAGAGCACAACGGCCGTGTTTCGGAGGAGAGGAAGTGGTGCCACAAACAGACAAGGCAAAGGTTAACTCTCTGAACACAATGCGTAGTAACTAATCATTTGCCGACATAAATGTGTGTAGAACCGTGTTACTGGAACTGAGCTTGGGAAGTGTTTGCGGTGGTTTATCCTTATACTATGATCGACGTTATCAGATTAGTTAATTAGGAGGGATCGACTTCAGTCCTTTTCCTCTTGATGAGTGCGCGAGAATAATATCATTTCATCTACCAAAAGCAAGTGCATATGTGTTAAAGCAAGTTCTTTGTTCAGGATATCGTAAACAATTCTGCAGCAACGGTAACTTGCCGCGGTGCAACACTAAGTTTCAGAAGTATCGCAATCGTAGGTAACCGTGGTGGTTTTACAGTAGGCGAGATCGCCAGATCTTTTTATTATTACTACTAGCTTATTTTGCAAGCCGAGAAGTTCATGGAATACATGTAGATAAGCAACTAAGCAAGCCTTCAGCCTGAAATGACAACCCTACTCATTGATTGACACTATGGCCAGGAAAAAGACAACCATGAATACCGCACGTAACGTGCATCCTAGGTATGTACTTATCTAAACTAGAAGAGTACTAGATATTCCATGGTTGTAGATCCATCCCTATGTTTCACATAAGGAACAGCTAGCTACTTGCTTGTGTTAAGTTGATAAAGTTGGAAGGCCAAACAATTTCTTGACTTATTCATGCTCGCGCCCCACTGCTTCGACCCAGCCCTTCTCCCTGGTCTGCTGTCGCCGTTCTACTTCGGGGAGGAGGTCAGGAGTCTGGTGCTCGAGCTGGATGAGTACCGAGACGGAGGCAAGTCCCCACCTCCGCCTATAGATCTGTCGTTAGAGTACCATCTGAGGGCGACGAATACAACCGCCAAATTCATTCTTGAAAGAGATGCGAATACAATACACTTCCATGGTGTGGCCAATTACAGTTATCATAAGAAACTTATTTACTCACTAGTACAGGATGAAGGCACATTTGAGGGGCATGAGCAACTCAAGTCATATATTACAAACTATTATAAAGGTTTGTTTAGGGCCCTTGAGGAAGGATCTTTCTCGATGGATGAGTCCCGGGCATATGATATACCCCAGGTTTTTGTGGAAGAAAATAACTTTCTGACTGCCCCATATACCGAGGAGGAAGGCAAGAAAGCGGTTTCCAAATGGAACACAACAAAGCATTTGGCCCGAATGGCTTCCCGGCAGAAGTTTACCAAAAATTCTAGGATGTCATCAAGGTTTATCTTCTAGACTTGTTCGGCTTTTTTCATGCTGGACAACTAGACTTGTTTAGACTAAATGTAGCGAGATTGTGTTATTTCCCAAGATTAATGTGGCGGAAAGGATACAATTATCGACTTATATGCCTACTTAATGTTAGCTTTAAAATATTCACTAAATTTGCCACGATTAGGCTAAATTCGGTTGCTAACCATGTAGTTCGTCTTTTCCACACTGCCTTTTATGCAAGGAAGAAACATCCTGGATGGCTTAGTAATCTTGCATGACATAGTTCACGAAATCCATAGTAAAAAGTTGAATGGGATACTGTTTAAAATTGATTTTGAGAATGCTTATGATAAGGTCAAGTGGTTTTTTCCAGCATACACTCTGTATGAAAGGTTTTCCGAAGGATTGGCGTGCTCTAATCAACTCTTTTGTGTATGTAGGTAGTGTGGACATCAAAGTTAATGCCGATGTTGGCAAATACTTTCAGATAAAGAAAGGATTGAAACCCGGTGATCCACTATCACCTATACTATTTAATATAGTGGCTAATATATTGGCAATCTTAATCGAGAGAGCAAAGGCTGATGACTAGATTAAAGGGATAGTTCCTCATTTTGTCGATGGGGGACTTTCTGTTATGCCAGCGATACAATCTTATTATGGAATATGATTTGGAAAAAGCAAAGAATCTGAAATTAATCTTATCAGTCTTCGAACAACTTTTTGGATTAAAGTAAATTTTAATAAAAGTGAGTTGTATTGTTTTGGCGAGGCCCAGGACGAGGCTCACCTGTATGTTGATCTCTTTGGCTATAGGCAGGGTCAGTTTTCAATCAACTACTTGTGAATCCCAATCCACTATCGGAGACTCACATATGTTGAAAGGAAACTAGTCGAGGAAAGACTACAAAGAGGTTTTAGTAGTTGGAAAGGCAAATTGCTATCTCTGGGTGGAAGACTTGTACTCATAAACTTAGTATCTACTAATATGGTATTCTATATGATCTCATTTTTCCATTTACCGAAAGGAGCCTTGAACATATTAGATTATATCCAATCAAGATTCTTTTAGCAAGGAGATAGTGAGAAAAATAAATATCGACTTGCCAAATGGAGGGTGGTTTGCCGACCAAAATACCAAGGTGCACTTGGTATACATGACTTACATGTTAAAACACTGCTTTTCTAGGTAAACTCTCACAGAGGACGATGTTTGGCAAACTATCCCTCAGAGGAACTATGTTGGTACAAAAGTTGTATCTCAAGTGCTATGGAAGCGCGGAGATTCACACTTTTCGGGCTCTAATGGCTTCCAAAAAGCATTTCTACCGCTTTGATACCTTTAATATCAAGGATGGATCACATATATATTTCCGGGGTTAGGCCACTATTCAAGAGCAATATCCTGCTATGTATATTATTCTGCAACACAAAGTAGATATACTTTACACCATCATTGAATCAAACCCTCCTAATGTGTTATTCAGAAGAGACCTCGTTGTACCTAGGCTGGCATCATGGAATGATCTTTTATATAGATTAACCACAATTGTTTGAAGGTACTGATGAGTTCAGGTGAAATTTACTTGAGAATGGAAAATTCTGGGTAAACTTCATCTATAGAGCACCAGTACAACCTGATACTCTAGTTGATGATAATAACAATAAAATCTAGACGATGAAAATACCATTAAAAACAAAAATATTTGCATGGTATTTACATCGAGGGATTATTCTCATAAAAGACAATCTTTTAAAACTGAATTAGCGAGGAAGTAAACAATGTGTTTTTTGTCATCCGGATAAGACAATTAAACATTTATTCTTTCATTATAATTTCGCTCGTTCTATATGGTCAATCATCCAAGTAGCTTCTGGACTATCTCCTTCCTGTTCTATTACCTATGTATTCGGTAATTGGTTACATAGGATTTGCTGATAAGTATAGAATTTTGTTTAGGTCGTGAGTGCTCGCTATTATTTGGTGGCTATGGCTATGTAAAAATGACAAGATTTCTAATGATTCATTGTCTTCTCATTTGTAGGTTACCTACCGGAGCACGACTACTCTTCGTTCATAGTTCTCTCTATAACATGTGGAGTTTCGAGACCTATTTACGGAGGGATGTACACGCTTTGGAGGATACGGCGATGGATTTTTCCCGACATGGATGACAACGTAACATGCAGATTGATCTTCCATCTACATAGGCTTTGTGCTTCGGACGTTTGTATACTTTTTGTCTAGTTGTTTTTATTTTTTCGTTATGGATGGTTGTTAGCTGTGTGGATCTTAGTTATGCATTGACCGGATGTACACGTTACAACAAGTAATAAAGTGCTCACTTTAAAAAAAAAGGGGGATTGTCGAGGTTGCGGCCATCTTAATCTTTGAGACCCAAGGATTTTTTAGCATGGCTTTGTTTCTCTTTCATGACATTGCCCCTCTCATCCCCTTCTTAAATGAATAGGCTGCGCCCACGATTGTCTTCAGAGAGAGAGAGAGAAAAAATGGAACCAAATCCATAGGGTGGATAAGGGTGTGTTTGGTAGCCAGGGGGGCAACCCAGATATTCTTACCTCATACCACAGTTTGTTGTTTGTTAGGTTGGCTTGGTTCCATCGGGCAGTGCCCACTTGATACGAAAACACCCTCTCAGCCCTGCCCGGTTGTGAAGCTCAAATCGAGCTTCACAACTCGGCAGTGCCCAGTCCGTCCCACCCGCGCGGTCCAGCTCGACAGGGGTCAGAGGCCCCGCACCTCATTTCCCCCTCCCCGCAACGACTTGCTTCTCCTTTCCCCTGCTGCGGACTCGTTTTCTTCGTCACCGGCGTCGCCAGTTGAGCTCATTGGTCATGTCGAGCTCCACTGTCCTTGTCCCCGCCCCCGTCGAACTCACCGTTCCCATCGAGCTTCTGGCGGCGGCGTGTGGCCTCCTTCCATGTCGCGTTCGAGCTATTCGAGCTGCAGCGACCTAGCCTTCTGGCGGCGCGTGTGTGGCCTGAGTGTGGCCTCCTGGCGGCGGGGAACGAGGAGCTCCGCATCCTGGCGGCGGGGAACGAGGTGGTGGCGACGGAGGCATGTAGCAGCGGCTCCTCTCGTCGGCAACGGCGCCGGCGAGCTGTGAGGGTCCCGATTGCTTTTTATCTTCCTAGCCATGGACCTAAATGCTTTTATCCAATAGCTTGCACGGCTCAACTCGTACGACCTACCAAACAGGATCTCAAGTCAGCATATCTCAGCTCATACAACCTACCAAACAGAACTAATAAAACACACTTGTATGGGTTGGACATAGCTGGACTCAGCTTGTATGAGCTGAGATGGGCCACCCGGGTTACCAAACACACCCTAATTAACCCAACAGGAACTAGACAAAACATCCGAGCGAAAGAAAGTAACTGAGTCCAAACAATCTGATGTCGAGCATTGTATATCTCCCCGCTTAATTCTCCCCGCCACCATTGCTCTCGTGGGGTAGCCCGTACAGCAACGTTTCAAACCCCCGGACTGATCTGAAAACAATTCCACCACGATGCCACGGCCCACCCAGCCGTCGTGGGCCACGCCTCGCACCTCGCGTGCACCCTCCGCCCGCCCGTCCAAATCGCACCGTACCGCCTACGGGCCTATCCCCCTCACCGCAACTGAGGCCTGACTGACGCACACGGGACGACCCATCGCTCGAGGCGGTACGGCCAGAACGCTGACACCGTACCGAGATTATTCCCGCGGGCCGACGTGTCAGCCACGCACGGAGCTTGTACAGTAGTGGTACGATTTGTCTCACGGAAGTCTGTCAAACCCAACACGGAAGCCCGAAGGACAGGGTTCCGTAGCAGAGGACGTACGTGCAGGGTGCAGGCAGCGGCGCAGGAGTGCGCGGCGCACTGGCGGGATAATACGAGCAAGTCCTATAAAAACCAGCGCAGCTGCCACGAACCACACCACACACACCTCCCGCTTGGCTCTAGCTAGCTAGCAACTCTGTGGCAGCGCGCGCAGCATCAGCATCAGCAGCGAGCAGCCAGCGACGGCGAGGGGTCGGCAGCAGCTGGACCGGCGGCGATGCAGGGCGAGGAGAAGAAGGGGAAGGTGAAGAAGGGGTGGCTGGCGGTGCGGGTCGGCGGCGACGAGCAGGACCAGCGCCGGTTCCTCATCCCCATCGCCTACCTCTACCACCCGCTCTTCCGCCGCCTGCTGGAGGCGGCGCGGGACGCGTACGGCTACCACTCCTCGGGTCCCCTGCGCCTGCCCTGCTCCGTCGACGAGTTCATCCGCCTGCGCGCGCTCGTCGAGCGGGACACGTCGTCGTCGGCGCACTCGTCGTCGCACCGCGTGCACTTGGCCTCGTGCACCCGCGCCAAGGTCATGTCGTGATCGGTCTCGGCTGTAAAAGCATGGCGACTACTGTGAGCACCGGAGCGCGCTCGGGGTGAGGAGTACGCCCGTCGGTCGGCCGGAGACGATACAGATACATGCGTGTACGGAGACAGTGAGAGAGAGGAGAGACAGTAGTAGGTGATTAGTCTCGGACGATACTGCCTATGATTTTGGTTTCGGTTTTGGCCTTATTTTCTTCTGATTCTTGCACATGCATGTAGTAGTACTTAGATTAATTTTGAGACACACCGATGTATAATTAACAGTTGGATTCAGAGTTGCCATAGCCGGCCTTACGTACAGACAGATTAACAGACTTGATTTGCTTAAATTTCCCTCTCTTTTGCAAAATTAAAGGTCGAGTTCAGACTGAATATCAAACAAACAAGATCAGGGTTTGTAGGCAGGCGACAAGCAGGGTATAGGCGTACGCTACATACAGAAATACAGCTTAATTTCCCCTTTCGCTACCCCATGTCCATCGAGTTGCATGCAGCAACACAGCATCATATATATTCCAAATCATGGAGGATGGGGGTCCTCTTGAGGAATTTCCGATGCCGCGTTTCTTCCCGCTGGTAGATTCATGTCGTGTCGTTCAGCGTGGTGGGTTCAGCAATCAGCACCGGGTCCGAGAGGGGGACGGAGAAAGAGGGAGACAGGCAGCATTGGTCTTCATTTAGCCCTCATCCTCACTCCTCAGTAGTGCATCGATCGGTCCATATCTTTCCCTCTCTTTCTTGATTCTTCCCTTTCTTGAAAAGGCAGGACAGGCCGAAACATGCTATGCACGCACATCACACCACGCACCCCCACCATATTGGATGACTACAGTTTCAGTGGTACATGGCTTTTCAAACGTACAGATCATCAGATTGCCAAACTCTTCTTTATCTATGCGCACACAACGAAATAACATAGGAGTACATATCTTAATGGACATGACTATAACTCAGTTGATTGGTATAGAAATACTACTGGGTCGATATTTTCAAGAAATTGTACAAAATTCAGTTGGTATGAAAAAAATGACATCATCTCCCATTTTTTTCAATTAGGCGTAGAAAAAATAGATTTTATAGAACTTAGTATAATGAAATGAAATTCTATCTAAATAAATTTGTAAGTTCCAAAAGCCAGAAAGTTTGGTGACGTAAAAATATTGTTGGTACAAAATACCAAATCATACTTACAAATGGTTATTTTTCAAAGTAAAGTTAAAGAGAAATAGTCATTCTCCTCTCCATAGCATGAGGAGGGGAAAATCCATATATTTGATCGGTACAGTTTAATAGATAGAAGTACTTGCAACAAAGAAATAGAAATGTATACGACTCATTCACCATTTTGTAGTATTGAAATGGCGTTGTGCAATCATGCATCACAATCAGATTCGTGACCATATTGTTGTTTGACCCATGGACTCAAAATTTCAATGAGATTTTGTTAGGCAATGAAGTATCCTTTCTCTAAATTTTGGAGTTTGTCCGAACTACGTATACCTAAATTCAATTTTGGACAAAAATCGTTTGCCAGTGAATATTATTCTAAGTATTTTTGTAATTTCAGATATTTTGGTGAGATGTGACATATTTTTGTTCTCAAAATTTTATACCCCTAACTGAAATGCGAGTGTTTTTATAAAATTACATATGGTGGAATTTGCTGTCAAGAATGCATATATTTAGATTAATTAGAAGTAGTTATTATAAGCTTGTGTTAATTAATTCAGTAGCCCTAGCTATGGCTATTATATATTAAGTTACATGTAGGCGCAGGATGCAATTGCCAACTTTTCCATACGTATCAATCGGACAGACAAAGGATAGCTATTCTTTAAACGATCACACTGTCAACTATTACAAGAAGTCATACGACGCTGCAAGTTGCAGCTTGTACAGGAGCGTGTGCATTGAGGCCTGGTTCCATGCTCCCCCCTCCCAAAAGTTAATAAGGGCAAGATAGTCCTTTTCTATTAATTGCTCATTTAGATTAAACCTACTGCTGCGATCAAAATACATTGATCCAGCCCATGCGCTAGTACTCAGGGAATTAACCAGTTCCTACATTGAAGGGGTTAATTAAAATAGAGAATGGAAACCACACAGTTTTATTATCCAGCAAAATTTACTTAATAATTCCCTTCTAGATTTAATTGACCAGAAAAAATATCTATACAGTAATTAATTTCCTCTTGGATTAACATGGTAATTAACTGTTGTCTCCTACTACTCCAATGGAGTAGATATTATAGCGCCAAGGGTTAATCATCTTAGTCTTGCCAATTTGGTTCTTGAGCCTTTCCATGCGTCAAATCAGCAGCGTCGTTTATTGCCAATAAATGTCAGCAGCGTCGTTTTGAATCGATCGGTGGTCCAATCGGTGGTCCAGTGCTGTAACAGGTAAAAAAAAACGAGTGCGTGTGGCCGCTCGTGTAGTACGCCGACGTCGAGGACACACCACCAGTCGTGAATGTGCGTCTACGGTCCAACCCCGAACATACGGATACGGTCGTGTAAAACAGATGTGCGCCTACAGATCCAATAGACTATACAGGTTTAGTAGAATTAGAATTTACTAAATATTAACTAAAGACCATCATACCCTTAATTATGAAGAGGTATGGAGCAATCTTAGCCGTTGTTGTGTTTAAGTTTAAGAAAGGGTGAAGCACCGGAGCAGAAGTCGTGTGCATTTGTGTACGTAGTTCAGCTGCTTTCGGGAGTAAACAAACACACACCACACAACAACACACACCCCTGCTCATTTAATTTCAGAAAAAGGCAAACCGAGGATTAGTAAGAGGAAAATTAACCCCAATCAAAAAAAGATTAGTGCCTACAGATTTGATATATGTGTCATTTAAACCGGGACGAAGGAGTATAATTTTCTGAACTTCAAAAGCCTTTCTAGTTTAAGCTCTATATTTCTAGACATTATGGTAGTTCGACCGCGGAATTTTTTTGTTTCGGTATCTCTGGAATATGAGGAAGGCCTCCTAGGGATAAGAGACATAGGGCTAAAGAGAGAGCCAAAAAAGGATCTTTCGTGTATAATCCTGCATAATCTCGAATGTTATCAGTTCCGGTACGTAGACCAAATAATACAATGCAAGCAAAAGTTCCTAGATTCATGGAGATATAGAACAGCATATAAGTTATCATGCTTGCATATCCATCATTTGAGTCTCCAACAATTATTCCAATAATTACATATCCGATTTGCCCTATGGACGAATATGCAAGCATACGTTTGGAGAAGCAATCGCTAGTCCACTGGGCTCATACTTCAGCGCTGCAGCGCTTGGTACTCGGACCTCGGCTCGAGGCATTTTCTCTACCCCTTCTTACCCTGAAAAAGCAGGGTCACCTTGTGTCCTTAAACCTATAACCATCTTTCGGCTAACCTAGCCTCCTCCGTCCCTCCGTACCAACAAGGGGTAATACAGGAATATTGACCTGTTGTCCATCGACTACGCCTTTCGGCCTGATCTTAGGCCCTGACTCCCCCTCCGTGGACGAACCTTGCGGAGGAAACCTTGGGTTTTCGGGGCATTGGATTCTCACCAATGTTTTCGTTACTCAAGCCGACATTCTCGCTTCCGCTTCGTCGACCCCCGCTTTCGCGGTTGCTTCCCTCTAAGGCGGAACGCTCCCCTACCGATGCATTTTGACATCCCACAGCTTCGGCAGATCGCTTAGCCCCGTTCATCTTCAGCGCAAGGGCGCTTGATCAGTGAGGTATTACGCACTCTTTAAAGGGTGGCTGCTTCTAGGCAAACCTCCTGGCTGTCTTTGCACCCCCACCTCCTTTATCACTGAGCGGTCATTTAGGGGCCTTAGCTGGTGATCCGGGCTGTTTCCCTCTCGACGATGAAGCTTATCCCCCATCGTCTCACTGGTCGACCTTGACCCCCGTTATTTTGGGGTCATATCTAGTATTCAGAGTTTGCCTCGATTTGGTACCGCTCGCGCAGCCCGCACCAAAACAGTGCTTTACCCCTAGATGTCCAGTCAACTGCTGCGCCTCAACGTATTTTGGGGAGAACCAGCTAGCTCTGGGTTCGAGTGGCATTTCACCCCTAACCACAACTCATCCGCTGATTCTTCAACATCAGTCGGTTCGGACCTCTGCTTAGTTTCATCCAGCGGGAATCTTATTAAAGATGGGAGCATATGGATTGATTCGTATCAACATGGAATTGTTACCTCATGCTCATTATCTATTTTCGCCCTGGTTGGTAATAATAGGAGCTATCCAGATAATCTATGCAGCTTCAACTTCTCTTGGTCAGAGTCCGGGAATGAAATAGAGTCAGCGAATGAAGCGGGTTCATTAACAACTCAATTTACAGATCAAAAATGAAAAAAAGAAAGCACTTTTTCATGTTTACAATCTGGTCCCTCCAATTACTATAGAGATGAACCCAATCCAGAATATGAACCGTAAAAGAAAACACCTACTAAACCAATCACAGGAATACCAGTTACAATACCTATCAGCCAAAGAGGAATTCTTCCAGTAGTATCGGCCGAGTGTTCGCCCACTTCAGAGTCTTCGCCTTTAGAGAGAAATCCGTGTCCGCCCCAGCAAGAAAACGTATGCGCTAACGCGCAACGGCTTTCCCTTGCTTCAAAACTACAGGTTTTAGCCCTCCGTTTGCTGGTCGCCAAAGACGAGAGCTTCGCCTTTGGAAGCGCCAGTAGCGTAGGGCGACCAGCAAACGGAGGGCCTCTGAATTCGTTCTGACGGCTTTGATGACTCGACGGTGAATATTAAGGAAAGGAGAGCGAGGGGAAGAGGGGGCAGCCCTCGGCCCGATCATCCAATTCGCTCCACAATTAGCTCATCCACATCCAATTCAATTCGCTCCGAGCATGGTTTCAGTAGTCAAAGCAACTTCGTCACTTTCGTGTACCCATCGGACGGCAGCCCTTTCGGGGGTTCCTTAGGGACCGATTCACTCTGCGTAGATTGACTGAACGCAGAAAGCCTTCCACTAGCAGGCGATCGTGTTTTTCACAGGCCGGGGGGTCGATTAGGGCGTGGGCATAAGGGCCTTTACGACACAATCAATAATTCGATTCATTTTCAATTAGGTCTTGCTCTAGCTTCTTTAGGGGTTATTACTTCCTTAGTAGCTCAACATATGTACTCTTTACCTGCTTATGCATTTATAGCACAAGACTTTACTACTCAAGCTGCTTTATATACACATCACCAATATATTGCAGGGTTCATTATGACAGGGGCTTTTGCTCATGGAGCTATTTTTTTCATTAGGGATTACAATCCGGAACAGAATGAGGATAATGTATTGGCAAGAATGTTAGATCATAAAGAAGCTATTATATCTCATTTAAGTTGGGCTAGCCTCTTTCTAGGATTCCATACCTTGGGCCCGATAAATACTTAACTTTCTTTTATCCATATTGCTCCATAGATAGCAAGTTTGGATTAGTATACACAAAACTAAACCAATGACTATTCATGATTCCATCCATATTGGATCAATCACTGGACCTCGTGGCTATGGACCCGAATCCTTTAGTATGGAACATTGTCTTTTCCAAGTAAAAACCCCTAGTATATGAAAGAATGAAAAGGTGCTTTCGTTCTTGTGGAATAAGGAGCCCTCGTACCTTAATGAAAAGAAAATCGTAATTTTTCGTTAGGTATTTGACCAAATAGGATCGTCCAGTCGGCCTTAGTGATCCGACGGTGCCGAGTGGAAGGGCCGTCGCTCAACGGATAAAAGTTACTCTAGGGATAACAGGCTGATCTTCCCCAAGAGTCCACATCGTCGGGAAGGTTTGGCACCTCGATGTCGGCTCTTCGCCACCTGGAGCTGTAGGTGGTTCCAAGGGTTGGGTTGTTCGCCCATTAATGCGGTACGTGAGCTGGGTTCAGAACGTCGTGAGACAGTTCGGTCCATATCCGGTGTGGGCGTTAGAGCATTGAGAGTAACTAGAGAGCTTCTCTGGTCCTTCACTAACCGGGGCTAAAAGCCCTGAAATCCAAAATGCCAAAATAGGAATAAGGCTTGCTATTATTAGAAATGTCCAAAAAATATCATATTCGTGAAGCAGAAACATAATGTACTCCCATTAATGTGGAATAGGCGGAACTTAAACCAGTCAATTCAATTCAGTATTGTCAATTTATCCAGAACTTCTCTTTTTTACTCGGTGAAACAAGAATCCGTTTTGTTCAAACAAAAGCGCTCGAACGAACCACACTCCTTCGTAGACGTCAGGAGTCCATTGATGAAAAGGGGCTGGGGAAAGCTTGAACCCAAGTCCTACAGTGATGGATATAAGCGCAATTGAAATTCCTGGGGAGTTATACATTTGTGTATTGATAAGACCGTTCACAATTTCTTGAAGCTCGAGCTTCCAAAAAATTTCTTTCCCGGTTAATTTTCTCAGTTTTATTAACTAGGACGGCTCTTTATTATTGCTTTAAATTTCTAGTTCTTGTTTCAAGTTACGATTTCTAACTCTCTATTTTTATTATTATATTGATGCTTTATCACATTGCTTTTTATGATGCAATTCATAGACCATACATATTGGAAGCTATAAGACAGGTAAGCTTCTCCAGACCATACAAACGCACGGCGAGCCCATGCGAAGGGTTTGGTTAAGATATGCCAAATCCCGCCAAATACACAAATGAAGCCCAACCATATATGCCCACCAATTATATCTTCTAAATCATCCACACTAACAATCCACCCTTCTCCCCCAAAAGGAGATTTTAGTAACTATTTGGATTCCCCCTTCTTTTTATCCACCCATCTTATTCTTATATAGGGGATAGGCTTCCATACCGTATATCTATATATGGAGTATAAAAAAAAAGAATGCCCCTTAGGAACCTTTCTTTGGATACCAAGATTTCTGACATCTTATCCTCGTAGTTTAAAATTCTCAAATCGAATCAATATCCCCCTATTGGTAACCCTTTTTTTTGGCCACTCGCGATTTTCGCGAGAGAACCAAATCCAAGTTGGTGAAGATCGTGATTTGAGCTGGCATAGTAGTTATTACCTTTGCAATTGCGGTTCGAATCTATCCGATCTTTATCTTTTTGCTCAAAGAACGAATAAAACCCCTTGTCGAAGCCCTTTATTATAAGCTTTCGCGCTCCTATCATAACGTAAGATTGGAGTAATAAAAGAAGATATTGCGGTGTGTGTTGCGCAATACTTTTTTTCCATACGACTCCATTGAGCCGGGTTCCATTATCAGAAGGTAACAAAACATATGTCTTTATATTACAGCAAACCTAACTACAAACCAAAGAAATAAACAAAAAATAGAGCAAGCTAAACACCAAGTACTTTAGACACCACAACCCACCAAGGGGGCCGACACAGGTATAACATAACACATTAACATCTTGAGCAAAAACTATAGTTTCAACGACGCAATAAGATTTTTAGGACACTTCTTTTCCTCAGTCCCGAGTCACATCAAGGTCATCATTCATCTCTCCATTCTCGATCCTTCGCGTTGAAGCTCGCCGAGCCATCTCATGCACTTGTGTCGCCATGTGTTGCGGGCGATCAACACCATCCACCAGCACATTCCTGTCCCTCTCATTCTCCAAACCTGCCCAGTATCAAATGAAATCACACATTTAACAGCTTAAACCCAAAGGGGAAGAGACCAGCTTTCCTTCAAAATAAGCATGATTCCTAGTTTTCCACAAAGCCAAACAGAGAGCAGCAATACAAACAATATGGACATTATATGCAAAAGGAAGGAACTTCACAATCCACCAGAAATACTGAGTAAAGCAACAAGGACGAGTACTAGCCCCCAGAAGATACGCAATAGTACTCCTCATATAAACAACAATAGAACCATCAAAAAACATGTGATTAATTGTCTCATCCCCATGACAGAACTGGCAAATGTAACTACCTACCCACTTCCTTTTTTTCATATTATCTTTGGTAGCAATAGCATTATGCGAGATAAGCCAGAGCCAAAGTTTAATTTTTGGAGGTAGTTTTGCCTTCCACAAGTGCCGACAAGATCTATCAGGACCCTCATCAGCAAACTTATTATACAAGGATTTAACAGAGAAGCCCCCAGATTTAGTGAATTTCTATTTGGGTTTATCCTTTTCATCCTTCAAGGAGACAGAAGCCAACATATTCCTCAAGGTATGCCATTGTGAAGCTAATTGAGGCGACAACCATCTTCTAAACGTGAAGAACCGTCCTAAGTCAGACATTTCCTTGACAGTACCAATTTTTTGATTGCAAATATCATATAGACCTGAAAATTTATCACAGAGGGAGATATCTCCAATCCACTGATCATGCCAAAAGTCAGTAGCCCTACCATCACCAATCTCCATTCTCCTCCTAGACAAGTAGATATGTTTCAATTTTAACATGTCTTTCCAAGCAGCAGAATCTCCCTGTTTTACACTCAATCTCCAAATACCATGTGTTATGTTATATTTTGCTTTAACAATTTTCTGCCAAAAACCATCCTCAGATTCCAACCTCCACCACCACTTACACAACAGACAAATATTAAACAGTTTTAGATTCTTAATCCCCAACCCTCCTTTTTTTCTTGGTCTACTAATCAAAGACCATTTAGCCATGTAATACGCTTCCTTATTATTAGCACCTTCCCAAAAGAACTTCCTGATTATTTTAGTAAAGCCCTCTAGGTTGGTATCAGCAACCAGGTACATAGACATATGATATATCAACAGGCTACTCAGAGAGGATTGGATAAGCGTAAACCTCCCTCCAATCGAAGAAGAATTACCAACCCAACCATCAAACTTCTTCTTAAGTTTATCATGCAAAGGTTGCAAGTCGACCACATGAAGCCAAGTGCCACAAATAGGGACACCTAGGTACTTTATATGCCAAGTACTAAGCTGACAAACAAACATATCAGCATACGTCAATCCTTTCTCCTCATCCTCCAAAACCAACATGAGCTCACTTTTGTTAAAGTTGATTTTAAGTCCAGACATAGCCTCAAACATATACATAATCAACTTAACATGGATTAATTGGTCAACATCATCCTGAATTAGTAGGATAGTATCATATGCATATTGTTAGATAGCCACACCTTTATCAATCAAATGAGACACTAAGCCAGTCACCAAACTAGAATTCTGGGCTTGAAAGATCATTTTAGCCAACCCCTCAGCAACAAGATTAAAGAGGAAGGGAGAGAAAGGATCCCCTTGTCTCATCCCCCTATGGCTACAAAAATCCCTTCCTCTCTTGTTATTAATTTTCACACACAATGTCCCATTTCTAACGACAGTATTTGATACATTGCAAATGTATCTATAATTTTTGATGTTCCATGCTTGGTTTTATCCACTTTATTGTGTTTTGTCCACACTTTGGAGTACTTTTCATATGATTTCTTAGACTAACCTATTAACAAGAGCCATAGTGCCAGCTGCCTGTTTTTTGCTGTTTTTGGTTCCAAGAAGTCAGAAAATGAATATTCTCGGAATTGGACGGGACAAAAGCCAAAGTGCCTATTTTTATGGAAGTCATCAGATGCCAGAATACGAGATGGAGAAGGGCTGGGGGCCGGCCACACCACCTGGCCGCGCGGCCAGGCCTGGCCCATGCCAGGGGGTGGTCTGGCCGACCACATCACCCCTCAGCCTCTCCTTCCGCCTATATATTGCCCTCGGGGCGAAAACCCTAAGTACCCGATCAAAAATCCACGAAAGAGTCTGTATCCGCCGCCGTCCCTGTCCCTAGATCAGGAGTGATCTGAAGCTCTTCTCGGCACCCTGCCGGAGAGGGGAATTCACCCTGGACGCCTTCTTCATCATCATGCAAGCCTCCAGTGATGCGTGAGTAGTTCATCTCTGGACTACGGGTCCATGTAGTAGCTAGATGGCTGGTTCTCCTCCTTTGTGCTTTCATGTCTAGATCTTGTGAGCTCCGTTCATGATCAAGATCATCTATTTGTAATTCTGCATGTTGTGTTTGCGGGGATCCGATGGATATTGAGATGCTATTTTAGATTTATTATTGATTCTATCATGTCTTTGTTATTTGTGATCTTGCATGCTTTCCATTGTTAGTAGCTATCTTGGCCAAGTAGATGCTAGCAACTCCAAGAGTTAGTATTTATGCTCGATAGTGGGTTCATGCCTCTGGTAATCTGGGGAAGTGACAGAAATCTCTAAGGTACTAGATGTGTTGTTGCTACTAGGGAGAAAACAACAATACTTTGTTCATAGAACAATCGTATTCTTGACATTACACGCAATTCGTAAAGCAATAATCTGTTGCTTGCAACTTAATACTGGAGGGGGTTCGGATGATAACCTGAAGGTGGATTATTAGTCATAGATGCAGTTGGATGGCGGTCTATGTATAATGTTGTAATGCCCAATCAAGTTCCAAAGGAGTCAAGATGATTAGTATATGCATGTATTTCTTTCTCGATGTTTGTCAATTGCCCCGCTGTAATTTGTTCACCCAGCATGTTAGCTATCTTAAGGAGAGCCACCTCTAGTGAACTATGGATGTCGGTCCTTTTCTTTACATACAATCTATAAACTGTTTACTGTTTTGTGTTTACTTTCTGCAAACTTCTACTTCCTTCCATTCGATACGTTTAATCCTTTGTTTTCTGCAAAGCCGGTGAGATTGACAACCTCATCGCAAGTTGGGGATAAAGTTCTGTGATTGTGTTGTGCAGGTCTCCACGTTGCTCCTAGCACCGGTAGTGCGCCCTGCCAAGGCTCAGCTAGCAACACCTTTGGGGTGTTTCCTTGCTTCTACTGGTTCGATTAAACCTTGGTTTCATAACTGAGGGAAACTTGTTGTTGTGATCATCATACCTTCCTCTTGGGGTTCCCCAACGAGCTTGTTAATACACGAGCCATCAAGCACTTTTCTGGCACCGTTGCCGGGGAGTCAAGGACATCTTCACAAAGGGAGTCCCTCATAACCAATCGTTTTACTTTATTATTTTTGTTTTGCTTAGTTTCCTTTTTTGCTTTGTTTGCTTGTTTCTTTATCAAAAACACACAAAAAATTAAGTCTCCTTTAGTTGTCACCTCTTCCTTAGCTCACCATGTTGATCCCTAAATTCACCCTGAAAGACCTTTCAATTGGTAGTGGTTCTATAATTGGGAAAGATAATATTGAAGAATTCTTTAATCATGTTAATAAACATGAGGATACTAAGGATAGATCCCTTGCAGAACTTGCTCCAAACTATGAGATTGCCGCAGCTTCTTTTATTCACATGTTAGAAGCTAGGTTTTTTAACCTCAACCCCTTCATGCAAGTAATGTTTCTTAAGCTTAAAGAAATTGAGGACCCTGAAAAGAGGGATTTTATTCTAGAAACTATGTTTAAGGAGTTCTATTGTGTTGCCAAGGAAGCTAGGAAAGTCTTTGAACGTTTCAATATGCTAGGCTTATGTGTAGATGTTGTTGGTACACGAGAAAAGATGAACAAAACTGAACCTAATGGGGAGGAACCTAAGATACCAATACCCTTTAAACTGGTAGCAATACATGAAGCCATAGAAAAGAATCTTGATTGGATTGTTCCTAAAAACACTTTTGATGAAAATAGTGAACCTAAGAGCATTGATAGAGGATCCTCTAGAACTTATTTGGATGATATACCTTGCCTTGTTGAAGATATTTCTGGTATTAATCTTAATGTTTCTTCATTTGAGAACACTTGATTCTTTCTTGCTTCTTATGCTTAACTTAAAGGCGTTAAAGAAAAGTACTTATTGGGAGATAACCCAAAAGTTTTAGATGAGTCTTGGAAGTTATTACCTCTATAATAACCTCTCCTTATCCTTTTTATTTTCTTTTTGTACGAAGAGTAACCTCTACTGAGAGAGAAGTAATGATTGGGAAAGTTGCTGTCCCGAAATATATTTCTGTGCTTGACCGTAAAAATTCGTGTAAAATATCTGAAAGTCTTTTTGAGGCGTGAATTTTTGTGCTTCTTCCCCAGGCTGTTATCTAACTTTCGATAGTTCAACACTTTTTGATTTGAGCAACAGAAGGTCTTCGCAAAAATTCATCTTTACCTGCTGGGTGTTTTTGACAGATTACTGCCATTTTTCTGTATTTCCTTTATGTTGGTTCCTTTTTGAGTTCTTTTGGGGAATTGAGATTTTTGAGGGAAGTGCTTTAGTAACTAGTGTTCTAATTGAAGTTTATTGGTGTTAGAACTGAACCTTAAGACTTATTTATCTTGAGTGCACTAATGTTGCTAATAAAGATTGTGTGAAGTTTTGTATGAAGGAAAAATTTCAGGTGTATGGAAGGAATGAGTAATGAGATGAAGGATGTACTAAATCTCAAGCTTGGGGATGCCACGCGTGTCACCCCAAGAAATATCCAAGAAGTACAAGCGTCAAAGCTTGGGGATGCCCAAGGCATCCCCTTCTTCATCAATAAAAATCCTAGGTTTCTTCCAAACGCTTCATTTTTATTGTTTCATGCACAGTTGTGTTGTTCTTGGAGCATCTTCTTTTTCGTTTTCGTTTTGGTTTTTCGTTTTCTTAGTTTGCTGAATAAATTGGTTGGACCCCCTCTTTCATACATTGGTTTTCAAATAGTTTGGTTTGGTTTGAAAAAGAGGAGGAAAGTTCATACTTATGTGGTAAGAAGAGCTCGTTTTTGACTGTGGCTTATGCTTTGTCATGCCATGCTTGATATTGTTTTGGCTTTATGCTTAGTATTCTTTGCTGTAGCATGACTTGTTATAAACAATTGATATTTCTTAATGTGCCTTGGATGAATCATGCGTTGTTTTAGCATATCAAAGCATAGTATAGTGGTATTCTCCTTTGATGCTTTATTTGGGTTGACTTGGCACATGCTCACACCATGTTATGACTATCTCAAGTCACCTAAGCCTTTATGATCCTTTAGTTTTCAACTTGTAGTATCATTTTATGCTTTGATCAATGATGTTTTGTCGCTCTGCATGATTATGGCAATTCTCCCAGTCTTTTGCTAGCCTCCACAACCAAGTATGAGTTCCACTCATGCATCCAACTCCCTAAACCAAGTTATTCCAAAGAGTCCATCATACCTACCTACTAGCTTATGCTATTCCAAGTATATTCATGCTTTTGTTTACCTTCCAAATTAAACTTCTTATGAGAAAACTAGAGATTAAATCTCTCACGAACTTGATGGCACACTTTACTTTTCTTGCCCTTAATAAACTTGAACCATTGGGTCCATTTTTGTTGCGTATATGCTTGCGCTTTATTAGTTGAAATTAGCAGAACCATGTATCATGGGGAACGCTTTCAACATTGCACCTGTACTTTGTACCCCGTTGATATCATGTTCTTTTGTTTATGGATCCCAACAGTGTGAAATAAAAGTGGAACTTGTAAGATCATGGAGTTTGTATGTGTGTTAGAGAAACGCCTGGGCCGCTAGCCTAAGCCATGCCTAATCATGGTGGAAACTTGCAGCATCACCATAATGAGCACCCTATGAAGCATCCTCAATAAAAACCTATGCAAATAGCAAATAAAAAGGTCGTTGAGATGCTCATTGTCCTCTTGCCTTGTCATTTTGATTATGGGATAGCTCCTGTATCATGTGCAAGGGGTACCCGTTGGCGGTTCTTTATGATACATATGTACTTACGATGACAAGAGCTGACTTGTGACTAAAGTTGAGTAGCATGAGGTTCGGTCTTTGTAAGTAAGGGGCATGAGATTTCGGTTTATAACTTGTTAAGCATATCCTCTTAGTTCTGTTACTTTAACCTTAATCACCTTCAAGATGCTTATGATAGGGGCAATGAGAGCTAAAAGCTGCAAGTACCATAATTTTTGGAAGCTCTTTATGAGACTTGAATCCCTGCTTCCTTCTATGAAGGCCTTTCTTCCACCATTATATTGAGTCTCCACCTTCTACCTTTATGCACCTACTTTGAGAGCATAGTGGCCATACTTAGTTCTATGTGCATTGTCCCAAGAGTAGTTGATTGATGCATAAATTGATATTGCTTGTTCTAAAATATTTGTATCTAGTCACTCTTATGAACTTTGAAGGTGTCCTATGCATTTATATTTGCTACTCTATGAGGGACAAGCTGAATACTATTATGCTATGTTTTCTTTATGCGAAACAAACAAACGTCTTGCAAAGAATTGTTATTCATGAATCTTTTGTTTGTGCCTTTTCATGTTGCATCATAGTTTCTTTGTCTTATTGCGAGAACTTTGTCTTTCATGTTATGATTGAAGTACTGTGATCCCAGCTTTGAATGTTTTACAAATACTTTGATCAAGTCTTTGATGGTGCATGTCACCTCAAAAATTATTCTTTCTTTTTATCACTTACCTACTCGAGGACAAGCAGGAGTTAAGCTTGGGGATGCTGATACATTGCAAATGTATCTATAATTTTTGATGTTCCATGCTTGGTTTTATCCACTTTCTTGTGTTTTGTCCACACTTTGGAGTACTTTTCATATGATTTCTTGGACTAACCTATTAACAAGAGCCATAGTGCCAGTTGCCTGTTTTCTGCTATTTTTGGTTCCAGGAAGTCAGAAAATGAATATTCTCGGAATTGGACGGGACAAAAGCCAAAGTGCCTATTTTTCAGGAAGTCATCAGATGCCAGAATACGAGACAGGGAAGGGCTAGGGGCCAGCCACACCACCTGGCCACACGGCTAGGCCTAGCCCGTGCCAGGGGGTGGTCTGGCCGACCCCAGCACCCCCTCGGCCTCTCCTTCCGCCTATATATTGCCCTCGGGACGAAAACCCTAAGTACCCGATCAAAAATCCACGAAAGAGTCTGTAGCCGCTGTCGTCTCTGTCCCTAGACCGGGAGGGATCTGAAGCTCTTCCCGGCACCCTGTCGGAGAGGGGAATTCACCCTGGAGGCCTTCTTCATCATCATGCAAGCTTCCGGTGTGATACTTGAGTAGTTCATCTCTAGACTACGGGTCCATGTAGTAGCTAGATGGCTGGTTCTCCTCCTTTGTGCTTTCATGTCTAGATATTGTGAGCTCCGTTTATGATCAAGATCATCTATTTGTAATTCTGCATGTTGTGTTTGCGGGGATCCGATGGATATTGAGATGCTATTTTAGATTTATTATTGATTCTATCATGTCTTTGTTATTTGTGATCTTGCATGCTTTCCGTTGTTATTAGCTATCTTGGCCAAGTAGATGCTAGCAACTCCAAGAGTTAGTATTTATGCTCGATAGTGGGTTCATGCCTCTGGTAATCTGGGGAAGTGACAGAAATCTCTAAGGTACTAGATGTGTTGTTGCTACTAGGGAGAAAACAACAATCCTTTGTTCATGGAACAATCGTATTGTTTACATTACACGCAATTCGTAAAGCAATAATCTGTTGCTTGCAACTTAATACTGGAGGGGGTTCGGATGATAACCTGAAGGTGGATTATTAGTCATAGATGCAGTTGGATGGCGGTCTATGTATAATGTTGTAATGCCCAATCAAGTTCCAAAGGAGTCAAGATGATTAGTATATGCATGTATTGCTTTCTCGATGTTTGTCAATTGCCCCGCTGTAATTTGTTCACCCAACATGTTATCTATCTTAAGGAGAGCCACCTCTAGTGAACTATGGATCCTGGTCCTTTTCTTTATATACAATCTATAAACTGTTTACTGTTTTGTGTTTACTTTCTTCCATTCGATACATTTAATCCTTTATTTTTAGCAAAACCGGTGAGATTGACAACCTCATCGCAAGTTGGGGACAAAGTTCTGTGGTTGTGTTGTGCAGGTCTCCACGTTGCTCCTAGCACCGGTAGTGCGCCCTGCCAAGGCTCAGCTAGCAACACCTTTGGGGTGTTTCCTTGCTCCTACTAGTTCTATTAAATCTTGGTTTCATAACTGAGAGAAACTTGCTGCTGTGCTCATCGTACCTTCTTCTTGGGGTTCCCCAACGAGCTTGTTAATACATGAGCCATCAGTATTCACCAAATTACAGCAAAACTCACCAAAACCTTTCCGCACAACACAATTTAATAGATAATCCCGGTCCACCTTATCATAGGATTTTTCAAAATCAATTTTTAAGACCACACCCTCACACTTTAATCTTCTAGACTCATGTAAAATTTCATGAAGGGACATCACACCATCCATTATATTTCTCTCTTTAATAAAAGCAGTTTGACAGCTAGAAATGAGTTTACCCATAAAAGGCTGAAGCCTATCAGTAATCACTTTGGTAATAATTTTATACAAGACCTAAAGTAAACACATAGGTCTGTATTTGGAAATTATATCAGCATCAGAAGTTTTTTGAAGAAGAATGATCATACCAAAATTAATTCTAAACAGATCAAGGTTACTGGAATACATGTCATTAAACATGGCCATTATATCAGATTTAACAATAGGCCAGCAAGATTGAAAAAATTCAATAGGGATGCCATTGATACGTTGCTAACGTATCCATAATTTTTGATGTTCCATGCTTGGTTTTATCTAATTTCTTATGTTTTGTCCACACTTTGGAGTATTTTATACACTTTCTTGGACTAACTGATTAATAAGATGCCACGGTGCCAATTGCCTGTTTTCTGCTGTTTTTGGTTCTAGGAAAGTCAGAAAATCAATATTCTCGGAATTGGACCGGACAAAAGCCAAAGTCGATATTTTACCGGAAGACTCACGGAGCCAGAAGACGAGACAGAGAGGGGCCACAGGGCGGCCACACCATGTGGTGGCGGGGGCTAGCCCTGGCCGCCCACCGACCTTGCCTCTTCGCCTATAAGATGCCTCCTGATGCAAAAACCCTAAAGGGTCAATCAAAAATCCACGAAAAGTTCCGCAGTGCCGCCGCCACCGAAGGGGAGATTCGGGGGATAGAAAGTCTCTGTTCCGGTACCCTGCCGGGACGGCGAAGTGCCCCAGGAGCCATCTCCATTGATCTCCACCGCCATCTCCATCACCGTTGCTGATTCCCATGATGATGAGGGAGTAGTTTTTCCTCGAGGCTAAGGGTTCTACCAATAGCTATGTGTTCATCTCTCTCTCTATGCATGATCTTATTGAGATCATGAGCTTGTAATCTATAGATCTACCTTGCTACTCAAGTGCTTTAATATATCTCTGCTCTCCCCATGTGTGTGAAAGTGACAGCGTGCACACCATGGCGGCACTTAGGCTAGAGATTACAAATACTTATTATGAGTTATATATGGAGTTGGATGTTTCTATGAAATTGTGGTGTTTGTTGGAACCATCTAGTGCTCAAGGTGACAGCGTGGGGTTATCTAGATGGAAAAGGCTTACTTTGAGGTGTGATGTTATACACCTACCCTGGATTAGAGTGTCCAACCGGAGAATAATTCAGAGTAGTATCATGAAGATAATATATTTATATGAGAGTGTTCACTAGTGAAAGTATGATCCCCAGGCCTTGTTTCTAAGCATTGAAACACCGTTTGCAACTAGATCTGTTAATTGTTTGCTTGCTTCCATATTTATTTGAGTTTGCCTTTAGTCTCTTCCACGCCATCAAGCTATTTTCTGTCACCGCTATATTATATTTATACTACTTGTATTTCACTATCTCTTCGCCGAACTAGTGTACGTATACACATGACAAGTGTATTGGGTGTGTTGGGGACACAAGAGACTTCTTGTATTTTGATTGCAGGGTTGTTTGAGAGGGGATACCCTTAACCACTTCCTCCCTGAGTTCGATAAACCTTGGGTGATCCACTTAAGGGAAAACTTGCTGCTGTTCTACAAACCTCTGCACTTGGAGGCCCAACAACAGGCTACAAGAATAGAAGTGCGTAGACATCAAGCTATTTTCTAGCGCCATTGCCGGTGAGGTAAGGTAAAAGGTACTCACATCCTCCGGTGTGAGTGCTCGAAGTTATTTCCTTTAGATTCTGCAGTTTTGTCTTTTTGTTTCTTGTTTTCACTAGTTAGGCTTAATGGAAAACAACAAAAAAATTAGAGAGCTTTATAGTATTTATCTTGAGTTAGGACATGAAGTGTTTGAATAGAAAATTAAAAAACCTATGGAACTTCATTTGCATGCTAATAATAATGTTGTTAGTATGAATTCCTTGGACACCATTATTGCTAATGCTATGGAAAAGTCTAAGCTTGGGGAAGCTGGTTTTGATGAGCATGATATTTTTAGTCCCCCAAGCACGGAGGAGAAAATTTACTTTAATGATACTATATCTCTAATATATGATGATTAAAATGATGAGTATGATATTTTTAGTCCTCCTACTATTGAGTAGAAAATTAATTATGATTACAATATGCCTCCTATATTTGATGATTATGGTGATGAGAATAATAATGATAGCTATTTTGTTGAAATTGCTCCCACTATAATTAATAAGAATGACTATTCTTATGTGGAGAGTAATAATTATTATATGCATGTGGCTCATGATAAGAATGTTTTATGTGATAGTTATATTTTTAATTTTATTCCTGATGCTACTAAAAGTTATTATGAGAGAGGGAAACATGGTTTTATGCATCTCAACAATATTAAGCTTCCCCTCTTTATGTTGAAAATTTTGAATTTGCACTTGTTTTGCTTTCCTATGCTTGTTGCTTTGTGCTTTCATGACTTGTTTCTTTACAAGATTATTTTTCATAGGAAGTGGGTTAGACTTAAAATTGTTCTATATTTTCTTCTTGATGCTCTCTTTTACTTCAATTCATATTTCTTATGTGAGCATCTTCTCAAACTATCATGCCTAACTTAAAGGCGTTAAAGAAAAGTACTTATTGGGAGATAACCCAAAAGTTTTAGATGAGTCTTGGAAGTTATAACCTTTGTAATAACCATTCCTTATCCTTTTTATTTGCTTTTTGTGCCAAGAGTAACCTCTAATGAGAGAGAAGTAATGATTGGGAAAGTTGTTGTCCCGAAACAGATTTATGTGCTTCACCGTAAAAAATCATGTAAAATCTCTGTACATCCTTTTGAGGCGTGAATTTTTGTGCTTCTGCCCCAGGTTGTTATATAACTTTCGTTAGCTTAACACTTTCTGATTTGAGCAATAGAAGGTCTTCGAAAATTTTTGTCTTTACCTGCTGGTCTGTTTTGACAGATTTATGCCATTATTTGCATTTGCTTCTTGTTAGTTCTATTTGAGTTCTTTTGGGGAATTGAGATTTTTGAGGAAAGTGCTATAGTAGCTAGTGTTTTAATGGAAGTTTTATTGGTGTTAGAACTGAACCTAAAGACTTATTATCTTGATTGCACTAATGTTGCTAATAAAGATTGTGTGAAGTTTTGTATGAAGAAAAAAAATTCAGGTGTATGGAAGGAACGACTAATGAGATGAAGGATGGATTAAAGCTCAAGCTTGGGGATGCCACGCGTGTCACCCCAAGAAATATCCAAGAAGTACAAGCGTCAAATCTTGGGGATGCCCAAGGCATCCCCTTCTTCATTAATAAAAATCCCAGGCTTCTTCCAAACGCTTCATTTTTATTGTTTCATGCACAGTTGTGTTGTTCTTGGAGCGTCTTCTTTTTCGTTTTTGTTTTGGTTTTTCGTTTGCTTGGTTTGTTTAGTTTGCTGAATAAACTGGTTGGACCCCCTCTTTCATACATTGGTTTTCAAATAGTTTGGTTTGGATTGGAAAGAGTAGGAAAAGTTCATGCTTAAGTGGTAAAGAGAGCTTGTTTTTGACTGTGGCCTATGCTTTGTTATGCCATGCTTGATATTATTTTGGCTTTATGCTTAGTATTCTTTGCTGTATCATGACTTGTTATAAACAATTGAGATTGCTTAATGTGCTTTGGATGAATCATGTGTTGTTTTAGCATATTAAAGCATAGTATTGTGGTATTCTCCTTTGATGCTTTATTTGGGTTGACTTGGCACATGCTCACACCATGTTATGACTATACAAAGTCACCATAGCCGTGATGATCCTTTAGTTTTCAACTTGTAGTATCACTTTATGCTTTGATCAATGATGTTTTGTCGCTCTGCATGATCATGGCCATTATTCCTCTCTTAGTTTGTCGCATCTAGTCTTTTGCTAGCCTCCACAACCAAGTATGAGTTCCACTCATGCATCCAACTCCTTAAACCAAGTTATTCCAAAGAGTCCACCATACCTACCTAGTAGCTTATGCTATTCCATGTATATTCTTGTTTTTGTCTACCTTCCAAATTAAACTTGTTATGTGAAAATTAGTGATTAAAGCTCTCACGAACTTGATGGCACACATTACTTTCTTTCATTTAATAAACTTGGACCATTGGGTTCTTCTTTGTTGCGTATATGCTTGCACTTATTTGTTGGGAATTAGCAGAACCATGTATCATGGGGAACGCTTTCAACATTGCACGTGTACTTTGTACCCCGTTGATATTATGTTCTTTTGCTTATGGTCTCGGCGGTGTGAAATAAAAGTGGAACTTGTAAGATCATGGAGTTTGTATGCGTGTTAGAGAAACGTCTGGGCCGTTTTCCTAAGCCATGCCTAATCATGGTAGAAACTTGCAGCATCACCATAATGAGCATCCTATGAAGCATCCTCAATAAAAAACCCTATACAAATAACAAATAAAAGGATCGCTGAGATGCTCATTGTCTGCTTGCTTTGTCATTTTGATTATGGGATAGCTCATGTATCATGTGCAAGGGGTACCCCGTTGGCGGTTCTTTATGATACATATGCACTTACAATGACAAGAGCTTACTCGTGACTAAAGTTGAGTAGCATGAGGTTCGGTCTTCGTAAGTGAGGGGCATGAGATTTCGGCTTATAACTTGTCAAGCATATCCTCTTAGTTGTGTCACTTTAACCTTAATCACCTTAAAGATGCTTATGATATGGGCAATGAGAGATGAAAGCTAATAAGTACCATAATTTTTGGAAGCTCTTTATGAGAATTGAATCCCTGCTTCCTTCTATGAAGGCCTTTCTTTTACTTTTATGTTGAGTCTCCACCTTCTATCTTTATGCACCTACTTTGAGAGCATAGTGGCCATCCTTAGTTCTATGTTCATTGTCCCAAGACTTGTTGATTGATGCATAACTTTGATATTTCTTGTTTTAAACTATTTGTATCTAGTCACTCTTATGAACTTTGATGGTGTCTTATGCATTTATGTTTGCTACTCTATGAGGGACAAGCTGAATGCCACTATGCTATGTTTTCTTTATGTGAAACAAACAAATGTCTTGCAAAGTATTGTTATTCATGAATCTTTTGTTTGTGCTATTTCATGTTGCAACATAGTTGCTTTGTCTTATTGCTAGAACTTTATCTTTCATGCTATGTTGAAGTACTATGATCCCAGCTATCCATGTTTTACAAATACTTTGATCAAGTTTATGATGGTGCATATCACCTCAAAAATTATTCTTTCTTTTTTATCACCTACCTACTCGTGGACGAGCAGGAGTTAAGCTTGGGGATGCTGATACGTTGCTAACATATTCATAATTTTTGATATTCCATGCTTGGTTTTATCTACTTTCTTATGTTTTGTCCACACTTTGGAGTATTTTATACACTTTCTTGGACTAACCTATTAACAAGATGCCACGGTGCCAATTGCCTGTTTTCTGCTGTTTTTGGTTCCAGGAAAGTCAGAAAATCAATATTCTCGGAATTGGACCGGACAAAAGCCAAAGTCGATATTTTACCGGAAGACTCACGGAGCCAGAAGACGAGACAGAGAGGGGCCACAGGGCGGCCACACCATGTGGTGGCGGGGGCTAGCCCTGGCCGCGCCACCAGGTGGTGTGCCCCCCTGGCCACCCACCGACCTTGCCTCTTCGCCTATAAGATGCCTCCTGATGCAAAAACCCTAAAGGGTCAATCAAAAATCCACGAAAAGTTCCGCAGTGCCGCCGCCACCGAAGGGGAGATTCAGGAGACAGAAAGTCTCTGTTCCGGTACCCTACCGGGACGGGGAAGTGCCCCCGGAGCCATCTCCATCGATCTCCACCGCCATCTCCATCGCCGTTGCTGATTCCCATGATGATGAGGGAGTAGTTCTTCCTCGAGGCTAAGGGTTCTACCAATAGCTATGTGTTCATCTCTCTCTCTATGCATGATCTTATTGAGATCATGAGCTTGTAATCTATAGATCTACCTTGCTACTCAAGTGATTTAATATATCTCTGCTCTCCCCATGTGTGTGAAAGTGACAGCGTGCACACCATGGCGGCACTTAGGCTAGAGATTACAAATACTTATTATGAGTTATATATGGAGTTGGATGTTTCTATGAAATTGTGGTGTTTGTTGGAACCATCTAGTGCTCAAGGTGACAGTGTGGGGTTATCTAGATGGAAAAGGCTTACTTTGAGGTGTGATGTTATACACCTACCCTGGATTAGAGTGTCCAACCGGAGAGTAATCTAGAGTAGTATCATGAAGATAATATATTTATATGAGAGTGTTCACTAGTGAAAGTATGATCCCCAGGCCTTGTTTCTAAGCATTGAAACACCGTTTGCAACTAGATCTGTTAATTGTTTGCTTGCTTCCATATTTATTTGAGTTTGCCTTTAGTCTCTTCCACGCTATCAAGCTATTTTCTGTCACTGTTGTCTTATATTTATAATACTTGTATTTCACTATCTCTTCGCTGAACTAGTGCACCTATACACCTGACAAGTGTATTGGGTGTGTTGGGGATACAAGAGACTTCTTGTATTTTGATTGCAGGGTTGCTTGAGAGGGGATACCTTTGACCACTTCTTCCCTGAGTTCGATAAACCTTGGGTGATCCACTTAAGGGAAAACTTGCTGCTGTTCTACAAACCTCTGCACTTGGAGGCCCAGCAACTGTCTACAAGAATAGAAGTGCGTAGACATCAGCCATTAGGCCCAGGAACTTTATTTTTAACCATAAGGTCTAAAGAAAAATTGATATCTTCCTTAGTAAAGGGTCTATCTAAAGTCTCATTATCAGAAGCATTCAACATTTCCTCCTTAGACAAAACATTGGGATCTAACGCAATCTAATTACCCTCCCCTTTCCCAAAAAGGGATTTGTAGTATTCAGTAGCATGAGAAAGGAGATCAGAGGTCCCCTGAATCATCAGATCATTACTCCTCAAGGAATACATGACATTCTTCCTTCTCCTACCATTTGCAATTCTATGAAAATAAGCAGTGTTATTATCCCCCTTCAACAGCCACTTGGCACTAGACCTACTAAACCAAAACTTTTTCTCTTCTTCATAAATCTTCATTAGTTTAAATTGAATGAAACTTTTCCTCTAGAATTGTTCATCAGTCAACAAATTATCTTCCTCAATTATCACTAAGTATTCCAAGTCCAAAGAGAGGTCTCGTTTCTCCTTAATAGACTCCCCCCTTAAATTAATCCCCCACCCCTTCAAGGCTTTCTTCACATTTTTTATCTTAACCTGGATTTTGCTAATGTTGTCCAAGGACAAATTAGAGGATTGCCAGGCCAACATGATTCTGTCCTGAAATTCAGGATGAGATACCCACATTTTTTCAAACCTGAATTCACTACTCTTAACCTCAACTTTCTCACAAGTATCAAGCACCAAAGGGTTGTGATCAGATATTATTCTGGGTATTTTTTTACTTGGGTCAGAGGGAAAGTGCACCCCATTCCATATTATTCAAGATCCTATCAAGTTTCTCAAGAGTGGGGACTTTTCGGTTGTTTGACCAAGTATATTGTCCACCAGAGAACTTAACCTCCCTAAGAGCATAAGAGTTAATAATCGAATTAAACAGACCAGAACTCCTTGAACATTTGCCCTTTTTATTTTTCTCACATGCAAAACGTATAATGTTGAAGTCTCCCC
This sequence comes from Avena eriantha, assembly GCA_910589775.1. Taxonomy (NCBI): domain Eukaryota; kingdom Viridiplantae; phylum Streptophyta; class Magnoliopsida; order Poales; family Poaceae; genus Avena; species Avena eriantha. Next base: position 393,778,364 of record OU342745.1, read on the forward strand.
CAATAAGGGATGGCATATTCAAATTAGAACAGACACTAACAAATTCAGCTAAAAACACAGTTTTATCCTCAACCTGGGTAGCACCATAAATCACAATTAAGTGCATCTCCATCCTCATTTGAAGATCCAAAACCTTAGTCTTAACAAAATATCCGTTAGTTTCCACCTTAATGACTTTAAATCTTGAGGGTTTAAGTCCACACATGATTCCACCCGACTTTCCCACAGAGGGGGACCATAACCAAATGAATTCATTCCTAGGATCATATTTTCTACATACTAAAATATCCACTTCTTTCTTCATGGTCTTTTGCAGCCCAATGAAATCAAACGAATATTCGCTCATTAACTCTCTAAGACAAAAAGGAAACCCTTTTCCCCCACACCCCTACAATTCGTAATGAGACCTATCATAAGTATTTATTAGTTTTACTCCTCAAATGGGGCCCAGGCACAATACCACAGAGAGGGTGATTTTTAGCAGCCCACCCAACTTTTTTTGTGCCACAAAGGGACACACCACCGGAATTTTTGGAACCACTAGAATTCTTCTTCATTTGTTTCTTGGTTCTTTCGAAACTACTGGAGTAAAATCATCATTATCAAAATCCACATATTTCTCCCCCCAACCTCCACTTTTTCCACCAAGTGTCCAATACCACATCAGTAGCCATTTCATTCACATTGTCACAAGGAACTGTCAACACAAAGTTCTTATTTTTTTCCACTAAGTTGTGCCTAGCACAGTCTAAATCTTTAAGTAAATGAACAGTTGCCAAAGGTAAAGTTTTCACATCAATACCAAGCCTTGTCCACAATCTCATTGTCACTCAACACAGAAAAATTGCGCAATACTTCTGGTATGAAAAAATTAAAAAGATTGGACATGCAAGTGTATTTTCCGTGAAGTGCAATTTTCGGTTACACTTACAATGCTCATGTCTATCGAGCCCACTAGGAAGACTTAAAGCTTCCGTTAATGAATTCGGTAGCTCGCCGACTTGCCCGTACGTCGCACTGTCTAGCTAGGAATTAGTAGGAGCCGGCTGATTTGTCTACTTTTATATCAGTATACTAGTATAAGTCACGGGCAGGACGCACTCGCCGACTTGCCCGTACGTCGCACTGTCTAATTAAGTGATCGTCGCCCTGTGTGTCAACTAGTACAAAAGGCCGTACCACCCTGCAAGTTGCAGGTAGGACAGGAGGATGTCCATTTGTTCCGGAGTAAACAAACTGACGATCCCATAGCATATAGTACCAATAGCTATGCATTATTCATCTAAAAAAATAGCTATGCATTATTATATTTTTCAGAAGTTCAAAGTGCCTCCAATTTAAAACAGCATGAGAACAAACAAAGCAATGCGAGTGATCGAAGTGACCCGAAAAGCCAAGTGCACGAAGCGTTCCGAAAAGCGATCGACACATATGACCCGACTGCTGCTACGCGCGATTGTTTAGTCGGAGTGGAGGTCGGAAATTCGGAACCCCGACCGGCAGCGTCCATACCAAGTCGCCATTGGACGGCTCGTAGTAGTCTCTGCACCGCAAGCGCGCACTCGCCAAGTTGCTAGCAGTAGCACCTACATGTACTGATTAGTACTCCTGTTTCAAATTACTCTGTCAGCACCCTTGGGTAGGTGGGCTAGTGCTTACTCATTTTTCATTAAATAAATTCTAGAATTTTTGGAATCGATAGTATGAAATATGTACTATATATACCAAAAAATCGTAGGAATTTTTTGGATGATAAAGGAGAGAGTATTAGCCCACCTAGATAAGCGTGCGCGTGGAGTAATTTGAAACAGAGAGTACTCCTACCGAAAATATTATGTAGCTTGATTAGATTGTCCTGCCTAATCCTGTCAGCTGTCAGTGGAAGCTCGTAAAGCTAGCTGGGCAGCTTCGTGATTAGACGCGATCTTGACATGAGAACGTACGTACGGTACGGATCCTAGGCTATTCTAGTAGCTAGAGCTTAGGCTTGTCCTAGGCACTTAGACGAAACGAAATGTGTTGTGTACCATCTGCCTGATCTTGCGTGTCGTCGTGTCAAGTGACTAGCTAGGCTGCGTTAAGATAGATGTGGATGCACTAACTGTGATTGGCCCCCTTTTGAAATTTGAGGCCAGGTGAATGGAGTTTTCGGATGCCTCTCCGTGACGGGAGATTGGTTGGGAAACAAGCATGACGGGCGTAGGCGAGAGATGACTGCACATGAGATTTGTCAAGCGAGGGACCATGGTCGATGGACGAAGCGCTACGGAACTGTAGCAGCAGTCCGGTGGAGGACACGCGTGTACGTACGGTGCGGTGCCCCTCAGGTCGAGCACGGCCAAGTGCAATGCGCAATCGTGGTGGGTAACATGACGAACACTGAAATTTTATCAGAGGAGAGTTTTCGATCTAGCCAAAAAACATGAAGAATTTTCAGCAATTATTCCTACCAAACCCGGCGAGGTAAACGACTACGGAATTATGCCGGAATTGGGCAAATATTCAGGCGATGCGGACGGTATTGTTATATACACCCTGGCTTTTCGTCTCACGCAGACACGCGCACACCACACACGTATACCTGTTGTACCGTGCGATACATTTCCAAAAGCCGGGTCGTGCGCGCTTCAGGTGGGTTCATATTGGCTTCGCACATAAACGGTATTGTGAAATCCTAGCCGTTCATGAGTTTCTGTTTGCCAAAGTTTGGACGAGGGGGCACCCAAGCAAAAGTGTCAAAATATATAGTAGTACTATTTTTCATCTGTCTATAACAAGCTTTACAAAGACAAGTTTTGCCTGGCTCCGATAATGGAAGGCGAATACGGCGGCGCACCTTCGGCTCACGCTAGTGTCTGGATGGTCCAAGGAATTATTTATAGTTTTTATTACCTTTTGTACTCTTTATACTGTTGTGGATAGAATGGCGAAATTGTCGAAAAAATAATATGTTGCCGTGTAAAACTTAATGATGGGAGTATGAAACTTAACTGCAGACTCAGCTTGGTTTTGTCCTCTTCGCCAGCGACCCTACTGCTCTGCTCCGGCTCCGTTGGTCTTAGGGCTATGGACGTGTGACAGACTACAACCCCTCGTCGGCGAAGGGTTCTTGTTTTTCTATTTATGTTATTTTTGGTGTCTTTTTCGAGGTGGTGAGACTGTGGCTACAGCGTGACGTTGGAATAAAGGTCTTCCCATCTTGTACTCGCTCCGGTGATGCGTTTAGAAGAAGACATGTGGAGTAAGATGTCTCGATAATTTCCTCCGATCCTGTCGGTTTTCTGTTTGTTGGTGCGGTTTTAGCCAGTCTCATCCGATCATCATTGTGCGCTGGTCCTTTGGGATTTTAACCCGACGACTCCTCGTCTGTCTATAATAAGCTCTACAACGACAGGTTTTGGACTAGTGTCTCTATCGATGTCTCGGGTAGACGGCGGCGCGTCTTCGGCTCGTGCTAGTATATATCTGCAGATGCTGCTTGGTGGTCCAAAGATTTTTTTTACTTTTAAAACTTTTTATATTAATGTTGATGATTATTAATACTCCCTCCGATTCTAAAATATAATATGTTTTTCCTTTTTTCCTAACACATGTATTTAGATCTTTTAGTGTGTAGGCTTACTCATCACTACAGGAATAGGAAGCTTCGCCGAGGACTGGGAGCTACGTTGACGGCCAAACGTCGGGGCCGTCGGCGTAGCCATCGTCCAGGCTAGCTCTCCTCCGTGGCCGTCGGCGTACACCTGCCCTCGGCGTAGCTATTTTTTCTTTTACCGTATTAAAATTTGAAAAATCATAACTAAATCATTCTAATTTAGAAAAATACAATAATATATCAGAATTTGCAGAAAAATAAGATTTATCTATCTACACTCAAATATTACATATTTATAAAAAATTAGTAAGTGAAACATAAAACATTATATATAGTTTAAAACGCGTATAAAAAATTCAAAAACGATCCAAACAATGCGAAACCTTCGTGTGGTGTCATATTATGTGACATAGTTCAAGGAAAAATATAAAATTTGATATATTGATTACGTCTGGAAAATACCTTCACAAAATAACCTATCTCATTCGAGGTTTCTCGGCTTTTGGGTCAAATGACCAATGCTATGGCTAGAATCAAGGCATAGTTTATTATAATGTGCCCATATTGTGCATACATGTGCATCATGAGATGGCGAACAATATTGCAGGAGGAAGTTTTCCTTTTCGTCGCACCAAAAAGCCATTTTTCATTTTCCGAGTACAAAAGATGGACAGTTTTATGAAGCAACCACCAAATGGATAATTCAAAATGCTACCACCATATTTTACAAAAATACTAGACGACCTTATATGGACAATGTCCCAACAGGGAGATCCAAAACCTTTCAGTCCACCCCTGGTGAAAAAGATAAATTCTTGTCAAATCTGTAGGAAGTGGGTCAGATATTAACTACAGGATAGCGACGACCAGGTGTGTCAGGACTCAGGGGGCCACTTAAGGCGATAAGCCAAAAGCACTATATCTCCTTAAGCGTGCTTATCACTCTTTAAGCGGATGGACCATGTGGCGAGACATCTGAAAACAGCGCAGCATTATTCTGTGAAAAGAGCTCGGCACATTTTGGATATTCTTGCGTGTTCGTGTCCCAGATTTTTATTCCGATTTAGAGAAACCATTGCATGGACCGTTCTTCAAGAGCAAATTTCAGCACAGGATCCATTCCTTTTGAAGAATAGAAGGGGCGTTTCGTGGCCGAAGTCAGCAGCAAGTTGCAAGTAGGACAGGAGGACGTCCATTTGTTCCGGAGTAAACCATTTGTTCCAGAGTAAACAAACCGACGATCCCATAGCATATACCAATAGCTTTCCCGCACTATTATACTTTTCAGAGGTTCAAAGCGCCCCCAATTTAAAACGTCCCGAGAACATACGATTGGAGCATAGTAACCCTTTTTTTTATTTTTTGAGAAAGAGTAAAAGTTTTGAACAAACAAAACAATGCGAGTGCACGAAGTGGCCCGAAAAGCGATCGACGCGGATGATCGTGCTGCTGCTGCTACACGCGCTCGTTTAGAGCAAGATTAATAATATAGCCCGCTGCCAACTCTATAGGCATGCCAAGTCAGCTACATCCTTCATAAACCCCACAAATATAAGGCCGGTAATAGTGGGAGTATATATTACTAGTATCATGTATGTGATAGTAGTGTATGATACTACCTCTCTAGTGGTTAGTATCATCTATTAGTATCATAGTACCATTGTATTTAATTTTTTCTATAATCTCAATGCAATTGTGTGTATGAGATGTATTGGTCATTAAATTACCTAGTTTCACGAGCTATGATACGGTATCATATTATGATACTAACACCTCTTTCTTTATTAATTGTGGTGCCACATCAGATTTTTGACAAGGTGGCATGCATGATACTCCTTATGATATTTTCACTAGGGCTAGCCTAATAGGCTAGCTATTAGACAGGCTATTAGATGGGCTTTAATTAAAATTAAATTATATAATGCATAGATGCCATTGGGCCAAGGATGCATGCGAGCTGTTTTTTCTCGTACCCTGTGCTGCTCGACTATGCAAGCACTCGCTCCGCTCTCTCTCTCTTAATTTCTCTCTCATCTATATAGACTTTTAAATGATATGACAATTTCTATAACCTGCTAACTAGATTTATTGTACTTGCTCTAGGAGTGTAGGCCGGATTTTCGAAGCCCGGCCGGGCCGGCGGCGTATGTAGCAAGTCGGCCACTGGACGACTCGTCGTAGTCCCAGGCACCGGAAGCGCGCACTTGCCAAGTTGCTAGCAGTAGCACCTACTACATGTACTTCTACCGAAGAATATTGTGTACTGGTACTGCTACTGTACCAGCGAAGAGACGGAAGCTTGATTGAATTGTGCTGGAAACGAGATGCGTTCTGTACCATCTGCCTGATCTTGCCTCGCCGTGTCAAGTGACTAGCTAGGCTGCGTTCAGACAGATGTTGATGCACGAACTGTGATTGATCCCCTTCGAAATTTGAGGCTGCCAGGTGAATGGGTTTTTCGGACGCCTTTCTATGACGAGAGATTTGTTGGGGAGCTGTTGGGGAAGTATGCACGACAGACGTTGAAGGAAGTTAAACTTCGTAATAAACGAGGCTGCGTGCATCGCTTGATACAGAGGTGTCATTCCCTCCATTTAAAAAAAAATGACATTTGTCAAGCGAGAGACCATGCTCGATGGACGGAGCGGTACGAAACTGTAGCAGGAGTCCGGTAGAGGACACGCATGGAGGTACGGTGTGCGGTACCTGTCAGGTCGAGCACTGCCAAGTGCAATGCGCAATCGTGTTGGGTAACATGACAGGAACCGGAAATGAATTTTCCATGCCTCTCCTTGTGTGAACCAGTTTGGAAGTAGAGACGGAATTACTAGGATGGTCACGGGTATTCAATCCAAAGAAATCGTAAAACAAAAGAATCAAAAAATATATTAGTATTATTTTTCAGGTGTAGAGGATGTGCGCATGCATGTGCGTGCCAATTTTCGTTCCTAAATTCGAAAATATGTAAATCATGTGAAAATGCCAATTTTGTAGTGAACACGTGAGTGTTTTCTTAAGTTTTCTTGATTTCCTGTAACTTAAGTTCAAAAAAACAGTTTGTAGCTTAATGATGGGAGTATGAAACTTAACTGCAGACTCAGCTTGGTTTTGTCCTCTTCGCCAGCGACCCTACTGCTCTGCTCCGGCTCCGTTGGTCTTAGGGCTATGGACGTGTGACAGACTACAACCCCTCGTCGGCGAAGGGTTCCTGTTTTTCTATTTATGTTATTTTTGGTGTCTTTTTCGAGGTGGTGAGACTGTGGCTACAACGTGACGTTGGAATAAAGTTCTTCCCATCCTGTACTCGCTCCGGTGATGCGTTTAGAGGAAGACACGTGGAGTAAGATGTCTGGATAATTTCCTCAAATCCTGTCGGTTTTCTGTTTGTTGGTGCGGTTTTAGCCAGTCTCATCCGATCTACGGTTGTCATCATTGTGCGCTGGTCCTTTGGGATTTTAACCCGACGGCTCCTCGTCTGTCTATAATAAGCTCTACAACGACAGGTTTTGGACTAGTGTCTCTATCGATGTCTCGGGTAGAAGGCGGCGCGTCTTCGGCTCGTGCTAGTATATATCTGCAGATGCTGCTTGGTGGTCCAAAGATTTTTTTACTTTTAAAACTTTTTATATTAATGTTGATGATTATTAATACTCCCTCCGATTCTAAAATATAATATGTTTTTCCTTTTTTCCGAACACATGTATTTAGATCTTTTAGTGTGTAGGCTTACTCATCACTACAGGAATAGGAAGCTTCACCGAGGGCTGGGAGCTACGCCGACGGCCAAACGTCAGGGCCGTCGGCGTAGCCATCGTCCAGGCTAGCTCTCCTCCGTGGCCGTCGGCGTACACCTGCCCTCGGCGTATCCTATGCTACGCCGAGGGCTGCCCTCGGCGTAGCTATTTTTTCTTTTACCGTATTAAAATTTGAAAAATCATAACTAAATCATTCTAATTTATAAAAATACAATAATATATCAGAATTTGTAGAAAAATAAGATTTATCTATCTACACTCAAATATTACATATTTATAAAAAATTAGTACGTGAAACATAAAACATTATATATAGTTTAAAACGCGTATAAAAAATTCAAAAACGATCCAAACAATGCGAAACCTTCGTGTGGTGTCATATTATGTGACATAGTTCAAGGAAAAATATAAAATTTGATATATTGATTATGTCTGAAAAACACCTTCACAAAATAACCTATCTCATTCGAGGTTTCTCGGCTTTCGGGTCAAATGACCAATGCTATGGCTAGAATCAAGGCATAGTTTATGATAATGTGTCCATATTGTGCATACATGTGCATCATGGGATGGCGAACAATATTGCAGGAGGAAGTTTTCCTTTTCGTCGCACCAAAAAGCCATTTTTCATTTTCCGAGTACAAAAGATGGACAGTTTTATAAAGCAACCACCAAATGGATAATTCAAAATGCTACCACCATATTTTACAAAAATACTAGACGACCTTATATGGACAATGTCCCAACAGGGGATCCAAAACCTTTCAGTCCACCCCTGGTGAAAAAGATAAATTCTTGTCGAATCTGTAGGAAGTGGGTCAGATATGAACTACAGGTACATGATCCGATGCTCATGTTTAAAAAAAATTATTTTTAGGTTCACAATATGCTATTTTATCAAAGATCTAATGCAAGTTTAGCGAGGCTCGGTCCCGAGCTAAGAATCTTTATGCCCGCCGTTCGACAAAGTTTGACGATAGTTTAAAACGGACATAAAAAATTCAAAAACGATCGAAACAATGCGAAACCTTCGCGTGGTGTCATATTATGTGACATAGTTATATGGACAAATATCAAACCTGGTATATTGATTATGTCTGAAAAAACCTTCATAAAATGACCTATCTCATTCGAGGTTTCTTGGCTTTCGGGTCAAATGACCAATGTTTTGGCTAGAATAAAGGAATATTTTGTGATAATGTGCCCATATTGTGCATACATATGCGTCATAGGATGGCGAACAATGTTGCAGGAGAAAGTTTTCCTTTTTGTCGCATCAAAAAACCATTTTTTATTTTCTGAGCACAAAAACCGGACGGTTTTGTGAAGCAACCATCAAATGGGTAATTCAAAATGGTACCACCACATTTTATAAAAATACTAGACCACCTTATATGGATAATGTCCCAACAGGGGATCCAAAACCTTTCCGGCCACCCCTGGTGAAAAAGATAAATTCCTGCTGAATCGGTAAAAAGTGAGTCAGATATGAACTATGGGTACATAATCCGATGCTCATGTTATTTTTACAAAAATCATTTTTAGGTTCACAATATGATATTTTATCAAAGAATTTTAGCGAGACTCAGCCCCGAGCTAAGAATCTTAAGTTTGACGATAGTTTAAAACGGGCATAAAAAATTTAAAAATGATCAAAACAATGCGAAACCTTCATGTGGTGTCATATTATGTGACATATTTAAAAGGAAAAATATGGTATATTGTTTATGTCTAAAAAACCCTTCACAAAATGACCTATCTCATTCGAGGTTTTTTGGCTTTTGGGTCAAATGACCAATGTTATGGCTAGAATCAAGGCATAGTTTGCGATAATATGCCCATATTGTACATACATGTGCATCATGGGATGACGAATAATATTGCAGGAGAAACTTTTCCTTTTCGTCGCACCAAAAAAACATTTTTCATTTTCTGAGCACAAAAAACGGACGGTTTTGTGAAGCAACCACCAAATAGCTAATTCAAAATTCTACCACCACATTTTACAAAAATACTAGACCAACTTATATATACAATGTCATAATAGGGCGATCCAAAACCTTTCTGTCCACCCCTGGTGAAAAAGATAAATTCCTGCCGAATTAGTAGGAAGTGGGTCAGATATGAACTATAGGTACATGATCCGATGCTCATGTTTAAAAAAAAAATCATTTTAGGTTCACAATATGCTATTTTATCAAGGATTCAATGCAAGTTTTCCTTTTCGTCGCACTAAAAAACCATTTTTCATTTTCCGAGCGCAAAAAAGGGAGATTTTCTGAAACAACCACCAAATAGCTAATTCAAAAACGGGGGGAGGGGTTGTGATTAGTTGATATGGATATCATATTTAGAATTCTTTCATTTTTCTGATCAATTTAGACATATTATTTATCAAATTACGATTTACAGATTTAAAGATATTAATTATTCCATATTAATTAGAAAAATACAAAAAAGTAAAATTATTATATTTTTATTTGAATTCAATAGTATTTTTATTTGAATCGGTAATATTTTTACTTATTCATTGTTGTTTATTTAAATAAGTGTTTGTAGTTTCAAAAAATAAAAACATGTGACATAATGATATAAGAGTTAATATGATTGATATCATAGTATTGACAAGTAGGTACAAATTGCTTTGCGGAAACTGATTTGTAAGGAACTGAGAAGTTAAGCGTGTTGGAGTTGGAGTAGTGCTAGGTTGCGTGACCGAGCAGGAAATTTATTAAAGACTGCAATTTGACTAAAGATTAAATGTAATCAGTGTTAAAAATGTTCTAGGTAAAACATTAATAATTCAAAAAAAATTGATTTTTTTGGTTTTTTTACAACCTGCCGTTATTATGCCGACAGGGCTATGCCGAGGGCAAGGCCGTCGGTGTAGCATACGCCGACGGGCAAAAGTGCCTCCGCCGAGGGAGATCTTGCCGAGGAGGCCACGCCGAGGGCAACCGTCGGCGTAGTGTACGCCGAGGTCATTTTGGCCTACGCCAACGGCTTTTTGCCCTCGGCGTAGCGTGCCGTTCCTGTAGTACATACACACTAAAAGACGTCTAGATACACGTGTTTTAGAAGAAAAAAAACTAAAATATCTTATATGTTTGAATCGGTGGGAGTACATTGGTGAATTTATCAAAAAATAATAACTTAAATTTTAAACAGTCCAAAACTTCAAATTCAAAAGTACCCATGTTGTGAAAGTTTACTCCCAAATTAAAGCAGAAAGAATAAGAGGCGAGAACTGTTGGTCTCCAGGAGAGATTGCAACCACTACCAAATCAGGAGATCGACGACGAGGTGTGTCAGGCGGCATCTTAAGGCGATAAGCCAAAAGCACTCTATCTCCTTAAGCGTGCTTATCACTCTTTAAGCGGATGGACCATGTGGCGAGACATCTGAAAACAGCGCAGCATTATTCTGTGGAAAGAGCTCGGCACATTCCCAGATTTTTATTCCGATTTTTTGGGAGACCATAGACCGTTCCTCAAGAGCAAATTTCAGCACAGGCCACTTGTCGCAAACCTGAGTTGCTCGTGAAATGCGATATGTTTGGACAGGTGCGGAGCCAGGATTTAACATTGAGGGGGCGAAGATATTTATGGTCATGTATAAGAATTTTTCTATGGTAAATGCTACAATAACATCTTATTTTGTGTTGGAAGAGCTTTTTATACAAAAAACATAGCAATACATCAAATACCTCAGCATAGAACTAGTATTAGGGACATTAAAACTGGGACAAGAGGGACCTCCCTGAGGCAATCAACGTCTAGAGCCGTCCATTTTTCACGATGTAGCAAATTTTCGGTGGTCCGATCCAAGGTGGGCCGGTTGTCCCTAGAGGACGCTTCTCTGCAAAACAAATCGCTGGCACGTGGTTGATTAGGACGTGTGCAAAGCCCACAGCCCAGCTAGCCGAACCGTTCAGCCAACCAGACGCAGTCGACTAGCCTCCCTCTCACTCTGGCATTCTCCTCTCTGCGCTCGCTCGTGTTCTACCGCCGCCACTTACGTCTCCCGTCGTTGCTCCAATCGGCGTCACGAGCACGCCTCCGTGCTCCTCTCTCTTCCGGCCCTCGTTTCACTCCGCTACACTGTTTCTATTCGCCGAGAATTCCTCTACGTCCACGGACTCTGGGTTTGGAGCGCGACCCCATCGGCGTCTTCCGTTCTGCCGGTGACACCCCTAGGCCTGATCCGTATATTACTCACAAGTACTAGACCTAGCCTCTATTCATTTGCCTTCCCTTCTATCTACGCATTCCTTATATTTTCTTTCCATTATTATTGCAGGCTTAGCAACCTGGAGTTGAATCCCACCAAGGCACCAAGGTTAGTTCAAGAAAAGGATTGTGAAATATGAATCAGATGAAACATTGGACCTCAATGCTCATGGACCAGAACAAAAGAAAGAACATAGTGATTCTTTCCCACATGTAGAAGCTGATAGCACTTCGTTCTATTTGCCTTGCGTCTCATGACTATACCAAGACAAAGATCTTTGAAGCAACAAATCCCGTGACTAATTAAGAAGATCAGAGTATAAGGAACCTTCCACGTCTAATATATTCCCTTTGAGAAGTTAGGCACAAGTTCTTCACTCGGAAAGAGGACATCAATTCCAATGAACCTGATGCAGATGTTGCAACAAGATTTACACATATACCTGGTTTAAGTTCTCCTCCAAATTTTATAATTACCAATTCCAATTTGCATACTAACTGAACTAATTTTATTTGTATACTAAAAAGTGTGAGCCATTGTCTTGTCTTTCCTAACAACTTGCAACTTTTGATTTAATAATAAATATCTATCAGCAAAAGCCTATGTCTAGGAAAGTCATCTTAACACAAATCACTAGCTCACTTGGATTAGCTCAATACTCTGGTGGCACCGTGCATGAAAAACCTTCAGACCTTGGGAGCTGGGTAGAAATAGAAATATTTCCAAGCTAGGAGAAATTATGTTCAAAGCAACACTGGTTCTATGGGGAAGGCTGCACATATCACAGACTGTGCATTGGAAAATGTATGCTAAACTGCCATCGATCACACATCCGATGACGATGACGAAGAGCAGGGCTCAGGTTGATACAAATTATGGTCAGGTTGCTGCTCTACAGAGTAAAGTACATGTATTCACAACCTTTTATAACATATTCAAAGAAAACAACAAGGTAAACATGAAACATATGGCTTCTCTAAAAGAAGAAAAAATCCATCAAATTTGTGTAAACAACGTTGGCTTCCTTTCAAAAAGATATCACCTTGAGAGACAATAAGGCAGCATTGGAGTACAATATGTTGGACATGGTCCACCTACAAGCCTGAAAGGCTGCACTTGCAACTCTAGCATGAACAAAACTCATTAATATTTTTTTACATTGAAGCCAGGTGATGCCCCACAAGTATAGGGGGTGTATCGCAGTATTTTTGATAAGTAAGAGTGTCGAACCCAACGACGAGCAGAAGGTGCTGGCTAGTGGTATGGATCAGGAATTCTCTGCAAATACTTAGCAAACGGATTTTTAGGGGTTTTCGATAAAGCAAGTAAACAAAGTATGAGTAAATGAAAGATAGTAAGAATGAATGCAGCAAGTGGCCCAATCCTTTATGCAGCAAAGGACAAGCCGGTTGTATTTCTATAGATGACCAAACGTTCTCGAGGACACATGGGAAGACTGTCAAGTGCTTTCGTTTCATATAGTCGATTAATCTTCTCTAGCTTGCTAAGTGTTGTGTGGGTGAACCTGTGCTAATGTACCGCCCCATCCATGACTAAATACATACTTGTGATTATACCCCTTGCAAACATCCGTAAGTACAAGAAAGTAATTAAGGTAAAACCTAACCACAACTTTAAACTCTAAGACCCTTACGTCCCTTGTGCAATGGTTTCCTAACGGGGGTTTAGGTTTCTGTCACTCCGACAACCCCTACGATTAGTAGCCAAATACACAATGCATTCCCCTAGGCCCATATAGGTGAAGTGTCATGTAGTCGACGTTCACATGACACCACTAGAAGAAGTACACCACAACTTAAATAACAATCTATTGAATCTTTCTCAATGCAACTCCACTACTAACAACAAGACTTCTCCCATGTCCTCAAGAACAAAACGAACTACTCACAAGACATCATATGGATCATGATCAGAGATGGAATAATGATGTATAACAATCTGAACATAAACAATAATTCAATGGTTCACTCAATAGCATCAACTATAAAGAGTAATCAACACCGGGAAAGTTTCCCCTATGAACTATGCAAGATTCAACTCAATTGTTACAGCAATATGGACATGGTGATGAGGGTGCTGATGGTGATGATGGTGGTGATGATGATGATGATCTCGATGAAGTCCAGCTTGATAGTGGTGTTGATGGCGACGATCTTCCCTCTCCGGGAAGGAATTCCCTCGGCAGAAATCTGTCTGCTGGAGAGATCTTTCTCTCTCGGTGTTTTCCGCCCCGCAGAGGCGGCGGAATCTTTCTGTGGTCGCTCCCCGAGTCTTAGGGTTTCGTGGGGATGATATACGCCACAGGAGAGAGGCTGGAGTGGGCCAGGGCGGCCACACCACTCCTAGGCGCGGCCTAGGCCTGCCCGCGCCATGGGGTGGTGTGGCCCCCCTATGGCCCACCTCCACTCCATCTTCTGACATCCCGAGTCTTCTGGAAAAATAGAATTTTCCGTATATTTTCCCGGATTTTCTGATCTTCGCGAATTTTGCCTCCAAACAGCACCTTTTCCATCAGAATCCTGACTGCAGCGGTCCATGCTCCAAAAGTCATCAACCATGCAAAAACAGATGAAATAACATAAGTATCACCTCTCAATATGAAATATATCAATGAACAATAGTGAATTAAGACATAGAATAGTGATGCAAAATGGACGTATCAACTCCCCCAAGCTTAGACTTCGCTTGTCCCCAAGCGAAACTGAGCTCAATAAACATGACCTCAGGTTTATGGAGTGAAGAGTCGATAAAAGAATACGGACAAGAAGCATCACATTTATCAAATACATAGATCATAATAGAAGACAACTCACTATTATATAACTCAACTTTCCATGAGTAAAGGGAACACAATAAAGATACATAAAGTGAATCAGAATTGGTAATGGCAAACTTAGCTCTTGGTCGAAGAATAGTTGATAATTTGCTGGAGTTCACAAATAGCTGGTTTTTCAATGAAAGCTTTCAAAGTAGTAAACATCAAGATAAGAGCAATGTGCAAAACAAGGAACATAAGAAACATGAATGCATAAATCATCATATGAATGAATGAAACACATCAACTCAAAATACTTGCTGAGATATAAGGGAGTAGGTTTACTGACTCAACTATAAGGTAAAAGAAAGGCCTTCAAAGAGGGAAGCAGGGATTGCAAGTCTCATAAAGAGCTCCCAAAAATTATGATACTTACTAGCTTTCAGCTCTCATTGCCCCTATCATAGGCATCTTTAGGTGATTAAGGTGAAAGTGAGGTCCATTCTGAGTTATATGCTTGACAGAGTATAAACTGAAAATCCCAAGTCCCTTGAGTACGAGGACCGCTCCTCATGCTACTCAACTTTAGTTACCGGTAAGTTCTTGTCATCGTAAGTATGTGTGTATCATTGAGAACCGCCAACGGCGTACCCCTTGCCCGATGATACGGAAGAATCCTCATATCAAAATGACAAGGCAAGCAGACAATGAGTATATCAGCAATATTCTTATTTACCATGGGGAAATGGTGCTTTTTTTCTCTCTTTCCTCTTTTCATAATATCTCTTTTTTTTCTTTTCTTTTTCTCAATAGCTATCTCTCTCTTTTTTTATAAAAAGAATGCTTCATAGATATCATTATGGTTACGCTGCAGGTTTCCACCATGTCAGCATGGATTAGACCAGCGGCCTAGGCGTTTCTCTAACACACATACATAACTCCATGGACTTACAAGCTCCCCTTTTATTTCACACCGACGACATCCGCAAACAAAAGAGCAAGGTATCAACTGGGTATATATTTACAAGTGTTGAAAGCGTTCCCCGTGACAGCACGATTCTGCTAATCCCCAGCCTATAATTTGCAAGCATATAACTTTCATGGAGAGTTCACAATGGTTCAGGTTTATTAAGTGCGGAAAATAAAGTGTGTCATCAAGTTCGTGGGAGCTTTAATCACTAATTTTTCACATAACAAGTTTAATTTGGGAGGTAGACAAAACAAGAATTTACTTGGAATAGCAATAATGCTACTAGGTAGGTATGGTGGACACAAATGGCAAAGGTTTTGGTTTAAAGGAGTGGATGCACGAGAAGAATTCCCTCTCAGTATAGGTTTTTGGCTAGCAAGGCTGGGTAGCAAGTACAAGAGTTGAAGGAAACAACCAAACAAATGATAAAGACAAACATGCAATCTTCCTTGGAAGCACAAAAGATCTTAACTAGAGAATACTAGACTTATGAGCAAATCAAGAAAGAAAGATGATGAATTATTTTTCTTTAGAGTACTTCTATCTTTTTCTTTTCAACTCTCAAAAAGGTGTTGCTACTGACGGATCCAGGTTTGCCAAAACCAACTAAATTAACTCAATGATCCTAGAGTGCTACCAATACTAACAACAAGATCAATCATATAACCACGAATTGAAAACTAACATAAGCTATGCAAACAGAGTGAATGATAGAACTTCTCATTAATATTCCATAACGGAAACTCACACCAAGGGATACATATCTAACGAGAGAGGGGACACTTTCATAATGCAAACCATACTACAAAATAACTCCTCTATTCATGATATGACTCTACTAATAAGGTAAACAGATAGATGATAGTGATATGATACCGCGGCACTCCCCCAAGCTTGGAACAAACCAAGGGGATGCAAAACCTGATGACGAATTACTCCTTCGATGGTGGTGGTATCCTCTCGATGAGCTCTCTGATAAGTTTCCCCAAGTCCTCAATTTTGAAGGTGAGATTACGAATAAGCTCCGAGTTTTGCTCAATGCGGCTCATGATCATGTCGTGTTGAGAATTCCAGCTCTTGTTATTCTTTCCCCACTCTTCCTCCTTGAAGTCTTCTTTTCATGCATGGCTAGAATGAGGCAAATCCCAATTGGAGGGTAATTTCTCTTTGGGCATATTCTGGTATTGATGCTCATGGATAAGGGTATGGAAAGGATTCTTGGTGCGTGGAGGAAATGACCAGGGATCTGAACGGTGATGAAGAGGCTTCCCTCCAATGGCTGGGTTTGCCAGCACTCCAATGCTTGCAACGGTAGTGCCGGTGTGCTTTGCCTCCTCTTCACCTTCACTCTTGATCTCCTTCTCCTTCCCGGGGTCTTGGAGGTCTTCCTCCATAGGTTCCTTCCCTTTATCCTTGGCAGACACCATTGTGCTTCTAATCTTTCAAAGAGTATGTCCTGGCAGAAACAGATCGAAACAAAAACACGACGAAAACACGATATACAAACCTCGGGGGATCCTGGGGGTTATATATTACGAAGTTTCATATCAAAAGGAAAGTACTGGAAGAAAACGACTCGGAGGCGGAGTCCGGAGTGGCCTCATCACCTGGTGGCGCGGCCAGGGGTGGGCCCGCGCCATGGGGTGGTGTGGGCCACCCTGGCTCCGTTTCCGTCCCTTCTTCACTTCGTAGCATTCCTTATTGACTGAAAACTGCAAAAATATAGTTGGATTGTATTTTCGCGGAGCTTTTCTTACCAGAACTGTTACCTAGTTGGAAACAGACTCTGCAGGTCTCTGAATTTGGTATCTAATGGATCCTTCCGGAGTCATCTCTTGAATAACATCAATATCTTCATCTTCATATACTTATTACTTGAGTCATAAAACCTTTCTCTTTCTCATTACACCATTATCTCCACTTCCTGGAAATTTTTTCACACAAAACTTCACATAGTTCTCATTAGCAACATTAGTATAAGCGAAGTGATGAAACCTTTTGAGTCTAACTTCAACTGAAAACCATCAAAACACAAAGCTACTGTAGCAACTCCTTCCTAAAACCCAAAAATAATTCAAAAAGGAAGTCGAATAAAGAAGCAAATGCAAGAGTGGCAAAATCTGTCAAAACAGACCAGCAGGTTAAGATCAAATTTTTCGAAAATCTTCTGTTGCTCAAATCAAAAAGTTCAAAACTAACGAAAGTTAAATAACAACCTGGGGCAGAAGCACAAAAAATTACAGCTCTATCCGACAGACAGAGATCTCTCACAATTTTTTACGGTGAAGCACACAAATCTGTTTCGGGACAGCAACTTTCCCAAATCTTACTTCTCTCTCATTAGAAGTTGATCTTGACACAAAAACCAAACAAAACGGATAAAGAGCGGTTATTACTGAAGTAATAACTTCCAAGACTCAAAGAAATAAAACAAACTAAAATAAAAAACAAATTGGGTTGTCTCACATAAAGCTCTTTCTTTATAGCCATTAAGATGGGCATGATAATTTTGAAGAAGCTCTCATAGGGATATGAATTGAAGTGAAAGAGAGCATTAAGAAGCAACAACACACACACATTTAAGTCTAACCCACTTCCTATACAAGGGTATTTTGTAAACAAACAAGTTATTGAAACCAAAGGCAACTTGCATAAGAAGGCAAAAGAAGTGCAGCATAGAAACTTTCAGCATAAAACGAGGAAACTTGATATTATTGAGATACATAAGAACACTTTTCCCTCTCTCATAATAACTTTCAGTATCATGCATAAACTTAACAATATAGCTATCACAAGGACCATCATAGCAATGATCACTTATTCTAATAGAAAATACAAGGATACTAGCTCTCATAACACTACTTTGTGAAACAATATTAGATGTATCCTTATAAAGGATAGTGTGTCCCTCTTCTTCATACTTAGCAGCAAAGTCTTTCACATTTTCTATTATAGGTTCATCAACTATTTGTTTATCAGGTTCAACAGCTTTGTTCATACTTTCATCTACCATACTAGCCATCATAGAATGTTCCTTTACCTTAACTGGGAAAGGCATTTTCTCAATATAAGGTTCAGGTAAAACATGATTAGCAGTATAAACTTCAGTATTTCTTGCAGGAACACTCTTAGCAATATCTTTATAAGGTTCATGATACTTATTCCACTTCTTTTTAGGCACTTCAATGTAGGAAGCAAAAGCCTTAAAATAAGAAGCAATAGCTTGAGAGTCTAGACCATAAGCATTTTTAATATTTTGAAAGTCATCAGTTCCCATAAAAGATTCAATGCAATCATAATCATAATTTATACCTGACTTTCTACCTTTATCATTCTCTCAAGCTTCAGCATTGTCTTGAATACGGTCTAAAAGGTCCCATCTAGCTTCTTCTTCCATGCGAGTGAATGATCCATCACAAGAAGCATCCAATAAATCCTTGTCATGTAGAGGGAGCCTTGCATAAAAGTTGTTGATAATAATATTGTTGGGGAGCTCATGAATGGGACATTTGAGCATTAGTAACCTCAATCTCCCCCAAGCTTGAGCTGTACTCTCTCCATCAAGAGGCCAAAAGTTGTATATTTGATTCCGATCTTTATGAATCTCACTAGGAGGATAAAACTTTGAATAAAAGAGAGGCACTATTTCCTCCCACTCCAGAGCTTGACCATTCTTCAGCAGCTTATACCATTCCTCAGCTCTTCCTTTCAGTGATAATGAGAATAACTTCTTCTTAACTTGATCTGTAGTAATACCTGCACACTTGAACAACCCGCATAATTCATGTATAAAGAGTAAATGATCACCGGGATGGACAGTTCCATCCCCAACATAGTAGTTATCCATAACACGATCAATAATTCTTGTAGGTATTTTGAAAACATCTTTCTCAGCAGGTGGTGGCTTATCTACTACCTTAGCAGTGGTAGTAGCATTACCAAATAAGAAACTCAGCGAATTATCCATAACAAAAATAAAGCAACTAGCAGAAGTAAACAATACTCACAGTAGAAGTTTCCTTTACCAGTTCCACTCTCCAATAGTGCTTCACTCCCCGGCAACGGCGCCAGAAAATAGTCTTGATGACCCACAAGTATAGGGGGTGTATCGCAGTATTTTCGATAAGTAAGACTGTCGAACCCAACGAGGAGCAGAAGGTGCTGGCTAGTGGTATGGATCAGGAATTCTTTGCAAATACTTAGCAAACGGATTTTTAGGGGTTTTCTATAAAGCAAGTAAACAAAGTATGAGTAAATGAAAGACAGTAAGAATGAATGCAGCAAGTGGCCCAATCCTTTATGCAGCAAAGGACAAGCCGGTTGTATTTCTATAGATGACCAAACGTTCTCGAGGACACATGGGAAGACTGTCAAGTGCTTTCGCTTCATATAGTCGATTAATCTTCTCTAACTTGCTAAGTGTTGTGTGGGTGAACCTGTGCTAATGTACTGCCCCATCCAAGACTAAATACATACTTGTGATTATACCCCTTGTAAACATTTGTAAGTACAAGAAAGTAATTAAGGTAAAACCTAACCACAACTTTAAACTCTAAGACCCTTACGTCCCTTGTGCAATGGTTTCCTAACGGGGGTTCAGGTTTCTGTCACTCCGGCAACCCCTACGATTAGTAACCAAATACACAATGCATTCCCCTAGGCCTATATAGGTGAAGTGTCATGTAGTCGACGTTCACATGACACCATTAGAAGAAGTACACCACAACTTAAATAACAATCTATTGAATCTTTATCAACGCAACTCTACTACTAACAACAAGATTTCTCCCATGTCCTCAAGAACAAAACGAACATTCACAAGACATCATATGGATCATGATAAGAGATGGAATAATTCAATGGTTTACTCAATAGCATCAACTACAAAGAGTAATCAACACCGGGAAAGTTTCCCCTATGAACTATGCAAGATTCAACTCAATTGTTACAGCAATATGGACATGGTGATGAGGGTGCTGATGGTGATGATGGTGGTGATGATGATGATGATCCCGATGAAGTCCAGCTTGATGGTGGTGTTGATGGCGACGATCTTCCCTCTCTGGGAAGGAATTCCCCCGGCAGAAATCTGTCTGCTGGAGAGATCTTTCTCTCTCGGTGTTTTTTGCCCCGCAGAGGCGGCGCAATCTTTCTGTGGTCACTCCCTGAGTCTTAGGGTTTCGTGGGGATGATATACGCTAGAGGAGAGAGGCTAGAGTGGGCCAGGGCGGCCACACCACTCCCAGGCGCGGCCTAGGCCTGCCCGCGCCATGGGGTGGTGTGGGCCCCCTATGGCCCACCTCCACTCCATCTTCTGGCATCCTGAGTCTTCTGGAAAAATAGAATTTTCCGTATATTTTTCCGGATTTTCTGATCTTCGCGAATTTTGCCTCCAAACAGCATCTTTTCCATCAGAATCCTGACTGCAGCGGTCCATGCTCCAAAAGTCATTAACCATGCAAAAACAGATAAAATAACATAAGTATCACCTCTCAATACGAAATATATCAATGAACAATAGTGAATTAAGACATAGAATAGTGATACAAAATGGACGTATCACCAGATATCTAAGTTCACAACATATTTTAATAAATTTGAGGATAAATTTAAGTTTTTAACACAGGTGCTAACATTTCACAGTGCAAACTTTTGAAAGAATGACACCGATTGTGGCATCCTATGCGGTCATCAAATAAACATTTGGACCGCACTATTCTTTCTGTAAGTTATCATCAATAAAAAATTCTTCATCTTTTTTGTGCCCCTTAAAGACTACAAGTTGCTTCATATTTCGCAATACAATATTTAATTTCTGAATATATGAGTGTAAGGCTTCAGTATAATATTAAACAATGATGTACCTCCAATTATATGTGCACCTCAAATGATATCCATGGCTATATATTTCTTTAATTCTCAGTGTCTTCTTACTTTTTACAAGTTTTGGAAAGTGACATTCCTACTGTGATATCATGAAATATATACGTTTACCCATGTGTGATATGACAAAGTTCATACAACCGTGTAAATGTTACATTATTTATAAATGCACCATGGAGATTTTTTCTAATTAGTTTGTACCGGTCACGAAATATCTTTCAATTATTGCTTCTTCATTCTCATGAAGGCAAAAACAAAAGGTACAGTGAAGCCTTCTGAATTTTCATCTACAGAATAGGAGAGCTTCGCTATACACCATTTTCGCTCACCGGTGTGCATCAACCCGGTAAAGAAGCAAAAACAACCGTGAGATCCAAAATAAATGATGGGCGTCTGAAATAGAAAGAGCAATGGCATTTCACTTCTGCCGATGGAAAAAATTAGTGCGCTATTTAGCGCGCTATAGCGTATTTAAAGAGTCACACTATTTTTTCACGGTTTAGTCACCATGGCGCTATTTTCCTAATAGCTTGCTATTTTCCACGTTCGTCATCATTATATGCCAATCCTTTGCGATCTGCTTAGGCTGATGACTTCTCATCTGTCTAAATAAGCTCTACAACAAGAAGTTTTGCACTAGTGTCTTGGCTCGAGTAGTGGGAGGGTGAAGGCGGTGGCGCGCCTTCGGCTCATGTATTTATTGCTGGATGGTCCAAAGAATTATTTATATATATTTTACTTTTGGCACTTTTTATATCAATGTTGATGATTATTAGTAGTCCCCTTTTTAAAATATAATATGTTTTAGCTTTTTTTGAGTAAATTCCAGTTTTTATCCCCTAGTTTCAAAATTTCGACACTGATTACCCTATTTAGCAAATATTCATCCTAATTACCCCATTTAGAAAAAGTTGTGCCAATTTTTACCCCACACGTAAAATTTTGTGAGTGTTTTGGCAGAGCTGTCTAGTACAGGTTGCATGCCATTTTGTCTTTTTTTTTTGTGTTTTTCTTCTCATGAGAAGTGGTCTCATCATGAGTTGAACCATATTGTTTTTTGGATACGCACGTCTTATCTGTTCCTCAAATCGTGTCTTCGCTCAACAAAAAATGTTTCTTTCTAAAGGCAAAACTAACTGAATACGACTCCTAACCGGTTGATCTGCTGAGCAAGGGCCTATTACTCTCAAATGTTACAGAGTCCTTCTAGTTCTTATTTAAAAGCTACACCACTGTTGCACAAGGCCCAGCTCAGCTAGTTCTTCATGTAGCCCAGGAGAAACACAACAGCGAGCTGGGAGATTGGAATGAAAAAAATGCCAGGAGAAAACAACCATAACAAAACTAGTCTACATGTCACACCACCTATATTTACAACATGGACCCATTTGTCAAAACGCTCACAAAAATTTGAAAGGGATAAAAATTGGCACAACTTTTACTAAATGGAGTAAATAGAATGAATATTTGCTAAATGGGGTAATTAGTGTCAAAATTTTGAAACTAGGAGGTAAAAACTGGAATTTACTCGCTTTTTTCCTATAACACGTCTATCTAGATCATTTTAGTGTGTAGGTTTTTCATTTGCTCCCAACACACACACTAAAAGGCATCTAGATATATGTGTTTCGTAAAGAGGCTAAAACATCTTATATTTATAACGGAGGGAGTAGATTAGTAAAATTGTCGATTTTTTTTAGATCAGTCGGAAAAAAATTATAACTTGATTTTCGAACTGTCCAAAACTTCAAATCCAGGTGTACCCATGAAAATTCACTCTCAAAATAGAGCATAAAGAATAAGAGGCGATGACTGTTGATGACCTTCTGGAGCGAGAGATTGCAAACCATTACCAGATCAGGATAGCGACGACGAGGTGTGGCAGGCGGCATCTTAATAAGGCGATAATCCAAAAGCACTCTATCTCCTTAAGCGTGCTTATCACTCTTTAAGCGGATGGACCATGTGGCGAGACATCTGAAAACAGCGCAGCATTATTCTGTGGAAAGAGCTCGGCACATTTGGATATTCCTGGCGTGTTCGTGTCCCAGATTTTTATTCCGATTTGGGGAGACCATGCATAGATCGTTCGTCAAGAGCAAATTTCAGCACAGGATCCAGTACTTTTGAAGAATTGAAGTGGATAGCCTCATCACCCTACTAGTAGAAACTAGACAATTTGCCCCGGTTCCTAAGGACCTTTAGCCCCGGATTTCGAACCGGGGCTGCGAAAGCGGGACTAAAGGTCCAAGTTTAGCCCCGGTTCAGTTACGAACCGGGGCTAGAGGTCCAATCACGTGGCCTGCTAGGCGCGCTGGGCGGCAGGACATTTAGCCTCGGGTCGTGTTACGAACCGGGACTAAAGGTTCCCTGCCGCGGAAGCATTTTGTGCCATTTGGCTGCCGCGGCAGGGGATGGGGTTTTAGGGTTTGTGTTTTTCTTTTCATTTTGTGTTTTGTGTTTAATTATTTTTCATTCTGTGTTTTCATTAGAAACAAGTTTTCGTATACATACAGAACGCTACTACACAGTACTTGTACACATTGACGCAATATATAATATAATTACTCTTACAAGCATATATGGAGTCCCAACCGAGTCCAAAGCATGTCTATTTGATTACATGGAGATCATTACATGGATGCTTTAGGGTCTACTTCAAAGTTGTCAGAATCGTGATTCTACCATGCGATTCTACGACTTTACGACCCAAATTGAGTGGATCGATTTTATGATTCTACTAAGTAGAATCTATGATTTCACGATTCTAAAAGTTATGATCCTATGATCTATGATCCTACCTAGAAGCTCTGATCCGATTCAGAATCACGATTCTGACAACTTTGGTCTACTTATACAGTATTCTCCGCGTGGGTCTATGACCTCGTCGAGAAAAAATGCAGCAAATTTCTCTTGGATTGCTATTAGGCGGTCCTCTGGTAGGAGCTTGTCCCGCATCGCGTCCAACTATGTAAAAAGGAGATCGTATGAATTAGACTCAACACGACTTTTTGTAATAAAAATAAAGGGTGAATATATTGTTTACTTACTCGAACATTTTCCGAGGGCTTCTCAATACTGATGCGAATGAACTCGCACACGTAGAATCCACATAGATTAGTTCCCTGTGGCTGCCTCGCGCACAGAATTCAATCAAATAATAACGCTAGCATGATAAATGCACATAAACTAGAATTAAATAGATGCGCGGACTTAGCTCGTACTACTTACCGAGAGTGATTTAAAAAATAGCTCCTCACGCCATTGACCGCGGACATGTTTCTTGAACTGTGTCCAAACCCTACCCGACAAACAAAATAATGTATGAGTTAATAACTACTTGATATCCCAGAAAATGAACGAAAGAATCCGATATAGTGCGATATGGTTGAAATTACCTCTGGAGCGCATCGATAATGATGCGGTAGTTTTCAATGTCTTTGTTTAGTGAGTCCATGATGTGAACTCTTCCCATGTCAAGTGAAATGTTTAGAAGAATCCAGCGGTACCTATGCAAGGTTTACATACGTCAGTAACTCATCATTTACACTGAACATCGAGTAAGCAAAAGTTAATGTGTACAAAAACTCGCTTGCCTTCGTGGTAAGGAAATAGTATTTCGTTACAGAAATGCTGTTTCGTGAGAAACCGCAACAAGTTGTGCTCGGTCTCCAGTGGTTTATCCTTTAGTATAGCTCCATGAACTCGATGTGGGTCGATGTACCCAAATCTGTTGATAGCCTTTCTTTTACAATCGAGCATCTTCATTCTGCATCATTATATATAGCGTACAAAAGAATATAGTAAGTATACTTACCGGCAATGAATTGAACAAGCTGAGATAGAGACCTAATTACATAAATAAAGTAATCACTTACAGACAATACGAACTGAGGATAGTTTTGTCGAGTTCCTTTAGATTGAATAACTGAAATAATTCTGTAAATTCAATAGGGACCTCGTCTTCAATGAAGTAATGCGATTTTCGAACTTTCAGTATGAGCCAATTTCGCTGTTCTTTTGATGCTTTCATGTACCATTCATGGAATCGTCGCATTTGTGTTGGCATATCCCGAAGCCTCTCAGAACTGACCAGAGGCTCCCCGTTAACAAATTTGGGTGCTACCTCAGCCTTGGGCATATCGCCGTGAATAATTTCATGAATAGGCATACCACATTGCTCGGCCAATATCCTAGCCGTTTTCGGATCCATAAGTTCTTCCTCATATAGTTGAGGTTTGGGTATGTTCACCTGGAGTGGGGGGAGCGATTGGTTTGCTTGTTTCCCCAGCTGAGGAACATCTCTTTTGGTTCTTCGGCTACCACTCGATTGTTTTGCTTGTTTCCCCAACTAGGGGACGTCTGTTCTGATGCTTCCGCTACCACTCGATTGTTTTGCTTGTTCCCCCTGCTGGGGAACCTCTTTTTTGATGCTTCCTCTACCGCTTGATCTCTTCTGTTTCAATGTCTTCTGAACACATCGTGTATAGTCATCTGGCACATTTAACTGAGCTTGGGATGGCTGCGTCAGTAATTTCCTAAAGTGCTCCTTGGTTTCCGGTTTTATTTGGACCTCTAGCTCAGGTTGTTTCTTTTTAAAATGAGCATCCACTTCGGCCCGTACGACCGCATCGGTCTCCTCATTGGTCAGGCCGTAAGCCCTCTTGGGAGGAACCGGCGGTACTCTTGAGAGGGGCGACAACTGTCGCTTCGGACGTTGGTTATCGCTTGACGGAGCGGTGGTATTCTTCCGCTTTTGGCCCTTAGTGGGTGGAGGCGGCTGCGTAGATTGAGATGGACTCGTGTTGGGGTCATGGATTGGACTATTACTGGGAGGAGACGGTGCACTTGGAGGTGGACTTGGAGGAGACGGTGCACTGGGAGGAGACGGTTGCCTTGGTGGAGAAGGTGGCCTTGGTGTCGAGCCTGGAAACTTGATGTATTCTTTTTTCCAAAGAATGAAGCCACTCGTGACTTCTCCCAGTGTCGTCTCCCCTTCACCTCCAGGGATGTCAAGCTGTAGTGACTGACACATAGGTAGAATTTCATCCACACCGACACGAGCATAGCCAGCTGGAATCGGATTGCAATGGTAGGCCGCTCCCGGTGCAGAAGGTAAAGCAAAGACGACCGCCACCTTCATGGAAATATTCTTCAGTTCAACATGCAGCTCACAACTAGTCTTCTCCTTAATTGCATCCACGGGGTACACATCCATCGTTGCATCATTACCGTGGCCCTTCGTGGAAGCCACGCTGCTTTTCCGTTGCGATGGGCCGACCGTACTGTCCGGTGTAGGATCTTGCTGTCGGAGTCCTTTAAGTTCATTAAGCTCGTGGCGATACTCCTGCAGCATGGCTTCAAACCTCGCGAACCGCTCCGTATCCTCCTCTTTTTGCCGGTTTGTTCTTCTCGATCGGCTTCTGTACGTGTCATGGTGCTCGGGAAACCCGATAACCCATGGATAAGAAGGTCCGAACCCTCTTGTTCGTCCAGCCTTTTCAGGATTCCCGAGAGCCTTTGTCAACTCATTGTTCTCTCTGTTGGGAACAAATGTTCCCTCTTCAACCTCTTTTATCACTTTAACAAGTTCTTTCTTGGGTGAAGAAATTTCTTCGGCTGCAACAATCTTGCCTGTTTCTGGGTCTAATGATGCCCCATGCCCGAATACCCAATTTCTTGACCTCAAGGGCCAACTAGACGTAGCTGGAGTGACCCCTTTAGCCTATAGGTCACCCTCAACTTTATCCCACTTAGGCATGGCACTCCTGTAGCCACCTGTGCCCATATGATGGTGATATTTCTTTTTGGCTGCATTTTCCTTATTTTTTGCTGATATTGCCTTAGCTGGTGCCGAGGTCTTGTATTCCACAAATGCGGCCCAGTTATCCTGCTACAACTCTAGTGGGCCAACAAATGGATGAGTTGTTTCCTTCAAGACATACTTGTGGTACAATCTTTTTTTCCATTCCTTGAATAGATCGGCCATCTTCTTAAGAGCAAAGTGCTTGACTTTCTTCGTCATTTGATGTGTGAGCTCATCTGTCTCCAAGACTAGTAGGGTGAAATGTGTCATGAGAGAATTCCACATTGTATCTTTCGCTCTGTCATCTACAAAACTAGCCCTAGCTGGATCCTTTTTCTTTCCTGGCTTGTTCCAGTTTCGCGTGGTGATCGGGACTTTGTCTCTAACAATCACTCCGCATTGACTTGTAAATGCATTCGCAGCTTCTTTGGGCTCCAGCAGTTGATCCTGCGGAGAGACTAAGTCAATGCTGAAACGGACATCAGCAGGCAACTTGTGTGTCGGGCCTCTTGTATTTGTAGAAGATTGGCCGAAAGCGGAGGTCTAAGAGAAGAAACATTCGTCAGTACATATATACGAATCAATTAGTGCATCTATACTAGTGAACGATCGATAGAGGCTTTATATACCTTGACGAAGTTTGTCATTATTATGGTGTCTTCACCATGGTCTCCACCATGGTCAGCACCATCATCTCCACTATTTTCTCCACCATCGTCTCCTCCAGACAAATTAAGATATTCGGAGCCACCATAATAAGACCCCCCAGTACCCTCATCTATCATGTTGAGAAGCTCCTCTTCATTCTGTCTACCGTCCATAGCTTAACTAATACAGAAAAAGAATATTGCATTAAGTAAAAGAATATTACAACTGCGACAACTTGGATACAGTACTTAGTGATTAAGATAAAGTACAATAATATAAGATAAAGTACATTATTAATACATCACCGGAGAATAGCTCGAGTGCATTATAGGATAAAGTATAAGATAAAGTACATTATTAATACATCACCGGAGAATAGCTCGGGTGCATTATAGAACTATAAGATAAAGTACATTATTAATACATCACCGGAAAATAGCTCGGGTGCATTATAGGATAAAGTATAAGATAAAGTACATTATTAAGATAAACTAGCAAACGCGGCTGCCGCGTTCTGTGCTACGGGAGCTCTGCAGCCACAGAAGAGGAACCATCACCGGAGAATAGCTCGGATGAGATCCATGAACCTGCCAGATATTGGAGAACCTAGTCTCCAAAAGATACATGTATCGCCGTACATGCTCGTCCTCCTCCCTGATACGACGACGTACCACCTCCCCGGGGGCTGGCTCCCTCTGCACCGCTCCTGGACCTCGTGGATGCCACCAAAGAAGCTCCGGGTCGACGATGATACCCGGATTCCTCACCAAGGTATGAGTCCCGACAGGTAGCACCTCCCAGTGCCAACCTGGCGGGGCCCAGACTCGGGCATCCCCGACGGAGTCCAGTAGGCTCGGACGAGATGGACGCGACATAACTAAATAATAGCAATAAACAACCATAAAACATAAACAGTAACTAAATCATTAAGTATATATTGCCCTAATAACAATAACCCTAAACCTATCACTAACTAAACTAAACCTAATTAACTAAGTATTCTAACTAAACCTAATCCCTAATAAACCCTAATCCCTAATAAAACCCTAAACCCTAATAATAAACTAACTAAAATCCCTAACTAAAATCACTAACTAAATCACTACTAACTAAAATCCCTAACTAAATCAATAACTACTATCACTAAATAAATCACTAACTAAAATCACTAACTAAAATCCCTAACTAAATCACTAACTAAAATCCCTAACTAAATCACTACTAAAATCCCTAACTAAACCACTAACTAAATCACTACTAAAATCCCTAACTAAAATCCCTAACTAAATCACTACTAAAATCCCTAATTAACTAAATCCCTAATTAACTAAAATCCCTAATTAACTAAAATCCCTAATTAACTAAATCCCTAATTAACTAAAATCCCTAACTAAATCACTACTAAAATCCCTAATTAACTAAAATCCCTAATTATAACTAAATCCCTAACTAAATAAAATCCCTAATTAACTAATAAAATCACCTAATTAACTACACGTATACCTCACCTACAGGGGCGGCGCGGCGCAGCGGGAGCGACGACGGTGAGCGACGGCGCGGGACAAGCGAGGGCGCGGGCGGCGGCGGCGATCCCTCCTTGGCATGGGCGGCGCCGGCACGGGCGGCGGACGGGCGGGGCTGGGACGGGCGGTGGGCAGACGGGCGCGGCGAGGAGGGACGGACACGGCGGGACGGGCGGCGCGGAGACGGTGCGGCGGGGCAGCGCGGGGTGGAGACGGGCGGCGCGTTCGGCGGCGCGGCAGATGGCGTGGGCGTGGCGAGCTCTGCGGGAAGAAGAAACTGCTCTCCGGGTCGTGCCACGACCCGGGGGGGGGGGTGGGGTATTTATACCACCCCCTTTAGCACCGGGTTGTAATACGAACCGGGGCTAAAGGCCGGGGCTAAAGGCGTTTTCGGCCCGCCGCACTTCCCACGCGCCGAAACCCTTTAGCCCCGGTTTGTGTAATACAAACCGGGGCTAAAGGTTATTTTTGGCGCCAAACCCAAAAATGGTTTATAGTTTTTAGAAAATTATGTATTATATATCAAAATTTTCAGAAAAAGAAGATCTATAATTTAAATCTATTATCATACTTTATTATACAACTTAAATGAAATTATCTATTATTTAACAAGTATTATATTTAGTAGAAATGTTCACAAAAAATAATAAAAATATAGTTTATTATTTAAAAATGGAAAATACATATAATATAGCAAAATATTCACAAAAATATAGTAGAAATGCTCTCCCGCCATTTCACCCGCTTCCCGCCGTGTTCTCTCGCCATTTCCCCCGCTTCCCGCCATGTTTGTCCCGCCATTTCCCCCGCTTTCCGCCATGTTCTCCCGCCATGTCCCTCTATATCTAGGCCGACCGCCATTTCCATCGACACAACCACACCTTCTCTCTCATAACAATGGACACCGCTTACTAGGGTTTTCTGACGCTCGAGGAAACCGAGGCGCTGTGCGCCTCCAGCTACCCATGCCCGTCGGGGGGTACCGGCTGCCCGCTGGCTGGATGCTGAGCGCTGGAGGGGTTCCTGTTCCTCCTATGTCTCAAGGTTCGGCCCGCCAGGCGGCCATCACGAACCACTTCTACCTCGAGCTCACGCCGGAGCAGCGGATGGATCCCCATTGGGATCCCGACAACCTCGACACCTAGAATGCCTTCTTCGCAAACCGGCGGGAAGGGGAGCTCGCCAGGTACGAGGGTGACGGCCCGTCCCCAGTGAACCACAACGAGGCTGGTCGCCGCTTGTGGTGGGCGAACCAGACTATCGCCGGTGTGATGCGCTACATCGCCATGGGAGACCATCCTCGCCTGAGGTACCCGCACTTTCACCAGCAGCATAGCCACAAGAATGGTGGTGGTGGTGAAGGCCTAGGGCGTACTGGGGTCGTCATCCGGGAGCCCCCTCCCCCGTGCGTCGTGAATCCGAGGCCGGAGGATCCATCCGCGTGCTACGAGGAAGGGCTGAGGATCCATCCGCGTGCTACGAGCGACGACGATGACGATGATGATTCCGAAGACGACCCAGAAGCTGTGTACTACAGAGCTAGATATGATTATGACTAATTTTTACGTTTTAATATTAATAAATGTCTGGCCACAACAAGTTGCAATACTACCTATTGAGATCGAGAAAGTTCATATCCATATACATATAAGAAGATCATTAAAAATAAAGGTTTAATAATATTGTACATCACCAACATCCACACATGTTAGGGTTTTCTTCTAATCCGTAACCATGGAGCATCTTCCTTATTTAACGGGATGCTTGGGTCATCCTTCACAGCGAAGGGCGGAATTTCATGAAACTTATCATAATCGTCTGACATGTCTGTCTTATCCTCCACCCCCACGATGTTTCTTTTTCCTGAAAGAACTATGTGGCGCTTTGGCTCATCGGATGTTGTATTCTTTTGCTTGTCTTTCCTTTTTCTCGGTTTGGTAGACATATCCTTCACATAAAAAACCTGAGCCACATCATTGGCTAGGACAAATGGTTCATCTCTATACGCAAGGTTGTTGAGATCCACTGTTGTCATTCCGTATTTCTTGTCTACCTCAACCCCGCCTCCTGTCAGCTTGACCCATTTGCACCGAAACAAAGGAACCTTAAAAAAAGGTCCATAGTCAAGTTCCCATATCTCCTCTATGTAACCATAATATGTATCCTTTTGCCCATTCTTGTCTGTTGCATTAAATCAGACACCACTGTTTTGATTGGTGCTCTTTTTCTCTTACGCGATCGTGTAAAATGTATTCCCATTTATCTCGTATCCTTGGAAAGTCAATATAGTCGAAGATGGTGACCTGGCCAACAAGTACAACTACTCTCCAACATTTATGTCATTCATTAGATGTGTCTGCAACCAACCGCCAAAAGTCCTCATATGTTCATATCTAATCCAGGAGCCAGGCTTCCCCGGGTTGTTGGAGTGTACAATATTCTTGTGTTCCTCGATATACGGAGCCACCAAGGTGGAACTTTGCAGAACTGTGTAGTGTGCTTTAGTGAGAGAATGTCCGTCCATACATATCCTTGCTTTCTTTCCTAGCGTGCCTTTTCCACTAATTCTACCCTCATGCCGTGATTCAGGAACACCGATAGGCTTAAGTTCAGGAATAAAGTCAACACAAATCTCAATGACCTCCTCTGTTCCATATCCCTTTGAGATGCTTCCTTATGGCCTAGCACGGTTATGAACATATTTCTTTAACACTCCCATGAACCTCTCAAAGGAGAACATATTGTGTAGAAATACAGGACCAAGAATGTTAATCTCATCGACTAGGTGAACTAGGAGGTGAGTCATAATATTGAAGAAGGATGGTGGGAACACCAACTCGAATTTGACAAGACATTGGACCACATCTTTCTGTAACCTTAGTAGACTATCTAGACTGATTACCTTCTGAGAAATTGCATTGAGAAACGCACATAGCTTCACAATGGGTACTCGAACATTTTCCGGCAGGAGTCCCCTCAATGCAATCGGAAGCAGCTGGGTCATAAGCACGTGGCAGTCATGAGAGTTTAGGTTTTGAAATTTTTTCTCTGCCATATTTATTATTCTCTTTATGTTCGACGAGAAACCAAACGGGACCTTGATACTGTAAAGGACTTCAAAAAAGATTTCCTTCTCTTCTTTGGTAAGAGCATAGCTAGCAGTACCTTCAAACAACTCTGGATGCATGCCGTCTCGATCTTTTATACGTTGTTGGTCCTGCCGTGCTTCAGGTGTAGCTTTGCTCTTCCCATACACGCCCAAGAAGCCTAGCAGCGTCACGCAAAGATTCTTCGTCAGGTGCATCACGTCAATTGTAGAGCGGACCTCTAGGACTTTCCAATAGGGTAGCTCCCAAAATATAGATTTCTTTTTCCACATGGGTGCATGTCCGACATCGTCCTTCGGAATAGATTGTCTACTAGGACCCTTTCCAAAGATTACTTTTAAATCCTTCACCATGTCAAATATATCATCAACAGTACGGCGGATAGGCTTACACCGGCTGTCTGCCTTACCATTGAAATTCTTACCTTTCTTTCTTAGGATGTGCGAGGGCGGAAGAAAACGACGATTCCCCGGGTACACATTCTTCTTACATTTATCCAAATATATACTTTCAGTATCGTTTAAACAGTGTGTGAATGCATTGTATCCCTTGTTTGTCTGTCCTGAAATGTTACTAAGAGCAGGCCAATCATTGATTGTTATGAACAACAACGCTCGTAGGTCAAATTCCTCCTGCTTGTTCTCATCCCACACACGTACACCTTGTCCGTGCCACAACCGTAAGAGTTCTTCAACTAGTGGCCTTAGGTACACATCAATGTCGTTGCCGGGTTGCTTCGGGCCTTGGATGAGCACTGTCATCATAATAAACTTCCGCTTCATGCACAACCAAGGAGGAAGGTTATAAATACACAAAGTCACATGCCAGGTGCTATGACTGCAGCTCTGCTCCCCAAAAGGATTCATGACATCTGTATTTAGACCAAACCATAAGTTCCTCGCATCATCTGCAAAGTCCGGAAACTCTCTCTCGATTTTTCCCCACTACGACCCATCAGCGGGGTGTCTCAACATCTCGTCTTTCTTACGATCTTCCATGTGCCATCGCAACAACTTGGCATGCTCTTTGTTCCTGAATAAACGTTTCAACCATGGTATTATAAGAGCATACCACATCACCTTGGCATGAACCCTCTTCATGCGGCGCTCGCCCTCAACATCACTAGGGTCATCTCGTCTTATCTTATACCGCAATGAAGTGCATACTAGGCATGCATCCAAATTCTCGTACTCGCCGCGGTAGAGGATGCAGTCATTAATGCATGCATGTATCTTCTGCACCTCTAATCCTAGAGGGCAGACAACCTTCTTTGCTTCGTAGGTACTGGCGAGCAGTTCGTTATCCTTTGAAAGCAACTTCTTCATTATTCTCAACAACTTTTCAAATCCTTTGTCAGTCACACCGTTCTCTGCCTTCCATTGCAGCAATTCCAGTGTGCTACCCAGTTTTTTGTGCCCATCTTGACAATTTGGGTACAACAATTTTTTGTGATCCTCTAACATCTTCTTGAACTTCAACCTCTCCCTTTCAGTTACGTATTCTTCCTGGGCATCAGCAATGGCCCGACTAAGATCATTATCGGGCATATCTGATGCCTGTTCTTCATCTTTTTCTTTAGCAATGTCTTCCATTGTAGTACCATCGTATTCAAGGTAGTCGTTGTCATTCTCTTCTTCTTCGTTGTCTTCCATCATAACCCCTCTTTCTCCGTGCTTGGTCCAACAATTATAGCCGGTCATAAAACCGGACCAAAACAGGTGGCTGTGAAGGACTCTTGAGGAAGAGTATTCTTTATGATTCCGACAGATACCACATGGACAAGACATAAAACCACTCCGCTTGTTTGCCTCGGCCACAAGAAGAAAAGAATGCACGCCTTTAATGAACTCGTTAGAGAGTCGGTCAGCGTACATCCATTGCCGGCTCATCTACAATATATAATTAATTAAGTACATCAAACATAATCATAATTAATTAGTACTAATCTAAAACCAGCAACCGGGACTAAAGATATGATAAACCTTTAGTCCCGGTTGGAGGCATCAACCGGGACTAAATGTGGATGTGGAGACAACATGTCGACACTATGTCCTCAGTGGGCAGCACTAAGCCAGTAAATTAAATGCCGACACTATTTTGGGTGGGTGGCAGCACTATGCCAGCATGAGTGTGTCGACATTATGTCATCAGTGCCTGACACTATGTTGTGCTGCTTAATCTATAAATAGGTATGCATTCTTGTGAAGAACTGCAAGATGGTGTGCGAGACCAGGGACACCACTACGGCGGAGCTTCTGGAAGATTTCTTAGGACCTCGTCCTCAGACATCTTCAAGGAGCTCGCCGTAGAGGCACTCTCTAATATGTGAAATTAGTTAGCTCCACGAGCATACTGATTTAGGTAGAGAAGATATAAACCAAAAGATGGTGTGGGAGAGCAGGGACACCACTACCGCAGAGCTTCTCGAAGATGTCTTAGGATCTTGTCCTCAGACATCTTCGAGGAGCTCGCCATAGAGGCACTCCCTAATATGTGAATTTTGATGTCTTTTTGTCAAGCTTTTATGAATTAACCCTATCTTTGTTACAAATTTTTCAGTTTGTTGAACGTAGGTAGACGAAGAAGGATAATTTGCCCAGCTAGCTAGTTAAAATGATGAACTCACGCATGTGTGTGCTTCTAAAATCAATTTTTGAGACTGTATGTGCCAAAACAAGATATATATTGATAGAATCCACATATTATGATATTTACCTTAGAGTTCCTTACATTAATACAAGATAGATAGAATCTAAACATCGATCTCATGCTATCACTGCAAAAATTACTACCAAACTAAATCCACAAATCTATCTATAAGATAGAGCATGAAATGAGCTAATATAGCAATGAGAGTTTAAAGGATGAAGTTGCTCACCTTTTAGAACCTTTGGATAGATGGGGCACCACAAAATATAGACAAATTTTGAGGAAAAAAAGGGCATCAACTCGAGCTTGAAGCAAGAAAGAAAGAGAGAGGAGAGTCACCAGCTTGAATGGTGGCTCGGGCAGGGGAAGAAGATATAGCCAGACCTTTAGCCCCGATTCGTGTCTAGAACCGGGGCTAAAGGTCGTATAACAAACCGGGGCTAAAGGGTCTGACGCCCGACCTGGCCTGCCTGAAACCCTTTAGCCCCGGTTTGTTACACGACCCGGGGCTAAAGGTCCCGTTCGAACCGGGGCTAGTGTCTGCCACCCCCTGGAGCCAATTCTAGCCGTTGGACCGGGGTATTAGTCCCGGTTTGTAGCAAAACCGGGGCTAATACCCCTGGACCAAAGCTCTATTTTCTACTAGTACCCACTTGTCGCGAACCTGAGATGCTCGTGAAATGCGAGATGTTTGGATCGGAATCTGAAACAGAAAGAGCAATGGCATTTCACTTCTGCTTGATACGGTGACACTTCTATTCCTCTGGAATTTATTTTCCTTTTGAGATGTCCTGTAGATTGGTTTGTTGGGATGTGCATTGCATGGTGCCTTTTACTGTCCGGCTTAATTCAGCCACGCAAATATGCAGGTCAGAACGTGACCACACACCAGCGACCTATACATCGGAATACTTGCACTTGAATTTGAATGATGAAAATGTGCTCACCATGAAAGCTCCGTTCTAATGCTTTGGCTGCTGGGCAGGGGTGATGGGCAATTTTATTCCGTCCCGATTAAAGGTGAAGTCAGACCGCCACGAGAAGGAGTGGAATAAAAAAGAGAGAACAAGAGAGCAAACATGCACATGCACTAGTACACATTTCATGCGCGGTGCCGAAGATCACCAACGTCCAAAAATTCGACCGTCCGTAGATCTTCGACCGGCCCTCGCCTGACAACATCGCGCACAGTGAGAAATATGGAACTGTGTGCAACAGTGCAAACCATTTCGTATAAATGACCCGTGTGGATTCTTTATCTTTTTGTCAGCCATTATTTTATTCTCACTTATGTGTGATATGTTCATGCTTCCTATTCTGTTTTACGTCGCTTAGCCGCCTTCCCACCGCTCCCGGCTCGTCTACAAATTCAGTGAGCATCATCGGTGGCTCATATCTGCAATTTTTGTTGTTGAAAAAGCTACAATAACAATATCTCTCCGCTACAAATATGAGACGGATCACGAAGCACTGGTCACGCGTAGACATAGTACGGGGGCCTCTGCACGGGCCTCTGCAGTACCGTACCGTACCTCCTGTTGCCTGGTGAAGGCGTGATGCGTCCTTCGTCCTCACTGCAGATTCGTCGGTGAAGGAGCCGGAGTCGGTGGAGGTGTCCATCGCGGCGGTGCCATCAAGTATGCGACAATGTGCATGACGTGGAGGGCTTCCTGGCATACATCCAACACCGAGACACCATGGAGGTCAAGAAGGCCTTTGGAGACCCCTCTCCGAAGGGAAAAAGGCGCAGGGCCAAGAGGTGCGACACGGGCACTGACGAGGCATCGAGCTCCTGCAAAGGCCAAACCGACGAGGAATACTTTAGTTTAACTAGTCATTGGATTTTCTATCTATATTTGTAAGGTACTTTTCTGTGTCATTTGTAATGGAAATGTTTGATTAATATATAGACGTTGCGAATGTTGTGGATTATTATTGCTATCCCACACCGCTGACATAATATTTGTGTACACCGCTGACATAATATTTGTGTGCAACAATGTGTCTCATAGAAAATGTCACATTCGAGTATTACTTCGAAATGGTGTCCCATTTGTGCAGCGGGAACCCTTGAGCAAAACCTGCTCCAAGGACACGTCAATCCATTTATTTCATAAATTTGGTTCTTCATTCACATAACGTTCCAGACGTTGGTTCACAATATAGAAAACAAAGAAATTTCTACGATTTAAACAACTAAGCACCAAGATCTATCTATCTAGATGGAAGCATCGGGTGGATATACATTCATAGAGATCTTACCCTAGAAGACGGAAAAGATTTTTAACAAAATCTGATTTCGTGGATGATGTAGTCGTACTCTTGCCGACCACAAAATCGAGTTGTAGTCCAGCGTCGCAAGGTAGCAGCCCATCCATGATTGCATACACCTTCAGCACCCCGTCAACCTCCGAGTTCCCGCTCCAGCAAAGCAGCGGAAGCAATAGATCCTTCCAGAGTAACCACCGAAAACATGTACTTCGTTAATCCCAAGCCATGGGAAATTTACTAGACGCGTAAGAGGACCTTCACGAGGAGGTGGTGCAAATAGAGAGGAGGGAGTGACCTCCTTTTATAGGAGAGGGGCCTGCCGCAAGGAGTATGGCCACCGGCCATGGAGGTGCTCCCACCTCTCCCTCCTTAATGGTGAGTGAAGCTTCTACTAAACCCACTCCCATTAACACAAACTCCACTCACCATGTATTAATTTTTTACCAAAATTAATGCAAGCTCTTATTAAATAAAAAAACTATTTATTTTATTCATAATTTGTTAATTATTTTACTTAACAAATATTTGCATAAACCCCTTGCACTACTTTGATATTACATCTGAAACCAATTTCAGCAGTTTGACCTGAAACAATTCCGGTGCTTATCGAAATAATCTCAACGCTTTCAAATCCTTTCTCTTGTATTATATCTGTCCATTTGGTGTTAGTATACCTTAAGTGTGTCACCCTATGATTCGCAAATAATGTAGACATGATCGAGACCCCTCTCCGATCAGTAATCAATAGCAGGACCTAGAGATCCGTACTGACTCCCACCCATTCAATGATTATTCTTGTGACCATGAGAAGTATTGGCGTCGTAACTAAATCCATTTGTATCGTGATATCTTACATGCCAGAGATTCGATCATCGGTATCCCCGTACCTAGTTTGATCTCGTTGCAGACAAGCATTCTTTTCTCGTTCTCGTGATATGACATTCTTTGTGATATAATTACGTGCTTGCAAGCTGTGTCAATGTGATATCACCGAGATGACCATAGAGTATATATCTCCATCATCGGGAAGGACAAATTCCTCTCTTGATCCATGAACCTCAACATAACACATTCAGAGTACCCAAACCCACCTTATAGTCACCCTGTTATGGTGTGACGTTTGATGTTATCAAAATACTCTTCTGGTCTTAACAAAAACATGATCTCATGGTCTAAAGATTAGGCTTACTTCGTATGCGATGTTATAGCAATGTAAACATAATTACTTTGATCCTATTGTTATACTTTGGGTGAATATTGATCACATCATTCCACCAATGTTATGACCTGTTATTAATAACATCCAATGTTCATGATCAAAAAACCTTGATCATCTGTTAATGAACGAGCTAGTTTAAATGAGAGACATAACTAGGAGCTCTTATTGGTTTATTAAACACACATTATATTGACGTTTCCAATTAAAACAATTATAGCATGAGAAATAAATATTTATCATAAACATGGAATAAGATAATAAGCACTTTATTATTGCCTCTAGGGCATATTCTCTTGAACAGACTATCATGCAAATCAATTGCAACAAACCGTGACATAAACCACTATCGTGTGCACTAGTTGCCCACCGATAACATGGCAATATAGTCAAAATATACTGTCAACACCCGGATTTTTAATCCCAGATGCCTGTTATGTCATACATCGCAATCCCAGGACTACCATTTTTGCAAGACATAACAGATTGGATATCACATTACATCATTCATTACAAACCATAGATAAGGTATTACACAAATAAGGATCTCATGATCCAGTCTTAATACAACAAGCAGCAGAATAATTAATAAGCATAGCGGTGGGGTCCATCTTCAGGGGCACATGTGAATGCTGACGAAGGCAGATAGTTCTAGTTATCATAGCCGTCCTGCTGACCATCATCTTGGTAGTCTCCTTCATAGTCTGGCCATAGGAATAGCCAGGGACAAAAGCCATGAGTACTCTTTAAGTACTCGCAAACTACCACTAACAAGTAAGATAGTACTGGTGTAAATGCTAACTCTAAGTTTGACTATAAAGTTAAGTTTGAAACCTAAGCTGAGTTCAGAAACAAAGAAAGATAAAATAAAGTTCTAGAATCACTTAAGTTGGGAAGCTAGTGTCATTGTCACAACCTTGTTGTGGTCAAGTCAAGATTCATCATTCATTTCATAAGTCATTTTGAAAACATCTGACAACGAAACAGTATGGCCACTCCAACTGTCCATAATCGCGGACGCAGCTATTCGAATAGTTTGACACTCTGTAGAGGTGGTACACTTTCACCACAAGATTCGATACATCTGTCAGGGATAACCCTGAATCATCATACTTAGTATGCAGATAATCAAACATAACCGTTCCTTTACACACTCTAGTATAAGCACCTCTCCTATTAGCATGATCTCCCAACCATGACCATATGTCATCTTGGGCAATGCCTAGGTGGACAACATTGAGAGGTAGCCTCATCTCAAACCTCTCCCGCGAGGGAACTAATACTAATTCATATAAACTTTCGTCTAAGCCTTACCCAATTCAGGTATTGTGGTTGTACGGTAAAATTAGAATGGTATCGCATCCGAATCTAACCATCAGTTTTGTATAAGGGTTAAGGCTCATGCCTCAACATTTTCTATCATCATAAACCATTTGTGTTTCTCAACACATGTCAAAACATCTCAATAGAATGACTCCTCATTCCAAGGTTTTCACAATTCATTTTCACCAAGTATTCCCATCTACAGTGACTCAAGTTTTGATTTAACTCTAATCTACTAAGTTAAGAGTGTTCACTAAGGTGGGATGATAGGATCGATCTCATGCCATAGAATGACATCTAAGGTTATCTAGATAGGTCAAGTTTTATACTTTTTATGCTACCTTGAAAACAAGTAAAGGACTTTAATAAAGTAAAAAGCTCGGAAATAAAACTTGGGGTAGGTAATAGTCAAAGTGGTACAACCAAAGCATGCCTAATGCATCTTGCTTAAGTCATCTAAATATTCTAGCTTGCTAACAATAGCTTGCTCAGTTTACTTGAAGTGCTAGGCTTGCAAGTAAAACTTACAAGGGTTAACTTGTATAGTGCTAGCTTGCCTTGGGTAGTGAAGTGGTTGAAGTTTTCCTCCTCCTTCTCTTGGTAGAACTCCTCCTCCTCGAAAGCTTGGTCGGTACTATCGTCTAGAAATACATACGGAGTACACAATCACCAAACAATACTTAACTAGTCTACTTAGTACTCTATGGCACACATTTGATGATCTATTACCATCACAAGCATCATAGGTTTTATTAACTAGTTTTATTCTTTTTATTTGAGAAAAGTAATTTCAACTCATTGAAAATAACTAAGATTTAATATTCACCAATTAAAATATGGAATCATGTGGACACATGTCCTCACTACATATTCTAACATGTGGGAATGTGATTTAAGGATTGGATCACATTTACTTAAGTTTAAGTTTATTATTTAATAATTTAAAGTGACTAGAAATGCCTATAT
The DNA here is from genome assembly GCA_910589775.1 of Avena eriantha. NCBI lineage: Eukaryota > Viridiplantae > Streptophyta > Magnoliopsida > Poales > Poaceae > Avena > Avena eriantha. The sequence continues at coordinate 393,819,082 of OU342745.1, forward strand.
AGCATTATTTTGGTACTAGTCCAAAGTCACTGCATGCAAACCTTAATATTATTACATATTTAGATAGGTATTGTTAAATGTGATTTTTGAGAGTTGGAATCAACTCAAAAGCTATTTTGGTTGATTTTATAAAAATGTTTGAGTGTGCAAAAGCTTCTGTCTTGTTATTTTTCCTAGGAGAGATCTCTAACTCTAAATGAATTAACTCCAACGGTCTTGGATATATCTTTTCAGAAGCTTTCCAACACAATTGGAATCACTCCATTTGGATTTGTAAATCTCTCAGAAATGATTTTCAAACTAGGGGACATAACTAAGTTCAAACTTAAATAGAAAAACCTAAATTTGAATTCGTGGGCTAGCGCGGGAAAGAGAATGGGCCGGCCCAGTGGCGCTCAGCGGCGCAGAGGGCGGCTGACAGGCTGGTCCCGCTTGTCAGCGAGACTTAAAACCCGAAATGGTACGGGGCAACATGGACAGTGCGATTAAAATGGAGATATACGGCTTAGGAGCGTCGTCCCCGGCGAACAGGTCGCCGGCGAGAGCTAACCCTAGCGGCTCGGTGGGGGTTCGGTGAGGGCATACCAGGGATCTAGTTACTGCGGTGAGGCGGGCAAACGAACTGGTGGACGACGGCGAGCTCAGGCGAGGTCGCGGCAGCTCCTGGGGTGGACAAAATTGACGGCGCCTTCTCCTCCTCTGTAGCGGGCTCCTCCGATGCAATTCCGGCGAACTATGGCTCGAGCGGCTCCGGCGAGAGCTGGGGAAGGATCAGTGAGGAGAGGGGAGTGGAGTGGTGTGAGTAGTTGGTGCTTGGGAGGGCTCCTTTTATAGGGCGACGAGGAGACCGAACGACACGAGGGTGAGCTCGTCGGTGACGTTGATACAGGCGGCTAGAGGCATGGGCGACGTAGGCGGACGGTGGCCTGCCTCCTGGCGGTCATCTACGGCTTGAATGCGCGGCTAGGGGCGGTGGCGTTTGGTCGGGCGAGGCTGGCGCTCTGCGCGACAGAGGCGGTGCTCGACGCGGCGCACGGTGACTGTGGGTCGCGTGGCGGCGTACGGCCGTGTCTGGCGGGGTGATGGGGTCGAGACGGAGCGGCGTGCGGGATTTGGTGTCCAGTGGCGGTCTCCTGCGTGCTGGCGTCGATCGCACTTTGGCGCGCTCTGGCGAGCTCGCAGAGAGAATGGGCGGTGGTGCTGGGGAGTGGTCCAGGGGCTGTGGGTGATTGAGGGGTGGACAGGGAGGTGCGGTACGGTTGGGCGGAGCTAGGGGACTTGCTGGAATGGCGCGGCGCTGTCCCTGGCGCTCTGCCCTCTTCTGGCCGGCGGCGACCAACAAGGGGCAGCGCTCCACTACTGCTGGGGCTTAGGGGTAGGCCAGTGGGGACTTGGTTGGACTCAGGGGGACAAGAGTGATCAATGCAACTCTAATTACTCGACAAGATTTGATCAAAACAGTAGAAGTTAGGCTAAGTTTGATTCTGTCTGCAAGGTGTTTGTAGAAATGGCCGCAAGAATTCAAGTTTTGAATTTTTGGATGATTTTTGGTGGAGTTGCTAGACACATGCTTAAGCCTCTGTGGTTGCTTGGGATTTTAAAATGGAGCTCATTTGAGTGGTTTTTGAATAGGTGGGATCTTCTCATATGAATTACATTCAATTTTCAAATACCATTTAAAATTAGTGTTTGAAAGTTTTTGGCAGATCACAAAGTGGGCCTTGGTACATTACTACTTGTACTAGCAAGGGGTGCATATTTATTTCTGTTAGGAATTGAGTTCTGGGAATAGCCAAAGTAGGCATGTTGATTAAAATGGCAAAAATGACCATTTCTTTCTTTTATTCATTTTGATTTGTTTTTCTTTGGGATTGGTTTGGGAATGATCTAGATGATGTTTTTTAATGGGTTCGTAGCATGGAAAACAAAAAATTTCTACCGCAAGAACGAACAAAACCCAGATCTAATCTAGATAAAAGCCAAGATCTAATCTATTAGACATGTGCAATGAGATAGATCTGTACTAACCCTTGTAGATCCGAAAGCGTTACGAGGTTGGATCTTGTGGTTGATGTAGTCGATCACTTGCCGATCTCAAGATCGAGTGAAAGATCCTTCTGGCACCGTTCCGGCAGCACTTCCGCAGTCGGTCACACATACGGAGTCGAAACAGACCTTCCTCTCCCCGTTCCAGCGAGCAGCGGAGGTAGTAGATCTCTCCATGGAATCCCAGCAGCACGACGGCGTGGTGGTGGTGGTGGAGTAGAGAATTCTGCAGGGCTTCGCCTAAGCCTGAGCAGAAGAAAGGAGGAGGGGAGAGGCGGCTAGGATTGGAGTGGTGGAAGAGAGCCAGGGGTGGCGCCCCCACCCCTCTATTTAAAGGGGGGAGGCGCCATGGGGAGGTGGAGTCCTTGTAGGACTCCCCTCTCCCTTGGCCGGCGGATTGGGAGGGGGGGAAGAGTCCTCCTCCCCACGACTCCTTGTCTTGCCCAACAAGGACTCCTTGATCCTTTCTTGGATTTCAAGCAAACTCCAAGAAATCTTCCAGAACCTTCCGAAACATTCCGAAACCTTCTAGAATCCTCATACAAATACTCCGGGACATTTCCTAACTCAGAAAATGATCTCCAATATATGAATCTTATTCTCCGGACAATTCCAGATCTCCTCGTGATGTCCCGGATCCAATCCGAGACTCCGAACAACATTCGGTCTCCAACGCACATTCCATATCTACTTAAAACAACTTCGAACCTTAAGTGTGTCACCCTACGGTTCGTGAATATGCAGACATGATGGAGACACCTCTCCGATCAATAACCATCAGCGGGATCTGGAGATCCATAACGGCTCCCACATACTCAACGATGACTTCGTGATCGATAGAACCGTTAACATACAAACCCAATTCCCTTTGTCACGCGATACTCTACTTATCCGAGGTTTGATCGTCGGTATCTCCATACCTAGTTCTACCTCGTTACTGATAAGTACTCTTTACTCGTTCCATGTTATGTCATCCCTTGTGACCCAGTCACATGCTTGCAAGCTAACTAGATGACATTCCACCGAGAGGGCCCAGAGCATATCTATCCGTCATATGGATGGACAAATCCCAATCTTGGTCCATGTGCTTCAACACATACTTTCAGAATACCCAATGACACCTTTATGACCACCCAGTTATGAAGCGGTGTTTGATGTCATCAAAGTACCCATCCGGTGATGGTGATTAACATAACCTCATGGTCGAAGGATTAGGTTACTTATGTATTTTAAAGCTTATAGCAAACGAACTTAATGACTTGATCTTATGCTATGCTTATTACGGGTGTGTGTCCATCACATCATTCTCCTAATGATATGATCTTGTTATTAACGACATCCAATGTCCATGATCAGGAAACCATGATCATCCATTAATCAACAAGCTAGTTTAACAAGAGGCTCACTAGGGACTCTTTTATGTTTACAAAACACACAAGTATTAATGTTTCCGGTTAATACAATTATAGCATGGGATGTAAACATTTATCATAAACATAAAGATATAATAATAACTACTTTATTATTGCCTCTTGGGCATATCTCCAACATTTTTTTCACCTAAGAATCATTTTACAAGCAATGGATCACTTAATCATGGCAATTCAAAACAACTCCTACTTAAATGCACACACATATGAATGCTTTCATATTTTTAATTGGAAAAGTTTTTGTTAACTCTAAATTTGATGATTTGGATCTTGATCACTTGGATTAGAGTTTTGGGATGTTACAAACCTCCCCCCTTAAACAAATCTCGTCCCGAGATTTACAAAAGAAAACTAGGAACTAAAGAGATCTGGGAACTCTGTCCTAATGTAATCTTCTCGCTCCCAAGTGGCTTCCTCTTCGGTATGATTGCTCCATCTTGAGAAACTTGATACTCCTAGTCCTGGTGGTTCTGTAAGCTTCCTCCAAGATACGGATGGGCACTTCACAATATGTCAGGTCCTTGTTGATTTCCACAGCTCTGTGATCGATGTTCTTGAAAACTTAAGTCTTCTCTGGCGCTTCTAGGCATTTGCGAAGTAACGAGATATGGAACACATTGTGGATGGCTGACATATCTTCTGGCAGTTCTAGTTGATACGATACTTCTCCTCAATGATTCAGAATCTTGAAGGATCCGATATATCTGGGGGCTAACTTTCCTTTTAGGCTAAAGCGTTGGGTTCCTTTCAATGGCGAAACCTTGAGATATAAAAAATCTCCGACATTGAAAGTCAGGTCTCTCCTTCTCTTGTCAGCATAACTCTTCTGTCTGGATTGAGCGGTCTTGAGGTGCTCACGGACTTTGTGAACCTTCTCTTCAGCTTCTCGGAGAATGTCGGGTCCAAAGATCTGACTCTCTCCTACTTGCGACCAATTCAAAGGGGTACGGGACTTCCTTCCATATAGGAGCTCAAATGGTGCCATTTGCAAGCTAGCTTGATAACTGTTGTTATATGAGAATTCTGCGAAAGGCATGCAGTCTTCCCATTTTGATCCGTATTCCAACACACAAGCTCTTACCATATCCTCTAGGATTTGGTTGACTCTCTCAGTCTGTCCATCAGTTTGCGGGTGATAAGCGGTGCTGAAGTTCAACTTGGTTCCCAATCCTTCCTGGACTTTCTGCCAAAACCTCGAGGTAAACTGGGTTCCTCGATCTGATACTATAGTCTTGGGGGTTCCATGCAGACTAACAATCCTAGCAATATACAGCTCTGCTAGCTTCGAACTCTGGTAGGTGGTCTTGACAGGTATAAAGTGGGCTACCTTGGACAGTCTATCAACGATGACCCAGATCGAGTCATTTCCCCTACTAGAAGTAGGTAAACCGGTGATAAAGTCCATTCTGACGGAATCCCATTTCCATTCCGGAATCTGCAAAGGTTGCAACAGTCCGGCGGGTCTCTGATGCTCTGCTTTGACTCTTTTACAGATGTCACACTTGGCGATGTAGCTTCCGATTTCTCTCTTCATCTTGTGCCACCAAAATTGCTCTTTCAAATCGTGATACATCTTCGTTCCTCTGGGCTGGATAGAATAAAGAACATCATGAGCTTCTTGCATGATAACTTGCTTTAGCTCCGAATCTGCTGGCACACAGATATGGCCTTTGTACCACATAACTCCTTCGTCTTCAGTGAATCCAGGTACCTTTCCTGTACTAATACGACATTTGATTCCGTCGATACTTTCATTTCCCTTCTGGGCTTCCTTGATTTGGCTGATTAATGTGGCTTAAAGTTCAATGCTAGCTAAGAATCCTTTGCTAACTAGCTCAGTTCTAAATTGCTCCAACTCCTCATACAAACTTGGCTGCTTCTCCTTGATCATGGTGTTTAGCCTGCAAGGCGATCTTCTAAGAGCATCCGCTACCACATTGGCCTTGCCTAGGTGATAGTGAATGTCAAGGTCATAATCCTTGATTAACTCTATCCATCTCCTTTGTCTCATATTCAGCTCCTTCTGAGTGAAAATATACTTCAAGCTCTTGTGATCTGAGTAAATCTCGCAGCGATTACCCATAAGATAGTGACGCCATGTCTTCAATGCCAAAACTATGGTTGCTAGCTCAAGATCATGGGTCGGATAATTCTGCTCATGCTGCTTCAGTTGTCGAGACAAATAGGCGATAACCTTGCCTTCTTGCATTAATACACATCCGAGACCAATCTTGGATGCATCACAATATACATCAAACGGCTTCTTGATATCTGGCATGATATATATTGGGGCTGATATCAATCTCTTCTTCAGCTCTTGGAAACTGGCTTCACATTTGTCGGTCCATTCAAACTTCTTGTCCTTCTTCAACAATTGGGTCATGGGTCTGGCTATGCTCGAGAATCCTTCTACGAACTTGCGGTAATATCCCGCTAATCCGAGAAATGCACGGACTTGGGTTTGAGTGGTTGGGGCTTCCCATTCTTCGACATCTTTGATCTTCGCGGCATCAAGAGAGACTCCTCCGACAGACACAATATGTCCTAGGAATCCTACTTCTTTCAGCCAAAACTCACACTTGCTAAACTTGGCATACAACCGATGCTCTCTAAGGGTTTCAAGGATGATTCTCAGATGTTGCTCATGCTCTTCTTCTAACTTGGAGTAGATAAGGATATCATCGATAAACACAACGACGAACTTATCCAGGAAATTCATAAAGATCTTATTCATGAGATTCATGAAATAAGCGGGGGCATTGGTTAATCCAAAAGAAATAACCGTATACTCGTATAAACCATAGCGAGTAGTAAAGGCGGTCTTCAGAATATCCATTGCATGAATCTTAAGTTGGTGATAACCAGTCCTAAGATCAATCTTTGAGAATACCTAGGCACCGGTCAACTGATCAAATAGATCCTCTATCTTCGGCAAAGGGTACTTGTTCTTGATTGTGACATCATTCAGTTTCCTGTAATCGGTGCACAGACGGTTGCCTCCATCTTTCTTCTCGACAAATAACACTGGTGATCTCCATGGTGAAGCACTTAGTTGAATCAAGCTTGTTGCTAACATAGCATCCAACTGCTTCTTCAACTCTACTAACTCTGAGGGGTTCATGCTATAGGGTCTCTGAGCTATGGGTCCGGTTCCGGGGATTAGTTCTATAATGAACTCAATATCCCTATCCGGGGGCATACCTGCCAATTCATCCAGGAATACGTCGGGGTATTCACAGACTACTCTGAGTTGGTCAATGGTGGGCAGGGCTAAACTCTTGTTGCACTTGAATTGACGGGGTAAGGTTTCAGATATATGCTCTACTGTGACCCCAGAGCTACTGGTCCTGGTGATGGCTTTCTTAGCACAGTCTATCAGTCCTTTATGCCTTGACATCTAGTCCATACCTAGTACTACTTCCAATCCTTTGGTTCCGAGTACAATTAGGTTGGCATAAAAATCTATCCCATGTATTCTGATAGGCACAACTTTGCAAATTTTTCTAGCTTTTGTAGTTGAACCGGGGATTTGAACTATCATGACATGCTTCAAGTTGGTTGGGTGAATCTTACTAGTGCATGCAAATTCTTCGGTGATAAATGAATGCGATGCTCTAGGATCAAACAACACTCTTGCTAAAACTGAGTTGACAGAAAACATACCCAGCACTAAGTCTAGCGCTTCTTAGGCTTCCTCTGCGTTCATGTGGAAGAGACGACCGTTGCGGTTGTGAGGGTTCCCTAGGGCAAATCTTCTCCCTGGTTGAACACGACGCTGCTGTTGAGCTGGGACATTCACATTGGCACTGGCGGTAGTCTTCTTGGGACACTCATTGGAGTAGTGTCCCTTCACTCCACACTCGAAACAGGTGATCTGGGACTTGTCCTTCGCTGCGACAGGCACATCATTGCTGCTAGTTCTGGGTGCAGTATTGTTGTTGTTGTTGTTGCTCTTGGGAGGGGCACGGTTGAAATTGTTGGTGTTGCCAGAGTTGTTGTTGTTTCCTCCGGACTTCACATTGCCTCCGCTACGGTTGGGGTAGCTTGGGCGAGACATTGGGGGTCGGTTGTTTTTGGGTGCATATCCTGGTGAGGGGTTGGGACGGTACTTCTGGTGACTGCTGGATCTAGCTTGGTGCATCATACGACGTTTGCGGTTGTCGTTTGCCTGGTTAATCTTCCCTTCCATCTGAATGGCAGAGTCGACTAGCTCTTCGAGATCCTCGAAGCGGATGTTGACGAGGACAGTCTACATCTCATCATGTAGTCCTTTCAGGAATCTCTCCTTCTTATTGGCCTCCGTGTTGATCTCATCGGGTGCGTACCTTGCTAAGGACAGGAATCTGTCACGGTACTCCACTACAGTCATTCTGCCTTGCTTCAATTCTCTAAACTCCCTCATTCAGGTGACTAGTCCTTGTGGCATGTTGGTGCGACTGAATTTGAGTTTGAAGGCTTCCCGTGTCATAACTTGACCATGGTTCATTAGGCGGATACTGTTCCACCAGGCTCTTGCGTCTCCTGCCAAGTAGTGGGTGGCAAAGAGAACTTTCTCATTGTCTTCAACTCTAGCTACCTACAAATTGTTCTCCATCGTCTGCACCCAATCATCAGCATCTAAGGGGTTCTCTGAAGTGCTAAAGATTGGGGGATTGGTATTCTGGAAGTTCTTCAGCTTGGATCCTTGATGATCCTGGTTTCCATGCCCTTGGTTGTTGAGAGCCATCTGGGCGATCTGTTGCAGTGTTGCTAGATTAGCTTGGCGCTCTGCCCTGCTTGCTTCTCGGTCTGCGATGAGATTCTACAGGATCTGCAGCATTGGGTCTTGCGACGAGCTGCTCCCTCCTTGATTTCCACGAGTCATCTGAAGATTGAGGTAGGTCAAGGGGTAAGAGGGAAAGTTCTATGGTTCATGGTTTTGGTTCCAAAGCTAAAACTTTGAGTTTGACTCAGGTTTTTGCAACTAACTTCATTTCATTCATGCAAACAGGCACACGATACAACACACACCACAACAAAGAAAAACAAATGGTTTTAAGAACCATTCTGCTAGCTACGATACAGTGGGACCGATACATCTTATGCTACGACAGTGCTCTAGTGCATCTACTCATCGTCGATGAAGTCGGAGTCCTCATCGTCAGTGTAGAAGTCCACGACATCCTTCTCCAGAAAGTCATCATCATTGCTAAGGTAAGAATCCATATCTCCCTGGATGTCTTCACCCTCCTCTTCTTCCTCCTTTGTTGCAAGCTGAGCTTCTTGCTCCTTGACGGTCTTCTCGAGGTCGGCCACCTTCTTGCGAAGACGGGCGATGATGCGATCCTTCTTCTCGCGCTAGCGGCGAAGAGACTGACGGTCCTTGACAAGCAGTGAGAAAGTCTGGGCCTTCTGGTCGGCAATGGCACGGTTGTGTCTGGAGAACTCCCTATCATTGTCCCTCCTTCTGACGATCGTACAGCAGGAAGTCAAGGTTTTCCACTTGACGCTTCAGTTCTGGATGACTTGGCATCTCCATTGGCATTCCCATGAAGTCACACCTTGCATAGTGAGCAAAACGGGTTCCTTGGATATGGTTGACACTGAGGGCACATAGACGTGCGAGAGCTTCATGCATTGCCCTGGCTAATCCATCTAGCCAGTTGTTCTCTCTCACAAAGAACTGGATTCTCCCGGACATTGGTGCTTCGATACTTCCTCAAAGATCAGCGGTGACGAGCCACGGCAAATCTCCTCCTGGGGGTCCAGGAAGTTGAGCTCCCAGAAACTCCGGATGCGGGCATCCCAATAACTCAGACAGTGAATCCAGATCCCTCTCGAAGATCAGCTGACCTCCGTTTCCCAATTGGTAGAACATGCTGAACGAAGACTCCATCTACAAGAATTAAGGATGAGGAAGTTAGTGAAGTGATCAAGTGTGTCAAATTTTATGTAGTAATGTAAGAATTGGAGGAACATGAATTTTTGAGAAAGAATAAATTCCCAAGGGTAAGAGAGGAAATAGTTTTTCATAAATACTCACTTTGGTTTTTGAAACTAAGTTTTTGGTTTAGACGTCCATTCTAACTAGGGTCTCCTATGGTCAGGATGGCTCTGATACCAACTTGTCAACACCCAGATTTTTAATCCCAGATGCCTGTTATGTCATACATCGCAATCCCAGGATTACCATTTTTGCTAGACATAACAGATTGGATATCACAGTACATCATCCATTACAAACCATTAATAAGGTCTTACACAAATAAGGATCTCATGATCCAGTCTTAATACAACAAGCAGCGGAATAATTAATAAGCGTAGCGGTGGGGTCCATCTTCAGGGGCACAGGCAATGCTGACGAAGGTAGATAGTCCTAGTTATCATAGTCGTCCTGCTGACCATCATCTTGGTAGTATCCTTCATAGTCTGGCCATAGGAATAGCCAGGGACAAAAGCCATGAGTACTCTTTAAGTACTCGCAAACTACCACTAACAAGTAAGATAGTACTGGTGTAAATGCTAACTCTAAGTTTGACTATAAAGTTAAGTTTGAAACCTAAGCTGAGTTCAGAAACAAAGAAAGATAAAATAATGTTCTAGAATCACTTAAGTTGGGAAGCTAGTGTCATTGTCACAACCCTGTTGTGGTCAAGTCAAGATTCACCATTCATTTCATAAGTCATTTTGAAAACATCTGACAACGAAATAGTATGGCCAATCCAACTATCCATAACCACAGACGCGGCTATTCGAATAGTTTAACACTCTGTAGAGGTGGTACACTTTCACCACAAGATTCGATACATCTGTTAGGGATAACCCTGAATCATCATACTTAGTATGCAGATAATCAAACATAACCTTTCCTTTACACACTCTAGTATAAGCACCTCCCCTATGAGCATGGCCACCCAATCAGGACCATCTATCATCTTTGGCACTGCATAGGTGGACAACATTGAGAGGTAGCCTCAGCTCAAACCTCTCCCGCGAGGGAACTAATACTAATTCATATAAACTTTCGTCTAAGCCTTACCCAATTCAGGTATTGTGGTTGTACGGTAAAATTGGAATGGTATCGCATCCGAATCCAACCATCAGTTTTGTAAAAGGGTTAAGGCTCATGCCTCAACATTTTCCATCATCATAAACCATTTGTGTTTCTCAACACATGTCAAAACATCTCAATAGAATGACTCCTCATTCCAAGGTTTTCACAATTCATTTTCACCAAGTATTCCCATCTAGAGTGACTCAAGTTTTGATTTAACTCTAATCTACTAAGTTAAGAGTGTTCACTAAGGTGGGATGATAGGATCAATCTCATGCCATAGAATGACATCTAAGGTTATCTAGATAGGTCAAGTTTTATACTTTTTATGCTACCTTCAAAACAAGTAAAGGACTTTAATAAAGTAAAAAGCTCGGAAATAAAACTTGGTGTAGGTAATAGTCAAAGTGGTATAACCAAAGCATGCCTAATGCATCTTACTTAAGTCATCTAAATATTCTCGCTTGCTAACAATAGCTTGCTCAGTTTACTTGAAGTGCTAAGCTTGCAAGTAAAACTTGCAAGGGTTAACTTGTATAGTGCTAGCTTGCCTTGGGTAGTGCAGTGGTTGAAGTTTTCCTCCTCCTCCTCTTGGTAGAACTCCTCCTCCTCGAAAGCTTGGTCGGTACTATCGTCTAGAAATACATACGGAGTACACAATCACCAAACAATACTTAACTAGTCTACTTAGTACTCTATGTCACACATTTGATGATCTATTACCATCACAAGCATCACAAGGTTTTATTAACTAGTTTTATTCTTTTTATTTGAGAAAAGTAATTTCTACTCATTGAAAATAACTAAGATTTAATATTCAACACTTAAAATATGAGATCATGTGGACACATGTCCTCACCACATATTCTAACATGTGGGAATGTGATTTAAGGATTGGATCACATTTACTTAAGTTTAAGTTTATTCTTTAATGATTTAAAGTGACTAGAAATGCCTATATAGCATTATTTTGGTACTAGTCCAAAGTCACTACATGCAAACCTTAATATTATTAAATATTTAGATAGGTATGGTTAAATGTGATTTTTGAGAGTTGGAATCAACTCAAAAGCTATTTTGGTTGATTTTATAAAAATGTTTGAGTGTGCAAAAGCTTCTGTCTTGTTATTTTTCCTAGGAGAGATCTCTAACTCTAAATGAATTAAATCCAACGGGCTTGGATATATCTTTTCAGAATATTTCCAACACAATTGGAATCACTCCATTTGGATTTGTAAATCTCTCAGAAATGATTTTCAAACTAGGGGACATAACTAAGTTCAAACATAAATAGAAAAACCTAAATTTGAATTCGTGGGCTAGCGCGGGAAAGAGAATGGGCCAGCCCAGTGGCGCTTAGTGGCGCAGAGGGCGGCTGACAGGCTGGTCCCGCTCGTCAGCGAGACTTAAAACCCGAAACGGTACGGGGCAACGTGGACCATGTGATTAAAATGGAGATCTACGGCTGAGGAGCGTCGTCCCCGGCGAATAGGTCGCCGGCGAGAGCTAACCCTAGCGGCTCGGTGGGGGTATGGTGAGGGCATACCAGGGCTCCAGCTACTGCGGTGATGCGGGCAAACGAACTGGTGGATGACGGCGAGCTCAGGCGAGGTCGCGGCAGCTCCTGGGGTGGACGAAATCGACGGCGCCTTCTCCTCCTCTGCAGCGGGCTCCTCCGGCGCAATTCCGGCGAACTATGGCTCGAGCGGCTCCGGCGAGAGGTGGGGAAGGATTAGTGAGGAGAGGGGAGTGGATTGGTGTGAGTAGTTGGTACTAGGGAGGGCTCCTTTTATAGGGCGACGAGGGGACCGAACGGCACGACGGTGAGTTTGTCGGTGACGTTGATTCAAGCGGCTAGAGGCATGGGCGGTGTAGGAGGATGGTGACCTGCCTCCTGGAGGTCATCTACGTCTTGAATGCACAGCTAGGGGCGGTGGCGTTTGGTCGGGCGAGGCTGGCACTCTGCGCGACAGAGGCGGTGCTCGACGCGGCGCACGGCGACTGTGGGTCACGCGGCGGCACACGGCCGTGTCTAGCGGGGTGCTGGGGTTGAGGCGGAGTGGCGTGCAGGATTTGGTGTCCAGTGGCGGTCTGCTGCGTGCTGGCGACGACCGCGCTCTGGCGCGCTCTGGCGAGCTCGCATAGAGAATGGGCGGCGGTGCTGGGGAGTGGTCCAGGGGCTGTGGGTGATTGAGGGGTGGACAGGGAGGTGCGGTAGGGTTGGGCGGAGCTAGGGGACTTGCTGGAATGGCGCGGCGCTGTCCCTGGCGCTCTGCCCTCTTCTGGCCGGCGGCGACCAACAAGGGGCGGCACTCCACTACTGCTGGGGCTTAGGGGTAGGCCGGTGGGGACCTGGTTGGACTCAGGGGGGACAACAGTGATCAATGCAGCTCTAATTACTTGACAAGATTTGATCAAAATAGTAGAAGTTAGGCTAAGTTTGATTCTGTCTACAAGGTGTTTGTAGAAATGGCCGCAAGAATTCAAGTTTTGAATTTTTGGATGATTTTTGGTGGAGTTGCTAGACACATGCTTAAGCCTCTGTCATTGCTTGGGATTTGAAAATGGAGCTCATTTGAGTGGTTTTTGAATAGGTGGGATCTTCTCATATGAATTACATTCAATTTTCAAATGCCATTTAAAATTAGTGTTTGGAAGTTTTTGGCAGATCACAAAGTGGGTCTTGGTACATTACTACTTGTACTAGCAAGGGGTGCAAAGATCCATATTTATTTCTGTTAGGAATTGAGTTCTAGGAATAGCCAAAGTAGGCATGTTGATCAAAATGGCACAAATGACCATTTCTTTCTTTTATTCATTTTGATTTGTTTTTCTTTTGGATTGGTTTGGGAATGATCTAGATGATGTTTATTTCACCTAAGAATCATTTTACAAGCAATGGATCACTTAATCATGGCAAATCAAAACAACTCCTATTTAAATGCACATACATATGAATGATTTCATATTTTTAATTGGAAAAGTTTTTGTTAACTCTAAATTTGAGGATTTGGATCTTGATCACTTGGATTAGAGTTTTGGGATGTTACATATGCCCCTAACACACGTCACGAATCTTCGCGAGTCAGAAGAAGCCATAAGGACCCGACAAAAGTATTCAAGACGCATTTGTGTTTAGCTAAAAAAGAATACCACCACATTTCAACTTTAATAACGGTTTTCTACCTTAAGGAAAAAAACCATAAACTCAAGGGCTAATGACGAGAATAAATCCACTAGGAGTCTATCGAAGGCTCCTTTGGTCTGATAATTAGAAGGAGTAGAATCAAAGAAAAGAGGACCCGGGTATCCGACTCTGATGACAAGAAGGTTAATACTACCTCCGTTTCAAAGCTTAAGACTTTAAAAAAAAAGTCAAGCTATGGAAAGTTTGACCTAACTTTTAGAAAAAACTATCAACAACTATGATATTATATAGATAACATGTGAAAATACGTTTCATCGTGTAACAAAGGGTATGGATTTTGTATTGTAAATATTAATATTTTTTCTAAAAACTTGATCATACTTTACGTAATTTGACTTTTGAAAACAATATAAGCCTTAAACTTTGAAACAGAGGTATATGCATGGTTTGGCCCAAGAGTCAGAACAGGAGGCAAAGCAACCCCGACCTCTATACCTAGCATTTCCAAACCTTTTATTCTAGGAGTTTCTGTGACACCTCCACCATCACATGATTAGTGGTATCAATATCGTCAGATAATGCTCTGCTAAACATTTATTGTAACCTGGCCACACTCCCATATATAAATCTAGGTAGGGATTTCCATGATGATAGGTTGTAAACCATGCGCATATTGAAGACAAGATCAGACATGCATGACTAGGGTTTTACCTCCACTGTGAGGGCCTAAACCTGGGTACATCATTGTGCCATCCCTTTTCCAGATCTTCCACATAGCCTAAACCATACTATTCAATCTCTTTAGCCATCTTTCATGGCTAATATCGAGGAAATCGCACGATGGTCCTAGAGAACGAGCACGAGATCCAACGTGGGAGATTCTTCACAAGCGGGCCGCTGACATGGTTCCTCTGGGAGTCCGTCAGCCCATCGGACACTAAGGATGAGGCGAAGTGCGACGAGGACCTCTACAAGCGTTTGTCCAGAGGAGCAATCATTATTGTGCCTAGTCATCCCCTTGCATCGCCGAGACCCGTTGGCACTCAAGCCGACGATTATACGCCCAAGAACCAACCTCATATTCATCGACTAGTCTAGTTGTAGGTTAATTATACTTTTAGGTTTAGTTTAATTCTATATTTAAGTGTGATGTTTAATTTTATCTAGTTTATGTTTAATGTATGAATTGTGCAACTTTTTTATGATTATTGGGTTTAATTTATCTAGTTTATGATAGTTTATAGGCAAGATATCAATTGTAAGTTTCTTAATTTTTCACTGAAAGACATAATAGAATCGTTAAGGAAACTATTTTTATCTTTAAAATAAATTTACAAGGTTTAGTTTTTATAATAGTTGCAGTTTGTAATACGATATTACCTTTCTATATAAATGCAGCGATCACAATGAAGCTACCAACAATGAAAGATACATGTCTGGTTATGTATGAAAAACTTTCTTATGGTAGCATCTATGTAATCGATTAATTTGTGTGTGTTTGTGGAACTTATAGATAGTTATCTGTATTATTTTACTGGTATGTCATATTCTTTCACGATATGAACTTGTGATGATATTTAGAAGGATCATGTGTGATTTATATTATGATTTTCTGCGATCTGGGTTAAATTAAGAGAACCTTAAATATAGAAACTTGTTGGCTAAATTGTGGCATCGAGAAAGATTATTGGGGGTACTAAAAATTGTTCCATGCACGGGTACGTAGGGCACCACCATATTGTGCTAGCCCCGCATAGCTTGGCACCTAGGCAGTGCTGGTATACAAAGGTCCGTGGCATTAAGCCTTGATGCCATGGAAGCGTTAGCTCGACGGATGATGATGTCGAGCTAAAAAAGCACTCATGATGTACTTTTTTCGATGTAGTTATCCTTGATGGATTTTTTGCCGTGCTTGTGCGAGTGTGGCGATTAGGCGCGTGTCTCGGAGTCTATAAGTGCCCACCCTCCATGTTGTAGTGAGAGCTTAGCGACATTTAATTAGAATATAAGTGCATTTGAAGTTTTTTTTTAGCAATTCTAAAGGTTGTTCAAATAATCTTGGAATATGATGGAGGTGCCCAGAATATCACCGAGAGTGTTTAGAATGGTTTCGAACATATAATGGATGGTATCTGAATGCTTTAGGAAGGTTCCGAAATATTTTAGAAGTGTGCAGAAATTTCCGGGACTTTAGTAAAAATCATAATAGGGTAAAAACCTAGTGGGCACCATGGGTCGGAGGGGCTGCATGGGTCCACTAGGCCATGCATGCATGAGAGGGGGACTACTTCATCATCACTGAGCGTCGTATGAGTTCTACCTCTGATTAGATCTAATCTAGCTAGATTGCTGCCGAATCTTTATTGACATGTTCTCACTTCGACCGTGTGCTTGATCACACCTCGACACGGTGCCGATGGTCTTGTATGTGTGGATACCGGTGGAGGTGCTGTGTGTGCGGTACTTAATCTTGGGATAATACATTGATGTATGTGAGAGCGCAAATCATTTGTAGCTAGTTTTGAAATAAGAGTATCGAATCCACTGAGTGCTATTGGTTAAGGTCTTAATTCCCCTCGCTAATATTTATCAAAAAGTGCTTGGAAGTTGTGTTTGATCTCAAGTAGGGGTGTTTGAGTGTGCTTCAGTGTGTGAACAATATAGGTATAAGTAATGAAAGTAAATAGAGAGAGGTTCATGATGTAAGGTATTTGGAATTGCAATAGGACTAAAGGTTCTTAGGGAGTGTTTGATTCACCACTAGCAAATATGTTTAGTCATGATTAGGATATATCTTTAATGTCATTCATTTATATATCTAAGAGAATCTCCAAAGTAGATGATCAAAGACAAGTCATCTTTTATTTCACCCCTCACAACCATAGTAGTAATCTTAGGCAAGCCACCCGCGATTCCGTACAATTAAGGATTACCCCATGGTTATGGATTGGGTCTGGGAGTCCCCTCTTATTCCCCTTGAACACATGAGTAATGATATAATGCAATATGTCACTTAGCACCTTTACACCACCATAAGGCCAAGGTTAGTTTTCTCCCTTGTCCCGAAGGAAAATATTATGTGGTCGACTTCACACAACATCAAGACAGAAAACTAATATATATTCATGAACAAACTCGGGACTATATTTATTTCAATGCATCACCATGTTAGGGTTTCTCCATATTTTCAAGAACAAGGTAAACTACTCACACATGGAGGCAATCAACATCATCATGGTAATGTAGTACAAATGGATTGATGACTACTCGTGCAAATCCACAATAAAGTCAAGGAAATACAACAAGATGAATGTAAATGAGATGATAGGGTCAATGGTGATGGTGGAGTTGGTACGATTGATGGAAATGGTGATGAAGATGATGCCCAAGACTTCAAATATCTTCATAGCAGTGAGGATCGAAGTCCCGATGCGAATTCCCCCTCCATATCCCTTTCAGGGGTGAGATTTCTGCGAACTGTGGTGTCTCTAAATGTTGGATCTTAGATCTATCTACACGGGGAGGAAGTATTTGAAGAGGAGGCTTCGTGGCCACACTGTATGGGTGCACCATGCGGGCGTGCTCTGTCTATACTGGTGGTCATTAAAGCCTTTGATTATCGTGAATGCAAGGGATTTTCTTCTTCTTCTTCTTCCCAAGTGTGAGGATATTTATTTATGGGAATTTTTTGTCTTCCAAATAGCATATTTGTGCGCATAGTTGACATCTTCAATTTATTCATTCACCCACACCTTAGATTCTGGGATCCTGGTGAAATACGCATAAAGGGGCGACGTGAACGCAGTAAAATAACAAATCCTATTATTACTCATGCAAAACATAAGGTAAACATGTTGCAAAAATGCACTCGTCAACATCACCAAGCTTAGACTCTTGCTCGTCCCCGAGCAGGATAGCAGCTTAATGGACAAGGTTATAATGTTCATAAAGCACGCGATAAAATAGAATGAGGCATTGCATCATTTATTTATGATAAAAGATATTAAACCATGTGCTAAGTTTCAACACGCTTCTACATAGCAAGATGAATTAGAAGGCTTACACACCTTTAGTACCATTTATCGATGATAGGATTAAAATGATAGCAGAATATAAAACTTTTAGTTCAACCGAACGAGCGCGTGTGGAGGTTTCAAACAAGTTTACAACTTTGCACATCCACTTCAGGTTTCACTTTTGTTTGGTCTCTTTTATTTCCTCACATATTCCTGACTTCTATGTCTATTTTCCTTTTGCACACTCATTTTGAATTACACATATGTTTACTAAGCATTAGTGGTGTGCAAAGGACTAAACATATTGTTCAATCTTATGGGAAGACTCAAAATAGATTAATACTTTTTAATAAAACTCCCAAACAGAGTATAAAGTAACCCATGGTGGTGTTTTGAGATTCTACCACAACTTGTACTCATCCTAATTCTTTGATAGCATCATAGCTTTTATTTTTTCTTATTTTCTTTTCATTTTCTCTTTTCATTCTTCTCATTCTTTTATGTATTGATAATCAAACTATTGCTCTATATATTGCTATCAAGATTTATTCAAATATTTGAGTGGTACTAATGGTGTGGAAGATCCTAAAGTCATCAAAATACTACAAGTGCGAAAAATCTCATCCTAGTTCATAATCTAATAAAATGTATGCAAGCTAATATGCTCTATATAATAAAAACTCACAATCCATAGGATATAAATCATTCATTCCTCCAAGGAAGCTAAAGTTGTAACTTATTATGAAAAACTTGAATAGTTAAACTAAGGTGCATGCGAGAAAGTAAACATGCTAAAAGTTAAAGATAGTTACAAGATCTCAAAAATCTCCCCAATCTTGGAATCAAGCCATGTGGGATCAAATAATCCAATGCCATTATTTTATAACGTGATGTACTTGATCAAGGTCGCGGTATGGCATTGGCGATAGCATCGTTGAACATCATAACGTAGAGTAGTTATGCTATCCACGAATCTCCAAAGCATCAGGTTCATATCATTCTTGTCTTCCAGCTTCCTGAGGTGTTCACATACAACTCTTTGCTTATAGGCGACGTTTGGTCTTGGTATGCTTTTATGGGACTACGTCATGGAAGAGGAAGTCCTCCCACTCCTCCCTCGGCTTCACGCGCATACACGCGTTCACCACAAGCTTTTTGGTGGTTGAGGTATGAACCGTCGTCTCCTCGTATGTTCCTGCGGTTGCATTTGGAGATTTCATATGCTTGAGATCTTGACGGTCGGTGGAGAGGAACTTCACAATATCGACATGTCCCTTCCCATGGGGCTTCCAAGCTTTTTCTTCACAGGCAAACCCTCCTATAGCAACCTAATTCATTGTTGGTAGGGGTATGTAGTGGGCTTGCTGACGTAGACGTCGTCCCATGGTTTATAGCCTTCATCATAGGAGTCGAAGGAGGGCTCTCAGTTTTTCAGGCTCAAACCCTTAGCTTCGCGATCATCAACCTCTAACGAATAGGTCTGGAAACAATCCTAGGATGAAGGCATGGGTCCCAAAGTTTTTCCTTTGCCTAGAACTAGGTAGAGCATAATGTTGATAAGATCTGTTGAATAAGAGAAGATCTAGGCCTTTGGTAGAATATATGAGGAGGTTAGAAAGTAGAAAATCCCGTCATAAAAGTCCTTGAGTCAGTTAAGAAAAAATCCCAACAAATCTGGAATGAAATCAACAAAAATAGAAAGATCAGGCGTCGTAACAATCATATGTACGGGCGGCGGCCCTACGGCCCGCCGTACCAGATACCATGGCGCAAAAATTTCAACCTCCGTACGCCGGTAAATCTTTATAAGTTTCAGTACGAGCTAGTTGCACCCATACAACATACCCGTACAAGTGTCATGACACAGTTTTTTTACGAGGCAACACGAAGAAAATGAAAAGAGATATCAGAAGTCTTAACGGACGCATGTACGACGAGGTGTTACCGTAGGACTTTGATACAAAAATGTACGAACCATCTAGGAGTTTAACTATAACCCGTAAGACCAGGTGTGCCTGTACGGCTTGCCCATACCAAATCTAAGAAATTTCGCGAACTTCCAATTTGGAAACTAGAGAGTTTAACGAACTTCGGTACGACGACATATGCATATACTTCCTGCCCGTACTGAGTTTAGAAAACTCTCAAACTCCTCAAAAAACACAAGTAAGAAGTTGCATATACTTCCTGCCCGTACTGAGTTTAGAAAACTCTCAAACTCCTCAAAAAACACAAGTAAGAAGAAAATCGAACCAAAATAAAAGAAAAGCAATCTAAGCTACAAAAAACTCAAAAGGAAAGGACAATGTCTCACTTGCAATTTATGAAGCATTTAGTGAGTACTTTACCCTCTTTACCTTCGACGATTATTTCTTCTTCCTGGTGCATGCCACGGTCCAAAACAAACTATGGACCTTGTTGTACATAGAATAGGTAAATTTTCCTTTTGCAAACTTTGTCGTACCCGGTGGAACAAATATACTAGCCACTTTCTCTATCCTTGGATCATTTGGTGGAATTTCGTTTCCCTCTAAAATCCGCAACTCAAATTCTTGAAGTAAAAGGATCCAAAGAATCATTCATGACTTAACATCTGGTATTTCAAGAATTTCTTTCAATCCATCATGATTCATATGGACTTTTACTCTAGAATCCACAATACAAGATATGAACTTGTCACAAGAGAATACAATGGAAAATAATTCCTTTTCAACCATTTGGTAATTCTTTTGAGCACCATTAAGAGTGTGACTAGCATGATGAATAACATTAAAATTTTCACCATCACGCTGTCCAACGATAGCCCCAATGGATTCATTACTACCCTCAAAGATTAGTTCAAAAAGTCGATCAAAAATAGGAGGTTTTGTTGTAGGAGCATTTAGCAATGCTTGTTTAAGAGTTTTGAAGCAAAGAAACAATCATCATCAAAGTTAAAATGAGCATTTTTCTATGAGGTTAGTCAAAGGTCTTGAAACCATAGAAAAGTTTTTTATGAACCTTCTGGAACCTTAATGACTAATAAAACTTTGTGTACCCTTCACATCACGTGGAGGTGCTAATCTTTCTATTTCTTCTATCTTCGCCTTGTCCACTTATATGCCTTTACCCAATATATTATGCCTTCTAATACCATAAAGTGGCACTTCTCCCAATTCAAAACAAGATTAGTATCCTCGCATCTCTACAAAACTTAGTTAAGATTATCGAGACAATGTATAAATGAAGTGCCATAAACAGAAAATTCGTCCATGAACACTTCCATTATTTCTTCTACAAAGTCCACAAATATGGTCATCATACATCTTTGAAAAGTTGCAAGAGCATTACATAAACCAAAAGGCATGCGACTATAAGCACACATACCAAAAGGACAAGTCAAACTTATTTTAGCACCTTCTTCCATGAATATCTGATGAGTAGTAGCTATTGAGGTGCTTATCCCTTTGAAGTCATCCATGGAATACCCAAAAACTTTATGATGCCTTTTCAATATAATCATAAGTTGCTATTATTTTGGACCTATAAGGTTAGAACTAGTAATAATAGGATATTTGTTAGTAGCATACAATTATCTATATTTGAGTTCTTTAGGTAGAGGTTTAATTTCAGGAGGTGGAGGTTCTCTAGCCCCTTTCCTCTTTCGAATATCATAGGTATCATTCATGGGAGACTCTACTATGGGAATTGTACAAATATATTCATTTAATTCCTCTTTAGAGGTACCTTCTGGTGTATTATCATCATTCACCAAGATTCTTTCTAATTCGTTAGTTGGAGTACTATAGTATATATAGCTGGGAGATTGGCAATAGTCTTCCAGACTCTTTCTTGTTCTCTCTCTTCCTCTTCTTCTTCTTCATGTTCTTCTTCTTCTTCTTCTTCATCATCATCATCTTCT
Organism: Avena eriantha; assembly: GCA_910589775.1. Classification (NCBI taxonomy): domain Eukaryota; kingdom Viridiplantae; phylum Streptophyta; class Magnoliopsida; order Poales; family Poaceae; genus Avena; species Avena eriantha. The sequence continues at coordinate 393,840,656 of OU342745.1, forward strand.
TGTTCATCATTTTATTCTTCTTCTTCTTATTATTCTTCTAACTTCTTAAAGTTAGTCCCATCTTCAAATTTAGAAAAGCGGACTTGCATTTCCTCTCCCCCAAACTTAAGAAGAACAGTCTCCATTCTACAATCAATTTTTCCCTATGTTGTTCAAAAAGGGTATTCCAAACATAATTGGGCAACAATAATAAGTGAGCATATCAACTACCAATAAATTGATAGGTAAATCAAAATGACAAACTTTGATAGAAGCATTTTTAACTATTCCCATAGGAATTCTAAGAGTTTTATCGACTAGCATGATTGTCATTTATGTATCCTCGTACTCAACTAGTTCTAATTCATGTATTATCTCTCTGTAGAATTTATTTGAAATGACATTAATAGTGATTCCTGTATCACATACATCATAACTGAAGTTCCTCCAAAAGTACAAGGTACGATAGGTTTACCTATGTTTGTAGATTTTACCTTCCCTTAAATAAAAGTAGAGGCTTCAACTTCAAGTTGAATAACACTGCATTGTGCAAATATGGGCATCACTTCTTTCCTACTAGCTTCTTCTATGGATTTCATATTCATTTCTTCTTCATGTATCTGGGATTCTTCCATTATCTTTTGAGCCTCCAAGCAATCAACTTCTTTCAGTGCTAGCATGTGCTTCTGTAGAGCCTTTTTGGAAGTGGAACGGATTCCACGTATGGTGGCATTTCCTTCCTTGGCTTTAAAGTTGCTTAAATGATAACATTACCTTCTTCACTAGAGGTGGTTCATATCGAATCTAATCCTTCTTGGGTGCTTTAATATGCTCTGTAAACGATTGAAGAACTTGCAAAAGAACAGATCAATTTGGAGTTCGTTAGATAATTCATCTACCTGTCCATTTTTTTTGAAAGCATGAAGACAATCATAATTAATTTCCAATCCTCATTTGTCCCCTATATTAAGAGCCAAAGTTTCACTATTAAGGCAAAATATTTCTAATAAAGCTCAGACCTCGGTTATTGATCCATCCATAAAAGCTCCTCCCGAGGCTAAATCAAGTTTGGTTTTATTAAATTCTTTTAACACACCATAGAAAACTTGTAAAACATACCAAGGTAGTAAATCATGATAGGGAAAATTGTGAAGAAAACCTCTGAATCTTATATAAGCCCTTACTAGAATTTCCCTTGTACAGTTCTTGAAGTTTATACTCATTCATCTTTGTCCAAAAGGTTTTATCTTGGGATAGAAGCGAGACAAGAATTCTGCAGATAGTTTGTCCCATGCAGAGGTGCTTTCTCAGAAGTCTACACCAAGAAAGAGATGTACTGGTTAGAGTTTGGTTAAATAACTTTAACTTTACCTAATCATCAGTAAAATTCTTTAATCTGAATGTCCAACGGATCTTATTGAATAAGTCCAAATGTGCATGTGGATCTTCTAAGTCATCATATGCTATAGATATTATTTTGTGTGGGAGTGAGATAAATGAGGATTAACCTCAAATTCTACATCTTCTCCCGGGCTTCCCTTTGCATGAGATACATTAAACGGCCCGAGATATTTAGTGGCATTAAGCCCGCTCAAATCCTCATATCCGAGCATGGTGTTTACTTGAAACTAGTAAAAAGCGTTAACACAATAGTATTAATTTTAATGACTAAGAAAAAAGACCAAAAGCGATTAGCTCCCCGACAACGGTGCTAGAAAATAGCTTGATGTCTAAAAAAGCACCAATCGTTTGTAACTAGTTTTGAAATAAGAGTACCAAATCCACAGCGAGATATTGGTTAAGGTCTTAATGCCCCTCGCCACTATTTATCAAAAAGTTCTTGGATGTTGTCTTTCATCTAAACTTTTGAAGTAGGGGGTGTCTGTGTGTGTGTAAACAAGATAGTAATAAGTAATGACAGTAAATAGAGAGAGGTTCGTGATGTAAGCTATTCGGAATTGCAATAAGACTAAAGTGTTCTCGGGGAATGTTAAATCCACCACTAGCAATTGTGTTTAGTCATGATTAGGATATATCTACAATGTCATTCATGTATATGTATGGGAGAAACTCCAAAGTAGATGATCAAAGACAAGCTATACTTTATCTCACCCCTCAAAACCATAGTAGTAATCTTAGGCAAGCCACCCATGATACCCTACTATTAAGAGTTACCCCATGGTTATGGATTTGGATATGCGAGTCCCGCCTTATCCCCTATTGAACACATGCGTAATGATATAATGCAATATGTCACTTAGCACCATCACACCAACTTATGCCCAAGGGTAGTTTCCTCCCTTGTCACAAAGGAAAATATTACATGGTCGACTTCACACAACATCGAGACAAAAAACCAATACATATTCATGAAAAAACTTATGGACTATATTTATTTCAATTCATCACCATGCTAGGGTTTATCCATCTCCCCAAGAATAACGTAGACTACTCCCACATGGAGGCAATCAACATCATCATGGTAATATGAATGGAGTACAAATGGATCGATGAATACTTGTGCAAATCCACAACAAAGTCAAAGAAATACAACAAGATGGAATATAAATGAGATCGCAGGGTCGATGGTGATGGTGATGAAGGTGTGATACGTCCATAACGTATCTATAATTTTTGATGGTTTTATGCTAATAATATGCTTTTGATACTCCTTTTTATATAAAGTTTATGATTTATTTGGACTAACCAACTAATAGTTGCAGAAGTGCACAATGTTCTTGTTTTACTCTTTGATGTGTAGGAATTACCAAGAATACAAGTGGAAACCTTGTTGCAGACAAATTGGGATTTTCCAGAAATCTGTCTTAGAACTCTTTTTGAAGATCGTCACGTTTCAGGTCTAAGACGGCATCAAACAAAAAACTCTTAAACTAAAAAGTTGTTGAAAATTTTGCGAAAAACGTTCTGGACATAAAATTAGCTGATTCCGAGTCTGAACGTGCCCGATAGACCCGATTTACTGCAGCCCAAGATGGAATAATGGAAATCTGAGAAGCTATATAAAGAGAGGAAACCTAATTCATGGGAGACACGTCCACCCATGAATTTGCAGCCACCAAAGCCACGTTTTTTCCTCTCCCGTAGATCCCATCTCCATGGGAGAGGGCTCCCAATAAGCCATGAAGGAAGGGGGCTAAGGGGTGGTGCTCCCCTGTGATATCGGCAGCGGGGAAGGAGTCCTCCGCGCCGCCACCGACGCTGCTGCTGCCGCCTCTTCACCATCTTCACCGCCATCTCCATCGATCTCCACCACCATCTCCATTGTCGTTACTGATTCCCATGATGATGAGGGAGTAGTTCTCTCTCGAGGCTAAGGATTCTACTAGTAGCTATGTGTTCATCTCTCTCTCTCTATGCATGATCTTATTGAGATCATGAGCTTTGTAATCAAGTAGATCTACTTTGCTACTCGAGTGCTTTAATAGATCTCTGCTCTCCCCATGTGTGTGAAAGTGACAGCGTGCACACCATGGTGGCACTTAGGCTAGAGATTACAAATACTTGTTATGAGTTATATTTGCAGTTGGATGTCTCTATGAAATTGTGGTGTTTGTTGGAACCATTTAGTGCTCAAGGTGACAGTGTGGGGGTTTTCTAGATGGGAAAGGCTTACTTTGCGGTGTGATGTGATAGCCCTACCATAGATTAGAGTGTCCAACCGGAGAGTAGTTAAGAGTAGTATCATAAAGAGAAGATATTTATATGAGAGTGACATGGGTATACCCTGCAGGTACTCGAGTTTGGTATATACGGCATGAATACAGCGGAAGACTACGGTGTCGCCAAGGCCCAAAGAGAGAACTCGAGTAGCCTACAAACTCTCGATTGCTTGAAGAACAAGAAGAATCTAAAGATATAAAGTTCAAAGGGAAAAACCCTAACCTGTAACCGACTCGACCTGCCACCCGAGACCTAGCCCATCTATATAAAGGCTAGGAGGGGGCGACGAGGAGGACACATGCAACCCTACTTTCCAAAATCCTCGCCAGATTGCATCTGCACACCATTGTAATCCTCGATTCCTTTGATAATTCCACGAGCGGACAAGCAGGAGTAGGGACCTCTACGAGGCCTAAACCTGGGTAAATCTTCGAGTCCCCTGTGTGCTTGTTTGCTAGCCGATAGATGCTTCTAGCGCTCCCTCCTTCTCCAAAACCCAAGTCCATAACAATGGGCATTGATGAGTTAAACCCTCGTCAGAGAGTGTTCACTAGTGAAAGTATGATCCCTAGGCCTTGTTTCTAAACATTGAAACACCGTTTGCAACTAGATCTGTTACATGTTTGCTTGCTTCCATCTTTTTGCCTTTAGTCTTTTCCTCCCGTAAAGCTCTTTTCTGGCACCGTTGTCTTATATCCATACCACTTGTATTTCACTATCTCTATGCCGAACTAGTGCACCTATACACCTGACAAGTGTATTGGGTGTGTTGGGGACACAGGAGACTTCTTGTATCTTGATTGCAGGGTTGCTTGAGAGGGATACCTTTGAACACTTCCTCCACGAGTTCGATAAACCTTGGGTAATCCACTTAAGGGAAACTTGCTGCTGTTCTATAAACCTCTGCACTTGGAGGCCCAACAACTGTCTACAAGAATAGAAGTGCGTGGACATCAAGCTATTTTTATAGCGTCGTTGCCGGGGAGGTAAGGTAAAAGGTTCTCACATCCTCCGGTGTGAGTGCTCAAAGTTATTTCCTTTAGATTCTGCAATTTTGTATTTTTGTTTCTTGTTTTTATTTTCACTAGTTAGGCTTAATGGAAAACAACAAAAACATAGAGAGCTTTATAGTATTTATCTTGAGTTGGGACATGAAGTGTTTGAAGAGAAAATTAAAAAACATATGGAACTTTATTTGCATGCTAATAGCAATGTTGTTAGTATGAATTCTTTGGATACCATTATTGCTAATGCTATGGAAAAGTCTGAACTTGGGGAAGCTAGTTTTTATGAAAATGATCTTTTTAGTTCCCCAGCTTTGGAAGATAGCTATTCTATTGCTGATGATGATACCAAACCTCCAATATATGATGATTATAATGATGAATATGATATTTTCAGTCCACCTACTATTGAGGAGAAAATTAATTATGATTACAATATGCCTCCTATATTTGATGATTATGGTGATGAGAATAATAATGATAGATATTTTGTTGAATTTGCCCCCACTACAATTAATAAGAATGACTATGTTTATGTGGAGAGTAATAATTCTTTTATGCGTGTGGCTCATTATAAGAATGTTTCATGTGATAGTTATATTGTTAATTTTATTCATGATGCTACTGAAAGTTATTATGAGAGAGGGAAACATGGTTTTATATATCTCAATAATATTAAGTTTCCCCTTTTTATGTTGAAAGTCTTGAAGTTGCACTTGTTTTGCTTTACTATGCTTGTTGCTTTGTGCTTTCATGACTTGTTTATTTACAAGATTCCTATGCATAGAAAGTGGGTTAGACTTAAATGTGCTTTGAATTTGCTTCTTGATGCTCTCTTTTACTTCAATTCATATTTCTTATGTGAGCATCTTCTCAAACTATCATGCCTAACTTAAAGGCGTTAAAGAAAAGTACTTATTGGGAGATAACCCAATAGTTTTCTTGAGTCTTCGAAATTATTGTCTCAGTAATAACCTCTCCTTATCCTTTTTGTGTGGTTTTTATGCTAAGAATAACCTCTAATGAGAGAGAAGTAAGACTTGAGAAAGTTGCTGTCCCGAAACAGATTTTTGTGCTTCACTGTAAAATTTCGTGTAAATCTGTGTACGTCATTTTGAGGCGTGAATTTTTTTGCTTCGGCCCCAGGTTGTTATATAACTTTCGTTAGTTCAACACTTTTCTATTTGAGCAACAGAAGGTCTTCTAAAAAATTAGTTTTTACCCGCTGGTCTGTTTTGACAGATTTCTGCCATTATTTGCATTTGCTTCTTGTTGATTCCTTTTTGAGTTCTTTTTGGGGAATTGAGCTTTTTTAGGGAAGTGCTACAGTAGTTTGTGTTTTAATGGGAGTTTTATTGGTGTTGAATTTGAACCCAAAGACTTATTATCTTGAGTGCAATAATGTTGCTAATAAAGATTGTGTGAAGTTTTGTATGAAGAAAAAAATTAGGTGTATGGAGAGAATGATGTAATAAGATGAAGAATGGACTAAAGCTCAAGCTTGGGGATGCCACCCCGTGTCACCCCAAGAAATATTCAAGAGGTACAAGCGTCAAAGCTTGGGGATGCCCAAGGCATCCCCTTCTTCATCAATAAAAATCTCAGGTTTCTTCCAAACACTTTATTTTTATTGTTTCAAGCACAATTGTGTTGTTCTTCGAGCGTCTTCATTTTCGTTCTCAGTTTTCGTTTGCTTAGTTTGATTTGTTTGCTGCAATAAGTTGGTTGGATCCCAACACTTCTTTTGGAGAGAGACACACTCTGCTTTCAATGTTTAAAACACTCTAGTTTTCATTCTTATTGTTTTGTGAGTGTTCTCTTTTGCTAGCACTGCGTTTAGCCTTAGTTTTCTTGTACTTTCAGTTTAGAACTTTTTAGTTCTTCCTTTTGGATTTGTGAGACAAGATCACTGATCTTTATTTATTATTATCTGTGTGAGTTCTTTCAAATAAGTTCGTTTGGATTGGAAAAGAGTAGGAAAGTTCATGCTTAAATGGTAAAAAGGAGTTTGTTTTTGACTGTGGCTTATACTTTATCATGTTATGCTAGATGTTGCTTTGACCTTATGCTTAGTGATCTTTGTTGTAGCATGACATGATATAAACAATTGAGATTGCTTAATGTGCCTTGAAAGAATCATGCGTTGTTTTAGCATATTAAATCATAGTATTGTGGTATTCTCCTTTGATGCTTTATTTGGGTTGACTTGGCGCATGCTCACACCATGTTATGACTATCCCAAGTCACCATAAGCCTTTATGATCCTTTATTTTTCGACTTGTAATATCACTTCATGCTTTAATTAATGATGTTTGTCGCTTTGCATGATTATGGCCATTATTGCTCTCTTAGTTTGTCTCTCCTAGTCTTTTGCTAGCCTCCATAACCAAGTATGAGTTCCACTCATGCATCCAACACCAAATAAAACCAAGTTATTCCAAAGAGTCCAATATACCTACCTATTAGCATTTGCTATTCCAAGTATATTCATGTTTTAATCTACCTTCCGAATTAAACTTGTTATGAGAAAACTAGTGATTAAAGCTCTCACGAACTTGATGGCACACTTTACTTTTCTTGCGCTTAATAAACTTTAACTATTGTGTCGTCTATGTTGTATATGCTTGCACTTATATGTTGGGGATTAGCAGAACCATGTTGTCATGGGGAACACTTTCAACATTGCACTTGTACTTTGTACCTAGTTGATATCGTGCTCTTTTGTCTATAAATGTCGTCGGTGTGAAATGAAAGGGGAGCGTGTAAGTCCATGGAGTTATGTATGTGTGTTAGAGAAACGCCTGGGCCGCCGGTCTAATCCATGCCTAATCATGGTGGAAACCTGTAGCATAACCATAAAGAGCAATCTATGAAGCATTCTTCTTATAAAAAAGAGATAGGGATTGAGAAAAAGAGAAAAAGTAAAAAAGAGATGAGAAAAGAGGAAAGAGAGAAAAAAAGCACCATTTTCCCATGGTAAATAAGAAGATTGCTGAGATGCTCGTTGTCTGCTTGCCTTGTCATTTTGATATGGGGATTCTTCCGGGCAAGGGGTACCCCGTTGGCGGTTCTCTATGATACACATGTACTTACTATGACTAGAACTTACCGGTAACTAAACTTGAGTAGCATGAGGAGCGACCCTCGTATTCAAGGGACATGAGATTGCCAACTTATACTTTGTCAAGCATATACTCCATAGTTTGTTCACTTTAACCTTAATCACTTCAAGATGCTTATGATAAGGGCAATGAGAGCTGAAAGCTAATAAGTATCATAATTTTTGGAAGCTCTTTATGAGACTTGAATCCCTGCTTCCTTCTATGAAGGCCTTTCTTTTACTTTTATGTTGAGTATCTATTTTTTATCTTTATGCATCTATTAAGAGAGCATAGTGGTCATTCTTAGTTTAATGTGCATTGTACCAAAACTTATTGATTGATTCATAACTTTGATATTGCTTGTTCTTAAACCATTTCTATCTAGTCACCCTTATGAACTTTGAAGGTGTCCTATGCATTTATGTTTTGCTACACTATGAGGGACAAGCTGAATACTACTATGCTATGTATTATATATGTGAAACAAACAAACGTCTTTCAAAGCATTGTTATTCATGAATCATTTGTTTGTATCCTTTCATGTTACAACATAGTTGCTATGTCTTATTATTAGAACTCTATCTTTCATGTTCATGTTTAGAGTACCTTGATCCCAGCTATCAATGCTTTTACAATAATGATGATCAAGATTGTGTTGGCTGCATGTCACCTCAAAAATTATATTGTTTTTATCGTTTACCTACTCGAGAACGAGCAGGAACTAAGCTTGGGGATGTTGATACGTCCATAACGTATCTATAATTTTTTATGGTTTTATGCTAATAATATGCTTTTGATACTCCTTTTTATATAAAGTTTTTGATTTATTTGGACTAACCAACTAATAGTTGCAAAAGTGCACAATGTTCTTGTTTTACACTTTGATGTGTAGGAATTACCAAGAATATAAGTGGAAACCTTGTTGCGGTTAAATTGGGATTTCCCAGAAATCTGTCTGAGAACTCTTTTTGAAGATGGTCACGTTTCGGGTCGAAGACGACGTCAAACAGAAAACTTTTAAACTACAAAGTTGTTGGATCATGAGCTTCATCATCTTCACCGTCATCTCCATCGATCTCCACCACCATCTCCATTGCTATTGCTGATTCCCATGATGATGAGGGAGTAGTTCTCTCTCGAGGCTAAGGGTTCTACCAGTAGCTATGTGTTCATCTCTCTCTCTATGCATGATCTTAGTGAGATCATGAGCTTTGTAATCAAGTAGATCTACTTTGCTACTCAAGTGCTTTAATAGATCTCTGCTCTCCCCATGTGTGTGAAAGTGACAGCGTGCACACCATGGTGGCACTTAGGCTAGAGATTACACATACTTGTTATGAGTTATATTTGGAGTTGGATGTCTCTATGAAATTGTGGTGTTTGTTGGAACCATCTAGTACTCAAGGTGACAGTATGGGGTTTTCTAGATGGAAAAGGCTTACTTTGAGGTGTGATGTTATAGCCCTACCATGGATTAGAGTGTCCAACTGGAGAGTAGTTAAGCGTAGTATCATAAAGAGAAGATATTTATATGAGAGTGTTCACTACTGAAAGTATGATCCCTAGGCCTTGTTTCTAAACATTGAAACACCGTTTGCAACTAGATCTGTTACATGTTTGCTTGCTTCCATCTTTTTGCCTTTAGTCTTTTCCTCCCGTCAAGCTCTTTTCTAGCACCGTTGTCTTATATCCATACCACTTGTATTTCACTATCTTTTCGCCAAACTAGTGCACCTATACACCTGGCAAGTGTATTGGGTGTGTTGGGGACACAAGAGACTTCGTGTATCTTGATTGCAGGGTTACTTGAGAGGGATACCTTTGACCACTTCCTCCCTGAGTTCGATAAACCTTGGGTAATCCAATTAAGGAAAACTTGCTGATGTTCTACAAACCTCTGCACTTGGAGGCCCAACAACTGTCTACAAGAATAGAAGTGCGTAGACATTAAGGTGATGCCCAAACCTTCAAGGATCAAAGTCCCGGTGCGAATTCCCCCTCTAGATCCCTTCTGGAGGTGATGTTTCTGTGAACTGTGGTGTCTCTAAATGTTGGATCTCGGATCTATTTGCAGGGAGTGAAAGTACTTGAAGAGACTGCTCCGTTGCCACCCTATACGGACGCACCGTACGGGCCGGATCTACCCATACCAATGGTTGTTAAAACCTCTCATTGTCGTGAATGCAAACGGATTTGCTTCCCCTTGTTCCTAAGTGTGGGGATTTTTATTTATGGAGCTTTATTAGCTTTCAAATAGCATATTACACCCATAGTTGACTTCTCCAATTGATTATTTATGCACACCTTTGATTACATGATCCTGGTGAGATACGCATAAAAGGGGCGTGTGAGTGCGATAAAATTCACAAATCCTATCACTACTCATGCAACAACATAAGGTAAACCTACTGCAGTAATGCACTAACCATACATCTTCTCACGACTTGATAATTCTCATTGCGGGGAGCGATTTGTGTCTTCATCAACCTCGTAATCGACAAAGTTCTGATATCTATCGAGCTCTAAATCTCAGTTCAAAAAGTCCAAATTGAACTCGCGGACATAATTTAGGGGACACCTTTGGGTTCCCTAGGCCGGCAAAGGGTGGACAATTATCCTCCTCCAAATCGGACACATTTAGGATAATATTTTGGGGACGCCTTTGGAGTTGCTCTTATCCCACCACCATCTTCTTGCAGGGTATCCCGGACATCAACATTGTGGGATGGAAGTGGGACCAAAGTTCCTGAATGAACTCAAAACCATTCCACCGTAATTCCATGGTCACTTCGCTGTTGTCGGCCACGCCTCACACCTGTGTGTTCACGGTACACCCTTCTCCGTGGGCCATGGCCATCGGTCCATCCAAATGGCAACGCACCCTTCACCTCACCCCAAGTCTGTAACTGGTGTCTGCTCGATGACGATATGCAGTAGATAGGGCGTCCAGATGGTATCTTCTCCATCCATCTCATCCCAAGATTTGTGCTAGTAGTTTTTGCAAACTTACCCCTCACAATTGTGGTTATTATCCCGTAATCCGGTCAAGAAGTGGATAAGAGTTGGCTAGACCGCATTGTTCCTAACCTAGCCTGATCGCAGCAGGCTCTCTTGTCCCTGCCCGCTCCTCCTCCACCCCCTGGCGGCGGCTGCCACCACGCCATTGATCCCCCTCCCCTCTCTCTCTCTCTCCCAAGGCGGTTTAGCGGGTGATATCGGCGCTCGGCCATGAGCTCCACCATCCTTTTTCTTTGTCTTTTCCCTTTTTGGATTTTTTGGATCTGAGAATATCTAGGTTAGGTGGCTCCAATCCAGTTCATGGTTGAATTGGAGAAACTTTGTTAACATGTAGCCTGATCCATATGAAAAATGCAAAGAACTTTAACCGGGGGCAAACTTTTCTAACCGAAAATCCCGTGAAAATACTCTATACTTCATCAACACTTTTCTAGGTCTTTTTGTAAATTCGTGAAGAACTTCATAAATCCGGCCAGGAACTTGATAAACACAGTACATCAGCTGAAACATGGTTGTGAACGGACAGGAGACATGACTTCCCGGTAAGAATTTTAGAAAGTCCAGCGTCAAATAACCTTGAAGAATTCGGATGGTCACGCTAGGAGTTGGGCGCCCTATCTGCTGCAGAAAATGTGGGTTAACTCAGGCTTGACGCACACGCGTCGCTCTGTTACAGGTGTGGCAGTACGGCCAGGACGCTGATATCGTAACCTGTTATCCTCCGTACCGTTGTGTCAGCGAACGCATGAAGTTTCCATGACTAAGGCCATCTCCACCAGCCCGACCCAACCCGCCCGGGGCGCGTCCGTCTGAACGTGTGCGGGCTCCGAGCGGCACGACCCATCCTAATCGACGCGTCCGGCTCGATCCCTTGGCGCACCTAATTTGCATGAGCGTTGTGTCTGCCCGGACACGAGCGGGTTGCAGGCATGTCCTCCTCGCGCGCTACTGACTCACCCGTCAGTGTCCAGAGCGAGTCAGAGGCAACCGCGGCACAGATTCAGACGCAACCGACACCGATTTAGAGGCGTGAGCGGCAGCCTGACCGGTGCACCGAGTCAGATGGAACCGCGGCAGCCTTCACCATCAATGACGACGGGACGGGGCGTCGCCTGAGTTCCCGTGCCGTCATTGATCGCGAAGGCGCAAGAACATGCACGCGCTCCCACCTACAGATGCTACTTAAGCAGCCCCCTACGACCGTCGGTGCCGCACACCTTCCCTTCTCTGGCCATCACTGGAGCCTCCCAGCATCTAACCGCCACCACCACCACCACCGCCACTGCCAGCGATGAAGAAACCGAGGTGGTTCAAGAAGGCCAAGAACGACCACGATACCGGCGGATCTGGCTCGAGCGGCCGGCGCCGTCAAGGAGCGGCATGCCGGCCTTCCTTCGGGGGTCGTGCCACTGCCGCCCCCACCGCGCGCCAGGAGGAGGATGGGCCAGCCCGCGACCGTCGTTAGTTCCGCGTGGCGGAGTGCGAGCAGCCATGGAAGGAGGGGAGTGGCATCGCCAACCACGATGTTTCCCTCCCCACGGGCTGGCACCTCAACATGGAGCGGGTGCCGGTGCGACATGCGCCCAAGGAGGGTAGGGCTCTCGAGGAGGAGATCGTCGCCCCTAGCTCCCGCCGGCCTTCCGCTACGACCACGTCTACCATAACAAGGTGTTCTGAAAAAAGTTCCTGGAGTAGGAGCACACGGCACGCCGTCGCAGCACCTACCGCGGCGAGTTTGACCCGTGGGGCTCCCGCGACCTCCCCGCCTCCGAGCCTGACAACGACGGCACCGCCAGCCACTCTGATGCCGACCTCGACATCGTCATCAAGGAGGAGAGGGAGGGGTCGTCCACTGCATCTGCCGTCACGCAACTACCCCTGGAATACGATGAGGTCCTGGTGCGGGGCTACGATGAGGACGCCCTCCTCGATCAGGCCATCGCGGCCAGCGCGACGGAGGAGGACCGCATGTGGGACGGCTACCAGGAGGCCGTCCAGTTCACCGGCCTAGTGGCGCACGTGAACGCGGGGCAGCCGCTGCCACCGCCATCACCTGCACCACAGCCGTTACGGGGGTGGGCTGCTCCGCCCGCGCCGGAGTGGTCTGCTCCACCCGTGCCGGGTGGTACATTCCGCCCGCGCCAACGGAAACGGACGCGTGGCCAGGCTAGGTGATCAACCAGCCGACACCTCCCACACTCGCACCGGCGCCAGCTCCGAGGCTGCCGCCGACCCACCTCTGGACGCCGCCGGAGTACATCGACCTCGTTCCATAGATGGACGGGGCGGCGCCGACGGCGAGGAGATCGTCAGTAGCTATGGCTACGGCGACTTTTTTTCTCTTTTTATGTTTTGAATGTAATATTTTGTATAATTACGTATGGACTTTGCCAGTTTACGTGCGACATGTCTAGGTTTAAAATTCGGAAAAAAGACGGCATGACCTTGTTAGCCTGGACACAAACATAAGGGTCACGTCGTTGGATAGGACCGACCGGACAGGTTGGACCGTGGCCCCAAAACAACCACGGACCGACTCAAACGATGGAGATGCCCTAATAACGAACAATCACGGAATCCCGGCCGAAAGAAAGGGCGATGCCGGATTCGGCAGCATGGGACTACCTACAGGCACAGCAGCAGAAGAGTGCACGGCGCACTGGCGGCTAATCACCTCTCCCGCACGCAGAAGCCAAATCCTATAAAAGACACACCGCAGCTGCCACGAACCACATCGCACCACACACCTCCCGCCTGATTCTAGCTAGCTTTCTGCTATTAGCCAGCGACTCCGCAGCAGCGCGCGACGGCGAGAGCTCGGCAGCAGCTGGACCGCCGACGATGCAGGACGAGGGGAAGGTGAAGAAGGGGTGGCTGGCGGTGCGGGTCGGCGGCGACGAGGACCAGCGGCGGTTCCTCATCCCCATCGCCTACCTCTACCACCCGCTCTTCCGCCGCCTGCTGGAGGCGGCGCGGGACGCGTACGGCTACCACTCGTCGGGACCCCTGCTCCTGCCCTGCTCCGTCGACGAGTTCATCCGCCTGCGCGCGCTCGTCGAGCGGGACACGTCGTCGTCGGCGCACTCGTCGTCGCACCGCGTGCACCTGGCCCCGTGCACCCGCGCCAAAGTCATGTCGTGATCGGTCTCGGCTGTGAGCACCGGATCGGAGCGCGCGCGGCGGAGGAGTGCGCCCGTCGCCCGGAGACAATACAGATAGTACTGTACATGCGTGTACAGAAATAGGGATGGAGACACGGCGAGAGTCTGAGAAAGGAGAGTAGTAGGTGATTAGTCTGCGATACTGCCTATGATTTTGGTTTCGGTTTTGCCCTTCTTTTCTTCTGATTTTTGCACATGCATGTATACCAGATTTATTAGCAGACATGCCGATGTATAATTAACAGTTGGATTCACGGTCGCCATAGCCGGAGTCGGACAGACAGCCAGTATTGATTTGCTTAATTTCCCTCTCTTTGGCAAACGTCAAGATCGAGTTCAGAATGAATATCATCAAGCAATGAAAACAAGATCAGGGTAGGCAGGCAGATATAGGCGTACGCTACGTACAGCGATACAGCTTAGCTATCCCTTTGGCTACCTCATGTTCAGCGAGTTGCAGCATCATATATGTTTCCAGTTAATCATGATGCTGGGGTCCTTGGGGAATTTCCGATGCCGCGTTTCTTTCTGCCGGTAGATTCATGTCGTGTCTTTCAGCGTGGGGCAGCCTGGGTCTTTAGCCCTCATCCTCGCTGCATCGATCGTCCATATCTTCCCTTCCCTTTCTTCGTTTCTTTCTTGATTCTTCGAACCCCTCCACTTCGCTTTCTTCAAAAGAAGGACGGGCCGAAACATGCTATACACGCACATCACACCACGCACCCCCAGCTTATTAGTAGATGAGTACAGTTTCAGTGCTACTACATGGCTTTTCAAAGTACAGATCACCAGTTTGCCAAACTCTTCTTTAACTACGCGCACAACAAAAAGAATGAAGACAAAGGCGAATCGACTAGGCTATGATGATCCCCAATGCCTGCGCCCTCCAACTTTGTCCCACCACGCTCCGAGCACCCCGAAGGGCTGAATACCAAGCAGCCCCTTCCCGAGGGAAGCACCGTCGACACGGTATTGCTACTCAGACCATGGTCCTAAGATTTCCCTCGGTACTCCGAATAAAGTGGAGGCAGAGGATTCCTGTGACACCCTTCAAGAAGGTGTGGCGCCACCCGAAGCCGGCATGCGCGTCGGGGTCGGACAAGCTGACAGGGATTTCTCCCGAGCTCCGCCCACACAAAACCCAGCACAACGAAACACCACCATCCAGCTACGCCAATAACCAGTATGCGCCGCCACGACCTTGAAATCACCATCACTCGTCTCTTCGTCGATACTGACACGTGGCCCGATCAGCGAGGGCACACGACAACGCCGGAGTGAGGGACAACAGCCCCGCAACGCGAGGGAAGGACTCACCTCCACCGCCGAGAGGTGGTCATCGACTGGACATGGCAGCCAGGACACACCAGGCCCGGGAAGGCCCGACCGAGCCTATATGGGCCCGTAAAGCCCTAGCCGCCGCTGCTACAATGGGAGGCTGCATATTTGTCTAGATTCAGATGTATCTAAAACGTGGTGTTAGATCGGACATGCAACAACGGATTATTCGTGAAGCGCAGTTTTCTTCTAAGAATAGTTATGACAATGCTCAGTGCCTTTATCAAGCAGAGGAAAACTTCGCTAATTAATTCGGTAGCCCTAGCTAGGAATTAGGAGCCGACTGATTTCTCTACTTTTATATAAGTCACACGCAGGACGCAATCGCCGGCTTTCCCGTACGCCTCAACAAGGGAAAGTATTCTAATTGAGTGATCGTCGCACTGTTTTTCAACTAGTACAATCGCCGGCTTTCCAGTTCGTCTCAACAAGATTCTAATTAAGTGATCATCGCACTGTCAACTACTTGTATAAAAAGCAAAGAAAAGAATAACCGAAGGGGCACGCAGCCGCCGGACAGAGAGAGCTAGCTAAAAACCCATCTACATCTAGGGTTTCGTCCACTCGCCGGTCCGCAACCGTCTCTGGTGGCCCTAGGGCCTCGGAGGTGTGGCGAACCACGGCCTCTCGCCGGCGGGAGGTTTTTTATTCTTTGTTTAGCCTGTTTTTGAGTGTCTTTTTCGGGATGTTGAGGCGGTGGCTACGTCCTGAAGTCAAAATAAGGTCCTCCCCTCTCTATTCTCGCTCCGGTGGTGCATCTAGCACCGATGAAGGGCGCGTGGAGTCGTTTGTCCGTCAGATCTTCTGGGTTCCGTTCCGTTTTCGTGTTCCTTGGTTTGTTTTCGGGGCAGACTCTTCCGATTTATGGTTGTCAGCATTGGCGATGGTTGTTGCTCTGGTGCGTTGGTTCTTTGTGGCCTTACCACGAGAACTTCTCGTCTATCTACTACAACAAGGTCTACTACGACAAGCTTTGTCTGACTCTGATGATGGAGGGGCGAGGACAAAATCACGCCTTTGTCTCGCGCTAGTGTTTATACTTGTCGCTAGGTGGTCCAGTGACCTAATTATATTTTTATTACTTTTATGCTGCTTTGTGTACTACTGTTGATGATTATTAATAGATCGGTGATATTTCGAAAAAAACTCTTCTTGTATAAAAGTGTCTTAAGAAAAACTACGTATACAAAAGGCGTGCCACGCTGCAAGTTGCAAGTAGGACAGGAGGACGTCCATTTGTTCCGGAGTAAACAAACTGACAATCTCATAGCATATACCAATAGCTTTCCCGCCTTTTCAGAGGTTCAAAGTGCCTCCAATTTAAAACGCCCGGTGAGCATACGATTGGAGCATAGTAAAACTTTTTTTCCTTTTTCTTTGAGAAAGAGTAAAAATTTTGAACAAACAAAACAATGCGAGTGCACGAAGTGGCCCGAAAAGCGATCGACACAGATGATCGGGCTGCTGCTGCTACGCGCGCGATTGTTTAGTCGGAGTGGATGCCGGGCCGGCGGCGTATGTAGCAAGTCGGCCACTGGACGACTCGTCGTAGTCCCAGGCACCGGAAGCGCGCACTTGCCAAGTTGCTAGCAGTAGCACCTACTACATGTACTTCTACCGAAGATATATTGTGTACTGGTTCTGCTACTGTACCAGTGAAGAGATGGGAGCTCGATTGAATTGTGCTAGTCTGTTAGATCCAAATTATTATTCTCAGGTTCGGCCGGACAGCAGTTTCGCGTCACTCCCCTTTTTTGAGGTGCTGTTTTGGTACGCGCGGGACATGTGGTTGTACTTTTCTGGAGGGCGGTTGCGAGATGCTTCCGTTTTTGACACACCGCCTTATCGGCTTTCTTCTTCTTTTTTCTTTTTGCTTTTCGTGTTGGGCTTGGGTTCTTCCCAGCGCCTTGTATCGAGTGGTGTGCGTTCCTTTGCGCGTTGTCTGGCCCAGGAACGGTCTCATCTGTTTGCTTTATTTATAAAGCGGGCGAAAGCCTATTCCGAGATATTTTATTTCTAGGTACTACAAAATCCTGTCAGTGGAAGCTCGTAAAGCTGCTGAGCTGGTTCGTGATTAGACGGGATCTAGACATGCGAACGTACGTACGGTACGAACCCTAGTGCCGCGCTCGCTATTCTAGCGGCTAGAGCTTAGGCTGCCCTAGGCACCTAGACGAAACGAAATGCGTTCTGTACCATCTGCCTGATCTATGCGTCGTCGTGTCAAGTGACTAGCTAGGCTGCGTTAAGATTGATGTCGATGCACGAACAGTGACTGACCACCCCTTTGAAATTTGAGGCCAGGTGAATGGGGTTTTCGGGTGCCTTTCCGTGACGGGAGATTGGTCGGGAAACAAGCATGACGGGCGTAGGCGAGAGATGACTGCACATGAGATTTGTCAAGCGAGGGACCATGGTCGATGGGCGGAGCGGTACGAAACTGCAGCGGAAGTCCGGTGGAGGACACACATGTAGGTACGGTGTGCGGTACCCGCTCGGGCGAAGTGCAATGCGTAATCGAGCTGGGTAAGGCCATTTCGTGGGGCCCAACTCAAACGGCCGATCAAAACGGTTCGATTCTGCCCGCTGCGGTCGCTTTTGCTCGCGGTCCGGCCTATCTGGCCAACCGCGCCCATCCATCTATCCGCGTCTGGCAAAAGGCCTTCCAACGACGTCGACGTCGGTGTATTTCCATTGCGTTTCTGCCGCCCCACCGCCTCTCACCTTTCTTTTCCGTCGATTCCCGTCTCTACTGGACGTTTCCCGCCGCGTCCAGTCGTGCCCACAAAAAGGGAGGCCAGCCGAGGTAGGCACAACCAGAAATCGCACCCCGACCTAAATGTCTGGCCGTCCGCGTCGCAGCACTGACAACCCCGATAGCCGCCCAGAAACCCCACCGCTCCCCGAGCGCCCATTGCCGTCATGGTGGTCGGACCTGCTGCGACGTGTTGCCGCCTCCTATTCCGGGGCGCCCGCAGATTTACAGGTTGACATTCAACCACCGGCGAGCCTTTCTCGTGGGAGGTGATGGACCACGTCATTCTGCCGGAGCACCAGCGGCGTGTTGTGCTCGCAGACGTGCGTGACGAGTTCCGGGAAGCGGTGCATGCCAACCCCGACGACGCCTTCCTGCGTGTCCGCCTCGTCCAAGCTCAAGAGGAGTTGCAGACGCAGGAACCGATATACCGCTCTCTCGAAGAAGAATGAGGTCTCACCGACCCGTTGGTGACG
The DNA here is from genome assembly GCA_910589775.1 of Avena eriantha. Taxonomy (NCBI): domain Eukaryota; kingdom Viridiplantae; phylum Streptophyta; class Magnoliopsida; order Poales; family Poaceae; genus Avena; species Avena eriantha. The sequence continues at coordinate 393,859,169 of OU342745.1, forward strand.
CTGCCGCCAGCGCCGTAGGCGACGCATAGATCGAGTGGTGTTGCTTTGTGTTGTATTCTTGGTTTGCTTGTAACATATTTAAAGACTCGAATACAACTTTTCATTGCATTCTCCACATTGCTACATCGTACATGGCGAGTGCACAATCTAGCCTACTCCTCGGAGGAGTCGGAGTTGGATTCGAGGTGGTAGCAGCGATGGCACATGGTGTCGTCGAAGACGCTCATGGCGAGCCTTCCTTCACCGTCGTACTTGAAAACGACGATGTTGCCCACTTCGATCTGGTGCGCGCGTGCGAACTACTCCCAACCGTTGGCGAGGAACATCCGACCGAGGCAGTCGAACAACACCTCCACTGGGTACATGGTAGTATTGACACCTGACGTGCAGAATGACCTGCTGGGGTGGTGCGTCGTCGACTAGCGACGCGAATTTGTGGGGAAGGAGCAACCTGTCCCACGCCATGCCGGTGTGGATGGGCACGACGAACTCGATGCCGGTGTCGAGAAAATCGGGAGATGACGGCGATGAGGAGAGCCTGGCGGCGCGCTGCATTGGCCGTGTCCTCCGCGCCTCCCTCGACGTCCACGACCGGGACCCGGTCATCGTCCTAGACACCATCCCCTTGATCCAATGCCGCCATGGCTAGCTACTGGTAGTGGAGGATTGGGGAGGAGAAGAGTGCGGCGCGGTGTTCAAGAAGATGGCCGCGGGCGACCAGTTCAAAAGACCCGGCATCGGATGCCAGTGCGGAGGTCGAAGCGAGGACATTGAAGTGTCGCTGCAGAAGGGCAGTGAGGCGCCAGCAACGGCGCGGCAGTGGCGCGGCCAGCCTTTGTTGCAGCCTTCCATTGAAGGCTAGTGGAAGACAGTCGTTGGATCGCTGGAAGCGGGCCCTCAGCCCCCCCTCCCCCGCGGGAGGACAGTGAGGCCACGCGCGCTGACCGGGCCGACCCAACCATCGCCCAAATTAGGTGCATGAATGGGTCGAGCCAAATTCATTTCCCGTGTGTCCGCGTGGACGCATTCAGACGGGTTAGGTCGATCCGAGATGCCCTAAACGTGCATGACATGAACGGGAAATGAAATTTCCGTGCCTCTCCGTGTGTAAACGAGTTCGGAAGTTAGAGACGGACTTACTAGGGTGGTCACGGGTACTCAATAGAAAGAAATAGTAAAAGAAAATCAAAAAATATATTATTTTTCCGCCCTGTACTTGCTCCGGTGATGCATTTAGAGGAAGACACGTCACACGTGGAGTCAGTTGTCCGGGAAATTTCCTCGGATTCTGTCGGGTTTCATGTTCGTTGGTGTAGTTTTAGCCAGTCTCTTTCGATCTACGGTTGTCATCATCGTGCGCTGGTCTTTGAGATCGTGACCCGATGACTTCTCGTCTGTCTATAATAAACACTACAACGACAAGTTTTGCACTAGCTAGTGTCTCTACCGATGGCTCCAGTAGTGGGAGGGCGAAGACCATGGTGTGCCTTCGGCTCGCGGTAGTGTCTGTAGTCGTTGTTGGGTGGTCCAAAGAAGTATTTATAATTTTTGTTACTTTTGTCACTTTTTATATCGTTGTCAATGATTATTAATACTCTCTCTATTATAAAATGTAAGCTGTTTTAACTCTTTTCTGTAACACATGTATCTAGATTCTTTTAGTGTGTAGGTTCACTCATTTTGCTTCGAACCGATACACTAAAAGACCTATAGATACATACGTTTTAGAAAAAGAATAAAATATCTTTATATTTTTTAATGGAGAGAGTAGATTGGTGAATTTGTAAAAAAATAATAATTTTTGAGTAGTCTAAAACTTCAAATTCAGGAGTACCCATGTTGTGAAAGTTCACTCCCAAAATAGAGCAGAAAGAATAAGGGGCGATGACTGTAGAAGACCTTCTGGAGAGCGAGAGATTGCAGCCATTACCAGATCAGGATAGCGACGACCAGGTGTGGCAGGCGGCATCTTAGAGCGATAAGCCAAAGCACTCTATCTCCCTAAGCGTGCTTATCACTCTTTAAGCGGATGGACCATGTAGCGAGACATCTGAAAGCAGTGCAGCATTATTCTGTGGAAAGAGCTCGGCACATTTGGATATTCCTGGCGGGTTCGTGTCCCAGATTTTTCTTCCGATTTGGGGAGACCATGCATAGATCGTTCGTCAAGAGCAAATTTCAGCACAGGATCCAGTACTTTTGAAGAATTGAAGTGGATAGCCTGGCCCAGCTCATCACCCACTTGTCGCAAACCTGAGATGCTCGTGAAATGCGAGATGTTTGGATATCGGAATCTGAAACAGAAAGAGCAATGGCATTTCACTTCTGCTTGATACGGTGACACTGTGGTCCTACGCTTCTATTCCTCTGGAATTTATTTTCCTTTTGAGATGTCCTGTAGATTGGTTTGTTTGGATGTGCATTGCATGGTGCCTTTTATTGTCCGGCTTAATTCAGCCACGCAAATATGCAGGTCAGAACGTGACGACACACCAGCGACCTATACATCGGAATACTTGCACTTGAATTTGAATGATGAAAATGTGCTCACCATGAAAGCTCTGTTCTAAAATGCTTTGGCAGCTGGACAGGGGGATGGATAATTTTATTCGGTCCCGATTAAAGGTGAAGTCAAACCGCCACGAGGAGTGGAATAAAAGAGAGAACAAGAGAGCAAACATGCACATGCACTAGTACAGATATATTAGTGGTGTGACCCCAGCACAAAACTATTTCAGAACCTAACTCCTGGGATCGGTGCCATCCAAAATGGAGCTGAAATTGTGCAGTCCGGCAAAATAGGGCAGCATGGAAGCGAATCAGACGAGTTCAGCACCACATCATTTGGCGCCATGGTGAGGTCGGCAGCGAGTGATATGTCGACGAACTCTCTGATCTGTTTTCTTTTGTTGTCTCATGTTGACGCCAAGGATTTGGTTACTGGTCGGTAATTTCGGTTACCGCCGGGTAATCGGATTTCTCGACCCCTTGATAAACCTTGTTACTGAGCAAAAAATCCGAACTTTTTGAAAATTTTGAATTCAAACTCCGATATATAGACAAATTGTGAATTAAACTCTGAATTGAAAATTACAAGGTACAGTGGTATGACCATGCTTATATATAGCCGGGGTGCGGGGTTCGATTCCTGTTTACACATCTTTTTGAGTTTTTTTTATTACCGATCCCCGGGTCGTCACGCACGAAGGCCCACCCACGAGCGATACACGTCCTCCGGGGATCATACTTAGAGCAAGTTCAATAGTAAATCCAGCTGCTGGCTATAAGCCGTTGCCATGTCACCTATAGCCAACATATGCAATAGTTAGCCATTGTTAAGTGCTACTTTATTAGGCTAAGGCCCACCTTACACTCACACAAAGTGTCTAGTAGCACGTGTTGTAGCTGACTCTTGCATGAGAGTCCACTAATCTTCTCTCTTCACTTCTCTCTCCTTCACCTCATCTCAAATATATTATTTAAAGTCTTATAGCCTGCTGACATAAGCTTATTGTACTTGCTCTTACCGATCCCCGGGTCATCACGCGTGAAGGCCCACCCACAAACTATTTCTTATCCTTTCCCGCAACTGCCTCTGCCTCACACCGCGGCCCCCGTTTACTAAGCGCCCGCTGCCTCCGGTTCCTGCCACTGCCGCGCCCTGCCGCGGAGCTCCGACTCTCCACTCGTATGCAAGCTCCAGCGCGGCCTCCTCCCATCGTCCAGGCGGAAGCCCGCAATGCCGCCTCGCTCCCCGCGCCTCCGGTTCCTGCCGCCAACGCCGCGCGCCGCCGAGCTCCGGCTCGTCTCGCATCTCGCCGACCACCTTGCAGAGGACATGGTGCTGCTTCGAGGGGAGGCAACCACCGTGGCCGCGAGCACGATCTCGGTGATGATGGCGTTGCGGCAGCGCTGCACGGAGGCACTGCTACTGGTGGTGCAGCTGCTGTCCGCCCTCGTCTTGCTCCTCCACCGGCGCGCGTCGCCCTGCTGCTCTATCTAGCCCACGATGCTTGCGGCGATGCTACACAGGCGCGGCGGCACTACTACAACCGGTGTGCCTGCCCTGCTACAGAGACGCGGCGACTCTACTATAACTCGCGGCGACACCGCTACAACTCACGGCGGGCCCTGCTACATAGTCCTGGCACGCTGCTACAGAGGTGCGAAGGTGTTGCTACAAGATGTGGCTGGTGTGCTACCGCTACAAACGATGGCTTCTCCGGCGAAGGATGGCTCTCCGGCGATGGTGTCTTCTCCGGCGACTACTACCATCGGCGTGAGGCTCTGCTACAAGAGGTGGCTGGTGTTGCTAACGCTGCAATGATGGCTTCTCCGGCGACATCCAACTCTCCAGCGAAGTCGATCTTTTTGCTACATTAATACAAAATTTTCGCTACAATTGTTCTCCAATTTTGCTATATTAGCACAATTGTTTTTGCTACGAATTATCTGACGAGTTTCCGGTGAGTGTCTCTGGTGAAATAGGTTTTGCTACGTTAGTATAATTTTTTTTGCCTCCAGCGAGGTCTAGTCTTTTTTTTATTTTTTTGGATCGAACAGTTTTTTGCTACATGTAGCAAAAGGTGGATAATTTGTAGCAAAATCGGGGCATGATGTAGCAAAAACGGGATTTAGATATTTTTTAGGGACACGTGGCGGCACGGGACGGGGGGGATTTTGGGGAATTATCCCCGGGGACGCGCAGTACTCCCCATAATATATGCTAGCTGTCGAAACTCCTGACCTTGAGCGAGTGGAGGACGTTGTATTCAGGCGATACCACTGAAACTGTATTAGTTCTTTACAAATATGGTGTTAATAAGCTTAATAACCTTGCCAGAGAATTTTGAATTCAAATTTTGTTTGAAATTTTTTGGTCGGTAAATGTTCGATTTACCGATAGCTATGGTAACCGATGATCCCGACCACCCTCGGGATTTTTTTCCATTCGGGAACCAAAATCTTGGTTGGCGCCGAACTGCACAATTTCGGCTCCATTTTAAATGGCGCTGACCGCAGGGATCATATTTTGGAATAGTTTTGTCAAGGAATTAGACGAGATATTAGTTCTGTGTATAAGTCAGATTTGTCAAAAAATACAATATGGAACCGTTTGTGATGCAATGCAAACCATTCCGTATAAATGGCCCGTGTGGATTCTTTGGCTTTTTATCAACCATTATTTTCTTCTAAGTGATGTGTGATATGTTCATGCTTCCTTTTCCGTCCCTTAACCGTCTTCCCGGCGTTCCTGGCTTGTCTATAAATTCAGTGAGCATCACCAGTGGCTCGTACCTACAAAAAAAGTTTGAAAAACTATAGTAACGATGTCTCACCATCACAAATACGAGATGTATCACGAAGCACCGTGGAGCTCAAGAAGGCCTTTGGAGACCCCTCCCCGAAGCAAAAAAAAGCGCAGGACCAAGAGGAGAGCCGCGGGTGTTGCTAAGTGCATCATTGTGCCATCTCTTTTCCAAATCTTCCGCGAATTCTCTCTAGCCAATTCTCACGGCTAATGTCGAGGAAATCCCACGATAGTCCTAGAGCATGAGCACAAGATCCAACATGTGAGCTTCTTCATGAGTGGGCATCCGACATGGTTCCTCCGAGAGTTCGTTATCAGTCCACCATACTCCGATTATGAGGCGAAGTGTGATGAGGACCTCTACAAGCGTTTGTGCGATTTCTATCATTCCTAGTCATTCCGCTGCGTAGCCGAGACCCATTGGCACCCAAGCCAACGATTATATGCGCCGGAACCAATGCCATCTTCATCGACTAGTCTAATTGTAATTCTAGTTTTACATTTAGTTTAATTCTAGATTTAAGTTTTTATATTTAATGTATGAACTATGGAACTTTTGTATGATTATTGGGTTTAATTTATCTAGTTTGTGATAGTTTTATTCAAATAGAGTTAAAATTATAAAAATTAGTGAGAACACAATTTGTGGTGCGTAGTTGGATGCTGAGGGTGGACAAGAGGAGGACACATGTGGGCCTCCCCTAATCTTACAAATAAAGAACAAATTGAGACATACTTTGGGGTAGAGCATATCCAAGGGCATCCGAAAACTCTCTCATCTGATCCTTTTGGTCCGCACAGAAATAAATGGACCAAAAACTGAACCCAATAACACTTCTAAATGTTATCCTTTGTCCGAGACATGCTACTTTCTCCCAAACTAGCCCCAAATTTAGTACATGTTGGGGGTGTCCGCCTCTCCACAGACACATTGTTGCGTTCTCCCTATCCCACTTGGCAGCCAGAAACCATCCGTGCTGCACAGCCACTTCTCTCTCCTCCCTCATTGGTTATCTCTCCCACCGTGCTGCATCCTAGCAACTCCGCCCACCACGCCGCCACAAATCATGCATCGGTCGCCGAGATAGACATCCACCACGATCCCCCATATGCCGCAAGGTGCTTCAGAGCACCACCTCGGTTCCCTACTGATGCATGTAAAGTACATTCATGAACTTTGTACTCTTGGAAAATTTTCTAAATTCAGATGTATCTATAGACTAAATAGTGCCTAGATACGTTCAGATTTAAACAAATTTTTGACATCTATTTTGAGATGGAGGGAGTAGTTCATTGTGATATATTCCAACATATTTGTAGCATATCTAATGTTATATACATGTTTTATTTTTATATGGAGGACTTTATTTGGGTTATAACTCTTGATAGGAGAGCACTGTTTAGTCTATTTTTAACTTTCAGGGACTTCCTCAAAATCAAAAGGACTTAGAATTTTTTATGTGGATTTTTTATCAAGACGAAGGCCTAGAGCACTTGGAGGGAAGGAAGGAGGCCCAATTGGAGGCCCATGTCACGAAGAAACATGGCTGCCACGCCATGGGTCCCACAAGGAGCCTCGAGCCTCTAATGTCGTCCATATTCGTGTGATTTCCTTAGTTTTAACCTAAATCTGACTATATATGGATCCTTTCGCAATCTAGCAAGGAGGCAGAGCCCGGAGACGGAAACATACAGAACCCGATACACAAGCAAGAGGCTTCAAAGATTGGAGGGAGAAACGATGCTGGAGTCAACCTCGGTTGCTTCTCGAACCTCTCCAACATCACTACTGCCATCTCCATGATGAAAATGGAGTATTCCACCCCTAGACTATGAATTTATGGAACTATCTCGATCTATCTCGCTCTTGTGATATGATTGTTCTAAAACCATATGAGATACCCAACATGATTATGGTCACACATTTGTGATTTCTTTGTGGTGGATCTTTGTTTTATGAGATGATTATATGAGGTTACAAATTCTAATGTGTTTAGTGTATTAATAGTTGCATATGTTTAATAGTTGCATATGATTATGTTATCTTATATACATGTTCCGATAAAACTAGTATGCATAGGCATGAGAGGGGGAAGTGTGCATTAGATGGAGCAACTCGTAGTAGAAATTGGACAGTGACGGAAAATGGGATCTACTATGAGTTTTACCTTTCTTTTGTTGGATCAGTAGGGAGAATGGAATACTTATGCGATTATCATCTAGTGATAGAAAATATGGTCTTGTTTGTCTAAGGTAGCATAATGATATTGAACATTGTTCCATACTTCTTAAGGCTATTTTTCATCTTAAATCTAATACTAAGGAGTTTTCCCTTACTAAAGGAATATGAGGGAGATGTATTGCATCATATTTGTTATAGGACGTGATGCCCGGGCCAAATACTAAGATGAAATGTTTATCAAGATTTACGATATCTAAGGTTTTTTTATCCCACCATGTTTATGAGAGAGTAGACAAGTGGACCCGTGAAACAATGTTTACCTGCATTTTTTATTTTTTTGCATTTACTTAATCTGAAAATACAAAAAAATCTTTTACTTCTTGCATTCACTATAAAAAAACAAAAACAGTGTTATCTTTACTTTTTCATATAGATTTAGCTTCTGCATGTAGATTAGTTTTCTTTATTTCTTTCATATTTATTTTATTATTTGCTTATGGTTCTCAATTCTAATACCAAACCTTATTCTTGACATCTGCATGGTGGAGTTGGGAGCAAATGGCAGGTTATCATGTTTTGCAGGTTGGTAGAAGAGGAAAGAGAAGTTCGATATTAAACCCTCGAGTCACCCTTGTGGATAATACATCCTTGTGATGACAGCAAATGCACAAGTATAATGTAGCTAGTTTCAGAAGTAAGATTATCGAACCACAGAGAGCTATTTGGTTATGGTCTTTATGCTCCTTGTCACTATCTATCAAAAGACACTCGTAAACAGTCCTTGATTTCAAGTAAGAGTGTTTTGAGAAAGTTGTTTTGGGTGCAAAGTAATAATTGAAAGTAAAGTAAACAGAGTGACAACGTGATGTAAATAGTAGTGAAACTTCCGTAAGATGAAATGTTCCCGGAGCATTTAGGATACACCTCTCGCATTGGTATTAATTATAATTAGGATGAATCTATGCCCTTTGTTATGACATGTGTGGTGAGAGCTCCATACTAAGATGTTCACAGACAAGCTATCTGATATTACATCCCTAATAACCACTGGAATGATATGAGAAAGCCACTCCGATCCATCACAATTAAGGGTTTCCCCATGGATATTGATATGAGCTTAGTGAATCTCCCCTTATCCCCTTTGACCCATATGAATAGAATGTCGGCACGTTATGTCACTTAGCACTGTACATGCTACCATAGTCCAATGGTAATTCCCTCTCTAGTCCCGAAGGAAAATATTACATGGTCGACTTCACATAATATCTAGATATAAAACTAACACATAATAACACACCAAAGTTATAGTTTATCTTTATTTCATATAATAATATTGCTAGAGTTTCTCCATCTCTAGCCTAGAAACCAGTAAACTACTCACACATGGAGAAAATCAACAACATCATCACAAATCATGTGAATGAATTACGGATATACGAATAAATTCAAGTGCAAATCCACAATAGTAATTGGAAGTAGAACGAGATAGAGTTGAATGAGATGGGAATGGTAATAGTGATGACTATGTAGCGGCTGATGATGGCTAAAGATATGTCAAGCTCGTTGGGAACCCCAAGAGGAAGGTATGATTAGCACATCAGCAAGTTTCCCTCAATTATGAAACCAAGGTTATTAAACCGGTAGGAGTAAGGAAACAACTCCAAGGTGTTGCTAGCAACTTGGAATCCTGCACAACACAACCATAAAACTTTGCCCCAACTTACAGTGAGGTTGTCAATCTCACTAGTTTTGCCGAAAACAAAGGATTAAACATATAGTGTGGAAGATAGTAATTGCTTGCAGAAAGTAAATAGTAAACGGTAAACAATAGATGGTATATCAATGATAAAGGAATGGACTAGGGTCCACAGTTCACTAGAGGTGTTTCTCCTTAAGATAGATAACATGTTGGGTGAACAAATTACAGCGGGGCAATTGACAGATTGAGAAAGCATAACAATGCATATACTAAACATCTTGACTCCTAGGAGATTTGATTGGGCATTACAATATTATACATAGACCGTAATCCAACTGCATCTATGACTAATAATCATCCTGCAGGTTATTGTCCGAACTCCTTCCAGTATTAAGTTGCAAGCAACAAATAATTGCATTAAGCAAAGTGTGTAAAGTAAACAATACAATTGCCCCATGGACAAAGGATTGTTGTTTTATCCCTAGTAGCAACAACACATCTACAACCTTAGAGATTTTTGTCACTTCCCCAGATTACTAGAGGCATGAACCCACTATCGAGCATAAATACTCCCTCTTGGAGTTGCAAGCATCTACTTGGCCAAGATAGCTACTAACAACGAAGAGCATGCAAGATCACAAATAACATAGACATGATAGAATCAATAATCAATCTAGAATAGTATATCAATATCCATCGGATCCTCGCAAACACAACATGTAAGATTACAAATAGATGCTCTTGATCATGAACGGAGCTCACAAGATCTAAACTGAAGGAAATATGCCCTGAGAGGCAATAATAAAGTTGTTATTATATATTCCTTATATATGATAGATGTTTATTTTACATGCTAGAATTGTATTGATCAGAAACATCAATACATGTGTGTTTAATAAACAAAAAGGGTTCCTAGTTATGCCTCTCTTATAGACTAGCTTGTTGATTAACAAGATGATCAAGGTTTCCTGATCATGGACATTGGATGTTGTTAATAACAAGGTCACACCATTGGTGGAATGATGTGATGAACATTCATCCGAAGTATAGCATTACGATCAAGTCATTATGTTTATATTGCTATAACATCATACGAAGTAATCTTTATCCTTAGACCATGAGATCATGTTAATTGCTAACACCAGAAGATTATCTTGGTAACATCAAACGTCACACCATAACAGGGTGACTATAAAGATGGGTCCAGTACTACGAAGGTGTTATGTTGAGGCTCATGGATCAAGAGTGGAATTTTTCAATCCAGATGACGGATAGATATACTCTGGGCCCTCTCGGTGATATCACATTAAGATAGCTTGCAAGCAAGTGATGTGATCACTAGAATGTTATATCACGGGAACAAGAAAAGAGTGCATGTCGGTAACGAGATCAAACTAGGTATGGAGATACCGATGATCGAATCTCGGACATGTAATGTATCGAGAGAAAAAGGGATTTAGTTACAAGAGTTAAAGGTTCTCACGATCACAGAAGTCATCGTTGAATGTGTAGGAGTCAGTACGGATATCCAGGTCCCGCTGCTGATTATTGATCGGAGAAGGGTCTCGATCATGTCTGCATTATTCGCGAACCGTAGGGTGGCACACTTAAGAGTTACCGGACACCATTTTGGAGCACATATGTTTCAGACGAAAGAATTGCAAAGCGCAGAAATTGTTTCAATAGACACTGAAAATTGTTTTGGGTGAAATTGCAGAAAGTGGTTCTGCATGTGATATTGAAATATTGCAAGGGGCTATATGTGAATGTTTGTTAATTAAAGTAATAAACAAAATTCTAAATAAATTTAATAAAAAACAGTTTTATTAAATGAGAGAGCATTAAATTTGGAGAAATTTAATGCATTTAAAGTGGAGACTTTAAAAGGGAATGTGAAGAGGCATTTTAATGTGGAGGGTTACCACCACATGAATGGGGGAGGTGAAGGGTCACCCCCCATGCGCCGGCCATGGAGAGAGGGGCACCCCCCTCCTCCTATAAAAGGCCACCCATTCCCTCCTTCATCCTCACACCTCCTTGTGAAGGATCTCTCTCCCCCTCTAGAATTATTCCCCCATGGTCTCGGATTAGCGAGATACATGTTCCCGGTGGCATTTCGTCTGGAAGGAGTTGCTGCTTCCGCTGGATCGCTGGAGCGAGGAGGTGGAGGTTGTCCAGTGGCTTGAACGTGTGTGCGAGTGTGGATGCGCTGCTGAGTTGTGGCGCTCGGACTTCCTCACGATCTTGAGATCGGCAAGTGTACGACTACATCAACCACGAGTTCCTACTCGTTAACAAAACTCGTTGTCTTCGAGGGTAAGTTCTCGTTGGATGTATGTCCACCCGTTGCTTTGTACCTAGTAGATAGATCTTGGCGTGTAGTTCACACCGTAGGAAATTTTTTGTTTTCTATGATGCGGACCCAACAGTGGTATCAGAGCCTGATCTATGCATAGGTGCTTTGCACGGGTAGTACACATATGTTTATATGTGGGCGATGATGATCATGTTATTGCATCTTCTATGTATTTTGGATATTGGTGGCATAGTGGGATGAAGCGGCCCGGACCAACCTTACATGTCATCGTACATGAGACCGGTTCCACGACTGACATGCAACTTGTTTTGCATAAGTGGCTGGCGGGTGTCTGTCTCTCCTACTATAGTCAATATCTGATTTACAACGAGTTTCTAATAACTTAGTTATCCTCGTTGTGGTTCATGTTCGTAGGTGAGAACGGTTCTATCTCCGAAAGCCCTAAGCCACATAAAACTTGCAATTGATAAATTAGAGGCGTCTAGTTTAGATCGTTGCTGGGCTAGTGTATTGATATGGTATTGTTGTAAGTAGATGTATGATAGATACTCTTACAACACACTCAACGTGTAAGTTCCATAGACCTTGGCCTTACACACAAAGGAATGATAGAGATCATACCACGATGCAAGTGATAGAGATCAAATGCATGGACCATATCATCTCACTTTACACATTAAATGTTAGCATCTTATACTGCTAGTTTGGCGCTTTTGGTAGCATTATAAGATGATCCCTCATTTAGATATCAAGATAAAAATGTGTTCTTCCTTAAGTATGCACCCTTCTGTGGATCGTGTTTCGAGACATCACGTGATGATCGGGTGTACTCGAATCTACGCTTTCATAGGAACGGGTGTAAGACAGTTTTACACACGCGAATACTAAGGTTCTTACTTGTCGAGCCTAGCATGTACAAACATGGCCTCGGAACACGGACCGAAAGGTTAAACATGAGTCATATAGTTGATATGATGCCCATATAGATGCTCGCCTTTGAAGCTACATCAACTCACGTGATGATCGGACTTGGTGTAGTGGATTTGGTTCATGTAATCACCAAAAAGACACGAGGGATGTTGTTTTTGAGTGGGAGTTCATTAGTAATTTGGATTAGTTGAACTCAATCTATCATAAACTTAGTCTAAATAAACTTTACAAATTATGTTGTAGATGGCACCACCTGCTTTTAATTTCAATGTGTTCATGGAGAAAGAGAAACTTGCTGCGAATGGTAGCAACTTCACCAACTAGGCTATGAATTTGAGGATTCCCCTCACTGCTGCACAAAAGCAATATGTGCTAGATGTGCCGCTAGGCCCCCCACCAGCTCCTGATGCCCCTGACGAGGAAAAGAATGTCTATGTGACTCGTCAGGAGGACCACAACTTAGTTCATTGCGGCATACTGTATGGGCTAGAGCCAGAACTTCGAAAGAGTTTCGAAAATGGCAATGCCTTTGATACCATGGGAGAATTGAAAATGATTTTCGATACCCATGCTACCGTAGAGAGTTATAATGCTACAGAAAAATTCTTTAGCTGCATGATGGAGGAAAACAGCTCCGTTAGTGAGCACGTACTCAAAATGTCTGGGTACGCCGATAAGCTTGTGTCCTTGGGAATAACGATTCCCATTGACTTAGGCATACATCGTGTTCTCCAATCTCTGCCACCTAGCTACAAGAGCTTCGTGATGAACTATAATATGCAGGGCATGAAGAAGTCTCTTCCCGAGCTTCTGTCAATGCTTAAGACTGCAGAAGTGGAGATTAGGAAAGAACATCAAGTGTTGATGATCAATAGGACCACCGGTTTCAAGAAAGACAATAAAGGCAAGCACAAGGGAAAGAAGGGTGGCAAGTCTGTTGCCACGCCTGAAAAGAAACCCCGAGCTGGCCCTAAGTCTGACACCGAGTGCTACTATTGTAAGGGGACTGGCCATTGGAAGCACAACTGCCCCAAGTATTTGGCGGACAAGAAGTCCGGCAAGGCAAACAAAGGTATATGTGATATACATCTTATTGATGTGTACTTGACTAGTACTCGTAGTAGCACCTGGGTATTTGATATGGGATCGGTTGCTAATATATGTAACTCGGTTCAGGGGCTATGGAACAAGCGACAACTAGCAAGGGATGAGGTCAGAATGCGGGTCGGCAATGGATCAAAAGTTGATGTGATCGCCGTTGGGAGGCTACCTCTCCATTTGCCATCGGGATTAGTTATAAACCTAAATAATTGTTATTTAGTGCCTGCACTGAGCATGAACATTGTATCTGGATCGTGTTTGATGCAAAGTGGTCATTCCTTTAAATCTGAAAACAATGGTTGTTCGATTTATAAGAATGATATCTTTTATGGTCATGCACCTATATTGAATGGTTTATTTCTATTGGATCTCGATAGTAATATTACACACATTCATAATGTTAATGCTAAAAAGATTAAACTTGATGATGATATGTCTACATGTCTACATATATGTGGCACTGCCGTCTAGGTCATATTGGCATTAAACGCATGAAGAAACTCCATTCTGATGGACTTTTGGAATCACTTGATTTTGAATCATTTGATACATGTGAGCCATGCCTTATGGGCAAGATGACTACAACGCCGTTTTCCGGTTCAATGGAATGGGCGACAGATCTATTGGAAATCATACATACTGATGTGTGTGGACCAATGAGTGTGTCGACGCGAGGTGGATATCGTTATTTTGTTACTTTCACGGATGATTTGAGTAGATATGGGTATATCTATTTGATGAAACACAAGTCTGAAACTTTTGAAAAGTTCAAGGAATTTCAGAATGAAGTGGAAAATCATCGTAATAGAAAGATCAAATTTCTACGGTCTGGCCGTGGAGGAGAGTATCTAAGTTACGAGTTTAGCACACACATGAAAGAGTGTGGAATAGTTTCACAACTCACGCCTGCCGGAACACCACAACGTAATGGTGTGTCGGAACGTCGTAATCGTACCTTATTGGATATGGTTCGATCTATGATGTCTCTGACTGACTTGCCACTGTCATTTTGGGGTTATGCACTGGAAACAACTGCATTCACTTTAAATCGGGCACCATCTAAATCCATTGAAATGACACTGTATGAATTATGGTTTGGAAACAAACCTAAGCTGTCATTTCTTAAAGTTTGGGGATGCGATGTTTATGTGAAGAAACTTCAACCGGATAAACTCGAACCCAAAGCGGAAAAATGCGTCTTCATAGGATACCCTAAGGAAACAATTGGGTATACCTTCTATCACAGATCCGAGGGCAAGGTTTTTGTTGCCAAGAATGGATCCTTTCTTGAGAAGGAGTTTCTCGCGAAAGGTGTGAGTAGTCGGAAGGTAGAACTCAAAGAGGTTATTGAACCTTCTCTTCATGGAATGGCGAGTGGCGCAGCACCGGAAGTTGTTTCGGAGTTGACTTCACCTGATGAAGAGAGAGCTAATGATAATGATCATGAAACTCTGAAAGAGGACACTACCGAACCTCGCAGGTCAAGCAGGACACGTGCAGCTCCTGAACTATACGGCAATCCTATTGTGAATTTCATGGTTGATGAAATGGATGACCCTGCGACATATGAAGAAGCGATGATGAGCCCGGATTCTAACAAATGGCTAGAAGCCATGAAATTCGAGATGGAATCCATGTACGAGAACCAAGTTTGGAACTTGGTGGACTTACCTCACGACCGAAAGGCCCTTGAGAATAAATGCATTTTCAAAAGAAAAACTGATGCTGATGGTAATGTGACCATCTATAGGGCTCGACTTGTCGCAAAGGGGTTTCGACAAATTCAAGGAGTTGACTACGATGAGACATTCTCTCCTGTAGCGATGCTTAAGTTGGTTAGGATTATGTTAGCAATTGCTGCATATTTCGATTATGAAATATGGCAGATAGATGTCAAAACTGCGTTCCTCAATGGTAATATTAAAGAAGAGTTGTATATGATACAACCTAAGGGTTTTGTCGATCCTAAGGATGCTAATAAGGTATGCAAACTTCAGCGATCCATCTATGGACTGAAGCAAGCATTCCGGAGTTGGAATCTTCGCTTTGATGAGGTGATCAAAGAGTTTGGATTTGTCCAAACTTATGGAGAGGCTTGTATTTACAAGAAAGTGAGTGGGAGCAATGTGGCATTTCTGATATTATATGTGGATGACATATTATTGATTGGAAATGAAATAGATCTTTTAAACAGTGTTAAAAGTTATCTAAACAGCAAATTTTCGATGAAAGACCTTGGTGAAGCATCATATATATTAGGTATTAAAATCTATAGAGACAGATCAAGGTGCCTAATTGGGATATCGCAGAGTACATACCTTGATAAGATATTAAAGAAGTTTAATATGGACGAAAGTAAGAAGGGGTTCTTACCTATGTTGTAAGGCAAGAAATTGAGTAAGACTCAAAGTCCGGCTACGGAGGAAGAAAGAGAGATGATGGATAAGATCCCCTATGCCTCGGCCATAGGCTCTATTATGTATGCCATGCTATGTACAAGACCGGATGTGGCACATGCTATTAGTTTGACTAGTAGGTCCCAATCTGATCCAGGTTCGGAACACTGGATAGTGGTAAAGAACATCCTCAAGTACTTGAGAAGAACTAAGGATATGTTACTTATATACGGAGGTGAAGAAGAGCTAGTCCCTAAGTGTTATGTCGATGCTAGCTTTGACCCCGATCCGGATGACTCTAAGTCTCAATCCGGATACGTATTTCTCTTGAACGGAGCAGCAGTTAGTTGGAGGAGTTCCAAACAACCTGTGGTGGCTGGATCAACGACGGAGGCGGAATATGTTGCTGCTTCAGAAGCGGCGCAGGAGGCAGTTTGGATGAAAGAGTTCATTATAGAACTAGGTGTGGTTCCCAGTGCTTTGGACCCAATGGTGATCTATTGTGACAATAATGGAGCCATAGCCAACGCAAAGGAACCGAGGTCTCACAAGAATTCCAAGCATATTAAGCGCCGGTTTCACTCCATCCGCGAGCATGTCAAGGATGGAGATATAAAGATTTTTAAAGTACACACATACCTAAATGTAGCAGATCCGTTGACTAAAGTTCTCCCTAGGGCAAAACATGATCAACACCAGAACTCCATGGGTGTTAGATTTATCACTATATGAACTAGATTATTGTCTCTAGTGCAAGTGGGAGACTGAAGGAAATATGCCCTAAGAGGCAATAATAAAGTTGTTATTATATATTCCTTATATATGATAGATGTTTATTTTACATGCTAGAATTGTATTGATCGGAAACATCAATACATGTGTGTTTAATAAACAAAAAGGGTTCCTAGTTATGCCTCTCTTATAGACTAGCTTGTTGATTAACAAGATGATCAAGGTTTCCTGATCATGGACATTGGATGTTGTTAATAACAAGGTCACACCATTGGTGGAATGATGTGATGAACATTCATCCGAAGTATAGCATTACGATCAAGTCATTATGTTTATATTGCTATAACATCATACGAAGTAATCTTTATCCTTAGACCATGAGATCATGTTAATTGCTAACACCAGAAGAGTATCTTGATAACATCAAACATCACACCGTAACAGGGTGACTATAAAGATGGGTTCAGTATTACGAAGGTGTTATGTTGAGGCTCATGGATCAAGAGTGGAATTTGTCAATCCAGATGACGAATAGATATACTCTGGGCCCTCTCGGTGATATCACATTAAGATAGCTTGCAAGCAAGTGATGTGATCACTAGAATGTTATATCACGAGAACGAGAAAAGAGTGCATGTCGGTAACGAGATCAAATTAGGTATGGAGATACCGATGATCGAATCTCGGACATGTAATATATCGAGAGACAAAGGGATTTAGTTACAAGAGTTAAAGGTTCTCACGATCACAGAAGTCGTCGTTGAATGTGTAGGAGTCAGTACAGATCTCCAGGTCCCGCTGCTGATTATTGATCGGAGAAGGGTCTCGATCATGTCTACAATATTCACAAACCGTAGGGTGGCACACTTAAGAGTTACCGGACACCATTTTGGAGCACATATGTTTCAGACGAAAGAATTGTAAAGCGCAGAAATTGTTTCAATAGACACTGAAAATTGTTTTGGGTGAAATTGCAGAAAGTGGTTCTGCATGTGATATTGAAATATTGCAAGGGGCTATATGTGAATGTTTGTTAATTAAAGTAATTAACAAAATTCTGAATAAATTTAATAAAAAGAGTTTTATTAAATGAGAGAGCATTAAATTTGGAGAAATTTAATGCATTTAAACTGGAGACTTTAAAAGGGAATGTGAAGAGGCATTTTAATGTGGAGGGGTTACCACCACATGAATGGGGGAGGTGAGGGGTCACCCCCCATGCGCCGGCCATGGAGAGAGGAGGCACCCCCTCCTCCTATAAAAGGCCACCCATTCCCTCCTTCATCCGCACACCTTTTTGAGAAGGATCTCTCTCCCCCTCTTGAATTATTCCCCCATGGTCTCGGATTAGCGAGATACATGTTCCCGGTGGCATTTCGTCTGGAAGGAGTTGTTGCTTCCGCTGGATCACTGGAGCAAGACGGTGGAGGTTGTCCGGTGGCTTGAACGTGTGTGCGAGTGTTGATGCGCTGCTGAGTTGCGGCGCTCGGACTTCCTCACGATCTTGAGATCGGCAAGTGTACGACTACATCATCCACGAGTTCCAACTCGTTAACAAAACTCTGTTGTCTTAGAGGGTAAGTTCTCGTTGGATGTATGTCCACCCGTTGCTTTATACCTAGTAGATAGATCTTGGCTTGTAGTTCACACCGCAGGAAATTTTTTGTTTTCTATGCTGCGGACCCAACATAAACATGATAGCACAAATGAGGAGAACCAACCATCTAGCTACTGTATGGACCCACAGTCCAAGGGTGAACTACTCACGCATCACTCCGGAGGCTGGCATGGTGATGAAGAAGGCCTCCAGGGCGATCTCTCCCCTCCGCTATGGTGCCGGGAAGAGCTTCGGATCCCCCGATCTAGGGATGGAGATGGCGGCGGATACAAACTCTTTCGTGGATTTCTGATTGGGTACTTAGAGTTTTTGTCCCAGGAGGCTTTGATAGGTGAAGGGGAAAGGTCGGTGGAACTCCAGGGGGCCCACACCCCCTGGTGGCACGCCCCTGGCCGCGCGGCCACCAGGTGTGGCCGCCCTGGTGCGCCACTTCATCTCCCCTTCGGTCTCCATGTTGCTTCGGGTAAAATATTAACTTTGGCTTTTGTCCCGTCCAGTTCCAAGAATATTTTTTACTAGATTTTCTGAAATCAAAAGCAACAGAAAACAAGCAACTGGCACTGTGGCATCTTATTAATAGGTTAGTTCTAGAAAATGTGTAAAAATACCTCAAAGTGTGAACAAAACATAAGAAAGTAGATATAAAACAAGCATGGAACATCAAAAATTATAGATACGTTTACGACGTATCAAGCATCCCCAAGCTTAACTCCTGCTCGTGCTCGAGTAGGTAAGTTATAAAAAGAATAATTTTTTAGGTGACATGCACCATCACAATCTTGATCAAGGTATTTGTAAAACATTGAGAGCTCGGATCAAAGTACTCTAAACATAAGCATGAAAGATAGAGTTCTAACAATAAGACATAACAACTATGTTGTAACATGAAAAGGTGCAAACAAAAGATCATGAATAACAATGCATTGATGTCGTGGTGGTGTCATGGCAGATGCCATGGATAGGCTAAAGGTGGGGACTAAATGCACTAGGGGAATCTAGGGAGGGATAATGAGGTGATTCCTCACACAGAAGTTTTATATATGATTCACTTCCAAGGTTACAAGTGCTCCTAGAGCTGTATTGGCGAGAGGAGGAAGAAGGAACTCTCTTACTCTCACCCACAGCTAACCCGCACGAGACCAACCAGAGATCAACCCTTAGAACCTAAAACCAATCAGAATAGGTATTTAGTAACCTTTAGTAAAACCAATCCAAGGTATCAACCCACTCAAATGAACACAGCCTTTAAGGCGCTCAACATCGCGGGTCGGATGATGGAGGTACGTTACTCGTTTTCCTTAGCCAGTTGTAGGTATTTAGTAATATAACCATTAGTCCCCGAGCCTCCGGGGGAGTAACTTGTTACTCGACCGGATGCTCCTTAGAAAACTAATGTAGCTCCTTGATAACTTCAAATATGCACACACCTAGATCCGGGTTAAGTTCCACTTGGCCCGGATTTAGTACACTTTGAATATGCACACACCTAGAGCCGGGTTAAGTTCCACTTGGCCCGGATTTAGTATACTTCGAATATGCACACACCTAGAGCCGGGTTAAGTTCCACTTGGCCCGGATTTTGTACACTTCGAATATGCACACACTTAGAGCCGGGTTAAGTTCCACTTGGCCCGGATTTTCTACACTTCAAATATGCACACACCTAGAGCCGGGTTAAGTTCCACTTGGCCTGGATTTTGTACACTTCGAATATGCACAAGGCTAAGTTATATCTTTGTACTCTTTGTAGGTGACCACCAATCGCCGGAGTGCTGAGTTCCAGCGTCTCCTAGACACTCACAAGATGCTACGCGCGAAGCAAACTGCACTTCTCGCAGAATACGAAAAAAGGGGTAAATTCCTTCCTTGGCATCTCTCCGTTTTTCTTCATTTTCTTCTGCCGAACTAATCCATCATTCGGTTTCCACAGCTGGGGTGGAGGCTGAGAACAAGCTTATGAGGAAGAATCTGGATCAGATCAAGGGTAAGTTACTTTTGTCCGACCTTGCTACACTTTCCATCTCCTTTCCTCCCCTTGGCTCGGCAAACATTCATACCCCGGCTCTGCCGGGTCAATACACTATTTCAGCATCTCTTGAAGATAGTGTGCCCGTGCCTGATATGATGCTGCATTTTCTCGAACAAGCAGGACAACATCAGGCCGAGCTCAAGAAGAAAGATGATGAGCTTGCCCTCCTCCGGACCAAGGATGATGAGATCGCCAAGCTTAAGGCCGAGATGAAGAAATTGAAGGCACAACATCAATCCGAGCTCCAAAAGTCCGGCCAGGACTATATCGAAGAGCACGAACGCCTCAACCTCCAAATTGCTAAGGACCGAGAACTTCTTCAGGAGTCCGATGTCAAGCTTGATTCGGCGAACGCTGAACTTGCGCAGCTTCGCAAAAGACGTGATGACTGTACCAGGGAGTTGACTCGGGTCCTCAGCCATATTTCACGTAAGTTCCTTTCCCTTATCCGGCGTACTTCTCCGGGTTACTTCATATGTCTTTTCTTTATCTGTTTCTCTTATCTCGTTTTCAGGCAAATTTCCAGAGGGCACTGCCATCGCGAGCGCTGCTGTTGCTGATTTCCGCCGAGAGAGGGGTACTCCCGCTGCTCCTGGCGGCGAGGAGATTCCCTATGACATGGAGGACCTGTTGGTCAGCCTGTCATCTCGTGTGGAACTCATCAAGAACTATGGCAAGGATATCCTCGATGTTGCAGTCCGAATCTTCAACACGTTCTGGCCTGGAGAAAACACTCCGGAGACTACCATAAGTCTTGTTGAAAAATTGATGGAGACCGAGACCCAGCTCGACCTTTGGAGGGAGTCCGCTGGACGCGCTGCAGATGATACCGTTTTTCACTACGTACTCACTTGGTATGAGAAGATCGATCTCAACCTCCTAGCGCGCATGCGCACTAGATCCCCCTGGACCAATGACCCGAAGTGGGTAGCTCGGCGCCAGGCGTGCGCCCACAGTCTCATCGAATATGCTTCCATTCATGAATGGACTGAGGGACCGAGCTTCCTGGAAGTCGCTAGCGACGAAGACGTTGAGAATGTTGAAGATGGCTCGGACGAGGATGGAGAGGACGATGCCTCGGATATCAAAGACGGTGAAGATGACGCCGAACTTCCTCCTCATGTTGCTCCTTGAGTGAAAACACTTGAAAACTTATCAGATCCCCGGTATGCCGGGTGGAATTGTATCCAGTATGCATGTGATATTTTGCTACTAAGTTTCTAATGCTAGATTAACTTGGGCGCAGTCCCCGAGTTTCACTTTCTTGTTCGTCCAATCTTTTGGCTTGGTTCGTGTCTACCTTGATTCGGTTTTACGACTTACGAATCCGAGCTTCAAAAATTGTTTTAACAATACTTGGAAACTTTAGGCTTAGCTCAAAATAACTCAGCATAATAATTTGAAAGTAAATACTAGGTTAGTCCGAAAAACAGACGTCGGCTCGATTAAGTTCTTTTCCTTAGTCGTTTTTCATGTGCTAAGCAATTCCAAACTTGTTCTCTTGCTTGCCATGAAGCCAATTCTTGTTGGACAACAGCAAGTCGAAGAGTTGGGTTTTTGGTGCTCACACACTACTAATCCGAGTTAAGTGGAACAACTTACTCCAGCTGACGTATAAATAATTAATGACAACAAATACTATTAATGCAGTCCCCGAGTTACTTCTCGAGATGCCAACACTTCATTGATAAGCTCATTACCGGCATACATACGGACATATGAGATGACTCAGATACATACACTTCTTTGCTAAGTGTAGAAAGGACGAAGTAGAGCTACATTCCATGGACGCTTAGATTCCTCGCCGGACCTGTCCGCCTTGTTCTTTTCCTGTGGCTTTGTATCTATAAGATAATAAGAATCATTGTGCAATGCTTTGCTCACAATGAATGGCCCTTCCCATGGGGGGGATAATTTATGCATGCCAGCAGTACATTGTACCGACCGGAGGACCAGATCGCCTTCTCGAAAGACTCGGGGGCTTACTTTCCGGCTATGATAGCGTCGGAGATTTTGCTGATATATGGCGGATCTGGACAATGCCAGTTCTCTCGCTTCTTCTAGCAGATCAACATCATTTTGCCAGGCTTCTTGCACTTCGGCTTCTGTGTATTGGGTGACCCTAGGAGAATCATGCTCTATGTCGGCTGGTAATACAGCTTCTGCCCCATATACCAGAAAAAATGGTGTATAGCCTGTTGATTGATTCGGAGTTGTTCTTAAACTCCGCAGTACCGCTGGTAGTTCTTCTATCCAGCACCCCGCTGATCTTTGCAGCGGCTCAATGAGCCGGGGTTTTATCCCGGATAATACTAATCCGTTGGATCTTTCCACTTGTCCGTTCGATGCAGGGTGGGCTACTGAGGCAACGTCCAGCCGGATCTTCTTATCCCGGCAGAAACGCGCAAATACTCCTTCAGCAAAATTTGTGCCATTATCAGTGATGATACTGTGAGGATAACCGTATCTCAAGATGATGTCTTTGAGAAACGTTACGGCCGTAGCAACATCACACTTTCTTATAGGCTTCACTTCAATCCACTTTGTAAATTTGTCCACCATGACCAAAATGTGAGTCATATTCCCCCTTGCTGCTTTAAACGGGCCAACCGTATCCAATCACCATACGGCAAATGGCCATGTAATTGGTATGGTCTTGAGCTCCGACATTGGCATATGTGTCTTGGTAGCATACCTCTGACAACCATTGCATTTTCTCACCAGATCTTCTGCTTGTTCTAAGGCACTTGGCCAGTAGAATCCATGTCGGAAAGCTTTTGCCACCAAGGCTCGGGACAAGGCATGATGCCCGCACTCCCCTTGATGTATATCTCGGAGGATGTCAAGCCCTTCTTCCGGGTCAACGCATCGCTGGAGGACATTGGTCACACTCCTTTTGTATAGCTCGGAATTGATGATCGTGTATGCCTTAGCTCTCCTCTGAGTTTGCCTGGATAGCACCTCCTCAGTGGGCAAAGTTCCATCTTTCAGGAATTGAAATATAGTTATTGCCCAAGCTGGTATTGCTTGCACAGGGAACACATCCTCATCAAGTTCCATCTGATACACCAGCATAACTTCGACCGGATCACGCTGAGCAGTCCCCGGGTCTTGCGAAGCAGTCCCCGGGTTCGCTTAGGCAGTCCCTGGGTTTGCCGAGGCAGTCCCCGGGTTTCGCGCACCACCTCCCATGTCAATGTCCATGGGGACACCTCCGGATTCCGTGTCCTCCGGGACATAAATTGAGTCGGTTTCTGGGGATGGCCTGATGCATGGTTTCCTGAGGTGCTCTAATGCTACACCCGGTGGAATTGCTTGTCAGGTTGACCCGAGCTTCGACAATATGTCGGCAGCCTCATTTTCCACCCGGGGTACATGGTGAAATTCACATCCCTCAAAGTAACCAGATATCTTCTGCACATGAAATCTGTACAGTGCCATGTTTGGATCAAGGGCGTCCCACAGTATCGACACTTGTTGTACTACCAAATCTGAGTCGCCAAAGCACAGGATCCGACGTATCCCAATCTCTTTTGCCACTTTGAGCCCATGCACAAGTGCTTCATATTCAGCGACATTGTTTGATGCCACGAAATGGATCTGCAACATGTATTTCAGCTGGTCCTTCTTTGGCGAGGTTAGTACGACTCCGGCGCCTAACCCGGTTTTTGTTTTTGACCCGTCAAAGTGCATTCGCTAATAGTTCGGATCTGGTAGCGACGGTTCGTATTGCACCTCGGCCCAGTCCACAAAAAAGTCCGCCACAGCTTGAGACTTGATTGCTTCTCTTCTGTCATATTGTGGTGCATAGGGAGCTAGTTCAATTGCCCATTTTGCAATCCTACCACTTGCATCCTTGTTACTCATTATCTCTGATATGGGAGCCTCACATATTACCCTGATGGGATGCTCCTCAAAGTAATTCTTCAACTTCTTGGCTGCCATATAGACGCCATAAGCCACCTTTTGATAGTGTGGATAGTTCTGTTTTGAGGCAGATAATACTTCACTTAGGTAATACACTGGCCTTTGCACCGACTTTCCTTCCTCATCGCGCTCTACCACTATCACTGCACTTACAACTCGGTTGGTTGCGGCTATGTAGAGCAACATTGGCTCCTTTGATAGTGGAGAAGCTAACACTGGTGCAATGGCTAACATCCTCTTCAAGTGGACAAAGGCTTCATTGGCTTGCGGCGTCCAAATGAACTTATCCGACTTTTTCATGAGTTGGTAGAGAGGCAGTGCCTTTTCTCCCAACCGACATACAAACCGACTTAACGATGCCAGGCAACCAGTGAACTTCTGGACGTCGTTAAGACACTTCGGCAGTTCCATTCGTTCAATGGCCCGGATTTTAATTGGATTAACTTCGATACCTCGGCTGGAAACAAGAAATCCGAGTAATTTTCCAGCCGGGACACCGAAAGTACATTTTTCCAGGTTAAGCTTCATCCGGAACCTTCTTAAGTTCGCGAACGTCTGCCTGATATCGTCAAGGAGCGTTTTGTTTCCTTGGTCTTGATAACCACATCATCCACGTACACTTGTACATTTTGACCAATTTGGTCGTGCAAACATTTTTGCATACATCTTTGGTATGTTGCCCCTGCATTACGTAAACCAAACGGCATGGTGAGATAGTAATAAGCCCCATACGGGGTGATAAATGTAGTCTTTATTTGATCATCCGGATTCAGAGGTATCTGGTGGAAACCAGAATATGCATCAATGAACGACAACAATTCACATCCAGCAGTTGAATCTATGACCTGATCTATCCTTGGCGGCGGAAATGGATCTTTTGGACACGCCTTGTTCAGGTTCGTGTAATCGATACACATACGCCAAACCACCGCCACATTCGGATCGTCCTTCTTCTTCTCCACCAGCATCGGATTAGATAGCCAATCCGGGTAAAGAACTTCCATGATAAATCCTGCAGCTAGTAACTGAGCTATCTCATCTCCAATGACCTTTCTCCTATCCTCGGCGAAGCGGCGGAGAGGTTGCTTCACCGGCTTTGCTCCGGGTTTCACGTTTAAAGAGTGCTCGGCCAACTCCCTCGGAACACCTTGCAAGTCCTGTGTGGACCAAGAAAAAATATCCCGATTCTCACGGAGGAAGTTGACGAGAGCGCTTTCCTATTTGTCACCTAACCCGGCACCAATTGTTACGGTGCGCTCTGGGAACATATCATCAACAGGAACTTTCTTGGTATCTTTTGTGGCTTGGAATGAGACACTTCCATGCGGGTTCCTCAGCGCCGGCATATACTGCTGCGCGGACTGAGCCAATGCCGCCACCTCTTGGATTTTCCTTTTCTCTTGCGCAATCACAAGTGACTCGGCTAGGTTAGACCCGGCCGACGCACACTCCATGGAATGTCGGAAATCCCCAGCAATGGTAATCATTCCATTTGGCCCGGGCAACTTCATCTTCAAGTAACTAATGTGACAGCTTGCCATGAACTTGTTCAGTGTTGGCCTTCCGAGTAACGCGTGATATGCACTTTCCAAGTTCACCACCTCGAACTCCAAATTTTCGGTTCGGCAGTTATCTCTCGTACCGAACAATACGTCAACTCGGACCTTGCCTATGGGCTCACAAGAGATGTCGGGCACAATACCATGGAAAGTTGTCCTTGTAGCCTGGAGCATGTTCTCCGAGATACCTAACTTGCGCATTGTATCCGCATACATGATGTTAATGCTACTGCCATTGTCAATCAGTACCTTATTGAACCTCACATTGATGTTTGGCCCAATGAATGTCGGATCCAGCACCAACGCATACGAACCAGGACTTGGCATAAGCTTGGGATGATCTTTGATATTCCAGGTAATTTCCTGATCCGACCAAGGCATATACCTCGTCACCGCAGGCATTACCGCATTCACCTCCATATGTCGGCGCTGCAAACTCTTTCTATCTGTTTCCTCAGTGGTAACACACAGTAACTCTGATGATGCTCTTTGTACTCATTCCTCCCCTCATTTCCGGGGTACCTCTGATCCGATTGATGCTGGTTTTCCACTTGATGCACTGCATCCCTTCTCTCATGGTTATCATACCTCGGCGGAGGGGAGGCAACATTAGCTGTTGTGTGTTCGCTCTGGAGAGCAATTGCTGCCGGGGTAACTCCTGCCGAGGTTGATCATTCTGGGGTGCCTGAGCATTCCCCGAACCACCTTGTTCTATTTTGCGCATCCACTCACATTGCCTTGTTGTATGACCCGCTGGGTTATTCGGATTTGGCGTGTGAAATTTACACTGCTGATCCAACATTGACTCATAAGTATACCTCGGACGGTCCTTCTTTTCCTGCCACTGTTTCTTTTGCTCTGGCGTCCAAGTTTTCTTGCCATCGTTTCTCGGAGTCCATTGCCCTCCAGTTTTCTGACGTTGACTGCCCCCTGCTCCGGGCTGATCTTGATTCACAGCTGCAACTTTTTGCGAACTGTATCGGTGATCCGGTCTGTCATCTCTTCTTTTACCTCTGTAGTCATTCCTCCGGGATGATCCGGCTCCATCTCTCTGGTAGTACTCATCGTTTGACTCGTTTGACACGAGCCTAGGTTGAGTCGGATCACCCAGAGCATACGAATCAGCGATCCGGATCATCTCTGCCAATGTGGTTGGCATTTTCCTTTGCAACTTTTTCCACAGCTCGCTTGCATATCTGCACCCTTGCGCAAACCATGCTATGGCCTGTGATTCTATCACGCCCTCACACGAGTTTCTCACGGTACACCACCGGGTTAAAAACTCCCGGTCCGTCTCGTTTGGTGTTTGCTTACACATAGCTAGGGTCTGTGGCCTATTTGGCCTCTGATATTTACTTGAGAAATTTTTGATGAACATCTCCTCGAAATCTATCCAGCAGTTAATACTTTCGGGCAGCAAATTGTTCAACCATACCCTCGTTGGCCCCTCCAACATCTGGGGTACATATCTCACAGCCCATCTCAAATTGCCTGTAGCAATTTTCACAGCTGTAGCATAGTTTATCAACCAATTCTCCGGCTTTGTACTACCGTCATACGTCTTTGTGCCTCTGGGTAACTGGAAGTTGGGTACCGGTGGCTCCTTCATGATCCGGGGCCCAAAACACGCAGGACCCGGTGGACCTTGACATTCGATTTGTTCTGACCTATACAGTCGATCCAGTTTCAACCTGGCATCATCTGGCATCAAATCCCTGCTTCCCAATCTTGACCCTATCACATGATAGTCCGGCCTTGGGTATCCCGCGTTCACCATTTCCGAATCTCCATCATTGTACCGGTCTTGCTCTCGTGGAGCACCTCTCTGTTGCATACCTCGGCTGGCACTTTGCTCTTGCCTTGGTATATTCCGCTGCTGCGGTTGTTCTGCTCCTGCCGAGTTTCGCTGTCCAGCATTGCCATTCAAAGTGTTCCCTTGACCGGCGTTGCCTTGGTCGCGATTACCTCGGCCTGCTTCACCTCGGCTCACACTTTGTCGATCGTCATTTCTCTGTACTTCTTTTCCTTTCCCTGCCCTTGTCGGGTCATACGGGACGATCTGTTTATTTCTCTTGGCCGAGGTTACTACCTCTTCTCTCCTAGGACCACCATGTGGAGCCGATGCGGCTCCAACAAATTTCTCCGGGTTACCTACACCCGAATGAACGATCTTGGAGGCCCCGGCTCTCTCCGGGTTAGCCCTGAGCAGTTCCTCGTTTTGCCTGTTCGTGATCCGAACCACTCATTGACCCTTTCTTGCTACCTCTGACGGGCTTCACCCGTAAGACCCTCTAGCTCGGATGCTGCTGCATTTGCTGCTCTGAGGTTCTTAGCCGGGGTACTCTACCTCGGCAGCCCCACGGACAAACAGTTTTCTGGCTCCTCAATCCTAGTATCACCCTCTTTGTTCATTTCACTCATGAGATTTCTCCCCTTTACTTTTACAGCATCAACTTTGTTTGCCTTTGCGTACTCACGCAGCGTCATGTTCAACGACTGCTGAGCCGCAGCTATCTTTTTCGCACCCTCTAGAATTTTTTGCCTAGTTTCCTCTAGCTTGGCCTGTGCCTGAGCCGGATCTACTGCTGCTACTATAGGGTTTGCCAAGCTATCCATTGCTTCCCGCAACACATTCTCTAGCCTCTCTAGTGGAGGACCTCTACCTTTCCTTGGTGCCTTAGGCGTTACCTCCAGATCTGGCGTCGGATCCTTGCTTGCGCCTGCACCAGGCGCAATCATCATCACCTCAGCGCGGTCCGGGGAGCGAGTGATACGCGTCCCGTGAACCACGCTAAGGGGTGGCTCCCCTGCCTCGATGACGTGCCGTGGATGAACGCATGATACATCCACAGAAACGTAGACCTTGTGCGCGCCGAGCTTGACGAAGATGCCATTGCGTGGAAGATGGCGCGTGCCAAAGCATCCAGCGTTGTCGCTGACGAAGTCCAGCGCTCCAAAGCGCTGGACAAGCCCAGAGACGATGCGTTCCCCGGTGCCGATGAGGTTTCCTGTCCGGATCTTGACCCTTGCTAGCGCCGGTAGCCCCACGGTGGGCGCCAACTGTGGTGGTGGTGTCACGGCAGATGCCATGGATAGGCTAAAGGTGGGGACTAAATGCACTAGGGGAATCCAGGGAGGGATAATGAGGTGATTCCTCACACAGAAGTTTTATATATGATTCACTTCCAAGGTTACAAGTGCTCCTAGAGCTGTATTGGTGAGAGGAGGAAGAAGGAACTCTCTTACTCTCACCCATAACCCATACGAGACCAACTAGAGATCAACCCTTAGAACCTAAAACCAATTAGAATAGCGGAACCCCTTCTATAGAGGCCCTAACCCTCCTTATATAGGGGTGGCTAGGTCTCCACTTAGGGCATACGTGGAGGCATATTCCTGGGAATATGCCTCCTCCCAAAATAGTAAGCTGACCGGGTTACTTTCCCCCTGCGTCATCCATGCAGAGGCTACGTTAGCCTCTGCGGCGCTTGCGTCACCCGACATTGGCCTTGTCACCTTTGTCGGCCACGCCTCGCTGGTCCTGTCTCTGTCCGCTTCGCTCATGCCGTGCGTACCGGGGCTACTTTTGACCAACGAGATTCCTTCCTTCTCCTAGAAGCTTGACATGACCCGGATCGTAGTAGATCCGGCCACACCCGTTCCTGCATGGAAGTTAGATACATCGTTCCGACTTACGGCTTAAGTCGGCTGAGACCCAGTTAGGTGGACATCCCTTGGTCCTGGTTACTCCATGATTCGGCCCGCCTTGAGGTGACCCGGCCAGCATCCGCTTTGACCTTGCCGAACCTCGGCTAACTCGGCATTTATACCCTGGCGTGACCCTACCCGGGGGTATCCCCCCAACAATTGAAATACGTTTGTTTGTTTCACATATAGAAAACATAATAAAAGTGGTATTTAGGTTGTACCTCGTGGTATAGCAAAACATAAATGCATAGGACACCTTCAAATTCATAAGGGTGACTAGATACAAATAATTTAAGAGCAAGCAATATCAAAGTTATGAATCAATCAACAAGTTTTGGGACAATGCATATTAAACTAAGAACGACCACTATGCTCTCTCAATTGGTGCATAAAGATAGAAGATGGAGACTCAACATAAAAGTAAAAAAGAAAGGCCCTTCACAAAGGGAAGCAGGGATTCAAGTTTCGTAAAGAGCTTCCAAAAATTATGGTACTTATTAGCTTTCAGCTCTCATTACCCCTATCATAAGCATCTTGAGGTGATTAAGGTTAAAGTGACACAAATATGAATATATGCTTGAAAAGTTAGAAGTTGAAAATCGCATGCCCCGTGCTTACGAGTACCGAACCTCATGCTACTCTACTTTAGTCATAAGTAAGTTCTTGTCATTGTAAGTACATGTGTATCATAGAGAACCGCCAACGAGGTACCCCTTTCCACATGATACATGAGCTATCCCATATCAAAATGACAAGGCAAAGACAATGAGCATCTCAACGATCTTTTTATTTGCTATTTGCATAGGTTTTTATTGAGGATGTTTCATAGAATGCTCACTATAGTTATGCTGCAAGTTTCCACCATGATTAGGCATGGGTTAGGCTAGCCGCCCAGGCATTTCTCTAACATACATACAAACACCATGAGCTTACAAGCTGCCCTTTTATTTCACACTGCCGGGATCCATAAGCAAAAGAACATGATATCAACTGAATAATAAGTGCAATGTTGAAAGCGTTCCCCATGACAGCATGGTTCTGCTAATTCAGAACTTATAAAGTGCAAGCATATAAGCAACATAGATGGACACAATGGTTCAAGTTTATTAAGTGCAAGAAAGTAAAGTGTGCCATCAAGTTTGTGAGAGCTTTAATCACTAATTTTCACATAACAAGTTTAATTTGGAAGGTAGATAAAAGCATGAATATACTTGGAATGGTGTAGCACACCATGTATAGGAATTTATAGTGGACTCTTTGGAATAACTTGGTTTTCTTGGGGGTTGGATGCATGAGTGGAACTCATACTTGGTACAGGTGGAGGCTAGCAAAAGACTGGGAGCGACCAACTAAGAGAGCAATAATGGTCATAATCATGCAAAGTGACAAAACATTATTAATTAAAGCATAAAGTGATATTACAAGTCATAAACTAAATGATCATAGAGGCTAATGTGACTGGTTCATAGTCTTAACATGGTGTAAGCATGTGCCAAGTCAACCCAAATAAAGCATCAAAGGAGAATACCACAATATTATGCTTTTGAATGCTAAAACAACGCATGATTCTTTCAAGGCACATTAAGCAATCTCAATTGTTTGAAACCAGTCATGCTACAACAATAATCACTAAGCATAAAGTCAAAGCAATATCAAACATGACATGATAAAGTCTAGGCCACAGTCTAAACAAGCTCCTTATGTACCACTTATAAGCATGAAGCTTCCTACTCTTTTCCAATCACCAATCAACTTATTTGAAACCACATATGAATGCAGGGGTCCAACCAATTTATTTAAGCAATCCAAACAAAATAAACTAAAAATAAAAACAAAGACGCTCCAAGAACAACACAATTGTGCACGAAACAATAAAAATGAAGTGTTTGGAAGAAAACCTGAGATTTTTATTGATGAAGAAGGGGATGCCTTGGCCATCCCCAAGCTTTGACGCTTGTACTTCTTGAATATTTCTTGAGGTGACTTGGGTGGCATCCCCAAGCTTGAGCTTTTGTCTATACTTCATCTCATCACATTATTCTTCCCTACACTTTAAAATTTCCTTCATACAAAACTTCACACAATCTTCATTAGCAACATTAGTGTATTCAAGATAATAAGTTTCTAGGTTCAGTTTCAACACAAGTAAAACTTCCATTAAAACACAAGATACTGTAGCAATTCCTTCTAAAATCTCACGCTATCAAAGAGAACTCAAAGAGAAAGAGATTAAGACGCAAATGCAAATAATGGCAGAAATCTGTCAAAACAGACCCGCAGGTAAAACCGATTTTTGCGAAGACCTTCTATTGCTCAAATTGAAAACTGATAAACTAACAAAAGTTAGATAATAACCTGGGGCAGAAGCATAGAAAATTACATCTTAATCTGATGTTCAGGGATTTTTCACGATTGTTTACCGTGAAGCACAAAAAATCTATCTCGGGACATCAAGTTTCCCAAATCTTACTTCTCTCTCATTAGAGGTTATTCTTGGCACAAAGACCACAAAAAAGGGATAAGGAGAGGTTATGAAGCAATAAATTCCAAAACTCAACAAAAGAAAACTTACTGAATAAAAATTTGGGTTATCTCCCAATAGTACTTTTCTTTAACGCCTTTCACCTAGGCATAGGAGCAAGATTCAAGTATTTTCAAATGAAGAAGCATTAAGAGCAATACCAGAAATATCTTCAACAAGGCAAGGTATCTCATCCAAATAAGTTCTAGAGGATCCTCTCTCAATACTCTTGGGTTCACTATTTTCATCAAATGGGTTTTCACGAACAATCCAATCAAAATTCTTTTCTAAGCCTTCATGTATTCCTACAAGTTTAAAAGGTATTGATATTTTAATTTTATCTCCATTTTTGGGTTTGGTTTTTTCCATCTTTTCTTGTGTACCAATAACATCTACACATGAGCCTAGCATATTAAAACGATCGAAGACCTTTCTAGCTTCCTTAACAACATCATAGAATTCTTTAAGCAAAGTTTCTAGAATAAAATCTCTCTTTTCAGTGTCCCCAATATCTTTAAGTTTAAGAAACATTACTTGCATCATGGGGTTAAGGTTAACAAACCTAGCCTCCAACATGTGAACTAAAGAAGCTACATCAATTTCATAATTTGGAGCAAGTTCTGCTAAGGATCTATCCTCAATATCCTCATGCTTGCTAACATGATTAAAGAATTCTTCAATATTATCTTTCCTAATTATTGAGCCACTACCTATTGAAAGGTCTTTCAGGGTGAACTTAGGGATCGGCATGGTGAGCTAAGAACGAGGTGATAACTATAGGAAGACCTATATTTTTTGTGTTTTTGATAAAAGAAGCAAACCAATGCAACTTTTTTGTGTGTGTTTTTGATAAAAAGAAACAAGCAAACAAAGTAGAAATAAACTAAGCAAAACAAAAACAAAGTAAAGAGATTGGTTGTGAGAGACTCCCATTGTGAAGCTGTCCTTAACTCCCCAGCAACGACGCCAGAAAAAGGCTTGATGGCTCAAGATATGTCGAGCTCATTGGGAACCCCAAGAGGAAGGTATGATGAGCACAGCATCAAGTTTCCCTCGGTTAAGAAACCAAGGTTATCGAACCAGTAGGAGTAAGGAAAAATCTCCAACGTGTTGCTAGCAACTTGGAATCCTGCACAACACAACCACAGAACTTTGCCCCAACTTACAGTGAGGTTGTCAATCTCACTGGTTTTGCTGAAAACAAAGAATTAAACTTATAGTGTGGAAGATAGTAATTTCTTGCAAAACGTAAACAGTAAACGGTAAATATTAGATGTTATATCAATGGTAAAGGAATGGACTAGGGTCCACAGTTCACTAGAGGTGTTTCTCCTCAAGATAGATAACATGTTGGGTGAACAAATTACAGTGGAGCAATTGACAGATTGTGAAAGCATACTAATGTATATACTAAACATCTTGACTCCTATGCGATTTGATTGGGAATTACAACATTATACATGGACCGTAATCCAACTGCATCTATGACTAATAATCCACCTTCAGGTTATCGTCCGACCACTTGCAGTATTAAGTTGCAAGCAACAGATAATTGCATTAAGCAAAGTGTGTAAAGTAAACAATACAATTGCCCCATGGACAAAGGATTGTTGTTTTCTCCCTAGTAGCAACAACACATCTACAACCTTAGAGATTTATTTCACTTCCCCAGATTACTAGAGGCATGAACCCACTATCGAGCATAAATACTCCCTCTTGGAGTTGCAAGCATCTACTTTGCCAAGATAGCTACTAACAACAGAGAGCATGCAAGATCACAAAAAACATATACATGATAGAATCAATAATCAATCGGAAATAGTATCTCAATATCCATCGGATCCCCGCAAACACAACATGTAAGATTACAAATAGATGATCTTGATCATGAACGGATCTCACAAGATCTAAACATGATAGCACAAAGGAGGAGAACAAACCATCTAGCTACTGTATGGACCCTTAGTCTAAGGGTGAACTGCTCACGCATCACTCCGGAGGCTGGCATGGTGATGAAGAAGGACTCCAGGGTGATCTCTCCCCTCAAACAAGGTACCGGGAAGAGCTTTGGATCCCCCTGATCTAGGGATGGTGATGGAGGCGGCTATAGACTCTTTCGTGGATTTCTGATCGGGTACTTAGGGTTTTCGTCCCGGGAGGCTTTTATAGGTGAAGGGGCAATGTCGGTGGAGTTCCAGGGGGCCCACACCCCCTGGAGGCGTGCCCCTGGCCGCACGGCCACCAGGTGTGGCCACCCTGGTGCGCCACTTCGTCTTCCCTTCAGTCTCCGTGTTGCTTCGGGTAAAATATTGACTTTGGCTTTTGTCCCGTCCAATTCCGAGAATATTTCTTTACTAGCTTTTCTGAAACCAAAAACAGCAAAAAACATGCAACTGGTACTGTGGCATCTTATTAATAGGTTAGTTCCAGAAAATGTATAAAAATACCTCAAAGTGTGAACAAAACATAAGAAAGTAAATATAAAACAAGCATGGAACATCAAAAATTATAGATACATTTACGACGTATCAGCTGATGATGAGGAATGATGCCTTGGACTCCAATGATTCGTGCGACAGTGAGGATGACACCCTTCTACAAGTTACCCCTCTAGATCCCTTCTAGAGGTGAGGTTTCCATTGTTTCTGGTGTCTCTGAATGTTGGATCTCTGATGAGTCCTCGTGAGGTAAACCTATTTGATGAGGCGAGGCAGCTGGCAGGTGGTACGGTCATACGGTACGGGGGGCCCACCTGGTACCGACGGTCATGAACTCTATTGGTGTCTCCCTTCGCTTCGCCTCTTCACCCAGGTGTGTGGAAAATGATTTAGATGACCTTTATCACTTCAAAATATCATATTAATGTATAATATGACAACTCTCAATGATATGTTCATCAATACCTCCATAATTTGGGATCATGTGAAAACATGCATAAAAGGTGTGGGCGAGCGCCATAAAATACTAAAATCCTATTGCTACTCATGCAAAAATGCAAGGTAAATATGCTTCAAGAATACACTCATGACCTTACTACATCACTTTGCGCTTGGAGTCCCAACAAGTTGGTGTCCATGTAAATCTAGTGCAATCACCTGCCGCTGATGAGCTGCTCCTGTGTGTCGCCTTGGTCTCCCGCTACCGATGAGCTGCTCCCTAGAGCCACCTCGATATCCTACACTAGGCAAGGTGTTCCTCCCTCGCGCTTCTGTGGTTCCTGGCTGACGGGGAGCTCCTCCCCATGTCGTGTCGGTCTCCCACCGCCGGTAGCTGCTCCGTCATGCAGCCTCGACCCCCCACGGTCAACGACGGTGCTCTAAGCATCCGGAGAACATGCATGCACATGAAGTATGATCTCTACACCAACGGTTTCATTTTCTGAGTGCTCCTCTAATCCATTTTATCTAAAATTGGGATATTCATTATTGTTGAATTTGATGGAAATGTGTCCTAGAGGAAATAATAAATGAATTCTTATTTATATTTCTGTTTCATAATTAAGTTTATTGTTATGTGCTATAATTGTATTAGTTCTGGTACGAAAACCCTAATACATGTGTGGAATTATAAACACCATTTAGATATCCATAGTCTTGCCTCTAAGACTAGTTCATATATCATTGCTAGTCTTTGTCCTGACTATTGGAAAAATAAAAAGTGTTATAAGTTTGCCAATGATATATGAGTTTAGAGTTTCTAGGAGAACAACATCGATGGATAGACCTAGTTTGATATACCGTGAAACACATTGTCAATATTGTTATAAGTAGTTTCTCAAAATAAGTATTACCGGTACTAGAAGATTGTTGGACTATAAGGCACATATATACTTAGATACAATATATAACGTGGCGAAGCCCTTCAAATATAACTCCGTGACTGGATAACTATAAAGTCGGTCTTTGCTCTTACCGGATAGTATATCAATGTTCTACATGGTTTACTTTTGAGAATTTCTACTCCTGAAGATGGAGAGACACACTCTAGGTCCACTCAGGTATTATGATGTTTGTCATTGTTTGGGCAGATAAGTGATCAAGTTGTTAATCCAAGAACATCTATAATATTAAATAAGCAAAAGAGTATATGCGGGGTAACGAGAATAACTTAGTGTTTCACCTTGGGTTATCTAAAGTATCGAGAAGCAATGTGACGTGTATCGAAAGTAATATGGAAGGTTCACATGGTAAAGATATTCGTTTTATGTGTGAGGGTCATTAAGTACATCAAGGTACCTATGTTGATCATTGTTGCGGATTGTGTTCCAAACATGTCCACATATATCCGAACCCATAGGGTAACCCACTTAAGAGTTCAGCGAAATTTAATTAGAATGTGAGTGCATTTGAAGTTTTGTATGCAGTAATTCTGAAGGTTGTTCAAATAGTCTTGAAATATAACGGAGTTGTTTGGAATATCACAGATTATTCAAAACGGTTTCGAACATATAATAGATGGTATCAGAATGATTTAGGAAGGTTCCAAAATATTACCGAAGTGTCCAAAAATTTCCGGAACTTCAAAAAAATCATAATAGGGTAAAAACCTAGTGGGCACCTTGGGCAAGAGGGGTGCATGGGCCTACTAGGCCCTGCACATGAGAGGGGGCTACTTCATCATCGCGGAGCGCTGTCTGAGTTCTACCTCTGGTTAGATCTAATCTAGCTAGACTACGAAAGTGCTGCCGGATTTTCATTAACCCGTTCTCGATTTGATCATGTGCTTGATCACACCTCGATACGTTGTCGCTGATCTCATACGTGTGGATACCGGTGGAGGTGGTGCATGTGTGATACTTGATTGTGAGATAATACATCTTCTCATGACTCGATAAGTCTGCTTGTGAGGATCGACTTGCCTCTTCATCAACCTCATCATCGACAAAGTTCTACTAGCTCGATCTACGAGGGTACGATCTGTTGCATATCTGCTCGCATAATTG
The DNA here is from genome assembly GCA_910589775.1 of Avena eriantha. Classification (NCBI taxonomy): domain Eukaryota; kingdom Viridiplantae; phylum Streptophyta; class Magnoliopsida; order Poales; family Poaceae; genus Avena; species Avena eriantha. The sequence continues at coordinate 393,896,141 of OU342745.1, forward strand.
GACCCGTTTACATGCTAGATTTTTTTGTTTTGCATAGCGTGTTTCCAAAATAATTTGTATGTCAATTGCTACAAATGTACGACAATTCCTATATTTATCAAAGTTTTTCCAAGTCTATCGATCTAGCTCTAAATCTCAGTTCAAAAATCCAAATTGAACTCACGGACTGAATTTAGGAGAATCCATTGGCTTCCCTGGGTGGACAAATGTCCTCCCCCCAAATCAAACGCATTTAGGACAATATTTTGAGGATCACCTTCGGGATGCTGTTATCCCAACCACCATGCTCATGAGGGTATCCCAGACATCAACATTGTGGGATGGAAGTGTGATCAAAGCTCCTGGATGAACTCAAGACCATTCCACCACAATTCCACGACCACTCCGCTGTTGTGGGCCATGCATCTCACCTGTGTGTTCACGCTACACCCATCTCCATGGGACATGGCCATCGGTCTATCCAAATGGTACCGCACCCTTCACCTCACCACAAGTCTGTAACCGGTGTCTGCTCGGTGATGATATGCAGTAGATAGGGCACCCAGATGGTATCATCTCCGTCTGTCCCGTTCCATGATTCGTGCTAGCAGCTTTTGCAAACTTACCCCTCCCAATTGTAGTTATTATCCCGTGTCCCTCCCTGCTCCTCCGTCATCTCCTTGGCTATGACTGCAACCCTCCACCACACCGTTGACCTCTCTCTCTCTGCGGCTTAGTGGACGAGATAGACGCTCGACCATGAGCTCCACCATCCTTTTTCTTTCTTTTTTCCCTTTCTTGGATTTTTGGATTTGCGACCTAGATCTGGGTCAGTCGGTTGCAATCCAGTTCATGGTTGAATTGGAGAAACTTTGTAAACATGTAGCCTGATCCATATGAAAAAAATGCAAAGAACTTCCCAGTGGGGGAATTTTTTCAACCCAAAATCATGTGAAAATAGTCTATACTTCATAAGCACTTTTCTAGATATTTTTGTAAATTTGTGAAGGACTTCATAAATCAGGCCATGAACTTGATAAACACGGTACATCAGCTGAACCATGGTTGTGAGCTGAGAGGACTTCCCATTAAGAATTTGGGAAAGTTTAGTGTCATTTTTACAAAAAGTCGTCAGCAACCTTGAAGCATTCGGACGACCACGATAGGAGCTGGGCGCCCCTATCTGCTGGAGAAAATGCGGGTTACACAGCTCAGTCTTGATGCACTCGCGACGATTTTTTTTTTGAGAAAGCGACAATCTATTATTGGTGTGGCAATACGGCCAGGACGCTGACACTGTAGCCTGTTTACACGAAGTTTCCATGAGCAATAACGAGCAATCACGGAAGCCCGAAAAAGGGGCGAGCGGCTGACCACCAAACATTGTTGTTAGCTTCGTTGGGTGGAACGATAGCCCCTTTCAGTGGCTTCGATTACGTGTTATAGGACAAGGAAGATCCCCTTGCGTGGCATATTACAGAGTTTGGTACGTATATGAGTGGTTTACTACACCATCTCGTATACGTTCCATATTACATCTAATACTCCCCCTTAATCAAACCTGGGAGAGGTTGAGATTACGCTTAAACTCATCTAGTTTCTTATTACATAAAGTCTTGGTGAAACCATCTACAATCTGATCCTTGCTAGATATAAACCTGACATCAAGTTGTCTAGAGGCAGCCCTTTCTCGAACAAAGAAGAAGTCAATCTCAATATGCTTGGTTCGAGCATGAAAAACCGGATTAGCAGACAGGAAAGTAGCACCAAGATTGTCACACCAGAGACATGGTTTTTCCTTCAGTGAGATTCCAAGCTCACGAGCAAGTGCCTCAACCCAGATAAGTTCAGCCGTAGCATTAGCTATTGCTTTGTATTCTACCTCTGTACTAGAATGGGAGACTGTAGCCTGTTTCCTGGTACTCCAAGAAAAAAGATTATGACCAAAAAATATAACAAAACCACCTATAGACCATCTATCATCAAGATCGTCTGCCCAATCAGCATCAGAGTATGCACTAAGAAGAGTGGAGGAAGACGGCTGAAAGGTGATTCCAACCTATTTGGTGCCATTAATGTACCTTAAGATCCTGTTTACTGCAGTCCAGTGAATAATAGTAGGAGCATGAAGATATTGATAGACTTTATTAACAGAGAAACATAAGTCTGGTTTTGTCAGAGTAAGATACTGAAGAGCTCCAACAACACTCCTGTACAAAGTGCTATCCTTAGGACCAAGGGGAGTACCCCTAGTTAAAGACAACTTGTCATTTACTGCAAGAGGTGTAGGACACGGCGAGCAATGCTTCATGCCCACACGCTGAATTATATCATTTGCATATTTTTCCTGATTCAACAAAATTCCATTGGAGTGCTGATGAACCTCAAGACCCAGGAAAAAATGCAGGTCTCCAAGATCTTTGAGAGCAAAATCTGTACTTAGAGTATGTAGAAGTGCTGATATAGCAGAATCTGAGGAACTTGCCACAATAATGTCACCAACATATATAAGAAGAAAGATAGTAATGCCTTCCCTTTTGAACAGAAACAATGATGTATCAGCTTTTGATGGAGTGAAACCCATAGTGTGAAGCTTGGAACTGAGACGAGAATACCATGCTCCGAGGTCTGTTTCAATCCATATAGAGCCTTATCAAGTTTGCAAATATAGGTTGGAGTAGCGGAAGACTGGAACCCTGGTGGTTGTTTCATATAAACCTCCTCTTCCAGAACACCATGTAAGAACGCATTCTTTACATCTAGCTGCCTTAAGCTCCATCCTTTGGATACTTCTATAGAGAGAACAAACCTGATAGTTGCAGCTTTGACAACGGGACTAAAGGTATCTTCATAGTCAATAACATACCTTTGTTTGAACCCTTTTGGAACTAGCTTGGCCTTATACCTGTCAATACTGCCATCTGCATGCTTTTTAATATGGTAAACCCACTTACAGTCAATAACATTCTTCTTGGAGCTTGGTGGTACAAGATGCCAAGTGTTGTTGGCAATAAGAGAATCATATTCGTCTTACATGGCTTGCTTCCATTTTTTATCAGAAAGAGCATCTCTTAAATTTTGTGGTTCTCCTGTAGACGTCAACAGAGCATACCTGACAGTACCATCGGTATATTTTTTAGGCTGTCTAATACCTTTTTGCAGACATGTCTAAACACCAACAGCAGGAGGTGGTGCAGGATCAGGTGGCGCAGAAGATCCGTGCTCCTGGCGTTGGGCGGGAGAATTTCCTCCACTAGCAGCGGCAGAGCTACAGCTGCTGGTATTGTTCGTGACGTGGCAGATTCTCGTTGGTGCGGGGTTGGCGAGGGAGACCGATGCGGTCGGGCAGAATCTGCCTACGGCGATGTGGCAAGCACGGACTCTCTCGTGCAGGCCACAGGCGAAGACGAGGCGGGGCGGGTGCGTGCATGGGCTCATGCGTTCGAGCGCCAGGCGAGGAAGGTTCGGGGGTGGTTGGCCCGTCCGCGTCAGGTGGCAGATCCGATGCGGATCGGGGCGGAGAATCAGCCTCGAGATTGCCCCGGTCGGCCCTGTATCTGTGTTCTCTTCTGGTTCTTCATTTGATGTGCTGTTTGCACTATTGTCAGCAGAATTTTGTACAGAATTTTGAGACACACTCAGCTGTGCGGTTGGATAGACCTGTAAAGGAGGAATAACAGGAACAATTTGCAAATATCGATCATAAGAAAGCACACCCCCATCTTGTGAAACCGTGGTGGGTGTGTCAGTTGGAAGAAGAAGAATTTCCTCGCGAAGATGGCGGTCAGCATTAGGATGTAGCTTAGTGATGGCTCGGTATTGATGTAGAGCTCGTTGGGAACCCTAAGAGGAAGGTATGATGAGCACAGCAGCAAGTTTCCCTTAGTTATGAAACCAAGGTTTCATCGAACCAGTAGGAGCAAGAAAACACCCCAAATGTGTTGCTAGCTGAGCCTTGGCAGGGCGCACTACCGGTGCTAGTAGCAACGTGGAGACCTGCACAACACAACCACAGAACTCTGTCCCCAACTTGCGATGAGGTTATCAATCTCACCATGTCTTGCTGAAAACAAACGATTAAACATATCGAATGTAAAGAAGTAAAAGTTTGCAGAAAGTAAACACAAAGCAGTAAACAGTTTGTAGATTGTATGTAAAAGAAAAGGACTGGGATCCATAGTTCACTAGAGGTGGCTCTCCTTAAGATAGATAACATGCTAGGTGAACAAATTATAGCGGGGCAATTAACAAATATCGAGAAAGCAATACATGCATATACTAACGATCTTGACTCCCTTGAAACATGCTTGGGCATTACAACATTATACATAGACCACCATCCAACTGCATCTATGACTAATAATCCACCTTCAGGTGATCATTTGAACCCCCTCCAGTATTAAGTTGCAGGCAACAGATTATTGCTTTACGAATTGCATGTAATGTAAACAATACGATTGTTCTATGAACAAAGGATTGTTATTTTCTCCCTAGTAGCAACATCACATCTAGTACCTTAGAGATTTCTGTCACTTCCCCAGATTACCAGAGGCATGAACCCACTATCGAGCATAAATACTAACTCTTGGAGTTGCTAGCATCTACTTGGCACAGATAGTTACTAACAACGAAAAGCATGCAAGATCACAAATAACAAAGACATGATAGAATCAATAATCAATCTGAAATAGCATCTCAATATCCATCGGATCCCCGCAAACACAACATGCAGAATTACAAATAGATGACCTTGATCATGAACGAAGCTCACAAGATCTAGACATGAAAGCACAAAGGAGGAGAACCAACCATCTAGATACTACATGGATCCGTAGTCTAAGGATGAACTACTCACACATCACACCGGAGGCTTGCATGGTGATGAAGAAGGCCTCCAGGGTGAATTCCCCTCTCCGGCAGGGTGCCGGGAAGAGCTTCAGATCCCTCCCGATCTAGGGATGGAGATGACGGCGGCTACAGACTCTTTCCTGGATTTTTGATCGGGTACTTAGGGTTTTCGTCCCGAGGGCATCTTCTAGGCGGAAGGAGAGGCCGAGGGGGTGCTGGGGTCGGCCAAACCACCCCCTGGCGTGGGCCAGGCCTGGCCGCGCGGCCAGGTGGTGTGGCCGGCCCCCAGCCCTTCTCCGTCTCGTATTCTGGCATCTGATGACTTCCAGAAAAATAGGCACTTTAGCTTTTGTCCCGTCCAATACCGAGAATATTCATATTCTGACTTTCCTGGAACCAAAAACAGCAGAAAACAGGCAGCTGGCACTGTGGCTCTTGTTAATAGGTTATTCCAAGAAATCATATGAAAAGTACTCCAAAGTGTGGACAAAACACAAGAAAGTGGATAAAACCAAGCATGGAACATCAAAAATTATAGATACATTTGCAATGTATCAACATCCCCAAGCTTAAGTCATGCTTGTCCTCGAGTAGGTAAGTGATAAAAAGAAAGAATAATTTTTGAGGTGACATGCACCATCAAAGACTTGATCAAAGTATTTGTAAAGAATTTAAAGCTGGGATCTTAGTACTTCAATCATAACATGAATGACAAAGTTCTAGCCATAAGACAAAGAAACTATGATGCAACATGAAAAGGCACAAACAAAAGATTCATGAATAACAATGCTTTGCAATACGTTTGTTTGTTTCACATAAAGAAAACATAGCATAATAGTATTCAGCTTGTCCCTCATACAGTAGCAAATATAAATGCATAGGACACCTTCAAAATTCATAAGAGTGACCAGATACAAATAGTTTAAAACAAGCAATATCAAGTTATGCATCAATCAACTAGTCTTGGGACAATGCACATAGAACGAAGAATGGCCACTATGCTCTCAAAGTAGGTGCATAAAGGTAGAAAGTGGGGACTCAATATAATGGTGGAAGAAAGGCCTTCATAGAAGGAAGTAAGGATTCAGGTCTCATAAAGAGCTTCCAAAAATTATGGTACTTATAGCTTTCGGCTCTCATTGCCCCTATCATAAGCATCTTGAAGGTGATTAAGGTTAAAGTGACACAACTAAGAGGATATGCTTGACAAGTTATAAACCGAAATCTCATGCCCCTTACTTACGAAGACCGAACCTCATGCTACTCAACTTTAGTCACGAGTAAGCTCTTGTCATTGTAAGTACATATGTATCATTAAGAACCGCCAACGGGGTACCCCTTGCACATGATACAGGAGCTATCCCATAATCAAAATGATAAGGCAAGCAGACAATGAGCATCTCAGCGATCTTTTATTTGCCATCTGCATAGGTTTTTATTGAGGATGCTTCATAGAGTGCTCATTATGGTGATGCTCCAAGTTTCCACCATGATTAGGCATGGCTTAGGCTAGCGGCCCAGGTATTTCTCTAACACACATACAAACTCCATGATCTTACAAGTTCCAGTTTTATTTCACACCGCTGGGATCCATAAGCAAAAGAACATGATATCAACGGGGTACAAAGTACAGGTGCAATGCTGAAAGCATTCCCCATGATACATGGTTATGCTAACTTCAACTTATAAAGCGCAAGAATATACGCAACAAAGAAGGACCCAATGGTTCAAATTTATTAAATGCAAAAAAGGAAAGTGTGCCATCAAGTTTGTGAGATCTTTAATCACTAGTTTTCTCATAACAAGTTTAATTTGACAGGTAGACAAAAACATGAATATACTTGGAATAGCATATGCTAGTAGGTAGGTATGGTGGACTCTTTGGAATAACTTGGTTTTAGGAGTTGGATGCATGAGTGGAACTCATACTTGGTTGTGGAGCCTAGCAAAAGACTGGGAGCGACAAACTAAGAGAGTAATAATGGCCATAATCATGCAGAGCGACAAAACATCATTGATCAAAGCATAAAGTGATACTACAAGTTGAAAACTAAAGGATCAAAAAGGCTATGGTGACTTGAGATAGTCATAACATGGTGTGAGCATGCGCCAAGTCGACCCAAATAAAGCATCAAAGGAGAATACCACTATACTATGCTTTAATATGCTAAAACAACGCATGATTCATCCAAGGCACATTAAGCAATCTCAATTGTTTATAACAAGTCATGATACAACAAAGAATACTAAGCATAAAGCCAAAACAATATCAAGCATGGCATGACAAAGCATAGGCCACAGTCAAAAACAAGCTCTTTTTACCACATAAGTATGAACTTTCCTACTCTTTTCCAAACCAAACCAAACTATTTTCAAACCAATGTATGAAAGAGGGGGTCCAACCAATTTATTCAGCAAACTAAGAAAACCAAATCAAAAAAATAACCAAAATGAAAACGAAAAAGAAGACGCTCCAAGAATAACACAACATTGCATGAAACAATAAAAATGAAGCGTTTGGAAGAAACCTGGGATTTTTATTGATGAAGAAGGGGATGCCTTGGGCATCCCCAAGCTTTGACGCTTGTACTTCTTGGATATTTCTTGGGTTGACACGTGTGGCATCCCCAAGCTTGAGCTTTAGTCCATACTTCATCTCATTACTCATTCCTTCCATACACCTGAAATTTTTCCATACAAAACTTCACACAATCTTTATCAGTAACATTAGTGCACTCAAGATAAATAAGTCGTAAGGTTCAGTTCTAACACCAAATAAACTCCCATTAGAACACTAGCTACTTTAGAACTTCCCTCAAAAATCTCAATTCCCCAAAAGAACTCAAAAAGGAACCAACAAAAAGCAAATGCAGAAAATGGCAGAAACCAGTCAAAACAGACCAGCAGGTAAAGATGAATTTTTTCGAAGACCTTCTGTTGCTCAAATCAAAAAGTGTTGAACTAACGAAAGTTAGATAACAACCTGGGGCAGAATCACAAAATTTCATGCCTCAAAAAGACGTTCAGAGATTTTACACGAATGTTTACGGTGAAGCACAGAAATCTGTTTCGGGACAACAACTTTCCCAATCATTACTTCTCTCTCATTAGAGGTTACTCTTGGCACAAAAAGCAAATAAAAAGAATAAGGAGAGGTTATTACAGAGGTAATAACTTCCAAGACTCATCTAAAACTTTTGGGTTTTCTCCCAATAAGTACTTTGCTTTAACGCCTTTAAGTTAGGCATAAGAAGCAAGAATGAATCAAGTGTTCTCAAATGAAGAAGCATTAAGACCAAATTTCTTGCCCATACCTCTCTTACTTTTATTCTTAACCTTGGGGAAAATATGATTGTTTGGTGGAGAAGAAAGGTGCATGGTCCCCTTTCCCACATCTATTATTGCTCCAAGGAATTCTAATAGGGACCTTCCAAGTGTAATTTGTCCTTTTCCTGCACATTCAATAACAAGATAATCACTAGAAATCATTTTCCCAAGGATCTTTGTAAACACCCCTTCAGCTATTCCAATAGGTAATATGGTAGCTTTATTAGCAAGAGATATTTCTTTTCCTCCTTCAGTAAGACCCCAAACATTCAAAGTTTCATAAATATCTTTGGGCATAAGACAAAATTCAGACATGATATCACAACGAGCTTGAAAAGTTTCAGTGTTTATCTCAATCCTTACTGTAGGGAGCCACTTTGATGGTTCAGAATTTATTGGAACATAATTATGATGCTCCATAAGCGTATTATAGCAATCTTTTAAGCTAGCAGTGCTAGTCTCAAGAGTGTTCAATCTAGCAATATTCTTGCGAAAGAAATATCAGTTTGGCTAGGCAAGTTGTAAGTAAGGATCAATTTCTTTATAGCATTAATAGCATCATCCTCATTACATTGGAGGAAATCTCCTCCCACAACAGCATCTAAAGCATATATATAGCAAAGAGCAATTCCAAGGTAAAAACTGGTAAGGAACAAGCTTTGAGTCATTTTAGGCTTAGTTTTTTCATGTAGATCAGAGATTCTAGACCAACCTTATTTAAAACTTTCCGCAATTCCTTGTTTAAAAGTGAAAATCATTTCCTCGGGTGACAAAGTGGTTGGAGCAAGGCTAGACATAGTGGCAACTTAAGATAGGAACTAATTTTTTGTGTTTTTTGATAAAGAAAGCAAACTAGTAAAGCTATTTTTGTATGTTTTTGATAACAAAACAAGCAAACTAAGCAAAACAAAAATAACAAAGTAAAGAGATTGGTTATGAGGGACTCCCCTTGTGAAGATGTCCTTAACTCCCTGATACATTGCAAATGTATCTATAATTTTTCATGTTCCATGCTTGGTTTTATCCACTTTCTTGTGTTTTGTTCCAACTTTGGAGTACTTTTCATATGATTTCTTGGACTAACCTATTAACAAGAGCCACAGTGCCAGCTGCCTGTTTTCTGCTATTTTTGGTTCCAAGAAAGTCAGAAAATGAATATTCTCGGAATTGGACGGGACAAAAGCCAAAGTGCCTATTTTTCCGGAAGGGATCAAGTGCCAGAATACGAGATGGAGAAGGCCAGGGGCCGGCCACACCACCTGGCCGCGCGGCCAGGCCTGACCCGCGCCAGGGGGTGGTGTGGTGGCTCCCGGAACCATCTCGGCCTCTCCTTCCGCCTATAAGTTGCCCTCAGGACAAAAACCCTAAGTACCCGATCAAAAATCCACGAAAGAGTCTGTTGCCGCCGTCATCTCCATCCCTAGATCGGGAGGGATCTGAAGCTCTTCCCGGCACCCTGCCGGAGAGGGCAATTCACCCTGGAGGCTTTTCTCATCACCATGCAAGCCTCCGGTGTGATGCGTGAGTAGTTCATCCTTGGACTACGGATCCATGTAGTAGCTAGATGGCTCGTTCTCCTCCTTTGTGATTTCATGTTTAGATCTTGTGAGCTCCGTTCATGATCAAGATCATCTATTTGTAATTCATACATGTTGTGTTTGCGGGGATCCGATGGATATTGAGATGCTATTTCAGATTGATTATTGATTCTATCATGTCTTTGTTATTTGAGATCTTGCATGCTTTCCGTTGTTAGTAGCTATCTTGGCCAAGTAGATGCTAGCAACTCCAAGAATTAGTATTTATGCTCGATAGTGGGTTCATGCCTCTGGTAATCTGGGGAAGTGACAGAAATCTCTAAGGTACTAGATGTGCTAGTGCTACTAGGGAGAAAACAACAATCCTTTGTTCATAGAACAATCGTATTGTTTACTTTACACGCAGTTCGTAAAGCAATAATCTGTTGCTTGCAACTTAATACTGGAGGGGGTTCAGATGATAACCTGAAGGTGGATTATTAGTCATAGATGCAGTTGGATGGCGGTCTATGTATTATGTTGTAATGCCTAATCAAGTCTCAGAGGAGTCAAGATGATTAGTATATGCATGTATTGCTTTCTCGGTGTTTGTCAATTGCCCCGCTTGAGACTAGGGAGAAAGAAATACATGCATATACTAATCATCTTGACTCCTCTGAGACTTGATTGGGCATTACAACATAATACATAGACCGCCATCCAACTGCATCTATGACTAATAATCCACCTTCAGGATATCATCCGAACCCCCTCCAGTATTAAGTTGCAAGCAACAGTTGCTTTACGAATTACGTGTAATGTAAACAATACGATTGTTCTATGAACAAAGGATTATTGTTTTCTCCCTAGTAGCAACAACACATCTAGTACCTTTGAGATTTCTATCACTTCCCCAGATTACCAGAGGCATGAACCCACTATCGAGCATAAATACTAACTCTTGGAGTTGCTAGAATCTACTTGGCCAAGATAGCTACTAACAACGGAAAGCATGCAAGATCACAAATAACAAAGACATGATAGAATCAATAATCAATCTGAAATAGCATCTCAATATCCATCGGATCCTCGCAAACACAACATGCAGAATTACAAATAGATGATCTTGATCATGAACGGAGCTTAGAAGATCTAGACATGAAAGCACAAAGGAGGAGAACCAACCATCTAGCTACTACATGGATTCGTAGTCCAAGGATGAACTACTCACGCATCACACCGGAGGCTTGCATGGTGATGAAGAAGGCCTCCAGGGTGAATTCCCCTCTCCGGCAGGGTAACGAGAAGAGCTTCAGATCCCTCCCGATCTAGGGATGGAGATGACGGCGGCTACAGACTCTTTCATGGATTTTTGATCGGGTACTTAGGGTTTTCGTCCCGAGGGCATCTTATATGCGGAAGGAGAGGCCGAGGGGGTGCTGGGGTCGGCCAGACCACCCCCTGGCGTGGTCCAGGCCTGGCCACGCGGCCAGGTGGTGTGGCCGGCCCCCAGCCCTTCTCTGTCTCGTATTCTGGCATCTGATGACTTCCGTAAAAATAGGCACTTTGGCTTTTGTCCCGTCCAATTCCGAGAATATTCATTTTCTGACTTTCCTGGAACGAAAAACAGCAAAAAACAGGCAGCTGGCACTGTGGCTCTTGTTAATAGGTTAGTCCAAGAAATCATATGAAAAGAACTCCAAAGTGTGGACAAAACACAAGAAAGTGGATAAAACCAAGCATGGAACATCAAAAATTATAGATACATTTGCAATGTATCACTCAGCAAAGGGAAAGATGTTCTCATCAAACACAATATCGCGAGAAATATAGACACAACCAGTTGTAGTATCTAGACATTTTACGCCTTTGTGTCAAAAACTATAACCAAGAAACACGCATCTTTTGGACCGGAAAGAAAGCTTGTGTTTATTGTAAGGACGTAGATTAGGCCAACATGCACAACCAAAAACACGAAGAGACTCATAATTTGGCTTGACATGAAGAAGTTTTTCAGTAGGAGACTCAAGTTTAAGAACTTTTGTGGGCAACAGATTTATAAGAAAGGTAGCTGTGATAAAAGCATCATCCCAATACTTGAGAGGCATGGAGGCATTGGCAAGAAGGGCTAGCCCAACTTCGACAATATGACGATGTTTGCGTTCTGTCGAACCATTTTGTTGATGAGCATGGGTACATGAGACATGATGAACAATGCCTACTCGTTAAAAAAACATATTCAATTTTGCATACTCACCACCCCAATCAGTTTGCATGGTGAGAATCTTTGTACCAAACTGGCGTTCAACATATTGTTGGAAATCAAGAAAAACTTGATAAACATCAGAACGTTTCTTAAGTAAATAAATCCAAGTATACTTGCTAAAATCATCAATAAAGCTTACATAATATGCATGTTTGCCTACGGAAAGAGGAGCTGGACCCCATACATCAGAGAATACTTGTTCGAAAGGAATTGTAGACACACTAGTGGAAACAGGGTAGGGAAGCTGGTGACTCTTGGCCTATTGACATGGATCACATATATATGGATTTATTTCTAGAGTGTATGACAAAATATTCTTCCTAAGAACTTGCTGAAGATAAAGGATGACGGATGCCCTAGACGATGATGCCACGTGGAGGATGAAGGCTTGATGGTGACAAGCGCATGCTTGGAAGATGACCCCATGGAAACTGGAACAAGGGGATAGAGACCACCTTCACAAGGACCTCTAAACATGATTTGTTGCGTGAACTTGTCCTTGATCAAGAAAAAGAAAGGGTGAATTTCAATATAGGCATTGTTGTCTAGAGTAATTCTATGTGCAGAAAGCAAGCTCATGGATGCATCAGGAACATGAAGAATATTTTTGAGTTTTAGAGAGCATTGTGGGGTGTGCAAAACTGAATGACCAATATTAGCAATGTCCATACCTTGTACACTAGCATTGGCCCATGGTAGGTCTCATGAATTTGAATCTTGTTGAGCTGTCATGTGGTGTGGTTGGTGGCTCCTGTGTCAATTACCCAGTTGGAGTCCATGCCATATGCACCCTTCGTGTCCTTGGGAGTGTCATCATCATCGTCATCACCAAAACGCCACCAACAGTCCCCAGCCTCATGACCTTCCTTTTTGCAGATTTGACATATCACGCCATCCTGCCATGGCGTAGCAACATGACCCGGATCCTTGTGCCTCCCTTTGCGACGCCCCTGATTATTAGGGCAACGAGGGTCCTGACGCGCCGGCTGAACATGAGGGCGCGCTGGTGGAGGAGGAGGGCGATAGAACTGCTGAGGTGGGTGTATGTAATGTTGTGGAGGAGTTGGGAAGGGTAGTAGTGGTGGTTGGTATGGCATGGCAGGGGGTTGGTATGAGTTGTATGGCGGCTGGTTGTATGGCGGCTGATAAGGCTGGTACGGTGGTTGATATGGAGGGTAGCTGTATGGCGTGGGTGGTGGAGGTAGTGGGGGACGAGAAGGAGCATCATAGGGTCGGTGAGAGGCAGCATTTACCGACGACGTAAAGGAACCCGGAGCCTGTCCAGAGGAGAGGAGCATATTGTCACGATTTTCACATGCCAAAAGCTGAGAGCACATATCTTGGAGGGTCGTGGATGGAACAGCGTTGATGGCCAAAACAAGATGGTTGAAGGAGCCATCTAATCCATTGAGGATGTAGTCCCTGAGCTCATCGTCATCAACAGGCTTGCCGGCAGCAGCAAGCTCAGAAGCAAAACCCTTCATCTTGGTGATGTACTTTTGAGCGGTGAGATCAAATTTCTTGGTGTTGGTGAGAGCACCACGCATACTTGAGACCTTGGATTTCGACTGCGAGGAGTAGAGAGAAAACAAAGCATCCCACACATCTGTAGCATGGTGGAGACTGGAAACATGGGGAAGAACTTCTTCAGACAGAGAATTCACCAGGAAGCTTACGACCTGCTATCGCGTGTGATCCACTCCTCATAGGCAGGATTCGGCATGGTGATCTTATTCTTGTTCTCATCCTCGGCTTCAAGAGTTTCGGGTGGAGCCTTGTTGGTGCCCTCAAGGAATCCCATGACACGGGCACCACGAAGGGTGGGTAGCGCTTGAGTGTCCCAAGAGCGGAAATTGTCATGGGTGAGCTTCATCGCCAGCGGGGTGCCGACGGAGCCCACAGTCGAGGAAGATGATGAGGGCATCGTCATTGTATCGATGGAGCGATCTAGGTTTTAAGACCAAAACCGGCGTCCTGAAGAAAGAATCGTGTAGGGTTTTTGGGTGGGAGTTTGGGATCTAGATTATCGGGAATTGGTAGAGGAGAGGGAGATCTATGTGTTGGTAGTTTTGAGGGAGGAGATCGTCGGCGAGAGGCAGCGGCGGCGGTGGAGAACACCTGCGGAGGCGGCGGCAGCTAGGAGAGGGAAGAGAGGGGGCCTGATACCATGTTAGCTTCGTTGGGTGGAACAATAGCCCCTTTCGGTGGCTTCGGTTACGTGTTATAGGACAAGGAAGAGCCCCTTGCATGGCATATTACATAGTTTGGTACGTATACGAGTGGTGTACTACACCATCTCGTATACGTTCCATATTACATCTAATGATTGTGACCATCCATCCGGCTGCATCCTTATCCCCTCGCCCCCTTGAGAGTCCGCCGCCGGCCCGATCCGCCGCTCTCTCCGCCGGAATAGCAGGCCGGAGTAGGGAACGGAGAGGCACCGAAGCTAGCTTTAGGTCTGGTAGGTTTAGAGTGCAGCTTGATGCCGCGGTTTGGCATATTGCCGGGAGTTGGAGATGAGTTCTGCAGGCCGAGCTCCTTCCTTTCCTACTGGCGGTCCTTCCCCTATTGCTCCGGCGGCCGGAGCTGTTGGTGGAGGGCGTCCATGCCATCTCCATAAATAAGGACCTGGGTGTCCTCCCTATTTTGGTGCCTGCTCTGCTTCTCCCTCCTCTGTTGGCCAGCCGTGGCGGCGAGGGACGGGGGTGTGAGAGCAGGGTTGGGTGCCGGTGGGAAGGAGGCTGGGAAGTTTTCCCTGTGGTGGTGCTTGGGCGTGGCGCCGGCGGGGAGTAGCCGAGCTTCTACGTCTTGCCTCCATGGGTGAGGAAGAAAAGGAGTGTCTCAGCGGCGGGCTTCCCCCGGAATAAGCGCCTTTGTGCTTCCCGCCTTACTCCTGGTGACACGGTGTGGTTCTCCCTCCTCTCGGCCCGTCGTGGCGGCGAGGGAGAGGGTGGAGACCATGCCGCTGCTGCTTGGACGAGGCTCGTAGTGGATGGGGTCGTCAGCTTGCGATTCCCCTCGAGCGTCACCTTGCCGACAAGAGGAACGGTTCTATCTGCTCTCCTGGGTGTAGTGGCGAGCTCCGCCCTGGAAGCTACAAAGAAGCAATAGAGTTGGGAAGCTATCTTCTTGAGCATCACCTCGGTGGCGGGTGATAGCCGTCCGACATCCAAGGCCAGAACATGGCCTATCTAGAAGCTGACGAAGGATCCCGACATTTGTGAAACCCCCTCGGTGAGGCCCCTCTCGAGGTCGGCAGCCGCGTTTCTCGTCTGCACGAAAGCAATTGGTTTTGTCCCCGCTTCCGAGTTTGACGGTCAGTCCGACTTCCGGCTCGGCGGTGGTGAAAGAGAAGGACTGGATTTTTATCTTCCATCTTTCAGTAAGGTCTTAGGAACCTATGTTTTTTTCGTACTTTATGGAGTCCTTTGTAATTAGTTGTACATCCATCGCTTGCATTTAATGAATACGGGGACCTCCTTGTAAAAAAAAAAGGGAAGTCCGAAAGACGGGACGTACGTACACTCGTATACAGCGGCAGAAGAGTGCACGGACACGAACCACACGCAGAAGCCAAAAATCCTATAAAACCCACCGTAACTGCCACGAACCACATCGCACCACACACACTTCCCGACTGATTCTAGCTAGCTTTCTCTTGGCCAGCGACTCCGCAGCAGCTTCAGCAGCAAGCAACGGCGAGAGCTCGGCAGCAGCTGGACCGCCGGCGATGCAGGGCGAGGGGAAGGTGAAGAAAGGGTGGCTGGCGGTGCGGGTGGGCGACGAGGACCAGCGGCGGTTCGTCATCCCCATCGCGTACCTCTACCACCCGCTCTTCCGCCGGCTGCTGGAGGCGGCGCGGGACGCGTACGGCTACCACTCGTCGGGACCCCTCCGCCTGCCCTGCTCCGTCGACGAGTTCCTCCGCCTGCGCGCGCTCGTCGAGCGGGACACGCACCCGTCGGCGTCGTCCAGCCACCGCGTGCACGCCGGGCACTTGGCCCCGTGCACCCGCGCTAAGGTCATGTCGTGATCGATCGAACGAGCCCGACCACCATGGCGCGCATGGCGACTGTGAGCTCCAGAGCGCGCGAGTGTACACGGAGAGGGGAGATATGGAGCAGAGAGGCTAGCTATAGCTAGTAGGTGATCTTTAGTCTGTGTTTTGGGATACTGCTTAGTATGATTTTGGCCTTATTTTTCTTCTGAATTTTTGCACAGCATGTAGTATAGTACTATTGTAGATTAATTAACAGACAGATCGATGTATAATTAACAGTTGATACTTGGATTCAAGTCTCCACAGCCCGGAGTACATAAAACTATAGTACAGTATAAGCTTGATTTTCTTAATTCCCTCTCGTTTGCAAACTTCTAGACTAATAAATTGAACAAGATCGAGTTCGCACTTCGGATGGAACAGTAGTACACTACACAATTCCGCGGTGCTAATTAATGTTTAACAGGTTTTGCTGTATGACAGGACAGCATCATATATTCCAATTAATCATGATGCATGGGGTCCTTGGGGAATTTCTTTCTAGTGCCGCGTTTCTTTCTGCTGGTAGATTCATGTTGTGTCGTTCCATCAGCATCAGGGTGGGTTGTTCTCGTTCAACGTTGGGTTTGAGGAGGAGGTGGTGAAGAATAAAGAGGTAGGCAGCATTGGTCTGAGCCCGGGTCGATCCTTAGACCTCGCTCACACCTCAGTGCACCACCTTCCATATCCTCCTCTCTCTTTCTTGATTATTCGAACACCTCTACTTCACTTTTTTGAAAAGACCCAAAGGCTGTGCATGAAAAACATGCTATACACACGCACATCACAGGACCACGCACCCCCACAATATATTACTAGATGAATACAATTTCGGTGGTAAAGGCATTTCAACGCGTACAGATTATCAGTTTCCAAATAAACTTTGTGCGCCCACACAATACCAACATTAGATACATATATATTACTCACTCTGTTTTAAAATATAAGATGTTTTAGATTTTTTGTAACTAATGTATCTAGATGCTTTCAGAGTGAACCTATACACTAAAAATATACTAAATGCACTCGTTTTCACAAAACCTAAAACATCTTATATTTTGAAATGGAGGGAGCAATACCTTCGTTCCATAATGTAGATTGTTTGAGCAAACTAAATGGAACAGATTCAGTACAACTTAATGGACAAGTCATTCACCATTTCGTATTGAGCTTTGTGTATGGTTCCGTTAACCGATTCGCTAGCTATCTCGCGGAACAGCTAAAACGGCCCGTACGTATCACAAGCGAAGTGATTATCACACATTCACACTATCAACTAGTAGTAGTAGTACAAGTTGCACCCATGGCAGAAGCAGGTCCATTTGTGTATAGGTACGTGACGAGTTGTTTAGTCAAGTGGCGCAGCTGGCGTGGAGGTCGGAATTTGGGTGCCTCGGTGGCGTATCGAGTTGCCATTAGACGGCTCGCTCGTCGCAATCTCGTCACCGGCAGCGCGCACTGCCGAGCACCTAAGAATATGTATTGGTCCATCTACATGCATGTATTGGTCCATCTACCGAAAAATATTCGGCACTGCTACTGCACTGGTGAGAATTGATGGGAACCTGACTGAACTTGTGCTACAAATCTCGTCAGCTGTCAGTGGATGGGGGATTGTAGAGCTGTGCTCCTAGATTACACGCAAAGATATGGCGGGACGTACGTAAGGTCATCTCCACCCGGGTCTACCCAACACGTCCCAGCGTGTCCGAACGTCCGCGCGGACGTGTGTGGCGTGCCCGGCCTCCCAGCGGTATGATTTATCCGGATCGATGCGTTCGGCTCAACCCATCGGCGCAGCTAATTTGCATGACTGATATGTCGGTCCGGACAGCGCGCGGCCTCCCGTGTCCTCCCACGGGGGGTCGAGGGCCGCTTCCCAGTGACCTAACGGCTGTCTTCCACTAGCCATCAATGGAAGGCTGCTCCAAAGGCTGGCCACGCCGCTGCTGGCGTTTCCCGACGTTTGCCCTCCTGCCACGACGCTTCAATGCCGTAGCTTCGGCCTCCGCGCCGGCATCGGATGTCAGGCCGTTTTAACTGGTCGTCCTCCGCCATCATCTTCAACACCGCGCCGCACTCTCCTCCTCCCCCTAACCTCCTCTTCCAGTAGCTAGCCATGGCCGGTGGCATTGGAAGCGAGAGGAGGACGTCTAGGACGGCCTCTGCGTCCCGGCCATGGACGTCGAGGAAGGACCGGAGGACACGGCCAAAGCAACACGCCGCCAAGATCTCCCTCACTGTCGTCGTCGCCCGACTTTCCCGACACTGGCATCGATTGCGCCATGCCCATTCACCCCGGCATGGCGCGGGACAGGTTGCCACTTCCCCGCAAATTCACGTCGCTCGTTGGTGGCGCACCGCCCCAGCCGTTCATTCTGCGGGCATCCGGTGTCAACACCACCGTTCCTCTGGTGGAATTTCTCGGTGGTTGTCAGCGCCGCGGCGCGGACGGTCAGACATGGGTACGATTTCTGGTTGTGCCTACATTGACTGGCCTCCCCTTTTCATAGGCGCGCCTGGATAAGGCGAGAAACGCCTAAAAGAGGCTGGAATCGACGGGAAAGAAAGACGGGAGGCGACATGAACGCAATGGAAACACACCGGCGCCGGTGTCGATGTGGGGCCTTTTACCAAACGCGGACGGATGAATCACGTCCCTGGGCGCAGTTGGCCGGTCAGGCCGGAGCGAACGTGGACCGACCCAAACGGGCAAAAACGGACAATTTCGGTCGGCCGTTTGGATCGGCCCGATGGAGATGCCTAAGGTGCGACTCCTCCTGGTGCTGCTCTCGCTTTTTAGAATACTAGCTTAGCTAGGTAGCGCACCCTAGAGTTAGACGAAATGAAAAATATGTTGTGTGTGCATCTTCCCTCCTGCGTCGTCGTGCCGAGTGTGATGCTGGGTCAGATAGAGGCCGATCGATCGATCGATCGATCGACTGCTGCGGGACACAACGAAGTGGCGTAGCCTACCGACGATGCACAGCAGTGGTTTTTCCGGCGCTTTTTCTGTGACAGGAGATTGGGCGGGAAGCTTGAGCGCGAGTTGACGGGTAGATGCGATTTGTCAGGCGAGGGACCCATGGTCGAGGACCGGGTCTACTGATAAGATCCTCTCTTATGCCCTCACACATGTCTTTTAAGTTTAAACTTTCTTTCTTTGGTCTGTTAGTTGGTGAAGTTTACTGCGGTTGTCGTTCCATGCCAGGATATATATCAACAGGAAACGATTTTCTTTCGTATCTCTACACCGTGTAACACATGAACAGTGCTGATACGAACGTGTAGCCTTGTAGAGGAGTGCATGTATTGCAGAAAAGGACGACAGAACTGTTCGATAAACTTTGTGGAGGAGGAGGGACGACCGCCACCATTACCAGATCATCCGGATACATACCGACCACGTGTTGGCGATGGCGGCGGCATCTCTTAAGCCGATAAGCAAGACCACTCTCTCTACCAAATGCGTGCTTATCACCCTCTCTCTTTTACACGGAATCGATCCATCGACTAATTAAGTGGGGGATAAATCACAGCAGTACGCACGTAGCTGAGCATTATTCCGTGAAAAATCTGGCACGCGCCGTTGGATATTCTTGGCGTATCCCTAGTTTTCTTTGTATTCCGGGTTTTTTTTTTGAAGGGAAACTCCGTCCCCTTCCTAGCTTTATTGATTATTAAAGACACTTATATCGTTTATCAGAAAAGGTAAAATAAAACTAAGGGGATCATCGTCCCAAATACAAGAGCTAATGAATTGAAAACTATGCTTTGTGAGTTCACGAGCCACAGAATTTGCTTCCCGCGAGCCGTATTCAAACACTACCTTCGACATCCCCGAAGCCAAAATATTACAATCATAAAAGATCGCCGCTGCTGCCGTCGCAGAAAACCCTCCATCCTTCATAGTGTTGATTACCTCCATATTATCAGATTGTACAATAACGATATTGAAACCCAGCTGTTGCGCTAAATGGAGACCTTCCCTCATAGAATACGCCTCGGCCATCATAGCATCACCCACAAAAGGCAAATCCTTTGTATCAGCAGCCAAGAATTTACCTCTGAAATCGCGAATAATCGCACCTGTATCCCCCGTCCTTGGTTCACATCGTAAGCCGCGACCACATTTATCTTTACAGTCCCCTCGGGAGGACAGGTCCATGCAACCTCCTTTCTTTGCACCTGATTCTTTCGAGCACGCCAGTAGTTCGTCGCAAGGGCCCCAATAGAAAGTGCCGATCTCATGGGGTTTTGCACTTCTTCACCATGCACAATTTGACGTCGCTCCCACCATATATACCATGCCCTAGTCAAGATAATTTCGGGAATACCGATTCCACCAAGCGGATCCCACGTCCCTTGTAAGCATATAATGTGCTCAAGGGCAATAGCTCCTGCTCTATCAAGATTAACAACTTCGTCCACAGTCGTATTCATACCAAGCTTCTCCCAGATTTGCCTAGCCCGCAAACAGGTGAAGAGTATATGCATGATATCTTCACAGCCTACTAGACAGACTGGGCAACCACTCGAGTTTACTTTATGTCTATTAGCAAGGACTCCAAGGCATGGAATAAGACCATGCAGAGCTCTCCGGCCGAAGATTTTTATTTTTGCCGGTACATTTAATTTCCACAGTTTCTTCCAGACAGGTGATATATCCGATCTTCCAACGCCTAGCTCCCTTCTCTCCCGTCGGCCAAATTGATAATTCCATTCAGCGTGGTAAGCCGATTTCACCATGAATAAACCATTGCTAGAGTGGTACCAAGCAATAAAATCCTCCATACCTTGTGGTGCAATTGGAATCTCTAGAATCCTGTTCACATCCACTTTCCAAAAAGTATCCCGCAAGGTTTCTTCATCCCACAAGCCTGTCATCGGATCAAAGAGTTCGGATACTTTTGATAACACTATATTTCCACGAGGAGTGACAATTTTTCGAGAGGGGCTGGAAGGGATCCAAGCATCATCCCAAATATTAACCTGGGATCCATCCCCAATTCTCCAAATGCAACCTCTTTTAAAATTTTCCAAGCCCGCCATAATGCTTTGCCAGGTAAACGAGCTTCCAGGCTTTAATTGAGCCTTAAGAAGGTTTCCATCAGGGTAATATTTTGCTCTAAGAACTCTTGAACAGAGTGAATCAGGTCTCTCTATAAGCGTCCAACATTGTTTTGCAAGCATTGCCATATTAAAAGTGTGTAAATCACGAAAACACATACCTCCTCTTCCTTTAGGGATACACATCTTCCACCAGGCTACCTAATGCATTCTCTTGTGGTCATCATCATCACCCCACCATAGCTGCGAAATAGCATCAGTAATTCCTTTACATATATTTTTTGGAATTTTGAATACTGTCATCGCAAACACAAGCATAGCTTGTGCAACCGCTTTGAGAAGAACCTCTTTTCCACCCATAGAGAGTAATTTTTCCTTCCACCCATTGATTCTGGCCAGAACCTTCTCGATAAGGTGTTGGAAACAATCACTTCTATCAGCCCCAACCATAGCAAGTAACCCTAGGTATCTGTCATTAAGGGATTCCGTCATAATATTTAGTCTTTCACATACCTTCACTCTCTCATCAACCGAAGTATTGGGACTGAAGTAAATACTTGATTTGGCATCACTAACAAGCTGTCCCGAGCTATCACAATATAGGTCCAGGATTTGTTTTAATATAACCGCATTTCTCTCATTTGCTTCCATTAAGATCAGAGAGTCATCTGCAAAGAGTAAATGAGTAATCATTGGAGCATCTCAGCATACCTTAACACCATTAAGTTCCTCGTTCTCTGCCGCATGAGTAAGCATACTTGAGAGACCCTCGCCACATAGCAGGAAAAGATAAGGCGACAAAGGATCACCTTGCCTAATTCCTCTAGTAGGGGAAAAGCTTTCTGTAGTAGTAGAATTGAACCGAACTGAATACCTCACCGATGAGACAACAGACATGATCAATGCCACCCATCGAGGGTCAAAGCCCAATTTTAGCATCATTTTCTCTAAAAAAAACACCACTCCACCCTGTCATATGCTTTATGCATGTCAAGTTTTACTGCACACAAACCCTTTTTCCCCTTTAATTTTTAATAGAATGGACACACTCATAGGCCAAAAGAATATTATCAGTGATCAACCGACCTGGGACAAAGGCACTTTGATTTTCACCAATAATTTCAGGCAAAATCCCTTTGAG
Source organism: Avena eriantha (assembly GCA_910589775.1). Taxonomy (NCBI): domain Eukaryota; kingdom Viridiplantae; phylum Streptophyta; class Magnoliopsida; order Poales; family Poaceae; genus Avena; species Avena eriantha. The sequence goes on from OU342745.1 coordinate 393,918,331, forward strand.
CCTATTAGCAAGCATTTTAGATCTAACCTTGTATACCACATTGCACAAGCTAATAGGACGAAATTGAGTGATTTTTTCGGGGTTATTAACCTTCGGAATAAGGACCACCATCGTATCATTCCACCCGACAGGTATAACCCCTGAATTCACAGCCTCCAGAACCTCCTTTGTTATATCCTCTCAGAGCATTGGCCAAAACCTTTTATAGAAAACCGCATGCAAGCCATCCGGGCCTGGAGCCTTAAAATCTCCAATTTGAAAAAGAGCCTTTTTGACTTCCTCCGCGGTAAACTGTGCAAGGAGACCACTATTCATTTCCGCCGTTACCTTAGGCTTTACTTTATCAAGTACCTCACCACTTGGTTCCTGTACTTCTGCAGTAAAAAGCCCTTCAAAGTAGAACTTTATCAAGTTACTCATGCCATCCGGGTCCTCCCACTTAGTACCAGCCTCATCAATTAAATATTTAATTGTATTCTTCCTCCTCCTGGTTGTTGCAAAGTTATGGAAAAAATTGGTATTGCTGTCTCCCATGTTTCAGCCAATTTGCCCTTCCTCTTTGCACCCAATGTATTTCCTCTTGTTTCAATAATGCCTCAATTTGTAACAAGAGATATGTTTGTGTAGGCATAGAATCATCATCCATTGGTCCCCTTCTCACGTCGTCAAGCATCTTTTTCAAAACCTCAATCCTCTTACGTGGTCCCTTTAATTCACGTCGATCCCATGCATGTAACTCTTCATGTACCCGTGTCGTTTTCTGCATGAGAGTGGGCTCCACCAAGGTTGCTTCTGCATCCTGCCATGCCGCCTGCACCACCCCATCAATCCGATCTTCCTCAAGCCAGCGGGCCTCAAACCGACGAGGTTTCGGACCTCTACTCACATTTACACCCGCAAGATAATCCAAGTCCACCGTAACAGGCCTGTGGTCGCTCTTAGTAGCGCTTTCGTTAATAACCACATCATTAGGAAACACCGTATGCCATGGACCATTTGCCACTGCACGATCAAGTCTCTCTCTGAGTCTACCCCTTCTCCAGGTGAATTTATCACCCGTATATCCAAGGTCCTCGAGCTCACAAGAGGTAAGATAGTCTTGGAAATCCTGCATATATCTAGGTGCACGAGGTACACCCCCCTCTTTTTCCGAAGCGAACAAAATCTCATTGAAATCACCAATAACCATCCACGGGAGGTTCATACGGCCGTGGAGATCTTGAAGATAGGTCCACGACTTATATTTATCCTCCCACTTTGGTTCCCCATAGAAACCAGTTAGCCGCCATTCACTTTCTCCTTCGATCACAACATCAATAAAGTTACCTGTGATGTCCTTTGGTCCAACTTTTATCTCCTTTTTCCACATCAGAATCAAGCCACCACTCCTCCCATTGCTTTCATGGAAGAGTAGCCCATGAAACTTCATTTTCCTCGCAAATTTTTCTACCTTAGCCTTTCCCAGATGTGTCTCAGACACAAAAAGAACATCCGGGTTTGTTTGCCTTTGGAAGTCCAGAAGCGCACGAACTGCCGGGGATGTTTTCATCCCCTGGCAGTTCCATCCTGATATTTTCATTGCTCCCGGCGATCCTCCTCGAAGGAGGTCACCGATATCATCTCATCGTCGATCACAGATTCCACAACCCATGTTTGTCTTTGTCTCTTTGGAGGTTGTACCTTCTGCGGTGTGGATATAGGGTCATTTGGATTTTTAACCCCATTCTCGATCATAAGAACAGTAGTAGCAACAAGACCCTTGCTTGAATTCGAAACCTTTTCAGTATCTGAAACAGTACCATCCCTTTTCCATAATGTTTTCTTCGGACCACGTGTTGTAAAGGTCCCAGCCATATGGAGATCTATATCATCTGTTTCTCGAGTGTTTGGGTCTCCCGGCATCCTTCCCATCCCTCGGCCATGCCCCATAAAGCCACCTCTGCTCCCACCTCCACGTCCAGAGTTTACAGGAATACTTGGTTCAAATTTGACAGCCAGCCAGTCTCCCCATTGGCAGTCACTCTCAGCATGGACACCATGCCCACACTCAGCAACTTCGTGACCAATCATCCCACAACAGTAACAGAAATTAGGGAGCTTTTCATACTGTACAGGGTACTTCTTAGCTACATGAAATCAGGGAGCTTTTATAGTAATTTATAGGAACAAACCTTACTAGAGGCTTACTCAACTCCACATACACCCTAGCTCTCATGTATCTAGTAGGGTTAATTACCCCTTCATTGACAATTACTGTAAAAGGTGGTTCTCCAACCTTCTTAGCTACCTTCTCAGCCAGCTCCTTCTTCTTCATTAGTCCCTCCGGGATACCCTAGATCCGAGACCATACTGGTATCTTATCAAGTTTATAGTCTTCCACATTAGAGAAACCATCATACTCTGCCATGACAATCGCTGAACCATGAAAGAGCCACGGACCACCCTCCATGACTCGTGTCCAGTCACCAAGACACTGAAATTGCGCAAGGAATAGGTTTGCGCCTTTAGCTTTGAACGTAACATCTTTCGCCGCAGCCCAGGCGTTCCTCATCTGCTTAAACATTGCCGCATGGCTAAAGGGTTTTGAGGTATGAACCCTAAAAATCGCCAGCCAGCGAACCTCTCCAATCAGTTCCTCAATTTCTTCAGAGAAATCCAAGTCTGATTCTTCCTCACCATGCAGATTCATGCCCTCAAACCGATCCTCCAAGTCCTTCTCTAGATCCCCGATCTTCGATCTTGAGGATCCCTCCTCTGTCTCCGACGGCTGGTTTTCCCTCAACTCTTCTGCTTCCACAGGTATCGCTGGCGATACCGACGGTGCTTTCCCCAGATCAGCCATCCGAGCGCTTCCAAACACGCAGGCACTCAGATCAGGGTAGAAAATTTGGTTGGATGTAGGGACTCACGCGTCGATGGCGTGAGGATTTTGGGAACCCTAGGAAAACCCTAGGGGAAAGGTCGGTCTGAACTTTCTTTGTATTCCGATTAAGCAGCACCGATCGATCCATCGATCGTGTTATTCCATAGTCAGACCTTTTTTGGCAGGTAATTAAACAGCCACTTGTTGCAACCTGGCTTGTAGATTATGGGCGAGTCAGCGAGATGTTTGGCGATGTGCATCGGAAATTACGCAGCAAAACTGGGGTACACAAGAACAGTAAAATAAGAATTGTAATAGATCGCAACTTAATGATAAGAAGTAGTAGTATGAAACTTTAACTATATAGCTAGTCAGATAAATTAAGTTTTAAATAGTGTAATACTTCAAGTTGAGAAGTACACGGGTTCTGAAAATTCACTCTCGCATCCGAACCGAATGGGAAATGGCGTTTCACTTCTGCCGGATAAATAGAGAGCATATCTTGATATTGGTTTTCTGTTGTTGCCTGGTCGTTATGGCTAATTAGGAATGATGGTGGACTGAGGCATAGCCCAGTGGTTAGGGTGGGCTAATGCACCCCCGCCCGTCTAGGTTTAACTTTCCGTACTTGCATCTAGGATCGTATTCATATTTTTACTATATCAAAAGCGCTTTGGATTTCTCCTCTTAAAGCTATTTATCTTTTTTTAATCAGGAATGATGGAGTGTTTCAACATATTGTGTTGTATAGCCCTTTGCAACCACTTTAGCCAGCTATGTCTTTAATATTGCGGTTGATGTGGAAGCCGGTGGTCATGCATAAACGTCTCGCTGCAACTAAGAACATGGCGCTTCAGATCGACAGCAAGCTTCAGGAGCTTGGGGAGTGGAAGCTCACGTGATCGAGAGGGCGTTGGTTAATGTTCCGAGTTCCTGTTTGCTTCTATTCTTTGTTCCTGTAGTTTAGCTACCGAGAGCGAGGATGTAGGTTCGAAGGTGATTGATCTATCTTTCATCTCCAACTTCATCAGTGCGAGACGGTGGATCTTGGTTTAAGACAACACAGCGATGTCTTCCAATCGACCTGCCACATCGACATGTGTCTCGCTGCGTGCAGCAAGCCGCCTGTTCATCGACTCACAAAACTTCATTGGCATCGGTGTTTTTTTTAGATCTAGCAACGGTGAAGGTTCAGCATCCCTTCCGACGTGCGTCTCGGCGGCATTGGAGTTTGGCGGCGGCCGCTAGCGCAGAAACCGTAGAGAGATCGTTTGGTATTTCTCGTTCTCCAAGCACTACTAGGAAAATGGCTACCGCCGACGCACCAAAATGGGCTATCGTCGGCTCATGGCCGTCAGTAGTGTCGTACCGCCGGCGCATAGGCCTATGCGCGGGCATAACTTCGTTACCGCCGGCGTTACCATAGTGCGCCGAAGGTAAGTCTCTAGCACCTGCGTATGGGCTCATACCACTAGCGCCTATCTAGTCACCGACGATATACCAGTGCGTCGAAGATATTTCGTATAGGAACAAAAAACACGCCAAAAATACATAAAATACATCTAGAATACATAGGTATACAAAAATAATAACAGCAAAATACATATTAATCACACAAATACTAGCAGTACACAAATCATTGGTTCATAGCATGTATCAATAGTACAAGTAGTAACTTCGGCTCAAACTTCGACTCCAACTAGCATATGTATCAATATTACAAAAGTATAGACAAGTCTCTAGAGTCACAAAGTATCTAAACACAGATCACATAGAATAGAAACATGGTCACGAAGAGTATCATCATGACGAAGGTGATGAAGGTGGTCATCCAGTTCCTCCTCATCTCTCTCCTCTATCTCGCTAGGTAGTTCACGTATTGAGTTTCTACCTCCACCCTAGTGTTGTACCCCTTGTAGCTGTTGCCGCTAGAACGGTGCACATGTCTCCTGCAATCTTTCCAGTCGTTGTAGACTTCGAAAACCTTACCCTTGTACACGACATACCACATCATCTACGCACACAAGACAAAATATAAGTGGTTAGCAAATTCATAGAGATAACATATATGCAACATCAGGAGTAAATAATAGCGCTATAATAGTTGTTAGAAAATTCCCGGTCGTCCGTGAGCCTGCTGTTAATGACGAGCAGGAGACGGTCTTGCTCACCGAGGCCAAGTACCACTCGATGTGCACCGTCACGACGCGCGCAGGATGGAGAAGCGCGAGCTTCTCCGTGTCTGTCGCCTCTCCTTCCGCGAGCACATGGCCGGCGCGAGGGCCTAGAAGCCCACTTACCCGATGAGTACTTCATGGCCGACGACTTCGGCAACACGGAAACCGATGAGGAGTAAGCGCCACCGTCGATGATGATCCGGTGAGTAGGTACCGCCGGTAATGCGTAGATGCTAGGTGAAGTATGGATGCAGGACGCGACATCAAATTCTGCTAAAACAATATATGTAGATCTATATGATCAAAATCTTCTCTATGTAATCTGGCCACAATGTGTGATGATTTTTAAATATGCAGTTCGAATTAGTGCATATGTTCCGTCCTATGTTTTTCCATACCTCAAACAACGTTTCCGATTTACCGCATCTGTCTTTTGCGGTACCGGGATATGCGGTATCTGCTAGAGTTGCTCTTAGGTCGATAAGACGGTGTTATCTTATACATGCCACATGATTTTGATATAACAACAAAGCGTGATGTACTCTCTATATATGTGATGAGACATATCGTTGCCAAGAGATCATCTCTTAGCTAATAGAACGAAAATATAATTTTGTATTTTTTTCTATTCCAACTCAGAAATCACTTATATGGCTATTTCTAAGATATTACTAAGATAAAATCATTTTACATGTGCTTAGCATGGAACAACTAAAATGGCATAGGCAGGACGTAATCGCTGAATTTGCCGTACATGTCACAAAGCAAGTACCCCTCCGATCAATATTAATGATGTAAACTTTGTCTAGATACAAATGTATCTAATCTAAATACTAAACTAGATACATACAAATATAAATAAATTTGAGCACGTTAATATGAACTGAGGGACCAGGGAGTAGCTAAGCGATTGTCAACTACTAGTACACTAGGCCGCACTGGCGCTACAACTTGCAGCCAGCACGTCCATTTGTGCTACCTTCCAGAGTAAACAGACGACGATCCTATTCCTGTAGCGAATTGCAGGCTTGTGATTATGATATTTGGAAGTTCAAATCGCCTCCAAGACGTCACGAAGAAGTGTACCCCCGAGATGAACAGACAAAGATTTAAATTTTTACCCGCAAAAAAGAAGTGCGCGTACGTGCACGAAGGGGCCCGGCCAGAATGCGATGAACGGGTCGAGACGACCGCACGCACGGGCCGCCGCGAAGCTTGTTTAGTCGGGTGCGCCGCCTGAGTGGAGGTCGTAAACTTGGAGGGGCCGGCCGGCGGCGTAACACGAGTCGCCTTGGACCGCCTGTCGCAATGGCATCGCGCCCGGCTGCCTGTATTGGTCCAGTACTACTCTCTCCATTCATAAATATAAGACGTTGTACTTTTATGAATCGAATGTATCTACACATATTTTAGTGAACCTATACACTAAAAGATGTCTACATGCATTCGTTTCATAAAGCTAAAATGTTTTCATAAAGCTAAAATGTTTTATATTTCTACTGCTGTACTGGTGAAGAGATGGAAACTAGACTAAATTTGTGCTACAGCTCTCGTCAAATTAAACAGCTGTCAGTGGAAGTTAGTAAAGCTATTTGGTTTCTGGAGAGCTATTTGGAGTCGTTGTTGGTGATCAAACAAAGTCCAAGTGCTGATATAATCACGGGAAAAGCTGTGGCGTCGCTCATTCAGGGTTTTAGCAGTCGAAGCGAGCAGCCCCAAGGAGGGCAGGAACGGGTGACAAAGTGGGTACCGCCACCGGAAGGAATGGCCAAACTGAACACTGACGGATCCTTTGTGAACTCGCAGGAAGCAGGGACTGGCATGGTGCTGAGAGACCACACCGGGGCGGTCATTTTTGCTGCCTCGCGGAAGCTCAAATCTTGCGCGGATGCAACAGATGCGGAGCTTGCTGCCATTGAGGAGGGGATGGCATTGGCGCTGAATTGGACTCCCCTCGCTATTACCGCTGAATCAGACTGCTCCGAAGCCATTCACCTGATCAAGGAAAGCACACCCAACACCTCAGGATACGCAGCGAGAATACATGTTATTCGAGAACTAGTTAGGGAGAGAGACATCAAGTTAATCAAGGTCTATCGTGAAGCAAACAGTGCGAGCCACGAAATGGGCAAACTAGGCAGAGTTCAAGGTAGAACAGCCACATGGCTTAGAAACTCCCCCCCCCCCCCCCCCCCCCCCCCCCGCCGCGCGCGGACATTTCTGCAGCCATAAACTCAGATTGTAACTTTGTCTAGTATTAATATATTTTCTTTTTGAGCAAAAAAAAAAGTGGAAGTTAGTAAAGCTGGGCTGCTTGATTAGACGCAAGAGATTTGGAGCCGTACGCATCGCACGGTACGAGTCCTAGTGCTGCACTCGCTAGGCAACCCTAGGTAGAATGCTTAGACGAAACGAAATATGCCAATGTACCGTGCGCCTGTTAGATAGATGCCGAAGCAGCCGATCGGACTGGTACGGGACACGACAATGGCCCCCTTCTTTTCAGCTTCTTGGGCAGCTTCTTCCAGAAGCTATCCTCCACCAGCTTCTCTCAGAAGCTCATCTTCAAAATTTGTTCAAACTTCTTAACTAGTAGTTTCAACATCAATTTAAAAGTATAAACGATTTTGGCAGATGAGATTTCGGGAGAAGCTGGTCGAGGGTAGCTTCTGGGAGAAGCTGTCCAAGAAGCTGAAAAGAAGGGGGCCAATGTGGTGGCGATGCACGGTGATCCCTTTTCGAAACTAGAGCGCTTTATTAGAGGCCACGTCAACGAGTTTTTTTGTGATGCTCAATTTTCTACTGTAGTATGACGGGAGATCGGTCCGAGATCACATCAGAGATGCACACCGTGAAGCGGTACGAACCAAACTGCAAGTGTCCGGTCCAAGACACGTCCGTACGGTGCTATCAAATCAGATGAAGTTTACTGCAGCTGTCGTTCCATGACAGGATTTCAACAGGAGGACAGGAGCCGGAAACCATTTTTTGGTAAGTATCTCTCGTCCGTGTAACACGTGAACAGTACTGATACTTAGCCTGCTTGTCCTAGGGTAGAGCAGAAAGAATATCGGAGGGATCGAATTCACAACCATTATTACCATATGTCAGGATAACGACCAAGTGTGTGGGGGCGGCATATATCGATCTTAAGGCGATAAGCCAAGCCCACTTAATTTCTACCAGAGCGTGCTTATCAGCCTCTCTTTTACACGGAATCGATCCACTAATTAAAGTGGGGGATAAATCTTAGCACCAGTACGTACGTACTAGCAGAACTATTCTGTGGAAAATCCGGCACGCGCGCTGTTGGTTTTTATTCCTACCACGTACGTACTCGTAGCACTGACCGATCGATCGACTGATCGGTCGAGTTTTTCAGTCCAAGAGCCGCTTGTTGCAGCCTGAGGTGATGGGCGACACCGATACTCTTAAAATCCGAGATGTATGGAGAATTGGAGATGGGCATCTCAACGGAGAGAGCAATAATGGCATTTCACTTCCGCTGGACACGGTGATCGGGCGGTGTGGTGGCCCTAACACACTTCCTATGCTCCTATTCTTGTGGATGCATTTGGTTGGGTGTATCTGCTTCTCTTTTTGTCCGGCTTAACTCGGCCACGCAAATGTGCAGGTCACGATGTGGCACACCAACCATAGGTACGCTTGCACTTGCATCATGAAAATGTGCTCAGCTGAAAGCTCCATCCATGTTAAAGCATCCACCCGATCTTCTAGACAGGACAGGGACGATGGAGGATTTATCTGGTCCCAGTTAAAAGGTGCAGTCGAACCGTCAAAGAGAGGGCGAAGAAGAAGAAAAGAGACGGGAAAACAAAGAAATACAAGTATACAAGACTCGGATTCCTTTGTGGGTAATACCGCAATCAGTACATGCACTGAAGATTTCTTTCATGAAGCCGGACAAGATGGCCTCAGGAAAACAGAGCATGCCCATGCATGGCTACTCGATCTAGAATCAATTGCGATAGTCCAAGTACATTTTGCTTCCTCAGGGCCCGTTAATTAATCATTACAAAACTCTCTCATTTGTTAACAAAAAGAATTATTATCCGATACCAGTGTAAAGGCTGCAAGGATATCTTCCTAGATGCTTTTACATTACACAAAAACAACTGGGAGATCTCATGATAAAGTCAAACGGTCATGATAGCCAGTGAATGTAAATTCAAATAAAGTTTTCAAAATGTTTGACATTTTGAATTTTGTCTTCAAACAATAGGTCTATAGGCACCCCGGAGACAAATTGCATGGTAGTGTTTTGGCTCACGAGGTGCAATGAACCTATCAGATAAAATACATAAAAAACAAAATTAAAAATGCTAAAATATATTCAAAAAAAGTATTCACATGTATATCTAGACTTTTATGTTTGTACATAAGTTTTTCGAAAACAAAACCTTTTACATGACATGTATATAAAAGACAAAAAAAGTCCCGTGAAATAGCACGTTGGAGCATCAAAAAAATTAGTTTTTACACGGGACACAAAAATTATACTCCCTCCATCCTAAAAAAAGTGTTTAAATACGCATGTACCTAGACGTGTTTTATTGTCTACGTACATGCACATCTATACAAAGCCACATCACGTATTTTCGGGCAGAAGGAGCACATTTTTTGGAAAACATGTGAAACTGTGAACGAACATAAATTGTTTTAGATATACATACATGCATTTTTTTTAACGTTCACTAAAATATTTTGAAACACGGGTACATCTGCACCCGTAAACAGAATTTGATTTACGGAGGCCGGATTCCGTACCCTAGGACGTACACTGAGCGGCAGTCGAGTGCACGTAGGGCTCACGCAGGAGCCAAATCCTATATAATCCCCCGCAGCTCCCACGAACCACATCGCACCACACACACAACTCCAGCGGTTCTAGCAACTCCCGCGGTGCAAAGCGCAGCATCAGGATCGAGCAACGGCGAGCGCTCGGCAGCAGCTGGACCGCCGGCGATGCACGGTGAGGGGAAGGTGAAGAAGGGGTGGCTCGCGGTGCGGGTCGGCGACGAGGACCAGCGGCGGTTCGTCATCCCCATCGCCTACCTCTACCACCCGCTCTTCCGCCGGCTCCTGGAGGCGGCGCGCGACGCGTACGGCTACCACTCGTCGAGACCCCTGCGCCTGCCCTGCTCCGTCGACGAGTTCCTCCGCCTGCGCGCGCTCGTCGAGCGGGACACGCACACGGTGCACTCGTCCAGCCACCGCGTGCACGCCGGCCACCTGGCCCCGTGCACCCGCGCGAAAGTCACGTCGTGATCGACCGAGTGAGCCCGACCTTGGCGCGCATGGTGACTGTGAGCACACCCAGATAGAGGGGGGAGCAACTCGATCTTTAGTCTAGGATACTGCTTATGATTTTGGCCCTATTTTTTGAGTTTTGTACAGTATGTATATACACAGACAGACCGGTGTATAATTAACAGTTGGATTCACAGTCACCACAGCCGGGCTTACATAGATACAAACTTGGTTTGATGAATTACCTCTCTTTTGCAAACTTCTTCACGAAGATGATCGAGTTCGAAACGGAATACCGAACCCAACTGGCGGTGCTAATTAGTGTCAAATGGGTAATGAAATAAGATCAGGCTTTGCTGTCGAGCTGCAGCAGGACACAGCATCATGTATTCTTTTTTTTTTTGCGGAAAACAGCATCATGTATTCAAATTAATCGTGGAGCACATATATATATGGGGTCCTTGGAGAAATTTCTTTTTGGTGCCGCGTTTCTTACTGCTAGTAGATTCATGTCGTGTCGTTCCATCAGGGTGGGTCGCGTTCAACGTCAAGTTTGAGGGAAGAAGGTGAAGAGAAAGAGGCAGGCCGGCAGTATCGGTCGGTCTGAGCCCTGATCGACCCTGAGATCTCAGTAGTGCACCTTACAAATCTTGCTCTCTCTTTCTTGATTATTCGAACGCCTCTAGTTCACTTTCCTGAAAAAGACCCAATGGATGTGCTGAAAAACATGCTATACATACGACATCACAACACCACGCACCAACATATATTAGATGAATACTAGCCGAATGTCCATGCCTTGCATGGTCTGTTTTATTTTTGTTATCACACATATCTTAAGTGTAAATATAAAACACGCAAAAGTATTGTGTATATTAATCTTCTTCTATTGCTCAGCTGTCAAACTGTTCTGGCAAGCATAATCATGATCATGTCTTACACTATTTCTATCCCAAAATATTTGCAATTGGTTGTCTTTGCTATGCCATCACCGATGTTGAACTGCTTGTGAATGTTTATTTGATTCTTTCTAATTCAAAGATCCCGTAAAAAAAATAGTCACCTTGGAAAGGTAAACCAAGATAAAGGGGGAACTTCGAACAATATCGATCAATGGATTGGTTTACGCGCAACACGGTTGAAGACACTACCTTTTTTCAACCTAAACGAATGTCACCGCGTCAGTCTTTAGTTTTTTAGAAACATATTATTTTATTTTGTATAGAAAGGCTTCAGAGTGTCGATCTTAATTCAATTAGAATATATATCTGATATTTTATTTTGTACAACTGGTCCATAAAAAAATTAAATATGATACTCCCTTTGATCCATAATAAGTGTCGGTGTTTCAGTATAAAGTTTGTATGACATCGACGCAACTTATTTTGGATTGGAGGGAGTACCTTTAAAGACCATGCAGGACTCGCGTTGTGTGCACACGTACTTTGTTTGTAAAAAATCATGAGCTTGCACATGATATAAAACATACTTTTTGAAAAGAAATAATGAGCTTTCGAATCAAAATTATCTGAACTTCTCGGACTGCGACCTTGTACTTCTAAAACATGATACCATCAACATATATATTTTGTAGTAGAAAAGAAATACACTATCTTTAAGAGTGTATTAGCAAAGGGAGAAAAAATCAAAAGAACGACACCCGTAGGTTGAGTAGAAATTTGAGAACAGCTTCACCGATTCAGTAGAAACAAGAATCCACAGCCGTAAAAGTCTAGTATATACTTCCATGGCAAAGCTAGCTACCACGTCAATCTAAAACACAAAGCAAGCGGTAAATTTAGTTCACTCTAATCAGCAGTCCACAATGTGAAAAGCAGTACCTGCAGGATGAACAAGTTTTTATACTGGGGAAAGGGTAGGAGCTCGATTCAGCTGGGAAATCTTTTCAGACGCTCCACCTGTGGCTTCCAGCTATAGATTCAGAGCGGCACGACCCTCAAGTTTACAGTGTTCACATCTTGATGTACTGCTTTAGCGACTCATGTGGCTGCGCTGCGTGTCCAGTTGGAAGTCACTACAGAAATAGATAGCTACGCCGACGGCCAAACGTCGGGGCCGTCGGCGTAGGTCACGAGCTAGGCGTTCCAGGAAGCTGGCCGTTGGCGAAGAATTGCCCTTGGCGTACAAGAGCTACGCCGACAGCTGCCCTCAGCGTAGCCTACACCGACGGCTGTCCTCGGCATAGCTATTTTCCCTTTTACCTTATTAATCTTTGAAAAATCATAACTAAATCATTCTAATTTAGAAAAATACAAATAATATATCAAAATTTGCAGAAAAATAAGATATATCTATCTACACTCAAATATTACACATTTATAAATAAAAATTAAGTAAAACATAAAACATTACATATAGTTTGAAACGAGCATAAAAAATTTAAAAACGATCCAAACAATGTGAAACCTTCGCGCGGGGTCATATTATGTGATATAGTTGCAAGGAAAAATATCAAACTTGGTATATTGATTATGTCTCAAAAAAATCTTCACAAAATGACCTATCTCATTCGAGGTTTATTGACTTTCGGGTCAAATGACCAATGTTATGGCTAGAATCAAGGCATAGTTTGTGATAATGTGCCCATATTGTGCATGCATATGAATCATGGGATGGCGAACAATGTTGCAGGAGGAAGTTTTCCTTTTCATCGCACCAAAAAACCATTTTACATTTTCCGAGCGCAAAAAATGGGGGGTTTTGTGAAACAACCACCAAATGGCTAATTCAACATGCTACCACCCTATTTTTCAAAACTAGACCACCTTACATGGATAATGTCCTAACAGGGGGATCTCAAACCTTTCCGTCCATCCCTGGTGAAAAAGACAAATTTCTGCCGAATCGGTAAGAAGTGGGTCAGATATGAACTACAGGTACATAATCTGATGCTCATTATTTTTTACAAAAATCATTTTTAGGTTCATAATATGCTATTTCATCAGAGACCCACTTCAAGTTTAGCGAGGCTCAGCCCCGAGCTAAGAATCTTCATGCCCGTCGTTCGACAAAGTTTGACGATAGTTTGAAACGGGCATAAAAAATTCAAAAAGGATCAAAACAATGCGAAATCTTCGCGTGGTGTCATATTATGTGATATAGTTGTAAGGAAAAATATCAAACTTGGTATATTGATTATGTCTCAAAAAAACCTTCACAAAATGACCTATCTCATTCGAGGTTTATTGACTTTCGGGTCAAATGACCAATGTTATGGCTAGAATCAAGGCATAGTTTGTGATAATATGCCCATATTGTGCTTGAATGTGCATCATAGTATGGCGAACAATGTTGCAATAGAAAGTTTTCCTTTTCATCTCACCAAAAAGCCATTTTCCATTTTCTGAGCGCAAAAAATGGGGGGTTTTGTGAAGCAACCACCAAATGGCTAATTATAAATGCTACCACCCCATTTTAAAAAAATACTAGACCACCTTACGTGGATAACGTCCTAACAGGGGGATGTCAAACCTTTCCGTCCATCCGTGATGAAAAAGACAAATTTTACCGAATCAGTAGGAAGTAGGCCAGATATGAACTACATGTACATGTTTTGATGCTCATGAATCATTTTTAGGTTCACAATATGCTATTTCATTAATCCACTTCAAGTTTAGCGAGGCTCAGCCCCGAGCTAAGAATCTTTATGTCTGCCGTTTTAAACGGGCAAATGAAATTATGGCTAGAATCACGTCATAATTAGTTATAAGTTGATATGGATATCATATTTGGATTTCCATCATTTTTCTGATCAATTTAGACATATTATTTGTCAAATTCTAATTTACGGATTTAAAGATATTAATTATTTCATATTAAATAGAAAAATACAAAATAAATAAAATCATTATATTTTTATTTGAATTCAATAATATTTTTACTTATTCATTGTTGTTTACTTAAATAATTGTTTGTAATCTCAAAAGATATAAACATGTGACATGATGATATAAGAATTAATAGGATTGATATCATAGTATTGACAACAATGTATAAACTGCTTTGTGGCAACAAATTTTGAAGGAACAGAGAAGTTAAGCGTGCTGGGGGTGAGGTAGTGCTAGGATGGGTGACCGATCGGAAAGTTTCATCATGAGTGCAATTTGACCTAAGATTAAGTGTAATTAGTGTTAAAATTGTTCCAAGTGAGACATTAACAAGTCAAACATTAAAAAAATAGAGAAAAAAATTTAATTTTTTTTGATTTTTTTTAAAAATTTATTTTTGCAACCGGTCGTTAGGCTATGCCGACGGTTGCTACGCCGAGGGCTGCCGTCGGCGTAGCCTACGCTGACGGTTTTTCCATACGCCGACGGCCTACTCGCGCTCCGCCGAGGGAGATCGTTGCCGAGGAGCTACGCCGAGGGCAGCCCTTGGCGTAGCCTATGCCGACGGGGATCGGGGCTACGCCGACGGCTTTTGGCCCTCGACGTAGCTTGCGATTCCTGTAGTGAGTGTCGGTAGCCGGCAGGCAGAGTAATATGATTCTTGCAGCCATCCTTTGTGCTGCTCACATCCTTGACCAACTCTCTTCCCCGTGCGCGATTGTACAGTACAAGCGACGAGCGAGCGGCCGACTGGGAGGATCCTAGCCGCCGGCAGATGCTCGCCGCCCTCCGGCCTCTCCCCAAAGCGCGCCCGACCTCGCCTCCAGCACCTCTCATCGGTAGAGAAGGCAATTCTTGTCGCGAGGCTCTCCCCATCACTGTAGGCATCAATTCCAGGCCAAGACCTGCCGGATTTTGACCAAAAACAGCAGCACGCTGCCGATATGCAAGGGATTGGAGGGCACCGGAACTAGTCCCCTCCCTTCCTTCCTTATCCGCCCCCTCCTTTCAGAGTCCCCCGGCGACCATCGGCGCCTCTTCCCCTCTTCTCCTCTGTCAGCCTCGCTGGCCAGAGGGGAGGGGGACAGGTGGTCGGCCTGTACAGAGTAGTCTAGGTGTTTCTATTTTCCCCTTAATGGAGTCTGGCTTTATGCCGATGGGTGGTTTCTTCTCGACGTCTTCGAGCAGCGTGGGGTGGAAGCTGATGGAGATCTTAACGATAGAGGCGGCGTGGTGCCTGCAACTGCCACTCAAGCTTGCCATAGCCCAACCCTTGAATAAGCTCGAGGTCGTGGTCATCCACCTGGATCCATATCCCAGGTTGGTGGCCAGTTTTATCTGCAGGGCGGTGGTTGGAGTTCAAGGTCAGTACTTCCTGCTTGCGTATCGTCATGGTGGCGATGTTGGGGATATACTTTCCGGGTATCCTCACAGTTCCTCACTGACCAGGGTGGCCTACTTCGGGTTAGAGCTTTGCTTCACAGGCGGCCCAGTCAGGGAGAAGAGACGGAGTACAGTCCGACTACGGGAAGGCCCAGAAGACTTACCGACATAGGCCCATAGTGTTACTTGTAGTTCAAGATATACTCTGTAACCGACTCTTAGTCGTAGCCGGATAGATCTCTCCTGTAAACCTAGGCCGGATATCTATATAAGCCGTCCTAGGGAGAGCCTTTAGGGCACCCTCAATAGTCTACAATCTCAACTCGCACAAGCGAACCCTTGTAACCCATATTCCGGCTCTACCGTATTACTGGATTGCTAGCAGGAGTAGGATCCGTCCAAAGCCGGCGGATTCAAACCTGGATAAACTTGTGTGCTCACCGTCCCGGAACATCGTACGTCTCACACCCCTCTCTTCCACACGCCTCGAGGACCCCCTCATGGTGTACTTGTCATCAATCCGATGACAGTTGGCGCCCACCGTGGGGCAAGTGAGCTTCAAATCTGCGTTCCGAGCGGAATTTGCAAGAATCGGAATCGGCGAGACTATCACCGTCAGTCGCATCCTCTACGCCAGCAACGTCCCTCTCATCATTCTCGACGAGACCTGGATTCCGGCTAGGGAGGTTGTGACTGCCTACACCATCATGTCTTTTGGCGAGATCGATGTTTACATCAGTTTTGCTGAACCTGTCCCACCCACCCCAGCGGTGACGATAGAGGCAGAAGAAATTTCTGGGTCCCCTTTGTCCGCGGAGGCGACAGAGTTCCGGATCTCAGGAAACCCTAATCCCACCCAGCTCGCACTAGTTGCGGAGATAGTGGAGAAATCCGAGCCTGAAGCAGAGCTAGCGGTCCAAGTCGAATATGGAGTGGACCTCCCTGGAGAGACCGAATCCCAGATCGACCCACCCGCTGAGGTCGAAATTCAGGAGGAGCACAACAACAACGACGGTTCCAGCTCTGACGATGCCAGGACAGATAGGCCTTTCCTGAGGTACACGCTGCGACGCATGATGATGCAGAACTCAGGCGTAGATGAAATCCTCGAGACCATCAAACGTTTCGACGAAGCCTACTATGAAGACCGCGGCTATCTCAGGAGGGGCACATCACACTTTGTCGGATATGTGGGATCCGGATCTGGCACTGCCAATGCTAGAGACAACACCGACTCTGTGCTGGAAGCGATCGGAACAAATGCCGATGTATCCGCATCCTCGGATGAGTCGATGATGTCGGCAGATTTCCAAAAGTTCTCTGCGGAATATGATGAGGACCTTAACTCCACGTTTGCAGCAGAAGGAGAAGACATGGACGAAGGATCCGGAGAAACTCTCCCAAAGCGCAGGATGACATGGAAATCAGAGATAATCCCGAGAACCAAATGGCCGAAAGTACCAATCAGAGCTTGAATCCGGGAAATGGGCCCAAAGCCATCTTTGCTACCGGCAGTGCCAAGAAGGCGAAGAAGAAGAACAAGAAGAACAAGACCCCGGTGAAAGATCCTCCAGCAGAAGAGGTGATCGTCGAGGAATATGAGGAAGACTCGGATGGAGCACTTATCCCAGACGAGCCCAAAAAAGAAGAACCGATGGATGGACACGTGATCACTGAAGGTGCGCGTAAATTCATCGATGCTGCATTAAGCACAC
Source organism: Avena eriantha (assembly GCA_910589775.1). NCBI lineage: Eukaryota > Viridiplantae > Streptophyta > Magnoliopsida > Poales > Poaceae > Avena > Avena eriantha. Next base: position 393,935,588 of record OU342745.1, read on the forward strand.
CTATCCCTACAGCTGCAGAACTTACTGCCGAAGAGCTGGACGAAAGGGCCCAGGCCCTAGAAGCGCGTCGACAACAACTCCTGGATGAAGCCAAAAACATCGAGGAAGAGAAGAAACACATGGCATCTGCGAAAAAGTACAACTCCAGGCAACATCAGAAGACTAGGAAACGTCATACCAATGACAACCAATTCCCATAGATCCACAAAGTCCTCTTTGGAGGAGAAATGGGGATGCCTCGGAAAGACAACAAAGGGGATTGGGTGTATCCAACACCAGTACAGAACACTGTTGCGGCCCGAGAAATCCTATCGGCTAATCCAGGCCCGGAGCAGATCCGGTTGGGCATCAAGTTACTCAACAAGGGACTAGAGCAGCAAAAGGTCACCATGTCCGGAAGTCAAAAGCTGGTCTCCGATTCCAACCAATGTCGCACAGATCCGGCATGGGCTGACGTAAGACCCCAGCGCGTTCCGGAGCAGCACCACCATTCCGACCGTCGGGAAGACAACTACTCAACAACCGGATCTTCGGGACAACACCACAAAACTGCCCGCGACTGGTGTAACATTAACCCAGTTGTCGAGCAAGAGGCAATTGCTGCATTGAATCCGAGGAACCCGCCCCGGCAAGACTCGAAAGACCGCAAGGACGATGATAAGGAGAAACGTCGGGAGGAGGGCCAACAAAGAATGCCACCTCCTAGACACGCAAGCCGTCCGGATGATGGGCGAAGGAACGACGGACACCATGCCGAGACAAGCCGGTAGGGGCTCGTTACAATGAAGACCCTCCCCGGAACCGGAATAATGACGCTCCAGACGGACGCCGGCGATCAGCCGGAAATAACCCAGCTGCTCCACCCTCTCCGCCAAGTAGCCATCACAACGGCTCCCAAGGAGGCCAAGGAGGGCATCGTGGTGGAGGAGGTGGTGGCAGAAGCCGAAGTCCGGCTCTAAGGCACCACAGCCACAGCCGACACTCGGGACGATCTCTATCCCCGAATGACGCAAGGCATAGGATCAACTCTAATATAGAGGCGCGACACTATGAAAATGATGATATATACGTGGGACCAAAGTGCTTTGGACCAAGCATAAGAGCCACAAAATCTCCGGAAGGATTTGCTATCTCAAGACATATTCAAGCCTACGACGGCATAGCTCGGCCAGATAGTTGGCTACAGGATTTCTTCCAAGCTTGATGCATCGCCAAAGGCGGAAACAACCTGGTCGCAACCCGATATCTCCCACTCATGCTGCGGAAAACGGCACGATCATGGCTCAATGAACTTCCGGAGAACACCATCCACAACTGGTATGACATGCAAGGCGTGTTCTTTCGGAATTTCGAAGGCATATATCGGAGGCCCTATACGGTCGGATACCTACAACGTTGCACCCAGAAAGCCGAAGAAACTTGCCGGGGTTATCTCGGACGATGGATTGACACCAAGAACTCATGTGAAGGAGTAAATGAACAAACTGCGATCGAAGCTTTCATTGCAGGTCTCCCAATTGGTTTACTGCGTCATCGCTTGAAGTGCGACAAAGTCATTGATTTGGGAGAGATGATAGAAACAGCGAGCAAGTATGCATATGCGGACGATGATGCAGAGGGATTACTCAACTCCCTGGCTGTGCCATAGTCCGCAAAACAACCCAAGCAACAAGCTCATAAGCGTAAGAATACCTCTGAAGAAAAACCCAACGCGGAAACGGCAGTAGTTACTGCTACTTTTGGGTCTGGAGGATGAGGAGGACATGGCGGGGGCCGCGGACGCGGTCATGGGACTTCGAGAGTTCAAGGTAGAGGAGACCAGCTGTTGGAGATATTCCCAAGAGGCAATAATAAAGTGGTTATTATTATATCTTTATGTTTATGATAAATGTTTACATCCCATGCTATAATTGTATTAACCGGAAACATTAATACTCGTGTGTTTTGTAAACATAAAAGAGTCCCTAGTAAGCCTCTTGTTAAACTAGCTTGTTGATTAATGGATGATCATGGTTTCCTGATCATGGACATTGGACGTGATTAATAACAAGGTTATATCATTAGGAGAATGATATGATGGACACACACCCATAGTAAGCGTAGCATAAGATCAAGTCATTTTAGTTCGTATTGCTATAAGCTTTCAAATGCATAGTAACCTAATCCTTCGACCATGAGGTTATGTTAATCACCATCACCGGATGAATACTTTGATGACATCAAACACCGTTTCGTAACTGGGTGGTCATAAAGGTGTCATTGGGTATTCTGAAAGTATGTGTTGAAGCGTATGGACCAAGATTGGGATTTGTCCATCCATATGACGGATAGATATGCTCTGGGCCCTCTCGGTGGAATGTCATCTAGTTAGCTTGCAAGCATGTGACTAGGTCACAAGGGATGACATATCACGGAACGAGTAAAGAGTACTTATCAGTAACGAGGTAGAACTAGGTATGGAGATACCGACGATCAAACCTCGGATAAGTATAGTATCGCGAGACAAAGGGAATTGGTTTAGTATGTAAATGGTTCAATCGATCACGAAGTCATCGTTGAGTATGTGGGAGCCATTATGGATCTCCAGGTCCCGCTGATGGTTATTGATAGGAGATGTGTCTCTGTCATGTCTACATATTCACGAACCGTAGGGTGACACACTTAAGGTTCGAAGTTGTTTTAAGTAGATATGGAATGTGCGTTGGAGACCAAATGTTGTTCGGAGTCTCGGAATGGATCCGGGACATCACGAGGAGATCCAAAATTGTCCGAAGAATAAGATTCATATATTGGGGATCATTTTCTGAGTTAGGAAATGTTCCGGAGTATTTGTATGAGGTTTCTAGAAGGTTTTGGAATGTTCTGGAAGGTTCTAGAGGATTTCTTGGAGTTTGCTTGAAAACCAAGAAAAGGTCAAAGGAAACCTAGTGGGGCAAGACACGGATTCGTGGGGGAGGAGGACTCCTCCCCCCTTCCCACCGCTGGCCATAGGAGGGGAGTCCTACTAGGACTGCCCCTCCCCAGGCACGCCTCCCTCCTTTAAATAGAAGGGAGGGGGCGCCCCCTCCTAGCCCTCTCTGACAACTCCCAATCTCTGCCGCCTCTCTCCTCCACCTTTCTTCTGCACAGGCATAGGAGAAGCCCTGCAGAATTCTCTACTCCACCTCCACCACCACGCCATCGTGCTGCTGGGATTCCGTGGAGAAGATCTACTACCTCCGCTGCTCGCTGGAACGGGGAGAGGAAGGTCTGCTTCGACTCCGCACGTGTGACCGACTGCGGAAGCGCTGCCGAAACGCGGCGGCGGAAGGATCGTCCACTTGACCGACTGCGGAAGCGCTGCCGGAACGCGACGCCGGAAGGATCGTCCACTCGATCTTGAGATCGGCAAGTGATCGACTACATCAACCACAAGATCCAATCTCGTAACGCTTTCAGATCTACAAGGGTTAGTATAGATCTATCTCGTTGCACATGTCTAATAGATTAGATCTTGGCTTTTATTTAGATTAGATCTGGGTTTTGTTCGTTCTTGCGGTAGAAATTTTTTGTTTTCCATGCTACGAACCCATCACCAGCAACCAGGCAAAACCTACTCTTGGGCCGACATTGCCAATAACCCGTGTGTGCATCACTTAGATGCCAATGGGGGCTCGTCCCACACAAATGCGGAGTGTCGTTTCAACGATGACATTAAGAGAGATGATACCGCTGGCTACAAAGCTAAGCGGAAGAAGGGGAAAGAAGAATCCTGGAAAAGGATAAAGTGACCAAGGAAGATTCCGACATGGAGGAAGCTGATGCTTCAAATCCCAAGTCGGAAGGGAAGAAAAAATTTCCGACCAAGAAAGACACTTACGTCACCTTCCTCAGATCTCAACCAGCAAAGGTCAAAAAGGCAGTGCTACATCAGCTTAATGCAACAGTTCCGGCTGTCCCCCAATTCTTGGACTGGTCGGAAGTGGCAATCACATTTGACCACGCTGATCATCCGCCTAAGTTACACAGGCGAGGAAAACACGCCTTAATCGTTAATCCACTTATTGACGGTTATGGTTTCTCCAAGACTCTCATGGACGGTGGCAGCAGTATTAATATTCTATATGTCGAAACGCTACGCCGGATGAAGATCTCGGAGGCCCAGCTGAACCACAACTTTGTGATCTTTCACGGGGTTGTCCCAGGAAGACAAGCAAATTCCCTGGGAAAAATCACTTTGGATGTTACCTTCGGAACTCCAAAGATCTATCGGATGGAGGCACTTTCCTTCGAAGTGGTCCCGTTCAAGAGCGCGTACCACGCTATATTCGGACGTCCGGCTTATTGGGCTTTTATGGCTCGTCCGTGTTACATTTACAATATGATGAAAATTCTAGGACCCAAAGGCGTGATCACCATCAGGGGAGACCCGAAGAAAGCGCGAGAGTGCGAGGATGGCAATGTCGCCTTTGCTAAAGCCGTGTTGCACGCCCAGGAGTACCAGGAGATCAAGAAGAGCATAGATCTGTCCGAGATGCCCGCAACGAAGAAGGAGGTGATAAAGCCGAATCTGGAGTTCAAGGCATCAGAAGAGATGAAGAAGACGCCGTTGAAGGATGATGACCCATCCAAGGTGACCCAGATAGGCGTAGGCCTAGATAACGCATAGGAAAGCGCGCTCATCAAGTTCCTCAAAGCAAATCAAGATATCTTCACATGGCAGCCATCTGACATGACCGGAGTACCTAGGGAACTTGCCGAGCACTCTTTAAATGTAAACTCGAACGCTAAACCCATCAAACAGTCCTTACAACAATTTGGCGATGAAAACAGTAAGGCAATAGCTAAGGAACTAGCACGGCTCGAGTTAGCCGGATTCATAGAAGAGGTCATCCACACTGAGTGGTCGGCCAATCCTGTAATGGTACCTAAAAAGGACACCACTGATTTAAGGATGTGTGTTGATTATACTGCCTTGAACAAGACTTGTCCAAAAGATCCGTTCGCTCTGCCTAGGATTGATCAAGTTATCGATTCTACGGCAGGCTCGGAACTCCTCTGTTTTCTCGACACATATTCCGGTTATCACCAAATCCAGATGAAGGAATCTAACAAATTCAAAACTTCATTCATAACCCCCTTCGGAACCTTCTGTTTTGTTACGATGCCCTTTGGGCTGAAGAACGCAGGAGCTGCGTACCAACGCACAATGCAACGTTGCCTCCATGATCAAATCGGACGCAATGTACATGCATATGTGGATGATATTGCGGTAATGTCCAAAAAGAAGGAAACGCTGATTTCCGACTTGGAGGAAACGTTCGCCAATCTATGAAAATACAACATCATGCTTAATCCAAAGAAAAGCTTCTTTGGAATTCCAGCCGGAAAACTGTTAGGTTTCATTGTGTCTCAAAGAGGCATAGAGGTGAACCGAGACAAAATCAAGGCTATACTCAATATTTCCAGGCCAACCCGCCTGAAGGACGTACAAAGACTAACTAGTTGCATCGCTGCAGTCAGTCGGGTTGTAAGCCGGCTCGGTGAAAGAGCCGCACCATTATACAAACTCCTAAAAAGACCAAGGATTTTGTGTGGACCGACGAAGCTGAAGCTGCATTACAAGACCTGAAGAAAGTACTTGATACATTGCAAATGTATCTATAAGTTTTGATGTTCCATGCTTGGTTTTATCTACTTTCTTGTGTTTTGTCCACACTTTGGAGTACTTTTCATATGATTTCTTGGACTAACCTATTAACAAGAGCCACAGTGTCAGCTGCCTGTTTTCTACTATTTTTGGTTCCAGGAAGTCAGAAAATGAATATTCTCGGAATTGGATGGGATAAAAGCCAAAGTTATTATTTTACCGGGGGACACTTGGAGCCAGAATACGAGACGGAGAAGGGCCAGAGGGTGGCCACACCACCTGGTGGCGCGGGCCAGGCCAGGCCGCGCCAGGGGAGTGGTGTGGGCCCCTCCGGCACCCCCTCGGTCTCCTCTTTCGCCTATAAGAAGTCCCCGAGGCAAAACCCTAAATCATCAAGCTTTCAACCCCGAAAAGTTCCGCAGCGGCGCCACGACCGAAGGGGAGATTCGGGGGACAGAAAGTCTCTGTTCCGGCACCCTGCGGGGACGGGGAAGTGCCCCCGGAGCTATCTCCATTGATCTCCACTACCATCTCCATCACCATTGCTGATTCCCATGACGAGGAGGGAGTAGTTCTCTCTCGAGGCTAAGGGTTCTACCGCTAGCTATGTGTTCATCTCTCTATCTATGTGTGATCATATTGTGATCATGAGCTTTGTAATCAATTAGATCTACCTTGCTACTCAAGTGTTTTAATAGATCTCTGCTCTCCCCATGTGTGTGAAGTTGACAGTGTGCACACCATGGTGTCACTTAGGCTAGAGATTACAAATACTTGTTATGAGTTATATTTGGAGTTGGATGTCTTTATGAAATTGTGGTGTTTGTTGGACTCATCTAGTACTCAAGGTGACAGTGTGGGGTTATCTAGATGGGAAAGATGAACTTTGAGGTGTGCTGTTATAGCCCTACCATGGATTAGAGTGTCCAACCGGAGAGTAGTTCAGCGTAGTATCATGAAGATGATATATTTATATGAGAGTGTTCACTAGTGAAAGTATGATCCCTAGGCCTTGTTTCTAAGTACTGAAACACTCTTTGCTATTAGATCTATTACATATTTGCTTGCTTCCATCTTTATTTTAGTTTGCCTTTAGTCTTTTCCATGCCATCAAGTTATTTTGTATAATCATTACCACTCATAATTATCTATACCACTTGTATTTCACTATCTCTTCGCCGAACTAGTGCACCTATACACCTGACAAGTGTATTGGGTGTGTTGGGGACACAAGAGACTTCTTGTATCTTGATTGCAGGATTGCTTGAGAGGGAATACCTTTGACCACTTCCTCCCTGAGTTCGATAAACGTTGGGTGATCCACTTATGGGAAAACTTGTTGCCGTTCTACAAACCTCTGCACTTGGAGGCCCAACAACTGTCTACAAGAATAGAAGTGCGTAGACATCAAGCTCTTTTCTGGCGCCGTTGCCGGGGAGGTAAGGTAAAAGGTACTCATATCCTCCGATGTGAGTGCTCGAAGTTATTTCCTTTAGATTCTGCAATTTTGTGTTTTTGTTTCTTGTTTTTATTTTCACTAGTTAGGCTTAATGGAAAACAACAACAAAATTAGAGAGCTTTTTAGTATTTTTCCTAAGTTAGACTCGAATTGTCTGAAAACAAAATTAAAAAACCCATGGAACTTTCTTTGCATGCTAATAGTAATTTTATTAGTATGAATCTTTTGAACACCTTTGTTACTAATGCTATGGAAACTTCTAAGCTTGGGGAAGTTAGTTTTTGTGAAAATGATCTTTTTAGTTCCCCAGCTTTAAAGAAGAAAATTTGCTCTGATGATACTTTATCTCCCATATGTGGTAATTCTAATGATACTTGTGATATTTTAAATCCACATACTGAAAGCATCCCTTTTAAAATACCTATAAAAATTGCGGAACGTGTTATGAATAACCTTATTTTGGAGATGGAATTGTCCATCCTGGTGATCATTTACTCTTTATACATGAATTATGCGGGTTGTTCAAGTGTGCAGGTATGTCAATGAACCAAGTTAAGAGGAAGCTATTCTCTTTATCACTTAAGGGCAAAGCAAGGGGTTGGTATGAGCTACTGGATGATCCTCATCATTTGGAGTGGAAGGAACTTGAATCTCTCTTTTACTCTAAATTTTATCCTCCTCATGAAATTCAGAAAGATAGGAATTATATTTATAATTTTCATCCTCATGATGGAGAAAGTATTGCCCAAGCATGGGGGAGATTGAAGTTACTAATGCTCAAATGTCCCATTCATGTGCTCCCCAGGAATATTGTTATTAATAATTTCTATGCAAGGCTTTCAGGACATTACAAGGACTATCTAGATACTTGTTTAGAGGAATCCTTCACGAGTAAGGAGGTCAAAGCTAAGTGGTATCTTCTTGAAACAATTCAAAGCAATACCGAAGATTGGGATAACAACAAAGGTAAAGAACCATGTATAAACTATGAGTATGATTGCATTAAGTCTTTCGCTGAAACTGATGATTTTCAAGAGCTTAGTGCTAAATATGGTCTTGATCCTCATATTCTTGTTGATTGTTTTAGAGCCTTTGCTTCTCATATTAATGCTCCTAAAGAAAAATGGGACATGTATCATGAGCCTTTTAAAGACACTTGCATGAAAAATGAAATTGTTATTAATGATAGTAATAAACATGCTCAAACCTCTGAAAGTACTATTTCTTATAAGCATGTTAATTAATTTGGAATACATAGACCTTGTGAGAACAATCAAATTGAAGAATAATATTGTATCACCCACAGGAATGAAAAAACTAGAATGTGGTATAGGGCTTTAAATGATCTTGGTAAAAAAGTTTGTGCCCTTTATCCTTTTATTTGTGAACTTTGCTTTGAAGTAGGGCATTTCAATTTTCAATGCTCAGGCCATAATAATAGCCCTTTTAATCCAATGAGTACTGCACGTTTGTATTGTGATGACATATCACTCCTAATCAGCATGATGAACTTACATTATTTTTGGGGTGTTATTAAGAAAAACTTCTTTGGTAGATATGAGTGCTTTTGGTATGAATGGCGTCATGCATGGTTGTCATCTTTATTGTGTTGATAATTGCCACACAAATACTTACATACAAAATATTATAAAATATGATGTTTTACCAAAATATGACAGGATTAATATGTGGTTTGTTCTGATCAATGAAAAGGAGGAATCCTCCAAAGTTTCTTCTATTGTCTCTAACAATGAACCATGGTATATGGAGAAGCTTCCTTTCAAGCCTCTCCCTCCTAAAGAGAGGAAGAAAAAGAAGAAGAGGAGGAGTAAAAGAAGAGAGGAAACGGTATTTCCCCTAAGCATGTTGCTCCTATTATAGTTTTTGATGAGTCTGAACTCGATGATGTTCCTATGACTATTACCTATAGTAGTGATCATGATTGGGAAAAGTGCACTACCTTTGATATTGAAAATCTCTTCGGTACCAATTCTGAAAATGATGATATTAATAATTGCTATACTATTAGTGTTATCCATGATCCTTCCAATGATGATATGTTTACGAATGAACACACTTTGGAAGATAACAATTCTATTGCTTATGATGATACTATACCTCCAATATATGATGATTGCAATGATGAGTATGATATTTTCAGTCCACCTACTATTGAGGAGGAAATTAATTATGATTACAATATGCCTCCTATATTTTATGATTATGGTGATGAAAATAATAATGATAGCTATTATGTTGAATTTGCTCCTACAACAATCAATAAGAATGACTATGTTTATGTGGGGAGTATTAATTCTTTTATGCATGTGGCTCATGATAAGAATGTTTCTTGTGATAGTTATATTGTTACTTTTATTCATGATGCTACTGAAAGTTATTATGAGAGAGGGAAACATGGTTTTATGTGTCTCAACAATATTAAGTTTCCCCTCCTTATGTTAATTTTATTGAAGTTGCACTTGTTTTGCTTTACTATGCTTGTTTCTTTGTGCTTTCATGACTTATTTCTTTACAATATTCCTATGCATAGGAAGTGGGTTAGACTTAAATGTGCTTTGAATTTGCTTCTTGATGCTCTCTTTTACTTCAATTCATATTTCTTATGTGAGCATCTTGTGAAACTATCATGCCTAACTTAAAGGCGTTAAAGAAAAGTACTTATTGGGAGATAACTCAAAAGTTTTAGATGAGTCTTGGAAGTTATTACCTCTGTAATAACCGCTCATTATCCTTTTTATTTGCTTTTTGTGCCAAGAGTAACCTCTAATGAGAGAGAAGTAATGATTGGGAAAGTTGCTGTCCCGAAACAGATTTCTGTGCTTCACCATAAACATTCGTGTAAAATTTCTGTACGTCCTTTTGAGGCGTGAATTTTTGTGCTTCTGCCCCAGGTTGTTATCTAACTTTAGTTAGTTCAACACTTTTCGATTTGAGCAACAGAAGGTCTTCGACAAAATTTGTCTTTACCACATGGTCTGTTTTGACAGATTTCTGAAATTATTTGCATTTGCTTCTTGTTGGTTCCTTCTTGAGTTCTTTTGGAGAATTGAGCTTTTTGAGGGAAGTGCTATAGTAGCTAGTGTTCTGATGGAATTTTATTGGTGTTAGAACTGAACCTAAAGACTTATTATCTTGAATGCACTAATGTTACTAATAAAGATTGTGTGAAGTTTTGTATGAAGGAAAAATTTTAGGTGTATGGAAGGAATGAGTAATGAGATGAAGAATGGACTAAATCTCAAGCTTGGGGATGCCACGCGTGTCACCCCAAGAAATATCCAAGAAGTACAAGCGTCAAAGCTTGGGGATGCCCAAGGCATCCCCTTCTTCATCAATAAAAATCCCAGGTTTCTTCCAATCACTTCATTTTTATTGTTTCATGCACAATTGTGTTGTTCTTGGAGCATCTTCCTTTTCTTTTTCATTTTGGTTGCTTGGTTTTCTTAATTTTCTGAATAAATTGGTTGGACCCCCTCCTACATACAATGGTTTGCAAATAGTTTGGTTTGGTTTGGAAAAGAGTAGGAAAGTTCATGCTTATGTGGTAAAAAGAACTCGTTTTTGACTATGGCCTATGCTTTGTCATGCCATGCTTGATATTGTTTTGGCTTTATGCTTAGTATTCTTTGCTGTAGCATGACTTGTTATAAACAATTGAGATTGCTTAATGTGCCTTGGATAAATCATGCATTGTTTTAGCATATTAAAGCATAGTATTATGGTATTCTCCTTAGATGCTTTATTTGGATTGACTTGGCGCATGCTCACACCATGTTATGACTATCTCAAGTCACCATAGCCTTTATGATCCTTTAGTTTTCAACTTGTAGTATCACTTTATGCTTTGATCAATGATGTTTTGTCACTCTGCATGATTATGGCCATTAGTGCTCTCTTAGTTTGTCGCTCCCAGTCTTTTGCTAGCCTCCACAACCAAGTATGAGTTCCACTCATGCATCCAACTCCCTAAATCAAGTTATTCCAAAGAGTCCACCATACCTACCTACTAGCATATGCTATTCCAAGTATATTCATACTTTTGTTTATCTTCCAAATTAAACTTGTTATGAGAAAACTAGTGATTAAAGCTCTCACGAAGTTGATGGCACACTTTACTTTTTTGCATCTAATAAACTTGAACCATTGGGTCCTTCTTTGTTACGTATATGCTTGCGCTTTATAAGTTGAAATTAGCAGAACCATGTATCATGGAGAATGCTTTCAACATTGCACTTGTACTATGTACCCCGTTGATATCATGTTCTTTTTCTTATGGATCCTGACGGTGTGAAATAAAGTGGAACTTGTAAGATCATGGAGTTTGTATGTGTGTTAGAGAAACGCCTGGGCCGCTAGCCTAAGCCATGCTTAATCATGGTGGAAACTTGCAGCATCACCATAATGAGCACTCTATGAAGCATCCTCAATAAAAACCTATGCAAATAGCAAATAAAAAGATCGTTGAGATGCTCATTGTCTGCTTGCCTTGTCATTTTGATTATGGGATAGCTCATGTGTCATGTGCAAGGGGTACCCCGTTGGCGGTTCTTTATGATACATATGTACTTACAATGACAAGAGCTTACTCATGACTAAAGTTGAGTAGCATGAGGTTCGGTCTTCGTAAGTAAGGGGCATGAGATTTCGGTTTATAACTTGTCAAGCATATCCTCTTAGTTGTGTCACTTTAACCTTAATAACCTTAAAGATGCTTATGATAGGGGCAATGAGAGTTGAAATCTATAAGTACCATAATTTTTGGAAGCTCTTTATGAGACTTGAATCCCTACTTCCTTCTATGAAGGCCTTTCTTCCACCATTATATTGAGTCTGCACCTTCTATCTTTATGCACCTACTTTGAGAGCATAGTGGCCATTCTTAGTTCTATGTGCATTGTCCCAAGACTTGTTGATTAATGCATACCTTGATATTGCTTGTTTTAAACTATTTGTATCTAGTCACTCTTATGAACTTTGAAGGTGTCCTATGCATTTATGTTTTGCTACTCCATGAGGGACAAGCTGAATGCCATTATGCTATGTTTTCTTTATGTGAAACAAACAAACGTCTTGCAAAGGATTGTTATTCATGAATCTTTTGTTTGTGCCTTTTCATGTTGCAACATAGTTGCTTTGTCTTATAGCTAGAACTTTATCTTTCATGTTATGATTGAAGTACTATGATCCCAGCTTTGAATGTTTTACAAATACTTTGATCAAGTTTATGATGGTGCATGTCACCTAAAAAATTATTCTTTCTTTTTATCACTTACCTACTCGAGGACGAGCATGAGTTAAGCTTGGGGATGTTGATACATTGTAAATGTATCTATAATTTTTGATGTTCCATGCTTGGTTTTATCTAGTTTTTTGTGTTTTGTCCACACTTTGGAGTACATTTCATATGATTTCTTGGACTAACCTATTAACAAGAGCCACAGTGCCAGCTGACTGTTTTCTGCTGTTTTTGGTTCCAGGGAGTCAGAAAATGAATATTCTCGGAATTGGATGGGACAAAAGCCAAAGTTATTATTTTATCGGGGGACACTTGGAGCCAGAATACGAGACGGAGAAGGGCCAGAGGGTGGCCACACCACCTGGTGGCGCGGGCCAGGCCAGGCCGCGCCAGGGGGGTGGTGTGGGCCCCTCTGGCACTCCCTCGGTCTCCCCTTTCGCCTATAAGAAGTCCCCGAGGCAAAAACCCTAAATCGTCAAGCTTCCAGCCACAAAAAGTTCCGCAGCAGCGCCGCCACCGAAGGGGAGATTCGGGGGACAGAAAGTCTCTGTTCCGGCACCCTGCCGGGACTTGGAAGTGCCCCCGGAGCTATCTCCATCGATCTCCACCACCATCTCCATCACCATTGCTGATTCCCATGATGAGGAGGGAGTAGTTCTCTCTCGAGGCTAAGGGTTGTACCGGTAGCTATGTGTTCATCTCTCTATCTATGTGTGATCGTATTGTGATCATGAGCTTTGTAATCAATTAGATCTACCTTGCTACTCAAGTGCTTTAATAGATCTCTGCTCTCCCCATGTGTGTGAAGTTGACAGTGTGCACACCATGGTGGCACTTAGGCTAGAGATTACAAATACTTGTTATGAGTTATATTTGGAGTTGGATGTCTTTATGAAATTGTGGTGTTTGTTGAACTCATCTACTCCCTCCGTTTCAAAATATAAGATGTTTTAGCTTTGTGAAAGGAGTGTATCTAGACCCCTTTTAGTGTCTAGGTTCACTCTAAACCTAGATGAACCTAGACACTAAAAGAGGTCTAGATACACTTCATTCATAAAGCTAAAACATCTTATATTTTGAAACGGAGGGAGTAGTACTCAAGGTGACAGTGTGGGGTTATCTAAATGGGAAAGATGAACTTTGAGGTGTGCTGTTATAGCCCTACCATGGATTAGAGTGTCCAACCGGAGAGTAGTTCAGCGTAGTATCATGAAGATGATATATTTATATGAGAGTTTTCACTAGTGAAAGTATGATCCCTAGGCCTTGTTTCTAAGCACTGAAACACCGTTTGCTATTAGATATATTACATGTTTGCTTGCTTCCATCTTTATTTCAGTTTGCCATTAGTCTTTTCCACGCCATCAAGTTATTTTCTATCACCGTTACCACTTATAATTATCTATACCACTTGTATTTCACTATCTCTTCGCCGAACTAGTGCACCTATACACCTGACAAGTGTATTGGGTGTGTTGGGGACACAAGAGACTTCTTGTATCTTGATTGCAGGATTGCTTGAGAGGGAATACCTTTGAGCACTTCCTCCCTGAGTTCGATAAACCTTGGGTGATCCACTTAAGGGAAAACTTGCTGTTGTTCTACAAATATCTACACTTGGAGGCCCAACAACTGTCTATAAGAATAGAAGTGCGTAAATATCAGTACTCTCATCTGCTCCTATCCTTGCTGCACCGGAACCGTAGGAACCGATATTGCTTTATCTTGATGCGACAAACAAAGTCGCCAGTATCGTCTTGGTAGTGGAGAGACCGGAGGAAAATAAAGAACACTTGGTGCAGCGTCCGGCTTATTTAGTTAGCGAGGTCCTAACAGAGTCAAAACAGTGGTATCCGCACTATCAAAAGCTGGCTTTCGGTGTTTTCCTAGCATCTCGTAAGCTATGACACTATTTCGAGGAGCATCCAATTACCGTGGTGAGCACAGCTCCCATGAGAGATATAATCGACACCAGTGACGCCACAGGACGCGTTGCCAAGTGGGGCATAGAGCTCTCAGCTTTTGATATTGAGTACAAACCTCGGACAACAATTAAATCCCAAATCCTTGCCGACTTTGTTGTTGATTAGACAGAGACGAAGGAGAATATGACCCTCCCTGAGTCGGAATATTGGACCCTATATTTTGATGGGTCTAAAGCTCGCGGGGGCTCGGGGGCTAGCGTGGTGCTCAAATCACCCCAAGGAGATAAACTTCTATACGTGTTGCAGATCCACTTCACAGCGACAAATAATATTGCCGAGTATGAAGCACTGCTGCATGGAATCCGGATCACTAAGGATATCGGCATCCGACGTTTGATGTGTTACGGAGATTTGGATCTTGTGGCTCAGCAAGTGTCGGATATTTGTAATGCAAATAAACACATGGCAGCATATAAAGCTATCGTGGATGATTTATCTAAATCGTTCGAAGGGTTTGAGGTTCAACACATCCCTCGAGCAGAAAATGAGGAAGCAGATGCCTTATCTCGGATAGGCTCTGCACAGAAAGAGGTTCCGGATGGCGCTTTTTTAGAGCACCTCAAAGTTCCCTCAATAAAGGGAGTGGACGAGGAATATCTGACCAAATCCGACTCACCTTTGATAGCAGTTCTGGCTGTAATTCCCAGCTGGACTCAACCCTACTTTGACTATTTGGTAGATGGCAAATTACCCGAAGACGAGGTTCTGACCCAACAGATTATCGGACGGGCAAAAGCCTATACTGTAGTTAGTGGTGAGCTCTATAAGAGGAGTGTATCTGCGGCATTTCAGTGCTGCGTATCTCCGGAAGGAGTGGAAATCTTAAGAGAAATCCACGAAGGCGAGTGTGGTCACCACGCTGCAGCCAAATCTTTAGTGGCAAAAGCTTTCAGACATGGTTTTTTCTAGCTTACAGCCAAGGCAGATGCCGAACGGCTGGTCAAGACGTGCAAGGGCTGCCAAAAGTACGCCAAACAAGCTCATGTTCCGGCTGATCAGTTGCGAATAATATCTATAACATGGCCTTTTGCGGTCTAGGGGCTTGATATGGTAGGACCGTTTAAACGAGTGGATTTACTCACCTTTTAGTGATGGTGGATAAATTCACCAAATGGATAAAGGCTAAACCTGTCACTAGTTGTGATGGAGCAACAGCCAAAAGATTTGTCGAGGATGTTATAATCCGGTATGGTTATCCGCACAGTATTATCACGGACAACGGGAGTAATTTTTCTATGGGAGAATTGGCCGAATTCTGCAATGAACAAAATATCCGGCTTGACATTGCGTCAGTCGCACATCCACAAGCTAATGGACAAGTTGAAAGAGCAAATGGTTTAATCCTACAAGGCCTAAAACCGAGACTTGAAGCACCACTACGACGTGCTGCGGGGGCTTGGGCAGAGGAATTACCCTCTGTAATATGGAGTTTACGAACAACTCCGAACAGGTCAACCGGATACACACCTTTCTTCTTGGTCTATGGCATAGAAGCAGTTCTTCCTAGTGATTTGATTCACACTTCTCCTAGAGTGGCCGTGTATATCGAAGAAGATGCCGAGATTTCTCAACAAAATGATCTCAACTTAGTAAAAAAAGTTCGCGTTGTTGTTGAAATGAGATCAACAGCCTATCAGCAGAAGTTACGCAAGTATCATAGCCAGAGAGTCAGAAACCGGTCTTTCAATAAGGGTGATTTGGTTCTCCGGCTTGTGCAACAAAGAAAGCACAAACTTTCCCCGGTATGAGAAGGGCCCTTCCTGGTTAGTCGAGTATTACACAATGGTTCATACTACCTAACTAATATGAGGCTAGTCAAAGAAATACCTGCTACTAAGAAGAGAAAGAGAGCTGGGGGCAGTACAAATCCGGATGAGTTAGACAGACCGTGGAATATTGCTCAGCTACGTCCCTTTTATTCTTAGTTTATCCTTCTTTATAATCATATATGTGTACATGTTCTGTCAGAAATAAAAGTTTTGGTTACCTCAAGTTTTTTCTGAGAAGTTTTCCCCATCTTATTTCCGAATGATCATGTCACAGCCGAAAATCCCAGAATACTTGAAAGTACTTTATGCTCATGTTAGTTCTGGTTTAGATTTCCAATTCTAAAAATGCTACCTCGGGTATAACTCTAAAGTTTCTAGTCTATACTTTGGTTATTTGTCTGATTGCCGGATGCGAGAATTTTCCGAGTAGTGAATTGTTGGTACTGGAAGCCGGCTTTGTTTCCGAGTTTAAACTGATTTAGCAATTGAGCTCCATTGCTCAGCAAAGTTTCCGTGCAGAAGGTTTAGCCGGCTCACGAAAGGGACGAGGCGAAAAGCCATATAAACGATAAGTATAGACAAAAAAGTACAAGTTCTTATGTAAACATTTCAGGCACACAAAAATTTAAAGCCAAAAAATCTAAATAGATAAAAACTTAGCACTAGCGAAAGAGTATCATACTGCATATTTACAGACCCATAATGTTCAGAATAATACATTTGTTCTGGTATTCTATGATGCAGGAGAGGAGGTAGGATCTGCCGGCTCACTGGATACATCGCCTTGATATCGTTCCGAGATGTTCAGATCCGACATGGTGTGGTCATCGTCGGAAACTTCGGCTGCTTCTTCGGGTGAAGAAGGGAGTGTCGTAGCTGGAGGCGGCGTGTCCACGTGGGTGAAGAAGGGAGTGTCGTAGCTTGTTAAATCAGCTACATGGCACCCATATCCGGCGCAGGAGTCCATGATGGCCTTGATGTCTTGCTCATGTCCGTCTTAGTCCACCTTGCAGTATCCTCTGGTCACTTGCCAGATTTCCATGCTTCTATGGTGGCTCATGACCATTGTGAGGGCGTTCTGTGCTACTGATCGTGCGTAGGACATATTCCAGTCCCGGACGAGCTGCGACATCTCCTTTGCCTTGTCCCGCACCTGAAAGTCGGACATGCTAGGCATGTCCGGAACCTTGAGAGCTTCGCCAATGTCCTCGATGGATTGGCAGAAGTCATGAAGCAAATCACCGACTTGGGTAAGCCGGTGGGTGCGACGCTTGGCAGAAGTGGAGTCCGTCAAGTTCAGAGGACCTATGCATATAACACAAAAACGGTTAAGTAAATCCGACATCGAAAGAGTCGAAGAATGTAGACAAGTCAGAAAGATGGAAAACATACCGAAGATGACATCATCAACTTTGGTCTTTTCTTCCCGAAGACTCCGGAGTTCAGCCCGGAGCGCCTCGGAAAGATCCTTCTCTCTACAAAGCTCATTGTGGAGATCCGAGATTTTCTGATCTTGAGCCACAATCTTACGATCACGTTCATTAGTGGCCATGGAGGTGTATTTGAGAATTTGAGCGATGCTCTTCTCATGATCTGCCTTGAGCTTATCCAGCTCTTGGCGAAGTTCTTTATTCTCCGCCACCAGGGTTTTGAGGTTCTCGGCCTCTTCAATCGTAGCACATGACTGCTTTACCAGTGCTATAAGACAAAAAGAACAACAGTTCGGCAAAAATTATTTGATTATGAAAACACAAGACAAAGTTTGAGTCTCGGAAAGTTTACTTTTGGCCTCATCCTTGGAAACCTTTATCTCAGCATTTTCAAGTCGGAGAGCCTTGATATCTCTCCGCTTGTTGCAGATATTCTTCAGCAAATCCTGGTTATACGAATTAACTTTCTGTAAGTCATGTGTGAGCTTGCTCAGGCACATGTTCACCTCGGTGGTAACCTTCTCGGCGAGGGTGAGTGGAATAACCGGAGGTGGTGGAAGCACACCAGCTCTTAGTCCCTCGTCGCGAAGGCGGACTTGTTCAAGAAGGTCGTAGTACTTGATGTCCTCCGATTCTTGTGCTACTTCTTCGGCAGAGAGATTACGGCTCTCTAGGCATTGCCGGGCCAGCCGCTGGATCTCCTCCGTAGATTTCCGAGACAAGCCAAATTTGGCAAGCCCCGGATTGTTAAGGAGGTTTTCGGCGAAGGTCTCTGTCGAGGGATCATTACCCGAAGAGGGTTCACCCTTATCTAAACCTGAGCCACCCATGGTGGCGTCAGTCTGCGACTCAAGGGTCGCTGGCCCCATTGAAGGAGCCAGATCTTCTGCGACAACCGGTGATGGAGTGATCACCGGCGTTGCAGAAGGTTGAGGGGCAAGAGTCGGAGGAGCCACGACAGGAGAAGCCATAGTCAGCTTCGTCTGTTGCAACCTTTCCCTTGATGAGCTGCGTAGCTCTGGGAATGTAAAATAATGGAAAATATTACATCTCGGAAGAAATTACGAGTAAAGTACAAAGTCGGAAGTTGTGTTGAAAGTTACCTCTTCACAACTGGCACCTCCTTTGTGCTGACGGCCACTATCGGAGCTTTGCGCTTCCTGGGCACAATGTCCGGCAGTGGGACTAGTTCCTCCTCCTGAGAAAACTCCGGAGGATACCCCTCGATAGGAGCCAGCTCCGACTCGAGGAGGTTGTCAAGCTGAAAAGAAGAAAATATCTCAGTATTGCAAAATAACTTAAAAGGTGAAACACATAAAAGGGTTTATTGCTAAAAGCTTACCGGAACTACAAGGTCTTCCGCTGTGTGCATATCTAGAGACACGTCTGGAATATTTCTCTCAATCCGCTCCTTAATCAGCCATTTAATCTGGCTTATGTAGTCCTGTGGCTTTAGGGCCTTGGGACTGATGCGGAGGGAGTCTTGTTTCGACGCCGTGATGGAATGCATCAATCTGTCGCCGTGGTACTGGAGAGGCTAGATCCGACGTGCCACCCAGCACTGGACTAAGTCGGACCCTTTCAGGCCCTTGTGCTTCATCAGGTATTCAATCCGCCTCTTGGCGAGGATCAGATCGTCACTGAGAGCCGGAGAAGCCTCGTCCTAAGATGGAAGGGCCGTGGCGGCTCCGTCGATAAAAGCCGGCAAATCAGTAGCTTTGCCAGGAGCAGGAACATCCTTATGATAAAAGAAGGTGGCCAACCACTGTTTGACCGACTCACTAGCTAGAATACGAGGATAAACACGCTCGCGTCTAACTGAAAGGCTAATAGTGCCGGTAATATAAGGATTACCGGCAGTGATAGAGTTTCTACGGACATGAAAGTAAAACCGGAACAAAGTGAGACTCGGCCTAATGCCGAGGTATCCCTCACACAATGCTGCGTAAGAGCTCATCTCTAAGATGGAGTTGGGAGGAAGATGGTGAAGCTGAACACCATAGTGATCAATCACCTCAGAAAAGAATTCCGAAGAAGGGAAAGACAAACCTCTGTCGAGGTGGGTGCCGAAGTGTACCCGCTCGTCGGCGTGCAGGTTGGGGATAGTTTCGCCGAAACTGCTCCGCCAGTCGCCGGCGTGGACGAGTCCTTCATTCTCCACGCCGTGGAGCTTCTCGCTGTCGAGGAGACACGAGATCCAAACCCCACGGTTGCTTTCTTTCTCCACCGCTGTCGTCGCCGCTGCGAAACCAGCCAAGCCGGACGATGAAGAGGAAGCCATTTCTCCGGTGCGCCGGTGGCGTTGGATGGGCGGCGCTGGGAATCTGGGAAGCAGAAGAGCTCTGTGCGCAAGGGAGAAGTGGAGGAGAAGGAATGGCAAGGGAATAGGTGAAGATGACGAAAAGAAATCCTCACCCCTATAACCACCTAACCACACCAAGATTCGTGCAAACGGCACTGTGTAAACACCACGCGTCGTGGAAGGAACTGGGAAGGTCCCACGCGATGATTACCTTGATCTCCGCGTACGCATGGAAACGGTGCCTCAGTTTCGCGAACGGCGGACCCACCAACAGTCGTGCTGACAGGATGTTTATCAGATGACGTGACTTGACCATGACCGGTGTCAGATGATGTCAGAGACCAAGTTCCGGCTTAGTTTGAATATCAAGCTGGAAAATCCGAGTAACATGTTGATAGGTCCGACTTATTTTTAAGACCCGGATCGTATTTTTTTGTTTTGGAGTTTCAGGAACCCTTCAAGATTCTGCAAACCGAAGATCAAGCTAGATGATGATGAATCCGACTTTGAATCTTGGAGACTTCCGGGGGCTACTGTTGGGGATATACTTTCCGGGTATCCTCATAGTTCCTCACTGACCAGGGTGGCCCACTTTGGATTAGAGCTTTGTTTCACGGGTGTCCTAGTCAGGGAGAAGAGACGGAGTCCAGTCCGACTACGGAAAGGCCCAGAAGACTTACCGACATAGGCCCGTAGTGTTACTTGTAGTTCAAGATGTACCCTGTAACCGACTCTTAGTCGTAGCCGGATAAATCTCTCCTGTAAACCCTAGGCCGGATATCTATATAAGCCGTCCTAGGGAGAGCCTTTAGGACACCCTCAATAGTCTACAATCTCAACTCGCACAGGCGAACCCTTGTAACCCATATTCCGGCTGTGCCGTATTACTGGATTGCTAGCAGGAGTAGGATCTGTCCAAAGCCGGCGTATTCGAACCTGGGTAAACTTGTGTGCTCACCGTCCCGGAACACCGTACGTCTCACACCCTCTCTTCCACACGCCTCGAGGACCCCCTCATGGCGTACTTGTCATCAATCCGACGACAGGCGACAAGAAGGAGGTGTCGCTGTTCTTCTCCGTCTACCATAGGGGAGCATTGAAGCGGCTCCTGGGAGTGCATCCACGGTGGTTCTTGGTGGGCTACCGTCCAAGATGGTCGAAAGGTGACCACTCCCGCCCTCTTCGTCGACAACGATCTTCTTCAGCCGACGACAGCAGGTCTTAACTAACCTCTAGGCCAAGATGCCAAGTCGGAGGCCCCTTTGGTCCGGTACAGAAGGCTCCCGGCGCCCCACCCCAAGTGGTTTCGTCCCCGGCGGTGCGGCGCTCGTTTGTACTGCGAGCTGCAGAAGGGTGGTGATGGAGCTGGACTAGATTGCGTTTTCGTTTTCCCATCTAGGATCCTTAGTGCTAAAATTGTGGACTGGTTTGTAATTTCTTATCTTTATGCAGTCCTTTGTGTAATTCTACTGCCACCGTTTAATGAAAGCTTCTAGGTCCCTTTTTTAACGTACGAAGCTTTAGGACGCACGTATCATGGCTGCCTACACAATTAACAGTATAGATACGTTTTTATAGTTCAGCCTAGAACTTAAGGGTAGATTCGTAAACTAAGAATTGGCTGCCTACACAATTAACGTAAGCCTGCTTTAATACGTAAAGATATACTACTACTGTCAGTCTGTCACAACTTTAGTGGTAAAGGCTTTAATTTCAACGCGTGCAGATCATCAGCTTACCAATACTTTAACTTGGCGCACCCGCACAATAACGCTATTGAGATACATATAGATACTGCTACCGCTGTTCCAAAATATAAGACGTACGTTTTTCCTAGGCATTTCATATTTAGCGAGGGAGCGAGTACAACTTGATTAGACATGGGGCGTACGCATCGCACGGTACGAGTCCTAGTGCTGCACCTCGCCGAACTAGCTTCTGGGAGAAGCTGCCCGAGAAACTGAAAAGAAGGGGGCCCTAGGACAGTTGACGTGCAGCGAAAGAAGAAGCTAGGGTTCGCACCTGAGCGTGGATCGATCGATAACACAAAATTGCCGTACGCGACGCACGAACCACTCCTCCCCAACAGCAAGTTGCTGGGCAGATCGATGGCGTGCTGCGGTTTGTCGCGCGGCGTGGCTCTCGTCGCCGTAACGCGCGTCGGCACGCCGCCCGCTTCCCCCTCGCCGTGCCTGACGCACGCGCGTGTCCGCCGCTTCCCGGCCCTCCTGTCGACGGCTCGTTCGCTGACAACAGTGAGCACCGCGCGCGATCCTCCCTTAATTAATGTTCTCGATCGCTTATAGTATAGCTAGCCTCTGGTTGGTCGACGATCTGGGCGCCTAGATCGATCGACTTGACTCTGACTGATGATCTGCGTGACTGCGTGCAGCGTTGCCACCGTGGCCCCGATGACAACACCGGCACGACCAGAAGCCTCGACGTCTTCATGCATCCGATGAGGACGACGTCGAGCTCCCAGCAGCACCACCTTCCACGGGACGCAGGTACGTACGAGCCGCCGTTCCGTGCCCGCTCACGCTCACGCCACGAGGAGGCCGCCGCCGCGCTGGCGGGTGGGGTCGCCGACGCGTTCCGTCCCCTCCTGGACAACCGGAACCAGCGCGTGCTGGACGGCATGCAGCAAATTTGGTGCGCCGCGGAGCACAAATTGCCGCGCGTGACTATAAAGCGCCCGCTGGGGAGAAAAAACGGCCGCGCGCGCTAATCAGCGGTTATTAACGCGGCGCGATATCGCGCTTAACGTTTGTCAGGAAAGAAGGTCCATAGCCAAAAGCTATGGCAGTCTTGCTGGCTTGCTGCCGACCACCTCGTTCCACCGGTCGGCGACCTGTCATCACCATCTGTCCATCTCTACCCGTTACTCTTTTTGAAAAAAAGGGAACGGAAGCAAAGCTGACAGCTCTCACCGAGACATGGGTCTGATACACTTTGCATCTCCACCGGACATTTAGCCAAACCACACAGGTACCCAGCAGTGGCCGCACTTGTAGAAAACAGGCCTTTGGTACGGGGGTATTAGCCCCGGTTTTTGCTACAAACAGGGACTAATGCCCCGGTCCAACGGCTAGATCTGGCCACAGGGGGTGGCAGGCACTAGCCCCGGTTCGAACGGGACCTTTAGTCCCGGGTCGTGTAACAAACCGGACTAAAGGGTTTCAGGCAGGCCGGGTCAGACGCCAGATTATTTAGTCCAGGTTTGTTATACGACCCGGGCTAAAGGTGGACCTTTAGCCCCGGTTCTAGACACGAACCGGGACTAAAGGTCTGACTATATCTTCTTCCCCTACCTGAGCCAGCAATCAAGCTGGTAGCTCTCCTCTCTCTCTTTCTTGCTTCAAGCTCGAGTTCATGTCTTTTTTTCCTCAAGATTTGTCTATATTTTGTGGTGCCCCATCTATCTCAAGGTTCTAAAAGGTGAGCAACTTCATCCTTTGAACTCTCATTGCTATATTAGCTCATTTCATGCTCTATCTTGTAGATGGATTTGTGGATTTAGTTTGGTAGTAATTTTTGCAATGATAGCATGAGATCGATGTTTAGATTCTATCTATCTTGTATTAATGTAAGGAACTCTAAGATAAATATCACAATATGTGGATTCTATCTATATATATCTTGTTTTGGCACATAGTCTCGAAATTTGATTTTAGAAGCACACACGTGCGTGAGTTCATCATTCTAACTAGCTGGGCAAAATATCCTTCTTCGTCTACCTGCGTTCAACAAACTGAAAAAATTGTAACAAAGATAGGGTTAATTCATAAAAGCTTGATAAGAAGACATCACAGTACATCTTCGAGAAGCTCCTCTATGGCGAGCTCCTCGAAGATGTTTGAGGATAGGATCCTAAGACATCTTCGAGAGAAGCTCCGCTGTAGTGGTGTCCCTCTGGCACCATCTTGGAGTTAATAACTTCTCTAGCTATAGATTAATACGCCGGGTAAGTAAAACAATTCACATATTAGGGAGTGCCTCTATGGCGATCTCCTCGAAGATGTCTGAGGACGGGATCCTAAGACATCTTTGAGAAGCTCTGCCGTGGTGGTGTCCCTACTCTCGCACACCATCTTTCAGTTTATATCTTATCTAGCTAGATCAGTATGCTGGTGGAGCTAACTAATTTCACATATTAGAGAGTGCCTCTACGGCAAGCTCCTTGAAGATGTCTGAGGATCGAGAAGCTCTGCCGTAGTGGTGTCCCTGGTCTCGCACACCATTTTGCAGTTCTTCACAAGAATGCATACATATTTATAGATTAAGCAACACAACATAGTGTCGGGCACTGATGACATAATGTCGACACACTCGCCCCTGGCATAGTGCTGCCACCCATCCAAAATAGTGTCGTCATTTAATTTACTGGCTTAGTGCTGCCCACTGAGAACATAGTGTCGACATGTTGTCTCCACATCCACATTTAGTCCCGGTTGGTGCCTCCAACTGGGACTAAAGGTTCATCATATCTTTAGTCCCGGTTGCTGGCTTTAATTTTGTTTTTTAGATTAGTAATAATTAATTATGATTATGTTTGATGTACTTAATTAATTATATAATGCAGATGAGCCGGCAATGGATGTACGCTGACCGACTCTCTAACAAGTTCATTAAAGGCGTGCATTATTTTGTTCTTGTGGCCGAGGCAAACAAGCGGAATGGTTTTATGTCTTGTCCATGTGGTGTCTGTCGGAATCATAAGGAATACTCTTCCTCAAGAGTCCTTCACAGTCACCTGTTTCGGTCCGGTTTCATGACCGGCTATAATTGTTGGACCAAGCACGGAAAAAGAGGGGTTATGATGGAAGACAACGAAGAATAAGAGAATGATAACGACTACCCTACTATGTCCCCTGAATACGATGGTAATAGATGGAAGACATTGATGAAGAAAAAGATGAAGAACGGGCATCACATCTTCCCGATGATGATCTTAGTCGGGCCATTGCTGATGCCCAGGAAGAATGCGTAACTGAAAGGGAGAGGTTGAAGTTCAAGAAGATGTTAGAGGATCACAACAAATTTGTGTACCCAAATTGTGAAGATAGGCACAAAAAACTGGGTAGCACACTAGAATTGCTGCAATGGAAGGCGGAGAATGGTGTGACTGACAAAAGATTTCAAAAGTTGCTGAAAATAATGAAGAAGTTGCTTCCAAAGGATAACGAACTGCCCGCCAGTACCTACGAAGCAAAGAAGGTTGTCTGCCCTCTAGGATTAGAGGTGCAGAAGATACATGCATGCATTAATGACTGCATCCTCTACCGCGGCGAGGAGTACGAGAAGTTGGATGCATGCCCAGTATGCACTGTATTGCGGTATAAGATAAGACGAGATGACCCTGGTGATGTTGAGGGCGAGCGCCGCATGAAGAGGGTTCCTGCCAAGGTGATGTGGTATGCTCCTATAATACCACGGTTGAAACGTTTGTTCAGGAACAAAGAGCATGCCAAGTTATTGCGATGGCACATAGAAGACCGCAAGAAAGACGAGATATTGAGATACCCCGCTGATGGGTCGCAGTGGAGAAAAATTGAGAGAGAGTTTCCGGACTTCGCAGGTGATGCGAGGAACTTATGATTTGGTGTAAGTACAGATGGCATGAATCCTTTTGCGGAGCAGAGCTGCAGTCATAGCACCTGGCATGTGACTATGTGTATCTATAACCTTCCTCCTTGGTTGTGCATAAAGCGGAAGTTCATTATGATGCCAGTGCTCATCCAAGGCCCGAAGCAACACGGCAACGGCATTGATGTGTACCTAAGGCCATTAGTTGAAAAACTCTTACAGTTGTGGCACAGACAAGGTGTACGTGTGTGGGATGAGAACAAGCAGGAGGAATTTGACCTACGAGCGTTGTTGTTCATAACAATAATGATTGGCCTACTCTTAGTAACATTTCAGGACAGACAAACAAGAGATACAATGCATGCACACACTGTTTAAACGAGACTGAAAGTATATATTTGGATAAATGTAAGAAGAATGTGTACCCGGGGAATCGTCGTTTTCTTCCGCCCACGCACACCCTAAGAAAGAAAGGTAAGCATTTCAATGGTGAGGCAGACAGCCGGTGTAAGCCTATCCGCCGTACTGGTGATGATGTATTTGATATGGTGAAGGATTTAAAAGTAATCTTTCGAAAGAGTCCTGGTAGACAATCTGTTCCGAAGGACGATGTTGGACACGCACCCATGTGGAAAAAGAAATCTATATTTTAGGAGCTACCCTATTGGAAAGTCCTAAAGGTCCGCTCTGCAATTGACGTGATGCACCTGACGCAGAATCTTTGCGTGACGCTGCTAGGCTTCTTGGGCGTGTATGGGAAGAGCAAAGATACACCTGAAGCACGGCAGGACCAACAACGTATAAAAGACCGAGACAACATGCATCTAGAGCTGTTTGAAGGTACTGCTAGCTACGGTCTTACCAAAGAAGAGAAGGAAATCTTTTTTGAAGTTCTTTACAGTATCAAGGTCCTGTCTGGTTTCTTGTCGAACATAAAGGGAATAATAAATATGGCAGAGAAAAAATTTCAAAACCTAAAGTCTCATGACTGCCACATGCTTATGACTCAGCTGCTTCCGATTGCATTGAGGGGACTCCTGCCGGAAAATGTTCGAGTACCCATTGGGAAGCTATGTGCGTTTCTCAATGCAATTTCTCAGAAGGTAATCAGTCTAGATAGTCTACCAAGGTTACATAAAGATGTGGTCCAATGTCTTGTCAGCTTCGAGTTGGTGTTCCCACCATCCTTCTTCAATATTATGACTCACCTCCTAGTTCACCTAGTCGAAGAGATTAACATTCTTGGTCATGTATTTCTACACAATATGTTCCCCTTTGAGAGGTTCATGGGAGTGTTAAAAAAATATGTTCATAACCGTGCTAGGCCAGAAGGAAGCATCTCAAAGGGATATGGAACAGAGGAGGTCATTGAGTTTTGTGTTGACTTTATTCCTGACCTTAAGCCCATCGGTGTTCCTGAATCACGGCATGAGGGTAGACTTAGTGGAAAAGGCACGCTAGGAAAGAAAGCAAGGATATTTATGGACTGCCATTCTCTCACTAAAGCACACTACACAGTTCTGGAAAGTTCCACCTTGGTAGCTCCGTATATCGAGGAACACAAGAATATTGTACACTCCAACAACGTGGGGAAGCCTGGCTCCTGGATTAGAGATGAACACATGAGGACTTTCGGCCGTTGGTTGCAGACACATCTCATGAAAGACATAAATTTTCGAGAGTAGTTGTACTTGTTGGCCAGGTCACCATCTTCGACTATATTGACTTTCCAAGGGTACGAGATAAATGAGAATATATTTTACACGATCGCCCAAGATAAAAGAGCACCAATCAAAACAGTGGTGTCCGATTTGATGCAACAGACGAGAATGGGTAAAAGGATACATATTATGGTTACATAGAGGAGATATGGGAACTTGACTATGGACCTATTTTAAGGTTCCTTTGTTTCGGTGCAAATGGGTCAAGCTGACAGGAGGCGGGGTTGAGGTAGACAAGAAATACGGAATGACAACAGTGGATCTCAACAACCTTGTGTATAGAAATGAACCATTTGTCCTAGCCAATGATGTGGCTCATGTTTTTTATATGAAGGACATGTCTTCCAAACCGAGAAAAAGGAAAGATAAGCAAAAGAATACAGCATCCGACGAGCCAAAGCGCCACATAGTTCTTTTAGGAAAAAGAAACATCGTGGGGGTGGAGGATAAGACAGACATGTCCGAAGATTATGATAAGTTTAATAATATACTTTATCTTATATTATTGTACGTTATCTTAATCACTAAGTACTGTATCCGAGTTGTCGCAATTGTAATATTTTTTTACTTAATGCAATATTCTTTTTCTTAAGCTATGGACGGTAGACAGAGTGAAGAGGAGCTTCTCAACATGATAGATGAGGGTACTAGGGGTTCTTATTACGATGGATCCAAATATCTTAATTTGTCTGGAGGAGACAATGGTGGCGACGATGGTGCTGACCATGGTGAAGACACCATAATAATAACAAACTCCGTCGAGGTATATAAAGCCTCTATCGATCGATCACTAGTATAGATTCACTAATTGATTCGTATATATGTACTGACGAATGTTTTTTCTCTTAGACCTCCGCTTCTGGCAAATCTTTTACAAGGACAAGAGGCCCGACACACAAGTTGCCCGCTGATGTCCGTTTCAGCATTGACTTAGTCTCTCCGCTGGTCAACCATTAGAGCCCAAAGAATCTATGAATGCATTTATAAGTCAATGCGGAGTGATTGTTAGAGACACCGTCCTGATCACCACGCGAAATTGGAATAAGCTAGGAAAGAAAAAGGATCCAGCTGGGGCTAGTTTTGTAGATGACAGAGCGAGAGATGCGATGTGGAATTCTCTCATGACACATTTCACCCTACCAGTCTTGGAGACTGATGAGCTCACACAGCAAATGACGAGGAAAGTCAAGCACTTTGCTCTTAAGAAGATGGCCGAACTATTCAAGGAATGGAAAAAAAGATTGTACCACAAGTATGTCTTAAAGAAAAAACTCCTCCATTCACTAGCCCACTAGAGTTGCAGCAGGATAACTGGGCCGCATTTGTGGAATACAAGACCTCGTCACCAGCTAAGGCAATGTCAGAAAAGAATAAGTTAAATGCAACCAAAAATAAATATCACCATCATATGGGCACAGGTGGCTACAGGAGTGCCATGCCTAAGTGGGATAAAGCTGAGGCTGACCTAGAGGCTAAAGGGTCACTCCAGCTATGTCTCGTTGGCCAAGGAGGTCAAGAAATTGGGTATTCAGGCATGGGGCATCGTTAGACCTAGAAACATGAGAGATTGTTGCAGCCGAAGAAGTTTCTTCACCCAAGAATGAACTTATTAAAGTGATAAATGAGGTTGAAGAGGGAACGTTTGTTCCCGACAGAGAGAATGATGAGCTGACAAAGGCTCTTGGGAATCCTGAAAAGGTTGGACGAACAAGAGGGTTCGGACCTTCTTATCCATGGGTTATCGGGTTTCCCGAGCACCTTGACACGTACAGAAGACGATCGAGAAAAACAAAGCGGCAAAAAGAGGAGGATACAGAGCGGTTCGCGAGGTTTGAAGCCATGCTGCAGGAGCATCGCCAGGAGCTTAATGAACTTAAAGGACTTCGACAGCAAGATCCTGCACCAGACAGTACGGTCGGCCCATCGCAACGGAAAAGCAGTGTGGCTTCCACGGAGGGCCACGGTAATGATGCAACGATGGATGTGTACCCCGTGGATGCAATTAAGGAGAAGACTAGTTGTGAGCTGCATGTTGAACTGAAGAATATATCCATGAAGGTGGCGGTCGGCTTTGCTTTACCTTCTGCACCGGGAGCGACCTACCATTGCAATCCGATTCCAGCTGGCTATGCTCGTGTCGGTGTAAATGAAATTCAACTTATGTGTCAGTCACTACAGCTTGACATCCCTAGAGGTGAAGGGGAGACGACACTGGGAGAAGTCACGAGTGGCTTCATTCTTTGGAAAAAAGAATACATCAAGTTTCCAGGCTCGACACCAAGGCCACCTTCTCCACCAAGAAACAATCCATCACCTCCAAGGCAACCGTCTCCTCCTAGTAAAAGTCCACCTCCAAGTGCATCGTCTCCTCCCAGTAAAAATCCACCACCTCCAAGTCCAATCCATGACCCCAACACGAGTCCATCTCAATCTACACAGCCGCCTCCACCCACTAAGGGCCAAAAGCGGAAGAATATCACCGCTCCGTTGAACGATAACCGACGCCCAAAGCAAAAATTGTCGCCCCTCCCAAGAGTACCGCCGGTTCCTCTCAAGAGGGCTTACGACCTGACCGATTAGGAGACCGATGCGGTTGTACGGGCCGAAGTGGATGCTCATTTTAAAAAGAAACAATCTGAGCCAGAGGTCCAAATAAAACCGGAAACCAAGGAGCACTTTAGAAAATTACTAACGCAACCATCCCAAGCTCAGTTAAATGCGCCAGATGACTATACACGATGTCTTCAGAAGACACTGAAACAGAAGATATCAAGCGGTAGAGGAAGCATCACAAAAGAGGTTCCCCGGCAGGGGGAACAAGCAAAACAATCGAGTGGTAGCGGAAGCATCAGAACGGACGTCCCCCAGCTGGGGAAACAAGCAAAACAATCGAGTGGTAGCCGAAGAACCAAAAGAGATGTTCCCCAGCTAGGGAAACAGGCAAATCAATCGCTCCCCCCACTCTAGGTGAACATACCCGAACCTCAACTATATGAGGTTGAACCTATGGATCCAGGAAAAGGTTAAGATATTGGTCGAGTAATGTAATAGATCTATTCATGACATTATTCACGGTGATATGCCCAAGGCTGAGGTAGCACCCAAATTTGTTCACGGGGAGCCTCTGGTCAGTTCTGATAGGCTTCGGGATATGCCAACAAAAATGCGACGATTCCATGAATGGTACATGAAAGCATCAAAAGAACAGCAATATTGGCTCTTACTGAAAGTTCGAAAATCGCATTACTTCGCAGAAGACGAGGTCCCTGTTCAATTTATAGAATTATTTCAGTTATTCAATCTAAAGGAACTTGACAAAACTATCCTCAGTTCCTATTGTCTGTAAGTGATTACTTTATTTATGTAATTAAGTCTCTATCTCAGCTTGTTCAATTCATTGCCGGTAAGTATACTCACTATATTCTTTTGTACGCTATATATTATGATGCAGAATGAAGATTATCGATTGTAAAAGAAAGGTTATCAATGGATTTGGGTTCATTGACCCACATCGAGTTCATGGAGCTATACTAAAGGATAAACCACTGGAGACCGAGCACAACTTGTTCCGGTTTCTCACGAACCAACATTTCTGTAATGAAATATTTCCTTACCATGACGGCAAGTGAGTTCTTGTACACATTAAATTTTTCTTACTCGATGTTCAGTGTAAATGATGAGTTACTGACGTATGTAAACCTTGCGCAGGTACCACTGGATTCTTCTAAGCATTTCAGTTGACTTGAGAAGAGTTCACATCATGGACTCACTAAACAAAGACATTGAAGACTACCACAGCATTATCGATGCGCTCTAGAGGTAATTTCAATCATTATCGCACTATATCGGTTTCTTTCGTTCATTTTCTAGGATATCAAGTAGTTATTAACTCATACATTAATTTTAGTAATATTTATTACTAGTTTTAGTAATAAATATTATATTTCTAATGAGTCTATTATTTTTTATGAATATTTTTGTATATTATATGTATTTTTCTGTTTTTAAATAATAAACTATATTTTTCCAACATTTGTACTAAATATAATACTTGTTAAACAATAGATAATTTCATTTAAGTTGTATAATAAAGTATGATAATAGATTTAAATTATAGATCTTATTTTTATGAAAATTTTGATATATAATACATAATTTTTTGAAAACTATAAACCAGTTTTGGTTTTGGCACCAAAAATAACCTTTAGCCCTAGTTTGTAATACAAACCGGGGCTAAAGGTGGTTTGTATTACAAACCGGAGCTAAAGGGGTGTGGCACGCGGGAAGAGCGGCGAGCGAAAAACCCTTTAGCCCGGGTTGTAATACAAACCGGGGCTAAAGGCCCCTTTAGCTCCGGGGCTAAAGGGGGTGGTATAAATACCCTACCCCCAGCCCGGGTCGTGCCAAGACCCGGAGAGCATGATTTCACCTTCTTCCCCAGAGGATCACCGCCACGCCATCCACCCCGCTGTCGCGCCCGTGGAGAGGAGCTCGCCGCCCCGCGCCGCCCGTGCCCGTGGAGCTCGTCGCCGCACCGTATCTACGTCGTGCCATCTCGCCGCCCCTCACTGCCCGCGCCCCTGGAGCTCGCCGCCCCGCGCTGCCCCGCGCCACACCGTCTCCGCCCCGCGCCTCCTCGCCGTCTTCAGGTGATCGCCGTGCAGCCTCGGCCCGTTAATTTTGGTTAATTAGGGTTAGTAAATTTTGGTTAGTAGTAGTGTTAGTGGTAGTGTTAATTAGTAGTATTAGTATTTTGGTTAGTGTTAATTAGTATTCTGAAAACTTGTTTCTAATGAAAACATAGAATGAAAAATAACTGAACACAAAGCACAAAATGAAAAGAAAAACACAAAATCCTAAAACTCCATCCCCTGCCGCGGCAGCCAAATGGCCCAAAACGCTGCCGCGGCAGGGAACCTTTAGTCCCGGTTCGTAACACGAACCGAGACTAAATGTCCTGCCGCCCAGCGCGGCTCGAAGGGCCAGGTGGTTGGACCTCTAGTCTCGGTTCGTAACAGAACCGGGGCTAAAGCTTGGACCTTTAGTCCCGCTTTGGCAGTCCCGATTCGCAATCCGGGACTAAAGGTCCTTACGAACCGGGGCTAATTGCCTGGTTTCTACTAGTGGTCCCAAAAAGAATATTAGATAAATTCAGCAAAACGCTACAAAAATTTCATTAAATCTTCATCAAATCTCAATAGATTTGTAAAAGGTATGGTCAAAACATAACGAAACTTAATCTTGAAGAAATATATATTTGTCACAAATTATAATGGAATATGTATGGAACCTCAATTATACTCATACAATATTAACTTATTTTAGTACTTTTATGTAATATATATGTTTTACCACAATAAACAAAACTTCTAGTATACTCTGGCATTATAAGGTTTCAATTACATAATGAAAACGTGATTCATTGATTTCATTACAATTCCAACAAAATTTCAAATCTCAAATTGAACTTTTTCAAAATGTGTGCAAAAATGATCTTGTTTGAAAGATTTATTACTAGGAACTCAAATATCAAAACAAAATCGGAGTTTCAATTCAAAAGATAAGTATAGTACAAATTTGTGAACCAAATTGAAAAGGATGGGTGGGAAGGCGGCTTATTCCACTTTTTCATGCAAACATACCCGCCAACTTACTTACATGTGGGGCACAAAACTATGGCACCCACATGTCATAAACTAAGAAGACAAGTAGGTAAATATATGGTATTTAACGGTACTTTATACATCTACCAATGGACCTACTTCTATACCTAAATTGTAATGCAAGATACATGAAATGCATCACGAATAACAAAGTAAGCAATCATTGGTGTATGTATATTAGTTAGGACACTAGTAGAAAATAGGGCTTTCATCCAAGCGATCCGTCCCGGTTCCCATATGAACCAGGACTAATCGAAGCATTAGTTCTGGTTTGTTAGGCTAGGACGCCGCATGGTACTGATCTCGGTTAGTCCCGGTTCATGCCACGAATCAGGACTAACGGGGTTCAATGTCTACCTTTAGCCCTTTTTCGTGGTAAGAACCAGGACAAAAGGTCTATGCTTGTATCCCTCTCAAGCAACCCTGCAATCAAGATGCAAGAAGTCTCTTGTGGCCCCAACACACCCAATACACTTGTCAGGTGTATAGGTGCACTAGTTCGGCGAAGAGATAGTGAAATACAAGTGGTATAGATAATTATAAGGGTAACGGTGCCAGAAAATAGCTTTGATGACGCGTGGTTGAAGTGGAAAGAGTCTAAAGGCAATCTGAAATAAAGATTGAAGCAAGCAAACATGTAACAGATCTAGTTGCAAACGGCGTTTCAATGTTTAGAAACAAGGCCTAGAGATCATACTTTCACTAGTGAACACTCTCATATAGATATCTTCTCTCCTGGAGCCAAAAACAATAGAAAATATGCTACTGGCACTGTGGCATCTTGTTAATAGGTTAGTGCAAGGAAGTGTATAAAAATACTCCAAAGTATGGACAAAACATAAGAAGGTAGATAAAACCAAGCATGGAACATAAAAAATTATGGATACGTTTGCTACGTATCAGTACACTTTTACCACAAAATTCGATACATCCATTAGGGATAACCCTGAATCATCATACTTAGTATGCGGATAATCAATCATAACCTTTCCTTTACATACTCTAGTATAAGCACCTCTCCTATGAGCTTGGCCTCCCAGCCATGGCCATCTGCCATCATGGGCACTGCATAGGTGGACATCATCAAGAGGTAGCCTCAGCTCAAACCTCTTCCGCGAGGGAACCCATAGTAATGCATATAAACTTCCGGCTAAGCCTTACCCAATTCAGGTATTGTGTTTGTTCGGTAAAATTGGAATGGTATCGCATCCAAACCCAACCATCAGTTTTTATAAAGGGCTAAGGCTCACGCCTCAACATTTTCATCTTCAAAAACCATTTGTGTTTCTCAATACATGTCAAAACATCTCAATAGAATGACTCATCATTCCAAGGTTTTCATAAGCATTTTCACCAAGTATGCCCATCTAAAGTGATCAAGTTTTATGCTTAGCACTAGCCACTAAGGTTAAGAGTGTTCACTAATGAGGGATACTAATATCAATCTCATACCATAAAATGACATCTAGTATAGGCCAAGTTTTATACTCTTTATGCTATCTATACTACTTTCCAAAATTTCACAAAGCATTACTAAAAGTAAAGAAACTTTGGTAAAGCAAAAGTAAAGCTTGTAAGTAAAACTTGGGATGGGTATAAATCAAAAATGTAGAACCAAGCATGCCTAATGCATCTTGCTTAGTTTAACTTGAATATAGTGATGGCTTGCAAGTATTAGCTTGCCAATGATAGCTTGCATAGTTAAGAAACTTGCAAGTGTTAGCTTGTCTTGATTGGTGTAGTGATTGAAGTTCTCCTCGTCTTCTTAGGGGTAGAACTCCTCCTCCTCGTAGACTTGGTTGGTACTATCGTCTATAAATAAAATACGGGATACACAATCACCAAACAATACTTAACTAGTCTATTTAGCACACTAAGGCACACACTCGATGATCTAGCATCATCACAATCATCACAGGATTTAAAGAAATAGTTTCATTTATTTATTTGAGAAAAGTAATTTCTACTCATTGAAATTAATTAAGATTTAATATTCTCCAATTAAAATATAGAATCATGTGGACACATGTCATCACCACATATTCTAATACATGGGAATGTGATTTAAAGGGTTGGTCACATTTCAATAAGTTTAAGTTTATCATTTAAATGATTTAAAGTGACTAGAAATGCCCTAATAGCATTAATTTGGTACTAGGCCAAAGTCACTGCATGCAAACCTAAATATTATTACATATTCAGATAGATATTATGAAATGTGATTTTGGAGAGTTGGAATCAACTCAAAAGCTACTATGGTTGATTTTTGAAAAATGTTTGAAGTTGCAAAAGTCTCTGTTTTGTTATTTTTGCTATATGTGATCTCTAACTCTAATTGATTTAAATCCAACTGGCTTGGATAGACATTTTAATTATCTTTCTAGCAAAATTTGAATCATGCATTTTGGTTAAGTGAATCTCTTTGAAATGATTTTTAAATAAATGGAGATAATCTAATTTCAAACTAAATGGAAAAATACTAGTTTGAATCTGTGGGCTAGCGCGGGAAAAAAATGGGCCGGCCCATCTGCACTGCACGGGCGCAACGGGCTACTGACAGGGAGGGCCCGCATGTCAGCGACATATTTAACGCGAAGCGGTATGGGGCAATCTCAGCGCTACGATTAGAACGAGATCTACGGCTGTGGTTCGTCGTCTCCGGAGAACAGCTCCGGCGAGAACCAACCCTAACGCGACACAGTGGGGGTACGTGAGGGCTTACCAGGGCTCCATCTAGGCTTGGCGACGAGGGCATTCGTACTGGTGGACGACGGCGGTTCGAGGCATGGTCGCGGCGGCTCCTGGGGCAGTCGCAATCAACGACGCCTCTTCTCCTCTGCTGCGGCAAGCTCCGGCAAAATTCCGGTGAACTGCGGCTCGATTGGCTCCGGGGAAAGGTGTGGGGTGGTCAGTGGTGAGAGGGTAGTGAGATGGTGTGCAGAAATTGGACGGAGGAGGCCTCCTTTTATAGCTCGAGGAAGGGGGCAGCGCGGCATGGTCAGGCTCCGTCGGCAACGCGTCTACAGGGTGCTAGCGGCGCGGCTGAGGTAGGGGACGGTGCGCAGTCTGCTGGCGGTCATCTATGGCGTAAAGGCGCGGCTAGGGGTGGTGGAATTTGGTCGAGAGCGTCCGCGCTCTGGGCGGAGACAGCGGGTACTCGATGCGGCGCACGGTGGCTGTGGGTCAAGCGGCGGGGAACGGGCATGTCTGGGCACTTCCTGGGGTCATGGCGAAGCAGTGCGCGCGAGCTGCGGTCGAGGCACAGTCTGTGCTAGCTTGTCGGGCGTGGCGCTCTAGCGCGTGCTCGGCATGGCGCAGACGCTCCGGGCACGGTTGTTCTGCGGTGGTCCAGGGCTTCAGCGCTCGGGGAAGGGACAGAGAGGGGCGTTAGGGTGCGGCGATCCTCCTAGGCATGGCGGGAGAGAGCGGGGCGGTCTGCTGGGAGTGGTCCATGCTCGACCGGCAGGCATGGCGCTCGGGTGGCTCGGCACTGCTGCAGGCGGCTAAGGGGGAGCTCTTTTATGGCATGGTTGGAACTAGGGGAGACCAGGGGCGTGGATTGAGGCCTTAGTGGCGTTTGACCACTGCTCTAAAACAGTAATTGTTAGGCCAGATTAATTTTTTCTGCCAGGTGTTCGACCAAATGGCCGCAAGAAATTTAAATTCGAATTTTGGAAATATTTTTGGTGTGTGATCTGCACTTATGCTTGAGAGTCTCTGGTTGCTTGGTTTTGGCAAGGTGAGTTCATTTGATGGGGTTTTCAAAAAGTGGGATCTTCTCATATGCATTGGATTCCATTTTCAAATGCCATTTAAAATTAGTGGCTAAGTGTTTTTGTAAGTTTGTAGAGTGGGCCTTGGTACATTTTTACTTGGTCTAGCAAGAGGTGAAAAGATCTAGAATTTTTTCTGTTAGGAAATGACTTCTAGGAACACATAAAGTGGCCTAGTGGATTAAAATTGTCAAAATGACCATTTGTCTTATTTAATCTTATTTGATATCTTTTTCTTTGGATTTTGTTTGTAAATGGTCTAGATGATGTGAAATTCACCTTTAAACCATTTCACAACATTTAGAACAATCAAGCATGGCATTTTCAAACAATTCTACACTAATGCAAACACACATGCATTCATATGCCTTTTTTTAATAAAAGTTTTTTGTTAACCCTAAATTGGGTGATTTGAACTTTGATAACCTTGATTAAAGTTTTGGGATGTTACAGCTGCCCATTGAATCAAGGCGAGTCTGAAAAATATGTCGTGGTGCCATCGCCGGTAGTGACTGTTGCCGCATTCTGCTCGCCGCCATCGGCGCACGCACTACCTCTACTCTCTGTCGCCACACCACGACAACCTCTGCTCGCCGCTGTCGCCCTGCTCCTGCTCGCCGTCACCGCCCTGCCCCTGCTCACCGCCGCAGCGCCCTTCTCGCCGTCCCCTTGCGTCCTTCTCGCCGTCATTCCATGGGGTTGTAAGGTGCTCGAGGCCGGTGAGGAGGAGAAGTGGCTCGAGGGTTTGGAGGAGGGGCCGCCCTGCCGCTGCTCTCCTATGGCACGGCGGCGACAGCTCACCGCAGGGGAGGAGGAGGAGGGACGTGGCGTGGCGGTGGTGGCAGAAAGGGCGTGGAGGAGGATGTCGCGTGTAGGAGGAGGTTAGGGTTCTCAACCAATCGCGTATGTTTAATTCACGCAATCGGCGTGGTGCCTTTGCCTCTCCTAGATCCGGGATATCCAAAAAATGCCCCTAAAAACAGTAAGAGTGAGGCTGAGTAGTAGGCCTAGACTGGTTTTTTACAGGTCGAAGCTAGGCAGAGAGATACGTGGTTCTGGGTACAAAAGAGAGAGCGCGCAACAAATGGTCTCACGAGGGTAAAAATGACTTACCGTATACGAACGGATGAGATGCGCTCTAGGAGGTCGATATGACGGACGAGAATCGCTACTCGCTGCGGTGAGAGCCAGGACTCCCCCAAATATGTCACGTACTATGGGCGCGTTTGGTAGCCTGCATTAATATTTTGGCCCGGCTGGACAATGCGGCGGAGGGTACTGCCACACTCATCCGAGTCAGATTTTGCATGTTAATTGATAGCCTGATGGATTTTTTTTTGCATGAGAACAACAACAAATTTATGTTGTTTGGTTGTCTGCACCAAATTGCATGTCACACTAATATGCATTCCTGAACAGTCATTAGTAGCTCTTGTTCTTCGTGTTTGTCTACTGCGTCCCGGCGATAGAGGGCGGCAGGGCAGCTGTTGCGGTTGTGCCGGTGACGAGGGTAACAACACAACTGTTACGGCTGCGTCGACGACTGAGGTCGGCGGAACACCTCCTATGGCTGTGCCAGCGACGGAGGCCGGCGGGAGACCTGATGTGGCATCCAGGAACTCTAAGCTCGAACAGGCAGACTGGACCACCTGGAACACGTACGCGACAAAGGGGATCAACGTGCGGTCGACGACGATGACGATTTTGACGTTTCTCTACCTGCATGACCTGCATGTCGAATAAACTATCTTCCTCTACCTGATTTTCAACCTCAAGTTCATCCTCGTACGTACACCTACACTTAACGGTTGAGGGAGTTAGGATGTCCTCTACCTCTATCAAAACGAATCACTTCCAACACAAAATTGTGAGAAACAACGAAATCAAACTGTTCCTAGAAAGTTATTCCGGGTAGTTGATACTATACGACGAATCCGAAGAAATTCTCCAAAAAAGCTCCAACTTTGATCACGAATTGGAGAAGATATGGTTCACAAACCTCGGCCGATGGTCAGAATTTAACCCATCGCTGATACGCATCTTTTTCTTACAGAGCTCGAGTCGTTTTGAAATCTTTTTGCGCTAATCACAATAGATTCGGGATGAAGGTGTTAGAGAGGAAAGAGAAAAGAAGTATGTGCAAGAATGAGCGTTGTGGAGTTGGATGGAGTGGCTTTAAAGTGGTGCGAGCTCAGCTTCCTTCCACAAAAACGACCGATCTGAGCATTGCCCTGGCCCTGGCTCTAGGCTGAGCTCTAGGCCACTTTGAGAATCGTGTTGGCGCAGTCAAAACGCCCACGCAGATAACCAATCGGGCCAATTTTATCTTCTTAGAGCCTGGTTGAGCCTCGTGCAGTTACCAAACGCGCCATATCCATCTGTTCGTCATGTCAAGTGACTACTAGGCCGCGCGCGCGCCGAAGCAGCCGACCGGATTGCTACGGGACACGACAATGTGGTGGCGATACACAGCGATTCCTTTTGAAATTAGAGGCCATGCGTATGAGTTTTTTTCCCGATGCTTAACTTTCTATGACTGGATATTGGTCCGGGACCACGATGGACGTATTCGGGCTGACGGCACACACACATCAAGCCATATCCGGAGATTTGTCAGGCGAGGGACCATGGTCGATGGATGAAGCACACCGTGATGCGGTACAAACCAAACCGGAAGAGTCCGGCCGGTCCAAGACACGTCCCGTCCGTAAGGTGCGGTACCAATCAGGTCGAGCAAGCCGAGGCCAAGTTTGTTTTTTTTTCTATCTTTTTTTTATGAAATAAGTGTCTCATTTATATATCAAAGATTATAGTACAAGTCACGTAAACACCTTGAAATGCTTTCGCCCCGCTTTATAAATAAAGCAACCGCACCGATACAAGAGTTTGAACAACCGAAAATGCTGGGGCATCAGCTAAAACACGCCAAAAAACGAAAAGAAATGAAAGAAACGGCGATTCAACGAGACTAGGGTGACCCGCCACCACTGCGCCAACCGGAATTGTCCCACCTCGCTTCAGACACACCGACTCGCCCAGTACCAAGACAACACCTTCAGGAAGGGAAACATCGTCGACATGGCGCTACTGCCCGGTCCAGAACACTGGACCTAGGGTTTCCCCCGGTACTCGGAGTACAGTAGGCCGGGGGTATCCTTGACACCCTTCAACAAGGAATGGTGCCACCCGAGGGCGGCACCGCGACGGAGTCGGACAAGCCGATAGGGATTTCTCCCTAACCCCACCTACAAAAAAACCCGGACGATACGACGCGCCTCCACACCAGCTTCGCCGCCCACCAACTTGCGCCACCACGGTCTTGCGCCACCATCGTCATCGTCACATCGTGGACATAGCAAGCAACCCGAAATGGAGGTACACGACATAGATGAAGCTAGGGACGGCAGCCCTGCAACCACGCGGGAGGAGCCCACCTCCACCACCGAAAGGCGGTCACCGACCGGGCCAAGCAGCAGGGTCACACCAGGCTTGGCGGCCCCGGCCGGGCCCCTAAAGGGGCCGTAAAGCCCCTGCCGCCTAGCTGCAACAGGCAGGCCGCTGCGCCGCTATCCCCAGCCTGATCACCGTCGTCGCCACCATGTCCAGAGGGCGCCTCTGCTACAGACGCGCGGGCCCACCGCAGTGCAGATCGGGCCCGAAGGGTCTAGATCTGGGCCCGGAGGAGCCAACGCTAATCGTCGGGTCTGCCACGCCGAGGAACCCCGCCATGCCGGCGCTGCACAGACGCCACGCTGCCGGGGAGCAGCAGCCGCGGACACGCAGGCCCGCTAAGGTCCAGATCCGGGCCCGAGGAAGGCGCCGGCGCCAGGCCCCCTAGCTGAAGCGCCACCACGCTACGCTGCGGCGTGGCCTCGCCACCGGCGCCGC
The DNA here is from genome assembly GCA_910589775.1 of Avena eriantha. Taxonomy (NCBI): domain Eukaryota; kingdom Viridiplantae; phylum Streptophyta; class Magnoliopsida; order Poales; family Poaceae; genus Avena; species Avena eriantha. The sequence goes on from OU342745.1 coordinate 393,976,050, forward strand.
CGCCCAGCCCACCCGGAAGGGTCCCGGACCGTCGCTTCCCCAGGGACACCGCCACCGATGGGGAGGGCTAGCCCCGACCAGCTCCCATGGCGCGGGAAGAGGCAGGCCGCCGCCGCCGGTGTCGCCCGGGCCGCGCCCGGCGACGGGAGAGGAGGAGGAGGGGAGGGTTTGCCGGGGAGGGTGGAGCGACGCGCCGTCGCCCTTGGGGGAGGGGGCGAGAGCGCGTCTTTTTTCGGTCCAAAAAGGTATCTTTCTTGCCGAATCCTCAGATGCTACCCGTCACGTAAACACCGATCTGACAAAACTGAAAAGACAGCAAAACACAAGCTTCTGCGCAAAGGACCATCGGCCAAGAAACAAAACAATCTAAACGTAAGAAACCTCTGAGCTTGACGCCGACGCCTGTCACCTGCCTCTGGCACCACCGTAGTAGCCAACAAAGGAAAGAATGACGGATCACCTCCTCACCCGAGCTCGATGCGGCTCCATCGCTGATATGCAGCTTTGCGGACCTCCAAGGTGGCTCACCCACGGTGAAACCATTGTCGTTGAACAAATCAGACCGGGGCAACACCACGGACACGCCATCGAGCTCCAGATCTAGCACCCCCGCACGACTAAGATGTCGAAGGAGGAAGCCACACCTGCCATCCACGAACCACAGACCCAACACACGATCCACCATCTTCCAGATGCCATCGACGCAAATCACAAGCTGCATCCGCTCCTAGACTATCCTCCCAAGTTCCGCGCTGGCGCTGGAGCAAATGCCGCCGCAGCGGCGGAGCCTGAGGACACAAATCCACCACGAGGATGGCGCCACCGCTACACCATCCTTGTTTGGTTAGACCGATCTCCAAATCCATCGGGGAAGGATCTGAAGAAAATTTATTCAGCGCCGTCATCTTCATCCCCGAAGCCAAGACGATGAGCAGCCTAAAAACGAATCTACTTTAGACTAAATTATCCACACGCGTGGATCCTGCGACCCCCCTCACCTTCGACGACCTAGGTCGCCGGCGGGGGGAGCCACCGGAGACCCGCGTTGGAAGTCGAGTGCCCGAGGACATGAGCTCTTTTTCTCTCCCTACCGGCGCACGTGGGGAAAAGACTCGCGTTTTACCCGCACGTACTAGCACTAGCAGGCAAAGGAGTTTTTTTTTCTTTTTTTTTCGTATCTGTCCCGCGTGTAACACGTGAACAGTCGTACTGATACGTATGTGTACGTGCAGCCTTGTCGTATGGTTGTAGAACAGAAAGTGGGACAACTGTCGATCACCTTCTGGAGGGAGGGATCGCACTTCACGACCATAACGAGAACATGATAACGATTAACGACCGCGTGTGCGGGGACGGCATCTTAACAAGATAAGCCAAGACCACACTCTAACAAATCGTGCTTATCACCCCCTCTTTTACACGGAATCAATCCATCGAGTAATTAAGTGGGGGGATAAATCTTGCAGCATTATTCTGTGGAAAATCTGGCACACGCCCTCCGTTGGATATTCCAAGCGTCCCCCGGGTTTTTATATCCACAAAACGGCCACTTGTTTCAACCTGGCTTTGATGATGGGTCCGTGAGATCGATGCTCTTAAAACGCAAGATGCTATAGGGCATTTTCCCACTCTTCCCCTCGAGAGTCCACTGTTGTCGACCGTGCCCTTTCGATGTCCTCTCCACCGGAATAGCCGGCCAGAGCTGGACATGAAGCGGCACGGGAGGTAGATAGGTGCAACGTGCATGGAATTTGATGGTAGTGGAACTTATGCCCATAGTATAGAACAAGGCCTAAATCTTGGCGAACGGACCCGACGAGTCCTCTAGGGTTTCTCCTTCTGGTCTCCTCGCTCCTTTGGTCGGAGCATGAGTTGGAAGGGAGAACCGTCGTTGCCCAAAATAAGATTGTGTTCGGTCGCCACGAACTGGGATCGAGCACTGGCGATGGGAGCCATCCTCTAGCTGATCTTTGTTGCCGAGGGGAGGACGCAGGCTGCAGCGCTGCCCTCTGGAGAAGGTTCCTAGCGGACCCAAGAACATTTCAAAGGCTGGGCAAACTATAAATTTAGTTACTGTACTATTTAGTCAAATTTCCATCAAAATAGGCTTTGCGGGCCGGCCAGAAACCCGGGCATTGTGCTGCGTCTGCCACTACTGGTGCGACAACTTCCAGATATGTCAGTTTCGAGTTGTTCTTCTTCCTTTGACCAGTCTTGGAGGCGAGGGGAGGGGAAGTTGCAGTTTACTATGCGGCGGATTTAGAAGTTGCGTGAGAGGAGACGTTGATGATGTGTCTGCTAGGAGCGACATCTCTACGGCATCCTTGCCGTTGACTACCTTAGCTGAAGGGTAGCTGCTCCTCGTGCTTAGGAGTTCCACTTCGTCAGCGCATTGCTGACAGTATGACACCGCCCAACTGCCAAATTTCTTGGCTATTTAGGGCACCACTCCGCTGATGATGAGTCTTCTTTCTCCAGGCTATGATGCCAAACCGGAGGTCTTCTTGCTCCAAGGCGGGGCGCTGCCGCTACTCCATCCCAAGTGGCCTAGTCCCCGGTGCTAGAGCTGTTGGTCGTGCTTGGTTGCGTCGTGGAAGCGGTGGAGAAGGAGCTATACGAAGCCCTGTACTTGATTATTTTTCCATATATCTAGTTTCAGGATCTTCGGTGCAATTTCCAAGGACCAACTTGTAATTTTCTATACTCCTAAGGTTCTTCCTGTAAAATGTACTCCACCGGTGTTATTTTTCGAGACCCCTCTTACCGTTTAGAAAAAATGCGAGATGCTTGGCGATGGGCATCCGAACAGAAAGAGCAATGGCATTTCACTTCGGCCGGATACGTGATCTGATGGTCCTATGCTCCTATTCCTATGGATTGGTTATATGGTTGGGGTGAGCACTGTATATGCTTTTTTTTTTCTTTTCTGTCCGGCTTAATTCGGCCACGCAAATGTGCAGGTCACAGTGTGACACACCAGCAACCACCAGTACAACAAGTTGGTACGCTTGCACTTGCATCATGAAAATGTGCTCAGCTGAAAGCTCCATCCATGTTAAAGCATCCACCGATCTTCTGGACAGGACAGGGGCGATGGAGGATCTATTTGGTCCCAATTAAAAGGTGCAGTCAAACCGTCAAAGAGAAGGCGAAGAAGAAAAAAAGAGAGAGGGCAAGAAAGCAAACACACACATGACTTCAAATCAGCTTTGTGCGTAGTGGCGCAATCAGTACAAACACTGAAGATTTTCTTTTCTGAAGCCGGGGAATATAGCCTCGGGCAAAGGAGCATGCCCATGCATATGGGGAGTGATGATTATCCGGTGATCAGCGCAAAAGGGTGCAAAGAAATCTTGCTAGATGCTGCTTACATTACACAAAAACAACAACCGGGAGATCTCATGAGATAAAGTCACAAGTGATCATGATGTCCCTAGAGAGAACGATGAGCTGCAAAAACATGACCATTACGACACTGTCCACTTGCCTGCCCAAAATGAGGCCACTGATACCAGATACACATAACAAAACTGAAAAAGAATTTGGGCATGGTGAAATTCATAAATGGAAGTGGAGAATCAGACACAAGATGAACCCGGATAGGAATTGCCACGGTTTGTTCGTCGGAGGTGGTGCCTGGGAGACGCTTCCGGCGGGGCCAGCGGCGGTAGAAGCTCCTCTGGGGAGTGTGAAGGATCCTCCTTGCACCGACGAGCTCGGCGGTGGTTCCGGCATGTCGCCGCCTGCTTCTGCGGGTGCTGGTGCTGATAGCGGAGGGAGAGACGTCGAGTAGTCGCGGTTCACCGTCGTCGGCGGGTCTGTGAGGAGAGGGACTTGATGCGGTCCTGTGTGGGATAAACTGTCAGAGACAAAACAGGTGGTGTATCAAAGTAAAACTCGCTATGCTGATCAAATGAGCTGAAATTTAAGGGCATGCAGCATCGTTACATGGACAAAAGGTGTGTTGTTTTTCCAGTGTTTCGTACTGTTTAGTAATCTGAACTTTATTCAGGGTTGAAGCTTTACTGTATTCATTCAGAGAACATGATGTGGGTTACTTCGACAATGCCACTGCACGTAACCGGGGGCAGTGTGCAGACAGAAATTATGGATTTAGATGCAACACTTGCTCCTTTGTATGCATACTGCAGATACAGTTTTCACTCTTCAACACAAATTCTGGAGGTGTGCAGTTGCAACAGTGCAGTGGATCAGTGTCACTTGGATGAACTGCTCAGGTTCAGAATGAAAAATGCAACCTTTGCCTAATTGAAAACCCCTTAATAATGTTTAAAGTTTGTGCATAGTCTATCAGATGAAAGGAATGGAATGCTGTCACACAGCCTTGGGTCTGAATATGCAGAGAGAATAACATGAACAACAGATACCTGGGCATCTCGGTTGAAGGCCAGTGTTCAGCCTGCAAAGGTAAAATAAGATGTAAAGATCTTGATACTAGAAAACTAGGGTACACTAGAAACCACTGGTCAACATTCTGCTTACAGAGTTGTAATAGTCCCGTTAACAAAACCTCCATAGCTGCAAGAAGAAACATTGCAGCCTGCGCTTGTGGCGTGGGTGCTCGCATTGCCAAGCAAGACATTGCTGTTGCTGCACTGCGTGCTCGGGCATGGTCCTGACAGTGAAGCTGGTGTGCAATATAAACTGGTACGGAACAGAAGGCAGGGGTTAGGAGCCACAACATATTTCAGCAGTAATGCTGCTTTGTGAACAGAGAAGGTATAAGCTGAATTTTACTTGAGATTCCCTGGCCCGCAACTGCACTGCACGCAGTTGCCGGCAGTAAGCGCGTAGGTTCCATTTGCCACAAGCAATCCATGGTCTGAAGCCGACTTTGGAAATGAGGATGCACATGCTGATCATAGAAATAAACAGAAACCATCATCACAAAAAAGTTATGCAGATGCTGGTTTTCAGAAAGAGGAAGCCCAGATCGCTGTGGAGCCACATAAATAGTCATGGACGAAAGTAAAGCAGACAAACAGAGATACTCCCTCCGTTCAGAAATATAAGACGTTTTAGCTTTGTGAATCGAATGTATCTAGACGTATTCTAGTGTATAGGTTCATAGGGGTTCGGAGTGAACTTATACACTAAAAAGAGTATAGATACATTCATTTCACAAAGCTAAAACATCTTATATTTCTGAACGGAGGGAGTAGATGTTAACCTCAAAGAGAAAAAAACAGATATGCACCTTGAAGAATTGAGTACTCTGCATAATAATGTTCTTACTGTATCTTCATAGATACACTTAGCCTGACTCTTTTGTTTTTTGCCTTTTGATGGCCGAGTTGTAAAACTTTTTCTTCCCGGTAAAAAAAAAGCAGAGCGCCTGCTGTTCCCCGTAAAAAAAGGAATAGCTGAACAGTTCATCATACTGAACAATGTGCTAGTTACTTATACTGGCGTACTGAAGTGAATCTTCACTTGTAAACCAAATGGTAAGCTGCTATAGATTTTAAAACAGCAAGGCATAATGCAGCAAAAGCTACAATGTGGTCTCCAAATCAATCGATCGCTAAGAACATTTGAAGAACTCATGTAATGGATCACTATATCGCATATCACAGTACTAACTCCAAACCAGAATGCATGCCTTTCCCAGTCAGTGATAGGGACTGAAAGTGCCAACTAAGAACCTTACTCTGCTGAATGTATCCAACAATGACATCGTTACAGAATTACAGTGTGCACAGGACTCTTATATTCAGAAAACCGAGCTGATTTCGTGCTACATTCTGTTCCAACACCAAGTATAAACAATCGCATTTACGCAACGGCAGAGCAGGCAGATCAATGCAGCATGACAATCTAGTAAACTGAGATCATTGACACTCCTTTGTTGAGACTGACACAATCAATTTGAAAACAAGAAGACATAATGGATCAACTATGCGGCCCTCCAAACATTATGCAATGGATCACTATATCATATATCAATGTACTAACTGCAGACCTGAATGCATGGCTTTTCCAAGCAGTGATAGAAACTGAAAGTACCAACTGAAAAGCCTGCTCTGCTGAATTTGTGTCTGACGATGTCATCGTTATCGAATTTCCGTGTGCACAAGACTCTCAAATTTTAAAAACTGAGCTCATTTCACACTACATTCTGTTCCAACACCCTACAGAGAAGGTATAAACATTTGCATTCGACGCAACGGTAGACCAGGCAGATCAATGCAGCATGACGACCTAGTAAACTGAGATCATCGACACACGTTTGAAGAAAGAACATTGACACTCTGACACATTTCATACCTGGTAATGGGATCGCGAGAATGTCGCCCGGCGCTGCGACGGGGCTCCCCATGGCATTGACGTTCATGACATCCGTGACGGTGGTCTCGTACCCTGCGGCGATGGCGGGCACGGTGTCCCCGACCTGCACGACGTAGGAGAGGTAGACCGCGGGGAGGTTGCTGTCGGAGGAGTTGAAGCAGACGCAGGGGAGCGGCACGACGATCCGCTGGCCGGCGTCGAGCGGCGCGTCCGGGTCGGCGTCGGCGAGGCCGTTGGCGCCGCGGATCTGGTCGGCGGACGCGAGCCCCGCGAAGACGACGTCGGCGAGCGTGGCGAGCGTGTCGGCCGGGCGCGCGGCGTAGCGGACGGCGACGGACTTGCGGACGCCGTCGGCGCAGGCGCAGCGGGTGGGCACGCGCAGGAAGAGGCCCGCGGGCAGGATGCGGTGCGCGGCGCCCGGGGCGGCGAAGTCGAGCGCGTTGGCCGCGAGGAGCGCGGACGGGTCGGTGGCGAAGAGCGCGGCCACCTCGGAGACCTTCATGTCGGCGTAGAGCGTGTAGCCGAGGAGCGCCGGGCAGGAGTCGGAGCCCGAGCACGGCTCGATCGTCGTCTTCGCCTCCGACGGCGATGACGCTACGATCGTGGCTAGCATCACGGCCGCTGCCACGAAGCCGGACAAGTCCATCGTTCACGAGAGATGCTGGCCGTGGACGTGGAGCGCGCGAGACTGAAGTGAACTGTGCAGCGCGTGACTCTCTGCGCGTAGTAGTAGTATGTGTAAGCTGCGCTGCCGCTGCGCAGGACGGTGGAGTGAGTGATCGATGGCGTATGGGCCGCATGTCAGTGGCCGAAACGGGGTTGGCTGACGCGTCGGTGCTGGGTGGGTAATGGCGGGAGGATCAGGAGAGTTTGTTTGCTTTTGGCAGCTCGTCCTCGGAATCTGTGCCAAAACCAGGGAGGAGGGAAAGGCCGCAGAGACACGGCAGGAAAGGCTTTCCGGTGGCCACGACTCGGTAGCTTTGCGGTTTCGCTAAATTACCTGTGGGACCTTAGAGCCTGGTGGACCCATATGTCAGTGAGAGCTCACAGCTTGCTTCCGTCCCTTTTTCTCAGAAAGAGTAACGGGGCAGAGACGGTGGTGACCCGCCGCGGGCCGGTGGACACGAGGTGTTTGGCAGAAAGACTGCCATATTTTTTTTTCCCTATGGGCCTTATTTTCTGAGAAACGTAGTGTGAGCTGTTGCCAAGCCTAGGGAATCAGTGTGGCCTGATGGTTTTGCTGCCGTGTAGTTCTTGCAAGTAAGAGTTCTGGCTCCCATAAAAAAAAGTAAGAGGTTTGGGGAGTAACAGTTGATCTGTCTAACTCACTAGCTAGTACCAAAAAGGTTGTTCTATCCCTGTAAATATTCGAAAAAAACTCACAAGTATGACCTTGGGACAGCAACGAGCAATATTTTTATGTTTACATTTGATGTGGTTAGCTAATTAATAGTCGAGTCTGAACTCCCTGTAGCATGTTACTACAGATTCGGGTGCGACACACTGACTGTTCCAGAATTGAAGTGAAGACGATGACCCAACTCTGTTTTCTATGGCACTCATCACCGACAACTGGCGGAAACTTAGATAGTACACGACGGGAAGGTATTGCACAAAATGCATGAAAATTGACTTGCTTATGTGACAAGTTGATCATGAACTGTACCAACGAGAGCCAAAGCACCGCCATCCTAACGGATCAAACGAGACTATTTTCTGCTGCCGCTCATTCACAATATTTTCTTCTAAACAAGAGTATGCAGGAAGTGTTTTTGCTGCTTCTCTCGCATTGAAAATACAGAGAAATGCTTTGCTTAGGTGTAACTTTCTAACTATTTGTAACATTGCATTGTGCCTCATCTTACCCAATTGTATCTAGTCTTTGAGGTCGCCATGGTTATATATAGGTGAGAATAAATATGCAAAATAAGAAGATATTTTCACCTCCTATGTTTGAATGAGGAGTAGGTGAGCATAATTGCATGAATGTGATCCTCTGACAACAACAAATATGAGAGTAAGACGGTGAGATATCACACATGGTCTTAATCTTGCAAAGTAGCAGTTTCATAACACTTTCATAGTACCATTGAGTTGTCAGCTAATTAGTAGTTAAGTGATAGATTTATTTTCATGGCATCGTGCCGAATTTTCTTGTTTAAATAAACCTAGTTCTAATAAAGAAAACATCTTTTTTTTCAAAAGGAAGGCAACCCCCAGTTTCAACACCGACTGAAGCACAGAGTCAGTCAATATTGCAGATATTAATTCACTGCAACTAGATACGCACCCAAGAGCAGACATAAAGCGCTAATAAGATTACATTGAGCAGTATGCGCTGCTAACTATTTTATTAGGCTGCCAACAGAACAATTGAAGATACTCTGAGCTACACGTTGAACTAAGGACTGTTAAGATGTATTAGTATTGGTCTAGGAGTCCGTATATGTCTAGATTTATCTTCTTGTACCTCAAGTCAGTTGTACTATATATTCTGGCCTTTGGCCCTCTAGCAATACAAGATCTATTGCCCTAACATGGTATCAGAGCCGTAAGGCTTTTTTTTTCTCCCGCTGTCGCCGCCGCCACCGCCGGCCGACCACATACGAAATCGGTGGGTAGATATATTGATATTTAACCTGCAAGAAATTAGAAACTCACCTATTGTTCAATACATTATCATTGTAGTAATTCCAAATAGTCCAACATAACCGCAGATTCCCATTTGAACTTGTACTTTAAGTTTCTTGTTTAGCCCTCCGAACTAGTTTTCGAGTAAATTTGAAACACTGGTTGGAGGGCGAATATTAAACGCAATAAATACTATGCGTCATATTATATTTGCCAACGTACAAGAAAATAAAAAATGTTGTATTGTTTCATGTAGTCACAAAAACAACACCTTCTATTCTCATTCCAACAATGTTTCAATACATTGTCCTTTGTTAGTATTGCCCTTACATAAAGAACAAGAATCTATATCTTTAGTGATACCTCAGTTTCCAGATATATTTCTTATGAAAGTTATGCCCATAATTCATGATATTGACATACATGGATTTTGCAAAAAGACTCTAGAAACACAAAGCTTCCAATGAAAACTATCATGCTCATTGGAAAAGCTCGACAAAAATTTCCCTCTGAACTATGGGTAACTAGTAATTCATCTGTCTATGATTAAGGCTCTGCTGAAAGCAATATTTAGAAGTGTTGCGCCATAACCTCTGCAAGTATAACATGTCTCCTATGACCAATGTTATACAAAAAAGTGTATTGGTGCTCAAGGGTTTCATCATCAACAAAGTGTGTCTTACAAAAAAGCACGCATTGGAACCTACCAACATAAAAAAGTCTATTAAGGAATTATTGGTTAACCCTCACGAGACAGTTCCAAAATAGGAGAGTTTGTGGGTCTTTAGGACACTTGGGTAATGTTTTAGCATAAAGATATTTATTCTAGAGAATCTCTTGCCAAACCTTATATTACTTCAAAATGTTAAACAACCATCTGTTTCTGATATCGTGGTTCTTGGCCCCATGTATCCCTGGTCATTTGCTTGCCAAATAATATTCCATTTATCTAGCATATACATTTATTTATGGTCATGACACTGCCTGTAAAATTTTGACCTATAATAGTCCATGCTCTTTCACACCCTCTTTTGGAACAAATAACTAAAACATGCACGCACTTTATAATTACTTGATTGTTCACATTAATGATAATATGCATAATTTGAAATTACTATCTCCATTAATCATTTAGTCATATTTTTAAACGTAGAGAGTAATGGGATTGTACAGATTCGCAATTGGTCCAATGAAACTGCTCGGGCTGTCGTGCACTATGGAACAAGTTGAGTTATGTTTTTACACCGGAGTGCTATGCATACTGACAGGTGTTCGCCTTACCAAAGTTTCTATGCTTCCATGAAACTGCTCGGGCCGCCGTGCACTATGGAACAAGTTTGACTTATGCTTGTACACCGAAGTGCTATTCATGCCGACAGGTGCTCGTCTTACCAAGTTTTCTATGCTTTCACTTTTTATTCTTCGTTGATTCATCTTCCTTGGGAAAAAGTAACTACAATGAAACAAACGTGGTAAGATTTGACATAGGATTTGATCGTCGGCCATCTCACTGTTATGAACCTCTTTCCTTTTTTACAAGTAGTACTAGCCAACACAACGAGGATGCTCCCTCTAATGACAAAACTCCCTACAAAATCACACTAAATTAAATTCACTCCATACTGGGAGAGTAAGAAGTATGGATGAAGGGCACATAGAAGCAGACATTCGTAAAATAACTAGATCCATTTATAAAGGGCATAAACGTGTTGAGTGCAAATTTTGATTGTCATCGATATATTTCTAATATTAGAAAAATAGCAAGTTAATTAAAGTACTCCTATTACTAATACTCCATATTTTATACTCTATAGATTTTCAGTTCTGTAGATAGAATCTAGATTATTTGTGTATTACATGATTACCACCGTGAATTATATATGCCGACTGTCAAAGTTCAGTCAGAAAAGCCAAATGAAAGTGTTGTGATATTACATACTGTTTGACAGCTCGAGATCTTCCAAGCATCATGAGCTGAATCGTAGACACATGTAGATGTGTATCGGCCCATAGTTGATCAACAAATATGGTGCAATGTTCACCCGCTGCATCTAGCTACTACGAGAACTCATACATAGACTGTACAAAATAACAGGATTGACCATGTTGCCCAGCTAGTTCGAAAAGACCGAATTCTGACACCGCCCATTCGCAAGATTTGGTCCAAACAATTCTACATTAGAATGTTCGTTGTTCTTTGGACATGCAAACATTGGAAACGCTTGCTTGGGTGTTGGCTGTGACTATCCAAGTACATATATGTGGTGCACCGCTCTCCATGCTTTTGAGTATATATATCTAGCTCATGGAGGTGAACATTGTTATATATGTGAGAAACATAGGGACACACATGAGCAGTTGAGGACCTTATTTTTTTAGCCTCATTGAACGCGAGGTAGGTGTGCTCAATGGAAATCACACAATAAAAGAAGCGATTTGAGCAAGTACTATGTAGAGCTAATGGTTTCATTTTAATGAATGGAACCGGGGCAAGATTCTTTCTCTTCAAAACATAATGGATATATCAAGTATTTATGAAAAAATCGAAGTTCATAGAGGCGGGATAGGTAGCGCTGGGCCGCTGGTTGGTGGCACAATTTGAAGTGGTGTAGCATGTAGTGATGTGGGGTTCTCTTCGCTATCGCTCACAGTTGGGGCGAGCAAGGGAAGGAATCACATAGTTGGGCCACTTGGTGAGCCAAAGTAAAAAAATTATCTTTTCAGCCGTTTTTGGTGAGTTTTGCGGCCCCAAAGTGGAACTTGACTTGCACATGCACTAGGAGAAAGGAAACCATATTTAAACTAGTTGTTCTACTCGTTCGAGGATGTGGGACTAAATGGATGTGTTATTGTACCTGATTCAGGCATACGTGAACTGCTCGTGTGCATGTTGTTGCTCACTTTGATCGTCTCCGACTGCTTGTATTTTTCTGCCGTCGGCTGGAATGATCACGTGTTAGGCTGCCCAACACAATCATCATCCAAAATTATTAGTCTTAGCACATATCTCAGTATTACTTTAATCTTTAAGCTGAATTGTTCTAAGTTAAAAATATAAAAGTTAGTCGATTAAGATTACGAATGTGATTTTTTTCTGAATCAAAGCAATTGTAACTACGTTCTGGAGACTAAGTATTAACTTGAATATAATTTTACGCCCGCGGAAGCAAGACACGGATAAACATAGGAACACAAATTTGAGTCCCGTGAGACGCAAATTTAGACCCATAGAAAAAGGTCACGACTACCAAAGCTAAAACATTCGAAATAAAATTTTGTGTCCAAGGAATAAACAACACTTGCAACTGGGAACAAAAATCATCACTATAAATAGGAAACATTTGACCAAGCAGGACACAGTTTTAACCCATGAGGAACAACCACGACTCTTATAAAAATTTTTTTTGGACAGATTGGAACAAAAGTTTAGCACCAAAAACAAATCGCTTCTTCACGGGGAACAAAAGTTTTTTACTTAATGGAACAAAATCATGACTACATATGGGACAAAAATCATAGAGCCAAAGGAACAACAATTAAGCGACCGAGGAATAAATCATATCTTTAGGAGGAACAAAAATTGAGTGCCTAATGAAAAAAACTTAGTGTTAGATGATCAAACTGCACCGTCAAGAGGAACAAAAATTTATAGAAAATGAACAAGGTGAAAACAAAAAATAGTGCTCGAGGGAAAAATCATGATGGCAGGTAGAACAAATAAACCAACCTAGTGGACGAAGTATGTAGTTCACTACATGAAAAAACATGACCGCTAGACCAACTGGAACAAAACTACAATGAAAGAGGAACATATCATGACTATTGGTGGAACACAATTTTAGCACATCCATAGAAAAATCAGGACTACAGTTGGGACAAGTGGTGTAGCGCCCGAGGAACGAATCACATATATACGAGGAAACAACTTTAGCTGCCAAGAAATAGATATCATGTACACGAGGACCAAATATTTCGACTAACTAGAATAGAATCATAACTACATTTGGGACAAGAACTGTAGCACCCAAGAACAAATCGCATGAACACGAGGATCAAAACTTTAATGGCCGAGCAACAAATCATGTCTATAATATGAACAAAATTCATATTAAGTGGAACAAACAATCACATCTACAGTTTGGATAAGAATTGTACCACACGAGGAACACATCACATCTATGCGAGCAACAAAACTTCAACGGCTAAGGAAAAGACATCATGTACGGGAAACAATAATTTTGACTAATTGGAAAAATCATTGGACAAAAAATGTAGCACCAGGAATGAATCACATTTATACAAGGAATAAAATGTTAGCGAGCAAGGAACACATTGTGTCTATAGTAGGAACAAAATTCCGGATTAAGTGAAATGGACGACCAAGCTGACATTTTAGATATTGTAGCTCCTGAGGAACATCTAGATCACATCTATGCGAGGAACAAAACTTGAGCAGCCGAGGGGAGAAACAAACTGTAGAGACTAAACTATAAATGGGTAGTACCTTCCACTTGCCATCAGCTAGCTCGTCGTAGTCACATGGTCTTTGGATGGTGCATGATCAAAGCTCGATCGTTGTCGTCGCCTCCGACACCACGGCGCAGCGAGCATCACGGCCGCTGCCACGAAGCTGCACAACTACATCGTTCACGAGAGATGCTGGCCACAGAGCGCATAAGACTGAAGTGAACTGTCTAGCGTGTGACTCTGCGCTTAGTATGTGAGTTGTGAGCTATGAAATAGAGTGGAGAGATCGACGAGGGAATGGCCTCGTTGTCAGTGGGAGAAACGGGGAGGCTGACACGTTGGTGCTCTATGGTAATGGCGGGAGGATCAGAATATTTTCTTTTCTTTTGGCAGCTCGTGAATCTGTGCCAAAACTAGGGGAGGAGGGAAATGTAGCGGAGAGATTCCATGAAGGTCTTTCCCGTGGCCACCACTCGGTAGCTTTGTGGTCTGGCTCAATGACTGGTGGGGCCGCAAAGTGTGTCAGACCCATGTGTTGGTGAGAGCCGACAGCTTTGCTTCTGTGCCTTTTTCTGAAAAAGAGAAACGTGTAGAGATGATGGTGGCCTGCCACCGTCCTGTGGAATTAGGTGTTCGGGAGAAGCTGCCATGGATATGGTATTAGGGCATATCCAACGGAGGCCTGCAAATGGACCTCCCATGTCTGATCTTGTCCGACTGGACGGAGAACACAACACAACAGCCACCTGCAAATGGAGTCGGCCCATCGGACCGGTCCATTTCGGCACAAGGCCCAAAACTGGGCTGGGTTTGCGGTGGGACAGACAACTCATGCGCCTGAGCGGTGTCCTCCCTAGGCCGGCGCGCCAGGGACACATTCTCCTCCACTTGCCTCCGCCGCCACTCCCGCACCCCACAGCCACCAATCCCAGCATCACCATGGATGCAGCACCGACTGTTCCCGCCAGCACCCCCTGCAAGCCCCTAGGCCGGGCCCTGTTCATAACTCCCGGAGCCGCTCCGGCCGTAGCTTCTACTCCATCACCACTAGGACCTGCAGCTCCACCGTCACTGATACATTGCAAATGTATCTATAATTTTTGATGTTCCATGCTTGGTTTTATCCACTTTCTTGTGTTTTGTTCCAACTTTGGAGTACTTTTCATATGATTTCTTGGACTAACCTATTAACAAGAGCCACAGTGCCAGCTGCCTGTTTTCTGCTGCTTTTGGTTCTAGGAAAGTCAGAAAATGAATATTCTCGGAATTGGACGGGACAAAAGCCAAAGTGCCTATTTTTCCGGAAGTGATCAAGTGCCAAAATACGAGACGGAGAGGGGCCAGAGGGCGGCCACACCACCTGGCCGCGTGGCTAGGCCTGGCCCGCGCCAGGGGGTGGTGTGGCCAGCCCAGGCACCCCCTCGGCCTCCCCTTCCGACTATAAGATGCCCTCGAGACGTAAACCCTAAGTACCCGATCAAAAATCCACGAAAGAGTCCGTAGCCGCCGTCATCTCCATCCCTAGATCGGGAGGGATCTGAAGCTCTTTCTGGCACCCTGCCGGAGAGGGGAATTCACCCTGGAGGCCTTCTTCATCACCATGCAAGCCTCCGGTGTGATGCGTGAGTAGTTCATCCTTGGACTACGGATCCATGTAGTAGCTAGATGGCTGGTTCTCCTCCTTTGTGCTTTCATGTTTAGATCTTGTGAGCTCCGTTCATGATCAAGATCATCTATTTGTAATTCTGCATGTTGTGTTTGCGGGGATCCGATGGATATTGAGATGCTATTTCATATTGATTATTGATTCTATCATGTCTTTGTTATTTGTGATCTTGCATGCTTTCCGTTGTTAGTAGCTATCTTGGCCAAGTAGATGCTAGCAACTCCAAGAGTTAGTATTTATGCTCGATAGTGGCTTCATGCCTCTGGTAATCTGGGGAAGTGATAGAAATCTCTAAGGTACTAGATGTGCTATTGCTACTAGGGAGAAAACAACAATCCTTTGTTCATAGAACAATCGTATTGTTTACTTTACATGCAGTTTGTAAAGCAATAATCTGTTGCTTGCAACTTAATACTGGAGGGGGTTCGGATGATAACCTGAAGGTGGATTATTAGTCATAGATGCAGTTGGATGGCGGTCTATACATAATGTTGTAATACCCAATCAAGTCTCAAAGGAGTCAAGATGATTAGTATATGCATGTATTGCTTTCTCGGTGTTTGTCAATTGCCCCGCTGTAATTTGTTTACCCAGCATGTTATCTATCTTAAGGAGAGCCACCACTAGTGAACTATGGATCCCGGTCCTTTTCTTTTACATACAATCTACAAACTGTTTACTGTTTCGTGTTTACTTTCTGCAAACTTTTACTTCTTTCCATTCAATACGTTTAATCCTTTGTTTTCCGCAAAACACGGTGAGATTGACAACCTCATCGCAAGTTGGGGACAAAGTTTTGTGGTTGTGTTGTGCAGGTCTCCACGTTGCTACTAGCACCGGTAGTGCGCCCTGCCAAAGCTCAACTAGTAACACCTTTGGGGTGTTTCCTTGCTCCTACTGGTTCGATTAAACCTTGGTTTCATAACTGAGGGAAACTTGATGCTGTGCTTATCATACCTTCCTCTTGGGGTTCCGAACGATCTCTACATCAACACCACGCACCAAGCACTTTTCTGGGCACCGTGCATTGAGCCATCAAGTGATTTTCTGGTGCCGTTGCCGGGGAGTCAAGGAGATCTTCACAAGGGGAGTCCCTCATAACCAATCTCTTTACTTTGTTGTTTTTGTTTTGCTTAGTTTTCTTTTTGTTTTGTTTGCTTGTTTTGTTATTAAAAAACACAAAAAAATTAGTTTTACTAGTTTGCTTTCTTTATCAAAAACACACAAAAATTAAGTCTCCTTTAGTTGTCACCTCTTCCTTAGCTCACCATGTTGATCCCTACATTCATCCTGAAATACCTTCCAATTGGTAGTGGTTCTATAATTGGGAAAGATAACATTGAAGAATTCTTTAATCATGTTAGTAAGCATGAAGATACCGAGGATAGGTCCCTTGTAGAACTTTCTCCAAACTATGAGATTGCTGCAGCTTCTTTAATCATGTTAGAAGCTAGGTTTGTTAACCTCAACCCCTTAATGCAAGTAATGTTTCTTAAGCTTAAAGAAATTGAGGAACCTGAAAAGAGGGATTTTATTCTAGAAACTTTGTTTAAGGAGTTCTATGATGTTGCCAAGGAAGCTAGAAAAGTCTTTGAACGTTTCAATATGCTAGGCTCATGTGTGGACGTTGTTGGTACACGAGAAAAGATGAACAAAACCGAACCTAATGGGGAGAAACCTAAGATACCAATATCCTTCAAACTAGTAGCAATACATGATGCCATAGAAAAGAATCTTGATTGGATTGTTCCTGCAAACCCTTTTGATGAGAGTAGTAAACATAAGAGCATTGAGAGAGGATCCTCTAGAACTTATTTGGATGATATACCTTGCCTTGTTGAAAATATTTCTGGTATTGATCTTAATGCTTCTTCATTTGAGAATACTTGATCCTTTTTCTTGCTTCTTATGCCTAACTTAAAGGCGTTAAAGAAAAGTACTTATTGGGAGATAACCCAAAAGTTTTATATGAGTCTTGGAAGTTATTATATCTGTAATAACCTCTCCTTATCCTTTTTATTTGCTTTTTGTGCCAAGAGTAACCTCTAATGAGAGTGAAGTAAATGATTGGGAAAGTTGCTGTCCCGAAACAGATTTCTGTGCTTCACCGTAAACATTCGTGAGAGAGATCTGTATGTCGGATTGACCTGTAATTTGTTGTGCTTCTTCCCCAGGTTGTTTGCTAACTTTCGTTAGTTCAACACTTTTTGATTTGAGAAAAAAAAGTCTTTAAAAAAATCCGTCTTTACCTGCTGGTCTGTTTTAACAGATTTCTGCCATTTTCTGCATATGCTTCTTGTTGGTTCCTTCTTGAGTTCTTTTGGGGAATTGAGATTTTTGAGGGAAGTGATACAGTAGCTAGTGTTCTAAAGGAAGTTTATTTGGTGTTAGAACTAAACCTTAAAACTTATTTATCTTAAGTGCATTAATGTTGCTAATAAAGATTGTGTGAAGTTTTGTATGAAGGAAAAATTTCAGGTGTATGGAAGGAATGAGTAATGAGATGAAGGATGGACTAAAGCTCAAGCTTGGGGATGCCATGAGTGTCACCCCAAGAAATATCCAAGAAGTACAAGCGTCAAATCTTGGGGATGCCCAAGGCATCCCCTTCTTCATCAATAAAAATCCCAGGTTTCTTTCAAACACTTCATTTTTATTGTTTCATGCACAGTTGTGTTTTTCTTGGAGCGTCTTCTTTTTCGTTTTAGTTTTGGTTTTTTGTTTGCTTTGGTTTGATTAGTTTCCTGAATAAATTGGTTGGACCCCCTCTTTCTTACATTGGTTTGCAAATAGTTTGGTTTGGTTTGAAAGAGTAGGAAAGTTCATACTTATGTGATAAAAAGAGCTTGTTTTTGACTGTGGCCTATGCTTTATCATGTCATGCTTGATGTTGTTTTGGCTTTATGCTTAGTATTCTTTGCTGTAGCATGACTTGTTATAAACAATTGAGATTGCTTAATGTGCCTTGGATGAATCATGCTTTGTTTTGGCATATTAAAGCATAGTATAGTGGTATTCTCCTTTGATGCTTTATTTGGGTTGACTTGGCGCATGCTCACACCATGTTATGACTATCTCAAGTCACCATAGCCTTTATGATCCTTTAGTTTTCAACTTGTAGTATCACTTTATGCTTTGATCAATGATGTTTTGTCGCTCTGCATGATTATGGTCATTATTGCTCTCTTAGTTTGTCGCTCCCAGTCTATTGTTAGCCTCCACAACAAAGTATGAGTTCCACTCATGCATCCAACTCCCTAAACCAAGTTATTCCAAAGAGTCCACCATACCTACCTACTAGCTTATGCTATTCCAAGTATATTCATGCTTTTGTTTACCTTCCAAATTAAACTTGTTATGAGAAAACTAGTAATTAAAGCTCTCACGAACTTGATGGCACACTTTACTTTTCTTGCCCTTAATAAACATGAACCATCGTGTCTTCTATGTTGTATATGCTTGCACTTATTTGTCAGGAATTAGCAGAACCATGCTTTCATGGGGAACGCTTTCAACATTGCACTTGGTACTTGTACCTAGTTGATATCATGCTCTTTTGTATATGGATATCGTCGGTGTGAAATGAAAGGGGAGCTTGTAAGTCCATGGAGTTATGTATATGTGTTAGAGAAACGCCTGGGCCGCTGGTCTAATCCATGCTGACATGGTGGAAACCTGCAGCGTAACCATAATGAGCTGTCTATGAAGCATTCTTCTTATAAAAAAAAGAGTCCTATATTGAGAAAAAAAAGAGAAAAGAGAAAAAAAGGAGATACTATGAAAATAGGAAAGAGAGAAAAAAGCACCATATTCCCATGGTAAATAAGAAGAATGCTGAGATGCTCGTTGTCTGCTTGCCTTGTCATTTTGATATGGGGATTCTTTCGTATCATCGGGCGAGGGGTACCCCATTGACGGTTCTCAATGATACACATGTACTTACAATGACAAGAACTTACTGGTGACTAAACTTGAGTAGCATGAGGAGCGGCACTCGTATACAAGGGACATGAGATTTCTGACTTATACTTCGTCAAGCATGTACACCATAGTTTGTTCACTTTAACCTTAATCACTTCAAGATGCTTATGATAGGGGCAATGAGAGCTGAAAGCTATACGTACCATAATTTTTGGAAGCTCTTTATGAGACTTGAATCCCTACTTCCTTTTACAAAGGCTTTTCTTCCACCATTGTATTGAGTCTCCACCTTCTATCTTTATGCACCTACTTTGAGAGCATAGTGGCCATTCTTAGTTCTATGTGCATTGTCCCAAGACTAGTTGATTGATGCATAACTTGTTATTGCTTGTTTTAAACTATTGTATCTAGTCACTCTTATGAACTTTGAAGGTGTCCTATGCATTTATATTTGCTACTCTATTTAGGGACAAGCTGAATACTATTATGCTATGTTTTCTTTATGTGAAACAAACAAACGTCTTGCAAAGCATTGTTATTCATGAGTCTTTTGTTTGTGCCTTTTCATGTTGCATCATAGTTTCTTTGTCTTATTGCTAGAACTTTGTGTTTCATGCTATGATTGAAGTACTATGATCCCAGCTTTGAATGTTTTTACAAATACTTTGATCAAGTATTTGATGGTGCATGTCACCTCAAAAATTATTCTTTCTTTTTATCACTTACCTACTCGAGGACGAGCAGGAGTTAAGCTTAGGGATGTTGATACATTGCAAATGTATCTATAATTTTTGATGTTCCATGCTTGGTTTTATCCACTTTCTTGTGTTTTGTTCTAACTTTGGAGTACTTTTCATATGATTTCTTGGACTAACCTATTAACAAGAGCCACAGTGCCAGCTGCTTGTTTTCTGCTGTTTTTGGTTCCAGGAAAGTTAGAAAATGAATATTCTCGGAATTGGACGGGACAAAAGCCAAAGTGCCTATTTTTCCGGAAGTGACCAAGTCCCAGAATACGAGACGAAGAGGGGCCAGAGGGCGGCCACACCACCTGGCCGCGCGGCCAGGCCTGGCCCGCGCCAGGGGGTGGTGTGGCCAGCCTAGGCACCCCCTCGGCCTCCCCTTCCGACTATAAGATGCCCTCGGGACGTAAACCCTAAGTACCCGATCAAAAATCCACGAAAGAGTCCATAGCCGCCGTCATCTCCATCCCTAGATCGGGAGGGATCTGAAGCTCTTCCCGGCACCCTGCCGGAGAGGGGAATTCACCCTGGAGGCCTTCTTCATCACCATGCAAGCCTCCGGTGTGATGCGTGAGTAGTTTATCCTTGCACTACAGATCCATGTAGTAGCTAGATGGCTGGTTCTCCTCCTTTGTGCTTTCATGTTTAGATCTTGTGAGCTCCGTTCATGATCAAGATCATCTATTTGTAATTCTGCATGTTGTGTTTGCGGGGATCCGATGGATATTGAGATGCTATTTCAGATTGATTATTGATTCTATCATGTCTTTGTTATTTGTGATCTTGCATGCTTTCTGTTGTTAGTAGCTATCTTGGCCAAGTAGATGCTAGCAACTCCAAGAGTTAGTATTTATGCTCGATAGTGGGTTCATGCCTCTGGTAATCAAGGGAAGTGACAGAAATCTCTAAGGTACTAGATGTGCTGTTGCTACTAGGGAGAAAACAACAATCCTTTGTTCATAGAACAATCGTATTGTTTATTTTACACGTAGTTCGTAAAGCAATAATTTGTTGCTTGCAACTTAATACTGGAGGGGGTTCAGATGATAACCTGAAGGTGGATTACTAGTCATAGATGCAGTTGGATGGTGGTCTATGTATAATGTTGTAATGCCCAATCAAGTCTCAAAGGAGTCAAGATGATTAGTATATGCATGTATTGCTTTCTCGGTGTTTGTCAATTGCCCCGCTGTAATTTGTTTACCAAGCATGTTATCTATCTTAAGGAGAGCCACCTCTAGTGAACTATGGATCCCGGTCCTTTTCTTTTACATACAATCTACAAACTGTTTACTGTTTTGTGTTTACTTTCTACAAACTTTTACTTCTTTACATTCGATATGTTTAATCCTTTGTTTTCTGCAGAACACGGTGACATTGACAACCTCATCACAAGTTGGGGACAAAGTTCTGTGGTTATGTTGTGCAGGTCTCCACGTTGCTACTAGCACCGGTAGTGCGCCCAGCCAAAGCTCAGCTAGTAACACCTTTGGGGTGTTTCCTTGCTCCTACTGGTTCGATTAAACCTTGGTTTCATAACTGAGGGAAACTTGCTGCTGTGCTCATCATACCTTCCTCTTGGGGTTCCTAGTGAGCTCTACATCAACACCACGCACCAAGCACTTTTCTGGGCGCCGTGCATTGAGCCATCAGTCACCAGGACCCGTAGCTCCTGAAATGGATTGTATGGGCACCTAGAGGGGGGGGGGGTGAATAGGTGCTACTCCAAATTTTAATACTTTTTCAATTTTAGGCTTAGCACAAAGGGTAAATTCTCTAGATATACTATTAGGTGGAATTTCCCTATATGCAAACCTATCTACTAGCGAGTAAAGAGCGAGTGGAAGAGAAACGGGTAAACCATAGTGAAGCACGCGGAGACACAGGATTTGTTTGACCACAGTTCCTTCCTTGTTAAGGGAAGTACGTCTGCGTTGGAGGGGTGGGCGGTACTAAGACCACCACGCCACAATAGGCCTCACCCTGTTCTCCGATGGATCCCGCCACCAAAGGCCTGATCCACCTTTCCACTATAGGGACCCTTCGAGGCGGGTACCGGCGCCTTTACACAACTAGCGGAGCAACAACTCCACAGTCAACTTGGAGGCTCCCGAAATGACAACATGCTGCCACAAGAACAAAGTTATCAAATACAACGAACAAGATCTAGGTATTGACAAGAATACTAGATCAGGGATTTCTCCAAGTGAATGGAGAGGAGTTGATGCGCTTGATTCGTGATGATTATGATGATCCTCTCCTCCTTCAATTCCCCGAAAGATCAAAGCCTTCGGGTGGTTGAAGTGGGAGATCGAGAATGGGAGCTCTTGCACAATGTCTGGACAATTTCGAATGAATCAAGTGTTCTGAACGTTGGGGAAGAAGGGGTATTTATACCCCCTTCCAAAACCAGCCGTTGGAGACTTTGGGGGCCGGATTATCCGGCCCAAGTGAGGGTCAGATTATCTGGCCTGGGGAAAACTCCACCCTAGACTCGGAATATCCGGCAGATAATCCGCCCTCCTATTAGAGCGTCGCGCCGAGCTTGCCCTTGATCAACTTCTGGGGGCCGGATTATCCGGTCCATGCGACCGCCGGATTATTCGGCCTGGGGAGGAAAAAACCGGCCCAATTCGGATTTTCTGGGAGAAAATCCGACCAGACTCCGAGCGATGCGCCTTGGCTCCCTTTGAACAATGAGGTAGGCCGGATTATCCGGCCCTTGGTGGGGCGGATAATCGCCCCCCCCCTCAAAGCTTCCTGCACACTTAGCGCACATGAATAATCTCCACAGTATTGTTATCTAACACACAAAACATAGGAAAATATGAAATGTTCTTTCAATCACCCCCTTTTTGGTGTTAGATGACAATACCAGAATTTGCAGGAAATAGCCACAAGACAACCTGCAATAAACATGGAAGAGACTCCCTCTCAATGTGTGCATGTTAGAATTTTGCATTGGAATACAAATGCACACAAATAGGTGAATATATTCCATAGACATATGAGCAACATAATCATACCACCGAGGTAGAGGGGAGGCATCCTTGACATAGCCTCAATTATTACCGAGATAACCAATATAAGCGCCTTCATAATAGGATATGAATAGATGGATCCATAAGAATAATCCATGAGATGAAATCCATAAGCATAATCCAGACAACCACTGACATAGAGTCTCAAACAAACCACAAACCACAATAAAGTTCAACGCTAAATGGGCATAAGCAAGAAAACGACGAATAGAAAAATGCAAGTGCTTATGCCCGACCCATGCAAATCCACTAATATCCTAATAGAACTACTTCTCCCCCTTTGGCATCGAGACACCAAAAAGGAAGAAGAGCGACGCTAGCGCCCCACGGGATCACTCGTAGTCCTCATCCTCGTCCTGGGTTCACGACCAATACTCATCAATAAGCTCACATATCACAAAATGATATTAAGAGAAATGATTTAACTTGCTTTTGGCATTATGGGGGGAGGGTTAGCCCAATGAGTTAGGACCACACCCCCCCTATATCCATGCCCACACCTAGACCAAAATAGGATTGAGAGGTACGAGTGAGTGCATGGGTAATCAAGACAAGCTCCTAGAATCAATGATATTTAGCTCATTCCTCAAGTAGCAAAATATTGCTTCATCAAGTGGCTTCGTAAAAATATCGGCAAGTTGGTTCTTCATGCTCACAATGGATAGATCAATATCGCCTCGAGCAACATGGTCTCGAATAAAATGATTCCGAATCTCAATATGCTTCGTCCTTGTGTGTTGTACTGGATTGTATGCAATTTTGATTGCACTTTAATTATCACATAAAAGAGGAACTTTGTCACAATTGACACCGTATTCCTTTAAAGTTTGCCTCATCCACAATAATTGAGTGCAAGCGCTGGCAGCAGCAACATATTCAGCTTCGACGGTGGAGAGAGATATACAATTCTGCTTTTTAGATGACCAACACACAAGAGATCTTCCCAAGAATTGACACGCTCCAAAAGTCGATTTCCGATCATCCTTATCACCAGTCCAATCTGAGTCAGTGTAACCACATAATGATAAATTGGAGCCCTTGGGATACTAGAGACCAAAGTTAGGGGAATGAACCAAATATCAAAAGATCCTCTTGACCGCCACTAAATGGCTTTCTTTAGGAGCTGCTTGATACCTTGCACACGCTCCCACACTCAACACGATATCGGGTCTAGATGCGTAGAGATAAAGAAGAGAGCCGATCATGGACCGGTATACCTTTTGATCCACATCTTTACCATGTGGGTTAAGTTCAAGATGACATTTTGTTTGCATCGGAGTGACGACACCATTTAGATCGGTCATCTTGAATCTCTTGAGCATGTCTTGGATGTACTTTGCTTGATTAATAAAGGTTCCTTCTCTAAGTTGCTTGATCTCAAATCCAAGAAAGAACCGTAATTCCCCAAACCTGTCAGTCATAAGCTTTGAAAATTCATCATTAAAAGATTTATTAGTAGAACCAAAGATGATATCGTCTACATATAGTTGGCATATGAAGAGCTCCCCCTTAACCTTCTTAGTAAAAAGAGTGGGAGCGATTTGCCCAACTTCGAAGCCATGATCTAACAAAAGTTCTTTAAGGTGCTCATACCATGCACGTGGGGCTTGTTTAAGGCCATAGAGTGCCTTATCGAGTTTGTAGACATGGTTCGGAAAGTTAGGATCCTCAAAAACCGGGGGCTGCTTTACATATACCAACTCATGTAGAGGACCATTAAGGAAGGCACTCTTGACGTCCATTTGCTGCAACTTAAAATTGTTATGGGCAGCATAAGAAAGAAGGATACAGATGGACTCAAGGCGAGCCACTGGAGCATAGGTCTCGCCGAAGTCAATGCCCTCAACTTGAGAGTAACCTTGTGCCACAAGTCTTGCCTTGTTCCTCACAACAATGCTATTCTCATCTTGCTTGTTTTTAAATATCCACTTGGTGCCGATAACATTGCGACAATCTTTGGGTTTCTCCACGAGTTTCCAGACTTTTTTGCGCTCGAAATTATTCAATTCTTCATGCATAGCAACAACCCAGTCTAGATCTTCAAGAGCTTCAAAGACCTTCTTAGGTTCCACCATTGAGATGTGAGCTTGATGCTCACCAAAACTGGCCAATTCGCTTCTTGTAGAAACCCTTCGTCGAAGATCACCAACAACCTTGTCGAGGGTGTGACCCCTTAACTCAAGGTTCTGATCAGCCCGAGCCTTGTGAAGAAGTTCAATAAGTTTGTTGTCTCTTGGTGGAGTAGTTTCATCACTTGAATCTTCATTGGAATCATTTGCTCGACCTTGACTAGGAACTGGGATAGCAACAGGAGGTGGTGATGAAGCGTGCCCTTGAGGTGAGTCAGTAGCCGTAACAGGAGGCTGCTGAACAGGTGAGTCAGGGCCGGATAACCCGTTCGATGGAGGAGCCAGATAATCTAGCCTAGGAGTACATGGAGCAGCTTCATCAGGATGCCTGGGGCTTGCTTGAACTGGCGAGGGGTCGGATAATCCGGGGCTGGCCGGAAAATCCGGCCTGGAGCTTGCATCGATATCTTCACCAACAGGAGCAATATGGTCAGCAGGAGCGGGGTGGCCGGATAATTCGGTGTCCACCGGATAATCCGGCCTGGAGCTTTCTGGAACAACTTGACCTTCAACAGTTGATGGAGATGGTGCAGAAGTTGCTCCCATGGTGGGAACATGTTGGGTATGTGTAGATGAGGGCTCTTCATGAGTAGAGCATTGCCCTTCCCGATCCGCCACAAGGGGTTCCTCAATGGGGCGGAAAAATCCCACGCCCATTCTTCTTATGGCATCTTGGGGTATTTCAACATCTGCATCACAAACACCAACTTGCTCCGCACGGGAACCGTCATTTTCCTCGAACACCACACTACAAGATTCTACAACAGTTCCGGAGAGCTTATTGTAGACTCTATAAGTGTGGGATTCGGCACCATAACCAACAAAAATACCTTCTAGAGCCTTAGATTCAAACTTAGATAAACGAACTCCCTTGATAAGAAAGAAACACTTACACCTGAATACCCGAAAGTATGAGATGTTTGTCTTGTTACCGGTAAGGATTTCATACGGAGTCTTGTCCAAGATCTTACGGAGGTATAATCGGTTGGATGAGTGACAAGCAGTAGAGATTGCTTCAGCCCAGAAGTTATATGGAGATTTGAATTCGACTAGCATTGATCTTGCCATATCCATTAGAGTCTGATTCTTCCTCTCGGCTACACCATTTTGTTGAGGGGTGTACGTAGCAGAATATTGATGTCTTATCCCCTCTTCACTTAGGAACTCATTTAAGGTGTAGTTCTTGAACTCAGAGCCGTTATCACTTCTTATAGCCAGAATGGGGACGTTGTGTTGACGTTGAACCTCATTGGCGAAGTCGATGACTGTTTGTTGAGTTTCACTCTTCAACTTGAAGAAATAAATCCAAGTGTATCTTGAGTAATCATCAACAATCACTATACAATACTTCTTCAAACCGAGGCTTGCATGAGATGGAGGTCCGAAGAGGTCCACATGAAGGAGCTCTAAGATCCTTTTTGACGAGATAATAGTTTTCCTTCGATGAAGAGAGTCATGCATTTTCCCTTCAACACACGTCCTGCAAACACGATCTTTGGCAAAGGAGACATTTTCTTTTAGTCCAAGGATGGGGCCACCCTTGTGGAGACTTTGCAAAGTTCTCATATTGACATGGGCTAGTCGGTGATTCCATAGCCAACCCGCGCCAGCCTTTCCGAAAAGACACATCGGGCCTACAGTGGTTTTCCCCGAAAAGTCCACCACGTACAGGTCATTTTCGACATATCCCACGAAAGCGACTTTTAGAGACTTTCTCCACAAGAGTACCACCAAATCAACATCAATATAAACTGCAAATCCCATCTTACCAAGGGCGCAAACTGAAAGTAAGTTGTACCCGAGGGTCTCAACAAGCATGACGTCCACAAGAGAGATATCGTGAGCCACCACAACTTTGTCGAGACCCAATACCTACAATTTTGACTTGTCACCATAGGAGACGGTTATGTGATCATGGTTTGGCCGCATCTCCGTGATGATCTCCTTGCTTCCGGTCATATGACTCATGCAACCGCTATCGAGTACCCGTTTAGAACCACCGGAAGCATAGCCCTGCAAGAAAATTACTTCTTGGTTTTAGGTACCCATTTTTCAATGGGTCCTATCATGTTAGTGACAAGGGTCTTGGGGACCCAAATAGACCAAGGAATGTAACAATCATAAGGGCCTACATAACTAGCATAAACATCACCATAATAATCGCAATATAATTCAAAGTTAGGATTGTTGACCCCTACAAAACCATCATAATTAGTCTTGTCATTGGTAATGTTGCTAGTCTTTGGTTGAGCAGTCTTGCTCTTCTTCTTCTTCTTCTTCTTCTTCTTGTTTTTCTTGCTCTTTGTCTTGGGAATGTAACCAAGACCTTCTTTTCTATTGTTTGTCCTTTGCTTGCTCAGTATCTCATCAATAACCTCTTTACCTTTGTGTTGAGAACCTCTTGCAAGGTCTTCTTTTCCATAGGATGAAGTGGAGGTACTTGGCACATCATACCATTTCAATTGAGTTTGGAGCTGGTCATGAGACTCATTTAAAGTAGAATGATCACTCTTCAATGCCTTGTGAGCACTTTCGAGATTATCAAACTTCTCCAAAAGTCTAGCATGAACAGCCCCAAAGTCAATCTTTTCTTTCTTTAGTTTCTTTACCTTGGCAAGAGCATGGTCACGTTCTTTGATGAGCTGAGCCACAGCTTCTTCCTGTGACTCCTCAATGGATTCGAGTCTCTCTTCCAAAGATACTCGAGCTTCCTCTTCCTCTTCCAAGGCATTCTTCAAAGAAGCTATCTCCAAGGCGTCTTCTCTTTCAATTCTGCCCTTTTCTTCAAGAAGATCTTCGGCTTGAGCAAGTTCACTCATAAGAGCATCAAAATGGAGTTTGTGCTCACCTTGCAGGTTAGTGAAAAAGGTGTCCAAAGCAATAACTTCTTCTTTCATTTTAAGACTATCATGATCATCCATATCCAAAATTATGTTAGTCTTAGGAAATGAAGAGCTAGAACTTGATACCTCGGACCCTCTTGCCATTAGGCAAGTAGCGTTGTTGTTGATGACGTTCTCGTTTGGCGAGTCAAAGAGAGATGAAGGAGTCGATGTGGTGGCTATGGCAGCCACCTCGCGAGAACTATATTCATCCTCTTCATCTTCACTTGCAGAGGAGTATTCTTCTTATGCTACTAAGACGATCTTGGGTTGCTTCTTGAAGGGGCCATTCTTCTTAATAATTGGCTTCTTCTTAGGTGCTTTGGGATTTTCTTTAAGAATGAGCCTGCCACCATTGTCTTCTCTATTTTGATACGGACACTCGGCTACAAAGTGCATTCTATCTCCACAGTTGTAGCAAGTTCTCAGTTTTGGGCCACTTTCTCTTCTTCCATTTGACCCGTCTTGCGCTCAAGTTCCGACTTGGCTTTGGCAGGATCCTTCCAAAAGTTCCTTGCATAAAACGCCATGTACTCACCATGAGCATGTTTGACTTCATCGGGGCAGTCCATGGAGGCCCCCTCAAATGCTCTTTCATCCTCCTCTTGCTCAACAACATTGGCTTTGAGAGCAACATTGACACCCATTTGCATTCCAATGGCCCGAGCACGGGCATCTTCAGCATTCTTTGCTGCCACTTTGAATGACGCCATTTTTTGCATGACCTCATTGGATGTCATTTGATGGTAGTTATGTCTACCTTGCAGGCTCTTCAAGTCCGTTGGCTCAAAAGGCATTAAGGCACTCACATATTTCCTTTTTATCCATGCATCATCAATGTGAGTGGCCCCATGCTTTCTAAATGTTGTTGCGATGCCCTTGAGTCTTCTATACATGTCTTCATGGTTTTCACCATCCAACATGTAGAATCCCTCAGCTTCATTACTAAGGGCATCATACCTGTTCCTTCTCATGCTTTCATTCCCAACAAAAAGATCCGTAAGAGCATCACAAGCTTCTTTAGCTGTGTTGAGATGTTCAATGTGTGGCATGTCCTTGGGACCCACACCAAGCTGTATCATGTGGAGAGCACTAGCATTCAATTGGCTGTTCACAACTTCTCTTCTTGTCAGGTTGGTTTGATCTCCAATATGAAGACCCTCTTCAATAATCCTCCAAAGTTCAATAGAGGAGCTGCAAACATGAGATTTCATTAAGAATTGCCATTGATTGAAAGAGGATGGAGTGAGCTTGGGTGGATCACCCCTACTGTTTATATGAGGATGAGGGATAGGTGGGTCGGGGGAATATACGTGGCAAACCTCACTATATTCCTCCTTAACTTCCCTTCTTGGAGGTGGAACCATTAAGTTTTTCACCTTCCGCATCATCATCCTTGGATCCGGTGTTACCCTTTTCCTTAAATGATGGTGTGGCTGCCTCAGAGGAGGATGGAGATGGGGCTATGGATAATGTGAGGCGAGCAATCATTTGATTCATCTCCTCCATCTTGGCCTCGAAGGATTTCAACAAGGTTGTTTCCAACGTCTTGAGATCATCCATTGTGACCTTATCCACAGCCTCATTCCCATCATCCTTGGTATACCCATACTACTCTTAGGCGGTTAAGCCCAAATTAAGAGCCGGGGCTCTGATACCAATTGAAATGGATTGTATGGGCACCTAGAGGGGGGGGGGGTGAATAGGTGCTACTCCAAATTTTAATACCTTTTCAATTTTAGGCTTAGCACAAAGGGTAAATTCTCTAGATATACTATTAGGTGGAATTTCCCTATATGCAGACCTATCTACTAGCGAGTAAAGAGCGAGTGGAAGAGGAACGGGTAAACCATAGTGAAGCACGTGGAGACACATGATTTGTTTGACCGCAGTTCCTTCCTTGTTAAGGGAAGTACGTCTGTGTTGGAGGGGTGGGCGGTACTAAGACCACCACGCCACAATAGGCCTCACCCTGTTCCCCGATGGATCCCGCCACCAAAGGCCTGATCCACCTTTCCACTATAAGGACCCTTCGAGGCGGGTACCGGCGCCTTTACACAACTAGCGGGGCAACAACTCCACAATCAACTTGGAGGCTCCCGAAATGACAACAAGCTGCCAGAAGAACAAAGTTATCAAATACAACGAACAAGATCTAGGTATTGACAAGAATACTAGATCAGGGATTTCTCCAAGTGAATGGAGAGGAGTTGATGCGCTTGATTCGTGATGGTGATGATGATCCTCTCCTCCTTCAATTCCCCCAAAGATCAAAGCCTTCGGGTGGTTGAAGTGGGAGATTGAGAATGGGAGCTCTTGCATAATGTTTGGAAAATTTCGAATGAATCAAGTGTTCTGAATGTTGGGGAAGAAGGGGTATTTATACCTCCTTCCAAAACCAGCCGTTGGAGACTTTGGGGGCCGGATTATCAGGCCCAAGCGAGGGCCGAATTATCCGGCCTGGGGAAAACTCCGCCCCAGACTCGGAATATCCGGCAGATAATCCGCCCCTATCAGAGCGGCACGCCGAGCTTGCCCTTGATCAACTTCCGGGGGCCAGATTATCTGGCCTGGGAAGGAAAAAACCGCCCAGTTCGGATTTTTCGGGAGAAAATTCGACCGGACTCCGAGCGACGCGCCTTGGATCCCTTTGAACAATGAGGTAGGCCGGATTATCCGGCCCTTGGTGGGGTGGATAATCCGCCCCCCCTCAAAGCTTCCTGCACACTTAGCGCACATGAATAATCTGCACAGTATTGTTATCTAACACACACAACATAGGAAAACATGAAATGTTCTTTCAGCTCCCACAAAACATACAACCACCAGCAAGAAGGAGCTCACGGAGAAGCAACAGAAGGAATAGGGCGAGGAACACGTCCGTTTAGAGAGACATGGACAGGAGTCTCCTTAAGGCTGCCCAATCCGCCCAGGAAAGGTCCCTCGCCCTCGAGCACGCCGCGGTCACTCAGGCCAAGGCCAACGCCGATGCCCACGCCGGATAAGCCACCATCCTACTCATGATAAAAGAGCATTACATGGCCGCGGAGAGCTCCAACTCGTGCACGAACAAACCACCTCATGATGACGGGGCCTAATGCGGGCTGGCGGGGCATGACACAACAACGCCCTCGTTGGAGATCGAGCATTCCTTCCCGGTAGTGCTGGCCTTTGTTGGCCTTGATATGAATGCGACACCAGTTGGTGGCTGCTCTCTTGAAGGAGCAAAACCCCACGGACCGTGCCCGCCTGTTCCCCACAACCTTATTTTGTACCATTCAAACATCAAACTTGTTGTGTAGGTGTGGCAAGCTTTGGAACACTTCAAGGCATGCGACGAGAAAAAACCATTCACATTGTCACATTGTTGGAAAAATAGGAAAGATTGTTGGAGAAAGTGCAAAGGGAGGAGCTATATCCAGAGTAATCACGTTGATGCACCCACCAAAAGTGGCGGCAAAACGCCAAGGCCAAGGGGAAGGACCAACTCCAAGTTAGATGCCATGCATGAATCTCCGTCACTTCCCATCCAAGAGATGTTGAAAAAGTTGATAGCCTAGAAGGATGTGTCCTTAGACAAGAGGTAAGAGAGGAAATGGAAGAAAAGGAAGGACACGGCCAAGCACTTCTATGCGATGCAAAGCAAGCATCTCGAGATAGAAGAGATCAATGATGGTTCAAGAGCAAGAAAGCTATATCTCAAGCAAAAGGAAGTTGAGCTCTCCATACTCGGCGAAGAAAACCGGATCATGACCGTGGACCTTACCGACATGGATCCCATTCAGCGGGCTTGGTTCGAGAGAAGAGGAAGATGATCTATGATCGAGATGCATGATCACTTAATCTATAAGTTTGCTATTTTATGCGGGACACAGTCCGTTGAACTTGTACTGGAAAGTGTCATTAAAATTTGCCGAACAAATGAGGGTCACTGGCCAGGATGGCGCGGACAACGCCTCGGGGTCTGTCCTCCCCGGCCCACACGGACCAAAACAATTAGTTTAGGTGTCTGAAATATGGACCTCCGTTGAAGATGCCCTTAGGCTATGGGCTTTTCCCCCGAGAAACGTATTGTGGGCTGTTGCCGAGCATCAGTTGACCAGTGTGGACTGCCAAGGGACCATGGTAGCATCCGGTCCGCTTAGCCTGACCGAAGCGCCTCTATAAGTCACAAGTACTCGTACGATATTCTGCCCTCAAAAAGAAAAGGCAGAGTATGATATTCGAACTGGTTACGAGTAATCTTATTAACAGAATAAAATTACATTAAAAATTGCTTCATGAACTTACGTAGTACATGTCCAATACTCTCGTGGTTGCGCTTGAAGTGGTTAGCTGATCTATACGTTCTTATAAAGTAAAACCCCACTAACTGCAATTAATATTAGTCTATCTCTACATGCAAGCCATCCGCATCATCTACTCCATTAGCCAATCAAATAGCCATGCCATCCCACTAACAATATTATAGCAGTGTTTATTCACATGCAATTTATCCATGTCACATCATCTAATTGTCCGCATCACCAATTTATATCCATCTAATATACAACAATTTCATATCAATTAAATTTAGCATCTCGGCTATGTTTATAAATAAATACTGAATATTTTCTATATAAAAAACTGCATGTTTAATGCATATTATACCATTTTATTTATATAATAGAGGTTCTTAAAAGATGCCCGCTGCAACGCGCGGGGTATTCTTCTAGTTAAGAGTAAAGGGCTTCTACCAGATTTTACTATGATACATATTTTATTTTTTACGAATTAAGGAGCTTCATTTCATCTGCCAATGGGATTACAGTCTCTAGACTGCAAGAGAGTTCTTGAGCAAGATAGCATGCAACTTCGTTCTCGATGGCACCCACCTCCCACGACTAGTGAAAACTTTTCTGGTCCCCAATAACTGCATGACAAGGAGGCACCGCTCGAATTGCTGCATAGGTATCCCTCTTATGTGATGAGTCGGTCATGGATTAAAGGAGGAGGCAGACCTGCAATAGGCTTCGACCACATCCAAAGAGTCTCTTTCCTGGTGGCGCTCATTCCTAATATCTTATTCTAAAACAGCCTATATAAAGGGTCTTTTGGTGTTTTTCTCACTATGGATCCGGGAAAATACTCGCCAGGTGTTATGTTCTAATTAGATGTAAGATTGCAATGTGCCTCATCTTACCAAATTGTATCTAGCTATTGGAGGTCACCATTGATATATATAGGTGAGAAGAAATATGCAAAAGTAAAAGCATATTATACCGCGCTCTTATTTTTGAAAGAGGAGTAGGTGACCATAAATATGAACATCTGGCAACAACAAATACGAGAGTAAGTCGCTGAGACATTACACATAGTATGAAAAAGTAAGTTTTCCAATACTCCCTAAGCAGCAGCAACTGCGCCAACTAGGCTTGCAAAGCGGGCATCCCACAGCTGCGTCAACTAGAGTAAGTCAATGCCACAATTTCAAGGGTGCTTCCCTGAGCAGAAGCAACTGCGTCAACTAAGCTTGCAAAGTGGGCATCCCACAAAGCCGAATATAGATATATCAAAAATCAAACATGTGTTAATCACATATAAAAATTACACTAGGTTGATTTTTAAAATAACTATGTAATGGTTTATACTGTGCCCGCTCGCCGCCCTAGCGCCAATGTGTGCAAGACGGAGAAGTTCTCCTATGGTAGGACAGGCGAGCTTGGCCCGCAAGTGCTTTTGCAAGAAGGATTGCTAGCCATCCTTTGCTAGCTCTTTGCCGTCTGGCGACCTCGGCTTATGCTCCTGCCGATCGATTCCGCCTTGTGCGCATGAAGATCCACCGACATCGGTAATTACATGTTCGTCCGTTGTCAGTGTTGTGAGCGCACCTGTTCTACCAGCTGTTTCCTCGGCACGCTAGCTCATAAAAAAGTAGACCCTATAATCAAGTGTGCTCAGATATGCATCCTTCGTGTGTGAAGGTTCCTGCCAGAGATTTTAAATCAAAACCTGGCAGTATTGTGGTTCCACACTGTGAGGTGCAGGTAACTGCTGGTTCCATGGGTATATGTATGTGTGTGTTGTGTGTCACCGTTTGGTTGTGAATCAGTAATCATCCTCGAGGATACCCTGCTCTTATCGGACAACTCGCTGTTTTCGTTTGCGAGGCAATTATTATACTGTAACTTAAGTCTGAGAAAAAGCGAGTCATCTGAGACCATCTGTCCGCGCGCACGTTTGTATCTGTCTGGTCTTCACTTTGAGTCATCTTAACCGTGTAGTTTCAGTTGTTGACCGAATCTTACGAGCTGGTCCCTCCTGTCAACGCTCCACCCACCCCAATCTCGATCACGTTCCCCTCCACCCGAGCTCCCGCCATCCCAGCCCCTCTCCCGTCTCCCTAGCAACGTGCGGCGCCCCCTTCGCTCCTGAGATCTCCATCTCACATTCGCTCCCTCTGCCCCCTCCACTCACGATAACCTATTCTCCCGTCATCTCCTCCCCTACGGACCCAGCGTGGCCCCTTGCATGAAACCTAGCATGGAGAAGCATCAGTTGTATGGGGTTGAGATGGCGCCTCCACGTCTTCTCCTCCTCGCATACGACATCCCACCGATGGTCGGGACTCTGCCCCGGTGCCCCTCCTCCTCCAACGGACCCTCTTTCCCGGGCAGCTCCTCCCCCACGATAAAGCTCCACCGCTAGGTACTTGCCCTCCCCCGGTCTCCACTTCTTGGCCACTCACTCCCGCAGCAAGGCGTCGCCTGAAGATTGCAGGCGGCGCCTCCAGTTCTTCCAATGCACCCTTTCCTTTCCCATGTTGTGTTCTTCCCGCCTCTCCTTCTCCAAAGGGCCGCCTCCTCCAGTCTGTGGCTGATTTGAGGCCAATTGTCGGGCATGCTACATCTGCATGTTGGCCTATCCCGCTCCGCGTTTTGTGGGCTGGTGAGGACTAGCTTCGTGTGCGGCGGGAAACTGGCAGGCGGTGTGTGCTGCTGCTCCACGAAGGTGGGTGTGATGTCTTTCTTTACCGTCCTCTCTTTCAACTCTCTTGTTTTCTTTCAGAAGAAGCGGGAGCAATTTTTCTCTTTGATCAAGAAATGGCGAAGCCAATTCGACGGAAAGGAAATCACAGTTAGGGATGGAGGCTAACAATATTATGAGATCTATCAGCAAGCTCGGGGACACGATCGATCCGTGGTTCCCGTCTGCTCCGTCCTCCCTCCCATGGAATTATGGCCACCGGGTCAAACAGATCCTGCACCGGATCCCCACCTCCATCACCCGCGTGCAAGCTCCAAAATTTTGTGCCCCCACGTGCCGGTTAGAAGAGGAAAGTGAGGGCGGCTGGTTCCCGGTCTCCCTGGCATTCGATCTTCAGGACATCGTGTTCTATGAGATGAGGTTGTATGATGTTGTGTGGTGTTGCGCTATCTTTCTCTGTCCAATTCAATTCCTTGTTGAGTATGAAGGAGACATGGCCCTTAGCATGTAGGCAGGAGGAGCTGCGGCGATGGCATTTGGTTGGGAAGGGCATGTCATACTTCGATCTGGAAGGGATCAACGAGAAATCTCATCAGGTTAGCTTATTTGATGCCTTCCCCTACTTTTTTTGCAACTCTTCTCAGTCCTCAACTACAGATTTGTAAGAAAGTGTACTTAGGCTCGTATGAATATAGGTTTTAGCTTTCTGTATTATTGAAACATTCACAAATATACTCTTTGTGCAGATGGATTAATATGCCTTCCCAACATTTCAAGTCGACTTGCATTTTTCGGGACAAGGATATCACAAGGCATTTGTTCCATAATTGAATTTTTGTCTAATTTGTTGCGGAATCGTGGTGTGCATTAACTTCTAATTTTCTGTGGTATAGTGGTTGATGACCCACAAGTATAGAGGGTGTATCGCAATATTTTCGAGGGAAGTGAAACCCAATTTATTGATTCGACACAAGGGGAGTCAAAAAATATTTATAAGCCTTAACAACTGAGTTGTTAATTCAGCTGCACCTGGAAACAATCTTGCTCACAGTAGTTTATCAGTAGCAACATTTTTGTAGTAGAAATAGTGAAGTAACAGCAGTAGTAGAGTAAAGACAGTAGTAACGATTGCAGTAAACAGTAGGATTCGAGTGCGGTAGGCATAAGGATGGATGGACGGGCGTTGCATGGACAAGACAATTCACATAGCAATCAGAACATAGGGCAATTGCAGATAAATAAGATAAAGCATCCAAGTACTAGATAATCCTATGCATGTGTTCAATATATAGTCATACGTGCTCGCAATGAGAACTTGCACAACATCTTTTGTCCTGCCAGCCCGTTTGCAGCGGGGCCTCAAGGGAACTACTGGCAATTAAGGTGCTCCTTTTAATAGAGCACCGAAGAAAAGCATTAACACTCCATGAACACATGTGATCCTCACATCAAAGCCATTCCCTCCGGTTATCCCGATTGCTGTCACTTTGGGGCCATTGGTTCCGGACAACAACGTGTGTATACAACTTGAAGGTAAGACCAAAAACAATACTATCATAATAAATCAATAACATGTTCAGATCTGAAATCATGGCACTCGAGCCCTAGTGACAAGCATTAAGCATAACAAGTTGCAACAAAGTCAAAAAGCACTAATAATAGATACTAGGAACCATGCCCTAACAATCTGATGTCATTACATGAACGATCTCATCCAATCCCTACCATCCCCATAGCCTACAGCGGGGGATTACTCACTCATAGATGGGGGAAACATGGATGGTCGATGGAGAAGCGATGATGATGATGATGGCGATGATCTCCTCCAATTCCCCGTCCCGGCAGGGTGCCAGAACGGAGTTTCTTGTGCTGTTTCGTGGAATCTGGTGGTGGCGGTGGAGTGGAACTCCTTCTGGAAAAACATCGAACTCCCCTTGAGTTTTTAGCTCAAAAGGCATCTTATAGGCGAAGAGGGAGACCGAGGGGGTGTCTGGGGCGGCCAGACCACCCCCTGGCGCGGCCAGGCCCAGCCCGCGCGACCAGGTGGTGTGGCTGGGCCCCAGCCTCTCTCCATCTCATATTCTGGCTCTAGGTGTCCCTCGGTAAAATAATGACTTTGGCTTTTGTCCCGTCCAATTCCGAGAATATTCGTTTCTGACTTTTCTGGAACCAAAAACAGCAGAAAACAGGCAGCTGGCACTATGACTCTTGTTAATAGGTTAGTCCAAGAAATCATATGAAAAGTACTCCAAAGTGTGGACAAAACATAAGAAAGTAGATAAAACCAAGCATGGAACATCAAAAATTATAGATACGTTTGCAACGTATCAACATCCCAAGCTTAACTCATGCTCGTCCTCGAGTAGGTAAGTGATAAAAAGAAATAATAATTTTTGAGGTGACATGCACCATCATAAACTTGATCAAACTATTTGAAAAACATTGAAAGCTGTGATCATAGTACTTCAATCATAACATGAAAGACAAAATTCTAACAATAAGACAAAGCAACTATGTTGCAACATGAAAAGGCACAAACAAAAGATTCATGAATAACAATTCTTTGCAAGACGTTTGTTTATTTCACATAAAGAAAACATAGCATAGTGGTATTCAGCTTGTCCCTCATAGAGTAGCAAACATAAATGCATAGGACACCTTGAAAGTTCATAAGAGTGACTAGATTCAAATAGTTTAAAATAAGCAATATCAAAGCTATGCATCAATCAACAAGTCTTGGGACAATACACATAGAACTAAGAATGGCCACTATGCTCTCAAAGTAGGTGCATAAAGATAGAAGGTGGAGATTCAATATATATAAGTGAAAGAAAGGCCTTCATAGAAGGAAGTAGGGATTCAAGTCTCATAAAGAGCTTTCAAAAATTATGGTACTTATAGCTTTCAGCTCTCATTGCCCCTATCATAAGCATCTTGGAGGTGATTAAGGTTAAAATAACACAACTAAGAGGATATGCTTGAAGAGTTATAAACCGAAATCTCATGCCCCTTAGTTACGAAGACCGAACCTCATGCTACTCAACTTTAGTCATGAGTAAGTTCTTGTCATTGTAAGTACATGTGTATCATAAAGAACCGCCAACAGGGTACCCCTTGCACATGATACAGGAGCTATGCCATAATCAAAATGACAAGGCAAACAGACAATGAGCATCTCAACGATCTTTTTATTTGCTGTTTTCATAGGTTTTTATTCAGGATGCTTCATAGAGTGCTCATTATGGTGATGCTGCAAGTTTCCACCATGATTAGGCATGGCTTAGGCTAGCGGCCTAGGCGTTTCTCTAACACACATACAAACTCCATGATCTTACAAGTTCCACTTTTATTTCACACTGCCGGGGTCCATAAGCAAAAGAACATGATATCAATGGGGTACAAAGTACAAGTGCAATGTTGAAAGTGTTCCCCATGATACATGGTTCTGCTAATTTCAACTTATAAAGCGCAAGCATATACGCAACAAAGAAGGACCCAATGGTTCAAGTTTATTAAATGCAAACAACTAAAGTGTGCCATCAAGTTCGTGAGAGTTTGAATCACTAGTTTTCTCATAACAAGTTTAATTTGGAAGGTAGACAAAAACAAGAATATACTTGGAATAGCATATGCTAGTAGGTAGGTATGGTGGACTCTTTGAAATAACTTGGTTTAGGGAGTTGGATACATGACTGGAACTCATACTTGGTTGTGGAGGCTAGCAAAAGACTGGGAGCGATAAACTAAGAGAGCAATAATGGCCATAATCATGCAGAGCGACAAAATATCATTGATCAAAGCATAAAGTGATACTACAAGTTGAAAACTAAAAGATCATAAAGGCTTATGGTGACTTGGGATAGTCATAACATGGTGTGAGCATGTG
This sequence comes from Avena eriantha, assembly GCA_910589775.1. NCBI lineage: Eukaryota > Viridiplantae > Streptophyta > Magnoliopsida > Poales > Poaceae > Avena > Avena eriantha. The sequence goes on from OU342745.1 coordinate 394,014,688, forward strand.
CCAAGTCAACCCAAATAAAGCATCAAAGGAGAATACCACAATACTATGCTTTAATATGCTAAAACAACGCATGATTCATCCAAGGCACATTAAGAAATATCAATTTTTTATAACAAGTAATGCTACAGCAAAGAATACTAAGCATAAAGCCAAAACAATATCAACCATGGCATGACAAAGCATAGGCCACAGTCAAAAACAAGCTCTCTTTACCACTTAAGCATGAACTTTCCTACTCTTTTCCAACCAAACCAAACTATTTGAAAACCAATGTATGAAAGAGGGGGTCTAACCAATTTATTCATCAAACTAAGAAAACCAAGCAAACGAAAAACCCAAACGAAAACGAAAAAGAAGACGCTCCAAGAACAACACAACTTTGCATGAAACAATAAAAATGAAGCGTTTGGAAGAAACCTGAGATTTTTATTGATGAAGAGGGGGGATGCCTTGGGCATCCCCAAAGTTTGATGCTTGTACTTCTTGGAAATTTCTTTGGGTGACACGCGTGGCATCCCCAAGCTTGAGCTTTAGTCCATCCTTCATCTCATTACTCATTCCTTCTATACGGCTAAAATTTTTCCTTCATACAAAACTTCACACAATCTTTATTAGCAACATTAGTGCACTCAAGATAATAAGTCTTTAGGTTCAGTTACAACACCAATAAAACTTCCATTAAAACACAAGCTACTGTAGCACTTCCCTCAAAGAGCTTTCCCCAAAAGAATTCAAAAAGGAACCAACAAGAAACAAATGCAAAATAAAGGCAGAAATCTGTCAAAACAGACCAGCAGGTAAAGACGAATTTTTTCGAAGACCTTATGTTTCTCAAATCAAAAAGTATTGAACTAACGAAAGTTAGATAACAACCTGGGGAAGAATCAAAAAAAATTACGCCTCAAAAGGACTTACAGAGATTTTACACGAATTTTTACGGTGAAGCACAGAAATCTGTTTCAAGACAACAACTTTCCCAATCATTACTTCTCTCTCATTAGAGGTTACTCTTGGTACAAAAAGCAAATAAAAATGATAAGGAGCGGTTATTACTAAAGTAATAACTTCCAAGACTCATCTAAAACTTTTGGGTTATCTCGCAATAAGTACTTTTCTTTAACGCCTTTAAGTTAGGCATGATAGTTTGAGAGGATGCTCACATAAGAAATATGAATTGAAGTAAAAGAGAACATCAAGAAGCAAATTCGAAACACATTTAAGTATAACCCACTTTCTATGCATAGGAATCTTGCATGTAAATAAATTCACAAAGAACAAAGTGACAGGCATAGGAAGATAAAACAAGAGTAACTTCAAAAGTTTCAGCACAAAGAGAGGTGTTTCAATACCATGAAAACTTTTACAACCATATTTTCCTCTCTCATAATAATTTTTAGTATCCTCATGAATAAACTCAACAATATAACTATCACATAAAGCATGCCTTTCATGTTCTACCAAAACATAATTTTTATCAAGCTCAAAAAAAGTGGGATTAAAACCTTCAAACCCACTTTTAACAATTCTATAACACGATGACTGATCATTCAATATAGAACCATCGTCTAGAGCTTTATCATAAACAATTTCTAAGCAAAACTCTTTAGTACCATGCACCTCGAAGTTAGGCACAAATAAAGGATTATCACAGATAACATGAGCATAACATTTATCCTCCTTTGGTAAGCATGGGGGACAATCAAATAATGTAAGGTATAAAGAGTTACTGTCATTAGAAGGTAGGCATGGGTAGATAATCCATTCTTCCTCCTTTTGTTCATCACTGTCCTCCTCTGTTTCATCTAATGAGCTTTCAGGTTCATCAATTTCTTTTTCCATAAGATCCTACAAGGCATTAGTCTCTTCCATTTGTGGAAACAATCTATTAGTATATTCAAGAATATAGCTATTTTTTTCCTTGTAATTATCAAATCAAAAATTTAAGCATATCATAAATCTCATATTTATAAGGTGAATCATCAATATTTTCAAGCAAACTAGCAAGTTCAAATGCACCCTTCCAAGGAATAAATTCTTCAATTTGTTCCACATCATAAAAGTCATAATTTCCTTTAACATAAGAAGATATGGTAACATTATCATTATACTCACATTGAAAAGGGAGGTGTTTATACCTCTTACAGCAACACGATTTATCAAAGCAATAAGTAACATTATAAGTAGAGCACACGTTTCTAACAATGGTATACAATTTATCAATTTGTTCCCATAAGTGTTTCCCTTTTTGTGACAAGCGGTGTTCCTTATAATAATATTTTTGATCTTCCGTGAACCCACCTTGCCAATAAGATTCAGTTTCAAAGAAAACAACCATAGATAGGAAGCATGATAGAGCAAGACAATAACAGACCAACGAAAATAACAACTAGAGTAGGAATTAATTTTTTTGTATTTTTGATAAAGAAACAAGAAAACAAGGCGGAAATAAACTAAGCTTGAACAATAGTGATTCCAAGTGGACTTGATAAATAAAGCTATTCTCCCCAGCAATGGCGGCATAAAATAGTCTTGATGACCCACAAGTATAGGGGGTGTATCGCAGTATTTTCGAGGGAAATGAAATCCAATTTATTGATTTGACACAAGAGGAGCCAAAGAATATTTATAAGCTTTAACAACTGAGTTGTCAATTCAGCTACACCTAGAAACAATATTGCTCACAGCAGTTTATCAGTAGCAACAATTTTGTAGTAGGAATAGTGAAGCAACAACAGTAGTAAAGTAAAGACAGTAGTAACGATTGTAGCAAACAGTAGGATTCGAGTGCGATAGGCATAGGGATGGATGGACGGGCGTTGTATGGACAAGACAATTCACATAGCAATCATAACATAGGGCAATTGCAGATAAATAAGATAAAGCATCCAAGTACTAGATAATCCTAGGCATGTGTTTGCAATGAGAACTTGCACAACATCTTTTGTCCTGCCAGCCCGTTTGCAGCGGGGCCTCAAGGGAACTACTAGCAATTAAGGTGCTCCTTTTAATAGAGCACCGGAGAAAAGCATTAACACTCCATGAACACATGTGATCCTCACATCAAACCATTCCCTCCGGTTATCCCGATTGTTGTCACTTCGGGGCCATTGGTTCCGGACAACAATGTGTGTATACAACTTGCAGGTAAGACTAAAAACAATACTATCATAATAAATCAATAACATGTTCAGATCTAAAATCATGGCACTCGGGCCCTAGTGACAAGCATTAAGCATAACAAGTTGCAACAAAGTCAAAAAGCACTAATAATAGATACTAGGCACCATGCCCTAACAATCTGATGCCATTACATGAACAATCTCATCCAATCCCTACCATCCCCATAGACTACAGTGGGGGATTACTCACTCATAGATGGGGGAAATTTGGATGGTCGATGGAGAAGCGATGCTGATGATGATGTGATGATCTCCTCCAATTCCCCATCTCGACAGGGTGCCAGAACGGAGCTGTTTCGTGGAATCTGGTGGTGGTGGCGGAGCGGAACTCCTTCTGGAAAAACGTCGAACCCCCACTGAGTTTTTAGGTCAGAAGGCATCTTATAGGCGAAGAGGGAGACTGAGGGGGTGTCTGGGGTGGCCAGACCACCCCCTGGCACGGCCAGGCCCAACCCGCGCGGCCAGGTGGTGTGGCAAGGCCCCAGCCCCTCTCTGTCTCGTATTCTGGCTCTAGGTGTCCCTCGGTAAAATAATGTTGTTAATAGGTTAGTCCAAGAAATCATATGAAAAGTACTCCAAAGTGTGGACAAAACATAAAAAAGTAGATAAAACCAAGCATGGAACATCAAAAAATATAGATATGTTTGCAACGTATCAGTGGTGTGTATGAATATGTGTTGAAGAACCTATGCTTTTATGGATTAGATAGATCATATTGTATTATTTTACATTTTTCTCTGGCAGGTAAAACATGACATTGAGAATTTTTTATCAATAGTAGGGAAAAGAAATAAGTGAGATCAATTCGGTAGTTTGATCCTTATTATAGTCTGATTACACTTTGCTCTGTTGTAGGTTCTCCTCCTCAACTCTAGCAACAAGCTGCATCACTGCCTTTTCTTCTCTCGCACGACGAGGGTGATGAGATCCACCACTGACTGCCGTCTAAAGATGCCCAACGGTCGCTTCGCCTGAGGTGATCAGGCGCTCTCCCCATCGTCCTATTATCCTTCTTAGAAAGAGAAATCTTAAGATGTAGATGTTTTTTGCATATCAATAACTGACTAATTTGTTTCCTTTGGTTCTCTCTTCTAAGTGCAAGTATTCATAATGATGTGCACTTAAACAAGCGTTGGTTCAGAATATTGCTGCAGACCATGATTCAGATATTTTTTTTACATGAGCCGAATGCTAAAGAATAATGGAAGGTTGGTCATAGGAACATCTCGAGCAATGGAAGAATGTCTAGAAATATTAGAGAGTTAGGCTGAGTTCAACCTCAATTCTGAAAATAAGGTTTGCTAGGTTGTATGTCAACGACACCTCTATAACTGAACTTTTAATTCTCTTTGTTTTAGAGAGGCTGAAAAAAACAAGTGAAGAAGTTGTTGAGTTTGCATTTTAAGATTTGTACTTTGAGTTTGCATTCTGATCTATATCCTTGTGAAAGTACATGTGATACCAAATAGAGCCACACATGTATGACATTGACCGATCTATTATTTTCCTCCGTATGTTTATGATACAAACGGAATTGGACAATATCTCTCTCATGTGATATTCTATATCAAGGTGCACCAATATTTTCATTGGAGTAATTTGTATTTCCCCTTCCAACATAGTCTACATGAACCTTGTCTTTGTTGTGACAATATATGTCTAACATACACATAGTGCCTTCTTATGATGTCTAATGCTTTTCATCCTTACACCTCTTAGCTATTTTAGGCTGGAGTGTGTGCGGTTGTAGGGTATGAATTGTCTCCTCTCACTCATGGACGATCAAGGTGATATATTGGTGCATCTCGTTCCAATTGTTTAGTATTACTCCATTTGCCATAACATAATCACATTATAGGTTGTGATTGTAAGCGTATAAATGGCTACTAACTTTTGCAAATATTGATGATCTAATATATCAAGGCTAAGACCCTCTACTTTCTTTAATATCCCATTATGACCCGTCCAGCATAGCTAATCCAAATAACCGCAGTGATCAACACAGAACAAACCGCCACCAAATGCATTGCTCTAGACACGCCATGCGATAATGTTGTGCAGGCAGTGAGGCGAAGCTCGCACGTCCATCTAATGCGACAATGTTGTGCAGGCGGTGAGGCGAAGCTCGTATGTCCGTCTAGTAACTTTTAAGCTTGAACCAAGACACATATGTACTCCCTCCGTTTCAAAATATAACATGTTTTCGTTTTGTGAAAGAAGTATATCTAGACCTCTTTTAGCATGTAGGTTCATCTAGATTTGAAGTGAACGTCACATGTAGCAGAAACCGCTGTGGCATGTAGCAGACATCACATGTAGCAGAAGCCGCTGCAGCCGGTAGCAGAAGCCGCCCTCGCTGCCGCCGGCACATGTAGCAGAATCCACCGCCACCGCCGGTAGCAGCACCATTAGCACCTACGGGGGAGCATGATTGCTCCGGCTTGTAGGTCGCCCGTCGCACCATGCTATTCTTGTGTGCTTGCCGCACGCTGGTGGGGAAGGAGCATGGACGGCATCGTGTAGCGCTCCGGTGGGGGAGCACGGTCGACCAACACGCTGATGGGGCGAGGAGCATGGCCTCGGTCCTTGCAGCACTCCGGCGGGGGGACAGGCATCGACGAGATGGGCAGCGTCAACTGGCGAGCTTTATCTAGGCAGCGGGCAGCGCAAGTGTCGGCCGACAAGCTTTATCTGGACAGCGGCGCGGTGCTAGCGTCGACAGCCGAGCCTCAAAAATGAACCAGCGGTGAAAGAGGAAGAGATAAGGTTGAGGGCGCATGGTGAGACCGGGGGTGGAGCTGGGTTCGGTTTATTCCTACCCGGGAACACGCGTCACGCGACGGATGAGAAGGATACGAACGCGATATCCCCAAAGGGAGTGTATCATTTTCTAAAGGTTCAGGGTTTAATTTAGAGCGGAATTCAATACTTCAGCAAACGACAAAGAATTTCGACAACAGGATTCAATGGCCGAATCTCTACGTGATAAAGGTTTAAACCCGGACTTTTTTTTTCTTACTACCGAACACATAATAAGAGTGGGCTCACAAGAAGCTAGGCTCGCCCCCTCTTTTGAAGAAGCTATGCTCGTCCTGGTGAACAAGTGGGCCGTTTAGCCTCGCCGAAGGCCTTTTTAACTACTCACACTATGATCTTTTCACCGCAACAATTACGAGAGGACATTACAATTTTTTTCTCAAAACGGGAGCATAGCCCCGACCTCTGCGTCAAGTCGTTGCACACAGCCAACTTGTAATGCAAAGTATTCAAAATAGGACTATAGGAATTCAGTAGTACTCTATTAACCCATAAAAAGGTACTCTATCTGCCAGTATTTCTATTTCCGGGCTACTGTGTGGCAGCATACTAGCAGATTGCAAAATGGATAGTTTTGTTACACTATTATTTTTCGATGGTTGATATATGTGTCAACCCTCTCTGATCCATGATTGTAAAACTTTAGACTCATTTGAATGATGCAATAAAAGGGTTGTGTGCATCTATTGATACAGAGGCCGGGACAACGTTCCCCATTTCGAAAATATACCTCTTGTAAGCAGCTAGCTGGGATAAGTTGCATCTATGAAAATTCCAGGCGTTTGTAAACACTCACCAATATAATGAATTTTGCGCCCGTGGTATTTTTCTCTCTTTGTTGGAGAGGTTTTTCGATGTTAAATTTGTGTCCCCTTACTGTGATTTTTTTTGTTGTTCGTTATTTGCTTGTCGTGATTATAATAATAACAAACATACAAGACACTATTGTTGTCTATTCCATTTCCACAACTTCTCGATGAAATCTTTTGAAGACTATCATGCACCTCGCTGCACCTAATAGAATGATACGAGGCAATGAAATGCGTCACTCTCCCTTCTTTGTCGAACACTGCGCGTGCGCCCAGGTGGGGGTGGTGTTCGTGGAGCTATGAGGTGCTCGTGTACCGGCGTTGGTGCGTCAGAGGTGCTCGCATACCGGCGTTGTTGGCTCCGATACGTCACGACGGCAGTGGGTTGGCGGCAGTCCCGGAGCGGCGGCGGCGGCGCTAGAGTAGGCGGGGAAAGGGAGTTCGCCGAACACACGCACGGAGTTTTCAGCGGTAGTCAGGCATTCGTGGGCTAGTAGACTTTTTCCGTGCGCTGAAGTGCGAGCGCCAAATATGTATCGTGCGATAGCGCAAACTGCAGCACGCTGATTATTTTCACCGTGCGCTAGTTTATAGCGCACGCCAGATATGTGGAGCGCTAGTTTTGGTAAGCCACGCACTAAATCATCAGTTTTAGCAGCAAAAATTCTTCCTTTCTTGACACAAAAATTTCCGTTTGTTCCTTATTTGGCCCTCTAGTGCAATTTAAGTACTAACGGTGTTAAGTAGATAAAGATGACGATTTTACCCTTGGTACAATATGTGAACACGATATTATTATTTTTTGCGGAAAAAGATCCGGATCTATTTCATGAGTTCATAAGAAGTACAAAGTATCATAAACATAATAAAAATTACATCGAGGTCTTTGGACCACTTAACGAATACTACTATCGCCAGAGCGAGCCGCCGACGCGCCGCTGTCGCCGCTCCATTACCGGAGCCAGCATGCCATTGTTGATGACAGTCGGGAAGTCTTCGTGCATGTGCCCCTAAGGACCAGCGTCCCAGAGATGAAGTTGTCGCCATTGAACCCTTGAATTGATCCGAAACTTGTAACACCAAACCTAAAACACACGTAGACTGAACGAGATCCAGAACACACGTAGACTGGACGAGATCCACCACTCCATGGAAGCGGCGACCAGACGAATCCCCACCCTCCTCAACGCCAGCAGCTGGAACGTCGCCGACGAGGTGGAAGAGGAGGCAGGTATACCTTATTCTTGTCCCGCAAAACGCCGCCATAGCTACCATAACGACGATGCCGGATGATCAAACTCTAACTTTAGGGACCCTTCTACACCGCCGAGCGCAGGTCCGAGGTCCCCACCTCCTCCCGCCGCCGGAGCGGCAAGCAGAGGAGGCGGGGACCCGTCGATGCTCGGTCGTAGACGGCGAGGACGCAGTAGATCGTGACGGCTGCTAGGGTTAGCCGCCGCCTCTTTTTCTCGCTAAAAAGCTGCTGTTGACGCACATGATGTGAACACGATAGTAGCAGTGTAGTGATATATTTAATCAAAGTTATGCTGCATGTGAATGCAGAGTAACGGAAGAAGTCAGGTTAGGTGCGTCCGCATGTGAACAGCAGCTCGGGCACTGTGTACTCGTTCGGGTTATATGAATTAATCGGCGGAGTCTTGGCATGAGATACAAGTTTCGTTCGTCAACCGGGACGTCAGATACAATAGTCTATCAGATGAAATATCGCACACGCCAGCACATGTTCGAGCAGGAAAGGATGTCTTCACGCTTGCAGGTTTTCTACCGCTCGTTATTTGTATACGAATTACAAATCATCTACATATGCTCGAGTAGCTGAGACACGGACATATCAGACGACACAGACCCTTCTACTTCCCGGTGCTTTGTGTTGAGTGGCTGCTAGATGCCGTAGCTAGCTAGCTTTGCTCACTAAATAATGCATCCATTCAAAGGAAGCTGGCCATTTGATCGATTCAATTGCATATGTGCCATGCACAATGCCACGTTCAGTCATGTTTCTAGCGCCGCACGAGCACCGCGCGGGACGTATATATGAATACGTACATGCATGCAACCAAGTCAATATATATCAGTACTGTACATGGTCTAGTTCATCGATCGAACTAGGGGTATACTAGTCAAGGAAGCACAGTTTTAACGGGAGAAGCTAACGGAATTAACTGTAGGGCCAAATAAGGAATCAACTGAAAATTTTGTGTCAAGAAGGGAAGAAAAAAATTTACAGAGCTAAAAAAGAAGCCAAATTTTAACTAGAGCCAAATAAGTAATTCTCTCTAGTTTTTGGCTATGGGCCTTCTTTTCTGACAAACATAGTGTGGAATCCTAGGGAATCAGTTCGGCTTGACAAGGGGCCATGTAGTACTTGCAAGTAATTAAGAGGCCTGGACGGTGACCAGTGATAACATTGGTCTGCCTAACCCGACCAAAAGGCCTCTCTAGCTCACAACTATGAAAATGCGCATCTATCCTCGTTGAACGCTTTCCCAGTTCCCACCCTTCTTTCCCACTCCACCCGATGGAACATGTCCATTGCTGCTGCTCTCAGCACTGTTTTTCCTTGCTACTTTCAGGGCGCGCGGCTCTCCACCGCCTCTCTAAACTAATTCCTCTATTTCAAAATATAAGATATTTTAGCTTTGTGAATAAAGTGTAAGATTTCTTTTAGTGTGTGGTTTATTTAAGTTTGAAGTGAACCTACATACTAAAACGAGTCTAGATACACTCCTTTCAGAAACCTAAAACATGTTATATTTTAAAACGGAGGGAGTAGCTTTGTTCCATGCTGATGTCATATCCTCCTCTATTCCCACCGCTAAAAACGACGCTCCTTATCTCGGTACACTAGTAGAAAACAGACCTTTGGTTCAGGGGTATTAGCCCGATTTTGCTACAAACCGGGACTAATGCTCCGGTCCAACGGCTAGATCTAGCCATAGGGGGTGGCAGGCACTAGTCCCGGTTCGAACGGGACCTTTAGTCCCGACCCGGGACTAAAGGGTTTCAGGCAGGCCGGATCGGGCGCCAGATTATTTAGTACCGGTTTGTTATACGACCCGGGACTAAAGGTGGACCTTTAGCCCCAGTTCTAGACACGAACTGGGATTATAGGTATGGCTATATCTTCTTTCCCTGCCCGAGCCACCATTCAAGCTGGTGGCTCTCCTCTCTCTCTTTCTTGCTTCAAGCTCAAGTTCATGCCCTTTTTTCTCAAGATTTGTCTATATTTTGTGGTGCCCCATCTATCCAAAGGTTCTAAAAGGTGAGCAACTTCATCCTTTGAACTCTCATTGCTATATTAGCTCATTTCATGCTCTATCTTGTAGATGGATTTGTGGATTTAGTTTGGTAGTAATTTTTGCAATGATAGCATGAGATCGATGTTTAGATTCTATCTATCTTGTATTAATGTAAGGAACTCTAAGGTAAATATCACAATATGTGGATTCTATCTATATATATCTTGTTTTGGCACATAGTCTTGAAATTTGATTTTAGAAGCACACACATGCGTGAGTTCATCATTCTAACTAGCTCGGCAAAATATCCTTCTTCGTCTACCTGCGTGCAACAAACTGAAAAAATTGTAACAAAGATAGGATTAATTCATAAAAGCTTGATAAGAAGACATCACAGTACATCTTCGAGAAGCTCCTCTATGGCGAGCTCCTCGAAGATGTTTGAGGATAGGATCCTAAGACATCTTCGAGAGAAGCTCCGCCGTAGTGGTGTCCTTCTGGCACCATCTTGGAGTTAATAACTTCTCTAGCTATAGATTAATATGTCGGGTAACTAAAACAATTCACATATTAGGGAGTGCCTCTATGCCGAGCTCCTCGAAGATGTCTGAGGACGGGATCCTAAGACATCTTCGAGAAGCTCTGCCGTAGTGGTGTCCCTGCTCTCGCACACCATCTTTCAGTTTATATCTTCTCTAGCTAGATCAATATGCTGGTGGAGCTAACTAATTTCACATATTAGAGAGTGCCTCTACGGCGAGCTCCTCGAAGATGTCTGAGGACGAGGTCCTAAGACATCTTCGAGAAGCTCCGCCGTAGTGGTGTCCCTGGTCTCGCACACCATCTTGCAGTTCTTCACAAGAATGCATACCTATTTATAGATTAAGCAGCACAACATAGTGTCGGGCACTGATGACATAATGCCGACACACTCACCCCTGGCATAGTGCTACCACCCATCCAAAATAGTGTCGTCATTTAATTTACTGGCTTAGTGATGCCCACTGAGGACATAGTATCGATATGTTGTCTCCACATCCACATTTAGTCCAGGTTGGTGCCTCCAACCGGGACTAAAGGTTCATCTTATCTTTAGTCCCGGTTGCTGGTTTTAATTTTGTTTTTTAGATTAGTACTAATTAATTATGATTATGCTGCCACCCACCCAAAATAGTGTCGTCATTTAATTTACTGGCTTAGTGCTTCCCACTAAGGACATAGTGTCGACATGTTGTCTCCACATCCACATTTAGTCCCGGTTGGTGCCCCACATTTAGTCCTGGTTGGTGCCCCACATTTAGTCCTGGTTGGTGCCCCACATTTAGTCCTGGTTGGTGCCTCCAACCGGGACTAAAGGTTCATCATATATTTAGTCCCGGTCATGGACGGATCCAGCATGGGTCATGGGTGTTCAGCTGAACACCCAAATTTTTCTAGAAAAATCCTATATATAATCTATAGTAAATACATATCTCAGTTGGCACATGTATGAAGGTTTCTATTCTAGATCTCGTCCATGAAAAAACTCAAACCTCAAATTAGTATTGGGGCCGGTGTCTACGTCCGTGCGGCCCAACTGAACCAATAGCAATTAGCAAAGCACCCATGATCCACTACCTACCGCGACTCCCGGCCGACACTTGTTTGACGGCAAAAAAAAGAGGCGGTCATATGTAAAGATACTAGACCTGGAGGCTTGAGAGGGATCTAGGACCGTCTCCTGTATTGAAACCGAACTAGTAGCTCCCACTCCACCCGCCGGAAACTAGCAGGATCCGGCGCTTGACGACAAGACCACCTGGCCGACCACTCTGACGGAGAAGGAGATCACCACCACCATGTTGGGACAGATGCCCCAAGCGCCCTAGCGTCGCGAACATGGCCCGGGGAACCTGGGCGCCGGCGTCGAGGGTGACGAACGGCGCAGATCGCGGCCCGTCTAGGCCCGAATCCCCGCCACCGCTTGCTACCATCTGAGCCAAGGACCTCCGGTCACCGCTAGCCACGACACCGCCGTCGAACTAGCCAGGTGCGGGCACCGCCACCTTTCCCCGTCGGATCGCAGCTAGGGTCACCGCCATCACCGCCACACCACCAGGTCTTTGCTCGGCGATGATCCGAGCCACGGCGCGCGGGGAGATCACGGGAGGGAGGACGTGGCCGGGGAGGGGTGGGATCCGCCCGGCGTGGCGCGTCCCCTCATGAATAACTATTTGGTTATATTTATTGAGCGGGAGTTCTTATAGGTGAAAGATGATGCCATCATATATCGCTTCCATGCTATGATCGACCTTATGATCGTATTATAATTTTCTTTATTATTTTGCATGTTTCGTAGTCTTTTGAGACACTGTTGCTAATTGCTATAATGGTTAATTTGTGTTTTTATTGGCGTGAAGGAATGGACTATTTTCATTTTTTTTCTCTTCTATGTTTTTTGTTGGTTCGAGTTTGAACACCCGAAGTTAAATTCCTAGATCCGTCCCTGGTCCCGATTGCTGGTTTTAATTTTGTTTTTTAGATTAGTACTAATTAATTATGATTATGCTGCCACCCACCCAAAATAGTGTCGTCATTTAATTTACTGGCTTAGTGCTGCCCACTGAGGACATAGTGTCGACATGTTGTCTCACATCCACATTTAGTCCTGGTTGGTGCCTCCAACCGGGACTAAAGGTTCATCATATATTTAGTCCTGGTTGCTGGCTTTAATTTTGTTTTTTAGATTATTATTAATTAATTATGTTCATGTTTGATGTTCTTAATTAATTATATAATGCAGATGAGCTGGAAATGGATGTACGCTGACCGACTCTCTAACGAGTTCATTAAAGGCGTGCATTCTTTTTTTCTTGTGGCCGAGGCAAACAAGCGGAATGGTTTTATGTCTTGTCCATGTGGTGTCTGTCGGAATCATAAGGAATACTCTTCCTCAAGAGTCCTTCACAGCCACTTGTTTCGGTCTGGTGTCATGACCGGCTATAATTGTTGGACTAAGCACGGATAAAGAGGGGTTATGATGGAAGACAACGAAGAAGAAGAGAACGAGAACGACTACCCTACTATATCCCCTGAATACGATGGTACTACAATGGAAGACATTGATGAAGAAAAATATAAAGAACGGGCATTAGATCTGCCCGATGATGATGTTAGTCGGGCCATTGCTGATGCCCAGGAAGAACGCGTAATTGAAAGGGAGAGGTTGAAGCTGAAGAAGATGTTAGAGGATCACAACAAATTGTTGTACCCAAATTGTAAAGATGGGCACAAAAAACTGGGTAGCACACTGGAATTGCTGCAATGGAAGGCAGAGAACGGTGTGACTGACAAAGGATTTGAAAAGTTGCTGAAAATAATAAAGAAGTTGCTTCCAAAGGATAACTAACTGCCCTCCAGTACCTACGAAGCAAAGAAGGTTGTCTGCCCTCTAGGATTAGAGGTGCAGAAGATACATGCATGCATTAATGACTGCATCCTCTACAGCGGCGAGGAGTACGAGAACTTGGATGCATGCCCAGTATGCACTGCATTGCGGTATAAGATAAGACGAGATGACCCTAGTGATGTTTAGGGAGAGCACCGCATGAAGAGGGTTCCTGCCAAGGTGATGTGGTATGCTCCTATAATACCATGGTTGAAACGTTTGTTCACGAACAAAGAGCATGCCAAGTTGTTGCGATGGCACATGAAAAACCGTAAGAAATATGAGATTTTGAAACACCCCGCTAATGGGTCGCAGTGGAGAAAAATCGAGAGAGAGTTTCTGGACTTTGCAGGTGATGCGAGGAACTTATGGATTTGTCTAAGTAAAGATGGCATGATTCCTTTTGGGCAGTAGAGCTGGAGTCATAGCACCTGGCCTGTGACTCTGTGTATCTATAACCTTCCTCCTTGGTTGTGCATGAAGCGGAAGTTCATTATGATGCCAGTTGATACATTGCAAATGTATCTATAATTTTTGATGTTCCATGCCTGGTTTTATCCACTTTCTTGTGTTTTGTCCAGACTTTGGAGTACTTTTCATATGATTTCTTAGACTAACCTATTAACAAGAGCCACAGTGCCAGCTGCCTGTTTTCTGCTGTTTTTGGTTCCAGGAAAGTCAGAAAATGAATATTCTCGGAATTGGATGGGACAAAAGCCAAAGTGCCTATTTTTCCGGAAGTCATCAAGTGCCAGAATACGAGACGGAGAAGGGCTAGGGGCCACCACACCACCTGGCCGCGCGGCCTAGCCTGGCCCGCGCCAGGGGTGGTGTGGCCGCTCCCGGCACCCCCTCGGCCTCCCCTTCCGCCTATAAGATGCCCTCGGGACGAATACACTAAGTACCCGATCAAAAATCCACGAAAGAGTCTATAGCCGCCGTCATCTCCATCCCTAGATCGGGAGGGATCTGAAGCTCTTCCTGGCACCCTGCCAGAGAGGGGAATTCACCCTGGAGGCCTTCTTCATCACCATGCAAGCCTTCGGTGTGATGCGTGAGTAGTTCATCCTTGGACTACGGATCCATGTAGTAGCTAGATGGCTGGTTCTCCTCCTTTGTGCTTTCATGTTTAGATCTTGTGAGCTCCGTTCATGATCAAGATCATCTATTTTTAATTCTGCATGTTGTGTTTGCGGGTATCCGATGGATATTGAGATGCTATTTCAGATTGATTATTGATTCTATCATGTATTTGTTATTTGTGATCTTGCATGCTTTCCGTTGTTAGTAGCTATCTTGGCCAAGTAGATGATAGCAACTCCAAGAGTTAGTATTTAAGCTCGATAGTGGGTTCATGCCTCTGGTAATCTAGGGAAGTGACAGAAATCTCTAAGGTACTACATGTGTTGTTGCTACTAGGGAGAAAACAACAATCCTTTGTTCATAGAACAATCGTATTGTTTACTTTACATGCAGTTCGTAAAGCTATAATCTGTTGCTTGCAACTTAATACTGGAGGGGGTTCGAATGATAATTTGAAGGTGGATTATTAGTCATAGATGTAGTTGGATGGCGGTCTATGTATAATGTTGTAATGCCCAATCGAGTCTCAAAGGAGTCAAGATGATTAGTATATGCATGTATTGCTTTCTCGATGTTTGTCTATTGCCTCGCTATAATTTGTTCACCTAGCATGTTATCTATCTTAAGGAGAGCCACCTCTAGTGAACTATGGATCCCGGTCCTCGTGTGTTACATACAATCTACAATCTTTTACTGCTTTGTGTTTACTTTCTGCAAACTTTTACTTCTTTCCATTCGATACGTTTAATCCTTTGTTTTTCGCAAAACATGGTGAGATTGACAACCTCATCGCAAGTTGGGGACAAAGTTTTGTGGTTGTGTTGTGCAGGTCTCCACATTGCTGCTGGCACCAGTAGTGTGCCCTGCCATCGTTCAGCTAGTAACACCTTTGGGGTGTTTCCTTGCTCCTACTGGTTCGATTAAACCGTGGTTTCATACTGAGGAAAACTTGCTACTGTGCTCATCATACCTTCCTCTTGGGGTTCCCAACGAGCTCTACATCATCATCACTCTAGCATTTTCCTGGCGCCATTACAGAGCCATCAAGCATTTTTCTAGCGCCGTTGCCAGGGAGTCAAGGACATCTTCACAAAGGGAGTCCCTCATAACTAATCTCTTTACTTTGTTGTTTTTGTTTTGCTTTGTTTCTTTTTGCTTTGTTTGCTTGTTTCTTTATCAAAAAGACAAAAAAATTAGTTCCTACTATAGTTGTTATTTTCATTGGTCTATTATTGTCTTGCTTTATCATGCTTCCTATCAATGGTTGGTTTCTTTGAAACTGAATCTTATTGGCATGGTGGGTTCACGGAAGAACAAAAATATTATTATAAGGAACACCGCTTGTCACAAAAAGGGAAACACTTATGGGAACAAATTGATAAATTGAATACCATTGCTAGAAATGTGTGCTCTACTTACAATGTTACTTATTGTTTTTATAAATCTTGTTGCTGTAGAAGGTATACACACCTCCCTTTTCAATGTGAGTATAATGATAATGTTACCATATCTTCTTATATTAAAGGAAATTATGACTTTTATGATGTGGAACAAATTGAAGAATTTATTGCTTGGAAGGGTGCATTCGAACTAGCTTATTTGCTTGAAAATACTGATGATGCACCTTATAAATATGAGGTTTATGATATACTTCAATTTTGCTTTGATAATTACAAGGAAGAAAATGGCTATATTCTTGAATATCTTAATAGATGCTCTCCACCTATGGAAGAGACTAATGCCTTGCAGGAGCCTATGGAAGAAGAAATTGCTGAAACTGGAAGCTCATTGGATGATCAAGGGGAGGAAGAATCGATCTACTCATCCCTACCTTCTAATGAAAGTAACTCTTTACCCCTTACATTATTTGATTGTCCCCCATGCTTACCAAAGGAGGACGAATGTCATGTTCGTGAGGATTCTTTTGAAAATGTTTATAATAAAGCTCTAGAGTTTGTAGATCATGAAAATCATGCTTTATGTGATAGCTATATTGTTGAGTTTATTCATGAGGCTACTGAAAATTATTATGAGATAGGAAAATATGGTTGTAGAAGTTTTCATGGTACTGAAACACTTCTCTATGTGCTGAAAGTTTTGAAGTTATTCTCGTTTTATCTTCCTATGCATGTTACTTTATTCTTTGTGAATTTATTTGCATACGATATTCCTATGCATAGGAAGTGGGTTAGACTTAAGTGTGTTTTGAATTTGCTTATTGATGCTCTCTTTTACTTCAATTCATATTTTTTATGTGAGCATCTTCTCAAACTATTATGCCTAACTTAAAAGCGTTAAAGAAAAGTACTTATTGGGAGATAACCCAAAAGTTTTAGATGAGTCTTGGAAGTTATTACCTCTGTAATAACCGCTCATTATCCTTTTTATTTGCTTTTTGTGCCAAGAGTAACCTCTAGTGAGAGAGAAGTAATGATTGGGAAAGTTGCTGTCCCGTAACAGATTTTTGTGCTTCACCGTAAAAATTCATGTAAAATCGCTGAACGTATTTTTGAGGCGTGAATGTTTGTGCTTCTACCCCAGGTTGTTATCTAACTTTCGTTAGTTCAACACTTTTTGATTTGAGCAACAGAAGGTCTTCGAAAAAATTCGTATTTACCTGCTAGTCTGTTTTGACAGATTTCTGCCATTTTCTGCATTTGCTTCTTGTTGGTTCCTTCTGGAGTTCTTTTGGGGAACTGAGCTTTTTCAGGGAAGTGCTACAGTAGCTAGTGTTCTAATGGAAGTTTATTTTGTGTTAGAACTGAACCTTAAGACCGTTTATCTTAAGTGTACTAATGTTGCTAATAAAGATTGTGTGAAGTTTTGTATGAAGGAAAATTTTCAGGTGTATGGAAAGAATGAGTAATGAGATGAAGGATGGACTAAAGCTCAAGCTTGGGGATGCCACGCGTGTCACCCCAATAAATATCCAATAAGTACAAGCGTCAAAGCTTGGGGATGCCCAAGGCATCCCCTCCTTCATCAATAAAAATCCTAGGTTTCTTCCAAACGCTTCATTTTTATTGTTTCATGCATAGTTGTGTTGTTCTTGGAGCGTCTTCTTTTTCGTTTTTCTTTTGATTTTTAGTTTGCTTGGTTTGCTTAGTTTTCTGAATAAATTGGTTGGACCCCCTCTTTCATACGTTGGTTTGCAAATAGTTTGGTTTGGAAAAGAGAAGGAAAGTTCATACGTATGTGATAAAAAGAGCTCGTTTTTGACTGTGGCCTATGCTTTGTCATGCCATGCTTGATATTGTTTTGGCTTTATGCTTAGTATTCTTTGTTGTAGCATTACTTTTTATAAACAATTGAGATTGCTTAATGTGCCTTGGATGAATCATGTGTTGTTTTAGCATATTAAAGCATAGTATAGTGCTATTCTCCTTCGATGCTTCATTTGGGTTGACTTGGCGCATGCTCACACCATGTTATGACTATCTCAAGTCACCATAGCCTTTATGATCCTTTAGTTTTCAACTTGTAGTATCACTTTATGCTATGATCAATGATGTTTTGTCGCTCTGCATGATTATGGCCATTGTTGCTCTTTTAGTTTGTCGCTTTCAGTCTTTTGTTAGCCTCCACAACCAAGTATGAGTTCCACTCATGCATCCAACTCCCTAAACCAAGTTATTCCAAAGAGTCCACCATACCTACCTACTAGCTTATGCTATTCCAAGTATATTCATGCTTTTGTTTACCTTCCAAATTAAACTTGTTATGAGAAAACTAGTGATTAAAGCTCTCACGAACTTGATGGCACACTTTACTTTTTGCATCTCATAAACTTGAACCATTGGGTCCTTCTTTGTTGCGTATATTCTTGCGCTTTATAAGTTGAAATTAGCAGAACCATGTTTCATGGGGAATGCTTTCAACATTGCACTTGTACTTTGTACCCCGTTGATATCATGTTCTTTTGCTTACGGATCCCAGCGGTGTGAAATAAAAGTGGAACTTGTAAGATCATGGAGATTGTATGTGTGTTAGAGAAACGCCTGGGCCGCTAGCCTAAGCTATGCCTAATCATGGTGAAAACTTGCAGCATAACCATAATGAGCACTCTATGAAGCATCCTCAATAAAAACCTATGCAAATAGCAAATAAAAAGATCGCTAAGATGCTCATTATCTGCTTGCCTTGTCATTTTGATTATGGGAAAGCTCCCGTATCATGTGCAAGGGGTACTCCGTTGGCGGTTCGTAATGATACACATGTACTTACAATGACAAGAGCTTACTCGTGACCGAAGTTGAGTAGCATGAGGATCGGTCTTCGTAAGTAAGGGGCATGAGATTTCGGTTTATAACTTATCAAGCATATCCTCTTAGTTGTGTCACTTTAACCTTAATCACCTGAAATATGCTTATGATAGGGGCAATGAGAGCTGAAAGCTGGAAGCTATACGTACCATAATTTTTGGAAGCTCTTTATAAGACTTGAATCCCTACTTCCTTTTACAAAGGCCTTTCTTCCACCATTACATTGAGTCTCCACCTTCTATCTTTATGCACCTACTTTGAGAGCATAGTGGCTATTCTTAGTTCTATGTGCATTGTCCCAAGACTAGTTGATTGATGCATAGCTTGTTATTGATTGTTTTAAACTATTGTATCTAGTCACTCTTATGAACTCTGAAGGTGTCCTATGCATTTATATTTGCTACTCTATGAGGGACAAGCTGAATACTATTATGCTATGTTTTCTTTATGTGAAACAAACAAACGTCTTGCAAAGCATTGTTATTCATGAATCTTTTGTTTGTGCCTTTTCATGTTGCATCATAGTTTCTTTGCTTATTGCTAGAACTTTGTCTTTCATGTTATGATTGAAGTACTATGATTCCAGCTTTGAATGTTTTACAAATACTTTGATCAAGTCTTTGATGGTGCATGTCACCTCAAAAATTATTCTTTCTTTTTATCACTTACCTACTCGAGGACGAGCATGAGTTAAGCTTGGGGATGTTGATACATTGCAAATGTATCTATAATTTTTGATGTTCCATGCTTGGTTTTATCCACTTTCTTGTGTTTTGTCCACACTTTGGAGTACTTTTCATATAATTTCTTGGACTAACCTATTAACAAGAGCCACAGTGCCAACTGCCTGTTTTCTGCTATTTTTGGTTCCAGGAAAGTCAAAAAAATGAATATTCTCGGAATTGGACGGGACAAAAGCCAAAGTGCCTATTTTTTCGGAAGTCATCAAGTGCCAGAATACGAGACGGAGAAGGGCCAGGGGGCCACCACACCACCTGGCCACGTGGCCTAGCCTAGCCCGCGCCAGGGGGTGGTGTGGCCGCTCCCGGCACCCCCTCGGCCTCCCCTTCCGCCTATAAGATGCCCTCGGGACGAAAACCCTAAGTACCCAATCAAAAATCCACAAAAGAGTCTACAACCGCCGTCATCTCCATCCCTAGATCGGGAGGGATCTGAAGCTCTTCCCGGCACCCTGCCAGAGAGGGGAATTCACCCTGGAGGCCTTCTTCATCACCATGCAAGCCTCCGGTGTGATGCGTGAATAGTTCATCCTTGGACTACGGATCCATGTAGTAGCTAGATGGCTGGTTCTCCTCCTTTGTGCTTTCATGTTTAGATCTTGTGAGCTCCGTTCATGATCAAGATCATCTATTTTTAATTCTGCATGTTGTGTTTGCGGGTATCCGATGGATATTGAGATGCTATTTCAGATTGATTATTGATTCTATCATGTATTTGTTATTTGTGATCTTGCATGCTTTCCGTTGTTAGTAGCTATCTTGGCCAAGTAGATGGTAGCAACTCCAAGAGTTAGTATTTAAGCTCGATAGTGGGTTCATGCCTCTGGTAATCTGGGGAAGTGACAGAAATCTCTAAGGTACTACATGTGTTGTTGCTACTAGGGAGAAAACAACAATCCTTTGTTCATAGAACAATCGTATTGTTTACTTTACATGCAGTTCGTAAAGCTATAATCTGTTGCTTGCAACTTAATACCGGAGGGGGTTCGAATGATAATTTGAAGGTGGATTATTAGTCCTAGATGTAGTGGGATGGCAGTCTATGTATAATGTTGTAATGCCCAATCGAATCTCAAAGGAGTCAAGATGATTAGTATATGCATGTATTGCTTTCTCGATGTTTGTCAATTGCCCCGCTGTAATTTGTTCACTCAGCATGTTATCTATCTTAAGGATAGCCACCTCTAGTGAACTATGGATCCTGGTCCTTGTATTTTACATACAATCTACAATCTTTTACTGCTTTGTGTTTACTTTCTGCAAACTTTTTCTTCTTTCCATTCGATACGTTTAATCCTTTGTTTTCCGCAAAACACAGTGAGATTGACAACCTCATCCCAAGTTGGGGACAAAGTTCTGTGGTTGTGTTGTGCAGGTCTCCACGTTGCTGCTGGCACCGGTAGTGCGCCCTGCCATCGTTCATCTAGTAACAGTTTTGGGGTGTTTTCTTGATCCTACTGGTTCGATTAAACCTTGGTTTCATACTGAGGGAAACTTGCTGCTGTGCTCATCATACCTTCCTCTTGGGGTTCCCAACGAGCTCTACATCATCATCGCTCCAGCATTTTCCTGGTGCCATTACAGAGCAATCACCAGTGCTCATCCAAGGCCTGAAGCAACCCAGCAACGACATTGATGTGTACCTAAGGCCATTAGTTGAAGAACTCTTATAGTTGTGGCACGGACAAGGTGTACGTGTGTGGGATGAGAACAAGCAGGAGGAATTTGACCTACAAGCATTGTTGTTCATAACAATCAATGATTGGCCCGCTCTTAGTAACATTTCAGGACAGACAAACAAGGGATACAATGCATGCACACACTGTTTAAACGAGACTGAAAGTATATATTTGGATAAATGTAATAAGAATGTGTACCCTTGGAATCGTCGTTTTCTTCCGCCCACGCACATCCTAAGAAAGAAAGGTAAGCATTTCAATGGTGAGGCAGACAGCCGATGTAAGCCTATCCTCCGTACTGGTGATGATGTATTTGATATGGTGAAGGATTTAAAAGTAATCTTTGGAAAGGGTCCTGGTACACAATCTGCTCCGAAGGACGATGTCGGACACGCACCCATGTGGAAAAAAAAATCTATAGTTTGGGAGCTACCCTATTGGAAAGTCCTAGAGGTCCGCTCTGCAATTGACGTGATGCACCTGACGTAGAATCTTTGCTTGACGCTGGTAGGCTTATTGGGCGTGTATGGGAAGATCAAAGATACACCTGAAGCACGTAAGGACCAACTGTTGGAGATATGCCCAAGAGGCAATAATAAAAGTGGTTATTATTATATCTTTGTGTTTATGATGAATGTTTACATCCCTTGCTATAATTGTAATATTAGGAAACACTAATACATGTGTGTTTTGTAAACATGTGAGAGTCCCTAGTAAGCCTCTTGTTGAACTAGCTTGTTGATTGATTGATGATCATGGTTTCCTGATCATGGACATAAGGATGTGATTGATAACAAGGTTATATCATTAGGAGAATGATGTGATGGACATACACACCCATAGTAAGCATAGCGTAAGATCAAGTCATTAAGTTCGTATTACTGTAAGCTTTTAAATGCATAGTAACCTAATCCTTCGACCATGAGGTTGTGTTAATCACCATCACCGGATGGGTACTTTGATGACATCAAACACCGCTTCGTAACTGGGTGGTCATGAAGGTTTCATTGGGTATTCTGAAAGTATGTGTTGAAGCGCATGGACCAAGATTGGGATTAGTCCATCCATATGACGGATAGATATGCTCTGGGCCCTCTCGGTGGAATGTCATCTAGTTAGCTTGCAAGCATGTGACTGGGTCACAAGGGATGACATATCATGGAACGAGTAAAGAGTACTTATCAGTAACGAGGTAGAACTAGGTATGGAGATGCTGACGATCAAACCTCGGATAAGTATAGTATCGCGTGACAAAGGGAATTGGTGTCATATGTAAATGGTTCAATTGATCACGAAGTCATCGTTGAGTATGTGGGAGCCATTATGGATCTCCAGGTCCCCCTGATGGTTATTGATAGGAGATGTGTCTCTATCATGTCTGCATATTCACGAAGTTTAGGGTGACACACTTAAGGTTCGAAGTTGTTTTAAGTAGATATGGAATGTACGTTGGAGACCGAATGTTGTTCGGAGTCTCGGAATGGATCCGGGACATCACGAGGAGATCCGGAATTGTCCGGAGAATAAGATTCATATATAGGGGATCATTTTCTGAGTTAGGAAATGTTCCGGAGTGTTTGTATGAGGATTCTAGAAGGTTTCGGAATGTTCCGGAAGGTTCTGGAAGGTTTCTTGGAGTTTTCTTGAAAACCAAGGAAGGGATCAAAGGAGTCCTGGTGGGTCAAGACTAGGAGTCGTGGGGGAGGAGGACTCCTCCCCCCTCCCCAATCCGCCGGCCCTAGAGGAGGGGAGTCCTACAAGGACTCCCCCTCCCCAAGGCGCCCTCCCCCCCTTAAATAGAAGGGCAGGGGCGCCCCCTCCAAGCCCTGCTCTATAACTCCCAATCTCTGCCGCCTCTCTCCTCCTCCTTTCTTCTGCACTAGGCGAAGCCCTCAGAATTCTCTACTCCACCACCACCACCACGTCGTCGTGCTGCTGGGATTCCGTGGAGAAGATCTACTACCTCCGCTGCTCGCTGGAACGAGGAGAGGAAGGTCTGCTTCGACTCCGCACGTGTGACCGACTGCGGAAGCGCTGCCGAAACGCGGCGCCGGAAGGATCGTCCACTTGACCGACAGCGGAAGCGCTGCCGGAACGCGACGCCGGAAGGATCGTCCACACGATCTTGAGATCGGCAAGTGATCGACTACATCAACCACGAGATCTAATCTCGTTCACGCTTTCGGATCTACGAGGGTTAGTTCCTATTTATCTCGTTGCACATGTCTAATAGATTAGACCTTGACTTTTATCTAGATTAGATCTGGGTTTTGTTCGTTCTTGCGGTAGAAATTTTTTGTTTTCCATGCTACGAACCCATCACCAACAACATATAAAAGACCGATACGACATGCATCCATAGCTGTTTGAAGGTACTGCTAGCTATGCTCGTACCAAAGAAGAGAATGAAATCTTTTTTGAAGTCCTTTATAGTATCAAGGCCCCGTCTGGTTTCTCGTCGAACATAAAGGGAATAATAAATATGGCAGAGAAAAAATTTCAAAACCTAAAGTCTCATGATTGCCACGTGCTGATGACCCAGCTGCTTCCGATTGCATTGAGGGGACTCCTGCCGGAAAATGTTCGAGTACCCATTGTGAAGCTATGTGCGTTTCTCAATGCAATTTCTCAGAAGGTAATCAATCTAGATAGTCTACCAAGGTTTCAGAAAGATGTGGTCCAATGTCTTGTAAGCTTTGGGTTGGTGTTCCCACCATCCTTCTTCAATATTATGACTCACCTCCTAGTTCACCTAGTCGAAGAGATTAACATTCTTGGTCCTGTATTTCTACACAATATGTTCCCCTTTGAGAGGTTTATGGGAGTGTTAAAGAAATGTGTTCATAACCGTGCTAGGCCAGAAGGAAGCATCTCAAAGGGTGATGGAACAGAGGAGGTCACTGAGTTTTGTGTTGACTTTATTCCTGACCTTAAGCCCATCGGTGTTCCTGAATCACGGCATGAGGGTAGTGGAAAAGGCAGGAAAGAAAGCAAGGATATGTATGGACGGACATTCTCTCACTAAAGCACACTACACAGTTCTGCAAAGTTCCACCTTGGTGGCTCCGTATATCGAGGAACACAAGAATATTGTACACTCCAACAACCCGGGGAAGCCTGGCTCCTGGATTAGAGATGAACACATGAGGACTTTCGGCGGTTGGTTGCAGACACATCTCATCAATGACATAAATGTTGGAGAGTAGTTGTACTTGTTGGCCAGGTCACCATCTTCGACTATATCGATTTTCCAAGGGTACGAGATAAATGGGAATACATTTTACACGATCGCCCAAGATAAAAAGAGCACCAATCAAAACAGTGGTGTCCGATTTGATGCAACAGACGAGAATGGGCAAAATGATACATATTATGGTTACATAGAGGAGATATGGGAACTTGACTATGGACTTTTTTTAAGGTTCCTTTGTTTCGGTGCAAATGGGTCAAGCTGACAGGAGGCGGGGTTGAGGTAGACACGAAATACGGAATGACAACAGTGGATCTCAACAACCTTGCATATAGAAACGAACCATTTGTCCTAGCCAATGATGTGGCTCAGGTTTTTTATGTGAAGGACATGTCTACCAAACCGAGAAAAAGGAAAGATAAGCAAAAGAATACAACATCCATGAGCCAAAGCACCACATAGTTCTTTCAAGAAAAAGAAGCATCGTGGGGGTGGAGGATAAGACAGACATGTCAGAAGATTATGATAAGTTTCATGAAATTCCGCCCTTCGCTGTGAAGGATGACCCAAGCATCCCGTTAAGTAAGGAAGATGCTCCATCATTACGGATTAGAAGAAAACCCTAACATGTGTGGATGTTGGTGATGTATAATATTATTAAACCTTTATTTTTAATGATCTTCTTATATGTATATGGATATAAACTATCTTGATCTCAATAGGTAGTATTGCAACTTGCTGTGGCCAAATATTTATTAATATTAAAACGTAAAAATTAGTCATAATCATATATAGCCCTGTAGTACACAACTTCAGGGTCGTATTCGGAATCTTCATCGTCGTCGCTCGTAGCACGCGAATGGATCCTCAGCCCTTCCTCGTAGCACGCGAATGGATCCTCCGGCCTCGAATTCACGACGCGCGGGGGAGGAGGCTCCCGGATGACGACCCCAGTACGCCCTAGGCCTTCACCACCACCACCATTCTTGTGGCTATGCGGCTGGTGAAAGTGCGGGTACCTCAGGCGAGGATGGTCTCCCATGGTGATGTAGCGCATCACGCCGGCGATAGTCCGGTTCGCCCACCACAGGTGGTGACCAGCCTCGTTGTGGTTCACTGGGGGCGGGCCGTCACCCTCATACCTGGTGAGCTCCCTTTCCTGCCGGTTTGCGAAGAAGGCATTCAAGGTGTCGAGGTTGTCGGGATCCCAATGGGGATCCATCCGCTGCTCCGGCGTGAGCTCGAGGTAGAAGTGGTTCGTGATGGCCGCCTGGCGGGCTGAACCTTGAGGCACAGGAGGAACATGAACCCCTCCAGTGCTCAGCATGGGTAGTTGGAGGCGCCCAACGCCTCGGTCTCCTCGAGCGTCAGAAAGGCCTAGTAAGCGGTGTCCATTCTTGTGTGAGAGAAGGTGTGGATGTGTGGATGAACATCGCGGTCGGCCTAGATATAGAGGGAAATGGCGGGAGAATATGGCAGGAAGTGGGGGAAATGGCGGGAGAACATGGCGGGAAGCGGGGGAAATGGCGGTAAAACATGGCAGGAAGCGGGGGAAATGGCGGGAGAACATGGCGGGAAGCGGGGGAAATGGCGGGAAAACATGGCGGGAAGCGGGGGAAATGGCGGGAAAATATGTTTTAGTCCTAGTTACTAGTTTTAGTAATAAATATTATATTTCTAATGAGTCTATTATTTTTTGTGAATATTTTGGTATATTATATGTATTTTTCTGTTTATAAATAATAAACTATATTTTTCCAACATTTTTACTAAATATAATACTTGTTAAACAATATATAATTTCATTTAAGTTGTATAATAAAGTATGATAATAGATTTAAATTATAGATCTTCTTTTTCTGAAAATTTTGATATATAATACATAATTTTCTTAAAACTATAAACCATTTTTGGTTTTGGCGCAAAAAATAACCTTCAGCCCCGGTTTGTAATACAAACCTTTACAAACCGGGGCTAAAGGAGTGTGGCGCGCGGGAAGAGCGGTGGGCGAAAATACCCCACCCCCACCCCGGGTCGTGCCACGACCCGGAGAGCACGATTTCACCTTCTTCCCTAAAGGATCATCGCTGCGCCCACACCATCCGCCCTGCTGCCATGCCCGTGGAGAGGAGCTCACGGCCCCACATCGCCTGCGCCGCCCGTGCCCGTGGAGCTCGCCGCTGCACCGTCTCTACGCCGTGCCATCTCGCCGCCCCGCGCCGCCCGCTCCCGTGGAGCTCGCCGCCCCGCGCAGCCCCGCGCAGCCCCGCGCCACACCGTCTCCGCCCCGCGCCGCCTCGCCGTCTGCAGGTGATCGTCGTGCAGCCCCGACCCGTTAATTTTGGTCAATTAGGGTTAGTTAATTTTGGTTAGTAGTAGTGTTAGGGTTAGGGTTAATTAGTAGTATTAGTATTTTAGTTAGTGTTAACTAGTAGTATTAGTATTTTAGTTAGTGTTAGTAGTATTAGTATTTAGTTAGTGTTAGTGTTAGTGTTATTAGTAGTATTAGTATTTAGTTAGTGTTAGTGTTATTAGTATTAGTATTTAGTTAGTGTTAGTAGTATTAGTATTTTGGTTAGTTAGTGTTAGTAGTATTAGTATTTACTTACTGTTAGTAGTATTAGTATTTTGGTTAGTTAGTGTTAGTAGTATTAGTATTTAGTTAGTGGTAGTAGTATTAGTATTTAGTTAGTATTAGTATTAGTATTTATCTAGAGTTAGTTAGGGTTAGTTAGAATACTTAGTTAATTAGGTTTAGTTTAGTTAGTGTTAGGTTTAGGGTTAGTGTTAGTAGTATTAGTATTTAGATAGTATTAGTATTAGTATTTATTTAGGGTTTAGTTAGGGTTAGTTAGAATACTTAGTTAATTAGGTTTAGTTTAGTTAGTGTTAGGTTTAGGGTTAGTGTTATTAGGGCAATACTTAGTGATTTAGTTACTGTTTATATTTTATGATTGTTTATTGCTATTATTTAGTTATGCCGCGTCCACCTCGTCCGAGCCTACTGGACTCCGTCGGTTCCGGGGATGTCCGAGTCTGGGCTCCGCCGGGTTGGCACTAGGAGGTGCTACCTGTCGGGACTCGTACCTTGGTGAGGAATCTGGGTATCATCGTCGACCCGGAGCTTCTTTGGTGGCGTCCACGAGTTCTAGGAGCGCTGCAGAGGGAGCCGCCCCCCGAGGAGGTGGTACGTCATCGTATCAGGGAGGAGGACGAGCACGTACGACAATACATGTATCTTTTGGAGACTAGGTTCTCCAATATCTGGCAGGTTCACGGATCTCACCCGAGCTATTCTCCGGTGATGGTTCCTCTTCTCTAGCTGTAGAGCTCCCGTAGCACAGAACGCGGCAGCCACGTTCGCTAGTTTGATATGAGCGAGATGTATTAATAATGTAATTTATATTATGAGCGAGATATGAGCGAGATGTATTAATAATGTACTTTATCTTATATTATTATACTTTATCTTAATCACTAAGTACTGTATCCGAGTTGTTGCAACTGTAATATTCTTTTACTTAATGCAATATTCTTTTTCTGTATTAGTTAAGCTATGAACGGTAGACAGAATGAAGAGGAGCTTCTCAACATGATAGATGAGGTTACTAGGGGTTCTTATTACGATGGCTCCGAATATGTTAATTTGTCTGGAGGAGACGATGGTAGAGATGATAGTGGAGACGATGGTGCTGACCATGGTGAAGACACCATAATAATAACAAACTCCGTCGAGGTATATAAAGCCTCTATCGATCGTTCACTAGTATAGATGCACTAATTGATTCGTATATATGTACTGACGAATGTTTCTTCTCTTAGACCTCCGCTTTCGGCCAATCTTCTACAAGGACAAGAGGCCCGACACACAAGTTGCTCGCTGATGTCCGTTTCAGCATTGACTTAGTCCCTCCGCTGGGTCAACCGTTGGAGCCCAAAGAATTTGCGAATGCATTTACAAGTCAATGCGGAGTGATTTTTAGAGACACCGTCCCGATCACCATGTGAAATTGGAATAAGCCAGGAAAGAAAAAGGATCCAGCTGGGGCTAGTTTTGTAGATGACAGAGCGAGAGATACGATGTGGAATTCTCTCATGACACATTTCACCCTACCAGTCTTGCAGACTGATGAGCTCACACAGCAAATGACGAGGAAAGTCAAGCACTTTGCTCTTAAGAAGATGGCCGAACTATTCAAGGAATGGAAAAAAGATTGTACCACAAGTATGTCTTGAAGAAAAAAACTCCTCCATTCACTAGCCCAATAGAGTTGCAGCGGGATAACTGGGCCGCATTTGTGGAATACAAGACCTCGGCACCAGCTAAGGCAATGTCAGAAAAGAATAAGTTAAATGCAGCCAAAAATAAATATCACCATCATATGGGCACAGGTGGCTACAGGAATTCCATGCCTAAGTGGGATAAAGCTGAGGCTGACCTGGGGCCTAAAGGGGTCACTCCAGCTACGTCTCGTTGGCCCAGGAGGTCAATAAATTGGGTACTCGGTCATGGGGCATCGTTAGACCCAGAAACGGGCGATATTGTTGTAGCCGAAGAAGTTTCTTCACCCAAGAATGAACTTATTAAAGTGATAAAAGAGGTTGAAGAGGGAACGTTTGTTCCCGACAGAGAGAACGATGAGCTGACAAAGGCTCTCAGGAATCCTGAAAAGGCTGGACGAATAAGAGGGTTCGGACCTTCTTATCCATGGGTTATCGGGTTTCCCGAGCACCTTGACACGTACAGAAGCCAATCGAGAAAAACAAAGCGGCAAAAATAGGAGGATACAGAGCGGTTCGCGAGGTTTGAATCCATGCTGTAGGAGCATCGCCAGGAGCTTAATGAACTTAAGGACTCCGGCAGCACGATCCTGCACCAGACAGTACGGTCGGCCCATCGCAACAGAAAAGCAGTGTGGCTTCCACGAAGGGCCACAGTAATGATGCAATGATGGATGTGTACCCCGTGGATGCAATTAAGGAGAAGACTAGTTGTGAGCTGCATGTTGAACTGAAGAATATATCCATGAAGGTGGCGGTCGGCTTTGCTTTACCTTCTGCACCAGGAGCGACCTACCATTGCAATCAAATTCCAGCTGGCTATGCTCGTGTCGGTGTGGATGAAATTCAACCTATGTGTCAGTCACTACAGCTTGACATCCCTGGAGGTAAAGGGGAGACGACACTGGGAGAAGTCACGAGTGGCTTCATTCTATGGAAAAAAGAATACATCAAGTTTCTAGGCTCGACACCAAGGCCACCTTCTCCACCGAGAAACAATCCATCACCTCCAAGGTAACCGTCTCCTCCCAGTAAAAGTCCACCTCCAAGTCCACCTCCAAGTGCATTGTCTCCTCCCAGTAAAAGTCCACCACCTCCAAGTCCAATCCATGACCCCAACATGAGTCCATCTCAATCTACGCAGCCGCCTCCACCCACTAAGGGACAAAAGCGGAAGAATATCACCGCTCCGTCGAGCGATAACCGACGCCCAAAGCGACAGTTGTCGCCCCTCCCAAGAGTACCGCTAGTTCCTCCCAAGAGGGCTTACGACCTGACCGATGAGGAGACCGATGCGGTCGTACGGGCCGAAGTAGATTCTCATTTTAAAAAGAAACAACCTGAGCCAGAGGTCCAAATAAAACCGGAAACCAAGGAGCACTTTAGGAAATTACTGACGCAGCCATCCTAAGCTCAGTTAAATGCGCCAGATGACAATACACGATGTCTTCAGAAGACACTGAAACAGAAGAGATCGAGCGGTAGAGGAAGCATCACAAAAGAGGTTTCCCAGCAGGGGGAACAAGCAAAACAATCGAGTGGTAGCGGAAGCATCAGAACAGACGTCCCCTAGCTGGGGAAACAAGCAAAACAACCGAGTGGTAGCCGAAGAACCAAAAGAGATGTTCCCTAACTTGGGAAACAAGCAAATCAATTGCTCCCCCCCACTCCAGGTGAACATACCCGAACCTCAACTATATGAGGTAGAACCTATAGATCCGGAAACAGCTAGGATATTGGCCGAGCAATGTAATATGTCTATTCATGACATTCTTCACAGCGATATGCCCAAGGCTGAGGTAGCACCCAAATTTGTTCACGGGGAGCCTCTGGCCAGTTCTGAGAGGCTTCGGGATATGCCAACACAAATGCGACGATTCCATGAATGGTACATGAAAGCATCAAAAGAACAACAATATTGGCTCTTACTGAAAGTTTGAAAATCGCATTACTTCACTAAAGACGAGGTCCCTATTAAATTTACAGAATTATTTCAGTTATTCAATCTAAAGGAACTCGACAAAACTATCCTCAGTTCCTATTGTATGTAAGTGATTACTTTATTTATGTAATTAAGTCTCTATCTCAGCTTGTTTAATTTATTACCGGTAAGTATACTCACTATATTCTTTTGTACGCTATATATAATGATGCAGAATGAAGATTCTCGATTATAAAAGAAAGGCTATCAATGGATTTGGGTTCACTGACCCACATCGAGTTCATGGAGCTATACTAAAGGATAAACCACTGGAGACCGAACACAACTTGTTCCGGTTCCGGAAAATGTTCGAGTAAGTAAACAATATATTCATCTTTTATTTTTATTACAAAAAGTTGTGTTGAGTCTAATTCATACGATCTCCTTTTTATATAGTTGGACGCGATGCGGGACAAGCTCCTACCAGAGAACCGCCTAATAGCAATCCAAGAGGAATTTGCTGGATTTTTTGTCGACGAGGCCATAGACCCACGCGGAGAATACTCTATATGTAGACCCTAAAGCATCCATGTAATGATCTCCATGTAATAAAATAGACATGCTCTGGACCTGGTTGGGACTCCATGTATGCTTGTAAGAGAAATTATATTATATATTGCATCAATGTGTACAAGTACTGTGTAGTAGTGTTCTGTATTACGAAAACTTGTTTCTAATAAAAACATAGAATAAAAATAATTAAACACAAAACACAAAAAAAAAGAAAAACACAAAACCCTAAAATCCCATTTCCTGCCGCGGCAGCCAAATAGCCCAAAACGCTGCCGCGGCAGGGAACCCGAACCGAGACTAAATGTCCTGCCGCCCAGCGCGGCGCGCAGGGCCACGTGGTTGGACCTCTAGTCCCGGTTCGTAACAGAACCGGGGCTAAAGCTTGGATCTTTAGTCTCGCTTTGGCAGTCCCGGTTCACAATCCGGGACTAAAGGTCCTTACGAACCGGGACTGATTGTCTGGTTTCTACTAGTGGTATACTAACAAAACCCTCACGATAGGAGTCGATCTCTATGTCAATTCCTTTCTGCGTTTGCATGTCATTTATCATGTTGACGATGCATGTCAAAATGGTACACCCACCAACTAGAGGCACTTCCGATACAACCTCTGCGACTCGTTCGTCTTGCCCGTTCATGCCCGGCGGATGACAAAGATATTGATCATTTGCTGTTATGGTGTTCATGAGCCCGTGTAGTTTGGAAGTTGGAACTCACTACCACGCCTGGGTGCTTATGCTGTACCAATCTCTCATACTACACTCTGGAACCAACGCCCCAAGGACTTTGCAAAGACAACTATCCGCACCGCCATCCTATGGAATATATGGAAAATATGCAATGCCCCGGTGTTCAATCATGTCGACGAACCCACCATGTTAGTGCGTAAAACTCACCGGTGTAACTCTTCTTGTACTAGGAACTTTCTAGTAGCCTGGTGTGTGGCTCCTTTGAGCCGCCCTGAATGCGCCTCTCCTTTGTATCTCGCCGTCCTCTGAAACATGTAACCACTTACGCTGTAAGTTTTTTGATGATATAAAGTGTTGAGGTAGGCAGCCGGTCCTCTGAAACATGTAACCACTTCACGTCTGTGTTTGACGTGGTTAGCCAATTAATAGTCAAGTCTGAAGTACCAGTACCACATTAGTATAGATTCGAGTGCGGCACACAAACTGTTCCAGAATCCATGTGAAACGCACGACCCTGCTCCGTTTTCCATAGCACCTAGCACCGGCAACTAGCAAAAACTTTGATAGTCTCCAACAAGAAGATATTGCACAAAATGCAGGAAACGAGACTTCCCTACATTATGTGAGGAATTGATACGAGACTACTTTCTGCTGCCGCTCATTCACAATATTTTGTTCTAAACCAGAGTATGTAGAAAGTGTGTTATTGTTTCTTCTCTCGCATTGGAAATCCAGAGAAATGCTTGATTGGGTAAAACTTTCTAACTAGATGAAAGATTGCAGAGTGCCTCATCTTACCCAATTGTATCCAGCACTTGAGGTCGTCAAAGTTATATATAGGTGAGAACAAGTTTGCAAAATAAGAACATAATTTCACCTCCTATATTTGAATGAGTAGTAGGTGAGCATAATTGCATGAATGTGATCCTCCGACGACAACACATTTGAGTAAGATACTGAGTTATCGGCTAGTTAGTGCTCAAGTGATTGATGTATTTTGATGGGCTTGTGCCGAATTTTCTTCTCTAACTAAACCCATTTTCTAATAACAAAAAGATTTTTTTCCAAAAGGAAGGCAACCCTAGTCTCAACACCGAGTGATGCACAGTCAGTCATTATTGCATGCCCTAATAAGATAATATTAAGCATTATGTATTGCTAATCCTTTGCCGACAGATCAGTTGAAGGTACTCCGAGAAACCATCATTTACAGATGGCTACAACCAGAAACACAAAGCTTCCAATGAAAACTATCAGGCTCATCGGAAAAAAATCAACAAAATTTTCCCTATGAACTATGCGTAAACATGAATTCATTTGTCACTGGTTAAGGTCTTCTGAATGCAATATTTAGAGGAGTTGCACCATAACCTCTGCAACTGTAACATGTCTCGAACAATGTTATACAAAGAAGCGTATTGGTTCTCAAGGGTTTCATTGTCAGCCAATTGTCTTCCAAAAAACACGTATTGGAACCAATACCAACATAAAAAACTCTACAAAAGTAATATTGGTTAACCCTCAGGAGACTAATCCAAGAAGGATAGTTCGTGGGTCTTCGGGACACTTGCGATAATATTTTAGCATATAGATATTCAATGACACATGTTTCCATCACATTTTACAGCCGTCTGCTACGCTGCACCGCCGACACGTCGCCATGCTCCGCGACATCTTCTTAGAGTGCGACACGCCGATTATTCTATAGTTGACGACAAAAGCTGGACCCTGCTCCCTTTTCCATGGCACCTACCTTTGGCGACTAGCGAAAACTTTGATAGACCCCCAACAAGAAGGTATTGCATAAAATGCGGGAGAAGTGGCTTGCTTATGTGACGAGTTGAACATGGATTGCATCAGGGGCAGGCACTGCACCGTCGTCCAAATGCATGGAACGAGAATGTTTTTGCTGCTCATTCATAATATTTTGATATAAACCATAGTATGTAGAAACTGTCTTGCTTCTCTCACTTTGGCAATCCAGGGAAATGCTTGCTTGGGTGTAGCTTTCTAACTAGATGTAAGATTGATAAGTTTCTCATCTTACCAAATTGAAAGTAGCCTTTGAGGTCACCATATTTATATATAGGTGAGAATAAATATGCATAGTAAGAACATATTTTCACCTTCTATATTTGAATGAGCAGTAGGTGAGCATAAATGCATGAAGACACCAACAAATATGAGAGTAAGAAGGTGAGATATTACACATGGTCTTAATCTACGAAAGAAGGAGTTTCAAAATACTTCTGTAGTATCATTGAGTTATCATCTAATTAGTAGTCAAGTGACAGATGTATTTTCATGGGCTCGTGCCAAATTTTCTTGTCTAACTTAACCCACTTTCTATAAAAAAAAACCGTTTTTCGAAATGAAGGCAACCACCAGTCTCAACACCAAAGCACATAGTCAGTCATTATTGCAAGTATTAATTCACCGTGACCACATTACACACACATGAGCAAACACAAAACCCTAATAAGATTACATTAAGCACTATGCATTGCTAATCCTTTAATTAGGATACCAACGGACCAGATGAAGATGCTCAGAGCTACAAGTTGAACTAAGGACCACATACGAATTCAGTGGGTAGACATATGGATAATTAACCTACAAGAAATTAGAAACTCATTTGTTGTTCAAAACAATATCATTGCAGTAATTCCAAATAGCCCAACATAATAACAAATTCCCATTCGAATTTGTACTTTAAGTTTCTTGCTTAGCCCTCCCAACCAGTTTCCAAGTAAATTTGAAACACTAGTTACAGGGAGAATATCAAATGCAATAAATACATGTGTCAACGGACAAGAAAATAAAAAAAATGTTGCATTATTTCATCTTTTTCAAAAAAAAAATACCTTATGTTCTCATTCCAATTAATGTTTCAATAGATTGCATTTTGTTAGTATTACCATTAAATTAAAAATGAGAAAATCTTTATCTTTAGTGGTACCTAATTTTCTAGATATATTTCTTATGAAAGTAATGCCCTTCATTCATCATATTAACATCCATGGATTTTACCGAAAAGACTCAAAAAAAAAGCTTCTAATGAAACCAATCAAGCTCATCGGAAATTCTCGAATAAAATCCCCTCTGGACTATGTGTAACTAGGAATTCATTTGAATCTTCTAAAGGAACTATATAGAGGAGTCACGCCATAGGCTCTGCAAGTATAACTTATCTCCTATGAACAATGCTATACAAAGAAGTGTATTGGTTCTCAATGGTTTCATCATCAGCAAAGTGTTTTCCTATAAAAACACGTATTGGAACCAATACCAACATAAAAAGTATGAAAAAATTATTGGTTAACCCTTATGAGACAATTCCAAAAGGAGATATTGCGGGTCTTCAGGACGCTTATGATAATGTTTAGCATAAAGATATTTATTCTAGAGAAGCTCTTGTCAAACCCTTTCTCCCTTCAACAGGTTAAACAACCATTTGTTAGGTAAAATTTTGTTTATGATATCGTGGTTCTCGCCTCCAAGTCTCCTGCTCTTTGGGTTGTCAAATAATACTCCATTTAGTCAGCTGAAACTTTTGTTTATGGTCATGACACTGCCTGTAAATTTTGAACCTGTAATAGTGCATTCCCATTCACACCCCCTTTGGGAACAAATAACTAAAACATGCATGCACTTCCTAATCAGATGAGTGATCACATAATGATAATATGCATAATTTGAAATTTACTATCTCCATTTGAAAATCATCTATTTTTTAAATGTATATATTAATGGGATTATACTGAGTCGCAGTTGCTCCCATGAATCTGCTCGGGCGGCTGTGCATTAAGGAAGCATAGAAACTCTGGTCCGACGAGCACATGTTAGCATGCATAGCTGTACGGTGTACATGCATAACTCAACCTGGTCTTTCCTCGAAATAGACATGGAAGAGCAAAACTTGCCAAGAGGGTAACGGTGCACCTGCCACCGCTGACAAGGCCGACGGTCAATTGTTTTCACACGGAGCCCGATCGCAGAGAAGGTAGCCGCAGAGGTGTCCCGTGAGGGTTAGGAGTAGGACACCCACCAACATCACCACCATTGGTGCCGAAGCACTGAGTTGTTCCATACTTATGCTTCTAAAACACGATTTGGGAGCTTCCAAAGCCGAAGTGCCACAAATACCAAGGTCCCCCAATGTACGTTCCTCTCCATCCACATGACATGCGAGAGAAACCGCAACTTCGCTCGCCATAGAGTCGCCTGCGGTAGTCCACCTTCCGGGGCCGCTGCCCCGGTATCCACAAACTCGAGCCAAAGGTCCGACCAACGGCTAGGATGAGGTAGGTCAACATCAGTCCCGCAGGTATCAAGCCACACGGCAACCTAGAGCAGGGAAACACGTGGTTCTATTAGTTCTGCCACCGCTCTGTTTCAGTCATGCCGCCATCACCGCCGTCCACCTGCAACCTGAGCCACCGCTACTTGCGTCATAGTGGCGCTGGCTATGCCACCATAACACGTGGCTTGAGGTTCTCAGCTGTGCCACCGCTGCAGCACCTACCCTCGAGTCGGATGTCGGCGGCCTGCGCGCCATGACTAGGAGATTTTCTTTGCTCTTGGCAGCTTGTCCTTGGAATCTGTGCCAAAACTAGGGGAAGAGAGAGGTACCAGAGAGGCGCCAGGAAGGGCTTTCATGCGGCCACCGCTCGGTACCTTTGCGGTTTGGCTAAATGGCCGGTGGAGATGCAAAGTGTATCGGACCCATGTCTCGGTGAGAGCTGTCAGCTTTGCTTCCGTTCCTTTTTTTTCTTCAAAAAGAGTAACGGGTAGTGATGGACACGATGGTGATGACAGGCCGCCGACCGGTGGAACGAGGTGGTCGGCAGCAAGCCAGCAAGACTGCCATAGTTTTTGGCTATGGTCCTTCTTTCGTGACAAACGTTAGTGCGGGTTGTTGCCAAGCCTAGTGAATCCGTGTGGCCTGACCAGGAGCCATGTAGTTCTTTCAAGCAAGATGTCTGGACGGTGGTAACAATTGGTCTGTCTAACTCACTAGTACCAAAAAGGTTGTTCTATCCCTATAAATATTCTAAAAAAACTCACAAGTATGATTTTGGGACAACAACGAGCAATATTTTAGTGATTACTCCCTCCGTTTCAAAATATAAGACGTTTTGACTTTGTGAAGCAAATGTATCTAGATGACTTTTAGTATATAATTCGGAGTAAACCTAGACACTAAAAAGAACTAGATACATTCACTTTACAAAGCTAAAACATCTTATATTTTGGAACGAAAGAAGTACATTTGATGTGGTTAGCTAATTAATAGTCGAGTCTGAACTTCCTCTACCTGTTACTAGTGTAGATTGGAGTGCCAGACACTGACTGCTACAGAATTGAAGTGAAAATCAGGATCCAACTCCGTTTCCCATGGAAGGAGACTAGCGGAAACTTACATAGTCCACAACAGGAAGGTATTGCACAATAAAAGTTTTAAGGTGATTGGTACTTTTAGGAACCGTCCGTACGCTCTCATCTAACGGTGTTAAAATAGGCGGTACTAGCTAATAGTACCTGATAATATAAAAATATGGGACCGGTACCAAAATTAAGCGGGACCGCTATTAACATATTTTAATTTATTTTAATTATTAAGAGGGCACTTAGATAATTGTGAGAAGTGGCCCACCTGTCACTGATGTCCCTGAACTCTCGTCTCACTCTCTTCGTTCCTCTCTCTCACGGCCACGACGCACATAGTCGCCACCGTCGGACCGGCCACTATCGCTAGGGGAGGAGGGGCTTCGGGGGATGGGGTCCATCGGAGGCGCGAGGAACCTAGGGTACAGCGGAGTTCGGCGGTGATTACGGGGTACAACGGCTGCCTTAGGTGGCGCGTCCGGCGACCTGCGGCGGTGGTGCAGGCGGGCGGCAGCGATGGTCCAGGCGGCGGGGATGGTGCAGGCGGGCTGCAGCGGTGGTGCATGAGGGCGTCGGAGGTGGTGCAGGCGGGCGGTGGCGGTGGTCCAGGCGGGCGGCGGCGATGAAAAGAGGATCGAGCAGCCTAATTGTTCAGCGGTCGTACGTGCTGGACTGGATGTAGACTAGGAATTACCATACTACCCCTAGAAGACTTATTTTAAATCTGTTGTTAACCTGGAAAGATCGGACGGATCACTGATTAGTACTTGATAGTACCGGATGGTACTGTCCAATCACCGGAACAGAGCTCATTGCACAAAGTACATGGTAAGTGACTTGCTTATGCGATGAGTTGATCATGGATTCTATCAGCAGGAGACAAAGCACAATCGTCCAAACGCATCTAACGAGACTATTTTCTGATGTCGCTCATTCATAATATTTTGTTCTAAATCAGGGTATGCAGAAAGTGTTTTTGGTGCTTCTCTAGCATTGGAAATCCATAAAAAAGCTTGCTTGGGTGTAACATTCTAACTAGTTATAAGATTGCGTTATGCCCCATCTTACCCAATTGCATCTAGTCTTTGAGGTCCCCACAGTTATAGCTCGGCATGTCTGAGAGCACGGGAGAACGTTCTTTTGCTGATATTATTACCAGTATTCGATACTGCGTTATTCATAGCATTACTATACCTTCCCTATTCATTGTGGGTTGGTTATTTGTCAGTACGGGTTTATAGGTGAGAATAAGTATGCAAAATAAGAACATATTTTCACCTCCTATATTTGAATGAGGAGTATGTGAGCATAATTGCAAGAATGTGATCCTCTAACAACAACAAATATGAGAGTAAGACGGTGAGATATTACACATGATCTTAATCTTGCAAAGTAGAAGTTTCACAGCACTTTCATAGTATCACTGAGTTATCAGCTAATTAGTTAAGTGATAGATGTATTTTCATGGGCTCGTGCCGAATTTTCTTGTTTAACTAAACCTAGTTCTAATAAAGAAAACACTTTTTTCCAAAAGGAAGGCAACCCCTGGTCTCAACACCGACAGTAACACAGTCGGTCGTTATTACAATTATTAATTCACCGCATTTCATAGTATTACTGAGTTATCAGCTAATTAGTTAAGTGATAGATGTATTTTCATGGCCTCGTGCAGAATTTTCTTGTTTAACTAAACCTAGTTCTAATAAATAAAACATTTTTTTCCAAAAGGAAGGCAACCCCCGGTCTCAACACCGACTGAAACACAGTCGATCGTTATTGCAATTATTAATTCACCGCACCCAGATTACGTACCCAAGAGCAAACATAAAGCCCTAATAAGATTACATTGAGCAGTATGCATTGCTAACCCTTTTATTAGGCTGCCAACAAAACTATTGAAGATACTCCGAGCATCTCCAACGGCACAACCAAATGATCCTGGCCGGTCCGAATCCGTCCACGCGGACAGGATGTCAGTGAAACCACGACCTAGTAGTGCGATCCAAATAGACCGACTCGCGCGGACCGGCCCATGCTCTCACAAAATTTGGGCCACATATGCATCAGGCTGGATAGCGTGCACGTCCTCCCCCGGCCACGCCGGGCCCATCCCGTTAGTGGCACATAAGAAACACATGCGCGCTAGTCTATGCCCCAAACCCTCGCCCCCATATTCACCGCCACCCCATGACACCCCGCTGTCTGCGATGTGCATCGTCGTTGCCCTCACCACTTTCGAGCGCTTGCTGGCTGGAAGCCACGGTCCTTTGCCACCATCATGTACCAGTTTGATAGCTCCCAATTTGATCACATTTTACTGAGGATTTTACATTGGCTCATCTCTGCTTTTGTTGGTTTTCTTCTTGCAACTAATGCTAATACCGCGAGAACATAGGAACCTTGTTGTTTACAATGACTTCCAGGTGTTGGGCACTTTTGGAAGGATATAAAGCCATTTATGAACTTAATAAATAATATCAAGCAAGTTATTAATTGGGGAGATTGTCATAGGGGGAGGCAAATGTTTTGATGACCAAAAAACAAAAACAAAAACAAAACAGTGCAAAAATAAGGAGGAAATCAATGGTAAAACTTACACTAAGAAAGGCAAATGGCCTAGTAATCCAGTACACATAGGCTTCTTAGTGGTGGGCTCAACAACCAATGGCATATCCTTTTCCTTCTCGATCGCGGCATTGGGTTCAAGAACAACTGAATTGACATTTTTCTTCTTAACCACTGGCATACACTCTCTCTTATGAATCTTAGCAACCTCCTACATAGCTAGATCCAATCTGAACTCATTCCAACTGATCTATTTCGCTTGGTTCAACCATGCTAGCTACATAACCCCTGCTCAAATGGTTGCTACTTCTAGGGTCAACAACGGTTGCCATACAGAGAAGGTCCCATGAACTAGTTATAGTTTCCTCATATGTATCTTCACATGATTTAAGCACCTTGACTGTGGTGGGGATGTATGCATGTTCTTCTCACCTCTGTATACATCACGCAACAGAGACTGCTCGGTCCTTTTAAGCAACACAACCGGTTTTGTTCCCGAGCGTATACCAAAGACTTTGGTTACCATATTTGGACTGAAAACTATCACCTTGTTCCCAACCTTTAACTCACGCATCCTTGGGGTAATATGCTCCACAATATAGTCAATGAGCTCACTCGGTACATTGAAAGTTGTCACCTTAAGCAGTGCTCTGGATGCACTTTTTCCCTCGATTACTGCTCTCTTCTTCGGAGGTAGACTATTAGCAACGGAGCGCAAACGCTTGGCAGCAAAACGATTCTTCGAACACCACTTAACATCCTTCCCTCCTACTAAGCACCAGGAACAAAAACACGCATCAAACAACAAAAAAGCAGGGAAAGAAGGAACATTGAACAGCTGCAAAGATGTAAAACACAACTACATATGAAGCATAAAATGGACAAAAACAATAGATAACACTAATCCCAATGTTCATAGTCTTACTCATGAACATAAAATAGTTGTAATGTAACAAAACAACAACAACATAGTTTGCTGCAATGCAGAAACAATAAGTGAATACCCTAATGCTACTGAAAACTGAACACATATAGACATAAGCCATTAAAACTCATATATCCTTATGAACAATAACATGATTTTATCCCTCGAGACGATGAAGGAAAA
Organism: Avena eriantha; assembly: GCA_910589775.1. NCBI lineage: Eukaryota > Viridiplantae > Streptophyta > Magnoliopsida > Poales > Poaceae > Avena > Avena eriantha. The sequence goes on from OU342745.1 coordinate 394,055,659, forward strand.
TAATTCACATGGTACGCAGCAAAAATTCACTTGGTAGGCAACAAAAAATTGGGTATATGAACTCACTTCCATCTGTACAACCGTCTGAAGCTTCTTCTTCATCGCAGGGGTATCCGGCGGCGATCTTCACTTCCTACCCACGGAAATACAACCTTGTTTTAGCGCATGATGTCACAGTAAAACACATGGAGATGAAAATGAATAAAGATGAAGGGGGTGGAGAGGTTAACTCACTGAAGGAGGTTAGAAATGCTATAGGAATCAGCACCAAAAGCAGAACTCCTTCTCCAGCAAGCCGCGATGATGCCTTCTCTCTGAACACGAAGCCGAGCTAGTGTTAGAAATGCTACAGAAGGCGGGCGAGTGTAGGGAAGGGTAGAGATAGGTGGGGGAAGTGAAGGGGGCGAAGGCGATCCTCACCAGAAGAGTCCGGAGGCGTGGCGCCATTCCCCGGAAGCAACCGACGGTGGCATCAAGCGGAATCGCTCCGCGTCGCCTTCTCTCGCCGCGAACCCCCCACCAACCACGAGATTGGAGCGGTTGCTCCGCGATGTGTGTAATTGTATGAAAGAGCTCGAGGAGGAAAAGGATGACACGTGGAGGGCGCTAGACCACGCGATTTAGAAGATTCGACGACGCGCGAGACAGAGGGAAAAGGAGGGACATGTCCCCCGGCTGAAAGACGTCGTTTTTCAATTATGTATCTTAGCCAATTTTTGTTTCATCCATCCAGGGTTGGTCACAGATTTTAGGGCCCTAGGGCAATACGGCACCAAAGTCTCCTTGTTTAAAGTGGCAAAGTTGCACTTGGTCGGGGAGGGGGGGGGGATGGCCCCCTACTTTAGAAAATTTCTTATGATGTTTTTATTTTTATCATAAAATTTCAAGTACTACTCAGAGTTTAGCATGTTGTATGGTCTTAGGACTCTCAACAATGGTTATCGAGATCCGCCGCTTGTTTAGACATGGAAGACTTAAAAAATATTAGTACTCTACAAGAGAAATATTATTGCAATGCAATAACAAATTAGATAATTTGTACATTTGATAGATACATGGTATTTGGAATCTCGGTGAAGATATTTGAAATTACTCATTTATAGTGATCGAGCAAACTATATATCATGATACTTACTTATAACAATGTTTCCTTTTGCTCACGTGTGTATATATATGTACCTCTAGAATTAATCATATGAAATTATGGGAGTAGATTCATATGCATGTGCAGAAAACGAGTAGAAGAGTAGGCATATTAGACACTAAATTAACGAGAGAATGAAATATTATCTAAAACATGTATGACCGGGACAAATAGAACCTTTTATGAATCGAAGAAGAGCAGTTTGTGAAAATAATCAAAGGAGAGATGGTTGAGGAAATATATACGTTTGATTACATCGTTAGTCTTTACTAATAAATACACACAACTTTGTAAAGGCACATGAGGATCTTTATTGTTCTGCACATTTAGAGAGATGCCAGAGAAATCATGGCATTGGGGAAAAAATAGAAATGCTGGAGTATTTGCTGCATATGTTGATGTTGTTCCCCGCGATCAAAAACTGAACGTGTATCTCTGTGGGTTTTCTAAATGGAACCGGCACATGCCATCTATTTTATGCAAATTTTTGAAGTATTTTATCGAAAAAAGAGAAGTCGGAGTAGAAACATGTAGGATACAACTTAGATCATCTTTATTTTCTAGAATTATTCTAGGGCCTTAAGAGTAGAAAACTAATACGGGTAGACGAAAAAGTCTTGGACCGGGCCCCTACCTCCTTGGGGCAGGACAAGTACCCCTCTACCACACCCTATGGGTTAGCCCTACATGCGTCTACGACTCAGTCCATCAAAAGCCTCGGTCCAAATTCCTGGTCGAGCGTCCGTTTAACAAAAGCGGCCTAACTCTAGTCAAATGAAGATTCGTGCAAGCAGTCCGACTCTGGTTAAAAGCTGATTTGTGCAAGTCCGTGAAACGAAAGCACCGGTCTAACAACGCATTGCATCCAAGCAGCACAACGCACTGCAATTTCCCATCGCAGCGGACAACAGTATTGTAACCGATTTGACAAAACTATTTACAGGATACATTAATCCGTGCACCTTGTTGCCTGCACGGTAGAATTTACCGTGAAACGAAAGCGGCAGAAGACCGGTCTAACAAAGCGTTGCAACCAAGCAGCACAACGCACTATAATTTCCCATCACAAGGGATAGCAGTATTGTGACTGGTTTGAAAAAACTATTTATAGGAGACATTAATCCGTGTACCTTGCTGCCTACACGGTAAAATTTATCGTGAAACGAAAGCGGCCCACGACCGGTCTAACAAAGCATTGCATCCAAGCATCACAACGCACTGCAATTTCTCATCGCAGCAGACAACAGTATTGTGACCGGTTTGAAAACACTATTATAGGAGACATTAATCCGTGCGCCTTGCTGCCTACAAGGTAGAATTTACGGTAAAACGAAAGCGGCCCAGCACCGGTCTAACAAAGCATTGCATCGAAACAAAACAACACACTGCAATTTCCCATCGCAACAGATATCCGTATTGTGACCGGTTTGAAAAAACTATTTACAGGAGACATTAAGATTTGCTAAAAAAATACAAAATATTTAATCAATATCACGAATAATACACAAAATTAGGAATTTTGAAAAGTAGCGCGGTCTCGGTACTTGAACCACCGACAAGAACTCGTCGGTAGTTAAACTACCGACAAGTACTAGTCAGTGGTTGAACCACCGATAAGGACTTGACAAAGCTCTCGCCATGCGCCACCCTGCGCCGCTGTCGGTCGGCCTATCGGTGGTTCAACTGCCAACTAGTGTTTGTCGGTGGTTCAACTACCGTGACCGTGCTACTTTTCAAAATTTCTAATTTTGTGTATTATTCATGATATTGATCAAATAATTCTTATTATTTTAAAAAATTGTGTAAAATTTATCGTGAAATGAAAGCGGCCCAGGACCGGTCTAACAAAGCATTGCATCTAAGTATCACAACGCACTGCAATTTCTCATCGAAGTGGACAGCAATATTGTGACCGGTTTGAAAAAAATAATTACAGGAGACAGTAATCCGTGCACCTTGCTGCTTGCACGGTAGAATTTATGTGGAAAACCAACTGGAGTACTATTTTTGGTGTACCTATATAAGTTAAACCATTTTATCAAATATAAAACAATTACATGTATATTTAAAAACCAACAACTGAATAGGCCTAACTAGTGTTCCGAGAACCCATCCAATCAGTTTTCCGACAGATGAACTATCGAACAGAGATGCCAACTTGTTTGGTCATCTCTCACATTTTTAACACTATGGTTTCGGTTGCTACATGATCCATTTAGCGTTTTCTCTCGGTGCCACAAATTCCTAGAGACGGAGCTACCTCTTACCTCACTCGCACCAAGGTTGGGCGTCACATGACCCTCTTTCGTGCATCGGTAGACGATGGAGACGGTAAAAGGGTAGAAAGGGTGGTTTGATGTAGACATTGGATGAAGGGAAAGGGTCAACCCGTAACAACGCACGGACACTTTTGCTAGTTAGTACCTCCGTTCCACAATATAAGCCTTTTTAGCAAGCTAAAACAGTTTTCTAAAAAGGCTTATATTATGGAACGAAGGTGGTAGTAAATAATAGATGGAACCGGACGATCCTTTCTCCCTAAAATGATAATTGATGTATCAAGTATTTATGAAAAATATTTGAAATTTATAAAGGTGGGGTAGGTTGTGTTGCCGCACCGAAGTTGGTGGCACATCGCGGAAGGGTGGCTATAGACCCTCTGTAGGTGATCTTAGGAGCCAACGGCGCAAGCGTGGGCCATCTTAACTGCATCGGTGTGGAGGCCTGGCCCGGTGCACCGCAACCATGCCGAGAGATTGAGCCGATGGTATGTCGAAGTCATCACAGATAGCTCGTTGTCAACGAAAACATCGTCTCTCATTGAAAGAATATTTCACCTTTACATACGCCTAAATTATTAGGCACGATAAGTGACGAGTTCTTTAGGCCGAAATGAATATATAACATGTCCTAGTAAAGCACCCAGGGTGATTACAAGATGATAAATTAAATAACTCCGACTTTATTTGACTTGGCTTAGTATTTGGAAGATGTGCTCTACCATAAATTAAGTGAAATTCTTTATATGAGAAAGTTCAAAAACAAATTTTCAACTTGTAGGTAAAAGCTAAATCAAATCCTGAACTTACAATACTTCCTCTGATCCAGATTTATCTAGATTCGAATATATCTACTCCTACTTTAATTCTAGATACATCTGGATCTAAATAAATCTGTGAACATGAATTTGAATCAGGGAATACCTGAAATTTGCACTCCATACGTCAATCCTAGTCTATTTAATCTCGATGGGGATAAGGACATCTCCATCGGGTCGACCCAAATGCGTGACCGAAACGGTATGTTTCTGTCCGTTTGGGTCGGCCCGCGGTCACTGATGGGGATATGCCGAAGGGGGTATGCCCAGCAGGACGTTCCGATTGGGCCAAAGGGCTCGCGAATGGGCCTGCAGGACGGCGACTAGAATGCGACTAAAAAGAAGGCCCGACGACTGGAGACTGGAGGCTCAGAAGCGTACTCGAAGCCCAGTTGAATTAGGTCAAAGCCTCCGAATCCATATCATGTTCGGTTGTAAACTGTAAACCCTAGCGAGGTGCCTCATATATAAACCTCCCTAGGGTATCCTGAGGACTCACGTTCCATTATACACCCCTTCAAGCGACTCGCTGCTTAGACGCCGAGCTCGCCACCCCTGTAACTCGCTCTCCATTAATCCAATCTAGCTGGAGTAGGTCTTTACCCTCCGGGGGGCCGAACCTTGGTAAACCAATGTGCATCCGACCCATCTCGCACCGTAGATGGCTGCCAGCTCTCGCCCCCGATTCAATCAATCGGTGACTACTGCAGCAACTGCCGTGGCCATTTCCACGACAGTGGCGCCCACCCTAGGGCCTAGCCGGACTAGCCTGAGTTTTGCGGCGAGACCCTATTCGCCGATCGATCGGCCGCTCGCCACCGGCCGCATGATCGCCATCGGCGGGATCTTACAGATCCATCCCAGCAGCTACGTCTCGGCGTCGCGCCCGATCGCCCACGACGTGGTGATGTCGATCGGCTCCATCAACCTCTTCGTCGGCTTCACCAGCGCGGTCGACCCAGCGGCGACGGTGATCGTTGGCGGATCACCGCCGCACCGCGATTTTCTCTCGGAGGAACAGGTCCGCTCCATCAGGAGCCTCATCACCGAGTACGACTCGGCCGCCAGCAATGCAGCCGAGACCAACGCTGCCGCGAGCGACGAGGCCCTAAACGACGTTGCCGACTCCGCGACCCCTGCCTCGGTCGACGGATCTATCACCGCGGCATCACGAGAAGACTCCATCACGCGGGTCTCCAACCCTGTGGATTTCGAGGACTCCTCCATCCTCGGGATCTTCGATTCCGATTCCGGCTCGGAGTCGCCCGAGGACTTCCGCGCCAGATCCAATCGCTTCAACGCGATCTACATGGCGGGCAGCACAGTTGCCTCACCAGATCCGTTATCCACACCAATCCCGCCGATCGCCACGGCCACAGAGGTGGAGGAGGCCCGCCTGCGACTCGCGGAGGCGCAACGCAATGAGCTCGCTGAGCGTGAGAGATACCGCCTCGAGTAGGAAACGGTGCGGGAGCTATCGCTCTATCACCAGCGCCGCATCAGGACCCGCCTGAACTCCAACGTGCAGGGCCGTGTCCTCAACTTCAACGACGAAAGCGACCCCGCACGCGCGACAGAGCGCGAGTACTGCGAGAACGCACCACCAGGTGGAAGCAACCGACCACCACCCAGCGCACCGGCGACCGGAGCCCCTCCACCACCCATTGGCCGTGCGCCCCCGCCAGACCAGCCGCGGATCATCATCTCGCCACAGGCCCGCGACGCCAACGGACTCCCACTCTACTCCACCTCAATGGACAACGTCATCGCGGCCGACGCCGCGGTTGCCAACCTCGACGTCCAGGGAGAAGGCGCGCTACAGATCCAGTATGCCAAGGCCCTACTCATTAGGGCTGTCGAGCAACAAGTCGCGCGAGTCGACCCGCGGGGTCGGATGTATTCCCGCTCCTCGGCAAGCAGGGCGGCCTCAAGCGGCCCACCACCGCAGCCCCTGGTGACGCAGCCACGGGCTGCCAACCCCGCGCTCTCCACCAACGAACTGTGATGACCCACAAGTATAGGGGGTGTATCGTAGTATTTTTGAGGGAAGTAAAACCTAATTTATTGATTCGACACAAGGGGAGCCAAAGAATATTTATCAGCCTTAACAACTAAGTTGTCAATTCAGCTGCACCTGGAAACAATCTTGCTCATAGTAGTTTATCAGTAGTAATAGTTTTGTAGTAGGAATAGCAAAGTAATAGCAGTAGTAAAGTAAAGACAGCAGTAACAATAGTAGTAACAGTGGGATTCGAGTGCGGTAGGCATAGGGATGGATGGACGGGCGTTACATGGACAAGACAATTCACATAGCAATCAGAACATAGGGCAATTGCAGATAAATAAGATAAAGCATCCAAGTACTAAATAATCCTATGCATGTGTTCCATATATAGTCATACGTGCTCGCAATGAGAACTTGCACAACATCTGTTGTCCTGCCAGCCCGTTTGCAGCGGGGCCTCAAGGGAACTACTGGCAATTAAGGTACTCCTTTTAATAGAGCACCGGAGCAAAGCATTAACACTCCATGAACACATGTGATCCTCACATCAAAGCCATTCCCTCCGGTTATCCCGATTTCTATCACTTCGGGGCCATTGGTTCCGGACAAGAACGTGTGTATACAACTTGTAGATAAGACCCAAAACAATACTATCATAATGAATCAATAACATGTTCAGATCTGAAATCATGGCACTCGGGCCCTAGTGACAAGCATTAAGCATAACAAGTCACAACAAAGTCATAAAGCACTAATAAAAGATACTAGGCACCATGCCCTAACAATCTGATGTCATTACATGAACGATCTCATCCAATCCCTACCATCCCCATAGCCTATAGCGGGGGATTGCTCACTCATAGATGGGGGAAACATGGATGCTCGATGGAGAAGCGATGGTGATGATGATGATGGCGATGATCTCCTCCAATTCCCCGTCCCGGCAGGGTGCCAGAACGAAGTTTTTGGTGCTGTTTCGTGGTATCTGGTGGTGGCGGCGGAGCGGAACTCCTTCTGGAAAAACGTCGAACCCCCGGACTTTTTAGGTCAGAAGGCTTCTTATAGGCGAAGAGGGAGACCGAGGGGGTGCCTGGGGGGCCCACACCACCCCCTGCCGCAGCATGGCCTGGCCCGGGCCACCAGGTGGTGTGGCCACTCCTGGCTCCTCTCCGTCTCGTATTCTGGCTCCTGGAGTCTTCAGGTAAAATAGGCACTTTGGCTTTTGTCCCGTCCAATTCCGAGAATATTCATTTTCTGACTTTCTTGGAACCAAAAACAGCAGAAAATAGGCAGCTGGCACTGTGGCTCTTGTTAATAGGTTAGTCCAAGAAATCATATGAAAAGTACTCCAAAGTGTGGACAAAACACATGAAAGTGGATAAAACTAAGCATGGAACATCAAAAATTATAGATACATTTGCAATGTATCAACATCCCCAAACTTAACTCCTGCTCGTCCTCGAGTAGGTAAGTGATAAAAACAAAGAATAATTTTTGAGGTGACATGCACCATCATAAACTTGATCAAAGCATTTGTAAAATATTCGAAGCTGGGATAATAGTACTTCAATCATAACATGAAAGACAAAGTTCTAAAAATAAGACAAAGAAACTATGATGCAACATGAAAAGGCACAAACAAAAGATTCATGAATAACAATTCTTTGCAAGACGTTTGTTTGTTTCACATAAAGAAAACATAGCATAGTGGCATTCATCTTGTCCCTCACAGAGTAGCAAACATAAATGCATAGGACACCTTCAATGTTTACAAGAGTGACTAGATACAAATAGTTTAAAACAAGCAATATCAAGGTAAGCATCAATCAACAAGTTTTGGGACAATGCACATAGAACTAAGAATGGCCACTATGCTCTCAAGAAAGTGATCATAGAATGTGTGGAGACTCAACAAGGAAATGAACAGGTTTTGAAAAGTTTGAAAGGCTTCCAAATGCTAAAAGTATGATACTCATTAGCTTTGAGCTCTCATTGCCCCTATCATAAGCATCTTTAAATGGTTAGGTTAAAGTGACACAACTAAGAGGATATGCTTGACAAGTTATAAATTGAAGTCCCATGCCCCTTACTTACGAAGACCGATCCTCATGCTACTCAACTTCAGTCACGAGTAAGCTCTTGTCATTGTAAGTATATACGTATCATAGAGAACCGCCAACGGGGTACCCCTTGCACATGATACATGAGCTATCCCATAATCAAAATGACAAGGCAAGCAGACAATGAGAATCTCAGCGATCTTTTTATTTACTATGTGCATAGATTTTTATTGAGGATGCTTCATAGAATGCTCATTATGGTTATGCTACAAGTTTCCACCATGATTAGGCATGGCTTAGGCTAGCGGCCCAGGCGTTTCTCTAACATACATACAAACTCCATGATCTTACAAGTTCCACTTTTATTTCACACCGTCGGGATCCATAAGCAAAAGAACATGATATCAACGAGGTACTAAGTACCAATGCAATGTTGAAAGCGTTCCCCATGACACATGGTTCTGCTAACTTCAACTTATAAAGTGCAAGCATATACACAACAAAGAAGGATGCAATGGTTCAGGTTTATTAAATGCAATAAAATAAAGTGTGCCATCAAGTTCGTGAGAGCTTTACTAACTAACTTTCTCATAAGAAGCAAACATTTTATTCGGAAGAAAACAAGGCAAATTGAATATGCACGGAAGTAGAAAATGATGCTAATAGGTAGGTATGGTGGACACTTTGGCAATATTTGGTTTTAGGGAGTTGAAAGCTTGAGTAAAAACATACTCAGTGTAAGTGAAGGCTAGCAACAGTAAGGGAGCGACAAACGAGAGAGCAATAATGGCCATAATCATGCAGAGCGATAAAACATCATTGATCAAAGCATAAAGTGATACTACAAGTTAAAAACTAAAGGATCATAAAGGCTTATGGTGACTTGGGATAGTCATAACATGGTGTGAGCATGTGCCAAGTCAACCCAAATAAAGCATCAAAGGAGAATACCACAATACTATGCTTTAATATGCTAAAACAGCGCATGATTCTTCCAAGGCACATTAAGCAATCTCAATTGTTTATAACAAGTCATGCTACAACAAAGAATACTAAGCATAAAGCCAAAACAATATCAAGCATGGCATGACAAAGCATAGGCACAGTCAAAAACAAGCTCTCTTTAACACTTAAGCATGAACTTGCCTACTCTTTTCCAAACCAAACCAAACTATTTGAACACCAATGTATGAAAAAGGAGGTCCAACCAATTTATTCAGCAAACTAAGAAAACCAAGCAAACTAAAAACCAAAACGAAAACGAAAAAAAGACGCTCCAAGAACAACACAATTGTGCATGAAACAATAAAAATGAAGTGTTTGGAAGAAACCTAGGATTTTTATTGATGAAGAAGGGGATGCCTTGGACATCCCCAAGCTTTGAGCTTGTACTTCTTGAATATTTCTTGGGGTGACACGCGTGGCATCCCCAAGCTTGAGATTTAGTCCATCCTTCATCTCATTACGCATTCCTTCCATACACCTGAAAATTTTCCTTCATACAAAACTTCACACAATCTTTATTAGCAACATTAGTGCACTCAAGATAAATAAGTCTTAAGGTTCAGTTATAACACCAAATAAACTTCCATTAGAACACTATCTACTGAAGCACTTCCCTCAAAAATCTCAATTCCCCAAAAGAACTCAAAAAAGAACTAACAAGAAGCAAATGCAAATAATGGCAGAAATCTGTCAAAACAGACCAGCAGGTAAAGACAAATTTGTTCGAAGACGTTATGTTGCTCAAATAAAAAAGTTATGAACTAACAAAAGTTAGATAACAACCTAGGGAAGAAGCACAAAAATTCACGCCTCAAAAGGACGTACAGAGATTTTACACGATTTTTTACGGTGAAGCACATAAATCTGTTTCGGAACAGCAACTTTCCCAACCATTACTTCTCTCTCATTAGAGGTTACTCTTGGCACAAAAAGCAAATAAAAAGGATAAGGAGCGGTTATTACTGAAGTAATAACTTCCAAGACTCATCTAAAACTTTTGCGTTATCTCCCAATAAGTACTTTTCTTTAACGCATTTAAGTTAGGCATAAGCAAAAACTAAAATGGATAGAATAGAAGTAAGCGGAGATAATCATGGTGAAAATATTGCTTTGTTCAATGAAATCCTTTTGTTAACAAGGTTGATCAAGTCTTGTTACCAAAACAATTTCATATGAGACAAAACTTTGTGTTCCACTAATGATTATGTTACCTCAACCTTGATAGCAATGGTCCCAATCATAATAGTTTCAAATTTTTCTCTTGGTATGGGACAATATATTTCTCCAACTTGAATGCCCTCAACATGTTCAATTGAATTAAAAAACAATAAGTCCTATCAATCTTCTTGGGGAAATAGATAGTATGTTCCTTGTCATTAACATTGAAGGTCACCTTCCCTTGATTACAATTAATAACAGCTCCTGCAGTATTTAAGAAAAGGTCTCCCAAGAATAATAGATATAATATCATCTTCAGGCATGAAAGTTTGAGAGGATGCTCACATAAGAAATAAGAGTTGAAGTAACAGAGAGAATCAAGAAGCAAATTCAAAACACATTTAATTCTAACCAACTTCCTATGCATAGGAATTGTGTAAGCAAATAAATTCACAAAGAACAAAGTGACAGGCATAGGAAGATAAAACAAGATTAACTTCAAAACTTTCAGCACATAGAGAGGTGTTTCAATACCATGAAAACTTCTACAACCATATTTTCCTCTCTCATAATAATTTTCAGTCACCTCATGAATAAACTCAACAATGTAACTATGACATAAAGCATGCTTTTCATGATCTACAAGCACTAGAGCTTTATCATAAACATTTTCAAAAGAATCCTCAGGAACATAACATTCATCCTCCTTTAGTAAGCATGGAGGACAATCAAATAATGTAAGGGATAAAGAGTTACTCTCATTATAAGGTAGGCATGGGTAGCTAATCCATTCTTCCCCCTTTTGTTCATCACTCTCCTCCTCTTTTTCATCTAATGAGATTTCAGGTTCATCAATTTCTTCTTCCATAGGATCCTGCAAGGCATTAGTCTCTTCGATTTGTGGAAAGCATCTATTAATATGTTCAAGAATATAGCCATTTTCATCCTTGTAATTATCAAAGCAAAATTTAAGTATACCATAAACCTCATATTTATAAGGTGAATCATCAATATTTTCAAGCAAACTAGCAAGTTCAAAAGCACCCTTCCAAGCAATAAATTCCTCAATTTGTTCCACATCATAAAAGTCATAATTCCCTTTAGCATAACAAGATATGGTAACATTAGCATTATACTCACATTGAAAAGGGAGGTGTTTGTACCTCCTATAGCAACAAGATTTATCACAGCAATAAGTAACATTATAAGTAGAGCACACGTTTCTAGCAATGGTATACAATTTATCAATTTGTTCCCATAAGTGTTTCCCTTTTTGTGACAAGTGGTGTTCCTTATAAAAATATTTTTGATCTTCCGTGAAACCACCTTGCCAATAAGATTCAGTTTCAAAGAAACCATCCATTGCCAACAAGCATGATAAAGCAAGACAATAACAGACCAACGAAAATAACAACTAGAGTAGGAACTACCTTTTTATATATTTTTGATAAAGAAATAAGCAAACAATGCGGAAATAAACTTAGCTTGAACAATAGTGATTCCAAGTGGACTTGATAAATAAAGCTATGCTCCTCGGCAACTGCAGATAAATAAGATAAAGCATCCAAGTACTAGATAATCCTAGGCATGTGTTCCATATATAGTCATACGTGCTCGCAATGAGAACTTGCACAACATCTTTTGTCCTGCCAGCCTGTTTGCAGCGGGGCCTCAAGGGAACTACTAGTAATTAAGGTGCTCCTTTTAATAGAGCACCGGAGCAAAGCATTAACACTCCGTGAACACATGTGATCCTCACATTAAAGCCATTCCTTCCGGTTATCCTGATTTCTGTCACTTCGGGGCCATTGGTTCCAGACAACACCGTGTGTATACAACTTGTAGATAAGACCAAAAACAATACTATCATAATGAATCAATAACATGTTCAGATCTGAAATCATGGCACTCGGGCCCTAGTGACAAGCATTAAGCATAACAAGTCACAACAAAGTCATAAAGCACTAATAAAAGATACTAGGCACCATGCCCTAACAATCTGATGTCATTACATGAACGATCTCATCCAATCCCTACCATCCCCATAGCCTACAACGGGGGATTACTCACTCATAGATGGGGGAAACATGGATGGTCGATGGAGAAGCGACGGTGATGATGATGGCGATGATCTCCTCCAATTCCCCGTCCTGGCAGGGTGCCAGAACGGAGTTTTTGGTGCTGTTTCGTGGAATCTGGTGGTGATGGCGGAGCGGAACTCCTTCTAGAAAAACGTAAACCCCTGGTAGTTTTTAGGTCAGAAGGGTTCTTATAGGCGAAGAGGGAGACCGAGGGGGTGCCTGGGGGGCCACACCACCCCCTGGCGCGGCCTAGCCTGGCCCGCGCCACCAGGTGGTGTGGCCACCCCTGGCTCCTGTCCGTCTCGTATTCTGGCTCCTGGAGTCTTCAGGTGAAATAGGCACTTTGGCTTTTGTCCTGTCCAATTCCGAGAATATTCATTTTCTGACTTTCCTGGAACCAAAAACAGCAGAAAACAGGCAGCTGATACTGTGGCTCTTGTTAATAGGTTAGTCCAAGAAATCATATGAAAAGTACTCCAAAGTATGGACAAAACACAAGAAAGTGGATAAAACCAAGCATGGAACATCAAAAATTATAGATACATTTGCAATGTATCAAGCCGTGACCGGTGAACAACACGGTCACCGCCAACGGGCAGCCCATCGACGCCCGCATGCACATCGTCAACAACCAGGCCTGGCGGGCGCGCCAGCCCAACGACTTGAGGCACACCCTCAGCAACCGCGGCGACCCCGAACCCAGGGGCTCGCTCAGCCGAGTCGGCCCCCAATGCTTCGGGCCTATGATGAGAGGGGGAAAATACCCCGCCAACTTCAAGGCGCCCAAGGAGATCCAAAAGTACGATCCAACGTACGATCCAGCAGTGTGGCTGGACACATACCTCATGGCAATGGGAATCGCCGGCCACACCGACCTGCTCTCCGCTCGCTACCTCCCCCTGATGATGGAGGGTTCCACCCGACAATGGATCAACACCCTCCCCGCTGACAGCATCGACTCTTGGGAGGAAATACGGGACGCCTTCGTCAGGCACTTCGAGGGATCCTACCCCCGCGCCACCACCATCGAAGACCTGGAGCGGTGCATCCAGGGACAACACGAGCCAACCCACCACTGGATTCAAAGGTGGCAAGAACTGCGGATCAATGCTTCCGGCATCCACCTAGACACGGCGATACATTGCTTCAAGAACGCGTGCCGGTACGAACCCCTAGTCGCCAAGATCAAGCGGGTCTACCGAATGCTCGACTACATCCCTGGCCTCCTCGAGATCGCCAAGCGCTGCACGGAGGAGGACCCCAACCAAGACTCCGACGACGAGTCGGGAGGAAGATACCGCACCAGCGGCCACGACAGCGGGCGACAGCGCGACATGCGCTACAACAACACCCGCATCACCGGCAAGCGCCGCACGGACGGGCGAGTCGACTTCGTCACCAAAGCCGGCTACGGCAACGCGACCCCAAGAGCTACCGCCGCGACGGAGGAAATTACCGCGATAGCGGAAACTACCGTGCCAACAACGCGGCGAGGCTGAAATTCGACCCCGCTACCCTGCTCAACCATCCATGTGTCTACCATAGCAGGGAGGGGAAACCCGCCACCCACGCCACCGCGGACTGCCACTCTCTCAAAGAGATCAAAAAGGCAAGGTGAGCAAGGGAGGACCCCAACAACAACCCACCTCGGGACAACGGAAACGCCGGCGGCTTCAGCAACGCCATTGGCTCGCTACACACCTTCACCGGGCTTGGCACCAAGCGCGAGAGGAAGGTGCTCGCCCGCGCAGTCGCCGTCAATGCGGTGACACAGGTCGACATCCCACGCTTCCTCAACTGGTCCGAGCAGAGCATCACCTGGAGTCCGCCAGGACCACGCTCCCAAGATTGAGTACCCAAGGCGAGTCGCCCTGGTGGTCAGGCCCAAAGTGGCCGACTATTGGTTGCCCAAGACACTAATGGACGGCAGGAGCTCCATCAACATCATGTATCTGGACACGTTCAAAAGGCTCCATCTCCCGGAATCGGCAATCCAGCCGACCCTGACAACCTTCCACGGCATCATCCCCGGTCGGAAGGTGTACCCGATCGGAAAAGTGACATTACCGGTCACCTTTGGCACTCCAGCAAATTACCGCACCGAGCAAATCGAGTTCGAGCTGGTGAAGTTCCGCAGCCCCTATCATTGCGTCTTGGGACGCCAAACATTCGCCAAATTTATGGCGACCCCCCACTATGCATACAACATGATGAAGCTCCCAGGGCCGAGCGGCATCATCACCGTTCACGGCGACCCCGATATGGCCGTGGAAAGCGAGGACAAAGGCGCTGAGCTCGCTGATGCCGTCATCACCACGGAGACTGATCACGCGGAGGAGCTCGTGAAATACGCGAGCAACATCAACAAGGACGACCCCACCATCCTGAAGAAGCCAACCGCCGCGAATTCCACGTTCGAGGCAACCATGCACACTCGCACCGTCGAGCTCGTCCCGGGCGACTCCAGCCAGATGGTCACCATTGGGGCGCACATCAGCCTCGCATAGGAAAGCGCGCTCATCGAGTTACTCCGTGAGAACCACGACTTCTTCGCATGGAAACCTTCTGACATGCCAGGTGTCTCGAGGGAACTCGCTGAGCACAAAATACACGCCGACCCCAAAGTGGGACCGGTAAAGTAGTCGCTGCGGCCCTTCAATGAAGAGCGCCGTTGAGCAATCGCCAAAGAAGTGCAACGCCTGCTGGCCGCAGGCTTCATTCAGCCAATAAAATACTCCAAGTCACTGGCAAACCCAGTCCTGGTTCTGAAAAAGAACAACACATGGAGAATGTGTATCGACTACACCAACCTCAACAGCGCCTGCCCGAAGGAGGAGTTCATCCTACCGCACATTGATCAGATCATCGACTCGACCGCGGGATTGGAGTCGTTGTGCTTCCTCGACGCATACTCTGGTTACAACCAGATCAAAATGGCGGTCGAGATGAAGAGAAGATGGCGTTCATCACACCATTCAGCGCCTTCTGCTACACGGCCATGACGTTCAGCCTCAAGAACGCCGGTGCCACATACCAAAGGTGCATGCAGGAGTGCCTCGCAAGCCAAATTGGCCGCAACATTCACGTATGCATCGACGATGTGGCGGTAAAATCCACCCGCCAGGACGACCTTCTCGCCGACCAAGGCGAAACCTTCGCAAATCTACGGAGGTACAACATCAAGATGAACCCAGGAAAGTGCATCTTCGGTGTCCCCACCGGATAGCTACTGGGATATGTAGTCTCCAAGCAAGGCATCGAAGCCAACCCCACCAAGATTGACACCATCGCACGACTAGGAAAACCCGAGTGCCTGTGCGACATCCAGAAGTTGGCCGGGCGAGTCGTGGCTCTCAGTCGCTTCATCCCCCGACTAGGCGAGAAGGCAATGCCTCTCTATCGCCTGATGCGCAAGTACCCCACGTTCCAATGGGACGCGGAGGCGGACGATGCACTCAAAGCACTCAAAGAAGTGCTACTCGTGGCTCCACTACTTGCTGCCCCAATCGAGAAAGAGCCAATGCTCGTCTACGTGGCGGCCTCCACTCGAGTCGTCAGCGCCGTGATGGTTGTCGAACGGCCAGAGGAGGGCAAGGAGCGCCCCATACAGCGCCCTGTATACTACATCAGCAAAGTCCTGATGGACTCTCGACAGTGCTACCCGTAGTACCAGAAACTGGTGTACGCGGTATTCCGAGCTCAGCGGCGACTCCCCCATTATTTCCAGGAGCACCTAATCACGGTGGTATCCTCCACACCTCTGCAGGACATAATACGCAATCGCGAGGCGACTGGGCGAGTCGCCAAGTGGGCCGTCGAAATCGGCGTCTACAACATCAAATACGAGCCCCAAAAAGCAATCAAGTCACAAGCCCTAGCTGATTTCCTCGTAGATTGGGAAGAAGCGCAGCAGCCGGAAAAACTACCATACCTTCACTACTGGTCGCTCCACTTTGACGGCTCCAAGAACGCCGACGGCGCAGGGGTCGGGGTCATATTGACCTCCCCAAAGGATACAAGCTCCGCTACGTGCTCCACCTCAACTTCAAGCCCTGCACCAACAACATGGCAAAATACGAGGCCCTCATCCACGGCATGCGGGCCGCCAAGGAGATGAACATCAACCGCCTACGGTGCTACGGCGACTCCGATCTGGTTGTCGGCCAGGTCGCCGGAACTTGCGACGCCGTCTCTCCAACAATGATCGCGTACCTCCAAGTGGTAGACCAATTGGGAGGACACTTCGACGGCTACTCTGTCAAGTGGATCGATAGGCGAAAGAACGAGGAGGCAGATGCCCTTTCCCGCATCGGATCCGCTAGGCAAACACCTCCTGCGGGTGTCTTCCTCGACATCATCCACAAGCCTTCGGTCTTCCCATCGAAGGAGATAGATATCGGGATACCACTACAACCCGAGTCGGCCCTAGTCGCCATGATCGTGGAGCCCAGCGACTGGACGGCACCATATGTCGCCTTCCTCGAGCACAAGATCCTCCCAAACAATGAGACGGAGGCAAGGATGATCGTGCGCTGCTGCAAGTCCTTCGTCATCATCAACACGAGGTCAACAAACACAGCGTGACTGGCGTATTCCAACATTGCGTACAGCCAGAAGAAGGCCGCAAGATCCTCCAGGACATCCATGCCGGTGACTGCGGCCATCACGCCGGCGCCAAGTCGCTGGTCGCCAAGGCCATGTGGCACGGCTTCTACTAGCTCACCGCGCACACGCCGACGCCACCGACATCGTCCAATGATGCGTCGGGTGCCAGAAGTACGCCAACCAGACGCACCTCCCTAGTTCGGCACTCAAGACCATCCCCATCACATGGCCATTCGTTGTATAGGGCATGGACATGGTAGGCCCGTTCAAGAAGGCCCCATCCGGCTTCACCCACCTCTTGGTCGCGGTCGACAAGTTCACCAAATGGGTCGAGGCCAAGCCAATCAAAAATTTCGACGGCAAGACAGCGACCAAGTTCTTACGCGATCTCATCTACCGGTACGGCTACCCGCACAACATCATAGTGGACAACGGCACCAACTTCGCCAAGGGGGCCATGGCGGATTTATGCGAAGAGCACGGTATACGACTCAACCTCGCTTCAGTCGCCCACCTGGAGTCGAACGGCCAAGCAGAACGCGCCAACCAGAGCGTCCTCCACGGGCTTAAGCCATGACTCCAGGTGCCCCTCAAGCGCAACCAAGGATGTTGGGTCGAAGAGCTCCCCTCTGTAATATGGGGGATCCGCACGTCCGTCAATTTCTCCACCGGGTTCACACCCTTCTTCATGGTGTATGGTGCCGAAGCCGTAATGCCAACAGACCTGGAGCACGACTCACCTCGAGTCACCAATTACGTCGAGGCAACAAACAAGACCGCCCGCCAAGACAGCATCGACCAAATCGACGAGGCACGTGGCCTAGCTTGCTCCCGCACCGCCATCTACCAGCAAGGACTCCGCCGCTACCATAGCCGCCGAGTCCGGACTCGCACCTTCCAGGAGGGCGACCTAGTCCTACGACTGGCTCAAGACAAGAAGGGCACGCACAAGCTCTCCCCCCCATGGGAGGGGCCATTCGCCATAGGGCGAGTCCTCGGCAATGACGCCTACTACCTCATCGACATACGAGGCGACGGCCAGCTCGAGGTCGGGAGGCCATGGAATGTAAACCTCCTCCGAAAGTTCTATACATAGAACTCAAGCATGTACTCAGCTGACATATATAATGAAATTCATTCGGTTCACAAAATTGTGTTTACTCGTCATATCCTTGTGCTACTCGCACTCGTACAATTAGCAATACGCTACCCGCGGAAGTCAACCCTTGGTCGAGCGACTGGTACGGCTAAGTAGTGCGGCCTAAGGGTAACAAAAAAACTCGGGCCTTGGGACGTCCATGAAAACGCCAACCCAGAGTCGCCATCGGAGTCACCTAGCTCGACTAGCCCACCGGGCCAAGACGGCCAGTATACGCTTCTCACAGCGACCTGTCCTTCCCATCCTCGTGCAAAGCGACTCGAACGGTTAAGTACCACGCACGGGGACTCCGCAAAAATGGAATCCTCACACGGCTTGGAAACACACCAAGTAAGAGAGTTGCCTTGGACTCGCCCAGCGACTGGTTCTCCGAGCTAGGGGAAGAGACGCGTTACAAACAACACACTAGTAACTTACAACAGGCACGCGCCCAAAATGGTCCCACTCGCGCTCGGGGACTCGCCTATAAGCAATCCCACTCGTGCTCGGTGACTCGCCTACAAACAATCCCACTCGCGCTCGGGGACTCGCCCCTTCAGGAGACACAAGGGACAAACAATGCACAATCAAAAAAAACACATATGTATACAATCGAGTTATACCCCATTAAAGGGCGGACGCGCTCGAGGACTCGCTCAAGCAAAAATAAACACACCACACAATCACGGTCGCAATGCGAGTCGATTGACTCCTCTTACTCAAAATATTGTGCATATTACAAAAGTCGCCACTTGGCATATTTTACAAACTACCCAGAGATGTTATCTATTTCGTAGGCCCTGACGAAGAAGCATCCCCACCACCCTTGACACGGACGAAAGGTTGCCATGGGTTCGTCGGGTAGGTCGTCAGCGAGTTCGATAGCGCCGACCGGAAGGGTTGCTCCGATTCAGGGTCGCCAGGCGCCAATACCGTCTCCTGGTATGGCAGAAGGTCCCCCATCGCCAACACCCGATCAGCAAAGGGGGCGGCCTTGGCGGTCAGCTTTAGCACCTCCGACATCTCCACCATACCAGTCGCCAAAGGGTAGCCGCTGGTGATGTCGTCGAGGTCGAAATCGTCGGGGAAGTGGGCGAGACCCAGGCTCAGTGCCGTGGTGGCCCCACGCTAGAAAGCCGAGCGTGCCATCCACTCCACGACGCCGGGCACCTCCTCCAGATAGCGCCACACTTCCGTAAGTCCCCTAGGAATAACCTCGGTGGGGGACATCCCCTGAAGGACTGCTTGGACGCACAATGCCGAGGCAGTAGCCGCGTTCACCACGGCAGTCATGCACTGCGAGACGTTGAAGGTCTGCACCACTGGGTCGCTTTTCCCTATCACAGCTGCAACATCAGACGTCAGTGACACTATGGATTTCCCCACTCGGGGACTCGCCAAACATGTTAAGCAAAGAACAAAGACTCGCCAAGAAGCTTGCGGCAGTTCTCGGTGACATGCTTCTCCAGGGCGGCGTGATCGTTCTGCAGCCCCAGGATGATCGAGTCCACGGCCTTGCGCTCCACTTGAGCCGCAGCGACTGCAGCCTTTGCTCGATCCTCAGAAGAAATCAAGGCAGCTTTCACCTCCTCCAACTCCTGAATTAGCGAGGCGATTCGCCCATTCGCCGCGTCCAGCTCGACAACTAGGACGTACCCTTCATGGGCCTTGTCAATTCCAGCCAGAAGACCATCTGAAAAGAAAAGAAACAAATTGTCAACACGCCAGAACACCAACAGTTCATAGCCGAAAAACGAATCAAGTACTTATCAACAGTCTCCTGGAGTCGCCGGTTTGCCTCCTAGGCCACGCGCAGATCCCGCTCCAGATGCTCCCTCGCGGCCAAGCGATCTGTCGACTCCCTTTGCAAGCCCTGCAAGAATAACAAAAGTTAGCACTTACCAAAACAGATATTCAGTTCCTAGCCACTAAAAATCAGCGACCAGGAACTCGGGAACTGGCGACCAGAAGAAATTAAGTTCCTAGCCGCTGAAATTCAGCGACTAGGACCTCGGGGACTAGAGAGTAGAACCAACTCAGTGTCTAGCCGCTGAAATTCAGCAACTAGCCACTCGGGGACTAGACGTACCTGAATGGCGGTGCCAAGTATCTTGTGAAGCTCTCCGGCGTCTGTCGACGAGACCGTGAAGGAAGTACACCCGCGACGCGACCCAACATCTTCATCAACGATCTCCGGGCTCTATGGAGACTGGTTGTCCGCCATGCCTGGAAACCCCTTCACCATGAAGCGTGGGAACGTTGCTGACGCTCTAGCCGGGGCACTGGTTGCCGGAGCCGACATTTCCGTCATCGGAGCGCCCTTGGCCGGCTCCGACCGCGTAGGCGCCACCTCTTCGACGACTGCAGCGAGATCGCTCTCCTTGGCACTGTCCATCACCACGGAGTCGTCGGCACCGCCTTTCTGCCTCTTAGCACCCTCCACAGTCGCCGCGCCTTCAGCAAACTTCCTTTTCTTGGGGAGGTCGCCCTCTCCCGTGGTGGCGATCGGCGGAATCTTCACCACTGAAGGGCGACCGATCTTCTTGACCCCAGACCTGGCAAACCTCCAAAATCAACACAGAGATAGCACAAAGACAAAACACGACTTGGAATGGAGAATTCGAAACTTACTTGGCGACTGGGAGAACGCGCAGCCCGGTGCTGATGTGGGCAGGCTTGTCTAATTCCGGCCCCAGCTTGCGCGTGAGACCCCTCTCGAAGACATCTGAAGCCCATGACACCGCGGGCTTCCTTGATGACGAAGCCGCGGTTGCCAGAATTTCCGGCTCCAAAGACGCGGCCACTCTTGAAGGTTGCGGCGATTTTGACGCCGCGGCCTCAGTCACCTCCTGGCTTTGTGCCCTCGAAGCCATTGGCGCAATCACCGCTAGAGGAACTTCTACCACCGCCTCAGTGTCCTCGTCCCCCAATCCCTTCATTGGAATCGCATCCTCCGAGACGTGTGCTCTTGCACGATCTCGTCGCCCCCTTCGTGTTCATCAAGGCTGCGACTCGCCTCGAACTCGTGCTGCTTCTGCATGCGAGTCTTGCAAGCCGTAGGCGCTGCGGGAGGAACCTCCTCCTCTTCCTCGTCGCTTTCAGAGGAATCTCCCTCGGAGGCCTCTTCGAGCTCCTGGGGGACCTCTTCGTCAAGCGGAGGGAGCCAACCCTCCAACACCTGGAACAACTGAGAACAACCACAAATAAATATCAAATGATGCGACTGCGAATCATGTTGCAGAAATTGCGACTAGAAGGAAAAATTACTGTGGGGGATTCATTCTTCACGGGAGTGTATGGGGCGAGCCTGACCGATGTGGTTGTGAATTTCGCATTGGTGATCTTCTTCAGGGCAGCCTTGTAGTCTTCAATTTCCCATGACTCCTTGCTGGTCCGAGAGGGATCGTGTTTCCCGCTGTACTCATACATCCAATGCGGCCGAGCCACTAGCGGAACCAGACGCCGCCCGAGCCAGCAGTTGTAGCGGTTGATCGAGGACAACCCCTGATCCTTCAACCTCTGGATCTGGTCCATTATCTCCACGACGGCCATCCTCTGGTCTTCAGGGAGTTTCTTCGGCGCCAGCCGGCGAGGCTCACTCGTTTCTGCGACAAACTCAGGAAGCGCTACTTCCCCGGAGGGAGTGGATTCTTTCACATAGAACCAGCTTTTCTTCCACTCGCTCGTGGCCTTCTTCGGCAGCAGGAGTTTGATAAAGGTGGCCTTCAGCTTCAATAGGAACGTGATGCCGCCGGCCGCACATCAAGCCGCCGGACGCCTCGCGCCCGATGCGGCCGTGGAAGAGCTCCAGCCATAGCGGGAAGTATGGCCTGCAGCCAAGATAGCATTTGCAGAAGCCGACAAAGATCGCCAGCTGCTCGATGCTGTGCGGACCAAGATCTAACGGCTTGATTGCGTAATACACACTGAAACGCCGGAAGAACAGTGAGGTGGGGAACCCCAAACCCCTCTCTAGGTGGCTCGGGAAGCAAATGAACTCGTCGGCCCGGGGCTTCGGCTCGATCTCGGAGGGAGCGGGGATCCGCCAGTTCCCCTTGCGGAGGATTCCAGCGTCCTCGAAGGATTTGAGCTGGGCCATGGTGCACTTGGATTTCCCCCATGAACCCTTTGGAGGCGCCATTAGGAAGGATGTGGGGTCGCTCGGTGTGAAAGGGATCGAATCGAAGGAAGACAGGAGAAATGGATGCGCAAGAATGAAGAACGCAGGGAAGGATCTGCAAGGCTGATTCGTTACTCCACTTATAAGGAGGCGCTACCCGCCAAATTCGGGGTAGTCGTTACCTGGGGTAATTACGCCGAAGTTACCGTTGGAATATCCAACGGATAGTTTGACCAGGTTGGCGGTCTAACTCCTCCATTCCACTAGCTGGCAACTAGGCTCGTCTGCTCGCCGAAGCAGTGACTTGGCAGCCATGGCATTTACCGGAGCAGCGACTAGGAGCCTAGGGAAAATTTCCTTGGTTTCAGTGGAGTCCATCGCTGATTCGACTGGGCGTCCAAATTGGACTCGCCTACTCCAACTGCCAAATGACCACCTACGCCTGAATCAACGATGTCCTCGGGGACTACTGATAGGGATATGCCGAAGGGAGTATGACCATCAGGACGTTTCGATTGGGCCAAAGGGCTCGCGAATGGGCCTGTAGGACGGCGACTGGAATACGACTAAAAAGAAGGCCCGGCGACTGGAGACTAGAGGCTCAGAAGCGTACGCGAAGCCCAGTTGGATTAGGTCAAAGCCTCCGAATCCATATCATGTTTGGTTGTAAACTGTAAACCCTAGCGAGGTGCCTCATATATAAACCTCCCTAGGGTATCCTAAGGGCTCACGTTCCATCATACACCCCTTCAAGCGACTTGCTGCTTAGACGTCGAGCTCGCCACCCCTGTAACTCGCTCTCCATTAATCCAATCTAGCAGGAGTAGGTCTTTACCCTCCGGGGGTCCGAACCTGGGTAAACCCTTGTGCATCCGCCCCCATCTCGCACCGCAGATGGCCGCCAACTCTCGCCCCCGATTCAATCAATCGCTGCCTACTGCAGCGACTGCCGTGGCCATTTCCACAACAGTCACTTTGGGGTTGCAGTCTGGCCTATCCGGACATCCGCGCCCAGCGGCCTGACCCATTTGTCCGTCTCCCCCGCTGTCACCGCTTGACACTCCGGCGATGGGACGTTAATGGTGACATGACGTCGGCTATCAGCGTCGGTGGCTTCCCGTGCGGCCGGTGTTTCCCGCCATTGTAGCTTTCTGTTTCCTGCGTGCGCCTTCCCGGACGTTTTTCGCCTTTGTCATCGTCTATAAAAGACGGCCGCGCAGCGTGGCTGAGACAACAAGCCCAGCCAGAGCAACCACCGCCAGAAAAAAAGCTCCTATCGCAGCTATGCCCCGCCGCAAGATCGCTAACTGGAGCAAGATTAGGGAGTTGTGTCGCACCCTCTACCAGGACAACAACGCGGTCGACCTCTAGGTCGCGTTCCTATCCCAGCGCATGGCCGAGGCGGAGGTGGTGGCCTTCGAGGAGGAAGGCCGTGTGGCCGAGGCGGCGCTAGAGGAGGTGGTGGAGGCGGCCTCACTGGTGGCGGCCAATGGACGGTGCGTGAGGTTCATCACGTCGCCGCCAAGAAGGCGGTGGAGGCGGTGGCCAAGGAGGCTGCAACACGGGCCCTCTGCGAGATTTTCCACGAGGCGGCCATGGTCACGCTGGAGGCGGTGGCCCAGGAGGCCGCCAAGGCGGCCGTCCGCGAGCTTTGCCAGACCGTCACCTCACGCAGTGCGGCGGCAGCGGCGGAGCAGCTACGAGTGGCTGCTGCCGCCGAGGGGGCGACCGCGTGGGGTCTCGTCGACGAGGACGAGACCGAGGTGGAGGACAACGACGAGGATGGGGGAGGTGGATCAGGTGGTGGCGGAGGAGGGGCGGGGGGGAGGAGGGGGAGGAGCCGATCGCCATCCCCCTGCAGATCGCGCAGGCCCTCGGCCTCGGCCCCAAAAGAGCTCCGGTGGCCCTATGGGCAGCCAGGGCGGCCGCAGCGGTGGAGGAGGAGGTGGAGGACCAGGAGGTTAGGAACCACTGGGCGGCCGAGATGAAGAAGGCCCTAGCCAACCGGGCGGCGGCGGACCGTGCGAAGGCGGCCGACAAGAAGAAGGCTTGTAGCCGGGCGAGCAAGCGTTACCACGACCGCCTCTAGCAGAAGGCCATCTGGTCGGCTATAGCGGCGATCGACGGTTCCGATGGCAGCTTCGCCGCGGCAACGACGGCCAGTAGCCGTAGGGACGGCCTCCTCCATCAGCAGCAGCAGTAGTTTTATTTTGTTCAAATGGCCTTTTTTAATCGGCAGGACTTAATCTAATAGAAAGTCAGTTTACTTATTAGAACGCACGGAGCTAACACATGGCCCCGAGCTAACAAAGATGTAAACAAAAAGGCGATTAGTACTGCGAAGTGCGAACAGCAATGTCTATTAGAACGCACGGAGCAAGCTCATCTATGTAGAGGAGCACGAGCCCGTCAGCCGCGCGCACGTTGCTGAAGGACGCCATCTCGCACGCAAACCTGGCTTCCGACGCGTGCGGCGGCAGTAGGCTCAGCACCACGGCTCGGCTCGGCTCGGCTCGCCAGTCCGTCGACTTCCGTCTTCAGGGGATTTGGGGAATTTTAGAGAGCCTGCACAGCGGGGGCAGGGAGGGCTCGTGATCGAACTCGACCTGTGGACGGCGGTCTTCAGGGGCGCACTGGTGGGGTTAGAAGAGGACGAAGATGAATACGACAATGGGCCGTGTATGTTACCGGAGTAGCTAATTATCCGGTTTAATTTTGATTTTTTTTACCTACCACATCAGCTAAACCCTGCTACAAACAGATCCAAATTTTGAAATAGACTAGGACTATCAAGTTTGGAGTACCAAATTCGGGATTAAAAGTTCAAGATTCAATTTACCTTTTAGCTACAATTCGAAGGTTTTATTTTGGACGTTTTCCTTGTTTATATAAGTGGGTGGTCAAATTATAAACTGTTGTACCCCATGCCTCTCAAAATAGATGTCGCGGTACTAGTACATATCACTTGCCGCGGGCTAGCTGGCCCTAGGTTGTCACACGGTCTTTGGGTGCACGCATGTAAAGATGAAAACGGAATGGAAACGGAGCGAACTGGGTGGTGCCACATTTGTTCTTAGATATTTTTTGCGGAAGCGGAAACGAATACAGAAACTCCGAAAACAAAAACAAAAGCAGATATTCTCATAAACAGATACGGACCGAATACGGTGCAGACACAAAACGATACAGATTTTACTCGAAACCAACAGGACCCCTAGAATCATGCGACAAATCTGAAACATTCAATAAAACCAACAAAATAGTCCTCTGATTATAGCACAGTGCTAGGTTTACAAAGGAATAAGCGAAATCTCAGAACATGGAAGCCTCCTCGAATGCATGAAGAGATTACATGGTCACTGGATGAGTAGCTTTACATGTTTGGCTTCACAACGTCATGTAATGGGTTGGTTGGATCTGGCCATTCACATCAATCTAAAACAAAAATTCCATATTAGACGGAAACAGAAATTTCGTTTCCGTGTCTGTTCGGCCAGAAAATGTTGTTCCGTCTTCACCTAAAATATTCCATTTATACTTCCGTTTTGCAAAATTCTATTTCTTATTTTCATATTTTCATTCTGTCGCCAACACGAAAGTATGCAGTTGACATGGATTCCGCAGCAGACTCGCGTGTCTAGCAGTATGTCTATGTGCTCCCTCCATCTCAAAATAGATATCGAAAATTTATATAAATTTTTGAAATCTATTTTGAGCCAGAGTATGTCCAATCTATATGCGCCGAGTCATCAAAATTAGTGATCGGGCTGTCAACTAACAGCTCCGATTTGGATTGTTACTGAAAATTCTTAAAGGTTAATTATCTAGTAGTATCGGTTTGAAGTGTTACTGAAAATACCGTAGAAACCGGTGGTGGTTTCAGGAATTCAGCAACGGAAAATGGTGAACACCCAAGTTCGTAAAGGGCTTACTAATAATTAGCAAAAAAGCGACCGAGGCCGGTTCACATGCAGTTCTTATTTGTTCGTGCATTGATCGTGCAATTGTTTTAATATGGATTTTATGACTACTTTCTGTCTTTCACTACTATCTCAATTTATAGAGGGCGGGAACGTTGAGCAGAGATAGATTTTGGTCCTTGATATCTTCTAATCGTATGAAAATAGTAATTTGGTTAAATTACCCTTATTAAGTAGTTGCATCCTTTATACTCGGTGGAACCTCAGTTTGTAGGCAGGATCTCAGCTGTTTAAGCATTACATGATCACCACGACTAACTACATATAAAGTATGCTGCTAAAGTTGAAGACAGTTCAAAAAGAAGTTGGGGCAAAAGAGTCAAATAGGACTATTAGGATATTTGTACTGAATAGAAGATTGCCACAAGATTCACAATTCAGACTTGACGAAAAGATGCTGCACAATAGGCACCAGATGCATCTCGAAAATAGTAGAAGTCCAGTATAGACCGTGAGAAATCAACGACATGAACTCCATGCCCAGTTGTTCTCGAGAGACTGGTTCCTGATACCGCTCATTCGCACATGTAGCCCAAGCCATCCCACATTGGAAAGTTGTGTTTTCTTTGTCTATGCAAAACTACACGCCAGAAATGCTTGCACAAGGCTCTCTTTACGTCTAAGTATGCATGGAGTTCACAAGAAGTTGAACATGGTATATATTAGTAAATAGTGAGAAAAGGTGATGTACATGTATGAGTACCTATGTTTGTTTTTAGCATGTCGAAAAAGGAGTAGGCGTGCTCAAATGTGTTCTCATGATAATAGAAAGAGTCAATCAAGTAGGTGGGACATTACAACTAGTCCCATGGAATCGGTAGTAAGAAAATAACTACGCGTCGGTTTTAAACATGTTGAGTTATTTTCTCTAGGCCGCGGTAATAATGAAGGGTTGAGTATCTATCGAGCATAAATGCATGTCACTTCTTTTGTGACTTTCTTTTCTATACCCAAAGTATGTGCAACCCTAATTTATACATTAATGCTAATTTATCCACTAAAACTGCTATCTGTCTGCTTTCTTTGGCTAGGCCCAACACTTCAATTCCTTTATGGTTGGTTTTATATTTTATGTCGCGGGCTTAGTAGGTATTTGTTTCGCCATATTCTCTATGCACGATAGATGATGCATGTTTTTTACTTCTAGGCAGAATTTGTTGATGTAATTGTATGACTATAAGCATTACTAGTACAGACAATTGTTGAGAATTAAATAGTACTAGAATCAAAACTTGGGGAAACTAGTCATCCCCTTGAGAGATTACATGCTACTGAACAAACACGACCAGAACCCAAACTTCTAGATGAGCAATGTTAGACGGCACAATGCACAATAGGACAAACACAATAGAATTTCAGTGTTGCAGGGAGAAGAAAACCGAGCGTACCTTGGTGATCTTTAGCTTGGTGAAGACATCCTGCAGACCTTGTAATTCTGGATCATGTCGTACTTGTTCTTCGCGTCGAAGTTGACCTTGTGCATCGGCACTGAGCCAGGGTGTGCCGCGTCCATCAGCTGGCACGCCACCGTGCCCAACGCCGCCTGCAGACGGCGAATCATACCGCGCCATCTCAGCGTCCCCCCAAAACAAACGCAACGAATCGAACCCAAATCACACCAGCGGATCCAGCGGAAACCCCCGTTCATAGGGATGCCGGGCGAGATTCGCCGCAGCCGCCGCGGACGAGGAAGATGCGGGAGGATGCAGACACCCTCCGTGAGGACCATGTCGAGGAACTGATTCTTGCGGCGGCGGTGGTGGCCGCCGCGGAGCCCATGGAGGACGAATTGGCAGAGGGAGATGCCTCAGCAGCCACGGAATCCATGGACGACAAAGAGGCGGGAGGGTACGCCGCGGAGCCCATGGAGGATAGCTCCGCCTCTTCTCTTTCTAGTGTGGCGGCCCGTCCCCAGCGTCGGAAAGGAGCAAGGAGAGAGGAAGCAGCGGTGAGCCGGTTATTTTTCTAGCGTTGCCGGTTAGCTGGTTTTTTTGTTGACTATATTTACTGCAGCCGAGCAAGTGAGCCGGTGCTCAGCGCTGAGGCTTTCCCTCACGCGTAAGCTATAGGATAATTCTAATAGTTTAATGCTTGCATTAGTATTATTAGCTAACAAATAGTTTTTTGCCCATTTATACTGAACTCTTAAGCTTATGTAAGAACCCTTCTTCACTAACTTAACGGTAGTTTTCCATTGATAAAACATGCAATTTAAATTACTATGCTATTCTATTTAAAAACATCAAGCAACATTTAAGTGTACAACTCCATTTTTTAGAAAAAATATGCTATTTTTAAATTTTAGTTAAGGATGTCTTGCTGAACTAAAATTTCTTTAAATATAAGCAAAAGCACAAAATAACATTCCTCTGCTGTATAATTTGTACATACCATGTATTACATGTGCATGTGATGTTTGGTGTCCTTAAATATCATCATATGTTTTTACAATGTACAATTATAACACATATATCCAATAGATTTCTATACTGGAAGGTGGCAGCAAATGGCCTGTATCACTAGTAGAAAATGAGGCTTTCGTCCACCCCAGTTTAAAGCATTAGTCCTGGTTGTGGTTGGACCCCCCCGGTTCAAACGGAACAATCTTTAGTCCCGAGTCAAACGGGACCTTTAGTCCCGGTTGGAGATACGAACCGGGACTAAAGGGGTGGCGGCAGCCTGCGGAAAAATGTGAGAAATTCAGAAAAATGTGAGAAATTAAAATTTGACATACAAAATTACTATTTTTTTATTTTTGAAATAATTTTTATTTTTTTCGAATTTTAAGAATCTAAAAGAATCCAAAACGGCCTAAAGCTGCTGAAATCGAAGAGGAAATTGTTTTCTGCATGTTTTGATAGGCTGTACGTTTTTTTCTGATATCGTACGTAAAAGTTATGGCTATTTAGGAAATTTTTTTGTCCATTTTCTTTAGTCCCGGTTGGTAATACGAACCGGGACTAAAGGTCACCCATTTAGTCCCGGTTGGAGATACGAACCGGGACTAAAGGGGTGGCGGCAGCCTGCGGCCGGTGCCGAACCCTTTAGTCCCGGTTCGTATCACCAACCGGGACTAAATGGGTGACCTTTAGTCCCGGTTCGTATTACCAACCGGGACTAAAGAAAATGGACAAATTTTTTGCCTAAATAGCCATAACTTTTACGTACGATATCAGAAAAAAAACGTACAGCCTATCAAAACATGCAGAAAACAATTTCCTCTTCGATTTCAACAGCTTTAGGCCGTTTTGGATTCTTTTAGATTCTTAAAATTCGAAAAAAAATAAAAATTATTTCAAAAATAAAAAAATAGTAATTTTGTATGTCATATTTGAATTTCTCACATTTTTCTGATAATAATGGATATATTATTTGTCAAATTTCGATTTACAGATTTAAAGATATTATTTATGTCATATTAAATGAATAAATGGAAAAAAATGAATAAAATATTAATTTAATTGGTTTTTTATTTTCATATGAATAAAATATTATTATTACTTATTTATTATTGTTTACTTAAATAGTTGTTCGTAATTTCAAAAAATAAAGACGGTTGACATATTGATATGAGTTAATAGGATTGATACACTAGTCCTGACAACAAGGTATAATGGTCCTTCACGCGAGGTGGGAGAGATGGAATGAGAAAGTTAAGCGTGCTGGGAGTGGAGTAGTGCTAGGATGGGTGATGGACCGGAAAGTTTGACCCTAAGTGTAATTTAAACTAAGATTAAGTATAGTTAGTATTAACAATAAGATATGTGAGAGATTAAAAAGTCAGATAATTCAAAAGTTCAAAAAAAATTGAAAAATAAATTGGATTTTTTTTGAAAAAAAATAAGTCTTTAGTCCCGGTTCGGGGGTGACCTTTAGTTCCGCTTTCGTAGTCCCGGTTGGCAAACCGAGACTAAAGGTCCTTACAAACCGGGGCTAGGCCCGTTTTCCACTAGTGTGGTCAGAAGATTCACCTATCACCCTAGATAAATTTGCATTGGCCGTCTTTGTTTTGTTCTTTGATGGTTAAATCGTTATGTCTTGTCTTCAGGAATCATAAATTGGCGGTCGGTGCTATGTCCACGGTGATGTCAAGTTTCAATTTCGATGATTGTTGGTAGTCTTTTTTAAAATCTTGGTAAAACTTTACATTGTTTGACTTCTGAAAAAATTTATACGCCATATATTATGGAGCGGAGGTAGTACATATTAATTCAAAGTGTGCAGTTGCTCACCCTAGCTAAATTTGCATCTGACGTCTTTGTTTGTTCTTTGATGGTTAAATCGTTACCACTCCAACACGAACGCGGAGGCATACGTCTAATCGCCGCAATTGCGCTGCGTGGCAAAAAAAATACCGCCAGGGATAACTGCGTCAGAAAAGTGTATTTTCGTTTGGTACATCGTCATCCGCTAAGATAGCGCTTGCGCAGAAGCAAGGCGTTAACGCCACGATCTATTGTAGGCCAGCACTGCCTAGATGTCGTGGCAGTTTTGCGTAGCCGGCACAATTCGTTGCCACCCTATAAACCATGCAGGGCACAAACTTTAGTGCCCTTAATGAATCTTTTTCGGTGCATCACTTTAGCCTGAAGTTTCTATATTTAGGGTTAGCTTGATTACCAGAAGTCACAGATAATCATAATAAGTATCACATGCAAATATCATCGCAGGTTCACATCACATACGAATATGATATAGGTAGATATCAATATGATATAGGTAGCTATCAGTTCCACATTACTACATTATGCCTGCATGTAATTACCAGAAATCATAGATAATCATAAAACTATCACACATGATGCCCGCACCTAAAGCACCAACCGCCCACCTGAAACATCATCGCACTCCCACCTTCTTACTGTCTCGCGCCGCTGTCGGCGAAAGTCAGGCGATGGAGGGAAACTCGACCACTCCCTCATCCCCTTCCCACTCCTACAACCCTATCGTGCGCCGCCGGCGTCGGAGTTCTCCCATCTCTCGCAACACCATTCACCACCGCCACCGCAGCTAACTCTAGCGTCAGCCTCGTCCGCAAGGTATTCGTACCGCCACGGCTGCTGACTGGGCAGGGCCACATCACAGCATCGTCGCCTGTCGCGAAGGAGAGAAATGATGTCCCAAAGTGGCTGGCGGCTGCCGCAGCGGGTGCCCAAAAGAAGGCCAAGACGAGCAAGGGTGGAGCTTCTCGGTGTGTGCAACCTACGTCCACGTATGCGGCCGCTCATTTCCATCCTTCACGGGCACAACAGCTAGCGACTGCAGACTTTTGTGCGCCGACTGCTGCGCCCAATGTGGTTGACCAAATGACCGTGAGGTATGACGACCTTTCTTTTTGTGTTATTTTGAGGTATATGAATAGAAACAAAGAGAACAAAGAGTTTGTTCTGCGTTCATTTCCATAAAATGTAGTGTTGATGATGACACGGTTATGTCAACTATGACCGTTGGTTCCAACTATTCACATGAGTATTAGTACCAATAATATGCATCTCAACAAGATGATGATGATTTTGAAGTGGATGAGGAAGGTAAGGATTTGGTCGATGCACCGAGGGGAAGTGCAGCCAACAACACCCCAGAGGAAGGCATGGTTAAATGTGTGATTTGGTCTGGTGATACATTGCAAATGTATCTATAATTTTTGATGTTCCATGCTTGGTTTTATCCACACTTTGGAGTACTTTTCATATGATTTCTTGGACTAACCTATTAACAAGAGCCACAGTGCCACCTGCCTATTTTCTGCTGTTTTTAGTTCTAGGAAGTCAGAAAATAAATATTCTCGGAATTGGACGAGACAAAAGCCAAAGTCATTATTTTACCAGGGGACACACGGAGCCAGAATACGAGACGGAGAGGGGCCAGGGGCTGCCACACCACCTGGCCGCGCGGCCAGGCCTGGCCCACCCCAGGGGGTGGTGTGGCCGCCTCCAGCACCCCCTCGGCCTCTCCTTCCGCTTATAAGATGCCTCCAATACAGAAACCCTAAGGACCCGATCAAAATTCTACGAAAGAGTCTGTAGCCGCCATCGTCTCTGTCCTAGATCGGGAGGGCTCTGAAGCTCTTCCTGGCACCCTGTTGGAGAGGGGAATTCACCCTGGAGGCCTTTTTCATCATCATGCAAACCTCTAGTGTGATGCGTGAGTAGTTCATCTCTGAACTATGGGTCCATGTAGTAGCTAGATGGCTGGTTCTCATCCTTTGTGCTATCATGTCTAGATCTTGTGAGCTCCATTCATGATCAAGATCATCTATTTGTAATTCTGCATGTTGTGTTTGCAGGGATCCGATGGATATTGAGATGCTATTTCAGATTGATTATTGATTCTATCATGTCTTTGTTATATGTGATCTTGCATGCTTTCCATTGTTAGTAGCTATCTTGGCCAAGTAGATGCTAGCAACTCCAAGAGTTAGTATTTATGCTCGATAGTGGGTTCATGCCTCTAGTAATCTAGGGAAGTGACAGAAATCTCTAAGGTACTAGATGTGTTGTTGCTACTAGGGAGAAAACAACAATCCTTTGTTCACAGAACAATCGTATTGTTTACTTTACACGCAATTCGTAATGCAATAATATGTTGCTTGCAACTTAATACTGGAGGGGGTTCGGATGATAACCTGAAGGTGGATTGTTAGTCATAGATGCAGTTGGATAACGGTCTATGTATAATGTTGTAATGCCCAATCAAGTCTCAAAGGAGTCAAGATGATTAGTATATGCTTGTATGCTTTGTCAATGTTTGTCAATTGCCCCGCTATAATTTGTTCACCCAGCATGTTATCTATCTTAAGGAGAGCCACCTCTAGTGAACTATGGACCCCGGTCCTTTCTTTTACATTCAATCTACAATCAAACTGTTTACGGCTTTGTGTTTACTTTCTGCAAACTATTACTTCCTTCCATTCGATACGTTTAATCCTTTGTGTTTCAGCAAAACTGGTGAGATTGACAACCTCATCGCAATTTGGGGACAAAGTTCTGTGGTTGTGTTGTGCAGGTCTCCACGTTGCTACTGGCACCGGTAGTGCTCCCTGCCAACGTTCAGCTAGCTACACCTTTTGGGTGTTTCCTTGCTCCTACTGGATTGATAACCTTGGTTTCGTACTGAGGGAAAACTTGCTGCTGTGCTCATCATACCTTCCTCTTGGGGTTCTCCAACGAGCTCGATATATTTTGGGCCATCAAGCATATTTTCTTGCACCGTTGCCGGGGAGTCAAGGACATCTTCACAAGGGGAGTCCCTCATAACCAATCTCTTTACTTTGTTATTTTTGTTTTGCTTAGTTTATTTTTGTTTTGTTTGCTTGTTTCTTTATCAAAAACACACAAAAAAATAGTTCTACTAGTTTGCTTTCTTTATCAAAAACACAAAAAATGACTACTCTGGAAAATACTAACTTGTGTGACTTCACTAGCACCAACAACAATGATTTTATGAGCACACCTATTGCTCCACATGTTTCTGAAGCTACTTTCTTTGAGATTAAACCTGCTTTACTCAATCTTGTTATGAGAGAACAATTTTCTAGTATTGGTAATGAAGATGCTGTTGCCCATCTAAATAACTTTGTTGAACTTTGTGAGATGCAAAAGCATAGGGATATAGATGGAGATATTATTAAGCTTAAACCTTTCTCTTTGAGAGGAAAGAATGGCTGAATTCCTTAACTAGGAATTGTGTTGATTCTTGGCCTAAGTGCAAAGATGCTTTTATTGGAAAATACTATCCTCCTCCTAAGGTTATATCTATGAGAAGTGAAATAATGAAGTTTAAACAATATGATAATGAACATGTTGCTCAAGCTTGGGAAAGAATGAAATCTTTGGTAAAGAATTGTCCCACTCATGGACTGACTGCTTGGATGATCATCCAAACCTTTTATGCAGGATTGAACTATTTTTCAAGGAACCTATTGGATTCTGCTGCTGGAGGTACCTTTATAACCATTACTTTGGGTGCTGCAACAAAGCTTCTGGATAATATGATGGTTAACTACTCTGAATGGCATACTGAAAGAGCTCCACAAGGTAAGAAGGTAAATTCTGTTGAGGAAACCTCCTCCTTGAGTGATAAGATTGATGTTATTATGTCTATGCTTGTTATTGGGAAAGCCCATATTGATCCAAATAATGTTCCCTTAGCCACTTTGGTTGCTCAAGAAGAGCAAGTTGATGTGAACTTTATAAGAAATAATAATGTTGGCAACAATGCTTATGGTAATTACAATTATAGGCCCTACCCTCCTAATAATACTTATGGTTATAATGGTAAACCAGGATTACCTAGTGAAGGAAGAATTTTAGAAGTTTAAAGAGCCACTAAGAACTTCATGCAAATGCAATATGAGGAAAATAAGTTATTTACTAAAACTATGGAGGAACAATCTACCATTTTGAAGAACATTAACCATCAACTTGAGAGTTTAAATAGGGAAATTCCTAGTTTACAATTGAAACTTTCTAATGCTAAAAGAAATATATCATCTTTGTCTGAAGCACAATCTTCTTTGATTAATAAAATGGCTGCTAAACCTGAAACTAATGATAATCCATTTGCAGCTACTAATGCCATACAAGTTAGAATTGATGAAAATGTTAGACTATTAGCTGAATTACATGCTAAGTGGGAAAGAGAAGATGAAATTGCTATAAACATTAGTGTTTCTACTATCACCACCACTAGTATTGAGACTAGTAATAGCTCTACTACCTTAGATGATAATTATGGTTTTGATCTTGATGGTTGCAATATCTCTGAAGTTATTAAGTTCCTACAAAAGCTTGCTAAAAGTCCTAATGCTAGTGCTATGAACATGGCCTTTACAAAACACATTACTGATGCTCTCATAAAGATTAAAGAAGGAAAGATGAAACATAAAGCTTATATTCCTATAAAACAAGAAGATGGTTGGGAACCCATCATTAATATGAAAGTGAATGATTTTGATTTCAGAGCTTTATGTGATCTTGATAGTAGTGTTTCTATTATGCCTAGAAGGATTTATGATATGCTTGATTTGCCACCACTTGAAGATTGTTATTTGAATGTCCCACTTGATGACAATGCTAAAAAGAAACTCATGGGGAGTCTTAATGATGTTCATATTATGGTCAACGATGCCTATGTCCCTGTTGATTTCTATGTTTTGGATGTTGAATGCAATGCTTCTTGTCCTATTACTTTGAGAAGACCTTTTCTTAGAATAATTGGTGCCATTATTGATATGAAAGAAGGCACCATTAAATATCAACTCCCACTCAAGAAAGGTATAAAACACTTCCCTAAGAAGAGAAAGAAGATTTCTTTTGCCTCTCCTATGAAATTTTTTTTGCTCTTAATGCTTCTTCATTTGAGAACACTTGATTCTTTTTCTTGCTTCTTATACCTAACTTAAAGGCATTAAAGAAAAGTACTTATTGGGAGATAACCCAAAAGTTTTAGATGAGTCTTGTAAGTTATTACCTCTGTAATAACCGCTCCTTATCCTTTTTATTTGTTTTTTGTGCTAAGAGTAACCTCTAATGAGAGAGAAGTAATGATTGGGAAAGTTGTTGTCCCGAAACATATTTCTGTGCTTCACCGTAAACATTCGTGTAAAATCTCTGTACGTCCTTGTGAGGCGTGAACTTTTGTGCTTCTGCCCCAGGTTGTTATCTAACTTTCGTTAGTTCAACACTTTTTGATTTGAGCAACAGAAGGTCTTCGAAAAAATTCGTCTTTACCTGCTGGTCTGTTTTGACAGATTTCTGCCATTTTCTTTATTTGCTTCTTGTTGGTTCCTTTTTGAGTTCTTTTGGGGAATTGAGCTTTTTGAGGGAAGTTCTACAGTAGATAGTGTTTTAATGCAAGTTTTATTGGTGTTAGAACTGAACCTAAAGACCTATTATCTTGAGTGCACTAATGTTGCTAATAAAGATTGTGTGAAGTTTTGTATGAAGGAAAAATTTCAGGTGTATGGAAGGAATGAGTAATGAGATGAAGGATGGAATAAAGCTCAAGCTTGGGGATGCCACGCATGTCACCCCAAGAAATATCCAAAAAGTACAAGCGTCAAAGCTTGGGGATGCCCAAGGCATTCCCCTTCTTCATCAATAAAAATCCCAGGTTTCTTCCAAACGCTTTATTTTTATTGTTTCATGCACAGTTGTGTTGTTCTTGGAGCGTCTTCTTTTTTCTTTTCGTTTTGGTTTTTCGTGTGCTTGGTGTGCTTATTTTGCTGAATAAATTTGGTTGGACCCCCTCTTTCATACATTGGTTTTCAAATATTTTGCTTTGGATTGGAAAAGAGTAGGAAAGTTCATGCTTAAGTGGTAAAGAGAGCTTGTTTTGACTGTGGCCTATGCTTTGTCATGCGATGCTCGATATTGCTTTGGCTTTAGGCTTAGTTTTCTTTGATGTAGAATGACATGTTATAAACAATTGAGATTGCTTAATGTGCTTTGGATGAATCATGCGTTGTTTTAGCATATTAAAGCATGGTATTGTGGTATTCTTCTTTGATGCTTTATTTGGGTTGACTTGGCACATGCTCACACCATGTTATGACTATCAAAAGTCACCATAGCCTTGATGATCCTTTAGTTTTCAACTTGTAGTATCACTTTATGCTTTGATCAGTTTTGTCGCTCTGCATGATTACATTATTTCCCTCTTAGTTTGTCACTCCCAGTCTTTTGCTAGCCTCCACAACCAAGTATGAGTTCCACTCATGCATCCAACTCCTTAAACCAAGTTATTACAAGGAGTCCACCATACCTACCTATTAGCATATGATATTCCAAGCATATTCATGTTTTTGTTTACCTTCCAAATTAAACTTGTTATGTGAAAATTAGTGATTAAAGCTCTCACGAACTTGATGGCACACTTTACTTTTCTTGCATTTAATAAACTTGAACCATTGGGTCCTTCTTTTTTGCGTATATGCTTGCACTTTATAAGTTGAAATTAGCAGAACCATGTATCATGGGGAACGCTTTCAACATTACACTTGTACTTTGTACCCCGTTGATATCATGTTCTTTTGCTTATGGATCCCAGCGGTGTGAAATAAAAGTGGAACTTGTAAGATCATGGAGTTTGTATATGTGTTAGAGAAACGCCTAGGCCGCTAGTCTAAGCCATGCCTAATCATGGTGGAAACTTGCAGCATCACCATAATGAGCACTCTATGAAGCATCCTCAATAAAAACCTATGCAAATAGCAAATAAAAATATCGCTGAGATGCTCATTGTCTGCTTGCCTTGTCATTTTGATTATGGGATAGGTCATGTATCATGTGCAAGGGGTACCCCGTTGGCGGTTCTTTATGATACATATGTACTTACAATGACAAGAGCTTACTCGTGACTAAAGTTGAGTAGCATGAGGTTTGGTCTTCGTAAGTAAGGGGCATGAGATTTCGGCTTATAACTTGTCAAGCATATCCTCTTAATTGTGTCACTTTAACCTTAATCACTTTAAAGATGCTTATGATAGGGCAATGAGAGCTGAAAGCTAACAAGTACCATAATTTTTGGAAGCTGTTTATGAAACTTGAATCCCTACTTCCTTCTATGAAGGCCTTTTTTTCACCATTATATTGAGTCTCCACCTTCTATCTTTATGCACCTACTTTGAGAGCACAGTGGCCATTCTTAGTTCTATGTGCATTGTCCCAAGACTAGTTGATTGATGCCTAACTTGATATTGCTTGTTTTAAATTAATTGTATCTAGTCACTCTTATAAACTTTGAAGGTGTCCTATGCATTTATATTTGCTACTCTATGAGGGACAAGCTGAATGCTACTATGCTATGTTTTCTTTATGTGAAACAAACAAACGTCTTGCAAAGCATTGTTATTCATGAATATTTTGTTTGTACCTTTTCATGTTGCAACATAGTTTCTTTGTCTTATTGCTAGAACTTTGTCTTTCATGTTATGATTGAAGTACTATGATCCCAGCTTTGAATGTTTTACGAATACTTTGATCAAGTTTATGATGGTCCATGTCACCTCAAAAATTATTCTTTCTTTTTATCACTTACCTACTTGAGGACGAGCAGGAGTTAAGCTTGGGGATGTTGATACATTGCAAATGTATCTATAATTTTTGATGTTCCATGCTTGGTTTTATCTACTTTCTTGTGTTTTGTCCACACTTTGGAGTACTTTTCATATGATTTCTTGGACTATACTATTAACAAGAGCCACAGTGCCAGCTGCCTGATTTCTGCTGTTTTTGGTTCCAGGAAGTCAGAAAATGAATATTCTCGGAATTGGACGGGACAAAAGCCAAAGTCATTATTTTGCCGGGGGACACACGGAGCCGGAATACGAGACAGAGAGGGGCCAGGGGGCCGCCACACCACCTGGCCGCGCGGCCAGGCATGACCCGTGCCAGGGGGTGGTGTGGCCGCCTCCAGCACCCCCTCGTCCTCTCCTTCCACCTATAAGATGTCTCCGATACAGAAACCCTAAGGACCCGATCATAATTCCACGAAAGAGTCTGTAGCCGCCATCGTCTCTGTCCCTAGATCGGGAGGGATCTGAAGCTCTTCCCAGCACCCTGCCGGAGAGGGGAATTCACCCTGGAGGCCTTCTCCATCATTATGCAAGCCTCCGGTGTGATGCGTGAGTAGTTCATCTCTAAACTATGGGTCCATGTAGTAGCTAGATGACTGGTTCTCCTCCTTTGTGCTATCATGTCTAGATCTTTTGAGCTCCGTTCATGATCAAGATCATCTATTTTTTAATTCTGCATGTTGTGTTTGCGGGGATCCGATGGATATTGAGATGCTATTTCAGATTGATTATTGATTCTATCATGTCTTTGTTATTTGTGATTTTGCATGCTTTCCGTTGTTAGTAGCTATCTTGGCCAAGTAGATGCTAGCAACTCCAAGAGTTAGTATTTATGCTCGATAGTGGGTTCATGCCTCTGGTAATCTGGGGAAGTGACAGAAATCTCTAAGGTACTAGATGTGTTGTTGCTGATGGGTTCGTAGCAGGGAAAACAAAAAATTTCTACCGCAAGAACGAACAAAATCCAGATCTAATCTAGATAAAAGCCAAGATCTAATCTATGAGACATGTGCAACGAGATAGATCTGTACTAACCCTTGTAGATCCGAAAGCGTTACGAGATTGATCTCGTGGTTGATGTAGTTTATCACTTGCCGATCTCAAGATCGAGTGGACGATCCTTCCGGCGCCGCGTTCCGGCAGCGCTTCCGCAGTCGGTCAGACGTGCGGAGTCGAAGTAGACCTTCATCTCCTCGGTCCAGCGAGCAGCGGAGGTAGTAGATCTTCTCCACGGAATCCTAGCAGCACGACGGCGTGGTGGTGGTGGTGGAGTAGAGAATTATGCAGGGCTTCGCCTAAGCCTGAGCAGAAGAAAGGAGGAGGAGAGAGGCGGCTAGGGCAAGATTAGAGGGGGGCCAGGGGGTGGCGCCTCCACCCCTCTATTTAAAGGAGGGAGGCGCCATGGGGAGGTGGAGTCCTTGTAGGACTCCCCTCTCCCTTGGCCGGCGGATCAAGGAGGTGGGGGGAGAGTCCTACTCCCCCACGAATCCTTGTCTTACCCTACAAGGATTCCTTGATCCTTTCCTTGGTTTTCAAGTAAACTCCAAGAAATCTTCTAGAACCTTCCGGAACATTCCGAAACCTTCTAGAATCCCCATACAAATACTCCGGAACATTTCCTAACTTAGAAAATGATCCCCAATATATGAATCTTATTCCCCAGACAATTCCGGAGCTCCTCGTGATGTCCCGGATCCAATCCGAGACTCCGAACAACATTCGGTCTCCAACGCACATTCCATATCTACTTAAAACAACTTCGAACCTTAAGTGTGTCACCCTACGGTTCGTGAATATGCAGACATGATGGAGACACCTCTCCGATCAATAACCATCAGCGGATCTGGAGAGCCATAACGGCTCCCACATACTCAACGATGACTTCGTGATCGATAGAACCATTAACATACGAAACCAATTCCCTTTGTCACGCGATACTCTACTTATCCGAGGTTTGATCGTCGGTATCTCCATACCTAGTTCTACCTCGTTACTGATAAGTACTCTTTACTCGTTCCATGATATGTCATCCCTTGTGACCTAGTCACATGCTTGCAAGCTAACCAGATGACATTCCACCGAGAGGGCCTAGAGCATATCTATCCGTCATATGGATGGACAAATCCCAATCTTGGTCCATGCGCTTCAACACATACTTTCAGAATACCCAATGACACCTTTATGACCACCCAGTTACAAAGCGGTGTTTGATGTCATCAAAGTACTCATCTGGTGATGGTGATTAACATAACCTCATGGTCGAAGGATTAGGTTATTATGTATTTTAAAGCTTATAGCAAACGAACTTAATGACTTGATCTTATGCTATGCTTACTACGAGTGTGTGTCCATCACATCATTCTCCTAATGATATGATCTTGTTATTAACGACATCCAATGTCCATGATCAGGAAACCATGATCATCCATTAATCAACAAGCTAGTTTAAGAAGAGGCTTACTAGGGACTCTTTTATGTTTACAAAACACACAAGTATTAATGTTTCCGGTTAATACAATTATAGCATGGGATGTAAACATTTATCATAAACATAAAGATATAATAATAACCACTTTATTATTGCCTCTTGGGCATATCTCCAACAGTCTCCCACCGGCACTAGAGTCAATAATCTAGTTAAAAACTTGTGCATTCAACACCTATGGCTTTCTGGTGTTGTATAGACACTATTGCTAGTGGTAAACATAATCTTCGGATCTGACACTTCCAGGTCCGTGTGTATTTGCATGTCCTTGCGTCTCTACGCATTACTCATTCTCCAATGAGATGGCATTGTATAAATTTGGTCCTTTGGTGAGACCTTTAGTTCCTTGGGATTAAATCATGTTGATACAATTGTCGTCCAATGTATCTTCATAGTATTATCCCGCTATGAACCACACCTAGTTTGATAACAAACTACTTGACGCAAATGCCCTCATCATTTGCTGCTACAATAGTAGTCATATACTTAGCCTTTTGTTGTAGTATCCTTCACAATATCTCAACTTTGGAACTCATCCAAATCCATCATGGAACATCCTTTCTATTATATTGTGCCACCCATAGTCTAAATTGAGATAAATTTAATTTGTATCTTGTGACAAAACTAGTATCAATGTAACACTTTACAATGAACTACCTTTAACTATTTGTCACTTATACATGATATATTCTTAGTTCTTCCAAAGCTCATAAGAATATCTTTACTATTGTCCAATGATCATCTTATGAATCATTCTGGTATATGCTCATAACATTTAGAGCATAGGACATATCTGGATGTGTACATCTCAAAGAATGATTGATCAAAATATTCTTGTGATTTCACCAAGTGTCAAAACACTTGAATCTCATGTCAACACACTTGAATCTTGATTCAGTCCTTTCCGTGCGTCAAGAACCTTTCTTGTTGTTTCCATATTGAACTCATTCAACATCTTATCTATGTACATTTGGCAAAACCATATTAGTGCCTCAATCTATCCATATAGACATTGATGCCTAATTCTTGAGTTATGCCTAAGTATTTCATCGAAATGAAATTCTTAACCTGTGTCAATAAAAGATACATCATTTCTAATCAACAATATGTCTTTCACATAATGTATTAGAAATATGTCTTAGCGCTCCCACTTAATTTCTTGCAAAATGCAAACATCTTCATCGTCTCTGATGAAATTAAACCTTTTAACGGTTTCATCACGGTGAAGATTCTAACTCCGCGATGCTCACTTCAACCATTGAAGTTTTGCATACTCTTTTAGCATCCTTTTAATTTAACAAAACCCTTTGGATCGTGTCATGTACACGTCCTAGGTAACCATTCTATTAGAAGAACTTGTTTTGTTTGTTCAACTACCATATACCAAAATATATGTAGTGGTTGCTACATTAATCCGTCCAGACTAAATATCGCTATGAAAGATCAAATCTTATCATAGTCAATTCCTTGAACATTGTCGTAAACTCTTTCCGACATGTCGACTATTTCATAGATGTGAAACATCCATGTCTATTTATAGATCCATATACGACTGTAAGGTCTTGCACCTTTCCAGAGGGTCTTTCAAATTCAAAGCTTGATTTTTCGTTTATGGAATTATCACGGATTTTATGGCTTCAAGCCACTTAACGAAGTCAGGGCCCATCATTGATTATTTGCATGTAGTCGGTTCATCATTGTCAAACAACAATGATTTAACTCTCAAATCTTAGCATTTGATTACTTACCCGACCTACTTGGTTCAATAGGAACTTAGATCTCCGTGACCACAACCTTTGAGGCACGTGAGCCATGAGTATTGTTGCTGCCTCCGGGACACTTACCGACGCTGCGCAACTCAGCATATATTAGCCAAGGTTCAACAACCTTGTCAAAGTTCTATTGTCCTCCCACTTAACTTTTCACCAAAAATTCCTTCTCAAGGAACTCGACATTCTAAGTGAAAAACACTTTTGTCTTCGGTGTTATGGAGGAATACCCAATGGTTATTTGAAATAACCTACAAAGACATGCTCATCCGACTTTGGTTGTAAACATTTTACTTATGCCTAGCATACCAAAAATTTAAGAAAGGACAACCTGAGTTTTATCAAGAACCATGACTTATATGGTGTCATTTCAACGGATCACGATGGAGCTCTTTTCAGTGTAAAAGCGGTAGTCACTAAAGCTTTAATCTTTAATATATAATGGCAGTTTTATAAATGACACCTTTGATCTTACCATGTCAAACAAGGTTACATTACATATCTTGAACACTCCATACTCCTATGGTGTTTTGGGAAATGCAAATCCATGGAACGATTCCTCAAATCTTAGGTGTTTTGCTAAACTTGTAACTCAAACATCTTTCTTTATGATCCATTTATAAACTTTTTTATTTTCTTGTTACAATAATTTTCCACTTCATCTTGAAAGTTTTTGAACATTTTCAAATATTTCATACTTCTTCCTTATTGAGTAAGTATATACATATACTTACTCAAATCTTCGGAGAAAGCATATGAAGTTGAAATCCATCGCCCACGACTACACATAATGGACTATATACATCAATATGTACAAATTCCAATCAGTTAGTCATCCGTTCCTCTTTTGGCCTACGAACGGAGTTTTAATTATCTCCAGGAAAGTATCACAAGCGTCATTTGATCAAAATCAAAGACTCCAAAAATCCATCAACATGGAGTTTCTTCATATATCCCTTTCAATATAATTTAAACGGCGATGTCACTTCGCAAGTGATCTTTCAATCATTTGTCTTGCGACATTTTAGCATTAGTTTTATGGTCGTTATTTCTCCAACCAGACTTGTATATCATCCATCTATTATTGAATACGGTTATTATTTGAACAACCTTTTGTCGTCATAATACCTGATCAAAATAACAATTATTGAAACAAATCTTGAAGGCAAGCTTTGATGTTAACGAGCAACACAACAACCCTTTTTTGTTTTCGATGAACATCATCACATATTCTCTTTCTAGTTACTTAGGCCATTGCAGTTCATGAATTGTGTTGTCCTGTATGACACTTCATACCAACCAATTCGGTATCCAATACCGCAGAACCACATTGTTTAACAACCAAGGAATACAGCCATAACATGTATCTTCTATATACCTAAGTTGGATATCTCCAATCTTTTCTTTTCTGCCAAATATTTTATAGATTCTCTTTCAACAATTCCTTTTCTTTTAAAAGAATCTATCAACATCAATAGTGGTGTCATTCACATGACACATAGTACAAAGTGTGTATAGTCAAATACCAATACCTTTGGACTTGCACTTTGAAGGTGGATCACCATCATCAAATGTTTGGTGTTCTTTCAAAAATCCATTCTTTAGTAATCTTTTAGTGTAGTAAACATTTTACTTACATCTTCTATTCATCCTTATCATGACAACTTTCATGATCAAGCTGCTATAGCTTATAAAGGTGAATTGCGAGTATAATGTTTCTTTTTCAAAACCTTTTGGAGGATTAGGACGACTAGCGTCTCCAACTTCACAAATTCTCATCAAATATGAGGACGTATACTCTATCATGTTGTAACCAACACATTGTTTTAGATATCGCAATACCTTTCACATATGATGGTTTCTGAAACATTGCTTTTAGCTCTTAGATAAACTTGAT
This sequence comes from Avena eriantha, assembly GCA_910589775.1. Lineage (NCBI taxonomy): Eukaryota > Viridiplantae > Streptophyta > Magnoliopsida > Poales > Poaceae > Avena > Avena eriantha. The sequence continues at coordinate 394,100,279 of OU342745.1, forward strand.
ATTAAAAACAATCTTTTGAGTATCAAGAATCATGGAGGCAAACATGATACATTAGATACTAACACTGGAATTGTTACTCTTGATTTAATACTATTTATTAAACTTCATGGAGTAAATAGAGTTTGCTGAAAGTTTGCAATAGGACTTATAAACTTTAAATTGACATTCAAACAATACGATACCAGTTCGTAAAGTAAATATCCAGAATTTCTATTGTTCCACTATCTCAACTATAACTAAGCGTAAGGTGGTGAACGGATGCCAATGACTACAACAAACTATGCAAATTCACTTTGATTGTGTTTATGATAAATTGAGTTCGACTAATCCAAATTACAAATGAAATCCCACTCAAAACAACATCCCTCGAGTTGTTTTAGTGATTACACGAACCAAATCCACTACACCAAGTCCGATTATCACGTGAGATGATGTAGATTTAAAGGCGAACAATCAACATGTTCATCATATCATCCATATGACTCATGCTTTACCTTTCGGTATTCCGTGTTCCGAGACCATGTCTATACATGCTAGGCTCGTCAAGGTTAACCTTAGTTTCCGCATGTGCAAATCTGGCTTGCACCCGTTGTATGCACACATAGAGTCTATCACACCCGATCATCACGAGATGCTTCGAAATGACGAGTCTTAGCAACGGTGCCAACTAAGGACGAACACTTTATTACTTGATATTTAGTGAGAGGGATCATCTTATAATGCTACCGTCGCGATCTAAGCAATACAAGATGCATAAAGGATTAACATCACAGGCAATTCATAATTAGTGTGATATGATATGGCCCTTTCTTCTTGTGCCTTTGATCTCCATCTCCAAAGCACGGACATGATCTCCATCATCACCAGCATGGCGTCAAGGTCAGTGGCGCCGCTTCATGGCTGTCCATCATCACTAGCAACTATTACAACTACTTGGAACAAAGCTATTACAAGATGAATAGACACGCAGGTCTTAACAGAATTGAAGACAACCATTAGGCTCCGGTTGCCATATTACAACAAGGATCATTGCATACATCAAATATAATCACAATCACATGATGGCCATATCACATCACAAAACCCCTGCAAAAACAAGTTAGATGCCTCTAATTTTCTTTGCATGTTTTACGTGGCTTGAGGCTTTCGAATAAGAACGGATCTTACCTACGAAACTGAACCACAACGTTGATACAAGTGCTATCAAGTTGCAAAGTGTAAATTGGATCTATACTATGGTGAGAGAGACAGACACCCGCAAAGCCACTTGTGCAAAGCAAGTTACACGTCTCATGTGCGTGGAGCAAGTCTCATGTGCGATGACATGTAAGGTTAGCCCGAGCCGCTTCATCCCACCATACCGCAAGATGCAAAGTACACAAAGCAAAAAACGGCACGAGCACCAACGCCCACAAAACCATTGTGTTCTACTCGTGCAACAGATCTACGCATAGATACGGCTCTAATACCACTGATGAGTTCGTAGCAGGGAAAACAAAAAATTTCTACCGCAAGAACGAACAAAACCCAGATCTAATCTAGATAAAAGCCAAGATCTAATCTATTAGATATGTACAACGAGATAGATCTGTACTAACCCTTGTAGATCTGAAAGCGTTACGAGATTGGATCTCGTGGTTGATGTAGTTGATCACTTGCCGATCTCAAGATCGAGTGGACGATCCTTCCGGCGCCGCGTTCCGGCAGCGCTTCCGCAGTCGGTCACACGTGCGGAGTCGAAGTAGACCTTCCTCTCCTCGTTCCAGCGAGCAGCGGAGGTAGTAGATCTTCTCCACGGAATCCCAGCAGCACGACGGCGTGGTGGTGGTGGTGGAGAGAGAATTCTGCAGGGCTTCGCCTAAGCCTGAGCAGAAGAAAGGAGGAGGAGAGAGGCGGCTAGGGCAAGAGTGGAGGGGGGCCAGGGGGTGGCGCCTCCACCCCTCTATTTAAAGGAGGGAGGCGCCATGGGGAGGTGGAGTCCTTGTAGGACTCCCCTCTCCCTTGGCCGGCGGATCAAGGAGGTGGGGGGAGAGTCCTACTCCCCCACGAATCCTTGTCTTACCCCACAAGGATTCCTTGATCCTTTCCTTGGTTTTCAAGTAAACTCCAAGAAATCTTCTAGAACCTTCCGGAACATTCCGAAACCTTCTAGAATCCCCATACAAATACTCTGGAACATTTCCTAACATAGAAAATGATCCCCAATATATGAATCTTATTCCCCAGACAATTCCGGAGCTCCTCGTGACATCCCGGATCCAATCCGAGACTCCGAACAACATTCGGTATCCAACGCACATTCCATATCTACTTAAAACAACTTCGAACCTTAAGTGTGTCACCCTACGGTTCGTGAATATGCAAACATGATGGAGACACCTCTCCGATCAATAACCATCAGCGGGATCTAGAGATCCATAAGGGCTCCCACATACTCAACGATGACTTCGTGATCGACATAACCATTAACATACGAAACCAATTCCCTTTGTCATGCGATACTCTACTTATCCGAGGTTTGATCGTCGGTATCTCCATACCTAGTTCTACCTCGTTACTGATAAGTACTCTTTACTCGTTCCATGATATGTCATCCCTTGTGACCTAGTCACATGCTTGCAAGCTAACTAGATGACATTCCACCGAGAGGGCCTAGAGCATATCTATCCGTCATATGGATGGACAAATCCCAATCTTGGTCCATGCACTTCAACACATACTTTCAGAATACCCAATGACACCTTTATGACCACCCAGTTACGAAGCGGTGTTTGATGTCATCAAAGTACCCATCCAGTGATGGTGATTAACATAACCTCATGGTCGAAGGATTAGGTTACTATTTATTTTAAAACTTATAGCAAACGAACTTAATGACTTGATCTTATGCTATGCTTACTACGGGTGTGTCCATCACATCATTCTCCTAATGATATGATCTTGTTATTAACGACTTCCAATGCCCATGATCAGGAAACCATGATCATCCATTAATCAACAAGCTAGTTTAACAAGAGGCTTACTAGGGACTCTTTTATGTTTACAAAACACACAAGTATTAATGTTTCTGGTTTATACAATTATAGCATGGGATGTAAACATTTATCATAAACATAAAGATATAATAATAACCACTTTATTATTGCCTCTTGGGCATATCTCCAACAGTTGCTACTAGGGAGAAAACAACAATCCTTTGTTCATAGAACAATCGTATTGTTTACTTTACACGCAATTCGTAATGCAATAAGCTGTTGCTTGCAACTTAATACTGGAGGGGATTCAGATGATAACCTGAAGGTGGATTATTAGTCATAGATGCAGTTGGATGGCGGTCTATGTATAATGTTGTAATGCCCAATCAAGTCTCAAAGGAGTCAAGATGATTAGTATATGCTTGTATGCTTTATCGATGTTTGTCAATTGCCCTGCTATAATTTATTCACCCAGCATGTTATCTATCTTAAGGAGAGCCACCTCTAGTGAACTATGGACCCCGGTCCTTTCTTTTACATTCAATCTACAATCAAATTGTCTACTGCTTTGTGTTTACTTTCTGCAAACTATTACTTCCTTCCATTCGATACGTTTAATCCTTTGTTTTCAGCGAAACCGGTGAGATTGACAACCTCATCGCAAGTTAGGGACAAAGTTCTGTGGTTGTGTTGTGCAGGTCTCCACGTTGCTGCTGGCACCGGTAGTGCGCCCTGCCAACGTTCAGCTAGCTACACCTTTGGGGTGTTTCCTTGCTCCTACTGGATTGATAACCTTGGTTTCGTACTGAGGGAAACTTGCTGCTGTGCTCATCATACCTCCTCTTGGGGTTCCCCAACGAGCTCGATATATTTTGGGCCATCATCTGGCCTTCGACACGGACCAAACTAGATACACCTATTGTGTTAGGAAGATGTAGTTCTTTTATAAGTACAACAAGAGTGGAATTGAGCGCACCGATAGATCTCTTCGTTATCCTTGGTCGATTATATCATCGGATTGTCAAAAGTGGGCAGGGTTAGTGGGGGGCGGTTGATAACATAAACCCAAGTGGCACAAATGATAGAGAATGGGTAAGTTGTATTCTTTTTTCTTCTCTCTTTTTGTTATTGTAGCTTACCATTTGTTGTATGGAGGCATGGGAGCATCTCCAACTACCTATGGAGGCATGGGAGCAACTCCAAGTGGCTATGGAGGCATGGGAGGAATGAGTACTCCTCCGGGTGGCTATGGAGGAATGGGTGGCTTCGTACCACCTCCGGGTGTGGATCCATGGCTTCCATCGTATCTCCCATGCCTACTATGGGTGATGGCTTTGGAGATTCCCCGGTTCGTCCTAACACCATCTTTTTTTTTGACAAAATCCTAACACCATCTAACTTCCGAATGATGATAAAGAGCAAGATGGAGATGGTAACAAGAAGGATGTTGATTGATCTGTTTATGTGAACTCTATTTGTGTTAAACTTGGCTGTGTCAAATTATCCTTTGCTTTTGAACTATACCATGAATTTGAGCTATACTATGTTGGTCAAGTGATGACTTTGAATTTGAGATGATGTGTTTGTTCATCAATTGTTTGATATTGGGTTTGTTTGGTGTTGGGAATCTTCAGCCGGTCGCGCGGGCTGCATTTTACGGCGCCTAGAGCAGTGATGTCTGCCGCGTGCAGCATTATAGCGCGCTTGTACTAGCTATAGCTTGCCGCGCGCGCTAAAAACAATAAACCTGCATCCAATTATTTTTTTAACACACGGTATTATAGCGCGCCTCTTGGAGATGCTCTTAGGCCTTTTATTAGTAGGTATATGTATAGATTAGGATCCAAGAGGCTCTAGGTACTAGGTTACATTTGCACGCACGAGCCTTGAGATAGAGAAATGAGTTACTAGACCAGGTCTTTAGGAATTTTGAGTACCTTTTACTACTATATTTCAACTTATAGAGGGATTGATTTTGGTTGTTGATATCTTCCAAACATGTGAAAAGAGTAACTTTAGTAGCCCTATTAAGTAGTTGCATGATTTATACTTGCTGAAATCTAAATTTTGTAAGCATATTCTCAGATGTTTAGGTTTCACATGATTGCCACTACGAACAATATAAGTATGTTGCCAAGTGTGATAGGAAGAAAGTCGGGGAAAACTTTGATCAGAAACGGAAAATTGTTGCTTCTTTAGTTTTGCAAAATAATTATTTATCAAGTTCACACGAAGGTGAACATAGTTATATCTGCCAGACAAAATGATGCACACATATGAGTACCTATTACTCTCTCGTTCTAAAATAAGTGACTTATATTTTTTCTACATTCATATGTACCTATATAAAATGTATCTAGATACATACAAATCTTGATAAATTGAAGTCACTTATTTCAGGATGAAGGGAGTATGGTTTTAGTATGTTCAGAAAAAAGGTAGGACATACAACTAGTCTCTCGGACTTGAAACTTGTTGAGGGGGTTTCCTCGAGAGGTAATAAGCAAGAATTCATTTTCTATCGAGAAGGAATGCAAGTCTTTTTCTTTTTTCCCAAAATCTAAAGAGAAAACGTGCCCTCTCTCTAGTCCCTTAGAGCACACAAAAACATGTGTTGCCAGGCTTCTTTTTATTTTTTTCATGACATTTTTATTTTTTCTAGATTTTTCTTTGAATTTCGCCACACTGTCAGATGGATCATGGGGGGCGGGGCGTCGCGCCCACGTGCGAGAATCAGCACGTTGTCGCGCTAGCAGATGTCCTACTTTTTTTTCTACCCAAAGCATGCGCAGGACTAATTTACACATTAGTTAATGCCAATTATTTATCCATAAGGAAACTGCTATTTACCGCTTACGGTTGAACACTTCGGTTCCAACATGTTCGGTTTTACACTTTTTTTTAAAAAATTCCACCGATCTATTAATAATCATCAACAGTAGAAGGAGTCCTAAAAGTAATAAAAATTACAAATAGGTCATTGGACCAACTAGCGACGACTACAAACACTGGCACGAGTTGAAGGCGCGCCGCCGTCCTCACCCCTCCATCACCGGAGTCGGACAAAGCTAATCGTAGTAGAGCTTGTTGTAGTAGGAAAGTCATCGTGCTAAGGCTCCAAAGGACCAGCGCACTAGAGCAGCAACCATCGCCGAAGATGAATAACGTAGATCGAAAGAGACTGACCTCAAAACGACCGGACACATGACTCCACGCGTCCTCCACTCATGCTAGACGCACCAACAGAGCGAGGATAGGGCGGGAAGGACCTTATTCTAACCTCAGCACGTAGTCACCGCCTCAACATCTTGAAAAAGACACCGAAAATAATCTAAACAAAACACTGAAACCTCCCGCCAACAAAACGCCGTGATCCGCTACGCCTGCAAGGCTTTAAGGCCGCCGGAGACAAGATGGACAGGCGGCTTCCAGTTTGCCGCCGCCTCTCCTTCTCTTCTCTCGTACTTACCCTTTCGATGGGTATCATGTTCGGTTTTACATTGATGCCATTGGCTCATGTTTTGACACGTTGGCACAGTTTGTGGATGAAGTTTTATGTATCACCCCCAGATGTTTGACCCGTAGCCGTAGGCTAGCTTTCGGGGCGCATTGCATCTCATGGGTGCAGGCCCGCTGGAGCACGCATCGTGGTCAGCACCGGACCTTCGGTTAAACGCCCCAGGTACGTACCTCGAGAGAGGGGCATGCAGACGCCAGACGGTATCCCAGATGCCTCGGCAACCACTAGCTGTACGTGCTGCGGCGACAAGACCAGACGCGAGGGAGCGGCCGGGTCGCAGGGATTCCAGGACGTGACCGGCCTGAAATTATATATAGACTAGTAGTAGTAGTAACGTTTTCCATCTCGATGGACGCGTATTCAATTCACTATGGCAGCCGTACGTGCGGCCCGCGACGGGGTCCGTACCAGTAGTTGACTTGAGGACGGCAGGACGTTGAAAAGATGCTCCACAGAGAGGCCACATGCGCGCGTACGTGACATGGCCTTGCTCGTACTACGTACCGCACGTTGGTGTTCAGTCTCTCTTGGTGCATGCCCTGCATGGTGACTAAACTACGGGAGTTGTTGTAAAAGCGTAAACTAAGGGTGTGTTTGGATCTTTAGCTAGTGAAGCCTAGCCAAGCAAAGATTTCTAGCTAGCACAATCTATTGCGTACAACGGCTAGGCTACTTGTTTGGTTGTTCAGCTTGTTACCAGCTAGCCACGATAATTTAGCACGTATACAAATCGGTAGTTACCACCACTGTGGCAGTTGTCACCATTTTTCTCCTTTCTTGCCGACGGAAGCGAGCCGATTTGGCTCTCCCACCTGGGCAAGGATATTCTAGCCTACTGGGACTAATTTGCCGGGCAAAGCTGGCTTGTTTGTTTCTTCCAAACACATAACCTAGCTTGGCAAGACTATAACTAACCTTGCTAAGGATCCAAACGTACCCTAAAAGTAGAGTAGGTCAAGATGACAATAATGTTTGGTAGTATTTTTCTACAAATCTGATCCCTTTGTTGAAACGAATGCTTTATTTCATCTGCCCTGGGGAGAAACTATTTTGAAATCCAACTCCTTGGTTCGGTGCCAAAACGAGGACGGAGCCAAAAATTGTGCAAGTGGACGGGCAAATTTTTTTGGCAGAAAATAGTAGCTTAATGTGTTCAGCCGAAACTTATCGGCGCTGACCTTGATTATTGCATCGACGGATTGACGTACTCTATTCCAGCTCCATTTTCGTTGGCATTAAACCTAGCTAAGGGTTAGACTTGGAAATAGTTTCGACAGACCAGTCATTATTAGCTTCGCCAAATTATCAGATCTGTCAAAAAATATACACATGTTGGAAGGTGAACAAATCTGCCGTCTAGCCACAGTGTTACCGGAGGTTCCGTAAGGGAATAAAAAATGTTTTGATAGCTCCAGCGCCCTTATTCAGTAATGGAAATTGTCGAACATCCCAGTTCAGAAAGTGCTTGATCAAAGGCGACCTGTCCCTTCTGGTGCAGTTTATTGTTTTGTTATTTAATAAGAAAGATTTGAATGTTACTGTTGGTGGTTTGGACAGGCCAGGAGGGGGGACAAGGTATGGGCTGGCACGGGTGCGTGGCATTGCATGCATGGAGACGAGGGCGTGCGTCGCGTCGGAGCGGCAGAATCCGCATCAAATCACGCCGACTGGCCTGCGCCTGCGTGCATGTCTAGGGGCACTGTTTGGCGATGTGCATGCTACGCCGCTTTGCTCGTGACTACTCCCATCCACACTACAGTATCCATCCTCTCACTCTACTTAGTCAGTGTACGACCTCAACGCACAACGTCGATCGAGACACCGGGCCTCAACGGTGAGAGGAAATGGCCGTGTAGCTGTTGCCGTTCCATATGCATGCGTGGCGGAAGGAGCCGGTGGCAGCAATGGTTAAGGGGCGGCGGACACTAGATGAGCAAACAAAAATGAAACCTTCGTTCCAACTTATAACTGGTCCGTAGCAATTTGAAACCTTCCAACACTGCAGTAAAACTGTACTACTAGTACAATCTAGGTAGACTTGGAAGCCCCCTGAATTATCTAGCTAACTTGGGTAGGCAGGCGCACTGCATTCGGAGATACGACGACGAGTCTAGACTCTAGGGCACGGCGGCGCGTACTTGATCCAAAGTGGGAAGCCCCTACCAAATACTATTACGGGAAGAAGGAAGCCGTACGTACTGATATTGAAATCAGTGACGCGAAAGCACGGCACATGTACGTAGTACGTGCGGAAGTACACACAGCGACCTCCACACTCCAACTCCAAGGTGAAACTGGGCACAAGCTAGTACGTATACCTCAGCCAGCTACTTGCACTGTACGGTGTAGTACGCTCTAGTATCTGTCTGTCAGCACTGCTGGACGACCTCTTCAGCATCCACGTACGGAACGAGGCGACACGAACAAACAGCATTGATCTTTTGACCACCTTTGCAAACTTACCAGTGCAAAATTCACCGCGAGAGAAGCATCTACAGCGGCAAGCAGGTTGGGACGGTGTGCGTGAATACTGGTGCAATACGCGCACGGGTTTTGTGGATCATCCCGTTCTTTCAGCCGGTCAAGCTAGCCGTCACACCAACCAAAGAACACCACCAAGGTGAAACGTACAAGCAAACGTTTATTTGCCCCCGGTCCTCCGGGAGATATATAGATACTGCACGCGAGATACACAGTGAGTAATGTAATGCACTGCAGGTCTGCAGCACATGTTGTTGCTGGAAGGAAGAAGCCTACGGAGCATGTGCACGCCGTACAGGTACGTACGCCCATGCACTGGGAGCCAGCAGAAATCAAGAAAACGTTACAGCAAAACGATTCTTGCCTTGGCATTTTTTATCGCACCTAAGGCGTATCTATGTATAAATAACTGCATGCATGCTGGGGTCGACCGCGCATGGCTGACACCCAGGGCCCCGTGATGTGCTCCATCGCTGCAACAGGTGGCCCACGTACTGCCGCAGTTTGCAGGACGTTATTTTTTAAGTCTAGGCAGGGAGGTACTACAACGTACCTCTCGAGGATCGTCCGACACTCTTCCTCTCCCTCCTAATAACCTAAAAAAATCTATTAAAAAAAGAAAACCTAAAAAAATCCTACTGGCCAGTGCGCGCGCACACACAGCTAGTAGTACAGTTCAAAAAGCTCCCGCGCGACCGGAGAAAGTCGAGCAGGAGGCAGTGCAGGACACAATAGTCCGTTGCGCTAGGCACGGAACGGAGACCAGGAGAGCGGGCGGGCGACACGCGCGCGTGAATCCATCCGTGCATGTATACAAACACAAACACAGAGAGAAGAAAAGGCTATGGCGCCATGCCCGCCTATGCCTTCCTGAACACGTACAGTGCGAGCTAGTTAGGGCATTTAAGGAGTGCAGCTGCTATAGCCAGCAGGTCCATGCATCCCTCTTTTCTCTGCTGTCGCACTCAAGCGAGGACCTGTCCTTCCTGGATGAGCAGCTGGCAGGGCACTGGTGCTGGAAGAGACACGGGGAAAGACGGAGAAGTTTGTCACCCGCGGGTGGTGCCGAGGCTGCAATGCCCGCCTTGCCCGGGCGGGCGGGCCGGATGCAATTATGGCCGCATCATTCGCTCCACGCACATCTATCTAGCCGACCGCTCCCAATGATTGCCTAATCATGCCTAATGCGAAACTTGCCACAAACCGCGCGGTCCTCCTTCTCGATCCTAGCTAGCTAGTACATACGTCGTCTGCCGGCGGCGAAACTCACGAAATAGCCTTTGGATTGGAGCAAATAAACGATGCATGAGGCGGAAATAACCATGCGTACGTACGTCTGGATAGGAACCTAATCACGCGATTATAACATGCTTAGGGCTGAATCACTACTACTACGTACGTAGGAATAGTTCTGACGTGCTGCGCATGCGTTCTTCTATTCTATAGAAAGAGAGAGAGAGAGAAATTCTGCAGCGAGCGAAAGCCATGTATGTTTCCAGTTAATTAAAGACTAAAGACAGATAATACAAGTAAGCCTGCATCTAACTAGACTAGAGCATGAGGAGTGACGGAGGAGAGATCAAGAGGCAAAAGATATAATTAATGGCATCTAGCTAGTATCTATGAACACAGTTTCAACGAATTAACCAGCATGCAGCTAATTAGCAAGCCAGGTGGTGTGTCTAAAGGCAATAGAATCCATGTAGAGACCTGCAGGCTGCACCCTTGCTAGAGCAAGAGGAGGAACTGGCCGGGAGAACGGCAGCACAAATTACATCTACACAGTACTATACGCTAGTTCAACCTGACCAACCATGCAGTTAATTAGCAAATGTAAACAGTTTGAAGGATCCATCCAAGGTAACAGCTTTCTTATTAGCTTACTCACAGGCTAGCTCACCGAGTTACCGCGCGCGGCGCCCGGCCGGCGTTGGTCAAGGGGATTGAAATATGGACCGACAGCCCCCCTGGTGGATCAATCAACGTCTGTCTCCCCCCCGGGAAGGGGCGGTCGTTCAAGATGTGATCGATATTATCGACCGGGGGCCTCGAGCTAGATAACGCATCCCTTGGCCTAATCGAACAAAGCAGCATGCATGCGTGAGCCAGCGCACGGGCCGGGAAGGTGTCTAAGTTATAAAAATTGCCGGCATGGTTAAAGGGAATGAAGCCTGGTCCGACGTCCCCGGCGATCAACGGACGTGCATCTCCGGGTGAAGGGAGAGCTGCCGAGGAGACCGACCGGGGGCACCGAGCCAGACAACATACCCCTTAACCTAATCCAGGCATGCCGCTGAACAATACGCCTCACGAGATACGCGGGAATGTGTCTGGACGCCACGGATGCTTCGAGGTTTGGAAGGAATGAAGCCTGGTCCGACGCCTCCACCCGCCGGCGCCGGCCGACCGGCGACCGGCGAGGACGCGTGCATCGAGCCAGCCAACATACCCCACAAACCACCATGCATGGCCACAACCTAAGCTCTAGGCAGTACTAAACCATGGAGGAAGAGAGGCTAGATAGATAGATCACTGCACGGAGGAGCAGGGCATGGGCTTGCAAGGCACGTTGTGAAGAAGAAGAAGAAGAAGAAGAAGAAGAAGGGTACGGGAGTTTTCTTGAAGAGGGCAAGGAAGGGAGGAGGGTGGTGGGGATGGCGAGGAGGACGACGGTCGACGGGGCGCTGGTGGCAATTTATGGAGGAATGACCCAGCCGGACGCCGAGTATTAACTGCTAGCTAGCTAGCTAGCTACTAGTAGTACGTCCCGGCCGGACGGGCCGGCCCTGGCTTTATGTTTCTCAGCTAGCTAGCTCCGGCCAGTTGGGCTTCTATTGCGTGTACTGCTCGCTGCTGGCATCCCATCCTCTCTCTCAGAGCCGGGGCGGAAAGGTGGCAGAGTCCGGTCCGGGGCTTTCAATTCTCACATGCTCTACAGAATGCGTCGTGGACTGCGCACAGGCACAGCACCACCACCTTCTTCCTCTGGCTCTATCCCCTCAGGGTGTGGAATGTCTTTGGCAACCCTGTGGAGTCGAGGGGAGAGCGAAATCGAGTGACCCTTTTTGATCCTTCGTAGTTGTAGCTCCAAAATGTGCGTCCATCAGTTGTGATGATCCTTTCCCTACAGGTCGTTAAGTATGTACACTACTAGTGACTTACCCATGTTTAAAAAGCGTAGAGTTAACTGTAATCTTTGGGGGGTAACCTTTGGGGGGATCGAATCGATGGCATGTTTTTTGTGTGATAAAGTAGTATGGCGTTAGGAGTGAGTTTAGACAAACCAAAGACAAAGGCACAGACGCACAATACATACTATGCTCATGCCCTTCAAACAGGTTGAGCATGTAAGCAGAAAACCAGAGAGGCCCCATGATGATTACATCACCAAATATACAGCCCTTTCTCTCTGAATCCCTGATCAAATAGCTAAATGTTTACTGCCCCTACTCATACACTACAGGAACAGCGTGCTACGCCGAGGGCCCTCCTCGGGAAAAATCTTCTTCGGCGGAGCGCATAAAGGCCGTCGGCGTAGGCTACGCCGACGGCTGTCATTGGTATAGCGGTCGTCGGCATAGTTTAACGGCCGGTTGCAAAAAATAAATTTTTAAAAAATATATATAAAAAATTCGAATTTTTTCTCTATTTTTTTAAACTTTGAATTAATTGACTCGGTAATCTCTCACTTGGAATATTTTTAACACTAGTTACACTTAAGCTTTGATCAAATTGTAGACTTAGTCAAACTTCTCGGTCGGTCAACCATCCTCACTACTCCACCCCCAGCACGCTTAACTTCTCTGTTCCTTCAGAATCGGTTTCCGCAAAGTAACTTATACTTTGTTGTCAATAGTATATATGAATCCTATTAACTCTTATATCATTATGTCACATGTTTGTATATTTTGAAAATACAAATAATTATTTAAGTAAACAACGATGAATAAGTAAAAATATTATTAAATTCAAATAAAAATACTATTGAATTCAAATAAAAATATAATAATTTTACTTTTTTGTATTTTTCTATTTAATATGGAATAATTAATATCTTTAAATCCGTAAATCGGAATTTGGTAAATAATATGTCTAAATTGATCAGAAAAATGAAAGGAATCTAAATATGATATCCATATCAACTAATCATAAACCTCCCTTTTTGAATTAGCTATTTGATGGTTGCTTCAGAAAATCCTCCTTTTTTGCGCTCGAAAAATGAAAAATGGTTTTTTGGTGCGACGAAAAGGAAAACTTGCATTGGATCTTTGATAAAATAGCATATTGTGAACCTAAAAATGACTTTTTTCAAAACATGAGAATCAGATCATGTACCTGTAGTTCATATCTGACCCACTTCCTACCGATTCGGCAGGAATTTATTTTTTTCACCAGGAATGGATGGAAAGGTTTCAGATCCCCCTATTGGGACATTGTACATATAAGGTCGTCTAGTATTTTTGTAAAATGTGGTGGTACCATTTTGAATTAGCCATTTGGTGGTTGCTTCACAAAACCGTCTGTTTTTTGTGCTCGGAAAATAAATAAAAATGCCTTTTTGATGCGACGAAAAGTAAAACTTCCTCCTGCAATATTGTTCGCCATCCCATGACGCACATGTATGCACAATATGGGCACATTATCGCAAACTATTCCTTGATTCTAGCCATAACATTGGTCATTTGACCCGAAAGCCAAGAAACCTCGAATGAGATAGGTCATTTTGTGAATGTTTTTTCAGACATAATCAATACACCAGGTGTAATATTTTTTCTTGTAACTATGTCACATAATATGACACCACACGAAGATTTCGCATTGTTTCGATTGTTTTTGAATTTTTTATGCCCGTTTTAAACTATCGTCAAACTTTGTCGAACGGCGGGCATAAAGATTCTTAGCTCGGGGCCGAGCCTCGCTAAGCTTGCATTAGATCTTTGATAAAATAGCATATTGTGAACATAAAAATGATTTTTGTAAAAAAACATGAGCATCAGATCATGTACCTGTAGTTCATATCTAATCCACTTGCTACCGATTCAGTAGGAATTTATCTTTTTCACCAGGGGTGGACGGAAAGGTTTCGGATCCCCCTATTGGGACATTGTACATATAAGGTCGTCTAGTAATTTTGTAAAAATGTGGTGGTAGCATTTTGAATTAGCCATTTGGTGGTTGCTTCACAAAACCGTCCGTTTTTTGTGCTCGAAAATGAAAAATGGCTTTTTGGTGCGATGAAAAGGAAAACTTTCTCCTGCAATATTGTTTGCCATCTCATGACGCATATGTGTGCACAATATGAGCACATTATCACAAACTATGCCTTGATTCTAGCCATAACATTGGTCATTTGACCCGAAAGCTAAGAAACCTCGAATGAGATAGGTCATTTTGTGAAGGTTTTTTAGACATAATTAATATACCAGGTTTGATATTTTTTCTTGTAACTATGTCACATAATATGACACCACGCGGAGGTTTCATATTGTTTCGATCGTTTTTGAAATTTTTATGCCCGTTTTAAACTATCGTCAAACTTCGTCGAACGACGGGCATAAAGATTCTTAGCTCGGGGCCGAGCCTCGCTAAACTTGCATTGGATCTTTGATAAAATAACATATTTTGAACCTAAAAATCATTTTTGTGAAAAAACATGAGCATCGGATCATGTACCTGTAGTTCATATCTAACCCACTTCCTAGCGATTCAGCAAAAATTTATCTTTTTACCAGGGATAGACGGTAAGGTTTTGGATCCCCTATTGGGACATTGTACATATAAGGTCTTCTAGTATTTTTTAAAATGTGGTGGTAGCATTTTGAATTAGCCATTTGGTGGTTGCTTCACAAAACCGTTCGTTTTTTGTGCTCAAAAAATGAAAAAAATGACTTTTTGGTGCGACGAAAAGGAAAACTTCCTCCTGCAATATTGCTCGCCATCCCATGATGCACAATATATGCACATTATCACAAACTATGCCTTGATTCTAGTCATAAATTAGTTATTTGACCCGAGAACCAAGAAACCTCGAATGAGATAGGTCATTTTGTAAAGGTGTTTTTCAGACATAATCAATATACCAAGTTTGATATTTTTCCTTATAACTATGTCACATAATATGACACCACGCGAAGGTTTCGCATTGTTTGGATCATTTTTGAATTTTTTATGCGCGTTTTAAACTATATATAATGTTTTATGTTTCACATAATATTTTTTTATAAATATGTAATATTTGAGTGTAGATAGATAGATCTTATTTTTTTGCAAATTTTGATATATTATTTGTATTTTTATGAATTAGAATGATTTAGTTATAATTTTTCAAAATTTAATGAGATAAAAGGAAAAATAGCTATGCCGAGGGCAGCCGTCGGCGTAGGCTACGCCGAGGACAGCCCTTGGCGTAGTATAGGATACGCCGAGGGCAGGTGTACGCCGACGCCGGCGGAGGGGAGCTGGCCTGGATGATGGCTACGCCGACGGCCCCGACGTTTGGCCGTCGGCGTAGCTCCCAGCCCTCGGCGAAGCTTCCTATTCCTATAGTGATACCAAAGTGACAAACGTATGGATCTGTGATAGATATAGTAGTAGTACTTGCCATTGTAAATCCACACATGTTTTATGTAGCACACCGTTTGATAGTTTTCGTTAATACGAATTTTATATGTATCGTCCACCTGTGAACATGGTTCTCAAATCTGAACATATCAATATATATTTTATGTTAGTAAAAGTTTGGCTGCGTAGAGCTAGCCGAAATACGGCACTTGTCTCAGGTACTTGCTAGTTCATAGAAGATAATATTTGAAAAGTCTGCCCTACACCCACCCAAAATATGCTAAAATTATGAAAATACTTGCCCATGTTTTATATGCAGGGCCGGCTCAAACGTAAGGCAAACAGGGCGACCGCCCAGGCAGTAATCACCATAGGCCTATCACTCACTTTCAAGATACTATTAAATATCTAAGAAATAACAGACCTACTATACCTGGTAGGAGCAAGTCCACATAGATTAGTAGGGCGGATAAAATAATCTAATCAATGATGGCGAGTTTAATTAAGATGATATAAGCCTTGGGATAGCGAGGTGGCGACTACGTCTAGAAGTCAGAATAAGATCTTCCCGTACTATGCTCGATCCGATGGTTTGCATAGCGCCGACCGCGAACAACGAACACACGGTGTCCTGTGTCTGACGGATCTAATGGTACCTAGTTGTTTTTCGCATTTATTGATGTGGTTTCTGATCAATCTCTTCTAAGCTGTGGTTATCATCATTGACGATGGTTGCTACTCTAGTGCATTGGTCCGTTGGCGCCTTAGCATGACCACTTTCCGCCTGTCTAACTACAAAAAGCTCTGCTACGTCAAGTTTTGTCCGTCTCCGACGATGAAGGATCGAGGAGGCGGCAAACCTTTTGCTCGCGCTAGTGTGTAGTTGTCTAGGTGGTCGTAGAACCTATTTGTAATTTTTATTACGGTTAGAACTCTTTGTACTCATATTGATGATTATAAATAAATCTGTGAATTTTCAAAAATAATTGTGTACGATATTTTTATTTCAGAAAGTCCCAGGAGCACTTGTTTACAACACATGATACAAGCGCATTGCATGCGAGCAAATCAAAATATTGAAATTGCATGTATGTAAAAGTAGTAAAATCAATTATAGCTTTTAATATCTGGTGACTACTATTAGCGATTCTATTTCAGTACCAAGTAAATAGCATACACAGTTTGTCAACTTATATTAAATCCATAATTATCCGCAAGACACATTGACAACCGGAAAACAATAGAAAATATGTTCAACCATTCAAATTATGCTGTAGAAGTTTCTGTAAGTATGCTTACATACTCATATACTAAAACATTAGTTAAGATATTCCTTAGGAAAAATGATTTTTATATATCTACCATAAATATGTAAAATAATATATATAGTTTATGCAACTCTCAAAAACATTATGAACAAATTAATATTAGAAAATCAGTTTTTAAATATAGTGCAATTATAACAAACAACGCACTAACTATTACTTAGCAACTTTTTTATGTGGTTAACTATGTCAAATAAGTAACAGAAAATTATACTACCTCTGTTTGGAATTATTAGGCCTAAGAGCTTTTTTATATTGTTTGCGATTATAAGGGCCATCTCATTTATTAGTCTCTCTCGTCCAATGCATGTTCTCTTTTTCCTCTCACTTCTCTTATGCATATAAAACTATTGATGCATGCATATATTAATAAGAGAGAGTTATGGAGTGTCTTGGTATTAGCAACTGGCCCTTAGGACTAATAATCCCAAACAGAGGTAGTACTCTGTGTGCTCATAAGTTCAAAGAATAAAACTTTAGTATAAAACTATAATAAACTCAATATGCCTGAGGAGTGGAATCAGGAGTAAATCTTGAGAATAAGTGGCATCAGAAAAGAATTATTACGGACCTTTAAAAACTTATGCCAACCATGTTAGGTAACGGATTCTTTTATCAGTTAAACTAATTAGAAAATTAAATTTGATATATTTTGTGTGATAATTTTTTTCCTGACAATGAAAACTGTAGGTAACGGATTCTTTTATCAATTAAACTAATTAGAAAATTAAATTTGATATATTTTGTGTGATAATTTTTTTCCTGACAATGAAAACCGTAGAGGAGAGTCCCCTACGGTATTTTATATTTAATTAAGTTGAGGAAAGTATATCAGAGAAGATAGAAGGGGGTTGTATAAAGAAGAGTAAGAAACGAGGGGGGTCAACGGTTTTTAGTCAACAAAGAAACTAGAAATAATCGATCCATTCTGTAAGTCTCTATTTGTGCTTGAGCTTCACCCTATAAGAGATCAAAGTCACATCCATTTTAAACACCACCCTCCAAGCTTGAAAATTAGGTATATTCTACTCAAAGATCAGGCCATTACGCTGCTTCCAAACACCCCACATAGCACAAGTAGAAACTTCAAAGAAATTTTGTCTTGTAAAATTCTTCTTCGCCCTCTCAAACATATCAGCAGACCCATAAATCGAAGACCAATGAATATCAAGTTTCTACCAGCACCTCATAGCAAAAACACAGTTAAACAACATATGATCATGGGTCTCTCGTTGTGCATGAACACACATGACGCAATTCACCCCCGTATCCAATTTATAGTGCTTGTGTTCCATCATATCACGTTTGTTGAGTCTCTCAACTAGGAAGAGCCACATAAAAACCTTCTGTTTATATAGACATTTACTCTTCCAGAGTTCTCTAGAAATTGGAGAAGCATTCAATCCATAAAATAGGAACTTATAACATGCGGAAGGAGAATAAACACATTTTGAAATAACGAACTACCACTTGTCAGGGACTCTCCTTTGAATCTCCTCATTCCTCAATTCGACTAGGATATCATGCACCTGTCCAAGTTCCTAATACGCTTGTTGATACGCTTGTTCAGACAAAGGAATAGCAAATTGTATTGCTAGCTGCTCCTCATCTTCACACACCAATATCACACGAAGAGGTACATTCACTGGTGGAAAAATGGCCTCTAGTCCCGGTTCATAAGGGCCATTGGTCCCGGTTCCTGAACCGGGACCAATCACTCGGGACTAATGATAGTCCCGGTTCGCGCACGAACCGGGACCAATGGGTCTCCACGTGGGAGGGCGCGCGACGAGGCGGGGGGGGAGTGGATCATTGGTCTCGGTTCGTGGGTCTCCACGTGGCAGCGCCAGAGACGGGCGGGGGTGGATCCTTGGTCCCGGTTCTTGGCACGAACCGTGATCGTTGGTCTATGTGCCACGGCAGGGTTTTGTGCTGCGGTAGGATTTTCGGGCTATTTTTCTGCCGTGGCAGGGTTTTGTTCCGCGGCAGGATTTTCAGGCTATTTTTCTGTCGCGAAAGGATTTTTTTAATCAATTTAATGGTACTACATATATACAACAATAATGAAACCACGATATATATATTACACATCATGCATGATCACTAATATATACACCGTCTCATCCGTCTTCTTGGTCGAAACATATTATAATTACAAACGATACTCTCACACGAATTTGATCTAATTTACATCTTCTTTTTTACACTTCACCCTTCCAAATGAAGCGGGTAATAGTATTCTTCTTTCGGATCTATGACTTGTTCTAACAAGAATCTGACAATTTCCTCTTAAATTGCTTGCACGCGTTCTTGTGATAGAAGACCGTCCCGCATCCGTTCAATCTAATATAAAGAAGGGGATCAATATATATGAATGAAACTAAACACAATTGGTGGTAATAAAATAAAGTTATGATTATTGTTTATCCTACTTCAATTTTTTTGATGTTCCGGTCTGCGCCCTTCTCTTTGGTCGTCTGGCGAATGAACTCGCAGACATAGTATCCACATAAGTTATTCCCGGCTTCCTGCCTCAAGCACTTTACGAGAACGGAGTTCAATCAAAATAATAATCAAGCATGATAATGGTGGTATTGAAACTAGAATCAAAGAGATGCGTGGATCTAGCAAGTAGTACTTACAGTCAATGGTTGAAATGTAAGCTCTGGCTTCCAAACACCACTAGTTTTGGCGGTGAACCGTTTCCAAGCCTTCTGGAGGCATTCCTACATGTCCGCCCACTTTTCTAATGGTGTGCGTTTCGAGTCCAGGACTTTTACTACTCCGGTGTCAATAGCAATGATTAACAGAATATAGTGGAAGTTGGACACACTAACAAAATATATCACGAGTCAATTATACGCTTAACATCGAGTAAGCGAAAATAGAATGTGTACAAGACAGTAACACTCACCCAGCGTTGTAAGGAAATAGTATTTCCCTTCTGTTGCTGAAATGCTTCAACGCTTGGAACAAGTTATCCTCTGTCTCTTTGGGATTTGTTTTCAGAGTAACTTCATGAACGAAATTACAGTCAACAAACCTAAGGTCATAGATTTGTCATTTGTTGCATTCTTGAATCTTCATTCTGCATATATAATTAGTATAGTGATTAGTAAAATTATACAAGCAACGAATGAGCTGAGCTAGAAAGACTTGATTACAGAAATTAATAATACTTACAAACAATAGGCACTTACGATAGTTTTGTCGAGGGCGTCTTGTTGGTAAAACTGAAATAATTCTGGAAATTTGATCAGTAGGAAGCCATCTCCATGACTGTAATGGTGGTGTTTATATGCAGCATAGATCCAGTTTTTGGAATCAGCACAGGCTTGGATGTACCAGTTATGCAATCTTCGCATTTTTGTTGGTAGATCTTTGACTAACTCGGGTTTGACAAGAGGAGCCACGTACTGATACACATATGCTGTTTCTTGGTACCACTCGAACTCATTCATACGGCTCATGTACTCAGTAATAGACAGTCCATATAATTGGACATTTTCTTCGTACAGTCAAAAAACTCCGGATCAATGTTCGGATCATACCGCTCCTGGGCTCTCCACTCATTGGTATCGTACACTTTGAGCGGTTCGATCGATTGATTTTTCTGTTGTCCGAGCTAGGCAACTTCTTTCCCGACTCTTCGCTCTTTTGCCTCAGCCGACTTGGTAATAGAGAGATTATAGTCTGATGTGAGCGCTATGGGTTGGTGAAGCTGAATCTTAAGCGCGGCTGCTTTGGCTTTATCTTCTGCAGTGACCGGGAAATATGCCTCTATCGGCTTTTTCTTGTTAGCCATGTCAATCTTCCACTTTTCATAATGGGCAGCTATGGCCGCATCAGTTTCCTCATATGTCTTCTCGCAAGTTAGCTTCTTCATATTCTGATGAGGTACTTTTGGGAGGGGCGATAGCTTACGTGTCGGTGATCGGAACGTGCTCTTGCTGCTGCTGGTGGTGCTGCCCCCCTTAGTATACTTCCGCTTTTGTCTCTGAGTCTGAGGGGATGGAGACGGCTGAGGCGGCGATGGAGACGGTTGCGCTGACTGGTGATGCGGTGAAGGCGACGGTTGCGCTAGAGAATCGTGAGGTGGCGGCGAAGGTGGATTGCTTCTCTGTGGAGTGGGTGGCCTTGGCGACACATAATTTGGAAGCATGATGCGCTCCTTTGGCCATAGAATAGTCCCCCCTTTGGCTTCTCCTAGTTGAGTCAGCTCCATATCTTCCCCTGCAGGGTGGTCTAGCTTCAGCTCCTCAAAATCTTCCTTCACCTCATCCACGGTGACGACAGCGTACCCTTTTGGAACCGGTCTGCAATGCCAAGTTGGGTTAGGCGCAATTTGTACCGCCATGCCGACCACCGCCGTCACCCTTAAGTTCATAACCTGCACCTTTAGCTCACAAGCTATTGTCTCCATGATATCATCCACTGGGTAGCGTTTAGGAGGAGATATCGTCGGTGCATCATCATCAACATCATGGAGTTGCGTGGAAGCGACGCTGCTTTTCTTATTCGATAGGGCGCTGGTACCCTCGAATGCAGCTTCTACCACGTGCCGCTGAGATTGGCCGCTAGTACCTTGCTGGCTAAGTCTGTCGAGTTGATCCTGGTGCCCCTTTAATGCTTCTTCTACATTACGCAGCCGGTCTACAGCGGCCGCTTTCTTAGCTGCATCCCTTTCCTTTCTCCTCTAATGGCTTTTATCAGGATATCTCTTCATTTCCGGGGTGAAGGCAACCTTCCACGGCTTGGATCCTGGTGTGCCTCGTGCTCGTCCATCGTGTTCAGGATTTTTAAGGGCGCGTGTGAGCTCGTCGTTCTCTCTATCGGGAACGAACCGTCCCGCTGCAACATCATCTACTGCATTTCTAATATCGTCGATGGGCAGTAGGGGATCATCTTTGTGTTTCTGATTATACATTTCCCTCCCTTCTTTGTCCAACGTGCTCCCATGGCCGTAAAACCAGTTTCTCGCCCGTGGTGCCCATGTTGCGGGCTCTGGTCTGATCCCGGCAGCTATGTAATTGACCTCAAGTGCATCCCACTTAGGCATGCAACTGGCGTAGCCAGCAGGCCCCATGTTATGATGGTACAGTTTCTTAGCAGCGTTCCCTTATTTATTCTAGACCTTTCCTTAGCTTTCTCCGATGTCTTGTACTCCCTCCGTCCCAAAATGTAAGGCGCCTAAGGTTTAGTCAAAATTCAACACATTCTAAGTTTGACCAAATTTATATGTAAAAATATAAACATCCACAATATCAAATCAATATCAATAGATTCATCATAAAGTAGAGCTTCCCAATATGTCCATTCAAAATTGTAGATATTCGTATTTTTTTGTATAAACTTGCTCAAACTTAGAAGATGTTGACTTTTGACTAAAGCTTAGGCGCCTTACATTTTGGGATGGAGGGAGTACTTCACAAAATCCTCCCACTGGTGTCTTAACTTAGCATAGCCGCCTTGAGTGAAATCCGGAGTCTTCTCTACTTTGACAAAGTTATTCTACAGTTTCTTCTTCCAGTTTTTGAATGCATCGGCTATCTTGCTGAGAGCAGACTTCTTGACTCTTTGCACAAGCTCCATTCTTGCTCTCTCCTCCTCATCTGGATTCACATCTGGCATCGGCAGGAGGAAATTAGTCATGAGCTTGTCAAAAAGCTTATCTTTGGCGGCGTCGCCGACATATAGGACTCCACCGCCGCTTGGCCGATTCCATTCTTGAACGGTGATCGGGATGTAGTCCCTCGCAAGAACTCCGCATTTCTTGACAAATTTTCTTGCAACATCGACGCGAGCTTGCGGTTCGCCATCTACACCGACCACGTCGATCCTATACCTCACAGTGTTATCCAACTTTTTTGTTGGGCCTCGTTTCGTTCTTACGGAAGAAGTTCTCGATCCGGAGGGCTAAAAGAAGAAAGAGTGTTAATATATGCATGTATATATATAGACAGCAACATTTTAATTACAAAAATACATATATACACCTCGCCGGTGTTGGCGAGATTTAAGGTTCCGCCGGAGCCGTCGCCTTCTTCCTCATCGGCTTCTCCCCTGTCCCAGGCTTCGACTTCTACCTCACCGGAACCGTCTCCTCGGTTGAGAGACTCATCTCCTTGACCGGAATCGTTCAGAAACTCACTCGTCACATCGATATCGATATCTTCATTTTTGCAGAGCATTCCTTGGAGGATGTTTTCCTGATGTGTTGGAACCATAGTATCTGCAAAGATGATGTTCTGGAATTACATATTAAGTTTATGACAAGAAAGGGGAAACAACAATCAACACATGGCATCGATAATGATATGACAAGTTAAACATAGTTGAAATTTAACCCTAAGGCATGCTTGGCAATTTAAGTGGGATCCGAAGGGTCCAAACCCTAGTACAAGAGAGACCCCGAAATCACCTACGAGGGGTTGATTTCATTCTCTTTTTAAACTTGTAATTAAAGTTGTTGAACAATGCATGATTATGAGTCTATTGTGTAGATCTCATTTTTCTGAACATTTTGATATATTATACATATTTTTCTGACTTAAAAATAATTAGTTATTGAATTTATAAGATTAAACTCTTTTCTGAAATTATTTAAACAATTATTAAACTTTTACTGCGTCATTATGACGTCAGCTCGGGGTGGGGTTTTTTTCTCAACCTAGTTCGAATCGAAAGCTTTTCCTTCTGCTTGGGAACGATCTTATCCCGAGTCCTCTGTGGAGTGAAGGAAGTGATGCCAATTCTACCCAGTCCGGTATCCCCTTAACAACGGATTCCATTTCTCTTGACCGATGGCGTTGGTTTTTCCAACGAAAAACAATATCGTTAGTTGATCGAACTTCCATGACAAAATGCTAGTTTCATACACTGGAGGTCCCATCGACGAGGGCCAATGAGACTACTATACGCGTTTCACGGCTAAACTAGCCACAGAGACTGACACGTGGGGCCTAAGCCGCCTCAGATGCCACGCTGGCCGGGCTTGGTCAGCGCCCACATCACGCACACGCGACGCCACCGTGGCGCCACGTAGGCTCGCCGGCGAACTGCCAGGCGGTGGTGGAAGACGGCGGAGAGAAGCACGTGGGGTGACGCCACTGTCCCGGTTCGAACCAGCGCGATGCGGGCTACCTAAAACGGGCGGCGCCGCTACGGGAGGTACGCCGGAGCAAGCTGTTTGACGGTGGCCAGCGGCCGGCGGCGGCACGTGCTCGTGGGGAGGACGATACAGTGAGGGAGGGAGACGTAGGAGTGGTGCTGGAGCACCAGTGACTCACCAGGAGGCCGATAGAGGGTGCGGCGAGGCCGGAGGAGGACGGGCGCTGCCGGAATCAGTGGAGAACGCGGCGGCCGGAGTCGGGGAAGGTGGGGTCGATTGCAGTGAGGTGGAGCTTCCTTGCCTGCTCGCGGCGGCGGACAGTCGCACTCGGCGACGGGCGTTGATGACTTGAAGCGGCCGCTCTAGATTTGGGCAGCCTGCCGGTGTGATTTTGCTCCGCCGCAAATTTTCTTTAGCCACGCGTCGATGTGCTCTGTGAATTGGGGGAGTTGGGGAGGAGGAAGGGCCGGGGCTGTTAACTATACAGACCATTGGTCCCGGGTCGTCCCAATAACCGGGACCAAAGGACCAATGGTCCCGGTTCGTGCCACCAACCAGGACCAAAGGTCTGGGGCAGGATCGTTGATGTGCTGCCACGTGTGTGGGCCTTTGGTCCCGGTTCGTCCCACCAACCGGGACCAAAGGATCAACGGTCCCGGTTCATGCCAACAACCGGGACCAAAGGCATGTTAATGGCAGTGCGCGCATCCAGGATCATCGGTCTCGGTTGGTAGGACGGACTGGGATCGTTGACCTGTTTTTCAAACTTTGGCAAACCTTTTGGTCTTCCCGCCATTTTCAAATTTGTTTTCTTCTTTAATTAATAAGATGTTTCAATTTAACATAATTATTTATTTGGAATTTCAAAAAACTTTCAAGAGAAAAAGTGCTTCAATTTACAAAACTAATCAAAAACCATTTTCTGTTTTCAAATATTTTTATTTAAACTATACAATTTTACTATTTTCAATTAAAATTGCATTACCAAATATTTATTGCATAATTTGGAATTTGAAAAAACTTTCAACAGGAAAAGTGCTTCAATTTAAATAAATAATCTAAAACCATTTTCTGTTTTCAAATATTTTTTTTTGAACTATACAATTTTACTATTTTCAATTAAAATTGCATTAACAAATATTTATTACATAATTTGGAATTTCAAAAAACTTTTAACAAGAAAAGTGCTTCAATTTAAATAATAATCAAAAACCAATTTGTGTTTTCAAATATTTTTATTTGAACTATACAATTTTACTATTTTCAATTAAAATTGCATTAACAAATATTTATTACATAATTTGGAATTTCAAAAAACTTTTAACAGGAAAAGTGCTTCAATTTAAATAACTAATCAAAAACCATTTTGTGTTTTCAAATATTTTTATTTGAACTATCCAATTTTGAACAGGAAAAGTGCTTCATGCCCGCCGTTTTAAATATAGTTTGAAACAGGCATAAGAAATTCAAAAATGATCCAAATAATGTGAAACCTTCGCGTGGTGTCGTATTATGTGTCACAGTTGCAAGGAAAAATATTAAACTTGAAAAATTGCAAACATCATAAAAAATCCTTCACAAAATGAACTATCATGTTCGAGGTTTCATGGCATTTAGGTCAAACCACCAATGTTATGGCTAGAATCATGGCATAGTTTGTGATAATATGCCCATATTGTGCACACATGTGCATCTTGGGATGGCTTACGATGTTGCAGGAGGAAGTTTTCCTTTTCGACGCACGAAAAAGCTAATTTCCATTTTTGAGGTGCCAAAATCAGGGTGTTCTGTGAAGCAACCACCAAATTAAAGTTTGGCATTGGTACCAAACCATTTTTCAAAAATACGAGACCACCTTATATGGACAATTTCCCAACCGGTGTATCTGGAACCTTTCTGTCCATCCCTCATGAAAAAGACGAATTTCTGCCGAATCGGTAGGAGGTTGCCAAGATTTAAACTACAAGTACATGATATAATGCTTGTGAATTTTTAAAAAAATCATTTATAGGTTCACAACATGCTATTTCATCAGAGATCCACTTCAAGTTCAGCGAGGCTCAGCCCCGGGCTAAGAAGCTTCATGCCCGCCGTTTTGAATATAGTTTGAAACAGGCATAAGAAATTCAAAAATGATCCAAACAATGTGAAACCTTCGCGTGGTGTCATATTATGTGTCACAGTTGCAAGGAAAAATATTGAACTTGAAAAATTGCAAACATCATAAAAAATCCTTCACAAAATGACCTATCATGTTCGAGGTTTCATGGCATTTAGGTCAAACCACCAATGTTATGGCTAGAATCAGGGCATAGTTTGTGATAATGTGCCCGTATTGTGCACACATGTGCATCTTGGGATGGTTTACGATGTTGCAGGAGGAAGTTTTCCTTATCGATGCACCAAAAAGCTAATTTCCATTTTTGAGGTGCCGAAATCAGGGTGTGCTGTGAAGCAACCACCAAATTAAAGTTTGGCATTGGTACCAAACCATTTTTCAAAAATACTAGACCACCTTATATGGACAATTTCCCAACCGGTGTATCTGGAACCTTTCTGTCCATCCCTCATGAAAAAGACGAATTTCTGCCGAATCGGTAGGAGGTTGCCAAGATTTGAACTACAAGTACATGATATAATGCTTGTGAATTTTAAAAAAAATCATTTATAGGTTCACAACATGCTATTTTATCAGAGATCCACTTCAAGTTCAGCGAGGCTCAGCCCTGGGCTAAGAAGCTTCTTGTCTGCCGTTTTGAATATAGTTTGAAACAGGCATAAGAAATTCAAAAATGATCCAAACAATGTGAAACCTTCACAGTTGGAAGTAAAAATATTGAACTTGAAAAATTGCAAACATCATAAAAAATCCTTCACAAAATGACCTATCATGTTCGAGGTTTCATGGCATTTAGGTCAAACCACCAATGTTATGGCTAGAATCAGGGCATAGTTTGTGATAATGTTCCCATATTGTGGACACATGTGCATCTTGAGATGGCTTACGATGTTGCAGGAGGAAGTTTTCCTTTTCGACGCACGAAAAACCCAATTTCCATTTTTGAGGTGCCGAAATCGGGGTGTTCTGTGAAGTAACCACCAAATTAAAGTTTGGTATTGGTACCAAACCATTTTTCAAAAATACTAGACCACCTTATATGGACAATTTCCCAACCGGTGTATCTGGAACCTTTCTGTCCATCCCTCATGAAAAAGATAAATTCCTGCCGAATCGGTAAGAGGTTGCCAAGAATTGAACTACAAGTACATGATATAATGCTTGTGAATTTTTAAAAAAATCATTTATAGGTTCACAACATGCTATTTCATCAGAGATCCACTTCAAGTTCAGCGAGGCTCAGCCCCGGGCTAAGAAGCTTCATGCCCACCGTTTTGAATATAGTTTGAAACGGGCATAAGAAATTCAAAAATGATCCAAACAATGTGAAACCTTCGTGTGGTGTCATATTATGTGTCACAGTTGCAAGGAAAAATATTGAACTTGAAAAATTGCAAACATCATAAAAAATCCTTCACAAAATGACCAATCATATTCGAGGTTTCATGACATTTAGGTCAAACCACCAATGTTATGGCCAGAATCAGGGCATAGTTTGTGATAATATGCCCATATTGTGCACACATGTGCATCTTGGGATGGCTTACGATGTTGCAGGAGGAAGTTTTCCTTTTCGACGCACGAAAAAGCTAATTTCCATTTTTGAGGTGCCGAAATCAGGGTGTTCTGTGAAGCAACCACCAAATTAAAGTTTGGCATTGGTACCAAACCATTTTTCAAAAATACTAGACCACCTTATATGGACAATTTCCCAACCGGTGTATCTGGAACCTTTCTGTCCATCCCTCATGAAAAAGACGAATTTCTGCCGAATCGGTAGGAGGTTGCCAAGATTTGAACTACAAGTACATGATATAATGCTTGTGAATTTTTAAAAAAATCATTTATAGGTTCACAACATGCTATTTCATCAGAGATCCACTTCAAGTTCAGCGAGGCTCAGCCCCGGGCTAAGAAGCTTCATGCCCGCCGTTTTGAATATAGTTTGAAACGGGCATAAGAAATTCAAAAATGATCCAAACAATGTGAAACCTTCGCGTGGTGTCATATTATGTGTCACAGTTGCATGGAAAAATATTGAACTTGAAAAATTGCAAACATCATAAAAAATCCTTCACAAAATGACCTATCATGTTCGAGGTTTCATGGCATTTAGGTCAAACCACTAATGTTATGGCTAGAATCAGGACATAGTTTGTGATAATATGCCCATATTGTGCACACATGTGCATCTTGAGATGGCTTACGATGTTGCAGGAGGATGTTTTCCCTTTCGACGCACGAAAAAGCCAACCGAGACTAAAGCTGTCGGTGGGATAAGGACGCGTGGGTAACCTTTAGTCCCGGCTTGTGGGTGCAACCGAGACTAAAGATATTGGTGGGATAAGGACGCGTGGGTAACCTTTAGTCCCGGCTGGTGTGTGCAACCGATACTAAAGCTGTCGGTGGGATAAGGACGCGTGGGTAACCTTTAGTCCCGGCTGGTGGGTGCAACCGAGACTAAAGCTATCGGTGGGATAAGGACGCATGGGTAACCTTTAGTCCCGGCTCGTGGGTACAACCGAGACTAAAGCTGTCGGCGGGATAAGGACATGTGGGTGGACGTACTACTCGATGAGATAAAGCATGTAGCGCACGACGCCCTGTCGGAGGAACAAGACAAAGTAGAAGCGGCGCCGTGCCTATAAAAGGACCATCGATACGCCATGGAAAGCAGCTCAACAAGCCAACATAGGTAGAGAGAGTTTTATCCCCATGGATGGAGGGTTGGGAAATCTCCCGTGGCGGAGCTTCTCGAAGATGTTGTTGGTGCACACGCCCTACGACATCTTCAGAAGCTCCGCCTCAGAAAAATTTCCCTGCAAGCCCGTGAAAGACTCCATCTCCTCTAACAGTGTTGGGGAAAGGGTTGAGAAATCTCCCGTGGCGGAGCTTCTCGAAGATGTCGTTGGTGCACATGCCCTACGGCATCTTCGGAAGCTCGGCCTCAGAAAAATTTCCCTGCAAGCCCATGAAAGACTCCATCTCCTCTAACAGTGTTGGGGAAAGGGTTGGGAAATCTCCCGTGGCGGAGCTTCTAGAAGATGTCGTTGGTGCACACGCCCTATGGCATCTTCGGAAGCTCCGCCTCGGAAAAATTTCCCTGCAAGCCCATGAAAGACTCCCTTACATAAAGTTTCGATACATCACATAAAGTTTCCATACATCACATAAAGTTTCCATACATTACATAGATTTACATAGGGTTTAGGGTTTAGGATATGAATCCTTCGTCGCGTATGTCGATCCCTTGCCTATGATCGCTTCTTAGGCCGTAACCATGGAGCATCTTCTTTGCTTAACGGGATGCTTGGGTCAGTTTTCATGGTGAAGGGCGGAATTTCATCAAACTGATCATAATCTGCTGACAAGTCTGTCTTGTCCTCGACTCCCGCGATGTTTCTTTTCCCTGAAAGAACTATGTGACGCCTAGGCTCATCGTCTGATGTATTCGTTTCCTTATTTTTTCTTTTTTCGGTCTAGAGGACATGTCCTTCACATAAAAAACCTGAGCCACATCATTGGCTAGGACGAATGGTTCGTCTCTGTAACCAAGATTCTTGAGATCCACTGTTTTCATTCCGTACATCTGGTCTACCTTTACCCCTTCTCCATTCATGTTGACCCAACTGCACCGAAACAATGGGACCTTAAAAGTAGGTCCATAGTCAAGTTCCCATATCTCCTCTATGTAACCATAGTATGTGTCCTTTTTCCCATTCTCGCATGTTGCATCAAAGCGGACACCACTGTTTTAGTTGGTGCTCTTTTTATCTTGGGCAATCGTGTAAAATGTATTCCCATTTATCTCGTACCCTTGGAAAGTCAATACAGTCGCAGATGGTGTCACGGCCAACAAGTAGAGATGATCTTCAATAGTGGTGTCATTCATGAGATGTAATTGCAACCAAGTGCCAAAAGTCTCCATGTGATTTTCTTTAATCCAGTAGTCATCCTTCCGCGGGAACTTGGAGCGTACAATATTCATGTGTTCCTCGATATACGGAGCCATGAAGGTAGAACTATGGAGAACTATGTAGTGTGCTTGATTCAAAGAATGTCCGTCCCTAAATATCATTGCTTTCTTTCCTAGCGTGCCTTTTCCACTCAGTCTCCCCTCATACCGTGATTCAGGAACACCAATCGGCTTAAGGTCAGGAAGAAAGTCCACACAGAACCCAATGACCTCCTCTGTTCCATAGCCCTTGGAGATGCTTCCTTCTGGCCTAGCACGGTTACGAACATATTTCTTTAAGACTCCCATGAACCTCTCGAAGGGGAACATATTGTGTAGAAATACAGGACCGAGAATGTAGATCTCTTCGACTAGGTGAACTAAGAGATGTGTCATAATATTGAAGAAGGATGGGGGGAACACCAACTCAAAACTGACAAGACATTGGACCACATCCTTCTGTAGCCGTTCTAGACTTTCTCGATTGATTACCTTCTGAGATATTGCATTGAAGAATGCACATAGCTTCACAATGGCTAATCGAACATTTTCCGGTAGAAGCCCCCTCAATGCAACCGGAAGCAACTGTGTCATAATCACGTGGTAATCATGACTTCAGGTTCTGAAATTTTTTCTCTGCCATGTTTATTATTCCCTTTATATTTGACGAGAAGCCAGCCGGGACCTTGATACTGTAAAGGAATTCAAAAAAGATTACCTTCCCTACTTTGGTAAGAGCGTAGCTGCTTAAGTATTTACGTCCTTTATCAGTATGCTTGTTGTATGGGTCTTTGATACATTGGTGGTCCTCCCGTGCTTCTGGTGTATCTTTTGTCTTCCCATACACGCCCAGGAAGCCTAGCAGGTTCACGCAAAGATTCTTCGTCACGTGCATCACGTCGATTGAAGAACGGACCTCTAGGTCTTTCTAATACTCAAGCTCCCAAAATATAGATTTCTTTTTCCACATGGCCATGTGTCCGGTAATGGGGTCTTTTGAAACAGATTGACCGCCAGGACCCTTTCTAAAGATTACTTCTAGGTCCTTCACCATACCAAATACATCAGCACCTTTAGGGAGCTTAGGCTTCTTCAGGTAATCTGCCTCACCGTTGAAATTCTTGCCTTTCTTTCTTACTTGATGATTGGTTGGAAGAAATTTACGACATCCCAGGTACACAACCTTCTTACATTTATCCAAATATGTACCTTTAGTATTATCTAAACAGTGCGTGCATGCATTGTATCCCTTGTTTGACTGTCCTCAAATGTTACTAAGAGCAGGCCAATAATTGATGGTTACAAACAACAACACTCGTAGGTCAAATGGATCCTGTTTGTGCTCATCCCACACCTTTACACCTGGTTCTGCCCACAACTGCAAAAGTTCATCGACTAATGGCCTTAGGTACACATCAATGTCGTTGCCGGGTTGCTTCGGTCCTTGGATGAACACTGGCATCATAATGAACTTCCGCTTCATGCACAACCAAGGAGGAAGGTTGTAGATACATAGAGTCACTGGCGAGGTGCTGTGACTACAGCTCTGCTCCCCAAAAGGATTCATGCCGTTTGTACTTAGACCAAACCATAAGTTCCTCACGTCACCTGCAAAGTTCGAGTACTTTCTCTCGATGTTTCTCCACTGCGACCCATCGGCGGGGTGTCTCAGTTTCCCGTCTTTTTTACGCTCTTCTTTGTGCCATCGCAACAACCTGGCATGCTCTTTATTTCTGAACAGACGTTTCAACCGTGGTATTATAGGACCATACCACAT
This sequence comes from Avena eriantha, assembly GCA_910589775.1. NCBI lineage: Eukaryota > Viridiplantae > Streptophyta > Magnoliopsida > Poales > Poaceae > Avena > Avena eriantha. The sequence goes on from OU342745.1 coordinate 394,132,103, forward strand.
AACCTTAGCAGGAACCCTCTTCATGGAGGGCTCGTCATCGCCCTCAACATCACCAGGGTCATCTTGTCTGATCTTGTATCGACATGCATTGCATACCTGGCATTTATACATATTCTCGTACTTCTCACCGCGGTACAGGATGCAGTCATTAATGCATGCATGTATCTTCTCCACATCTAATCCTAGAGGGCAGATAGTCTTCTTTGCTTCGTACGTTGTCTTGGGCAGCTCGTTATCCTTTGGAAGCTTCGGCTTCATTATTTTTAGTAACTTCTCAAATCCCTTGTCAGATAAGCCAGTCTCTACCTTCCATTTCAGCAGTTTAAGTGTGGTACCGAGCTTTGTGCTGCCATCTTCGCAATTTGGGTACAACAACTTTTTGTGATCCTTTTGCATGGCCTCCAACTTAAGCTTCTCCCTTTCTGTATCACATTGTTGCTTTGCATCAGAAATGACCCGACCAAGACCATCATCGGGCTCATCCGATGCCCGTTGTTCTTCTTCATTGCCGCCTCCCTCTTCTTCATTGTCTTCCATTGCAGTATCACCGTATTCTTCAGGGGACATAGGATAGCTGTCATCATCCTCCTCTTCTTCATTTTCTTCCAGCCTAACCCATCTTTCTCCGTGCATGGCCCAACAATAATATCCGGGCATGAAACCTCTCCGAAGCAGATGGCTTTGAAGGATTCTCGGGGCAGAGTGCTCCACCACGTTCCGATAGTCGACGTAGGGACAAGGCATAAAATTATCCACTTTTTTTGCCTTAGCCAAATCGATAAATTTATGCAGGCCTGCAATAAAATCGGAATGGCGTCGGTCGCCATACATCCATCGCATCCATGCATCGATCTGCGTCATAATAATTAACCATTACAATAACTTCGTGAATAGTAAAATGACCACCCTACATGGACACATGCAATATTTTTGTATCAGTTACAGATAAAGAAGATAAGGTTGCAAACCTCAGCCGAGGATACCGTGTTGTGCGAACTAAAGTGTGGCTCGGACATTTCGTCGAACACCTTGTGTGCAATCAAAGAAAAAAAAGCTAGCACCCACACCTCACGCATAATCCAGCAAAATTTGGTGGGCAAAGGGTTGGGCTTATATATAGCCAGGGGAGGGTTTTTGGTCCCGGTTATTGCCACGAACCGGGACCAAAGCCCCGGTCGTGCCATTAACCGGGACCAATGACCTGGGTGGGGTGCGAGCTGCTGGGCCGCCACGTGTCGCGCGGGAGGGGCTTTGGTCCCAGTTCGTGGCAATAACCGGGACCAATGCCCACCATCACTTCGTCGTCCCCGTGTATAAATATGAGGCCACAGCGCTCACTTTTTCCATCGCCTCGGCCTCTCTGCAGTCCATCTCCACCCCACCGCTTTAGGCATCGCCTCTCCACTGCGCCGTCGTCTCGCCTCCCCTCCCTCTCCAATCTTCACCGCACCGCCATGGAGGTGCCCATGCTCAATCACTATGAGGCGGCGATGTTTGTGTACTACAGCATCCTCGCGCCGCCGCGCGCGACCGTGCCCGCCGGATTTCGCATCAGCGAGGCGGATGTGCCAGTGACTCCGCTCCTCAACCCCCGCGGATACGAGATGGAATACGTCATCGCGGAGCGACGCCGCCAGTTGCCCGTGTGCATGAGGGCGTTGCCCCGGTACGCGGCGGCCAGCAAGTACTGGCCCCGGCTGTTCAAGAAGGAGCGGAAGGCCAAGCTTGGCAACCACATCGTGGACGGGCGCCTGGTGCAACCGGATCGCCGCAACCAAAAAGGGCGGGAGATGTTCTGGTCCGTCCCTGGACGGACCATCTACACCGCCATCGACGCCACTAGGCGCGCAGAGGAGCTCCGTCTCCCGACAACGCCGAAATCGTGGAGATTTCGTCCGACGACGACGAGGAAGCCGGCGGCTCGGAGGACAGCGGCTCGGAGGACAGCGGCAGCGGAAGTGTTGTCGACTAGGAAAATTTGTAAAGTCGCATCTTTGTATGGAAAAATTTGTGGTCAAATAATAAAATGTCTCAATTTAGATCTTTGTCTCGATTAATTTGTGAAAGATTTTTTCAAAAATACTGATCAATTCAATTTCTACCTCGAATTAATTTCTGTCCTGAATTAATTTACATTAATTGTCCTAGACTGCTGACCGTCGCGGCGTTTTTGGTCCCGGTTCGTGACATGAACCGGGACCAATGCCCCGCAGAGCGCCACATGTGCGTCGCGGGGGCATTGGTCTCGGTTCATGCCACGAACCGGGACCAATGCTTAGAGATGAACCAGGACCAATGCCCAGGCGGCATGAACCGGGACCGGTGCCTGGCATTGGTCCCGATTATGGAAACGAACCGCGACCAATGGAATTTGGGCACTGGACCAAAGGCCCTCTTTCTACCAGTGATTAGTATAAATTGCAAAGGAGTACAATGTAAAAAATCTGTCTGCCATTAGTATTTCCTTCCATCTATCTTTCCAAAAAACAACTATAGCATTATTATCAGGCGTGCAAGTGGCCACACCCCCTCGGAAGTGTGTCATGAGATTGCAGACATCACGCCACCAAAAAGATCCAACTCTACCAGCTGCCTGAGGCGTCACATATTGGTAATAAGCTTTCCATGCCATATGTACCCATGGACTATCAACATGATTAAATAATTTAAACAACTGTTTCAACAACAATGAATCATTTTGGATTTCTAGTTTTATAATTTGCAGCCCACCTTGTTCTTTATGCTGGCATACCAGCTACCAATCTGCCAATGAGTTATGATGTTCCTTGTTCTTCTTCTCCCAGAAACGGTGCCTCATAGCATAGTTAACTGTCTTGAGAATGCTTTTATTTAATTTGTGAGATAAATTTGACATCAACATCATGATCCAGTCAAATATAAGGTGTGTTTCAAGGGCTGGTGGTATAGTAACAAACTATTTGAACATAACAATTGGACAGACATGTTCTCTTTTCATTTGATTACTTGCTTTAGGTAAAATAGTCAAATTGTCAATTATAAATGCATAACCCATGTAATGTCACTTTTTATATTTTATCTCTATTTTAAAATGTAGAGCTTATTTGATTGGCTCACACAAAACTTTGACTAGGATTTACTCATTAATATATGTGATTAGTGTAATAAGATAACTACATGGGGTTAAAGTTTTTTATGTTTAAGTTTGTTGGATTTTTTTTCCAAATGCAGAATACCTCTGTATCAGTTAATGCACACAACCTCATTTATTACTGAGTTGAACATCCAAGTTATTGCATCTCACAGATCATGTAAGGTTGATACATGTATCGACCAATGAAAAATGACTAGCATATAGAGATTAAACATTATTCAATCTACTAGCATGATCTCATGAACCCTGTTTGTAGATATCTCGAGTGACCATCATCAGACTGCTGCATCCAATAGCTGTAGGTTCTCGCTTCTCCATAAGTAGAAGGAAATCCCATCGCTAAATCCAATGAGTTGCCAGACCGATAACATGAAAAAATGTTTATCTCCCACTTTGTTAAAATAACTTTATTTCTACCATTCCAAATGGACCAGTATAGAGATGAAACTCAGATGACATATTATTGCTTTATGGATCCCGCCAACACGATTCAACAAATTCCCAAACATATTAGTAATATTTGTTAGTGGTGGAATACTGAAAGCAAAATAAACAATATGCGAAAGAATTTGTGCAAGAGGACACGAAAGAAATAAATCTTCAATGTTTTCCTCTGAATCACGAATGCAACATTTTTTACTTCTATTACATCTCCGTTTAGCTAGTTTATCTTGCATAAGTCAAATCATTGTACTTAAGAACCACATAAATATCTTGATCTTTAGTGAGAATTTTAGTTTCCACAAGTATTTTTGAGGGAATCCTTGTGGACCATTTATTAGGTCTGCATACATTGATTTCACCAAAAATAGCCTCATTGGTTGTGAGCTTCGAGACGAAACTATTAGGCTCATCATTCAAGTTGACATCCATTAATATTTGGCATAAATCACGACATGATATTCACTTATTATTGGTTAAAGTCCATCTAAACCAATGTTCAAAGGATCTTGAGATAGAACATGTGCAACTAAGGCATTCTTCCTTTGAAAAATGTAATATAAAGATGGGTATTGATGCGCCAAAGAAGTATTTCCTAACCAAATGTCCTCCAAAAATCTGGTACATTTACAATTACCCACTTGAAAGGAACCTTTATTAAAGAAACCTCCTTTAACCCTCATTAGGCCCTTCCAAAATGGGCAGTCCATAGGTTTAACTTCAACCCACCAAGTTAGTGTTTTGTTATTTTGATACTTATTATGCAGCAACTCTTGCTTACCTTCCGCGTTCACCAACTTGAACAACCACTTAATGAGTTAGTGATCATTTTTAAGTCTTATATACCTCAATACCAAGACACCCCTGGTACTTAGGACTACAAATGATATTCCTTTTAGTGAGTCTATATATTTTGTTATTGTAATTGCTTTGCCGAAAGAACCTTTAGCGATAGAAATCTAGCCTTTTTCTTACCGCCTTAGGAAATTCTGAAAAGGACAACACGAACATAGGTAAACTAGTAAGAACATAACTTATAAGGAGTAATCTATCCCCATACGATAGAAAATTTCCTTGCTAGCATCCCAACTTACCTTCAAAGCGAGACTTAAGTAGAATCCATTAGATTTTTTCAAGTCCCCTATGGTGAATCGGTACCCAGGGTGCCTAAAAGGTAATGACCTTGACTCACAACCGGAAATTTGTTTATAAATATATTCCTCATCTTTGGCCTTTCTGGAATAGAATACTTCAGTTTTATGAAAGTTAATCTTTAAACCAGTTATTTGTTCAAAGATATAAAGGACTAAACTCATACTAACCCCGCTCTGTAAATCGTGTTCCATATAGGTATTTTATCATCCGCGTGTTGTAGGATAGAGATCCTTCCTTCGACCAAATGAGGAATAAGTCTGGTCACTTGCCCATCTTCCTTTGCCTTTGCAACAAGGATAGCTAACATATCTTCTATGATATTAATGAGCTTGGGAAGTACATCAAGAGGGGTGCAGATCAACACAAATTACACATTGATGGTAGCATGCATACAAATTTTCTTTTCATAGCCTGACCCTTTTTTACGTTTTTTCCTAAGTGAATTTATTTTCAAAGATATAGAAGACGAAGAGTAGTTTGACAGCTTGTATTGTTGGACATCATGTAGTACTTACAAATGGAGGTAGTATGTAGTACGTATGCATGTTCCATAGTGTAGAATTTTTGAGTTCTGTTAAACATCTGCATGATGAAATTAATCACATGATTCTTTGGGTTATAAAGTGAAAAAATAATTTGGTCGAGAGCACATTCAAGAGAATGTTTGGCTGATCTTCTCTCTCTCACACACACACAGTTCGGTACTAATCTAATATCAGTCCATTTTGCCTCGTGAAGTGCGCCAATTCAGTGCAGTTAAGTGCTGTGTGGGGTGTAAAGTATCTGTGGAAAGCATGTACTCCAGCAGCGAGGACTCATAAGTCATAACTACATCACCAAATATATACAGCTCGGCCCCAAAACTACAGGTCTCGTTCTTGTACACAGACTTCTACTGGTAGGAGTATGTAGCAGTGTAGCTAGCTAGCTCTAACTTCCATAGAACCTTTCAGTCTCGATCGAAAAGAAGGGAGAGAATAGGAATGGGACTTCCCTGACTTGACACAAGCTCGAGCTATAAGAATCAGGGTGTCCCTAGAGACGGCAAGCTAGCTAGCTCGGCAGCAAAAGCGGTGTGTAACTGCATCCCCGAAATGTAAACCACTTTTCAAAAGGAGTTCACCAAGGGTATTCCAGTTCGGAAAAAATGTTCACCAAAGGTCTTTAAGAGTTCTCGCCTGCATTTGTGTCTGGCTGTGTGCTAGCCTTTTATTTGTAGTAGGATTCACCAGAGCCAGAAAGTATAGCTCACGCCCCGATGTGTACAATTACAGCATATGCATGTTTATCAGGATTCTACGATATATGTTTACCAGCATTGTCCTGGTCAACCTCACACAGTCGATTGAGCACCGGCCGGCACGGTACCTTTGCGACAGTAAGTTGGCACCCATGCATATGAATGATAGCCGGACAGAGCTTGTGATGATGATCACCATCGTTACCTATTGATTTGGCCAGGCACCACAGCTAGCTATAGCTAGCCTACCTCTCTGGCTCGTGCCACGTGAGAGCTGTGTGTTGCTACGTCAGCTTCTTAAAAAAACTTATGCTGTAAAGCAAAGCAGTACCAATAATCTAGCTCTACCCGTCCTAGCTTCAAATTACATTTCTGCCTGATTGACTATCTCCTTCAGATAGAGTTTCCCATAAGTATTTCCTACTCCAATCTTGCGTCAGTGTATCCTGTTCCAGGACACGTTCATGAATCTTATGTCCCAAGAGCACTACCGGGGGCATATGCAGGTTATCACACAGGATCACTGCATTACTAACACATTCTCTTGCATGATCACTGCCATTGACAACTAACACACTCTCTTGTACTCGTAGGATCACATCAAGGATGTGAATTCCCGAACAAGCCCATCCATAACTATGTCTAGATGCAGACATCTCCTCGTACAATCTTGCCACCGGCAGGTTTGCCATGGGGTCAGATAGGCCCCTTGGTACTCCTAGAGCTGAAGACGCTGACACACAAGTGTATGGCACCGTGCCTTGATGGCCCCGACAAGGCTGCCGATGCTCTAGCAACTGCTACTAATGGCAAGATGAAGAGGGGCGTCCTAGTTGACGACAAGATCCAGGCCTTGACCAACATGACTGATGTCGTCAAGGACGTAGTGCATGCCATTAGGGACAACAATCCCACTAATATGCACCCCAACATGTACCAGGCTATCATGGACATTGTTGGCTTCACTGAGGAGCATATCATGGCGGCTCTCGACCACCGTGTGGACAATAAGGCCCATGGAACCATCTTCGTGGACATGCGAGAGCCGCACAAGATCCTATGGTTCTAGACCTTCCTTGTCAAGTAATGCGATTAGTGTCGTCGGATTGATGACAAGTACGCCATGAGGGGGTCCTCGAGGCGTGCGGAAGAGAGGGGTGTGAGACGTACGGTATTCCGAGACGATGAGCACACAAGTTTACCTAGGTTCGAATCCGCCGGCTTTGGACGGATCCTACTCCTGCTAGCAATCCAGTAATACGGCAGAGCCGGAATATGGGTTACAAGGGTTTCGCCTGTGCGAGTTGAGGGTCTAAAGTATTGGGTGCCCTAAAGGCTCTCCCTAGGACGGCTTATATAGATGTCCGGCCTAGGGTTTACAATAGAGATCTATCCGGCTACGACTAAGAGTTGGTTACAGAGTACATCTTGAACTACAAGTAACATTATGGGCCTAAGTCGGTAAGTCTTCTGGGCCTTCCCGTAGCCGGATTGGACTCCGTCTTTCTCCCTGACTGGGCTGCCCGTGAAGCAAAGCTCTAACCCGAAGTGGGCCACCCTGGTCAGTGAGGAACTGTGAGGATACCCGGAAAGTATATCCCCAACAGCAGCCCCCGGAGGCCTCCAAGATCCAAAGTCGGATTTATCATCGTCTAGCTTGATCTTCGTCTTGCAGAATCTTGAAGGGTTCCTGAAACTTCACAACAAAAAATACGATCCGGGTCTTAAAAAATAATTCGGACCTATCAACAGGTTACTCGGATTTCCCAGCTTGATTTCAAACTAAGCCGGAACTTGGTCTCTAATGCCATCTAACACAAGTCATGGTCAAGTCACGTCATCTAACAGGCATTTCATTAGCACGACCGTTGGTGGGTCCGCGGTTTGCGGAACCGAGTCGCCGTTTCAATGCGTGCGTGGAGATCGAGGCGACGCAATCATCGCGTGGGTCTTTCCCAGTCCCTTCCACGACGCGTGGCGGTTACACTGTAGCATTTGCACGAATCTTGGCACAGTTAGGTGGATATAAGGGGTTAGGATTTTCTCCTTCTCCTTTCACCAGTCCTTTGCCTTTTCCTCTCCTCCCAATCTCCCTGCGCACACATAGCTCCCCTGTTCCTCACCCAAAGAACTCCCAGCGCCGCCCATTCTAGGTCAACTGCTCGCCGGAGAAATGGCTTCATCTTCCTCTTCCGGCTTGGCGGCAGCGGCGGCGACGGAAGTGGTGGCGGAGAAAGAGAGCTTTTGCGGGCTCTGGATTCCCTGCGCGCTCAACGACGAGGGTCTCAAGAACGTGGAGAAGGAAGGGCTCCTCTGCGCCGGCGACTGGCGGAGCGGCTTTGAAGAAACCATCCCCAACCCGCGTGCTAGCGAGCGGGTCCACTTCGGCACCCACCTCGACATAGGTTTGTTGTTTCCTCCCTCGGATTTCTTTTCCGAGGTGATTGATCATTACGGAGTTTAACTCCATCATCTTCATCCCAACTCTCTTTTAGAGATGAGCGCTTACGCATCTTTGTGTGAGGGCTTTCTCGGCATTAGGCCGAGTTTGACTCTTTTCCGGTACTATTTTCATGTCTGGAGAAACTCTATTACCGTCGGTGTTCCTTATATCACTAGTACCATTAGTTTTTCGCTTAGACGTGAGCGTGCGTATCCCAAAATATTAGCTAGTGACTCGGTCAAACAATGGCCAGCCACATTTTTCTATCATAGGGATATTCTGGCTCCCAACAAAGTTACTGCTTTGCCGGCTTTTGTTGATGGAGATGCCACGGCCCAACCGTCTTGGGACGAGGCTGCTCCGGCTCTCTCTGACGATCTGATCCTTGCCAAGAGGCGGATCGAATATCTGATCAAACACAAGGGCCTGAAGGGATCCGACTTGGTCCAATGCTGGGTCTCACGTCAGATCCAGCCCCTTCAGCACCACGGGAATCGACTGATGCACTCCATCACGTCATCCAAAGAAGACTCCCTCCGCATGAGTCCCAAATCCTACACCACTCAGGGCTACATAAGCCAGATCAAGTGGCTGATCAGGGAGCGGATCGAGAGGAGGATCCCGGAGATTTCTTTGGATATGCACACGGCGGAAAACCCCGTAGTGCCGGTAAGCTTCTATCAGTACACCTTTTTATGTGTTTCAATCTTTGAGTTATACTGCAATACTGATATGTTTTCTTATTCTCAGCTTGCTGACCTCCCCGAGTTGGAACTTGCTCCGCTCGAAGGATATCCTCCTGAGTTTTCTCAGGAGACAGAGGTGGTCCATTGCCGGATGTTGCACTCAAGAAGCGCAAAGCTCCGACAGTGGCCGTTGGCACAAAGGAGGTGCCCGTCGTGAAGAGGTAACTTTCAATCACAACTTCCGCCTTCGTACTTTACTCGAATTTCCTTCTGAGATGTAATGTTTCCGACTTTACCACATTCTCAGAGCAAAACCGCTTCTCAAGGGCAAGGGGAAAGGGATTTCTTCAAATCCCCTGCGACAAATGAAGCTTACTATAGCTTCTCCCGCCGTGGCTCCTCCGACTCCTGCCCCTCAGCCTTCCGCAACGCCGATAATAATTCCTTCTCCGGCTGTCGCAGAAGATCCGGCTCCTTCCATGGAGCCTGCGATCCTTAAATCGCAAACTGACGTCACCATGGGTGAGTCAGATCTAGATAAGGGTGAACCCTCTTTGGGTAATGATCCCTCGGCAGAAACCTTCGCCGAAAACCTTATCAGCAATCTGGGACTTGCCAAGTTTGGCATGTCCCGCAAATCTGCAGAAGAAATCCAGCGGCTCGCCAGGCAATGCCTGGAGAAAAGTACTTTATCTGCCGAAGAAGAAGCGCAAGAAGAAGAGGACGTCAAGCACTCCAATCTTCTTGAACAAGTGCTTCTTTGCAATGAGAAGATCAGGTCCGGGGAGCTTCCAACTGCTGCTGTGACCCCTCTAACTCTCGTTGAGAAGGTTGCCGTTGAGGTGAACGCGAGTTTGGATAAACTCACTCGCAAACAATATGTAAGTCGGAATTCCAACTCCTGTTTTTCCTTTATTTCTTATCATATCCTCTAGCCCCCAAGCATGAAGTAGGATAAATAATCCGGGTTTATGCTTCATTAGGATGCCCAAGAATGAACTAGTGTAGCCCCCAAGGCTCGTGCTGATATTAGCAAAAATATTAGCCCGAGTCTTTAGTAGCTTTCTGACTTTGGGTATTCTGACTTACAGAAAGTATATTCCTATAACCAGGATTTATTGAAGAATGTCTGTGATAAGCGGAGAGAGATCAAGACTCTCCGACTTAAAAATGCTGAACTTAAAGTTGCCAAGGATGAGGCCGAAGGTAAACATTCCGAGACTCAAACCTTGTCTTTGTTTTTGTAATGTAGAATTTTTCTGAACTGTTGTTCTTTTTGACTTACAGCGCTAGTGAAACAATCCCGCGCCATGATCGAAGAGGCCGAGAACCTCAAGACCTTCGTGGTGGAGAACAAGGAGCTTCGCCAAGAGCTGGATAAGCTCAAGGTGGATCATGAAAAAAGCATAGCTCAAGTCCTTGAATCCTCCTCTATGGCTACTGAAGAGCGTGATCGCAAGATCGCTGCTCAAGATAAAACAATCTCGGACCTCAAGAGTAAGCTTAGCAGAGAGAGGGACCTTTTCTAGGCGCTCCGGGCTGAACTCTAGAGTCTCCGGGAGGAGAGGACCAAAATTGACGACGTCATTTTCGGTACGTTCCATCTGTCTGACTTGTCTTTTTCTTCAACTTCTATCAATGTCGGATTTTCTTAACTTGTTTTGTGTATAGGTCCTCTGAACTTGACGGACTCTTCTTCCACCGAGCCCCGCACCCACCGGCTTACCCAAGTCGGTGACTTGCTTCATGACTTCCGCCAATCCCTTGAGGACATCGGCGAAGCTCTCAAGATTCCGGACATGCACATCATGTCGGATTTTCAGGTGCGGGACAAGGCAAAGGAGATGCCGCAACTTGTTCGGGACTGGAACATGTCCTACGCGTGGACTGCAGCGCAGAACGCTCTCACCATGGTCATGAGCCACCATGGAAACATGGAAATATGGAAAGTGACCAGAGGGTACTGCAAAGTAGATGAAGACGGACAAGAGCAGGACCTTCAAGCCATCATGCACTCTTGCGCCGGATATGGGTGTCACGTGGCTGGCCTAACCAGCTACGAGACCCCTTTCTTCACCCGCGTGGATACTCTGCCTCCTCCTCCAGAAGAATCAACAGAAGTTTCTGATGATGAACGCACCATCTCAGATGCTGACATCTCGGAACGATACCAAGGTGGCGTCTCTAGCGAGCCGGCAGCTCCTTCATCTCGTCCCGCATCATAGTTGCCAGAAACATTTTGTATTATCTGAAAAACATGATGCGTTTGTAAACACGAAGTACTATTATTTTGCTAGTGCTAAGTTTTTGATCTATTCAGCACTTTTGGCTTTTAAACTTTTTGCGTGCCTGAAATGTTTACATAAGCACTTGTACTTTTTCGTCTGTACTTATCGTTTATCTGGCTTTCCGCCTCGTCCCTTTCGTGAGCCGGCTAAACTTTCTGCCGGAAACTTTGCCGAGCAACGGAGCTCAATTGCTAAACCAGTTTAAACTCGGAAACAAAGCCGGCTCAGTACCAACAATTCACTACTCGGAAAATGCCCGCATTCAGTAATCAGACAAATAACCAAAGTAAAGACTAGAATTTTTTTAGAGTTATACCCGAGGGTAGCAGTTTTAGAATCGGAAATCTAAACCAGAACGAGCATGAGCATAAAGTACATTCAAGCATTCTGGGATTTTCGACTATGACATGATCATTCGGAAATAAGATGGTAAAAACTTCTCAGAAAAAATTGAGGCAACCAAAATTTTTATTTCACAGAGAACATGTACATATATATGATTACAAAGAAAGATAAACTAAGAATAAAAGGAACGTAGCTGAGAAATATTCCACGGTCTGTCTAACTCATCCAGATTTGTACTGCCTCTAGCTCTCTTTCTCTTCTTAGTAGCAGGTCTTTCTTTGACTGGCCTCATGTCAGTTAAGTAGTACGATCCATTGTGCAATACTCGACTAACTAAAAAGGGCCCTTCCCATACTGGGGAAAGTTTGTACTTTCTTTGTTGCACAAGCCAGAGAACCAAATCACCTTTATTGAAAGATCTATTTCGGACTCTCTGGGTATGATACTTGCGTAACTTCTGCTGATAGGCTGTAGATCTCATTTCAGCAACGACGCGAACTTCTTCGACTAAGTCGAGATCGTTTTGTTGAGAAATCTCGAAATCCTCTTCAATATACGCGGCCACTCTAGGAGAAGTATGAATCAAATCACTAGGAAGAACTGCTTCTGCGTCATAAACCAAGAAGAAAGGTGTGTATCCTGTTGACCTGCTTGGAGTTGTTCGTAAACTCCAAATTATAGAGGGTAGTTCCTCTGCCCAAGCCCATGCAGCACGTCGTAGTGGTGCTCCGAGTCTCGGTTCCTTTGATCATGGAGATTGTGTGCATGATGGTGATGGTGTCGATGATGAATTGATGATGCTTGTGATGTACACTTTGGTTGTAGCTAGGTATTAAACTTCTTATGGCTTGTATATTTTGATGAGGTGATATATACTAACCCCTCATGTGATGGAGAACTAGCGATGGTAGGATGACACCCTCTTTTGATGTCGTGGTAGGTTAACACCAAGTAGGATGAACTTGTGATCCCTTTTGGTAACGATCATGCATGCACCTGTTAGTATGAAGTTGTGTTGTGAAGTGGTGATGCCAGTTATGATTGCTAGATGCTTATGATGGTGTTTTCATGTTGTCCATTAATATGTTACTCTTGTGACTTGTAGATAAACTACTATGTGGTGTACAGAGGGAGGTGCCCAATAGTGTACACCGAATGGAGTAAGTGACAGGATCAAGTGAACCGGTACTCCAACAACAACTACGAAAGGTTTGACACTAGGGAGGAGGCACATGAGGCTTACTTCAACTTCGTGTCCCTTGAGAACAACAACTACTACTTGGATCACGAGAACAACAACCATGGAGAACAACATGTAGACATTGTTGTTGAGGGAGAAAACTAGGTACAACTTGTTCCTGAGGAAGAGCAATATGTGCAGATTGTTGCCGATGGAGAACAACAGCCTATCCAACATGATAGCCTCAAATAGTTCATCATCGTTGTTCTCCTTCTAGTGATTTCCAAGTTGATATTGTACTAGGTTCTTATGAATGATCTGGTGTAGGACATGGTAAGTTCACCATGTTTTGAACAAAGGTGACCATAAGGGCCGTGTGTGCACCACCAAACAAGCATATGTTGTATGAGACGGGCCAAAAGGCATATGTGCAAGAGTGGGAGAGAAGCTCAACCTATGCAACCACCCTTCATATAGTCTACCAAACGGGTTGCACAACATGGCTCAAAACCTGTTTTGCCTACCACTATCCACCTCAACCATGTCCGAACAGGTCGAAACGGCCATGCAGGCTACCGAACACACCCTTCGAGTCTGAAGGTGTAGCTAAAGCAACAAGATGAGGATATAGGAAGGAATGGAGTTTATCGATCTATAACGACCACCACTACGATCTAGAGCTCACTAGTGTTGGACAGGTAAAACAACAGTGTGTGACTGGATCTTCAACATATTTTGTTGGCGATGGACTGGAATGAAGTTAATGCTCGAGAAACATAATAGCTATCTTATTTCTGTTTAAATTTCACTTTATTTGAGATGTTCATGAATGCTTTATTCATTACTACAATTAGGATTGCGAGCGCGATCCCACGAAAAGAACTAGGATCCGCTTGCAACCCTAGCTACAACTGATTCCTTATGTAAAAAAGAACAACACAATTCCCTTGAGAGTAAGGATGTCTCCTAGGGGTTTAGTGCACTCTCACACATTTACATTTGATGGCACAAATTATGATGTTTGGCGTATTCGCATGCTTAGTCTTTTCCGGGTCATTGACCCAAATATTGAGCAAATTCTATATATGGGCTTGTCTCCTCCTAAGGATCCCCAAAATCTATCTTTGGAGGAGGAGACAAACTCTTATCTCGAAGCTCAAGCATCTAATGTGCTTGTTAATGTTGTGAGCTTTGTAGTTCTTTCCTCAATCATGCCTTTTCGGAATGCTCATGATATTTGGACCAAGCTTCAAGCAAAATATGATGTGTCCAATCTTAATGAGGATGATTGTGTTCCCTCCACCTCCGGCCATGATGAGTTCTCATCTTCTTCCACTACACCAACATGTGAGTTGTCACAAGGTAATGATATGGTGAGTGGTGATAGAACTTGCAATGTGGATAGTGAGCTTGTCATTGATGATTCTTCATATCTATCTCATTGTAATGTTGTATCTTTGGGCATGAACACATGTAGGACTGTATGTGATTTACATCCTAGTTGTGATTGCCCTTGCATATCATGTAGAAATGGATTGAATATATCTCATGATGATATGCTTGCTTTTCCTTGTTGCCATGATAAATGTGCTTCTATTTCCTCTAGTACTTGTGTTTCTAACCATGTAGAGGAAATCGAAGAATGTGTGGGCCAAGGCAAGGTTGGTATTGGAGCTTCAAGTGTTCCCCCATCATCACCGTCTTCCAACATTCACTTATGCCTCATGGCTAAGGAATCAAAGGTAACTTCTCCTTTGGACCCCAATGCACCTCTTGATGATGTGAATGTTGACTTAGATGAAGTAGATGATGATGTTGCTTCTCTAAAAGAGAAGGGGGAGCTAGTCTTTCGTGCTCTTCACAATGATAAAAATTCTTGCTCCACTTTCATTGAAATATTGAACTTTTCCATTGAAAGTAAGCAACTAATTTATGAGCATGAGGACACAATTGACAAAATGTGTAGTCTTGAGCGTGAGTATGCTAATGACATTGCCAACTTAAATGAAGCTCTTGAAGAGGAACAAACCACCAAGTAATCTCCTGAGGAGACCTTTTCCCTAGAGCTATCTAGGGTGAAGAAATCTCATGATAGAGATCTTGAGGTGGCAAGTGACCTCCAAATTAAAAATGATGAGCTTGAAGTTGCCTATGCTAAACTCTGTGAGGATTTTGAGCACCTCAACAATGGCTCTAGAGTCATCAGGGGGAAGCTCATCAAACTCACCGAGTCACATGAGCAACTTAAAGCTTCATACACTAAATAGCTTTCCAAGTTGCCCTCACCTCTTACTACTATTGATGATGCTTGTGCTACTAACTCTATCTCTTGTGAAGCATCTATTGTGAAGGAGAATGTTGAGCTACATGCTCAACTTGCTTTGCTAACTAGCAACTATGGGAAATTGTAAGAGAGTCATGCTAAGCTCTCAAGCTCGCATGAGGATCTTCTAGTTTCCCATGGTAGGCTAAGTTGGCTCATGAGGCTACTATGTCAAAGGTAACATCTAGTGAGCCTCATGTGGATATTAGCACTACATATAGTCCTAGTATCATATTGCCATGTGCTAGTCCTTGTAATTCATCCACTCATGCTATTGCTATATCTTGTGATGAATTGCATCCCTTGCCTTGTTGCTCTAACAACGTAGCATCTACTTCCTCTAGTATTGTTGTTGATACTAACCATGTAGAGGAAAACAAGAAGCTCAAGGCTCAAGTCAATTCTTTGAAGAATGACTTGAAGAAGTGTCATGAAGGAAAGACCATACTCAAGAACGTCTTGGGTGTGCGAAGATCCCCAAATGACAAGAGTGGGCTTGGATATAACTCCAACATCAAGAACAAGCCCACCAAGTTGTTGAAGCACAAGGGCAATAAGAAAAATGGCCAAGATCAAGTGAAGAATCCGACCAACATTGTGTGCTTCAAGTGCAAGGAAGAAGGACATCATGTGAGATGTTGTCCATTGAAGAAGAAGCAACAAGGGAAGCGGCCTCAAGCTCCACCTCAAGCTAGAAGTAGGCCTCCTCCCAAGACTCAAGCTCTTCCTCACAGGGTGGCATCTTCCAAGAAGAAACATGGCAAGAGAAGAACTTGCTACATATGCTACGAGAAGGGGCACCTCTCTTCCTCATGCACCATGGGTAACTCCTCATCCAATCCTATCCTGATATATGATGCATATTCTCTTGGTAAGGATGAGGTGGTCAATGTGTTTGCCAAATATGTTGGTGCCCAAAGTGGTGTCAAGAAAAGAACCATTTGGATGGCCAAGCCTATTTTGACTAACTTCTTAGGACCCAACTTGGTTGGGGACTAACAAGCTAAAACTGGATCAATAGGTGTTGGTTGGAGGTATTGGAGGCTTGGCTACATTATGAAGAATTGAGGGATGTTCATCATTTATTTTTGTCAAGTCAAGCCAATTGGATTATCTTGCCTCTATCTCATATCCAATGTTCCTCCTTGCGGTAACATGTGCTCAACTCTTTACATTGAAAGTTACTTGCTCCCTTGTACATGTGTTGGTTTTTTACCATTATATGTGTTTGTACATGTTGTTCTTCCCTCATACCTATATTGTGTTGTCTAGTATATTTGTGTATGTTGGTTGGCACATCATGTATTTGTGTTCTTGTGTTTGAGCCTTTGTTGAATTTATTTGGTATATTTCTTGGCTCTTGGAGTGATTAATGGACTATCCCATTTTGGGGGAGTGTTATGCTTGGGCATTCCACAATCCTAAAATGTGTGTACATGAGGAATACCACTTAGTGTTGACATTACATGTTTGTCTTGTCTCTATGTGGTATGTCATTCTCATGAAGAATTAGTAGTCCATAATGTCCATTAATCATCTCCTTTTTGATCTTTTTGCCTCTTGTCGAGATCTCTTGGTTTATCACATTATGGGGGAGTCATATGCTTGGTGCATATTACAAACCTAGAAAATGTGAACATTTGAGGTAGTGCCACTTAGAATTGATATTTACTTATCTAGCTCCTTTCTGGCACATTTAGCTCAAACAAGTTCCAACTCCCTTGGATTGCTTTTATTGCTCATATTTTGGATCTTGTTTCTGAGAGTTTTTCTTGATATGTGCTTTCTCAAATTCGGACCTCCGTATCCTCCTTGGAAACCATTTGCCTCAAGTTACTTTAATCTTTGATGATTGTGTGACTATTTGGAGCTTTCAAGAATCCTCTCGAAGCGCCAAGCATCATTTTTATATATCTTGTTACATGCTTCTTTGTGTGAATATGATCATGATTTCCTTGCAAACTACCTCGGGAAAAATTTCCCCATAATTCTTGTCCTTGGACAAGTGGTACTCCATATATGGTAGGATTTATTGATCATGTTCACTTTGGCCTTTGCTTTTATTTGTCCTATCTTTGGCCAAGATTTTTTTTCTTTTTCTCCCATGTATTCCTTGCCTCTTGTGGATCATTTTAGTTTATTGGTATTCTCTTGTGTTTTAATTAATGTAGGTAGTGGTGATGATCTCCTTTGTGTGCATTTTGCATTCAAAAGAAAATTCTATATAATGCACCATTCATGGGGGAGCTCTCCTATATTATCTAGAACACTCCTTTTATGCTTCTTAATTTTATCCATATAGTGTTTCTTGTGCTTGGATGCTTGATCTTTTATCTTGGTACTTTGTGCCATCATGAAAAGTGTAGAGAGTGTGGGTTTGTGTGTTGGAACCTTGCTCTATTTGGGAGTTGGTTTTGTCTCATCCTCTTTACGTGTTTGATCTTTTAGGATGAGATAAATCCTTGAGCATTGTGTGTTTTGTGCATCTTTTTCTCTTTGTCTTTTGCCTTGTTCATTTGTTGAATTGGTGTCCTTTCACATATTGATTTGGCTCTTTGATACAATTTGGACACCTTTTGTTGTGTCACACTCTTGTGTGCTACTTCTTGGTTTACTTGGTGTTTTACTTCAAATTGTATCTCATTTTTGGTTCTTGAGAGTCTCGTGCATGCATATTTACTACATGTTTATATTATGGCATGCTTGCTCTCTTGATCCAATATATAGGGGATTCTCCACCAAATCCTTTCGGCTAAGATGTGCATGAAATTAAATTTCATATCAATATGCACATATTTATGTGGAGGTACTCCTATGTATTGTAGTTTCACTAACTACTTTGGACCCAATTTATTTGGGACCATAGTGTACTTACTTGTGTGTAGGTACATTGGAGATATATTGGATGCTTGTCTCATCCATTAGGAAGAAGTGGTACCTACATGTCAATTGGAGGCAAGCTAGGATGATCAACAAATTCTCATCCTCTACATCCTACCAATTATATCTCGGTAACAAGTATCTCTCTCATGCATGCAAATATTGCTTCCAACCTTTTGTAGGTTGCTTGTTGGCATGAGTTTGTGTTTTTGCATATGTTGTGTTTCTTTTGTTGTTTTTAGGAGTGCTCTCTATTGCAAATGTGAGTATGTTGAGATGAGTGCATATAATGGGGACAATCCAAAATCATGACCATGATCCACTTATCCCAAATATGTCAATCTAGCAATTATATTGCCTATCCTTTCCTCAATTCTATCTCATGTGCAATAGTGAGTATTTTGCATAGTTGATTTCTATTTGTGATACTTGTTGTCTTTCTCCATATATTCCAACTATTCCCTTTTTCCTTGGTAATAGTTGTAATGTATGTAGTGTGTTGGTGTTAGAATCTCATTGATGTACAATAATATATATTTGAGCCTTTGGCCATGCTTTCATGCAAAAATCCTATTGGTACATTATATGACTTCATTTTGTTGTTCATGTGCTTTCTTGTGTATCTATTTTGTGTGTGCATGTTTCTTTGTGGGCATATGTCTTTGTGATATTTTCCACCTAGAAACTTATACACACAAGAGAATATAAATCTTTGGTTGTTTTTGTTTTCCTTGGAGACCACCTTTTAGTTCTTGTTGATTCTTCGGTGGCTTCCAAATTTATTTTCCTATGAGTGCCTGTCCCTTTTGTTTCCATCTCCGGGCACTCATAATTTGCTCTCTCTTGTCATGTATTGTTAAATGAGTTTGTAGGAGTGAGGATTCCATGATTGTGCAGTTTGTTTCCAAATATAATTATTATAATTGGTGCATAATCCTTGGGGAGCTTCTCTAACTCACTTAAGAATGCTAATTTGCCTTTCTCTTTGTTTGAGGTTTAAATGTCCATGGGGGATTGAGGATTCCATACTTGTGCATGATGTATTCAATTCAATGATTCTAATTTGTGCACAAAGATTGGGGAGCTTCCCTATTACATCTAAACACTCATTTTTTCGTATCATTTTGTCTTGTGTTGTTTTGGTATCAATTGATGTTGTCAATTGGTATTTTTGGATCTTTTGATTGCTTGCTTCATTTGTTGAATCTTCTTTTATTTCCTTTTTTTGCAATCTTTGGGTCCTCAATATAGTCTTACTTCCTCCCAAGGATCCATCATTGGATATGTGCATATGCACACCTTTGGAGGAATTCTCACTATATTGGCCGTCTAGAACTTTTCACCCATTTTGGCAATCGATGCCAATGGGGGAGAAGTTTTGGAGGGTTTAAGGCAAGTTGGTTTATGCTTTGAGTTGGTTCTTAAGCATTAGCCTTGCATTCTCTTGCATCTTTCTTGTTGCTTTGCATGTTTAATATATAGAGGAAACTCAACTACCGATAATGGTTGGCAATCTATGCAATGAAATTCAAGTTCATCACACATGCATAGATTGTGGGAGAGTTTGCTCTATATATTGTGGTTGTACAAACATCACATACTTATGTAGTATTTGATGTTGGGGCAACCATTTTGTTCGTTAAATTCCATATTTAAACCCTCTCTCGGGGATTGTCATCAATTACCAAAATGGGGGAGATTGAAAGGGCATGTATGCCCCATGTGTGGTTTTGGTAATTGATGACAATCCCTATGGACTAATGTGCAAATTGAGTCTCACTTGTAGGTTTGTCCATTGGCATCGCTTGGACCATGTGTTGGTTTCAAGGATGAAAAATAAGAAGCATTGTCCAAGGGCGTTGTGCCTATTGCAATCAAGTAGAAGAAGAAGATCAAGTAAGTCTTGAAGAAGAAGAAGAAGAAGAAAAAGAAGATGGAGTTCCTCATGGCTATCTTCAAGACATCATCAAGAAATGATGTGCAAGCTCAAGATGCACCATCTCTAGAAGATCTCATGCTTGGAGCTTGCCTCCTCGGCGTTCATGGAGTGATGAAGACAAGGTCAAAGAAGAGGTTTCCCCATGGAGTATGGGGGAGCCATTCGCAAGTCTTCATCAAGCAAGAGCAATCAAGAAAGATGTTCCATCTTGAAGGTGGCAAGATTGTCTTCATCAAGCTCAAGTGGGATGCTCAAGGCAAAGGTATGATCTTGATAGGGTTTCTACTTTACCGGTCTCTTGTAGTGTTGGGAGACTGGGTTTAGAATATATAGCTGATACATTGCAAATGTATCTATAATTTTTGATGTTCCATGCTTAGTTTTATCCACTTTCTTGTGTTTTGTTCCAACTTTGTAGTACTTTTCATATGATTTCTTGGACTAACCTATTAACAAGAGCCACAGTGCCAGCCGCCTGTTTTCTGCTGTTTTTGGTTCCAGGAAAGTCAGAAAATGAATATTCTCGGAATTGGACGGGACAAAAGCCAAAGTGCCTATTTTTCTAGAAGTGATCAAGTGCCAGAATATGAGACGGAGAAGGGCCAGGGAGCCACCACACCACCTGGCCGCGCGGCCAGGCCTGGCCCGCGCCAGGGGGTGGTGTGGCCGCTCCCGGCACCCCCTCGGCCTCTCCTTCCACCTATAAGTTGCCCTCGGGACGAAAACCCTAAGTACCCGATCAAAAATCCACGAAAGAGTCTGTAGCCGCCGTCATCTCCATCCCTAGATCGGGAGGGATCTGAAGCTCTTCCCGACACCCTGCCGGAGAGGGCAATTCACCCTAGAGGCCTTCTTCATCACCATGCAAGCCTCTGGTGTGATGCGTGAGTAGTTCATCCTTGGACTACGGATCCATGTAGTAGCTAGATGGCTGGTTTCTCGTCCTTTGTGCTTTCATGTCTAGATCTTGTGAGCTCCGTTCATGATCAAGATCATCTATTTGTAATTCATACATGTTGTGTTTGCGGGGGTCCGATGGATATTGAGATGCTATTTCAGATTGATTATTGATTCTATCATGTCTTTGTTATTTGAGATCTTGCATGCTTTCTGTTGTTAGTAGCTATCTTGGCCAAGTAGATGCTAGCAACTCCAAGAGTTAGCATTTATGCTCAATAGTGGGTTCATGCCTCTGGTTATCTGGGGAAGTGACAGAAATCTCTAAGGTACTAGATGTGATGTTGCTACTAGGGAGAAAACAACAATCCTTTGTTCATAGAATAATCGTATTGTTTACTTTACACGCAATTCGTAAAGCAATAATCAGTTGCTTGCAACTTAATACTGGAGGGGGTTCGGATGATAACCTGAAGGTGGATTATTAGTCATAGATGCAGTTGGATGGCGGTCTATGTATTATGTTGTAATGCCCAATCAAGTCTCGGAGGAGTCAAGATGATTAGTATATGCATGTATTGCTTTCTTGATGTTTGTTAATTGCCCCGCTGTAATTTGTTCACCCATCATGTTTTCTATCTTAAGGAGAGCCACCTTTAGTGAACTATGGATTCCGGTCCTTTTTCTTTACATACAACCTACAATATTTTCCTGCTTTGTGTTTACTTTTCGCAAACTTTTACTTCTTTCCATTCGATACGTTTAATCCTTTGTTTTCCCCAAAACACAATGAGATTGACAACCTCATCGCAAGTTGGGGACAAAGTTCTGTGGTTGTGTTGTGCAGGTCTCCACGTTGCTACTAGCACCGGTAGTGCGCCCTGCCAAAGCTCAGCTAGTAACACCTTTGAGGTGTTTCCTTGCTCCTACTGGTTCGATTAAACCTTGGTTTCATAACTGAGGGAAACTTGCTGATGTGCTCATCATACCTTCCTCTTGGGGTTCCCAACGAGCTCTACATCAACATCGCCATCAAGCATTTTTCTGGGCGCCGTGCATTGAGCCATCAAGCATTTTTCTGGCGCCATTGCTGGGGAGTCAAGGACATCTTCACAAGGGGAGTCCCTCATAACCAATCTCTTTAGTTTGTTGTTTTTGTTTTGCTTAGTTTCTTTTGCTTTGTTTGCTTGTTTTGTTCTTCAAAAACACAAAAAAAATTAGTTCCTTTCTTAAGTTGCCTTTATGACTAGCTCTGCTCCAATCACTATTTCATTATGGATAGCTTACTCAGTTTCATATTTGGGAACAGTTTTATGACTGCTAAGGTAATAGATGAACCACCGCCTGCTAGAACCTCCATGGAAGAAGAAATTGCTGAACCTGAAAGGTCATTAGATGAAAAATAGGAGGAGAGTTATGGACAAAAGGAGGAAGAATGGATCTACCCATGCCTACCTTCTAATGAGAGTAACTCTTTATCCCTTACATTATTTGATTGTCCCCCATGCTTATCAAAGGAGGGTGAATGTTATGTTCCCAAGGATTCTTTTGAAAATATTTATAATAAAATTCTAGTGCTTGTAGATCATGAAAATCATGCCTTATGTGATAGTTATATTGTTGAGTTTATTCATGAGGCTACTGAAAATTATTATGAGAGAGGAAAATATGGTTGTAGAAGTTTTTATGGTAATGAAACACCTCTCTATGTGCTGAAAGTTTTGAAGTTACTTTTGTTTTATCTTCCTATACCTGTCACTTTGTTCTTTGTTCATTTATTCGCATACAAGATTCCTATGCATAGGAAGTGGGTTAGACTTAAATGTGTTTTGAATTTGCTTCTTGATGCTCTCTTTTACTTCAATTCATATTTCCTATGAGAGCATCTTCTAAAACTTTTATGCCTAACTTAAAGGCGTTAAAGAAAAGTACTTGTTGGGAGATAACCCAAGAGTTTTAGTTGAGTCTTGGAAGTTATTATCTCTATAATAAACTCTCCTTATCCTATTTATTTGCTTATTGTGCCAAGAGTAACCTCTAATGAGAGTGAAGTAATGATTGGAAAAGTTGTTGTCCTGAAACAGATTTCTGTGCTTCACCGTAAATATTTGTGAGAGAGCTCTGTATGTCGGATTGATCTGTAACATTTTGTGCTTCTGCCCCAGGTTGTTATCTAACTTTCCTTAGTTCAAGACTTTTTCATTTGAGCAACATAAGGTCTTCGAAAAAATTCGTCTTTACCTACTGGTCTGTTTTAACAGATTTCTGCCATTTTTCTGCATTTGCTTCTTGTTAGTTCCTTCTTGAGTTCTTTTGGGGAATTGAGCTTTTTGAGGGAAGTTCTACAGTATCTAGGGTTCTAATGAAAGTTTATTTGGTGTTAGAACTGAACCTTGAGAATTATTTATCTTAAGTGCACTAATGTTGCTAATGAGATTGTGTGAAGTTTTGTATGAAGGAAAAATTACAGTTGTATGGAAGGAATGAGTAATGAGATGAAGGATGGACTAAAGCTCAAGCTTGGGGATGCCACGCGTGTCACCCCAAGAAATATCCAAGAAGTACAAGCGTCAAAGCTTGGGGATGCCCAAGGCATCCCCTTCTTCATCAATAAAAATTCCAGGTTTCTTCCAAACGCTTCATTTTTATTGTTTCATGCACATTTGTGTTTTTCTTGGAGCGTCTTCTTTTTCGTTTTTGTTTTGGTTTTTAGTTTTCTTGGTTTGATTAGTGTTCTGTATAAGTTGGTTGGACCCCCTCTTTCATACTTTGGTTTGCAAATAGTTTGGTTTCGTTTGGAAAAGAGTAGGAAAGTTCATGCTTATGTGGTAAAAAGAGCTCGTTTTTACTGTGGCCTATGCTTTGTCATGCCATGCTTGATATTGTTTTGTCTTTATGCTTACTATTCTTTGCTGTAGCATGACTTGTTATAAACAATTGAGATTGCTTAATGTGCCTTGGATGAATCATGCATTGTTTTAGCATATTAAAGCATAGTATAGTGGTATTCTCCTTTGATGCTTTATTTGGGTTGACTTGGCGCATGCTCACACCATGTTATGACTATATCAAGTCACCTTAGCCTTTATGATCCTTTAGTTTTCAACTTTTATCACTTTATGCTTTGATCAATGATGTTTTGTCGCTCTGCATGATTATGGCCATTATTGCTCTCTTACTTTGTTGCTCCCAGTCTTTTGCTAGCCTCCACAACAAAGTATGAGTTCCACTCATGCATCCAACTCCCTAAACCAAGTTATTCCAAAGATTCCACCATACCTACCTACTAGCTTATGCTATTCCAAGTACATTCATGCTTTTGTTTACCTTTCACTTGTTATGAGAAAACTAGTGATTAAAGCTCTCACGAACTTGATGGCACATTACTTTTTGCCCCTAATAAACTTGAACCATTGTGTCTTCTATGTTGTACATGCTTGCACTTATTTGTCAGGAATTAGCAGAACCATGCTTTCATGGGGAACGCTTTCAACATTGCACTTGGTACTTGTACCTAGTTGATATCATGTTCTTTTGTATATGGATATCGTCGGTGTGAAATGAAAGGGGAGCTTGTAAGTCCATGGAGTTATGTATATGTGTTAGAGAAACACCTGGGCCGCTAGTCTAATCCATGCTGACATGGTGGAAACCTGCAGCGCAACCATAATGAGTTGTCTATGAAGCATTCTTCTTATAAAAAAGAGTCCTATATTGAGAAAAAAAAGAAAAAAAAGAGAAAAAAAGAGATACTATGAAAATAGGAAAGAGAGAAAAAAGCACCATATTCCCATGGTAAATAAGAAGAATGCTGAGATGCTCGTTGTCTGCTTGCCTTGTCATTTTGATATGGGGATTCTTCCGTATGATCGGGCAAGGGGTACCCCATTGGCGGTTCTCAATGATACACATATACTTACGATGACAAGAACTTACCGGTGACTAAACTTGAGTAGCATGAGGAGCGGCCCTCGTATACAAGGGACATGAGATTTCTGACTTATACTTCATCAAGCATGTACACCATAGTTTGTTCACTTTAACCTTAATCACTTCAAGATGCTTACGATAGGGGCAATGAGAGCTGAAAGCTATGAGTACCATCATTTTTGGAAGCTCTTTATGATACTTGAATCCCTACTTCCTTTTACAATAGGCCTTTCTTCCACCATTATATTGAGTGTCCACCTTCTAACTTTATGCACGTACTTTGAGAGCATAGTAGCCATTCTTAGTTCTATGTGCATTGTCCCAAGACTAGTTGATTGATGCATAACTTGTTATTGCTTGTTTGAAACTATTGTATCTAGTCACTCTTATGAACTTTGAAGGTGTCCTATGCATTTATATTTGCTACTCTATTGAGGGATAAGCTGAATACTTTTATGCTATGTTTTGTTTATGTGAAACAAACAAACGTCTTGCAAAGCATTGTTATTCATGAATCTTTTGTTTATGCCTTTTCATGTTGCATCATAGTTTCTTTGCTTATTGCTAGAACTTTGTCTTTCATGTTATGATTGAAATACTATGATCCCAGCTTTGAATATTCTGCAAATACTTTGATCAAGTCTTTGATGGTGCATGTCACCTCAAAAATCATTTCTTTTTATCACTTACCTACTCGAGGACGAGCAGGAGTTAAGCTTGGGGATGTTGATACATTGCAAATGTATCTATAATTTTTGATGTTCCATGCTTAGTTTTATCCACTTTCTTGTGTTTTGTTCCAACTTTGGAGTACTTTTCATATGATTTCTTGGACTAACCTATTAACAAGACCCACAGTGCCAGCTGCCTTTTTTCTACTATTTTTGGTTCCAGGAAAGTCAGAAAATGAATATTCTCGAAATTGGACAGGACAAAAGCCAAAGTGCCTATTTTTCCGGAAGTGATCAAGTGCCAGAATACGAGACGGAGAAGGGCCAGGGAGCCACCACACCACCTGGCCCGCGCCAGGGGGTGGTGTGGCCGCTCCCGGCACCCCCTCGGCCTCAAGTTGTCCTCGGGACGAAAACCCTAAGTACCCAATCAAAAATCCACGAAAGAGTCTGTAGCCTTTCCGGCACCCTGCCGAAGAGGGGAATTCACCCTGGAGGCCTTCTTCATCACCATGCAAGCCTCCGGTGTGATGCGTTAGTAGTTCATCCTTGGACTACGGATCCATGTAGTAGCTAGATGGCTGGTTTCTCCTCCTTTGTGCTTTCATGTTTAGATCTTGTGAGCTCCGTTCATGATCAAGATCATCTATTTGTAATTCATACATGTTGTGTTTGCGGGGATCCGATGGATATTGAGATGCTATTTCAGATTGATTATTGATTCTATCATGTCTTTGTAATTTGAGATCTTGCATGCTTTCCGTTGTTAGTAGCTATCTTGGCCAAGTAGATGCTAGCAACTCCAAGAGTTAGTATTTATGCTCGATAGTGGGTTCATGCCTCTGGTAATCTGGGGAAGTGACAGAATCTCTAAGGTTCTAGATGTGCTGTTGCTACTAGGGAGAAAACAACAATCCTTTGTTCATAGAACAATCGTATTGTTTACTTTACACGCAGTTCGTAAAGCAATAACCTGTTGCTTGCAACTTAATACTGGAGGGGGTTCGGATGATAACCTGAAGGTGGATTATTAGTCATAGATGCAGTTGGATGGCAATCTATGTATTATGTTGTAATGCCCAATCAAGTCTCAAAGGAGTCAAGATGATTAGTATATGCATGTATTGCTTTCTCGATGTTTGTCAATTGCCCCGCTGTAATTTGTTCACCTAGCATGTTTTCTATCTTAAGGAGAGCCACCTCTAGTGAACTATGGATCCTGGTCCTTTTTCTTTACATACAATCTACAATCTTTTACTGCTTTGTGTTTACTTTCTGCAAACTTTTACTTCTTTCCATTCGATACGTTTAATCCTTTGTTTTCCGCAAAACACGATGAGATTGACAACCTCATCGCAAGTTGGGGACAAAGTTCTGTGGTTGTGTTGTGCAGGTCTCCATGTTGCTACTAGCACCGGTAGTGCGCCCTGCCAAAGCTCAGCTAGTAACACCTTTGAGGTGTTTCCTTGCTCCTACTGGTTTGATTAAACCTTGGTTTCATAACTGAGGGAAACTTGCTGCTGTGCTCATCATACCTTCCTCTTGGGGTTCCCAATGAGCTCTATATCAACACCGCCATCAAGCATTTTTCTGGGCGCCGTGCATTGAGCCATCAAGCATTTTTCTAGCGTCGTTGCGGGGGAGTCAAGGACATCTTCACAAGGGGAGTCCCTCATAACCAATCTCTTTACTTTTGTTGTTTTTGTTTTGCTTAGTTTCTTTTGCTTTGTTTCCTTGTTTTGTTCTTCAAAAACACACAAAAAATTAGTTCCTTTCTTAACTTTCCTTTATGACTAGCTCTGCTCCAATCACTATTTCATTATGGATAGCTTACTCAGTTTCATATTTGGGAACAGTTTTATGACTGCTAAGGTAATAGATGAACCATCACCTGCTAGAACCTCCATGGAAGAAGAAATTGCTGAACCTGAAAGGTCATTAGATGAAAAATAGGAGGAGAGTTATGGACAAAAGGAGGAGGAATGGATCTACCCATGCCTACCTTCTAATGAGAGTAACTCTTTATCCCTTACATTATTTGATTCTCCCCCATGCTTATCAAAGGAGGGTGAATGTTATGTTCCCAAGGATTCTTTTGAAAATATTTATAATAAAACTCTAGTGCTTGTAGATCATGAAAAGCATGCCTTATGTGATAGTTATATTGTTGAGTTTATTCATGAGGCTACTGAAAATTATTATGAGAGAGGAAAATATGGTTGTAGAAGTTTTTATGGTAATGAAACACCTCTCTATGTGCTGAAAGTTTTGAAGTTACTTTTGTTTTATCTTCCTATGCCTGCCACTTTGTTCTTTGTGCATTTATTTGCATACAATATTCCTATGCATAGGAAGTGGGTTAGACTTAAATGTGTTTTGAATTTGCTTCTTGATGCTCTCTTTTACTTCAATTCATATTTCCTATGAGAGCATCTTCTAAATTTTATGCCTAACTTAAAGGCGTTAAAGAAAAGTACTTGTTGGGAGATAACCCAAGAGTTTTAGTTGAGTCTTGGAAGTTATTATCTCTGTAATAACCTCTCCTTATCATTTTTATTTGCTTTTTGTGCCAAGAGTAACCTCTAATGAGAGTAAAGTAATGATTGGGAAAGTTGCTGTCCCGAAACAGATTTCTGTGCTTCACCGTAAAGATATGTGAGAGAGCTCTGATGTCGGATTGAGCTGTAAGTTTTTGTGCTTCTGCCCCTGGTTGTTATCTAACTTTCGTTAGTTCAACACTTTGATTTGAGCAACAGAAGGTCTTCGAAAAAATTCGTATTTACCTGCTGGTCTGTTTTGACTGATTTCTGCCATTTTTCTGCATTTGCTTCTTGTTAGTTCCTTCTTGAGTTCTTTTGGGGAATTGAGCTTTTTGAGAGAAGTGCTACAGTAGCTAGTGTTCTAATGAAAGTTTATTTGGTGTTAGAACTGAATCTTGAGACTTATTTATCTTAAGTGCACTAATTGAGCTTTTTGACAACCTAATCGCAAGTTGGGGACAAAGTTCTGTGGTTGTGTTGTGCAGGTCTCCACGTAGCTACTAGCACCGGTAGTACCTCCTGCCAAAGCTCAGCTAGTAACACCTTTGAGGTGTTTCCTTGCTCCTACTGGTTCGATTAAACCTTGGTTTCATAACTGAGGGAAACTTGCTGCTGTGTTCATCATACCTTCCTCTTGGGGTTCCCAACGAGCTCTACATCAACACCGCCATCAAGCATTTTTCTAGGCACCGTGCATTGAGCCATCAATAGCCGTACTATCAAGAGGGGCTCTCGAGTGGGTGACTCGTTTGTATCATTCGAAGAGAGCTCAAACCTTTGCATACATAGAATCATCTTTCTTGGTTGATTGTTTGGTTCTTGTCCATGTGAGGATCTAGAGCTTGTTCTTCATAACAAGCTCTAGTTCATCAAAAAACGGATTCCCCTTGCATATCTTATTGCGTTTTTGATCTTGCGGGTTTTCTGGCTCCACACCTTGGGAGGTATCTCACATATATATTCATGGTATTTTCTCCCTTGGTGATACCCAATATTTCTACGTGTCGCTATCTTTCCAACAAAATTGGTTTCGTCTCGTTTGGAGTTCGGACGTGAAAGTTATTGCAGTTTTGGTTTCTGAAGTTTCTCTGACCGGAAGTATCGACCAGGTGCCGGAAGTACCGCTCGAGCAGAAATGCCGCCGGTAGTACCGGTCTTAATTCCGGCCCAACTTTCGGCAACCCCGATTTTGGTTCTGTACCATCTCTGTCTTGGTGTGCGTATTTGTCGGAACTTCGGTCGGAATCTTGGGCGGTAATACCGGCCCATGCGGTAGTACCGGTGACCCACCGGTAGTACCGGTCGACCTCGTTTTTGTGTTCGTTTGCACCTTGTTTTTGGACAGTTGGCTGAGTGCCACCGGTAGTACCGGCCACCCACCAGTACTACCGGCCATGCGCGATTCTATGGGTAATGGGCAGATCGGGGAGCCCTTTAAAAGGAGCTCCCCTTTCCCCTTCGGCCCTAACTGGCTTTTTCTTGGTTCTTGCTCTCTCTCTCTCTCCTCCATTGTTGACCTTGAAGAGCTTGCCCTCTCCCATTCCCCCTCCTATGATTCTTGCATCTTTTTGAGGGATTTGAGAGAGGAGATCTAGATCTACAAGCCCCGCCAAGCAAAATCCCTTCTTTGTGAAGGAATCCTTGGGATCTAGATCTTGGAGAGTTTTGTGTTCTTCCTCTCTTATTCCCCAATAGCTTTTGTAGCTTTGGTGGAATTTGAGAGAGAAGGGCTTGCCTCTTTCATTTGGTGCATAGGTTTGTGTTCTCCTCAGAGATTCGGCGAGTTCAAGCCCTTGGGCTTGTTTCTCTTGGGTTCTTGGAACCCTAGACGGTTGTGTGGAGTTGTTGTGTGTTCTTGGGGCTCCAATTGAGTTGTGGAGGTTCCCCAAGCTTGTTGGCCTTTTGTGGCATTGTGGAGCCTTTGTGGCGTTTCTTGGGAGCCCTCCAATTGAGTTGTGGAGATTGCCCCAAGCCTTGTACGGGTTCGGTGACCGCCCTCAAGTTTCCCATAGTGGAACATGAGTAGGCCTTTGTGGCGAGCTCACGGGAGAATAGGGTGAGCCTTTTGTGGCGTCGGTAGGTTGCGTGCCTTCGCATCTTGGGGTGAGGTCTTGTGTGGCGTTGGGTGAGCATCGAGCCACGACACCTCGAGGTGAGCCACTTGTGGCATTCGAAGTACATTGTGCCCCCGCACCTCTCCAACGGAGATGTAGCTTCTTTGGAAGTGAACTTCGGGAAACAAATCATCGTCTCCGCGTCCATCAGTTATCTCTCAACCGAGCCCTTTTACTTATGCAATTTACATTGTGATAGCCATCGTGCTTGAAGTATATTATCTTGCTATCATCTTGTTGCTTGTCTTGCTTAGCATAGGTTGTTGGTGCACTTAGTGAACCTAGTGGATATAGGTTTTGTCTTGATAAATTAAACGTGAAGTTTTATTCCGCATTTATTAGAGTCCAAACCGTAATAATTTTAAATCGCCTATTCCCCCCCCCCCTCTAGGTGACGTCAATTTCCCTTTCAGCGGGAAAGAACGGCAGAGGGCAGTATGTGGAGGTCGGGAGGCGGGTGTTTTTCTCGGAAGTAGTGGCCGAGGAGTAAATTTAGGAGTCGGTCGCTCGGTTTACTCCTCCAATGAGTAAAAATATACTCCTCTAATCGTTTTGGGGATCGGTTTGGTGCTGCACCTTCTGATTTTTAGTCCTCTAACCGATTTTAGGGGATCGGTTAGAGAAGCCCTAAGAGCTTAAGACTTTCGGGACTTCAGTTCGCGGGACTTAAGCATGCTGGTAAGAAACTCTACTCTGGCTTCGTTTATAATAAATGGAACCGTGGCTCCTCCTCACAGGGGCCTTCTTGATCCTTTTTTTCATAAGGAGAAAAGCCATCATGATCTAAAAAATAAGAAAAAAGTTTGAAACATTTTGTGCAATAATTTTGACATCAAGACTATGATCCTATCAAATATAAGGTGTGTTTCAAGGGCCAGTGGAGTGTCACGCCAACAAAACAGTCGAACATAATCACTGGCCACGTGTATTTTTTCATTTGATTACTTGCTTCAGTTAAAAGACTTAGATTGTCAAGTATAAATGCATAACCCTTTTTTCTTGACAATATAAATGTATAACCCTTGTAGTGACACTTTTGATATCATTCTCTCTGTTTGAAAACGTGGAGCTTATTTTGATTGTCCGAGATAAAACTTGGACCAGGATTTACTCGTTAGATATATGATTTGTGTAATAACATAACTACATGGTATACAGGTAATTATTGCTTAACTCCTCTGTTAACCAATCAAAATGTGTGATATATTTTCGAAAGGGGGAAGTACAACATGTTCAGGCAAGAAAGGTGAAGAGCGACAGCGAATCGCACATTAATGGCGGCATGCATGACAACATGCATGGTTTTTTTCTTCACAATTTGACCCTCATTTCGCCACTTTTTTCATAAACGAATTTCTTGCAAAAAACAGAGAAGAGTAGTTTGACTGCACGTGTTGTAGGACTTCATGTACTAAGTACTAAGGGCATCTCTAATCGAAGTACAAAAGTTAGAGGAGCAAAATGGCTCCATAAAAGTTAGAGGAGTAAAAATACTCCTCTAATGGAAAACTGTTCCTAACCAATCTCTAAAAGTTTAGAGGAGTAAAACCTAAGTCGCATCAAAATTCACTCAAATGCAACCGAATTTTGAACGACTTGAACCAAATTCGAAACATAGTACTTCATTTCACTAAATTTGTACACATTACAACCAAAAGTCGGTCAAATTTTGCTTCTACCGAATTTCACCTAAACAATCCTCCTCCCAGTCGTAAGAGGAGGCGGAGTCAGTGCCGAGGTCGATGACCGCCAGCGCCGTCGATGGTCCCGCGCCATCGCCGATATCCTCCTCCTTCACCCTCACCGTCGCTGCCGACGACACCACATCATCAGTGACCTCCTTTTTATCCTCGCCGCCCCCGCCTTCCTCTTTGCTTCAGAAAATGCCTCGAGCCGGCGCCTCTCCTCCTCGACGAGCTCCGGGTTGGCGTTGGCGAGCTTCTCCACCATCGCCGCATCGCGGCCCTCCGCACTAAGGCGCTTGCGAGCCTCCTGGTCCTCCCACCGCTCGCATTCGAAGACAAAACGAAGGCCGGCAGGCTCCAGGTCCGACACTGGTCCTCCCTCCTCGAGCGGGAAGTTGAGATCGCCACAATCCGAGCCATGGAGTTCGACGTTCTTCACGTCGTATGCGATCGCCGCTGCTCCGCCGACTGGAAGCTCCCAATCCACACCTTCCGGCGAGCCTTCAGGTCGGTGATTTCGGCCACCCACGAGCCCCACGATCGTTGCCGTACGCCAAGGCAGACCGGCGTCGATGGTACCGGAAGGTCGAGGAGGCTGCAGGAACGACTGGGCTGCTGCTTGTGCTTGGTTGGCTTCACTCATGGAGGGGAACGGCGGCGGGAAGAACACGCGATACATGGCTGCAGCGGGAGACTGCGGTGGCGCCGAGCGTTAGAAATGGGCGGCGGAGACGTCTGGAGAGAAGATCCGACCATCGAGGGGATGTTGTGGTGGCTGCGGTGACAGCAGGGGGCGTCGATGGTCGCCGGAAGTGGAGGAGATGCCGAGGAGGTGGGTAATGTGAACGGGGAGGGAATCTTTTACTCCTCCACCCGCTCGGAGGAGTAAAAATAGGAGATGAGGAGCTGGCTTCTGAATTTTTTTGTCCTCTAACTTGATACGAGTTCGATTGGGTACCGGTTAGAGGAGTAATTTACCCTTTTACTCCTCTAACCGGTTTTTTTTTACATCGGTTAGACATGCCCTAACAAGTAGAGCTTTGGACTTCTGTTGAACATCTCCATGATGAAATCAATCACATGATTCTTTTAGTTATAATTTGTGAATAATGACTTTGGAAAAAACAAATTGGTTGACCACATTCAAGAGAATTTTTAGCTGATCTCTCTCTCTCTCTCTCCCCAGTACTAATCTGATTTCAGTCCATTTTGCCTCGTGAAGTGCGCCAATTCAGTGCAGTTAAGGTGCTGCGTGGGCTTTGAAGTATCTGTGGAAAGCATGTAAGAGAGCTCATAACTACATCACCAAATATACAGCCCGGCCCACCTCTCTGAATCTCTGATCCACAGCTAGGTGTTTACTACAGCTGCACTGCATACCCTGCCCCAAAACTACAGGTCTTGTTCTTGTATCCGTAGGAGTATGTAGCTAGCTAGCTCACTTCCACAGAACATTTCAGTCTCGATCGAAAAGAACGGAGAATAGGAATGGGACACCCCTGACTTGACACAAGCTCGAGCTACAAGAATCAGAGTGTCTCTAGAGACAGCAAGCTAGCTAGCTCGGCAGCAAAAGCGGTGTGTAACTCCATCCCTGAAATGTCAACCACTTTTGAAAAGGAGTTTTACTTATACCGAGGGTCTTCTGTTCGAAGAAATTCACCAAGGGTCTGCAGAGTGTTTGCCCGCATTTGTGTCTGATTGGAACCTCATGGCCTGGCAGGTGCTTTTATTTGTAGGCTTCACCACAGTCGAGAAAATTCACGCACAAACATGCACATGTCCTGGAGAGTTCAGAAGACTCAAAATCAGCTGATTACGGTTTTATTTTTGCTCTGCCTCCCGATGTGTATAATTACCGCTTCTAGATTTTCGGCAGTAAGTTTGGCTGCCATGCATATGAATGGTAGCCCGACAAGCTTCTGATGATCATCATCATCATTACCTGTTTATTTGGCCACTGGCACAGCACGTAGCTAGGGATTAGCTATAGCAGGCCTTCCACTCTAGCTAGCTCTACCTTGCCTAGCCTCAAATTTACCTTTCTGCCTGATCGACTACCTCCTTCATAGAGTTCCCCATGAGTATTATTTCAGAAACTACTCCAATCTTGCGTGAGCGTGTCCTGTGATCAATCGATCAATGAACCAGTAAATAAATTAGGTGTAGCCAAATTTATATACGCTGCTCTCCATAATCAGGTGAGTAAGTTTTTTTTCCTTTTTTTTTTAGAAAAACAGGGGGGTTGAACCCCCCCCCCCCCATCCCCCCAGCGCCATTTTTATTAAAAATGAAGCCAGGGAACAACAGTGTAGTGCGCGAGGAGAGATATTCAAGATCATAGCTAGTATCACTTATTACAAATAACCACCACCAGTCTAAACTAAGCACAGAAAACAGAACAAGCTTGCCGACCAAAACACAACACCTAACTACTAGAACCAATTGGTGTTGTCCACGAAGAACTGTCGGCGCTCCTCATCAGTCTTCAGGCCAACCAGGCAATCCGCAGTAATTCTCCCCGCTTGAAGTCCAAAAGCTGTAGGTTTCTGTCCATCAAACAAGAGTGTGATTCCTTGCATAGCGGCTGCCATCTCCTCAGCATTGAGGAAACACGATCCTAGACCATCACTAAGCTTGACCACTGCATTTCCTAAAAGCACATATTATTTCGAGTTTTCCATAAGGACCATAGAAAAGCAGCAGCAGTGATGTTGTAAATAGGTTTGTTAGACATCCACAGGTGGACAAGAGCATCAATGCTAGATATCTGGTTACTAGAAAAAACCTCAGCAAGCATCTTCCAGAGTTGTCTAACCACCACACAGTCAAAGAAAAGGTGAAAAATAGTTTCATTTTCCAAACAAAAAAGACAGGTCTGATCAGCCATATCCCAATGTTTTGCCAAATTATCTATGGTTAACAAGCGGTTCTGGGCTAAAAGCCACAGGAACACTTGAACCCTACCTGGGATATGAAATTTCCAAATAGCAGCTAGATGTGGTACTCGAATACCACCATCATTGATACATTGATAAAGTTTTTTTACCGAATATTGACCACAAGCCTCAAGGCTCCAAACAGGCTCATCCATTTGATGCGTACAAGTAATTGGCCCCAACAGCTCACATAGTTCCTGCCATCTGCACATCATAGGGGAGCTAAAGCATCGTCTGAAAGACAAATGGATATCACCATCAATCATAACCTCAGCAACTGTCGCTGTAGGTTCATTGCAGATGGAATATAAATCCCAGAAGAGGGTCGCTAGGGGCACTCAGAGATCCACTTGTCCAACCTGAACAAAATGTCTCTCCCATCTCCTAACTTCCATTGATAGCAGGTACAGACAAAAGGAGCAGCCCACATGATTCCCTTCCAAAAGGGGGGAGGGGAACTACTGCTACACCAACAAATGCTAGGTGAAGTGTTATGTTTGTATTCAATAATTTTCCTCTAGGTTTTATCACCTACGTTAAAGAAACGTTTAAACCAGGAACCAAGCAGGCATAGGTTCATGTCCCTGAGGTTAGGAACCCCTAGACCACCAAATTCTTTTTTCCTAATCACCAAACCCTAGTTAGCCAGGTGGTATTTATGTTGACCATCCAAATCACCCCAGAAAAAGTGTGCCATCTGCGAATAGATGGCATTAATAGCCCTCTTGGGGAATTTGATGACAGAGAGAAGGTAGGTGAGTATACTAGCAAGGCAAGCCCTAATCAAAATAAGCTTTCCCTCATAGGAAATCAACTTCCCTCTCCACCCAGAAATTTTTCTTAATAATAAGTTGGAGATCCTCTTTCCATAATTTACCATAGTGTAAAGGAACCCCCAGGTATTTCAAAGGGAAAGAGCCTAGATTACAGCAGAAAACCTGGGCAAACTCATTGGCAGAAGCTTCTGGTAAATTTAAGGTCATCAAATCACTCTTATGGTAATTGACTTTCAATCCTGATAGGCTCTCAAAATAGGTGAGAATCCATTTCAAAATTCTAGCCATATGTACACCAGGTTCCTGGAAGATAATGGTGTCATCAGCATATTGGAGGCTGATGACACCACCAGGTATTACATCAGGGAGCAGTCCCTTGATTAGATCATTCGCAGCTGCTTTAGAGAGCATCTTGGTAAAAACCACAGCTACAAAGTTAAATAGAATAGGTGAAAAAGGGTCAACTTGTTTCAAACCTTTGCCAGCCACAAAATATTCACTATTTTGATCATTAATCCTCACACAAAAGGAGCCATTAACCAGAATTTTCCTGTTTTGGGGACATTTTTTTCTTGTTTGGAGGCCACACGAAGAAACTTTGATATCTTTGTAGGATCAATGGTTTCTGTAGCACTGCATGCGCCAAACCAGTTAATCCAAAATCTCAAGCTCATGAGAAAAGGAGAGCAATGCACTTAGTTTAGCAGCTTCGACCAAAACTTGGGAACGAGTAGCATCATGAAATATTTTATTTTGGCCTTTTAGAGATTTCTGGGCAACATGGGCAAACAGATTTGTCCTTGGAGCGAAATACGTTTGTTGTATTTCACGATTGAGCCTAGATGGACCGCAAAACAGTTTGTAATTTCTTGCTCGTTATCATCGAAGCTACACAATGAATCCGTACACTACAGTGTACTTACTCGGGAAATGTACACATGTTATCTCAAATTCTCAACTGGTGGGTAGTCTACCCTCGTACTGTTTGGTCCTAACGCACAGATACTCACACACCTTCTGACTCTGAAGGTGGAGCTAAAGCGGCGAGACGAGGTTAGAGGAAGGAAAGGAGTTTATTGGTCTCCAACGGCCACCACCACCATTTTGAGCTCAGTGGCATTGGAGGGGTAAAATAGCAGTGCACGACTGGATCTTAGTATATTTTGTTGGCCGTGGAGTGGGGTGAAGTAGTAAGAAAAATCTCAGTTACAACTCTCACATGACACACGAAGCTCTAACTTAATTCTCAATTGACCGGGAATTAGCACATCCCATGAAGTAAATGACCGAGAAATATAATTTCTATCTTAATTCTCTTAAAACTTCCTTTATTTCAGATGTAGACAAATGCTTTATTCGTTGGTACAACTCCTTACTTATGTAAGAGCAACACAATTCCCTTGTAGGTGAGCATCCCCTGGCTTTAGCTAATAACTTGAGTGTGTCGATGCTTGTTGAGTTTTCCGAAAGAATTGGAATATCACTAGTACTCCCTCCATCTGGAAATAAGTAACTTGAATTTATTTAGATTCAGATGTATCTATATCACTACACCATGGACCAAACCTAAGGGCAAACCTGCTGCCGGCAAAAGTCATCTAAGAGGGCAATAAAACTGCCGGTAAAGAGTTTTCGCCGGCAGGCTAGCCTGCCCTCTCAAATCCTGCCGGCAAAAGTCTTCCCCGGCAGGTTTCATCTTTGCCAGCAGTTAGCATGCCATGGTTTCGCTACTATTCCCGGCAGGTGAATTGTTCACCCGACAGGCCTTTAACCTGGTTATGGCGACAGGCCTTTGCCGTGGATAATTGGACTTCTCCCGGCAGTTTAGTTTGTTGTGCCGGCAGCTTGTGGGCCTGCAAACTTGATTGTTCTCCCGGCAGTTAGGAGTAGTATGCCTGGCAGTGGGACTGCCGGAAGGCTAGAACAGGCTGAAACGGCCTCCCTAGTATGCAATAGTATGTCAACTCAAACACATAATTTAACCCTACTTTCAACAAATAAGATAACTTACAAAAATGAACATGATCATAAATAGTTCATCCACAAGTCACATTTTCTTTATAAAGCATGGTCCATCCAATGGTCACATTCCAAATGAACTAATTCATCGAGCGTGCACACGGTGGTAAGTATTTCAGCAACCGATAACAAAATGAACAACAATAGTACATAAATATGTTTCTAAGACAAGGACATTGTAGAAATATTTCAAAGACAATGACCATGCATCCATCTAGTCCATGGAACACCCAGCACTACTTATTGCCGTGATGATCAACCTCTTGTGCTGTTAATTAACCTGAAGAAAACAAAGTGAAAGATGAGAGTTAATAAGCATCTACTGCAACTATTGTGCAAACGAAAGTATGCCAACTCCTAGTTGTTAACATGTAGCTCCAAAAACAAGCGCAATGTTGCCAAAGAATCAAGTGAGAAATTAAACCATGGGTTCATTAGGTAAAGGCAAATTTATCAAGTACTACTATTCTCTACTCGCACCAGCTAGCCAACAAATTCCCAGCAAACAAAATCAAAATAAAAATTCTAAATATCGGTGTTGTTGTGACGAGCTAGCAGCCAGCCAATGTGAAAACTCTTGTAGTTTTCTTGACAAACAAAACTATGTAAATACCAGGCATGTACGCGGCTGGATATGCCCATATGCAGTCCATGACCATAGCTCAAAATTCTCAAGGAAAGAAAATAAAAAGCCTCAGCTCACGTGC
The DNA here is from genome assembly GCA_910589775.1 of Avena eriantha. NCBI lineage: Eukaryota > Viridiplantae > Streptophyta > Magnoliopsida > Poales > Poaceae > Avena > Avena eriantha. The sequence goes on from OU342745.1 coordinate 394,170,434, forward strand.
ACAAGAAAAAGCCTCATCTCACGTGCAAAATTCTAAGAGGAGCTAATTAACCAAGTAAACATTAACTACCACGATGTCAAAAAAATCTCCATGACCTTCCCTCTTTCTTAGAGATTCACAGTAGATAATAAAACTATGGCCATGCCAGCACATCTTCATGAAACATCAAAGATAACCAATTCACAATTAAGGGTCAGACCAGACCAACACAATAATTTCAGATTTAATTCTGGGCAAACAATCAGAATCCCTTGAAGCGGATTACTTACAATATATGAAGAACGTAAGGAAAAATGCAGTTCCTTTATTACCTCTTGGGAGTTCATTCTGCTTGTGGCGGCAAGGCTTGCTTTGTCTTGGACTTGTCCACCTGTAGCTGCATATGAAATAAAGATATGTCAAAAACTTTAGATAACATTGATTGTTGGTATTCTAACTAAATAAAAATAACCCTACATGTTTATAGAGCCAAGCAATACTTCTTCCTTGAGCTTACCCCATGGTCGTCACATTCCCAATGGGACGAGGCAATATGGCATCTCTCTTGATGATGTAGTCGACGACAACTTCACAACATTCAGTTCCAAGCTCATGACCACCTACGATCTTATTCCTGTCAGTTGATAGAATGGTAGCTTTCGCTACAGGTGTACCATGATCACGGATAACACTATACAGAATGACTTCTTTTCCTTTATGAAAATAAGTTGTGAAACAAGAGTAAGAAGTAGTATCAATCATTTGCTTTCCTACAGAATTAACAAACTAGACTAGGAAAGGCCCAAGTCACCTGATGATTCTTTTGTGTAACTGTTACTTCTTTCCTCTTATGTTGTTCAGTTTCCTTATTCTTTTGCAAAGCTTGTTCCTTGTTCTTTTTCAAGGCATGTTCCTTGTTCTTTTGCATCAGATCTTCTCCTTTCTTCTTATGTAGTAGCTCACATCCCTGCCTCTTATGTACTTCTGCTTCTTTCCTAATTTTCATCGGAAGTTTTTAGGTAATTTTGACCCTTTAGGGAATGCCTCTATTAAGGACTCGAGTAGCAAATTAAAAGTTTTATCACTCCAACTTCCAAGAGATTTTATGTGGAGTAATCTCACCACAAAACGAAGCTTCGAGAAGCAAGTGCAACATGGATAAAGTTGTTCTGTTGCATCACCTACTAACTGATGAAAAGGTTCACATTCATCGGCATGTTCATTATGACCCCCCTCATCCTCAACATCACTCAAATCCCCAAAATCATGCCTCATGTCTCTAATCATTCCAGCCAATTCATCACAATCTTCTTCTAAGTCATCCCTCTCCTCAACCTCATTATTTTGCTCCACATGAGCATCCCAAAAATATCGAAGAGATGATGTTTCCTCCCCATGATATTCCCATCTTCTATACCCATTGACGAACGCTTCACATACTAAATGCTCCTGGACATCAGTAGCAATGGCCAAACAATCCCCAATCTCAATTAAGAAACTGGAGTCTCAAATAGGATTTGACTAAAACAGGCAGCGCCTACAGATAAACTAAATTATATACTACTACTAGCCAGCTACATTAGAAGTAACCACAAGTCACATGAACGTATTTAATCGAGAAGTCTGAACTATTCATGTTTTGGCATGTACATATCATGAGTTCAAAACCGAGCAGAGATCCATTTTTTTGCTTTAGCGACACACATATATAAATTAAATATAGAGGATTAAACATAGGGGAAGGAGTCACCTTGTTGTGCTGCTCGTCTGTGGCTCAGACTGCCAAGATCTAGAATCCCTTGAGGCACTGGCGGCTGAAGCTTCTTCAGGCTTCTCTTAGACGTGCGGAAGCGAGCAGCGAACGCACAGGCACGAAAGGAGGCAAGCTCGAGGGCGACACGGGGAGCTCGGGGATGAGATGAGGAGTCGACGGCAAGCTCCGTTCCCTCGACAGGGACGAGCTCGGGGACGAGATGAAGAGGCAGCGCTGATCTCCTTTCCGGTTGCAGGGATGAGGTCAACACAGCCGGCTGAGCGCGCTGGCCATGGTGATTTAAGAACGATGAGTTGTGACAGTGGCGGCGGGGAAAGGCGTGATGGTCGACGTGGAGGCAGAGAGGAGAAACGGCGGCACTGGCACGCGTACAGGGAGGGCGATGGGCAAGATTGGGGATTTTTCTAAGTCTAGGGCACAAGAGATATGGGCAGTACGCGCTCTTTTTTCTAACATTCCGTCTAATAAATTGGCTAACGCGCGCGCATATTTTCGCGGCCCCTCGCGCTTGATGTGCTGGCAGTTTATGGGCCGGAATGGAGTTGTGCCGGCAGATAATGTGCCCGCCATATGTTTCGATCATTACCGGCAGTTCAATTGCCACTGCTTGACGATCTTTACCGGCAGCAAATATGCCATGTGTTATTTGTGCCGGCAGTTAATTTGTGCGGGCAGTTCAATTGCCTACTTATGTGGTCTTTTGCCGGCAGTTATGTGCCCTCATGTTTGGTCCATGGTGTAGTGTATATGTTTAGTTTATAAATAAATTTGAATCTAGACAAATTAAAAGCAGTTATTTCTGGACCGAGCGAGTTATTTCTGGACGGAGCGAATGTCTTGTCTAAATGCTCTAGTACTCGTTGTTGTCAGAAAATCATATCGGAGCGCTCCTACTCTAAATGCTCTAGCACCGTTTTCTCATCACCTATATAAGAAGAGTACTCTATGGAGGCCTCAATTAGCTAGCTACATGAGAGTGAAGGAATCACGGTACAACCAGCATGTACTTAGACTTCCCACACGAGCAACCGTAACCCTTGTTTCCATGGTAAAAAGAAATCTTTCTCTACATAGACTTGTCTAGTTGCATTAAATCATTATTGAAATGAGCGGCACCAGGAAAAAATCTCTTTGGGTCGACCGAGACGTTTTGGCAGAGATTTGAACTCATGGAACCAATTCTGTGATAACTACTGGACTACAGTGTTGGTAAATCTCACTGGTCTAGAACAAGGTTGGGTAAGTTCAGTTAGACAGAGAGTAGACTAGCTGTTAGTTTTCAGGTAGATAGTTAGTTATCAGGCAGGTCATTCGTAGCTCGTTTCAGTAAGCGTTTTAGCTGGAGGAGGGCAGGCTCTGTCTGATCCCATCCGAACGTCATGGTGCACGCCTCGAATGTGAGACGTCGCCATCCTGTACTTGGCCGAGCTTGTCCTTGTTCTTCCAGGAATAAACAGAGAGAAAGAAAAGACAAGAATGGCAAAACTTCACGCTGCACAAACCAATGACCGTGACATTGTTCTTCTGTTTCTTCAAGTCACTACAGGAACAGGAACAAGTCAAGGCGCCGACTGACAGACGCTACGCTGATGGTTATATGTCAGGTTCATTGGCGTAGCCTTCGAGGCGGACAACCGAGCAAACCGGCCGTCGGCGTATGATAGGATAGGCCGACGGCAGCCGTTGGCGTAGATCGGGTTGTCGGCGTAGTGGATTGGCCGTCACGGCGATGCTACGGCGTCAAGGCTTTGCCGTTGGCGTAGGTTTCACGGCTAGCTATTTTTCCTTTTTACCGTATTAATCCTAGAAAAATCATACCTAAACTAAAAAAAATACATATAATATATCAAAATTTGCAGAAAAATAAGATTTATCTTTCTAATCTCAAATATTACATATTTTTGTTGAATAAAATATAAAAATATTACAAATACTTTCGTATAACACATTTTCATTTTCCAAGTGCAAAAAAGGGTGTTTTGTGAAACAACCACCAAATGAAAGTTTCAAAATGGTACTATCCCATTTTTCAAAAATATTAGGCCACCTTGCATGGACAATGTCCCAACCGGAGTATCTTAAATCTTTCCGTCCACCCTCGTGAACAAGACAAATGCCTGCTGAATCGGTAAAAAGTAGGTCAGATTTGAACTACACGTACATGATCCGATGCTCATGATTTTTCAGAAAAAAAATTTTAGGTTCACAATATGCTATTTCATTAGAGATCCACTGCAAGTTTATTGAGGCTCAGTCCCGAACTACGAATCTTCATGCCCGCCGTTTTGACCACAGTTTGAAACGGACAAAGGAAATTCAAAAACAGCCCAAACAATGTAAAACCTTTGCGTGTATCATATTATGTGACATAGATGAAGAAACAATATCGAACTTAGTATATTAATTGCATCGAAAAAAAACCTTCTCAGAAATGAGCTATCATGTTCGAGGTTTCATGTTTTTCAGGCCAAACGAGCTATATTATGGCTAGAATCATGTCATAGTTTGTGATAATGTGTCCATATTGTGCAAACATGTGCATCATGACATGACGAACAATGTTGCAGGGGAAAGTTTTTTTTCATCGCACCAAAAATGCATTTTACATTTTCCAAGTGCTAAAAATGGGGTATTTTGTGAAGCAACTAGCAAATGAAAGTTTCAAAATGATACCAACTATCATGTTCGAGGTTTTATGTTTTTCAGGCCAAACGAGCAATATTATGGCTAGAATCGCGGCATAGTTTGTGATAATGTGCTCATATTGTGTATATGCATCATGAGATGGCGAACAATGTTGCAGGGAAAAGTTTTCCTTTTTGTCGCACCAAAAATGCATTTTACATTTTCCAAGTGCTAAAAATGGGCTATATTGTGAAGCAACCAGCAAATGAAAGTTTCAAATTGATACCACCCCATTTTTTAACAATACTAGGTCACCTTGCATGGACAATATCCCAACCAGGGTATCTTAAAACTTTATGTCCACCCCTCGTGAAAAGGACAAATGTCTGCTGAGTCAGTAAGAAGTTGGTCATATTTGAACTACAGGTACATGATCTGATGCTAATGATTTTTTGAGAAAATCATTTTTAGGTTCATAATATTCTATTTCATAAGAGATCCACTGCAAGTTTAGTGAGGCTCGGCCCCGAACAAAGAATCTTCATACCCACCATTTTGATCATAGTTTAAAATGGATATAAGAAATTCAAAAACAATCCAAAAAATTTAAACCTTTGCGTGGTGTAATGTTATGTGACATAGTTTTAAGGAAAAATATCAAACTTGGTATATTGATTGCATCGCAAAAAAACCTTTTTAGAAATGAGTTATTATATATGTTCGAGGTTTCATGGTTTTCAGGCCAAACGAACAATCTTATGGCTAGAATCGTGGCATTTTTTGTTATAATGTGTCCATATTATACACACATGTGCATCATGAGATGTCGAACAATGTTGGAGGAGTAAGTTTTCTTTTTTGTCAAACCAAAAAGGCATTTTACATATTCCGAATGCTAAAAACGGGGTGTTTTGTGAAGCAACCACCAAATAAAAGTTTCAAAATGATATCACCCCATTTTACAATAATACTAGGCCACCTTGCATGGACAATGTCCCAACCGGGGTATCTTAAACCTTTTCGTCCATCCTCGTGAAAAAGACAAATCCCTGCCGAATCGGTAGGAAGTGGGTCAGATTTGAACTAAATGAACATGATATGATGCTAATGATTTTTTGAAAAATCATGCTTAGGTTTAGAATATGCTATTTCATCAAAGATCCACTGACGGTTTAGCGATGCTCGGTACCAAACTAAGAATCTTCATGCCTGCCATTTTGACCATAGTTTAAACAGACATAAGAAATTCAAAAACGATCCAAAGAATGTAAAACCTTTGCGTGGTGTCATATTATGTGACAACTTAGTTGCAAGGAAAAATATCAAACTTGATATATTGATTGCGTCGGAAAACAACCTTCTCAGAAATGAGCTATCATGTTCGAGGTTTCATGATTTGCAGGCCAAACATCCAATATTATGGCTAGAATCGTGGCATAATTTGTGATAATGTGCCCATATTATGCACACATGTGCATCATCTGATGGCGAACAATGTTGCAGTAGGAAGTTTTCCTTTTCATCACACCAAAAACACAATTTTCATTTTCCGAGTGCCAAAAACGGGGTGTTGTGAAGCAACCACCAAATGAAAGTTTCAAAATAGTACCACCCCATTTAAAAAAAATATTAGGTCACCTTGCATGGAAAATGTCCCAACTAGGGTATCTTAAACGTTTCCGTCCACCCCTGATACGTCCATTTTGCATCACTATTCTATGTCTTAATTCATTATTATTCATTGATATATTTCGTATTGAGAGGTGATACTTATGTTATTTCATCTATTTTTGCATGGTTGATGACTTTTGGAGCATGGACCGCTGAAGTCAGGATTCTGATGGAAAATGTGTTGTTTGGAGGAAAAATTCGTGAAGATCAGAAAATCCGGGAAAATATATGGAAAATCCTATTTTTCCAGAAGAATAAGGATGCCAGAAGATGGAGTGGAGATGGGCCAAGGGGGCCCACACCACCCAATGGCGCGGGCAGGCCTAGGCCGCGCCTGGAGGTGGTGTGGCCGCCCTGGCCCACTCCAGCCTCTCCCCTCTAGCGTATATCATCCTCCCGAAACCCTAAGACTCGGGGAGCGACCATAGAAAGATTCCGCTGCCTCTGCGGGGCGGAAAACACCAAGAGAGAAAGATCTCTCCGGTAGATAGATTTCTGCCGGGGGAATTCCTTCCCGGAGAGGGGAGATCGTCGCCATCAACACCACCATCAAGCTGGACTTCATCGGGATCATCTACATCATCACCACCATAATCACCATCAGCACCCTCATCACCATCTCCATATTGCTGTAACAATTGCGTTGAATCTTGCATAGTTCATAGGGGAAACTTTCCCGATGTTGGTTACTCTTTGTAGTTAATGCTATTGAGTGAACCATTGAATTATTGTTTATGTTCAGATTGTTATATATCATTATTCCATCTCTGATCATGATCCATATGATGTCTTGTCAGTAGTTCGTTTTGTTCTTGAGGACATGGGAGAAGTCTTGTTGTTAGTAGGGAGTTGTGTTGAGAAAGATTCAATAAATTGTTATTTAAGTTGTGGTGTACTTCTAGTGGTGTCATGTGAACATCGACTACATGACACTTCACCTACAAGGGCCTAGGAGAATGCATTGTGTATTTGGCTACTAATTGTAGGGGTTGCGGGAGTGACAGAAACCTAAACCCCCGTTAGGAAACCATTGCACAAGGGACATAAGGGTCTTAGAGTTTAAAGCTGTGGTTAGGTTTCTACCTTAATTACTTTCTTGTACTTACGGATGTTTGCAAGGGTTATAATCACAAGTATGTATTAGTCTTGGATGGGGCGGTACATTAGCACAGGTTCACCCACACAATAATTGGCAAGCTAAAGAAGATTAATCGACTATATGAAGCGAAAGCACTTGACAGTCTTCCCATGTGTCCTCGAGAACGTTTGGTCATCTTAAGTAATACAACCGGCTTGTTCTTTGCTGCATAAAGGATTGGGCCACTTGCTGCATTTATTTCTATTGTCTTTTGTTTACTCGTACTTTGTTTACTTGCTTTATCGAAAACCCCTAAAAATCTGTTTGCTAAGTATTTGTAGAGAATTCCTGATCCATACCACTAGCCAGCACCTTCTTCTCCTCGTTGGGTTCGACACTCTTACTTATCGAAAATACTGCGATACACCCCCTATACTTGTGGGTCATCAAGACTATTTTCTGGCGCCGTTGCCGGGGAGTGAAGCGCTATTGGAGAGTGGAACTGGTAAATGAAACTTCTACTATGAGTATTGTTTAGTTCTGTTAGTTGCTTTATTTTCATTATGGATAATTCGCTGAGTTTCTTATTTGGTAATGCTACTACCACTGCTAAGGTAGTAGATAAGCCACCACCTGCTGAGAATGATGTTTTCAAAATACCTACAAGAATTATTGATCGTGTTATGGATAACTACTATGTTGGGGATGGAACTGTCCATCCCGGTGATCATTTACTCTTTATACACGAATTATGCGGGTTGTTCAAGTGTACATGTATTACTACAGATCAAGTTAAGAAGAAGTTATTCTCATTATCACTGAAAGGAAGAGCTGAGAATGGTATAAGCTGCTGAAGAATGGTCAAGCTCTGGAATGGGAGGAAATAGTGCCTCTCTTTTATTCAAAGTTTTATCCTCCTAGTGAGATTCATAAAGATCGGAATCAAATATACAACTTTTGGCCTCTTGATGGAGAGAGTACATCTCAAGCTTGGGGTAGATTGAAGTTACTAATGCTCAAATGTCCCATTCATGAGCTCCCCAATAATATTATTATCAATAACTTTTATGCAAGGCTCCCTCTACATGACAAGGATTTATTGGATGCTTCTTGTGCTGGATCATTCACTCGCATGGAAGAAGAAGCTAAATGGGATCTTCTGGACCTTATTCAAGACAATGCTGAAGCTTGGGAGAATGACAAAGGTAGAAAGTCAGGTATAAATTATGATTATGAATGCATTGAATCTTTTATGGGAACTAATGACTTTCAAAATATTAAAAATGCTTATGGTCTTGATTTGCAAGTTATTACAAATTGCTTTAGAGCTTTTGCTTCCTATATCGAAATTCCAAAAAGGGGATGGAACAAATACCATGCACCTTACAAAGATATTGTTGACTATGCTCCTATTGGAAGTGCTGAGTATTGCATTATTGACCCCATCTTACCTGAACCTTATATCGAGAAGATTCCCTTCCCCGAAATGGTAAAGGACCATCCTATGATAACTAATGTAATCACCAAAAAGTGAAAAAAGAATTGTAAAACCTGATGAACAAATAAACATTGAACCTGTGGTAGCAATTGCGAAAGACCTTGTCACTAAAAGCGTAGAAGATGGGCACCTAGTCTTTTGTGAGGATGCTTCTAATATTATTTCACATCCCAATAGAACTAAAAAGGCTAGTGTTCCTGTGCTTTCTGTTAGAATTGGTGATCATTGCTATTATGGTTTATGTGATATTGGTGCAAGTTCCAGTGCTATTCCTTATGAGATTTACAGAGAAATTATGCATGAAATCAATCCTTGCGATTTGGAAGAGATTGATGTGGTTATTGACCTTGCTAATAGAGATACCATCTCTCCAATTGGTATTGTGCGAGACGTGGAAGTTCTTTGTGGTAAGATTAAGTACCCTGCTGATTTTCTAGTACTTGGTTCGACTGCTAGTAAAACCTACCCTATCATTTTTGGTAGACCTTTCTTGAGTACTTGTGGAGCTATTATTGATTGCAAGAGGGAGAAAATCTTGACTAAGTTTGATGGGGAATCTTATGAGTTTAATTTTTCGAAATTTTCTAAAGAACCTTGTGAAGAGGAAACCCATAATGAGGATTTTAGGGTTGAACAACTTGCTTCTATTTCTCTTGCTCCTAACAATGCTTTGCAACAATTTATGGAGGATCATGAAAGTGAAATCTTAATGGAAGAAAGGAATGAGATTGACATGATTCTCCGTGATCAACCTATGATGCTTAAGCATGACTTGCCTGTAGAAGACTTGGATAACACGATGCCACCTAAAAGGATCCGGTTTTCGATCTAAAACCTCACCCTGATGATCTTAAATATGCTTATATTGATGATAAAAAGATATATCATGTTATTGTTAGCGCTAAACTTTCAGGGAAGGAAGAAGAAAGGTTATTGGAAGTTTTGAGGAAACATCGAGGAGCTATGGGCTATACTCTGGATGATTTAAAAGGGATTTCACCTACTATATGTCAGCATTCGATCAACATAGAATCAGATGCGAAGCTAGTAGTGGAGCACCAACGACGTTTAAATCCTAGGATGAAGGAAGTGGTAAGGAATGAGGTATTGAAACTCCTTGATGCTGGTATTATTTACCCTATTGCTGATAGTGAATGGGTTAGTCCTATTCATTGTCTTCCTAAAAAGGGAGGTATTACCGTTGTCCCTAATGATAATGATGAGCTTATTCCTCAAAGAATAGTGGTAGGCTATAGGATGTGCATCGATTTTAGGAAAGTCAATAAAGTTACTAAGAAAGATCACTACCCGCTTCCTTTCATTGATCAAATTTTGGAAAGGTTGTCTAAAAATACCCATTTTTGTTTTCTTGATGGTTATTCTGGTTTCTCTCAAATTGCTGTTAAACAACAAGATCAAGAAAAAACTACTTTTACTTGTCCTTATGGAACTTATGCTTATAGACGTATGCCTTTTGGTTTAAAGGTGCATGTCTGCTATCTTTCATGGTTTTTGTGAGGAAATTGTAGAAGTGTTCATGGATGACTTTTCTGTCTATGGAACTTCTTTTGATAATTGTCTGCACAACCTTGATAAAGTTTTCCAGAGATGTGAAGAAACTAATCTCGTTCTTAATTGGGAGAAATGCCACTTCATGGTTAATGAAGGGATTGTTCTTGGGCATAAAGTTTCTGAAAGAGGCATAGACGTTGATAGAGCTAAGGTTGAGGCAATTGAGAAGATGCCATGTCCAAGAGACATCAAAGGTATTCGTAGTATCCTTGGTCATGCTGGTTTCTATAGGAGGTTTATTAAAGACTTCTCTAGGATATCAAAACCTCTCACTAATCTTCTTCAAAAATATGTACCCTTCGTTTTTGATGATGATTGTAGGGAAGCTTTTGAAACTCTTAAGAAGGCTTTAACTACAGCCCCTATTGTTCAACCACCTGATTGGAGTTTACCCTTTGCAATAATGTGTGATGCTAGTGATTTTGCTGTAGGGGCTGTCCTTGGGCAACGTATTGATAAAAAGTTAAACGTTATCCATTATGCTAGTAAGACTCTAGACGCTGCTCAAAGGAATTATGCCACTACTGAAAAGGAATTCCTAGCTGTTGTGTTTGCCTGTGATAAGTTTAGACCCTATATTGTGGACTCAAAAGTAACCATTCATACTGATCACGCTACTATTAAACATCTTATGACGAAGAAGGACGCTAAGCCTAGGCTTATTAGATGGGTATTGCTTTTACAAGAGTTTGATCTACAAATAGTAGATAGGAAGGGTGCTGAAAACCCTGTAGTTGATAATTTATCTCGTTTGGAAAACGTCTCTTTTGACCTTATGCATGTTAATGATAGTTTCCCAAATGAACAGTTAGCTACAGTAGGGGCGAGCTCGCGAGGAAGCCCTTGGTATGCTGATTATGCTAACTTTATTGTCTCCAAGTATTTGCCTCCAACTTTTACAGCTCAGCAAAGAAGAAAGTTCTTCTATGATTTGAGGCGTTATTTTTGGGATGACCCACACTTATACAAAGAAGGAGTGGATGGTATTATGCGAAGATGTGTTCCAGAATATGAAAAAAGGAGATATTGCGTAAATGTCATGGTAGCGCCTATGGAGGACATCATGCAGGAGATAGAACTACACAAAAGGTACCACAATCAGGTTTCTACTGGCCTACCCTTTTTAAAGATGCAAGAAAATTTGTTTTATCTTGTGATGAATGTCAGCGTGTTGGTAATATTTCTAGACGCAATGAAATGCCTATGAACTACTCTCTAGTTATTAAACCTTTTGATTGTTGGGGATTCAACTTTATGGGTCCTTTCCCTCCTTCGAAGGGTTACACTCATATTCTTGTTGCCGTTGATTATGTTACTAAGTGGGTAGAACCCATTCCTACAAAAAGTGCTGACGGGGAAACCTCTCTAAAAATGCTTAAGGATGTTATCTTTCCTAGGTTTGGAGTGCCTAGGTATCTCATGACTGATGGGGGTTCTCATTTCATTCATGGCGGTTTTAGGAAGACCCTTGCTAAATATGATGTTAATCATAGAATTGCTTCAGCTTATCACCCCCAAACTAGCGGGCAAGTAGAGTTATCAAATAGAGAAATTAAATCTATCTTGCAAAAGACTGTTAATAGGTCTAGAAAAAACTGGGCTAAGAAGTTGAATGATGCTTTATGGGCTTATAGAACTACTTACAAAAATCCTATGGGAATGTCTCCTTATAAAATGGTTTATGGGAAAGCTTGCCACCTACCTTTAGAATTAGAACACAAAGCTTACTAGGCAGTGAAAGAACTAAATAGAGATTGTAAGCTCGCTGGTGAGAAAATATTATTTGACTTAAGTTCTTTAGATGAATGGAGGAGTGAAGCCTATGAGAACGCTAGGCTCTTTAAGGAAAAAGTTAAAAGATGGCATGACAGGCGAATACTTAAGAGAGAATTTCATGTTGGTGAGAAAGTTCTATTGTATAGGTCTCGTCTCAGATTTTTTGCAGGTAAGCTACTATCAAAATGGGAAGGACCTTTCATCATTGAAGAAGTATACCGTTCAGGAGCAATAAAAATTTCTTCTCTAAAAGATAATACTACACAAGTAGTGAATTAACATCGACTCAAACACTATATTGCTGGAGATTCTTACAATGAAGATGTTGATGCCTTTCAAGTTATAACTCCAGAGAAATTCATTGAGGAGCAAATTCAGAGACCTGTAGAGTATGTTTTCATATAGGTAATAGTTCTGGTAAAAAAAGTTCCATGAAAATATAATACAACTATATTTTTGCAGTTTTTAGTCGATAAGGAAAGTTTCGAAGCGAAAAAGGGACAGAACCGGAGCCGGGGTGGCCCACACCACCCCATGGCGCGGGCCCACCCCTGGCTGGGCCACTAGGTGGTGAGGCCACCCAGGACTCCGCCTCCGACCCGTTTTCACCCAGTACCTTCCTTTTGATATGAAACTTCGTAATATATAACCCCCCGGATCTTCCGAGGTTCGTATATCGTGTTTTCGTCATGTTTTTGTTTCGATCTGTTTCTGCCAGGTAGAATCCCAGATTTGGAGCCACAATGTCTTCCTATGGATCATCCAAGGGAGATTCCTTAGAAGATATCATCAACCCATACATGAGAATTGAAGATTCATCCCAAGGAGTTGTTGCTCGAAGGTGGGGAGGTTTGGATTAAAGAGGTTCAAGGCCCTAAAGGTGAAGGAAGTCTAGTGGACAGGATGGAAGCACTGGAGCAAGAAGTCTTTAGGTGCAGGAAGATGGCGGAGCGCGAAGTGGATATCATCCATAAGATTTGTTCCGAACTCATCACCGAGCACCAAAAGGAGACTGCTGAACTCAAAGACGAAGTCTTCTCACTCCACCAAACAACCAACGAACTGCAAGCACAGTTCTATGACGTTCATAATCAAAACTATGAGTATGAGGCTAGATTTAAACTTATAAGTGATGCTACAAGTTTCAGGATGTTGGAAACCACGATGTCCTTTGTTGATGGGAAGCCTTTACCCTGGAAGACGGACGAGGATGAGAGGATACCACCACCACCTAAGGAGTAATTCGTCATCAGGTTTGGCATCCCCTTGGTTGTTCCAAGCTTGGGGGAGTGCCACGGTATCATATCACTATCTTCTATCTTTTTACCTTATTAGTAGAGTCATATCATGAAGAGAGGAGTTATTATGTAGTATGGTTTGCATTACGGAAGTGTCCCCTCTCTCGTTAGATATGTATCCCTTGGTGTGAGTTTCCGTTATGGAATATTAATGAGAAGTTCTATCATTTACTCTTTTGCATAACTTATATTAATTTTCAATTCGTGGTTATATGATTGATCTTGTTGTTAGTATTGGTATCACTTTGGGATCATTGAGTTAATTTAGTTGGTTTTGGCAAACCTGGCTAGGTCAGTAGTAACACTATTTTTTTTTTGAGTTGAATGAAAAAGGAAGTACTCTAAAGAAGTATAATTTCATCATCTTTCTTTCTTGATTTGCTCATAAGTCTAGTATTCTCTAGTTAAGATCTTTTGTGTTTCCAAGGAAGATTGCATGTTTGTCTTTATCACTTGTATGTTTGTTTGTTTCCTTCAACTCTTATACTTGCTACCCAGCCTTGCTAGCCAAAAACCTGTACTGAGAGGGTATTCTTCTCGTGCATCCACCTCCTTTAAACCAAAACCTTTGCCATTTGTGTCCACCATACCTACCTAGTAGCATTATTGCTATTCCAAGTAAAATTTTGTTTTATCTACCTCCTAAATTAAACTTGTTATGTGAAAATTAGTGATTAAAGCTCTCACGAACTTGATGGCACACTTTACTTTCTTGCATTTAATAAACTTGAACCATTGGGTCCTTCTTTGTTGCGTATATGCTTGCTCTTTATGAGTTGAAGTTAGCCGAACCATGTATCATGGGGACCGCTTTCAACACTTCATTTGGTACTTTGTACCTAGTTGATATCATGTTCTTTGTCTTATGGATCCCGGCGGTGTGAAATAAAAGTGGAACTTGTAAGATCATAGAGTTTATATGTGTGTTAGAGAAACGCCTGGGCCGCTAGCCTAAGCCATGCCTAATCATGGTGGAAACTTGCAGCATAACTATAGTTAGCATTCTATGAAGCATCCTCAATAAAAATCTATCCAAATATCAAATAAAAAGATCGCTGAGATGCTCACTGTCTGCTTGCCTTGTCATTTTGATTATGGGATAGCTCCTGTGTCATGTGCAAGGGGTACCCCGTTGGCGGTTCTCAATGATACGCATGTATTTACAATGACAAGAGCTTGCTCATGACTGAAGTTGAGTAGCATGAGGATCGGTACTCATAAGTAAGGGGCATGAGATTTCAACTTATAACTTGTCAAGCATATCCTCTTAGTTGTGTCACTTTAACCTTAATCACCTAAAGATGCCTATGATAGGGGCAATGAGAGCTGAAAGCTAGTAAGTATCATAATTTTTGGGAGCTCTTTATGAGACTTGCAATCCCTGCTTCCCTCTTTGAAGGGCCTATTTTTACTTTGTAGTTGAGTCAGTAAACCTACTCCCTTCTATCTCAGCAAGTATTTTGAGTTGTTGTGTTTCATTCATTCATATGATGATTTATTCATTCATGTTTCTTATGTTCCTTGTTTTGCACATTGCTCTTATCTTAATGTTTACTACTTTAAAAGCTATCATTGAAAACCAGCTATTTGTGAACTCCAGCAAATTATCAACTATTCTTCGACCAAGAGCTAAGTTTGCCATTACCAATTATTATTCACTTTATGTATCTTTATTGTGTTTCCTTTACTCATTGCAAGTTGAGTTGTATAATAGTGAGTTGTATTCTATTATGATCTATGTATTTGAAGAATGTGATGCTTCTTGTTCGTATTCTTTTATCAACTCTTCACTCCATAAACCTGAGGCCATGTTTATTGAGCTCAGTTCGCTTGAGGATAAGCGAAGTCTAAGCTTGGGGGAGTTGATACGTCCATTTTGCATCTGTATTCTATGTCTTAATTCACTATTATTCATTGATATATTTCGTATTGAGAGGTGATACGTATGTTATTTCATCTATTTTTGCATAGTTGATGACTTTTGGAGCATGGACCGCTGCCTTCAGGATTCTGATGGAAAATGTGCTATTTGGAAGCAAAATTCGTGAAGATCAGAAAATCTAGGAAAATATACGGAAAATCCTATTTTTCTAGAAGACTAAGGATGCCAGAAGATGGAGTGGAGATGGGCCACAGGGGGCCCACACCACCCCATGGCGCGGGCAGGCCTAGGCCACGCCTGGAGGTGGTGTGGCCGCCCTGGCCCACTCCAGCCTCTCCCCTCTGGCGTATATCATCCTCTTGAAACCCTAAGACTCGGGGAGCAACCACAAAAAGATTCCGCCGTCTCTGCAGGGCGGAGAACACCGAGAGAGAAAGATCTCTCCGGCAGACAGATTTCTGGCGGGGGAATTCCTTCCCAGAGAGAGGAGATCATCGCCATCAACACCACCATCAAGCTGGACTTCATCGGGATCATCATCATCATCACCACCATCAGCACCCTCATCACCATCTCCATATTGCTGTAACAATTGCGTTGAATCTTGCATAGTTCATAGGGGAAACTTTCCCGGTGTTGATTACTCTTTGTAGTTGATGCTATTGAGTGAACCATTGAATTATTGTTTATGTTCAGATTGTTATATATCATTATTCCATCTCTGATCATGATCCATATGATGTCTTGTCAGTAGTTCGTTTTGTTCTTGAGGATATGGGAGAAGTGTTGTTGTTAGTAGTGGAGTTGTGTTGATAAAGATTCAATAGATTGTTATTTAAGTTGTGGTGTACTTCTTCTAGTGGTGTCATGTGAACGTCGACTACATGACACTTCACCTATAAGGGCCTAGGGGAATGCATTGTGTATTTGGCTACTAATCGTAGGGGTTGCCGGAGTGACAGAAACCTGAACCCCCGTTAGGAAACCATTGCACAAGGGACGTAAGGGTCTTAGAGGTTAAAGCTGTGGTTAGGTTTCTACCTTAATTACTTTCTTGTACTTACGGATGTTTGCAAGGGGTATAATCACAAGTATGTATTAGTCTTGGATGGGGCGGTACATTAGCACAGGTTCACCCACACAACACTTAGCAAGCTAAAGAAGATTAATCGACTATATGAAGCGAAAGCACTTGACAGTCTTTCCATGTGTCCTCGAGAACGTTTTGTCATCTTAAGTAATACAACCGGCTTGTCCTTTGCTGCATAAAGGATTGGGCCACTTGCTGCATTTATTCCTATTGTCTTTTGTTTACTCGTACTTTGTTTACTTGCTTTATCGAAAACCCCTAAAAATCCGTTTGTTAAATATTTGCAGAGAATTCCTGATCCATTCCACTAGCCAGCACCTTCTGCTCCTCGTTGGGTTCGACACTCTTACTTATCGAAAATACTGCGATACACCCCCTATACTTGTGGGTCATCAACCCCTCGTGAAAAATATAAATTACTGCTAAATCGGTAGAAAGTGGATCAGATTTAAACTAGAGATACATATTTTTAGATTTAAAATATTCTATTTCATCAGAGATCCAATGCAAGTTTAGCGAGACTCAGCCCCGAGCTAAGAATCTTCATGTCCGCCATTTTCACCATAGTTTGAAAGAGACATAAGAAATTAAAAAACGATCCAAAAAATATAAAACCTTCGCGTGGTGTCATATTATGTGACATAGTTGCAAAGAAATTTTATAAACTTGGTATATATTGATTCCATCGCAAAAACTCTTCTCAGAAATGAGCTATCATGTTTTTGGTTTCATGGTTTTTAGGTCAAACATGTAATGTTATGGCTAGACTCGCGGCATAGTTTGTGATAATGTGTCCATATTGTGCACACATGTGAATCATGGGATGATGAACAATATTGTAGGGGGAAATTTTTCTTTTTGTCAGACGAAAAACACATTTTCCATTTTCCAGTGCCAAAAACAAGGTGTTTTGTGAAGCAACCACCAAATGAAAGTTTCAAAATGGTATCACCCCATTTTTCAAAAATACTAGGCCCCCTTTAGTGAAAAATTTCTCAATCGGGGTATCTTAAACCTTTCCGTCCACCCCTCGTGAAAAATACAAATTCCAGCCAAATTAGTAGGAAGTAGGTCAGATTTGAATTACAGGTACATTATCTGATGCTCAAGATTTTTCAGAAAAATCATTTTTAGATTCAAAATATGCTATTTTATCAGAGATATAATGCAAATTTAGCGAGGCTCGGCCCCGGGCTAAGGATTTTTAGAATCCTCAAATTTGAAATGGATTTTTTATATGATTTTTGAAGATATAAACAGTATTAAATGAATTTTATTTGGAAAACCTTGCAGTACACTATTAACAATACATGATGCATGATCAAAAATATGATAGGATGTCATGTTTGGATTCTTATTATTTTTCTGATCAATTTAGACATATTATTTGTTGAATTCCGATTTACGGATTTAAAGAAATGAAAATTTCCAGATTAGATAGAAAAAGGCAAAAAATATTTTTTTTAGCAAGATTATTATTACTTATTCATTTTTATTTACTCAAATAATTATTTGAAATTAAAAAAATAAAGGCGGGTGACACCATGGTCCAAAGGTTAATAGGATTGATATAGTAGTATTATCAACAAGGTGTAATTTTTTAATCGGAAGCTCATCCAAAAGGAACATAGAAGTTTGTGAGGATGGGCGACTGATCCAAAAGTTTGACCATAACTGCAATTTAATCGGATATTAATCGTACGTAAAATTTAAAAAAATCTTATGAGATTAATGAGTCAAACAATTAAATTGAGAAAAAACTTGAAACAAAATTGGAAAAGAAACTAGGCTGATGGCTAAACCATCGGTGTATCCAATGCAAACCCGACTGTTAGCCGTCTAGGTGGGACCCATCTAGACTAGGCATGGACGCTACGGCATTGGGCAAATCCCCTATGGATGCCAACTCCAGATACGGAGCTTCTATCATGGTGGACATCGCTGATGGCTCCACTAGAGAGCGACCTCTGGACGGCCATCAATTTGGTCTTATGGTGCATCTAACGACACCAGAGTGACGTGGTCTTTAACGCCCCCCTTCCGTTGTGGCCATTAATCATAACAATAGAGCGGACTATGAGCAGTGACGCTTATCTAGGTTGTTTCGTAGCGTAGATTTTGGTTTTCCCGAGCCAGTGCCTATAGAGTGGGTAGATGGCGAGTAGTTTCTTAGCCTTCCAGGAAGGACCTGTCACCTTTGTTGATAGTGTCGCTTGCCGATGACTCGACATTGTATCTGCCGCTTGACACTCCCATATAATTGATACGCCTTCCAAGATGTATTCTACAAGAGAAAATAGAACGACACAAACATACACGCACTTGTACTCGTGAATTCCACATCATCGACGAGCTCGTGATGTCGTCAACGAGGGCTTCACGGCACGTCCAAATATCCGAGCATGAACGTGGATGAACACATCAAGTAGTACGGCTCGCCGTTTAAAAATATAAGACATTTTAGTTTAAAAATAAATGTATCTAGCATCTTTTAATGTATACGTTTACTCCGAATCTCTACGAATATATACATTAAAAGCCATCTAGATATATCTATCTACCTATCTATCTATTCTATATCTATATACCTAATACCTAATAATAAATGACGCATTGTTTCTTCCGGTCCAACACTTTTTAGACCGTTTTACCCTCCGACACGAAGTACATAATACGTCAAATTGCCACCGTATTGCAACATACCGGTTAAGTCCTTTTATTATTTTTCTCCTTAGCCCGATCGATCTGATTCCATCATCAGGTAAAAAAAAGGATCTGATTCCATCATCGTGTGAGGAGTTCCACCACGCCACGCTACCTCAGGACTAACTATTGGAGTTCAAGTACGGTTTCTTCCGTTTAAAAGCAAAAATACAGTTTCTTTGATTTGGTCTGGCGCTCCGTTCAGTTCGTATCGTGACCGGATCGGTCGTCCACGTTTGACAACACACGATTTCTTTCCTCCCACCCATATGAGGACAGGATGCCTTCCTCTCGAAAAAAATACAATCCAGCCTCGCGGCCGCCGGCGTGGTAGAATTGGTGGTTCGGCAGCGATGGCGGGCCATAGGAAGGACAGGAAGACAGTCGGTCTACAGGATGGATGAAAGTTCACGGAGAAGAGAATTGGCAAGCTGGACGACTGCCGCCGGCAGGGGCGGAGCCAAGATTGGACATTAAGGGGGGGCGAAGATATTGATGATTATACCTAAGATTTTTTTCTCGTGAAGGCTACAACTACGTGTCATTTTGTGTTGCAAGAAATATTTGGACAAAAACCATAACAATATATCAAAGTCTCAGCATAGAACTGATATTGATATGTAGCACTAAATCTTGGACAATACAAAACAGAAAATAAATTTATATTGGATCAACTTTGTCTCTATGAGTATAAGCTTGATAATTCTATTGCAGGTGACCTTTCTAGTATATTTTTTTAATATAGAAATTATTATGCAATAAGTCATCATCACCAAGCAAACATCAAACAAAAGACACATTTTCCTGTAAATTAATCAATTAGACTACATGTTATGCAATCTATCAATAAAAAACTAACAACTTGGTACCTTCAATTCGAGTGAGGCAGATTGATTCGTATACTCGATGACATAACACGCCTGTCGCCGACATTGCGGTATGATTAACAAAGGTAAAAACCGGCAAACAACAGGGATGGCTAACATGGCGTCGCGACCGCGGCATTTGGCGACTGGGTAGGAGCGAGCGACGGCGGAAAGAGTCCATTCAATTGATCATATAGTGCTACCTACTATGTCTAGTTACACAAACGAAGAATGTGGGGACATGTTACTATGATTGACTAATACACAGAAATCATGGGCTACATTTATCCTTAGGTAGAGGGTATCACGACTAAACAATTAAATTTAAGCTTAGTGCTAACTAATTAAGCTTATAAGACCATTAGTTTAGAACTAAAATATTTTCCTATGTATTGAGGGGGGTCAATTGTTAGGGGGGTCTCTCGTGGAGACCCTGAGAAGCTAGGCAAAGCTGTTCAAGTGCGTGCGTGCTGGCTGACCTGATGCGTGCATGTTTGCTTCTGCTGGTGGATTACGCACGAGTTGCGCAGGGTGCGATCTCCGAGGCAGAGCTTTCACGATCGTCTCCAGAGCAGAATCTCCATAGCTTAACAAAGTCGATAAGACCACAATGTAGAACATCAGTCTCGCTAAATCTCATACTCCGATGTCCGTCCGCCGCATCAGCGACTACATGATTAACAGAACCGTCCTGGCCATCCTCATGGTGACGACATGACCCGAGTACACGATGACGCGCCATGGAGGCAGGTAGCAACGCGTGGCAGTCGAATTAATCCAATCAAGAACTTCCTCGGTGGAGAATGAACTGCTCGACAACACAAATTCGGTGGAGGAGCGGCAAGTAGGCAGAGCGAGGTGGCGGAGTGTACGAGACGCGATAGGATGCGATGCCAGAGCAGCCGCAGATCACGCGTGATGATTAGACCTCGCCATTCCTGCTTCTCTGATGACTCAAATTAAGTCTTAATTCTGCTCGGATATGGGAGTCTTTTTGACTGTTGTTGTTGCATAGAAGGATAAGTTATTGTGCCATATTATTGTGTTGTTCTGCCGCGTCTTCTTTTGTTGCAAAAAAATAAGTACATCCAAGTGTATATTCTGCATCTTCTGCAGGTTATTACTCTCTTCAGGTTGTGTAGAGGAGCTTAGGACAAATATAATGATTAGAAGCATCCAAAGATTTATGAACATGTTACCAGAATGCGGTTTCTCCTCACCGATTAAAAAAGAATCCTAAAAGAGAATCATGATCTCATAACTTTTATTCCGAACTAACAGTTTCTTTTTCTTCTCGAATTAGCTGCTAGATTTTTCCATATATGTTTTGTACTCCTTAGATTTCTGTTATCTTCTCTCCAGGTTGTACACGGTTCTGAATGTTTTGGTTGCACACGATTGTTAGGAAGACCAAAACGTGAGATTCCTTCTATGGTGGTAGATGATTTTTTCCCCTTGCACTATGCACTATTTAAAGGAGCAACTCGCGTTTTTCAAATTTGTGGTTTTAAACTCTACCGAAGTCGCTATATGTGTGCATGTCTGTCTTTGATTCTGATGTCAGATTATCTTCAAAGTTTCAGGTCATTGGGAGGAAGTTATGTCTCGTTTTGTTATGTGATTAGGGAAAGCAATGACACTGGATGAGGACTTGGATGAGGACTGTATACTTCAGAGATCAAATCCCTGTTTAAAAATATCAAGGCAGAAGCCCGCGACATGGAGGATATACTAAAGAGAATGTCTAAATTGGAAAGTGAGATTATCAATGACTTTTGAGGAATTCTCTTCCGAGAGCTTTGATGTACAGTGCAACAAGGAAAATAAAACCGAACAAAGCCTAAAAAAATTCAAATGGTACAAACCAAAAACCAGAGTGAAATGTATTAGATGTTCTGAGTAAGTTAAACACTTTGTATAGGTTTGGGAGACTATATTGAATTATTTTAGAACCGTTGTTTGTGCTATTCTAACTTATTATCGTGCCCATTGTTATCCAACTCGGCGTCTTGGCCATGCCAACAAGAAATTAATTTAGTCTAGCTTTTCTCTCCCGCTGCAACGCACGGGCACGTTTTCTAGTATATACGAAAAGCAATATAGGACTTTTTTCGAGGCATCAGGTTGATCCACATCATCTAAATTATTTAGACCGTTAGATATATAATTAGTGGTTACGATTTAATAAGAGTTATATGTTACGTAAAAGTTTAAGTCGTGATAAGCCGGTCACCGGACCTCTGGTTCCTGAAGTGCATATTGAGTTGGAGCCGTACGATGCAACATAAAAAAATCCTCGCAGAGGGCCGGATAGGTCCGTGCCATCCGGAAAGCAAAGGGCAAAAGGATTTAAAGGAAAAAAAATCAAAGGCTGTTATCAAAAGAATCCATCGATTCCACCTCAAACTAGCTAGCTTGCTACTCCCTCCGTTTTAAAATATAAGACGTTTTACCTTTGTGAAGGGAATGTATCTAGACCGTTAAATGAACCTAGATATTAGAAGCGGTCTAGATACACTCCCTTCACAAAGCTAAAACATCTTATATTTTAAAACGGAGGGAGTAGATCGGTAACCAGACGGATCAACCCATAATCGATCAGCTACATTTGGTACGTACGCATGTTGGCTAGCTAGCTCGGTATACTACCTAGAGCAAGGAAAAGGAGGGCTGATAGTACCAAAAGAATTGATCGATTAACGAGCTAGCTTTGGTCGATCAGCTGGCTTAGCACAGTCGTTCAGCTAGCTTAGTATTAGATTAATCTCCAAAATTTACTGGTACGTATTTGAAAACGTAGTATATTTTGGTTGACTATTCAAGTCTAATAAACCATACTGTATTTAGAAAAAATGTAGGTAGTATGTGTAAAGCTAACTACAAAACCGATGGGGGGTAAATAACTACAAAGCAAAATCGAGATATTGTAAAAAGAACTAATGGGAGATGAAAAAGAAAACTATAAAGCATATCGATATGATTAGATATTGCCTGTGACGTAGGAGTTCAATTGACAGCCCGGCAAGAAAAAAAATATGAAATCTAAGATTAGACAGATTTATACATAGATGCATGCATGCATACATACATCACTGAATACAAATTAAATTTGAAACGTAATTTGTACGAATATAGTTAACCTCCCATGTTTTGAAAATACCAGTGACTTTAGAGAGTAAGAGCTAAGTCATTAGACCCATGGTGATTTAAGAAACACAATTCTCGCAAGAATACAGACCATCTAACTACCATCTAACTACCGACAAAGAATGCCACCTCCTAAACATACAAACCGTCCAGATGAACCTCATCGCGATGGGA
The DNA here is from genome assembly GCA_910589775.1 of Avena eriantha. NCBI lineage: Eukaryota > Viridiplantae > Streptophyta > Magnoliopsida > Poales > Poaceae > Avena > Avena eriantha. The sequence goes on from OU342745.1 coordinate 394,193,567, forward strand.
ATGACGGATGAAGGAACGGCGGACACCGTGCCGAGTCAAGCCGGCAGGGGGGCTCGTCGTAATGAAGACCCTCCCCGGAGCCAGAATAATGACGCTCCGGACGGAGGCCGGCGATCAGCCGGAAACAATCCAGCTGCTCCACCCTTTCCACCATTGTTACATCACCATGTTGTTTTTACATGATCCATAGTAAGTACCAATAATTAAACAAAGCCAATATATCTTCATTCTAAACCACACCATATCAAGCATCAAGACATTGTCGCTAAAACACAATAATACAACTCATGCACAAATTTCACATATGTTCATTAGTGTGTCGAAAACTTGAAATATCTTAGTAGTATTTCACCCATAAACTAATAAATACAATTAAAGATCTCTTATATGCACTTGATATCTATTTACTTTACATATACAAAATGATGGCAACATATTAGATAATGTTAAGAATCTATGAAGGTATTTTCCGTTCTCATCAATTTAGCCACACTAAAGATGATGCTCTTTTAAAAAAAGTTGGTGCCCTCGCAACATGCTAGTTATATATTAAAAGCAATATAAGTATGTTTTTCAAGGCACCACGTTGATCCACATCATCTAAATTATTCGGATGGTTGGATCAAAAATAGATGATCCAGATTTAACAAATGATTAATAGTTAACGTAACCGTATAATCACGTTTGGCACGATCGTTGTAGTTTACATAGAGAACGTTTTGGACCTGGACTTACATCATTCAGCTTTCGGACCTGTCCTTAACAATAGCCGCGACCGTACAGGAAAGCTTATACGCCAAAAAGCAAGATGCAACTCTACAAAGGTGGTCTGGTCTTGCCCTAGCAGGCGCAAGAACGTTGCAACCTGCCCGCACAGCAGGCGCCCGCCCGCCGGACGAAGACAAACGCGCTCGCGCCATGAAGAACTTGGATCCCTCCCTTATCCCGACCCTAAACGGATCGAGAACAGCGGCAAGCTGACCACACGCATAGCATTGATCCTGTTCCGTGAGCAGATCAGCCAAGATGAGAGTACCACATGAGCCGGACGCACGGATCCATCACAGCAGCCTAGGGAGTGCTCCGCGAGTCCACCCATGAGTTGATTGATCCCTGTTGTTACTTCTAATCATCAGTATTTTTCATGTTATCTTCTGCCTGCGTGGAAATTTTCATGTAGATCAATTCAACAACACCTGCTGCTTTGTCTTATTGAGCCATTGGCTGATGCACGAATCATATCTCGCGAGGACGCACATCAGTCAACACTTCATCAGACCGATTGTTTTATGATGCTCCGAGGAGGCCAATTAAGGTACCTGACTCATGTAAATCTATGGCATTAACTTGCTTAATACTCCTATTAACCATCACATGCAATTGGAAATTATTATTTCGGTACTGAAGTTTATGTACTTCCGGACGGAGGGAGTAGATCAGTTCTACAACAACCGTTGCTTTGTCATTTGCTCTTTGGCTGTAAATATTATTTATTGTGGTTGTCATAGCTCCTTCTAAAACTTCTGCGTGACAAATATAAGGGTTAATTATTGGTTTGCCACTATAGGCCTCCATATGTTCATTTTGCCACTATTTCGGGTGCAGCTGCTATGGCAACGCCAGCCAGCCAGTTTAAATAAGCATAACAAATTTAAAAAAAATCAAAAAAATCAAAAACCTGCGCACATAGTCTTCTTATGTCTTATACTAACGATTAAAGTTGATAAACAAGGTCTACATATATTCAAACAAAAAATTCATGTATTCATGTCTGTAGACCTTGTTTATCACGTATTCATGATTTTTTTGTTTGAATGTATGTAAACGTTGTTTATAAACTTGAATCATTAGTATAAAATATAAGAAGACTATGTGCGCAGATTTTTCATTTTTCTGATTTTTTTTAATTTGTTATGCTCATTTAAACTGGCTGGTTGGCGACGCCATATCAGCTGCGCCCGAAATAGTGGCAAAACTGAGCATATGGTGGCCATAGTGGCAAACCAATAATTAACACCAAATATAATGGTTCTTCATAGCAATGAATGGTTGTGTGTGTCCATCGAAAAACTCATGCTCTTTTAAACTGTTGAGCATTTTCAAGGGAATATTGGGATCATCTTTTGTCTCTTTGATTTCCAATCTGATTTCATTCCATTTTATCTCATCAAGTGCGACAACTGAAGCGTTGTTTGGAATATTTGTGGAGAGCATGGAAGCAGAGAGGCCCTGTAATTAATGGTGTCAAATTTGTGTCAAACATATACACTTGTGTCAAATTTTATGGTTCATAGTCCCTTTTTCGAAATAGGAGCGAAGTTCCGGCCTCTGCATCAAGCGATGCGCACAACCTCTATTCATTATTCGAACAACAAAACTCTGGCAAAAGCCACTATAAAGATCATACAACAAAGACCGCCAAAACAAAACACCGAGCATAATGATAACCATATCGCCAGCTTCCCGGCGTAAGCTAGCAAACACCCAACTGCCTCATGCAAGCCCGGAGCCTAGATCCGCCAAGCTTATCCACGAAACGACACCCACGCACTCGCTCCGGATCTCGCTGCCTCCACTATTATCTGTTCAACAGAGGTATTGTTGGACGTCATATACTTACAAATGGAGGTAGTATGTTCAATAGTGTAGAGTTTTTGAGTTATGTTAAACATCTCCTTGATGAAATAAATCACATGATTCTTTGGGTTATAAATTGTGAAATATGACTTAGACAAAAGGAATTTGGTTCAGAGCACATTCAAGAGAATATTTGGCTGATATTCTCTCTCTGATATTCTCTCTCTCTGTGATCTCTCTCTCTCCGGGGTACTAATCTGATTTCAGTCCATTTTGCCTCGTGAAGTGCGCCAACTCAGTGCAGTTAAGTGCTGCGTGGGCTGTAAAGTAGTATCTGTGGAAAGCATGTATTCCAGCAGAGAGCTCATAACTACATCACCAAATATAGAACCCGGCCCATCTCTCTGAATCTCTGATCAACAGCCAGGTGTTTACTGCAGCTGCACTGCATACCCTGCCCCAAAACTACAAGTCTTGTTCTTGTACGCATACTTCTACCCGTAGGAGTATGTAGCTACCTAGCTCAAACTTCCATAGAACGTTTCAGTCTCGATCGAAAAGAAGGGAGAATAGGAATGGGACTACCCTGACTTGACACAAGCTCGAGCTTCAAGAATCAGGGCGTGTCCCTAGAGACGGCAAGCTAGCTAGCTCGGCAGCAAAAGCGGTTTGTAACTGCATCCCCAGAATGTCTACCACTTTTCAAAAGGAGTTCGCCAAGGGTCTTTAGAGGGAATGCTTGCCTGCATCTGTGTCTGGTGCTCTGGTTGTGACATGCACATGACACTACAGCCTCTAGAGTGAGGTATGGGTGCAAATATAGCTCACACACAGACATGCAAATGTCCTCGATAATTCGAAACTCAAAATTACCGGCTGCTCATAGAGTTACAGTTTTAGTTATTGCTGAGATATGGACGTAACTACACCCAGTCCTGAGGTATAATAATTAATGTGTATGCATGTGTAATTTGTATCAGGAGCATATGCAATGACGGACATGCAGGCAGTATATGTTCCCGGTCAACCTTACAGGATTGACCACCCGTAGCTTTGCAATAGAAAGTTTGGCCACCACCCACTATGCATGGTAGCCCGACAAAGCTTGTGATGATCACCATAATTGCCTGTTTATTTGGCCAGGGACCTCTGGTAGCTTGCCTCTGTGGCACGTGCCACATGAGATGAGAGCTATTGTCACTGGCAGCTCCTTTAAATAGAGTGCCTCAGTATCGTGCTATACTACCTTCCGAAGCTAGCAATCTTAGGTGAGCACGATTTTCCTGAGCTGAATCGATTCCAAGGTTTGAATCAAGTGTGTAGCCAAATTCATAAACGATGCTCTGCATAATCATATGATCGATCATTGTCCTTTGTTTGTGCGGCAAGAGCGAGGTGACTTTAATCTATGCGTAGGATAGCTAGTTCAGATCAACACTGGGGAATGGATATTCAGAATGAGCGGGATCAGGAAGTATATTCTTTAGATCATGGAACCAGAAAGTACTGAGGCGTCGTCTCGTGATAACTCAACGACAGCTGCAGGATGCTGCGCGTGGTCATGAGGAACACTCAGCTATCCTGGAAGAGTACGCCCATGTTAGGATCGTGGCCAACTTGTGCCCTATCAACTTGTTGGTCATGACCGAACACATGGTTTATGTTTCGCTAGTTGTTAAATTTTAGGTATGCCAATACTACTTTAGCGTCTCTAGTTCATTTTTCTAGCAAATATTGGCTAGATCATGGACAGGCAATACCTCGTCAAAATTTTGGCTAGCAAATGTCTGGTAAGGCAATCTAGGGCAAAAACCTAAGTAACTAGTGTATGCCGACTGTAGTTCCAAAGTGCCTTTGCCTACATAAACATAATATCAGTGCCTCATTTATTAATGTATGATCCAGAATTTATAATTATTACAACATGCGTAGCTCATAGCTAGATCAAATAATAGAATACAAATCTTGAAGTCCAAATAAATAGGAAAAGAACTCCATCATGCCACAAGCGATTAGTTGAATGGAGACTCGTGACCTATGTTTTTTTACTCGTCCTCGATAAACCTGTAACATAAAACGTTGCAGCCATGAATATATTCACAAATGAAGTTTTAACAGTTCCATCGATCTCAAATAAAATTTAATCATCGGTCTTATCTATTTTGGCACCTAAATAACTCAAAAGTGTTCCTAAGCCATCTGTAAATACAACATAACTCTGTGGGTCTACCAATCATCTGAAAAGTCACAATGACTCTGTGGCACTACTACTCATATCTATGGACATCGCGACTCCAAGATGCTCATGTCCATGAACACTGTGATTCCACGGTGCTTCTACACCATGACCTCGTGATGCTTCCTATAGTTTCTAAGAACACCATGACTCTGTGGTGCTACTAATCGTTATATAGACACCTTGTGACTGTTTTGTTCTCCTCATCATATATACGGACACCATGACTCCATGGTACCCCTAATCATTTTTAAGAACTCCACGATTCCGTGGCCTCCCAAACATAACACGAATTACCATCCATGTATCTATTTAGCATAGCTAAGAAAACAACAACACATTGACGACAAATGAATTAAGTCATGAAAATCATATGGCTATCTATCCAGGTTTCATAACATTGGTAATACAATAGATTATCCCAACCAGTCATCCTATGAACATCTAACTACATGGGATAATATTTGGGATCATGATCAAAGTGAACTTGCCTTAATGGTGGTTGTCGATCACACACTTTTCACAATGACACTTGTTACACTTCGGACAATCCATATGATTAAAACAACTATCAATAAATAACAAACACTCAAAACCAGTAGCTTAACATAATAGCAGAATTCATGCATGTCCAGAAAACAAATATGATCAAAAGCATTTTATAAACTTTTTTTTTCAAATAGGGTTAAATAGGCTTATAAAACATTCTACAAATTTTATGTATACAATAGTTTCGAAAAATTATAAACCGGGTACAACTAGATAAACAATTAAGTAGTTTGCATTTGTAAAAGTAATCAATTCAAAATTATTTCAAGTTATTAAAATATTGCAAAATATATATATATACAATGGGTTAAATTTGATTATATTTAACTTTTGTAATAATGGAAACTAATGTTTCCAAAGTGTGCTTCTCAATATTCTGAATCCATTAGTATATCATTTGCTAATTTTGGGGTTGCAATCTCCCGATATAAATTTTGTAGGTTGGTATAAATTGTTGTCCATTTTAAACAATTTTAAATTCAACATGAAAAATATCGGTGACAAGGCAGCTTCTGATCGTGCATTATCGGTTTGCTACAGTGGAGAATTAGGGTCGTTCAATTTTCTGACGAACCAGCGGCCGAGATTGCTCTAGATGATCTTTCACCGGTGAGACGTCATAATGAAAGCAGGTGTGGCTCGAACAATGAAGGTGGATGTGGCTTCGGCTGTTCCCTACGACGATGAGGTGGTCGACGAGTCACGTCGAACGAAGGTGAGGTTGATGACGTACTTGACATTTTCTATCCTTCTTTGCGCACCAAGCGACATGACTTCGGCGATGCCCCGAAGTCTATTCCTGGAAGCTCTTGTGCTCCTTAGATATGGGAAATAGGTCATAACAGTAGTACAAAGAGTCCAAAATTTAATAAAAATTATAAGTAGGTCATTGGATCACCTAACGACGACTATATACACCAGCGCGAGCCAAATGCCATGTTTACCTGTAATCTCTTCAAGCCACTTCATACATTTTCATTACCATAGTTATGATGGAGGGAATAAAATGGATGGTGTCGTAATAGGAAACATTTATTTTGGCAATGACCTTCGTGGCAGGTTCAACTTTACGCTCTCCCACTTGTTCATTTTTTGAGCTTGCACATAAAGGGGGTCAAGTTTGATAAATAAATTGTTGAAGTGATATTTTTTTCCAGTTTTTAGAACACTTGTAGTGCCTCACCTACTTGTTCCCTACTCAACGATGCTAGAAGATCGTATTCACCTACTCCTGCTAAATGTTAACATAATGAGCATTACTACAAAAGATCCTTATAAACATATAGCAGTAGCGTGATGTTTGCATATTGCTACCATGTGTTTCTACTGTCATAGTTATTTCTGAGTACTTAGAACAAGGTACTAGTATTTTGCTTCTAAGATGTACTAGAATATAGGAAGAAGAATACCACATGTTTTGCCCGTTCAACAACTATCTGCTACTGACATTTCTAGATGATACTATTTAAAACTGAAGCAATCAAAATCCTACTACCATTGACATGTAATTTACAAGTTGCTTTTGGTCTTTTTTAGATGGTTAATTCATGTATGATATAATGTGATCCCGATTGTAATACTCTTTTTTGAAGAGACTATAATAATAAAATAAAAGACTATGTAATGCATAAGACGGTTGTGTATCCCCTTGGCGAGAAAAAAAAAGACATTACAAGACAGGAGAAACAACAAGTGCCCACGTGTGTCCATGCACACAATTTTTTCTCCTGTTGAACATATGATCGTTTCCATCAACATGGTACAATGATATGACTAGAGCATGGTGCAACCTATATCTTTTTACGATATCACACTCGATCAGACATTTCCCTCCGATTTGTATGGGCAGAATAACAAGCACTTTCTAGAGATGGTATTTTGGCTCAGGGTGCATATGAATCCATTATGAAAAATTCATCAAAACCAAATTTCAAAATGTTAAAAAAAATGAAACAAAATTTTGTGTTGACATTCAGACATTCTATGTTCCAACACAAGTTTTTGAGAGAAAACAATATTTTAGGTTGCTTGTGTACAAAGACAAAACAATGTCCATGAATAGTCATGTTGGAGCATCGATTTTTTTTTACATGGGACACAAAAATGTTCTTTTTCCCCAAAATACTTTTTTCACGAAAACACAAAGCTTGCGTTTCAATTCATTGATAAAAAAAGAGAGTTTTGTATAATTATTTACATGCTCATCTCCAGACGGCTGCATCCAAAGTCCATATGCGTACGCTACGCCTCTAGGAGAAGAAATGACCACTCATGGATCCAACGACGTAGCCATAAGAATAATATGTAGGAAATGAGCATTTCCGGTCTTATTAAAAACTAAGTCAATTTTACAATTCCATATTGCCCAAACTCAAGCACAAACTCCCACATAAATATGTGCTTTTGTTTTTTCTCAACCCCATTTAGCCAAGTTTCAATCATGTTTGTTACATTGGTTGGTGGAGTGACATCAAAAGTAAAGTAAATTAGTCTCCAAACAAGACGAGAAAAGGGATAAACCAAAAAGAGATGATCGATTGATTCCTCAGAATCACAGAGCACGCATTTCTTACAACCATTCCAATTTCGCTTTGCTAGGTTATCTTTAGTAAGTATGACTTTTTGGTGAAGAAACCACATAAAAATCTTTATCTTTGTTGGCACCTTTAATTTCCAAATATACTTCTGCAAAAATATTCTATGATCATTCAGAAAATCTGCATACCTAGACTTTACCGAAAATAATTTCCACACAATCGTATCTATCCTCCTCATTGTTAGAATTAACTACTCCGTGCATGTTGTGTCCTATACGAGGCGTATATGGTTGTGTTGTCCGAGTCCATCTAGTCCTTGTAGTATTTCACGAGTCCTAGTTGGTTTGGTCTAGTAGTGTATATATATGCATGTACTGTGGCCTGTAATCAGTACCGATTGAAGGAGAAGAAAAGTTTAAGAGGTGCGATATACACCTCTGGCAATTCAATCGTGTCTAGCTATTTGTGTTACCGTGTGCGTACGTGAGAGTACTAGCTGAATCAAAATCAACATTGAGCTAGCTGGTTGTATGTGCATCACGGCGGAATACTTCCACGTGCGTGGTCGTCTTGCTGGATCATCGTTGTCGCAGTCATCGGAAGGTACTCGGCGGCAGGGCTGCCGTGGGTCATTGTCTCGGCGAAAGTATTATCGAGTGGGCTAACACTCATCAGATAGGTTAACTATCACAAATCGTTTAACCAAAACTGCAGCCAAGCAATCCACTTAGATTGTCAAGTATAAATGCATAAGCATATTCAAGAGAATGTTCGGTTGATCCTGTCTCTCCCCTTCATTACTAATCTGATTTCAGTCCATTTTGCCTCGTAAAGTGCGCCAACGCCTAGGTGCAGGTATGTGTTGTGTGGACTGTGGACTGCAAAGCATCTGCGGAAAGCATCGTAATTACATCACCAAATATACAGCCCGGCCCATTTCTGTGAATCTCTGATCCACACCTAGGTGTTTACTGCAGCTCCACCACATACCCTGCCCCAAACAGGTCCTGTACACATACTTCTACCAGTATGTATCTAGCTAGCTCTAACTTCAATAGAAGATTTGAATCTCGATCGGAAAGAAAAGAACGCAGAACAGGAGCTTGACTTCCCTGACTTGACACAAGCTCGAGCTACAAGAATCAGAGTGTCCCTAGAGATGGCAAGCTAGTTAGCTCAGCAGCAAAAGCGGTGTATAACTGCATCACCGAAATATCGACCACTTTTGGAAAGGAGTTCACCGAGGGTCTTCCGTTTTGAAAAGTACTTCTCAGATATATTACTTCCTCCGATTCATATTAAGTGTCGCTCATTTTGTACTAAACTAGTACAAACTTTATACTAAGTGAACGTTACTTATTATGGATCCGAGGGAGTAGCACTTATTAGTGTCTTCTCTAAATGCTCTAGTGCTCGTTGTTGTCAGAAAATCATATCGCAGCTCTCCCACTCTTAATTTAAAAGCGAAGGACAAAGAGCATTCATATTTGTGCACTTTTTTCTCACCTATGTAAGAAGAGTACTCTATGGAGGCCTCAATGAGCTAGCTACATGAGTGTGTGAAGGAATGACGGTGCAACCTGCATTCACTTAGACTTCCCACACGAGCAACCGTAGCCCCTTGTTTCCATGGCAAAAGGAAACCTTTCTCTACATAGACTCGTCTAGTTGCAGCAAATCATAATTAAGAATTGAGCGGCACCAGGAAAAAATCTCTTTGGGTCGACTGAGATGTTTTGGCATGGATTTGAGCTCATGCAACCAGTTCCATGACAACTACTCAACTACCGTGTTGGTCAATCACTAGTCTAGAACAAGGTTGAGTTAGTTCAGTTAGAGAGAGAGCAGACTAGCTGTTAGTTTTCAGTTAGATGGTTGGTTATCCAGGCATGTCATTCGTAGCACGTTTCAGTAAGCGTTTTAGCTGGACTAGGACAGGATCTGTTTGCACGCCTCGAATGGGAGACGGAGCCATCCTGTACTTGGCTGAGCACCAGCGCAATGTCCGGGAATAAAGGACAAAAAAGGCAAAACATTACGCTACACAAACCAATGACCTTGTTCTTTTTCTTCCGTTTCGTCAAGTACAGTTCAGAAACTAAGATGACGTTCGTGCTCTCGAGGAACACTTAGTTTCTGCCGAAACAATTCTATATAGAGCCTCTCCTCATGTTCCTGCCGAAACACTCGATCGGTTCGTGCTCTTAGGAGCCATCTCCTTGTGTGTGCCTAAACCTCACCTGAACGTGCATCTCGGAGCAGCTCGCTGTCTCCTCATAACTCAATCCGTAGACCGAGACAAACGTGGATGCACTTGTACTAGGAATGAAAGTGGAGCGGAAAGTTTCCAACTTTTCCGTGAAAAAGAGAAATAGAATGAAAATATGTAAACGGAAATGGAATTTTGCAAAGAGGAGTGCTTGAGTGCGCACCGTTGTTTAGGAGGAAGTCCGAACTGCTAGGGCATTTTAGTCCGGCGCGATTTGTTGGCTTCGTTTTTTTTGTCCCAGGCAGAACCCATATCCAAGCCCAGTATAGGCTCGTATCTGTATACAGGGAACGACGACGCCGTACGGCATGACCCCACGTAGGGTCCACCTAGACCTAATCACCGCAATTAGCTCCCACGTCCATGCATGCACCATTGTTCGGCGTAACTGAAGCTTTCTCTTCTCTGTCACCTGGTAAAACTCGGTCGCTCGTACCCGCGGATCTGCTTCCCCTTGGCGCCGCCGACCTACCCCGCATCTGCCCCGCAGATCCTCGCGTCCGCCGCTGCAGATCCTCGCGCCCGCCGCCGCAGATCCTCGAAGGTAGAAGGCGCACCAGCGGCTCGGCGTCTTCGTCACTAGGTTTTCTAATCCAAATCGTCGGCTTTATCTTCCGATCTTGTAAGTCCCCATGATCATGCTTCGTCTCTAGCAATTGTTAGATACACATGGCATTGGTGATTCTAACAATGTGGCGCACTCACTGATAGAGGAGATGGAGGACTCTAGATCTAGTATGAAAGATGATCAAATCGGGCATGTCGGTGATGATTCCATATCCGCCAATACGCATCCCGAAGGCGGCTGGAGCGAAGATAAGTTTGATGTGAGGACACATTAGCTTCTTTTTTGATATTTAAATGTTAAATTAAATAATATATGATATCTCATGGCTTGATTTATTTAGATTGTCTATGCCGACGATTTTCACAATGGCCTTAACGATCATGAAGAAACAGACATGTTTGTTGATACTGAGGTATGTGTAGTGGTGTACAATTTTATATGTCATGTACCGTATGATGCAATTGTATACTAAATATTGCTAAATTGTTCAGGTAACAAATGACTATAGTATGGAGTATGACTATTTGGGTGAATCAGACTTGGAGATGGGTAATTATGATGATTGTGAAGATGCACCAAATTTTGATATCTTCGTTGACACGGGGGAGATATTATTTATAGGCTGTTTTTTAGCAATCAACGAACCGACATGCATAATAGTATAGTTCTGATGGCTAGGTTTTGAATTTGTAGCAGGAACCATGTAATCAGACTGAGAGTTCAAATAAATATAGCAATGACACTGGGTATCCTGATGATAAGAGAGAACTATACTGCAAGATAATGGAAATGACATTTCATAGTGAAGCAGCAGCCTATTCTTTCTACAACAGATATGCCAAAGATCATGGGTTCGACATTAGGAAGCACCAAGTGAGGCGGTTTGATGATGGACTTGTTCATCTAAGGCGCTTTGTGTGTTGCAAGCAAGGGAAACGTGACAAGAATTTACTGACAATGGAAGGCCGCAAATATAGGCTCAGAGGTGAGTCTAGGTGCAACTGTAAGGCACGTTTGGAAAAACTGGTCTTTCGATCGTTCAGAGTTTTGATGACACTCACAATCATGTGTTAGCGAGACCGGATGAAGTCCCTTTTCTTTGGTCCCACAGGAAGATCAATGACTCCCAAAGAGCTGAGATATTATCGCAGTGTGACATGGGGGTTAGGAAGCATATCATCATGCGATCAATGATTAGCAACTCTGGTGGTTCATTTGCCGGTGTGGGATTTACAAGGAAGGATTTGTACAACATGTGCTCAAGGGAGAAGAGGAAGCTTCTTTATAAAGGTGATGCTAACACAACCTTGGGCATCATGGCGGAGAGAAAAAAGAGGGACCCTGAATTTTTTTATGATTACACGCTACATGAAGGCCGTCTGCAACACTTGTTCTGGTACGATTCTCAATCACGTCGGGATTACCAGGACTATGGCGACGTAGTTGTGTTTGACAACACATACAAGATGAATAAGTATAGAATGCCATTTGTTCCCTTTGTCGGCTTGAACAATCACCGTAAAACAACGGTATTTGGATGTGCCATCCTATCAAACGAGACCGAAGAAACATATGCCTGGCTGCTCCAAACTTTCTTGAAAGCAATGTGCCAGCAGAAGCCAAAGGAAGTAATCACGGATGCAGATGCCGCCATGATCTCCGCTGTGGATGAAGTACTTACTGGTGTATACCATCGTATTTGCACCTTTCACGTTGAAAAAAAAATGGAGATGCACCTACCTAACAAGTCACTGGATGACTTTAGGACTCTTCTATATTACACCATGTCGGAGCAAGTATTCGAGCTGCGATGGCACGCTTTTGTTAGGAAGTGGACATCACGCAAAACTACAATTTGGCTTAAGAGAATGTACACGAAGAAGAGATTATGGGCCGCTGCGTATCTTTCAGAAGGGTTCTGGCTGGGTATGAAAAGCAACCAGAGGAGTGAAAGTTTAAACTTGTCTCTTCACCTCCACCTTGATGGGGAAATGAACTTGGTGGACATGGTTAGTCACTACAATGCCATCGCACGTCTCCGTGAGAAGGAGGCCAAAGATGATTGCACGGCTTCACAGACATTTCCAGTGCCAGTTACTGATTTCAAAGAACTAGAGGTAGCTGCTGCGACAGTCTTCACTCCAGCTGTGTTCTATATTTTGCAAGGTGACATTTCGAAGATTGGTGGGATACAGATTTTAGAAAGAAAGCTAGGATCTAACTCGTACACCTTTGCCGTCGCATGAAAAAATAATCTTGACATCAAGTTTTACGTGGAATACGCTCCCAACTCGTCAGAAATTATAAGGTGCAGCTGACGAAGGATGATTCGCAAAGGGATCCCTTGCAAGCACATACTGCATGTGCTCAATCACTTAAAATTAACTGCAATACCAGACTGTTGTGCTCTGCGGCGTTTCACTAAAAATGCCAGGTTTGGGTTGCCTGCTAGACGCACGAGCGATATGTTTGGCAGGGTTGGTCTGGGCCAGAGGAGCGGAAAAAATACAGCAGTATAAATGTGTTGGCCTCACAAGCTATGCATATTGCATGCAATGACATAGCGAAGTACGATCTTCTGAAGAGTACCATCAAAGGAATTATTTCTAGAAGACAAGGGTATGATAAATGCAGAGCATATGGTCATCGTAGTTCAGTTAATGAAAATGCAGATGCAAGTCAAGCAAGCCAGTTTGATGTTGGTGATCCTAAAAAAGTGTCCACCAAGGGCGCGCCTAAGACAAACAAGAAAGTTCCAGTTGAGAAACATTCTCCCATGACCAAAAACGGTCGACCGCTAGGATACAAAGAGCGGAAGAAGCGGGTGTGCAGTGCTTGCCAACAGGAGGGACATAACAGGAAGAACCCAAAATGCATATATCATCCCAAGTACGGTTTTGAAAATTACCTTGATATATTTCCTACATTTTTATTAGACTTTATTATCTAATATTTTGTGTTGTCTCGTGCAGAAATGTCCTACAGCAGTAAGGGTAGTCATTTTTCAAGTATCATACATGGCAATTATTTTTTAGACAATTCTTGTGAAAATATGTATTTGTGATGTACATTTATAGTCTGCTGATATTTGTTCGGGCAAATAGCTCTTGTGTGACGTTTTTTCATGGAATTGGAAGGAGAGCGACGTCTTTGTAATTTCTCTCTGTTTTGTTTATCTCCTGATCATTGGTCGTTAGACAACACAATTAGTGTTTGAGTAAAAATCATGATGCTTTGTTATCCTATAATCCACTGACATGGATGTTATGGTCTATGGGTTTGGCTTGAATAAAATCAACTCGAAATCTGGCAAATTATTATGAGATGCTCTGTTTTGCTTCTTCAGTTCGTTAGTGTTAAGAAAAACCCCGCTGACAGTTTTGTTTTATGCTCTGTTTTGTTTCCAACCTTTTGATGCATGAGCTATTATCACATTTTGAGCCTTTTGTTTTATGCACTTGTGTACCCGTTTTGATAGTATGCACAAGTGTGTGTTTGCACGAACTATAAGAACATATATTAATAAAACACACGGATATCATAAATTACATAGTAGAAAAGCAAGTCCAACGGACACAATAGACACGAACATACACGACACGACACGACACGACACGGACACAACAGTCTTCTTCTTCCTCCGCCCCGGACGCTCCCTGGCTCCTCCTTGGCCGCTCCTTACACGTCATACCCCTCATCATCCTCCGCCATGATGTACGGGAGAGAGTGGGCCGCGCTGTTGATGGAGAAGATGCCGTGGAAGTCGGTGAAGATATTGTACCTCGTGAACGCGATGAACTCGCATCCACGCCAGAACACTTGGCCGAGGAGGTGGTAGGCGTCGTAGTGGTTGACGAAGGTGACATAGAGGCTGATGCAGAAGTTGTTGTTGCCGTTCGTGCCGTCGAAGTGCTGCTCGATCTAGAACATGGGTGGAGTGCCGGGAGGGAGGTGGCGGTAGCCGGTGACAAGGAAGAAGCGGGCTAGCTCCGGCGGTCCCCTCCACCTCGAGATGGCCCAGATGCGGAGGAGGTTCTCCATGACCCGGCCGTGCGGCCACTCTCTCTGGCACGGTGGCGGGGTGACGGTACGTCGGACCGTTGAATTGCATCTTGGCGGGGGAGGGGCGGGGGCGGCGAGCGCTTGCTTTGAGTGGTGGCGGTACGCGGCGGCTAGCGGTTGCCTGAGTGGTGGCGGGGCTCAGCGGCTAGTGGTTAGATGGATTGGTACAAGCGAGTGAGAGAGGGAGATGTCGAGGGGCAGATATATAGGCGCGTCGTGGTCGCTTCGTTCTCCCCCCGTGTTTAAGGCGCACTGTTTCGAGGAGGTGCGGACGCACGGTATCCAGGAGGCGTGGGCACACGATATCGAGGAGGTGTGGGCGAGCATTGGCTCTTTTCTGCGTGTGTGTGACAGAAAGCTATGCCCTGTGTGAAATTGTTTGGCGCGTGACCGACCGAGCGACACACCGGTGTGAATTCGCAGCGAAAAAAAGACATGCAAGTAGCTAGGCTACGAGGCTGCAGCGATGTGCACTAGACAGGCTACGATGCTGCATGGCGCATGCATGGAGAAGGCCCACCTCATTAATACACGTTCTAATGGAGCGGTCGTTGGACTGATGGGCCGTGGGATTCCTGATTACGCCCTGTCCCCACCATGGATGCATGCATGCATGGGCGCGCAACTGAGCGGACACATCGATCGACGTAGCATGCATCGCTCATTTCATACTTTACGACATAGCGACTGCGCTCGTTTCAGACTCGTTGAATCAGTGCATCAATTAGCGATGCATCGATTCAAAGAGCATGGAAAACGAGACGACGCGCGTGATGGATACGGCCACGCCTCGTTTCGCACCAATACACGCGCATAGCATCCGACGCGTTATGCAGTTACTCACCGATCTTGTTCAAGGGGCGCTCGAGGCTATTTAAAATTCCATATCTCCACAGCATCCTCTCCCACACTCCACCCCATCCATCTGCCAAGCCCTTCTTCTTCACTAAGGTCCACCGTCCGCCGCATAGCAAGATCCATCGCCCGCCGCCACCATGCAGTTCAACGGTGCTACCTTCCGTCCGCCTCGCACCGTGCAGGGGAGGATCTAGCCCACCGGGGTCGTTGTTGAGGGCTCCCTCAGTGTATGGGCAAACTCAATGTTGAGGTCCCCAAGGGAGTTGGCCTACGCCTTCCTTAGCTTCGGCTATCGCCACCTCCGACCCGGCTCTCCGGCCATGTTCCGCCTCGAAGATCACTATGCCCTCGGAGGCCTTGTGGTAGGGCTCACGGTGCACTTCACCAACCAGTATGATGCATATCTTCTCCTCAGCGAGGTCTACTGGTGTGGGTGCGAGTCGATCTTCTTCACCTCCTTCAACATCTTCACGAACTTCAACAATACCTTCCCCACCGTCAACGGGATGCACACTCTTCTGTATAGCCCTGAGGAAGAGTGAGGGCTGGGGCAGCGCCGAGGAGATGGGATCGAGGAGGGGAGCAAGAGCAAGAGGAGAGAGTTTATTTTCATGTTTTTGCTTGGGCATATATGCCCCTCTATGTATGTTTTCTATGTTGTAAGGGATGCCCCCTCCTATATTATATCTATCTCATTGTTTTTATACTTTGTTCGCGTCCTTTTAGTTTGATTTCACCGAAATATGTAGATCAAGCTAAATATATTAAAATATGCAGATCACGCTATGTATATTAAAAGGCTCTTGGTTGAAAGAACTGAACTAGTTTTTCAACGTGAACAACTAATTTTAGTCGAAAATAACAAGTTAAACAACCAAACCATTTCTTTGTTTTGAGTTGACCCGACACAACAGGATATGGACTGTTGTCGTAAAATGCAAACAATAAACTGTTTTACAAATCAATATGAATTTTCCAGGTATGGAAACCTCCATGGACTGGTAAATTCTCAAGGTACACTGTTATTAATCACTGATCTGACTTTCCTTTTCACAGCCTCTAGTTTATTTCTTCTAGACAGAAGAATCGTTGCAATGGTAGGTCCTCTTGATTCCTCGATTGTTGTCTGTAGTACCATATAGAAGAGTTTATAAATTGAATTGTAATCATATTGATTTTTGCGACTATACAAAGGAATAGTGTACAGACCTGAGAAATGTTCTTAGTCATACGATCTCTGTCCCAGTGCTCTAGACATTGCAATACCCATAATCCGCATGAGTTGATGCCATATAGGATGAAATAAAATTCATTTACGGCATCAGTAGTGCTAAAGTGATATGATTCAAAAGTACTTACGAATCATCTTGCTTTCCAATTTCATATATTTTTAATAGGCCAAGTATCGACGTCAGGAAATTGTTTGTGTATAGTTTTGTTTCTCCACCATATGTCTAGAGCAATTTTTCCTTTCTGCAAAAGATTAGGAGTTAGTGAAACACCAAAAGAAAAAACGGTTTTGATGAGAAAAGTAGATAATAATACCAATGCATCCACAACTGCATGCGAATAGGTTAAATTGTACTTAGGGTCAAGGACTTGGAACTCCTTCTTGTTGTTATGCATTACAACTGTCATATAATGTTCTCCACGTATATTCAGAGGGAAATATGCTTAAAAAATAAGATCACTAGCATGTACTATGTAGGCTTCCAAATAGTTAACAATAATATTAACTTTATAAAACAACACTCTTTATCTTGTCACGCGCAAAATATTCATTCATAACCCTTCCTACAGCTCCTGGTCTTGGCACTTCTTCTACGTCAAACTTTTCTAAGTTTTTTTTCCGTTTTGTACATTTTAATGGCTTCATTGATAAGATAGGTTGACCTCAGCAGTCCACATATGTGCCGATCATAGTCAAGACGGGGAGCCAGCTCTAGAATGTAGGCATCAAGTATCTGCAAATAATAGTTGTACAAATAATAGTTGTACAATGATTGCATGTTCATACTGCTTTGTTGTAAAATAGAAATATAATAGGTTAGCGAATAACTTACAACAGTACTAAGCCATTCTTTTATAAGGACATCGTTAAGATTTTTCGAAGACAAGATAGCCTCATCTGTGTTCTGGTACGCCCTTTTTATTACTTCTTTGGGGATCTTCGCCAAAGTAGAAACATATTTCACATCACCTTCTATTTCAGCAGGTGTTGACATAGTGTAACATTCCCCAATATCATGTTGTTCAAATAACATCGCTGCATAACATTTATGAAAACAAACAAGTTACCGCCATGAACCATTTTGTTTGCTGCATAAAAATAATTAATGATATCTATAAATCTTTATACCTTTCGTATTTTTTGATTTACGTTTTGGTTGTTTCTCTCGCTCATATAATGGGGAGCCATACTTACTACTACCCTTGGGTACACGTTTCCTTTTGCCTAGACCATTGTCAATTTCCTTTTTGCCGCTATCAATAGAATTATCACACTTTGTTGGATCTTCCTTCCCCGCGGTACAAGTCATATTGTTGCGTGCATCGTTCTGCACGACACCGCTCTGTGCACCATTTGGTGTATCCTTCTGAGTACCAAGAATAAATGACGGTACCTCCGATGACGATGCAGACTTGGTATTTTCATTTACATCCCACGGATTCTCCTTCGTACCATCCATCTTCCGAAGGTGGTCTGGTGTGTTCATTGACATGTCAACAGTAGTCGTCGGCATATGTTTTTCCTTCAAGTGTGTGACATAACTGTCACCACCAAATGGATCATCCGCAATGGCTGCTTCAGAATTAGCCGATGTTTTTTTCAGAATGTCATCAAGCTTGGCTTCTTTATTACCACATTTATAGACAAATTCTCTGCCTGATTGTGATTCACTGGGAACAGATTTTACATCTTCACCATCTTCTCCTTTGTCCGACTGTGATGCTTCAGTTGGTTTGTACATGACACCATTTATATTTAACAATTTTAGAACCTCCTGCATAACAAAATATATTAAGTGCTGAGTTTTCATTCATAGTGTAGTATCGTTATCATCAACATGAAACAACACATAAAATATAGATCGCATCACCTCTGCACATATCTGTGGTACAAGTGCTATCTTCATGTCCATGTGATTTTTCAAATCTGTCGTCATACGTTCGAATAGGAAGTCCATGTTACTGCCCCGTTTGTTTGAACTTGACTATTCACCATTCATTGATGATTTTTGCACACTCTTTTTCTTATATTGCTCCCCAATATTATTACGGATCTGCATGTTACAAAATGAACAAATTATACAAATTACAAATACAAACACGAGCTACGTATGGTGGCATATCAAAAGAATGATTAAACTGACTACCATCACTTTAGCGTTGTTTCCGAGGCCTCGACCATTCTTATAATCATAGCAACATTTCCTTTCTGATTCGTCTTTTGTCCATTTTTTCATTAGTGGCCGAATGGACACAGGGGGAATATAAGTAGGATCATCAATGATCACCAACTTATCCCAACTTCAAACAAATTGTACAGACAAATAAATTTAGTTTTATATCCAGAACTGAACATAAAAACTGATAATTGTTTGACTTAACATATATACCTGTGTTAGACCTAGATTTCCTTTGGACCATGCTCTCATAGTAGATCCTACAAAGCTATCCTTCAAACTATCTATGAGAAACTTCAGTGTGAAGTAATTCCAGTTAATCTGGAAAATACGAGGAACGTCTTCCACTAAACAGTAGAAGGTCTTAGGTACAGTTACGTTACTCGATGGGGCTATGACAAGAACAATTAGCGCAAGCACTGCTTTGCAGACGAAGTTGTCATCGGACACCTTCTCAGTCTTTATGTCATTAATCAAATCTCTTATCACTATATTACCGCTTGACTTGCTAACAAAACATGGGGGTATATTATGCATATTATTTTGACCATCTTCCTTTATAATTTGAAATACAGAATAACCTTGGTTACGTAAACCATAAATATGTTCTACGTCCTCACAAGTTCCTACTATTTCTCCTGATCCTTCTTTAATGACGAAAGTGCTAGACGATGGATTGAACAACTCAATAATGTATCTGATTAAGTTTTTCTGCATCGTGATTCGTGGCACGTCCAACATCGGCTGCAAAGAAGTGCTGGTAAATCTCGCACGTTGCGCGCTTGCAAAGCCGGCTACCAAATCTGACCATCTTATGTAGTTACAAAATATCTCCCCATCTAAATCTTCCATTCTGCACGAATCATTTAGAGAATTTGTTAATGTCTCTCCATCAAAATCTACAGCAGATTCCCACAAACCTATATGAGCATCTTGTATACACGACAAACAATCGACGAGACATGGAATCATTACCGGGACGACAGATGAGAAGAGGCGGCGAAGGGTGGCACGAATGAGAGATGGCGAAAGGGAGTCCTGCGAGGATGAAGTGGTGACAGGCGTCGTCGATCCCTAGAAGACAGACGAGAGGTGGTGGAGAAGGGAGGCGGCAATGTTGGACGGTGAGGGCGAATCGTAATGGAGGCAGCGGTGAGAGGCAGCCTACCTAGGTTGAGTCGTGGGTTGATGGACGATCGACGTGCCGAAAACTACGTCCTCCGTGATTACAGAGACGTTGGGCCAGTTGTAGGTAGTTAATTGGGCCTACAGGGTTAATAATTTTTACTGGCTTGTTTTTTATATTTTTATATATATTTTTTATTTACAAGAGTTTTATTGTATTCTTTAATGTCTTACCATATTTCGGGTTTTTCCGAATTTGATATGCACAATACGAACTTTAATTCATAAACAGATCAAATCAACTTTATACCATGGGAGTGTTGCTCCTATCTTTAAAGTACTTTTAATACGTACATCGCAAGGGATGTGTAAGGCGCATACGAGTCCTAGCGAAGGATCACCGACACGTGTTCACGGCGAGAAACCCCAAATGAAAAATAGCAATATAAGAAAAGGTTTAGATTAAAGCAGATGCAAAACTGTAACATGGGTTAACGGCGAGAAACCAAATGAAGCATCAACAATTGTGAACATAACATGAAATGATGATTACTTAATAATTTTATATAGACCGAACTTAGTAAGCCATAATCGTTACATAAGTGTTTCACAAACATGAGAGTACATAAGCATAATATAGAACTAGAACACGAATTTCAGGTTGATTTCACACTTGATCAACCAGTAGCTTCTTAGTACCATCATCTCCACGACGGAACCAGAACATGAATTTCTGGTTAACTCTCATACCATTCTGCCTTACAAGGTCCATCCAGTTTGTTGTTATCATGGCACCTCCTTTAGGTACTCCATTCACTTGGGACTTGTTCATCACCAACTTAACGTGTGCAACTTTTCCATCTCTGGAATAGGCTTTTATAACTGCTAGCAATTGATGTTTGTAACAATATGCTTCATGGTGAAGCTCCTTGAAAAGTACTGCACATAGATTTGACAAACCAGTTATACAAATTATTTCACATTTACGCAAACAAATAAATGTGAAAAAGTTTGTATGTACAGAAGAGTTACCATTTTAGCTTTATTTTTCACTGTGTTGAATTTTTTGATGGTGCATACATAAAACGGGTCTTTTGGCATGTGAGCCTCGACTAGTCGCTCTAGTTCATCAAATTCTTCCTCAGCCATCTTCACGCGATTGCCAAACTCAAGGAAACCTTCAAAATCGTGCTTGCTTTTTATTCTAGGACCTTAGTTTAATTTTTGCACACATTAGCGACATCCAATATATCAATTTCTTACAAAATAAAATTGGCACAAAATGCTTACCCCTGACAAAAATAGCCTTTTTCTTCCTTTTGATTATAGCACGGATCTCAGCACGGGTAACACGTAATAGAACCTGGCGGAATATAAAAGAATAATTAAGTCTCATGTCATTTTATGGCATGAATAATGCTAAACTTTTACAGTACAAATTGAAAATCAAAAGTAGCCGAGCATCCCATTGCCCAATTTATTTTCGCTCCCTAGGACACAGTCCGCAGCGATAACACCGGCCATTCGCCTACGTGGAAAACGAGATGGAGTGGCCGGCGGCTAAAATTGCGTCGACGCTAAAACGCACTTGCGTGATCAGCCTAGACTAGATCTACGATGAACACATTTAGATCTGTATTTTGTGAGGATTAGATCTACGTCATCTTAGATCTATCGTATGTCCGTGCTGTCCATGGACACTAAGTTAACCTAAATATAGATCATTGACAGGGCTTCGAATTTACATACCTGCGCCATGGCGACCGAGGATCTCCGAAACTCACTCCTAGCGACCGTCGTTGACGAAGCTCTCTCCCATCCAGTTTCAGAAGAGACGAGGTGATGTGATGAGGTGACGGCTAGATCTGAGGGAATGTGTACGTGCGGTAGGTAAATAGTCCTGGTTTAATAAGGCAGTTATCCTAATGGCCGAGTTTACCTTTGGATCCTCCTAGTGGGCCAGCCCAACCTAATATATTTAATTTTGAATTTAAATATAAATCGAATAACCATATGTTCGAAAATGACAAAAAAAAATTACGGTTGTGTTTCTAATAATATGGACATCTTAGAGTATTTTTTCAAAAATATTTAAAAATAATTGAAAACCTGGACTTATTAGTAATGGCCCTCTCAGGTAGCATAAACGGTCTATTTTGTAGACATGTGATTTTTTCAACAATCTTAAAATTGCCTCCATTTTGTAGTACATGCTTGTGAGGGCATGGTGGAGCAATGTGCAAAAGAAGAGCATATTCCTTGGACACTTGGCCTGACGATTCGTCCGTACTTGTGCGAAACACCCCTAAAACCCTAGATTTTAGCCGTCTACCGTGCCGAAGGCATGCCCAAACATGCCATCACTGCTCATTGAAGTGATATAAGTGTGTGGTGTGTCATTGTGAGCCATTGTGCCAAATTTGAGGCCATTCGTCAATACCCATGCCGCTATCCTGGCGGGTAGACGCGTTACACCCTACTACCCTAGAACGAAGCTGGCCAGTGTGGGAAGTGCATGGCCAAGAAACATGTTGTTTGTAAAACAAGGGATGTGAGTGCTTGTTAGGGCATGGTGGAGCAATGTGCAAAAGGATAGCACATTCCTTAGACACTTGGCCTGACGATTCGTCCGTACTTGTGCGAAACACCCCTAAAACCCTAGATTTTAGCCGTCTACCGTGCCGAAGGCATGCCCAAGCATGCCATCACTTCTCATTGAATTGATATAAGTGTGTGTGTGTCATTGTGAGCCATTATGCCAAGTTTGAGTCCATTCATCAATAGCCATGGCGCTATCCCGACAGGTAGACGCGTTACACCCTACTACCCTAGAACGAAGCTGGCCAGTGTGGGAAGTGCATGGCCAAGCAACATGTTGTTTGTAAAACAAGGGATGTGAGTGCTTGTGAGGGAATGGTGGAGCAATGTGCAAAAGGAGAGCACATTCCTTGGACACTTGGCCTAACGATTCGTCCGTACTTGTGCGAAACACCCCTAAAACCCTAAATTTTAGCCGTCTACCGAGCCGAAGGCATGCCCAAGCATGCCGTCACTGCTCATTGAAGTGATATAAGTGTGTGGTGTGTCGTTGTGAGCCATTGTGCCAAGTTTGAGGCCATTGATCAATAGCCATGCCGCTATCCCGACGAGTAGACGTGTTACACCCTACTACCCTAGAATGAAGCTGGCCAGTGTGGGAAGTGCATGGCCAAGAAACATGTTGTTTGTAAAACAAGGGATCTGAGTGCTTGCGAGGGCATGGTGGAGCAATGTGCAACAGGAGAGCACATTCCTTGGACACTTGGCCTGACGATTCGTCCGTACTTGTGTGAAACACCCCTAAAACCCTAGATTTTAGCCGTCTACCGTGCCGAAGGCATGCCCAAGCATGCCATCACTACTCATTGAAGTGATATAAGTGTGTGGTGTGTCATTGTGAGCCATTGTGCCAAATTTGAGGCCATTCATCAATAGCCATGCCACTATCCTGGCGGGTAGACCCGTTACACCCTACTACCCTAGAACGAAGCTGGCCAGTGTGGGAAGTGCATGGTCAAGCAACATGTTGTTTGTAAAACAAGGGATGTGAGTGCTTTTGAGGGCATGGTGGAGCAATGTGCAACAGGAGAGCACATTCCTTGGACACTTGGCCTGACGATTCGTCCGTACTTGTGCGAAACACCCCTAAAACCCTAGATTTTAGCCGTCTACCGTGCCGAAGGCATGCCTAAGCATACCATCACTGCTCATTGAAGTGATATAAGTATGTGGTGTGTCATTGTGAGCCATTATGCCAAGTTTGAGGCTATTCATCAATAGCCATGCCGATATCCCGACAGGTAGACGCGTTACACCCTACTACCCTAGAATGAAGCTGGCCAGTGTGGGAAGTGCATGGCCAAGCAACATGTTGTTTGTAAAACAAGGGATGTGAGTGCTTGTGAGGGCATGGTGGAGAAATGTGCAAAAGGAGAGCACATTCCTTGGACACTTGGCCTGACGATTCATCGGTACTTGTGCGAAACACCCCTAAAACCCTAGATTTTAGCCGTCTACCGTGCCGAAAATTATTCAAGTACCATTACATCAGCAAACAGATACAACAGAGACATCACAGAGGTACGTTCACTTGCTTTCAAAATTATTCAACACACGGATACAGCAGAGACACACAGTGGATATACCATTACATCAGCAACGCACATGGATTTTCATTTCTGCTGAATAAGCAATAGACAAAGGACAACTACCAACCCTATTACACATTTTAGAAAAAGCACTGCTAATGTAAGAAGATCAACCGTAGAGACCAACTTCATCAGTACCAATTCCTCATTCCTAGGATTTAATGCTGCTCTTTCTTTTTTCCTTAGCTCTAGAGTTTCCCTCCTCTCCTCTGCCCATCCATAAGCATTTATTGCTGCATCACCAGTAAGAATACTGTTCTCACACAAGTACTCCACGTACTTCAGCTCCCACCACCAAAAATTGCATTCAGTCTGTAAAATTAGGATAACCGAATATCAAACATTTAATTTTGTATGAACATTGCTCATAGTGTAGGTACATGCGCAATTGAGTGCATGAAAATCAAACCAAAATGCTTACCCCATGAGTTTTGCACTTGTAAAAGACCCACCCATCGTGGTCATCGGCGCCAGAGACGTGCCTATTGACGACGACGCCACAGTCGGAGCAGGGAACCAGGGGAATGTAGGGCGGACGGTTCCGATTATGCGACGTGCGGGACGACCTTGAAACAGACATGGCGGCCACTAAGGATCCAGACCAGGGCGACAACTCCGACGGTAGATGGCTCCGGCGGCAGCGCCACAATTATTTTGGGAAGGCGGTGAGAGGAAGTTAGGGTTTCTGTTTCTCTTATAAATAGCCAGGCCGCATTACCTGAGTGTCTTATTGGGTCTGCCTTCATAGTTGTATTCCTCTTATAAACCCAAACGCTATCCCTACACTAACATACATTTCTGTAAACTGACATACATTTCTGTAAACCAGGGCTACCATCGCCGGCTACTCTTAGAGTCTCACATAAGACTGTTACCACAAATGAACCGTTGATGCCACACTAAAAGTGAAACTTTAATCAATGTAATGCAGCTAATCATTTAATTTAACCCATTATCAACTAGCTAAAGAAACCCAAATACATATACATTCCATAGATTTCCTTGTTTTCCCTTTATGCCACCATTTCCTGCAAATACACAACCAGAGTACATATGCACAGGATTAAAAATATCAAGAACAAACCAGGTTAAACATGAAACAATAAAGTTAAGCACGAACATTAGATTGTTCAAACACAAGTTCAACCACAGTAATTAACCAATTGCATCAAGTTCAACAGATCACAGATAAACATAGTCTTCACATTACAACCACATTAGCAAACAAACAGACAAGACACAATCTAGGCCTAGGGGAGGTGCTTCAGCAGGAACACGCCATAAGCGGCATGTTTGGCCTTCATGTGGGGCTTATGCTTCTGGCTGCCAGTTCCATAGTAGGTAGCATGCTGCAGCATTCCCAGGTGGTCCTTTGGCATCTCCTTCCGAAAGCACCACGGGCACTTGTACTCCCCTGGGCCTAGAAGATAGGGATGTCCCTAGCCTTGAGCTTCTTCAGCACAGCATGGCTCTTGCGGTCCCTGTCCTCCACGTCACTCCTGACATCGTCTGACTCCTGTGGAAATTTGTGAAATAAAATAAGGTTTACAATAATTACTCTGTGTAATAAGCCTATGTGCCACGTATTATACAACGGTAAACTTGGACAATTGCTTTTTAATTGAACATTTAAAAATCATAACAAAATAGTTAATATATCACACATATGAAGTTAGATCAGAGCAACATTATGTACAAATCAAGTGTGTGCAGCAAAACAAAACATGATGGAAGCATTAGTGCAACAAAATATTATGCCTTACAAGCAGATTGATCTATCACACCTATTAATCTTAAATTATATCACTGCAACATTAAATGCCAACTTAAGTTTGCAGCAGAACAACCCATGTGGTGAAAGCATTAGTGCAGTAAATATTATAATCCTATGAAGCAGAATGTTGTATGACACGTAATAATCTTAAGGTAGATCACATCAGCATTAACTACCAGCTTATGTGTGGAGCATAAGAAAACAGCTACTAAAAGTAGTAGTGCAACAAAAAGAACAAACCAATGAAGTAAGACAACAACAACTGTTACTAGCAGTACTACAACCAGGAATTTATACATCTGTAACAAAACACATAAACTTTCAGCTCCAGAACTGCAACTACACAAATATTTTACAAATACAAATACAAATCAACTATCATGAATGTACTAGACCCATATGGTCTATGTGAGACAAGCATTTCAAAAGACTAGCAAATTACCAAGGCAGACACTCTGACTATGAGTACATAGACAGAGTATATTTAGCTCAGTATAAAGTGATCAAATGATGTAATGAACTAAACTAATAAGAAAAGTAAACGATACCAAATACATTCTACAGAACAGTACAACAGTATAATGACATGCACCTGGGACATATTCCCATGTCTCTTTTACTTAACTACTACAAGAAAATTCACAAACTAGCTATCCATGGTCACATTACCTGAATTTACAATCTCGAAGTGGTCGCAAGTAGAACCCATAAATCAATTATATGTGTAGATCAATAGGCAACAGCCCCATTCCATTTTCATTGCAAACAAAATGCCAGGTTCTTACTTGTCAGATCGTTCAAGACCAAAAACTCAAGCACAAAGGCCAAGCATAAGCTACATCATCTAGGCGCATGTAAACCTGGCACAAATTATAGATATCATAACATTCAAAGTAAGAGGAACCACTCGACGACCTAGCCTGCCAAATCAGAAGCCTACTTGATACTACATCCATCAGAACGTCGCCAAAGGGGTCCTGGGGAAATCAGTAGCTAATCTACAACGCATCTAACTTGGCACAAACTAGCATCGCTAGGCGCATCTAACAATACTAGCACCACAAACCCTAGCAACAACAGGACGAGGCAGACCTCGGTGGCAAGAACACTAGGAGAGAGAGAGAGATCTAGACTTACCTCATCGGTGTCATCGCTGTCGGACTCACGGAAGGTCTCGACGTCGGTAGGCGAGTAGATCTTCTCCTCCCTCTCCTTCCTCTCCTAACTCAGCCTGTTCTTCAGGTTCTTCTTCTTCTTGCGCCTAATCTGCGCCTCCGTCTCGAACTTCCGCTTCATTGGATGCACACCGGAGTAGACGGCCGGCCCACCCAAGCCAGAGCTCCCATTGCCGCCCTGTGCATCCGCGACCTGCTTCCCCTTCTCCGCGTGCTCAGCCCCCGCAGCCACCTGCTTCCCCTTCTCCCGGTTGTCAGCGGTCGCCTCCATCTGCTTCCCCTTCTTCATGGACGGCCGCCGCGATCGAGGGTTTGTGGAGAGACGGCTAGCCAGGGTTTGCTATCCGATTTGGAGAATTTCTGGAAGTGGTTGGGACGCACACCAACTGACTATGCTACTTAAGGAAGCGGACGGTTCGGCACCCACGTGCATACGTGTATAATACGCGCCGGTGAACGGGCCGTACGGGCTTCTACGTGGGTTTCTACGGTTCGTTTTTTTTTCAGCGCAGCTCCGAAAATTTCGGAAGGACGATCGTGCCCCCCGTCGTTGAACCGTCCGCGGGAATCCCAGCCATCCATGTGTTTTGCCAAACTTTTGGTTCCCAGGAGGGTGCGCACTGAAGCAGAAACGTTTTGCAAAACAGAAACGAAAACAGATTTTTTTTAACGAAAACGGAAACAAAAACAAGGCGGAATAGACACGGAAATAAAATTTCCGTTTCCGTCTAATATGGAATTTATGTTTAGGATTGATGTGCATGGCCAAATCCAACCGACACAAACCATGACCTTGTCATCACAGTACTAAAGACTATGTTATCCCTTGATGCATTTGAGGAGACTTCCATGAAATAATCATTCCTTATTCCCTTGTAAATCTAGTATCGTGCTATATATAATCAGAAAACAATTTTGTTTGTTTTCTATAATGCTTGAGATTTATTGCATGATTCCAACGTTCTCTTTGTTCCGGGTAAAATCTGCATTGTTCCATGTCTGAACCGTATTAGGTCTATATCTACTTCGGACAATATCTGCTTCCGTTTTTGTTTCCGCGGTTTTAGTATTCATTTCATCATCTGCAAAAAAATATGAAAACAGATGTGGCATCACTCAGTTCCGTCCGTTTCCGCTCCATTTTCATCCCTAACTTGTACTCATTAATTCCACATCAACAAGGTCATGTTGTCGTCCAGGAGGGCTCCATGGCACCGCCCAAATCCAATAGCATGAGAACCGAGCATGAAACATGGACGAACAAAAAAATCAATGTTTTTGATAAATATCATATATTGATATCACGAAGATACCAATTACACCTACCTTCTGCAACGGATGTACACAGTTTAGAAAAAATATAAAAAAATAAAAGTCCTGCTACAGCGATCAATTTATTGTAACAGTGACACTACACAAAAACAACAACAGTGACACTACACCTTAAAGAAGGAAACAGTGCACAAACGCCGTCGTTGTCCGATAAAAGATCATAGGTTTTTCACCCTGGAGAAAGTCATCGCTCACAAAACAATGTATTTATCAACATGCACAACCAATTAAGGCGAGACCTTAGATTTTCACACTGCAAGGTAAGACCGTGAATCACCAAGGTTGTTCCTTATCACCAAAAAGACTCAAACCACCATCGCTATCCCTCACGTCTCTTCTTTCATGACATTCTCTACATCCGACTTCACCATGGATCATCAAAGACATGACACATGATATTAACAGATAGTAGAGCTTTGCATCGCTTCCTTTCAAACCAAACGGTCATAAAAAACATAGGTAGGCATGACCAAATTTTTTCCGGTCCAGCAATCTCTAGGTATAGTCGCCCATGAGAGTTCGCCGGCGAAGTCTTTCAGAACACGCCGCTAGAAGCCAGATTAACGAAAACTATAAGCGAGTAGATCTTCATCTTGGCACTGAAGGAACCCTAGAACCACCTCTATTCATGTCGTTCTAGCAGTCCCCACACCGCCTTCCGGCTCCCTGTGATCGAAACGAGCGAGCCGACCTCTGGTCCAGACGAGGCAGATCACCACAGTCCACAAGCATCAAACATGCACATGTCACTATGGCCGAGAGAGATGAAATAGTGCTAGGAGAAACAAGACACTTTTTTAATATAGTAGAAGCGGGTGGGTGTGAGAATCCCGAAAATTTGTCCATAATAGATCGAACTCCGATCGTTCGGATGCGCCAACTGCGACCCAACCACTAGGCTATTGGCGAGAGAGGAATAGGTGGAAGCTAGCTCACACACAAACATTCACATGTCATGTAGCATTCAGAAATATACTCAAAATCTACTGCTTACAGGTTTCATTTTGGTCTGCCTCCCGATGTGTATAACTATAGTATATCTGTATATGCATGTATAATTTCGTAGTACTACCTCAACCTCACACGATTGACTGCCGGTGCATTTTCGACAGTGAGTATGGTTCCCACGCATATAAATGTTGTCCCGACAAGCTTGTGATGGTCATCATCATTACCTGTTGATTTGGCCGGGGGCACCGCACGTAGCTAAAGCTGGCCTTCCTCTCTAGCTCTACAGTGCCTAGCCTCAAATTACCTTTGTTCCCGATCGACCATCTCCTTCAAATAGAGTTTCCCATGAGTATTTCTGAAGCTAATACAATCTTGTGAGCACCTCCTGTTATCAATCGATCCATGAACCAATGAATGAACTAGGTGTAGCCAAATTTGCATATGCTGGTCTCCATAATCAGGTATGTTGGGACTTTTTCTGCGTAGGAGCAGGAACTACAAGCGCCAAAACGGTTCATCAAAAATCTCAAGCTTATGAGATAATGAGGGCAATGCACTTATACTTTAGCAGTTTCAAACAAAAATTTGGAACGAGTAGCATCATGAAATATTTATTTTTGGCATTTAGGGATTTTTGGGCAACATGGCCAAACCGATCCGTCCCTAGAAAGAATTACCGGTGGAACCGGTATTACCTTTTTCTTGGAAATATGGTAATACCGGTCTGAATACTGGGCAAGATTTATCAAACGTACTGAAAAATTCGTCCAGATTTTCTCAAAATTCAATAAATCTCAGCAAACAAATAAATTGTCGTTAAATTTCGTCTGGTACAATGATTTTTGGGAAATTTCGGAAATACCGGCCAAGAAAAAATTACCTGGTCACGATTGTAGCCTAGATGAACCGCAGAACAGTTTGTAATTTCTTGCTGGTTATCACTGAAGCTACACAATGGATCAGTACAGGATAGGGAAATGTAGACATCACTATTAGAAAATGGGCCTTTGGTTCAGACCACTAGTTCTGGCCGTGGCTGGGGCCGCGACTAATGGTCCGAACCAGACGGCCCGAGGACGCCGATGTCCTTTGTCCCGGCCCGTAAGAGACCATGGCACGCCCGCGTGGTCCTGGCAGAACTATTAGTCCCGGTTTGTGTCTCAAACCGGGACTAATAGTGACCCTATATATAATGCACCAGCCCTCTAATATCTCCTGTTTTTTTCCTATGTGTGGTGGGTATAACTTTGTGCTAATTTTGTCTTCATATGCACTAGAGGTGTTCGGTGAAATGCCTGTTAGTACGATGCCACTTGAGTTCACACAAGACAAAACATGATATGAGGTGTCGGAGCCACACTTAAGTTTTCTCATCTTTGTTTCCAGGTGTCCTAAAAGGTTAGCAAGTATTTTCTCGTTTAGACTGCGCGGTGCTAATTTTATCATCATGATTGCGTTTGATATATATGGTTGTATGATGCAGATGAGTCATCCATGGATGTACGGTGACCGATGCTCTGACGCTTACAGAGAAGGCATGCGTTCTTTTCGCCTTGTGGCCGAGGCGAACAAGCGGTGGGATGGTTTTATGTGTTGTCCATGTGTTGAATATCGGAATGAGCAGGCTCACACTTCCTCAAGAGTCATTCAGAGCCACCTGCTTCGGTCTGGCTTCATGTCCGGCTATAATGTTTGGAGCAAGCACGGAGAAAGAGGTGTTATGATGGAGGACGGCAATGAAGAAGAGAACGATGATAACAACTACCGATCTATGTTTTCTGAATACGCTTATACCACAATGGAAGATAATTAAGAAGAACGGGAACAAGATGAACCCGTTGATGATCTTGGTCGGGTCATTTCTGATGCAAAGCGAGACTGTGATACAGAAAAGGAGAGGTTGCAGTTCGAGAAGATGTTACATGACCACAACAAATTGTTGTACCCAACTTGTGAAGATGGCCAGAAGAAGCTGGGTAGCACACTAGAATTGCTGAAGTGGAAGGCAGAGACCAGTGTGACTGACTCAGGATTTCAAAAGTTGCTGGTAATAATGAAGAAGCTGCTTCCAAGAAATGACAAATTGCCCTCCAGTACGTACGAAGCAGAGAAGGTTGTCTTCCCTCTAAGGTTAGACGTGCAGAAGATACATGCATGCCCTAATGACTGCATCCTCTATCGCGGTGAGAAGTACGAGAATATGGATAAATGCCCGGTCTACACTGCATTGCGTTATAAGATCAGAAAAGATGACCCTGGCGATGTTGAGAGAGAGCCACCCAGGAAGAGGGTTCCTGCCAAGGTGATGTGGTATGCTCCTATAATACCACGGTTGAAATGTTTGTTCAGAAACAAAGAGCATGCAAAGTTGTTGCGATGTCCCATGGAAGACCGTAAGAAAGATGGAAAGTTGAGGCACCCTGCTGATGGTCGGCAGTGGAGAAAAATCGAGAGGGACTTCCCGGACTTTGCTGGTGATGCAAGGAACTTATGGTTTGTTCTAAGTATCGATGGGATGAATCCTTTTGGGGAGCAGAACTACAGTCATAGCACCTGGCCTATGACTCTATGTATCTACAACCTTCCTCCTTAGTTGTACATGAAGCGGAAGTTTATTATGATGCTAGTGCTCATCCAAGGCCCGAAGCAACCCGGCAACGACATTGATGTATACCTAAGGCCATTAGTTGATGAACTTTTACAGTTGTGGGCCAAACCAGGTGTACGTGTATGGGATGAGCACAAACAGCAGGAATTTGACCTACAAGTGTTGCTGTTCGTAACCATCAATAATTGGCCTGCTCTTAGTAACATTTCAGGACAGACGAACAAAGGATACAATGCATGCACGCATTGTTTAGATGAGACTGAAAGTATATATCTGGATAAATATAGGAAGGATGTGTACCCATACAATCGTCTTTTTCTTCCGCCAAGTCATCACTTAAGGAAGAAAGGCAAGCATTTCAATGGCAAGGGAGAAACCTGGACGAACCCTGTCCCCCGTAGTGGTGCTGATGTATTTGGTATGGTCAAGGATGTGGATGTAATCTTTGGAAAGGGTCTTGGAGGACAACCTGTTCTGAAAGACGCCGACGGACACGCACCCATGTGGAAGAAGAAATCTATATTTTGGGTGCTACTCTATTGGAAAGTGCACGAGCTACCCTACAATCGACATGATGCACCTGACAAAGAATCTTTGCGTGAATATTCTAGGCTTCCTGGGCTTGTATGGGAAGTCAAAAGATACCCAGGCAGCACGGGAGGACCAGCAACATCATAAAGGACGAGACGACAAGAATCCATGGCAGTTTCAAGGGCTTGCTAGCTACGCTCTTACCAAAGAAGAGAAGGAAATCTTTTTTGAAGTCCTTTTCAGTATCAAGGTCCCGTCTGGCTTCTCGTCGAATCTAAAGGGAATAGTAAATATGAAAGAGAATTTTTTTTCAAAACCTAAAGTCTCATGACTGCCACGTGCTTATGACGTAATTGCTTCCGGTTGCATTGAGGGGAATTTCTACCAGAAAATGTTCGACTAGCCATTGTGAAGGTATGTGCATTCCTCAATGCAATTTCTCAGAAGGTAATCGATCAAGAAAGTCTATCAGGGTTACAAATTGATGTGGTTCAATGTCTGGTCAGCTTTGAGTTGTTGTTCCCACCATCCTTCTTCAATATTATGACGCACCTCCTAGTTCACCTAGTCGAAGAGATTAGAATTCTTGGTCCTGTGTTTCTACACAATATGTTCCCTTTCGAGAGGTTCATAGGTTTCTTAAAGAAGTATGTACATAACCCTGCTAGGCCAGAAGGAAGCATCTCCAAGGGCTATGGAACAGAGGAGGTCATTGAGTTTTGTGTTGACTTTCTTCCTGACCTTAAGCCGATTGGTGTTCCTGAATCTCGGTATGAGGGGAGGATGATTGGAAAAGGCACACTAGGAAGGAAATCAATGGTATGTAGGGATGGGAATTCTTTCACTCAAGCACACTACACAGTTCTACACAATTCCACTGTTGTGGCTCCGTATATCGAGAAACACAAGAATATTCTATGCTCCGAAAACCCGGGGAAGCCTGACTCCTTGATTAAAGGGGAACACGGGAAGAATTTCGGCAGTTGGTTGCAGACAGATCTCATGAATAACACCACTATTGGAGATCAATTGTACTTGTTGGCCAGGTTACCATCTTCGACTATATGTACTTTCCAAGGGTACGAGATAAATGGGAATACATTTTACACGATTTCCCAAGATAAAAAGAGCACCAACCAAAACAGTGGTCTCTGCTTTGATGCAACAGATGACAATGGGCAGAAGGACACGTATTATGGGTACATAGAGGAGATATGGGAAGTTGACTATGGACCTACTTTTAAGGTCCCTTTGTTTCGGTGCAAATTGGTTAAGCTGATAGGAGGAGGGGTACATGTAGACCAAAATTACGGCATGACAACAGTGGATCTCAACAATCTTGCATAGATGGATGAACCATTCGTCCTAGCCAACGATGTGGCTCAGGTTTTCTATGTGAAGCACATGTCTACCAAATCGAGAAAAAGGAAAGATAAGCAAAAGAATACAGAATACGATGAGCCAAAGCGCCACATAGTTCTTTCAGGGAAAAGAAACATCGTGGGAGTGGATGACAAGATAGACATGTCAGAAGATTACAATAAGTTTCATGAAATTCCTACATTCAAAGTGAAAACTGACCCAAGCATCCTGTTAAATGATGAAGATTCTCCATGGCTACGGTGCAGAAGAAAACCACAACACTAGATGTTGGTGATGTGTAATAATGTATTAAACCTTTTATTTGAGACAAAAATCTATGTAATGTATTAAACCTTTTATTTGAGATATAAAGGCCCCCTTTCATGTAATACATCTTGCTCAATCAAACTGGACGTCGATGACTGGGTTCTGAGCCGCGGGAGGTGGTCACCGAAAGAGAAGGAACCATCACAGGAGCATAGCTCAGGTGAGGTCCCGGAAGATGCTGCCAGGTATTGGAAAACCTAACCTCCAACATATACATATAGCGGCGGACGTGCTCGTCCTCCTCCCTAACATGCCTCCTTACCACCTTCTCGCGGGCCGGCTCCCTCTGCACCGCACCTAGACCATGCGACCACCACCAAAGAAGCTCTGGGTCGATGCCGGGACCTAGATTCCTCACCAGGCTACACGTCCTAGAAGGTAGCAACTCCTAGTGCCATCCCGATGGAGCCCAGTCTCGGACATGCCCGATGGAGCCCAGTACTCCGCTGTTGTTGCCACCGAGTCGTGGACGAACACAGGGGGGCATCCTAAAGTAGACGACAGGAAATGTGTGGACGTGTGGCAGGGAATGTGTGGTGTTCATGATGGTCGCCAACCTATATATAGAGGGAAAGGGTGGGAAAACGTGGCAGGAAAAACATATGGTGGGAAAACGTGGCGGGAAATATGTTTAGCCCCGGTTGGTGTTTCCAACCGGGACTAAAGATTCATCTGTAGTCCCGGCTGAAGAAACCAACCGGGACTTAAGGGGTGAGTGTTGACACTATGATAGGGGTGAGTGTCCACATTATGTCGTGAGTGTCGACACTATTGATCTAGGTAGAGAAGTTATGAACTACAAGAGCAGGGGCAACACTACGACCAACTTTAGGGAGATGCCGCCAGAGCCCAGTCCTCCGGCATCTCTCTGAAGCTCGCCATAGAGGCACTACCTAATATGTGAAATTAGTTAACTCCCCGACATATTGATCTAGGTACAGAAGTTATGAACTACAAGAGCAGGGACAACACTACGGCCAACTTAAGGGAGATGCCGCCGGAGCCCAGTCCACCGGCATCTCCAACAAGTTGGCCATAGATGTACTCCCTAATATGTGAAATTAGTTAGCTCCTCGTCACAAGAATAGAACATCTTCATAGTTTAGGAAAGTTGAAGAGACGCCAACACTAGTAGGAAACGATCCATTAGTCCCGGTTTCTAACTAGGACTACGGAATCGGGACTAAAGTCCCCTCTTTAGTCCCACCGGTGCAGCCACAATCTAGGAGTAACACTCAAGACATTTATTATTAT
Organism: Avena eriantha; assembly: GCA_910589775.1. Lineage (NCBI taxonomy): Eukaryota > Viridiplantae > Streptophyta > Magnoliopsida > Poales > Poaceae > Avena > Avena eriantha. Next base: position 394,229,256 of record OU342745.1, read on the forward strand.
TAAAAAACTAGGACTAAGAAATCGATACTAAAGGCCCCCTTTATTCATACTCATATCTAGCCCTATAGTACACAGCTTCAGGGTCGTCCTCATCTTCGTCATCATCGTCGTCATCATCGCTAGGCGCACGCGGCTAGACCCTAAGCCCAGCCATGGAATATTCCAGGGGTACCTGCCACTCTATCCTTGGATTCACGACGCGCGAGGAAGGGGCTCCTAGATGACGACGTTGCGTAGCCCGAGACCTTCACCATCCCCACCCTTCTTGTGGCTCTATGGAGGGTTAAAGTGCGGGCATCGTAGGCGAGGATGATCTCCCTGGGCGATGTATCGCATCACACCGACGATAGTCCTATTTGCCCACCACAGGTGGCGAACAACCTCGTTGTGGTTCAATGGGGACGAGTCGTCACCCTCGTACCTAGCGAGCTCCCTTTCCTGCCGGTTAGCGAAGAAGGCATTCCAGGTGTCGTAGTTGTTGGGATCCCAATGGGGATCCATCCGCTGCTTCAGCGTGAGCTCGAGGTAGAAGTGGTTCGTGATGGCTGCCTGGCGGGCGGAACCTTGAGGCACAGGAGGGACCGGAACTCCTCCAGCGCTCAGCATCTAGTCGACGGGAAGCCGACAGCCTAGTGGACATGGGTACCTAGAGGCCCACAGCGCCTCAGTCTCCTCTAGGGTTAGAATGGCCCAGTATGCGGTGTCCATTGTTGTGAGAGGGGAAGATGTGGATGTGTGGATGGCCATCGTGGCCGGCCTAGATATAGAGGGAAAAGGCGCGAAAATATGGCAGGAAGCGGAGGGAACTGGCGGGAAAGCATGATGCGTCGGTTGTCGACTCTAAGAAGGGCGTGAAATATATTAAGTCTCGGTTATTGACTCCAACTGGGATTAAAGGCCCCAAAATATAATAGTTAAACCCAAAACCCTAACCCTAACCCAAAACCCTAAACCCTAACCCTAAACCCTAACCCTAAACCCTAACCCTAAACCCTAAACCCTAAACCCTAAACCCGAAACATAGATTTTAGTAAAATATAATAGTTAATGCATTTTTAAATTGAATATGGAAAAACGGTTAATAGTTTTACTAATTAGAATAATTATTTTATAAAATAGAAAATGGATTTGGATTACTTATTCAAATTCAAGAATTTTTTATGTTAAAAGTTTAGTGAGATTTAAAAATATGCAAAATATAATAGTTAATGCATTTTTAAATTGAATATGGCAAAATGGTTAATAGTTTGACTAGTTAGAATAATTATTTTATAAAACAGAAAATGGATTTGGATTACTTATTCAAATTCAAGAAGTTTTCATGATGAAAATGTTCTCAAATTCATAAGTATGCAAAAACTGTATAATTCAAATGTTTAAAATATACAAATTGAAATTTTCTAAAACAGGCGCACACCTTAAATATTTTTGTCAAAAAATTGAAAAAAAGACCTTTAGTCCCGGTGGTGTGTCGTTGGCGCGTGCCCCTTGGGCGGTGCCGAAAACCCTTTAGTCCCGGTGCGTGCCGGGGGAGGGGACCTTTAGTCCCGGTTCATAGTCCCGATGCGTGCTACGAACCGGGACTAAAGGTCCCTCCGCTTAAAGGGCTCCCGCGCAGCTTCTCCCCCAACTCACCGATTTGCACACTTCACGCAGGTGGTGCCCTCGACAACGATGACGCCGGCAGGCTGCACGATTCCGACGCCGTCAACGCCCTGATGACCCACAAGTATAGGGGGTTTATCGCAGTATTTTCGATAAGTAAGAGTGTCGAACCCAACGAGGAGCAGAAGGTGCTGGCTAGTGGTATAGATCAGGAATTCTCTGCAAATACTTAGCAAACAGATTTTTAGGGGTTTTTGATAATACAAGTAAATAAAGTACGAGTAAATAAAAGACAATAAAAATAAATGTAGCAAGTGGCCCAATCTTTACGCAGCAAAGGACAAGCCGGTTGTATTACTTAAGATGACCAAACATTCTCGAGGACACATGGGAAGACTGTCAAGTGCTTTCGCTTCATATAGTTGATTAATCTTCTTTAGCTTGCTAAGCGTTGTGTGGGTGAACCTATGCTAATGTACCGACCTTCCTAGGACTAATACATACTTGTGATTATACCCATTGCAAACATCCGTAAGTACAAGAAAGTAATTAAGGTAGAAACCTAACCACAACTTTAAACTCTAAGACCCTTATGTCCCTTGTGCAATGGTTTCCTAACGGGGGTTCAGGTTTCTGTCACTCCGGAAACCCCTAGGATTAGTAGCCAAATACACAATGCATTCCCCTAGGCCCATATAGGTGAAGTGTCATGTAGTCGACATTCACATGACACCACTATAAGAAGTACACCACAACTTAAATATAAAACTATTGAATCTTCCTCAACACAACTCCACTACTAACAACATGACTTCTCCCATGTCCTCAAGAACAAAATGAACTACTCACAAGATATCATATGGATCATGATTAGAGATGGAATAATGATGTATAACAATCTGAACATAAACAATAATTCAATGGTTCCACTCAATAGCATCAACTACAAAGAGTAATCAACACCGGGAAAGTTTCCCCTAAGAACTATTGCAAGATTCAACCCAATTGTTACAGCAATATGGAGGTGGTGATGATGGTGCTGGTGGTGATGATGATGGTGGTGATGATGATGATCCCGATGAAGTCCAGCTTGATGGTGGTGTTGATGGCGATAATCTACCCTCTCCCGGAAGGAATTCCCTCGGCAGAAATCTGTCTGCCGGAGAGATCTTTCTCTCTTGGTGTTTTCCGCCTCGCAGAGGCGGTGGAATCTTTCTGTGGCTGCTCCCCGAGTATTAGGGTTTCAGGAGGATTATATACGCCAGAGGGGAGAGCTAGAGGTGGGCCAGGGCGGTGACACCACCTGGTGGCGCGACTAGGCTGGCCCATATCCACTCCTCCTTCTGGCAGTCTTCGTCTTATGGACAAATAGGATTTTCCGTATATTTTCCCGGATTTTCTGATCTTCGCGAATTTTGCCTCCAAATAGCACCTTTTCCATCAGAATCCTGACTACAGCGGTCCATGCTCCAAAAGTCACCAACCATGCAAAAACAGATGAAATAACATAAGTATCATGTCTTAATAAGAAATATATCAACGAATAACATTAAATTATGACATAGAATAGTGATGCAAAATGGACGTATCAACTCCCCCCAAGCTTAGACTTCGCTTGTCCCCAAGCGAAACTGAGCTCAATAAACATGACCTCAGGTTTATGAAGTGAAGAGTCGATAAAATAATACGGACAAGAAGCATCACATCATAACATAGATCATAATAGAAGACAACTCACTATTATATAACTTAACTTGCAATGAGTAAAGGAAACACAATAAAGATACATAAAGTGAATCATAATTGGTAATGGCAAACTTAGCTCTTGGTCGAAGAATAGTTGATAATTTGTTGGAGTTCACAAATAACTAGTTTTCAATGATAGCTTTCAAAGTAGTAAACATCAAGATAAGAGCAATGTGCAAAACAAGGAACATAAGAAACATGATTGAATAAATCATCATATGAATAAAACACAACAACTCAAAATACTTGCTGAGATAGAAGGGAATAGGTTTACTGACTCAACTAAAAAGTAAAGGAAAGGCCCTTCGCAGAGGGAAGCAGGGATTTCAAGTTTCATAAAGAGCTCCCAGCAATTATGATACTTATTAGCTTCCAGCTCTCATTGCCCCTATCATAGGCATCTTTAGGTGATTAAGGTTAAAGTGATCAAATACAAGGACATGCTTGATAAGTTGTAAGTTGAAAATCTCATGTCCCTTTAATACGAGGGTCGCTCCTCATGCTACTCAAGTTTAGTCACCGGTAAGTTGTTGTCATCGTAAGCACATGTGTATCATGGAGAACCGCCAAAGGGGTACCCCTTGCCCGGTGATACGGAAGAATCCCCATATCAAAATGACAAGGCAAGCAGACAACAAGCATCTCAGCAATCTTCTTATTTACCATGGGAATATGGTGCTTTTTCTCTCTTTCCTCTTTTCATAATATCTCGTTTTTTTCTTTTTTTTCTTTTTCTCGATCTCTATCTCTTTTTTTATAAGAAGAATGCTTCATAGATGCTCATTATGGTTACGATGCAGGTTTCCACCATGACAGCATGGATTAGACCAGCGGCCCAGGCGTTTCTCTAACACACATGCATAACTCCATGGACTTACAAGCTCCCCTTTTATTTCACACCGATGACATCCATAGACAAAAGATCATGATATTTACTAGGTACAAAGTACCAGTGCAATGTTGAAAGCGTTCCCCATGACAACATGGTTCTGCTAATTCACAACTTACAAAGCGCAAGCATATATGCAACATAGACGGGCACAATGGTTCAAGTTTATTAAGTGCAAGAAAGTAAAATGTGCCATCAAGTTCGTGAGAGCTTTAATCACTAATTTTCACATAACAAGTTTAATTTGGAAGGTAGATAAAACAAGAATTTACTTGGAATAGCAATAATGCTAATAGGTAGGTATGGTGGACACAAATGGCATATGTTTCGGTTTAAGGATTGGATGCACGAGAAGAATTCCCTCTCAGTACAAGTTTTTGGCTAGCAAGGCTGGGTAGCAAGTATAAGAGTTGAAGGAAACAAACAAACATACAAGTGATAAAGACAAGCATGCAATCTTCCTTGGAAGCACAAAATATCTTAACTAGAGAATACTAGACTTATGAGCAAATCAAGAAAGAAAGATGATGACATTAAATTTCCTTAGAGTACATTTATCTTTTCATTCAACTCTCAAAAATAGTGTCGCTACTGACTAAGCAAGGTTTGCCAAAACCAACTAAATTTAACTCAATGATCCCAGAGTGATACCAATACTAATAACAAAATCAATCGTATAACCACGAATTGAAAACTAATATAAGATATGCAAAAGATTAAATGATAAAAACTTCTCATTAATATTCCATAACGGCAACTCACACCAAGGGATACATATCTAACGAGAGAGGGGACACTTCCATAATGCAAACCATCCTACATGATAACTTCTCTATTCATGATATGACTCTACTAAAAAGGTAAAAAGATAGAAGATAGTGATGTGATACCGCGGCACTCCCCCAAGCTTGGAACAAACCAAGGGGATGCCAAACCTGATGACGAATTACTCCTTTAGTGGTGGTGGTATCCTCTCATCATTGTCCGACTTCCAGGGTAAAGGCTTCCCATCAACAAAGGACATCGTGGTCTCCAGCATCCTGAAACTTGCAGCAACACTTATGCGTTTAAACCTAACCTCATACTCATAGTTTTGAGTTTTAACGTCGTAGAGCTATGCTTGTAGTTTGTTGGTTGTTTGGCGGAGTGAGAGGACTTCATCCTTGAGCTCAGAAGTCTCCTCTTGGTGCTCGGCGATGAGTTCGGAGCAAATCTTATGGATGATATCCACTTCGTGTTCCGCCATCTTCTTGTACCTAAAGACTTCTTGCCCTAGTGCTTCCATCCTGTCCTCCAGACTTCCTTCACCCTTAGGGCCTTGAACCTCTTTTATCCAGACCTCCCCATCTTCAAGCAACAACTCCTTGGGATGAATCTTCAACTCTCTCACGTATGGGTTGATGATATCCTCTAAAGAATCTTCCTTAGCTGATCCAGAGGAAGACATTGTGGCTCCAAATTTGGGACTCTACCTATCAGAAACAGATCAAAACGAAAACATGACGAGAACACGATATACGAACCTCGGGAGATCTGGGGATTATATATTATGAAGTTTCAAAAGAAAAGGAAGGTACTGGGAGAAAATGGGTCGGAGACGGAGTCTGGAGTGGCCAGACAACCTGGTGGCGCGGCCAGGGGTGGGCCCGCACCACAGGGTGGTGTGAGCCACCCTGGCTCCGTTTTCGTCCCTCTTTCGCTTCGTAGCTTTCCTTATTGTCTAAAAACTGCAAAAAATATAGTTGGATAGTATTTTCGTGGAACTTTTCTTACCAGAACTGTTACCTATTTGAAAAAGGACTCTGCAGGTCTCTGGATTTGGTCCTTGATAAATTTTTCCGGAGTTATAACCTCAAAGGCATCAACATCTTCATTGTAAGAATCTCCAGCAATATAGTGCTTAAGTCACTGCCCATTCACTACTTGTGTAGTGTTATCTTTTAAAGAAGAGATCTTTATTGCTCCTGAGCGGTACACTTCTTCAATAATGAAAGGTCCTTCCCATTTTGACAGTAGTTTCCCTGCAAAAAATTTGAGACAAGACCTATACAATAGAATCTTCTCACCAACATGGAATTTTCTCTTAAGTATTCGCTTATCATGCCATTTTTTAACCTTTTCCTTAAAGAGCATAGCATTCTCATATGCTTCACTCCTCCATTCATCTAAAGAACTTAAGGCAAATAATCTCTTTTCACCAGAAAGCTTAAAATCTCTATTGAGTTCTTTAACTGCCCAGTAAGCTTTGTGTTCTAATTCTAAAGGTAGGTGACAAGCTTTCCCATAAACCATTTTATAAGGAGACATTCCCATAGGGTTTTTGTAGGCAGTCCTATAAGCCCATAAAGCATCATTCAACTTTTTAGCCCAGTTTTTTCTAGATCTATTAACAGTCTTTTGCAAGATGGATTTAATTTCTCTATTTGACAATTCTACTTGCCCATTATTTTGGGGGTGATAAGCTGAAGAAATTCTATGATTAACATCATATTTAGCAAGGGTCTTTCTAAAACCACCATGAATGAAATGAGAACCTCCATCAGTCATGAGATACCTAGGCACTCCAAACCTAGGAAAGATAACATCCTTAAGCATTTTTAGAGAAGTCTCCCTATCAGCACTTTCCATAGGAATGGCTTCTACCCACTTAGTGACATAATCAACGACAACAAGAATATGAGTATAACCTTTCCAGGGAGGAAAAGGACCCATAAAGTCAAATCCCCAGCAATCAAAGGGTTCTATAACTAGAGAGTAGTTCATAGGCATTTCATTACGTCTAGAAATATTACCAACACGCTGACATTCATCACAAGATAAAACAAATTTTCTTGCATCTTTAAAAAGGGTAGGCCAGTAGAAACCTGATTGTAGCATGTTTTGCATAGTTCTGTCTCCTACATGATGTCCTCCATAAGCACTAGCAAGACATTTACGCAATATCTCCTTTTGTTCATATTCTGGAACACATCTTCGCATAATACCATCCACTCCTTCTTTATATAAGTGTGGGTCATCCCAAAAATAATGCCTCAAATCATAAAAGAACTTTCTTCTTTGTTGAGCTGTAAAAGTTGGAGGCAAATACTTGGAGACAATAAAGTTAGCATAATCAGTGTACCAAGGGCTCCCTCGCGAGCTTACCCCTACCGCAGCCAACTGTTCATTTGGGAAACTATCATTAACAGGCATAGGGTCAAAGGAGATTTTTTCCAATCAAGATAAATTATCAGCTACAGGGTTTTCAGCACCTTTCCTATCTACAATATGTAGATCAAACTCTTGTAAAAGCAGCACCCATCTAATAAGCCTAGGCTTAGCATCCTTCTTCGTCATAAGGTACTTAATAGCAACATGATCAATACGAATGGTGACTTTTGAGTCCACAATATAAGGTCTAAACTTATCACAAGCAAAAAATGAAAGCTAGGAATTCTTTTTCAGTAGTTGCATAATTCCTTTGAGCAGCATCAAGAGTCTTACTAGCATAATGAATAACGTTCAACTTTTTATCAATACGTTGTCCAAGGACAACACCTACAGCAAAATCACTAGCATCACACATTATTTCAAAGGGTAAGGTCCAATCATTTGGTTGAACGATAGGAGCTGTAGTTAAAGCCTTCTTAAGAGTTTCAAAAGATTCCTTACAATCACCATCAAAAACAAAGCGTACATCTTTTTGAAGAAGATTAGTCAGGGGTTTTGATGTCTTAGAGAAATCTTTAATAAACCTTCTATAGAAACTAGCATGACCAAGGATACTACGAATACCTTTTATGTCTCTTGGGCAGGGCGTTTTCTCAATTGCCTCGACTTTAGCCCTGTCCACTTCTATGCCTCTTTTGGAAACCTTATGCCCAAGGACAATCCCTTCATTAACCATGAAGTGGCATTTCTCCCAGTTAAGAACACGATTAGTTTCTTCACACCTCTGCAAAACTTTATCAAGGTTGTGTAGACAATTATCAAAAGAAGTTCCATAGACAGAGAAATCATCCATGAATACTTCCACAATTTCCTCACAAAAACCATGAAAGATAGCAGACATGCATCTTTGAAAAGTAGCAGGAGCATTACATAAACCAAAAGGCATACGTCTATAAGCATAGGTTCCGTAAGGGCATGTAAAGGTAGTTTTTTCTTGTTCTTGTTGTTTAACAGCAATTTGAGAAAACCTAGAGTATCCATAAAGGAAACAAAAATGAGTCTTTTTAGACAATCTTTCTAACATTTGATCAATAAAAAGAAGTGATATAGCCTACTACTATTCTTTAGGGAATAAGCTCATCATTATCATTAGGCACAATAGTAATACCTCCCTTTTTAGGGACACAATGAACATGACTAACCCATTCACTATCAGCAATAGGGTAAATAATACCAGCATCAAGGAGTTTCAAAACCTCATTTCTTACCACTTCCTTCATCTTAGGATTTAAACGTTGTTGGTGCTCTACTACTGGCTTTGCATCTGGTTCTATATTGATAGCATGCTGACATATAGTAGGTGAAATCCCTTTTAAATCATCCAAAGTATAGCCCATAGCCCCTCGGTGTTTCGTCAAAACCTCCAATAACCTTTCTTCTTCCTTCACGGAAAGTTTAGAGCTAATAATAACAGGATATATCGTTTTATCATCAATGTAAGCATATTTAAGATCGTCAGGGAGAGGTTTTAGATCGAAGACCGGATCCTTTTTAGGTGGCAACGTGGTACCCAAGTATTCTACAGGCAAGTTATGCTTAAGCATCTTAGGCTGATTACGGAGAATCTCGTCAATCTCATTCCTTTCTTCAATGAAGATTTAACTTTCATGATCTTCCATAAATTGTTGCAAAGCATTGTTAGGAGCAAGAGAAATAGAAGCAAGTTGTTCAACTCTAAAATCCTCATTATGGGTTTCCTCTTCACAAGGTTCTTTAGTAAATTTTGAAAAATTAAACTCATAAGATTCCCCATCAAACTTGGTCAAGATTTTCTCCCTTTTGCAATCTATAATAGCCCCACAAGTACTCAAGAAAGGTCTACCAAAAATGATAGGATAAGTTTTACTAGCAGCTGAACCAAGTACTAGAAAATCAGCGGATACTTAATCTTACCACAAAGAACTTCCACATCTCGTACAATACCAATTGGAGAGATGGTCTCTCTATTAGCAAGGTGAATAACCACATCAATCTCTTCCAATTCGCAGGGACTGATTTCATGCATAATTTCTCTATAAAGCTCATAAGGAATAGCACTGAACTTGCACCAATATCACATAAACCATAATAGCAATGATCACCAATTCTAACGGAAAGCATAGGGACACTAGCCTTTTTAGTTCTATTAGGATGTGAAACAATATTAGAAGCATCCTCACAAAAGACTATGTGTCCATCTTCTATGCTTTTAGTGACAAGGTCTTTCACAATTGCTACAACAGGTTCAATGTTTATTTGTTCATCAGGTTTTATAGTTCTCTTTGCACTTTTAGTGATTACACTAGTTATCATAGGATGGTCCTTTACCTTATCCGGGAAGGGTTTCTCGATATAAAGTTTAGGTAAGATGTGATCAATAGTGTAAAACTCAGTATTCCCAACAGGAACACAGGCAACAATATCTTTATAAGGCGCATGGTACTTGCTCCATCCCCTTTTTGGGATTTCAATATAAGAAGCAAAAGCCTTAAAGCAATTAGTAATAACATGTAAATCAAGACCATAAGTATTATTAATATTTTGAAAGTTATCAGTACCCTGACTTTCTACCTTTGTCATTCTCCCAAGCTTCAGCATTATCTTGAATACGGTCCAGAAGATCCCATTTAGCTTCTTCTTCCATGCGAGTGAATGATCTAGCACAAGAAGCATCCAATAAATCCTTATCATGAAGAGAAAGCCTTGCATAAAAGTTATTGATAATAATATTGTTGGGGAGCTCATGAATGGGACATTTGAGCATTAGTAACTTCAATCTACCCCAAGCTTGAGTTTTACTCTCTCCATCAAGAGGCCAAAAGTTGTATATTTGATTCCAATCTTTATGAATCTCACTAGGAGGATAAACTTTTGAATAAAAGAGAGGCACTATTTCCTCCCATTCCAGAGCTTGACCATTCTTCAGCAGCTTATACCATTCCTCAGCTCTTCCTTTCAGTGATAATGAGAATAACTTCTTCTTAACTTGATCTGTAGTAATACCTGCACACTTGAACAACCTGCACAATTCGTGTATAAAGAGCAAATGATCACCGGGATGGACAGTTCCATCCCCAACATAGTAGTTATCCATAACACGATCAATAATTCTTGTAGGTATTTTGAAAGCATCATTCTCAACAGGTGGTGGTTCGTCTACTACCTTAGAAGTGGTAGTAGCTTTACCAAATAAGAAACTCAGCGAATTATCCATAACGAAAATAAAGCAACTAACAGAAGTAAACAATACTCATAGTGGAAGTTTCCTTTACCAGTTCCACTCTCCAATAGCGCTTCACTCCCCGACAACGGCTCTAGAAAATAGTCTTGATGACTCACAAGTATAGGGGGTGTATCGCAGTATTTTCGATAAGTTAGAGTGTCGATCCCAACGAGGAGCAGAAGGTGCTGGCTAGTGGTATGGATCAGGAATTCTCTGCAAAATACTTAGCAAATAGTTTTTAGGGTTTTTTTGGTAATGCAAGTAAATAAAGTACGAGTAAATAAAAGATAATAAGAATAAATGCAGAAAGTGGCCCAATCCTTTATGCAGCAAAGGACAAGCCGGTTGTATTACTTAAGATGACAAAACATTCTCGAGGACACGTGGGAAGACTGTCAAGTGCTTTCGCTTCATATAGTTGATTAATCTTCTTTAGCTTGCTAAGTGTTGTGTGGGTGAACCTGTGCTAATGTACCAACCTTCCTTGGACTAATACATACTTGTGATTATACCCCTTGCAAACATCTGTAAGTACAAGAAAGTAATTAAGGTAGAAACCTAACCACAACTTTAAACTCTAAGACCCTTACGTCCCTTGTGCAATGGTTTCCTAACGGGGGTTTAGGTTTCTGTCACTCTGGCAACCCCTACGATTAGTAGCCAAATACACAATGCATTCCCCTAGGCCCATATAGGTGAAGTGTCATGTAGTCGACGTTCATATGACACCACTAGAAGAAGTACACCACAACTTAAATATCAAACTATTTAATCTTTCTCAACACAACTCCACTACTAACAACATGACTTCTCCCATGTCCTCAAGAATAAAACGAACTACTCACAAGACATCATATGGATCATGATCAAAGATGGAATAATGATGTATAACAATCTGAAAATAAAGAATAATTCAATGGTTCCACTCAATAGCATCAACTACAAAGAGTAATCAACACCGGGAAAGTTTCCCCTAAGAACTATTGCAAGATTCAACCCAATTGTTACAGTAATATGGAGGTGGTGATGATGGTGTTGGTCATGATGATGGTGGTGGTGATGATGATGATGATCCCGATGAAGTCCAGCTTGATGGTGGTGTGGATGGCGACGATCTCCCTCTCCGGGAAGGAATTCCCCTGGCAGAAATCTGTCTACCGGAGAGATCTTTCTCTCTCGGTGTTTTCCGCCCCGCAGAGGCGGCGGAATCTTTCTATGGTCGCTCCCTGAGTATTACGGTTTCGAGAGGATTATATACGCCAGCGGTGGGCCAGGGCGTCCACACCACCTAGTGGCGCGGCCTAGGCTGGCCCGCGCTAGGGGGTGGTGTGGGCCCCCTATGGCCCATCTCCACTCCTCCTTCTGGCAGTCTTCGCCTTCTGGAAAAATAGGATTTTCCGTATATTTTCCTGGATTTTCTGATCTTCACGAATTTTGCCTCCAAACAGCACCTTTTCCATCAAATTCCTGACTGCAGCGGTCCATGCTCCAAAAGTCATCAACCATCCAAAAACAAATGAAATAACATAAGTATCATCTCTTAATATGAAATATATTAATGAATAACAGTAAATTATAACATAGAATAGTGATGCAAAATGGACGTATCACGCCCCCTCTCCGCCGCTGCACCTCATCCTCCTTTCCGGTCGCCGCCGCGCCTCGCCCTGGCCTACACCCGCAGGTACTCTCTCCACTCCATCGGCCGCCCCACCTCCAGCAGCTGCCGCCGCGCCTTGTCTCTAGCCAGCCCACACGTCGCCACCGCCAGTGCCAGCCCACGCGTCGCCACCGCCGCTGCCAGCCCGCGCGTCGCCACCGTCGCCACCGCCACGCTCGTCTCCGGCCAGCCACTAGGGAGCGGCGCTGGCCGCGGGCAGAGAGAAGGTCGCCACGCTAGCTAGTATTTCTTCTCTAGTATTTTCTTGTATTTTTTATATATACAGTATATAAAATTATATATTGTATAAAATTAAATATTATGTTATTATATAGTGTGTAATATATAGTATGTTATCATTACTATATTGTATAAAAATATATACTATATACTATTATGTTATTATTATTTTTCTAGTATTTTTTTAATATGTTATTATTACTATATAGTGTATAGAAAAAGCTATAATCTTCTAAAATAGGCATAACTTTAAAATAGGCATAATATTTTAAACCTCTATCCATTAGGACCAAAGGGTAAAATTATATTAAAGGTTTACATTGAGGTTATCTAAAATTATAAAGCCTTACCTCTTTCAAATGCTATTTTGGACATTACTAAATTTAGAAAATAGTTTTCAAATGAAACTCTTTACTAAATTATAAAGCAACTATATAAAAGTAAACGTTTCAAATCTAAGACTAGTATAGTGCTCGCGGCCCCCCGGACTTAGGGTTAGGGTGGTAGTGCTTGCGGGCCCCGGACTTAGTGTTAGGGTGGTGGTGCTCGCGCCCCCCCGGACTTAGGGTTAGGGTGGTGGTGCTCGCGGGCCCCCGGACTTAGGGTTAGGGTGGTAGTGCTCGCGGGCCCCGGGACTTAGGGTTATGGTGATAGTGCTCATGGCCCCCCGTACTTAGGGTTAGGGTGGTAGTGCTTGTGGGCCCCCGGACTTAGGGTTAGGGTGGTAGTGCTCGTGGGCCCCCAGACTTAGGGTTAGGGTGGTGGTGCTCGTGGCCCCCCGAACTTAGGGTTAGGGGTGGTGGTGCTCGCGGACCCCGGACTTAGGGTTTGGGTGGTAGTGCTCGTGGGCCCCCAGACTCAGGGTTAGGGCGGTGGTGCTCGCGGGCCCTCGGACTTAGGGTTTGGGTGGTAGTGCTCGTGGGCCCCCGGACATAGGGTTAGGGTGGTAGGGTGCACTAGAATTTTGCTATTTTTTAGTTTTATTGTAGCAAATTAGGTGTACATATTATCATTTAGTATTATTTTATATTGTGTGCATTTTTGCAGAAAACTATGGATCTACCTAGTCCAATCCGCAGAGACCTGGAACAAGAAGAAATTCTCAAAAATATGATCAACGGAGTCCCCCATGTTCATCCACCCGAATCTCCGTCGATGTATCTGAACACCTCCGGTGAGGGTGAGGAGGTCGCCTGAAATGACCAGGGAGAAGCCGACAGATCTGATGATGGAGAAGCCGACGCCTCCGATGATGGAGAAGCCGACGCCTCCGGTGGACCCTTAACTAAGTCCGATGAGGTATATATATGAAGTCTAGTGATGAGTAGATGCATTAATTGAGTTGTATATATAAATTGACGAATGTTTCTTCTCTTAGACCTCCACATCGAGCCAACAATATTCCAAACGAGGCCCGGCCAAAAAGTCGGCCAAAAAGTTGGACGCATCTACGCATTATACAATTACGCGGGTTTCACCACGGGGTGAACCATTGGAACCCGAAAAGGCTAAAAGTGTATTTGTACAACAATGCGGAGTTATGGTTAGGGATCGCATCCCGATCACCGTTAGAGAGTGGAATAGGACAAAAGGGGCGGGAGAGGGTGAGTATGTCACTGACAGGTACAAAGAGGGTCTTTGGAATGACCTCATGACACATTTCACCCTGCTAGAATTTAAGGATGAAGACACAGGTGCATTGAGGAAGAAGATCAAGCAGTGGACTCTTACGAAGATGGCCGAACTATTCAAGAACTAGAAGAAATCATTATGGCAAAAGTATCAGAACAAGAAGACTCCTCCTAAATTCGAATCCCATCTAACGAAGCAGCGGGCTAACTGGGATGCATTTGTGAAGTACAAGGACTCAGGAGCTGCTAAGGAAAAGTCAGAAAAAACAAGTAAAATGCTGCGAAGAAGAAATATCACCATCACCTGGGGCCAGGGGGCTACGCGACTGCCATGCCAAAGTGGGATGCTAAAGAAATGAGTTGCTTGCTAAAGGGATCACTCCAAAACCAATACGCGAAGAATGGGATTTGAGGGCAAGAAATCGGTTCCTTGGGCATGGGAGTGAGTATGACAAAAATATAGGGGACCTTATTTGCAGTGATGGGATTAGGATACCCCGGGAGACATGGTAGAGAGTGGTGAAGGAAATCAAAGAGGGGACAACAAAGTTCTGTCCCGATAGAGAGAATGACTTGCTGACAAAGGCCCTCGGGAATAAAGAACACGGAGGACGAGTATGCGGCCTTGGCCCTAGTTATACTTGGGAGATGGGGTTTCCCAAAGACAGAGATAGTTATAGGAGCCGATAGAGAGCAAAGAGGCGACGACAGGAGGAGGATGGAGACAGGTTCACCGAGTTGCTAGGAACACTTAGAATTCATCGACAACAGATTGACGAACTTCGAGGAGTAGCGCACTTGCAAGATCCTGCACTCGATATTACCGTCGTCCCGTCTCAGCGGAGAAGCAGCGTGGCTGAATCAGAGGTCCCGTCTGACAATGCACGGATGGTAGATGGTGGTCTCGGCTACCCCGTGGATGGAATCAAGGAGCAGACATCTTGTGAGCTCCATCAGAAGGTGAAGTACCTATCCATCAAGTTGGCTGTCGGATGTGCTTTACCTTGTCCACCTGACGCACGCTAGCATGAACGTGAGATTCCAGTTGGCTATGCTAAAGTCGGGGTGGATGAAATCGTAACGAGGTGGGACTCAATGGAGCTTGACATTCCTGGACCTGAAGGTGAGAGGACACTCGGAGAAGTATTGGGTGGTATCATTCTATGGGACAAGTACAACATCAAGCTTCCAGGCTCAGCGCCAAGGCCAACACCGCCTCCGAGTTGTCGCATGTCACCTTCACCTCCATCACCTCCAAGAAGCCCACCCCATGACTATGACCACCATAGCTCTGGTCCATCTCGATAAGCGGAAGCATGCTCCGTCGATGAGTACTAAACGAAGCAGCAGCCCAAAACGACAAATGTCGCCCCTCCCAAGAGTACCTCAAAAGAATCTTCCCATCAGACCTTATGATCATACTAAAGAGGAAACCACAGCGATCGCAAAGGCCGAATGTGTTGCGCAGCTTCAAAAGAAGAAACCTGAGCCCGCCCCGGTATACACCGAGAAGCAAAAAGCGTTGCACTTGGTTTTCTGAACACAAAATCACAATATGACTTGCACCATAAGCCAGATGACTATCTACGCACGCTTCAAAAGGAAGTGAAGAAGAGCAAATCAAGTAAAAGTGCAAGCGGGAGAAAATCATCAAGTCAAAGCGCAACCGGGAAAAGAAAGGATGTCCCCCAGCACGGGGAACAGGACAAAAAAATCGATCCCACACCTCAGGGTGGCATCCTATGACATTCTCCAGCAGGATATGGAAGAATCTGCGGCGGTTGCGACCGCTATGAATGTGACTATTGAGGAACTGCTAGGTTCGCAGGACGAAAAGTTACGAAAGGCTGATGTAGTCCCTCAATATGTCCCAGGGATGCCGTTGGTTACCCAGAGAGGTTGCAACAACTGCAAACACAAATGCGGAGTTTACATAACTGGTACTTGAAAGCCGCAAAGGAGGAGAGAATAATATCATGACGAAAGTACCACATGACTACTACTTCCGAGAAGAAGAGGTCCATGTTGAGTTTTCAGAACTCTTCCAATTATACACTTTCGACGCCCTCGACAAATCTATCATGAGTTGCTATTGTCTGTAAGTTGTTGAATTCGTTGTCTACATATAAGTTGTTCAATTTTTCGGTTATTCAGTTTATTGCATGTAATTATCCTCATTATATCCTTTTGTACTCTATTATTATGCAGAATGAAGATACAGAAAAGTAAAAGAAGGTCACTCTTTAGTGTTGGGTTCATTGACCTAGATAAATTACATATAAAGACGCTAACGGATAAACCCGGGGAGATGGAGGAAAACCTTCTAAGGTTTCTAATAGAGCAAAATTTCTATGACCACATACTATTTCCTTACAATTTCAAGTGAGGGTCTTACTCTGGTGTACACATTCACTTTTTCTTACTCAATATAAGTGTTATTGATGAGTTACTGATGTATATATAAACGTGTGTGTAGATTCCACAGGATTCTGCTAAACATTCAACTTGATAAGGGAAGAGTTGAAGTCATGGACATTTTAATAAGACCCCTAGAACAGTTTAGGGACATGCAGAACACGCTTCAGAGGTAATTTTCGCGCTACATCGGTCTCTTTCGTTGATTTCCTGAGATATCACGTAATAAATAACTCATTCATTTTCTTTACTGGGTAGGGTTTGGAACCAGTTCAAGAGTGCGGTTACGGATCACTTTAGTGAGAAGCTGACGTTTAAGCCGGTCTCGGTAAGTAGTACACACATCTCTGTATTTCTATAGTTTCAATACAATTATGACGCTAGAATATTATTTTGGTTGAATTCTATTCTTGTAAAGTGCGCTAGGCAGCCACCCAGGACGAATCTAAGTGGATTCTAAGTTTGCGAGTTCATTCGCATGTTTACCACCGAGCACAAAAATTATAAAGTCGATGTAAGAAATACATTCACAACATTATATTACCGTCACTTTTTGTTATCATGATTGGTATTAATATATTGATCTCATTTTCTTATATGTAGTTAGATAAAATGTGGGATCAACTCCTACCAGAGCAACGCGTACTAGGAATTGCTGAAGAACTGGCAGGATTCTTGATGAAAGAGATGATAGATGACTCCGGAGAATTTAGTGTGAATAGGCGCTACCAATGATCCCCCGACCGTGTAATTGAATAGACGGGCACTAGTCCCGGTAACTGTGATGTCTCCATGTAACTATCATGTATATATTTATATATGCTCGATCCTAATGATTCTCCATGTAAATATCATGTATATATTTGTATGTTCTAGTCCCGTTAACATGTACAGTATGTGGTAGCGTAGAAATCTATTTTAAAAATGAAAAAAGAAACAAAATGAATTTTCTGCCGCGGCAGAGAAAGGGGCCAAAACTCTGCCGCGGCAGAGAACCACTAGTCCCGGTCTGTAATATCAACCGGGACTAATGGGGGTGGACCTAGCGCGCTGCCCATTGGTCTCGGCTGTTAAGCAGGCCGAGACTAGTGGATGGGCCTTTAGTCTTGCCTCTCTAGTCCTGGTACCGCAACCGGGACTAAAGGCCCTTATAGGCCGGGACTATAGGCCCGTTCTCCACTAGTGCATGTTACTATCTCAATCGGGAAATCTACACTCATACTGGTTGGTCCTAACTCATTGAGACTCGCACCCATTTCGACTCTGAAGGTGAAGCTAAAGCGGCGAGATGAGGATAGAGCAAGGAAAGGAGTTTATTGGCTCAACGGGCACCAAGACCATCAGGAGCTCACTAGTGTTGGGCGGGTAAAACATCGGTGGGCGACTGGATCTTCAACATTTTGTCTTGGCGGTGGACTAGAATGAAGTAAATGCTTGAGAAGCATAAATTCTTAATTCTCTTTAAAGTTCTCTTGATTTGGGATGTTCATGAATGGTTTATTCATTAGTACAACTAGGTCCTTATGTAAAGAAGAACACAATTCCCCTGGAAGTGTGCATCCCCTAGCTCTGGATTAGCTAATAACTTGAATGTGTCGATGCTAGTAGAGATTTCTGAAAGTAATTGACAACTACTACAACTACTTGTTATATATACTTATTACTGTCTTATCTGCATGCTCGTTGTCAGAAGATCATATCTGAGCGATCCTACTATATTTAAAGAGCCAAGGGAAAAAAGATTGTTCATATTTGTGCACAGTTTTCTCATCTATATATAAGAATACTCTATATGTAACTATGGAGGCGTAAATTAGCTAACTAATTGAGTGTGAAGGGTTCGCCGTGCAACCTGCATGTACTTACACTTCCCACACGAGCAACCGTTGCCCTTGTTTCCATGGTAAAACGATATCTTTCTCTACATGGACTCAGTCTAGTTGTGGTAAATTAGTATTGAGAATGAGTGGCACCAGGAAATTTTTTCTTTTGGTCGACTGAGATATTTTGGCATGGATTTGAAATCATGGAACCAATTGCATGAGAACAACTCAACTACAGTGTTGGTCAATCTCTGCTCAGGAAAAAGATTCAACTAGTTCAGTTAGACAGAGAGTAAACCAGCTGTTAGTTTTAAGTTAGATAGTTAATCATTCAGTCAGCTCTTTCCTACACCGGATGAAGACGCAGTCTGAGTGCTCCCGTCCGGCAACGTTGGAACGTCATGGTGCACGCCTGGAATGTGGAACGCCGCCAACCCGTACTTGGGAGAACATCAGCGCAATCTCTCGGAAAAAATGGAGAAAGAAAGATAAAAAACGGCATAACTTTATGCTAAACAAAACCCGTGTCTACCGGAAGAGGCTACCGGCGAAGGAGCACGCCAACGGTGAGAGGCTCTATAACTTTATGATAAACAAAACCCGTGTCTCATGTGGAGCCTTACCAACGCCTCTTCTACAAGCTCAAGTATACCGGAAAAGGGCTTAAGTGTTGGAGTAGATCTCTCTTCTCCAAAGCAAGAGTGGAGCACCATATGGCCCTTGAAGTCATTCTTCGGTTGGACGTTGCCCAAGAAAATCGGCCCCTTAGCCATGAGGAGAAGGAGCTGCGCGCTAGGCTCAAGAGGAGAGTCGTTGGTCTTGCGGCTCTTGAAAGGGCTAGGAAATGGCAAGCCTCGTGAGTTAAATTGTTGAAGGATGGGGATGCAAACACTAGATTTTTGCATCTCCGGGTTAATGCTAGAAGAAGAAAGAACCTAATTCATAGATTGAAGCATACCAATGGGTGGGTCACCGAACATGAGCAAAAGAAGGACATCATCCATGATCACTTTAAAAAGCTTATCAAGAAAGGACCTCCACGAGCCATGGACTTTAACTGGTCCATTATTCCGACCACCCTTTGTGACTTGAGTGGCCTTGGGGTGCTTTTTTCGGAAGAAGAGGTCAAGACCGCGGTAGACAATACCGCATGTGGCAAGGCCCCGGGCCCGGATGGCTTTACGGGGGCTTTCTTCAAAGCTTCTTGGGATACTATCAAAGGAGACATCATGGCGGTCATAAACAAGTTCTCTATCCTTCGCACGAATGAGCTTCATTGGCTTAACTCCGCTAACATTGCTCTCATCCCGAAGAAAGATGGAGCCGAGGATATCTCTGATTTTAGGCCTATTATCCTAATCCACGCCATTGCCAAGCTCATCTCCAAGATGATGGCCGCTAGACTTGCTCCACTCATGAACAAGCTTGTCTCCAACTCGCAAAGTTCTTTCATCAAGACTAGAAGCATCCATGACAACTTCCTCTATGTGAGGAACCTTGCAAGAAAACTTTATAAGGCAAAAACTCCGACGCTTCTCTTCAAGCTTGATATCAAAAAAGCCTTTGACTCGGTTCGTTGGGACTACTTGATGGATTTGCTTCAACATTTGGGCTTCCCAAGCAATTATAGAAGTTGGGTCTTGGCCCTTCTCTCCACCTCAACCTCGAGGGTTCTCTTGAATGGTCTCACCGGTGACCCAATAGAGCACGGGAGGGGCCTTCGACAAGGGGACCCCCTTTCGCCTCTCCTTTTTGTGTTGGCTATTGATCCCCTACACCATCTACTCTCGAAAGCAACCGATCAAGGGCTTCTTCATAAAATCCGCGGGAGAGCCCCAACTATGCGCACCTCTCTCTATGCCGATGACGCCGCTATCTTCGTCACCCCAAATAGAGAAGATATCAACTTCTTGGCTTCTACTTTGGAGAGCTTTGGAAACATCACCGGGCTTGTTACAAATTGTGAGAAGAGCCAAGTTGCTCCTATTAGGTGTGATGGCATTGATCTTGATACCATCCTTCATGCTTTCCCGGCTTCTCGAGTAAACTTCCCAATAAAGTACCTTGGCCTCCCTTTGTCGGTTCATAGACTCAAGAGACTGCACTTTCAACCTTTGGAGGATAAGGTGGCCTCCAAGCTAACCCCTTGGGTTGGGAAGCATGTTAACATGGCCGGTAGATCTACTCTCATCAAGGCGGTCCTCACTAGCATCATCATCTACTACATCACCGCCCTCGATGTTCCTTTAGAGGTCCTCATGAAGATTGATAGCATTCGAAGGGCATTCCTTTGGGCGGCTTGTGATAAGGTTACCGGCGGGAAATGTAAGGTGGTGTGGGAAAAGGTTTGCAAGCCAAAAGAACTTGGAGGTCTTGGGATCATCAACCTCAACAAGTTTGCTTCCGCCCTTAGAATGAGGTGGCTTTGGTATGAATGGAAAGAGGAAGATAAGCCTTGGGTGGGGCTTGGAAATCCATGCACCCCACTTGACAAAGATCTCTTCGCGGCGGCTACTAAGGTCACTATTGGTAGTGGGACTAAGGCTCTTTTTTGGGAATCCTCTTGGTTGAATGGTTTGAGGCCAAAAGACGTTGCCCCCCTTATCTATGATCTCTCTAAGAAGAAGAAAAGCACCGTGGCCAATGCCTTGACCGGGGACTCTTGGGTTACCCAAATCAATACTCAAGTTGGTCTCTCCACACTCCACATTGCCCAATTCGCAAGTCTTTGGGAGATGCTTCAAGAGGTCCAAATTGAGCCCAACACTCCGGACACCATTGCTTGGAAGCTCTCTATCAATGAGGAGTATTCGGCTAGATCGGCATATCGGATGCAATTCTTAGGGCATACTACTACCTTGATGCCTTCGTTGGTTTGGAAACAGTGGGCAACGCCAAAGTGCAAGCTTTTTACTTGGCTAATCTTGCAAAATAGAGTTTGGACGGCCGATAGATTAGAAAAAAGAGGGTGGCAAAACTGTGGGCTTTGCAAGCTTTGCAACCAAGTGCAAGAAACGGCAGATCACCTCTTTTTCAAGTGCCGCTTCACCATAAGGATTTGGGTGTGCTTGAAGGATTGGTTAGGCCTTCCCGAGCTTGAGCCAAGGGTGTGGATTCACTACTCAAGTGTCATGGAGTGGTGGAGCACGGCCATCAATAGAAGGGGGGTTGCTAGAAGGGCGTTGGCGTCGTTGGCAATGTTGGTGGTTTGGGAGGTTTGGAAGGAGAGGAACTCTCGGATTTTTAGGAATACTTTTTCCACTCCAAACATGTTGGTCGCTAAGATAAAAGAGGAGGCAAATTTGTGGACTACCGCAGGTGCTAAAGCGCTTTGTAATTTGATGCCGCGAGAGTAGTCTTTTCTTGTTTGTTTTGCTTTTGGCCTTGTCCAAAAGCGGGTTTGTAAGACCTCCTTTTAAACCTCTTCTCTATTAATGGAACCGGCAAGTCTTTTGCCTCATGTTTCAAAAAAAAAAAAATACAGCAAGATGACAGCGCGTGCTCTTGAGGAACATTCCGCTGCTGCCAAAAAAATTCTACTCGTATATTGGACCAGACCGGCAGACCGCATAGCTTCCCTTGTGAGGCCGATCTCCTTCATGTGTCTAAACCTCAACGCCAACCCGCATCTCAAATCGAATGGCGCTGGATGGAATCAACATAAGGTGGAGGAACACTTTTTCGATGGTGATGTGACTTGACATCTTGAAAGTACCCGTGGGTAGAGCTGGAACAGAGGATTACATGGCTTGGAATTTCACAAAAAACGGGGTTTTCGGTCGGCGTATCGGCGTATCATCTAAAACAGCAGCTGAAGAGAGAAAGGGAGGGCCGGGCAAGCTCATCTTTAAATCTGGTGGAACACAAAGGCTGGCTATCTCTATAGTCGGCTCCGGTTCCTAACAAGGTTAAGGTGCATTGCTGGAGGTTGGCGAAAAATGGAGTTGCGGTGGTAGAAGAGCTTCAGCGCGGAAGCATAAAATAGGGAGTCAAGTGCATCGCTTGTGCTCGCGACGAAACTTTGGTTCTCCGTTTCTGGTATTGCCAACATTCGCAACAGGTTTGGCAGTACCTTCGGTCGATGATGAGTTTGGAATTGAAGGATCCACCAGGTGATATTACGACGCCACAGGGCCTCCAATCCTGGTTGCTTGACTGGTTCGTGACGCTTGATGAAGACGAACTTGCACTGGCGTTGTTGACTATCTACCAGGTATGGTTGGCCAGGAATAATGCGCGCGAGATCCTATGATCGACGAACTGATGGCCATTGCGTGGCGTGTTATTGCCCTTGCGGCCGAGTGGAAAGAGGTGCACGCAACGCAGCCCAAGCATGCCACGAGGCTGGTGGAGCGCTGGCGCCCGCCGGCCGATGGATGGCACTAGGGCAATGCTGATGGAGCCTTCTACCAGAAGGAAGGACAAGGAGGTGGCGGAGCGATTATTTACGACCAACATGGCAGCTTTGTTGCAGGGGCTTGTCATTTTTTCCCTCTGGTGTCGGACCCTGCGCTTGGGCGGAGCTCCTGGCTGACGCACTGTCCAATTGGCCCTGGAGATGCAGGTGCAGAAATTGGATTGTGCATCCATGGTGGCAAAGCTGAAGGACTTGAGCAGGGAGAGGTCAGTGGATGGACACCTTGTCGAAGAGGTGAAACAACTTCTTCATGGATTCGATGAATGGACTATCAGACATGTTCGGCGTTCGGGCAACACCGATGCTCACAATTTGGTTAAGGAGGGATGCTTGAATAAGCTAGTTAAAACTTGGGTGGGTGTTCCCCCTATTTTTGTAAGTTCTGTAATGGAGTTTGACGTTGATGTTTAAGTAAATCTGCCATTCAGTCTCAAAAAAAAAAAACCTGCATCTCAAAGCTGCCCCCAATCACCTAGTCACCAAATACGTTGTACGAGAGACACCATTAATATATGGTACTAGAAAATAAAGCTTATGGACTGTCGGTGTGGAGGTGCGGGATTTTCTGAAATTTGGTTGCCGCCACTTTATTGTGTAGTAAGGGCTATGTCTAATTAGTATGAAATACATTCTAGCAATTGTATTAGCTTGCAATGCATAAGTGTAAAAAATATTATTTATTGTGGTTGTCTTAGCTCCTTCTAAAACTTCTGCGTAAAAAATATAATGGTTCTTCATATCAATGAATGGTTGTGTGTATCCATCGAAAAAACTCATGCTCTTTTAAACTGTTGAGCATTTTCAAGGGAATATTGGGATCATATTTTGTCTCTTTGAATTCCAATCTGAGTTCATTCCATTTTATCTCATCAAGTGTGACAACTGAAGCGTTGTTTGGAATATTTCTGGAGAGCATGGAAGCAGAGAGGCCCCATAATTAATGGTGTCAAATTTGTGTCAAACATATACATTTTTGTCAAATTTTGTTTCAAATTTTATGGTTCATAGTACCTTTACAATTTAGAAGTACATTTACTCAAATCGACGACAAGTTATAATGTTAAAACTATATTATTCATTTTAGCATAGTTATGATACATTTAACAAAAAATATACATGCGGGCGAGAGCTTAGAATAATTGTTTCGAATATAGGGGATATATAGACAAAAAGTGAAGCAAAATAGAGAACTACTATGCTACCTAAGTTTCAAAAGAGATGCCTATGTAGAGAAAATAGAGTTAAACTTCTCTATTTTTTTACATAAATATCCATACATGAAACTGTGGCCAAATTTGCATCCTAGAGAATGCCCATGTCCTATACGTGATGTATACTATAACAAATAGAGAGCTTCTTACTCTCATACGTTAAGTCATTGTTCGGCAAAGATTTAAAGGGCGCATGATATACCAATCCATTTGTATTGTTCTCACTAGAAGAGATTGAAGGCCAACAATGACATGAGCAAGCATCTAGGTAATAATGGATGATTGGGCGAGAAATTGTTCTCTATATAACCTTACAATTTAATGTCAAAAGGCGAAATACACTGGATTTTTATATGATATGAGCATCACCATCACCATAAGTTATTTAAAGAATTAGCACAAAAAGCCTGCAGGAATAGAGATAAATAAAGACCCGGTGGTAGCTAATTAGGCATGTTCTTTCCCAAGAGAGATTGTTGATACCATTAAGGAAGATTAATGTCAGTTGTAGTAAGAAACATATATGTTTATGTTAACTTCTATGGTTCATAATCCATTTAAATTTTAGAAGGACATCCACTCAAATCGACGACTGATAAGCATGTTGAAACTATATTATTCATTTTAGCATAACCATGTTACATTACACACAAAAAATAAACCTTGGAATAACCATTTTGAATAGAGGAGATATCTAGGACAATAGTCAAGCAAAATAGACAACAACAATGCTACCTCAGTCTAAAACAAATGATCATCAAGAAAAATGACACTAAAACTTCTCGAATATATTAAATAAGTATTCATATGTAAAATTTTGGTCACATTTGCATCCTAGAGAATGTCCGTGTCTAATATGTGATATATAATATGGAAGAAATGGAAGACTTCACATATTTTAAACCAAAAGAAGATCTTTGTGCATTTTATAGTGGAGGAAATAAATAATATTTGATTTTCGCACAAAGTATAATTGTAAATCTAAATTTTTAGTTGGCATTTGAGGATAAATTATTTTCATTGAATTTATTTGTAGCAATTAGAAATATCATCTAGGCGCCATATGGGCAATTGTCAGGTAGACCCTAATTATTATCTGCATTTTTATATACCTCTAAATACAATAGATCACCCATTTGAATGTTAACATGGACACTATAATTTAACATCACAGAAAACTACTGGGTACATCCTGGTCTAATATATTGTAATTTCGTATAATTATCTAATATCATGCAAATGCCACATATGGTCTTCAGAATTCTGTTTTAGAAATGGAAAAATCACCATTTGTCCACATATTAAAGATGTTTAAAGATGTACATGTAAATATGATGTTTATTTAGCATTACACCTACGATAACTTTTTTCGATAAGGGGCGCTTTATTACTTAAAAGGTTTAAGCGTTACACCCGGTCTCTGCATAACTGAGATGCACGCAGCCGCCACAGTTTAAAGTCCAAACAGAAAAATAACTTAGCAAAATATATATCATATTGAGAAATTTTAAGACGCCGAAGATGTTGATGGAGGACCGATCCGAAGATTATGCTGTCATCCATGTCGGGTAAACAAATCCCGTGCCGTATCCTCCAGCCGCGTACACACCTCCATAAAAAGGTCATGATACACCAAACGGTGCAGGACTGACCAAGAACGCAGTGTGCTGGTACATCGGTAAATAACCTGCAGAAGAGAACAATTTACATCATCAAAAACTTTATCATTTCTACACAGCCATAGCGACCATATAATGGCAATCGCTCCAACCCGAAGAAGTAACTTAAACTTGTTATCTATCCCATGTATCCAGTTCCCAAAAATATTGGCAATACTACTTGGTGGATACAAGCCTGAAGCTGCTTAGGTAACTGACCATATAGATCTATCAAAATTGCATTGGAAAAACAGGTGTTTGATTGTTTCATTATGATGACAAAAGACACACATAGGATTTCCATGCCAATTCCGCTTTAAAAGATTATCTTTACTAAGAATAACTCCTCGACGAAGATACCACGCAATTTTTTTGTTTTTTAGAGGTATCTTCATCTTCCAAATCATTCTATTATCGAGAACAGGTATCGCAGGCTGGACTAGCGCATTGTATAATGAACTGACAGAGAAAGAACCTTTCTCACTTAAGTTCCATCGAAATTCGTCTGGTCCAGGTGACAGTTGTACATTTGCTAGACGATGTAGCAATGCAATCCAAGAGTCAAGCCTAGTTCCAATCAAATCACGTCTGAAAGTCACATTGGGTGGGAACGATTCTAAAACAGTGGAAATCGTTTCATCCTTGTAATGGACAATAGAATACAACGCGGGATATTGTTCACGGAGTGTAGCATTACCCAACCATTTATCCTCCCAGAACCTTATCTGAGATCCAACCTTAATAGAAATGTATCATTTCCTTTCACATAATGTGTATTCGTGATATAGTAATTTTATTTTCTAGACCCTTGCAGATACTAAAGATGGTGCCCTCGCATTTGTGAGGGCCACCATACTAGTTGTCTTAAAAGTTCCTTTGATTTGACATGTCAGCGGATGCTTTATTCATTGGTACAACTCGTTACCTATGTAAAGAAGAACAACACAATTTCCTTGTAAGTGATCATCCCCTAGCTCTGGATTAGATAATAACTTGAATGTGTCGATGCTAGAGTCTTCCGAAAGTAATGGACTTACTACTAGCTCTTAGATATACTTATCGGTGTCTTCTCTAAATGCTCTAGTACTCGTTATTGTCAGAAAAACATACCGGAGCTCTCCCACTTTTATTTAAAAGCCAAGGAAAAACATCATTCATACTGGTGCACCGTTTTCTCACCTATATATATATATATATATATATATATATATATATATATATAAGAGTACTCCATGGATGCCTCAATTAGCTAGCCACATGAGTGTGAAGGAATCACGGTGCAACCTTCATGTACTTAGACTTCCCACAGGAGCACCCGTTGGCCTTGTTTCCATGGTAAAAAGAAATCTTTCTCCGCATAAACTCGGTCTAGTTGCAGTAAATACTGAGAATGAGCGGCACCAGGAAAAAATCCCTTTGGGTCGACTAAGATGTTTTGGCATCAATTGAAATTCAGGGAACCGATTTCTTGGTGACAACTCGACTACAGTGTTGGTCAATCTCTGCTCTTGAATGTAGTTCAGTTGGTTCAGTTAGACAGAGAGTAGACTAACAGTCAGTTTTCAGTTCGATAGCTGGTTATCCAGTCAGCTCTTTCCTAGCTGGTTTCAATTAGCATTGTAGCTGGACGGCGTTGTGGATTGTGTGCTCCTGTACGGCAACGTAGGAACGGCACAGACCGCACAGTGCACGCCTCGATAGTAAGATGGAAGGATGCCGTGATCATCGTGGAGAAATAAAGCGTAGAAGCAGCACAACAATGCAATACCATTCTCTCCTAGTATCCTTGTTTTTCAGTTTCCTCAGGTCCAGAAACTACAAGCAACAAGATGACGAGCGTTCCCCGTTTCGAAGAAAAGCAAGATGACCTGCGTGATGTCCAGGAACACTTCTTCTGCCGCCAAATTTTTTTTTTATACGGGACCATACCACACATAGCCTCCATTATGAGGTCTCTCCTCAGGGCCAAAACCTCAACCTGAACACAAGCATCTCATAGCAGCTTCTAATTAATCTCATAATCACTCAATGCGGAGCAGTACAAGATACTGCAATGGCAGTTGGCATCCCCAATATCGAGCTCACCGGACGAGCCCTCAAGCTTAGATAGCCATGGCTGCAATAGAAGGACCCGCAACACAGTTGGGCTATATCAAAGCTGCCTTGCGATGCTCGCTTCCAGAAAAAATCTCTCTCGGAAAAGATACAAGGTATAAGAGCAACTCTAGCAGACACGCGGAAAATAGAGCGCGCGTTTTTCGACAACGCGTGCGCTAAAATTACCACGCCGGCTCGCGGGATAAAAAGTGGGCGCGCACGCAACAACTGCCGGTGAAGTTTCACCCTTTCCTCTCCCTTTTCCCCACCGCTTGTTGCCTCACGCGCTGCTCGTCCAGCACCCCTCTTCCGTCGCCACTTCCTGTCCAGCGCTTGCTTTCACCGCCCTCGACTGGCGTCGTTCCGCTGGAACTCCTCTGGCTTCTGCGAGGTGCGTGCGCCCCAACGGCTCCTTCTATTCCAAGATTCGTGGCGGCGACGAGCGCATCATCCTCGGAACCTTCAAGACCGCGCCGGTAGACGAACTTCGGCGACATGAAGACACAAGAGCAGGAGGAGATGCTCGCGCCGCCGCCACGCCACGTCACCGATGAGGAGAAGCGACGCCGCAAAGCACCGCTCTGACGCCTCTACCACGCCGAGGAGGACGAGTATCTGAGGCGGAGTGGTCCACCGCTTCTTGGCGGACGTCGACACCCAGGTCGCCTTCTATGCTCAGAGGAAGGAGGAGCGCAAGGCGGAGCGTGCGCCGAGGAGGACCGACAAGGCAGGCCGCCGGGCATTAATGGAGGCGCAGCTGGCCGGGCCGCAGACGATTGGCGACAACAACGACCGCTAGCTCGACCAGTTCTCGTCGACACCGGTGGAGTCCTCGATGGAGGACGAGTTGGATTTCAACCTTTAAACTAGTAGTTTTTATTTACTAGTCTATATCAATGTTTAAAATTTTGGGTACAAACTTGGTTTCCGACCCTATAGTATCGTGTATGTTAGTAGTAGGTATGTACTTTATTTTCAATCTATTTTGTAGTATGTTCGATCTATGTTTTTTAGGCACAAAATTGGTTTACGGCGCTGCATTTTAGCATGCCCGGTGAATGAATGTTGCAACACACTAAAATTTACGTGCCCTGTGAAGCGGCACACGGCCACGCGTTAAAGGATCAAAACTGATGCTGCAAACTAATTTTAGTGCGCCGTATTTTGCAGCGCATGTTGGAGGTGCTCTAATAACTGGATCCACTCAATTGATAGGCTCAACACTCCTCTCCCAGTACTTAGACATCCTAAGATATCATATTGACCCCACAACAGCCCGACTCCATCACCTGATCTCTGACCTCAGACGGATCATACAACGCTAGCTGTACGTATCATGCGTAATTCTTTCGCTGCTTCCCTAGTGTCAAGGCCCAGAAGATCTAGAACACACATGCTGAGCAGGGATGCAAACTTTTCTATAGGTTGGCCCGGGAAATTACTAACGGGGGATATTTTAGCCATGAGGGGTGGCCCCATGACACTATGGGCATGCTCTATCGAAACGGTCCGGAAATGACCGCTCACCTTTGCAAGGAATGTCGGTTCGCTAGGGTGGTCTGGAACACCACTCAAAGCTGGGACAATAACGAATTTGGGAGCCACGGCCACAACTTTCCCTCCATTTCAGAACGGCGGGACGACTTAATAGAGGCTAGACCTACGGTCGGGGCCTAGGAAGTGTGATTTCTAGAGGGCTAATGGTGACTGCTTCATCGGAGGGTTCATCGTAATGTTGATGCATCTTTTCACGCGGATATATGTGCAGGTTCTGTTGGTGCAATTCTTTGGGATTATCAAGGGAATTTTATTGCGACCTCTACTATATATCTACCGAATTTGGTCTCGGCGTCTGGTGCTGAAGCAATGGCCATGAAGGAGGGTTTATATATGGCAAATCGTACGGGGTGTCAAGACATGCTAGCAGAATCCGATTCTATGGAGACTATAGAAGCTTGCTCAGGTGAAGAGACATGGTGTGGCGATTTCAGCAGCAATGTTTGCAGATTGTGTTGATCTAGTCTCGCTCATTGAATGTGTTAATTTTCAGCACTGTCCAAGAGAAGTAAATGAGGTGGCTCACAAATTAGCTAGGGCTTGTTTTCCTAATAAGATGTCCTGTAATTGGATCGATGAACCCCTAGTTTTATTTTGTAAACACTTGTAAACGATACAACATTTGTCTGATGAGCTGCAAGTTTCAGACGCACTATTTTTTCTTACCAGGGTACCTAAAGGAACTGAAAGATTTTAATGATGCAGCTTGCATGCTTACCATATGATGTTTCAAAAAAAAATGCCCGGTGACCTTTTTTTGACATGTGTACAGTGACCGTTTTGTTTCTCCTCTTCAAGTTTTTTTAGATCATTTTTATGAAAATCCTGGTTGCTAAAAAAACAGCTAGTTGAGGAGGTTCGTGCATGCTACCTTGCATGCAACGGTGGAGCACGGACAAGTTCTAAGTCGAACTTAATAAAGTTTGACTAACGTTTTAGGAAAATGTAGCAATATTTATGAACTAAATTTGTACCGCTAGATCTGTTTTCAAATTTAGTTTCATAATATGTTAATTTGATGTAATATATGTTGCTATATATAAAGTTGGTCAAATTTGATTAAGTACTTAGGCAAAAGTTAGAAGTACACTTATTTGTAGATTTGTTTTCGCTACACGTCCGATAATTAAGGGTTTGCAGTCTGATCTGCCTGGAATATGCTTATATTTATTATTATTCAACCCCCATTTCTCCTTAGCATTCCGGAAAGACAAAAAAATTCAAGGTAGAAAACATTATCTGGAATTTCTCTTATATTCGAACCCATAGCTGATGATAGAACTAGAATAGTTCATCCAAGCCGGGCACAGTAGTTCCGAGATAGTGTTGAAAACTGACGGGAACATGCCGTTTCCACTTCTCTCCTCTGATTCCGAAACAAAGTCGGAAACCCTCAAACGAATATTGTATGATCATGAATAGAACGGGCATTGAGCTACATACAGCGGTAGTATAAAAACGAGTCTTCTCGTCCGAAAGATGGTAGGTCCTTCCTAGCGAAAAATAACCAACACCAGAAAAGAGACGAACGTTGTGCGTCCCCCGGACGATGTGAACATCCCATCGTTCTGGTCTCTTC
This sequence comes from Avena eriantha, assembly GCA_910589775.1. Taxonomy (NCBI): domain Eukaryota; kingdom Viridiplantae; phylum Streptophyta; class Magnoliopsida; order Poales; family Poaceae; genus Avena; species Avena eriantha. The sequence goes on from OU342745.1 coordinate 394,260,196, forward strand.
GCGCGACACGTGTCTCCATGGATAGTCCAAAATCCCGCTTTTGCTGCAAATCGTCTGTTTTTTGCTACAAAATATCCCGTTTTTGCTACAAATGTCCCGTTTTTGCTGCAGTAGTAAAGCTCGATTCGGTCTAGAAAATCGCCTAAATCCCGCTTTTGCTACAAAACACACCTTTTTGTTGCATATGTTCCCGCTTTTGCTTCCGAAATAAAAAAAAGGTCGTTTCAGAAAATAGAACGTCTCGCCGGAGACCTCGTCGGTGACCATGCAGCAAAAAAAATTGTACTAATGTAGCAAAACCGACTTCGCCGAAAACATCGTCGGAAAAAACTCGTTGGTGACTCTCGCCGAAGATCTTGGAGCAAAAACTTTGCGCTAGTGTAGCACATTCAGAAAAAGATTGTAGCAAAAAGTTTGTGCTAATGTAGCAAACCCGACATCATCGTCAGAGACTCGCTGAAGCCTTTCGCCGAAGACCTTGTAGCAAAAATTTTGCGCCATTGTAGCAAAACCACTAAACGTTGTAGCAAAAAAATCTTATTATAGCAAATCCAACTTCGCCGGAGATCTCCTAGCAAAACATTTATACTATGATAGCACCATCGTTGGCCGCATGTAGCAAAACACGAGGCCACTTGTAGCACCTCGGCTGTCCGCACCTAGCACCCGTGATGACTCCATGTAGCAAACCTTGATGACGTAGTAGCAACGCCGGCGCGCGGCTGAGCAACTCCACCGGAGCGAGGCCATGGCGGGAAGACCCATGTAGACGCAGAGCGGCCAAATCGTTCTTCCGCCCGACCCAACCTATTCTCTCCCACTCTTGCTTCGGTATCCCCCCACCCCCCCCCCCCCCCACACACACACACACGCGGGAATCATTCACGGAATAACCGTTTTTTCGGTGGTTACGTGCTTGTTCCGGATCCGATCAGTTTGTTTTAATCCGTATGCGTGACCCCATATACGTACTTTGATGAGTAAAATACAGAGACCGAACGATCGGTCCACATGAAGAAACCGTCGTCCCCGTCGCCTCCGTCTACATCCTCTTTCTCGCCCAAATCTTCTCCGATCTACTGCGGCTACACGAGAGGAGGCCACCTCTTGTTCTCCTTCCGTCTGCGTCTTACGGTTTGTCTAGGAGATGCGGTTCGATCAAAATCGAAGGCGCACGACGCAGGTGGTATCAGCGACGAGCGAGATGGAACGTGGAACGTAATTTGCTTCAGAACCGCACGTGGGAGCCGTAAATCTTTTTTCACTACCCACGACATGTACGTAACACCTTAGATACGCATACCGGTACAAAAAAAATAACGGCCTAGACTGGTAAGCCAGTTTTCCAATCAAAATTTCCCTTTGGGGGGGGGGGGGGGTACCGAAGCAAGCCTCATTCTCTCCCTCACGAGCGTTGGCACACACGCGGCTAAATCGGTAGGCCGCCGCCGCGGCGGTGGCGGGGCAGCAGGCCAGGAGCAAGCGGGCCAGCGGCGGCGCGCACAAACAGGGACGAGGCTGGGAGGCGGCGGGAAAAGCAGGTAGCACGGAGCAGGTTCGATCTGGACCTGCGAGGTACAGACGCGAGCGGCCAGTGGTAGGGATCGTGGAAGGAGACGTACAATGGTGGGCCAGGCGTGGAGCAGAACGACCCGAGGGATCGTTTCACCGGATCCCAAATATTATCCCTTGCAGCCGGCCCTGAGATGGAGATGACGAATTTGAATCCTAATATGACAGAGCTCTCATGCTTTAATCAGATCCGCAAAGAACTCGATGAGTTTGTCGAGGACCTCTCCTCCTATTCGACCGCGACCTGTTCCTTGGGTGATTTGCTGCCTTTTTTGCGCAGAAGAATGTCAACCTTGGAGCTTCAGCTCAAGGATTTGAACGACATATGCGGATTCAAATTGGACAGAGAAATTCGGGAATCGTCCTTCCTCCTAGACAAAGGAGATGATACTGATGATGGTGGTGGTGATGAGGAAGAGAAGGAGATGGACAGTGACAGTTCTCCCATGGACGAGCAGGTGCCGAGTATTGGCTCCAAATTCGAATTTGTGATGGGGGCAGAGGCGGTTCTTGGTCAGGCTTATTTGGACGTGTCGGACAAGTCCACAGTCAAACCAGTATCTTCCAGATTGGAGGTTCATGACGATGAGGAGATCGACAGAGGCAAATCAGACGAACAATTAACCATGGAGAAGGAAGAGATGGCCGCTGAAGAGGAGGATTTTATGTGTTCCAGAAGTGAATGGGAGTCTTCATGGGGATCGGATGGGTGCGGTTTCTTCGAAGACACGAGTGAGTAAACAAACATGCATCTTGCTCAATTTTTTGTATAACCAGCTATAGTTTACTTCCTGTTCTTTTACCCTTGATTGACCTTCGTTCAAAGGAACGGGTTTTGCGTTGCTTATATCTACTCCAGTACATTAGGGATATTAAAACTGAGTCAAAGAGGAGCCATCTCATGAACTGGGCATTTTTGACCGTTAGATCGTGCCACCTGCATATTTCTGGCCGTCGGATGGTCCTCCAATCCCGCATGGGCCGAATTATCCCTTAGGAACGCTTCTCTGGGCATCAAATAAGCTATCTCTGGTTAATTGAGCTGGAATTCACGCTACAGCCCATTGCTTGGTTTACCGCACAGTCATACAATGCATGGGATGTCGCTATTGTGCCCCTGAAAGCGAATGGTAGAAGAATTACTGCACGGTCGTACAATACATGGGATATCGTTATTGTGCCTGCCGGAAGCGAATGGTAGAAGAAGAAAAATTATGTCAGATTTCTAACGCATGCTTTACATTGGTGCTGCACAGCGCCAGTGAGTTCCATGCACCTACTTGACGCCTCGACGCAACAGCTTAGAGAATGGTGCCATGGAGGCCACCTTGCAGATTTTCTCCATCAAACTCACAGAAATTAAAGGTGGCTTCAAATGGCCGTTGTCCGTGTACGGTGTGCTTGCTGCCCAGGATGCTGTTGATCACAATCGCAACCTTAGCTTCTGTCGCAATAGGAGGAGGAGTCAGAAAATCAAGCAAGACGTAAGTATAGTATCTTTGTTTTCAATTTTCTTTTGGGGATATTGATGCATCCCTATGTCATCTCTCTTCCGCTTCACCTTTCCACTTCAGGCAATCAGATGTGCAACTCATCTGATGATGGGAGAACTGGCGGCAAATCCAGCGGTGAGGGAAGAGGATGCGCGACCCCACTATCGGCGGGCAGAAGCTGGGTGGGGTCCATGGCTTCGGATCTAGTGGATGGCGGTGCTGGAGAGAGAGGGTGGGGAAGAGATCGGTGGCGCTGGCGTGAAAACGAGAAGGGGGAGCTGAAATGTCCCTCCCGCACGAACAGCTCTAGCAGTACAGATAACACTCGTGTCGCCCGTGCAACCCTTGTATCTAGGGGTCGAGATGAGGGTTTCTTTGCAGACTCTAAAAAAAGGGTCGTGCGATTTTACGGGTCTGCTCGGGACTCTTTTTTAGGGAAAACTGAAAACTGGCGTTTATTCCCGTTTATTATACAGTTTTGAGATCTTTACGAGATTCGCTAGAGTTGCTCTTTATGGAATAAAAATGAACTATGTGGCTTTGTGTGTTGTATTCTAATATATTTGCATCATATTAGTAGGCACTACCATGTTTTACATTGATTTGTGTTTTTTCCAATTAATCCCATTTATTTTGGTACTAATTCGGATGGGCTGAAAAACCTTCTTTTCATATTTTTTAACTCTTAGAGAGCTTCAGGACTCCAAAAAAGGCGAGGTTAAGAGGTCGCTCCGAAATTTTCTGAGACAAATCTAAATTGATAAAGTGGGACAGAAGGAGGTTAAGAGGGCCCATGGTGCGACTAGGGTATCAGGCCACGCCATGGGGTCCATTCCCCCAGTCGTCCGATCAACCTCAATCTTACGCTGTTATAAGTGTTTTGAGCTAAAACCATCTATATATACCTCCTAGTATTTTATTTCGCGGCCGACTGAGGCCGAGACTAAAAATCACAAAACAGAGAGTCTGGAGTCAACCAGTTCTCATCAGATTTGAGGAGGGACCATGCTGAAATCTCCTTCGATCGCCTCTTCTTCATCAGCAACGCCTCGTCATCGCTCTCCAACACGAGAGTGTAGTAGTCCACCCCCGGAATTGAGGTTTGTGGTGTTAAATTGATCCAATCTATCCATATATGATCATTTTTCTAGTCTACATGATTACGGTGTTATCTATGTAATTTCTATGGTGGATTTTGTGGTATAAGCTGATACAAGTTATGCATTTACCATTGTATTGAGACTTTTTAGCTTGCCATACTTTGTAATCATGGTTATGATACACTCACTATGTTTTGAAATATAAGATGTTTTAGCTTTGTGAAAGGAGTGTATTTAGACCCATTTTAGTGTGTAGGTTTATTGCGAATGTACACACAAAAGAGGATCTAGATACACTTATTTTACAAAGCTAATCTTATATTTTGAAATAGAGGGAGTATATGCAGTGGTTTATTGTTATACATCTCGGAAGCATCAGGGTAATGATAATGGTAATGACTTGTCTTCCCACGACAAGAGGTGGTTGGCAACATTGAATGTATGTAAGCGAAATACAGGTGGGGTGCACACAACAAACAAAACCTTTTCTATATTGTTGTAGTGTGTTTTTACATAAAGCTGCATTTTTACCAGGGACGCTGCCGCGGCGGAATGCTAAACTCAGCAGGAAGCTAACAAAGACCGCATGCATCAGTGCATTTTAGAAAAGTACAAATCCAAAACACACTACAACACTACATCAAGGGTTCACGGTTTAGGGTTTAGGAAGTGTTGGTGATATACTTTTTGGGAATACCCACCGTGACTCGCTGACCAGGGTGGCCCACTTCAGGTTAGACTTTGCATCACGGGCGACCTAGTCAGGGAGAGAAAAGATGGAACCCATCCGGCTAGGGAAGGCCCAGAAGACTTATCGACTTAGGCCTAGAGAGTTACTTGTAGTCCAAGGTGTACTATGTAACTGACTCTGTACCATAGCTAGATAGGACTCTCATGTAACCCTAGGGCCGGATGACTAAGTAAGCCGTCCTAGGGACCAGCCTTTAAGGCAACACCACAACCAATCTCAACTCACACAGGTGAAATCTCTCTTGTAATCTGTACTTACGTCTCTTCCATATTACTGGATTGCTAGCAAGAGTAGGATCTGTCAACCGTAGGAGGATTTGAACCTGGGTAAGTTTGTGTGCTCACCATCCCAGAATACCGTGTCACACCCCACTTTCTGCATGCCTTGAGGACCCCCTCATGGCGTACTTGTCCTCAATCCGACGACAGTTGGTGCCCACCGTGGGACAGGTGATCATTGGATCTGCGTTCCGGGCGGAATCTACGCGAATCGCAATTGGCAAAACAATCACTGTCGGTCAAGTGCTCTACGCCAGCGACGCACCTCTCGTCCTTCTCGACAAGACTTGGATTCCGTCTAGGGAGGCTGTGACTAGCTACACAATCATGTCTTTTGGCGAGATCGATGTTTACCTCGGTTTCGCTGAACCTGCCCAACCCACCCCAGCGGTGATGATAGAGGCAGAAGAAACTTATGGATCTACTTTGTCTACAGAGGTGGAAAAGTTTCAGATCTTAGATAATCCTAATCCCCCAGCCTGCACCTGAAGTAGAGATAGTGGAGAAGATCGAATCTGAAGAAGATCTCCCCAAGGAGGTCGAGTCTCAGGAATATCAAAGTTGCAATAGCTCTGGGTCCAGCTCTGTCGATGCTGGAGAAGGAAAATCGCTCCTGGGGAACACTGTGAAGCGGATGATGATGAGTGCCATAGTCAAAACAGACGCAATACTCGAGACAATAAAAAGTTTCGAGGAAGCAAACAAAGAAAGACTCAACTACCTTAGAGCACATGGATCTCACTTTGTCGGCTCCTTTGGCTCTGGATCCGGGTTTGCTGATGGTTGGGACAACGACAACTCGTTTTTCCACACAATCGGAACAAGCGCCAACACACCGGTCTCCCTAGGTGATTTCGTGACATTGGTAGATCTCCGTATGTATGATGAAGAATTAGGAGAATAAATCAACTCCAAGGCCGCGCAGGTAGGAGAAGAGTCAGATTCAAGTTCCTAAAATAGTATAGACGAAAGATACGACGAGAACTTTCTTGACTCGCATGACGACATGGATATCAGAGAAAATCCCGATGTCCAAACGTCTGAAAGTACTAATCAAAGCTTAACTCTACGAAACAAACCAAAAGTCGTCTTTGCCATGGGGACCTAGAGGGACAAAAAGGCAAAGAAGAACAAGACTCTTGCTAAGGACCTTCTGGCTAAGGAGGTAATCACCGAGGAATATGAGGAGGACTCAAACGATGCTCTAATCCCCTTTGGAACCGAAAAAATCTCTAGTGGACGGACACGTGGTCACTCCAGGTGCCTGTGAAATCCTCGGAAAAGCACTTACAACACTGATCCCAACTGCTTCGGAACTTACACCGGACGAGCTGGAGTAAAGGGCCCTGACCTTAGAGGCACATCGACAACAACTCCTAGATGAAGAAACTCGCCTCATCGAGGAGAAGCAGCGCATTACAGAGATAGGGCATTTTAACTCCTTGCCGTATCAAAAGACCCCGAACAACCCTGAGTTGGCCAATAGAAATCCAGAGGTTCACAAATCCGTTTTTGAAGGAAACGACATAGACATAGCCGTGGGACAGCCTTGGTTCGACATCAAAGGAAACCGGGTGTACAACACATAGGTAGAAAATGCAGATGTGGCCCGAGAGATCCTAGCAAAGAATATAAACCCAGAGAATATCCAGAGGAGTGTAAAACTACTCACCAAGGGCCTAGAGCAACAAAAAGTCGCTATGTCTGGCAGCGGAAACCTGGTCTGTAAATCCGACCAATGCCGCATAGCCACAGGTCGGCAGCAAGATACAAGGCCCCGACAGGAACCGGATCGACGTTACCGTTCTGACCATCGGGATGACAATTACTCAAGAACCGACTCTTCATGACAGCGGCAGAGAACCGCACCCGACTAGAGCAATGTTGCCCCAACCGTAGAGCAAGACGTCGTAGTAGCACTGGTTCCATAGCAACCTCCCTAGCGGCAGTCAAACAACTGTAGGGAAGAAGACGAAGCATGACGTCGGGAGTAAGATCGGTAGTGGATGCCACCTCCTAGACACACGAGCCGTCCAGCAGAATCTCATCACAATGACGATTACGACGGATGAAGGAACGTCGAAAACCACGCCGAGTCAAGCTGGCATAGTGGCCGTCGCCACGATGACCCACTTCGGAACTGGAATAATGAGTCAGGGGGTATCCACGACGGAGGTGGTGGTAGAAGAAACGAGGATCCGGCTCCACAACAACACAACCACAACAAACCACCAAGACGATACTCCTTGTCACCAAGTGACGCGAGGAACCAGATTCATTCTAATATAGAGGTGCGGTGCTACGAGTCGGATAACATATACGTTGGTCTAAAATGCTTCGGGCGTGTATCAGATAAAAAAAATCAGGAAGGATTTGCTATCTCAAGGCACATTCAACCCTACGATGGTGTGGCTTGGCCAGACACCTAGCTCTAGGACGTTTTCAAGGCCTGCTGCATCGCCAAAGGAGGAAATAGCTTGGTCGCAGATCAGTATCTTCCACTTATGCTACGGAAGATGGCTCGATCATGGCTCAACGAACTCTCGAAAAACACGGTTCATAACCGGTATGATATGCAAAGTACGTTATTTCAAAATTTCAAAGGCACATACAGGAGGCCCTACATGATGATTCAGAGGGACTGCTGAACGCCCTGGGCATACCACAGTCAGCGAAATAGCCGAAGCAGTAGCAGAACCAAAAGCGCAAGAACACCTGAACCAAAAGCGCAAGAACACCTCGGAGGATAAACCTACCCCAGAAAATGCCACTATCAATGCATCTTTCAGATCAGGAGGACAAGGAGGGAGCGGAGGCGGCCGTGGACACGGCTGTCGAACTTCCCGGGTCCAAGGTAGAGGAGACCATCAACCTGGTAAAACCTACTCTTAGGCCGACATTGCCAATAATCCATGTGTGCATCACCTATATGCCAACGGGGGCTCTTCCCACATAAATGTCGAGTGTCGTTTCAACGACGACGTCAAGAAATACTAATTCACTGGTTACAGGGCCAAGCGACGAAAGGGGAAGAAAAACTCCAACAAAAAAAGGAGTCCAAGGAAGATTTCGACATGGAGGAGGCGGAGCCCTCAAATCCCAAGTCGGATGGCAAATAGGCCTACCCAACCAAGAAAGACACTAACATCTATTTCCTTGGATCCCAACCCGCTAAGGTCAAGAAGGCATTACTTCATGAAATCAATGCAACTATTCCGGCTGTACCCCAGTATTTTTACTAGTCGTAAGTAACAATCACCTTTGACTGATGCGACCATCCGCCTAAACCACATAGGAGAGGAATGTATGCTCTGGTTGTCAATCCATTGAACGACAGCTATGAGTTCTCCAAGACTCTCATGGATGGTGGCAGTAGCATCAACATCCTCTACACCAAAATACTACACCACATGAAGATATTGGAAACACAACTGAATTACCACAACCTAGTTTTCCATGGAATCGTTCCCGGAAGATTAGCGAACTCTTTGAGAGAAATAACTCTAGACGTTATTTTTGGAATGCCGAACAATTATCGAACTAAACCACTATCTTTAGAAGTGGTGTCGTTCAAGAGCGCATACCACACTATCTTCGAGCGCCCGACCTACTAGAAATTCATGGCTTGCCCCTGCTACATCTATAACATGATGAAACTTCTAGGTCCCAAAGGTGTAATTACAGGCCGGGGAAACCCGAAAAAAGCACGAGTGTGCAAGGATGGAGCTACCGCCTTCGCTGAAGCCATACTGCATGTAGAGGAGTACCAGGGAATCAAGAAGAACACCGACCCGTCTGAGATGCCCGCAATGAATAAGGAGGTGCTAAAGAAAAATCCAGAGTTCAAGGCATCGGAAGAGACGAAGACAACACCGCCGAAGGATGATGACCCCTCCAAGGTGACACAGATAGGTGCAAGCTTAGATATCGCATAGGAAAGCAAGCTTGTATATTCGCATGGCAACCTTATGACATGACTGGAGTACCTAGGGAACTCTCCGACCGAGCACTCTTTAAACGTGTATCGTGATGCTATACCCATCAAATAGTCTTTACGATGTTTCAGCGATGAAAAGCGCAAAGCTATAGCTAAGAAATTGGCCCGGTTAGACTTAGCTGGATTTATCGAAGAGGTTATCCACACTGAGTGGTCGGCCAGTCCTGTAATGGTCCCTAAAAAGGACACCACTGATTTAAGGATGTGTGTTGATTATACTACCTTAAACAAAGCTTGTCTCAAAGATCCATTCGCTCTGTCTAGAATCGATCAAGTTATCGACTCGACAGCATGCTCGGAACTCCTATGCTTTCTCGACACATATTCAGGTTATCACCAAATACGCATGAAGGAGTTAGACAAACTAATGACTTCATTCATCACCTTCTTCAGAACCTTCTGCTATGTAATAATGCCTTTCAGGCTAAAAAAGCACTAGCTATGTACAAGCGCACTATGCAGTGTTGCCTCCACGATAAAATCGAACGTAATGTACATGCATACGTAGATCACATAACTATGATGTCTAAAAATAAGGAAACACAAATTTCCTACTTGGAGGAAACGTTCACAAATCTACGGAAATATAACATAATGCTTAACCCGAATAAGTGTTCTCTTCGGAATTCCAGCCAGAAAATTGTTAGGTTTCATCATGTCCCAAAGGGGCATTGATATCTCCAAATATTGACACTTTTACCTATCGTTTTCCTCTTGTTTTTGTCGGGTTTTCGTTGAATTTTATCTTTGAACTAATGTTAACATCAAGAATTTGCGAAACCTTGGATTCTTGTGATAAGTTTCAGGTAATCAATATTTCTAGAAGATCTTGGGGCATTTATGAGCTATTTACAACTAAAGAAGAAAATCCTCAATTAAAGACCCCTTCATTACAGGCGTCTAGGTGGTGTAACGACCACTGGTACGGTCGGAACACGCCCGTACCGCCCGGCCGTATGACCCTCCAACGCCTTTGTTATATCAATACAAACAACTTCTGTATTGGGGGCAAGAAGAGAAGAGGAATGAAAAAGAAAACACAGCCGCCGCAAATCATTCCAAAGAAGGAGATATCATAACTAAAGGAGGAGAAGAACATCCCCTCATGCACCAAAGATCTCTAGCCTCTAATCCATCCACTCCACCATCATTCTCAATTGTAGAGAGAAATAGAGAGATTGGCACTTGAAATAGTAGGGTTTGACACTTTGATCTTGTCTTGGTTTGTATTTGATTTGATCTCAAAACGGTATTGTGGCTTGCTACGGTAAACTTGAGATCATTTCCCTTTTCAACATTATTATGCCTTTGATCTATCTCCCTCTCATGTCCGAGTAAACCCCCATAGGCATGGGAGATCTAGGGGATTTATGAGATGTGATGTCCCTCTCTTGTTTCCATTCATTTGTGATAATTGTCGTGATTATTATAATTTGAGATTGAATATCTATGTTTTCCTAATGCTTGTTCTCTAATTTAAGGGCCCAGCTAACATGATCTCGAGATCTCATAGATATGAACTTGTTTACTAGCTAATCGGCGACCCCCTGAGTGACACGGCCGATATCAATGAGGAGCTAGTACTACTCGAGGATTAAAAAGGAACATTAAGATTAAAGTCTTGATCCGGTCGAAAGACCTTAATTAATGTGCTAACCATTACTGTGGTAACAGGCAGATGGATCATTGGGACAAGGGAAAATTTGCCATGAGGACTCCTAGTCAGTATACGAGTTGCTGGCCTACTTACTTATTAATATGAAGTATCACGATCACTTATCTCATTTTATCCATTCAGCACATTCACTATCACCATGAACCGATTCTCTCCGCGCCTAGCTTCTCATCCGAAGGAACTCCAAACACTTTCATCGCCTTTTTACTTTTATGTTATTTACTTTCAGTATCTACCTTTACTCAAGTTTCTCCTATTATTCACTCACCACTTTCCACCTCCAACACTTGCAGTAAATTCACTCAAGATCCCTGACACCTTGGGTGTGACAGAAACGCCGCATATAAACATTTACCTAAGATCCTTATTAGGATCGATATAAAAACTAGAATTAATACTTCCGTGAAAACGTGCTCTGATGAACCTATGCACTTGCAGGCCATCATCAAAATATTTTCTGGCGCCATTGCCAGGGAGCTACGCGCTAAGTGTTTGTTTCTTGACATTTGTAAGTGTTGGTAACATCCACGATCTCCGTTGAAGACAGGGCTACCACACATTTAGGTAAAACTTATCTGCCTCCTTATATTGATCGTATTCCTACTGAAAGATGCCTAAAATTTATTGAAATATTTTCGAACTCACGTTCTATAGACGTGAAAAGTTTGATTCCTTTAATGGTAGACTTGACCATTAACCAGGGGACCGAAAAGCCTGAACAACCATTGGGAGAATATGGGAATACATCTAGGAACCTGAGAAAAATTCCTATTCTTTACCTTGATTTGAAAACTAAAGAATTTGAAATATATCCTGAGCTAATCTATATGATGAAAGAAATTGCTTTCGCAGGGAAAGAAGATGAATATCCTAGTGATAATTTGACAAAGGTCCATGACATTTGTGCTACTCTTAAACCAGCTAATCTACCGATAGAGTTTGTACTTCTCAAACTTTTCTGCTGGTCCTTAAAATAAAATGCAAACTTGGTTACAATCACTACCCAACTACACTATAAAAACTTGGGAAGGATTGCATCCAAGAGTTTATTCATAAATATTGTTCATTTACTAAAATCATGCAAATTAAATGTAGCATTACAAACTTTCTTCAAGGAATTGGGGAAATTTTTACCAAGCATGGAATAGATTTTATGGCATGATAATGAAAGTCCCAAACCATGGCTTTAAAGAACATTGAATTATTCAATACTTCTATAATGGACTTAATGAAGATTCGAAAGATATGATTGACTTATCTACAGGGGAGCTATTAGTAACTTGACATTGCTAGAGTGTGTAAAACTTTTTGAGGTAACATCCTTCAATGATGAGCAATTCAACCAAGTTGAGGATGTTAAGCTGCAAAAAGGTTTGTTTCAAATACCCCAAGAACTTATGCCAGAAGTTAAAAAGTCCATCAAAGAAAAAGGGATAGTTGTGGAACTTGTTGAAGGAAGTAAGGTTGATGTTCTTCAAACTTATGTTATAGAAGATGAAAGTAATCTTATGATGCAAAAGTGTAGATATCAACAAAATTAGTTCAAAGAAAAATATTATAAACGGTTAATGACTCAAGAAAAGAATATAAAAGAGTTGACCAAAGTATTTGATGATCTAGGACATGCCATTAGACATTTAGATAAGTACTTGAGTATGGTCAAAACTCAATGTGATCAAATAGCTGAAACTCAAGCTTTAATTTTAAAACAAAACAATTTCAATTATAATATTGTCTCTACTAATATTGTTACTAGACGTTGAATAGAGACACGGGAACATGAAGGGCCGCCTTGGTACCAAGAAGAGTAGGCATGTAAGAAAAGGGAGACTAAGAAAATGAGTCAGGAAGAGGAGGAACTTGTTGATACACAAGATGATATTGATTATGAAGCTCAGAGAGGAGGACATGAAATTCCTAATGATGACAAAGATGAAGAAGCAAGAGACAAGGGTAAATCGTATGATTCGGACGCTGAGACGGTTGATTCAAGATAAGACATCGAGCTTAGAAAGGAACAAGAAGAACAAGTAATTGCTCCAAGTAAGAAGCATACCGACAAGCAAAATCTCCAGCGAAGAATCAAAATAAAAAGGATGCTGAACCAACATCAAAGGTAAAAGAAAAGGTAACTCCAACAAAAAAGAAAGTTCCTTATCCTAACCGAGTTCAGTATGAACCGGATAAAGCTATTTATGATACTTTTGCTAAAGCTCTTGGAAACCACCATTTAGAACTTCCTCTAGCTGATGCAATTCAAGTTCCTACTTACAAAATATTCATGTGAGATATTCTTAGTATAAAAAAGAAGGTAACTAAAACTGTAGAAGTGATGACAAGTTTTGGTGATAAGATGCCTGCTAAGCTTGGGGATCCAGGTATACCTACTATCTCTTGCTCGATTGGGAAAACAAATATTTTTAATGCTCTTTGTGATTTAGGAGCAGGTGTTAGTCTCATGCCTTAATCACTATTTAAGAAATTAAATCTTGGAGAGTATTCTCCAACTTCAATTACTTTGCAAATAGCCGATAAGACAACTAAACGACCTATTGGTATTATCGAAGATGTTTTGCTTAGGATTGATCAACATGTTATACCTACTGACTTTATCATACTAGATTTTTTGGAAAATGACAAACTTTCAATCATCCTTGGAAGACCTTTTCTTAGCACTGTTGGAGCTAATGTAGATTGCTACACTGGTAAGATTGTTTTCAATATTTATAATGACTAGATTGTTCATTATTTTCCAAAGAAAGAAGAACAAGACGGAAAATGTATACCATCACCAAAGCGTGTTCAAGCGGTAAGTACCATTGATAAAGGGCAAACAGAGTGAATACTAAGAGCTTGGAGGTTGGTTAGTTCGAATCCGCCCTTTTTGTATAAATGCTTGATGGGACTCAACCCATTCTCAGTATTAAGGCTTTACTTTATTTTGTTCTCTAATAAAAGATTATTAAGTTGATAGTTTGTAGGAGAAATTTTACTGATATGAAGCGTAAAAGAATCGGAAGATTAAATTTTTGAAGAGAAGGAAGAAAACTGGTTCCAGGTGACGTAATGAGATGTGGTATGGCCAGATGCGCCCGTACCACCTGCCCGTACTGGAGCAGAGAAGGCTTGTCCATAACACGGGCGGAGTCAGACCTCATAACAAGGAGAGATACGATCGTCGTACCCGTACCGTCCACCAGTACCGAATATCGACAATCCGCTCCAACCTTACTGGCGTGATTATGACTACTAGTACGGACGGACGTACCCGTACCTTCTGCCGGTACCAGAACTCTTAGGTTTGATCTCGGAACCCTTGTTCTGATCCAATGGCAACGAGCACCGGTACATGTGGGACCCGCCCGTACCGCCCACCCATACCGCATGTGTTGCGCGATTAGAGGGCGGTGGCTGGTAGTAGCCAGCCTTCTTCTTCCTCCTCTCTCTATTTTCTTCCTCTCTCTCCAACTCGAACCCTAATCACCTAGAACATTCTATTCTTCACCAATTTCTTGCGTTTGAGTGGGGGAATCTTCACATATGTAAGTTTCTCATCTGATCCACACTTTATTTTCTAAAATCCATGGTTGAATCCTCACATTGACTATCTAGATGAGTTCATCATATTTTGAGATTATTTTCGATTCCTCACGTTAGGATTTGTAATTTCCTTATGTAACCATTTGTTTGTATGATAGAAACCCGATGCCTATAGTTTTTCTTTGAATTTTTTGCAGCACAATGAATATTGGGAATATTTTTCGTTCGGGAAGGGCGGGAACCTCGGGCACCTCAAACTCGTCAGGATCGAAGGAGATATGCTCAGAGGGCAGCAACCTGCGGGAAGCACTAGGCAAGGACTACGAGAGGGTGAGCTCACGCAAGGTTATACCCACCTAGTGGGTGAACTGTGGCTTCCTCTCCCGCTAATGCCTTTGAGGATGACTTCGTCAGGATGACCGAAAATGTCGGCATGGTGCCTTTCTCCTACCTCTCCACTGACACCTTCGAGACCGCCACATACGAGTTCTTGTCGTCATTCCACGACGAACTTGAAACCCAAGAACGTCATTGCATTGTAAGTTTCGTGCTCAATGGGAAACCCCACAACCTCACTTTTTACAAGTTCTATGATTTCTTAGGGTTCTCCTATGAAGGAGAACATGATACTACTAATGAGGTCCTCTTAGAGGTAATGCATGATTGGGAGAAGATTTTTGTCCACTGGGACATCGACTACTTGTGCAAGAAGAGCGCCACCATCCAGAACCCCACTATCTGCTATTTTGCCACCTTTTAGGCAAATTCAATTTTTGGGAAGGGAGATACCGGGGCAATGGCAGGCCCCAAGATAAGTGTAATATATATGGCTTTCCATCCTGAGATGGAGCATAAGGTAAACTTGGGTGTTTTGCTCATCCAACACTTCCGCCGCCAAAGGTCAGCTCCTTCAGGTGACATCCACTATGGAGGCTTGATCACACAGATCGCCTATGTGAGGGAGTTTGTCATGCCCAATGAGAGATTAGTGGATGGCATTAAGGAGTTGGATGACACCTCCATGGCCAACACCAAATTTATGCGGGTTTATAGGCCTCAATGCTCCCTTCATGCTTATCAATTTTATTTTGAGTCTAACGGTGAACTCGACAAAGTCTTGCTTCCATTTGTCTAAGCTTTTGGTTTGCCAGGTAAACAAAGCGTCCTCAATGAGGAGGAATTCCAGTAGGCATTGGTCTCCTCGGGGAGGATTCCAAACCCGGGAGGGGACCCCAACTGGAACAACGCAACCAACACCCAGCAACAGCATGATCAAGAGGAAGAGGGCTAGAACGCCGAGGGCTGGGATGACTATGGCCAACAACATCATCACAATCAACCATTTACCCACTACCAGCAGCAGCAAGGTATTCCTCAACCTCAGCCGGGATTTGACTATGTCCCAAGGACTGACTTAGATTAGGTGGTGGATCGCATCAAAACTATAGAAAATACGTTGCAAGATGCGAACACCAACATTGTTGATCTCACTCAGAATTTCACTACCTTCGTGACCAACTTCTCGAGCCATTACCCATACTATCCACACCAGCAGCCGCCGACCAACAATGGCGGCAACAATTGATCCAGGGTAGGCTAAGAGCCTAAGCTTGGGGAGGGTAAACCCCTCCCCACTTTCGCATTCATATTTTTGTTTTCTTCTTTTGATTTATTTGTTTGGTTCCTAGTGCATGTTTACTTTTAGTTTTGCATTGATAAAATGAAAACTCAAAAAAATAGATTGGTTTTTTATCTTGTTTTGCGAGAATTTGTCTCGGTTTTCTCCCTAGATTATTGTAGGTTGCTCACTTCTAGTGAATTAAATATGGAGGAGAACGCGAGGAGTTGACTCAAGTGAGAAGACAAGCAAGAGAGAGGCGGTACAACATTCCTATTTTCCCTCTTCCTGCAAGTTTATTCATGAACATCCTCTATTTGTTCGGATTGCACTTGAGTTCCACTCCCCGCTTAGCTCGTTATCTTTTAGGACTTGATCTCATGGTTAATGTCACTACTTTGGTCTCGACTTATGATAATTACAATCGGTTGGAAAAACAACATTTTAAAACAAAAGAAAGTGTCTCCTTGACAACTTTGGTGCCTTGTTTTTGTCTTAAGGGCTTTATCTTGTTAGTGCTCAACCCCACATATTAAATGGTTTGACTTGATAAACACATGCTGAAAAGAATTGTTTGAAGGAATGAACGTTTTAACGGTGGGTGAGGGAGTTTCTAAACTTGCCTTGTTGATCTATGAGAAAAAGAAAAAGAAAAGGAGAAAAATATAAAAAAGGGAAGAAGAAGAGAATTACCATTGAATTATGACTAGAAATATTTGATCCTTTTGAAAGTATTGGCAGCACCTCACCACCTGCAATAAAAGGAGAGAAACTGCAGCTCTTGAAAAACAAGGAATTGATGGGGTGTTTGATAGCCACGTTTTCGAAATGAGTGTTAATGAAAACTCTAAGATTATCCTTCTTTTGACATCTACTTGTGCACCCTTAATTTGCCCAAAGCATTCTTGCTTAAAAATATTTTTACTCTCATAAGAAGAGATGCGCTGAAAAGAATTGATTTTCGCAAGCCAAATCTTTGACAGTCTTGTTTGAGTTCAAAAGCTATTAGCTAGCGAATTATTTGCGGTTAGGAAGCGAACTTAAGTGCAATTGTTCAAATATAATATGCTCATGTTTAAGGTTGCAGGATTTGTGACGATGGAATATGATACAACCTTGAACTGAGTTTTCCCCCTTGATTTAATTTCTCGCTATTATTATTTTTAGCTTTGTCACTCGAGGGTGAGCAACAACTAAACTTGGGGATGTTGATAGCTCCAAATATTGACACTTTTTACCTATGGGGATCCTCTGGGTTTTGTCGGGTTTTCGTTGAATTTTATCTTTGAACTAATATTAACATCGTGAATTTGCAAAACCTTGCATTCTTGTGACAAGTTTCAGGTAATAAATATTTCTTGAAGATCTTGGAGCATGTATGACCTATTTACAACCAAGAAGCAAATCCTCAATTAAAGCCCCTTCATTAGAGGTGTCCAGGTGGTGTAACGATCACTAGTACGGTCGGAATGCGCCCGTACCGCCCGGCCGTATGACCCTCCAGGGTCTTTGTTAGATCAATATAAGAAACTTATGTATTGGGGGTGAGATGAGAACAAGGACGGAAAAGAAAACACAGCCGCCGCAAATCTTTCCAAAGAAGGAGAGATCAGATCTGAAGGAGGAGAAGAACATCCCCTCATTCACCAAAGATCTCTAGCCTCAAATCCATCCACTCCACCATCATTCCCAATTGTAGAGAGAAAGAGAGAGACTGGCACTTGTAAGATAAGGGTTTGGCACTTTGATCTTGTCTTGATTTGTATTTGATTTGATCTCAAAATGGTATTGTGTATTTCTGTAGTAAAGTTGAGATGATTTCCCTTTACAATATTATTATTCCTTTGATCTATCTTCCTCTCATGTCTGAGTAAACCCCCATAGGCGTGGGAGATGTAGGGGCTTGGTGAGATGTGATGTGGCTCTCTTATTTCCATTCATTTGTGATTGTTGTTGTGATTATTATATTCAGAGATTGAATATCTATGTTTGCTAAATGCTTGTTGTCTAATTTAAGGGCCTAGATAACATGTTCTCGATATCTCATAGATATGAACTTGTTTACTAGCGAATTGGCGACCCTAGAGTGAAACGGCCGATATCAATGCGGAGCTAGTACTACTCGAGGATTAACAAGGAACCATTAAGATTAAAGCCTTGATCCGGTGAAAAGACCTTAATTAATATGCTGACCATTACTGTGGTAACAGGCAGATGGATCACTGGGACAAGGGGAAATTGGCCATGAGGTCTCCTAGTCGGTATATCAGTTGGTTGCCTACTCACCTATTAATATGAAGTATCACAATCACTTATCTCATTTTATCCAATTGGCACATTCACTATCACCATGTACTGATTCTCTCCACGCCTAGCTTCTCATCTACAGGAAATCCAAACACTTTCATCGTATTTTTACTTGTATGTTATTAACTTTCATTATCTACATTTACTCAAGTTTCTCCTATTATTCACTCACCACTTTCCACCTCCAACACTTGCAGTCAATTCACTCAAGACCTATGACACCTTGGGTGCGACAAAAATGCCGCATATAAACATTTACCGAAGCTCCTTATTGGGATCGATATAAAAATGAAATTAATACTTCCACGGAAACATGCTCTGACAAACCTGTTCACTTGCAGGCATCATCAAGCATAGAGACAAGATAAAGACTATACTCAACATTACTAGGCCGACTCACCTAAAGGACGTGCAGTGGCTCACTGGCTGCATTTCCGCAGTCATTCAATTTGTAAGCCGGCTTGGTGAAAGAGCCGCACCACTCTACAAGCTCTTGAAGAAGACCAAAAAATTCGTCTGGACCGATGAAGCAAAAGCTGCACTACAAGACCTAAAATCAGTACTCGCATCTGCCCCTATCCTTGCAGCACCTGAGCCTCAGGAACCAATGATGTTCTAAATAGCTGTGACAAATAGAGTTGTCAGCATCGTAACAGTGGTGGAACTAAAGGAGGAAAAACATGAACAGCTGGTGCATCGTCCGACTTATTACATCATCGAGGTCCTGATAGAATCAAAACAATGGTATCCTCATTACCAAAAGTTAGACTATGGTGTATTCTTCGCATCTAGAAAGCTACGACATTATTCTTCAACAGCTCCCATGAGAGACATAATCAACAACAGCTATGCCATAAGACACGTTGCTAAGTGGGGACATGAGCTAGAAGCTTTTTACATAGAGTATAAACCACGTACAACAATCAACTCCCAAATACTTGCCGATTTTTTCACTAACTGGACACACACGGCAGAAAATACAAATGCTCCATAGTCGGAATATTGGACCTTGCATTTTGACGGGTCGAAAGCGCTCGGGGGCTGGCGTGGTACTCAAATCACCCCAAGGAGACAAACTATTCTATGTACTACAGATTCAATTCATGGTGCCAAATATGACGCTCTGCTACATGGAATTCGAATTGCAGAAGACATTGGCATTCACCGACTCATGTGTTATGGAGTGTCGGATCTAGTTTCTCAACAAGTATCCGATATCTGTAGGGCAAATAAGCACATGGAAGCATATCGAGCTATTGTGGATGAATTATCAAAATCGTTTGAAGGGTTTGAACTTTAACACATTCCTCGAACAAAAAACGAAGAAGCAGATGCACTATCACGAATAGGCTCTGCGCAGAAAAAGGTCCCAGATGGTGCTTTTCTAGAGCACCTCAGAGTTCCCTCTATCGTAGGAGTCGATGAGGAGTATCTGACCGAATCCAATTCACCACTTATAGCAGTTCTGGCTGTAATACCCAACTGAACAAAACCGTACCACAAATTCTTGATAGAAGGAAAATTACCCGAAGACGAAGTTATGAGCCGACAGATCGTCCGACGAGAAAAATCCTACACAATAATCAGTGGTGAGATTTATCAGCGTTGTGTATCTGGAGTCTCTAGAAGGAGTGGAAATCCCAAGGGAAATGCACGAAGGAGAATGCGGACATCACGTCGCAGCCAAATCTTTAGTGGCAAAAGCTTTCCGAAATATTTTTTTCTATCTTACAGCCAAGACAGATGCTAAGAGGCTGTTCAACATGTGCAAAGGCTACCAAACATACGCCAAACAATCCCATGTTCTGATTGATTAGCTACGAACAATTCCAATTACATGGACCTTTGTGGTATGGGGTTTGCCATAGTAGGAGCGTTCAAATGGGCTCAAAGTGGATTTAATCACCTACTAGTGATGGTGGATAAGTTTACGAAATAGATTGAGGTTAACCCAGTCACAAGTTGTGATGGAGCTACAACCAAAAGATTCGTCGAGCACATCATAATCCGATTCGGCTATCTGCACAAAATCATTACAAATAACAGAAGTAACTTTTTAATGGGAGAACTTGTTGAATTTTGCAAAGATCAAAGGATCCGAATTGATATCGCATCAGTCGCACATCCACAAGCTAATGGATAAGTCGAAAGGGCTAACGGTTTAATATTTCAAGGCCATAGATCTAGGCTCAAGGCACCACTTCACTGTGTTGTTGGGGCTTGGGCTGACGAATTAAGTCTATTGTTTGGAGCTTGCGAACAACTCCTAACAAGTCAACCGAATCTACACCTTTCTTCCTGGTCTTCTACACAGAGGTAGATTTTCTGAGTGATCGTATCCATCTTTTTCCCCAAGTTCCTGCATATGTCGAAGAGCATGATAAAGTTGCCCGACAAGATGACCTCGATATAGTCGAGGAAGTTCGCATTGTTGCTAAGCAGAGATCTACAACCTATCAATAGAAGTTACGCAAGTATCATAGTAACAGAGTCAAAAATCGATATTTTACAAAAGGCGATCTAGTTCTCCAACTAGTGCAAAAAATAAAGCACAAACTTTCCCCAATCTGGGAAGGGCCCTTTATGGTTAGTAGGCACAATGGTTCATACTATCTAACTGACATGAGGCTGGACAAAGAAAGACCTACTACTAAGAAGAGAAAGAGAGATGAAGGTAGTACATACATGGATAAGTTAGATCGTCCATGGAATATTGCTCAACAACATCCGTTTTCTTCTTAAATTTCCTTTCTTTGTAATCATATCAACGCACATGTTCAAAGTGAAATAAATTATTGGTTCCCTCAATGTTTTTTCTGAGAAGTTTTAAAGTACCATCTTATTACGAATGAGCATGTCATAGTCGAGAATCCTAGAATACTTGAATGTAATTTATGCTCATGCTTGTTGTGGCTAGATTTCTGATTCTAAAAAATGCTACCTACTGGTGTAAGTCTAATTTCTATTTGTACTTTGGTTTTTGTGTGATTTCTAGACGCGGGTATTTTTCGAGTAGTGAAATGTTGGTACTGGAGGCCGACTTTGTGTCCAAGTTTAAACTGGTTTAGCAATTGAGCTCTATTGCTCAGCAAAGTTTTCATGTTGAAGGTTTGTCAGCTCAAGAAAGGGACGAGGTAGAAAGCTAGATAGACAATAAGTGTGAACAAAAAAGTGCTTATCGTAATAAGCACAAAATACATAAAAAATTCTAAGAGTAAAAGCATAAGTTCTTAGAAACTATCACCACAAAATAAATATTGTAGCTATTACATTAGATTTTTTTTCAAGATAGCACAAGGTTTTTTCTTTTTAACTCTCTAATGCAATGAAGACCAAGGATCTGCCAGCTTGTTGGTGCTACCACCGAAATCACCCTGATTTTTCTCCGACACAAGGACATCAGACTCAGTATGCTCGTCGTCCTTGGAGGCTTCTTCAGTTTCATCTAAGGGAGTTGGGGGTAATTCAGCGGATTGAAAGAAGGGCTTCTCGTAATTGGTCATCTTGGCCATTCGACAAGCGTATCCGGCACAATAATCCCATTTTTATCCAATGTTTTGAGCGTTGCCATCTTCATTAATAGTCGAATAACCCTTGGTAACTTGCAAAATCTCCATGCTTCCATGGTGGCTCATTACCATTGTAAGGGAATTTTGTGCCACTACGTGTGCATAAGACATTTTCCAATCCTCAATAAGCTTGGGAATATTCTTCACTTTATCGCGCACATCGAAAGAAGACAACTTGTCTAAATCGGAGATCTTGATGGTCTCACCAATCTCTTCAATAGATTGGTGGAAATCATGAAGTAAATCTCTGACTACAACAAGCCAGCTGGTGCGTGATTCATACAAAGAAGAATCTAGGAGGTTGAGAGGATCTAAAACGTAAAAAATAAAAGTTAGAAAATATCTGACTGAGCATAGTCAGAAAAATGATAAAATTGGAAATGGTATTTCACCAAATTTATCAAAGATAGAATCATCTACTTTGGTCCTTTCCTCGCAAAGACTACAAAGTTCATCCCGAAGAGCTATGGTGGTATCCTTCTGCTTGTCCATCTCTGCTTTCAAGTTCGAAATTTCTTGGACTTGGCGCGTGATAATCCGGTCCTGCTCATTGGTGGCCCTATCACTAGATTCAAGAACATTAGCAATTCTTTGTTCATGATCCTCCTTAAGCTTTTTTAGCTCTGCTCATAAATTGGCATTTTCCGCCTCCAAGAATTTGAATTTTTTGGCTTTCTCCACAAGCTTACAGCACTAGGTCATTAGATCTGGAACAGCAAAAGACAAGTCGAATAAATATTCAGCAAAATTCAATCAAACTTTGAAAGTGGAGTTGAAAATACTTACTTTCTACTTCCACTTTTTCAACTTTAAGTTGAGCATTGGAAAGTCAGAGAGCTTTGACCTCATGTCACTTGTTTTTTTTTGAGGAACTACAGCAGGAGAGGCTCCTATTGTTCTTAAATTAAAACAAAAAAGAAGTTACAACATATTTACAAAGGGTAAGGAGTTTCCTTCCCCCCTCAAAGAATCAAGTAAGAGACTCTCAACTCACTTACAAAACTTTTTAGTTGATCACCGAGATCAGGCTTCAACCTATCCCCTAACAGATCTATGTTGGAAGAGAATTGAACCAGCCAGCAAGGAATATTGGGATTTACACTATCAAAGTACTTTCTGTTACGTTGCTTCCAAATATTCCATGCACCAAGAATAACACATTCGAAAAATAGTGGTCTCTGCCACATCCTCTACGCACTATGAAGCCTTGAGCTTAGATTCAAATCCATGTCCCATGAGATACCCAAAAGTGCCCAACAGTCACGGCTGAAATGACAGGAGAAAAAGAGATGATCAATCGTTTCCCTATGCTGTTGACAAATGACACAGCTGACATCTGCTATCGGGCGATGCCTGCGCTGGAGCATATCCCTCATGTCGCTTGTTGCAGATGTTCTTCAACAGTTCCTTGATGTACACATTAAATTTCTATAAGTCAATATAATAACCAGAGTGAGAAGTCTACTAAGACTCGGGCTACCATTTTAACTAAGTTAAATTTCATCACGAATCTTGGGGGCTACACTAATTTGTTCTTTGGCATCCTATGAAAGCCTAAACTTGGATTTCTAGTTCTATCCACCTTCATGCTTGGGGCTAGAGCTTATGATATCAAATATAACAAAGAGTCAAAAAATACTTACAAAGTGCTCATTTGCAGCTTGTTCAGGCTGATGTTGATTTCCGTAGAAACCTTCTCGGCCAGAGTTAAAGGAATGATTGGTAGAGGCGGAGACGAACTTGTTCCAGCATCTCAACAATGTTCACATCTTCAACTTCGTGTGCCTCCTCTTCAGCCATAATATTTCTGGTCTCTAAGAAGTGGAGGGCCAGTTTCTCGATTTCTTCTGCGCTCTTCTGAGTGAGGTCAAGTTTGGCGACACCCGGATTCGGCAGAAGGTTTTCAGCAAAGGTTTCAGCTGAGGGGTCATTACCCTTGGAGGGTTCACCCTTATTAACTCCCGAATCACCCATGGTGACGTCGGGTTGCGAACCAAAGTTCACTGGCTCTTCATGTTGAGCCTCATTATCCCCAGCACGTGGAGATGGAATATCCCCCGACGCTAACAATGATGTTGGATTGGGAGTCGAAGGTGCAATAGCAGATGAGACCAAGGTTATCTTCTGATGGCGCAGTGTCTTCCCCGGTTTTCCCTTTGCCTTTCCCAATGGTTTAGCTTTCGACAATAACAGATCAAGATCATTATGGCTCGGAAAGAATAGAAACAAAAATATGGAGTATGATGGAAGAACTTACTTATTGACGACTGTCATCACTTGTGGGCTAGCTGAGACAACTGGAGTTTTGCGCTTCCGGGTAAGTTCCTCAGGAAAATCTTCAAGTTGTTCATCCTCCTGAGGAATAGGATCCTCTTAAGGATATTCATGGACCAGAGCAATCTCTGACTCGGGGAGGTTAGCGAGCTAAAAGTCAGAATATCTTAGCATTGCAAATAAAATATATACATATAACAAGTACACGATGGAGTAATCGGAAAATTTACTAGGGTCAAGGGGCTCTCTGCCGTGTACATCGGCATGGAGATATCCAGAATTTTCCGTTTTACTCGCTCCTTGATCACCACTTGACTCGGGACTCATAATCCTTAGAAGGAATTGGGGTCTGACTCACTCTCAAGATGTCCTCTTTGGTTGGTGGTGACCGTGTGCATCATCCGGTCTCCATGGTGTTGAAGAGGTTCAATCCGACGAGCTAGCCAACAATGGACTAAGTCGAATCCCCTCAAACCTTTGTTCTTCATCAGAAATTCGATCCACCTCTTGGCACGGATCAAATCTTCGGTCAAAGTATGCGCCTCCGTGTCCCAAGATTCTTCTAAGGCGGCGGCGCCGTCAGCAAAAACTGGCAAGCATTCCACCTTGCTAGGAGCCGTACTATTCTTATTGTAGAAGAAAGTGGTTGGCCACCTCTTCACTAATTCACTGGCTATGACCTTGGGATAGACTCGGTCTCTCCTAAGGACTAGGCTAAGCGTGCTGGTATTCTATGGAACACCGGCGGTTATAGATTTTTTCCTAGTACTAAAATAGTACCAAAACAAGTTAAGACTCGGTTTAATTTCGAGGAAACCCTCACAAAGAGAGACATAGGTTCTAAGCTCAAGAATCGAATTGGGAGGAAGGTTATCGAGTTGCACTCCATATTTGGAGATTACCTCGAAGAATAACTCTGACTGTGGAAAGCTCAATCCGCGATCTAGTTTGGTCCTGAAGTGAACCCGATCATCATCGTGGGGTGCGGGAAGAGGCTCGCCATAGCCGCTCCGCCCCTCGCCGACCCGGAGAAGACCGTCCTCCTCGATGACCCGGAGCTTTTCATCGTTCAGCACACAGTGGATCCAGACCCCGTGTTAAAGATGATCTCCAAGGCCCCCATGTCCGAGGAGCGGCGAATAAATCGAGGAGCTTTTGAATAATTGGGAAGAGTGCCCTACACTGGAAAAGAAGTGATCGAGGACAAAGCCACTGATGGGTGCATGGAAAGCGAGGTATGTTTTTTGGGACCTACCATACTGGAAGGTCCTCCACATGCCCCATAGCCTCGATGTAATGCACATCACGAAGAACATTACCGAGAGTATGCTTGGCACTCTGCTCAACATGCCGGAGAGGACCAAGGATAGGCCGAAAGGAACAAACAACCTGAAATTGCTTGGCATCAAGAAAGATCTTCAGTATCCTGATAGTGATGATGATGATCAGACGGAAGGAATTCAAGGTTGCCACAAAAGGGTTAATAAGAATGAGGTGGTGCTTCCCGCTACCTGCTTCACTCTGAGTTAGAAGGAGCTCGAGCAGTTTTTCAGGTGCCTCCTAGGAGTGAAAGTTCCTCACTGTTACTCGGGGAAGATAAGAAGATATCTAGACGTAGCGATGAATAGGTTCAGCCAGTAACTTTAATAACCTCAATAGTTGTTGGAGATATGCCCAAGAGGCAATAATAAAGTGGTTATTATTATATCTTTATGTTTATGATAAATGTTTACATCCCATGCTATAATTGTATTAACCGGAAACATTAATACTTGTGTGTTTTGTAAACATAAAAGAGTCCCTAGTAAGCCTCTTGTTAAACTAGCTTGTTGTTTAATGGATGATCATGGTTTCCTGATCATGGACATTGGATGTCGTTAATAACAAGATCATATCATTAGGAGAATGATGTGATGGACACACACCCGTAGTAAGCATAGCATAAGATCAAGTCATTAAGTTCGTTTGCTATAAGCTTTAAAATACATAGTAACCTAATCCTTCGACCATGAGGTTATGTTAATCACCATCACCGGATGGGTATTTTGATGACATCAAACACCGCTTCATAACTGGGTGGTCATAAAGGTGTCATTGGGTATTCTGAAAGTATGTGTTGAAGCGCATGGACCAAGATTGGGATTTGTCCATCCATATGACGGATAGATATGCTCTGGGCCCTCTCGATGGAATGTCATCTAATTAGCTTGCAAGCATGTGACTGGGTCACAAGGGATGACATAACATGGAACGAGTAAAGAGTACTTATCAGTAACGAGGTAGAACTAGGTATGGAGATACCGACGATCAAACCTCGGATAAGTAGAGTATCGCGTGACAAAGGGAATTGGTTTCGTATGTTAATGGTTCTATCGATCACAAAGTCATCATTGAGTATGTGGGAGCCGTTATGGATCTCCAGATCCCGCTGATGGTTATTGATCGGAGAGATGTCTCCATCATGTCTGCATATTCACGAACCATAGGGTGACACACTTAAGGTTCGAAGTTGTTTTAAGTAGATATGGAATGTGCGTTGGAGACCGAATGTTGTTCGGAGTCTCAGATTGGATTCGGGACATCACGAGGAGCTCCGGAATTGTCCGGAGAATAAGATTCATATATTGGGGATCATTTTCTAAGTTAGGAAATGTTCCAGAGAATTTGTATGGGGATTCTAGAAGGTTTCGGAATGTTCCGGAAGGTTCTGGAAGATTTCTTGGAGTTTACTTGAAAACCAAGAAAGGATCAAGGAATCCTTGTGGGGTAAGACAAGGATTCGTGGGGGAGTAGGACTCTCCCCCCACCCCTTGATCCGCCGGCCAAGGGAGAGGGGAGTCCTACAAGGACTCCACCTCCCCATGGCGCCTCCCTCCTTTAAATAGAGGGGTGGAGGCGCCACCCCCTGGCCCCCTCCACTCTTGCCCTAGCCGCCTCTCTCCTTCTCCTTTCTTCTGCTCAGGCTTAGGCGAAGCCCTGCAGAATTCTCTACTCCACCACCACCACCACGCCGTCGTGCTGCTGGGATTCCGTGGAGAGATCTACTACCTCCGCTACTCGCTGGAACGGGGAGAGGAAGGTCTGCTTCGACTCCGCACGTGTGACCGACTGCGGAAGTGCTGCTGGAACACGGCGCCGGAAGGATCGTCTATTCGATCTTGAGATCGGCAAGTGATCGACTACATCAACCACGAGATCCGATCTCGTAACGCTTTCGGGTTTACAAGGGTTAGTACAGATCTATCTCGTTGCACATGTCTAATAGATTAGATCTTGGCTTTTATCTAGATTAGATCTGGGTTTTGTTCGTTCTTGCGGTAGAAATTTTTTGTTTTCCATCCTACGAACCCATCAATAGTGACATTCGAATTTATGTGAACGCCAGTAACTTTATTACGAAATTTTGAAAAAATATACTTGAAATATTCAAAATAACATCAATATCAAATAACGGAGCAACGAGATTTTCCAGAATACAATCGCAGAATACAACAACATGAAATATTGAATCTAGCTAGCTAGTTCTATCACTATTTAGGTGAATGGTCTTTAAAGTCAGAATAATCTGAGTTGCCAGAATCTAGTATGGTAAATTGATGATGCCATGAGTATTGTCGAGGTATATCCTCAACCTCATCCCGCCATCCATGTTGTACCTTTCTACCAATTATGTCCAACAAGGTCTAGTCCAGTAAGTTTGGTTCGGCTCCTTGATGACTAGAACCTTGCAATCTTTTTGGGTACTCTCTTGCACCAAGGTTACCTCACATTTTCCTCGTGATTGATATGTATGTTCACATGGTGAAAAATCATGTCCTGCAAAGAAAGGGATGATCTAAGGAAAAAATATAAGAAAACAATAGTTAAGTTTTAATACCGCCCTAAATAATTGCAGTCAAAATGCATGCAAGTCTAGAAATCATAATTAAGCTAAACATACCATCATAGTCTCAATGTCTTTGGAAAAACCGTGATAAACTTATTATCATGATAACTTTCGTGGCCAAAATTGGCATAGGGATGCATTTGCCACATGATCATTTACATATATTCATATATGAAACTAGAGATGGTGGCTCCTCTACAAGAAAATTATTTCTATAAAAGAACCAAAATGAACGAAAAACAAGTTCAAGTATGTAGTTGTAGAGCCTCATATAAAGACACACAAGGAAAAAAGAGTGCCTACAAGAACAAATCAAATGTGCAAGGAATGTGCATTAACATATGGCAAGGTCTTATGTGCACGTTTTCTCATTTGATGGTGCCAGAGTATAATCATCAGCAATGAGAACCAACATGAACATCAAGTACGGCCAACATTTTATACTAACAATTTAGAATCGTTTCATACACAAATATCTCACCATAGTCTAAAGTAGTGAGATATTTCCACGATTGATTCATATAGCATGCCTGAGGGCAACATTATGCACTTGATTCAACTAGCACAATTTTGCCTCAGTCACGCTATATGAATCGTGAAATTATCTGTCTTATTTGGAGCTCAGGGCTACGAAATAAGATATTTGAATAATGCAAAAAATTATATGTGTGAATTAAATGCTCAATAATTAACAATCGTTGCATATGCAAATATCACATTGATCTCACCAAAGTTTAAAGAAGGGAAATATTGCCATGATTCGGATAGCATGCCTGAGGTAACATTGTGCACTTGATTCAAATAGTACAATTTTACCCCAACCATGCTATATAAATCATGAAATTAACACTCCTTTGAACTTCAGGGATACGAGATAAGATATTTGAATAATGTAAAAATTTATATGCGAGAATGAAATGCTAAAAACTAAGACTCGCTGCATATGCAAATATCTCATCGATATCACCGAAGTCTAAATATGAGATAATGTCACGATTCAGATAGCATGGCTGAGGGCAACATTGTGCTACTTCATTCAACTAGAATAATTTTGTTCTAGCCAACCTATATGGAACGTGAAATTATCTGTCTCCTTTGGACTTTAAGGCTACGACATGAGATATTTTCATATAACTTACTATTTAGAATTTCAGCCCAAGTTTAATATCTAAAGCACTATCTAACATACCTATCTAGAATTTGAGCCCAATTTTAATATCTAAATCACTACCTAACATATCTATCTAAAATTTAAGTCCAAGTGTACTATCTAAAGCACTATCTACATATCTATCAATAATTTCTAAAATCACTATATAACATATGTATCTAGAATCACAATCTAACATCATGGTCACTATGTAACCACTACAAAAATATCCACCCATACCCGATGGATTTGGGGGGGGGCACAAGAGAAAAGAACCATCAATAGTTGGTTACGCGGCGGATGGACATTGGCGCCACCATTTTGTTGCGGCGGCCAGTTATATGCCATGGTACAGAGGGCACCGACAGATTTTGGTATCGTGGTACGTGGCACGTAAAAGTGGCGATTTCCATGCCGCCCCTTGGGCAACAATGGCATTCTATCGGTACGCCGTCGAATGCAAGTGCCATTAATTGGGTAGCTGACAGGTGGGACACGCCTTCTATTTATGAGCGTTTTGTGCTAGTTGGTCCACGTGGTTGGCCACACCAGTTCGGCAGCCCAAGTAACAAACCATAGATCTCACCAACCCTCGTTCCTATATAATACAGGGTCCCTTGGTTGCCACACTCCACTAACCTCCCTTCGTACGACACCATGCTCCCACGCTCTGCACTAATTAGCAACTCTCACAAACCCAAGATCTCACAAACTACTCAGGCCCGTTTCATATGTTGTTATGCCTTGGAAGCTGAAAGACCTACATGCTGCATACTTGCGACCCATCTGACCTAGCATCCACGACATACTCCTCTCAGCATAGGGTATCTTTATCTAATCGATCTTGTTCTTGGTTTCCCCCATCTTGCATCTTGTGCTTTCTCTAATGGATATGTTTCTCTTTCAGATCCATGTCGCTGCGGTCATCGGAGTGAGGCGCACGGAGGTTAGCGGCCGCGCTGCTCTAGTCATCACAGTGAGACACATGGAGGAGAACTGCCCCTTCACAGTACCCGGCCCGGAGAATGGCAGGCACGTTAGGATAGTGATGCACACGGATGGCATGTTTCCGCGGATGTATCCCTAGTGCTAGTTCAAGATTAGGGAGTAGTATTAAGGAAAGTGGAGAAAAGGTTTATCCACTTATCCTTAATTAGTTTAGTTTTATTATTATTTCCTTTGGAATGAACTCCAAAGGAATGTAATGAAAAGAGATCGGTTCAAGAATTGTAAT
Source organism: Avena eriantha (assembly GCA_910589775.1). Lineage (NCBI taxonomy): Eukaryota > Viridiplantae > Streptophyta > Magnoliopsida > Poales > Poaceae > Avena > Avena eriantha. The sequence continues at coordinate 394,290,640 of OU342745.1, forward strand.
GGAAACGTAATTAGATCTTAATGTTATGTAATATTCGATTTGTGGAAATGCTATGCATTATTAGCAATCTAAATCAATTAGTGGAAACTTAATTAACTTTCAATGATGCTGGAAGGTGTAACACGGCAAAAGTTCATGGTTACATGGCACTAAAGTTCCACCGTCTTCAGTAATATAACGTGGTGCATCCTCTGCCGGACCGCGGAAGGGCTAGTTCGTCGGATCATGTTGTGTCGCGCCAAAAATCCATCGCTGTTTGAGAATCCCTAACCCAGTTATTCATGGGGGATATTTTTGTCGCGCCAGCGCGAGCGCGGCGACTAAGGCTGTGCCTGGGCGTCTATAAGTGCCAGGGCCCGAGCTTCGTGTTGTAGTGAACATATCTATCTAGTATTCTAAATTGATATTAAATTGTGCGGAGGGTGTCTCACTGAGGTCGGGGACGTGGCGGGTGCGGAGCTCGGTGCCTCAGGGACGGGCTGGTTGCGGAGGCCGATGGCTCATGGACAATGTAGCGGCGGAGAAGGTGGCTTGGTGAACAGGGGGTGGGAGTGAGGAATTTTAAACGCCGCGGCCAACAGATCGAGGAGTGTGGGAGAAGAGGAGGAGGAAGGGGCGACCGACACAGGAGGGTGACGGATGCGGGGCGTCGGGTGCCGTGCAGTGGGTGTGGGGCGATAGGTAGTGAGAGGAAGAGGGAGTGGCGCGGGGGTTATATTTATCCACGGGGAGAGGTATCGAGTGAGTGGAAAAGGGCGTCACCATAGGGTTAATTTTAGTCATGGAATTCACTTATTCACAGCATGACCGATGTCTATGAAAATAGCCATCTTTCTACGTGTTTACATCGCATTTTTAGTCAAACAATTGACCAAGAATCTCTCTAGCATTGCTACTAATGATTAATTATTGCAAGGATGTGTAATTCTTTATCTTGAATTGTGTTGTGCAGGAAATCACACTTTTAAGGCGAAATCAGGAGCATTTATTGAAAATTATGATGTTGCCTACTCAGCCAAGCTAACTAGAGTCAAAAAGGAACCTCCAGAAGGTTTAACGACATGCCATACAGGAAAGGCCTACCTGTTACATGTGGCAATGGCTCTCTTAGGTCAAATGCAGAAACTTTCGTGAATGCGCCTATATATTTCGAGACTCCAAGCGCCGTGGAAAGAGTCGCTATTCTTAGATTGCATCACAACACCACCAAAGGAGATCCACAACCATAGTTCATCCTCTCCACCCTCCATCCACTTCATACCATAGCCATCATATTGTACTTGAGATCTTCTTGTAAGTTGGCAACCATTGTAAGAATATTTGATTTCAATCTAAGTATTTTCTACAATGTTTTCAATCGTTGATCTTATTGTTATGAGTGTGTAGTCCTCACGGGGTGTGGGTTGGTGTGAAACCTCGCAGCGATTTGGTGCATCTAATTCATGGGAGTATTGTGTGGTGATTAAATATAGATTTGTATATATGTATCATTGTCTCTTGTCTCAATCCATGGACTTGTAGGTACCCAAGATCCCAAGGATCGGTAAAGACTTGAGGTGAGATGAGTGGTGAACGGCGATTTCACGCGAAACTCAGTAACATCAAGGGGAGTACGGTATTCGTTTAGGGATCCATTTGGGAGTAATAGTAACATCACTTCTTAAGATTTTGATCTGTATTTTACTTAATAATTGTTATAGTTCAATGCTTCATGGTATAACAGTTGGATCAACATACTATTTCTATGCATGTGGCACGCAGGGGCTTTGGTATATTATGATGTGATGCCCACAACTTTATCTTTGCTAAATCATTTCATATGAATGTGCGTGTTATTATCTTTATCTCATTTGATGTGCATCTGCAGGTGAATCATCTTTAACCCTGACCTATTTCCATCTATTGCAACAACCAAGAATTCAAAGTAAAATAGAAAGGTTTAGTAAACGTAAGGTACAACGAACAAGCAACTCTTATAGATGTGCCTCATTTATTTTCCATTTAGTATTGTTTCCCAAGGTTCGATTAAACGTAGGTCTACTAGGTAAAAAGCTACTATATTGCATCCGTAAAACTGGATCGAAGGTATGAAGGTATCAACGACCAATCCGTTTTTTGTCGTGGCGTTAATTTTTTCAGAACGCCACCACTATGTTTGTCCTGATTGCATCTATGGGACGCATTTGTTGGTTTGTTGTTTTTGTACTACCCAAAGACACCACTAGGTTTTATTGGTGGCATTCGTCAATATATAAATGACATTACTATTTGTCCTAGCAGTGGTGACATGTGTTTTATTTTGAGTGCCACTAGAGAAATGACGGTTCTAAGGATTTTCCTACTAGTGTTAGGTTTTGGAGGAATCACAGTACCCAATGAGGTGGGTTAGTTACGTGTTATATTTATATGTTGTACATGAGTACAAATACATGAGATATTACTGTATTTGTTATTACACATGAAGCTATAAATACAATGGTTGTTATTAAGTGTAATTTGTGTTACATCAGCTTTACAACCCTAAGAACCCCTCCTTCTCCCGACTGCGTGCGGCGCTGCCGCCGCTACACCGGGTCGCCACCCGCGCCCCTGGCTAGCCACCCCCTCCCGCATGCCCCCTCCTCTCCACCACCGCCGGATCCATCGCAGGACAAAGCTCCAACGGCGAGGCGGGTAGCGGGGCCCCATCCCTCGCACGGGTCGTTTCCATGGCGGCAGCGGCTTGAGATCTGGGCAACGGCGGCGGCGCTCCAGCGGATCTGTAGCATTGATGGTGGGTGGGTGGCGGCCGGTGAGGTGGTGTCGGTGGCAAGTGTCTGCGCATCAATCTACATGTTGACGACGGGTTGGCGGAAGATTATGAAGGCGGCAACATCCGGAGCGTCTACGTGGGCACAGCTCTGTGGATATGTTGTGCTGTTCTAGGGCTCCTTTTGCTTGATTTTGTGCCACCGCGCCAAGGCACTCCGGCTTCTCTAGGTGAGTGGCAACAGTGTGGGTGACCATGGGACGGGGTCGAAATAGGTAGATAGGGGTTTGATAGATCTCGTTGGGGAGCTGGCGATACGGTTATCGTTTTTGGTCAGTATTTTGCTTTGGCGGTTCCGGTTTGTATGATCTTTGTAATGGCATTTGACAAACAATGTGGTTCTAATAATAAATAAAGGTTGTGTGCATCGCTTGATGTAGAGGCCGGGGCTCCACTCCCCATTTTGAATTTTTTTGGATTTACAACCTCTTTGAGTCTACAAATTTGGTCTAATCCATAAGGAGTTGTGTCTGCTTTATCTAATGTTGATTGGGCTAGTAGTTCAAATGATAGGCGATCCACGAGGCATATATTGTCTTCTTTGGGCGAAACTAGATCATCTCGATTGCTCCTAATCAGGCCTCTCGCAATAATATTGAAGCATGTCTGGATACAGTCTTTGCTTCAGAAATTTGGAACCTCTCATGAGCAACCTCCAACCCTTTGGTGCGATAACATGGATGCATATATGTCATCCAATCCAATATTTCTTGCTCAGACCCAACACATCGAAGTTGATTATCATTATATGACAAAACGTGTTGCACAAAACCTACTCCAAATCATGTTCATTTATTCTAAATATCAACTTATTGAAACTTCACCAAGCCGTTGCCGATGCCTGCGTTTGAAGGTTTGCCAGTGCAATCTTAGCCTCCTTGACACTTCAAGACATGGTTAAGATTGAGCGACGGTTTAGACATTGTATTGGTAGCTTCATGTATACTAACAAATATGGTTAGTTCTTCTGTATTTCTACTCCTATAGAGCATATAAATATAACAAATAGGCTACCCCATTGGGCAGTGCCGATTCCCTGAAAACATAAGTCTAATAGTCACCATAATTAAAGTGTTAATTTAACCACACCCCCTAGCAGGGCGAATCCATAGCACATAGAAGAGGGTGGCCGCCCGAGGCCCCGATCATCAGGGGGGCCACCATGTACTACATGGAGCGGTAGGATACTATGTACCTTAGTCCATCCAGTGGATTGCTAATTGTTCGCGATCAAATTATGTCAACTTGTCTTCTCTCCTTTGGGGATAATATATATTTGTGCTTCTATAGTACTTACATATCACACATGCAACATATGCAATGAGTTCACCTTTTCTTCATTATTCTTTACTTAGGAAGTATTACCCTAAATTCGACTATCTTAGAGAATATTATAAGGTCGAAAGTGCAAACAAATAGGAAGTTTGTACAAAAATCTTAAAATGAAACAAGTAACATATTAACTCGTAATTATTGAACATTTTTTAAGGTAACGCATTTGAAGTTTTTTACACATGTAACTGATAGTCATACCTATTTTGCAAATATCCAACGCTATGTTTCTACCCAATATCTAGACATATGATATTTTCTATTTATTTCTCAAAAGTAAGTTCATATGTGCCTAAATTATATTTTTGTTATGTTGTTTTCTTAAAGTTCAAATTTCAGCAAGTTCCTCAAATATTTTTAAAATTCTTTCTCTAATCGTGTTGTAATTTGAAACCTTTTCTTTTCCAAAAAGTTTTTAAAAAACAATTGAAGCGTGGTTCAGAAATTTTGGTAAAAATTGTAAAATATATTTTATGAAATAGGTCTAAAAAATTTCTAAAATATTTATGAAACATGGTTTAAACTTGTGGTAGAAATTATAAAAGCTATAATTCTCCAAATATAATAAGAGATCATCCAAAATTTGGTTGAAGTCCCCATGGAATTGGAAAGAGAAGTGTGCCTTGTCAGGAGAGAATCAAGTGCTCTAAGGCAGCATGAGGTGTGTGTGCAATGTTCCAACAACGGTCGGTTGACACTCATGCTCTCAAGCCTTGCATTTTGTATACATAATGAGCAAGGTAGGCCCGTACTGTTTCGTACCGGTAATACTAAACATCAAGATGGTTGCACATGATACACATATTTAGACAAGTTTAGGTATGTTGAGACAGAGAGGAAAAATCCTACTTATGTTTGCGACGAGTTGTATTACTTGTATCATGTATGCTAGAGTTTGTATGTACCACGAAGTTATATTTCGTACCAATGGGATGATCCTCAGTGGCCTTGATTTATGTGGACGAGTGTAAGTTTATAAGGCACCCAAATCAGTATAGTATAGTAGGTTGATTCATGGCAGAATTTGCATTTTTAAACCTCTAAGACTACGACTAGTTCACACAATCATAATTTTATTCCTACACGAATTCTATCACATCAACAGAGGTGACATCTCACAACATAGCATGCAACAAGGATTTTGTTAGGGGTTTTCTCTCAATTTTTTAAGTTATGTTAATTATGAAGTGTTTGGTTCCTAGCCACAATTTGCCAAGCCAAAGTTTGGCAATTTGGTATGTGTTTTGTTTTTTGCCATAATTTGGCTTGCCACACTATTAATCATATGGTCCATCGGTCATAGAGTGAATTTATTACCAAGTTTTGCCACAGTTTGCGGCTTCGATTTTCTAAGCCACACTTTTGTCGCTGCCACAATTGTCAGTTAGGCTTGGCAAAGTGTGGCCTAGAACCAAACATGCCCTTAATTTGATAGGGTGGATCTAGTTGTGTTGATTAATTTGGGTTCATTTAGTTCGGATAATTAGATAAGTCAATCAGTTGGGGATGATTAGTTAGGGGTAGATTTGTTATCTTCGGTCACCAATGTGTAGGGCCAGATATTAGGGTTAATTAAATTTGTGGAAGAAATTTCCGATTTGTTAGCTTCGATTTAGTTGTATATTAGAGTTAACTTGTCGTTAATTCCTAGTCTCTGTTGTATGGATGTCCTATATGTTTTGTTCGATTTTGTGCAAGTATCTTTATTGAAGAAACATCCTATAATAATCGTATGCATTAGGCGTCAATACGAGCATATTAAATGATCAAAATTGTAAATGCGCTAAATATAGAATCTCCCTCAATTTTATGTTCCTGGATGGTACTATAAGCAATATTATTTCAATGCCAAGCATGGATAATGCACATGCTTTTGTAAAATCAACTTGCAAAAAGTCTTTAAACACACTTTAATTTATACTCTAGAACCTTCATGACTTTAAATATCTAATAATACATTAGAACCGCTGCTAGTTAAGATATTTTTTCAGGTATGTTTCAAATATCTATGATACGTAATGATACTAAAATATATACACCGATACACGTGCATATATAAAACTCATGTAACAGTGGAAAGTTAATATCATTACACAATTGGATAGTATCCATTCCGCCGGGATCGACGACCTCCACTTCGACGATGATGATGTTGAGGCCACCACCGAGCAAAGAGAGGTGGAGGAGGAAGATTTTGAGGTCGCCGTCAAGCAACAAGAGGTGGAGGAGACACAAGCAAGCGCAAAGAAGACAAGATCCACCAACTATAGAGAGAAAGAAGACATTGCATTGTGGTATGCTTGGATGAATGTGACACACGATGCATCGGTTGGCACCAACCAATCGAAGGCCAAGAAGAAGATGGACGCCGAGGAGAGGAGGGCCATTTATAGGTTCTAGGTGGGATGCTCCGCCAGTTTGTTCGCACCCCCAATCTGAAGCAGTTTTTGTTTGCTATTGGGCGTGTGGAAGTTTCCGGTATTATGTGTTTTTGTAGGCCTGAGACTTCGTTACCATGGTGAGGTGATCAGCGCTTGAACTACATTTCTTTTTCTCGCTTAGATTGTGATTAAACCTGGCCAAAATCCAGGACATATGTTTTTTTTGCTAGTATTAGGATTATATACACAGGCTCACCATATCAGGGTGAAGTTAATTTATCATGTATTTTATCGGGCTACTCGCGCGGAGAACATGCATATTTTTATTTACTATAAATTAATCACGACTACATATGTGTAAAAAAATGACCAAGATCAGGTAAAGTGCATAGCTGCAATACTATATATGCTCATGCTCTAATCTTTTACAGTATATAATGTGTTCCCGGTCTAATCTTTTAATCTCAAGAATGATAGTCGATCTGGTTTCATCCTATTTTCGCTCGTGAAATGCACCGATCTTGCGAAACCAAAAATCTCTGGGATGTCTTACAAGAAGAGAGACCTGAAAGTTACGGCACCATAGAACCCCATCTTTACTGCGCCTGAATATCTCTTCCAGCCGTCTCCCAGTGTTTACTGCCCCTGCACTTACCCGTTGTCCCACCATAGAACTAAAGGTGTTCGATCTACAAACACATCGATGCACGTACCTGTAGCTAACTCAAACTTTGAAAGAAGAATCCAGTCTCAAAACAATCTGAAACAAACGGAGAATAGGAATGCGACTTTTGGTGACTTGACAGAACCTGTCAAGTTATAGTTACAAGAATCAGATGTCTTTAGAGATGGCAAACAAACAAGCTTGGCAGCAAAATAGGTTGTAACTGCATCACCCAAATGTCAACCTGATCATTTTCGGAACTTTCATAAAGGAAACAAACGGAAACGGTCTCCTGCATTTGATCTGCTTGCTAGGTTTCACTAGAAACATGCAGATGACACGATGACAAAAATTGTGGGCGTGTACGACTGTAACGTAAATAGACCACACATGGGTCTGTCGTTTGTTTCATAATTCGAAAACTACTAGTTTCCTCGTAAAATAGAGATATGTCCGACGAAAAACTGGCAACGTACAACGATCGCAATTTGAACTGAGGGTTTACAGACCGTAGCTTTGGATGATCCCTGAATAAACATGGAGTACATCATTACCTGTTGATTTGGTGAGGCCTTGTGCGTAGCAGGCTGGCCAGCCTCCTTGGCACATGCCTATAGCTTCATAAATAATTGTCTGTGGACACAGTTGTTGCAATATGCCCTGAATCTGCTGAACTTGTGTATAAGCTTCTTCAGACAAAGGTAGCCTCAAAATATCACTCAAATCCACCTGATTGAATTAACATGACTATTGTTTCCCCAAGCAAATGAGTACAGTTCTGACAATCGAGATCTAAGCACATGACAGATCCAACTGTCATGCGAAAAGAAAACTGAAGTAACATTATATATAATCGAGTGTTTCCACCAAAATAACTTATTTTCATCAATTTTCTTAATTGAGTCTTTGCACCATAAGGGACTACTCCGCATCAATTTGGTGAGAAGTAGGTGGTTACTAGCTTGGTTGTAGTAGTGACAAGATGTACCCAAGGAATGTAAAGGTGATTGGAGAACTTATGCATTTTGTTTTCAAAAGAGATTAATCTTTTGTTTGTAGTCAACTGAGATTGAACTAAATCTCAGTCAACTGACGTCATCCTAGCATTTGTGACATGTGAACAATTTTTAACCTCATGAAAAAATATGTACTGCGTGAACAATTTTATTGTGTTGCATGAACATTTTCTCAGTTGCAAAACATGTGTAAATCTCATATCGTACGAATTGCGAGGCAGATCCAATGGTGAGAGAGGTGACTGAGATTTAGCAAGTTTTCAAGCGTCTGAGAACTAGCAAATCCAAACATTTTAAGCCTCCTTCTGCTCTAGGTTTACATGCCGAGCCTCATGCAGTTAACAGAGGGCTTTTTTCTTTGAGTGATCCTACCATATCCAGAGAAAACGTCTTCTGTACTATCCAACTGATGTTTTACAACCCATACTGTAAGTTGATGAATGTAGTTGCTAGATGCTTGTTGAGCATGAGTGTATTCTAGAGACTAGTTTTAGTTCTCAACTACTCCCTCTGTTTCAAATATATAAGATGCTTTAGCTTTTCTCTGAATCACAAGCATTTAGACGCCTTTTATTGCGTAGGTCCGATACATGTGTTATAGAAAAAGGCTAAAACATCTTATATTTTGTAAAGGGGGTGGGGTTGTTGCTTGTATTGATCATTGTTGCCAGAAGATTGTGTCTAAGCTCCCTGGCCTACACCAAACTATGAGGAAAATGGAGAAATCCCAACAAGAAAAGAGAAAAAAAGGGAAAATAAGCACAAGTAATCTTTCCACATGAATTTTCCTCCATATAAACGTAGTAGTTACCTCAGTCTGCAAGTAAAAATTAGTTTGCCACATCAGATCAATCCAGAAAGTTTCTCTTGATTTCCCTGAGAGAAAATAGAAGATTCCATTTATGTTGATTTGAACTAAAGTTTGAAATGAGTGGCATCAGGAAATGTTTCTCTATCTGTCTGAGCTTTAAACTTTTAGAATCCTTGTTCAACTTGTCCCGGTATCAAAATGCATTGTTGCATTATGTGACACGTTTAATTTTCAGTGCATCCTTGTTCAACTTTTAGAACCCTTGTTCAACTTTTATAATCCTTGTTCAACATCCATTTGATATATGCTTTTACTAATTATTACACATATTATAAGTGAAAATTAAAATTAAAATAGTGAATTGGAGATTGTGCTAAGATACACTTTTGAAATAGGCCGGATTAGAGTTGTACGTGTTCACTCTATTCTAAATGTTTGCATTTGCACTGGCTGCCATCTATGCTCGTTGCTGGATTAGGTGGTTGGCGTGAGTTGTGCACTTGTGCTGGAGGAGAAAACATGTAAAATATAATATTTTGCTGATTTTTTCTCAATCAGTGTGGTGCACAACTCGCTCAAGGTATGAAAGTGACAACTCCCAACTCATGATGTTGTCAAAATAAACTCCAACTCACGATTTGTCCTTACTTTTTAACTAATAACTAGTAGCAAGCTTTTTTATTCTGTAAGTCTAGAATTAAGGTCGCGCGGGCTGGCTTTGACTGAAGCACCAGTGTCACCTAGGAGCATCGCACGGTTGAAATAATGGATGAAGTTAAACGCCACCGCCATCAATGGAAAAACTAATCATAAGTTCATAACATGCATAAATTCACCTTCTTCAATGCTTGTCCTAATACAATAGCCATATTCATCATGTGGTTATAGTTTGCCACTAATACAGTAATACTAGAACTGAATTCTGGTATAATGACTTCAGTGTGCACATTTGGGTTCCCTTATCAATATCACCGGAACTGCACAGAGGTAGCTCCTCCATGGTGGCCATCGCACCTCAGTGGAGTAGTGTATTAACTAGAAATGTTTAGTTGAGAGTAATAGTTTATCAGAAATGTCTTCGTTAGGCAAGAAGGGTGAAGAACACTAGAACAATACTGCCCTACAAGTGCATACACTACTTGGAACTTGCTAGCATGAAAACTTGAGTTGTACTTGTTAGATATAACTTAATGTCTATTTATTTTCCATGTAAAATCACTAGTACTCTAGAAGTAAAAATCACTAGGTTTGAAGCTGTGTTTTGAGTGCAAGGATATGAAATCATTTGCGGATCTCATGGAGTCATGGATGCACTACTGAATCACTTCTAGCATGAAAAATCGTCCTTAAAAGGACCATGCTTTATAAAGATTGTTACTCTAGCTTGTTAAGGCATATGGATTTAGAGAAATGGTTGGATCTTTAAGGACATTAGTCATTTATCTACACTCTGAAGATGAGTCAGACGTCAGCAGAAGATAGAGGAGGCAGCGACATTCGGAGCGAGTGTACTTGCATAGCTACACGGATATGCTGGGCAGTTCTGGGCTTGTGGCTTCCACTAGCGGTTGGGTGTTTTTAGGTCTCATCGTGGAGCTAGTGATAGACTGTTATCTACATGCTCGACTTTGGCTTGTAGGATCTTCGTATGGCTTTTACCAACCTTTGATGATTAATAATGAATAGAGGTTGTGTGTATCATGATGTAGAGGCCCAGGGCACCATTCCCCTTTTCGAAAAAATAGACCTACCTTCGAAGGCTGGAAAGTTTGCTTTTTCAGGAGATCGCCTTGCTTAAGTATGGGATGAAAAGTTCAGTTGTCCCTGTACTGTTATCATGGCTTGACTATAGTAGTTTTCTTTGTCAATAAGTTGTAAAGAGTGGAGATTTTTGGCTCCCGAGCTCCCATGCTCTTTCCATTTAAAATTTAAAATCATATTTGTGAGTTCCAAAAAATATCAATTTTAAAAACTTTGTATTCTGAGCTGTACAAAAATGGCAAGAGTGTAGGTCTGTGCAGGTATGTTTTTAATTTTTTAAACCTGTAAAATATGGTTTTTAATTTTTTTAAAAATGAAGAGGGCACTGGTGCTCGAAGTCAAAAACACTTTCCGATAAATATCCTTGTACAGTTGTTTCCTTATATATAATAAAGCGAAGATGTTGTTCAAAATAATAATAATACATGGGTGCATTATAGTTCGTGAGAGACTAGCTCACCTCACTCAATGACAAAGAAACAAAGCAATTGACACACAGTCTTCACCTGTGCGAATGATTTCTCCTCAGCTAACAATTGTACTCCTACTACGATGCACCCATGAAAAGTTGATTTGTACTCCCTCCATTTCAAAATATAAGATGTTTTAGTTTGTGAAAGGCTTTTTAGTGTGTATGTTCACTCCAAATTTACATGAACCTACACACTAAAAAGTTCTAGGTATACTTCTTTCATAAAGCTAAAACATCCTATATTTAAAACCGTGGGACTACTTGTTAGATATCACTTAATGTCTATTTATTTTCCATGTTAAATCACTAGTACTTTAGAAGTAAAAATTACTAGGTTTGAAGCTGTATTTTCAGTGCAAGGATATGAAATTATTTGCTGATCTCATGGAGTCATGGATGCATTACTGAATCAAATCTAGCAGCAAAAATTGTCCTTCAAAGGACCATGCTTTAAAAAGATTGTTACTCTAGCTTGTTGAGGCATATGGAATTAGAGAAATGGTTGGATCTTTAAGGACATTAGTCATTATATAGACACTCTAAAGATGGGTCAGCCATCAGCGGAAGATACAGGAGGTTGTGACATCCGGAGCGAGTGTACTTGCATATCTACGTGGATATGCTGGGCGGATTTCGGCTTTGTGGCTTCCACGGGTGGTTGGGTGTTTTTAGGTCTCGTCGTGGAGCTAGCAATAGACTGCTATTGGCATGCTTAGTGGTGTTGTATTAGCGACTTTGTCTTGTATGATCATCATATGGCGTTTACCAACCTCTGATGATTAATAATGAATGAAGTTGTGTGCATCACAATGCAGAGGCCGGGGCACCGTTCCCCGTTTTGAAAAAATTAGACCTACCTAGAGGCTGGAAGGCTTGCTTTTTTCATCACCTTGCTTAAGTATGGGATGAAAAGTTCAGTTGTTCATGTACTGATATCATGGCTTGACTACAGTATTTTTCTTTGTCAATACGTTGTAAAGAGTGGAGATGTTTGGCTCCCGAGCTCCAATGCGCTTGCTATTTTAATAATTTCAAAATCATATTAGCGTGTTCTAAAAAAAAATTAAAAATATCTGGATGTAGCTCATGATTTATCCCACAAACATGCAAAATATCAATTTCAAAAACTTTGTATTCTGAGTTGTACAAAAATGACAAGTGTGTAGGTCTGTGCAGGTATGTTTTCAAATCCCCAAATTTTATCAAATTTGTCAATTTGGTGTATGCCAAAATACAAAAGAATTCACGTCACGGTTTTGCATGCTTGTGGGATAAAACATTGATTATATCTGGAATTTTCTTCAGATATTATTAAAACCTATAAAACATGGTTTTTACTTTTTTTTAAACGAAGAGAGCACTGGTGCTCGGGAGTCAAAGACACTTTCCGATATATATCCGCGTACATCTGTTTCCTTATATATAACTAGCTGGGACTGGCATGGCGGCACGCCGCGCCGGTTCGTACATGTTGTGATGCTGCTATCTTTCTTCTGTTTGATCTGAAAGTAGCCCAGCTAATCCTGTGATGAACAAGTCATCATCACCCACTCCTCTTAAATAATCATTTGTTTGCTAATAACCATTCTAGACCGCAAGGGGAACCAACAAATCAGTTAGTTAAGATGTAAGCGATCGTGCAATACTCACCTTCTCTTGTGGTGACTGGTGATCTGTCCACATAAATCTTACATGTCCTTCTTTTGCATCTAGATTTTAGCTGACACCAGGGAAAAGTGGAGAACTCAAACAACACATATCACCGTCTTAGGATAAATGTACTAATACTGCCCCCTCTGTGTTGTGCTTCGCTGTTGTGCATGATACTAATTTGCACCTTGTGTTCGGTATGCATGTGTGAGCATGAAGTTGACAAAGAAGGGGAATAGCATACCAAAATTAGAGAGAAAATTTAGCAGCGAGCAGTATGTTAAGATGACAGAACATTTCAGAGCAGGACTTGCTGAAACACCTGAAAGTAAGCTCAACATGGGATCACTAAGAGAAAAGCTAAAATAGAAGAAAAACAATTTGCCCAAGTAGCGCATTCAAATCAAACAAGGCGGAAAATAAAACTTTTGTGGGACAAACCACCGCTTGAAGCAACATGTCTTCATATAGAGATATCAATCTTCTCTACACTCAGTTTGGCCTTCAAAGTTTATTTTTACCATCTCAGTCACATGACAATATACAAGCTCGGACTTGACACCAGATGAGTCAAATTTAACATTGATAAGAATCTAGTACTTAGGAACATCACTACTGTTATAGGGGAAAATTAACAAAGAAAAAGGAACCTAATATTCTGTTATCTATTCTAATACGACACCAGGCTGGCACTTTAGAGGTGCACAACAAACAAGCAACCCTCCATATATTCCATGTAGCAATCCAACAACCAATCCTATTCGTCTTAACACATCCTGTTCTAGGGCATAACTTGTTGTATTTGACCATCAGTGTCAATTAATCCAACTGACCAATGTCAATTAATCCAACTGACCAAAGATTGTAAGGACAACCAGTGCAAATTGTATAAGGTCATGACGAAAGCAAAGATGGCAGCATCTCATGGGCTTTGAGCTTCAGAAATCCTATGAACCTGAATGGTATACATTTAGCATACAAAATCTCTCACAAGAATTCCATCTCCCTCTTGAATAACTATCCAATTTACTGAGGTCCGAGGATGAAGACTTCTCAAGCTACAAAACAGAACGACATGAAAGTAAGTTGATGCATCAACAAAATAGAGAACCTGGAGGAAGTGGATCGAGCTAAGAATGTTAGGAGGAACATGATACTTCATGTACTATATAATTTGCGACAATCTGGAGTATAATTAATGCCCTCTCCCACTTTATACATAACCGGAACCTAGTCATATTTTGTGCGATAGAAAAAAGAAAACCGAAAGATCATATTTTAGGTGGTAAATGCAGTAAAATTGGACTATGCTACAAAGAAAATAAAATTGAAGTAACGTGAGACTTTGCCCTATGTGGCCCTGTAACTTCTGCACGGGGGGTCTTCACACTTTTTCTCTTAGACCAAAATCAAGTCCTCTAGTTCAGCTGTAAGGCAAAAACAACAAAATAAAATCAGGAAAACCAAGGCACACAGTAAAAGAAAAATAATTAGTTTCCTAGAAGAGAAATCATGCGCTTACTGATGGCATAAAGAAGAGAAAAAAATAGTGAGTGAAGTTAAGTTCAACGGAATTTTTTTCCTAGGGAGACTTATGGTTTGCTTCCCACGTGAAAATGGAAATAAATCCAGGAAATGTAGAATTAAGGAATTGATTTATTCCAGGGATTCAGATGGTATCATTGCCATTTAGAAGATTTGTGGTATATTGACCCAGTCAGTACCAATCTATTTTCATACCACTTGTTAGCTTATATAGTGTCTGAAGTGTAAATCTCAAGATAACTGGAAAATTATTTCATAAATATCACAGAGTACATAATCCTTGTTAGTATCATTTTTTAGTAACCCACATGGGGAAGCTTCCACCAGAAACTAAAATCTGCATAGCGATAATACACTCAAGGTCCTTCTTATAAACCCAAAATAGTTTTGTTGCGATCAATCAAATTTCTTAGTACAGTTAATAATTGCGATCAACCTGGTTTTCTTAGTATAGGTAATAATTTCTCCATGTTATAAGAAGTGTTCAGTATTGTGCATTAAGTACTTTCATGCGTCGTGTAACCCAAAACGATCAGTAGCAATACGAAACCTCAGATCCTAACTAATTCATAGAACTTACTTGTTAGTTATGGTCAAATAAGCCATTGCGAGCTTGGATCTGAGCTTGGATGTCAAGAGAAAAAGTTGGAGAGTGAGCTTGGATCTGCAGTGCAATTAGGGTTGATTGATTATGCAAAGAGATGCAACAAACAATTTGATTGCATGGAACATAGAGGCCATTGTCGAAGTAATCACTACGGTAGGAAAAGGTAACCTATCGGGAAATCATCACCTGCATATGAAATCAAACGATGTTAAGAGAAAAATGGATATGCATTGTTCAAGTTGTTGACTGTTCTTATACAATGTCCAATTTTATTCAAAATCGTTGTATTAATTATTGGTAGCATCTGCACATGAAAATAGCATCATGCTAAACCAAAAAAAATTGTATCTTTATACTGATAACTAAAGAATATAATAACGTTTATCTCTACCTAAGGAGGCTTCCAGATTTCCCTACGATTTTCTCATATGACAGTAAATTGAATACTATACACCTCAAAGTGAAGGTCCTTGTGCATACAGTAGTGATGCACGTCATGATGTGGTTGGACGTACGGGTTGGTACTGGACAACCATATGCGGCTCTCCGACACCTGCAACATCGATGATGGGTTGCGTCCACCGGAGCAACGCATGCGGAGCCATCGTTGAGCCGACTGGAAGTAGAGCCATCGCTAATGGTTGCGAGAATCTGCAAAAACACATACAATCTGAACCCAAAAAATAGGAAAGAAAAGAAAAACAAAGGAAGAAATGGAAGATGGTGTTTCAGACACTACAGAGGTCGTGGCCCTTGAGCATGCGCTCAACGCTCCCGGAGAAGGATGCCAGGGCGCGCTCCTGGCACATGTGCTACTCGTGCGGCAGCACCCACCCGCCCACGCTGTGCTTCAGGTACCTCGTCCTCGCGGTTTTCCGATGTCCACCGCTCCCGATCGGTGCTGCCACCGGCTTACTCCGCAGCGACCACCAAGGACACCAGAACGGGATGTCCATGGGCATCGAGCCCAGCCCTTCAACTGTGTTGTAATCCTCTTCCTTGTCTGCAGCGGCGGTGAAGGATCACTTCATGGCCTTGATCTCCTTCTCGAGTTTCCAGACACATCACAAGTGAAGGAGAGCAAGCAAAGCACAAGAGAATATAAGAAGAGAGAAGAAACTTCAAGAAGACGTGCCAGATGGTGTGGAGGAAACAGGTGTCGATCAAGACGAAGAACACTCCATCTCGTCTCTTGCATCATTACATTTTTTTTGTGCATCATTATCTTTTGTTGTTATCTCTTCTCTCCTTTTCAATCATTTTTTTTGTTGTGCATCATTATCTTTTGTTGTTATCTCTTCTTGCTTGTTGTTTGAGCTTCTTATCATGGCATCTTGTCTCTATCCCACATCTTGCATCATTAAATTTTTTGTTGGTATGCATCATTATTTTTTGTTGTCATCTCTTCTTGCTCTTCTCATCATGGCATCTTGTCTCTATCTCACCTCTGGCATCATTGAATTTTTTGTTGTTATATGTCATTATTTTTTGTTGTCATCTCTTCTTGCTTCTCCGTTTTCCATGTTGCATCATTTAATTTTTTGTTGTTATGCATCATTCTCTTTTGTTGTTATCTCTTCTTGATTTATTTTTTCTTCCATCTTTGCCTTTTGCTGTGTCGGTTGTGTGCAACAATCGGTGAATGATGAAGCAAGGAGCACCACGACAAGAACCAAAATCGAGCCCATGCGCTGCTCTGCAAGGCCACGAGCCCATCGGCTGCTACACGCACCCAGTAACTCACCAAAGGGAGAAGAACCAAACTGCTACACGTGTCGGCGCAACAAAAATCCTCACAACAGCCCAAAAATCTGAGAAAAAAGAGAAGTTTGATGGTTTAAGATCTTTAGATATAAAGTGAGGATGCTAGGCTCCCCCACGCAGTAAAGGTTCAAAATAATAATACATGGCTGCATTATTATAGTACTACTCGTGAGAAACTAGCTCACCTCACTCAATGACAAAGAAACAAAGCAATTGACAAACAGTCTTCACCGGTGCGAATGATTTGTGCTCAGCTAACAATTGTACTCCTACTACACTATTTAGGTGCATCCAAAAAGAGCGAACATTTAGATTGTCACAAAGGGAGAAACTAGAAGTTTCGTCGTCAGGGCTTGGTCGTCCTAGGATATATGGTAAGGATTAGCGCTAACTTTGGAACGAGTGGCCTCAGGAAATAGTTTCTATCTTATTGTTGATCCGTCTAGGCAAGACGGTGGATTTGTTTGACATCAATTGCTCAGTAGCGTAGCGCCTGGCGGATCACAATGCATGTTTTGGATACCTGAATTACTTTGTTTCCTCATATGCCGAAAGATGGTCATCATTTTAGCAAGAAATATATTTGTTAACTCAAAGCTCCACTAAATCATGATCTGCTAGCAGCGCCGCCACCAGACCGCCACCGTTCGCCTCCATCCTCCTCTCCCTCCCGGGGAAACTCAAGAGGCATCTCTCACACCCTAGCTAGCCGTTGCTCGATCTACTTCCCTCCGTCGCTACCACCGTCTTCGTCAGCGGTGGCGACCACATCCAGCCTGCCAAAGATGGGGTTGAGGGCTGGCGAGCTCCGACGGTCTCCTACGTGCGGGGCGGGCCATCACCGGGGTGGCGTATGTGGCACGCAGTGGCGGCTGAGGTCTTAAACGGTGGTGCATTGACCGGCGGCGGATGATCCCCTCACTGCACGATTTGGCTGGATCCAGCGGAAGATCGCCCCTGTTCTGTCGTCTTTTTTCTCGATGCTGGCCTAGCCAGTATGGTTCGGAGTGGCAGATCCAATGGGGTGCCAGCGGGTGGCGTGGGGCTACTATCTAATCTTGATTAAAGGTGGTGGTCCTAGGATTTCAACTCGCGTAAAGATGATGATCTATTGGATGCCTGTCCCCACAGATCTTGCTGGTGTGTCGTGTTTCGGAATGCTCCGTTGGCAAACTCCACTAGGCGATTCATGCTTGGAGATTGCTGGATCCGGTGGGATTCTTTCGTGCACACCCATGTAATTCTCTGGTTGTTTGGTTTCAGAGGGAGCGATGTGAAACTCTGTTGGTTGTTACCATCATGGGGCGCACTTTCTCGTTCCATGACGAAGTTAGCTAGCGGAGAATATTATGGAAGCCGAGATCCGAGGAATAGCAATGGTGATTTGTGTCTTTGTGGCGAGGAGGAATTGGCTTGGTCATTCATGACTTGGAGCAGCGGCATCGTAAGTGGGAGCAATAGCACATGAGAATTTCAAAGCCTTACCTTTCAGGGTGAAAATCCAAGGTTTGGCCTAATTGGTTTTTGCCTAGCAATGGCCTTGTAGAATGCATTGTTTTGTGAGCAAGAACTTCCTCCACTGTGAAAACCTAAGATTTTATGATTGGGCGACGATGACGCTTCTGCATTGTTCCCTTCTTAGAGGTATCGATTTTGGAGGAGCTGTACCTCTGGTGTTTTCTTGGTGGTGTTAGTACTGCTGCTATAAGGAATAGGTCAGGAACTTCTCTTTTATTGTAATTCTTTTCCTTTTTTTTGGGTTGTGTGCATTTGTAAGACCGCTAGAGCAATGCTTTGTTGCAGGGGCTGAATATAGTTGGTATATTCCCTATATTGATATATGCTCTTTGTCGGAAAAAAAGCTCCACTAAAGACCAAAAAGTTCTTATTGTTTCCTTGTAAAGATGTAATTCGTAGTAATTTCATACTAATGAAAAACTAGCTAAACAAATACTACAATAATATTTTCTCACATGCCTAATCCACATACTTCTGCATGCCTAATTAATATTTGGATTTTTATTACACCTGATCGAGCAAGTTCTTTTTTGTGCATGAGAGAAACCAGAAATACCGCCCTAGGATATAGGGTTCGAACTAGAATTTTGGAATGAGTGGCCTTGGGAAATAGTTTGTTTCTTAGGAGTGTAGTGTCCACCTTGTTTTTTGCTAATGATTTGATTTCTATTTGTTTTGGTTGTCTTTGGATGGCTTTGTGTTTTGACTTCGTAATACTTTTTTTTAGAATATAGTTCAGGCTGGCTTTTAATCACACTGTAGATGCCTCAAAAAAAAGGGCATCGGTGGAGCAGTGTAAGCTAACAAGCGGTGAGCTTCAGAAGCAATGGGAGCAGCTCGACTGAGCGATGCCATTCAATAGACAGAATGTAACCAAACTAAAATATGGTACGGTAAATGCTCACTATGATGCTAAGATGTTTTAGTCAAGATGAATCGAGGTGGTCCTTAACATGCCAGAAAAAATGCAGCAAGGTCTGGCCGGACGAGGAGAACACCAAAATTCTGGCGGTGTAGGCATTGGCACGACAATGTAGTAAACTTGAGTTGTAGGTACCTATTTATTTTGCATGTAAGATCATTCTTAGTGTTTTTCACCTACTTTCTACCATGGTGTTTTTTCTATAAGGAGCAAGGAGCGCTTTATTACTTAAAAGGTTTAAGTATTGCACTCGGCCTCTCCCATGGTAGTTACTAACAGAAGATTATGTTGTGGCTAACATACTCCTTTTTATAAAAAAAGAACGGCAAAATTAAACACACTCTCATACGTGTACATTTCCTCTCATCTATATATAGGCATGTCACTTCCATCAGCAGGATATTTAGGTGCAGAAAAAGCATGAGGCAAACCTACATATAGTTAGAAAATCAACCCGAGCAAGCACTTCCCTCGTGCTTGCATGGTAGAAAAATAATAAGGCCTCTACATAAGCTGGTTTGAAGTACATGGTGGGAATAAGAGACACGGGAAAATAATTTCCTTGCATTTTCATGAACTTTCGGGTAACCTACTAAAATTACTCTAGTGAGTCCCTCGCTGGTGAGGCATAGCTGTGAGAAGCAGTAGCTTCTCGCTGGGCCGACACCTGGTGCCCACAGTTGTAGCTTCCAACGGTTGCAGGTGAAGCTACAGCCTGAGAATGCTTGGGATCCACTTGCTTGTCCACCTCCTCGAGCTTCAAAAGTTGTTTCCCAACATGACAGGAAATGAAAAAATCTCCACTAGCGCCTCCAATAGGATGTCCCGCAACAGCTCGAGACAGCGTTTGCTTTGAGAACCCACCAATGCTTGACTAGATCATCTTGCACTAGAAGACGAACATGTTCGTCGCGGATCTACTGATGCCTGGAAAGAAAATTAGTAAAGTCAATTGGCACCTGGGAATCAACTTCTACAAGAGGGTTGTAGTGATAAACTTCTGCAAGAGGGCCATGATGATCATACATATGATCATCAACCATTGGAATCGCGCTCACTCTCGATCATGTTGTGCATGATAACACAACAATTCATGACCTCTCGCATCTGTGATGTACACTATGTAAGAGTGGGGTACCGAACAATAACAACATGAGCTTGTAGCACACCAAATACCCGCTCGACATCCTTCCTACAACTCTCCTGGCACAAAGAAAACTAAGATTTTTCTCAGTAAAAGGCTAGAGACTGTCTTCAAATATGTCAGCCATTTTCGATAGATGTCATCAACTAAGTAGTACCCTTTTGTGTATGGGTAGCCGTTGATCTAGCATGACATTCAATAAGTATTTCGAACACCTAAGAGCTCTATAGCACGTTGATGTCAATGTGATATCTCGTCATGTCAAAGAAAGTATGCCAAATCCATATGTCATAATTTTCCATAGCTTCAAGTAAACACTACAGCCTGTAGTATGAAAATTTTACAACTCTTGCCAAGCAAATGGATAATTCTTTCATCCCAATGCATGCAATCAATGCTTCTAACTCATGTGTAGGTAATCGACTAGTGTATCTGGTGCACAAAGAACTAGGCAAAAATCAAGAGCCGAAGCTCTGATACAACTATAAGGCTTTGGCTGATGGAAGAACAAGAGAAAAAACTTTTTCTACTCTCACTCTATATTTAAGGGCCACAGATTTACCCTTGGACGTGTGGGTGTGGAAGCATAATGAAGCACATCGGAGATATGCCATCCTTGTACCGATCGTCTATCATGTACGTCTCAGACAAGGTCCTATCTGGCACCAGCTTCCATAAAAAACTATGATATGCTGTAACCTATCTCCGTTGTGCACCCCAAACTTGTTGCCACTGCTGACTCACACGCATGCAAGGTGGAGTGGTGCCGGTGAGGTGCTAGCCTCTGTTCCATCACCTTCAGGCAGAGGAGGTAGTGGTGCAATCTAACTTGCGGAAGGTGCTCATTCCACGCGCCAACCTTCTATCCTTAATTTATAGGGAGTAGGTGAGGAGACACCTAGTGACCCTAGGTCCATAACCCTAGCCCTAGTCAAAGTGGGTCTCACCAATTGACATGTATCCCTGTCATGAAAACTCTCCACTTATCCGGCTTTCGTAAGTCGGATGGTATCCGGTTTGCTCCACTCTCTTAAGTGTCTGACCACGCATGCTCGTGGTAAGCCAGACACAACTCCGAGTCGCACTTGAGCTGATAGTCGGCATTGGCTTCCAGAAAAGTGTGTCGACTCCCAAAAACCAAAGAATATCCTAATATTGTGATATTATGTCCGATTCCCTTTGCCTCGATATGGGCATAGTGATAGGCCACATGCGAGAGACTCATCAAGCCAATGTTGGCTTAACTCTCTTTTCTCATACAGGTGATCTGTGATACCTTCCTCTAACTCTTAATCATATTCTTCATCAGTTAGCATTTAATCGAGATGCGCATGGCCATATTTCTGAATCATTTATATGAGAGGGTCTAGAGAATATATCTCTAAATTTGAGTTTCACATTCTGTCTTGGCTGATCCATGTCACACAACTCATTTATAGTTGACTGAAGCACCGCCCTAATAGCTACCAGTTACGGACATCGTTAGGTGCACTCAAAGTCGGCTAATCCACAACGCGGATTGTGCAATCACCTCCGGTCAAAGGAGTCCATTGTTAAAACTATGGAAGACCTAGATAGTAGTAATTGATTTCCTCATATTTCTGGTAGCCAGATTCTAACCAATATGAGTATTTTTTTTGAAGTAGCCAAACCTTAATGTATATTATTTGCAAAAAATCTTTAATATATACTTTGGTAGTAAAACGAAAGATGTAGTCAAAGGAATTAGAAAGATGTAGCCGGATAGTGTATTACTGCAGTTTAACGTGTGCTACTAAGAAAAAAAAAATTGCTATGTGCATAATGTGCTAACTAAATCAACTATTCACGTGCACGCAAAAAAAGGAATACCCATTTGGGAGGGGACTTTCCTACACTGCACACCGAATTTCTTAGATTTTTTTGGACTCAGTTTTTTGTAGGTAATTTTCGACTCAGTTTGTTGTTTCCACGACACATTGAATATTAATTTACGTGGCTCCTTTCCCGTGCCTCGGTTACGTGACCAACTAGCATGACATGGGACTTCTTTTGTGCATGTTTATTTTTTTTCAACCTTACACTACTTGATTGTTAATCTCAGCCTTTAAAATTAGGATTAAAGGAGAATATTAATTTAGCCTATGTGGGTCAACATGGTTCCTCGAAAGACACCCTTATATTGCTTTTAGTATATAATAGATGGTTCTTAACACGCTCAAGGTTGTAATGTGATGAAACCCAACTCATGATGATGTGAAAATAAACTCCAATTCATGATTTGTCCTTGCTTCTTTAATTCAAACTAGTATCAAGGTTTTTAAGGGGTTATTATTTCTGCCACTATGACCAACCCAAAACTCAGTTTTTTCCCTTTGACCGATCAAAACCTCAATCTTACCACTGCTCTGTTACAACACTTCTCAGTTTTGTTGTTCTGTCATCTCTCAACTATTAGTCTATAATTAGGTTTTTCATTCAGAAAGTGGAATTGTTCAATATACGTTAAAGGTGTATATAGTTCAATGTTTGTAATTACCAACAAAGAGTTCTTTCATAAAGGCACATCTCCACAATTTCATCACTTGATCTTATAATTATTGTTGCTAGTATGCATGAATTGATTTAGACTAAATTTGAGGAGTCGCAGTTAACATATGGGAATGCTAACACAATAGTAACTTTTTAGAAAATGAGGATAATTTCGGCCATTAAATTGGTTAACGCATACAACTATATACTATTCATTGTTCAAAAGCTAGACAAAGTCAAGCGCCGAAGTCGAACAAGTCCACTCAAAACAGGGTACCATAAGTGATTGAATCTCTTCGGCAGGCATGGATGTTTAGATTTTAACTAGAGACAAGCAAGAGAATTCAAATTCTATTCTAATCTCTTAGGCTACTGGCTGACAACATGACAGAAATTGTAAAAAATAGTAGTTCTATGGAGAAACCGTGTCGTGGCTCATTGTGGGCGGCTGGAGACACCCCGTCATGGTGAACTACTGCTTTGGCCTTGTTGAAGTGAAAAAATACAGGTCCATCCAAATAGTGAGATATAAAAAAGGATGAAGAAACTAGAATGGCAAAACCGATAAAATCCCTGATGGTGGAGAGGCGACGGAATGACAAAATTGAGGAGTGTTATATCAGAGGAGAGACAATATTGGAGTTTCGATCAATCAGATGGAAAAATTGCGAGTGGGGTTGGTCATAGTGGCAGGAATGATAAAAGCCCTTTTTATAATATGTAAGTAAAAAAACTTGAGGTTTCTATCCGCGGACTAGCTTAACCCAAGGGCTCGTATGACCTAGGAGCATCGCAAGGTTGATATAATAGATCGAGCTAAATATCACCTCTGTCAATTGAGAAAATAATCATAACATGCATAAATTCAAGTTCTTCAATGCATGTACTTGTTCTAATACAATATCCACATTCATCATCCGGTTATAGTTTGTACCTAAAATATAGATTACTAGAATTGAATTATAGATTCTGGTAATGACTTTAATATGCTCGTTTGGGTTCCCTTGTATAACCGCATGATGAATGTGGCTATTGTATTAGAACAAGTACATGCATTGAAGAGTAGCTATATTTTAGGTACTACACGGAGGTGGCTATTCATCATCCGGAACTGCACGGAGGTAGCTCCTCCATGGTGTCTATAGCAATAAAGGGAGTTGTTTGTTGTAAATGTCTAGTTGAGTAGTAGTAGTAGTTTATTAGAGATGTCTTCATTAGGCAAGAAAGGTGGAGAACACTAGAACAAAACTGCAGAAACTGCGTTGCACGTGCATACATTACTTGGATCTTGCTAGCATGAAAACTTGAGTTGTACTTGTTAGAGATTACTTAATGTCTATTTATTTTCCAAGTAAAATCACAAGTACTCTAGAAGTAATGTTTCACCTAGGTAATTACTAACAGAAGATCGTGTTGTGGCTCACATGCTCCTGTTTCGAACAAATAGGGGGAAAATTAAATATGTTCTCATCTATATAGAGGTCTACCAGCTTGACACTTGGTGCAGAAAAAGCATGGAGCAAACCTAAATATAGTTAGGCAGTCAACCCGAGCAAGCATATCCCTTGTGCTTGAGCAGAAGAGGAACGATAAGCCCTCGACATAAGTTGGTTTTGAGTACATGCTAGGAATGAGAAGCATGGGGAAATAGTCTCTTTGCATCTTGCCCTGTCTTTGGGTTACCAATCAAAATAATGGAATCAATAATCCACTAGTCCTATCAACAAAAGAGCAGATCAGTAATTTGTGTGATACCTTCTTGTCATGTAATCATTATGGAGGATCAATTCCTTTTCGTGATGCATATGGTAAAAAAGGTGGTGGGTTGAAACAAGATGAACCTCTTACTTTGCTTCTCGAGTTGCGAGAACCGGTCCTTTTTCTATCTTGTACTTGGAAGTTGTACTCTTCTTCTTTTTTGAAATGGGGATTACCCCAGCCTCTGCATCCTGGTATGCACATAGCCATTTTATTAAAGTACCAAAAGTATTCAGATAGTATTACAGATCACTGAATAGACATGGTTGATACAAACACCAACCGTCTGAACAACACAAGAAAATCTCACACGAGATAAACGAGAAACACTAGGCATCTGCCAATCTACTAGAAAGACGCCACGAAGCCTGGCTAGAAAAATCCGAAGTAACCGTCACAAGACGGGTGCACCCAGAAACCATGGGTCACCGCTGATGCTCTGGGAGAAGGAAAGCCCAAAGCTGGATCCAATGCACCGCCATAAGAATAACCTGCAAAAAAGATGGGAATCCAGCATGGTTAAAAATAAAGTTATTCCGACATTTCCAAATTGACGAACAGATGGCTGAAATGCCAATTCTGATTTTGTGTCTGTTTTCTTTGTCTACCCCATTTAGTCATTTACCAAACATATTAGTAATATTGGTTAGAGGTGGTATATTATAAGTACAAAAAATCATATGCCAAATAACTTTAGCAAAAGGACATGAAAGGAAGAGATGTTCTATTGTTTCGTCCTCGTCACAAAAGCAACATTTCTTTGATCCATTCCACATACGCTTAGCTAGGTTATCTTTTGTTAATAACACTCTTGTATTAAGAAACCACATAAAGATCTTAATCTTCAAAGGAATATTAATCTTCCACAAATACCTCGAGGGAAAACTCGGAAGACTATTCATGAGGTTTTCATACATCGATTTTACCATGAAAATCCCATTCTCCGTTAATTTTCATAAAAAACTATCCTGATTATCTGTCAAACTGACAGTCATCAGCCTCTCACAAAGGTGCAGCCATGCATCCCATTTATTTCCCATTAAACTTCGTCTAAAAGTAATGTTTAGAGGATTGTGCGATAGGACTGTGTTTACCCGAACATGTTTCCTATGCGCAATGCCATAAAGGGATGGATATTGATGTGCAAGAGGCGACTCTCCCAACCAAATATCCTCCCCAAATCTAGTTCCCTTCCCATCTCCTATCTTGAAAGTACCAGACGCAAAGAACTCCTATTTTACTTTCATTAGTCCTTTCTAGAATGGAGAATCGGTTGGTTTAGCTTCAACTTGCGCTAAGGTTTTATTAGTCAAATTTTTGTTGTAAAGTATCTCTTGCCATACCCCTTCCTCAGTCAAAAGCTTATAAAGCCATTTGCTAAGCAGGCATCTTTTTAACTCTAACACCTCGATCCCCAATCCGCCTTGGTATTTCGGTCGACAAATAATGTTCCACCTAGTAAGTCTATATTTTTTCTTATGTTCATCCTCTTGCCAAAATAAGCGTGAACGACAGAAATCTAAACTTTTCCTAACACCCTTAGGTAATAAAAAGAAGGACAATATAAACATCGGTAGACTGGATAAAACAGAATTTATCAAGACAAGTCTATCACCATATGATAAAAGTTTTCCTTTCCAGCAACTTAACTTTCCTTCACATCTAGTTTCCACGGGATTCCACTTAGAATTACGAAGCTTCCTATGATGTATAGGTATCCCAAGGTATCTAAAAGGCAAGGCGTCAGCCTCGCACCCAAAAATTTCCTTATAAGTATTCTGTTGTTTAGCAGCTTTGCCAAAACAAAAAATCTCGCTTTTATGGAAATTGATCTTTAAACCAGATAGTTGTTCGAAAATACATAAAATCAGTTTCATGTTGACTGCTTTTTGAAAGTCGTGTTCCATGAAAATTATTGTGTCGTCCGCATACTGCAGAACAGATACCCCCCCCCCCCCCCCCCCCCCCCCTGACAAGATGAGGGATCAAACATGCGACCTGACCATTCTCTTTTGCTCTAGCAATACGAATGGCAAGCAAATCAGCCACAACATTAAACAACAATGGAGACAACGGGTCTCCTTGTCGAAGCTCTTTTTTAGTTTGGAAGTAATGACCAATATCATCATTGACCTGAATAGCCACACTCCCATCGCTAACGAAATTATCAATCCACTTACACCATGATGGATGGAAACCTTTCATACGAAGCACTTGTTGCATAAAAGGCCAATTTACATTGTCATAGGCTTTTTCAAAATCAATCTTGAATAAGACTCCATCCAATTTCTTCCTATGAATCTCATGAATAGTCTCATGAAGAACCACTACCCCTCAAGAATATGCCTTCCAGGCATAAAAGCTGTCTGAGTTGTACTCTTCTATAAATTTCAAAACATTTGCATTTGTTTCACCCATAGTCCATCATTGTGCATGTAGTATAGCTTGATAGAGGTGTTTAAATTTCTCAATTCCATGACATGTGGAATACATTTACATGTACATTTCTCGACCAAAAAATACTTGCAAAGAAACACTAGTTACAACCCTTATCTTTGAGAACGAGAAGTACTAATAATGGTGGTTCCAAAATAATTGTTAAAGCTTCGCCTGAAAGTGCATACAACAATTGGGTATCTTACTAGCATGAAAACTTGAGTTGTACTTATTAGAAACCACTTCATGTCTATTTATTATGCAAGTAAAATCGCTAGTACCATAGTATTGATGAATCACTTATTTGGTAGTTGCTAGCGCAAGATCATTTTGTAGCTACTCCTCCTTCAAACAAAGAGGGGCCAAATAAAATATGTTCTCATCTATATGTAGGTCTGAAATTTGTGTGTGGACAAAGCATGGTGCATACCTACATATAGTTAGGCAGTCAACCCGAGCAAGCATATCCCTTGTGATTGCACGGAAGAGAAACAATAAGCCTTCTACATTAGCTGGTTTGGAGTTCACATGCTGGGGAAATAGTCTATTTGCATTTTCCTACTCCTTTGGATAATATATTAAAATAATGGAATCAATTATCCACTAGCCTAATCAATCAAAGACCAGGTCTCTCCGTAGTAGCTTTTTACAAGTAATCATTATGTCTGATCTTTATCTTTGCGTGGGGCGGGTGGTAAAGCAGGTGGTGGGTGCCAACAAGATGCAACTCTCACTTTCCCTTTCAAGTTGCGGGCAGCGACTTCTTTTCTTCCTTGTACTTGGAAGTTTGTATTCCTCTATAAATTCCCGAACATTTGCATTTGTTTCACCCATAGCCCATCATTGTGCATGGAGTATAACCTGATAGTGCCTCTTAAATTTCTCCATTTCATGCTATGTGGAAGATGTTTGCATGTACTCCCTCCGTTTTACTTAGTTCGCATCCTAGGTTTAGTAAAGTCAAATTTTGTCAAGTGTGACTAAAGATATAGGGAAAAATCAACATTCATTATAACAGTGCATATAATATAAAATATATATTTTACAGTAATTCTAATGCTTTGGATTTTACGTTGTAGATCTTAATATTTTTACTAAATATTTGATCAAACTTTACAAATTTTGAATTTGAATACCAATCTAATATTGAACGAGGGAGTATATTTCTCCACCAAAAAAGGCTTGCAAAGAATCATTAATTACAACACTTGTCTTCTTTGAGTAAAATAAATGTGCACGCGGTTGGTGTTTATATACTTGGTGCAACCTTGAGCAAATTTCTATACAGATGTATTGCTATCTGTCCCCTTCACGGCAGATGTGTTTCTCTCGTTGTTTTTTGCAAATAGCACTGACGTCCCATACTATCTGGTTCATGCATGGAAAAAGATAACTGATCCTCATCTTGTATAAATCTATGGGAAAATTATGCTCAGGCGTAACTATCTGTTGATTTGGCCAGGCCAGGCCCGGCCCGTCCGGCAAGTCTCTCTAGCACGTTCCACATGAGGGGTACAACTATTTTTGAACAGTTCGGGCCACTTTATTTATCTGATCAGAGTTACATCAACAATACATCTACCTGCAGGCTGGACCAAAGGCCGGTTCCTCTTTCACTTGGCAAAGCATAGTTGCAGGGATTCAAACCTTCAAACGAGGGTATATCTCGAGGGTTAGGAATGGTGAGGCCATTGAAATATGGAAGGACCCGTGGATACCCAACAGTCCTGATCGTAAGATAATTTCACCGCAAGGAAATTGTATCCTGTCCAAAGTTTGGGAATTGATTGACCCTATCACTAATAACTGGGATCATGATCTGATTCGAAGTAATTTTCACCCCATTGATGCTACAAGGATTTTGCAAATACCATTAAGTGCTAATGGGCTGAATGATTTTATAGCTTGGCATGGTACCAAGTCTGGTATCTTTTCTGTATGCTCAGCCTACCACGTGGAGTGGAAGCACCAGTTTAATGGTGTTACCTGCCGATCTCTAATCCGAGGTACGTCTCTAAATAACCCTACGTGGAAAAACCTTTGGAATCTTAAGGTGCCGGCAAAGGTTAAAATCTTCTGTTGAAGGGTGCTCCATGGAATTTTACCATTAAAGGACATTCTGTTCAAGAGGCATATCGGTACAGGTGGTAAATGTCCCGTGTGCAACAATGAGGATGAGAATCTTAGGCATATGTTGTTTAAATGTCAATATGCTAATGAAGTCTGGAGCGCTCTCGGTCTCATGCATAAAATAGAGGAAGCATCAGCGACGGACTTACCTAGTGCGGATATTTTGAGAATCTTATTAGACCTACGACTTCTCTGGTATCAAATCTTGAATCAATTGAGGTACATGATCTATGTGCGGTGCGGTTTTACTTTCCGGTCGTTATTCAGATGTACTCTAGCCATTCCTAGGCTCTACCTCTCGCTTTGTTGAAATATACACATTACCGGCCCTTCTCCGTCAGTTTGGATTTCTAGGTGAACCGGCTGGCTCATCAATTTAATATGGTATTAGAGCCAATAGGTATGAAGTTCAAGACCTAGCCAACGCATTATTAATTTAAAATAGTTGTGGCATTTCGATCCCACACTACGGTCTCATTAATTTAAAATAGTTGCAGAGCACCGGAAGATAGCCGTTCAAAAGACAGAATAACCCTATTGAAAGAGTTTATAAAAAGCTCAATGTGAAGCCAAGATGGTGATTGAGCGTGTTTACCCCACCCGTGTCTCTGACTTGGTTTTTTTTCTTTTATCGCCTTCCTTCAGCAGTGGTCCCATTGGTGAGGCAGCGTGATCGGGAGACCTTCAACGCCACTCTTCGGGCCTTGAGGACGGCGGCGGCCCCCTTCTCGGCGTCGGCTCGCGTGTGAGGCTGCCTTCTCCGAGCAGTGACTAGGGTGTTGTTGAGTTTCCGTCGTTTTCTTTTTTGCTTTGGACTATGATGTTTTGTGACCCCAGCGGACGTGCACTTGTTTTTCATTTTTCTTTGGTCTCGGCCGGTTGTCGTGGTTAGATCCTTGTGTGAACTTGTTGGTTTATTTATAATACGGGATGAAAGCCTGATTCGAGAGAGCTAAGATGGTGTACACGAACGAACTGGGGTGGTTCTCAAAATGCCAGTCAAATCAAAACAAGGTCTGGCCAGCCAGAACAGTTAACTGAAATTATGGTGGTCTCGGTATCGGCACGTAATCAATGGCACGAAAAGTACTCATATCTAATGATAACTGGGTTAATTGGATAGTTGCTGCAATTTTTGTCTATTTGAGAAATAACACTGTAATTTTTGTCTTTCGAAAAACATCACTGTAGTTCTGTGTATATTCCCTAGATGTCGTTATGGCTACCGAAACAGACATACTCGAGCTAATATACACCATCATACATAGATACCATTGGAATTTGGTGAGTTTTGCGTTGTTAGCCCATTAGCAAATTCTGAAATTCTCTTTGGCCGATTTATGCATGACAGCATATGGTTGTGCTAGTGGTGCTAAAGTTTAGTCCCACATTACTAGTTGAGTGAGAGTTACACCTCCTTATATACTAGGCTGTTCCACCACTCAGTAAGGTGTGAGAAGAAGAACAGCTCTCGCGCACTACTCCTCCGACGCCGCCCGCTCGCCAAGACGCGCGCGGGTTGCGGGAATCGAGCCGAGCTTTATTTTTTACTAGTCGGAAAAATTAATCGTGGATTAATTATGAGTCATTAACGGACGCGTTAATTAGTCAGCCGTTTCCAATCTTTACGGACGTGGATGTTACCGATTCGGACGTGGGCTGAGCCCCACAATCTCCCTGGCCTGCGCCATATAAGCATCTGCGCTAAACCTAATCGGCACCGCTTATCACATACGCGTATCCTACCAGTCTATTGCGTCGCCGCCTTTTCATCTTCCCTATCCCGGCTTACGGCGTGCACTACAGATCGGGACAGTAGGCCTACAGAACCTCGCCTTCTTGTGAACCTGTACGGGTGAGGGACGATCAGATTTTTGGGGAGCGCTTTCGCGCGACTACTGACGCCATCACGGATGACTCCTTCCCCGACGAGGATTTCTTCCCAGACATCGGCAGCCTCTACATCGACGACATGGCTGCCGATGCCGCTGTCACCGCTGCTGCTGCTACCGACGCGGCTGCTACTGCCGCCGCTTTACCGTATGTGATCTTGAACTTTCTATTTCAGATTATGCTAGAGTTCTTTATTCTAGCATTTGGCGGAGATGTGATAGGTTTATCTTATTTAGATGTAATCTGTTCATCTACTTTGTTAATCTACATGATTAGTTCTGGTGTTGTTTGTATAATCATGATTTACCAGTTTATTATTCGGATTAAATCATATGGATTATTGCTTATATTTTCAATAGGTACATATGGTAGGGCCCACAAGAGTCAGCTTTTTGTAAGGAATCTGTCCTAATCAGTTTAGAATGTGTACTTTTACGGGCTGGACCAGAACAGCCAGGCTGCATTTCTTCTCCTCGCTTCGCTCCCAATCCACGACCCAACCAACCCTAGAACTAACAATCTATCCAATTAGCCCAAGATAATTTAGCCAAGCGAAAATGGAATGGTTGTAACAAATGTAGTTTTTGTAACTCAGAGAAATCTATACACTTGTTATGTATTTATTGTTCCTTTACTTGTCTTGTTTGGAAACTCGTTGAATTTACTTTTAATCTTTCAACGTCAACTAATATTATAATTTTGGGGTACTTTGTAGCCTGGATGGCTAAACTTAAAAAATATTGGAATTGTTCAACTGGTGTTTAACAAGAATGGAAATGTTACTTGCAGGCTATTCACAAAGCTTCACGCTTGATCCATGTGTGGTATTAACTCTTGTTAGATGGGCAGCTGACAACATTTGGATTTTAGATGCAGCCGTGTGGAGATGGTTGCACTGACTATCTGCACCGAGGCTAGCCAACGATGTTCTAATAGGATAGACGTTGCTTAAGCACTAACTGCTTTTCATCTTTGTTTGGCTCATTTTTTGTAGCCACCAAGAGTGAACCATGAATTGTAAGTTAAAAAAACTAAACTCTACAATAAAGAGGTCGCTGCATCGGCTGATGTAGAGCCCGAGTTTCCATCCCCTTTGCAAAAAAGAAATAGTCAATGGTGTGTGTTCTTCTCGTTGCCAACACTAGAACAATGTTGGGACTTGGGGTGCAAGTGAATGTAACATTTGCCTCTTGGTTGTTGCTACCATCAAAATTTGTACTTGTTAGATACCCCTTAATTCCTATTTATTTTGTAAGTAAGATCCCTAGTATTGTTTCACCTACTTACTCAAAATTGTTTTTGCAAAATTCCACTGATGATTAATAATCATCAACATCAGTACAAAGGATCCCAAAAGTACTAAAAATTACAAAGCAACATATTCCTTTCTTACAAGATCATGTTGTGGGTCACCTACTCCTTTCTCATTCAAAGAAGGGCCAAAATACATTCTCATGTGTGTGCATTCTTCTCATCTATATACAGGTATGTAACTTCCATCATAAAGATACTTTGGTGCAGACAAAGCAGCATGTCGCAAACCTACATGTAGTTAGAGGGTAAACCCAAGCATGCAATTCCCTTGCATTGGCATGGTTGGGAGCAAAACAATAAGGCCTCTACATAAGTTGTTTTGAACTTTGGAGTACATGTTGGGAACGAGAGACACCGGAAAATAATCTCTATGCAGTTTTATGAACTTTTGGGCAACCTACTAAAATAAATCTGACAAGGCCCTCACCAGCATGGCATATATCGAATGAGCAGTGGCATTTGGCTGGGCTGGAACTTGTTGCCCACATGTGTAGCTCCCAATAGTCTCAGGCAAATCCACAACCTGGAAGTTCTTCGCACCACTAGTTTCTCCACCTCCTAGAATAGAAAAAGATTCTGCCCCGTCAAGGCAGGATACGAGGCTCTCAAACCTGCCACACACACATATGAATGCTGGCAAAAGGGACTTGGTGGAATACAATGGCGGACCTAGATTTTTTTTAAAGCCTGGGCACACTGTCCGGCGGAACTACTCTCGAGTTACCACCATGGCCGCTTGTGCTTCCGCACCTCACCATCCTATTGGAGAGTCGTAACTATTTGAAATATGAGCAATTTACCACATTATTGGATCGATAAAAAAAATAGATAAAACATGACTATCGTAATAATAAAATTAGTACTGCAATCTAATAGAGAGGGTGTAAATAGTATGTCTAAACATATTGCTAGGACTATTACTTGAAACATGATCTGAAGAAGATGAAATAAGAACACATATGATGATGTAGAAGAGGAACCGTTCATGCTGGACTTGACGTTGGTGTTGGTTTCAACCATGCCGTCGAAGACCTATGGCCCCTGACATTCTTGGCCGATCACACAATGGCTGGGTCCGTCATTGGAGATCAGCAACTACTTCATAGCGGGTAGCTTAGTTGAGTGGCCTCCTATGGTTGCTTCGGGATATGGGAAACACCATGTCTAATGCCCTGTCGGTACACTTCAAGGTGAGAATGGGTTGAAATCCAGCCCACACCAGGTAGCTATACACAGAATCACCAAACCACACCAAACAAAAAAAGTTTATAGAAACCAACCCGCACCAATCCATTTCCTTTTTGCACCCACACTACACCAAACCATTTCATTTTCCCACCCATACCGCACCAATCCATTTCATCATCATAGTACGAACCGTACACTGACGGAGTATGCTTTGGGTGTTTGGTGTTGGTATTTAGTGGGTTCCAAATAGGCTCTCTTACCTATGATGATCCATCGTGTTCTTAGTGGAGCTAACTAATTTGGAATGAGTGCCCTCGGGAAATAGTTTCTTTCTTGCCGTTGATCCTTGTGGACAAGCTTGTGGATCTGTCCGATATCGTTTTCTCGGGAGCGTAGCGCCTAGCTAGCAATGCGTGTTTTGGTTAGACTAGCACACATGCCCGTGCGTTGCACTGGGAGAGAAAAATCATCTATGTCACCGTGTGTTCAAACTACTTGGCGATGCATATCTTTCTTTCGTTTTGCCTCACTTTTGGTACTTGCAAGTTGTTTGCATACTCGGGGTATTTTTAGGCACAATGAAATCACGAATTAGTTCTTACATAGACCATAATGGATAGTAAACATGTATGTACGTTACTGTGGAAGAGTAAAATCTAGGACATCAAGACATACTAAGGAGTACAAAGTACGATCTCACTGGTACATTGATGCATGTTGCTAGCCACTTTGCCCGCAAATTTTCCAGCATTACGGTAGTTTGGACATATGAACCAACATTACCAAACATGAAATATATAGAGCTGCATTTTTCTAGAAAAAAAGAAAGATATAACTACATCGAGAAAGTTGAAACCAATCTTTCGTTTGCCACTATGCATAGCAGCTACTCACTCAATTTCAAAATATAAGATGTTTTAGCTTTGTAAAGAAAGTGTATCTAGACCCCAGAGGGAGTACAAATCTACAACACGGTTTATAGAAAGATAAACCCCACAATATAAAATGTAGACAGTACAATATTCTGTTTAGGTAAAAGAAATCTACAGTGGTCTTTTAGAGCTACTAAGCAGATTGGAAATTTCGATTAAGCGGCCATGGATAATGACTCGCAAACTGTACGAGGGAGTAAACCCCATCACGTCGCTAAAATTTGCATATTACAAATTGACATAAATAAAAAGCTGAAAATTAAAAGAAAATCGAAACACGCGATAGATTTGGTGAAAAGCAATTTCACACACAGATACACAACGCCAGCTAGCTATCTTTTATCATCTTCTTTTCACAAAACGCATTTAGCAGCAATGCTCCAGCTGCCCGTGGTCGCCACATCTCATTCCAGCTGCGAGCACGCACTACAGTTCCACGCCGACACAGGCAAGCAGCGCGCACCACCGGTCTTTCTTTACTCGTATTTCTTTTCACCAACAGTTCCCCACCATATGTAAAACAAACAGTTCCCTGTCATTCACTCGACTACTGTTACCGGCACGCACCACTACAGTACAAACCTGCAGCAAGGCCATGTCCATGTGGTCGGCAAGACCGAGGCGCGGCTAGAGGAGACGGAGGATAAAGAGCTCGCCCCATCAATAACTCTCCACCGATTCATTCACTCACCCACCGCTCGCAGCTCACGTCGCCATCGCCAATAACTACCACCGCCCTTCCCGCAAAAAAGAAAAAAAAAACAACTGGTTCCTTCCGCCCCGCGTGCATCCATGCCGACGATGGCCGCCGCCCGTCGCAAGCACTCCCGCAATCCTCTCGCGGCGCGTCCCCGTCCACCGCTGTTGTCGCCGCTCACGGCGCTGCTGGCGGACCTGGCTCTGTGGTCTCCCTGGTGCAGCGCTTCGCTTCGGTCCGGGACCTCCTCTTGTGTCCCTCCCAGGCGCTGGCGCTCGACCCGCTCCTCCTCGCCACGGCGCGCGCCATGTCCCGCCTCCTCGCGCTCCACCTCCAGACACTCACGCTCACCTCCCTCTCCCTCTCCCTCTCCCCACCCGCCCCGCCGCCCTCCTCGCTCCCTTCCTCCTGGTTCCTCCGCCTCCTCTCCTTCCTATCATCCTCCCTCCAGGACACCGCCTGGCACGACGCCTTCTGCATGTCCCTGTTTGATCTATTAGGATCGCTAGGCGTCGATCTAGAGAGAATATACGTGAGAGACATACCATCCGTCTTACTGGTTGACGATGAGCTCGTCATGGAGCTCGACGGAGTGGTGACGGCGGTTAGGTGGGTTGTTCCCGCCGCTGCAGTGATACGTCCATTTTGCATCACTATTCTATGTCATAATTCACTGTTATTCATTGATATATTTCATATTGAGAGGTGATACTTATGTTATTTTATCTGTTTTTACATGGTTGATGACTTTTGGAGCATGTACCGCTTCAGTCAGGATTCTGATGGAAAAAGTGCTATTTGGAGGCAAAATTCGCGAAGATCAGAAAATCTGGGAAAATACATGGAAAATCCTATTTTTCCATAAGACGAAGGAAGCCAGAAGGGGGGCTGAAGATGGGCCACAGGGGGCCCACACCACCCCCTGGCGCGGGCCAGCCTAGGCCGCGCCACCAGGTGGTGTGGCCGCCCTGGTCCACCCCTGGCACTCCCCTCTGGCATATATTATCCTCCCGAAACCCGAAGACTCGAGGAGCGACCACAGAAAGATTCTGCCGCCTCTGCGAGGCGAAAAACACCGAGAGAGAAAGATCTCTCCGGCAGACAGATTTCTGCCGGGGGAATTTCTTCCTATAGAGGGAAGATCGTCGCCATCAACACCACCATCAAGATGGACTTCATCAGGATCATCATCATCATCACCATCTCCATAATGCTGTAACAATTGGGTTGAATCTTGCATAGTTCATAGGGAAAACTTTCCCGGTGTTGATTACTCTTTATAGTTGATGCTATTGAGTGAACCATTGAATTATTGTTTATGTTCAAATTGTTATACATCATTATTCCATCTCTGATCATGATCCATATGATGTCTTGTGAGTAGTTTGTTTTGTTCTTGAGGACATGGGAGAAGTCATGTTGTTAGTAGTAGAGTTGTGTTGAGAAAGATTCAATAGTTTGATATTTAAGTTGTGGTGTACTTCTGATACGTCCATTTTGCATCACTATTCTATGTCTTAATTCACTATTATTTATTGATATATTTCGTATTGAGAGGTGATACTTATGTTATTTCATCTATTTTTGCATGGTTGATGATGGAGCATGGACCGCTGCAGTCAGGATTCCGATGGAAAAGGTGATGTTTGGAGGCTAAATTCGCGAAGATCAGAAAATCCGGGAAAATATACGGAAAATCCTATTTTTCCAGAAAACTAAGGATGCCAGAAGATGGAGTGGAGGTGGGCCACAGGGGGCCCACACCACCCCATGGCGCGGGGAGGCCTAGGTCGCGCCTAGAGGTGGTGTGGCCGCCCTGGCCCACTCTAGCCTCTCTCCTCTGGCGTATATCATCCCCACGAAACCCTAAGACTCGGGGGGCGACCACAGAAAGATTCCGCCGCCTCTGCGGGGCGGAAAACACCGAGAGAGAAAGATCTCTCCGGCAGACAGATTTCTGCCGGGGGAATTCCTTCCCGGAGAGGGGAGATCGTCGCCATCAACACCACCATCAAGCTGGACTTCATCGGGATCACCATCATCATCATCACCACCATCATCACCATCAGCACCCTCATCACCATCTCCATATTGCTGTAACAATTGGGTTGAATCTTGCATAGTTCATAGGGGAAACTTTCTCGGTGTTGATTACTCTTTGTAGTTGATGCTATTGAGTGAACCATTGAATTATTGTTTATGTTTAGATTGTTATACATCATTATTCTATCTCTGATCATGATCCATATGATGTCTTGTGAGTAGTTCGTTTTGTTCTTGAGGACATGGAAGAAGTCATGTTGTTAGTAGTAGAGTTGTGTTGAGAAAGATTCAATAGTTTGATATTTAAGTTGTGGTGTACTTCTGATACGTCCATTTTTCATTACTATTCTATGTCTTAATTCACTATTATTTATTGATATATTTCGTATTGAGAGGTGATACTTATGTTATTTCATCTATTTTTGCATGGTTGACGACTTTTGGAGCATGGACCGTTGTAGTCAGGATTCTGATGGAAAAGGTGATGTTTGGAGGCTAAATTCGCGAAGATCAGAAAATCCGGAAAAATATACGGAAAATCCTATTTTTCCAGAAGACTAAGGATGCTAGAAGATGGAGTGGAGGTGGGCCACAGGGGGCCCACACCACCACTTGGCGCGGGGAGGCCTAGGCCGCGCCTGGAGGTGGTGTGGCCGCCCTGGCCCACTCCAGCCTCTCTCCTCTGGCGTATATCATCCCCACGAAACCCTAAGACTCGGGGGGGGCGACCACAGAAAGATTCCGCCGCCTCTGTGGGGTGGAAAACACCGAGAGAGAAAGATCTCTCGGGCAGACAGATTTCTGCTGGGGGAATTCCTTCCCGGAGAGGGGAGATCGTCGCCATCAACACCACCATCAAGCTGGACTTCATCAGGATCACCATCCCACCATCATCACCATCAGCACCCTCATCACCATCTCCATATTGCTATAACAATTGGGTTGAATCTTGCATAGTTCATAGGGGAAACTTTCTCGGTGTTGATTACTCTTTGTAGTTGATGCTATTGAGTGAACCATTGAATTATTGTTTATGTTTATATTGTTATACATCATTATTCTATCTCTGATCATGATCCATATGATGTCTTGTGAGTAGTTCATTTTGTTCTTGAGGACATGGGAGAAGTCTTGTTGTTAGTAGTGGAGTTGCGTTGAGAAAGATTTGATAGATTGTTATTTAAGTTGTGGTGTACTTCTTCTAGTGGTGTCATGTGAACGTC
Source organism: Avena eriantha (assembly GCA_910589775.1). Taxonomy (NCBI): domain Eukaryota; kingdom Viridiplantae; phylum Streptophyta; class Magnoliopsida; order Poales; family Poaceae; genus Avena; species Avena eriantha. The sequence goes on from OU342745.1 coordinate 394,329,161, forward strand.
GACTACATGACACTTCACCTATAAGGGCCTAGGGGAATGCATTGTGTATTTGGCTACTAACCGTAGGGGTTGCCGGAGTGACAGGAACCTAAACCCCCGATAGGAAACCATTGCACAAGGGACGTAAGGGTCTTAGAGTTTAAATCTGTGGTTAGGTTTCTACCTTAATTACTTTCTTGTACTTACGGATGTTTGCAAGGGGTATAATCACAAGTATGTATTAGTCTTGGATGGGGCGGTACATTAGCACAGGTTCACTCACACAACACTTAGCAAGCTAAAGAAGATTAATCGACTATATGAAGCGAAAGCACTTGACAGTCTTCCCATGTGTCCTCAAGAACGTTTGGTCATCTTAAGAAATACAACTGGCTTGTCCTTTGCTGCATAAAGGATTGGGCCACTTGCTGCATTTATTCCTACTGTCTTTTATTTACTCGTACTTTGTTTACTTGCTTTATCGAAAACCTCTAAAAATCTGTTTGCTAAGTATTTTGCAGAGAATTCCTGATCCATACCACTAGCCAGCACCTTCTGCTCCTCGTTGGGTTCGACACTCTTACTTATCGAAAATACTGTGATACACCCCCTATACTTGTGGGTCATCAAGACTATTTTCTGGCGCCATTGCCGGGGAGTGAAGCGCTATTGGAGAGTGGAACTGGTAAAGGAAACTTCTACTATGAGTATTGTTTACTTCTACTAGTTGCTTTATTTTTGTTATGGATAATTCGCTGAGTTTCTTATTTGGTAATGCTACTACCACTGCTAAGGTAGTAGATAAGCCACCACCTGCTGAGAAAGATATTTTCAAAATACCTATAAGAATTATTGATCGTGCTATGGATAAGTACTATGTTGGGGATGGAATTGTCCATCCCGGTGATCATTTACTCTTTATACACAAATTATGTGGGTTGTTCAAGTGTGCAGGTATTACTACAGATCAAGTTAAGAAGAAGTTATTCTCATTATCACTGAAAGGGAGAGCTGAGGAATGGTATAAGCTGTTGAAGAATGGTTAAGCTCTAGAATGGGAGGAAATAGTGCCTCTCTTTTATTCAAAGTTTATCCTCCTAGTGAGATTCATAAAGATCGGAATCAAATATACAACTTTTGGCCTCTTGATGGAGAGAGTACAGCTCAAGCTTGGGGGAGATTGAAGTTACTAATGCTCAAATGTCCCATTCATGAGCTCCCCAACAATATTATTATCAACAACTTTTATGCAAGGCTCCCTCTACATGATAAAGATTTATTGGATGCTTCTTGTGCTGGATCATTCACTCGCATGGAAGAAGAAGCTAAATGGGACCTTCTAGACCGTATTCAAGACAATGTTGAAGCTTGGGAGAATGACAAAGGTAGAAAGTCAGGTATAAATTATGATTATGAATGCATTGAATCTTTTATGGGAACTAATGACTTTCAAAATATTAAAAATGCTTATGGTCTAGACTCTCAAGCTATTGCTTCTTATTTTAAGGCTTTTGCTTCCTACATTGAAGTGCCTAAAAAGAAGTGGAATAAGTATCATGAACCTTATAAAGATGTTGTTAAGAGTGTTCCTGCGAGAAATACTGAAGTTTATATTGCTAATCATGTTTTACCTGAACCTTATATTGAGAAAATGCCTTTTCCAGTTAAGGTAAAGGAACATTCTATGATGGCTAGTATGGTTAATGAAAGTATGAATAAAGCTGTTGAACCTGATAAACAAATGGTTGATGAACCTATAATAGCAAATGTGAAAGACTTTGTTACTAAATATGAAAAAGAGGGACACCCTATCCTTTGTAAGGATACCTCTAATATTGTTTCACAAAGTAGTGTTATGAGAGCTAATATTCCCGTGTTTTCTGTTAGAATAAGTGATCATTGCTATGATGGTCCTTGTGATAGCTATATTGTTAAGTTTATGCATGATACTGAAAGCTACTATGAGAGAGGGAAAAGTGTTCTTATGCATCTCAATAATATCAAGTTTCCTCGTTTTATGCTGAAAGTTTTTATGTTGCACTTCTTTTGCCTTCTTATGCAAGTTGCCTTTGGTTTCAATAACTTGTTTGTTTACAAAATCCCCTTGCATAGGAAGTGGGTTAGACTTAAATGTGGTGTTTTTGCTTCTTAATGCTCTCTTTCACTTCAATTCATATCCCTATGAGAGCTTCTTCAAAATTATCATGCCCATCTTAATGGCTATAAAGAAAGAGCTTTATGGGAGACAACCCAATTTGTTTTTGCTTTTAGTTTGTTTTTGTTTCTTTGAGTCTTGGAAGTTATTACTTCAGTAATAGCCGCTCCTTATCCGTTTTGTTTGGTTTTTGTGTCAAGATCAACCTCTAATGAGAGAGAAGTAATATTTGGGGAAGTTGCTGTCCCGAAACAGATTTTTGTGCTTCACCGTAAAAATTCGTGAGAGATCTCTGTATGTCGGATTGAGCTATAATTTTTTGTGCTTCTGCCCCAGGTTGTTATTTAACTTTTGATAGTTTTGCAATTTTTGATTTGAGAAACAGAAGATTTTCGAAAAAATTGATCTTTACCTGCTAGTCTGTTTTGACAGATTTTGCAACTCTTGCATTTGCTTCTTTATTCGATTTCCTTTTTGAATTCTTTTTGGGTTTTCGGAAGGAGTTGCTACAGTAGCTTATGTTTTGATGGTTTTCAGTTGAAGTTGGACTCAAAAAGGTTTTATCACTTCACTTATACTAACGTTGCTAATGAGAATTGTGTGAACTTTTGTCTGAAAGAAATTTCCAGGAAGTGGAGACAATGGTGTAATAAGGAAGAGAAGAGTTTTATGACTCAAGTAATAAGTGTATGAAGATGAAGATATTGATGTTATTCAAGTGATGACTCCGGAAGAATCTACTAGATACCAAATTCAGAGACCTGCAGAGTCCATTTCCAACTAGGTAACAGTTCTGGTAAGAAAAGTTCCGCGAAAATATTATCCAACTATATTTTTGCAGTTTTTAGTCAATAAGGAAAGCTACGAAGCGAAAAAGGGACGGAAACGGTGCCAGGGTGGCTCACATGTAACTACCTCGGTGAATTACGCTCTTAGTTACATGTCTGGATGAACGAAAGTGGTTAAAATAGTACGGTGGGGCCCAGGGCCACTCACGGTAGACCTTTCGGCCGTCCTAACCACTTTCAGATCATCGGGACAAGAACGAGCGGCATAATCGGCAGGCGAAGGGATCAACTACATACACAAATGAGTATGTATGCAAGCCACATACAATAGTCCTCAGAGCCATTCCATCTAAAAGAAATAGAAATATTGCAACGCCATACGGCAAGATTCAAATATCCTAGATAGAGATAATAATTTAGGATAGCTCCTCATACAACAAACATATGAGTATCAGGCGGAAGCGGAAAACAAGATCCGAGTACAGATAAGAAGCAAATCGGCATAAGATGCCACATAAATAAACACATCCCGCCCACAGATCTCACGGATCCCCGTTCCCGGAATCTCTACACCGAATGATCGTTGCCAACATCATCTGTCTCCTCCACCCAGTATCTATCTTGCGGGTACACATGTTCATCTGAATCAAACAATTTATCGTGTGAGACCTTAGGGGTACTCAGCAAGTCTTTATGCCACTAAAGGGGACACAACCTGGGGTGACGCAATTGCAGCAAAAGATAATATCTAACAATTCTATAGATACTCGCTAACCATCCGCTTAACCAATGATAGACGGATGTCCGTTAATTAAGAACAACAGTTATAACAGTATAATTAACAGATCCATCCTCCTCCTCGCTTACCAACGAGGAAGCGGACGAACAACCCCCATCATCCATTGGCAGTTTTATTAACCATTCCATGAGTATTGCACTATTTACTAGTCAATTACTTAGTCAAGTTAAAAGCGGTACTTTAGTTATACTTGTCTATGATCGAGAAAATGTGCTCCAAGTCGTCCATAACCGCGGACACGGCTTTCAGAAAGATTTACCCTGCAGGGGTGCACGAATAGCAACACACACTCGATCAACCTCGGAAAAACCAACTCAAAACCAAACGAGGCATTCACGACAAAGCGATCAAAGGATTCAGAAATATTTCAGGGGGCCACCCCATTAAGCTACCCGCACGAAGTTGGCCGGCTCCGAGATGGACCCAAGGTTTGCGTCAAACGACTGGGAACCCGAAAGTGTGACTGGGCTTGTCGATGCCGCGAAAACACTCCGCATCCAAAACAGTACAGGTGCTCCACGCACAATCTTAAATAAAACAGTAAAGCATGGCATAAGTACAGGATAGTAACAAAGCCCCAAACTACTTTGTGGCCCCAAGAAATAAGAATGAATCAAGCTCTGGCTCAAGGGGGTCCATAAGGCCTCCCGGATGTGGATAGTGCGAATAGTCAAGGAACAGGAATCAAGTACTTGGGGTCCTACGGGACACAAGTGAGTATGAAAAACCAAATAGCGGATATTGCTCACCGGTGCCTCTTTTATTAGTTATCCCATTACTACTCAGGTTAAGTTGTTTAGGTACCTCATGATTCATCAGACACTCATATACCCTACTCATGCTTTTCTACGACTCGCATGGCTCAAACAACTCCTGTAGTAATGGCTCATGGGATGGACGAACAAGCTTCGGTGGGGTTTAAAAGTAAAGGCTATGCAGTACTTGGGATTCAATTTAATGCAATCGCGACTCAATGATGCAAGAATAAGATAGATGCAATAGGTACTATATGTATGCAAGCATGTGGTAGTGCTTGCCTGGCAGCTCAGTTGAAGCGAGAGATGGATCTGGGTAGTACTCCTGTGATTCCTGGTAATTCTCCTGTTGTGCGTCTATTCGAAGAAGAACCAAACAAACAAGGGCCAACATAAATAAAGTGCACAAGCATATGAATTAAAATGCGACAAGCAATCAAGCATGCCATGATGAATGGTGCACAATTTACATGGCATTAAAGTAGCATGGTAAGGGTGAGGTGTGGATACAAGAAATAAAGCATTTTATTATTTATGTAACCAAGTTTTATTGTCATAAACAGTTCATATTTTTAATAATGACATGATGCATGCTTCAATTCAGAACAAGGACTGTATTGATAGAACGGGCTCGTCGCGCTGATCGATTTAGACATATTATTTGCCAAATTTGGAGTTATAGAATTAAAGTTATTAATTTATTAAGAAAAGTGCATTTATTTGTAATTTTAATCATCTCGAAATTTTAAAGTGTTCAAACAATATTTTGAATGGCATATTTAAATTCCTCACATTTTTCTGATTCAAAAACATATATCATTTGTATTATTTGGATTTGTATTTTAAAAAATTATTTAAAATCTGATTTAAATTTGAATTTAAACAATTTGAATTTGTTTTATTAAAACAGATAAACGGAATTACTTTTGTTACTCAGACAGACCCAGCTACAGTCACAGACAGGTGAGCCGCTGCTGACTTGGCGAGATCCGCGCGCAAAGCTTTTTATACCGCGGGTTCTTCTAGCCACTGAGACTGACTGGTGGGGCTAGGCAAAGATGGGGCCACACGCGTGCGCGGCCAGCGGGCGACTGACACGTGGGCGATCCAAGGGAGCGTGGGTTGAGAAACTCCGAAACGCAGGGGCTTTCTTGCAAAGTTGCAACGGGGCTGACTCGTGGGGCCGCTGGGCTGCGAAGGACCTAGGCCTGATCGACAGAAGTTGCGGGGGGGGGGGGGGGGGGGGGGGGGGGGGGGGTCTTTTCGGAAAATCGCCGCCCGAGCTCTGGACTGAATTTGACGCCTTCTCTGAACTCGCGACGACAACCTGACGACGGCGGGGTTTTCCGGCGAGGATGGCGACGCAACCACGGCGAGATAGACCTTGTCGCAAAAACGAAAAAGATAGAGGGGAGCTCCAGCTACGGATCTCGTTCAGGGAGGTTCGTCGGCGGCGGGCTGTACTAGACGGGGCGTCTCGGGGAACAGAGGGGAAATGCCGGCCTCGTCTGCTCGTCGGCGGGGCAGATCACCGGCGGGGCCAAAATTGGGCGACGCTCGGCACGTGTTGGGGAGGAAAGGGGAAGGGAAAGGAGGGGGCGCTCACCTCGCCTGATTCCACAGGAAATCAGAGGTCGGGACGGCCGGAGTGGAGGGGACGGCGAGGTCACGGCCGTGGTGCTCGGTTCACTGGCGTGGGGCAGGTGCGGGCAAGTTCGGCTCCTCCACGTAAGCGGAAACGACTAAACGGTCCACGGCGACGCTCCCCGGTGAGGCCTCGGTCACCGGCTAGGGCGACAATGGCGTCGCGGTGCTTTGACTGGCGGCGGGCACGCGGAGAAGAGGGTGAGGGGAAACGGAGCAGGGAGCTAGGTTAGAGAAAAAGGTGCGGCTCGGCGTGAGGATAAGAGGAGGGGAGATGGCGTGCGGGAGGCGTGAGCTGACGGCGGAGGACGGCCACCTGCTCGCTGTCGCTTTCCGTCTGCGCGCGGAAGGGCGAAGAAGACGGCGTTAGACGGGGGAAGAAGAGAAACAGAGGGGGTGTCGGCCTGATCGCGAAGAGGTACGGGCCGGGGAAGAGAAGAAGTGGCCCAGGAGGAAAAGAAGGGCGGGCCGGATGTGCTGCTGGGCTGCGATTAGGTAGGAAGGGGCTGCTGCTAGGCTTTTCTCTATTTCGTTTTTCTTTTTATTTAATTAACTGATTTGATTTTGGTTTTGTTGCAGATTTAAACAAGCCCAAGAATTTACCCTTTTTGGGAAGTTTTTGCAATATGATTAAAAGGGAAAAGAGATGAGGGTTTGGTAATGGAACACAAAGTGATGGTGAGGACAACACCAAAAAGACAGAAGGGTGTTAAAATCAAAGGGAGAAATCCCACTTGTTCATGCATGATGGTGAAGGTTTTGTTGGGATCCTGGGGAGGTGAAAAGAGATAGCGTTACTCCCACAAAAAAAGTTCCACTAAGACTAAGACCAAAACAAAGGTGCTAAAGGTGGTGGTACTTTTGCATGGCCCATGCAAAATAATTAATGCCATGTTTTATCCTTGTGAAAACAATAATAATGATATGGCATTATTCTTATGCATTCCCAAGAAGTGGAATAAAGGCCAAGCAAAAGAATTTATAGGATTAGATCCACCCCACCCACATGAGTTAGAATAAATATCAAAAGAAAAAGAAATACAAGCTCATGGATAATGGGATGGTGGAATTATAAGGTGGTGAAAAGAAAGGTGATGGAGTTGAATAAAAGATATGCCCCCCAACTCAACTTGGGCATTAAACAATATATCAACAACCAAATACAATATCAAGAGGCAAATACAATTAATAATGCATATGAGAGAAGAACCAAAGAAAAAGGGTTTTATATGATGCTCAAATGCAAGGTGGCATGATGACATGAGCATGATATAATTATGATGCAACAAATATATATAGGAAGTAGCCATTATATTACTAGACCAAGTAGCATTACAATTGTTAGACAATTGGGATGCTACAACTCTCCCCCACTAAATAGGAATCTCGCCCCGAGATTCTAGGAAGAAGAAGAAGACTCAAAGAGGGTAGGATACTTGGCACGGAGCTCATCTTCACGTTCCCAAGTGGCTTCATCAACGGAATGGTGCGACCACTACACCTTGCAGAACTTGATGGACTTGTTGCGAGTCCTTCTTTCTGCGACTTCTAGAATTTTTATGGGGTGTTCTTGATAAGACATATCTTCTTGGAGATTGATGAGTTAATGGTCCACGGTCCTGCCGGGATCCTTGAAGCACTTCTTGAGTTGAGAGATGTGGAAAACATCATGGACTTTGAGTTGTTCAGGGAGCTCAAGAGCATAAGCAACTTCTCCTCTTCTTCCACGAATTTTGAAAGGACCGATGTATCTAGGAGCCAACTTTCCTTTGATACCAAAGCGGTGCGTGCCTCTCATGGGAGTGACACGAAGGTAAACGAGATCACCAGGGACATACTCCATGTTCGTGTGCTTTCTGTCATAATTGCTCTTCTGGCGACTTTGAGCAATCTTCAGGTTTTCAAGAATGATGTGAACTTTCTCCTCCGCTTGAGTTACAATGTCGGGGCCAAACAATATTCTTTCACCTGCGCCCGACCAACCAATCGGAGTTCTGCATTTGCGACCATAGAGTGCCTCAAATGTGCCATCTTTAGACTTTTCTGGAAGCTGTTGTTGTAAGAGAATTCAGCATAAGGAAGACATTCTTCCCACTTCATGCCGAAAGAGATAACGCAAGCACGGAGCATATCTTCCAGAATCTGATTGATCCTTTCAACTTGTCCTTGCGACTGAGGGTGGTAAGCTATGCGGAAGTTCAACTTTGTTCCCAAAGCATTTTGGAAACTTCCCCAGAACTTGGAAGTGAAGATGCTTCCACGGTCTGAACTGATCTCAAGAGGAACTCCATACAGAGAGACAATTCTGTTGATATAGAGCTCAGCCAACTGAATTGCAGAAATTGTTTCCTTGACTGGAAAGAAGTGAGCTACCTTAGAAAGCCTGTCGATGACAACAAAGATTGCATTGTTTCCCTTCTGCGACCTTGGAAAACCAGTGATGAAGTCCATCTCTATTTTCTCCCATTTCCATTCCAGAGGCTTCAATGGCTGTAGAAGACCGGAAGGTTTCTGATGGACAGCTTTAACTCTGCGACAAACATCACACTCCGAGACATACTTGGCACAATATCGTTTCAAACCAGGCCACCAATATTGTTTTTTCAAGTCCATGTACATCTTAGTGCTGCCAGGGTGGATAGAAAGAACAGAATCATGCGCCTCCTTGAGAACTTACTCTCTTAAACCTGGGTAGTTCGGAACAAACATCCGGTGTTCAAAGAAAAGAGTGCCTTGGTCGTCAACGTGGAAGGACTCATACTTCGGAAGTTGAATGTTGGAGATGATCTTTTTAGTGTAAGGATCACCAAGTTGAATGGAACGGACCTTTTCTTCCAAGAGAGGTGTTGCTAGAAGGTTCAGAAGATACCCTTGATCCACAATTTCAAGGTTTAGCTTGCGGAATTCCTCGCACAAGAGAGGTTGTTGTTCTTCCACCATGAGATTGTTGACATAAGCTTTTCGGCTGAGAGCATCGGCCATGACATTAGCTTTGCCCGGAGTGTAGTTGATGGTCAAATCGAAATCATTGATTGTTTCAATCCACCTCCTCTGACGAAGGTTGAGATCAGGCTGTGTGAAGATATACTTCAGACTCTTGTGACCAGAAAAGATCTCACAACGGTTGCCAAGCAAGTAATGCCTCCATACTTTCAAAGCAAAGACAACTGCTGCGAGTTCGAGGTCATGTGTAGGATAGTTGATCTCATGCGTCTTCAACTGACGAGATGCATAAGCAACAACTTGTTTTTCTTGAATAAGGACTGCACCCAATCCTTGCAATGAAGCATCACAGAATATCTGGAAAGGCTTTGATGTATCTGGGGGAACCAAGACTGGTGTGGAAGTGAGCTTCTCTTTGAGTGTTTCAAAGTTTGCTTGACATGCAGGAGTCCAAAGGTATTTCTTGCCTTTCTTGAGGAGATCGGTAAGAGGCTTCGCAATCTTCGAGAAGTTTTGAACGAATCGACGGCAGTAACTGGCCAAACCAAGGAAACTCCGGACTTCTTTGACATTTATGGGTGGAAGCCAGTCCATAATTGTCTTAATAGTTTCTGGGTTGACGGCAATGCCCTTGGCAGAGATGACGTGACCAAGGTAGGTGACTTGAGGCAGCCAAAATTCACACTTGGAGAACTTTGCATACAGTCGGTTCTCACGAAGCTTGTTTAGGACACACCGAAGGTGTTCTTCATGTTCTTCCTTCGACTTAGAATAGACTAGAATGTCATCCAGATAGACCACAACGAACTTATCAAGATACTCCATGAAAACCGAGTTCATAAGCCTCGAGAAGGTGGCAGGTGCATTGGTGAGACTGAAAGACATGACCGTGTACTCATATAGGCCATAGCGAGTGGTGAAAGCTGTTTTGGGAACATCTTCCTTGCGGATCTTGATTTGATGATAACCACTTCTCAAATCAAGCTTAGAGAATACCACAGCTCCAGCTAGCTGATCGAAGAGATCATTAATCCGCGGAAGGGGATATTTATTCTTGATTGTTTTAGCATTGAGTGGCCGATAGTCAACACAAAGTCTATCAGTCTTGTCTCGCTTCTTCATAAAGATGGTTGGACTACCCCAAGAAGAAGTAATGTGCTGAATGAAACCCAACTTCTCTTGTTCATCCAACTGACGTTTAAGTTCAGCCAACTCAGCAGGACCCATTTTATAAGGCCGCTTGGAGATAGGAGCGGTACCAGGTTCAAGTTCAATGACAAACTCGACCTCACGATCCGGAGGCATACCTGGCAACTCTTCAGGAAAGACATCTGGGAACTCACAGACTACAGGAACACTCTGAATACCTTCCATAGCATCATCATTCAGAGCCGCCAAAGAGTAAAGCTGAATTGCAGGAGTCAGACTTGGAGAATAAACTATATGGCCTTCAGGAATTTTTAGAGAAACCGAACGTTCAGCACAATCAATCACAACTGCATTTGCTGTTAACCAATCCATGCCCAAGATAACATCAATGTCAGAATTTCCCAGAATAATTAAGGAAGCCGGAAACAAAGAGCCAGCAATCTCAATTTGATTGCCATGGCTAATTTTAGAAGATGCCATTGTTGCTCCAGGAGAAAGAACCATTAAACGCTTGGGGAGAGGATCCATTGCTAACTCATTCTCATTTGCAAACTTGTGAGAAACAAAAGAATGTGAAGCACCAGAATCAAACAAAACTCGTGCAGGAACTGAGTTAACAGGAAGCATACCCATGACAACTCCAGGTGCATGCTCAGCTTGAGCGACGTTGACACAGTTGGCACGAGCAACCGTAGACCCAGGCTTGGTGTTGATGTTGAGAGCCCGAGGTGGAGGTGCACAAATCATAGGAGCACTTCCCGCAGGTCTTGGAGGTGGTGGTGGAAGAGCTTTGTTGTTCATAGGACAATTCCAGTGCTAATGCCCAGTGTTTCCACAAGTATAGCAAGCACCAGGTGGACATGGAGCAACGTAGCTAGGGACTCCGCCAGGCGCTCCAGGGTAGTTGTGGTTGTAGCCCCTGGGAGCCGTAGTGAAGGAGTTTGGTGGCCTTGGTGCGTAGCTTGACGGTCTTGCTAGAGCAGGGAGCGACGGTGGGGTGTTAGGAACCCAGACACGACGCTTAGAAGGAGTTGTCATAGCAGAAGAGCTTGTTGTATCACGGCTGTGTTTCTTTGACTCCTCAAACACTTTCCTACTTGCTTCTTCCTGCAGAGCTGTGTGTTGAAGTTCCAGAAAAGACGCCGGCCTTGCATGAGTGATTGCATATTTGATGGAAGCGTTGAGGCCTTGCCGGAACCTCTTTTGCTTTTTCTTGTCATCAGAGATCTCATCGCCACCATAACGAGAAAGGTTCATGAAGTTTCTGATGTAGGTGTTGACATTGTCAGTGCCCTGCTTGAGGTTGAGAAACACTTCCTTCATCCTTTCCCTGACAATTTCTGACAGATATTGCTCTTTGAAAGCAGCAGTGAATTGCTCCCAAGTAGGCTGAAAACCATAGAGATCTGCCTTGAGGTAATTTTCCCACCAGAGAGTTGCATCTCCCTTCAGAAGGTGAGTGGCACATTTGACCCATTCTTGCTCGGGAACATCCGCAGTCATCAGCAACCTTGACACTTCACGAAGCCAATCATCCGCATCAAGTGGCTGATCAGACACCTCAAATTGGCGTGGGTTGAACTTGAGAAAACTCTTGATGTCTCCTCGCTTGGGAGGTCGAGGTAGCGGAACAAACTCGTTCCTCCTGACACTTTCCTCGAAGCGCTGCTGGTTTTGCTGCATAGTGCCTAAAGCATTTGCAATACTTGCCAAAGCAGCCCCAAGTTCAGGTGGTATGTCCTCCTCAGAACGGTGTGGTGGTGCCATCCTGTGATTGGTATAAAACACAAGTCAGTACTATAATGGAGAATGATAATAATCCAAAATAGTACCAAAATGGAATTAACCAAGATTAAAGGATGCAATTCATTGAGATGATATTAAAATATCAACAAAGGTCAACGCAACTAGAAGATATTAAGCATAACGCACACGACTGAACAAAGAGTGTGGTACACAAACTACAAAGAAAAAAATTCCGCAAATTTCGGCATTAAAATACCTCTATATGCGCAAAACCTCTTAACAAATCAAGATTAGTAACTCTACTAGTTCGATATACAAGAGCAAATGATAATAGTAGTGGTATGGTCGCGACTCCATCCCGCACTCAAATCATTACTCCGCACATGAATCAGTAAAACACATATCCCAACACCTTCTTCTTAAGAGGAACCTAAAGATTGGTAACTACGAAAAAGAACACCCCAACAAGATAACGTCGGATAACAAAGAGTAAGATAGATTGCATCGGTATACAACGAATCAGAATAGATCGCGTCGATTTACAAAGACCTGTCGGTATGGAATGTACCAACAGTTGATAACCAAAAGGCAGATAGTGCTAACATTTGGATGCAATAGATAGACAAAGAATTCACACACACACACACAACCTATGGTATTACGGAACCTAGAACACGTGAATCCTAGTTTGAATTTTTAGAGGAGGATTGAAAACGTTACACTTCCTTACCAGAAAAGGGTGGGTGGGTGGGTAAGAAGAAAAATGGAAGCAGTCCTACTCTCACGTTTTGTTTTTCCCTAGTATACATAACTACCAAAATATTTGCTAGACTGACAATGACCATTTTGGCTGAGACCCTGAAGGGCGGGATGGCTCTGATACCAATTGTAACTACCTCGGTGAATTACGCTCTTAGTTACATGCCTGGATGAACGAAAGTGGTTAAAATAGTACGGTGGGGCCCAGGGCCACTCACGGTAGACCTTTCGGCCGTCCTAACCAATTTCAGATCATCGGGACAAGAACGAGTGGCGTAATCGGCAGGCGAAGGGATCAACTACATACACAAATGAGTATGTATGCAAGCCACATACAATAGTCCTCGGAGCCATTCCATATAAAAGAAATAGAAATATTGCAACGCCATACGGCAAGATTCAAATATCCTAGATAGAGATAATAATTTAGGATAGCTCCTCATACAACAAACATCAGAGTATCAGGCGGAAGCGGAAAACAAGATACAAGTACGGATAAGAAGCAAATCGGCATAAGATGCCACATAAATAAACACATCCCGCCCACAGATCTCACGGATCCCCGTTCCCGGAATCTCTACACCGAATGATCGTTGCCAACATCATCTGTCTCCTCCACCCAGTATCCATCTTGCGGGTACACCTGTTCATCTGAATCAAACAATTTATCGTGTGAGACCCTAGGGATACTCAGCAAGTCTTTATGCCACTAAAGGGGACACAACCTGGGGTGACGCAATTGCAGCAAAAGATAATATCTAACAATTCTATAGATACTCGCTAACCATCCGCCTAACCAATGATAGACGGATGTCCGTTAATTAGGAACAACAGTTATAACAGTATAATTAACAGATCCATCCTCCTCCTCGCTTACCAACGAGGAAGCGGACGAACAACCCCCATCATCCGTTGGCAGTTTTATTAACCATTCCATGAGTATTGCACTATTTACTAGTCAAGTACTTAGTCAAGTTAAAAGCGGTACTTTAGTTATACTTGTCTATGATCGAGAAACTGTGCTCCAAGTCGTCCATAACCGTGGACATGGCTTTCAAAAAGATTTACCCTGCAGGGGTGCATGAATAGCAACACACACTCGATCAACCTCGGAAAAACCAACTCAAAACCCAACGAGGCATTCACGACAAAGCGATCACAGGATTCAGAAATATTTCAGGGGGCCACCCCATTAAGCTACCCGCAACAAAGTTGGCCGGCTCCGAGACGGACCCAAGGTTTGCGTCAATGGCGGTAAACGACTGGGAACCCGAAAGTGTGACTGGGCTTGTCGATACCGCGAAAACACTCCGCATCCAAAATAGTACAGGTGCTCCACGCACAATCTTAAATAAAACAGTAAAGCATGGCATAAGTACAGGATAGTAACAAAGCCCCAAACTACTTTGTGGCCCCAAGAAATAAGAATGAATCAAGCTCTGGCTCAGGGGGGTCCATAAGGCCTCCCGGATGTGGATAGTGCGAATAGTCAAGGAACAGGAATCAAGTACTTGGGGTCCTACGGGACACAAGTGAGCATGAAAAACCAAATAGCGGATATTGCTCACCGGTGCCTCTTTCATTAGTTATCACATTACTACTCAGGTTAAGTTGTTTAGGTACCTCATGATTCATCAAACACTCACATACCCTACTCATGCTTTTCTACGACTCGCATGGCTCAAACAACTCCTATAGTAATGGCTCATGGGATGGAGGAACAAGCTTCGGTGGGGTTTAAAAGTAAAGGCTATGCAGTAATTGGGATTCAATTTAATGCAATCGCGACTCAATGATGCAAGAATAAGATAGAGGCAATAGGTACTATAAGTATGCAAGCATGTGGTAGTGCTTGCCTGGCAGCTCAGTTGAATCGAGAGATGGATCTGGGTAGTACTCCTGTGATTCCTGGTAATTCTCCCGATGTGCGTCTATTCGAAGAAGAACCAAACAAACAAGGTCCAACATAAATAAAGTGCACAAGAATATGAATTAAACTGTGACAAGCAATCAAGCATGCCATGATGAATGGTGCACAATTTACATGGCATTAAAATAGCATGGCAAGGGTGAGGTGTGGATACAAGAAATAAAGCATTTTATTATTTATTTAACCAAGTTTTATTGTCATAAACAGTTCAGATTTTTAATAATGACATGATGCATGCTTCAATTCAGAACAAGGACTGCATTGATAGAACGGGCTCGTCGCGCTGATCGATTTAGACATATTATTTGCCAAATTTGGAGTTATAGAATTAAAGTTATTAATTTATTAAGAAAAGGGCATTTAGTTGTAATTTTAATCATCTCGAAATTTTAAAGTGTTCAAACAATATTTTGAATGGCATATTTGAATTCCTCACATTTTTCTGATTCAAAAACATATATCATTTGTATTATTTGGATTTGTATTTTAAAAAATTATTTAAAATCTGATTTGAATTTGAATTTAAACAATTTGAATTTGTTTTATTAAAACAGATAAATGGAATTACTTTTGTTACTCAGACAGACCCAGCCACAGTCACAGATAGGTGGGCTGCTGTTGACTGGGCAAGATCCGCGCGCAAAGCTTTTTATACCGCGGGTTCTTCTAGCCACTGAGACTGACTGGTGGGGCTGGGCAAAGATGGGGCCACACGCGTGCGTGGCCAGCGGGCGACTGACACGTGGACGATCCAGGGGAGCGCGGGTTGAGAAACTCCGAAACGCGGGGGCTTTCTTGCAAAGTTGCAACGGGGCTGACTCGTGGGGCCGCTGGGCTGCGAAGGACCTAGGCGTGATCGACAGAAGTTGCGGGGGGGTCTTTCCGGAAAATCACCGCCCGAGCTCTGGACTGAATCTGACGCCTTCTCTGAATTTGCGATGACAACCTGACGACGGCGGGGTTTTCCGGCGGGGATGGCGACGCAACCACGGCGAGATAGACCTTGTCGCAAAAACGAAAAAGATAGAGGGGAGCTCCAGCTACGGATCTCATTCAGGGAGGTTCGTCGGCGGTGGGCTGTACTAGACGGGGCGTCTCGGGGAACAGAGGGGAAACGCCGGCCTCGTCTGCTCGTCGGCGGGGCAGATCACCGGCGGGGCCAAAATTGGGCGGCGCTCGGCACGCGTAGGGGAGGAAAGGGGAAGGGAAAGAGAGGGGGCGCTCACCTCGCCTGATTCCACAGGAAATCAGAGGTCGGGATGGCCGGAGCAGAGGGGACGGCGAGGTCGTGGCGGTGGTGCTCGGTTCACTGGCGTGGGGCAGGTGCGGGCGAGTTCGGCTCCTCCACGTAGGCGGAAACGACTCCACGGTCCACGGCGGCGCTCCCCGGCGAGGCCTCAGTCACCGGCTAGGGCGGCAATGGCGTCACAGTACTCTCACACGGAGAAGAGGGAGAGGGGAAACGGAGCAGGGAGCTAGGGTTAGAGAAAAAGGTGTGGCTCGGCGCGAGGATAAGAGGAGGGGAGATGGCGTACGGGAGGCGTGAGCTGACGGCGGAGGACGGCCACCTGCTCGCTGCCGCTTTCCGTCTACACGCAGGAAGGGTGAAGAAGACGGTGTCAGACAGGGGAAGAAGAGAAACAAAGGGGGTGTCGGCCTGATCGCGAAGAGGTACGGGCCGGGGAAGAGAAGAAGTGGCCTAGGAGGAAAAGAAGGGCGGGCCGGATGTGCTGCTGCGCTGCGACTAGGTAGGAAGGGGCTGCTGCTGGGCTTTTCTCTATTTTGTTTTTCTTTTTATTTAATTAACTGATTTGATTTTGGTTTTGTTGCAGATTTAAACAAGCCCAAGAATTAACCCTTTTTGGAAAGTTTTTGCAATATGATTAAAATGGAAAAGAGATGAGGGTTTGGTAATGGAACACAAAGTGATGGTGAGGACAACACCAAAAAGAGAGAAGGGTGTTAAAATCAAAGGGAGAAATCCCACTTGTTCATGCATGATGGTGAAGGTTTTGTTGGGATCCTGGGGAGGTGAAAAGAGATAGAGTTACTCCCACAAAGAAAGATCCACTAAGACTAAGAGCAAAACAAAGGTGCTAAATGTGGTGGTACTTTTGCATGGCCCATGCAAAATAATTAATGCCATGTTTTATCCTTGTGAAAACAATAATAATGATATGGCATTATTCTTATGCATTCCCAAGAAGTGGAATAAAGGCCAAGCAAAAGAATTTATAGGATTAGATCCACCCCACCCACATGAGCTAGAATAAATATCAAAAGAAAAAGAAATACAAGCTCATGGATAATGGGATGGTGGAATTATAAGTTGGTGAAAAGAAAGGTGATGGAGTTGAATAAAAGATATGCCCCCCAACTCAACTTGGGCATTAAACAATATATCAACAACCAAATACAATATCAAGAGGCAAATACAATTAATAATGCATATGAGAGAAGATACAAAGAAAAAGGCTTTATATGATGCTCAAATGCAAGGTGGCATGATTACATGAGCATGATATAATTATGATGTAACAAATATATATAGGAAGTAGCCCTTATATTACTAGACCAAGTAGCATTACAATTGTTAGACAATTGGGATGCTACATCACACCACCCTGTGGCGCAGGCCCGCCCCTAGCCGTGCCACCAGGTGGTGAGTCCACCCCGGACTCCGCCTCCGACTCGTTTTCTCCCAGTACCTTCCTTTTGATATGAAACTTAGTAATATATAACCCCCCGGATCCCCCGAGGTCCATATATCGTGTTTTCGTCGTGTTTTTGTTTCGATCTTTTTCTATCAGGACATACTCTTTGAAAGCTTAGAAGCACAATGTTGTCCGCCAAGGATAAAGGGAAGGATCCCATGGAGGAAGACGTCCAAGACCCCGGGCAGGAGAAGGAGATCAAGAGTGAAGGTGAAGAGGAGGCAAAGCACACCAGCACTACCACAAGCATTGGAGTGGTGGCAAACCCAGCCACTGGAGGGAAGCCTCCTCATCACTGTTCAGATCCCTGGTCACTTCCTCCACGCACCAGGAATCCTTTCCACACTCTTATCCATGAGCATCAATACCAGAATATGCCTAAGGGGAAATTACCCTCCAATTGGGATTTGCCTCGTTCTAGCCATGCAGGAAAAGAAGACTTCAAGGAGGAAGAGTGGGGAAAGAATAGCAAGAGCTGGAATTCTCAACACGACATGATCATGAGCCGCATTGAGCAAAAATCGCAGCTGATTCGTAATCTCACATTCGAGATTGAGGACATGGGGAAACTGATCAAAGAGCTCATCAAGAGGATACCACCACCACCTAAGGAGTAATTCGTCATCAGGTTTGGCATCCCCTTGGTTTGTTCCAAGCTTGGGGGAGTGCCGCGGTATCATATCACTATCTTTTATCTTTTTACCTTATTAGTAGAGTCATATCTTGAATAGAGGAGTTATTATGTAGTATGGTTTGCATTATGGAAGTGTCCCCTCTCTCTCATTAGATTTGTATCCCTTGGTGTGAGTTTCTGTTATGGAATATTAACGAGAAGTTCTATCATCCACTCTTTTGCATAGCTTATGTTAGTTTTCAATTCGTGGTTATATGATTGATCTTGTTGTTAGTATTGGTATCACTTTGGGATCATTGAGTTAATTTAGTTGGTTTTGGCAAACCTGGCTCGGTCAGTAGCAACACCTTTTTGAGAGTTGAAAAGAAAAAGATAGAAGTACTCTAGAGAAAAATAATTTCATCATCCTTCTTTCTTGATTTGCTCATAAGTCTAGTATTCTCTAGTTAAGATCTTTTGTGCTTCTAAGGAAGATTGCATGTTTGTATTTATCACTTGTATGTTTGTTTGTTTCCTTCAACTCTTGTACTTGCTACCCAGCCTTGCTAGCCAAAAACCTGTACTGAGAGGGTATTCTTCTCATGCATCCACTCCTTTAAACCATAACCTTTGCCATTTGTGTCCACCATACCTACCTAGTAGCATTATTGCTATTCCAAGTAAGTTCTTGTTTTATCTACCCCCCAAATTAAACTTGTTATGTGAAAATTAGTGATTAAATCTCTCACGAACTTGATGGCACACTTTACTTTCTTGCATTTAATAAACTTGAACCATTGGGTCCTTCTTTGTTGCGTATATGCTTGCGCTTTATGAGTTGAAGTTAGCCGAACCATGTATCATGGGGACCGCTTTCAACACTTCATTGGTACTTGTACCTAGTTGATATCATGTTCTTTTGCTTATGGATGCCGGCAGTGTGAAATAAAAGTGGAACTTGTAAGACCATGGAGTTTATATGTGTGTTAGAGAAACGCCTGGGCTGCTAGCCTAAGCCATGCCTAATCATGGTGGAAACTTGCAACATAACTATAGTGAGCATTCTATGAAGAATCCTCAATAAAAACCTATGCAAATAGCAAATAAAAAGATCGCTGAGATGCTCACTGTCTGCTTGCCTTGTCATTTTGATTATGGGATAGCTCCTGTGTCATGTGCAAGGGGTACCCAGATGGTGGTTCTCAATGATACGCATGTATTTACAATGACAAGATCTTGCTCCTGACTGAAGTTGAGTAGCATGAGGATCGGTACTCATAAGTAAGGGGCATGGGATTTCAACTTATAACTTGTCAAGCATATCCTCTTAGTTGTGACACTTTAACCTTAATCACCAAAAGATGCCTATGATAGGGGCAATGAGAGCTGAAAGCTAGTAAGTATCATAATTTTTGGGAGCTCTTTATGAGACTTGCAATCCCTGCTTCCCTCTGTGAAGGGCCCTTTCTTTTACTTTGTAGTTGAGTCAGTAAACCTATTCCCTTCTATCTCGGCAAGTATTTTGAGTTGATGTGTTTCATTCATTCATATGATGATTTATTCAATCATGTTTCTCATGTTCCTTCTTTTGCACATTGCTCTTTTCTTGATGTTTACTACTTTGAAAGCTATCACTGAAAACCAGCTATTTGTGAACTCCAGCAAATTATCAACTATTCTTCGACCAAGAGCTAAGTTTTCCATTACCAATTATGATTCACTTTATGTATCTTTATTGTGTTTCCTTTACTCATTGCAAGTTGAGTTATATTATAGTGAGTTGTCTTCTATTATGATCTATGTATTTGACGAATGTGATGCTTCTTGTCCGTATTCTTTTATCGACTCTTTACTCCATAAACCTGAGGCCATGTTTATTGAGCTCAGTTTTGCTTGGGGACAAGCGAAGTCTAAGCTTGGGGGGAGTTGATACGTCAATTTTGCATCACTATTCTATGTCTTAATTCACTATTATTCATTGATATATTTCGTATTGAGAGGTGATACTTATGTTATTTCATCTATTTTTGCATGGTTGATGACTTTTGGAGCATGGACCGCTGCAGTCAGGATTCTGATGGAAAAGGTGCTGTTTGGAGGCAAAATTCGTGAAGATCAGAAAATCCAGGAAAATATACGGAAAATCCTATTTTTCCAGAAGACTAAGGATGCCAGAAGATGGAGTGGAGGTGGGCCATAGGGGGCCCACACCACCCCATGGCGCGGGCAGGCCTAGGTCGTGCATGGAGGTGATGTGGCCGCCCTGGCCCACTCCAGCCTCTCTCCTCTGGCGTATATCATCCCCACGAAACCCTAAGACTTGGGGGCGACCACAGAAAGATTCCGCCGCCTCTGCGGGGTGGAAAACACCGAGAGAGAAAGATCTCTCCGGCAGACAGATTTCTGTAGGGGTTTCGCGCATAAAAACAATAAATTTTACTCTACGCCCCTGAACCCCTGAAGCTGCCAGGACCTATCTATTGGTAATACAGTAACGGGAGGGGCTTTTCGTGAACTTACCCTTGAAGACCGAAAAGCGTTGGCAACGCTCAGGAGAGCGTGGTTGATGTAGATGAGATGAAGCCGACCTCAAGGTCATGGTGAAGTCCTTGCGCTCCTTCTGGCTGCAACGACTTGAGTGCCTCAAGTGCGACACCTCGCGGGGAGTTACACACGTCCGGTGCCTGACGATGACTCCCGCTTCCCCGATCCAGCAGCAGTTGCGGAAGTAGAGTTCCCGGATCCGAATCTCGCAGCGCGACGGCGCTCCGCGGTGAAGATGTCGCTCGCTCGCGTAGTCCAGACTTGGGACCACGGTCACGAGAGAGAGAGAGGGGAGAGAGAAAATATCAATTAGAGGTCCTCCCAAAAGTGGGGAGACCTTTATTGATTATTGGGTGTATTTTTCTAGGCCAAATACCCCACTATATATAGGGGGAGGGGAGGTACTACCTCCCCTCAAGTCCCGGGGTGGGACTAAAGGAGAGGACGGGGTGGGGTGGCTGCCGGCCAGCCCATAGTGGGCCCCGCAGGGGGGCAAGGCCCAGCCGGCCTCCCCTTTGGTCCCTCTCCCTCTCTCTCCTTTCCCCTAATGGGCCCTCTCCCTCCGGAATTGGCCCATTAAGCCTTTGACCTTTTTAATTGAATTTTATCTTTATTAAAAAATTATAAATAAATGATTAAATCAATATTTAACATTCATTCACATATTATTCAATCTCCGTGGTTATGGAACACCTTCCACCTCCACTGCAGACATCCTCCGGATTTACCGAAACCCTTCTGGTTTTCTCCCTTCTTTTCTTCGGTGATTCTACCGATCCTATAAATGCTCTTTAAGCATCATCAAGCCCTTAAGCGTGATACCCCACGGTTCGGAAAACTCCATACATGGTCGGGACACTCCCGTACCAATGATCGACAGAGGGACCTGAATGGCCATGTGACCCCTATGCGTTCCACGAAGATCTTTCTTCGTTTGAACCGGGACAGTCGTGTCTTATTCCCTTTGCCATCCGATACTTGCATTTCCCGAGATCTGATCATTGACATCACCATGTCGTGTTCAATCTCGTTACTGAACAATGCTACTTAACTCTTTCCGACAAGTGATATCCGAGTGATCTAATCACACGCTGCGCAGCTATTGGATATAACTTCTCCGAGTGGGCCCTTGAGTATCTTCCTGTCACATGGACGGACAAATCCCGCTCTTGACATATATTGCCTCTACGGTTTCCTCTGAGTACCTGAACACACCTTTATAACCACCGTTTTACCAGATGGCGTTTGATGCTATCTAAGCACTCTCGGGAGACAGTGATTGATATAGCCTCACGGTCTAAGGAATATTCTACGAGGATCCATTTCTAATCATCGTAACTTGAACTTTGTGACATGATCGGGTCACGATGTTTAGGTTGGGTATTGGATCATCATCTCATTCTCCGAATGAGATGACCTCATTTCCAACTGGCATAAATGCCACATGATCAGGAAACATGATCATCCGTTGACCAATGAACCAGTGACTAGAGTTTCACTGGGAACCCCTGGTTGTTTGTATATCACACGTGTATTGATGTTTCCACTCAATATAGTTATAGCATGATATAAAACTTAATCATAAACTATATGAAATATGATAATAGTCCTTACTACTATTTGTCTCTAGGGCATATTTCCAACAGTCTCCCACTTGCACTAGAGTACAAATACACTAGCTGCATTTGTTCTAAATCATTGGCACCATATATCCGGTACCCTGAACATGCTTGCTCATGGAAGAGGTTGAGTCTTGGGTCTGTACTTTACAGTCCCAAATCCTTTGCAACTTACTAATGTCACCTTGATTGACATTAATACTTTATCATCACATGATAGCATATGTGTGTATGCATTGTCGCTATGGCAGTAGAATGAGGCCTGATTCCAGGAGCCTACAGTGACGTTAGATCAACCTCGAGGGATTTCTCATGGGCACTGTGCCCTGGGACACATAATTCTACGTTAAAAGCGAACTAACCCCTCCATAACATTATACAACACTTTAGATGGTACCCTTATCTATTATTATAAATGTATTCATCGAAACTCCCATGCACTCTTTGCAACTTTTGATGTTTTGTTCACCTCGCTGCCTATTTGACTTTAATTGGTATCTATAGGAGTTTCCAACATATTCCCTTATAACATAACTCTTTATGCTTTAATATATGCCATCCTTTATGGATTTGGAAAATATGTCCACAGTTCTCTAATAGATACTACAAACAAACTTAGCTCAACGTTCTTTGATTCGAACTTAATCACTTTCAAATGTTTCTTATTGGATCACATATTATGCTAAGTTGTCATCATGGTTTACTAAGACAGAACCTATGTATTAACATAGTGGATGATGATCATCCTATTCTTTCTTTCAACCATTGATGCTAAACTTAACACTATTCCTAATATGAGTTATTAAGGACCAGTTCCTTAATTATCTTCTATTCCGAAACCCTTTTCAGAATCACTTAAGGAATACTACATAATATCATAATACCCCTATTATCAACTTCTACATCTTATAAATCACTATTTATAAGTATTTGCGCTTTCATTCTTAACATACTTAAGAATTACTCCTATAAGCTCCCACTCAAAATATGTTCCTACATATTTGAATTTGAGACTCATATTGCTCCCACTTAAAAATATGTCAATCACATATTGTTTCAGGAAGACTTTCATAGCCCCCACTCAATTTTATGCAAATTGCATATCTCCTTACTACTTTGAATAACTTCAAAATCCTTTGATCAAATATCAAACTTGGAGATTTACTATGAGATACTAGTACTTTACTAGTTTTAAATCCACTAGACATTTAGCACACTTGAATCAAATTCATTTGAATTCATCCAATACTTGACAAATTGTGCTTTTGTCATTCACCCCTTTTTCCTACTATGGCTTTTCAGTCATTTGGGAAAATTCCAAGTAACCCCTTTACTTGTGAGATTCAGCAACGAATTGCTTTCTAATCTCAAGGGAATTTTGCTTTTAGGATTTATCATAATTTAGTTTACCATTATTTCCTTTGTAGTTCGTAGGTATGTCATATTCCAAAAATCATGACAAGTGATTCACAAATGTCTCCATACAAGATATGGATTTACATTTTGAATCCTACTTCATATAGTGAAAAAAATAGTGGAGGGGAAAAACACAGTGATCAAAATCATTGATTCTTTCCTTCTGTGAAGAGAATCATTCAGGAACATTGTCCGTTGCGCTTCTCAACACTCTGATGCAGGGTTTTGAATCCTCATCATGTTTTACACTAATTTCCCTTTGCTCCATAATTGAGAAACATCACTAGAAGTGAGCTTTCTCAAGAATGCACCAAAATCCAAGCAATATGAATCTTGCTTTCCTTTTGGTTTGAGCTATGGGTTTCGTATTCAAAGTTTCCAATGAATACTCTACAAGGACTTATTCGCTATTGTTTTGGTTATATCGAATAACCCCAAAACTTTCACGAATTCAAATGGTTTACCAATTCTAATTGAGTGATAACTATTTCTAACTAATGGTCTCTACATATACACTACAATGATTTATTTGGTGCCTTCTATTCAACCCCCTTTGATATCTGATATCACATTGTGATGCTTCACATTTTGACGTTTCAAAACACTTTGCATTCCACAATTACTTTTATGCCATTCTTATAAAGTTGAATTTCATTACTATTGATCAAATCATAGCAATTAGATTCCCTTTTATTTGTGTACCCTTTGTTAATGAAACGTTTTGATCAAATCAAATAGTTTCATATTCATGTTTCCTTTGGTAAACTACTTTACACATTTAAACAATCATTTAATGATAATTACCATTTTCTTTAAAACACAATACATCGAAAATGTATTTACTTTTAACAATTCTTTAAACACTTTGTATTCAAGTAATACACGGTGTTCAAGTTATTTTACCGAACTTAGGCATGATTTATATGTGAGAAGAAATCGAATGACTTTCACATATTATCACATAACTTTGAATTTAAACAATGGTTTCATTCATTTACTAAAATATCATTAAGTTGGGTATTTTTAAACAAGGCATTTTAATGTTTTACAAATGTTCATACATTATCAATTAGTTTCAAACAACAAGGATAATTCGCACATAATCAAACAAGATATGAACACGAATAGAAATCATTCATA
This sequence comes from Avena eriantha, assembly GCA_910589775.1. Taxonomy (NCBI): domain Eukaryota; kingdom Viridiplantae; phylum Streptophyta; class Magnoliopsida; order Poales; family Poaceae; genus Avena; species Avena eriantha. Next base: position 394,353,854 of record OU342745.1, read on the forward strand.
AAAGTAGAACAACTGTTTGTTACAAACTGATATGAATAACCGTCTCACGAAGTGTGAGACAAACTAAAGAAGTTCAAATCTCTCGATTACAATAATCATCCTAAAATCCAAACTAAGTGATAAATGTCGAGGGAGAGTGTCGTCGGCCATCATCATCATGCTCGCCATCAACACGCAACGTCACCTCCTCTCCAGCAAGCACCTCTCATGCAGAAGGACCTTGGTCATCGATGACCTCTCCGGTGATTGGTTCAACCTTTACGTTCCGGAAACGTAATATGAACTCATGGAAATCCAATGCTTCCGTATCACCACTCATGATGCTACTCCGGACATGTCCTTCGTAGCTGGGAGGGAACGACCGAAGCAGTACGTCTATCGCAAATGGATCAGCCATCCAGTAATCCACGAAGTGAACCAGTCTTGTGTGTGCATCAAGCATGCGCTCCAAGTGACCCTTCAGACATGTATGCTCCTCCATCTGAATGGAAAGGAACTCTCCAAGCAGCTCGTGCTTCCACATGCGCACATGGCCTATGAACTCCTTTCTCGGTTGATCCACCATCGAATATGGATCAAGATCACCCATGAGCGGATGTAGTTCATCTACCATCCCGTAACGCATTATTATCTGAATGTAGGTGGACATCTCTTGACGATAGTAGCGGTCTGCCAGCTCTTGTGGGGTCTCATAGTATTCTGGCTCAGTCAAATCCATTTGTGGCGTATGTAGTCTACCACATGATTCCTAGTAAGGAGATCATCTAGGCGCACAAGCCAACTAGGGAAGTTGGATCCATCAAGTCTAAGTTTTTCACCCTTTACCCAATCCTCAATCTCAAAGTAAGCTTCATGGTGAGCCATCTACATTTATAATTGCAAAAGGAATTTAGACTAAGTTTATAGTTAAATGAGTTAATAATAACTCCACTCAGAAACACCTATCCCCAAAAGGGTTCCTAGTGATAACACGACCCCTATCAGCCACATCTCCCCCGATCATCACGGCCATCAATGTGGGTTCAAGGGTGGACGCTAAACGTCGGTCACATCATTCATGCGACTCGTGCTCGATCTTTCGACCATCCGCGTTCCGAGGCCATGTCTGTACATGCTAGGCTCACCAACTCAATCTTAGTGTTTTCCCTGTGCAACATGGCTTACACCCACTGTATGTGAATGTTGATATGTCTGACACCCGATCATCACGGCATGCCTCATACCGAAGAACTTTCTTGGTGGTGCACACTAAGGGGGAACACAATCGTTGGTTATTTTAACATGGATCATCTTATTAGGCTACCATCGAGTATCTAATACTAGCACACAATAAGACATACAAACAATAACATTGAATGTAAATGCTATGTGATATGGTCCTTCACGTCGTGATCTCCATCCGTCGTCACCGGGTTCCGGCGCCAGGGTTTCGGCGCCGTAGACACCAGGGTACCGGTGTGATTCCGGCGTGGTAGTTCGTCACCCTCGTGACTATCTACTACTACGTAACAAAAGGTAATCACTTTACCTTTGCCACAACCATATCACAAAGCAACGCCCCCTGCAAAACAAAGTTAGACGCCTCTACTTTATCTTTGCATGTTTTACGTGCCTGAATGGGCTTTCGCACAAGAACCGTTCTTACCTACGAACTTTCAGCACAACGTTGATCAAGTAGTTGTCAGTACTACACCCCTTTCGGGGCCCTCCGTTGCAAATGGCATACCAACTAATGCGAGAGAGACAGACACCCCCCTAAGCCACTTTATACGGTACATGTTGTATGTCAAGAGTGGACCAGTCTCACGAATGAACGCGTAAAGTCGGTTGGGGGCCGCTTCATCAAGCATTACTACGGTATACACAGGTACACGTGGGAGGGTAACAACTAAAAGATCAACGCCCACACGCTACATCTCGTGTGTTCTACCCGTACTAGCATTAATACGCACAGATCTAGCTCTGATACCACTTTAGGGGTTCCACGCATAAAAACAATAAATTTTACTCTACGCCCCTGAACCCCTGAAGCTGCCAGGACCTATCTATTAGTAATACAGTAACGGGAGGGGCTTTTCATGAACTTACCCTTGAAGACCGAAAAGCGTTGGCAACGCTCAGGACAGCGTGGTTGATGTAGACGAGCCAAAGCCGACCTCAAGGTCGTGATGAAGTCCTTGCACTCCTTCTGGCTCCAACGACTTGAGTGCCTCAAGTGCGACACCTTGCGGGGAGTTACACACGTCCGGTGCCTGACGATGACTCCCGCTTCCCTGATCCAGCAGCAGTTGCGGAAGTAGAGCTCCCGGATCTGAATCCCACAGCGCGACGGCGCTCCGCGGTGAAGATGTCTCTCGCTCGTGCAGTCCAGACTTGGGACCACGGTCACGAGAGAGAGAGAGGGGAGAGAGAAAATATAAATTAGAGGTCCTCCCAGAAGTGGGGAGACCTTTATTGATTATTGGGTGTATTTTTCTAGGCCAAATACCCCACTATATATAGGGGGAGGGGAGGTACTACCTCCCCTCAAGTCCCAGGGTGGGACTAAAGGAGAGGAGGGGTGGGGTGGCCGCAGTCCAGCCCCTAGTGGGACCCGCGGAGGGGGGGGCAAGGCCCAACCGGCCTCCCCTTTGGTCCCTCTCCCTCTCTCATTTCCCCTAATGGGCCCTCTCCCTCCGGAATTGGCCCATTAAGCCTTTGACCTTTTTAATTGAATTTTCTCTTTATTAAATAATTATGAATAAATGATTAAATCAATATTTAACATTCATTCACATATTATTCAATCTCCGTGGTTATGGAACACCTTCCACCTCCACTGCAGACATCCTCCGGATTTACCGAAACCCTTCTGGTTTTCTCCCTTCTTTTCTTCGGTGATTCTACCGATCCTATAAGTGCTCTCTAAGCATCATCAAGCCCTTAAGCGTGATACCCCACGGTTCGGGAACACTCCAAACATGGTCGGGACACTCCCGCACCAATGATCGACAGAGGGACCTGGATGGCCATGTGACCCCTATGCATTCCACGAAGATCTTTCATCGTTTGAACCAGGACAGTCGTGTCTTATTCCCTTTGTCATTCGATACTTGCATTGCCCGAGATCTGATCATTGACATCACCATGCCGTGTTCAATCTTGTTACTGAACAATGCTACTTAACTCTTTCCGACAAGTGATATCCCCGTGATCTAATCACACGCTGCGCAGCTATTGGATATAACTTCTCCGAGTGGGCCCTTGAGTATCTTCCCGTCACGTGGACGGACAAATCCCGCTCTTGACATATATTGCCTCTATGGTTTCCTCCGAGTACCTGAACACACCTTTATAACCACTGTTTTACCAGATGGCGTTTGATGCTATCTAAGCACTCTCGAGAGACAGTGATTGATATAGCCTCACGGTCTAAGGAATAGTCTACGAGGATCCATTTCTAATCATCGTAACTTGAACTTTGTGACATGATCGGGTCACGATGTTTAGGTTGGGTATTGGTTCATCATCTCATTCTCCGAATGAGATGACCTCATTTCCAACTGGCATAAATGCCACATGATCAGGAAACATGATCATCCGTTGACCAATGAACCAGTGACTAGAGTTTCACTAGGAACGCCTGGTTGTTTGTATATCACACGTGTATTGATCTTTCCACTCAATACAGTTATAGCATCATATAAAATTTAATCATAAACTATATGAAATATGATAATAGTCCTTACTACTATTTGTCTCTAGGGCATATTTCCAACAATTTCTGTTGCGGGAATTCCTTCCCGGAGAGGGGAGATCATCGCCATCAACACCACCATCAAGCTGGACTTCATCGGGATCATCATCATCACCACCATCATCACCATCAGCACCCTCATCACCATCTCCATATTGCTGTAACAATTGGGTTGAATCTTGCATAGTTCATAGGGGAATCTTTCCTGGTGTTGATTACTCTTTGTAGTTGATGCTATTGAGTGAACCATTGAATTATTGTTTATGTTCAGATTGTTATACATCATTATTCCATCTCTGATCATGATCCATATGATGTCTTGTGAGTAGTTCGTTTTGTTCTTGAGGACATGGGAGAAGTCATGTTATTAGTAGTGGAGTTGTGTTGAGAAAGATTCAATAGTTTGATATTTAAGTTGTGGTGTACTTCTTCTAGTGGTGTCATGTGAACGTCGACTACATGACACTTCTCCTATATGGGCCTAGGGGAATGCATTGTGTATTTGGCTACTAATCGTAGGGGTTGCCGGAGTGACAGAAACCTGAACCCCCGTTAGGAAACCATTGCACAAGGGACGTAAGGGTCTTAGAGTTTAAAAATGTGGTTAGGTTTCTACCTTAATTACTTTCGTGTACTTACGGATGTTTGCAAGGGGTATAATCACAAGTATGTATTAGTCCTAGGAAGGTCGGTACATTAGCATAGGTTCACCCACACAACACTTAGCAAGCTAAAGAAGATTAATCAACTATATGAAGCGAAAGCACTTGACAGTCTTCCCATGTGTCCTCGAGAACGTTTGGTTATCTTAAGTAATACAACCGGCTTGTCCTTTGCTACATAAAGGATTGGGCCACTTGCTACATTTATTCCTACTGTCTTTTACTTACTCGTACTTTATTTACTTGCTTTATCAAAAACCCCTAAAAATCTGTTTGCTAAGTATTTGCAGAGAATTCCTGATCCATACCACTAGCCAGCACCTTCTTCTCCTTGTTGGGTTCGACACTCTTACTTATCGAAAATACTGCGATACACCCTCTATACTTGTGGGTCATCATGTAGCGCTGGCCAGATCGGTGGCTCTAGGGTTTAGGGTGTTTGGTGGGGTGAGTGGGCACGACGAACCTTGGCATGCGTGCCCCCGCCCCCACCTCTTTATATGCGATGCGTGATAGGGGCCCACCAACAATAGCGACGTTGGGCGCCCCCGATCAGGGCACGAGACCAAGTCGGTCGCCCGTTGGGATGACCATGGGGAGATCAAACTAACATTCTCCCCCTTGATCTCATCTTTCATTCAACTTATACTTTGGCACCCATTTCATCACAGATCAACATATAGAGTATGTCTGATCATAATGGTCAGTTACGCACCATAGATTCAACAGCCACTATACACCTCTCTATTTTGAAACGGACTCTTGTTCTTTGGCCCTTAATATCTTGGTATCATAGGATTTCCCTTAGACCCATGCTAGCTAAGTGTTCTCTGAACACACTGGGTGGTAAACCTTTTCTGAGCGGATCCACGAGCATTTATTTTGTACTTATATGCTCCAAACTTATGGTATGATCCTGGATTCTTTCTTTCACAACATAAAACTTAATCTTAATGTGTTTGGCAGCAACACTTGACTTATTGTTGTGAGCATAGAATACTGCTGGCTCGTTGTCGCAGTACATTCTGAGTAGTCTTTGAATGCTATCCACCACTCTCAACCCGGGTATAAACTTCTTTAACCAGTTTGCCTGCCCCGTAGCCTCATAACATGCTACATACTCAGCTACCATCGTGGACGATGTCGTGATGGTTTGCTTGGAGCTTTTCCACGATATAGCTCCACCTGCGAGAGTAAATATATATCCTGATGTGGATTTTCTTTCATCTATATCTCCCGCATAGTCTACCTCTGAATACCCTTCTATCTCAAGGGAATCAGATCTTATGTATGTTAACATGAGGCCTTTTGTGCCTTTTGCATAACGCAATGCCTTCTTTACCATTTTCCAATAATATATTCCTGGATTACTTTGAAATCTGCCAAGTACCCCGGTAACAAAAGCTAAGTCAGGGCGTGTACATACTTGAGCATACATCAAGCTTCCGACAGCAAAAGCATATGGAACCGCTTTCATTTGATCGATCTCATATTGGTTCCTAGGACACCGAAAATTCCCAAATCTATCGCCCTTAACTATAGGGGCAGGCGTAGGATTGCTCGCATGCATACTATACTTCTTCAGAATCTTCTCTAAGTATGCCTTCTGCGATAGCCCTAAAACCCCCTTTTCTCTATCTCGAAGAATTTCAATTCCTAGAACGAATGAAGCTTCACCAAGATCTTTCATATCAAAGTTCGAGGACAAGAACTTCTTTGTCTCCAATAGTAGACTAACATCACTACTAGAGAGTAGAATGTCATCCACATACAGGTGAATTTCCCATTTTTGAACTTTGCATATTAGCAATTGTCCTCCTCATTCTCATCGAACCCAAACTTCCTTATTGTTTCATGGAACTTTAAGTATCATTTCCTAGAGGCCTATTTTAATCCATAAATGGATTTCTTCAGACAACATCCCATACGTTCTTTTCCTTCCACGAAAAAACCCATGGGTTGTGCCATGTAAACCTTTTCTTCCAAATCTCCATTTAGGAAAGCCGTCTTTACATCCATCTGATGCAATTCTAAATCATAGTGTGCCAATAAAGCCATTACGATTCTAAAGGAATCCTTACTTGAGACTGGAGAAAATGTCTCATTATAATCTATTCCTTCTCTTTGGGTGAAACCTTTAGCAACAAGTCGTGATTTATATCTTTCAATATTCTCGAGTCACATTTTGTTTTGTAGACCCATTTACAGCCTACTGTTTTGGCTCCTTTAGGAATTTCTTCTAAATCCCAGACTTTGTTGCTACTCATGGATCTCATTTCATCTTCCATGGCTTCAAGCCACTTCGATGAGTGAGAACTTTTAATAGCTTCTTCAAATGTGCTGGGATCACCCTCCATTTGAACTTCTTCACTAACATAGACTTCAAAATCGTTAGGAATAGTTGGCTTTCTAGTTATTTGAGACCTTCTAAGGGTCTCGCCTTCTAGCACATTCTCTGTGTGGGGCTGTTGCAGCTCTCCCTCTTGTGTGACAATAGGATCTTCATTTTCATTCATTGTTGCCATAGGAGAACTAATAACAGGTGTCACATCGACATTGTCCTATGTCGATGCAGCAGCAGGTATCGATAAAAACGGTTCCTAAAGCATCGGAGTGGGTGCATGCACCTGCTTCTCCTCAAGGTTGATTTCTCCCGATACCGTGCTCCCCCTAATCATCTGATCCTCTAGAAACACAGTGTGTCTCGTTTCCACAAACTTATTAATTTTGTTTGGATAATAGAAACGATAACCTTTCGACTTGTCTGGATAGCCAATGAAATGGCAACTTACTGTTTTAGGATCTAACTTCCCAAGGTTTGGGTTGAAGAGTTTAGCCTCAGCTGGATAGCCCCACACTCACAAATAATTGAGTGAAGGTTCGCGACTAGTCCATAACTCATATGGTGTTTTAGACACCGACTTACTGGGAACTCGATTAACTATGTGAATGGCGGTTTTTAACGCCTTCATCAACGAGCCAACCGGTAATGTGGAGTAACTTAACATGCTTCTCACCATATCCATCAAGGTATGGTTACGTCTTTCAGCTACTCCATTCTGCTGAGGCTCGTCCGACGTTGAATACTGGGCAACTATACCATGTTCTTGTAGAAACCTTGCAAAGGGTCCAGGAACTTGGCCATATGGGTTGTGCCGACTGTAGTATTCACCTCCACGATCGGACCTTACTACTTTAATTTTTAAACTATGCTGATTTTCAACTTCAGCCTTAAATATCTTAAATTTGTCCAATGCTTCTGAACACTCTCTAATTGGATAAATATAACCAAACGCGAATAATCATCCATAAATGTCATGAAGGAATCATATCCATCCACATATGTCACAGGAAATAGACCGCATATATCCGTATGAATTATTTCTAAAACTCATGTGCTTCTTTTGGCGCCCTTTTTAATGTTCTTTACGAACTTTCCTTTAATGCAATCGATGCATTGCTCTAAATTTGAAAATTCTAAAGGCGGTAGAATTGATTCTTTTACTAAGCGTTCTATTCTCCCCCTCGAAATATGGCCTAAACGACAGTGCCATAATTTCGAAGAGATACCATCAATTCTTTTCCTCTTATTTTTTCCATTCATGGATGAGGAGGCATTCTCATTCTCAGCACTTAATGCATACACATTCTCACAAAGTGATAACAAATAAAGCTTGTCTTGTCTGAAGGCAAGACCAACAATCTCATTATTAAGCTTGATTTTACATTATCCATCACCAAAATGGCAAGCAAAACCATCATCATCTAAGCGCGATACACTTATTAAGTTTCGATGCAAAGAGGGTACATAAAGTACATCTACTAGTAAAAGTACAAAGCCATTTGCAAATTCTAATGGGAGATCTCCAATAGCTTCGACTTCAGCTTGGACGCCATTTGCCACTTTAATTCTTCTTTCTCCTCTTTGCAGGGTCCTTCTCATACGGAATCCCTGTAATAAATTTGCAACATGAACAGTCGCACCTAAGTCAATCCACCAAGTAGATTTTGCATAACTTAAAAATAGGGATTCATCAACAAAGGTAATTAAATCCTCACCTTTCTTGCATAGGTGCTTTAGAAAACTCACACAGTCACTCATGTAGTGGCCATTTTCCTTGCACCACCTGCAGGTGTCCTTGTCCACCTCCTGCTGTTGGTGATCATCAGCCTTTCCATGCGGCTTAGAAGAAGAGGGATGCCCCTGAGGTTTCCCTTGTGGCTTGGAACCCTGAAAGTTCCTCTGCTTGGTTGGGCTCAGGTAGTTCACAGAATCACCAGATTGCCCCTTGAGCCTCTTTTCTTCTTGTACGCACATGGCCATCATCTTCTAAATGCCCCACTTTTCTGGCTGTGCGTTGTAGTTCACAACAAAGGTCTCGAATTGATTTGGCAGTGAGGCAAAGATCAAATGAATAATGAACTCGACTGGAAGCTCCATGCCCATGGGCTTAAGCTTGGAAGACATGTTGCTCATTCACAATATGTGGTCCCTTACTCCACCACCAGTGTATCTTGTAGTAACAAGTTTCTTAATGAGAGAGCTTGCATAGGCCTTTGAAGACCCAGTAAACTGACTCTCTACCTTCTTCAGGTACTCACTGGTAGTGCTACACTCTGGAATTGCTCCCCTTATAGCCTCCATAATGGAGCTCTTAATCACCATCGAGCACTTTCTGTTGGACGACTCCCACTTTGCATGATCAAGGTCGTACTTCATTCTTATTGGTCCATGGTCATGGACCCTTTTGTTGAAGTCATCTTCACTTTCTTTTTTGCCCCTCACGGGGTCCTCAGGTTCTTTGGGACAGGTCTCAATCAGTGCCAAGTCGAGGTCAAGCAAAGCAAGCCCCATCTCAACCTTCTCTCGCCATGAGCTGTAGTTCCCTCCATTGAGGGGCACAATAGCCGAGATGAAACTCATAGGATTGCCTGAAAACAAAATATCATCAAAATGAGTTAATTCAACGCTGGTCAAATTAAAACATGAACCTTCTCAATATTAATTCTACATCACTGTTGGGTAGAAATAGAACTAATAGTGACAAAACTAACTATACATAGTGAAAATCTTACTAACAACGTTGGTCATCAAATAAAATCATCAATTTATTGCATTTAAGCAATTACTTTTAACTATTTGCAGCAGAAAACATGAATAAAATTCATCAACTTTATAATTTACAGAAACTTTACTGTTGTTTTATTATTTTTCTACACAAAATTTCGTTGTGCAAAATTTCACCAAAAACTGATAAAAAATTGCCTAAATCTGCTTCTGTAAAGAAAAAACGAGACTATACACGCAGAGCCCTTACTGGGCCCTTACTATCCCCGGCCCAACCTACTGCACCGTGCGCGCGTTGCGGAGCGCACTATCGCCCGCTCGCCTGCAGCCTAGCGACGGCCCAATGGCCCATGGCCTGTCACCGCCCCGAGCCCGCGTGCCCGCGGTTTCCTGGCCATCCATCCGGATAGCCCTCCATCGAACGGCTCTCCGCGTCCATTGCCCGGTCAAAACCAATGCTCCCGACCCCCCGACGAACCCTAGCTTAGTTTCTACCCACTCCCCGCGAGCACCCGCTCTCTGGCGGCGCTACTCCTCTGCGAGCGAGGCGAGGAGGCCGTGCCGCCCGGCGCACCACCGGTGGCGAGCCCCTCCCTCTCTCCAGAGGCGAGCCCCCTTCCCCTTTCTTTCTCCTGCCCCGTCCACTCTCCCACCACCCCGGGCAACCACAGTGAGGTGAGAGAGGAAGAACGGCGGCGTCCCCTGCCCCCCTTGCCGGCTGTGCGTCCACCAGAGGGTGGGTGCACCGCCGTCAAGCGGCGCAGCAGCAGAGCCCTCTACCGGCGCACAACGGCGGCCGGTGGCACTCTGTTTTGGTTTGGATTCGGGGAAAAAAGGGTAAAACTAGGGCTTTCTCTGTGGGGATTTCTTTCTTTTCTTTGCTTTTTCGATTCTAGATCGGTTTGATCCGGGGAAAAAGCGGGAGTCCGTGGCTTTGGGGTTTTGTTTTCTTTACCCCAGATGGGGTCGTGTTCTTCTTCCCGACCTTGGCTTGCCGATGCGTCGGAATCAAGAGGAACGGCACGGCCTTGCGGCGGCGCTTCTAGAAACCCTAGCCCTTTTGCTTTTCTTTCTGGATTTGCTACTATCTCGACTAGATCAACAAGCGCTAGCTTGCTCTGATACTATTTTTAGATCTATTAGGATCGCTAGCCGTCGATCTAGAGAGAATATACGTGAGAGACATACCATCCGCCTTAGTGGTTGACGATGAGCTCGTCATGGAGCTCGACGGAGTGGTGGCGGCGGTTAGGTGGGTTGTTCCCGTCGCTGCAGCGCTGGCCAGATCGGTGGCTCTAGGGTTTAGGGTGTTCGATGGGGTGAGTGGGCACGACGAATCTTGGAGTGCGTGCCCCCGCCCCCACCTCTTTATATGTGCTGTGCGACAGGGGCCCACCAACGATAGCGACGTTGGGCGTCCCCGATCAGGGCGCGAGACCAAGTCGGTCGCCCGTTGGGATGACCATGGGGAGATCAAACTAATAGTCCCGACCCGCATTCTTCACCCTCCTCCACTCCCTCGCGCTCTCCGACCCCGCCACCTCCTGCTTGTCATCCCGCGCACTGTCAGCCGACCACAAGCTCGGGGCCGCGTTCTACCGCCTGGCCCATGCCACGCCGGCGCGGGTTGTGGCGCGCCGCTTCGGCCTCCCGCGCTGACGCCGCGCGCGGATTGTGGCTCGTAGCTTCAGCCTCCCGTCCCGCACCGACGTCGCGCGCGCATTCTACAATGTCTGTCGCGCCGTCGCTAGCCGTCTCGCCGCGCCCGACTGCATCTCCCGCGCCGTCCCGGTCTTCGGGGCCAGCGTCGTCACCTCGCAGGCCCTCATCGACGTCGAGGGCCGCTTCCTCGACGTCTCCGTGGGGTGGGACCAGTCGGTGCCGCCACCGAAGATCCTCCCGCGGACCAAGCTCTACGGCTCGTAGTCGCTCGAGGGGATTCGATGGCCTTCTCTAAACGAACCGGCCAGTTTCACTCATCTGACTCAATGATGGCAGTGATGGGTAATAAGTAGTTTCGTGGAAGGGCAAAACCGCCCGAAAAATAGCTGGTTGACAGAAGCGATCCATACTTTATTATTAGGTATAGACTAGCACAAAACCCATGCGTTGCTACGGCATCACGATTAAATCAAATGAATATTACTTTAGTATGTTCAAATCCACCCGTTAGCCGAATCTAAATTGTAGGGAGTATCTGATTTACATGTCTATCGTACCGTGCAATATTGGAAGTCACATAACATATAACTGAATTTACATGCAGACGGTTGTACCAACTTCGGCGTAGGGCTGCAAAAGAGTAGTGCCAATGAAAAACAATTGAACCAAAGATGAAAACATGGTAGATATTTCCTCTACTTGCAGAGATAGAAAGAAATCCATCCACATAGAATTTATAAAATATTAAGCACCCAATTTGTCTAAAATGCATTTCAATTAGCCATTTTGACATTGTACGGATGTAAAGCATGAGCCAACTAAATATATCTATTAAGTAAGATTTACTCAACTACGCGTTTAGGATACTGAGGTACAGTATTATGATGTCGTATTTATCCCATTTGAAATGTACCTAGTAGGTATATGAAAAAATCTTCCTCCTCTTGTAATCATTTTGCACGGGAGTTTAGGAGTAATGAGTTGCTAAAGAAAACCAAATTTGTTATTTAGCTTGTTATTAAAAATAAATGAATCTAAGAATACAATCTCATTATTAGACATAAAAGGGCATAAATATAGGAATAAATATATAAGGCTGCCGTGTATTTTTCTCTCCACTAACGAAGCCACAAGCAAGTGGATTCCATAAATTTTAGTACTCCCACTGATCTATATTAATGTTTTCGGATTTTTCTAGATTTGGATATATCTAATCATATTTTAGCGCTAGATACATCCAAATCTAGACAAATCCAAGAACATTAATTTGATCGGAGGGAGTAGTACGTTTATTCCCTGGATAAAAGAAATACCAATGCTGGGCTGCAAACTTCACCGCCGATGAGCTGCTATTGCCTGTGTTAGGGACCAAGAGTGGCATAATCTATAAGAAAAACAGGTCCTTTTAAGATCATACTATTCACTTATTTTCCAATCTAAACCATTGAAGCACAGTCGCAGCCCGAAGTAGCAGCTGCAGCCAGGCACACACGCGCGCTTCAGGCTGTCCGTTTTGCGGTTGCTGCTGCTGCTGTACTGCAAGCTCTGAACTTCCAAGATGGGGCAGTATGTGCCGCCTCAAGGTGTCCATCGCCGGAGGTGGCCAAGGAATTCGACCTCGCACTTCCCGGGACGGAGGGGAGGGGCACCGGTGTTGCTGCGATTCGGGGAGGTTGCCGGTGTTGCAGGTCGGTAGGCGGTAGCCCTCTTGCCGGAGTCAGCATTGGACCACAAGGGAGGAGGGGGGCTGGTGGTGTGGGGGTGGGGACGGGGGCAGGACGGAGGGGAGGGGCACCAGTGATGCTGGGAAGACAGACCTCAAGGCGAGGTGCATCCCACAGCCCTCCGGCGTGGCGGCGGCGGCCGTTGCTCGTCGACGTCCTCCGACGCGCAGTATCTGTGGCCTTCGGCTGTGGGCGAGTCCTCCCGTCGTGGGGGGCGCTCTGCAGAAAGACTCAAGGCGAGGTGCATACCACCGCCCTCCGGCGTGATGGCGGCGGCGCCAGCCGTTGCTCCAGCGGGAGATCGAGTGGTGGCGGCTGTTTGGAGAAGACCCCAGTCGAGTTGGGAGGTTTGGTCCGGTAGGATAAGAAGAAAAGAAAAAGGCAACCGGTACAATGGCATAGTGCCTTATATGTATTTTTGTGGAAGGCAAAATCGTCCAAATAAAAAGTTGGCTGATAGAAACGTTCTGTACTTTATTATTAGATTATATATACATAGATATAGATATATATATATATATGTGTGTGTGTAACTTGAGACATCATAAAAGATGGTCATTGTTTCCGCAAGAAATTTATTTGGAAACTAAAGCCTCCACTAAAGATAAATCGCCGTCTCTTTGTGACTGTAATTTTTAATATGGCGAATTCAGCTACCGAAATGCTACAACAATATTTTCCTCACACGCCTAATCCACATACTTCTGCACGCGTTACTGGTCAAAACTTCAGAACGTTCTACATATAAGATACTAATACTTTCTGTATTTTAGAACGGAAGCAGCGCAAACTTAGTCTAGTGGGATTCCATCCTCTTCACTTCGTTCTGTGGCGATCGTCAACTTGCTCCTAGGTCGATCTGCAGCAGTGCAGCAATCTTTTGATGTGTCACAAACATCACCATCAATTCTAAAACATTTTATTATATCACTTCGGAACATATATAGAGCTTGATCTGTTAGGGCATGTACAGTGCTATACTGTTAGATAGACGTTTAGGTAAGCAAAAGAAAATCAATTATCCTAAATTATATGCGGAAGAGTCTCTCACAACAACGCAAGATGTTTAGCTAGGGCGCTATTAAAAGGAAAGAGAAAGCAGTTAACGCTGGGAAAGTGGTCTACCGCCCGACAGAAACTTTTGCGTCGACCCTACACCTAGTCCCGGGATTCGCTGGCGGAACCATCAATCGGCTGGGATTTTCACCCTAGCGTCGCATGTGTACACGTTAGCCCTTGGTACTAGCATTCTCACAAATTGAAGGGACATCTTCTAGTTCTGCACACACAAACAGAGATAGAAAAAAAAACTAGAGAGTGGTTGTCGCACTCGTCGGAGATGGAAAGGTTCTGTCCGGGACACTAATAAAGAAAACCAGAGACTCTAGGGGAACCGTTATGTCAGCAATGGTAAGTGTTCCGGGTAACTTGGCGGAGCCCCGGAAGATGGCCGGCCGCGAGCTTCGAGGCCGTTCCAAAGGCAGAACAACAAAATTAAACGAGTGTATAAGAAGCTCACTATCCATTCAAAAAAAAAAAGCTCACTATGACGCAAAGATGGTGTCTACAAATGAACCGAGGTCGTTCTCAACATGCCAGTCAAAACCAAACCAGGTCCTGCCAGTTGAACAGTTAACCCAAATTGTGGTGGTCTCGGCATCGACACGATAATATAATCAATGGCACGGAAAGTACTCCTATTTAAGATAATCGGGTTTAATTGGATAATTGCTGCAATTTTTGGCTATTTGAGAAATGTTACCGTAATTTTTATCTTTCGAAAAACGCCACTCTAATTCTGTGTATATTCCATAGATGTCGTTATGGCTACTGAAATATACATACGAACTAATATACACCATCGTACATAGGTACATACGGTGGGCCCTAGAAGAGCCGCCTTTTTTAAGGAATCAGACCGAATTAGTTTAGAACGTGTACTTTTACGGGCTGGACTAGAACAATTTTTTTTTGAAAAAGAGTATATATTAATATCACGGAGATACCAATTACACCCAGACTCTAAAACAACGCATGCCCTATCGGTCTTACAGATGCACACAGCCCAGAAACAAGAAAAACGAATTAAAAAAAAGTCACGCTACAGAGAACTATTCCTCAAAGCAACGACACTAACACAACCAGAACAACACCAGTAGTCCTCTACTCCAATAACAATGCCTTTAAGAAGGAAACAGTGCACAAGCGCCGTCGTTGCCCGATCAAAGATCGTAGTTTTTCACCCTGGAGAAATGTTGGAGATATGCCCAAGAGGCAATAACAAAAGTGATTATTATTATATCTTTGTGTTTATGATGAATGTTTACATCACATGCTATAATTGTATTATTAGGAAACACTAATACTTGTGTGTTTTGTAAACATAAGAGAGTCCCTAGTAAACCTCTTGTTAAACTAGCTTGTTGATTAATTGATGATCATGGTTTTCTGATCATGGACATTAGGATGTGATTAATAACAAGGTTATGTCATTAGGAGAATGATGTGATGGACACACACCCATAGTAAGCGTAGCATAAGATCAAGTCATTAAGTTCGTATTGCTGTAAGCTTTCAAATACATAGTAACCTATTCCTTCGACCATGAGGTTATTTTAATCACCATCACCGGATGGATACTTTGATGACATCAAACGCCGCTTCGTAACTGGGTGGTTATAAAAGTGTCATTGGGTATTCTGAAAGTATGTGTTGAAACGCATGAACCAAGATTGGGATTTGTCCATCCATATGACGGATAGATATGCTCCGGGTCCTCTCGGTGGAATGTCATCTAGTTAGCTTGCAAGCATGTGACTGGGTTACAAGGGATGACATATCACAGAACGAGTAAAGAGTACTTATCAGTAACGAGGTAGAACTAGGTATGGAGATACCGACGATCAAACCTCGGATAAGTATTGTATCGCAAGACAAAGGGAATTAGTTTCGTATATAAGTGGTTCAATCGATCGCAAAGTCATCATTGAGTATGTGGGAGCCATTATGGATCTCCAGGTCCCGCTGATGGTTATTGATAGGAGATGTGTCTCTATCATGTCTACATATTCACGAACCGTAGGGTGACACACTTAAGGTTCGAAGTTGTTTTAAGTAGATATGGAATATGCGTTGGAGACCGAATGTTGTTCAGAGCTCGGATTGGATTCGGGACATCACGAGGAGATCCGGAATGGTCCGGAGAATAAGATTCATATATAGGGGATCATTTTCTAAGTTACGAAATGTTCCAGAGTGTTTGTATGAGGATTCTAGAAGGTTTTGGAATGTTCCGGAAGGTTCTAGAAAATATCTTGGAGTTTGCTTGAAAATCAAGATAGGGATCAAGGAGTCCTGGTGGGTCAAGATACGGAGTCGTGGGGGAGGAGGACTCCTCCCCACACCTCCAATCCGCCGGCTTACAAGGGAGGGGAGTCCTACAAGGACTCCCCCTCCCTAGGCGCCTCCCTTCTTTAAATAGAGGGGCAGGGGCGCCCCCTCCTCCCCTGCTCCCATAACACCCAATCTCTGCCGCCTCTCTCCTCCACCATCTTCTGCACAGGCATAGGCGAAGCCCTGCAAAATTCTCTACTCCACCACCACCACCACGCCGTCGTGCTTCTGGGATTCCGTGGAGAAGATCTACTACCTCCGCTGCTCGTTGGAACGGGGAGAGGAAGGTCTACTTCGACTCCACACGTGTGATCGACTGCGAAAGCGCTGCCGAATCGCGGCGCTGGAAGGATCGTCCACTTGACCGACTGCGGAAGCGCTGCTGGAACGCGATGCCGGAAGGATCGTCCACACGATCTTGAGATCGGCAAGTGATCGACTACATCAACCACGAGATCTAATCTCGTTAACGCTTTCGGATCTACGAGGGTTAGTTCCTATCTATCTCGTTGCTCATGTCTAATAGATTAGATCTTGGCTTTTATCTAGATTAGATCTAGGTTTTGTTCGTTCTTGCGGTAGAAATTTTTTGTTTTCTATGCTACGAACCCGTCAGTGGTATTAGAGCAGTATCTATGCGTAGATCTGTTGCACGAGTAGAACACAATGTTTTTGTGGGCGTTGATGCTTTTGTTGTTGGTGTCTTAGCGTGTACTTTGCATCTTGCGGCATGGTGGGATGAAGCGGCTCGGACTAACATTACATGTCATCGCACATGAGACTTGCTCCACGCTTGACGTGCAACTTGCTTTGCACAAGTGGCTTTGCGGGTGTCTGTCTCTCCCACCATAGTTAAGGTTCAATTTACAATGAGCATCTTGACAACACTTGTATCAATGTTGTGGTCCTTGTTCGTAGGTAAGATCGGTCTTATGCGAAAGCCCCAAACCACGTAAAACATGCAAAGAAAATTAGAGGCGTCTAACTTGTTTTTGCAGGGGTTTTGTGATGTGATATGGCCAACATGTGATTGTGATTGTATTTGATGTATGCAATGATCATTGTTGTAATATGGCAACCGGCAGGAGCCTAATGGTTGTCTTTAATTCTGTTAAGACCTGCGTGTCTATTCATCTTGTAATAGCTTTATTCCAAGTAGTTGTAATAGTTGCTGGTGATGATGGACAACCATGAAGCGGCGCCATTGACCTTGACGCAATGCTGGTGATGATGGAGATCATGTTCGTACTTTGGAGATGGAGATCAAAGGCGCAAGAAGAAAAGGCCATATCATATCACACTAATTATGAATTGCCTGTGATGTTAATCCTTTATGCATCTTGTATTGCTTAGATCGCGACGGTAGCATTATAAGATGATCCCTCTCACTAAATATCAAGTAATAAAGTGTTCACCCTTAGTTGGCACCGTTGCTAAGACTCGTCGTTTCGAAGCATCTCGTGATGATCGGATGTGATAGATTCTACGTGTGCATACAACGGGTGCAAGCCAGATTTGCACATGCGGAAACTAAGGTTGTCTTGACGAGCCTAGCATGTACAGACATGGTCTCGGAAGACGGAATACCGAAAGGTAGAGCATGAGTCATATAATTGATATGATGAACATGAAGATTGTTCGCCGATGAAACTACATCTTCTCTCGTGAAGATCGGACTTGGTGTAGTGGACTTGGTTCGTGTAATCACTAAGACAATGTGAGGGATGTTGTTTTGAGTGGGAGTTCACCTAGTTAGTTTAATAATTAAATTTGAACTCAATTTGTCATAAACTTAGTCTAAACTACTTGCAAATTGTTGTAGATTATGGCGACCCCCTCCATCAATTTAAATGCGTTCCTAGAGAAAGAAAAACTTAAGAACAATGGAAGCAATTTCACGGATTGGTTCCGTGGACTGAAGATCGTCCTCAGGGCTGGTCAGTTGACCTATGTGCTCGATGCACCGCTAGGTGACCCACCTGCAGATAATGCCACCGATGACGAAAAGAATGTTTTCGCCACTCGGAAGAATCATTACTCCACAGTTCAGTGTGCCATTCTATACGGTTTAGAAGCGGAGCTCCAACAGCGTTTTGAGCACCACGACCCATTTGAGATCATTAAGGAGCTCAGGCTAATTTTTGAGACTCGCGTGGCCATGGAGAGCTATGAGGCCTCCGAGAAATTCTTTAACTGTAAGATGAAAGAGGGAAGCTCCGTTAGCGAGCACGTGCTCACCATGTCTGGGTACGCAAAGAAGCTCCAAGAGTTGGGAATATCGATTCCTAATGAATTGGGGATTCACCGTCTCCTTCAATCACTGCCACCAAGTTACAAGAACTTTGTGATGAACTACAACATGCACTGCATGAACAAGACGTTGCCTGAACTGTCGTCCATGCTGAAAACTGCTGAAGTGGAGATCAAAAAGGAGCAACAAGTGTTGATGGTCAATAAGACCACCAATTTCAAGAAACAGGGCAAGCCTAAGAACAAGGGCAACTTCAAGAAGGACGGCAAGAAAGCTGCCGCACCTGCTAAAAAGCCCAAGGCTGGTCCTAATCCTGAAACTGAGTGCTTCTACTGCAAGGGTGCTGGTCACTAGAAGCGTAACTGCCCCAAGTACCTGGCGGATCTGAAGAACGGCAACATCAAGAAGAAAGGTATATTTGATATATGTGTTATAGATGTGTATCTTACTAGTAATCGTAGTAGTTCCTGGGTATTTGATACTGGTTCAGTTGCTCATATTTGTAACTCGAAACAGGAGCTGCGGAATAAACGAAGACTGGCAAGAGACGAGATGACGATGCGCGTTGGAAATGGCTCCAAGGTTGATGTGATCGCCGTCGGCACGCTCCCTCTACATCTACCTTCGGGATTAGTTTTAAATTTAAATAATTGTTATTTGGTGCCTGCGTTAAGCATGAACATTATATCTGGATCCTGTTTATTGCGAGACGGTTACTCTTTTAAGTCCGAGAATAAAGGTTGTCCGATTTATATGAGTAATATCTTTTATGGTAATGCACCTGAGATGAATGGTTTATTCTTACTGAATCTCGATAGTAGTGATACACATGTTCACAACATAGATGCTAAACGAATAAAATTGAATGATAATTCTACATACATGTGGCACTGTCGTCTTGGTCACATTGGAGTGAAGCGTATGAAGAAACTCCATTCAGATGGACTTCTTGAATCACTTGATTTTGAATCACTTGAAAGATGCGAAGCATGTCTAATGGGAAAAATGACTAAGACTCCATTCTCTGCTACAATGGAGCGAGCTACAGACTTATTGGAAATAATACATACCGATGTGTGCGGTCCAATGAGTGTAGCATCGCGTGGTGGATATCGTTATGTTCTCACTTTCACGGATGACTTGAGTAGATATGGGTATGTCTACTTTATGAAACATAAGTCCGAAACTTTCGAGAAGTTTAAGGAATTTCAAAGTGAAGTGGAAAATCATCGTAACAAGAAGATTAAGTTTCTGCGTTCTGATCGCGGAGGTGAATATCTGAGTTATGAGTTTGGCATGCATTTAAAGAAATGTGGAATACTTTCACAGTTGACACCGCCAGGAACACCACAGCGTAATGGTGTGTCCGAACGTCGTAATCGAACTCTCTTAGATATGGTTCGGTCTATGATGTCTCTTACAGATTTACCGTTATCATTTTGGGGCTATGCATTAGAGACAGCCGCATTCACTTTAAATAGGGCACCATCTAAATCCGTTGAAACGACACCATACGAATTATGGTTTGGTAAGAAACCTAAGTTGTCGTTCCTTAAAGTTTGGGGTTACGAGGCATATGTAAAGAAGTTACCACCTGATAAGCTAGAACCCAAAGCGGAAAAATGCGTCTTCATAGGATACCCTAAAGAAACAATTGAGTATACCTTCTATCATAGATCCGAAGGCAAAGTTTTCGTTGCCAAGAATGGATCCTTTCTTGAGAAGGAGTTTCTCTCGAAGGAGGTGACTGGAAGGAAAGTAGAACTCGATGAGGTTATTGAATCTTCTCTCGGATTTGAGAGTAGCGCAGCACCAGAAGATGTTTTTGTGCCGCCTACACCAATTGGAGAGGAAGCTAATGATAATGATCATGAAACTTCAAATGAAGTTACTACTGAACCTCGCAGGTCAACGAGGGTTCGTACCACTCCTGATTGGTATGACTCTGCCTTGAACGTCATGTTAGTGGACAACGCTGATGACCCTGCGACGTATGAAGAAGCTATGGTGAGCCCAGATTCCGACAAATGGTTGGAAGCCATGAAATCCGAAATGGGATCCATGTACGAAAACCAAGTGTGGACTTTGGTGGACTTACCGGATGGCCGTAAGGCTGTCGAGAACAAATGGATTTTCAAGAGAAAAACAGATGCTGATGGTAATGTTACCGTCTATAAAGCTCGACTTGTCGTGAAAGGGTTCCGACAAATTCAAGGAGTTGACTGTGATGAGACTTTCTCACCAGTAGCGAAGCTAAACTCTGTAAGGATTTTGTTAGCAATTGCTGCACATTTCGATTATGAGATTTGGCAGATGGATGTCAAAACGGCGTTCCTTAATGGTGACATTGAGGAAGAGTTGTATATGGTACAACCCAAGGGTTTTGTCGATCCTAAAGATGCTGACAACGTATGCAAACTTCAGCGTTCCATTTATGGACTGAAGCAAGCATCCCGTAGTTGGAATCAACGTTTTGATAAAGTAATCAAAAACTTTGGATTTATACAAACTTATGGAGAAGCTTGTATTTACAAGAAAGTGAGTGGGAGCTCTGTAGTATTCCTAGTACTATATGTAGATGACATATTGTTGATTGGGAATGATATAGAACTTCTTAATTGCGTCAAAACCTATTTGAATAATAGTTTTTCAATGAAGGATCTTGGCGAAGCGGCATTTATTCTAGGCATCAAGATTTATAGAGATAAATCAAGACGCCTAATAGGGCTTTCACAAAGTACATACTTGGACAAAGTTCTAAAGAAGTTTAGAATGAAAGATAGCAAGAAAGGGTTCGTGCCCATGTTGTCAGGTAAGACCTTGAGTAAAACTCAAAGTCCAGCTACGGTAGAAGATAGAGAGAAAATGAATAAAATTCCCTATGCCTCGGCCATAGGTTCTATCATGTATGCCATGCTGTGTACAAGACCGGATATAGCACATGCTGTTAGTTTAACTAGCAGATATCAAAGTGATCCTAGAATGGAGCACTGGACAACGGTCAAGAATATCCTAAAGTACCTAAATAGGACTAAGGATATGGTTCTTACTTATGGAGGTGATGAAGAGCTTGTTGTAAACGGTTACACCGATGCTAGTTGGAACACCGATCCGGATGACTCAAAGTCACAATCGGGATACGTATTTATTTTGAATGGTGCTGCAGTGAGCTAGAGGAGTGCGAAGCAAAGCGTTGTGGCGAAATCTTCAACTAAATCGGAATACATAGCTGCATCGGAGGCTGCACAAGAAACCGTTTGGATGAAGGAATTCATTGCTGAACTTGGCGTGGTTCCCAGTGCGTTGGACCCGATGGCCATCTACTGTGACAACACAGGTGCCATAGCTAATGCGCATGAGCCAAGGTCACATAGCAAGCTGAAGCACATCAAGCTACGTTTCCACGCTATTCGCGAGTATGTCCGAGATGGTGACATAAAGATTTGCAAAGTACACACTGATCTGAATGTGGCAGATCCATTGACTAAACCACTCCCTAGGGCAAAGCATGACCAACACCAAAACGCCATGGGTGTTCGGTATATTACCATGTAATCTAGATTATTGACTCTAGTGCAAGTGGGAGACTATTGGAGATATGCCCAAGAGGCAATAATAAAAGTGATTATTATTATATCTTTGTGTTTATGATGAATGTTTACATCACATGCTATAATTGTATTATTAGGAAACACTAATACTTGTTTGTTTTGTAAACATAAGAGAGTCCCTCGTAAACCTCTTGTTAAACTAGCTTGTTGATTAATTGATGATCATGGTTTCCTGATCATGGACATTAGGATGTGATTAATAACAAGATTATGTCATTAGGAGAATGATGTGATGGACCCACACCCATAGTAAGCGTAGCATAAGATCAAGTCATTAAGTTCGTATTGCTGTAAGCTTTCAAATACATAGTAACCTATTCCTTCGACCATGAGGTTATGTTAATCACCATCACCGGATGGATACTTTGATGACATCAAATGCCGCTTCATAACTGGGTGGTTATAAAAGTGTCATTGGGTATTCTGAAAGTATGTGTTGAAGCGCATGAACCAAGATTGGGATTTGTCCATCCATATGACGGATAGATATGCTCTGGGCCCTCTCGGTGGAATGTCATCTAGTTAGCTTGCAAGCATGTGACTAGGTCACAAGGGATGACATATCACAGAACGAGTAAAGATTACTTATCAGTAACGAGCTAGAACTAGGTATGGAGATACGGACGATCAAACCTCGGATAAGTATTGTATCGCAAGACAAAGGGAATTAGTTTCGTATGTAAGTGGTTCAATCGATCGCAAAGTCATCGTTGAGTATGTGGGAGCCATTATGGATCTCCAGGTCCCGCTGATGGTTATTGATAGGAGATGTGTCTCTATCATGTCTACATATTCACGAACCGTAGGGTGACACACTTAAGGTTCGAAGTTGTTTTAAGTAGATATGGAATATGCGTTGGAGACCGAATGTTGTTCGGAGTCTCGGATTGGATTCGGGACATCACGAGGAGATCCGGAATGGTCCGGAGAATAAGATTCATATA
Source organism: Avena eriantha (assembly GCA_910589775.1). NCBI lineage: Eukaryota > Viridiplantae > Streptophyta > Magnoliopsida > Poales > Poaceae > Avena > Avena eriantha. The sequence continues at coordinate 394,376,905 of OU342745.1, forward strand.
TAGGGGATCATTTTCTAAGTTACGAAATGTTCCGGAGTGTTTGTATGAGGATTCTAGAAGGTTTCGGAATGTTCCGGAAGGTTATAGAAAATATCTTGGAGTTTGCTTGAAAATCAAGATAGGGATCAAGGAGTCCTGGTGGGTCAAGATACGGAGTCGTGGGGGAGGAGGACTCCTCCCCACACCTCCAATCCACCGGCCTACAAGGGAGGGGAGTCCTACAAGGACTCCCCCTCCCTAGGCGCCTCCCTTCTTTAAATAGAGGGGCAAGGGCGCCCCCTCCTCCCCTGCTCCCATAACACCCAATCTCTGCCGCCTCTCTCCTCCACCATCTTCTGCACAGGCATAGGCGAAGCCCTGCAGAATTCTCTACTCCACCACCACCACCACGCCGTCGTGCTGCTGGGATTCCGTGGAGAAGATCTACTACCTCCGTTGCTCGCTGGAACGGGGAGAGGAAGGTCTGCTTCGACTCCGCACGTGTGATCGACTGCGGAAGCGCTGCCGAATCGCGGCGCTGGAAGGATCGTCCACTTGAACGACTGCGGAAGCGCTCCTGGAACGCGACGCCGGAAGGATCGTCCACACGATCTTGAGATCGGCAAGTGATCGACTACATCAACCACGAGATCTAATCTCGTTAACGCTTTCGGATCTACGAGGGTTAGTTCCTATCTATCTCGTTGCTCATGTCTAATAGATTAGATCTTGGCTTTTATCTAGATTAGCTCTAGGTTTTGTTCGTTCTTGCGGTAGAAATTTTTTGTTTTCCATGCTACGAACCCGTCAAGAAAGTCCTCGCTCGCAAAACAATGCCTTTAACAAATCCTCGCTCGCACCGAAAGATGGCCGGATGCGAGCTTCAGAAGCGGTGGCAGCAGGTTGCCACGAGGCCGTTAGAAAGGCAGAATAACCCAATTAAGTGAGGGTATAAAAAAACTGACTATGATGCTAAGATGGTGTATACAAATGAAACAAAAGGGACGGAGCCACAATTGAAGGTCAAGGGGGGCAGAATAGTATTCTGATATGTATAGGGAGGGCTAAGCTAGCTGAAACACCATATACATGCAGCAAACATGGCTAGTTTTCTTGAGAAATCCAGGACCATAGGGTAGCATAGCCCCTGCTCGTCCCCCTTTGTCTCTGTCCCTGTGAACCGAGGTGGTTCTCAACATGCCAGTCAAAACGAAAACAGGTCCCGCCAGTTAAAGAATTAACCCAAATTGTGGTGGTCTCGGCATCGACACGATAATATAATCAATGGCACGAAAATTACTCCTATTTAAGATAATCGGGTTTAATTGGATAATTGCTGCAATTTTTGGCTATTTGAGAAATGTTACCGTAATTTTTATCTTTCGAAAAACGCCATTCTAATTCTGTGTATATTCCATAGATGTCGTTATGGCTACTGAAATAGACATACGAGCTAATATACACCATCGTACATAGGTACATACGGCAGGCCCTAAAAGAGCCTCCTTTTTTAAGGAATCAGCCCGAATTAGTTTAGAACGTGTACTTTTACGGGCTGGACTAGAACAGTTTTTTGTTTGTTTTGAAAAAGAGTATATATTAATATCACGGAGATACCAATTACACCCAGACTCTAAAACAACGCATGCCCTATCAGTCTTACGGATGCACACAGCCCAGAAACAAGAAAAACGAATTAAAAAAAAGTCACGCTATAGAGAACTATTCCTCAAAGCAACGACACTGACACAACCAGAACAACACCAGTAGTCCTCTACTCCAATAACAATGCCTTTAAGAAGGAAACGGTGCACAAGCGCCGTCGTTGCCCGATCAAAGATCGTAGGTTTTCACCCTGAAGAAAGTCCTCGCTCGCAAAACAATGCCTTTAACAAATCCTCGCTCGCACCGAAAGATGGCCGGATGCGAGCTTCAGAAGCGGTGGCAGCAGGTTGCCATGAGGCCGTTCGAAAGGCAGAATAACCCAATTAAGTGAGGGTATAAAAAAGCTGACTATGATGCTAAGATGGTGTATACAAATGAAACCAAAGGGACGGAGCCACAATTGAAGGTCAAGGCGGGCATAATAGTATTCTGATATGTATAGGGGGGCTAAGCTAGCTGAAACACCATATACATGCAGCAAACATGGCTAGTTTTCTTGAGAAATCCAGGACCATAGGGTGGCATAGCCCCTGCTTGTCCCCCTTTGTCTTCGTCCCTGTGAACTGAGGTGGTTCTCAACATGCCAGTCAAAACGAAACCAGGTCCCGCCAGTTAAAGAATTAACCCAAATTGTGGTGGTCTTGGCATCGACACATAATATAATCAATGGCACGGCAATTACTCCTATTTAAGATAATCGGGTTTAATTGGATAGTTGCTGTAATTTTTGGCTATTTGAGAAATGTCACTGTAATTTTTGTCTTTCGAAAAACGCCACTCTAATTATGTGTATATTCCATAGATGTCGTTATGGCCACTGAAATAGACATACGAGCTAATATACACCATCGTACATATGTACATACGGTGGGCCCTAGAAGAGCCGCCTTTTTTAAGGAATCAGCCCGAATTAGTTTAGAACGTGTACTTTTACGGGCTGGACTAGAACAGTTTTTTTTAATAAAAAGAGTATATATTAATATCACGGAGATACCAATTACATCCAGACTCTAAAACAACGCATGCCCTATCGGTCTTCCGGATGCACACAGCCCAGAAACAAGAAAAACGAATTAAAATAAAGTCACGCTACAGAGAACTATTCCTCAAAGCAACGACACTGACACAACCAGAACAACACCAATAGTCCTCTACTCCAATAACAATGCCTTTAAGAAGGAAACAGTGCACAAGCGCCATCGTTGCCCGATCAAAGATTGTAGGTTTTCACCGTGGAGAAAGTCCTCGCTCGCAAAACAATGCCTTTAACAAATCCTCGCTCGCACCGAAAGATGGCCGGATGCGAGCTTCAGAAGCGGTGGCAGCAGGTTGCCACGAGGCCGTTCGAAAGGCAGAATAACCCAATTAAGTGAGGGTATAAAAAAGCTGACTATGATGCTAAGATGGTGTATACGCTAAGCTAGCTGAAACACCATATACATGCAGCAAACATGGCTAGTTTTCTTGAGAAATCCAGGACCATAGGGTGGCATAGCCCCTGCTCGTCCCCCTTTGTCTCCGTCCCTGTGAACCGAGGTGGTTCTCAACATGCCAGTCAAAACGAAACCAGGTCCCGCTAGTTAAAGAATTAACCCAAATTGTGGTGGTCTCGGCATCGACACGATAATATAATCAATGGCACGGAAATTACTCCTATTTAAGATAATCGGGTTTAATTGGATAGTTGCTGCAATTTTTGGCTATTTGAGAAATGTCACTGTAATTTTTGTCTTTCGAAAAACGCCACTCTAATTATGTGTATATTTCATAGATATCGTTATGGCTACGGAAATAGACATACGAGCTAATATACACCATCGTACATTGGTACATACGGTGGGCCCTAGAAGAGCCGCCTTTTTTAAGGAATCAGCCCGAATTAGTTTAGAACGTGTACTTTTACGGGCTGGACTAGAACAGTTTTTTTAATAAAAAGAGTATATATTAATATCACGGAGATACCAATTACATCCAGACTCTAAAACAGCGCATGCCCTATCGGTCTTACGGATGCACACAGCCCAGAAACAAGAAAAACGAATTAAAAAAAAGTCACGCTACAGAGAACTATTCCTCAAAGCAACGACACTGACACAACCAGAACAACACCAGTAGTCCTCTACTCCAATAACAATGCCTTTAAGAAGGAAACAGTGCACAAGCGCCGTCGTTCCCCGATCAAAGATCGCAGGTTTTCACCCTGGAGAAAGTCCTCGCTCGCAAAACAATGCCTTTAACAAATCCTCGCTCGCACCGAAAGATGGACGGATGCGAGCTTCAGAAGCGGTGGCAGCAGGTTGCCAAGAGGCCGTTCGAAAGGCAGAATAACCCAATTAAGTGAGGGTATAAAAAAGCTGACTATGATGCTAAGATGGTGTATACAAATGAAACGAAAGGGACGGAGCCACAATTGAAGGTCAAGGGGGGCAGAATAGTATTCTGATATGTATAGGAGGGGCTAAGCTAGCTGAAACACCATATACATGCAGCAAACATGGCTAGTTTTCTTGAGAAATCCAGGACCATAGGGTGGCATAGCCCCTGCTCGTCCCCCTTTGTCTCCGTCCCTGTGAACCGAGGTGGTTCTCAACATGCCAGTCAAAACGAAACCAGGTCCCGCCAGTTAAAGAATTAACCCAAATTGTGGTGGTCTCAGCATCGACACGATAATATAATCAATGGCACGGAAATTACTCCTATTTAAGATAATCGGGTTTAATTGGATAGTTGCTGCAATTTTTGGCTATTTGAGAAATGTCACTGTAATTTTTGTCTTTCGAAAAACGCCACTCTAATTATGTGTATATTCCATAGATGTCGTTATGGCTACTGAAATAGACATACGAGCTAATATACACCATCGTACATAGGTACATACGGTGGGCCCTAGAAGAGCCGCCTTTTTTAAGGAATCAACCCGAATTAGTTTAGAACGTGTACTTTTACGGGCTGGACTAGAACAGTTTTTTTTAATAAAAAGAGTATATATTAATATCACGGAGATACCAATTACACCCATATTCTGCAACAACGCATGCCCTAGCGGCCTTATGGATGCACACAACCTAGGAAGAAGAAAAACGAATTACAAAAAAAAGTCCCGCTACAGAGAACTATTTCTCAAAGCAACGTCACTGACACCACCAGAACAACACCAGTAGTCCTCCACTCCAATAACAACGCCTTCAAGAAGGAAACAGTGCACAAGCGTCGTCGTTGCCCGATCAAAGATCATAGGTTTTCACCCTGAAGAAAGTTATCGCTCGCAAAACAATGTCTTCAGCAAGTCCTCGCTCGCACCGGAAGATGGCCGAATGCGAGCTTCAAAAGTGGTGGCAGCAGGTTGCCACGAGGCTGTTCGAAAGGCAGAATAACCCAATTAAACGAGGGTATAAAAAGCTGACTATGACGCTAAGATGGTGTGTACAAATGAACCAATAGGGACGGAGCCAGAATTGAGGGTCAAGGGGGCAGAATAGTATTCTGATATGTATAGGGGGGCTAAGCTAGCTGAAACAGCATTACATGCTGCAAACATGGCTAGTTTTCTTGAGAAAATCAGGACCATAGGGGCATAGCCCCTGCTCGTCCCCCTTTGTCTCCGTCCCTATGAACCGAGGTGGTTCTCAACATGCCAGTCAAAACGAAACTAGGTCCCGCCAGTTGAACAGTTAACCCAAATTGTGGTGGTCTCGGCATCGACATAATAATATAATCAATGGCACGGAAAGTACTCCTATTTAAGATAATCGGGTTTTATTGGATAGTTGCTGCAATTTTTGGCTATTTGAGAAATGTCACTATAATTTTTGTCTTTCGAAAAACACCACTCTAAATCTATGTATATTCCATAGATGTCGTTATGGCTGCTGAAATAGACATACGAGCTAATATACACCATCGTACATAGGTACATACGGTGTGCCCCATAAGAGCCGTCTCTTTTTAAGGAATCCGCTCGAATCAGTTTAGAACGTGTACTTTTACGGGCTGGACCAGAACAACTTTTTTTTTGGAAAAGAATATATATTAATATCACGGAGATACCAATTACACCCAGACTCTGCAACAACGCGTGCCCTAGCGGTCTTACGGATGCACACAACCCAAAAAGAAGAAAAACGGATTACACAAAAAAAGTCCCGCTACAGAGAACTGACACTGACACACCAGAACAACACCAGTACTCCTCCAGTCCAATAACAACGCCTTTAAGAAGGAAACAGTGCACAAGCGTCGTCGTTGTCCGATCAAAGATCATAAGTTTTCACCCTGGAGAAAGTCCTCGCTCGCAAAACAATGCCTTCAACAAGGCCATTGCCAAACACAACCAGTTAAGGCCAGACCTTGGATTTTCACCCTACAAGGTAAGACTGGGAACTCCTCCTGTGTTGTCCCCCCGCCCCCCATAAACAGTCGCTACTTCAAGTCACAGATCACGCAGCCAGTTCGCCATCGCCACAAAGACTCAAATCACCATTGCTGCCCTCATATTTCCGCTTTCCTGACATTCTCCGCATCGGACTTCACCATGGCTCATTGAATGGCACTTGGTGGGAACAAACAGCAGAGCTTCACAACGCTACCTCTGAAACCAAACGGCTACAAAAACAAGGTGCGCACGACCGAATACCTTCCGATCCAGCAATCTCCAGGCATAATGCACCCATGAAAATTCGCCGGCGGAGCCTTCCGGAACCCGGCTCTCTAGGCTAGATCCACGAGAGCAAGCGATAAGTAGATCTTTGTCTTCATGTTGAAGGAACCCTAGCACCGCCCGCCATTATTGGACAGAATAACAGCCCCCCACGCCGCCGTCTGCCGTCCGTCCCTCCGGCGGAAGAGGAGACAAGCCTGCAATAACCACGTGCCCCCGCCGGTCTATCGACCCGAGCAAGAAGCAACGTGTCGCCTCCCCACGCACCTTCAGGCAACCAGAAGGCCGCGCCGATGGCGGATCTAGGCGGACGCCTAGACCTACGACCACAGCCGCCACACCTTGCGCCGATACCCGATGGGAAAGCCGCCGCCACAACAGATCCGGGCATCGGCCCAGCTGCCGCAAACATCCGATCTCCACGGTCGGATCTCACGTCCGGGGGCAGCTGCCACACGACCAGGGGCGTCGCCCTGGCCGCCGCATGTAGCCGAAAAAACCAGCGCCGAACCCAGCCACCACCAGCAAAACAGCCATCGTGATCTACTCACCCCGGCCCCATCGATGCTGGGCCCGCCGCCATCGCGGTCGGCGCCGGCGGAGGGGTGGAGGATCAAGGAAGGGAGCGGAGCCCCCGGCGGCACCCTAGGGTGCGCCGCGGGGGGCGGGGGGGGGGGGGGGGGTACTTGAGTTTTCTTCATGGGATTTCCGTGCCAAGTTTACTCCAATCTGGTGAACATCTAGACCAGAACAGCTAGGCTGCATTTCTTGTCCTCGCTTCCCTCCGAGTCCACGACCCAACTAACCCTGGAACTAACTGTTAAGAACATAAATATATAATCTAGCTCTTTCCATTAGTTCGTATTTTTGAAATAATTGGCTAGGAAAACAATTCGTATCAAAGCCAGAGGTCTTGAGTTTAAATCCTGGGTAACATAGTATTAATAAATATATGTGTACACCTAAATCCACGTCCTAGGCCCGTGAAGAAAAAAAGCCACCGGCCTAGACGTGAGGGGGAGTGTTAAGACCATAAACATACAGACTTTGGGAATGATTGGTTAGGGCAACAATTCAATACTAACACATCCAATTAACCCAAGATAATTTAGACAAGCCAAAAGGAATGGTTGCAACAAATGTAGTTTTTTGTAATTCAGGGAAATTTATACATCATTTATGTATTGCTTGTCCCTTTACTTGTCTTGTTTGAAGACTCGTTGAATTTACTTTTAATCTTCCAACACCAACTAATATTACGATCATTTTTGGTAATTTTTTGCCTGGGATGGCTAAACTTAAAAAAAAACATGAATTGGAATTGCTGGATCAACAGGTGTTTAACAAGATTGGAAATGTTACTTCCATGTTATTCACAAAGCTCCACACTTGATCCATGTGTGGTCTTATCTCGTGTCGGATTGGTAGCTGACACCTTTGGATTTTAGATGAAGCCGCGTGGAAATGGTTGCACGGACTATCTGCGCCCAGGCTAGCCGGCAATGTTCTAATAGGATAGATGTTGCTTAAGCACTAATTGCTTTTCATCTTTCATCGGCTCATTTTTTTTAGCAATCATGTGTGACCCACGAATTGTAAGCCTTGAATTGACTACTTAAACTCTGCACTAAATGAGGTTGTTGCATCGATTGATGCAGGGCCCAGGGAAAAAGAAATACTAGTGGTTAGTGTTCCTCTCGTTGCCAACACTAGAACAACGTTGGGTGTGAATGTAACTCTTGCCTCTTGGCTGTTGCTACCATGAAAACTTGTACTTGTTAGAGACCCCTTAATGCCTATTTATTTTGTAAGATCCCTAGTATTGACCTACTTGCTCCAGTTGGCTGTTAACGAGGATCATGTTGTGGCTCACCTACTCCTCTCTCACTCAAAGAAGGGACAAAATACATTCTCATTTGTGTGCATTCTTCTCATCTATATATATAGGTATGTGGCTTCCATCAGATGGATACTTAGGTGTAGACAAAGCATGTCCCAAACCTACATGTAGTTAGACGGTAAACCCAATCATGCAATTCCCTTGTGTTGGCATGGCTGAGAGCGAAACAATAAGGCCTCTACATAAGTTAGTTTGGACTTTGGTCTACATGTTGGGAATGAGAGACAGGGGAAAATAATCCATATGCATTTGTATGGACTTTTGGGCAACCTACTAAAATAACTCTAGCGAGGCACTGACTAGAGAGCGATAATTCGGAGAAGCGGTGGCCTCTGGCTAGGCTAGAACCTGCTGCCCACATTTGTAGCTCCCAACAGTCTCGTGGAACGCCACAGCTCGAAGTTCTTCGGCACCACTAGTTTCTCCACCTCCTAGAACAACAAAAGCTTCTACTCCAAAATGGCAGGATATGAGACCCTCAAACCAATAATGCTAGACTTCTGGGATCTCATACAGAAATGAACTTACGGGATTACGTGCATATTGTTGGTTGGAGAAACTTCCGGGATGAATGCCGACAACAGGGACTTGGTGGTATACGTGGCAGACCTACACTTTTTTTTAAAGACAAGTAAAACTGTCCAATGGAACTCCCGCCACGGGAGGAGTTGTCACCACATGCGCTTCCGCCCCTCATGTCCCGCAGCGGAGTCGCACCTGTTGGAATGAGAAATTTACTAAATGATTTAATTAATAAAAAAATATAAGAAAATATAAAACTATATTTTACAAGTTTTAAAAATTAAGAAATAAAATCTTAAAAGTTGATTTCTCCCATAAACGTGCAAAATCTCGATTCAAAATGTTTTATATTCTAAGCTACACAAAAATGATAAAGTTGGGATTTTTTAATTTGAAACCACTATACTTAGATCTACAAATTCGTTATTTTCGGTAGCTCAAAATAGACATTATTTTTAGTTGATATTTTGCAAGTTTTTCGTATATATCACTGGTTATACCCCGATTATTTTCATAATTTTTTAAAACTCAAAAATGTGATTTTTGTTTGTTAAATAGGATCGCCAGTGCTCATGCATGGGCACCAAATCTCAACTCGCGAACTTCTAAAAAAACAAAGTCCTGCTATTTCTCTTAAAAAAAGACAGACATGTCCCCAAGTTTTTGCCTCACATCACTTCAACATTGATGGCGCGGAGACGGTGATCATGAAGGACGAACTTGAGCTCGCAGATAGGATGGGATGCAATAATATAGAATCAGAGTCGGATTTCAATTGAAATAATTGAAGCATGATCTAGAGAGGAGGCTTGGTGGAGCGAACCAGCGGCATTGTTTGCAGTTTGCACCGACACGGTGGTGTCGATAGGCTCTTTTTTTTTTGTTATTGTCCGAGGAAAACAAACTAAGAGCATCTCCATTCTGGTTTTCAATACGCCGTTTCTAGGGTGTTTTTTTTGTCCGGACGCCGAAAATTAGCCCAGTCGTGTTTTCAGGATGCCGGTTTTGCCCGGATTTGGTCCAAAATACGTCCGGAGATCCCAGACCGTTCCCGGGGCGACGGGAACGCGCTGGGAAAGCCGGACGAAGCGAATTCGGCGTGTGGACCCGCCCAGTCAGCGACTGAAGGCCGATCGTCTTCATCCTTCTGCTTCGGCTCCCACGTCGGCGACGCGCCAGCGCCGCATCGGCTTCCCTCCCTTTTTCCCTTGTCCCACCACGCCGCTATAGCCCTCCCTCCTTCGCTGCCCGCGCTCAGCCTATAAAGTACGGCTCCGTCGCTGGTTCACAGCACACCGCCCCGGCCACCCCACTCCACCACAAACTCCAGCGAAAAGGACCACTCGGCAAAGACGATGGCCGAAAGCGGCGCCTTCAGCCGGCGGACGCTCCTGCCCTGGGAGGCGCGGATGCTCCACGACGTCGGCTACATGGCGCCGCCGGACATCCGCTGCTCGCGCGGGTGGAAGCTCAGCGCCGGTGGCGTGCATGTGCCGCCGGTCCCTGAAGGCGACGAATTGGTCTAAACGATCCAGGCAGCCATAGCAGCGATGCTGGATCCCGAGCTCGCCGAAGACGCCGGCAACCCCGAGTATTGGGAACAGTTCTTCGCCCAACGCCGGCTGGCCGAACTCGCCGCCCACCAAGGACCTCTAGGCTCGCCGCCGACGCGCAACAACTTGGCGGGCCGCCGCCGCTGGTGGAGTGCGCCTAGCCAGACGCTCGATGCCGTTCTCGAGCACATCCATGCCGGCAACAACCCTCCCCCCCTCGGCATTTTTTAGTTTTTTTAGACTAAATGAAGTCGGAATTCGGGTGCCCACCCGAATTCGACGTAATATGTACGAATCTGCCATCTATTAGTAAAATCCGCCTATATTCGCCCAAAGTTCGCCGAGTTTTGTCAAAATTTGCCCAAACCTGGGAACTCGGCCTGGGAACGCGAGTGGAAAATGGTCATTCCCAGACCGAAAACTTTTTCCGTCCGGCGTTATTTAGCTCCGGATTTTGATCTGAAAATGGCCAACGAGTGGGAGATTGTCTAAGTAGCTCATGTTTTAGATAAGAAGTATTTTTCGCTTGAAGTTTCTTATAATTGGGTCCATGAATTTCCTAGATTCTTGCTTGATAAACTCGTACGTGAACGATGTAACGTTCCCGCTTGGCTCACAGTGCACGATGTTTAGATAGACGCTTAATTGATTCAAAAAAAAAACGCACGAAAAGAAAATAAGCCAAGCGTCTCTGTCCCTTATCGCGCGCCGCTAACCTGGGCGCTAAATAGAATTTTTTTGTTTGTGTCCGTAGAGTCCGGCGGTGATTAAATCCGTTGGCTGCATGAAAAACAGATGTAGAGCCCGACTATTAGTTTTGCGCCGACGCTAGTTATATTCCTGGGATCGGCCGGGATTTTGGCAAAACGGCTGGGAATCTAATCCTAGCGTCTGTCCGTAACGCTCGCGTTATACATGCCCTTAGAGATGCAAGTTTTGAACCTTGAGGTATCCTCTATTTGGGCTAGTTTTCTTAAAAAGTTGAGATTTGTAAATATTTAGTTTATTTTTTCTATGAAGGAGGGTAGAGGGTACCCTAAGGGCTTGTTTGGTTGCAGGGGAACCCGAAGGTATCCCTGTGTTTTCCCTGGCCGAAAAATCCATGAGCCCATTTGACCCGAGGAAACCTATCGTTGCCATTTGGTTGTCGCCGAGCGAGAGAAACCCAGTCTTTCCATGCCCTTGCCCTGGGAGATCTCTCCACTGGTCTGGATATCGGGTGGGAAATCCTCGACTCGCTCGTTCTCTCGCTCGCGACAGGGAGGCGGTGGCACTGGGTGCGACACCCCCAGCCTATCGATCTCCGGCAGCAGGCCACCGCCGCCACTCCCTTCGACGACCCTCCGCCTCCTCCCCCGACCCCCACCGCCCACACTATCCTCCCTAGTCTCCGGCCGGATGCACCGTCCTCGCCCGCCTCCGCCCACTCCGCAAGGTCGACGACGCCAAGAACCTCCGAGCCAGCCCCGTCTCCGCCGGAAGAAAATCTCCTCAGCCGACCTCGACTCCTCCCGCTACTCCCCAGCCGACCTCCGGCAAGGTGAGCCTCCCATCCCTCTCCCCTTTCAGCTCCTGTTGATTTAGATTGCTGCTGGACTGATGTTGGTATGATGATCTTGGTTGATGCTTGTGATGATGCTTGTTCCTTTGTAGGTAGCAATGACTGATTTTTTTGTCATGTCCTTGTGGTGCGGTGATAATGTTAACTTTGTATTCAAGAGGGAATTTTCTAGAACTTGGACCTACATCCGATTGAGTGTGTGTAGTTGCTAGCTGCATATAGGTGGCATGTCTATACTTGACTTCGATATTTGTCCCGTAGCAATACTTGTATTCTAGTTGGAAGTCAGACTGCATTAGAATAATTTCCCTTGACCGCAAATTACAGATAGTGTAATTATTACAGTGTTCAGGTTTTGTACATGATCTATCTAGTTAATTATGCAAAGCTACGAGATTACAAGATTTAAATGATTGAGCTTCTCTATATACTAAATTCCTTATTAATCTCATTTGCAAGAAATGTTCCGGTAGCCTTGCCTTTCTTATGCAGTGTATAGATGTTTGTAGATACTGTTTCCTGGTCGTGCTTGAAAACAATATACTGAAACTGTTATATTTTGAAACAGTTTACTGACCCAAATGTTCTTGGGTTTGTAATCTCGTCACCATGCAAGTTTAAAAGTGTATTGTCTTGTATTTTTGCAGGCTGAGCCAGAGATTGCCATATCAATTGTAAGTGAACTTTGTCTCTCTTAGATTTCTGCTATTATTTCATACAGCATAATATTTGTTCTTCCTAGTCTTGTAACTGTAATTAGTATTTCCCCTACTCGATTCCATACATTTTTTCCGCTTGTGCTCAAGTTACTGCATTGGTTGCTTCGGTCCAGTTGGTGAGAATCCCCTACTTGATTCCATACATCTCCTGATCTTCTTCCTCCCTTCCTCTACTCCCATGGTTTTCTAAGGTTCCCTAAGATCTGACCTAATAGGGTTTGCGTTCTTGGGTAATGAGCAGAGGTGGCAGCTGTTGCTCGTGGGGGAGGGAGGGCACAACGTGGGGCTATTCTTGACCAAGCTACATGCAAGATTGATCTCCGGGAGGTATACTTCTTGCAGTCCAATTTAATTTCTTGTGTATTTTTGTACCTCTAGTACCGTGAACATTGATGATTTTTTTAAAGGTACGAGTTTTCCGCAAGATTGCATAAATTATCACAGAGTTTGAATTTCCAACCGACGACAAGCCTAAATAATATGCAGCATCTTCTGTGTTATTTTATGAAATAGAGTGCATCATACATATATATATATATATGACATATTCATACTACACCCGGGTGTAGTTACACCCACGTGTGTTTCGACAGTATCTATCATACTGGAGACTATATATAGGTAGTATGAAGTATATAAGAATATTTGGGTAGTATATATACTATTTTTTGGGTAGTATGTAATTTTTATTCACATACTCCTTTTATACGTACAAATATGACGGTATTTTATATATATACTGAAAACTATGGGTGCATTTGCAATTTTTTCACCTAACTTGCTTGGAAGTATCTTAGATATAGTATATAAACATACTCAAACAGATAAAGTATTACAAATACTTCCGTAAAGTAGTATATGAGTCGTGGGCGTAGTTACACCCGGGAGTAGTATTTTTCCTATATATATATATATATATATATATATTTAACTAGATAGATTATTATGGTGAAGGGTAGAGGGGCAGTAATCAGGGAAGCTTAGGCCACTGCATAACTTAGTAGCTCACCACTTAGCCATAGGTAGGAGTAGCAACTAGCAACTGATTTGATTCAGGGAAAAATATATGCATCGATGTAGTTGAAAATTAATTCCATGGGATCCAACATATGTATCATTCAGTACAATTCGGTACCATAATACTTGATATAGCTAGCTGATTTCACCGGTGTGATCTGTCCGTTTCATATATATTTTCCCTGAATGAGATATAATCTTTCACCAGTATGATAAGAGCAAGATACTATTTTTCTTTCTCATGTGAAAATCTTGTTTACAATGCATTGTGTTGGTCTCTCTTTGATATTAGAAAGACGATTTCAGGAATAAGGATATGGATGAGTTTAGTTAATTGTTATGCTCATCAAGATTATTATATATATATGCTATGTCGCATATATTTTATCTAGAACGTTTTCAAAAATAACTGTCCATGTTCTTGACTTCTTGTAGAATTATAGTTTCAGACTTCAGATAACATCATATGAATTCAGTTATCTGGAAGATTGAACCCAAGAGGTATATTTTGGATCATATAATTAGTGTGTATTAGCATTTGGTTACAGCAATTGCCAAAGATTACACCAATTTCTATATTGGAACGGTCCATATTACAACAATTTATGTATTCGAACGGTCCAAGAAAATTGTGCTCTCGTGAACCGTAGTATTGATTTTCTTATACACAATGAACATATATTGGTCCAAGTATTTTCTGTTTCTGCTTGAAAACTGTGTACTGAAACTGCTCTAGTCTGAAAACAGAAATGGTTGCTAACCTCCACACCGTTTCTTTTGGTTCAGCGAACGCCGAGCTACCGTAGGTGATGTCGACGAAGAGTAGTGAAGGACTAGAGCAAGAGTCTTGATCTTCGCCTTAGCTCAACTCTTCACAAGCATCGCCACCTTCAGACATATATGCTAGTTAGAGTTGATCAGTAGTTGTTGTGGTGCAGTTTATAGTTCAGAACTATTTTTACCAATGATGTGTTGTTATAGTCTAATTCACCGCAGTTTTATCTCTGAGTTCTATGAATTATTTGTCTTATTCCTAGGTTGTCTTGGATTTATTGTATATGGATTTTGGCCCCTCCCCTTGTTACCAAATGGCAGCACGGACTGAGGAAATCCCCCCCCCCCCCAAGAGAAGGGGATCCCGCATGCCCCTCAAATTTCCCCCGTGGGGGCATACTTCCCTGGGTTCTAGACACCTGACATCAGCCTAAAGGTTCCCTACATGCCCGGGAATTTGAACAGAAATAACCCAATTAAATAACAAATTCACAAAATAAACTCGGGCCACCAAAATTTTAAGGAACTAACCCTTTTTGCAACACCGTAGACGATGGCGCCGCACCCTGAAGAGCAGCGTCATGCACCGTGGAGCCGCACGTCTGCCAGTGTGGCGTCGACATGGTCTCGCGGGGCCCAGTTCCGTAAGTGCGGCGCCACACACTATGGCGCCGCACTTTAGGTCTTGTACCAGCCGCGTGGCCGCCCCAGCCCGACCCAGGCTCACTTCCTTACCCATCCACGAACAGAGAAGGTCAATGGCGGCGGCGGCTATCGCCCATACTTGATCCCCTCCTCACATCTGCTGATTTTATCCAAGAGTTGTGCTCTCAATCCCCTCTCCCGGGTATTCTCACGAAGTCCCCTCAATTTCATCCACAAATTTCTTACTTTTTGCCCTCATTTGTATTTTTTGGTGAAACACTAAGTTGGATGTGATAGTGAAATTAATATGAAGCATTGCCATGTATAGTTGATCTTTAGTCTTAGTAGTTTTTGTATAGCAATAGCTTAGTATTCAATGGTAAAACTTTAGTTTGTTATTTTAGCATACAAATCCAAGGAGATGACAATTCGGCTCGCGGGTGCAAATGCACCCATTATGGAAAAACATTTTTCGAAATATCAAAAAATTCAAAAAAAATTTACATATACATTCGAATATTTTATGTTGGTTCAAAAGTTTTCGGGATGAAAGGACATTTTATGTGTCGTGTATAAAAAGACAAAAAATGTCACGTGAATAGTCGTATTCCTGTAACATATTTTTTCTTTTTTATGCACGACATATAAAATGTTCTTTTATCCCGAAAACTTGTGAACCAACATAAAATGTTTGAATGTATATGCGGATATTTGTTTTCAAATTTTTTGACATTTCGAAAAATGTTTTCTCACAATGGGTGCATTTGCACCTGCGAGCCGAAGTGAATATCCGATAAATCCAATATATATGTTAGTATGTGTGGTTCATAGTAGCAATTTCTCTTTAATTATGTTAGATGATAAATGATATTTTGCAATCCTCATAATTGATTATGATGGGACATTTGTAGATAGATTATGTTGGGACATTTGTAATGTTGTAAGCATAGTTTTGCTAAAGTGGAATATATGTAATGTGAGAATAATTGTTCCTATGGTATCTATTTGAAATATGTAGGATGAGTCTTC
Source organism: Avena eriantha (assembly GCA_910589775.1). Lineage (NCBI taxonomy): Eukaryota > Viridiplantae > Streptophyta > Magnoliopsida > Poales > Poaceae > Avena > Avena eriantha. The sequence goes on from OU342745.1 coordinate 394,392,926, forward strand.
TCAATCCTCACTACGATGTTCAACACCGTTCCTACAAGTTGTTGGAAAAGAGACGGGTACTAAAAAACCCACACGGTAGTTCCTATTACTCCGGTTTGTTGAGATGTAAATCTAACCTAGGACATGTTTGCAGGAGATTGTACCTCTTCGACTTAGGTATCACGAGGTCTCGTCGGTCAAGAACCTGACTTACGATGAGCGGTACACTCCGTACATCGAGCAACTAGGACTCCTCCCCTTTATCCACATGGTCACTCGGTCGACATCAAAGTTCAACCCCGCTGCGATCACCGCGCTTATCGACCGGTGGAGGCCGGAGACACACTTTTCACCTTAGGACCGGTGAGACTACGATCACTTTGCAGGACATGAGCATGATCCTGGCACTCCCAATCGAGGGAAACCCTGTGTGCATAAGCACAGATTCAGACGGGTGGCGTGAGCAGATGGTTAGCCTTATAGGGAAGGATCCACCCGAGGTTGTAAATGAGAAGGGAGTAACACTAAGGGTAGCTGTCGGGGCTACTTTCAGTTGGATTAGACAGAATTTTAAGACCTGCCTCGAGGATGCTGACGAGGACACGGTCATGACGTACGCTCGTGTGTATGTGTGGTACATCATCACGAGGACTCTCTTTCCTGACAGCAGTAGGGATCGTGCTTAGTGGCATTGGCTTAAGGTGCTCACCGTTTTTGACTCAGATTTCAGCTGGGGTTCGGTGGCGTTGGCTTGCTTGTACCGTCAGGTAATCGCTTGTTTACAAAGTTGTTTATGTTTGTCTAACCTCAAAAAATATTGTTTTACTAAACGGTGTATCACTTCATTTGCAGCTGGATGATGCCTGTCTTAGGAGCGCAATCGATGGATGCATCAGTGGTTGTTTGCTCCTTCTTTCGGTGTGGAGCTGGGAATGCTTTCCAGTTGGACGGCCGAGATTGTTGAGCTATAACCCTTATGTTGATGACGGCAATAACCTCCTGCTCCCCACATGGGCTTACAAGTGGGATGTGGTCTCCGATCCCCAACCGACCCTTTGGCGGCGTACAGGAGGTACACCAACGAGTTTGACACGATAACCATGGATCAGGTAATTTCCCAGCGTGCGGTCAATTATATGTTATTAATGTGTAATATTTGAACTTGACATGAGTGTGGTATGTTGCAGGTGACCTGGGAGCCATACGGTCCAAGGGGGAACTTTGGTGTCCCGGACGACTATGTGCTTAACCCGAAGTGCACGGAAGAAGCCCGTTTGTGGCTAATGCGTTGCCCCATGGTATGCATGTGGGCGGTTGAGCATCACCAGCCACAACGTGTCTTGACCCAGTTTGGGTTATTTCAGGTGAACCCTCCCGAGTGGAAGGACACGGACATAGGGCTCCATGGGTAAGATATGAACCGCCTTCGCCTGTGATGTAATATCTTTCAAGAAATATCGCTTTATGACTTCTTGTTGTGCAGTTTGGACAGGAAGAAGCAGAGGAAGGAGAAGGATTGGGACAAGCTTCATAGGAAGTATGTTGACAAATTCAAAAGGTGTGTTATTAAGGCTAAGAAAGCAAAAGAACCTTTTGGATGTGCGGCGCCATAGTGGCTGGCATTGCACAGTGCAACGCCATAACTTGTGGTGCCGCACACTGTGTAACGCCAGCCTCTGTGGCGCCGCACATTCGTAGAAAAATAGACAGAATTCTGTCTACTTTTCTCTGAATGTGCGGCGCTAGCGCCACACGTGCAACGCCATAACTTGTGGCACCATACATTCCTGTGTCACTAGAAGCATATATTGAGTATGTCTTTTCGCGGGGTATTTATTCGCAAATAAGGACAACACAACGGCATAGTAAATCTCACACAACATCATAGTTCACAACATACTAAATCTCACATAACATCATAGTTCACAACATACTCAATCTTACACATAGTCATAGTTCACGACATACTCAATCTAACACATAGTCATAGTTCAAACATAGAAACCTCGTTTCTCCTTCTCACAACCATGATAGACCTTCTTCTATTGTGTCGAACAAGGTCCTTTCCCCTTTGTCTTCCTCTTCCTCTCTTCTTCCTTTGCTTCCTCCTTTTCCCTTAGGTCACGGGCCAACTGAACCACCGACTCAAAGTATTCTCTACTCTCCAATGTCTTCTTCTTCTTCTCTTCTTCTTGCACTCTCTCTTCCCTTATGAGACGAGCCTCATTTTCCAACCTCTCAAAACGAAGCTTATTTTCTCTCTCTTGCCTTATGCTAGACAATTCAAGGTTCTTCATCATTTTGGCCTTGAATATCCTTAGTCGTTCCTCTTCGGCCTCTTTAAGCTTCCTCTTCTCGCGTCTTTGCATCGCCCTTCACTCAAGATCCATGCGCCTCTTGTCCTCCCTCTTCGCCTCTTCCGCCTCTCTCTCCTTCTCACGTTCAGCTCTCTCCTTTTCCTTCAACCTCCTAATAGCCTCCTCCCACACTCCACGTGTCTCATCATCATTGGGCTGCATAGCCATACATATAAGAAAATAAGCAAGTAAGCAATAGTAACAACAAATAAGCAATATTAATAACAAGCAAGCATATAATGGAGAAACATACGAGTCTCATCATCATTGGCCTCCCCCCACACCCCCTTCCCCTTGTTGGGTTGTGTAGCCATACCTATAAGAAAAAGTTAGCAAGTAAGCAATAGTAGCATATAATGGAGAAACATATAAAATGCCAAGTAACCTATCATACTAGCCATACCTATGAGCATACGGATTTGGTCCTGCCAAGTAACTTATCATACTAGCCAGATTTGGTCCACACCCTCTTTCTCTTCTAAGCCCAAGTGATCGACCTCTTTGTTGCCTAGGAGCTTCTTGCCTAGGAACATGTTGGCTACCACTCGGTTGGCTAGGGACCTGTTGGCTACCACTTGTTTGGCTAGGGACTTGTTGGCTATTTCTCCTTTGGCTTGGCGCTTGTTGCCTATTTTTCCTTTGACTTGGTGCTTGTTACCTATTTCTCCTTGGGTATGGCGCTTGTTGGCTACCACTCGGTTGGCTATCACTCAGTTGGCTACCACTTGGTTGGTGATACATTGCAAATGTATCTATAATTTTGATGTTCCATGCTTGGTTTTATCTACTTTCTTATGTTTTGTCCACACTTTGGAGTACTTTTCATATGATTTCTTGGACTAACCTATTAACAAGATCCCACAATGCCAGTTGCCTGTTTTCTGCTGTTTTTGGTTCCAGGAAAGTCAGAAAATCAATATTCTCGGAATTGGACCGAACAAAAGCCAAAGTCAATATTTTACCGGAAGACTCATGGAGCCAGAAGACGAGACGGAGAGGGGCCACAGGGCGGCCACACCATGTGGTGGCGCGGGCTAGCCCTAGCTGTGCCACCAGGTGGTGTGGGCCCCCTGGCTGCCCACCGACCTTGCCTCTTCGCCTATAAGAAGCCTCCCGATGCATAAACCCTAGATCATCAAGCCTCCAACCACGAAAAGTTCCGCAGCGCCGCCGCCATCGAAGGGGAGATTCGGGGGACAGAAAGTCTCTGTTCCGGCACCCTGCCAGGACGGGGAAGTGCCCCGGAGCCATCTCCATCGATATCCACCACCATCTCCATCACCATTGCTGATTCCCATGATGAGGAGGGAGTAGTTCTCTCTCGAGGCTAAGGGTTCTACCGGTAGCTATGTGTTCATCTCTCTCTCTATGCATGATCTTATTGAGATCATGAGCTTGTAATCTATAGATCTATTCTGCTACTCAAGTGCTTTAATGAATCTCTGATCTCCCCATGTGTGTGAAAGTGACAGCATGCTCACCATGGTGGCACTTAGGCTAGAGATTACAAATACTTGTTATGAGTTATATTTGGAGTTGGATGTCTTTATGAAATTGTGGTGTTTGTTGGACTCATCTAGTACTCAAGGTGACAGTGTGGGGTTTTCTAGATGGGAAAGATGGACTTTGAGGTATGCTGTTATAGCCCTACCAACGATTAGAGTGTTCAACCAGAGAGTAGTTAAGAGTAGTATCATAAGAGAATATATTTATATGAGAGTGTTCACTAGTGAAAGTATGATCCCTAGGCCTTGTTTCTAAGCATTGATACACCGTTTGCTACTAGATCTGTTACATGTTTGCTTGCTTCCATCTTTATTTTAGTTTGCCTTTTGTCTTTTCCACGCCATTAAGCTATTTTCTATCATCGTTACCACTTATAATTATCCATACCACTTGTATTTCACTATCTCTTCGCCGAACTAGTGCACCTATACACCTGACAAGTGTATTAGGTGTGTTGGGGACACAAGAGACTTCTTGTATCTTGATTGCAGGGTTGCTTGAGAGGTAATACCTTTGACCATTTCCTCCCTGAGTTCGATAAACCTTGGGTGATCCACTTAAGGAAAAACTTGCTGCTGTTCTACAAAGCTCTGCACTTGGAGGCCCAACAACTGTCTAGAAGAATAGAAGTGCGTAGACATCAAGCTATTTTCTGGCGCCGTTGCTAGGGAGGTAAGGTAAAAGGTATTCATACCGGAGTATTAAAGAAGAAGAACCTCCCACGGCAAACGCCTATTTTCTGGCGCCGTTGCCGGGGAGGTAAGGTAAAAGGTACTCACATCCTCCGGTGTGAGTGCTCAAAGTTATTTCCTTTAGATTCTGCAATTTTGTTTTTTTTGTTTCTTGTTTTCACTAGTTAGGCTTAATGGAAAACAATAAAAAAATTAGAGAGCTTTATAGTATTTATCTTGAGTTAGGACATGAAGTGTTTGAAGAGAAAATTAAAAAACCTATGGAACTTTATTTGCATGCTAATAGCAATGTTGTTAGTATGAATTCTTTGGACACCATTATTGCTAATTCTATGGAAAATTCTAAGCTTGGGGAAGCTGGTTTTGATGAGTATGATATTTTTAGTCCCCCAAGCATGGAGGAGAAAATTTACTTTGATGATACTATGCCTCCAATATATGATGATTACAATGATGAATATGATATTTTCAGTCCACCTACTATTGAGGAGGGAATTAGTTATGACTACAATATGCCTCCTATATTTGATGATTATGGTGATGAGAATAATAATGATAGCTATTTTGTTGAATTTGCTCCCACTATGATTAATAAGAATGACTATTCTTATAGGGAGATTATTTTTTCTTTTATGCATGTGGCTCATGATAAGAATGTTTCATATGATAGTTATATTGTTAATTTTATTCATGATGCTACTGAAAGTTATTATGAGAGAGGGAAACATGGTTTTATGCATCTCAATAATATTAGGTTTCCCCTCTTTATGTTGAAAGTCTTGAAGTTGCACTTGTTTTGCTTTACTATGCTTGTTGCTTTGTGCTTTCATGACTTATTTCTTTACAAGATTCCTATGCATAGAAAGTGGGTTAGACTTAAATGTTCTTTGAATTTGCTTCTTGATGCTCTCTTTTACTTCGATTCCTATTTCTTATGTGAGCATCTTCTCAAACTATCAAGCCTAACTTAAAGGCATTAAAGAAAGTACTTATTGGGAGATAACCCAAAAGTTTTAGATGAGTTTTGGAAGTTATTACTTCTGTAATAACCTCTCCTTATATTTTTTTATTTGCTTTTTGTGCCAAGAGTAACCTCTAATGAGAGAGAAGTAATGATTGGGTAAGTTGCTGTCCCGAAATAGATTTCTATGCTTCACCGTAAAAATTCGTGTAAAATCTCTGTATGCCCGTTTGAGGCGTGAATTTTTTTCTGCTGCCCCAGGTTGTTATCTAACTTCCGTTAGTTCAACACTTTTTGATTTGAGCAACAGAAGGTCTTCAAAAAAATTCGTCTTTACCTGCTGGTCTGTTTTGACAGATTTCTGCCATTATTTGGATTTGCTTCTTGTTGGTTCCTTTTGAGTTCTTTTGGGGAATTGAGCTTTTTGAGGGAAGTGCTTCATTAGCTAGTGTTCTAATGGAAGTTTATTGGTATTGGAACTGAACCTTAAGACCTATTATCTTGAGTGCACTAATGTTGCTAATAAAGATTGTGTGAAGTTTTGTATGAAGGAAAATTCCAGGTGTATAGAAGGAATGAGTAATGAGATGAAGGATGGACTAAAGCTCAAGCTTGGGGATGCCACGCGTGTCACCCCAAGAAATATCCAAGAAGTACAAGCTTCAAAGCTTGGGGATGCCCAAGGCATCCCCTTCTTCATCAATAAAAATCCCAAGTTTCTTCCAAACGCTTCATTTTTATTGTTTCATGCACAGTTGTGTTGTCTTGGAGCGTCTTCTTTTTCCTTTTTGTTTCGGTTTTTAGTTTGCTTGGTTTTCTTAGTTTGCTGAATCAATTGGTTGGACCCCCTCTTTCATGCATTGGTTTTCAAATAGTTTGGTTTGGTTTGGAAAAGAGTAGGAAAGTTCATGCTTAAGTGGTAAAGAGAGCTTGTTTTTGACTGTGGCCTATACTTTGTCATGCCATGCTTGATATTGTTTTGGCTTTATGCTTAGTATTCTTTGTTGTAGCATGACTTGTTATAAGCAATTGAGATTGCTTAATGTCCCTTGGATGAATCATGCGTTGTTTTAGCATATTAAAGCATAGTATAGTGGTATTCTCCTTTGATGCTTTATTTGGGTTGACTTGGCGCATGCTCACACCATGTTATGACTATCTCAAATCACCATAGACTTTATGATCCTTTAGTTTTGAACTTATAGTATCACTTTATGCTTTGATCAATTATGTTTTGTTGCTCTGCATGATTATGGCCATTATTGCTCTCTTAGTTTGTCACTCCCAGTCTTTTGCTAGCCTGCGCAACCAAGTATGAGTTCCACTCATGCATCCAACTCCCTAAACCAAGTTAATCCAAAGATTCCACCATACCTACCTATTAGCATATGCTATTCCAAGTATATTGATGCTTTTGTTTACCTTCCAAATTAAACTTGTTATGAGAAAACTAGTGATTAAAGCTCTCACGAACTTGATGGCACGCTTTACTTTTCTTGCCCTTAATAAACTTAAACCATTGTGTCGTCTATGTTGTATATGATTGCACGTATTTGTTGGGAATTAGCAGAACCATGCTTTCATGGGGAACGCTTTCAACATTGCACTTGGTACTTGTACCTAGTTGATATCATGCTCTTTTGTATATGGATGTCGTCGGTGTGAAATGAAAGGGGAGCTTGTAAGTCCATGGAGTTATGTATATGTGTTAGAGAAACGCCTGGGCCGCTGGTCTAATCCATGCTGACATGGTGGAAACCTGCAGCGTAACCATAATGAGCTGTCTATGAAGCATTCTTCTTATAAAAAAAGAGTCCTATATTGAAAAAAAGAGAAAAGAAAGATACTATGAAAAGAGGAAAGAGAGAAAAAAGCACCATATTCCCATGGTAAATAAGAAGAATGATGAGATGCTCATTGTCTGCTTGCCTTATCATTTTGATATGGGGATTCTTCCGTATCATCGGGCAAGGGGTACCCCGTTGGCGGTTCTCTATGATACACATATACTTACAATGACAAGAACTTACCGGTGAGTAACATGAGGAGCGGCCCTCGTATACAAGGGACATGAGATTTCTAACTTATACTTCGTCAAGCATGTACACCATAGTTTGTTCACTTTAACCTTAATCACTTCAAGATGCTTATGATAGGGGCAATGAGAGCTGAAAGCTATAAGTACCATAATTTTTGGAAGCTCTTTATGAGACTTGAATCCCTACTTCCTTTTACAAAAGGCCTTTCTTCTACCATTATATTGAGTCTCCGCCTTCTATCTTTATGCACCTACTTTGAGAGCATAGTGGCCATTCTTAGTTCTATGTGCATTGTCCCAAGACTAGTTGATTGATGCATACTTTGCTATTTCTTGTTTTAAACTATTGTATCTAGTCACTCTTATGAACTTTGAAGGTGTCCTATGCATTTATATTTGCTACTCTATTGAGGAACAAGCTGAATACTATTATGCTATTTTTTATTTATGCGAAACAAACAAACGTCTTGCAAAGCATTGTTATTCATGAATCTTTTGTTTGTGCCTTTTCATGTTGCATCATAGTTTCTTTGCTTATTGCTAGAACTTTGTCTTTCATGTTATGATTGAAGTACTATGATCCTAGCTTTGAATGTTTTGCAAATACTTTGATCAAGTCTTTGATGGTGCATGTCACCTCAAAAATTATTCTTTCTTTTTATCACTTACCTACTCGAGGATGAGCAGGAGTTAAGCTTGGGGATGTTGATACATTGCAAATGTATCTATAATTTTTGATGTTCCATGCTTGGTTTTATCTACTTTCTTATGTTTTGTCCACACTTTGGAGTACTTTTCATATGATTTCTTGGACTAACCTATTAACAAGATGCCACAATGCCAGTTGCCTGTTTTCTGCTGTTTTCGGTTCCAGGAAAGTCAGAAAATCAATATTCTCGGAATTGGACCAAACAAAAGCCGAAGTCGATATTTTACCGGAAGACTCACGGAGCCATAAGACGAGACAGAGAGGGGCCACAGGGCGGCCACACCATGTGGTGGCGCGGGCTAGCCCTGGTCGCGCCACCAGGTGGTGTGGGCCCCCTGGCCGCCCACCGACCTTGCCTCTTCGCCTATAAGAAGCCTCCCGATGCATAAACCCTGGATCATCAAGCCTCTAGCCACGAAAAGTTCCACAGCGCCGCCGCCACCGAAGGGGAGATTCGGGGGACAGAAAGTCTATGTTCCGGCACCCTGCCGGCACCCTGCCGGGACGGAGAAGTGCCCCGGAGCCATCTCCATCGATATCCACCACCATCTCCATCACCATTGCTGATTCCCATGATGAGGAGGGAGTATTTCTCTCTCGAGGCTAAGGGTTCTACCGGTAGCTATGTGTTCATCTCTCTCTATGCATGATCTTATTGAGATCATGAGCTTGTAATCTATAGATCTATTCTGCTACTCAAGTGCTTTAATGAATCTCTGCTCTCCCCATGTGTGTGAAAGTGACAGTGTGCTCACCATGGTGGCACTTAGGCTAGAGATTACAAATACTTGTTATGAGTTATATTTGGAGTTGGATGTCTTTATGAAATTGTGGTGTTTGTTGGACTCATCTAGTACTCAAGGTGACAGTGTGGGGTTTTCTAGATGGGAAAGATGGACTTTGAGGTGTGCTGTTATAGCCCTACCAACGATTAGAGTGTTCAACCGGAGAGTAGTTAAGAGTAGTATCATAAGAGAATATATTTATATGAGAGTGTTCACTAGTGAAAGTATGATCCCTAGGCCTTGTTTCTAAGCATTGATACACCGTTTGCTACTAGATATGTTACATGTTTGCTTGCTTCCATCTTTATTTTAGTTTGCCTTTTGTCTTTTCCACGCCATTAAGCTATTTTCTATCATCGTTACCACTTATAGTTATCCATACCACTTGTATTTCACTATCTCTTCGCCGAACTAGTGCACCTATACACCTGACAAGTGTATTAGGTGTGTTTGGGACACAAGAGACTTCTTGTATCTTGATTGCAGGGTTGCTTGAGAGGGAATACCTTTGACCACTTCCTCCCTGTGTTCGATAAACCTTGGGTGATCCACTTAAGGGAAAACTTGTTGCTGTTCTACAAACCTCTGCACTTGGAGGCCCAACAACTGTCTACAAGAATAGAAGTGTGTAGACATCAGTTGGCTTGTGCTTGCTTCATTTACTTTTGCTCACCATATTCCCATGTCTTCTTAGTAGTCTCGATTGAGAATTCAGACTCTCTCACCGTGAGAGGATTATTCCAATCAAGATGTCGCCTTCGAGCTGCCGTTAGCAAGTGCGAGCAAGCAAGATGAAGCAACAATGGCCTACCACAGGTGTGAAGGAGTTATGCCCTAGAGGCAAATAATAAAGTGTATTATTTGATATACCTTCTGCATGTTCATAATACGTTTCATACTATGCTTTAACTGTGTTAATACGAAACGTTAATACACGTGTGGTATGTAAACAAACCGTGTCTCTAGTTACCTCTAGTGAACTAGTTCATTGGTCATGAGGATGGTCTATGTTTCAAGACCATGGGCATTTATGCCAACTGACAATGAGGTCATGTTATTAGTTAAATAACATGATAGACAAACATTCGACCGTTATATTGTAATGAGATCTAGTTACATGTTCACCATTGATGATAAAACATAGAGAACCTCGCAACCTGATCCTTTGACTGTGAGGTAATGCAAATCACCATTCTAGAAGAAGCTTAGATGGTTATCAAGAATCATCTCGTAACAGGATGATCAAAAAGGTGCCACTCGGGTTTTCCAAAGGAATGCGTAGAGGAGTACATATCAAGACCAGGATTTGTCTAGTCTGTGTAACGGACAGATACATGTGGCCGTCTCGGTGACATTGCATTAATGAAGCTTGCAAGCATGTGACTAGGTCATGGAATGCAATGACATGATAACGAGAAAACAAGTTCATCGGTAACGAGATCGAACTAAGGTATGTAGATACCAAAGATCAAATCTCGGATGAATTAGGTATCGTATGACAAAGGGAATGGGGAACGACTATCTCACGGTTCGAGCGATTGTATTCGTGAAACGCACGGGGGTCACATGGCCATCTAGGTCCCTCTGTTGATCATTGATATGAGAGTGATCTCTATCATGTCCGGAGTGTTTCCGAACCGAAGGATGTCACGCTTAAGGGTGGGGACGCTTAGGGTAGATGATGTATCGTATGAGAAATAGAGAGAGAGAGACCGAAATAGTTTCGACAACATCCAATGGAGATCGGAAAGGGGTCCGGAAGATGTTCTGGAGTGAAGAAGTAATATAATATGTGTATTTGAATGTTAATTGGAGAATTAATATTAAATATATATTTTATTTTATTTTAAAAGGCACTATATTGCTAATGGGCCTCACCCGAGGGGAGGCCCAAGTGGGCAAGGCGCCTAAGGGGAGGGGGCCAGCCGGCCTAGGGCTAATGGGCCACCCGAGTGGGGCCCACCTAGGGCCGACGGCTGCCCCATGGTGGCCGGCGGGTGTGGGCATTAGTCCCACACCGCCTGGCCCCTAGGTGGTGCGCCCCCCTCCTACTATATATAGGGGTCCCCCTTCCCCTTGGAACACACCCATTCCTCCCATTCTCTCTCTCTCTTCTACTGAGGACTTCCCCGTAATATTGGGGAGGACCTCGTGGTTGAGTTCTCCACCTTCACACTACCGTCGTGTGATCGGCGATCCGGCATCTACTTCTTCCGCTGCTCGGCTGGATCGGAGCCCGGTTGACGTCCACTTCACCAGACGTGTGACGAACTTCGGAGGCACCACACTTGGGGTGTTGCTTGTCTTCATCAATATACGTCTTCATGCGTAAGGCGTGTCTCTCTCTGCAAAGGTATGAATACTGTATTCCTTCTCCGTTACTTATGTCTACATAGTATAGATCCTGGTATTAATGTTCAAGTAGATAGAATTTTTTCTTTTTTGCTACGGAACCCTTCAGTGGTATCAGAGCGGGTCTATGGGTAGACATGTCGTACGGATAGAACACATAGCAATATGTGGGCATTGGTTCTCTAGTTACTACCCTGTTTTGTATTATTGTTCATATGGCGGCACTGTTTGATGAAGCGGCCCCCAACCGACCTCACGTGGTGATTCACGAGACTGGTCCACAAATCAAAGTGGCTTAGGGGGGTGTCTGTCTCTCTGCAGTAGTTGATATGGCATTAACACCGGAGGGCCCTGAAAAGGGAAGAAGAACGGCAATCATTGAATCCATGTTGTGGCTCGACGTCCGTAGGTGGGAAAAGGTTCTACTACGAAAGCCCTTAAAGCCGCGTAAAACATGCAATAGTTAATTTAGAAGCGTCTATTTTATTGTTGCATAGGGGCAAGTATTATAACATGGAAATGACAAGTTTGTGAAACTCTCATTGAAGCTATTGATGATGATCACATAGCTATAACCATGTCATAACGCTTCACTTTAGAAGTATTACTTACTGTGCTAGTATAATTACTAGACGGTAGCATAATAAGATAATCCCTCATAGTATTCCAGTTATAGTATTCTCCTTGTGTGTGCACTACCAAGAAAGTTCTTCGGTATGAGGCGATCCAGGGTGACAGGCCTGGGTGTTAGACATATCTATGTTCACATATAGTGGGTGTAAGCCATGTTGCACTGCAAATACACACGAGTTAGGACTGGCGAGCCTAGCACGCTAGAGAAGCGTGGCCTCGGAATACAAGAGACCGAAAGGTCGAGCATGAATCACATGGTTGATGTGATCGACATTAGGGAATGTCCACCTTTGATACTGCACTGATGGTCGTGACGATCGGGGGAGGTGCAGAGGATAGGGATCATGTGATCACTGAACGAGTAGAGGGATGTTCGTTTAAGTGGGAGTTCTTTTAGTTAATACTCGAACTCATTATTATGAACATAGTCTAAATACTTTGCAAATTCCTTTGTAGATGTCTCGCCCACCCACCTTCAACCTTAGCACTTTCCTCGAGAAGGACAAGCTGAAAACTGATGGAACCAACTTCACCGCATGGTTCCGCAATCTTAGGATCCTCCTAGTCCCCTACAAGTTGACTTATGTCATCGAGGCTGAGCTTTCGGCTAAGCCTGCAGATTCTGCCTCTGAGGACGAAAAGAATGTCTGGCAGTCCAAGGCGGATGATTTCTCCCTCATCCAGAGTGGAATGCTCTATGCCATGGAGCCGGAGCTTCAAAAGCGTTTTGAGAAGATGAATGCTTTTGAGATCATTGAGGATCTCAAGGCTGTCTTTGCTCCATAGGCTCGTGCAGAGAGGTATGATGCTTCCGAGCTCTTCTTCTCTGCTAAAATGGAAGAGCACATCAGTATTAGTGAGCACGTGGTCAAAATGTCTGGCTATGTTAAACGCTTAAACGCCCTAGATTGCAAAATCCCAGAGGAACTCGCTATAGATAGGGTGGTGCATTCGCTGCCCCCTAGCTACAAGGGTTTTGTGATGAACTACAACATGCAAGGGATGACTAAGACCCTTGCTGAGGTGTTCGCCATGCTCAAAACTGCTGAGGTTGAAATCAAGAAGGAACACACGGTGCTGATGGTCAACAAGACCACCAACTTTAAGAAACCGGGGCAAAAGGGAAAAGGCAAGAGCAAGAAGCCTAAGAGGGATGGCAAGTTTGTTCCCACCACCTCAAAGGCTGCCAAGCCTGGCCCTAAGCCCGGCACTTCGTGCTTCTACTACAAAGGGGATGGGCACTAGAAACGCAACTGCCCCAAATACCTTGAAGACAAGCGAGCTGGCAAGATAGCCATTCCGGACAAAGGTATATATGATATACATGTTATTGATGTATTCCTTACAAGCGCCAGGGGTAACACCTGGGTATTTGATACCGGATTTGTTGCTCATATTTGTAACTCTCAGCAGGATATGCAGAGTAGGAGGCGCCTGAGGAAGGACGAGGTGACGATGCGCATCGGCAATGGCTCGAAGGTCGAAGTGATGGCCGTCGGCACCCTGCATCTGCGTCTACCGTCAGGATTATTGTTGATTTTGAATAAATGCTATTATGTATCCGCACTGAGTATGAATATTGTGAGTGGGTCTTGCTTGTTGCAAGACCATTATTCGTTTAAATCAGGAACAAATGGTTGTTCAATTTATATGAATGATGTTTTCTATGTTCATGCACATGTACGTGATGGTTTATTCTTACTTGATCTTGATTGTGATACACACATCCATAGTGTTGATGTTAAACGTTGTAAGCACAGTGACGATAATTCCATGTACATATGGCATTGCCGTCTTGGTCATATTGGCGTAAAGCGCATGAAGAAGCTTCATTCAGAAGGACTTCTTGGATCATTGGACTTTGAATCCCTTGATACATGTGAGCCATGTCTCATGGGCAAGATGACCAGGACACCATTCTCCGGTATAATGGAGAGAGCCGTAGACCTACTTGGGATCATACATACGGATGTATGTGGACCAATGAGTGTCTCAACCCGCAATGGTTATCGTTACTTTGTTACCTTTACTGATGACTTAAGCAGATATGGATATATCTACTTGATGAAGCACAAGTCTGAAACCTTTGAAAAGTTCAAGGAATTTCAGAAAAAAGGTAGAGAATCAACTTAACAAGAAAATCAAGCACCTTCGATCGGATCGAGGAGGCGAGTATTTGAGTTATGAGTTTAACATGCACTTAAAGGACTGTGGGATTGTACCACAGCTTACACCAGCCGGAACACCACAACGTAATGGTGTGTCGGAACGTCGTAACCAAACCCTATTGGATAGCGTACGGTCCATGATGTCTTTAACTGATTTGTCTGTGTCTTTTTGGGGATATGCGTTAGAAACCGCCGCTTTTATTTTAAACAGAGCACCGTCCAAATCCATGGAGACAACCCCATATGAGATGTGGCATGGCAAGAAGCCATTGTTGTCATTTCTAAAAGTTTGGGGTTGTGAGGCTTATGTTAAGAAACTGCAGCCTGACAAACTCGAACCTAAATCAGAAAAATGTATCTTTGTAGGATACCCGAGGGAAACCATTGGGTATACCTTCTACAACTAAGCCGAAGGCAAAACGTTTGTCGCTAAAAATGGCACCTTTCTCGAAAAGGAGTTTCTTGCAAAGGGAGTGAGTGGAAGGAAAATAGAGTTAGATGAAATTGTTGACCATTCTCTCCGTATTCCGAGTAGCGCAACGGAAACTGTTCCGAAACCGCTCTCCAACATGGAGGAAGAGCCCATTGATGCTGATCAAAACAATGACATCGAAACTCCTGAGGTTCGCAGGTCTACAAGGGTTTGTGCCACTCCAGATTGGTACAGTAGCCTTGTAATGTCTGTCATCTTAGATGATCAGGAAGAACCTGCAAACTACAAAGAAGCTATGGATAGTGCTGACTCCGAGAAATGGCTAGAAGCCATGAAATCCGAAATAGGATCCATGCATGAAAACCAAGTTTGGACCTTGCTGGATCTTCCAGAAGGTCGTAAGGCCGTGGAAAATAAATGGATCTTTAAGAAAAAGACAGATGCGAATGGTAATGTAACCATTCACAAAGCTCGACTTGTCGCAAAAGGTTTTCGACAAATTCAAGGAGTTGATTACGACGAGACTTACTCTCCCGTAGTGATGCTTAAAGCTGTCAGGATTATTTTAATAGCAATTGCTGCACATTTCGACTATGAAATTTGGCAAATGGATGTCAAGACCGCATTCCTCAATGGTCACATTGATGAAGTATATGATGCAACCAAAAGGTTTTGTTGATCCTAAGGATGCTGGAAAGGTATGCAAACTTCAATGGTCCATTTATGGATTGAAGCAAGCATCTCGGAGTTGGAACCAACGTTTTGATCAAGTGATCAAGAGTTTTGGATTTATCCAAAACCAACAAGAGTTCTGTATTTACAAGAAAGCGAGTGGGAGCTCGGCAGTTTTCTTAGTAGTATATGTGGATGACATATTACTCATGGGAAACGATGTGGATCTTATGAATAGCGTGAAAGCGTATTTGAGCAACCAATTTTCCATGAAGGATCTAGATGAAGCTGCATACATATTAGGAATCAAGATCTATAGAGATAGATCAAGACACCTAATAGCATTAAGTCAGAGTACTTACATAGATAAGATTTTGAAGAGGTTCAAAATGGAAAACACCAAGAGGGGTTTTACACCTATGATGAAGAATTGCAACTTGAGTGTAACTCAATGTCCTGTAACGGACAATGATAGAGAAAAGATGTCTGACATCCCATATGCTTCTGCAATAGGATCTATCATGTATGCAATGCTTAGTACCCAACCTGATGTAGCATTGGCTCTTAGTTTGACGAGCCGATATCAGAGTAATCCAGGACCGGATCACTGGACAGCTGTGAAAAATATCCTAAAGTATCTGAAAAGAACGAAGGATATGTTCCTAATCTATGGAGGAAATGATGAAGCTTTGAACGTAACAGGTTACGTAGATGCGAGCTGGAATTCAGATCATGATGACTCTAAGTCTCAAAAAGGATTTGTTTTCTTGGTGAATGGTGGGGCCATAAGCTGGAAAAGTAAGAAGCAGCCGGTGGTGGCACAATCTTCAATGGAGTCTGAATACATTGCTGCGGCAGATGCAGCAAATGAAGCTGTTTGGCTAAGGAATTTCGTCATCGAACTAGGAGTTTTTCCCAACGCACAAGACCCCGTGACAATCTATTGTGATAACACGGGAGCTATTGCAAATGCAAGGGAACCAAGAACTCATTCCATAGCCAAACACATCAAGCTTAGATTTCACGTCATCCAACAGATTGTTGAAGAAGGTGAAGTCAAGATTTGCAAATTAGATACAGAACTGAATGTAGCAAATCCTTTAACTAAAGCTCTCCAACATGACAAGCACGAACAACACCGAGATTCCATTTGGGTTAGGTTCCTGCCTATTGTAAACTAGTTTTGTATACTCTAGTGCAAGTGGGAGACTGAAGGAATTATGCCCTAGAGGCAAATAATAAAGTGTATTATTTGATATACCTTCTGCATGTTCATAATACGTTTCATATTGTGCTTTAACTATGTTAATACAAAACGTTAATACACGTGTGGTATGTAAACAAACCGTGTCTCTAGTTACCTCTAGTGAACTAGTTCATTGGTCATGAGGATGGTCTATCTTTCAAGACCATGGGCATTTATGCCAACTGACAATGAGGTCATGTTATTAGTTAAATAACATGATAGACAAACATCCGACCGTTATATCGTAATGAGATCTAGTTACATGTTCACCATTGATGATAAAACATAGAGAACCTCGCAACCTGATCCTTTGACTGTGAGGTAATGCAAATCACCATTCTGGAAGAAGCTTAGATGGTTATCAAGAATCATCTCGTAACAGGGTGATCAAAAAGGTGCCACTCAGGTTTTCCGAAGGAATGCGTAGAGGAGTACATATCAAGACCAGGATTTGTCTAGTCTGTGTAACGGACAAATACATGTGGCCGTCTCGGTGACATTGCATTAATGAAGCTTGCAAGCATGTGACTAGGTCACGGAATGCAATGACATGATAACGAGAAAACAAGTTCATCGGTAATGAGATCAAACTAAGGTATGCAGATACCGAAGATCAAATCTCGGATGAATTAGGTATCGTATGACAAAGGGAATGGGGAACGACTATCTCATGGTTCGAGCGATTGTATTCGTGAAATGCACAGGGGTCACATGGCCATCCAGGTCCCTCTGTTGATCATTGATATGAGAGTGATCTCTATCATGTCCGGGGTGTTTCCGAACCGAAGGATGTCACGCTTAAGGGTGGGGACGCTTAGGGTAGATGAGGTATCGTATGAGAAATAGAGAGAGAGACCAGAATAGTTTCGGCAACATCCGATGGAGATCGGAAAGGGGTCCGGAAGATGTTCCGGAGTGAAGAAGTAATATAATATGTGTATTTGAATGTTAATTGGAGAATTAATATTAAATATATATTTTATTTTATTTTAAAAGGCACTATATTGCTAATGGGCCTCACCCGAGGGGAGGCCCAAGTGGGCAAGGCGCCTAAGGGGAGGGGGCCAGACGGCCTAGGGCTAATGGGCCACCTGAGTGGGGCCCACCTAGGGCCGGCGGCTGCCCCATGGTGGCCAGCGGGTGTGGGCATTAGTCCCACACCGCCTGGCCCCTAGGTGGTGGCCCCCTCCTACTATATATAGGGGTCCTCCTTCCCCTTGGAACACACCCATTCCTCTCATTCTCTCTCTCTCTTCTACTGAGGACTTCCCCGTAATATTGGGGAGGACCTCGTGGTTGAGTTCTCCACCTTCACACTACCGTCATGTGATCGGCGATCCGATATCTACTTCTTCCGCTGCTCGGTTGGATCGGAGCCCGGTTGACGTCCACTACACCGGACGTCTGACGAACTTCGGAGGCACCACCCTTGGGGTGCTGCTCGTCTTCATCAATATACGCCTTCCTGCGTAAGGCGTGCAAAGGTATGAATACTGTATTCCTTCTCCGTTACTTATGTCTACATAGTATAGATCCTGGTATCAATGTTCAAGTAGATAGAATTTTTTTGTTTTCTGCTACGGAACCCTTCAAGGTGCACTCACAAGTTTTGAGCGAGACCTTGAACGCTCGACCTCCGTGTTGGACACCATCAGCCGTGGTTCCTCCTGGCTCCATAACTTTGTAATTAGCTCGTCATTATCAAATTCCGTGACAACTTGGGAGTCCGCTTTCTTTGACTGAAATTGCATCCAATCGTCAACCTTCGGTGGGAACTTGTATTTATGCTTGTCCTTGTAGTCTCCCACAATCTGCCTATCCGTTATAGCTGAGTATTACTCATTCATCTTGTCGAATGTGTATTGGACTATTGCCGTGATGGGCAATGCACGGACACCTTTTAGCAACTTGTTGAAGCATTCTGCCATATTGCTTGTCATTTGACCGTACCTCCGACCACCATCATCGTAAGCTCGTGCCCACTTTCCCATATCTCCAGTGCTCCTAAGGAGAAACTTTTTGCCCCCCGCATTGAGTTCTTTGTTATGGAACAATTTGTTGTACAAGTTTGAGAAACGACGCTCCGTGAAAGCGAGACAACAATCTTGTAGATCATCAGACAAGTCCTTGCTCTTGCATGCCCTATAGAAGTTTGAAACAAAATGTCTCATGCACCATCAATGGTGCAATGGGACATGTCTAGGAATGTCAAGCATCACCGCATTGAGAATTCCTTGATGACGATCCGAGATGACACATAATTCCCTTTGAGCGGGTAAGACCTTGGTTCTCAAAGTATGGAAGAACCACTCCCAATTGTCATTGTTTTCCACCTCAACCAAAGCAAACGCTAAAGGAACCAACCGGTTGTTGGCATCGCTAGCTATTGCAATCAAGATAGTGCCCTTGTATTGTCCGGTCAAGAAGGTGCCATCAACGGATATAACAGGCCTACAATGTTAAAAAGCCCGAACACATTGCTCGAAACCCTAAAATGCACGTCCAAATACTCGAACAGTTTTTCCATTCATTATCCTTGTCTTGTTCCCAAAAGGTTCAATGATATGAATCATGCCCGGGTTAGCATTGGCCATCGCTAACAACAACCTAGGGATCCGGTTATAAGATTCCTCCCTATCACCATACAACATCTTGAATGCGGCTTGCTTCGCCTTCCATGCCTTCCCATATTTCACCTCGTAGTCTTTCACAAGCTCTTGGACCATCTTGATGGTCATTATTGGAAATGACTTGATGTTATTGGAAAGCCTATAAGCAATAAACTCGGAGGTGAGTTGTCGGTGCTCGTGCTTCACATCCTTGCCATCCACCGTCGGGCCTCAGCACATGTGAGTTGATACACAACTAGATATGTGCCAACTTGGACCTCCCTTAAATGGTCTTGCACGCACAATCCAAGGACATCCATACTCCTCGCATTTAACCGTGTAACGCTTCTTCACGTCTGAGTGCACCACCGTGTAAGGGCGATGATGCTTAACTGAGAAGTCCTTTATCCATTGCTTAAATTCCAACAAGATCTTGAACCTCGATCCACGAGAAAAGCCATTATTATCTTGATTACCATCACGATAAGAACTTGACCTTGGTCCAAGCACTATGCCCTCCCCGCCATCAACCGTGGCTTCATCCGCGAGACTAACATCACGGAACAAAGATACCATGTGGCCCCGCCCCAATACGTTCTCGTGGATTTCGGCCTCTCTAGCCGTGAACCCCTCCTCGTCAAGTTCTTCTTCGGGACCATCATCATTCGAGTCCGATGCATAGCATCGAGTATACGGGATGTCACGGTCCATGTTCTCTTGCGTAATATATTTATCAAAATCTCCAACATTGTTGTCGTGGAGCTCAACCTCATTCTCATCGTGCCAATAATCATCATTTTGCTCTTCCAACACTTCATCTTGGTTCTTCAAAATCGGACTCAATGTTTGGGTAAATGGAGGTTCAATCAATACCTCTTGGTTTATTGGTGGAGGACTCCTAGAACACAATGGGGAGGCAGTACGGTTCAAATCCAAGTGCAAGTTATTATCAAACTTCTTGGTGGCAAATAGTTCAAGAGCTTTGTCTAGCGACTCCGCCACCACCTCCTTGTATGCAACCCAACGGGGCTTGGAGAAGATACGCATGGTCTTCCAACGGGTGTGCATTCCAAAAGCCACATTATGCCTTCCCTCTAACTCAACAACATCATTTTGGTCCATCCATTTCAATTCAATCCTAACTTTCTCCAAGACCTCGGCGTAGGTGGGACTACGATCAAACACTAAGTCAAGCTCATCCGGGTCCGGTTCTATATTACCTCTCAAAAAGGCATCCTTGTCTACATGATGAACATGAACAATTCTTGACATTCCTAAAATAATCACAAGAATAATACCATGGTCAACATACTCAATACATACTCATTGGTGACATTAACACAATACCCATCCCTATGCCAAAATCTACCATACATCTTGCATATCAATCTAGGGTTTCCAAGATATGGGTCAAACCAAGAATTTAATGGGTGAAAACAAAGAGAAAGGAGAAGAATACCTCTAGGCACTTGGGGGGATCGAAATCCACGGGAAGAAGGGTCCAATTTGGCCTTTTGGAGGGAGGGATTTGAGGGAAGAGTCTCACCACAGCCGCCGCCGCCGCCTCTCTGTTCGTTGGGGGATTTGAGAAAGTGAGCCTGGGTCGCGATGGGGCGGCCGCGCGGCTGGTACAAGACCTAAAGTGCGGCGCCACGCGCCTTAGCAGGGCGCCGCCATAGTGTATGGCGCCGCACTTACGGAACTAGGTCCCGCGAGACCATGTCAACGCCACGCTAGCAGACGTGCGGCGCCACGATGCATGGCGCTGCTCTTCAGGGTGCGGCTCCATTGTCTACGGTGTTGAAAAAAGGGTTAGTTCCATGAAATTTTGGTGGCCCGAGTTTATTTCGTGAATTTGTTATTTAATTGGGTTATTTCTGTTCAAATTCCCTACATACCTTGCCTCGTCGGCGTCGTGTAGTGTAGGCCGTGGTTGAGGAAGGAGAGGGACGTGGTCGCCGAGAGAGCATTGTGCGCCAAGCGAACTTCGTGCGTCGTCGAGTAATTTTTGTCTCGAACGTAATATCCATGTTTGACCGTTAGGTGGCACAGACGCTTCCGGTTCAGTGTATCATATTTGTGTACCACCTGCCTTCGCTGACCGAATGGCCATGGTCAGCTGTGTCCGTCACGTGTTACGCCGTGCTCTCGGCTATACCGAACGACTTGCTCTCCACCCACCGCCGCGTCGACGCGCATCTGCCCGGCGTCACCCACCGCCGCCGCCAATCGCATCGCCGCGCCGGCACCGTGCTGCCAAGTCCAACCCACTCGGCGAGTCGCCGTTATATCTGCCACGCGCGCAGGCACAGCGACCCCCCACCTTGCCCAGTTTCCCGACAAAACAAAACCGCGCCAGGTCAGCGGGACACTGCGGCCTGCGGTCGCCGTCGCACTTCGCAACCCCCAATTCTCAGGTCAAACCCCCACTCACGCGCGGACGCGTCTCGGTCTCTCGCTTCCTCCCCTCCCCTCCCCTTCCCTTGCTCGGCTCCGCTCGCTTCCTCCACGCAGGCCTACCGGCTCTAGCACAACCCGCCGCCCATGGGCACGCCGCGGCGGCGGCAGCTCGCGCGGACCAACGCCATGAGGAACTCCTCCTACTCCGCCGACGCCGGCGCCGGCGGCGACGACGACTTCGTGGCCTACGCCGCCGCTGGCGCCGGGGGCGGCGGGTTCGCGTCGCAGACCAGCTTCCGCATCCGCGGCGGCCGGGGCGGCGCCGAGGAGGTCGCCGAGCTCTTCCGCAAGCTCGGCCTCTCCGGCCCCGAGGACTTCGCCATCCCGCCCGCCGTCTACGCCGCCGCCATGTCCCACCTCCCCAACGCCACCCGCCGCCGGGCCTCGCTGGACGAGTCCCCGAGAGCGGGAGACGAATCTTCCTCATCCTCCTCACCGCCCGATGTTCCAGAAACTTCTGGACGCGACGTCGTCGTGGCGGCGACGGCGAGGCTACAGACAGCGGGAGAAGGGGAACAAGCTGTGTTAGCCACCGAATTGGTCCAATCGGAGACGGTACAAGTTTTAGCACAAACATACCAAGGCACGGGGGCTGAATCAAAAGGCAAATTCGTCCAACAGGAGATACTAGTGGAAACCTCTACTGCACGAGATGTCACTGCAGCGCCTGAGCCGGAGAATGCAGTCAAAGAGAAGAGTAATGGAAAATCTGCCAGAGTGGATACATTAAGACATGAGAGGAGAAGGGAGGTGGCGAACACTAGTAGTGCCCTGGCTCTCGTGGTTGCAGAGTCCACCTCAGCTGACATTGAGCATCTGGTCTCGCCGTCGCCAAATAGAAGGTTCAGGAGGACCATCACATCCTGGATCAAGGGAGGGCATATCGGCAGTGGGTCGTTTGGGTCAGTCTACGAGGCGATCAGCGAGTAAGTTCTCATCATGTGCCTACTTTGGTGAAGATTGCGCATTTCATTTTGTAAAGTTTGTGTTTATGTACTTTTTTTAGCTGCTGATTTTTCAAATTATATATTTGGTAAAGCCTAGTAGACAATATAGCAGAGCAAGAACACTGTTTTGGTCAATGGAGAGAAAATCAGAATATGTATCCCATATTGGTTTGATCTATTGCAACGGTTTAGATTATTTAATGCTAGTAAAAAGTGGTGGAGTTTTTCTAGGGCTTAAGCTGTAAAATCTAGTTTATTAGGCTTAAGGTGTAAAATCAGAATATGTGCATACTCTTTGTTATTAAGCTTAAGCTGTAAAATCTAGTTAAAATTTAAGCATAATTTGTTTTGTTGGCCTTACCAACTATGGCTTTCCCCTCAACAATCGTCGTCAAGCTCCACTACTGCTATCAGAGGTTGAGTGAACCAAATGATTTTTGTTGCAACCTTCATAAAAATTGTTACACTATTTTTACCCTTCATAGGAAAAAACTGAATTAGTTAAGTTAACTTCTGAATAACTCTGTTACTCCCTCCAATCCATATTACTTGTCACTGAAATGGATGTATCTAGCACTAAAACATGTCTAGATATATCTATTTCCGCGACAATTAATATGGATCGGAGGGAGTATAATACCTGGATGGGTAGATACCAACTACGACATGTCATGGGAATGTACACTTCAGCTGGTGGGCATTTGGCGTAGAAGTAGAAAGCACATCCTAATGCTCTACAACAAAATGCTTCACTGACTGGTTAGTAACATTGCTTTTGCAGTGATGGGTTTTTCTTTGCTGTCAAGGAAGTGTCATTAGTTGACCAAGGAATCAATGCAAAACAGCGCATCGTTCAGCTTGAGCATGTAAGTTGTGGATTATGGCATGCTTGAGCAACTTATGTCGGTCACACTGGTTTGAAATTATGTTTGTTATTACTCTACCCTGGTTATATTCAACACTCAACCAGATGTTCATTTCTCTCATGGTCCACTGAGACTACTTGTGAACCATTTGTTTCCAGGAGGTATCTCTCTTGAGTCGTTTGGAACATGACAATATAGTTCAGTATTATGGAACAGACAAGGTAGTTCTCTAAATACTTATGCCTTGCAAATCCGTTACAGAGTAAATACCCCCTCAGTTCCTAAATGTAAGGCATATTCTGACTTCCCAAATTCAAGCTTTGACCAAGAATGAATCCGATAATATGAGTGTCATGTAATTATGTTACACAAAATTGATGTTGTTGGATTTGTCTTAAAAACACTTTCTTATGATTGTGGTTTTGTAACCACTAACAATAATAATTTGCAGTCAGTGCTCTACTTGGACAGTCAAAATATGCCTTACATTAAGAAATAGGGGAGTAATTAGTACCACTATTCACTTTTAATTAATTATTGGTGTTATCCTTCTGGGAATTGCATAATTTGTGCTTTGGCCAAGGTAGAGATTTCTTGCCTGGATTTTATGCTGGATTTCCTATGCATGATTTCTCTGAGTAAACAATACTTGTCTGACATGAAGTGCTGATTCTACGTGTTTTACTTTCTGGTGGGCTCGCAGGAAGATGGAAAATTCTATATTTTTCTTGAACTTGTGACTCAAGGCTCTTTGGCAGCTTTATATCAAAAATATTGTTTACAAGATTCACAAGTCTCAGCATACACAAGGCAGATTTTGCATGGTTTGAACTATTTACATCAACGAAATGTGCTGCACAGGTTAGTCACCAGAACTCTACATTAGACTTCTTCAGTTGTTGGGTATTTACTTATCTGTATTATGTTTCTCCTGGTTATTGATGTTCATTCTCTACATTACCAGAGACATCAAATGTGCAAATCTCCTAGTTGACTCAAATGGATTGGTTAAATTGGCAGATTTTGGGCTTGCGAAGGAGGTACTTGCTCTACCAAACATCCTTTGTATTACCATTGTCCTCCATGTTGTACTAACTCTGCCACATCGCAGATGTCAATTCTGAGCCAGGCAAGATCTAGCAAGGGAACTGTTTACTGGATGGCCCCTGAGGTTAGTTTATGCACTTGTGCTACTGTGCCTTTTCTACAACATCTTGTTCTTACTTTGTTTTCGAAACAAAGGCATCTTGTTGATACTCGTATCCAGACTCCAGAGTGCGATTACAATTTCACTTGTTGTTCGTTTCACAACTTCTTAACATATCTGTGTGTTTAGTCTATTATATTCATATTTTGACTTTTGTATCATTACATTTGGAATGTATATCTTTATGACCTAAACGATCCAGAATATAAGTCTATGGTCCAAATAGTGAACCAGTTACAAATATCTTGGAAGTGTGACCTTAACTGATATCTGTGTAGGTAGCCTGGTAACTTGAAATTTGCATGAACCGTACTTGATGGGGAGTTTAAAAATCCTAAGTGTGCAAATGGTTTGAACATTAACGACTGTCAGATTAAGTATGTCAAGCCTTTGTACTGTTACATTTGGAACATCAATAAAAAAACTGGAAGTGATGCTTTGCGTTTCACACAATACTTATCTTTTTTTTCTGTACCAAATTTGTACGTTTTGTAATGGTCTTTTCTCATTCAGGTTGCTAAGGCTAAGCCTCATGGGCCTCCAGCAGATATATGGAGTCTTGGTTGCACGGTTTTGGAGATGCTGACTGGCAAAGTACCGTACCCAGACATGGAATGGGTGTGTGCCTCTGTCAACTTTGTTTTCTGGAACATCATGTAAACTTTAAATAATAAATACTACAAGAAACGAAATAGAAATGTGCTGACAACAGGGAAGTCTATAATCTAGAAGCACTTGTTTTTTTTTAGAAAATGGTAAAAAATTAATATATCTTTTCTTTATGGTAAAGGAGGAGGTGAGATTAGGCTCCCCTTTATTTATTTTTCATTTCTTAATTTTGTATTCTGCTATTCCGATGAACCTTTTTTTAGTCTTGTTTATCTTATCTTACTTTCCTAGTTGTGCTAAGTCATACGCGCGATACAAAGTTCGGGGTAGAGAACTTCTTTGAATCATCTAATTTTTCTGTTCATTCTGACTGAAGAAAATTAATATCTGATTTTCAAAATAGGGAATCGAAATAAAACCCTTTTTTTTGCTCAGTCTATCTGGACTGCTTTTGTATAATAGGAATTAATTAGAAATAGGTATTCGGTTTGATCTAGGAAGAGAACGTAAAAATATTCCTTGACTTGAATAAAATCTAGAGTTGTGTTGTATAAGTGAGCATGAATTTCTTATCATCCAATGAGCATCTTGTATTTCATAAAAATTGGGGGTTATATAGTCCTTACGTAAGGGCCAGCCTATCCAACTTTCAGGCATTAGGATACGTTTAAGGCGCGGATGATTATCATAAGACTGCGTACTACATTAAACTAAAAACAAAAAGATTGATGGCTATTGTCCCAGGGTAATATTGCCTAAAATCTACACTACAAACTACATGGCATCTGTATCTGCAAGTATCATAAAGCATAGTGCATAGCATGCCCCCACGAAATCTGGGTAATATTGTTCATGTCTATTTTGATGATACACCAGACCAATTCCCTGTATTCGCCTCTTGTGATTTTCTCGAACTGGAGGTGTGTATTATTACTGTCTGTGATACAATCTTCTACTGTGTAGACACATGCTTTGCTAAAAATTGGTAGGGGAATACCACCAAAAATCCCTGATACGTTATCAGAGGATGCACGGGATTTCATCACGAGATGTGTCCAAGCAAATCCAAAGGACCGGCCATCTGCTGCTGAGCTGTTGGACCACCCTTTTGTAAAGAGACCACTGCAACATTAAGGCGCCTGATTGTGTTGCTAACAAATTTGCTTGTACATAAGCTGGTAAGTCTTCCTCATGTTCTCATCAAGTTAAGAAACAGTGGTGGTTATATCTCCTCTAACTCACTCATTAAAAGATTGAGTTGACTGTATTTGCAAACATAATGAGTTGTCATGTTGTAGATTCTAATTTACATGTGGAAAGCTGTGGGTGATGCTGAAGAATGAGGATGATCCCGCATCCCGAAAGTGTTCCTTGCTCACAGTCCCATATTGACTGTTGGTCAGAGGTCTGAACACTGGAATCCTTCCAACCTGGGGAACATATAGAGACGTTCAGTTAAAAGGTAACTCTGCAGTACGGAGAACATATGTCCACTCAGACATGCCTTACGAAGAGATACCTTGTTGGCTTGTAGGATCTGATTGTTTTGGGGTTCGGTTGGCGTGTTGTCTCCATGCCCATATGATTGTGTGGGTGGAAACGTGTGGCACTATGTACATACCATGAATTGGCTAACATTATGAATGCTATTTGGGTATAATTACGAGTTCCAGTGTGATCCATCAGTGTGAGTAATGTGCTTGAAGGAAAACAAGGAATCATTTAAATGGACGATGAATGGCATTTTGCCAGAATGTTGTACTTGCCCCATTTCTCTTGGTCTATCGTTTTCTTCTTATGTCGAAGTACCTGCCACAAGTGTTTGTGTTTGTTAATTGACATAGTGACCATACTGGAAATAGCAGTCCTGTGTCAAATTGAGAATTGAAAGATGGATAGGGGAGGTATTATGTGGACTGTAAAGTGGCTCTAGAGATCAGGGTCATACTTTTCTGACCGTGGCTCCATACCTGTGAAATTCACTTTGTGTTGCCGATGCAATCTGGCAGTATTTCACATGTTGTCAGTTGTTTGATGCACGTTGAACTAAACCATTGGAGAGGGTCTAGAATTTTGGTGCATGTGGATTTTCTTCCTAAGATTTGTAACGAGACAAGTCGTATATGCTGTGATGAAAGATGTCGAAATGAAAAGATATATGTCATCATTTGTATCAGTATTACTGTACATGTTGGATACATTTTCTCGAGATTGTACATGCAACGGGAGTCACTGTTGCTAAAATAATATATCAAACAGAAAAAAAAATCTAACCTAAAGTTGGTGCTTTTCATCTTATCGACATTAGCCTTTCCAATTGCTCGAGAGGTCTCCAGTCTACAGCAGTCTTGCAGCTCTGAGTCTCATTCATGCAGTCAGCCGCTTTCAATGCTCATTCACAGCTCCACACCCTGCCATCTCATGACCGAGCAGGCCAAGCATCTCAAACACCTCCCCCGCCCGAGGATGCGACCGATCTCCGCAGACAAACTCATGCACATCGCCGGCGATCTCCACGGCGCTGTATCCTGGCGTCTTCTTCACTCCCCGGGCTTTCATCAGGCTCCTGACCTTGCCCGCGCCGCCCCATTTCCCGTCAGCAGCATAGATGTTCGACAGCAGCACGTAGTTGGAGTCGCCACCAGGGTCCTGCTCGAGGAGGTACTGCATCAGCCGCTCGGCCATGTCCACGTCCCCGTGCATCCGGCACCCCGCGAGCAGAGCTCCGAGCACCACCTCGTTTGGCCGCATCGGCATGGTCGTCACCACCTGCATTGCTTCGTCCAGGCGCCCAGCCCGGCCGAGCAAGTCCACCACGCACCCATAGTGCTCCATCCTCGGCGCGATGCTGTACTCTTCCTTCATGGCGTCGTAGTACCTAAGGCCCTGATCGGTAAGACCGACATGGCTGCAGGCCGTGAGCACGCCGGTGAATGTCACCGCGTCCGGCTTGAACCCTGCCCTCCGCATTGCCTCGAAATGCTCGAGTGCGTCAGTGCAGCGTCCATTGGCAGCGAACCCGACGATCATAGAGTTCCAAGACACCACCGTCCGTTTCCTCATCTTCCCAAACACCTGCCGCGCGAACTCCACCTGACCGCACCGTGCGTACATGCCGATCAGCGAGTTGGCGACACGGACATTCTGCTCCAGCCTCTCCTTGATGATGAACAGATGAACCCACATCCCAAGCCCGAGAGCACCGACCTCGGCGCAAGCAGAGATGACTGCTATCAATGTGACGTAGTCTGGCTCGACACTGCTCAGCAGCATGGCATGGAAGCAGTCGATCGCCTCGTCGTGGTGCCCGTTCTTGACGCACCCGTCGATCAGCGCCGTCCAGGAGACCTTGTCCGGTGCCGGCATTCCGTCGAACACCTCGCGGGCGGCTGCGACAAGGCCGTTGCGCATGAGGCCAGTGATCATGGTGTTGTAGGTTACGACGGATCTTTCGGGCATGGAGCCGAACAGCTGGAGGGCGAGGTTGGGGAGGCGGGACGCGAGGTAGAAGCGTGCCAGGCAGGTGCAGAGGAGGAGGTGGCTGGGGAAGAGCTTGCTGGCGAGGGCGTGGAGGGCGAGCGCGAGGGGCCGGGCGAGCGGGGAGGAGGGGGCGCCGGCACAGGCGGAGAGGACGGTAAGGAGGGTGACGTCGTTGGGCGCAGGCGCGGCGGGGGAGGAGAGCATGGCTGAGAGCGCCGCGGCCGTCGCCGGCAGGTCGCCCTCCCGCGCCGGGCGCGCGATGGCGGACGTCCACGAGACCACGTCTCGCGGCGGTGTGCGGCGGCGCGGCTTGGGGGCAGCGCGCTGCGCAGGTGCGGGGAGGCTGAGAGATGGTGAGGCGGCCACTGCCATGGCTGGGAAGCTTTCGGCAGGAACAGTGGATGTGGAACCTGACCGAGCTCTGCAGTCCGCTGTTGATGTACTACCGCTGAACTGAAGAATGTTTCTGCTCCTTCTCAGTCTCTCGGCGCTTCCGTAGACGCTCCTTCTCAGTCTCTCGGCGCTTCCGTAGACGGCTGCTATCAAAGTAAAGGCTAGAATACAAACATCAAACCCAAATTTTTATTGCGAAATTCCACCGATCTATTAATAATCATCAGCAGTATAAAGATTCTAAAAGTAAAAATTACAAATAGGTCAATGGACCACCTAGCGACGACCGCAAACATGGGCACGAGCCGAAGGCGCGCCGCCGTCCTCGCCGCTCCATCACCGAAGCCGGACAAAACTTGTCGTATTAGAGCTTGTTGTAGTAGACGGAAGAGAGTGTTTGTCTTGTTATCATTTAGAAGCATCAAACCCATGTTACTAAAGACTCAAAACTTCAAATGGATCACGAGCTCCGTGTGCCTTTTTTCTTTTGAAAATTTCGAAAACTTCATTCTTTGTTCACTTCCAAAGAATTCTGAAAAAGTAACCATGTATGTCCAGTTGGGACCTACACAAAAAAAAGACAAATATGAAGACCACAAAATGATTTTTTAATGCTTACTCACAGCCACGATGTTGTAATATTTGTCTATCCTAAATATAACATTTTTACATGTAGCTTGGGAGCCATATGTCCACACTGGAAAAAACGGAATGTGGAAGCAACACATGAGCTCCATGGTTCCTGATATTTTTTTTTTTGGAGAACACATTTGTAGGACTTCAAAATATCTGAAAACAAAAATGCACATATAAATACATACTTCCGAAGGTGTGGTAGAAAATGTCTTATATATGGCCAAAAGAACCTGTAGCTCAAAATACAACGCAATTTCTACCAAAACTTCACAATAATATCCAGGGCATGTGTACGTTGTTCACGGAATAAATTTTGTGATTTTTTAAAACTCAAATGTACAAATTTTAAAATTTTCAAATATAGGGAGCATTGGAGCTCAAGTGCTGCAAATCCGTTCTCCCCAAAAACTTGTTATACAATGGATTGTCTATTAATGTTAACCTTTTTCAATTAATGCACGTGACTTGTAAAATTTATATGGTCATTAAATTTAAAATAGAGAATTTCTGATTGAGAGAAGGTATTGTCTCGTATAATGGACAAAAAATATCATATCTTTCTCAATAAGAAATTCTCCTCTTAGCTAAAATAAGGCAAACAATTTCATTTCTTTCTTTTTCTAGACCACCAATCATAATACATGGCATTACTAGGATATCAATTTTATATGATTCCATTACCTGTGAGTGATCTTGACTCATGCCATGATTCATCATAATGAAATTAGTGATGTAGGTGTTGTAATGGAGGCATGTGGGCCCTAGTCGGTTAGCTTGGTCAGCTTGGTCAGTAACACCCAATGGCCATAGTGAGCAAGTCTAGGAGTAGCCCTATATCGTCCCCGATACGAAACATAGGGGAGAGAGAAGGGAAAACAAGGTCTCCAACAGTCCCCCACCTGCCGTTGCTTATCGGCGTCCCCAACCCAGGGCTCCTCCCCTCTATAATGAGGCTCCGGATGCATCTCCAATCCATTGTTGGCTGTTGTTATGAAGTTAGTTGCAAAACATTGTTAAACTATAAATAAATGCTATATAGGCGGGAGGATATAAGGGAGCTACTAGAGATAAAAAAAAAGGGAGTAATCTTATTGGAGAGTCCCCTACATGAAAACAATGGGGAGAAATAGGAGAATTCCTGGCCTTGCCCTTGCTCTTATGCCCTCAAAGTTCCCTTCCTGTATTGTTTTCAGTTTTTCCCCAAAATTTATTATACGATGGAATTAAAAAAGAATTGTTGTATTTTGACATTCACTGGTAAGTTTTGCTTAAAAAAGTAATCCAGTATACAAGAAGGCATTATTATCGTTATACTTCAAAACAAACAAACACGTTTGGAACTTACCATATACCCGGTAGTTCCACATACTGATCAAACAACGTGTAGAAAGGAAAAACCGGGTGTTTGATCCGGTTGCCAGAAACACTAAAAAAATAAGTTTGAAAAACAGAATGAAGGTAAAACCCACTCAATGTTTTTTTTCCTGTGAAACAACGTATGTAGTAAAAAAATCCACCATGTAGATACCAGATGCATATTGTATGTATAGATACTAATGATTTCCCAACTACACAAGGATAACCAGTTCACTGTTGCACAACACATGTGGCGGCATGATTCAGATCAAAGGAAATACCAGATAAATCTAACTGTAAACACAGAGAACACCCGGTACCATATGATATAAATCTAAATCTCACCAGCAGAATATTTATATACAACATAGTTTCAGTTCTGACACTACACTAATACCTACACGTCTTGAATATCAAGTTCTCTAGAAAATGATACATCCAAGTGAAATGTTTGAACTATGCAGTAGTAGCCTGAATTATGAAAAACTCTAGTAATCTAGCACGTGGATATCATCAAAACTATAGTTCATAAGTATAGTTTGTTGCTATGAAGTATGAAAAACTATGTTTGAGCTATGCAGTAGTAGCCTGAATTATGATAAACTATGTAGTAGTAGCCTGAATTATGAAATATCTGACCATGCTTAGTTCATAAGTACAGTTTGTTGTTTAATTCCCTTCATAAGTATAATTTGTTGCTTAGTTCACTATATCAAAACTATATGCATAAGTATAGCTTGTTATATCCTACAAAATTTGACTATTTCCAAATTTTATTCACTCTCAAGAATCTCGGGTTTACAGCAGATAGCAGATAACATTTTACTTGCATCCACATTCTTTATGTTGTCATTTTACTGTATGGCTCAGAGTCCAAATTTAGTTGGTTAGTAGTTACTGCATAACAACTTAATGAGGAGTATAAAAGCATTATATATGTGTTGATTGTCCAAAGTTAGTTGCTTAGTAGTTATTGCAATGGTGAAACTGCAACTATGTTTCAGTGATTACATGTTCTATCTCAGTTCTATGCAGATACTATCCACCTATGCAAAATGAATCAACAAATGAATTTAAACCTGATTGCTGGTTACTTATAAACATCTAAATAAATTTAAACATGTACTCTAACAATTCTTCTTATATACCTTGAGTAAATGGGAACAACAATTCTTCTTATATAACTCAAAATGATGACTGCAAATCTTTTAATACACTCTAATAATCAATATATACCATCAGAGATTAGAAAACGGACATGAACAACGACCAAAATATCCTCCTCTGATGGTTTTGCTTGTGTGTATGTATGCCAACTAACCGCTCAGAGACTGCGATTTTTGTGCCATCCTTGAGCAGAATATTAAAAAAACTAAAACGATTTCATGTATACAATTCTACTGCATATATAGACTCGAAATAGAGATAAACCATCACCCTAGGTGAAGGATAACAAGCATAAGAACAAGAACAAGGGGAAGGAGAACAAGCAGAACAGTGAGGCAGAGCTCACCTTAGGGTTGCTTGCGGACAAGGACGGCGGCGTGCAAGATGGCTTCAGGCGGCGTCATGCATGTGTCCGTCTCCTCCTCGCAGCGGAGGCAGGTGGCTCCTCCTCCATAGGCTTCGGCGGCGGCGGTAGGCGGCTGGTGGCTCCTCCTCCACGGGAGAGAGAGAGAGAGAGAGAGAGAGAGAGAGAGAGATTTGGGTGGCAGCGTCTCCTCCGTGTGCGCTGCCCTTCTTCTCTTGAAGCGTGGTGACGGCTGGCTCCGTCCCCACGGGCACCGACGACGGGCGAGAGCGAGATCGGTTTGGGGAAAGGAAAGGGAAGGGGGAAGGGGAAGGCCGAACCATTCATTTGGCTAAGTGTGGAAATTCCGTGGCGCATTCCTACAATATGCGCCATAGAATTTCCAACTTCTGTGGCGCATTCCTACATTATGCGCCACAAAATTTCTAACTTTTGTGGCGTATTCTTACATTATGCGCCACATAATATGTATGTTCTTGCGCCATATTTAAAGCAAGAACATACATATTTGTGAGTAGAAAATTAATTTATTCAAAACCTCCCCGAATCATATATATGCTTGTCACATACACATGCACATCTGTATAGACACGAATATCATGATATGTTTTTTTGTTGAACTAATATATTTGCGAGCACACATGTGAATTAATACATATTTGCGAGCACACATGTGAATTAATACACAAAAAAGGTCATGTCGTCATGTGATGTCTCGGTTTCGAGCTAGCATCTCTTCACAATCTCCTTGCCCTTTTTAATGTGGTTGAATACTTTAGCCCGGGCACCTTGACATTTCTTCTCCTGAACGGACAACCTTTAGTAGGTAGGATGGTCTTCCTTCTTACAGTAGTAGTAGTAGGCATGTCGAAGTACTTGTCGAATTCCTCTTCGATCTTTGGGTCACCATTCTTGTCAAAATCTTGCTCGTTGGCGGCTCCTTCCATTCCGATGATACCCCTCTTGCCCCTCCTCACTACAACATGGCTGGGCTTTGACGGGTTGGTAATAAAAAAATATTGGTCAACTTGGCTAGCGAGTACCCATGGCTCATTTTTTGTCGAGGCATTATTCGCTGATATGGCATCGGGTATAACCATGGTGGTGAAATACCGACCTTCTCCGCAGTAGTCGAGCTCTCATATCTCCTCGCTCCTTCCATAGAATCTTTTCATGACAATAGTCTCGTTATCAGTAAAGGATAGCATAGTTACTCCTGAGTTTTGATATTCGCTATTTCTGTCCTTTTCCTCATTGTAGAATCAACCGTTGATGTCGTACGACTGATAGGTCCTTAGGTTATGCGCGGGACCCTGTGACAAGGAGAATATGAGTTTTTGATCTTCTGTAGAAGGCGTCTGCGGGGGATTGTCCAGTAGCCTTTTCTTGAACCAATCCGTGAAGCTGGAGTTGTGCTCTCTGGTTACGTCTCCCTTTTTCCTCGGCTAGCCCAGTTCGACGTACTCCTACTGGATTAAGCTTTTGTGCTCTTACACCCAAGGTCCGACCAATTCAATATGTTGTAGCGCAACTCGGTGTGCCCTATAAAAGTCGGCGTGTCGACTAACAATGCTGACATGCATTGAGCAGTAGCCCTCGCGGTGGACATATCCAGCGAGCGTGCCGAGGTGCTTCCTGGTGGGCATACCAACATCATCATTCTCGGTGCTTAGATAATTCTGGTAGAAGGAGATGCACTCGTAGATCAGAAAGCCCTTGGCTATGCTTCCATCTGGACGAAACCTGTTGCGATCGAATCCTTTGATGACACCATTCAGCCTTTCAAACGGCATCATGTTGTGTAGGAATGTCGACCCGAGCTAGATGATGTCATCCACAACATGGACAAGCAGATGCACCATAATGTCAAAGAATGCGGGCGGGACATAAATCTCGATCTCGCATAGTATCACCATGATCTCTTCCTATAGCCTGTCGAGCTGCTTTACGCTGATCGACTTCCTAGAGATGATGTCGAAAAGTTTGTAGAGGACAAACCGCGTCTCATGGACGTGCTCGTCCATTATCCCTTGGATCCCAACGGGAAGTATCTGTGTTATTAGCACTCGATAGTAGTGGGACTTTATACCGCTGAACCTCTTGTTCGATACGTCCAGATATCTGCTTATCTTACCCAAGTAACCGTGAGGAACTAACTTTGACTCCTAGGAGGCACCTGAAAAATTGCTCGAGCTCCTCCTGACTTAGAGTGAAGCAGCTAGCGCGACGCACCACCTCATTCTTCTTAACCCTTTTGCGGCGACCTTGAGTTCCTTCCGTCTGATCATCATCATCATCATCATCACTATCAGGGTAATGGAGATCTTTCTTGATGTCAAGAAATTTCAGTTTGTTTCTTTCTTTTAGCCCATCCTTGGTCCTCTCTAGCATGTTGAGCAGAGTGCCAAGTAGACTCTCGGTAACGTTCTTCCTGATGTGCATTACATCGAGGCTATGGAGTGTGTGGAGGACCTTCCAGTACGGCAGGTCATAGAAAACATGTCTCGCTTTCCATACACCCAACAACGGCTTTGTCCTCGGTCACTTCTTTCCCGACGCAGGGAACTCTTCTCAATTATTCAAAAGCTCCTCAATTTTTTCGCCGCTCCTCGGACGCGGGGCTCTTTCGATCTCGTATTTACCATTGAACATGTCACTGTGTTTTCTCCATGGGTGATCCATGCGAAGCCACTTTCGAGTCCCTTGGAACACAGTTTTCGAAGACCCAAGATCCTTTGGTAGTTGGAGATGTGGGGTCTCATCCATGCACTTGACACATGAATTGTGTTTGTGCTTCACCTGAGCTGATACATATGCATAACCATGATAGTCCTGCATTGTCGTGAGAAACGTGGCTCTCAAAGGGAAATATTCTATAGTGTAGGTGTCCCACGTATGAGCTGGAGTCTCCCACAACGTGGCTAACTCCTCTTTTCAATAGCCCGAGATACATATGCATATCAATACCTGATTATTTCGGCCCCTGAATAAGAATACTCATGTGTATGTACCATTGCTTCGTGCACAACCAAGGGGGGAGGTTATACGTCTATACAAACATGGGACATGTACTATGCATGCTACTCTGGTTGCCAAAAGGATTGAGTCCATCGATACTCATACCCAGCCTGACGTTCCTTGCATCACCCCCGAACTCTTCGAAATAGATGTCCAATACATTCCATTGGCTAGCGTCTGAAGGGTGTGTCGGGATCTTGCCCTTCTCCGGATCATCTTCTAGTTTCTCCCTTTCCACGTGCCATTGCATAAGCTTTTCTTCCTTAGAATCTACGAAATATCGCTGCAGACGGGGAGTGATAGGAAAGTACCATACCATTTTTCGAGGAACTTTCTTGTTCCCGCTCTTGTACCGTCCTTGTCCACACACCGTATATGTGGTTCTCTCCGCGTACTCATTCCTATAAAGTGCATAACCATTGATGCATGCGTGGTATTTAACGTACGGTCGGTCGAGAGAGCACACGATTTTCTTGGTCTCCTCGATACTTGTTGGTAATATGTTAGCATTGAAGCTCACGTCGATCCATTTGTGTTCTGCCTTCATCTCCAGAGCCTTGAGCGTTACACTCAAGTGTGTATCCTCGGGCCGACACCCAGGATACAGTGGAGTCATCTCGTCTATCTCCATTTGCGCTAGCTTGGCTTTCTCTCTAGCTGCAGCTTTGCCGGTGCTCGTCTCCTTGAGGAGTAGTTCTTGAACATGAGGGTCCTACAAGCCGAAGTTAGCAGCGTCTGGGTGTTCGCGTCTTATCCTTCTTCATGATGATCATGTCCGCTGACATCTCCTTATTCATGATGATCACGTCTGCCGGCATCTCTTTCTTCATGATGATCATGTCCACCGGCATCTCCTTCGTCACGATGACCATGACCAGGGGACTCTTCATCTTCTCGCTAGCCCTCGTCTTCATGAGCACCATTTGCTACCTGCGCCTCATTGAGGTCGCGCATGAAACCGCGCATGAGCAGTTGATCCTCCAATTGTCCAGAATCAGGGTCAATCCAGCGCTGGAGTTTACATGTTCGACATGGACATCTTATTTGGGTCTTGTTGTTCTGAATTATGTTTGCCTTCATGTCTTTCTTGTACCTAGCAACTCTACTTTCGCTCATCGTGATGATCATGGTTGCCTGCGCGACCGTATACACATATAGAGCAAAAGAGAGTATGTTAGAACCACACCATATGCACACACACATGCATGGTCGCCGGAAAAATTCGGTATGACCTCACTACAACAAATGTGATTATCTGTGATGCTCATTCTGTGACGATTCAGCAAAAAAGTCAGTGGTTCATCCAAATTGTGACGTTTTTTCATAAAACATGATTTGTTGTAGTGCCTTTCCTAAAAGTAGGACATATGGGTAGTGCAAAAGTTTGACAAAATGAAAATGAATCAATATTTCGGCAAACATCCATGCACCACACCAGGACAAGCAACAACATAAAACTTCTTCGCATGCAAACATTCATGCACCACACAAA
Source organism: Avena eriantha (assembly GCA_910589775.1). Taxonomy (NCBI): domain Eukaryota; kingdom Viridiplantae; phylum Streptophyta; class Magnoliopsida; order Poales; family Poaceae; genus Avena; species Avena eriantha. The sequence goes on from OU342745.1 coordinate 394,430,061, forward strand.
CTCCATGTATAAACATCGTCTCGCCATCCCACACCGCCCGCACGACAAGCTTCGCCTGCAAAACATGCATATGGATGCCCAACTACTCACCTAGTAGATTCAATACTGAGATGAAAGCGCGATGAGAGAGTATGGACAAATATATTTACAAGTTGGAGAGAAAAATAGTGGGAAAATAGAGATGTGGAGGAGAAAAGTAAGTATGGTTTAATAGATGTACAAGTTGGAGAGGCTTCCCCTTACCAATCTCTCAACTAAAGTAGGTTTAAGTAAGAAAAAATGAAGAAAAGTATGGACAAAAGGGGGTGGGGAGGAGGAGGACGAGCCGGGTGGAGGAGGGGAGAAGGATGAAAAGGGTGGTGGTAGGTAGAGGGGTGCAAGCTGCCACCTTTTTACATTGATCTGAAAGCCTTGTTTATGGCGCATATTTGCAATATGCGCCACAAAACAAGGGGTAGCACTTTCTACGGTGGGGCCCGCATCCACTTTCTGTGACACATATGCCGAAATGCGCCACATAAAACAAACTATTATGTGGCGCATATCACCATATGCGCCACATTACTTTCTGTGGCACATATAGTTATATGTTCCATATAAAAACAAATTTTTGTTACGCATAGATATATGTGCCATAGAAACACGTCCACCGGTACTTAGTGGCGGGGCCCACAATATTTCTGTGGCGCATGGCTTTTTGTATGCGCCACGGAATAAATAAATTTATGTGGCACAGTTTATTGGCGTGGGCCACTGAATTTGTTCTGTGGCGCATGGACATAAATATGCGCCCTTCTCCCCCCGCTCGGTGCTCTTCTCCCCCACGGCTCGTAGCTCGTGCCGCCGCTGCCCGGCACTAATCTCTGGCTACTCTCCTCGCCGGCGCCTCTCCTGGTCGTTAGCCCCCATAAGCTCTGTCTCCAGAGACAATGGTTTGCCTCCTGCGGAACCCTAGCTCCGCCTTCCGGTCTAGCATCGAGGATGACGCAACCAGCGAGACGGCGCCAGGTAAGAGGGACTGGCCAAATCTTGCGTTGATGTGCCTGGTGGAGGCATTATTCTCTTGATTGGCATATTGTCGCCTCTAACAGATCTTGCACTGCCGCTATGGCCCCTAGGCCATCGTCACTGGCACCGGCACATCGACTGCGCTACACCTCGCCGCCTCTGGCCTCGGACCCGTGCTCGTCTGCCGCAACTCGGACAAGATCGATGCCATCTCCGATAGTCGACTTTGATGGCTATTCTATCCACCCACCTCCACGCGCCGCCCTGGATTCTGTCCTCTAACTTCGATACCGACAAAAATCCCCTAGCGCTCCCTCTCCGACCTCACCTGCTCTATTACGTGTGGGAGGAAACCACCACGCTCATGCCCATATCTCCGTCTCCTAAGGCCAGTAGGCAACTCGGCTCCCCCTGCTCGCCCGCTCCATCACAGGGATCCGCTGCCGCTGGGCCTTCACCGTGGGCGACGCCGTCTCCACGCAGGGTGTGGTTGGTGGCCGCCGCTTGGTCATCACCATGGGTGCCATCGCCACCTCGCAGAGTACCATTGGTGGACATCTCCGTTAACATCTGCCGCTGGTCCCATGGACTATCTAGGTGAACACAGATGAGTATACATGTGTTCCGGTTCCTATGATTTTTTGGATGCTACTTTTATTAGGAAACATGAGGTGGTTTAAATCGATTATCGATTGTACTGATTTCCCATTTACTGTACATTATGCCTACTTTAAACCAATGAGCCAATATGACCTCCCTGTAGGTGCAGTATTGAAAATCAATTTATTTCCTCAACTTCTATATGTCATCGATTTTTTCTTGATGTCACTCTTATAAAACATCAAAGAGCTGATGGTCAATCTGTTATTATAATCATCCAAAAAATTAAGCTATGTTTATTTTCAGTCTTCTTCAGGTTAGGAGAGCCTGTTGAGCGGTAAGATGACTGGATAGGCTTCAAGCCACTGTGAGAAAGCAAGCTTCCATTACACTCCAGCGTATGCGAGCTTTGGTCAGGGAGATGCATGCTTGAAGTGTCAAAATTAAGTTCCTAAGACTGTTGAATGCTCCTATGAAAAATCAATTATATCACATAATATAGGAGTCACAGGTGCATGCTTCAGGATCTTAGACATCTATCAGAATTAAGTTTCTTTACTATGCTAAATTAATACATTTTAGTTTATTTGGTAAACTAATACTTGGTTGCTTAACTTGCTTTTTCTTAGCAGTTTCCGATCTTCATGTATATGCTTTCAGTGCACACCCAAGAAAGCTAACCTCACAGGAGGATGTTGTTCCCTCTGAATTCTTCATCAATATCCTCGGTGGTTAGGTAAAACATAAGCTCGTCATCACTAATTGTGTGCGGGAGAACAGGAATCTAGTTTATTACTATTTTATATGACATTTCTAAACTGCACTTTCTTTTACGGAGAGGTAATGATATAATTTGTGAATACATTTGCTATGCACAGTAAGCTATGGGAAATTATTTTGGGAAAATATCCATCGGTTAGTGCATCTTAACTAAGTCTGAACTTAAACAGAAAGCGGCAGCATACCTTCTGGATATAGCAAAGTGCCCCTGATTTTGAAACGACAAGCTAGCCCATTGGCCGTCATGGGTTGAAGCAGCATCACTTTAACATGTTTCTTCTTTCAGCCTTTTTTTTTGTCTCACATGTATAAAACAATTTTTGTCTGTTTGGATGTTGGCCATTTTACTCATCTCATCTAACCCTGAACTTTGAACACTTATTTTAGTTCGTCACCTTTCTCTCAAAGTCTCACATGAACATGACACAATCCCGATGTCAATGTATGCTCTGTTTTTTATGCTAAAATCTAAAAAAATGTGAGTGTGTGTGTCCGGAGAACTGTTGTGCATATCTGTAGTTTGAAGCAGACATGTTATAATTGTTGTTTGGTTATCGTTGAGCAAGTGGTTATGACATAATAGTATATGGATATGTTATCTTACTTCTCCGTCCAACCATTCACTATCTTTGAATAGACACTCCAAATATCCGCGCGTCAAGCACGCCTCATAGATCCACACAAATTTCGTTTTTGGAGGGAATGACCTGATGTATTCTTTAATTTGAGTAAAACTGATATTTCCGTCCGCTTGGTTCTCCATGAGAACCTCGGTTGAGCCAATCTACAACAACATAGACAAAAGTAAACTTATGTGAGCAAGAAATCAATTTGTAGGTTGGCAATATTAACAAAATGAATTCTAACTTGGGAAAATGAAACCAGGTTTGGCCTTCGGAATAAGATGCTTAATTGATATTTAATTATTTATGAGGTGACCAATCAAATACTGTGAGTTTGATCTTCCGGGCTATGTACAAATTTGCCTCCTGGTTGGGTAAAATATAAGAAAGTCAAATGTACAAATGCCTCCTTTAACAAATTTACTCTCTTGTTGAGCAGGTACATTTTCAGGATTTGCGAACCGGGTTATATAAAAGGTATCTTTTATTGTTGTTGCCAATGGCTAATACATGCATATTTTATTGTTGTTGCCAATGGCTAATACATGCATCAGATGCAGGAGGAGAAGGTGAGGCTCTCTATGGCTTCATGGAGGTGGGAAATTTTGGGTTCTTCCACTCAGACCTCGTGAATTTCATGCTCCTATTCATCTCTTAGGACATAGTTTCTATTCATCTCCATACTCTACTATTTGCTCATATTGTCGAGATTTCTTGTTCTTGCAGGATTTCTTATAGGTCATACCATATACCATTTTATTATATGAAGAGGAAGCAAAGAAACTAGGCAGGGATTTTTATTCCTTTGCATGATTAAGAATATTAAAGAGCATAAGAATAGGTCATGCAATATATTTTTCAAAAACTTTGTTTGTTTTGCGGGAAATGTACATTCCCATTGTAGCGTAAGAAACAGACCTTCAAGACTCTGAACGCCATATATAACTCGGATCTTACAGGATTACTTGTTAGTTGTAAAGAATCATGAGATATAGCCGGTCTTATAAATTTTATAGCATCTTGATGTTTTAATAAATTTCTACTCATGTCAAGATGAATTGTATATGCATATGGGAGCCTGTTATGATGGGATCTACTTTCTTTATCACATGGAAATTTCTTGTTGAACGGGTAAAGGATGTAATGTTGAGACATTTAGTAAGAACATTGTTAACTATCGAATTTTTTGACCTGCATGTCTAATTTTTCTTGTTATCCTGTGGCAACGCACGGGCATTCAACTAGTATACAATTTTTTTTTATTAAAATACACCTTCGTACGCAATTATGCATTGAACTCACCACCTTGTCAATAGTATGTGAACCAGCCAGGGCAAATACGCACTAGGCAAGCTAGCCCTGCTGAAAACGTAGCAAGCAGCCTCAGCCTTGCATTTCTTCCTAAACATGCATGCTATCTTGGTGATTTTGTCGTGTATGTGTATATCTTGGTGAAACAGCCTAACGCCTGTAGTATATTCCACTGATTTCCAAGCATTAGTTACTAGATATGCATATCTTAGGTAGATATGTGTATATATATATCATATATAGCCCAGCTTTGCCTGTAGTATATCTCATTGATGATCGTCATATGCATATCTTGCGTAGATATGTGTATATATCATATCTTGGTAATCACCAAGGACTCTGACTGCCGATCAATATAAATAGAACGTTCCTGTCCCGTCTTCTCTCTCACAAGTCACAATCAGTTCCTTCCACTCTCATGCTTTGTGCCGGCTGCCATGGCTATATTTCATCACATTGTCTTGGCCCTTGTGCTTGTGATGACCACCTTCTCCACCGTCGAGGTGTCCACCCTTGTGCTTGTGATGACCACCTTCTCCACCGTCTTGGCCCTTGTGCTTGTGCTCGTCCCGTGGATGATGACAGTGGCAGCCGGGACGGTGGACCGCAACATTCAGGCCAAGCTGCTGTTGGAGGGAGGTCCATACCATCTTACTTGGCGAATCCATCGGCGGCGATTGGCGCTCGGGCGCGCCACCAAGCCCAAGCGTGGGCTGGTCTTCTCTCCTGTTCGCAGATGAAGGCGATCGCCGGTACTGTGTGTACCCACTACCCAGATGACGAGAAAGACCGTATCCGGGACAAGATTGTGATCTGCGAATGGGAGCCGGAGCCGGCGAACAAGACTCAAGGTGACGAGATCGATATTCTGCTGCGCAATAACGCCGCAGGGGTGATACTGATTGGAACAGAGAAGGACGGGTACACATTCGATCTCATCGACTACGGGCCTCGAGTTATGCAGATCCCATACGAGGACCAATACCGGCTCAAGGATTACGCTTCGTCTCCCATGGCGAAGGCATCCATCGAGCTTGGGGGGACGATCCTCGGCTACGCACCGGCGGCGGCTGTGGCAGGCTTGTCTGGGCGAGGGCCAAGCCGGCTCAGCCCCGGGATCCTCAAGCCGGACTTGATGGCCCCCGGCGTGAATATTCTTGCCGGCGTGCCTTCCGGTGGCTTCGAGCTCAAGTCCGGTACTTCAGCGTCGACACCCCATGTCGCCGGACTCATCGCTCTGTTGAAAAAATCCCATCCGGACTGGTCCCCTGCTGCAGTGAGGTCCGCCCTGATGACAACCGCAGACATCCTCGACAACGCCGGCAAGCCCATCGTCGACCAACACCGAGAAATGGCCAGCCCATACGCGACGGGAGCTGGTCACGTGAATCTGAGCAGAGCGCTTGACCCTGGACTCATATACGACATCACAGAAAAAGACTATGCCACGTACATGTGCTCAAACCTTGGCAAGGCCGCATACGAAGCGGTCTCCCGCGGCGGCGAACCATGGAAATGTGGCCAAGATCTTGTGACCAAAATGCATCAGTGCAACCTGAATTACCCAACAATCACCGTCCCTTTGCAGCCTGCGAGTTCGCCCTTCTTCTTGTACCGGACGGTCACCAATGTTGCCCCTCTAGATGATAAGCCAGAGACCTATACAATCAAGGTGGACATGCCCAGTAAGGTGAGGGTTACGGTGGAACCCAGCACCCTCAACTTCACCTTGCCTGGGCAGAAGATTTCGTACCGTATGATGGTCAGCTCCTACGGTGCCCTTGATCAGGATGGAGTTGTGTACCAAGGAAGTGTCACTCTGACCTCAAGCAAGCACACCGTCAGAAGCAAGATGATCGCCGTAGTTGGCCTCGCCAAGCCTCAGCCTTCCACCCCTTGGCAGATCTAGCTGTTGTTCCCGTGTGTTGCTGTGTGCTTCAAATTAAGCATTGTCTGAGTTTTTGGTTGTATACCCTGTCTATTTTGCACCTGGATGTTATCTGATATGCATTGCCCTCTTACTTTGTGTGTTCCGGTGCACTCCTACCTTTCGTTTCATTGTACAAGTCCACAACACACAATCCAAAGTCATCAAAGTCTTTTTACAAAATACAAACAAACAGGTTACATTTTCATTTAGCAACAATTCTGGCACGGTGAAATTAATACGAAAAATACCACATTTACCATTTAAAAGTAATGCATAATTGGAACTGAGAGCAATAAGTAATACACTCCCAATCACAACTACTACCACATTTACATTTAAAAGCAGGGTTTATTACACCTGTGGCCCTAGTTTACCCGAAAATTGGAACCGTTCCACTACGAATCGGGCAATTGGACCTATGCCATCAGCCGTCTCGGTTTCGTTATGCCCGTGCCCCTGGTTCTGTTTGACACCGGCCGCCATTTCCCCTGTCTAATTTGTCATCTGGTTGACTCGGTTTCTTACATATGGGTGCCCTCAAACGCATCTTTTGTTTTTGGAAATTGTACTAACTAACGGCCCTGTCACCTTAGCTATCCACCGCAAGCCTCACAGGTTCGAGGATCCGAGCCCACATTATTCTGCAATTTCAAATATCTCCCAGTTGCACCGCCCCGCCACGCTCCACTATTCTCGTCCCTTTCCCCACCGCCAAACATCCACCACCCTCCCTCTGGCCTCTATTCGTCGCCTCGCCACCGACCCCCTCCGTCCCCCTCCCGCCTTCCCACCGTGACATGTCCTGGTGTGGTCAGGAGGCAGGAAGCGATAAGCTGAGCCAGCCACGGGCGCATGGCCACGACTGTTGACATGTAGCGGATCTAACACAGAGATGAATCCTACACGGCAGGAGAGCATGAAGATGGATCTTGTGAGACCGGAGATCACGGACATGGGTGAAACAGGGCGAGGATGCGGGAAACAAAGATCTACAACTCTGGAGCCCGGTAAATGTGCCTTTCGTCCTCCCTGATGGGTATGAACTGTAATTTTGTCTATTCCCTTTTCAATTAGCGACTCTAGTCCAACGGTAATAGCGAGGTTGCGTGTTCATAACCCGTAGGATGTCTGTCGCATCCGGATTCCTACTAAACATTTGGCACGGGTGTCAGATTAAAACATTGGCCAAGAATAGAATTGCAGCTAGCGCTGGTTTTTATTGTCGACTGACAGTAGAGGCGGCAGACCCAACTCTATGTGACTTGTATATGGAATTTAGAAAATTCTAGATTAGCTAGAACGAGGAATTCGTATCCAGGTACTACGATGCAAATTCTTAGACTTTCTGGGACATTAGGATCGACGAGGCCCTAACAATGATGTGGGGGTAAACATCTGGGACTAAGACTATGCTGATGTTTGTCCATATTGTTAATAAAAAGACGGGGGAAGAGGCTATCGTTAATGATTTCAGACCACCTGCAACGCAATCAACTCAATTGACCATAACATAGCAGCCTTTCCTCGCGGTACCAAGCACAACCGCCTAGCTCCTCCTTGAACATGATGCCTAGTCAAGCGAGCATGAAGACATAGAAATGGGGGGCACTGAGGATGATTTTGTGTTCGGAGATGATGATGATGATGAGAAAGCATATCCAAATGTTGTTGCTGATCCAGATTAGATGGAAAGTAGGGAATATTTTGTTGATCTGGACTTTGAGGCTGCCTATGGGACTGATGAGGAAGAGAACGGTGAACATGCCAAAATGGGATGCATATATAATGATGATGACAATTACAGGCCAGTGATACACTTTGATAGGGACAACCCTACAATTCACGAGGGGACTATCTTTGAGACTATAGAGGAATGTCGATACTCAGTTGCCACCTTTGCAATAAAAGTTGGTTTTGATTATTTCATTGAAAAGAGTGACCAAAGAATATTTAGGGTGTATTGTAGGGAAATTAAGGTGTGTAAGTGGAGATTGGATGCATCCCCGATGAGGGGTGGACACCATTTTAGGTTGCATTGGCTAACTTTTGATTCATTTTTTCGGATTTAATACTTTGGTATATATATATGTATGTGTGTTTTGATTTATTGAATTGGTTTGAATGCAAATCAAAGTAAACACAAAAACACAACTACCCTAATACTTCTTTAAGTGGTAAAACAAGACCTGCTATAACAAAGTGGATTGTTGCTACTGTACTTGATTGAGTGAGGCGGGATCAATCTACTAGACCTGCTGAACTCGGATCAAAGCTTATTAGTTATAAGTTTAGCCTTCTTATTACTTACCACTGCGTTTTTGATGGGAAGGATATGGCATTGGACTTTATTCAAGGAAATAAGAATGACAGTTTCCACATGTTGTATAGATTCAAAGGAGATGTAGAAAGGGCAATACCTTTGTCAGAGATTGTCCCAGCAGGGTACCTAGCAAAGTAGGGAAGTATCGAACGCAGGGGCACGATCTCTCCAAACCTCTCTATGGACTTGGCGAGCAATACTAAATTCACGGCAAGGAGAAAGAGGTGTGTTTACCCAGGTTCTAGAAACCGTGCGGTGTAAAACCATACTCCTTCTTGGTTGTATTGCTTGCATCGCTTGGCGAGGTCACATATACAAGTGTTTGATCACGCGATAAGATTTAGAGCTCCTGGAAGGAGAAATATAGGGCTTCAAAGGTGGAAGAATATCCCCTCCTACGATGCGCTACCCCTCCTTTTATAGGCGCCCCGATCCTCTTCCCACACTTCTAACAAAGGAGTGAGCAGGTAAGATGGGTGATCCGCGTTAGGGAGCAGTTGGTCACGGCCTCTCCTCCTCAGAGAGGGGGTGTGGTGCTCATAGGTGGCAGCGCCCGTCGGCCACTCCTAGCTTGCAGAAGGGGAAGATGCTTCCCTCGGGCAACAATTGCAAGCCAGGGCAGTGGTCTAGTCATGGGTCATCATTGGACCTTGACGAGTGGCAGCTTCCCATGTCTCTATTCCTCTTCCTTGGTGAAGTGTTGCATGGTGAGGGAGTGATGCATGTAAAATGCATACATGAACTTTTTAGTTTGTTGATATGAATTCTCACTTATTTGCAACATATATGATGTTATATCCATGTTTTACATTGATTTTTGGGGATTTACAAATGATCCCCTTTAGTTTGATTATAACTCTGCAGGACAGGAAAACCCTGTTTGTGTATCTTTAGTTTTTAGGGACCTAAACGAAGTCAAATGGACCTGGGATTTCTGGATCGTCAATATTTCATCAAGATAAGGACCTGGAGTACTTGGACCACACGACGGGAGCCCTGAGGCCCAAAAGAGCCTAGGTGGCGCGCCTAGTAGGGGTGGGCGCGCCACCCTTCCTATCTTTCACCTCGGCCATCTGATTCTCTTGATTCTTTTGCCCACAGACTTATTTTGACCTAAAAACATCTATATAAAGACCCCTCGAGGAGTCCTGAGAAAAGAGGCGCCGCAAAAACACTGAAACATCAAAACAAAGCCAGAACAAGTAAAGACTTGAGGGGGAAACTCTACCGGAACCGCCGCTAGAGGGATCTCTACCTTCTCCAACGTCTCCACCATCATCACCATGATGAAGAGGTAGTAGCTCACCTTCGTGGCAGTAAATTGATCCATTTCTCTCCTTTTCTTCATATATCTAGTACCATATGAGCTTCCCAACATGATTATGGTCATATATGTAATTCCTATGTGGTGGATCTTTATTCTATATTTTGATATATGAGATTGGAACCTATTATGTGTAAGATGTATTGATAGATACATATAATGTTCCCGTTCTTACGTACTTGTTTTGATCCAACTTGTATGCAAGAGCATGTGTGGGGAGAAGTGTGTATTAGATGGAGTAGCATGGTGGTAGTGATTGAATAGTGACAATAAATTCAAGATCTACTATGGTATTTACCTTTATTTTGATGCCTCACTAGGGATAAAGTGAATTCATGTGCTATAATTATCTTGTGACAGCTAGATAATCTTGTTTGGTCAAGGTAGCATATTTATGATTCAAACATCATGTCAAATTACCTAACGCTATGTTTGGATGTAAAGAATTGAGCCTCTGATTTGGAATTCCGAAATTGAACCCGAATTCCAGCGTTTGGGCGGTTCTGGTATTGGGCCATGGAAATGATGCCCAATTCCACGCTCAGCCCGCGCACCTATTCGCCCGGGCGATCGAATACGGAGCCTCCAGCCTCCGAATCGCTTCGGAATTGCTTCCCCGAGCGTACCACTTGGTCCCTATCAAAAAACTTCAGTCGAGGGAAGGAGATTAGGAGGGCATCGACACCAGCTGACGAGGGTTTAACCCATCAATGCCCATTATTATGGACTTGGGTTTTGGAGAAGGAGGGAGCGCTAGAGACATCTATCGGCTAGCAAACAAGCACACAGGAGACAAAGGATTTACCCAGGTTCAGGCCTCGTAGAGGTCCCTACTCCTGCTTGTCTGCTCGTGGAATTATCGAAGGAGTCAAAAGTTACAATGGTGCACAGATGCAATCTGGCAAGGGTTGTGGAAACTAGGGTTGCGTGTGTCCTTCTCGCCGCCCCCTCCTAGCCTTTATATAGATAGTCTAGGTCTCGGGTAGCAGGTCGAGTCGGTTACAAGTTAGGGTTTTTCCCTTCAAACTTTCTATCTTTAGCTTCTTCTTGTCTCTCAAGCAATCGAGAGTCCGCAGGTTACTCGAGGCCTTTCATTTGGGCCTTGGCGACACCGTGGGCCTATATGTATTTAGACCGTATATACCAAGCTCGAGTACATGTAGGGTATACCCATGTCAGTAGCCCCTGAGTATCCAGTGAAATCGCAGATTCGACTGGGTACTTTTTGAAGTCTTCGAGTGCCTGTATGAGTACATTTTTTGACTGCTTTCATTTATGTCATAGGGATCGTTTGATATACGTGCCTGATATAGCCGAAGTATCGGTATCAGTTAACCACCTTAGGGTGAAACAACGCAATCTACTCAAACTCGAGTCCCCGGACTTGAATCCGGAAAAGTGCTGGCGTAATTTGACTCAGGCCGCGGAGGTCTTACAGAAGTCTAATTCCAGTTATATGGGTGTGAGCACTTGACGCGTCCGTCAAGGCATGTTCATCGTGCCTGTAGGCATGTATATATTTCTAGTAGTGCGCAGTTAAATACGTTGCCAGGCCTTATTCAGGTCTTACCTTCACGCTGTAAGCGCGGCATCCGAATTTTATCATCACGGAGATGATTCAGGCGACCCAGGAGACGTAGTCTCTTTGTAGGGAGAATTATGAGGCGGTGTCGCCATGATCTGCGAGTGCGGATGTAATCAACACACAGTTTTTGTGCAAATAATCATAGGGTGCGCGACGAGCACTCCCTATGGGAGTAGCCCCCGAGTGCCTGGTTGAGTCGAAGACTCAGGCAGGGACTAAAGAAATTTTGCGACTGCTGTCGTCTTTGCTTGTTTGTTCCAGTCGAAATTGTTTTCGGCGCTCCCTATGGGAGTAACCCATGTCCATAGTTGAACCGTGTTTCGAGTGGTTGGGTTTGATTGTGATTGCCCATATTCCTTCAATAAGAAAAGAAAAAACGTAGGGTGCACGGTCAGCGCTCCCTATGGGAGTAGCCCCCGAGTGCTTGGTGGAGTCGAAGACTCCATCAAGGACTAAAGTAGTCGAAGTTTTCCACTGCAGAGCTTTGATGACATCAGTGCTGACATTTGCATGACCTCAGTTGCCCGTGTGAGCGAGTTTGACGGGACATGACGAGCGGTGGGTCCCACTTTCTGACTTTGATTTGACTGGGCATGCATAATCTTATTATTAACTGTGCCTCCTCGATTTCTGCGCGTAATGGGAGCAGTGGGGGGACGGTTCACGCTTCCTCTTCTCCACGTGTTGAGCGCGATGCGTGCCACGCGTCCAGTAGGGTTTTTGTGAGCCGTTGGATTGCATCTCCTAAGGGTTAAGTAGCGATGCTACGGCGGTAATTTTCCATCTGCGCTCTTTTCTTCCTCGCTGCCATCGCCATTGCTGCTGCTCATCTGCTTTCCCTGCGCTCATCTCCTCCTCAGCTCTGGACCACCTCCGCTCGTTTCCAAGTTATTTCCTGCGCTCTCATCACCGCTGCGCAATGGGAAAGAAGAAAGGAGGCGCTGCCGCTGAATCCGCGGCCACCGTTGCCGCTACGAAGAAGAAGGGTGGCCCCGCTGCTACGGGCACCAGTGCCGCCGTCGGCGGGAAAAAGAAGGTCGCGGGCACCCGCGTGACCAATGGCGCGTGGGGCCCCTCTATCATCAAGGCGTCAGATCTCCGTCTTCTTCGCCAAGACGGAGTTATTTCCGCAGCAGTCGCCGATGCGCTTCCCCAGCGGTGAGACCATTCCTGTGCCTCCCGCCGGTTTTCGAGTGATGTTTTTTGCATTCATCATTCGCGGTCTTTCTTTGCCTCTCCACCCCTTTCTTAGGGGTCTCCTTTGTTTCTACGGGCTCTAGCTCCACCAGCTGTCCCCAAATTCAATTCTCCACATCACCTGCTTCATCACTCTTTGCGAGTGTTGGCTCGGAATCGAGCCACACTTTGGCCTTTTCAAGCGCTTATTTAAACTGAAGCATCAGTTCGCATCTGGCTCTCTAGTTTACGACGTAGGTGGTTGTGGAATCCATGTCGACCCGTCCGCCACCTACTTCGACATCAAGCTCGCCAAGTCCGTCCAGGGATGGAGGGACAAATGGTTTTATGTTTGCGACCAGAAGGCCAAGGACGAGCATTTTGGACTCGCGCCTTTCGATCCCGCGACTCCCTGCAAGAAGATGCGTTCTTGGAAGAACGTGATCATGCCTTCCGAACTCGCGGAGACAGACGTGCTATATCAACGCGTTTGTGACCTCGAGAGTCGCATAGGCGCAGAAGAGGGAGGGTGCGCCCTTGTCAGGACTTGGCTGCGTCGTCGCGTCCAGCCTCTCCAGGCTAGAGTCCATCCCATGTTTCAATGGGGTGGTGCTCATGATGCCACTCGCGTGTTTGCCGATGGCATGTCCACGAGTGAGGTAGATAAGAGGGTGCGACTGGTCACGAAGTACACATTCATGGATGTGCTTTCGAATGAGCCAGTCATTCCTCCTTTCGATGCTTCGAATCCCCCTCCTGAGGTATAGTTGTGCTACGCAGTAGCTTATTTTCGCGATTGCTTTTCTGTTGCTTACTTGCTCCTTTTGCTCATCTTTGCTGTTTGTATGCAGGATTGGGCAGTGTCGCCTTGTATGCCTCCTCTCCCTGAGGGTATTATTCCTCGTGAAGCTTTGGAAGAGGACGAGTCTGAGTCGACTGTCCCTTCTGATGTGGAAGAGGAAGCCCCCGAGTCCGAGAGCACGGATACTCGCAAGCGTTTGCGCAGCGAGGATTCTGACGCGTCGACTCCTTCGGCTCCAGAAGGCACGGCTGTTGGCGCGGAGTCACCAATTCCAGCCGTTCCTGTGAGGGCTGTGGCACCGTATTCTCGCAAGAAGATGCGATTGCCCAAGGAGTCTTCGTCGGAGTCGGCGGAGGCCACCTTTTATCTTGACAAATTTGACTGGTAAGTTTGCGAGTTCATTCATTCTTCTCTGTTTTCTTCTTGCTGGCTTTGCCCTGGAGTTTGCCTTTTCTCAATGCGGATTTGGTCTTGCAGTCAAGAGGCGTCGTCATCTTCTGGCGACGTCGAGTTTTTGAAGGAATCGGGAGTCACGACCTCAAGGGCCAAGGTAGAAGTCGAGCGTGCTCCTTCTCCTCCGGCGGCGGCCCACTTCGGGCACAGTTCTTCGAGCTCTCCTCACGTAGGGGAGCATCAAATAGTTGCTCGGATGACGGTTCATCAAACTTCTTCGGAGTCTCTAGAGGACCATGTAAGTATATCTTTCCTTATTTTTTAATGTGGCAGTCAACGCCTTCTGTTGCCCTCTTCTTACTCCCTGTCTTGTGTGACAGCTCCTTGTAAAGGAAGCCGCGCAAGTGGCGGAGCAGGTTATGGCGATGGGTCGCCAGCATGCGATGCTGGAGACGCGTCACCGCGTGGTCGAAAGTGAGTGCTTCCACGCTTATTCTTTCCATCTTCTCTCTATTTTGGTATATTCGACTGATAGCCAATTATTGACTGCCATGTAGCTGAGCATAACGCTTTACTGCGCAACATCGCCACATTGGAGAAGACATTGGCCGCAGCTGTGAAGGGGTGCGATGAGGCAATCACGGCTCGTGATGATGCCCAGAAGCGCGAAGAAGATCTGCGCGCCTCCTTTGCGGCCCGGGAAAAGTTGTTCGAAGAGCAACTGTTCTCAGTCGCCAAGGCCCTCTCAGGTACCTTTACTGGTAGATATTTTATTGATGCTCCTCTATGCTTCTAGAGTTTTACCGGTGGCACTGGAAATTTGATCCATGTATTTTCGGTGTAGATGCTGGCGACTTGAGTTTTGACCCGCATGCCCTTCGCCGTGATGACGCTCTGGCCGGCGCGGTATCCGCGGTCGAGGACCGAAGCGCCGCCGTCCAGGATACATTGTCCAAGGCCAAGGTCGCCCTTAGTCGCCTCCGGGAGGAGTTGATGCCAAAGGCAGAGCAGGTCGATAATATGGACGAGCTGGTGGAGTCACTCGCCGGGGGTGTGCCTGCTACTTACAAGAACTCCCTCTGGGCGGCTGGTGCGACGATGTCACTCGCCATGGTGCAAGCCCACGGAGTCGAGATAGATCCCTCTGCGGTGTCGAAGATGATGCCTGTTGGCGCGGATGGTCAGCAGGTAGTCTTCGCTCCCTTTGCGACTGCCTATGCCAAATATGGCCATTCCTTGATTAATACCGTTGCCAAGTATTCGGAGGAGCTCCAACGCGCTAAGAAGGCAGCGAAAGCTTCAGCCTCAGGGGCAGGCGGAAAGTCGGTGGTGTCTGATACTGCCACGGACTTGATGAAGCCCCCGAAGGCATCGAAGTCGAAGAAGCCAGCTGCTCCGTAGTTAGCTTTTATAATAGATGATGAATTGTCCTTTTGGTCTAAGAACATGCCTGCTGGCGAGTGTGCTTGTGAATATTTATGCTTATCCTGAATGCACCTGTTCCCCTTGCCTTTGTGTTAATTTGGTCGCCTTATTTGCTTTTGTCTTGACTTGTGGTAGGGCACATCGAGTGGTCCCGTAGGGGGAACCCAGGACTCACCATCTCTTGATGATAAAGTCGCACCGCCGCGCTCCAGGGTAGAGTAGCTATCCTTGCTGTCGCGACTTCGTGACCGCGTGAAGAAGCTGGAGCGTGAGTTGCCCCTGATCCGCGGTAACGCAGATGTGTGGAAGTCAAAGGCGGAAAAAGCCGCCGCCCGTGAGCAATATCTGCTTGGCGAGGTGACGCAGCTGGGCGACCAGTTTAAGTGTTAGTTTGCTCGTCCTCATCTTTTTCCTTTGTAGTTAGTCGCAATGGTACGTTGTACTCATGTTGTTGGTGCTGCTTCGTGTAGTTGTTAGCGCACGCCATCCGCAGGAGGAGAGGGATAGGATTGCCATCCGCCTTCATGGTCTCACCTAGGAGCAACTTCAAGAGAGTGGATACTTCTGGGTGGATCATGATCGTGCGACTGCATTGGCGACCCTGCAGGATCGCGCTTCGCGAGTGCTGCTCTTCCTGAAGAAGTCGCAGTCATGTTTGAAGAATATCTATCGGGCGTTGTTCCCATTGGATGACACTCCATCAAGCCTGTTGGCTCTCCTGGCCAAATTTCAAGATATGTCCGTGGTTCGCGAGTGCGTGAGGCAGCAGTTGGTGGCTGGTGCCAAGGCTGCCCTCTCGATGGTGCGATTGCACAGGCCTGACATGGATGTCGCCGCCGTAGCTTCCGGTCTACCAGCGCCGCCAGCCGGATCTGCTTGGAATATGGTGCCGCACTATCAAGCGGTGGACCGCCCAGCAGAGGAGATTGTCGACTTCTTCGAGGAACAAACCAATGTTCTTCTGTTGCAGCAGTAACCAGATTTGTGTCCTGCATATAAGTGTATTTGTGCTGTAAAGTTCATATATATGTTGTAGATAATTTATTGTCAAACGTGTATAAACAGCTTTGTTAGCGTGAGGTGCATTGCACTATGCGAGTCCTTTTCGTTAGCCTGGCCATCCCTTTGTCAACCTGCCAGGTGCGTTGTAGCTGGGTTGGGTTTTCGTTAAGGGGTTTGATTGATATGCCAGCTACTCAGGATATCGCGTTTATTGGTTCGAAGAACAGATGTACGTAGGGTGGCGTAACCCGCGAGTATAAAATTGAGAGAAGTGAAAGAAAACACAGAGTTTTGGGGCACTTAGCTTTTATTTATTTGGAGGGCAGTGCGAGGTACCATGTGTGGCTAAGTAGCCTTGGTTGGGTAGCCTTATTTGCGATGTAAAAGTAAAGAACAGCTGGGGATAGAAGCGTCGCAGTTGTGCGATGTTCTAAGGGTGGGAGTATGCGACTCCTGTCTCTAAGTCTTGAAGGCGATAGGCGCCACCTGGGATTACTTCTGTAATTAAGTACGGTCCTTCCCAGGGGGACTTGAGCTTGAGATGCCCCTGCTGCTTCAGTGCAGGACCAGGTCACCTTCGACGAAGGATCTGGGGCGAAGCCTTCTACTGTGGTAGTTGCGCAGGTTCTGCTGGTAGATCGTGGATCTTTCTGCGGCGATTTCTCTTGCCTCGTCGAGGAGGTCTACGGAGTCTTCGAGTGAAAGAGATGACTCTTGTTCGCTGTAAGCGACTATGCGCGGCGCCTTGTACCTTACTTCGGCGGGTAGTACCGCTTCTGCTCCGTGCACCCTAAAGAATGGCGTATAGCCTGTGGCGCTGTTTGGAGTTGTACGTAGGCTCCAGAGTACGGATTGGAGCTCATTTGGCCAGCAACCCGTGGCTTGTTCGAGTGGTCGAAGGAGTCGCTTCTTGATGCCGCTGGAGACGAGCCCGTTTGCCTTTTCTACCTGACCGTTGGTCTGTGGATGCGCGACTGAGACGTAACTGATGTTGATCCCCAGGTTTCCGCAGAATTCTTGGAACTCTTTGGATGTGAAGTTCGTCCCGTTGTCAGTGATGATGTTGTGCGGCACGCCGAAGCGGTAGACGATGGATTCGAAGAACTTGACCGCAGTGTGCCCTGATTGCTTGGTCACTGGCATGGCCTCAATCCACTTGGTGAACTTGTCGACTGCTACCAAGAGGTAGACGTAGCCTCCTTGCGAAGACCGTGGGAGCTTGCCCACCATGTTGAGCCCCCATTGTGCGAAGGGCCAGGCCAATGGAATAGGTCGTAGTTCTGCGCCTAGTGCATGTGGCTTGTCCGCAAATCGCTGGCAAGCTTTGCACTTTTGGACTATGTCCTTGGCGTCGCGCATGGCCGTGGGCCAGTAAAATCCAGCTCGTAGAGCTTTGGCAATGAGGGCGCGACTGCCAGCGTGGTGCCCGCAGGTCCCCTCATGGATGTCGAGAAGGACAACTCTTCCATCGGCCAGGGAGACGCATTGTTGTAACACGCCTGTGATGCTGCATTTATACAGTTCGCCGTTGATAACGGCGAATGCCTTGGAGCGTCGCGCGATGTGCCGTGCGTCCATCGGGTCGTCCGGTAGGCGCTTGCTGAGGAGGTACGTAATGTACGGCTGTGTCCAGGATTGTTCGATCATCATGACGCTCATTGGTCCTTCGAGTCTTGTGTCTGGCTCCAAGTCATCGAGTGCCATTGGCTCATTGGGTGGCGTAGCGCCCGAGTCCATTGCTGCGCTTGTTTTCTTCTCTGCGGCCTTTGGCTTGATGGAGCGTTCGCAGATGCGCTTGAGAAATACCCCAGGTGGTATGGGGGCGTAGGTGGAGCCTATGTTGGCGAGTGCGTCCGCCTCCTCGTTGCTTTCGCGACCTACGTGTCGCAACTCGCAACCATCGAAGTCCCCTTTGAGTGTATCATAGAGGTCACGGTACGCGATCATGTTGTCGTTCAGTGCATCGCACTCGTGCATTGTTTGGTTGACGACCAGCTTGGAGTCGCCATATATAATGAGAATTTTTGCGCCGCAGGCTTTTGCCATCCTCATCCCGTGCAACAGGGCCTCGTATTCAGCTTCGTTATTTGAGGCTGTGAACTGCATTCGCAAGATGTATTTCAGCTTGTCCCCTTGAGGTGATGTCAGTATGACACCTGCTCCTGCTCCATCTTTCCGCTTGGACCCATCGAAGTGCATTGTCTAGAGGTAGGACATATCTGGCTTGTCCGGAAGCTGGTTGTCCATCCAGTGCACGAGGAAGTTAGGGAGAACTTGCGACTTGATTGCGTCATGCTTTTCGTATGTGATGTCTCGTGGAGACAGTTCGATTCCCCAAAGCGCGACTCGTCCCATGGCGTCGGGGTTATTGAGGATATGTCCCAATGGGGCGTCGCTGACTACCACGACTAGGTGTTCTTGGAAGTAATGGTGCAGTCGCCGGGCGGTCATGAAGACGCCGTACGCTAGCTTCTGGTAGTGCGGGTACCGCTGCTTTGTTGGCGTGAGGACCTCGCTGAGGTAGTATACCGGGCGTTGTACGCCATGGACCTTGGTTTCCTCTGCCCGCTCGACGAAAAGCACTGTACTAACCACTTGGTTGGTAGCAGAGATGTATAGCAGTAGTGGTTCCCTTTCTCGTGGAGTCACCAGTACTAGCGAGGTGGATAGTAGGCGTTTAAGATCTTCGAATGCTTCTTGCGCTTCCTTAGTCCACTCGAATTTGTCAGCTTTGCGGAGGAGCTGATAGAAGGGCAGTGCCTTTTCTCCCATTCGACTGATAAATCGACTGAGGGCCGCGATTCGTCCGGCTAGTTGCTAGACGCCTCTTATGTTCTTTGGCTTCTCCATGGCTAGTATGGCCTTTATCTTTTTCGGGTTTGCCTCAATCCCTCTCGCGGAGATGAGATACCCGAGCAGCTGCCCAGATGGTACACCGAAGGCGCATTTGTCCGGATTGAGCTTAATCCGGTAGCGATCGAGATTCGCGAATGTTTCACGCAAGTCGTCGATTAGAGAGGCTTCCTCCTTGGTTTTGATTACTATGTCGTCGACATAGACTTGGATGTTGCGACCCAATTGCTCCTTGAGGCAAGCCTGCATGCACCGCTGGTAGGTGGCTCCCGCGTTTTTTAGCCCAAAGGGCATTGTGTTGTAGCAGAACACACCGAAGGGCGTTGTAAACGCAGTCTCCTCCTGGTCTTCCTCCTTCATTCGAATTTGATTATAGCCTGAGTAGGCATCGAGGAAACAGAGGCGCTCGTATCCAGCGGTGGAGTCGATGATTTGATCGATCCATGGTAGCGGGAAGTGATCTTCTGGGCAGTGCTTGTTTAAAGAAGTGAAGTCCACGCACATCCGTAGGATGTCCGTGTCCTTTTTTGGCACCAGCACCGTGTTGGCGAGCCAAGTGCTTTCCTTGATCTCGCATATGAATTTGGCCTCGAGGAGTCTGTTGATCTCCATTCCGACTGCCTGTGCTCGTGGCTCTGACAATCGCCTGATTGTTTGCTTGACTGGCCTTGCGTCGGGGTTGACGTTGAGTGCGTGCTCGGCGAATTCCCTGGGAACTCCTGGCATGTCCGCAGGACACCAGGCAAAAATTTCCCAGTGCCCACGGAGGAATTCGACGAGCGCGAGTTCCTATGCGGGACTCAGGTTGTTAGCGATGAGGGCCGTTTTGGCGGGATCTGTCGGATGGACCTGCACCTTCTTTGTGTGCACAGATGAGTCGAAGGAGAGATCAGCTGAGCTTGGCCTACTCAGGGGAGGCAGACTGTTGTATGTCGTTTCCTTCAATCGCGCGAGCTCCTCCTGCATGCCGAAGGACTGGGAGATTCTGTTGAATTCCCTGTCGCAACTGTCAGATCGCTCAAAGCTCCCGTTGATCGTGATGACGCCGTTGGGACCTGGCATTTTCATCTGCAGGTACGCATAGTAGGTACCGCCATGAACCTAGCAAACACGACGCGTCCGAGGATGCAGTGGTATTGTGAGGGCCAGTCGACGACCTCAAAGTCGATGTGCTCATGCCGGAAGTTCTTTGGCATGCCGAATATGATGTCGAGGTTGATTTTGCCTAGGGGTATACACCTTTCCCTGGGCCGATGCCGTGGAACGTTGTGTCCGATGCCTCCAAGCAGGTTAGAGGGATCCTCATTGCTCGCAAGGTACTCGCGAATATGAGGTTGATGCCGCTTCCACCATCCATGAAGACGCGACTCATGTCGAAGCCTCCAATTTGCGCCTCGAGTACGAGGGGCAATGACCTGGGCGAGGTACTTGAGGCGGGTGGTCGCGTTTATCGAAGGTAATTCACGACTCACTGCCACTGAGGTACTTAGTGGTGCATGGTGGTGAGTGCGTGGACAAGGAGACTTGGCGAGTGATGGCTTTCTGCACCCTATTGGAGGGGCGCCCCTTTTGGATCATCATGGTACCCATGGCCCGTGGGTACGGTTCTCCTCCGTGGTGCTGGTCCGGTGCAGCTCCGTTCGGGGGTGGCCCCGGTGGTGGTGGCGATGCGCCATGTGCCACGACGCCTGGAGCGGCTCCGTAGCCTCTTTCGACTGCGTTGCGGTTCATCCGAACCAATCCCTCATGTAGCTTGAGGAATTTGCGGCAGTCCTTGAGGAGGTGGCTGGACTTTCTCTTGCCATCATGCTTGTCGATGTAGAAGTGTACCGTGCATGGCCCAGACAGTTTTTCCTCGATGGAGGTCACGGGTGCCTCGTCGCGAGTGCGGCGTTGCCACACTTGTGTGGTTTTCCCGGAGTTGCGGTATCCGCCGCTGCGGTATCCGCAGTTGCGGTTGTTGTCGCGTCTATCGGCATAGCCGGCTGCGACCATGTTGACGTCGTCACGGTCGTCGTACATGTGCATGCGACGTTTGCCTCGGCGGTCGCGTCTGCGTTCGAGTTCTGCCTCCTCGTCAGAATGAGCTCGGTTCTTCACCGAATCTTCTCCATCGACCCACTGATTCGGGATCTCCATCAGGTGGTCGATGGTCTGGGGCTTCGAGCGGCCCAGCTCCTCCCTGAGCTCTAGATGGCGGATGCCACCATTGAATGCATCAATCGCGCGGTCCTCCGAGATGTTTTCCGTGGAGTTCTTGATGATGGACCACCTTTGGATGTATGAGTGCAGCGATTCGCCAGATCTTTGCTGGCAGCATCTCAGTTCTTCGATTGATGCGGGCCGTTTGTACGTGCCCTTAAAGTTGCGCACGAAGCTGTAAACCAGCTCATCCCAACTGCGAATGGATCCGCGTGGGAGGTTATTGAGCCATGCTCGGGCGGCGCCCTGCAGCTCTAGCTGCAAACATTGCATGGCAGTACTTCGACTGCCTCCGTGGAGCTTGGCGGAGGAGATGTGATCCTCTAGCTAGATTTTAGGGTCTTGTAGACCGTCGAATTTCGGATTCTCCGACGGAAGTTTAAACCCTTTAGGCATTCGCTTCTGCCTAATGGATCTGCGGAAGCATCTGGCGCCACAGAGTTCCCCATCTTCCTCTTCCGAGTCAGTCGACCGAGCACGTCGTGCCCTTGACTTGTCGATCTTGCGTTGTGTGAGGTCGTTGCGCGCATCGTAGTCGCGATCGTGTCGCCGTGAGCGACGGCGTCGAGACAGGTCGTGACTGTCATCGCTGGATGAGGGCGAGGAGTAGCGCTTTGCCCTTTTTTGGATCTGGTACCGGCTCCTTGTCGAGGGTGGCCTCGATTAGCCCCAAACCCGCGATCATAGATCGGTGCATGGCAGTTCGGGGATCTCCAGCCGGTGGCTGGTTGTTGAGGAGGTACATGGTGGCTGCTGTCACCGCAGCCTACGGCGTCCTTGGGACCACCTTGCCTCTCGTGTCGACTATCATAGAGCCAAAGTCGAGGACTTTCGCGGCATCTATGCGCTGTTGTTCAGTGAGGTGAGCCATTCGCGACTACCTCTTCTTGGCGAGGTACTCGTTGCCTCGTGAGGAGGATCCTCCGTAGGAGGAGAGCCCAGCGCGACGAAGGCTCGACTCATCCGCCGCCTTTTTACGCGCCTCAAGTTGCGCGATTGCTTGTTTTTGGCGCGTGAACTCTTCTTTTAGGAGCCAGTGGTAGCCCATCAGTAGTTCCTGCGGGGACCCAAGGGGTAGAGGTGCACCTCGTAGGGCTTCGCGGCAGCGCTCCTACTCTTGCTCGTTGAGCCTGATTATGACGCATTCGCCGGTTTGCTCATTGATTATGCTGGGAGGTTCGACTGCTCCCCCGTTGGCGTCGTTACCGCTGTTGCCACCATTGCCACCGTTAGATGGATCGGCGCCATTGCCGGTGTTACCGCCGTTGCCGCGATTGGCGGAGGATTTGCCCGCATTAATGACGGCGCACATGAAGTGATTGGGGAAGCTGCTGCTTCCACAACTTTCAGATTCGGAACCGTATGTTCCATCTTCTGTGGCCAGATCGCTTAGATCAGAGTCGCGAATGCTGTCGCTGATCGTGTTCTCGACTGCCACCGGAGCATTGAGCTCGCTGAGGGTGCCGATCGATGCAGGGAACCATGATGCCGGGGCAATCGTCGGTGCTGTCGGTTGATCAGGCATGCGAAGCGTGCCCATCTGACCAACTTGGAAGCGGAAGCTTCCAATCGCCAGGCTAATTCCTTTGCCCACGGATTCAAAGGCCGGGCGGGTGGCCGGCGTGTGGACGGTGAAGTCGAAGGCGCCGAAGAGATGGCGAATCTCCGCTGTTGCGGAGTTGTAGATCGCAGTTGATGGGGCCGAAGAAGCCGCAATATCAGCACTCCCAATTCCCACAGACGGCGCCAATTGATGAGGGTTTAACTCATCAATGCCCATTGTTATGGACTTGGGTTTTTGAGAAGGAGGGAGCGCTGGAGACATCTATCGGCTAGCAAACAAGTACACAGGAGACAAAGGATTTACCCAGGTTCAGGCCTCGTAGAGGTCCCTACTCCTGCTTGTCTGCTCGTGGAATTATCGAAGGAGTCGAAAGTTACAATGGTGCGCATATGCAATCTGGCAAGGGTTGTGGAAACTAGGATTGCGTGTGTCCTTCTCGCCGCCCCCTCCTAGCCTTTATATAGATAGGCTAGGTCTCGGGTAGCAGGTCGAGTCGGTTACAAGTTAGGGTTTTCCCCTTCAAACTTTCTATCTTTAGCTTCTTCTTGTCTCTCAAGCAATCGAGAGTCCGCAGGTTACTCGAGTCCTTTCATCTGGGCCTTGGCGACACTCTGGGCCTGTACATATTTAGACCGTATATACCAAGCTCGAGTACCTGTAGGGTATACCCATGTCACCAGCGCTGACAAGAACTCCTTGGCGGCGCCGGTAAAAGGACCCGACCCTCCTTCCTTGACCCCGTCATCTGTCTCGCCTTACCTCCCTCCTTGGATTTCCCCTCCCATCCCAACGGTCAACCACCTGTGTCCCCTCCCCTTACATCTATCCCTAACCCTAGCAGGTGTCTATGAGTGAAAGATGGTGGCGGGATGTCGGTCTGGTGATAGGATGGCGGTCTGGCAATGGGATGGGGGTGGCGGTCCAGCGACCAAGCTCCAAGATCGAATACTCCTTCCCTGGTCCTCCTCCTCCTCTTCCCAAGACGACCACTTCCCTTTCCTCTTGCCCCTTCCTAATTTTTTGAATTGTTCCGACGTAGTAATCGAAGGTGGTTTCACGAAGAAATGAATAAGAGCAAATTCATGAAGAAGAACCACCAAGCAGTCGATGTGGAAAAGAATAAAGCTAGAGCTGCTGGAGATGTCAGCAACGAAATGTCCCCATGGAGCCAACAATGAACAAAGGACTCACCCAACGACATTGTAATGCTGAAACATGATGATTATGATGCTAGTAAATTAGTACAGGTACCAGGCAGTGGCACTATAATGGTGCAACCTGATAACGAAGCTAGAAGGGTCGAACATGTACCATCCCGTGGATATTTGTAGGAATGGTTTCAGATCATATTCGTCCAACTATACATGCTATTTTTTATACATTCTTGAATGTGTTGATTTTTTTACATTCTAATACATACATGCTACTTTTTATACATGTACACAACTTTATATTATTCAAATTCAACAAGATATCCAATTCTATGATTTGTACATCCAAACATGAATTGAAATTGGGCACCATCCACTAATTCCAACACTAAATTTCAAGACACCCAAACAACAAACTTTGAATTGGAGGACGTTTCCTTTCCAGCTTGGATTTGGAATTACCACCCAATTGAGTTCCAAGCTCCAATTCTATGCATCCAAACACAGTGTAAGGCCATACTCTGTTGATTCTTAATTCAAGATTTCCTGGAGTTTTCCCTTTCTTGAGGAGTATAAGAGAGATGTGTTGCATCATCTCTATGTTAGGAAGTGATGCCCATAAGAATGCTTATCAAACACATGTTGAAGTTGCACCAATATTATTTCTTTGGTGAATTGTTTGTGTCCACTACAACCCAAAAAGAGAGTAGACAAGTGAACCCATGAACCCCGGTCCATTTTAAACCATAAGAAACACCTTGCCAACACATTTATCACACTTTATATTTTATGCAATTTATTATTTCAAAAATACGAAAAATACTTTATTCACTTGCAAACACACAAAAACCCCCAAAAAAACTATCTTTTATTGTTTTTACTTTGCTTGCCTAGTTTTTTACTTGTCTTATTTTATTCTATTTCTATTTTATTTTACGAATACGAAACCTTGTGCTTGGCAACCACACAGTGGAGTTGGGGACACAAGACATAAAATTTGCTTTATAGGTTCCTTCAAGAGGAGAAGAAGAGTAACCTCTGAGCCAATTACCCGAGAGTACGATAGAAACCCTTGAGTCGCCCATCTAGGAAAAATATGCTTGCTACAATACTCTGCACTTGGAGTCCCAACAAGTTGGTACACACGGAGTTGTTGCTATCAAGAACATTTTCTGGCGCCATTGCCGAAGAATTGCTAGAGGGACATCACAACTGCATCTTCATCAAGTTGGAGTGAGCACATCTTCTAGCCCCGTCAACACCAACTTTGTGCAAACACCTAAGTTTGGGGAGGTTACAACATTGTGAGCTTTTCCTTCTCCATTAGATTTTCAAAGTAATTTTTTGTATTGTTTTTTTCTTTTTAGTTTCCCCTTAAAACACAAAAACAATAGAAATTAGTATGAACTCTATTGATAAACATGGGAGAAAGAACTACCAAACTTAGTGACTACACCAACACTCCCAATGCTCAATTCATTGCTAGGCCTATCACAACACCTGAAATAATTGCTGAAAGTTTTGAAGTCCTAGCCTAGTAAATCTCATAGCTAAAGAACAATTTGGGGGAAGTGCTAGTGAAGATGCCTCCATGCACTTGCATGACTTCTGTGAAATTTGTGATAGGATTTTTTTTAAATATGGAAAATGATATTGTCAAACTTAAACTATTCCCATGTTCACTTATGATTAAAGCTAAAGAATGGTTATTATCACTACCTACTTCTAGCATAAACTCTTGGGATGACCTCAAAGAAGTTTTTATAAATAAATATTACCCACCTATTAAAATCTTGCAAAATAGAAATAGTATCCTATCATTTAGGCAAAATGACAATGAACATGTAGTAATAGCTTCAGAAAGAATTAAAAACATGCTTAGAACTTGCCCATCACATAGAGTAAATGAATGGACAATCCTACACTCTTTTTACAATGGGTTAAACTATATGTCAAGAAGCATGATAGACTCTGCTGCAGGGGTGCTTTTATGAGTAAACTGTTCCTGAGGCTAAAGCCATCCTAGAAAACATGCTACATAACCATAGTCAATGGCACACTGAAAGAGCACCAAACCCATCATCAAGAAAGATAAATTCTATTAAAGAAATGGATCCTTTTTCCAACAAGATAGATGCTATATTTGCCTACATATCTAAACAAAATACTGATAATGTTACCCTGCAATAACTAGTTGGAGACACCAATGAAAATGTAGTTGTCAACTATATAAGAAATTTTTGGTAACAATGGATATGTGAATAATGATAATAACTCTTATGGTAGGCCACCTTATGCTCCAAACAACTATGGCAACCGTCCTTTCGTTCCATATCCTAATGCTAATGAAAACAAAAAGAAACATGTCACTGTCCCACAAACTGTTGAGTACTCTAAAAAACAACAAGAGCCAAATAAAAACCTTATTGAACAATTAGCTAGCCATGCTACCATGATAAAAGAATTACACAAATCACTTTCATACATAAGTTCCGACATTAAAGGCTTGCAACACCAAGCGACTGGCTTAGACAAAGCTTTATCTAAACTAGCTGATAATCAAGCAACCTTGTTGAGTATGTCTGCAGGAAATCCACAAGAACGACCTACTATTGGTATGAATTCTATCAGTATAACTACAAGTATACCCTCTACTTTTAAAGAAACATACAATGAACTATAATGATCTTTTTGAACCACTCTTATTACAATATGGAATCCCTATGAAGGAACTTATCAAAGATAAAAAGAGCCACCAATGTTCAAAAATGATAAATAAGTTAAATGCTAAGTGAAACAAAAGAACCTCTATTTGACCTTGACAAATGCAGCTTGTATGAACTTATCAATATCTTGCAAAAAAATCTAATGACCCATCTATTAATATTCATGAAGTGGGTTTTGGCTCCTATATAGAAAACTATGTCATCAAAGAAAATACAGAAAGATACAATAATGAAACCATGGTACCACCAAAGCTTGGGGATGCTTGGATCACCAAGATATTAATCACTATTGGCAAAGAGACCCATCATACTATTCTAGATCTAGGATCTAGTGTCTCTGTGTTATCAAAAAAATTATATGATCTAGTAGAACTCAAAACCATGAACAATAGATATTTTTCTTGCTGATGACTCAACTGAACATGCTTTAGGGAAAGTGATGAGGGTTTAACTCATCAATGCCCATTGTTATGGACTTGGGTTTTGGAGAAGGAGGGAGCGCTGGAGACATATATCGGCTAGCAAACAAGCACATAGGGGAATCGAAGATTTACCCAGGTTCAGGCCTCGCAAAGGTCCCTACTCCTGCTTGTCTGCTCGTGGAATTATCAAAGGAATAGAGGATTACAATATTGCACAGATGCAATCTGGCGAGGGTTAAACTAGGGTTGCGTGTGTCCTCCTCACCGCCCCCTCCTAGCCTTTATATAGATAAGCTAGGTCCCGGGTAGCAGGTCGAGTCGGTTACAGGTTAGGGTTTTCCCCTTTGAACTTTCTATCTTTAGCTTCTTCTTGTTCTTCAAGCAATCGAGAGTCCATAGGCTACTCGAGTTCTCTCTTTCGGCCTTCGCGACACCGTGGACTTCTGCTGTATCCAGGCCGTATATACAATCTCGAGTACCTGAAGGGTATACCCATGTCAGTAGCCCCCGAGTGTCCAGTGGAATCGCAGATTCGACTGGAGACTTTATGAAGCCTTTCGAGTGCATGAATGGGTATATTTTTGACTGCTTCACTTGTGTCATAGGGATTGTTGATGTGCGTGCCTAATTTAACCAATGTATCAGTATCAGTTAACTATCTTAGGGTAAAATAATGCAATCTACTCGAACTCGAGTCCCCGGACTCGAATCCGGAAAAGTGCTGGTGTAATCCGACTCAAGCCGTGGAGGTCTTACAGGAGTCGAATTCCAGTATATGGGTGTGAGCACTTGACGCGTCCGTCAAGGCATGTTCATCATACCTGTAGGAATGGATATATTCTGGTAGTGCGCAGCAAATGCGTTGCCAGGCCTTATTCAGGTCTTATCTTCACGATGTAAGCGCGGCATCCAAATGTTGTCATCGCGGAGATGATTCTGGTAACCCAGGAGACGTAGTCTCACTGTAGGAAAAATATGAGGCGGTGTCGCCATAAAATTCGAGTGTGGATGTTATCAATACGCAGTACGATGTACAAATAATCATAGGGTGCACGACCAACGCTCCCTATGGGAGTAGCCCCCGAGTGCCTGGTTGAGTCAAAGACTCAGGCAGGGACTAAAGAACTTTTGCGACTGCTGTCGTCTTTTGTTGCTTGTTTCAGTCGAATTTGCTTTCGGCGCTCCCTATGGGAGTAACCCATGTCCATAATCGAATTGCGGTTTCGAGTGGTTGGGTTTGCTTTGATTGTCCATGTTCCTGTAAAAATAAAATAAAAATCGTAGGGTGCGCGACCAGCACTCCCTATGGGAGTATCCCTCGAGTGCTTGGTGGAGTCGAAGACTCGAGCAAGGACTAAAGTAGTCGAAGTCTTCTTCTGTGTAATTTTGGATAACGTCAGTGCTGATGATGCGATGACCTTAGTTGCCCGCATGAGCGAGTTTGGCGGGACGTGACAAGCGGTGGGTCCCATTTTTTTACTCTGATTTGACCGGGCGTGCGTAATCTTTGTTTTAACCGCGCCTCCTCGATTTCCACGCGTAATGGGGGTAGTGGGGGACGGTTCATGTTTCAGGTCCTCCACGTGTCGAGCACGATGAACACCACGCGTCTGATAGGGTTTTTCTTGGCCGTTGGATTGCATCTTCTAGGGGGTTAAGTAGCGATGTGGCGATGGTAATTTTCACATCTGTTTCTTTTCTGCCTTTTGCCTCCATCGCCATTGCTGCTGCTCCTCTGCTTCTTTGCGCTCCTCTCCTTCGCGGCGCTGGACCAGCTCCATGTATTTCCAAGCTACTTCCTCCGGTCACACCGCCACCACGGAATGGGGAAGAAGGTAGGTAGGTGCCGTGGCCGATTCCACCGCTGTCACGGTTGCTACGAAGAAGAAGGGTGGCTCCTCCGCTGCAGGCACCAGCATTGCCGCCGCCGGGAAAAAGAAGGGCACGGGCACTCGCGTCACCAATGGTGCATGGTGCGCATCTGTGATAAAGTCTTCAGAGCTTCGTCTTCTATGCCAGGATGGATTTTTGCCTTCGGCAGTCACGGACGCGCGCATCCCTGGCAGCGAGGTAATCCCCTCTCCTCCTACCGGCTTTCGGGTGATGTTCCTAGCGTTCATCATCTGCGGTCTCTCGTTGCCCCCGCATCCTTTCTTCATGGGCCTTCGCTGTTTTTACGGGCTCCAGCTCCATCAGCTGTCCCCAAACTCCATCCTCCATGTAACTTGCTACATTACTCTTTGCGAGTGCTGGCTCGAAATCGAGCCGCACTTCGGTCTCTTCAAACGCCTCTTCAAGCTGAAGCGCCAATCGGCGTCTGGCTCCATAGTCTACGATGTAGGCGGCTGTGGTATCCACGTCGATTCCTCCGCCACATATTTTGATATCAAACTCACAACGTCCGTCCAAGGGTGGAGGGACAAGTGGTTTTACATCCGTAACCTGAAGGCCGACGGAGACCACTTCGGACTCGCCCCCTTCGATCCTGCAATTCCATGCAAGAGGAGGCGCTCCTAGAAGAACGTAGTGATGCCCGGCGAGTCCGACGAGACATATGTGCTATACGAGCATGTCTGCAAGCTAGAGAATCGCATGGGCAAAGAGGAGGGAGGCTGTGCCCGCATTCGCACATGGCTGCGCCGCCGCGTCCAGCCCCTATAGGCCAGAGTCCACCCTATGTTCCAGTGGGCTGGCTGATACGTCCATTTTGCATCACTATTCTATGTCTTAATTCACTATTATTCATTGATATATTTCGTATTGAGAGGTGCTACTTATGTTATTTCATCTATTTTTCCATGGTTGATGACTTTTGGAGCATGGATCGCTGTAGTCAGGATTCTGATGGAAAAGGTGCTGTTTGGAGGCAAAATTCGCGAAGATCAGAAAATCTGGGAAAATATACGGAAAATCCTATTTTTCCAGAAGACTAAGGATGCCAGAAGATGGAGTGGAGGTGGGCCATAGGGGGCCCACACCACCCCATGGCGCGGGCAGGCCTAGGCCGCTCCTAGAGGTGGTGTGGCCGCCCTGGCCCACTCCAGCCTCTCCCCTCTGGCGTATATCATCCTCCCGAAACCCTAAGACTCGGGTAGCGACCACAGAAAGATTCCGCCGCCTCTGCAGGGTGGAAAACACCGAGAGAGAAAGATCTCTCCGGCAGACATATTTTTGCCAGGGGAATTCCTTCCCGGAGAGGGGAGATCATCGCCATCAACACCACCATCAAGCTGGACTTCATCGGGATCATCATCATCATCATCACCACCATCATCACCATCAGCACCCTCATCACCATCTCCATATTGCTGTAACAATTGGTTGAATCTTGCTATAGTTCATAGGGGAAACTTTCTCGGTGTTGATTACTCTTTGTAGTTGATGCTATTGAGTGAACCATTGAATTATAGTTTATGTTCAGATTGTTATACATCATTATTCCATCTCTGATCATGATCCATATGATGTCTTATGAGTAGTTCATTTTGTTCTTGAGGACATGGGAGAAGTCTTGTTGTTAGTAGTGGAGTTGTGTTGAGAAAGATTCAATAGATTGTTATTTAAGTAGTGGTGTACTTCTTCTAGTGGTGTCATGTGAACGTCGACTACATGACACTTCACCTATATGGGCCTAGGGGAATGCATTGTGTATTTGGCTACTAATCGTATGGGTTGCCGGAGTGACAGAAACCTGAACCCCCGTTAGGAAACCATTGCACAAGAGACGTAAGGGTCTTAGAGTTTAAAGCTGTGGTTAGGTTTCTACCTTAATTACTTTCTTGTACTTATGGATGTTTGCAAGGGGTATAATCACAAGTATGTATTAGTCTTGGATGGGGAGGTACATTAGCACAGGTTCACCCACACAACACTTAGCAAGCTAAAGAAGATTAATCGACTATATGAAGCGAAAGCACTTTGACAGTCTTCCCATGTGTCCTCGAGAACGTTTGGTCATCTTAAGTAATACAACCGACTTGTCCTTTGCTGCATAAAGGATTGGGCCACTTGCTGCATTTATTCCTACTGTCTTTTATTTACTCGTACTTTGTTTACTTGCTTTATCGAAAACCCCTAAAAATCCGTTTGCTAAGTATTTGCAGAGAATTCCTGATCCATACCACTAGCCAGCACCTTCTGCTCCTCGTTGGGTTCGACACTCTTACTTATCGAAAATACTGCGATACACCCCCTATACTTGTGGGTCATCAAGGCTATTTTCTGGCGCCGTTTCCGGGGAGTCAAGCGCTATTGGAGAGTGGAACTGGTAAAGGAAACTTCTACTGTGAGTATTGTTTACTTCTGCTAGTTGCTTTATTTTCGTTATGGATAATTCGCTAAGTTTATTATTTGGTAATGCTACTACCACTGCTAAGGTAGTAGATAAGCCACCACCTACTGAGAATGATGTTTTCAAAATACCTACAAGAATTATTGATCGTGTTATGGATAACTACTATGTTGGGGATGGAACTGTCCATCCCGGTGATCATTTACTCTTTATACACGAATTATGCGGGTTGTTCAAGTGTGCATGTATTACTATAGATCAAGTTAAGAAGAAGTTATTCTCATTATCACTGAAAGGAAGAGCTGAGGAATGGTATAAGCTGCTGAAGAATGGTCAAGCTCTAGAATGGGAGGAAATAGTGCCTCTCTTTTATTCAAAGTTTTATCCTCCTAGTGAGATTCATAAAGATTGGAATCAAATATACAACTTTTGGCCTCTTGATGGAGAGAGTATAGCTCAAGCTTGGGGGATATTAAAGTTACTAATGCTCAGATGTCCCATTCATGAGCTCCCCAACAATATTATTATCAACAACTTTTATGCAAGACTCCCTCTACATGACAAAGATTTATTGGATGCCTCTTGTGCTGGATCGTTCACTCGCATGGAAGAAGAAGTTAAATGGGATCTTCTGGACCGTATTCAAGACAATGCTGAAGCTTGGGAGAATGACAAAGGTAGAAACTCAGGTATAAATTATGATTATGAATGCATTGAATCTTTTATGGGAACTGATGACTTTCAAAATATTAAAAATGCTTATGGTCTAGACTCTCAAGCTATTGCTTCTTATTTTAAGGCTTTTGCTTCCTACATTGAAGTGCCTAAAAAGAAGTGGAATAAGTATCATGAACCTTATAAAGATATTTCTAAGAGTGTTCCTGCAAGAAATACTGAAGTTTATACTGCTAATCATATTTTACATGAGCCTTATATTGAGAAAATGCCTTTCCCAGTTAAGGTAAAGGAACATTCTATGATGGCTAGTATGGTAGATGAAAGTATGAATAAAGTTGTTGAACCTGATAAACAAATGGTTGATGAACCTATTGTAGCAAATGTGAAAGACTTTGTTAATAAATATGAAGAAGAGGGACACACTATCCTTTGTAAGGATACCTATAATATTGTTTCACAAAGTAGTGTTATGAGAGCTAGCATTCCTGTGTTTTCTGTTAGAATAAGTGATCATTGCTATGATGGTCCTTGTGATAGCTATATTGTTAAGTTTATGCATGATACTGAAAGTTACTATGAGAGACGGAAAAGTGTTCTTATATATCTCAATAATATCAAGTTTCTTCGTTTTATGCTGAATTTTTTTATGTTGCACATCTTTTGCCTTCTTATGCAAGTTGCCTCTGGTTTCAACAACTTGTTTGTTTACAAAATCCCCTTGCATAGGAAGTGGGTTAGACTTAAATGTGTGTATTTTTGCTTCTTAATGCTCTTTTTCACTTCAATTCATATTCCTATGTGAGCATCTCCAAAATCATTATGCCCATCTTAATGGCTATAAAGAAAGAGCTTTATGGGAGACAACCCAATTTGTTTTTGATTTCAGTTTGTTTTTCTTTCTTTGAGTCTTGGAAGTTATTACTTCGGTAATAACCGCTCCTTATCCGTTATGTTTGGTTTTTGTGTCAAGATCAACCTCTAATGAGAGAGAAGTAAGATTTGGGGAAGTTGCTGTCCCGAAACAGATTTTTGTGCTTCACCGTAAAAAATCGTGAGAGATCTCTGTATGTCGTATTGAGCTGTAATTTTTTGTGATTTTGGCACAGGTTGGTATTTAACTTTCGTTAGTTTTGCACCTTTTTATTTGAGCAACATAAGATTTTCGAAAAAATTGATCTTTACCTGTTGGTCTGTTTTGACAGATTTTGCCACTCTTGCATTTGCTTCTTTATTCGATTTCCTTTTTGAATTCTTTTTGGGTTTTCGGAAGGAGTTTCTATAGTAGCTTATGTTTTGATGGTTTTCAGTTGAAGTTGGACTCAATAGGTTTTATCACTTCACTTATACTAATGTTGCTAATAAGAACTGTGCGAAGTTTTGTGTGAAAGAAATTTCCAGGAAGTGGAGATAATGGTATAATAAGGAAGAGAAGGGTTTTATGACTCAAGTAATAAGTATATGAAGATGAAGATATTGATGATTCAAGTGGTGACTCCGGAAGGATCCACTAAATACCAAATTCAGAGACCTGCAGAGCCCGTGTTCAAATAGGAAACGGTTCTGGTAAGAAAAGTTCCGCAAATATACAATCCAACTATATTTTTGCAGTTTTTAGTCAATAAGGAAAGCTACGAAGCGAAAAAGAAACGGAAACGGAGCCAGGGTGGCTCACACCACCCTGTGGCGCGGGCCCTCCCCTGGCCGCGCCACCAGGTGGTGTGGCCACTCCGGACTCCGCCTCCGACTCGTTTTCTCCCAGTACCTTCCCTTTGATATGAAACGTCGTAATATATAACCCCCCGGATCCCCCAAGGTCTGTATATCGTGTTTTCATCGTGTTTTTGTTTCGATCTGTTTCTGCCAGGACATACTCTTTGAAAGTTTAGAAGCACAATGGTGTCTTCTAAGGATAAAGGGAAGGAGCCCATGGAGGAAGACCTCCAAGACCCCGGGAAGGAGAAGGAGATCAAGAGTGAAGGTGAAGAGGAGCAAGGCCAACACCCGCATACCAGCACTACCATTGCAAGCATTGGAGTGGTGGCGAACCCTGCCAGGATCAGAAGGACTGCACGGATGTCAACTGGAGGGAAGCCTCCGCGTCACTGCTTGGCACCACGGACACCTTCTCCGAACACCAAGAATACCTTCCATACCTTTATCCATAACCATGGAGGAAAACAAGACTCCAAGTGGGAAGAATGGAAAACGAATCACAAGAGCTGGGATCCACAAACTGAAATGATTATGGGCCGTATTGAGCACAACTTGGAGTTTATTCGTACTCTCACCTTCGAGATTGAGGACTTTGGGAAATTGATCAAAGAGCTCATCAAGAGGATACCACCACCACCGAAGGAGTAATTCATCATCAGGTTTGGCATCCCCTTGGTTTGTTCCAAGCTTGGGGGAGTGTCGCGGTATCATATCACTATCTTCTATCTTTTTACCTTATTAGTAGAGTCATATCATGAATAGAGGAGTTATTATGTAGTATGGTTTGCATTATGGAAGTGTCCCCTCTCTCGTTAGATATGTATCCCTTGGTGTGAGTTTCCGTTATGGAATATTAATGAGAAGTTCTATCATTCACTCTTTTGCATAGCTTGTATTAGTTTTCAATTCGTGGTTATATGATTGATCTTGTTGTTAGTATTGGTATCACTTTGGGATCATTGAGTTAATTTAGTTGGTTTTGGCAAACCTGGCTCGGTCAGTAGCAACACTATTTTTGAGAGTTGAAAGAAAAGATAAAAGTACCTTTAAAAGAAAAATAATTTCATCATCTTTCTTTCTTGATTTGCTCATAAGTCTAGTATTCTCTAGTTAAGATCTTTTGTGCTTCCAAGGAAGATTGCATGTTTGTCTTTATCACTTGTATGTTTGTTTGTTTCCTTCAACTCTTATACTTGCTACCCAGCCTTGCTAGCCAAAAACCTGTACTGAGAGGGTATTCTTCTCGTGCATCCACTCCTTTAAACCAAAACCTTTGCCATTTGAGTCCACCATACCTACCTAGTAGTATTATTGCTATTCAAGTAAATTCCTGTTTTATCTACCTCCCAAATTAAACTTGTTATGTCGTTGTATTGGGAACGGCAGTACCTGAGGAGGTTAGATAGAGGTGTGGGGACTAGCAGGGAAGCTATCGATGGCGTCCGTAGGCAGGATTGGATACAAGCGAGCGTAGCGGGACGCAAGAAGTACCCAGGTTCGGGGCCCTCGGGGTGAGGTAAAGCCCCTACTCCTGCCGGATCTGACTATGTGGAATACCAGGACTACAAGTGCTCCTCGAGCTGTATACGCTAGCTACTGCCTTAAATGCTGTAAGACCAACCCTTTCTACTGAGGCCTTGCCTCTCTTTATATAGGCAGAGAGGCAAAGGTCTCACTGGCCAGTCTGACTGGCGGGCCCCACAGGCGGGTCCCAGCCGACTAGTCATCCACAGTGTCTGGTATGGCTCGTCCTGTCGTAGTACGAGCGGTATGGCTGTCATAGGCACAGTGGACGCCGTGCGAGCCTGTCGTCAGCACCGGCCACGGTTCCTGCGTCACCCACGCGAAGTCTTCGGTATGGCCGGGTAGTTGCCAGTCTTGTCACTGTGCAGGGCGTACCGTGCACTGATACACACGTCGCCCTGTACCATTGATTGAGTCCGGTTATGTAGCCGTATCCGGCTGCCTCCTGTCGATCCGGCTACCAGGGATAGCCGGCCTATCTTTCCATGTACGGCTGCATCTGGTCAGCCGGACGCGATCCGACTGTCCTGTTCTTTATTCGGTTGGGGTACCTGGGGGTCATCCCCTTGACACTAGCCCCCGAGCGCGTGTGGATTCCGCCTTTAGGCGAAATGTGCACGCGCTTCCTCTTGTTTTTGAATTTGTGTCCGGCTGAGCTTGGCGGTTGCGCTACCCGTGACGTCAGTGCTGACGCCGGCCATGCGCGCGCGCCATCATTACTCTGCGGCGGGCGGCGTAACGTCCCGTCGCACGTCGCCTTGAGAAGCTGTTGTCCAGCGCTTCGGTTCCCGCTCCAGGATCTTCTGCGCATCCTGCTCCGGCACACGGGATCTTAGGCGGCGGTTGGGGTGTGGGTTGCCCGGATGCGCGCCACATGCCCCGTCGACGGTTGCTCTTCTGGCTCTTTAAAGGGACGTTGCGGGGGAGGCGATTTCCTTCCTTCGCTCCCCCGCTGCAGTTCCTTCTTCCCCGCGTGCTCCTGCTTCCGCGCGTGCTCCTGCTTCCGCGCTCTTGCTCTCTGCGCCGCCCGCTCGCCATTGTCGTTGTTACGGGCCACTGCCACTCTTCCGTTGCCGCTCCCCCTCATCAATCGGAGATGGCCGCCGACCGCGAGGCCTAGTGCGGCTCCGCCGTCACCGAGGACCAGATCGCGAAGTACCGCGCCACCCGCGTCCTCCCGCCTGCGGAGGAGGTGGCGGTGCGGCTGGCGCTGGCCGGGGAAGTGTCGCCGCATCCGGAGGAGTCCGAGCGCGTCATATTCCTGTCCCATCTGGCCCGCGGGTTCGCCCTTCCGGTGAACCCGTTCCTCTTGACCTTCCTTGCCTTCTTTGACCTTCGTCTCCACCACCTCGGCGCCAACGCAATCGGAATGTTGGCGCATTTCGTTGCTTTCTGCGAGAGCTATCTCGGGATCCAGCCGGATCTCGGGCTCTTCTGCCGGCTCTTTCGAGTCCGGCCACAGGTGTAGTTCACCCAGGGGCCCTTAGTCGTCTGCGGCGGCGCCTCCATTTACTCCCGCTCGCAGACCGGCTACCCCAAGTTCCTTCTTCACGATAAGGTGCGACTGTGGCAGCAGTCGTACTTCTACGTGAAGAACCTCACCAATGTTGACCGGATCAATCTGCCGGCCTTCCAGGACGTCGAGTCCAGCCGGCAGAACTGGGACTTGAAGTTCCATGGCGACAAGGCGGAGACGGACGAGCTACTGAAGCGCATGCGCTCCCTTGTCCACTGCCGGCGGACTGGCCTGGACATCACTCTCAGCTGGATGTCCCGGCTGATGATGTCGTTGCAGCAACGAGCACACAAGATGTGCTACTATTCGGGCTGGCTGGACCCGACCCGGCTGTCGCGCCGTGATCCCCGCTACCACAACCTGAAGGAATGGGTGTGGACGATCACCAAAGAGCGGCTGCAGGAGAACTGGAAGTTCATCCTGGCGCCGTATACGCGGGAGAACCGCGCGCCTCGGGTAAGCTCTTCTAGCCGGATGCACTTTTGATGTCTTCTTGTTCTTGCTCTTTGTCTTTGTCTAGCTGACTTTTGTGTTCGGCAGATGTTCCCCTGCATCATCCGCGAGGAGGGCGCGGCGGCCCTTGAGGAGTTCGCGCCCAACCTGCCCGAGCCGCGCGCCCCGCGGTCCGACGAGGAATCGGATGGGGATGGTGACGCCTTCCCCAGTCGGAACGACGAGCCGGCCGCCAACCCGCACCCAGAGGTGCACGAGGAGGAGGCCATGCCGACCGCGGATCCGGCAACACGCTCCACGATGGACGGGGGAGCGGGTGGGAGCGGCTCCGGCCGCTCTGGCTCCCGCTGCCCCGTGGCGGAGGAGCCGGCGCCCAAGAGGAGCCTGTCCGGCGCCCCGCCGCCAAGCCGGTCTGGCACCCTGCCGTCTTGGCCGGAAGAAGGGGCCGCCTCCTATGGTGTCGGGGTATGTTCCTTCTCCCCCTTCCATTTCTGTCTGTTTGCCGTTTTCCTCCTTTTCTGACTTTGGCTTGTTTTGCTCCTGTCTTCCTCGCTTTTTCCTTAGCACGCTCGTTTCCTTTGGAGCCGCGAGCCCGGCTCACGCGTCCACTGGGTCGCCGCCCCGGACCCCGACTGCGCCGACCAGCGCTCCTCCTTCCTCTGAGGCGCAGCCTTCGCCTCCCCCTCGGGCTGAGCCGACTGACCCCGCCCAGCCGGAAGTCGCCCAGCCGGAGGCGAGGTCCTCCCAGCCAGAAAGCTCCTCCGCGGGCGCGCGGGGGGCTGCTGGCAAGGAGCTCGTCGTCGTTGGCGACGACAACTCCGACGAGGAGCCCCGGGAGGAGTGGCAGGCGGCGGTGGTTGCGGCGTAGGAGTCCCTAGCTGTCAACGCCGTGGACGACGACGCCTCTTCTGCTGCCTCGCTGTCGGACCTTGCCGCCATGCTCGAGCTGGCGGTGAAGGAGATCCGGCTGCTGGAGGCCACAGCCGGCGGGAACTAGTCGTTGGAGCAGAAGCTCGCTGCCGCCAACGGGACCTCCCAGAGTAAGTTCACTTTATCCGGCTCTTTCCCTTTTTTTGGTTGGTTACTGATAGCCGGTTTGTTACAGCCATCCTCGTGTGCGCTCAACGCGAGATCGATCGCTTGAAGAAGGCGAACGACCGGTTGAGCAAGTCCAACTCCACTCTGCGGCTGCAGAACAAGGACTGGCACGCGCGGGTGGACGGTCTAGAGGCCACCATCAAGGAGCGCGACGCCTCGCTCGCCAGCCGGACCGAAGCTTTCTCCCTTCTCGAGGCCCAGAACAAGGACCAAGAGAAGGAGATCAAACGGTTGGCGCTCAAGGAGAAGGCGCTGGTGGAGGAGCCGATGCAGGTCGACCACACCGCCAAGGGTGAGTTTTCTTCCCGTCTCTTTTTCTTTCCGGATCCGGCAGCCAGATCTGACTTCTCTTTTCTGACAGCTTTTTACCTCGGCATAGACTCGTCTCAGTCGGTTGCTTTTGCTGGCTGAACCCTTTTAGCCGGGGGAACTAACATTCCAGTGGGGGCATGCGAGCGCACCCACTGGGTGTAGCCCCCGAGATTCGGAGTAGCTGGCGTAGCCAGGTGCTTCAAATCTTCCTTGTCTTTTTCTTGCTCCAGCCCTTGCCCTCACCTGGGCTCCGAGTGGCCGGCTAAACGCCTTTAGCCAGTCGGGAACCATAAGATTCCACTGGGGGCACACGAGCGCACCCAGTGGGTGTAGCCCCCGAGATTCGGAGCGCTTGATGAAGGCAAGGACTTCGAATCTTCTTTCCTTCTCCTGGACTCCGACTCTAAGTAGTCGGACGCACGTACGTACGCATACACACATGCCCACATAGGTTAGTAGGTTAGTCGACCAAATTGTAGCCGGAAAACAGCTTGTTTTTTTGAAAACTGGCCTGTCCCTTTCTAGACACTTAGTCGCTTTCCCGTGCCCTTTGCTGTTTTCGCTGCATCCTTGCCGGTCAGCCGGGTTGCGGTCTGCAGCCGGAATCGAAGGGAGCTGACAGTACATTGCGCACGGTACTAAAGGCTTAGCAGCTGGATTGGTTCGAGCTAGTTGTAGGGCCGGAACACCTGATCTGTCGCGTCTCCTCCCCGTTTTTCGTGTGGGATGCCTCGGGCTTTTGCTCTTGCTAGCCGGACAGCCAGGTTGCGGTCTGTAGCTGAGACGAAGAGTGGGCCTCTGACATCGTCG
Source organism: Avena eriantha (assembly GCA_910589775.1). Taxonomy (NCBI): domain Eukaryota; kingdom Viridiplantae; phylum Streptophyta; class Magnoliopsida; order Poales; family Poaceae; genus Avena; species Avena eriantha. The sequence continues at coordinate 394,469,653 of OU342745.1, forward strand.
CACAGTACTCAGCCGGTTTGTTGACTTAGCAGGCCGGGCCAGCCGGCGAGCCCCGGGTAGGGGTTGCCGGAGCCGGAAAATAATAACCAGAAAACAGGTGCATACATATTTCTGGCAAGGAGCCCCCGAGATTCTCGTGGGGGTCCGTATTTTTATTCATAGGGGTTTCAGGATACATACACTGTCCGGTGACTAGGTGTAAAATGGGCGCAGCAGGGCCGCGTTCCAGGGACGCTCGGTCTCCTCGTCTGATTTGTCCATTTTGTTCTTGCGCGGCTGCTCCACGTCGATGAGGTAGTAGGAGTCGTTGGGCAGTGCTCGGCTGATAATGAAGGGGCCCTCCCAGGGTGGCGATAGCTTGTGCATGCCCTTCGTGTCCTGCACCAGCCGGAGAACCAGGTCGCCCTCGTGGAATGCAACTGGGCGGATCCGGTTTGAATGGTAGCGACGTAGTCGCTGCTGGTATAGGGCTGATCTGGACAAGGCCAGCTCGTGGGCCTCCTCCAGAAGGTCCACTCCGTCCTCCCGCGCCTCCTGGTTGGCTTTTTCGTTGTAGAGGAGCTTGCGAGGGGAGTCGAACTCAATGTCGGCGGAGAGGACGGCTTCCGATCCGTAGACCAGGAAGAACGGCGTGTAGCCGGTTGACCTATTCGGCGTGGTGCGGAGGCTCCACAGCACAGCCAGAAGTTCTTCGATCCAACATCCGGGTGAACGCTCCAACGGCTCGATGAGACGTGGCTTGATGCCGGCTAGCACTAAGCTGTTTGCTCTTTCGACTTGCCCGTTGGATTGCGGGTGCGCGACGGAGGCGAGGTCTAGCCGGATGCCCTTGTTGCTGCAGAACCGGGCGAAGGCCCCCTTGGCGAAGTTCGTGCCGTTGTCGGTGATGATGCTGTTGGGGTAGCCGAAACGGTTGATGATGTCGGTGAAGAAGGTGACAACCGTCGCCCTGTCCAGCTTTCGGATAGGCTTGGCCTCGATCCACTTCGTGAACTTGTCCACCGTCACCAGCAGGTGGGTCATGCCCGCACGCGCTTGCCTGAAGGGACCGACCATGTCAAGGCCCCAAACCGCGAACGGCCAGGTGATCGGTATGGTCTTGAGTACCAAAGTTGGCATGTGCCTGAGCTGCCCGAAGCGCTAGCACCCATTGCATGCGCGGACCAGCTGCTTAGCGTCCTCGAGGGCGGTGGGCCAATAGAAACCATGGCGAAACGCCTTGGCGACTATCGCCCTTGACGAAGCGTGGTGCCTGCACTCGCCCTGGTGGATGTCCTTGAGTAGCCGGTGGCCCGTATCCGTATCAACACATCTTTGGAAGATTCCGGATACACTGCGCTTGTATAGCTCACCGTTTATGATGGTGTATGCGTGTGCACGGCGCCAGATTTGCCTGGCCTGCACCCCGTCGTCCGGAAGTTCTCCATTGGCGATGTAGCTCATGAAGGGTTGTGCCCAGGATGGCACTTCCCGAATGACGAGGATGCCCACGTTCTTCGGTTGATAGGTATCCGGAGAGGCAGCCCCCGAGCCGCTAGGCGAGCCGGCAGCCCCCGGGCCTTGCGAGCCGGAAGGCGCTGCCCGGTCGGAATTGGTGCGGGTCTTCTTTTTTGGTGGTTCTGCCGGCTCTGCTTCGGCCGTTCCGTCAGCCGGAACGGTCCCTGCCCAGACGATGGAGTCCGATTCTGGCGACGGGTTGATGGATGGCTTGCGTAGGTGCTCCAAGGACACCCCCGGTGGGATGGCCTGCCTGGTGGATCCGATCTTGGAGAGCCCGTCGGCTGCCTCGTTGTTGAAGCGAGGGATGTGGTGAAATTCGCACCCGTCGAATGAGGCGCTGAGCTTCTGGATGTGGAACCGGTAGAGAGCCATGTTTGCGTCCCTGGCGTCCCATTCCCCGGATACTTGCTGCACCACCAAGTCTGAATCGCCGAAGCACAGGATCCGGTTGACACCGATGTCCTTGGCCAGCCGGAGTCCGTGCGCCAGTGCCTTGTATTCGGCTACGTTGTTGGAGGCCTTGAAGTGGATCTGTAGTACGTACTCCAGCCGGTCTCCCTTGGGCGAGGTGAGCACGATGCCGGCTCCCAAGCCCCCGAGCATCTTTGATCCGTCGAGGTGCATCCGCCAATGGTCCGATTCTGGAACCAGTGGGAGATACTGGGTCTCGGCCCAGTCGACGAGGAAGTCCTCCAACGCTTGCGACTTGATCGTGAGCCGGGGCTCGTACTGGATGGAGTAGGTGGCAAGCTCGATGGCCCACTTGGCGACTCGGCCGGTGGCATCCTTGTTGCCGATGATTTCCGAAAGGGGTGCAGTGCACACGACCTTAATCGGATGCTCCTGGAAGTAGTTCTTGAGCTTCTTGCATGCCAGGTACACGCCGTAGCACATCTTCTGGTAGTGGGGGTAGTTCTGCTTGGAGAGGGAGAGAACCTCGCTGAGGTAGTAGACGGGCCTCTGAACCGGCTGAGCCTTGCCTTCCTCGGGGCGCTCCACCACCAGGACGACGCTGACGACCCGGCTGATGGCTGCTATATAGAGCAACATCGGCTCCTTACTAGCCGGCGTGGCTAGAACCGGTGCTGTGGATAGCATGCGCTTGAGGTCGTGAAACGCGGCGTCGGCTTGCGAAATCCAGGAGAACTTGTCCGTTTTCTTCATCAGTTGGTACAACGGGAGTGCCTTCTCCCCCAGCCGGCTGACAAAACGACTGAGGGAAGCAAGGCATCCGGTGAACTTCTAGACTCCAAGCAGGTTCCTGGGTGGTTGCATCCTCGCGATGGCAGCGATTTTCTCCGGATTTGCCTCGATACCTCGCTGTGAAACGAGGAAACTGAGGAGCTGACCGGACGGTACCATGAAGACGCACTTCTCTGGGTTCAACTTCATCCGGTACTGGCGGAGGTTGCCAAATGTTTCTCCCAGGTCCTCGAGGAGGGCGCGCTTCTCCTTGGTCTTGATAACCACGTCATCCACGTAAGCGTGCACGTTTCGGCCTACCTCACTGATAGGTGGCGCCTGCATTCTTTAGGCCGAAAGGCATGGTTACATAGCAGAAAGCCCCATAGAGGGTGATAATGATGTCTTAATCTGATCAGCCGGATTCAACCGGATCTGATTGCACCCGGAATAACAATCTAAAAAAGACAACAAATCACAGTCGGCCGTGGAATCGATGACTTGATCGATACGGGGCAAGGCGAAGGGGTCTTTAGGGCACGCCTTGTTCAGGCTGGTGTAGTCGATACACATGCGCCAGGTCTTGTTCTTCTTCAGTACCAGGATTGGGTTCGCCAGCTAGTCCGGGTGGTACACTTCCATGATGAACCTGGCTGCAAGGAGCCGGGTGATCTCGTCACCGATTATCTTTCTCTTCTCCTCTGCGAACCGGCGCACAGGTTGCTTGACCGGCTTGGCATCCGGACGCACGTGAAGTGAGTGCTCGGCGAACTCCCTCGGCACACCCGGCATGTCCTTGGGGGACCATGCGAAGATGTCCCGATTCTCACGGAGGAAGTCGACGAGCGCGCCTTCCTATTTGATGTCCAAGCCAGCGCCAATGGTGACGAACTTGGTCGGATCGGAGGGGTCGAGCAGGATCCTCTTCGTCTCCTTTGCCGGATGGAAGGCTCCTTCTCCAACCGGCTTGCTGCTAGCCGGAATGTCCTACTGGGCCATGGCCACATTGCGCATGATCACGCGCTTCTCCCCGGCTATGATGAGGGCCTCTGCCAGTTTGGAACCGGCTGAGGCGCACTCCATTGATCGCCTGAAGCAGCCGGCGATGGTGATCACGCCGTGGGGTCCTGGCATCTTCGTCTTGAAGTAGGCGTAGTGGGGGATGGCCATGAACTTGGCGAGGGCAGGGTGCCCGAGGAGGGCGTGGTAGGAGCTCGTCAGATTTACCACCTCGAACCAGATTGGTTCGCGGTGGAAGTTCTCCTCAGTCCCGAAAATGACGTCCAGCTAGATTTTCCCCAGCGGGGCACAGGCTGGCCCCGGCAGTACGCCGTGGAACGTCGTGGTAGTCGGGAGCAGGTCGCTTTCGCGAATGCCCATCTTCTCCAGCGAGGACTGGTAGAGGAGGTTGAGGCTGCTGTCTCCGTCGATGAGGACGCGCGAGAATCGGCAAGTGTGCGCGTTGGAGACGATGAGGGGGTCAAGTACCATGGCGTAGCCCCCGGGAGTCGGTAGATGCTCAGGCTGATCCGCCCGGCTCCAGGTGATAGGGGTTTCTGACCAGTTCAGATACTGGGGGACCAGAGAGGCGATGGTGTTGACCTCCTTGGAGCGTCGCCTGCGGCTGTGCTTGTCGTCCTGCTCCGTCTCAAAAATGTGGTAGGCGGCGTGCGGCTGGGGGTAGCCATTGTTGTTGCCGCCGTTGTCGTCGTTGCCATCATTGCCGGCTCCCCTAGCCGGTGGTGGAGGTCCGCCCGGTGGGGGAGGTGGGGGACGCGGCTGGTTCCCCTGGTCCTTTAGCTGGCAGGTCCAGCTACAGTTCCGGGTGGTGTGCGTTGCCGGCTTGAAGGGACCGCTATGCCACTTGCACGGGCCATCGAACATCTGGTCGAAGGTGAGCCGTGGTTTCTGCCTCCTTGCTTCATTAGCCGGCGCATCGGGCGCGCCCTCCACAACATTGACTTGCCGCGCGTGGTAGCGAGGCTTCTGCTGTCCGGCCTGGCGGTCCCCATGGAACCGGTTGTCGTTGCCGTGGCGTCTAGAGGGTCCAGCTTCTCCAGCAGGATTGCTGGGTCGGTCGCCCGCGTTTACTCGGAGGGGCTTCTTCATGGCGGCATCTGCCGTGGCGTACTGTTCTGCAACCGTCATGACCTCCGCCACGGTCTTTGGCTCGTCACACAGTAGCCAGTGGCGAAGCATGGTGCCCTCGCGGCAACCCTCGATGAATAAGCCGATGGCTTGGATCTCTAGGATGCCCTCGCAAGTGTTGCACAGCTCCGTCCACTTGGCGAGGTACTCGCGGTCGGTCTCGTGGTCGCCCTGGACGCATAAGGCCAGGTCGCACGAGCGCCCTGGGCGCTTGTATGTGCCGTTGAAGTTGCGGACGAACACCTTCTCGAAGTCAGGCCAGTCGTTGATGCTGTTAGGCGCGAGGCTATTGAGCCATGTTCTCGCTGACCCAGTTAGCATGAGGGGGATGTAGCGCATGGCCGTGCGCTTGTTCCCGTGGGCGATGCCGACTGCCGTAGCGTAGTCGGTCAGCCAGTCCTCCGGCTTCATGCTGCTGTCGTACTTGGGGGTGTCCCTGGGCAGGGAGAATTTATCCGGAAACGGCTCGTTCCGGATACGGGGTCCGAAACAAACCGGACCGGTAGACTCTTCCTCCTCTGTGACGCGCGCTTGAGCGAGGAGCTTGATGCGGTCGCGGGCATCCGGGCGATCCGGGTTGGGCGCTCCCACCCGGCCCGAGAGACGGGAACCGGCTGGTCTGGGCGCTCCGGCTGGCGGAGGGGGAGGTGGCGGGTTGTTTTTTACCGTCTGCTCCTGGCGCGGCTGGCCCCTGTTACCGGAGCTGCGGCGCCTGCTGCGGGCCCTGGGCGGCTGAGGGGAGGACGCCTGCTGGGTGTCACGCGGCGCGCCCCTGCTGTTGGCTGGTAGCTCGCTCCTCCTGGAGTAGCTAAGGTCTTCCTGCACCTGCCGGTTGGCGCCAGCCTGCTCGTCCGCGACGCGGAGGAGCTCCTCCACGCGGGCTTGCTGGTGGGCTCGCTCCTCGCCCTCTAGGTTGGGCAGTTCCTCTACCGCGGCTCGTGTCACGCGCAAGTTCTTGATGGGCGTGCTGTAGGTGGGTTGTGCGAGGGCGGGCACAGGATCCGGTTCCCCGTCCTTTTCCAACCTACCGCCAAGCTCGCCGCCCCGACGCCTTACCTGGCCACGCCGGCTTGGCTCCGCGGTAGCCGGAGTGAGGCCGTGCGCGCGGTCGTACTCGCGCCGGGTGATCTCGAGCTGCTTACGGGCTGCAGCTAGCTCCATGGCCTCATAGAGGAGGATCTGTCTCTCCATGCTGAAGTTGGCCTCCGCCTCCTCTGGGTTATCCCCGAGGTTAACCGGTGTCAGAAGCCGATCAATGGCATCCTCCACCGGGTTCCGGGCCTACGGGGGAGCAGAAGTTCCGACCTCGTCCGCGCCTCTCTCCCGCGGCTGGCGGGGATGGGAGCTGGAACCGGCCATCATGACCTCCGTGCCGCGAGGTGTAGTGGAGGCGCTGCCGTCTGAGCACGGTAGCCCCGCGACAGAGACGATTTCCCTAGGGAAACGTTCCGGGACGGTGGCGACGTAAACGGAGAGGTCGCCGAATAGCAGAATGGTGCCGTTCGCCGGGAAGGAGGTTCCGGCGAAGCAGGAAGCATTGTCGATGACGCAGTCGAATTTGCCGAGCGTGAGCACCAGGCCGGAGGCCACGCGCTCACCGGCTGAAGTGCGGAGTCCCGTGCGGAATGTGACTCCGGTCGAAGCCATCTAGCCCCACGGTGGGCGCCAACTGTTGTTGTATTGGGAACGGCAGTACCTGAGGAGGTTAGATAGAGGTTTGGGGACTAGCAGGGAAGCTATCGACGGTGTCCGCAGGCGGGATTGGATACAAGCAAGCGTAGCGGGACGCAAGAAGTACCTAGGTTCGGGGCCCTCGGGGTGAGGTAAAGCCCCTACTCCTGCCGGATCTGACTATGTGGAATACCAGGACTACAAGTGCTCCTCGAGCTGTATACGCTAGCTACTGCCTTAAATGCTGTAAGACCAACCCTTTCTACTGAGGCCTTGCCTCTCTTTATATAGGCAGAGAGGCAAAGGTCTCACTGGCCAGTCCGACTGGCGGGCCCCACAGGCGGGGTCCTAGCCGACTAGTCATCCACAGTGTCCGATATGGCTCGTCCTGTCGTAGTACGAGCGGTATGGCTGTTGTAGGCACAGTGGACGCCGTGCGAGCCTATCGTCAGCACCGGCCACTATTCCTGCGTCACCCACGCGAAGTCTTCGGTATGGCCGGGTAGTTGCCAGTCTTGTCACCGTACAGGGCGTACTGTGCACTGATACACACGTCGCCCTGTCCCATTGATTGAGTCCGGTTATGTAGCCGTATCCGGCTGCCTCCTGCCGATCCGGCTACCAAGGATAGCCGGCATGTCTTGCCTTGTCCGACTGCATCTGGTCAGTCGGACGCGATCCGACTGTCCTGTTCTTTATTCGGTTGGGGTACCTGGGGGTCATCCCCCTGACATGTTATGTGAAAATTAGGATTAAAGCTCTCACGAACTTGATGGCACACTTTACTTTCTTGTATTTAATAAACTTGAACCATTGGGTCCTTCTTTGTTGAGTATATGCTTGCGCTTTATGAGTTGAAGTTAGCCGAACCATGTATCATGGGGACCGCTTTCAACACTTCATTGGTACTTGTACCTGGTTGATATCATGTTCTTTTGCTTATGGATCCCGGTGGTGTGAAATAAAAGTGGAACTTGTAAGATCATGGAGTTTATATGTGTGTTAGAGAAACGCTTGGGCCACTAGCCTAAGCCATGCCTAATCATAGTGGAAACTTGCAGCATAACTATAGTGAGCATTCTATGAAGCATCCTCAATAAAAACCTATGCAAATAGCAAATAAAAAGATCGCTGAGATGCTCATTGTCTGCTTGCCTTGTCATTTTGATTATGGGATAGCTCATGTGTCATGTGCAAGGGGTACCCCGTTGGCGGTTCTCAATGATACGCATGTATTTATGATGACAAGAGCTTGCTCGTGACTGAAGTTGAGTAGCATGAGGATCGGTACTCATAAGTAAGGGGCATGAGATGTCAACTTATAACTTGTCAAGCATATCCTCTTAGTTGTGTCACTTTAACCTTAATCACCTAAAGATGCCTATGATAGGATCAATGAGAGCTGAAAGCTAGTAAGTATCATAATTTTTGGGAGCTCTTTATGAGACTTGCAATCCCTACTTCCCTCTGCGAAGGGCCTTCCTTTAACTTTGTAGTTGAGTCAGTAAACCTATTCCCTTCTATGTCAGCAAGTATTTTGAGTTGATGTGTTTCATTCATTCATATGATGATTTATTCAATCATGTTTCTTATGTTCCTTGTTTTGCACATTGCTCTTATCTTGATGTTTACTGCTTTGAAATCTATCATTGAAAAACCAGCTATTTGTGAACTCCAGCAAATTATCAACTATTCTTCAAACAAGAGCTAAGTTTGCCATTACCAATTATGATTTACTTTATGTATCTTTATTGTGTTTCCTTTACTTATTGCAAGTTGAGTTATATAATAGTGAGTTGTCTTCTATTATGATCTATGTATTTGATGAATGTGATGCTTCTTGTCCGTATTTTTTTATCGACTCTTCACTCCATAAACCTGAGGCCATGTTTATTGAGCTCAATTTCGCTTGGGTACAAGCAAAGTCTAATCTTGGGGGGAGTTGATACGTCCATTTTGCATCACTATTCTATGTCTTAATTCACTATTATTCATTGATATATTTCGTATTGAGAGGTGATACTTATGTTATTTCATCTATTTTTGCATGGTTGATGACTTTTGGAGCATGGACCGCTGCAGTCAGGATCTGATGGAAAAGGTGTTGTTTGGAGGCAAAATTCGCGAAGATCAGAAAATCCGGGAAAATATACGGAAAATCCTATTTTTCCAGAAGACTAAGGATGCCATAAGATGGAGTGGAGGTGGGCCACAGGGGGGCCACACCACCCCATGGCGTGGGCAGGCCTAGGTCGCGCCTGGAGGTGGTGTGGCCGCCCTGGCCCACTCCAGCCTCTCCCCTCTGGCGTATATCATCCTCCCGAAACCCTAAGACTCGGGGAGCGACCATAGAAAGATTCTGCCGCCTCTGCGGGGCGGAAAACACCGAGAGAGAAAGATCTCTCCGGTAGACAGATTTTTGCTGGGGGAATTCCTTCCCGGAGAGGGGAGATCGTCGCCATCAACACCACCATCAAGCTAGACTTCATCGGGATCATCATCATCATCATCACCACCATCATCACCATCAACACCCTCATCACCATCTCCATATTGCTGTAACAATTGGTTGAATCTTGTTATAGTTCATAGGGGAAACTTTCCCAGTGTTGATTACTCTTTGTAGTTGATGCTATTGAGTGAACCATTGAATTATTGTTTATGTTCAGATTGTTATACATCATTATTCCATCTCTGATCATGATCCATATGATGTCTTGTGAGTAGTTCGTTTTGTTCTTGAGGACATGGGAGAAGTCTTGTTGTTAGTAGTGGAGTTGCGTTGAGAAAGATTCAATAGATTGTTGTTTAAGTTGTGGTGTACTTCTTCTAGTGGTGTCATGTGAACGTCGACTACATGACACTTCACCTATATGGGCCTAGGGGAATGCATTGTGTATTTGGCTACTAATCGTATGGGTTGCCGGAGTGACAGAAACCTGAACCCCCGTTAGGAAACCATTGCACAAGGGACGTAAGGGTCTTAGAGTTTAAAGTTGTGGTTAGGTTTCTACCTTAATTACTTTTTTATACTTACTGATGTTTGCAAGGGGTATAATCACAAGTATGTATTAGTCTTGGATGGGGCGGTACATTAGCACAGGTTCACCCACACAACACTTAGCAAGCTAAAGAAGATTAATCGACTATATGAAGCGAAAGCACTTGATAGTCTTCCCATGTGTCCTCGAGAACATTTGGTCATCTTAAGTAATACAACCGGCTTGTCCTTTGCTGCATAAAGGATTGGGCCACTTGCTACATTTATTCCTACTGTCTTTTATTTACTCGTACTTTGTTTACTTGCTTTATCGAAAACCCCTAAAAATCCGTTTGCTAATTATTTGCAGAGAATTCCTGATCCATACCACTAGCCATCACCTTCTGCTCCTCGTTGGGTTCGACACTCTTACTTATCGAAAATACTGCGATACACCCCCTATACTTGTGGGTCATCACTGGCACGGACGATGTCACTCGCGTATCTGCCGATGGCATTTCCGCGAGTGAGGTAGATAAAAGGGTTCGAATGATCACCAAATACACCGCCAAGGATGTGCTTCCTAATGATCCAGACGTTCCTCCGTTCGATGCTGCTAACCCTCCTCCTGAGGTACAGTTGTGCTACGTAGTAGCTTTGTTTGTCGACTGCTATTTTGCTGTTTCTTGACTTTGTGCTAAATTGTTTTCTGTATGCAGGATTGGGCGGTATCGCCTTGTATGCCCCCTCTCCCTGAGGGGGTTATCCCTCGTGAAGCCTTGGAAGAGGATGAGTCGGAGTCGACCGTCCCATCTGATGTGGAGGAGGAAGCCCCCGAGTCGAGTGGTCCAGACACTCGCAAGCGTTCGCGCAGCAAGGGTTCGGATGCATCTTCTCCTTTGACTTCGGGAGGTGCTGCTATGGGTGCTGAGTCACCGATACCTGCCGTTCCTGTGAGTGTTGTGGCGCCATCTTCCCGCAAAAAGATGCCGCTATCGAAGGAGTCATCGTCGGAGTCGAGGGATCAAACCTTCGATTTTGACAAGTTTGATTGGTAAGTATACAAATCTTCTTTTTTGGTTCTTCTTTGGAGTTGCGTTCCCTTGATGTTGGTTTTCGCCCTGCAGTCAGCCGGCGTCGTCATCTTCTAGCGATGTCAAATTTTTGAAGGAATCTGGAGTCGCAACCTCCAAGGTCAAGAAAATGGCGGAGCGCACTCCTTCTCCTCCATTGGAGGCCCACTCCGGCCATAATTCATCGAGTTCTCCGCATGATGTGGAGCACGAGATGGTTATCCGGACGACTGTGCGTCCATCGACTTCAGAGTCATTGGAGGATCATGTATGTGGAGCATTTGTTTCCTCTATTTTTTGTAGTCGAATGTATCATCTTCTATCATCTGCTTATCCTTTGCTATTTTTCTCCTGTCGCAGCTTATTGTGAAGGAAGCCACTCGCTTAGCGGAGTAAGTTCTTGCGATGGGTCGCCAGCATGCAATGCTGGATAATCGCCATCGCGTAGTTGAAAGTAATGAAGGGGTTCCGCGCATGAAAACAATAAAATTTTACCCTACGCCGCTGAACCCCTGAAGGTGCCAGGACCTAACTATTAGTACTACAGTAACGGGAGGGGATTTTCGCGAACTTACCCTCGAAGACCGTAAAGCGTTGTCAATGCTCAGGAGAGCGTGGTTGATGTAGACGAGCCGAAGCCGACCTCAAGGTCGTGATGAAGTCCTTGCGCTCCTTCTGGCTCCAACGACTTGAGTGCCTCAAGTGCGACACCTCGCGGGGAGTTACACACGTCTGGTGCCTAACAATGACTCCCGCTTCCCTGATCCAGCAGCAGTTGCGGAAGTAGAGCTCCCGGATCCGAATCCCGTAGCGCGATAGCGCTGCGCGGTGAAGATGTCTCTCGCTCGCGCAGTCCAGACTTGGGACCACAGTCATGAGAGAGAGAGAGGGGGAGAGAGAAAATATCAATTGGAGGTCCTCCCAAAAGTGGGGAGACCTTTATTGATTATTGGTGTATTTTTCTAGGCCAAATACCCCACTATATATAGGGGGAGAGGAGGTACTACCTCCCTCAAAGTCCCGGGGTGGGACTAAAGGAGAGGAGGGGGAGGGGTGGCCGCCGGCCAGCCCCTAGTGGGCCCCGCGCGGGGGGCTAGGCCCAGCCGGCCAGCCCCCTTGCCCCTTCTCTGTCTCTCCTTTCCCCTAATGGGCCCTCTCCCTCCGGAATTGGCCCATTAAGCCTTTTTGACCTTTAATTGATTTTCTCTTTATTAAATAATTATGAATAAATGATTAAATCAACATTTAACATTCATTCACATATTATTCAACCTCCGTGGCTATGGAACACCTTCAACATCCACTCCGGACATCCTCCAGACTTACCGAAACCCTTCCGGTTTTCTCCCTTCTTTTCTTCGGTGATTCTACCGATCCTATAAACACTCTCTAAGCATCATCAAGCCCTTAAGTGTGATACCCCATGGTTTGGGAACACTCCAGACATGGTCGGGACACTCCCGCACTAATGATGGACAGAGGGACCTGGATGGCCATGTGACCCCTGTGCGTTCCACGAAGATCTTTCATCGTTTGAACCGGGACAATCGTGTCGTATTCCCTTTGTCTCTCGATACTTGCATTGCCCGAGATCTGATCAATGACATCACCATGTCGTGTTCAATCTCGTTACTGAACAATGCTACTTGACTCGTTCCGACAAGTGATATCCCCGTGATCCAATCACATGCTACGCAACTTATTGGATATAACTTCTCCGAGTGGGCCCTTGAGTATCTTCCCGTCACATGGACGGACAAATCCCGCTCTTGACATATATTGCCTCTACGGTTTCCTCTGAGTACCTGAATGCACCTTTATAACCACCATTTTACTAGATGGCGTTTGATGCTATCTAAGCACTCTCGGGAGACAGTGATTGATATAGCCTCACGGTCTAAGGAATAGTCTACGAGGATCCTTTTTTCTAATCATTGTAACTTGAACTTCGTGACATGATCGGGTCACGATGTTTAGACTGGGTATTGGTTCATCATCTCATTCACAGAATGATATGACTCCATTTCCAACTGGCATAAATGCCACATGATTAGGAAACTTGATCATCTGTTGATCAATGAACCAGTGACTAGAGTTTCACTGGGAACCTCGGGTTTGTTTGTATATCACACGTGTATTGATGTTTCCGCTCAATATAGTTATAGCATGATATAAAAATTAATCATAAACTATATGAAATATGATAATAGTGAAGGAAATATCCCCTGAGAGGCAATAATAAAGTTGTTATTATCTATTCCTTGTATATGATAGATTTTTATTTTGCATGCTATAATTGTATTGATAGGAAACATCAATACATGTGTGTTTAATAAACAAAAAGGGTTCCTAGTTATGCCTCTCTTATAGACTAGCTTGTTGATTAACAAGATGATCAAAGTTTCCTGATCATGGACATTGGATGTTGTTAATAACAAGGTCACAACATTTGTGAAATGATGTGATGAACATTCATCCAAAGTATAGCATTACGATCAAGTCATTATGTTTATATTGCTATAAAATCATACAAAGTAGTCTTAATCCTTAGACCATGAGATCATGTTAATTGCTAACACCGGAAGAGTATCTTGATAACATCAAACGTCACACCGTAACAGGGTGACTATAAAAGTACTACGAAGGTGTTATGTTGAGGCTCATGGATCAAGAGTGGAATTTGTCAATCCAGATGACGGATACATATACTCGGGGCCCTCTCGGTGATATCACATTAAGATAGCTTGCAAGCAAGTGATGTGATCACTAGAATGTTATATCACGGGAGCGAGAAAAGAGTGCATGTCGGTAACGAGATCAAACTAGGTATTTGGATACCGATGATCGAATCTCGGACATGTATTATATCATGAGACAAAGGGATTAAATTGCTGACGTTAAAGGTTCTCACGATCACAGAAGTCATCGTTGAATGTGCAGGAGTCAGTATGGATCTCCAGGTCCCGCTTCTGATTATTGATCTGAGAGGAGTCTCAATCATGTCTGTATTATTCGCGAACCGTAGGGTGACACACTTAAGGGTTGTTGGACACCATTTAGGAGCACATATGTTCCAGACAAAAGGTTTGCAAAGCGCAGGAAATGTTTCGATAGAAACAGGAATTGTTTCGATAAAACCGGAATTGTTTCGGGTGAAATTGCAGAAAGTGGTTCTGCATGTAATATTGAAATGTTGCAAGGGGTTTTATGTGAATGCTTGTTAATTAAAGTAATTAACAAAATTCTGAATAAAATAAATAAAAGAGTTTTATTAAATGAGAGAGCATTAAATTTGGAGAAATTTAATGCATTTAAAGTGGAGACTTTAAAAGAGAATGTTAAGGGGCATTTTAATGTGGAGGGGTTACCACCACATGAATGGGGGAGGTGAGGGGTCACCCCCCCATGCGCCGGCCATGAAGGAGGGGTACCCTCCCCTCCTCCTATAAAAGGCCCCCCTCTCCTCCTTCATCCACACACCTCCTTGTGAAGGATCTCTCTCCCCCTCTAGATATTCCCCCATGGTCTCGGATTAGCGAGATACATGTTCCCGGTGGCCTTGCGTCTGGAAGGAGTTGCTGCTTCCGCTGATTCGCTGGAGCGAGGAGGTGGAGGTTGTCCGGTGGCTTGAACGTATGGGCGAGGACGGATGCGCTGCTGTTTTGCGGCGCTCGGACTTCCACACAATCTTGAGATCGGCAAGCGTACGACTACATCAACCACGAGTTCCTACTCGTTAACAAAACTCGTTGTCTTCGAGGGTAAGTTCTCCATGGGTGTATGTCCACCTGTTGCTCTGTATCTAGTAGATAGATCTTGGCGTATAGTTCTCATCGTAGGAAATTTTTTGTTTTCTATGCTGCGGACCCAACAGTGGTATCAGAGCCTGATCTATGCGTAGATGCTTTGCACGGGTAGTACACATATGTTTATATGTGGGCGATGATGATCATGTTATTGCATCTTCTATGTACTTTGGATATTGGTGGCATAGTGGGATGAAGCGGCCCGGACCAACCTTACATGTCATCGTACATGAGACCGGTTCCACGACTGACATGCAACTTGTTTTGCATAAGTGGCTGGCGGGTGTCTGTCTCTCCTACTATAGTCAATATCTGATTTACAACGAGTTGCTAATAACTTGGTTATCCTCGTTGTGGTTCATGTTCGTAGGTAAGACCGGTTCTATCTCCGAAAGCCCTAAGCCACGTAAAACTTGCAATTGATAAATTAGAGGCGTCTAGTTTAGATCGTTGCTGGGCTAATGTCTTGATATGGTATTGTTGTAAGTAGATGTATGATAGATACTCTTACAACTCACTTAACGTGTAAGTTCCATAGACCTTGGCCTTACACACAAAGGAATGATAGATATCATACCACGATGCAAATGATAGAGATCAAATGCATGGACCATATCACCTCACTTCACACATTAGATGTTAGCATCTTATATTGTTAGTTTGGCGCTTTTGGTAGCATTATAAGATGATCCCTCATTTAGATATCAAGATAAAATGTGTTCTTCCTTAAGTATGCACCGTTTTGTGGATCGTGTTTTGAGGCATCACGTGATGATCGGGTGTTCTCGACTCTACGCTTTCATACAACGGGTGTAAGACAGTTTTACGCACGCGAATACTAAGGTTCTTACTTGAAGAGCCTAGCATGTACAGACATGGCCTCGGAACACGGACCGAAAGGTCAAGCATGAGTCATATAGTTGATATGATGCCTATATAGATACTTGCCTCTGAAGCTACACCGACTCACGTGATGATCGGACTTGGTGTAGTGGATTTGGTTCATGTAATCACCAAAAGGACATGAGGGATGTCGTTTTTGAGTGGGAGTTCATTAGTAATTTGGATTAGTTGAACTCAATCTATCATAAACTTAGTCTAAATATATTTTACAAATTATGTTGTAGATGTCACCACTTGCTTTTAATTTCAATGTGTTCATGGAGAAACAGAAGCTTGCTACAAATGGTAGCAACTTCACCAACTGGGCTATGAATTTGAGGATTCTCCTCACTGCTGCACAAAAGCAATATGTGCTAGAGGCGCCGCTAGGCCCCCCACCAGCTCCTGATGCCCCTGACGAGGAAAAGAACGTCTATATAACTTGTCAGGAGGACCACAACTTAGTTCATTGCGGCATACTGTATGGGCTAGAACCAGAACTTCGAAAACGTTTCGAAAATGGCAATGCCTTTGATACCAAGGGAGAATTGAAAATGATTTTCGATACCCATGCTGCCGTAGAGAGTTATAATGCTTCTGAAAAGTTCGTTAGCTGCATGATGGAAGAGAACAGCTCCGTTACTGAGCACGTACTCAAAATGTCTGGGTACGCCGATAAGCTTGTGTCCTTGGGAATAACGATTCCCATTGACTTAGGCATACATCGTGTTCTCCAATCTCTGCCACCTAGCTACAAGAGCTTCATGATGAACTATAATATCCAGGGCACGAAGAAGTCTCTTCCCGAGCTTCTGTCAATGCTTAAGACCGCAGAAGTGGAGATTAGGAAAGAACATCAAGTGTTGATGATCAATAAGACCACCGGTTTCAAGAAGGACAAGAAAGGCAAGCAGAAGGGAAATAAGGGCGGAAAATCTGTTGCCGCGCCTGAAAAGAAACCCCGAGCTGGCCCTAAGTCTGACACCGAGTGCTACTATTGCAAGGGGACTGGCCATTGGAAGCGCAACTTCCCCAAGTATTTGGCGGACAAAAAGGCCGGCAAGGCAAACAAAGGTATATGTGATATACATGTTATTGATGTGTACTTGACTAGTACTCGCAGTAGCACCTGGGTATTTCATACGGGATCGGTTGCTAATATAAGTAACTCGGTTCAGGGGCTGCGGAACAAGCGACAACTAGCAAGGGATGAGGTCACGATGCGGGTCGGCAATGGATCAAGAGTTGATGTGATCGCCGTCGGAACGCTGCCTCTCCATATGTCGTCGGGATTAGTTATAAAACTGAATAATTGTTATTTGGTGCCTGCACTGAGCATGAACATTGTATCCGGATCATGTTTGATGCAAAGTGGTTATTTGTTTAAATCTGAAAACAATGGTTGTTCGATTTATATGAATAATATCTTTTATGGTCATGCGCCTGTGTTGAATGGTTTATTTCTATTGGATCTCGATAGTAGTATTACGCATATTCATAATGTTGATGCTAAAAGGATTAAACTTGATAATGATATATCTGCATATATGTGGCACTGCCGTCTAGGTCATATTGGCGTTAAACGCATGAAGAAACTCCATTCTGATGGACTTTTGGAATCACTTGATTTTGAATCATTTCATACATGTGAGCCATGCCTTATGGGCAAGATGACTAGAACGCCGTTTTCCGGTTCAATGGAACGGGCGACAGATTTACTGGAAATCATACATACTGATGTGTGCGGACCAATGAGTGTGTCGGCACGAGGTGGATATCGTTATTTTGTTACTTTCACGGATGATTTGAGTAGATACGGGTATATCTATTTTGATGAAACACAATTCTAAAACTTTTGAAAAGTTCAAAGAATTTCAAAATGAAGTGGAAAATCATCGTAACAGAAAGATCAAATTTCTACGGTCCGACCGTGGAGGAGAGTATCTAAGTTACGAGTTTAGCACACACATGAAAGAGTGTGGAATAGTTTCACAACTCACGCCTGCCGGAACACCACAACGTAATGGTGTGTCAGAACGTCGTAATCGTACTTTATTGGATATGGTTCGATCTATGATGTCTCTGACTGACTTGCCACTATCATTTTGGGGTTATGCACTGGAAACCGCTACATTCACTTTAAATAGGGCACCATCTAAATCCGTTGAAAAGACACCGTATGAATTATGGTTTGGAAACAAACCTAAGCTGTCATTTCTTAAAGTTTGGGGATGTGATGTTTATGTGAAGAAACTTCAACCGGATAAACTCGAACCCAAAGCAGAAAAATGCGTCTTCATAGGATACCGTAAGGAAACGATTGGGTATACCTTCTATCACAGATCCGAGGGAAAGGTCTTTGTTGCCAAGAATGGATCCTTTCTTGAGAAGGAGTTTCTCGTGAAAGGTGTGAGTAGTCGGAAGGTAGAACTCGAAGAGGTTATTGAACCTTCTCTTCATGAAATGGCGAGTAGCGTAGCACCGGAAGTTGTTTCGGAGTTGACTTCACCTAATGAAGAGAGATCTAATGATATTGATCATGAAACTCCGAAAGAGGACACAACCGAACCTCGCAGGTCAAGCAGGACACGTGCAGCTCCTGAAAGTGTACGGCAATCCTGTTATGAATTTCATGATTGATGAAATAGATGACCCTGCGATGTATGAAGAAGTGATGATGAGCCCTAATTCCAACAAATGGCTAGAAGCCATGAAATCCGAGATGGAATCCATGTACGAAAACCAGGTTTGGACCTTGGTGGACTTACCTCACGATCGAAAGGCCGTTGAGAATAAATGGATTTTCAAAAGAAAAACTGATGCTGATGGTAATGTAACCATCTATAAGGCTCGACTTGTCGCAAAGGGGTTTCGACAAATTCAAGGAGTTGACTACGATGAGACATTCTCTCCCGTAGCGATGCTTAAGTCGGTTAGGATTATGTTAGCAATTGCTGCATATTTCGATTATGAAATATGGCAGATGGATGTCAAAACTGCGTTCCTCGATGGTAATATTGAAGAAGAGTTGTATATGATACAACCAAAGGGTTTTGTCGATCCTAAGGATGCTAATAAGGTGTGCAAACTTCAGCGATCCATCTATGGACTGAAACAAGCATCACGGAGTTGGAATCTCCGGTTTGATGAGGTGATCAAAGAGTTTGGATTTGTCCAAACTTATGGAGAGGCTTGTATTTACAAGAAAGTGAGTGGGAGCAATGTGGCATTTCTGATATTATATGTGGATGACATATTATTGATTGGAAATGATATAGATCTTTTAAACAGTGTTAAAAGTTATCTAAACAGCAAATTTTCGATGAAGGACCTTGGTGAAGCTTCATATATATTAGGCATTAAAATCTATAGAGATAGATCAAGACGCCTAATTGGGCTATCGCAGAGTACATACCTTGATAAGATATTAAAGAATTTTAATATGGACGAAAGTAAGAAGGGGTTCTTACCTATGTTGCAAGGCAAGACATTGAGTAAGACTCAAAGTCCGGCTACGGCGAAAGAAAGAGAGATGATGGATAAGATCCCCTATGCCTCGGCCATAGGCTCTATAATGTATGCCATGCTATGTACAAGACCGGATGTGGCACATGCTATTAGTTTGACTAGTAGTTACCAATCTGATCCAGGTTCGGAACACTGGATAGCGGTAAAGAACATCCTCAAGTACTTGATAAGAACTAAGGATATGCTTCTTATATACGGAGGTGAAGAAGAGCTAGTCGCTAAGTGTTATGTTGATGCTAGCTTTGACACTGATCCTGATGACTCTAAGTCTCAATCCGGATACGTATTTCTCTTGAACGGAGCAGCAGTTAGTTGGAGGAGTTCCAAACAACCTGTGGTGGCTGGATCAACAATGGAGGCGGAATATGTTGCTGCTTCAGAAGCGGCGCAGGAGGCAGTTTGGATGAAAGAGTTCATTATAGAACTAGGTGATCTATTGTGACAACAATGGAGCCATAGCCAACGCAAAGGAACCAAGGTCTCACAAGAATTCCAAACATATTAAGCGCCGGTTTCACTCCATCCGCGAGCATGTCAAGGATGGAGATATAAAGATTTGTAAAGTGCACACGTACCTAAATGTAGCAGATCCGTTGACTAAAGTACTCCCTAGGGCAAAACATGATCAACACCAGAACTCCATGGGTGTTAGATTTATCACTATGTAAACTAGATTATTGTCTCTAGTGCAAGTGGGAGACTGAAGGAAATATGCCCTGAGAGGCAATAATAAAGTTGTTATTATATATTCCTTGTATATGATAGATGTTTATTTTGCATGCTATAATTGTATTGATAGGAAACATCAATACATGTGTGTTTAATAAACAAAAAGGGTTCCTAGTTATGCCTCTCTTATAGACTAGCTTGTTGATTAACAAGATGATCAAAGTTTCCTGATCATGGACATTGGATGTTGTTAATAACAAGGTCACAGCATTTGTGAAATGATGTGATGAACATTCATCCGAAGTATAGCATTACGATCAAGTCATTATGTTTATATTGCTATAACATCATACAAAGTAGTCTTAATCCTTAGACCATGATATCATGTTAATTGCTAACACCGGAAGAGTATCTTGATAACATCAAACGTCACACCATAACAGGGTGACTATAAAGATGGGTTCAGTACTACGAAGGTGTTATGTTGAGGCTCATGGATCAAGAGTGGAATTTGTCAATCCAGATGACGGATAGATATACTCTGGGCCCTCTCGGTGATATCACATTAAGATAGCTTGCAAGCAAGTGATGTGATCACTAGAATGTTATATCACGGGCGAGAAAAGAGTGCATGTCGGTACCGAGATCAAACTAGGTATTTAGATAACGATGATCGAATCTCGGACATGTATTATATCATGAGACAAAGGGATTAAATTGCTGACATTAAAGGTTCTCACGATCACAGAAGTCATCGTTGAATGTGCAGGAGTCAGTATGGATCTCCAGGTCCCGCTTCTGATTATTGATCTGAGAGGAGTCTCAATCATGTCTGCATTATTCGCGAACCGTAGGGTGACACACTTAAGGGTTGCCGGACACCATTTAGGAGCACATATGTTCCAGACAAAAGGTTTGCAAAGCGCAGGAAATGTTTCGATAGAAACAGGAATTGTTTCGATAGAAACCGGAATTGTTTCGGGTGATATTGCAGAAAGTGGTTCTGCATGTAATATTGAAATGTTGCAAGGGTTTTATGTGAATGTTTGTTAATTAAAGTAATTAACAAAATTCTGAATAAAATAAATAAAAGAGTTTTATTAAATGAGAGAGCATTAAATTTGGAGAAATTTAATGCATTTAAAGTGGAGACTTTAAAAGAGAATGTTAAGGGGCATTTTAATGTGGAGGGGTTACCACCACATGAATGGGGGAGGTGAGGGGTCACCCCCCCCCCCCATGCGTCGGCCATGAAGGAGGGGTACCCTCCCCTCCTCCTATAAAAGGCCCCCCTCTCCTCCTTCATCCACACACCTCCTCGTGAAGGATCTCTCTCCCCCTCTAGATATTCCCCCATGGTCTCGGATTAGCGAGATACATGTTCCCGGTGGCCTTGCGTCTGGAAGGAGTTGCTGCTTCCGCTGATTCGCTGGAGCGAGGAGGTGGAGGTTGTCCGATGGCTTGAACGTATGTGCGAGGACGGATGCGCTACTGTTTTGCGGCGCTCGGACTTCCACACAATCTTGAGATCGGCAAGCGTACGACTACATCAACCACGAGTTCCTACTCGTTAAAAAAACTCGTTGTCTTCGAGGGTAAGTTCTCCATGGATGTATGTCCACCCGTTGCTCTATATCTAGTAGATAGATCTTGGCGTATAGTTCTCATCATAGGATTTTTTTTGTTTTTTATGCTGCGGACCCAATAAATAGTCCTTACTACTATTTGTCTCTAGGGCATATTTCCAACAGTCTCCCACTTGCACTAGAGTATAAATACACTAGCTGCATTTGTTCTCAATCATTGGCACCATATAACCCGTACCCTGAACATGCTTGCTCATGGAAGAGGTTGAGCCTTGGTTCTGTACTTTACAGTCCCAGATCCTTTGCAACTTACTAATGTCTCCTTGATTGACATTAATACTTTATCATCACATGATAGCATGAATGAGGCCTGTTTCCAGGAGCCTACAGTGACGTTAGATCAACCTCGAGGGCTTTCTCAGGGGCACTGTGCCCTGGGACACATCATTCTACGTTAAAAGCGAATTAGCCCCGCCATAACTTTATACAACACTTTAGATGGTACCCTTATCTATTATTATAAATGTATTCATCGAAACACTAGTGCACTCTATGCAACCTTCGATGTTTTTGGTTCACCTCACTAACTACTTGACTTTGATTGGTATTTGCAGGAGTTTCCAACATATTCCCTTATAACATAACCTTTTATGCTTTAAGATATGTCATCTTTTATGGATTTGGAAAATGTGTGTATAGTTCTCTATTCAGACACTGCGGACAAACTTAGCTTAACGTTATGTGATTCGAACTTAATCACTTTCAAACGTTCCTTATTTGGATCACATATTATGCTAAGTTATCATCATGGTTTACTAAGATAGAACCTATGTCTTAACATAGTGGATGGCGATCATCCTTTTCTTTCTTTCAACCATTGATATTAAAACTTAATGCTATTCCTAATTGGAGTTATTAAGGATCATTTCCTTAATTAACTTCTGTTCTGAAAACCCTTTCAGAATCCCTTAATGAACACTACATAATATCATAATACAGTTTATTATCAACTTCTACATCTTATAAATCATTATTTATAAGTATTAGCGCCTTTCAATCTTAACATACTTAAGAATTACTCCTATAAACTCCCACTCAAAGTATGTTCCTACATATTTGAATTTGAGACTTATATTGCTCACACTCAAAAATATGTCAATCACATATTGTTTTAGGAAGACTTTCATAGCTCCCACAAATTTTATGCAAATTGCATATCTCCTTATTATTTTGAATAACTTCAAAATCCTTTGATCAAATATCAAACTTGGAGATTTACTATGAGATACTAGTACTCTACTAGTTTTAAATCCACTAGACATTTAGCACACATGAATCAAATTCATTTGAATTCATCCAATATTTGACAAATTTGTGCTTTTGTCATTCACCCCCTTTTTCCTACTATGGCTTTGCAATCATTTGGGAAAATTCCAAGTAACTCGTTTTACTTGTGAAATTCAGAAACTAATTGCTTTCTAATCTTAAGGGAATTTTGCTTCTAGGATTTCTCATAATTTAGTTTACCATTATTTCCTTTGTAGTTCGTAGGTATGTCACAATCCAGGAATCATGACAAATGATTCATAAATGTCTCCATACAAGATATGGATTTACATTTTGAATCCTACTTCATGTAGTGAAAAACAATAGTGGAGGGAAAACACAATAATCAAAATCATCGATTATTTCCTTCCGTGTAGAGAATCGTTCAGGACTGTTGTCCGTTGCGCTTCTCAACACTCTGATGCAGGGTTTTGGATCCTCATCGTGTTTTATACTATCTTCCATTTGCTCCATAACTAAAAAACATCACTAAAAGTGAGCTTTCTCAAGAATGTACCAAAATCCAAGCAATACAAGTTTTGCTTTCCTTTTGGTTTCAGCTATGGATTTCGTATTCAAAGTTTCCAATGAATATGCTACAAGGGCTTTTTCGCTATTGTTTTGGTTATATCGAATAACCCCAAAACTTTCACGAATTCAAATGGTTCGCTACATTCTAATTGAGTGCTAACTATTTCTAACTAATGGTCTCTACATCTACACTGCAACGATTTATTTGGTGTCTTCTATTCAACCCCTTTGGTATCTAATATCACATTGTGATGCTCTGTATTTTGACGTTTCAAAACACTTTGCATTCCACAATTTCTTTTATGCCATTCTTATAAAGCTGAATTTCATTACTATTGATCAAATCACACTAATTAGATTCTCTTTTATATTTATACCCCTTTTATTGATGAAACACTTTGATCAAATCAAATAGTTTCATATTCATGTTTCTTTGGTAAACTACTTTACACATTCAAACAATCATATAATGATAATTACCATTTTTGTTAAAACACAATACATCGAATATGTATTTACTTTTAACAATTCTTTAAACACTTCGTATTCAAGTAATACACGGTGTTCAAGTTATTTTGCCGAACTTAGGCATGATTTATATGTGACAACAAATTGAATGACTTTCACATATTATCACATAACTTTGAATTCAAACAATGGTTTCATTCATTTAATGAAATATCATTAAGTTGGGTATTTTAAACAAGGCATTTTAATGTTTTACAAATGTTCATGCATTTATCAATCAGTTTCAAACAATAAGGATAATTCACAAGTAATAAAACAACATATGAACACGAATAGAAATCATTCATAAAAGTGGAACAACTGTTTGTTACAAACTCATATGAATAACCGTCTCACGAAGTGTGAGACACACTAAAGAAGTTCACAATCTCTTGATTACAATAATCATCCTAAAACACAAACTAAATGATAAATGTCGCGGGAGAGTGTCGTCGGCCATCATCATCATGCTCGCCATCAACACGCAATGTCACCTCCTCTCCAGCAAGCACCTGTCATGCAGAAGGACATGTTTTCAGTAAAACAGAACAAGTATCAGATATACTTAACACTGCAATGTGTTTGCAAGATTATAACATTTATAAAACTGTATATCAAATATATATACCTTTGTCGTTGATGACCTGAGCGACATCTGGTTTAACCAACACATTCCTGAGATGTGTCATGAACCGGTGGAACTCCATTTCCGTGTCGCCCCTCATTACGGAAGTTCTGACTTGTGCTCGGTAGCTTGGTGGCAGCGGCTGCAGCACAGCAGCATTTGCAAAAGATCCCGTAATCCAGACGTCTAGGAAGTATGTAGGCTTACACATCATGCATGTGCTCCAAGTGGTCGTCCAGTGATGAGTTCTCCTCCATCTTAATGGAGAGGAAGTCTCCCATCAGCTCATGCTCCCAAATGCGTGTCTGTTCCATGAAATGTGTGCTAAGTTGTAGCATCACCGAACGAGGGTTGACATCACCCACGAAAGGCCACAGCTCGTCCACCATTCCGAAACACATCACAACTGAAATATAGGAGGCCATATCACGACGGAGATAGCGGTCTTTCCGCTCCTCTGGGGTCTCAAGGTCCGTGGGCTGATCTAAATCCATCTCGTCGAGTATATAGCCGACCACGTCGTTCTCGCTAAGGATAACATGGATACTGCCAACCCAAATGGAGAAGTTCGATCCATCTAATTCGAGCTTCTCTCCTTCTAACCATTCAATTGTCAACATGAAAGGTCCCATCTACATTTATAATTTGCAAAAGGAATTTAGACTAAGTTTATAATTAAATGAGTTAATAATAACTCCACTCAGAAACACCTATCCCCAGTGAGGGTTCCTAGTGATAACACGACCCCTATCAGCCACATCTCCCCCGATCGTCACGGCCATCAATGTGGGTTCAAGGGTGGACGCTAAATGTCGGTCACATTATTCATGCGACTCATGCTCGATCTTTCGACCATCTGTGTTCCGAGGCCACGCTTCTCTAGCATGCTGGGCTCGCCAACTCAAACTTAGTGTATTCGATGTGCAACATGGCTTACACCCACTATATGTGAACGTAGATATGTATGACACCTAGGCCTGTGACCCTGGATCGCCTCATATCGAAGAACTTTCTTGGTGGTGCACACTAAGGGGGAACACAATCGTTGGTAATTTTAACAGGGGTCATCTTATTAGGCTACCGTCGAGTATCTAATACTAGCACACAATAAGACATACAAACAATAACATTGAATGTAAATGCTATGTGATATGGTCCTTCACGTCATGATCTCCATCCACCGTCACCAGGTTCCGGTGCCAGGGTTCCAGCGCCGTAGACACTAGGGTACCGGTGTCTTCTCGGCGTGGTAGTCCGTCACCTTCGTGACTATCTACTACTACGTAACAAAAGGTAATCACTTTACCTTTGCCACAACCATATCACAAAGCAACGCCCCCTGCAAAACAAAGTTAGATGCTTCTACTTTATCTTTGCCTGTTTTACGTGGCTGAATGGGCTTTCGCACAAGAACCGTTCTTACCTACGAACTTTCAGCACAACGCTGATCGAGTAGTTGTCTCTACTACACCCCTTTCGGTACAAGCCGTATGTCAAGCGTGGACCAGTCTCGCGAATGAACGCATAAAGTCGGTTGGGGGCCGCTTCATCAAGCATTACTGCGGTATGCACAAGTACACGTGGGAGGGTAACAACTAGAAGATCAATGCCCACACGCTACATCTCGTGTGTTCTACCTGTACTAGCATTACTACGCATAGATCTAGCTCTAATACCACTGAAGGGGTTTCGCGCATGAAAACAATAAAATTTTACCCTACGCCCTAGAACCCCTGAAACTGCCAGGACCTATCTATTAGTAATACAGTAATGGGAGGGGATTTTGGCAAACTTACCCTCGAAGACCGAAAAGCATTGTCAACGCTCAGGAGAGCGTGGTTGATGTAGACGAGCCAAAGCCGACCTCAAGGTTGTGATGAAGTCCTTGCACTCCTTCTGGCTCGAACGACTTGAGTGCCTCAAGTGTGACACCTCGCGGGGAGTTACACACGCCCGTTGCCTGACGATGACTCCCGCTTCCCCGATCCAGCGCGACGATGCTCCGCGGTGAAGATGTCTCTCGCTTGCGTAGTCTAGACTTGGGACCACGGTCACGAGAGAGAGGGGGAGAGAGAAAATATCAATTGGAGGTCCTCCCAAAAGTGGGGAGACATTTATTGATTGTTGGTGTATTTTTCTAAGCCAAATACCCCACTATATATAGGGGGAGGGGAGGTACTACCTCCCTCAAAGTCCCGGGGTGGGACTAAAGGAGAGGAGGGGGATCGTACGTCGCGGGTGCTTCACTTCCTGAAGAAGTCGCAGTCGTGCTTGAAGAATATTTATCGGACGATGTTCCCGCTGGACGTCGTCCCGTCAAGCCTGTTGGGCCTCCTTGCCAAATTCCAAGACTTGAGTGCAGTCCGCGAGTGTGTACGGCAACAGTTGGTGGCGGGTGCCAAGGCTGCTTTGTCACTGGTGCGACCGTATAGGCCTGATGTGGACGTCGCAGCAATTGCGGCCGAACCGCCAGCGCCGCCAGTGGGTTCGACTTGGAACATGGTTCCGCACTATCAGGCGGTGGATCGCCCAACGGAGGAAATCGTTGACTTCATCGAGGAGCAGACTAACGTCCCTTTGCTGCAACAGTAGTTTGGTTTGTACCCTGCACATAGTTGTACCAGTGTTGTAAAGTTCATATATATGTTGTGTATAATTGATTAACATTGACGTATAAAAGAGCTTGTTAGCATGTATGCTTTGTGAGTGCGTTGCACTATGCGATTCCTTTTCGTTAGCCTGACTTGCGATTATCTCAGCCCCTTGCCAGCCTGTCAGGTGTGTTGCAACTGGGTTGGTATTTGTCAAGGGTTTTGATTGATGCGCCAGCTACTCAGGATATCACGATCAGTTTGTAGAACGGATGTATATAGGGTGGCGCAGCCCCCGAGTGGATACTTTGCAAAAATTAAAAGAAAACACAGAGTTTCAGGGCACTTAGCTTTATTTATTCGCGGAATAGTACGAGGTACAATATGTGGCTAAGTAGCCTTGGCTGAGTAGCCTTATTCTGCAATGTAGAAACAAAAATGACTAAGGGTAGAAGCGTCGCAGCTGCGCGACGTTCCAATGGTTGGAGTATGCGACTCCTGTCTCTAAATCTTTGAGGCGATAGGCGCCACCTGTGATTACTTCTGTAATCACGTATGGTCCCTCCCAGGAGGACTCGAGCTTGAGATGCCCTTGCTGTTTCAGTCGCAAGACCAGGTCGCCTTCGACGAAGGACCTGGGGCGTAGTCTCCTGCTGTGGTAGTTGCGCAGGTTCTGTTGGTAGATCGTTGATCTTTCTGTGGAGATTTCCCTTGCCTCGTCAAGGAGGTCGACGGAGTCTTCGAGTGCAAGAGTTGACGCTTGCTTGTTGTAAGCGACCACACGTGGTGCTTTGTATCGTACTTCGGCGTGTAGCACCGCTTCAGCCCCGTGCACCATGAAAAAACGGGGTGTATCCCGTAGCACTGTTTGGAGTTGTGCGTAGGCTTCAGAGTACCGATTGCAGCTCATCTGGCCAACAGCCCGCGGCCTGTTCGAGTGGCCTAAGGAGTCGCTTCTTGATGCTGCCGCAGACGAGCCCGTTAGCTTTTTCGACCTGACCGTTGGTCTGTAGATGTGCTACAGAGGCATAGTTGATGTTGATTCCCAGATTCTCGTAGAATTCTTGGAACTCCGTAGATGTGAAGTTCGTCCCGTTGTCTGTGATGATGCTGTGTGGCACTCCAAAGCGATAGACGATGGACTCGAAGAACTTGACAGCGCTGGCCCCTGATTGGTTTGTCACTGGCATGGCCTCAATCCACTTGGTGAATTTGTTGACTGCGACCAAGAGGTAGACGTAGCCTCCTTGTGAGGACCTTGGGAGTTTGCCAACCATGTCGAGTCCCCATTGCACGAAGGGCCAGGCCAATGGAATTGGACGGAGCTCTGCGCCAGGTGCATGCGGCTTGTCCGCGAATTGCTGGCAAGCGTTGCATTTTTGGACGATGTCCTTGGTGTCCCGCATGGCCGTAGGCCAGTAGAATCCAGCTCGTAGAGCTTTGGCGACGAGGGCGCGACTGCCAGCGTGGTGCCCGCAGGTCCCCTCATGGATGTTGAGGAGAACAGCTCTTCCATCGGCCATGGAGACGCATCACTGGAGAACTCCTGTGATGTTGTTCTTGTATAGTTCTCCATTGATAACGGCGAATGCCTTGGATCTCTGCACAATGTGCCGTGCGTCAGTCGGGTCGTCTGGTAGCCTTTTGCTGAGGAGGTACGTGATGTATGGTAGATGGCTTGATCATCATGACGCTCATTGATCCTTCGAGTCATGTGTCAAGCTTTGAGTCGTCGAGTGTCGTTGGCTCATTGGGAGGCGCAGCCCCCCGAGTCCGTTGTTGCGCTTGTCTTCTTCTCTGTGGCCTTTGGCTTGATGGAGCGTTCGCAGATGCGCTCGAGAAATACCCCAGGTGGTATGGGTCCGCAGGTAGAGCCAATGTTGGCGAGTGTGTCTACCTCTTCATTGCTTTCGCGGCCTATGTGCCACAGCTTGCAACCGTCGAAGTCCCCTTCGAGTGTGTCGTAGAGGTCATGGTAGGCGATCATATTGTCATTCAGTGCGTCGCACTCATGCATTGTCTGGTTGACGACCAGCTTGGAATCACCGTATATTATGAGCCTCTTGGCGCCGCAGGCTTTTGCCATCCTCATCCCGTAGAGCAAGGCCTCGTATTCAGCTTGGTTGTTGGAGGCGGTGAACTGCATTCGCAGAATATATTTCAGCTTGTCTCCTTGAGACGATGTCAGTATGACACCTGCGCCAGCTCCGTCCTTTCACTTGGATCCGTCGAAGTGCATTGTCCAGAGGTAGGACATATCTGGTTTTTCCGGGAGCTGGTTCTCCATCCAGTGCACAAGGAAGTCAGGGAGAACTTGCGACTTTATTCCATCGCGTTTTTCATATGTAATGTCTCGTGGAGACAGTTCAATTCCCCAAAGTGTGACTCATCCGGTGGCGTCAGGATTGTTGAGGACATGCCCAAGTGGGGCGTCGTTGACTACCACGATTGGGTGTTCCTAGAAGTAGTGACGCAGTCTCCGAGCCGTCATGAAGACGCCGTACGCCAGTTTCTGGTAGTGCGGGTACCGCTGTTTTGTTGGCGTAAGTACCTCGCTGAGGTAGTAGACTGGGCGTTGTACTCCATGAACTTTGTTTTCTCCGGCTCGTTCTACCACGAGCACCGTGCTGACCACCTGGTTGGTCGCGGAGATGTATAGCAATAGTGGTTCCCTTTCGCGTGGAGTCACCAGTACTGGCCAGGTGGATAGTAGGCACTTGAGGTCTTCGAATGCTTCCTGTGCCTCATTGGTCCACTCGAATTTGTCTGCTTTGCAGAGGAGTTGGTAGAAAGGTAGTGCCTTCTCGCCCATTCGACTAATGAATCGATTGAGCGTCGCGATTCGCCCAGCCAGCTACTGGACGCCTCTTATGTTTTTTGGCTTCTCCATGGCCAGTATGGCTTTTATTTTCTTCGGGTTCGCTTCGATCCCTCTCACGGAGATAAGATATCCGAGTAATTTCCCAGATGGTACGCCGAAGGCGCATTTGTCCGGATTGAGCTTGATCCAGTAGCGGTCGAGGTTGGCGAAGGTTTCGCGCAAATCGCCGATTAGTGAAGCTTCCTCTTTGGTCTTGATCACTATGTCGTCAACATAGACTTGGATGTTGTGATCAAGTTGGTTCTTGAGGCAAGCCTTCATGCACCGCTGGTAGGTGGCTCCTGCGTTCTTCAGCCCGAAGGGCATTGTGTTGTAGCAGAACATACCAAAAGGCGTTGTAAACGCTGTTTTTCTTGATCTTCTTCCTTCATTCGAATCTGGTTGTAGCCTGAGTAGGCGTCGAGGAAGCAGAGGCGCTCACATCCTGCGGTGGAGTCGATGATCTAGTCGATTCGCGGTAGCGGGAAGTGATCCTTTGGGCTGTGCTTATTTAGAGAGGTGAAGTCCACACACATCCGCAGGATATCCATGTATTTCTTTGGTACTAGCACCGTGTTGGCGAGCCAAGTGCTTTCCTTGATCTCGCTTATAAATTTGACGTCGAGGAGTCTGTTGATCTCCATTCCAACTGCCTTTTCTCTTGGTTCAGACAGTCGCCGAATTGTTTGTTTGACTGGCCTTGCGTCTGGGTTGACATTGAGTGCGTGCTTGGCGAATTCCCTGGGAACTCCTGGCATGTCCGCATGACACCAGGCGAAGATTTCCCAGTGCTCACGGAGGAATTCGACGAGCGCGAGTTCCTATGCGGGACTCAAGTTGTTGGCGATGAGGGCCGTCTTGGCGGGATCCGATGGGTGGACCTGAACTTTCTTTGTGTGCACCGATGAGTCGAAAGATAGGTCCGGTGAGCTTGGCCGGCTTAGGGGAGGCAGACTGTTGTCTGTCGACTCCTTTAATCTCGCAAGTTCTTCCTGCATGCCGAAAGACTCGGAAATTCTATTAAATTCCCTGTCGGACCTCTCAAAGCTCCCGTTGACTGTGATGACGCCATTGGAGCCTGGCATTTTCATCTGTAGATAGGCTTAGTGTGGCACTGCCATGAACCTAGAGAACGCGACACGTCCGAGGATGCAGTGGTACTATGAGGGCCAGTCGACGACCTCGAAATCGATGCGCTCGTGCCGAAAGTTTTTCGGCGTGCCGAAGATAACGTCGAGGTTAATTTTTCCAAGGGGATACACGCCCTTGCTTGGGATGATGCCGTGGAATGTTGTGTATGAGGCCTCTAAACAAGTCAGAGGGATCCTCATTGCTCGCAAGGTACTCGCAAATATAAGGTTGATGCCGCTTTCGTCGTCCAGGCACGTCGATGCACAGATTCGAAGTGCTCAACCGAACAGAGCCCCCGATTTTGGAGGGCCCCCGATTTTGTCCAGCCTAGGCCCTGTAATACTCTGCGTCCGTCGCGGCCTAGGCCCAGCACTCCAGCAGAAATCGCTGGCGATCGTTCCCTGTTGGCTGCTGCCTTCCTGGCGTGACTCGCGTGACCGCATCGCGTCGCTTGGCGTCCGACCCCTAACCTCCCTTCGCCTTCCCCAGATCGCTGCTCGCTGCCCGGCCGCTGCCCAGCCGATCACCGATCACTGCGATCAGCTAATTCTACTAATTCTCACGCCCAGCCTCACGCCCTCAGTGAGTCAGCTGAGCTACGCAGTACGCACGGACGGCACGGTAAGGATCTAGCCTGGTTACAGACAGTAGAAAATCTTTCTTAGGTATCGCCTGTAGAAAATCAGTGAACCTGCTAGCTATTGCGTGTAGAAAATCGATGAATCAATGAACCTGCTAGCCATCGCATGTAGAAAATCAATGAATCAATGAACCTGCTAGCTTCGCATACAGTACTCAATTACTCATCTATTACTCCCTCCGACCCAAATTAGTTGACTTATTTTTATCTAGATTCGACTTGTTTTAGTCTAAAACAAGTCTAGATACATTCGAATCTAGACAAATCTAAGTCAACTATCCAACTAATTTGGGTCGGACGGAGTATTAATTTTAATTTTCTGAGACAGGCAAATCATGAGAAGGACAAAGTGTCAATCAGGTTACGAGAAGAAGAAGAAGAAACAGAGATTAGAAGCAGCGGCTCAGTCTTAAAAGGGCGCTCTAGATAAATTTGTTGTGAAAGAGTCTCAAATAAATTCTAAAAATCAAATTCCAGATGCTGATGTTGATCATGGCCATGGTGATAATGTTGTAGAAGTTGAGGCTTGTACTTCAGAATTTGATGAAGGCGACGATGGTAATATTGGTGACGAACATGATGATGCTAATACTGATAATGAAGGTATATTCTGAAGTGTGTCCTCTTGATGTTCTGAAGTTTTTGGAGAAGCGTCCCTATTTGGCTGTTGCTAATATTACATACAGAATTTTATTAACCATTTCTATTACTGTTGCATCCGCTGAAAGGAGCTTTTCTAAACTCAAGTTGCTGAAATCCTACATGCGTTCTACTATGACACAAGAAAGACTCGGTGGATTGGCGACTATAGCACTTGAGAGTGATATTTTGGAGAAGATCAACTATAATGCTATGATTGAAGATTTTATTTCAAGAAATACCCGGCGAATGATGCTTTTTGGTCGATCATGAGGTTTGTTCTATTTGTTTGATGCTATATTTATTATTTTTGAATGAATAGTTGATATTTTTTCGAACATTGTACGACATAGCACATTCGGAAGTTATACAATATAAATTAAATGTGTGATTTTGTTATACTAGTTCTTGAGTGTGTACAAAAATTAAGGCCCCATTTTTATAAGTCGGGGGCCCCCAAATCTTGGAGACGGGCCTGCCGCCGTCCATGAAGATGCGGCTCATGTCGAAGCCTCCAATTTGTGCCTCGAGTACGAGGGGACAGTGGCCTGGGCGAGGTACTTGGGGCGGATGGTCGCGCTTGTCAAAGGTGATGCAGGACTCGCTTCCACTAAGGTACTCAGTGGTAGATGGTGGCGAGTTTGTTGCTAGATTGACTTGGCGAGTGATGGCCTTTTGCACCCGTTTGGAGGGGCGACCCTTTTGGATCATCATGGTGCCCATGGCCCGTGGGTGCGGCTCGCCTCCGTGACGTTGGTCGGGTGTGGCCGCGCTTGGCAGTGGTCCAGGTGGTGGTGGAGGAGCTCGGTAGGCCACAGCGCCTGGGGCGGCTCCGTAGCCCCTGTTGAGTTTGAGCCGAGCCAGGCCTTCATGGAGTTTGAGAACTCGCGGCAATCTTTGAGGAGGTGGCTAGATTTCTTTTTGCCATCATGCTTTTCGATGTAGAAGTGCACGGTGCATGGTCCGGACAGCTTGTCTTCAATGGACGTGGCGGGTGCTTCATCGCGAGTGCGGCGCTGCCATACTTGCGTGGTTTTCCTGGAGTCGCGGTACCCACCGCTGCGGTATCCGCTGTTGCGGTTGTCGTCGCGCCTATCGGCGTAGCCGGCTGCGACCATTTTGACTTCGTCGTGATCATCATAGATGCGCATTCGCCGTTTGCTTCGGCGGTCGCGTCTGCGCTCGAGTTCTGCTTCCTCGTCGGAGTGAACACGATTCTTCACCGAATCTTCTCTGTCAGCCCGCCAATTCACGATTTCCATCAGGTGGTCGATGGTCTTGGGCTTCGAGCGGCCCAGCTCCTCCCTGATCTCTATGCGGCGAACACCGCCGTTGAATGCGTCGATTGCGCGGTCCTCCAAGATATTTTCTGCGGAGTTCTTAATGATGGACCACCTCTGGATGTACGAGCATAGTGATTCGCACGATCTTTGTTGGCAGCACCTCAGCTCTTCGATTGATGTGGGCCTTTTGTAGGTGCCTTTGAAGTTGCGCACAAAGTTGTAAACCAGCTCTTCCCAACTGTGAATGGATCCGCGTGGGAGGTTGTTGAGCCATGCTCAGGCGGCGCCCTGTAGCTGTAGCTGCAGGCACTGCATGGCCATACTTCGACTTCCTCCGTGAAGCCTGACGGAGGAGATGTGGTCCTCCAACCAGATTTTCGGGTCCTATAGACCGTCGAATTTCGGGTTCTTTGATGCGATCTTAAACCCCTTGGGCATTCGCTTTTGCCTGATGGCCCTGCTGAAGTATCTAGCGCCACAGAGCTCCACATCCTCGTCTTCTGAGTCAGTTGATCGGGCACGTCGTGCCCTTGACTTGTCGATCTTGCGCTACGTGATATCGTCACACGCGTCGTAGTTGTGGTCATGTCGCCTTGAGCGGCGGCGGCGAGACAGATCGTGACTGTCATCGCTGGACGAGAGTGAGGAGTAGCGTTTTTCCAGAGCCTTTCCTTTCTTTGGCTCTGGTGTTGGCTCCTTGTCAAGGGCAGCCTCGATTAACCCTAAGCCTGCGATCGTAGATCAGTGCATGGCGGCCCGAGGGTCTCCAGCTGGCGGTTGGTTGTTGAGGAGGTACATGGTGGCCGCCGTTACCGCAGCTTGCGGCATTTTTGGTAGCACGTTGCCACGCGATTCCACCATCATGGAGCCGAAGTCGAGGACCTTTGCGGCTTCTACACACTCTTGTTCAGTGAGGTGGGACAGTCGAGATCGCGTCTTGTTAGCGAGGTACTCGTTGCACTTGGAGGACGATCCTCCGCGGGAGGATAGCCCGGCTCGTTGGAGGCTCGACTCGTCTGCCGCCTTCTTGCATGCCTCGAGTTGCGCGATTGTTTGTAGTTGGCGCTTGTACTCCTCTTTCAGGAGCCAATGGTAACCCATCAGCAGTTCTTGCGGGGAGCCGAAGGGTAAAGGGTTGCCCGTAGGGCCTCATGGCAGCGAGCCCACTCGAGGTCATTGAGCCTGATCACGACGCGTTCGCCGGTCTCCTCGTTTATTATAGTTGGAGGTTCGACTGCCCCTCCGTTGTTGACGGGGGTGATGGCTCAATGCACGGCGCCTACAAAAGTGCTTGGTGCGTGGTTGATGTAGAGCTCGTTGGGAACCCCAAGAGGAATGTATGATGAACACAGCAGCAAGTTTCCCTCAGTTATGAAACCAAGGTTTAATCAAACCAGTAGGAGCAAGGAAACACCCCAAAGGTGTTACTAGCTGAGCTTTGGCAGGGCGCACTACCGGTGCTAGTAGCAACGTGGAGACCTGCACCACACAACCGCAGAACTTTTTCCCCAACTTGCGATGAGGTTGTCAATCTCACCGTGTTTTGCTGAAAACAAAGGATTAAACGTATCGAATGGAAAGAAGTAAAAGTTTGCAGAAAGTAACACAAAACAGTAAAAGATTGTAGATTGTATGTAAAGTAAAGGACCGGGATCCATAGTTCACTAGAGATGGCTCTCCTTAAGATAGATAACATGCTGGGTGAACAAATTACAGCGACAAACACCGAGAAAGCAATACATGCATATACTAATCATCTTGACTCCTTTGAGACTTGATTGGGCATTACAACATAATACATAGACGCCATCCAACTGCATCTATGACTAATAATCCACCTTTAGGTTATCATCCGAACCCCCTCCAGTATTAAGTTGCAAGCAACAGATTATTGCTTTACAAACTGCGTGTAAAGTAAACAATACGATTGTTCTATGAACAAAGGATTCTTGTTTTCTCCCTAGTAGCAACAACACATCTAGTACCTTAGAGATTTCTGTCACTTCCCTAGATTACCAGAGGCATGAACCCACTATCGAGCATAAATACTAACTCTTGGAGTTGCTAGCATCTACTTGGCCAAGATAGCTACTAACAACGGAAAGCATGCAGGATCTCAAATAACAAAGACATGATAGAATCAATAATCAATCTGAAATAGCATCTCAATATCCATCGGATCCTCCCAAACATAACATGCAGAATTACAAATAGATGATCTTGATCATGAACGGAGCTCACAAGATCTAGACATGAAAGCACAAAGGAGGAGAACCAGCCATCTAGCTACTACATGGATCCGTAGTCCAAGGATGAACTACTCACGCATCACACCGGAGGCTTGCATGGTGATGAAGAAAGCCTCCAGGGTGAATTCCCCTCTCCGGTAGGGTGCCGGGAAGAGCTTCGGATCCCTCCCGATCTAGGGATGGAGATGATGGCAGCTACAGACTCTTTCGTGAATTTTTGATCGGGTACTTAGGGTTTACGTCTCGAGGGCATCTTATAGTCGGAAGGGGAGGCCGAGGGGGTGCCTGGGCTAGCCACACCACCCCCTGGCGCGGGCCAGGCCTGGCCGTGCGGCCAGGTGGTGTGGCCGCCCTCTGGCCCCTCTCCGTCTCGTATTCTGGCACTTGATTACTTCCATAAAAATAGGCACTTTGGCTTTTGTCCCGTCCAATTCCGAGAATATTCATTTTCTGACTTTCCGGGAACCAAAAACAGCAGAAAACAGGCAGCTGGCACTGTGGCTCTTGTTAATAGGTTAGTCCAAGAAATCATATGAAAAGTACTCCAAAGTTGGAACAAAACACAAGAAAGTGGATAAAACCAAGCATGGAACATCAAAAATTATAGATACATTTGCAATGTATCAACATCCCCAAGCTTAACTCCTGCTCGTCCTCGAGTAGGTAAGTGATAAAAAGAAAGAATAATTTTTGAGGTGACATGCACCATCAAAGACTTGATCAAAATATTTGCAAAACATTCAAAGCTGGGATCAAAGTACTTCAATCATAACATGAAAAACATAGTTCTAGCAATAAGCAAAGAAACTATGATGCAACATGAAAAGGCACAAACAAAAGATTCATGAATAATAATGCTTTGCAAGACGTTTGTTTGTTTCACATAAAGAAAACATGGCATACTAGTATTCACCTTGTCCCTCAATAGAGTAGAAAATATAAATGCATAGGACACCTTCAAAGTTCAAAAGAGTGACTAGATACAATAGTTTAAAACAAGCAATATCAAAGTATGCATTAATCAACTAGTCTTGGGACAATACACATAGAACTAAGAATGGCCACTATGCTCTCAAAGTAAGTGCATAAAGATAGAAGGTGGAGACTCAATATAATGGTGGAAGAAAGGCCTTTGTAAAAGGAAGTAGGGATTCAAGTCTCATAAAGAGCTTCCAAAAATTATGGTACTTATAGCTTTCAGCTCTCATTGCCCCTATCATAAGCATCTTGTAGTGACTAAGGTTAAAGTGAAAAACTATGGTGTACATGCTTGACGAAGTATAAGTCATAAATCACATGTCCCTTGTATACGAGGGCCGCTCCTCATGCTACTCAAGTTTAGTCACCGGTAAGTTCTTATCATTGTAAGTATACGTGTATCATAGAGAACCGCCAACGGGGTACCCCTTGCCCGATGATACAGAAGAATCCCCATATCAAAATGACAAGGCAAGCAGACAACGAGTATCTCAGCATTCTTCTTATTTACCATGGGAATATGGTGCTTTTTTCTCTCTTTCCTCTTTTCATAGTATCTTTTTTTTCTATTTTATTCTCAATATAGGACTCTTTTTTTATAAGAAGAATGCTTCATAGACAGCTCATTATGGTTACGCTGCAGGTTTCCATCATGTCAGCATGGATTAGACCAGCGGCCCAGGCGTTTCTCTAACACATATACATAACTCCATGGACTTACAAGCTCCCTTTCATTTCACACTAACGACATCCATATACAAAAGAGCATGATATCAACTAGGTACAAGTACCAAGTGCAATGTTGAAAGCGTTCCCCATGAAAGCATGGTTCTGCTAATTCCCGACAAATAAGTACAAGCATATACAACATAGAAGACACAATGGTTCAATTTTATTAAGGGCAAGTAAAGTAAAGTGTGCCATCAAGTTCGTGAGAGCTTTAATCACTAGTTTTCTCATAACAAGTTTAATTTGGAAGGTAAAAAAAGCATGAATATACTTGGAATAGCATAAGCTAGTAGGTAGGTATGGTGGACTCTTTGGAATAACTTGGTTTAGGGAGTTGGATGCATGAGTGGAACTCATACTTTGTTGTGGAGGCTAGCAAAATACAGGGAGCGACAAACTAAGAGAGCAATAATGGCCATAATCATGCAGAGCGACAAAACATCATTGATCAAAGCATAAAATGATACTACAAGTTGAAAACTAAAGGATCATAAAGGCTATGGTGACTTGAGATAGTCATAACATGGTGTGAGCATGTGCCAAGTCAACCCAAGTAAAGCATCAAAGGAGAATACCACTATACTATGCTTTAATATGCTAAAACAACGCATGATTCATCCAAGGCACATTAAGCAATCTCAATTGTTTATAAAAAGTCATGCTACAGAAAAGAATACTAAGCATAAATCCAAAACAATATCAAGCATGGCATGACAAAGCATAGGCCACAGTCAAAAACGAGCTCTTTTTACCACATAAGCATGAACTTTCCTACTCTTTTCCAAACCAAACCAAACTATTTGCAAACCAATGTATGAAAGAGGGGGTCCAACCAATTTATTCAGAAAACTAAGAAAACCAAAGCAAACGAAAACCAAAACGAAAACAAAAAAAGAAGACGCTCCAAGAAAAACACAACTGTGCATGAAAGAATAAAAATGAAGCGTTTGCTAGAAACCTGAGATTTTTATTGATGAAGAAGGGGATGCCTTGGGCATCCCCAAGCTTTGACGCTTGTACTTCTTGTACATTTCTTGGGGTGACACGCGTGGCATCCCGAAGCTTGAGCTTTAGTCCATCCTTCATCTCACTACTCATTCCTTCCATACACCTGAAATTTTTCCTTCATACAAAACTTCACACAATCTCATTAGCAACATTGGTGCACTTAAGATAAATAAGTCTTAAGGTTCAGTTCTAACACCAAATAAACTTCCATTAGAACACTAGCTACTGTAGCACTTCCCTCAAAAAGCTCAATTCCCCAAAAGAACTCAAAAAGAAACCCACAAGAAGCAAATGCAGAAAATGGCAGAAATCTGTCAAAACAGACCAGCAGGTAAAGACGAATTTTTTCGAAGACCTTCTGTTGCTCAAATAAAAAAGTGTTGAACCAACGAATTTATATAACAACCAGGGGCAGAAGCACAAAAACTTACAGCTCAATCCGACATACATAGCTCTCTCACGAATTTTTACGGTGAAGCACAGAAATCTGTTTCGGGACAGCAACTTTCCCAATCATTACTTCTCTCTCATTAGAGGTTACTCTTAGCACAAAAAAGGCAAATAAAAAGGATAAGGAGAGGTTATTACAGAGGTAATAACTTCCAAGACTCATCTAAAACTTTTGGGTTATCTCCCAATAAGTACTTTTCTTTAACGCCTTTAAGTTAGGCATAAGAAGCAAAGAAAGAATCAAGTGTTCTCAAATGAAGAAGCATTAAAACCAACTTTCTTGCCCTTACCTCTCTTACTTTTATTCTTAACCTTGGGGAAAATATGATTGTTTGGTGGATAAGAAAGGTGCATGGTCCCCTTTCCCACATCTATTATTGCTCCAAGGAGTTCTAATAGGGACCTTCCAAGTATAATTTATCCTTTTCCTACACATTCAATAACAAGATAATCAATAGAAATCGTTTTCCCAAGGATCTTTGTAAACACTCCTTTAGCTATTCCAAGAGGTAATATGGTAGTATTATTAGTAAGAGATATGTCTTTTCCTCCCTCAATGAGCCCCCAAGTATTCAGAGATTTATAAATATCTTTGGGCATAAGACAAAATTCAGACATGATATCACATCGAGCTTGAAAAGTTTCAGTGTTCATCTCAATCTTTACTGTAGGGAACCACCTTGATGGTTCAGAGTTTATTGGAACATAATCGTGATGCTCCCTAAGCGTATTATAGCAACTTTCTAATCTAGTAGTGCTAGCCTCAAGAGTATCCAACCTAGCAAATAGTTTTGCGAAAGAAATATCAGTTTGGCTAGGCATGTTGTAAGTGAGGATAAATTTCTTTATAGCATTAATAGCATCATCCTCATTACATTGGAGGAAATCTCCTCCCACAACAGCATCTAAAGCATATCTATAGCAAAGAGCAATCCCAAGGTAAAAACTGCTAAGGAACAAGCTTTCAGTCATTTTAGGCTTAGTTTTTTCATGTAGATCAGAGATTCTAGACCAAGATTCCTTAAAACTTTCCTCAATTCCTTGTTTAAAAGTGAAAATCATTTCCTCGGGTGACATAGTGACAGGAGCAAGGCTAGACATAATGAGATAGGAACTAATTTTTTTTGTGTTTTTCAAATAAGAAAGCAAACAAGTAAAACTATTTTTTTGTGTTTTTGAAATAAGAAAGCAAACTAGTAAAACTAATTTTTTTGTGTTTTTGAAGAACAAAATAAGCAAACAAAGAAAAAAGGGACTAAGCAAAACAAAAACAACAAAGTAAAGAGATTGGTTATGAGGGACTCCCCTTGTGAAGATGTCCTTGACTCCCCGACAACGGCGCCAGAAAATCGCTTGATGGCTCAATGCACGGCGCCTACAAAAGTGCTTGGTGCGTGGTTGATGTAGAGCTCGTTGGAAACCCCAAGAGGAAGGTATGATGAGCACAGCAGCAAGTTTCCCTCAGTTATGAAACCAAGGTTTAATCGAACCAGTAGGAGAAAGGAAACACCCCAAAGGTGTTACTAGCTCAGCTTTGGCAGGGCGCACTACCGGTGCTAGTAGCAACGTGGAGACCTGCACAACACAACCACAGAACTTTGTCCCAACTTGCGATGAGTTTGTCAATCTCACCGTGTTTTGCGGAAAACAAAGGATTAAACGTATCGAATGGAAAGAAGTAAAAGTTTGCAGAAAGTAAACACAAAACAGTAAAAGATTGTAGATTGTATGTAAAGTAAAGGACCGGGATCCATAGTTCACTAGAGGTGGCTCTCCTTAAGATAGATAACATGTTGGGTGAACAAATTACAGCGGGGCAATTGACAAATACCGAGAAAGCAATACATGCATATACTAATCATCTTGACTCCTCTGAGACTTGATTGGGCATTACAACATAATACATAGACCGCCATCCAACTGCATCTATGACTAATAATCCACCTTCAGGTTATCATCCGATCCCCCTCCAGTATTAAGTTGCAAGCAACAGATTATTGCTTTACAAAATGCGTGTAAAGTAAACAATATGATTGTTCTATGAACAAAGGATTGTTGTTTTCTCCCTAATAGCAACATCACATCTAGTACCTTAGAGATTTCTGTCACTTCCCTAGATTACCAGAGGCATGAACCCACTATCGAGCATAAATACTAACTCTTGGAGTTGCTAGCATCTACTTGGCCAAGATAGCTACTAACAACGGAAAGCATGCAAGATCTCAAATAACAAAGACATGATAGAATCAATAATCAATCTGAAATAGCATCTCAATATCCATCGGATCCCCGCAAACACAACATGCAGAATTACAAATAGATGATCTTGATCATGAACGGAGCTCACAAGATCTAGACATGAAAGCACAAAAGGAGGAGAACCAGCCATCTAGCTACTACATGGATCCATAGTCCAAGGATGAACTACTCACGCATCACACCAGAGGCTCGCATGGTGATGAAGAAAGCCTCCAGGGTGAATTCCCCTCTCCGGCAGGGTGCCGGGAAGAGCTTTAGATCCCTCCCGATCTAGGGATGGAGATGACGGCGGCTACAGACTCTTTCGTGGATTTTTGATTGGGTACTTAGGGTTTACGTCCCGAGGGAATCTTATAGTCGGAAGGGGAGGCCGAAGTGGTGCCTGGGCTGGCCACACCACCCCCTGGCGCGGGCCAGGCCTGGCCGCGCAGCCAGGTGGTGTGGCCGCCCTCTGGCCCCTCTCCGTCT
Organism: Avena eriantha; assembly: GCA_910589775.1. Classification (NCBI taxonomy): domain Eukaryota; kingdom Viridiplantae; phylum Streptophyta; class Magnoliopsida; order Poales; family Poaceae; genus Avena; species Avena eriantha. The sequence continues at coordinate 394,510,952 of OU342745.1, forward strand.
CGTATTCTGGCACTTGATCACTTCCGGAAAAATAGGCACTTTGGCTTTTGTCCCGTCCAATTCCGAGAATATTCATTTTCTGACTTTCCTGGAACCAAAAATAGTAGAAAACAGGCAGCTGGCATTGTGGCTCTTGTTAATAGGTTAGTCCAAGAAATCATATGAAAAGTACTCCAAAGTTGGAACAAAACACAAGAAAGTGGATAAAACCAAGCATGGAACATCAAAAACTATAGATACATTTGCAATGTATCAGGGGGCACCGTTGGTAGGGCCTCCATTTGGCGGTGGTCCGCCATTGGGTATGCCGCCGTTTGGCGGGTCAGCTCCGTGGCCACCGTTGCCCGTGTTGTCGCGATTGGCGGAGGAGTCTCCTGCGCACATGAAGTGGTTGGGGAAGCTGCTGCTCCCATAGCTTTCAGATCTAGAACCGTAGGTTCCATCTTCAGTTGCCAGATATTCTAGATCGGATTCGCAACTGTTGTCGCTGTCCGTACTCCCAGCTGTTGCCGGGGCGTTGAGTTCGCTGAGGGTGCCGATCGACGGAGGGAACCATGATGCGGGGCAATCGATGGTATTGTCAGCTGGTCAGGCATGCGAAGCGTGCCCATCTGACCAACTTGGAAGCGGAAGCTCCCGATCGCCAAGCTAATTCCGTCGCCTAAGGATTCGAAAGCCGGGCGAGTGTCCGGCGTGTGGACGGTGAAGTCGAACGCGCCGAAGAGCTGGCGAATCTCCGCTGTTGCGGAGTTGTAGATCGCAGTCGATGGGGCCAAAGAAGCCGCAACATCAGCACTCCCAATTCCCACAGACGGCGCCAATTGACGAGGGTTTAACTCATCAATGCCCATTGCTATGGACTTAGGTTTTGGAGAAGGAGGGAGCGCTGGAGACATCTATCGGCTAGCAAACAAGCACACAGGGGACTCGAAGATTTACCCAGTTTCAGGCCTTGCAGAGGTCCCTACTCCTGCTTGTCTGCTCGTGGAATTATCAAAGGAATCGAGGATTACAATGGTGCGCAGATGCAATCTGGCGAGGGTTCTAGAAACTAGAGTTGCGTGTATCCTCCTCACCACCCCCTCCTAGCCTTTATATAGATAGGCTAGGTCCCGGGTAGCAGGTCGAGTCGGTTACAGGTTAGGGTTTTCCCCTTTGAACTTTCTATCTTTAGCTTTTTCTTGTTCTTCAAGCAATCGAGAGTCCGTAGGCTACTCGAGTTCTCTCTTTGGGCCTTGGCGACACCGTGGGCTTCTGCTGTATCCAGGCCGTATATAGCAAACTCGAGTACCTGTAGGGTATACCCATGTCAGAAAGTAAATGATATAATGGTTGAGTTACATATGACTTTTGTTCCTGTTGATTTTGTTGTAATGGACATAGGGAGTAAAACTTCTAGTCCTTCAATTCTTGGAAGACCTTTTTGAGAACTACAGGTGCAATCATTGATTCAAAGGAAGGGAATGTGAAGTTTCAGTTCCCACATAAGAAATGCATGGAGCATTTCCCAAGAAAAGAGCTACTGAAATAAACTATCCATTGAATGAATCCCATTTTTGAATAAATGCCATGTTTGATTGAATGCCTTGCTTGAAATAGAAAAAAGGGGGAAACCAAACTATGCATGTTCTTGATTTAGGTTGGATTGTTCATAATATTTATGGAGTGATAACTTACAAGTGTATCATCTTGTGCTAGTTCTTATATTCAACATAAATAGTGCTCAATTCTTATATTGTCTTCTAGAAATTACTTAGTACTATGGGCACTTTGCATTCTTGTAGAAGGTCAAATGGTTACCATTGATAGCTCCACCATATTGAAACAACCTCCTTTAGCAAACAAAAACTAAGCATTTATACAAAAACACCTACCCAAATAGCTCAAGCTATATCCCAAAGTATACTATCATCTGTGAGTCATTATATAGCTTCTAAATACTATTATTATGAGTATGGGTGACATGGAGAAGTTAGTCGGAGGGTGACCACGAACTCATTGGGCATAGAGTACCCCTTCCCAAGAAGCAATAAGAGGATGTATGCACTAAAAGATGAGGACAAAAATTCTCCATAGAAGGGGTACCACCACTAAGATGAGGGAAAAACCCTCCAAATATTGATATGATATCAAAAGGTGAGAAGAGTGAGTATGTAGAGGCTAGGCCTTCAAAAAAATCAAAACAAGCAAAAAGTGACAAAGATATACAAAGAAACAGCAAAGAGAGGAAAAAATCAAAAAGTGCCAAAACAAGAATGCCAAAAAGAATTGGCTCATGAGGAGCAATGGAACCAAACACTAATGATGTACCATACTTCAACCATAAACTTAATGGATAGTGTTTGGAAGATATCTTGTGTCTCATATATGATATTTCCTACTTGCTAGCCATACACTTTTTTCAACCTCCTTTGCCAATATTCTGACCATAGGGTCGTCACTATATATATTTATATTTTTCTGTATGCGAAGAATGCAACTATTGTTTCATGGTACTATATGCATTTGTGTTAGTCAATATACATTGTGTTATCAAGTATGGTATTATGAGAGGTATTACTTTATGCTATGCTTGCTTTTTGTTATTCTCTAACTAGCAAAAAATGCTCATGCGTTGCACCGGATAGATAGATAAATAAACATAAAACAAATATCCATTGTCTAGTTTTCATGAAAATCGGATATTTTTATCGATAGGCCCTGGGCTCCAGCCTCCAGCCACGTACTGCTGCTATGCTGTGTGTGATATGTGTGGGTTGACGTCAAGCTATATCAATCGACTGAATTTGTACTTCTGCTACTGCTGTGTGCGATGTACGTCAGTTGATTGAATTTGTACTTCTGCTACTGATGTGTGCGATGTACGTCAGTGGGATCGTCCGAATGCACTGTTGCTTGCGGCGCATCTATCGTAGATATATTGATAAACTTGTAACCAAATACAATTTCGATCAGCGATATGCCTCTATACACTGCACCTCAAGCTAGTTAATTATTGATTATTGAATAGCTAGCTGCAAGTAAAAAGCACGTAGTAAGAGGCAAACTATACATAGAACAGATCAATCTGATATCCTAAAGTGTCGTTTTTGCACATGTATCCCTGAGCCTGCATGGATAACAATGCACCTACGGTTTGGTGAAGCGTGGCCTGTGCAAGTATGTGTTGGTTGTTCTATCTCGGCTCCAGCTATGGTGAGCCAGTCGATAGATAGCCGAGGGAAGATACTTGTACGTATATAGTCGGTGTGGAGTATCTTAGCGTATTTATTTTTATATATACAAACGCACGGCGTTTCTTCACTGAAAAAGTGTTTTTCTCTCTCTTTTTTCGGAGGAGATTAATTTTACTTTCTAAAATTCCGGCTGATTCTTTTAGCAATTTCGTCTACATGGGTTTTGTTCGGCGTTGGCCAATGTGCTTGGTAGGGAACGATTTGGCTTAATAAGGACTTGTTTGGTAGGAGGGAATCCAGCCTTTTCCGAGGAAAATAAATCCACTAGTAGGGAGGTGGGGAATAAAATCCCGTTGATTTAAACTATTTTCTTGGATTCCAGGTCAGGTTTTGATTCCCGAGGATAAAAATCCCGGTACATCCAAACAAGTCCTAAGAGGATTGTTTTGTCCCACATCGGTTATTAGCTAGGGAGATCGATCGTACTCTCAAAAAAAGGCGGACTGTGGACGGGCTAGGGGAAATTCTGGAAGGGAGAAAAAGAACAAACCGACCAACTTATGATACGACTTATGGGTGTCATGATGGGTAATCTATCTGAACTGGTAGGGGTAAGATCGTCCAAAAAAGTATAGGAATGGTGAGAAACGCTCCTTCCTTTATTATTAGGTATAGATATAGATGAATGAACCGTTTAACTTTTTGTGATACTTGCTAGTGAAAAAAGAACCAAACTCCAAAGTCCATGTTAGTTTTATCACCTTCATGCTCGAGGACGAGCATAGGTTAAGTTTGGGGATGTTGATGCATGTAAAATATAAGCATGAACTTTTAGTTTGTTCATATGAATTCTCACTTATTTACAACATATATGATGGTATATCCATGTTTTGCATTGATTTTTGGGAATTTACCAGTAATCCCCTTTATTTTGGTTATAACTCTGCAGGATAAGAAAATCATGTTTTGTGTATTTTTAGCTTTTAGGATTCTAAATGAAGTCAAATGGATTTGGGATTTCTGGAGCATCAATATTTCATTAAGAGAAGGACATGGAGCACTAGGACCACATGAGGGGAGTCCTGATGCCCAAAAGATCCCAGGTGGCGCGCCCTGTTGTGGTGGGCGCGCCACCCATGCTATCTTTTGCCACGGTCGTGCGATTCGCTTGATTCTTTCGCCCATGGACTTGTTTTGATATAAAAACGTCTATATCTTCATCTTCATCTTTAATTCCTTCGTTTTATTTATTCTTATTGTGCATCTGGTTCTCCTCTCTAGCATTAGGTTAAACGAACACTGTAGTCTTTTCTGTGATCATCTTGTTTTGTTCAATAGATCTTGTTATGCTAGTTTTTAATTACGGGGTTCTTTCACAAGAAAGAGTGGGGATTCTTGAGAAACACAATTTTCATAGTTTTCCTCTGGCTGATGTTTATGCAGTATTGTCTTGCTTGAACCATCTGATCTCACATTGCTGAGTTTAAGGCACCTCTGTTCTCCAGAGTATCAAATGCAACTTCTCATATATAGCTCGGTCCATGAATTGAACACATGATCTCATCACCTCTGACAAATTATTGAAATGTGCTGTAAAACCATTCTTTTTTACAGGAAAAACTGATACATACAGTAGAAACAAGAAACTAAATTTGCGTCCGTGAGGACTTGTGTCTCACAAATTTCTGTCCATTCTCCTAACCAAGTGAGCTAGTCTCACTTTATGTGTTGACGTTTTATTGGAAGTCTCGACTGAGATTGTCATGAGGCCACCTTCAGTAGTCTTTTTTTCTGCAATTTCTTTAGCTTTTTCACTCTCTTTTTTCTGAATCACTAGTCACACTTGCGTGTCATACTGCCTGACAAGCTAAAAGTTATAGGTTTGCATTGTTTATTGTAGTGCATATTAGCACCGTAGCAGCTAGTATACATGCATTCTCCATGTCATTAGAATATGCATATGTTTGTTTTTTGGTCTTGTTATAAATTTGAACTTCTGACTCAAGAATAAAAAAATTGCAATCACAGGATGAGGGGATTGCTGTTGGTGTCTGTCAGCAGTCAATAGGAGTTGATGCCTCCAATGATCCGGACAGCGAGGTCGATTATGTTCCTTTGAAATTAGGTGTTCAATTGATTTAGTTCGTACTTAAAGGCTGCATGTATCGATTGATACAGAGGCCGGGGAATTACCCCATTTCGAAAAAAAAAATATCTCCATTCAGGGCAACACTACCTACCGATAGAAGAAATGATATCTTCACATTGCTGCAATACTTATTCCTTTCCATTTCGGTCATAATAATTTTATAAAGCATACAACTTGTTGATCTTATCTCATTATGGCAGGTTGTGAGGTCAGAGGGCATGGAGAATGGGCCAATAAAGTGTCCAGCCGGTCGTTTTAAACATAGAGCACAAAGAACTAAAACTTACAAAGTAAGATACAATTCCTAATTACACATTTGTGTTTAAGCTTCTTTTATAAACATGTCTTGTCAGGGGAAATTAGAACAAAAAAACAGAGCCTCCAATGTTCATTTATGAACTCATAATGCTTCAGAGTTCTTGCCTCATCCACAGATCAGATTATTTACTATCTTCAGCCAAATATATAACTAAATTCGTTACACTGCTTCGATCGGTTGTGTTACAGAGGAAGAAAATGTGGCCAGCAGGTTCCAAATCTGCCAAGAGCGACAAGGATGACAATTTTGTTCCGACGGTAAGGTCCTACATGAAATATATCGAACTTGAATGAATTACATGTCCATATATCATGCCTGATTTCTTGTGTGGAAAATGACAAATATGCTACCATAATCGAGTGTAAGCAGACCAATATGTATGTCACACTTAGCATTGGAATAGACTAACTATAAAAAATATGATCTGATTTGATTTCCTGCAATACACAGAGGAAGAGAGGGAGGCCAGCAGGTTCCAAGTTTGCTAAGAGCAAGATGGGGTGGAAACCGGCACTGGCTTACAGTATCAGTACTGATTGTGAGGGCGAGAGGGATGAAGATGATGATTTTGACCCGATGGTTAGGGTCCTACATGGAATATTCTCAAATTATATATTATCATCAACCACATATTGACATATATAAACTATTAAATTCTTTTCTCTGCTCTTATTGTTTGTGTTACAGAGGAAGAGAAGGCGGCTGGCAGGCTCCAAATTTTCCAAGAATAACAAGGATGATAATATTGTGCCAACGGTAAGGTCCTAAATGAAATAATCAAACATGAAGGAACACATGGCCATATCTCGCTCAATTATGGTTTTGGAAAGATGGAAAATATCATAGCATATTTGAGTGTAAGCATATCAGTATGTACTACCTCAATTCCAAAATATAAGATGTTTTATAGTAGGCTAAAATAGCATAGCAAAATATCTTATATTTTGGAACATACGTAATATGTCACACTTAGCATTGAAATAGACTAACTACGAATAAGTTGCTCTGATTTGATTGCATGCATTACAGGGGAAGAGAGGGAGGCCAGCAGGTTCCAAATCTGCTAAGAGCAAGATGGGGCAAAAATCGGCATGTTCCTATATCACATTCATTTTCTTGTAAATTTTTTTCTTATTGGAATAGACTAACTATGGATAAGCTGTGACTGGACAGGTACAGGATGCTGACGGCCGAAAGAAACATGCCAGGTACTTAAACTCTTGTCCTTTTTTTCGTGAGCAGAATGTGTTAAACTCTCATGTTTGTCTGACTTAAGCACCTGAATCTTCAAAATATTATAGGGTTCAGGGCAGACGTCACCCTGTTTTCAAAACAATTTCAGGGGTACAGGAGAAATTTCCAGGAGAATATCCAACCTTCACCAAGCGTATGATGCCATCGAATGTTCTTAGGGTTTTTTGGTTGGTAAGTATATGTTTACTAGGTGTTATGTTCAGGTATCATCACAGTTAATTTAGCTTCTTATTTCGGTTCTTAGACTTTTGTGTTTTTTTCCCAGCATCTCTCGAGTGACTTCTGCAGAACGTATCTTCCAAAGTGTGACGCTAGAATGACATTAGAAGATGAGGATGGGCGGAGGGATTATGCAAACTACCTAAGTGGCAGTTACGGCCTCAGTGGTGGGTGGAGAGGATTTGCGACAAATCATAGTCTTAAGGTCGGCGATACCGTGGTCTTTGAGCTCGTGATGCCGACAATATTTAAGGTGTGTTCTTCTTGATGTTTTTTTTTCAAATGCACGGCAGGAGCACTACCATGAATTTATTAGTGATATACTATTTAACATTTGTCTATTGTTTCCAGGTGTATATAAGAAGAGAGAATGATTCCACAATAACTGATGATGATGTCAAGTCTAAGGAGGGTACAGAGGTTACCGGAGCCAGCATCTCATCACCGGATGATGTTGCTAACAAGGTAGCCAGTGAAGAAGCAGTAGGTGATGTTGACGGCACGAGATCTCCAAATCCAGCCATCGAAATCTTTGACGGTGTGCCAAGCTTCAAGAACTTCAACATTTTCATCGATGGTTTGCTCGTCAACCCTGAATTATTCCCCGACTGTCTGCGTGGGACGTACTATGAGCTCTGCTGCGACCGGAAGGTATTGCTCCACAGGAATATGCTCAAGAATATACCCCCTACACTGGTTGTGGGAGTGATCATGGAGACTACCAACATTGCCAAGGGCATTGGTGCTGCTGCTTCTCGTGAGGACCTTGTGGCGTGGAAGAAGACCCTGGAGTCCTTCGAGCTCCTAGGAATGGACGTTGGTTTCCTGCGCGAACGTGTCAACAACTTTCTTGGCATCACTGCTAAGTCATCGACAGATCAATCTTTGGTGGAGTGTGAGGGATACGAAGAGGTCAAACTTGAGAAGAACCGTGCCGAGGAGAAGATGAGAACCCTCAAGTCGAAGATGGCAACTGTAAAGGATGCTATTAGGGCTGTGGACATCGAGATGGAAGAGATGGAGTCGAGGGTGAAGAAGTATGCACAAGCTACACAGCAGATGGCGACTGCACCATGGTGACTATCACTGGAACAGTCTGTGCGTCAGGAACTTTTGTTTTGTTTTGAGAACATCTTCAGGAACTTTTGTTTTGTTTTGAGAACATCTTCAGGAACTTTTTCTTTTCTTTTAAGAACATCTTCAGTAAGTAGGGTACACGTTTTTGGTGCACGTCAACATCTTGTGCACAGCAATGCTGCAAAATGGGAACGTAGCCTGGTTGCAGGCTCTTTTAGGCTGACATATCCTGGCATTATGTAGATCACTGCTATAAAATTTGTCCATGTTTATAAACATCAGAGACAGGATTGAAATTGACACAACTACTTACAAGAGATTCCCAAGGACTGGAATGCAATGAATGCATAAAGCTTTTTTAACATTACAATTTACTACTTATGTACAACATGAATTGTGACAGTTTACAACTGGTCAACCAAGTGAATTATAAGGACTGGATATGACCGCAGCTGACAAACAAAATAAAAATACAACAAACATCACAGCATGGTGGATACAAATAAAGGAGCCGACAGATTCACCAAGGACAAGGCCCATACACATCAGAACCAGAGATAGGTAACTCCTATCTACATAATATATTGAGCATTCCTAGCAGAGAGAAATTACATGGGCGAAATGAAGCACCTCACTCTTGATAACGGTTGCGACAAAAGAACAACTGCCAAAACCTGGTTCATCAGATGTTTCAACCTTAAACATAAAATAGCAACAGAGGCTGAGTGAGGCAAACACACAGCTGATATTCTTACTCTACCAACTCAGGATGCAACTGGACTGTCCGGTGGACAGGGGCGGACATCCACCAGCATCAAGGCAGTGCGGGAAACTACGGAGGCGCAGCAGTATACGCTACAGGACGGAGGCGGACAAGTGCAGGAATGCAGCCAGACGTCCGCCTGCAGGCCTACTACCAACCCCTATCCCAATGACATGCTTCATTTTGGACAACAGTGGGGCGAACTTCATCTTCAGAGCACAGGTGCCTTATTGTTGTTCCGCCTGACAGAACTTCTCCAGGGAATGACCTCATCTAACCTGTTCAAGTCTCAATCTCGTTTCCAGTGAATCTAGACTTTATAGATTCAACTGCATGTTCCATCCAGTCTGATACAGACGCAAATGGCAACAAACCAGCCAAGCATGGAAGGATGAAGGACAGCGCGGCGTAAAATATGTACCGGCGAACCCAATATGGCAAACCGACAGCCTTTGGTCTGCGCGTCACAGAAATAGGACCGTAAAGACCACGATGCAGAAGAGATGGGTAACTGTTTCCAAGTAAATGGATGGCACAAAGGATCTCCCAGAAGATGAGCCAAACATTTCCATCCCCACCCAGTGTGTCAACGCAGAACCTTCCAGCAAAACCACAAACGCCTCCCAACAACACAAGATTGAATGTTATTGGCATGTTGGGTCCAGTCATTGCAGAACGCTGGAATATCAACCAAGCAATCAATAGAATCATCAAGACACCGAATGATATCCTTGTTGTTGCAATTAGATGACATCTGAAAAACTGCAATCCTGAGTTGAAAGCTGATATAGAATTGGGCATCCACCAGGATTTGGACTCCTGCAAAACAAATCAAAACAAAAGGAGAAGAGCTTATTTTCACTCAAACAATTCCTAGTAATTATATACTGCACAAAAAAAGGACAATGGCACATACCCTTGAAGCGGCTGCACATGCATTTGTAACAGCGGTTATCCGCTGATACGAATAAATGTATGTTCCATATCCGAAACAGCCAGACATAAAAACCACTGCTGTAAGAAGCATATCTATAAGCCTCTTGAGGAGTTCTGCATGTCTTGTGTCCTCCATTTGAGTCTTCAATTTCTCCTCTCTGAAAGCAGCTTTCTGAAATCCCATAGAGATCTTGATCTTCTCTAGCATGTGTGAGTAGGAGCTGAGAGCTAAATGAGATTGCTTTAGCTGTAACCTTCTCATATTAAGTCCTATTTCAAGTTCTTTGAGCTCATTTGAACGAACTTGCTCATTCAGAGATCTCTCAAATACATTAAGGATGTCCTGATCACACTCTGAGCTAGGTCTGCTACGAGGTAGCTGAACCAGTTGTTGATTGACACTAGCATGAAGAATAATCTGCTTATTCATGGAATTCAAGAGTGGGTTGTGCTGGGCATCAGGTATCAGGCCTTCTGAATCAGCACCACTCAATTTGGTCTCTGCCACAGGACCACCATCTCCGTGAGAACATTGAGGGATATCTTGCTCATAGACAGGTGCCTCATTGAGTAAATGAAGGGTCCTCAGTGTACTACCAAATGATTTCTCGAAGTTTCCCATGAAACTATCAAATCTGTCTCCATATATCTGCAGAAAGATTATGTCAGATATACCAAACCAGTCGAAGCAGCGGTCAGAACAAGTTGAGCCAGTCATACATTTGTTAAAGACTCCTTCACCGCTGATGTACACATCTGCATCAAGATTCAGTGTTCGAGAATCCATTGTTAATTTCTAATCTGAAGTAATCACTTGGGAAAAGAGTAGAAAGAATAGAGACATGGAGTACACACCTTTGAAAGGTAATCAGGTTGTAATCCGCTTCCAGAACCGCTGCTTTTATTCAGAACCTACAGCAGGGAAAGATGTGTCATTGTTATTCAGCAGTCAGGACTGAGAACTGTAACTAGTAAATTTCTTTCCCAATTAGGGTTAGTTACTGAATAAGAAGATTAGAAATGACAAGCCAAGTCCACGATTCTGAGAATACACACGAGCATTAGCAGCTGATTTCTGGCATTCCAACTAGCAGGAAATTTCAGTTAACTCATTTCGGTAACTAATTAACTTTGGTTGAATAGTTGTGTAATGCACTTACTCCTAATAGACCATGATAAATAACAAATATGTGATCGAACTCTATCAATTAGGAAATATTGAGATGTTCATATCTGTGTGTATCATAACAAATATGTGAGCTAACCCTATCAACTAAGAAATACTGATATGTTCATATATGTACATATCAGCACAATAACTAAGACGTCATGCTCCAATTTCCAAAACAATCAAAATTACGCAGATAAAAATCACTCTTAGGCTGCAATTGGCATTGTGGTAGATTATGATAATCCCACTTGTCCTGCTAACTTTTGCCTACTGTTTGGGTAACCAAAAAATTCTTTTATTGTGGCTATTCTTTTACAACAGGTTATAAATAAGCACAGTGCAGTACAGTTCAGCAACTGCTAACCAAGCCTTAGACAATGAAAGCACCAAGTCAAATAGCATTATTCTGAAGGATAAACATTCAAAACCAGTGAGTCCCTAGGTAGTTATTTTGACAATTCAGAAGGTACATTTAATCTTCTGGTGATCCATTGTACTACCGCAGTTTCTCTGGGTGGTGGTCCAAACTGGGCATGTTATTCGAAATTTCATGAGCTACACACGTTTCCCACAACACAATAATCGTTTGAATAAACTGTGACCAGAACAGAGCATCGTTTTCCGCAACAATATCAAACGTTTTTGCTCGTCTACCGAAAAAAAACTAGGGCCAGTTGTACATGCGAGAAGACAGAGGAACTTCATCAAAGCTGCCAATTCAGACTTTGTCATCCAATTGATTGGTCACAAGAGCGTCCCGAGTCTACGCAGAACAAAATTAACTCCGAGACCACAGTAATTTCGCAACCCGGCGAACATTTAAACAAGGGCATAATCGGCAATTCCTCGCGAGGGGGCGTAAAAATCGAGTCTTTGGGCCGCCGCGCCTACCAACCAAGAATGATAAGCACGAAGCCAAGAACCGCTGGAAACGCTGACCTGGGCGAGAACCGCCGCGAAGGACATCCCGAGGGGCAGCGCGAGGTCCTGCACGCCGTCACCGGTGGCTCCCTTGCTGCTCGTGCTGCCGCCGCCGCCGCCCCCTCCTTCCTTGACGGACAACGGCCGCCGCCGCCGCAGCCGCAGCGGGCGCAGGTGAATCCCCTTCTGCTTCCCGGAGAGCCTGGAGGTAGAGCCCGTAGACGAGGCCGAGGAGGACGCCTCCGGCGAGTCGCCGGCGACATGGGCCCCGTCCTCCATCGAAAGGGGACCCGGTGGCGAAGAGGGGGAGTAGGGTTAAGTTTTTGCCTCCCCTGTTCTTTTGCGCCGCGCGTTCGATTTCCAGTGGGCGCGACGACTTAAACGGGGCAGAGAGATCTATAGTAGGAAAGAGGCAGGTCGGAGTGGGAACACGGGGCGAGACGGCGTGGTACTGAGGCTAAGTTAGCCGTTGGAGCAATCGCGGAAACTATGGTGAACTTGAGCGCGTACAGCCCTGTTGCTTCCGTGCTGTTACCGGTCTCGCATCTGTTTCTTTCCTATTTTTGCTTCCTCTTTGCCATCGGCTTCCAATTTTGAACGTGGATGTCTATTTACTTTTTAGGAATTGCAAAGATGATTATGGAGGGTGAGCCATACGTACCGTGCTGTTTCCTTTGTTCACACATATAACACTACTATCTACGAAATTACTTGAATCTAATTCAAAGTTTTATGTAGAAAAAATGGTAATTCAGAACCGTGAGAGAATCAGCCATTAGTTTGGATGGTTAGCAGGATGGTTAGAGCATCTCTAGTCGCATCCTCCAAAAGATGTCTGACAAAAACCTCTTTTTGGTCGTTTGGGGATGTCACTGCTACAATGCCGCGTTTGGGGCACGCCTATTCCCAGCCGCGTGTCCCAAACAAAACTACCCAAACTTAAATTTCATTTATAGTATGATGAAACTTTACAAACCAAACCAAATTTAAACAAAAACTAAATCTATGGATCGTCATTCTAGCCAGATGGGCCGGCCTCGTCGTCGTTCTTAGCGCCCCTCTTATTGGCCTCCCACTCGGCCTGCTTCTAGGTCTGCCTCTCCTGCAGCTAACGGTAGTACTCGTTCTGAGAAATCAGGGAAGCCTCGCGAGTAGCGGTAGCATAGCCCCATTCTTTGTGTTGATACGAAGAATGGTCTGCCGCTCCCTCTCCCATGAGGATACGGTCGTTCTCCTCCATGGCCACCCTCCCCATAGAGATCTCCATGACACTGGCTTCGATGTACCGGTTGATCTCGCCAAGGTTATGAACCTCGTTGTGCCTCTCTAGCGTGATGCGGTGAATCAAGCACCTTACCCTGCTCCTCCTCATCATCATCATCAAGGAGAAGTCCAGTGGGTCAGAGTCGTCGTCCGAGGAGGTAAGAGGAGTTGGTTCTAGCGGCAGGACGGTCAACGGCGCCGTGGGCATAGCTTGGCCTAGAGGGTAGGCAGGAGGCGAGGCATGGCGACAGCGACTAGGAGGAAAAGAAGATCTTAGCGGCAAGAACGAAAGGGGAGGCGAGCGCAGTGGAGAAAGGATTTACGTCTAAATACACTCTTTTCACAAAACTAAAACATCTTATATTTTGAAACGAAGGGAGTACTAATATAAGATTAATATAATATTAGAGGTGAGAAATTATGCCGCGTGTCACAACTAAACAGACTAAATTCTTCTCAGAAGACTAAAAGTACGCAACCAAACAAAGTGGTCAAAATTGCTCAACTGGTCGGGAAAAGAAAATACAAGGAACCAAACAAAACGTCCATCCATCTCTGAGATCAATCTCTCCAGTGGGTGCCGACCAAGTTGCAAAAACAAGAAATTTGAGACCGAGTAATCAAACACGCCCTTATATGAAACGGCCACCTGGTTTTCAGTCTTCCGCTACTCCAGATTATATTTGTAAATTTGACAAAGCTCTCTATGATTTAAAGCAGACTCCTCGAGCATGATATTCTTGGCTAAGCTCAAAACTTTATACCCTTAGTTTTTGTTGGAGATATGCCCAAGAGGCAATAATAAAATGGTTATTATTATATCTTTATGTTTATGATAAATGTTTACATCCCATGCTATAATTGTATTAACCGGAAACATTAATACTTGTGTGTTTTGTAAACATAAGAGAGTCCCTAGTAAGCCTTTTGTTGAACTAGCTTGTTGATTAATTGATGATCATGGTTTCCTGATCATGGACATAAGGATGTGATTAATAACAATGTTATATCATTAGGAGAATGATGTGATGGACACACACCCATAGTAAGCGTAGCATAAGATCAAGTCATTAAGTTCGTTTGCTATAAGCTTTAAAATACATAGTAACCTAATCCTTCGACCATGAGGTTATGTTAATCACCATCACCGGATGGATACTTTGATGACTTCAAACACCGCTTCGTAACTAGGTGGTCATAAAGGTGTCATTGGGTATTCTGAAAGTATGTGTTGAAGCGCATGAACCAAGATTAGGATTTGTCCATCCATATGTAGGATAGATATGCTCTGAGCCCTCTCGGTGGAATGTCATCTAGTTAGCTTGCAAGCATGTGACTAGGTCACAAGGGATGACATATCACGGAACGAGTAAAGAGTACTTATCAGTAACGAGGTAGAATTAGGTATGGAGATACCGACGATTAAACCTCGGATAAGTATAGTATCGCGAGACAAAGGGAATTAGTTTCGTATGTAAGTGGTTCAATCAATCGCGAAGTCATCGTTGAGTATGTGGGAGCCATTATGGATCTCCAGGTCCCGCTGATGGTTATTGATAGGAGATGTGTCTCTGTCATGTCTGCATATTCACGAACAGTAGGGTGACACACTTAAGGTTCGAAGTTGTTTTAAGTAGATATGGAATGTGCGTTGGAGACCGAATGTTGTTCGGAGTCTCGGATTGGATCCGGGACATCACGAGGAGATCCGAAATGGTCCGGAGAATAAGATTCATATATTGGGGATCATTTTCTAAGTTAGGAAATGTTCCGGAGTGTTTGTATGGAGATTCTAGAAGGTTTCGGAATGTTCTGGAAGGTTCTAGAGGATTTCTTGAAGTTTGCTTGAAAACCAAGAAAGGGTCAAAGGAAACCTAGTGGGGCAAGACATGGATTCGTGGGGGAGGAGGACTCCTCCCCCCTTCCCACCGCCGGCCATAGGAGGGGAGTCCTACTAGGACTCCCCCTCCCCAGGCGCGCCTCCCTCCCTTAAATAGAAGGGCAAGGGCGCCCCCTCCAAGCCCTGCTCCATACTCCCAATCTCTGCCGCCTCTCTCCTCCTCTTTTCTTCTGCACAGGCATAGGCGAAGCCCTGCAGAATTCTCTACTCCACCACCACCACCACGCCGTCGTGCTGCTGGGATTCCGTGGAGAAGATCTACTACCTCCGCTGCTCGCTGGAACGAGGAGAGGAAGGTCTTCTTCGACTCCGCACGTGTGACCGACTGCGGAAGCGCTGCCGAAACGCGGCGCCGGAAGGATCGTCCACTTGACCGACTGCGGAAGCGCTGCTGGAACACGACGCCGGAAGGATCGTCCACACGATCTTGAGATCGGCAAGTGATTGACTACATCAACCACGAGATCTAATCTCGTTAACGCTTTTGATCTACGAGGGTTAGTTCCTATCTATCTCGTTGCACATGTCTAATAGATTAGATCTTGGCTTTTATCTAGATTAGATCTGGGTTTTGTTCGTTCTTGCGGTAGAATTTTTTTGTTTTCCATGCTACGAACCCATCAGTGGTATCAGAGCCGTATCTATGCATAGATATGTTGCACGAGTAGAACACAATATTTTTGTGGGCGTTGATGCTTTTGTTGTCGGTGTCTTAGCGTGTACTTTGCATCTTGCGGCATGATGGGATGAAGCGGCTCGGGCTAACATTACATGTCATCGCACATGAGACTTGCTCCACGCTTGACGTGCAACTTGCTTTGCACAAGTGGCTTTGCGGATGTCTGTCTCTCCCACCATAGTTAAGATTCAATTTACAATGAGCATCTGACAATACTTGTATCAACGTTGTGGTTCTTGTTCGTAGGTAAGATCGGTCTTATGCGAAAGCCCCAAACCACGTAAAACATGCAAAGAAAATTAGAGGCGTCTAACTCGTTTTTGCAGGGGTTTTGTGATGTGATATGGCCATTATGTGATTGTGATTATATTTGATCTATGCAATGATCCTTATTGTAATATGGTAACCGGCAGGAGCCTAATGGTTGTCTTTAAATTTTGTTTAAGACATGCGTGTCTATTTCATCATGTAATAGCTTTATTCCAAGTAGTTGTAATAGTTGTTGGTGGTGATGGACAACCATGAAGCGGCGCCACTGACCTTGACGCAATGCTGGTGATGATGGAGATCATGTTCGTGCTTTGGAGATGGAGATCAAAGGCGCAAGAAGAAAGGGCCATATCATATCACACTTATTATGAATTGCCTGTGATGTTAATCCTTTATGCATCTTGTATTGCTTAGATCGCGACGGTAGCATTATAAGATGATCCCTCTCACTAAATATCAAGTAATAAAGTGTTCGTCCTTAGTTGGCACCGTTGCTAAGACTCGTCGTTTCGAAGCATCTCGTGATGATCGGATGTGATAGACTCTACGTGTGCATACAACGGGTGCCAGCCAGATTTGCACATGTAGAAACTAAGGTTAACCTTGACGAGCCTAGCATGTACAGACATGGTCTCGGAACACAGAATACCGAAAGGTAAAGCATGAGTCATATGGATGATATGATGAACATGTTGATTGTTCGCCTTTAAAGCTACATCATCTCACGTGATGATCGGACTTGGTGTAGTGGATTTGGTTCGTGTAATCACTAAAACAACTCGAGGGATATTGTTTTTGAGTAGGAGTTCATTTGTAATTTGGATTAGTCGAACTCAATTTATCATAAACACAATCAAAGTGAATTTGCATAGTTTCTTGTAGTCATTGGCATCCGTTCACCACCTTACGCTTAGTTATAGTTGAGATAGTGGAACTATAGAAATTCTGGATATTTACTTTACGAACTGGTATCGTATTATTTTGAATGTCAATTTAAAGTTTATAAGTCCTATTGCAAACTTTCAGCAAACTCTATTTACTCCATGAAGTTTAATAAGTAGTATTAAATCAAGAGTAAGAATTCCAATGTTAGTATCTAAAGTATCATGTTTGCCTCCATGATTCTTGATACTCAAAAGATTGTTTTTAATATCAAGTTTATCTAAGAGCTGAAAGCAATGTTTCAGAAACCATCATATGTGAAAGGTATTGCGATATCTAAAACAATGTGTTGGTTACAACATGATAGAGTATACGTCCTCATATTTGATGAGAATTTGTGAAGGTTGGAGACGCTAGTCATCCTAATCCTCCAAAAGGTTTTGAAAAAGAAACATTATACTCGCAATTCACCTTTATAAGCTATAGCAGCTTGATCATGAAAGTTGTCATGATAAGGATGAATAGAAGATGTAAGTAAAATGTTTACTACACTAAAAGATTACTAAAGAATGGATTTTTGAAAGAACACCAAACATTTGATGATGGTGATCCACCTCAAAGTGCAAGTCCAAAGGTATTAGTAGTTGACTATATACGCTTTGTACTATGTGTCATGTGAATGACACCACTATTGATGTTGATAGATTCTTTTAAAAGAAAAAAGGAATTGCTGAAAGAGAATCTATAAAATATTTGGCAGAAAATAAAAGGTTGGAGATGTCCAACTTAGGCATATAGAAGATATACATGTTATGGTTGTATTCCTTGCTTGTTAAACAATGTGGTTCTCCGGTATTGGATACCGAATTGGTTGGTATGAAGTGTCATACAAGACAACACAATTCATGAACTACAATGGCCTAAGTAACTAGCAAGAGAATAAGTGATGATGTTCATCGAAAACAAATAAAGTGTTATTGTGTTTTTCGTTGACATCAAAACTAGCCTTCAAGATTTGTTTCAATAATTGTTATTTTGATCAGGTATTATGACGACAAAAGGTTGTTCAAATAATTACCGTATTCCATAATAGATGGATGATATACAAGTCTGGTTGGAGAAATAACGACCATAAAACTATTGCTAAAATGTCGCAAGACAAATGATTGAAAGATCACTTGCGAAGTGACATCGCCGTTTAAATTATATTGAAAGGGATACATGAAGAAACTCCATGTTGATGGATTTTTGGAGTCTTTGATTTTGATCAAATGACGCTTGTGATACTTTCCTGGAGATAATTAAAACTCCGTTCGTAGGCCAAAAGAGGAACGGACGACTAACTGATTGGAATTTGTACATATTGATGTATATAGTCCATTATGTGTAGTCGTGGGCGATGGATTTCAACTTCATATGCTTTCTCCGAAGATTTGAGTGAGTATATGTATATACTTACTCAATAAGGAAGAAGTATGAAACATTTGAAAAATGTTCAAAGACTTTCAAGATGAAGTGGAAAATCATTGTAACAAGAAAATAAAATGAATTTATGATTGGATCATAAAGAAAGATGTTTGAGTTACAAGTTTAGCAAAACACCTAAGATTTGAGGAATCGTTCCATGGATTTGCATTTCCCAAAACACCATAGGAGTATGGAGTGTTCGAGATATGTAATGAAACCTTGTTTTACATGGTAAGATCAAAGCTGTCATTTATAAAACTGCAATTATATTTTAAAGATTAAAGCTTTAAGGACTACCACTTTTACACTGAAAAGAGCTCCATCGTGATCCGTTGAAATGACACCATATGAGTTATGGTTCGGGATAAAACCCGAATTGTCTTTTCTTAAATTTTGGTATGTTATGCATAAGTAAAATGTTTACAACCAAAGTCGGATAAGCACGTCTGTGTAGGTTATCCCAAAGAATTTGTTGGGAATTTCTCCATAACACCGAGGACAAAAGAGTTTGTCGCTTGGAACGTCAAGTTTCTTGAGAAAGAATTTTTCGTGAAAAGTTAAGTGGGAGGACAATAGAACTTTGATAAGGTTGTTGAACCTTAGCTATATGTGCTAAGTAGCGCAGCGCCAGAAAGTGTCCCGGTGACGGCCACAATGCTCATGGCTCTCGTGATTACAAAAGGTGTGATCTCGGAGATTAGAGTTCCTATAGAACCGTGTGGGTCGGTAAGAATCAAATAGTAAGATTTGATAAGCAAGTCATTATTGTTTTGACAATGATGAACCGACTACATGCAAAGAAGCGATGATGGGCCCTGACTCCATAAAATGACTAGAAGTCATGGAATCCGTGATAGTATCCATACACGAGAAATCAAGTTTCTGAACTTAGAAGACCCTCCGGAAAGGCGTGAAGCCTATCGGTCGTGTTTGGATCTATAAAGAAATAGACATGGATGTTTCAAATCTATGAAATAGTCGACATGTCGAAAAGAGTTTACGACAATGTTCAAGGAATTGACTATGATAAGATTTGATCTTTCATAGCGATATTTAGTCTTGACGGATTAATGTAGCAACCACTACATATATTTTGGTATATGGTAGTTGAACAAACAAAACAAGTTCTTCTAATAGAATGGTTATCTAGGACGTGTACATGACACGATCCAAAGGGTTTTGTTAAATTAAAAGGATGCTAAAAGAGTATGCAAAACTTCAATGGTTGAAGTGAGCATCGCGGAGTTGGAATCTTCACCGTGATGAAACCGTTAAAAGGTTTAATTTCATCAGAGACGATGAAGATGTTTGCATTTTGCAAGAAATTAAGTGGGAGCGGTAAGACATATTTCTAATACATTATGTGAAAGACATATTGTTGATTAGAAATAATGTATCTTTTATTGACACAGGTTAAGAATTTCATTTCGATGAAAGACTTAGGCATAACCCAAATTAGGCATCAATGTCTATATGGATAGATTGAGGTGCTAATATGGTTTTGCCAAATGTACATAGATAAGATGTTGAATGAGTTCAATATGGAAACAACAAGAAAGGTTCTTGACGCACGGAACGGACTGAATCAAGATTCGAGTGTGTTGACACGAGATTCAAGTGTTTTGACACTTGGTGAAATCACAAGAATATTTTGATCAATCATTCTTTGAGATGTACACATCCAGATATGTCCTATGCTCTAAATGTTATGAGCATATACCAGAATGATTCATAAGATGATCATTGGACAATAGTAAAGATATTCTTATGAGCTTTGGAAAAACTAAGAATATACCATGTATAAGTGACAAATAGTTAAAAGTAGTTCATTGTAAAGTGTTACATTGATACTAGTTTTGTCACAAGATACAAATTAAATTTATCTCAATTTAGACTATGGGCAGCACAATGTAATGGAAAGGATGTTCCATGATGGATTTGGATGAGTTCCAAAATTGAGACATTGTGACGGATACTACAACAAAAGGCTAAGTATATAAACTGCTATAAGTAACAACAAAGGAGGGCATTTGTGTTAAGTAGTTTGTTATCAAACTAGGTGTGGTTCAAAGTGGGCTAATACTATGCAGATATATTGTGTGACAACAATATCAACATATTTTGAGCCGAAGGAACTAAAGGTCTCACCAAAGGACCAAATTTATACAATGCCATCTCATTGGAGAATGAGAAATGCGTAGAGACGCAAGGACATGCAAATACACACGGACCTGGAAGTGTCAGATCCAAAGATTATGTTTACCACTAGCAATAGTGTCTATACAACACCAGAAAGCCATAGGTGTTGAATGCACAAGTTTTTAACTAGATTATTGACTCTAGTGCAAGTGGGAGACTGTTGGAGATATGCCCAAGAGGCAATAATAAAGTGGTTATTATTATATCTTTATGTTTATGATAAATGTTTACATCCCATGCTATAATTGTATTAACCGGAAACATTAATACTTGTGTGTTTTGTAAACATAAGAGAATCCCTAGTAAGCCTCTTGTTGAACTAGCTTGTTGATTAATTGATGATCATGGTTTCCTGATCATGGACATAAGGATGTGATTAATAACAAGGTTATATCATTAGGAGAATGATGTGATGGACACACACCCATAGTAAGCGTATCATAAGATCAAGTCATTAAGTTCATTTGCTATAAGCTTTAAAATACATAGTAACCTAATCCTTTGACCATGAGGTTATGTTAATCACCATCACCGGATGGATACTTTGATGACTTCAAACACCGCTTCGTAACTGGGTGGTCATAAAGGTGTCATTGGGTATTCTGAAAGTATGTGTTGAAGCGCATGAACCAAGATTGGGATTTGTCCATCCATATGACGGATAGATATGCTCTGGGCCCTCTCGGTGGAATGTCATCTAGTTAGCTTGCAAGCATGTGACTAGGTCACAAGGGATGACATATCACGGAACGAGTAAAGAGTACTTATCAGTAACGAGGTAGAACTAGGTATGGAGATACCGACGATCAAACCTCGGATAAGTATAGTATCGCGAGACAAAGGGAATTAGTTTCGTATGTAAGTGGTTCAATCAATCGCGAAGTCATCGTTGAGTATATGGGAGCCATTATGGATCTCCAGGTCCCGCTGATGGTTATTGATAGGAGATGTGTCTCTGTCATGTCTGCATATTCACGAACCGTAGGGTGACACACTTAAGGTTCGAAGTTGTTTTAAGTAGATATGGAATGTGCGTTGGAGATCGAATGTTGTTCGGAGTCTCGGATTGGATCCGGGACATCACGAGGAGATCCGGAATGGTCCGGAGAATAAGATTCATATATTGGGGATCATTTTCTAAGTTAGGAAATGTTCCGGAGTGTTTGTATGGAGATTCTAGAAGGTTTCGGAATGTTCTGGAAGGTTCTAGAGGATTTCTTGAAGTTTGTTTGAAAACCAAGAAAGGGTCAAAGGAAACCTAGTGGGGCAAGACATGGATTCGTGGGGGAGGAGGACTCCTCCCCCCTTCCCACCGCCGGCCATAGGAGGGGAGTCCTACTAGGACTCCCCCTCCCCAGGCGCGCCTCCCTCCCTTAAATAGAAGGGCAGGGGCGCCCCCTCCAAGCCCTGCTCCATACTCCCAATCTCTGCCGCCTCTCTCCTCCTCCTTTCTTCTGCACAGGCATAGGCGAAGCCCTGCAGAATTCTCTACTCCACCACCACCACCACGCCGTCGTGCTGCTGGGATTCCGTGGAGAAGATCTACTACCTCCGCTGCTCGCTGGAACGAGGAGAGGAAGGTCTTCTTCGACTCCGCATGTGTGACCGACTGCGGAAGCGCTGCCGAAACGCGGCGCCGGAAGGATCGTCCACTTGACCGACTGCGGAAGCGCTGCTGGAACGCGACGCTGGAAGGATCGTCCACACGATCTTGAGATCGGCAAGTGATCGACTACATCAACCACGAGATCTAATCTCGTTAACGCTTTTGATCTACGAGGGTTAGTTCCTATCTATCTCGTTGCACATGTCTAATAGATTAGATCTTGGCTTTTATCTAGATTAGATCTGGGTTTTGTTTGTTCTTGTGGTAGAATTTTTTTGTTTTCCATGCTACGAACCCATCAGTTTTATTCCCTCCAAGGCAAACACCTCTTTATTTTTGTTTGACAAGGCAGGTATACACATGAGATGATATTATTGTTATCAGCTCCTCAGATTCTGCCATCACAGCCCTGTTAAATAATTTAACCACCGATTTTGCTCTTAAGGATCTTGACGATCTCCATTATTTTTGGGTCTCGAGGTTCACAAACAGTCCAATGATTTGCTATTAAATCAAGATAAGTATGGCCATTGATTTACTTGCATACGTTGGGATGATAGGCTGCACTCCTTGCCCTACGCCTCTGTCTACTACAGATCCACTCTCATTGACTGATGGCTCTCCACTTGGCTCGGAGGACAGTACTAGATACATAAGTGTTGTTGGTGTTCTTCAGTATTTGCAATGACCTGCCAAGATATATCTTTTTCTGATGTCAGTTCTTACATGCTCCCACTACTGTACATTGGGTTGCTGTGAAGAGGATATTGAGATACGTTCATGGCACACGTACAATTGGACTCACTTTTTAGAAGTCCACCTCTACCTTGTTTAGTGCGTTTTCAGATGCAGACCGGGCTGATGATCTTAATGATAGACGGTCTACAGGAGGATTTGCTATTTTCTTTGGTCCTAACCTTATATCTTGGAGTGCTAGGAAACAACCTACGGTGTCCTATTCCAGTATAGAGGCTGAATATAAAGCACTGGCTAATGCCACTTCTGAATTGATATGGGTTGAGGCTCTAATAAAAGAACTTGGTGTTACTCTCAAGGAAAAACCGTGTCTTTGGTGTGACAATCTTGGTGCTATACACTTGTCTACAAATCGAGTATTTCATGCTCACACCAAGCATATCAAAATTGATTATTTTTGTTCGAGAAAGGGTTGCTAGTAAGCAACTTGATGTGATGTTCATCTCAAGCAAGGATCAGATAGCTGATGGGTTCACTAAAACTTTGTGTCAAAAGGTATTAGATGAGTTTAAGTGTAATCTAAATCTCTCCTAGGTCTAGATTAAGGGGGGGTATTATACATGTAATATGGGCCTATACGATATGGTGTAGTACACCAACTGTATAGGACCCCAACTCTGTACTATGCCACCGAAGGGGGCTTTTCCCTTCTATATCAACATGTACATGACGGCCCTAAGGCGTATGATCGTTCTCTCCTCTTTTACGTTTAACACATTTGGGCTCGACCGGGCCAGAGAGGGCCTGGTTTGCTCATGCTGCTACATCCGGTGGGCTATCGCTCTCTGGCGGTGGAGGTAGTTCCCTCCCGTGTGTTACTGTACCGCAGACCCTGCTGAAGTTTCTTTTTTTCGATTGTACCAGCTGTTAAAAATATAAGCAATAATCCATATGATTTAATCCGAATAATAAACTGATAAAACATAATCAAACAGACAGTACCAAAACTAATCATGCAGATCAACAAAATAGATGAATAGATTACATCTAAAAAGATAAACCTATCACATCTACACCGAACGATAGAATAAGAAACTCTAGCAAAATCTGAAAAAAGAAGTTCAGTATTACGTATGGTAGAGCAGCGGCAGCAGCAGCCGCGGCGGTAGCAGTAGCAGCAGCCACAGCGGTAGCAATAGCGTCGTTAGCCATGTCGTCGATATAGAGGCTGCCAATGTCCGGAAAGAAGTCCTCGTCGGGGAAGCAGTCGTCGGAAGACGTTGTGAAAGCTAGTAGTCACGCTTGAGCGCTCCCCCAAAACCTGATCGCCCCTCACCTGTACAGGTTCACAAGAGGCGGAGTTTTGGAGGCCTATTGTCCCGATCTGCGGTGCACACTGCAAGCCGGGATGGGGAAGACGAAGGCGACGGTGCAATAGACTGGAAGGAGACGCATGTGGTAAGCAGTCCCGATTAGGTTTTGCGCAGGCGTTTATATAGAGCAAGTCAGGAAGACCGTGGGACTCAGCCCACGTCCCATAAAGATTGGAAACGGCTAACTCATTAACGCGTCCGTTAATTACTCGTAATTAATCCAAGATTAATTTTCCCAACTAGCAACAATAAAGCTTGGCTCGGCGAGATTCCCGCAACCCGCGGCGCGCGCGCGTCGTAACGAGGCGAGGCGAGGCGGGCGGCGTCGGAGGAGAAGTGCGCGAGAGCTGCTCTTCTTCTCACACCTTAGTGAGTGGTGGAACAGCCCTAGTATATAAGGACGTGTAACTCTCACTCAACTAGCAATGTGAGACTAAACTTTGACACCACGAGCACAATCATATGCTGTCATGCACAAATGGGCCAAATAGAATTTCAGAATTTTTCTAATGGGCCAACAACCCAAAACTCACCAAATTCCAACAATTCCCCACAAAGTCTCATTGGCACATCACCTCATTTTCATTCCAGAATATTGTTTTATATAACGGTGTATAGTGGAGACTGTAAAGTTGAACTTCTACATTAAACTTCATGCTACACTAGCGAGCAACTTGAATAGTAGACTATGCCTTGAACTACAAGTTTTCTGCACACTAGTTTCACACAAAGTCTAGACCAGTACAGGGCTGCCACAGGGCTTTCCCGTGGTTTGTAGCTTATGCGTCATACTCCAGGGCCTTTCATGAGTTTATTAGAGAGCACCCAACTCTCACGGACTGTGACGTTTAACAGTCATACTCATATAGGTGTGTTCCTCAATAGATGTTCTGCAGGACAACATCTCTATTTAGAAAAACCACTTGGAACACATTAAGATAAATATCAACCTGCCATGCATAATAAGAGAGTATTGCATCTTTATGGAGATGTAAATATAATATGGGCATACTCTCCTCTCAGCTGATCAACAACTTGTCTTCCAGCTCTAATTAACGGGATCTCCGATCACATAGAGTGGGTTACCACTGCGAACAACTAATTTTGTGGGTCTCAAACCCATCTCCCTCGATGCATTATCTATCACATTACGTGATAGGCCCTTTGTGAAGGGATCTGCCAAGTTCTTAGATGTTTGGATATAATCCAACGCAATAACTCCGGAGTTTCTCAGTTTCCTGACATATTTCAATCTCCTCTTCACATGCCTTGATGACTTCATATTATCCTTAGAACTATTTACTTTGACGATCATAGTTTGATTATCATAGTTCATCGGGATGGCGGATATTGGTTTTTCAACCACAGGTAAGTCCATCAAAAGCTCACGAAGCCACTATGCTTCAACAGTGGCTATGTCTAATGTTGTGAGTTCCGCTTCCATAGTTGACCTCGTTAAGATGGTCTGCTTGCAAGACTTCCAGGAAACAGCGCCACCACCAAGTGTAAATAAATAACCACTTGTGGCCTTAATCTCATCAGCATCAGATATCCAATTTGAATCACTATAACCCTCAAGTACCCATGGATACCCAGTATAGTGAATACCATAACTCGCAGTGCCTTTCAAATAGCGCAAAACTCTCTCAAGAGCATGCCAATGATTATCTCCAGGATTTGACACAAATCGACTCAGTTTGCTTACAGCAAAGGAGATGTCAGGCCTCGTAGCGCTAGCTAAATACATGAGCGACTCAATAATTTGAGAGTATCTCAATTGATTTTAGCATCCCTTCGATTCTTTCGAAGTAGCACACTCGGATCATAAGGCGTTAGAGAAGACTTGCAGTCGCTATACCAAAGCGACTCAATATCTTTTGCACATAGTAGGACTGAAGCAGTGTAATTCCACCATTGACATCCTTCAGTAGCTTGATATTTAAGATTATATCAGCCACTCCCAAGTCCTTCATCTCAAAGCAGCGAGATAGGAACTCTTTGACCTCCTCAATAACAGCAAGGTTGGTCCTGAATATCAATATGTCATCGACATATAGACACATAATAACTCCCTTGCCCCCACCATGGCGATAGTACACACACTTATCAGCTTCGTTTACAACAAAGCCTTCAGCGGTTAAAGTTCTTTCAAACTTCTCATGACACTGCTTAGGAACTTGCTTAAGACCATATAAAGACTTCACTAACTTACACACCTTTCCTTCTTGACCATCTACTACAAATCCATCAGGCTGCTCCATATAAATTTCCTCATCTAGCTCTCCATTTAGAAAAGCTGTCTTAACGTCCATTTGATGAATGAGAAGACCATGTGAGGCAGCCAAGGATAGTAACACTCGAATAGTGGCCAATCTGGAAACAGGTGAGTAAGTATCGAAGAAGTCTTCACCTTCTTTCTGGGTATAACCCTTGGCCACAAGACGTGCTTTGTACTTTTCAATTGTACCATCAGGTCTAAGATTTTTATTGAACACCCACTTACATCCTACAGGTTTGCACCCATAAGGACGATCAGTGACCTCCCAAGTTCCATTAGCTAAGAGGACAGTTTCTTTCCATCTCACTATGGACAGTTTCTTTCCAGTAGTCAGCATCTTGAGATGCATAGGATTCTGAAATAGAGGTGGGAGTATCATCCACAAGGTACACAATGAAATCATCACCAAATGATTTTGCAGTACTTTGTCTCTTACTCCTTATAGGAGTTGCATTTTCGTCCTCCACAGGATCATCATAGTGTTCTATCAGCATAGTGGGTTCAGGAATTATAACAAATTTCTGACTAGGTGAACTAGTCATCTCCTGATTTGATGAGCTAGACATACCTTTCATGGGAAAGATGTCCTCAAAGAAAGTCGCATCATTCGACTCCATAATCGTACCAACATGCATGTCGGATACTTCAGATTTTACTATTAAAAATCTATAGCCAATGCTATGAAAAGCATATCCCAGAAAAACACAATCCACGGTTTTTGGTCCAAGCTTTCCCTTCTTGGGTATTGGAATATTGACTTTCGCCAAACATCCCCAAGTTCGTAAGTAAGAGAGCTTAAGCCCTTTCTTCTCCCATTCCTCAAATGGAGTCATGGTTTTATCCTTTACGGGAACACAGTTTAGGACATGACACGCAGTCATTAGCGCCTCCCCCCACCATTCCTTGGAAAGACCCGATGTATCTAACATGGCGTTAACCAAATCAGTTAGAGTGCGGTTCTTTCTTTCGGCCACCTGATGCGCTCGACTTTCGACGTAGAGCTCGTGGGAACCCCAAGAGGAAGGTATGATGAGCACATCAGTAAGTTTTCCCTTAGTTATGAAACCAAGGTTTAATCGAACCAGTAGGAGCAAGGAAACACCCCAAAGGTGTTGCTAGCTGAGCTTTGGCAGGGCGCACTACCGGTGCTAGTAGCAACATGGAGACCTGCACAACATAACCACAGAACTTTGTCCCCAACTTGCGATGAGGTTGTCAATCTCACCGTGTTTTGCGGAAAACAAAGGATTAAACATACCAAATGGAAAGAAGTAAAAGTTTGCAGAAAGTAAACACAAAGCAGTAAAAGATTGTAGATTGTATGTAAAGAAAAAGGACCGGGAGACTTGACAAACAACGAGAAAGCAATACATGCATATACTAATCATCTTGACTCCTCTGAGACTTGATTGGGCATTACAACATTATACATAGACCGCCATCCAACTGCATCTATGACTAATAATCCACCTTCAGATTATCATACGAACCTCCTCTAGTATTAAGTTGCAAGCAACAGATTATTGCTTTACGAACTGCGTGTAAAGTAAACAATACGATTGTTCTATGAACAAAGGATTGTTGTTTTCTCCCTAGTAGCAACAGCACATCTAGTACCTTAGAGATTTCTGTCACTTCCCCAGATTACCAGAGGCATGAACCCACTATCGAGCATAAATACTAACTCTTGGAGTTGCTAGCATCTACTTGGCCAAGATAGCTACTAACAACGAAAGCATGCAAGATCTCAAATAACAAAGACATGATAGAATCAATAATCAATCTGAAATAGCATCTCAATATCCATCGGATCCCTGCAAACACAACATGTATGAATTACAAATAGATGATCTTGATCATGAACGGAGCTCACAAGATCTAAACATGAAAGCACAAAGGAGGAGAAACCAGCCATCTAGCTACTACATGGATCCATAGTCCAAGGATGAACTACTCACGCATCACACCGGAGGCTTGCATGGTGATGAAGAAGGCCTCCAAGGTGAATTCCCCTCTTCGGCAGGGTGCTGGGAAGAGCTTCAGATCCCTCCCGATCTAGGGATGGAGATGACGGCGGCTACCGATTCTTTCGTGGATTTTTGATCGGGTCCTTAGGGTTTACGTCCCGAGGGCATCTTATAGTCGGAAGGGGAGGCCGAGGGGGTGCCGGGAGCGGCCACACCACCCCCTGGTGCGGGCTAGGCCTGGCCGCGTGGCCAGGTGTTGTGGTGGCTCCCTGGCCCTTCTCCGTCTCGTATTCTGGCACTTGATCACTTCCGGAAAAATAGGCACTTTGGCTTTTGTCCCGTCCAATTCCGAGAATATTCATTTTCTGACTTTCCTGGAACCAAAAACAGCAGAAAATGGGCAGCTGGCACTGTGGCTCTTGTTAATAGGTTAGTCCAAGAAATCATATGAAAAGTACTCCAAAGTTGGAACAAAACACAAGAAAGTGGATAAAACCAAGCATGGAACATCAAAAATTATAGATATATTTGCAATGTATCAACATCCCCAAGCTTAACTCCTGCTTGTCCTCGAGTAGGTAAGTGATAAAAAGAAAGAATAATTTTTGAGGTGACATGCACCATCAAAAACTTGATCAAAGTATTTGCAAAACATTCAAAGCTAGGATCATAGTACTTCAATCATAACATGAAAGACAAAGTTCTAGCAATAAGCAAAGAACCTATGATGCAACATGAAAAGGCACAAACAAAAGATTCATGAATAACAATGGTTTGCAAGACGTTTGTTTGTTTCACATAAAGAAAACATAGCATAGTAGTATTCAGCTTCTCCCTCAATAGAGTAGCAAATATAAATGCATAGGACACCTTCAAAGTTCATAAGAGTGACTAGATACAATAGTTTAAAACAAGCAATAACAAGTTATGCATAAATCAACTAGTCTTGGGACAATGCACATAGAACTAAGAATGGCCACTATGCTCTCAAAGTAGGTGTATAAAGATAGAAGGTGGAGACTCAATATAATGGTGGAAGAAAGGCCTTTTGTAAAAGGAAGTAGGGATTCAAGTCTCATAAAGAGCTTCCAAAAATCATGGTACTTGTCGCTTTCAGCTCTCATTGCCCCTATCATAAGCATCTTGAAGTGATTAAGGTTAAAGTGAACAAACTACGGTGTACATGCTTGACGAAGTATAAGTCAGAAATCTCATGTCCCTTGTATACGAGGGCCGCTCCTCATGCTACTCAAGTTTAGTCACCAGAAAGTTCTTGTCATCTACATGTGTATCATAGAGAACCGCCAACAGGGTACCCCTTGCCCGATGATACGGAAGAATCCCCATATCAAAATGACAAGACAAACAGACAACGAGCATCTTAGCATTCTTCTTATTTACCATGGTAATATGGTGCTTTTTTTTCTCTCTTTTCTCTTTTCATAGTATCTTTTTTTTTCTTTTCTCTTTTTTTCTCAATATAGGACTCTTTTTTTATAAGAAGAATGCTTCATAGACAACTCATTATGGTTACGCTGCTGGTTTCCACCATGTCAGCATGGATTAGACCAGCGGCCCAAGCGTTTCTCTAACACATATACATAACTCCATGGACTAAAAGCTCCCCTTTCATTTCACACCGACGACATCCATATACAAAAGAGCATGATATCAAGTAGGTACAAGTACCAAGTGCAATGTTGAAAGCGTTCTCCGTGAAAGCATGGTTCTGCTAATTCCCGACAAATAAGTGCAAGCATATACAACATAGAAGACACAATGGTTCAAGTTTATTAAGGGCAAGTAAAGTAAAGTGTGCCATCAAGTTCGTGAGAGCTTTAATCACTAGTTTTTTCATAACAAGTGGAAGGTAAACAAAAACATGAATGTACTTGGAATAGCATAAGCTAGTAGGTAGGTATGGTGGAATCTTTGGAATAACTTGGTTTAAGGAGTTGGATGCATGAGTGGAACTCATACTTTGTTGTGGAGGCTAGCAAGAGACTGGGAGCGACAAACTAAGAGAGTAATAATGGCCATAATCATGCAGAGCGACAAAACATCATTGATCAAAGCATAAAGTGATACTACAAGTTGAAAACTAAAGGATCATACAGGCTATGGTGACTTTGGATAGTCCTAACATGGTGTGAGCATGCGCCAACTCAACCCAAATAAAGCATCAAAGGAGAATACCACTATACTATGCTTTAATATGCTAAAACAACGCATGATTCATCCAAGGCACATTAAACAATCTCAATTGTTTATAACAAGTCATGCTATAGCAAATAATAATAAGCATAAAGCCAAAACAATATCAAGCATGGCATGACAAAGCATTAGCCACAGTCAAAAACGAGCTCTTTTTACCACATAAGCATGAACTTTCCTACTCTTTTCCAAACCAAACCAAACTATTTGCAAACCAATGTATGAAAGAGGGGGTCCAACCAATTTATTCAGAAAACTAAGCAAACCGAAGCAAACGAAAAACCAAAACAAAAATAAAAAATAAGACGCTCCAAGAAAAACACAACTGTGCATGAAACAATAAAAGTGAAGCATTTGGAAGAAACCTGGGATTTTTATCGATGAAGAAGGGGGATGCCTTGGGCATCCCCAAGCTTTGACGCTTGTACTTTTTGGATATTTCTTGGGGTGACACGCGTGGAATCCCCAAGCTTGAGCTTTAGTCCACCCTTCATCTCATTACTCATTCCTTCCATACACCTGAAATTTTTCCTTCATACAAAACTTCACACAATCTCATTAGCAACATTAGTGCACTTAAGATAAATAAGTCTTAAGGTTCAGTTCTAACACCAAATAAACTTCAATTAGAACACTAGATACTGTATAACTTCCCTCAAAAAGCTCAATTCCCCAAAAAACTCAAGAAGGGACTAACAAGAAGCAAATGCAGAAAATGGCAGAAATCTGTCAAAACAGACCAGCAGGTAAAGAAGAATTTTTTCGAAGATCTTCTCTTGATCAAATCAAAAAGTGTTGAACTAACGAAAGTTAGATAACAGCGTGTGTCAGAAGTATAAAAAAGTACAGCTCAATCCGACATACATAGCTCTCTCATGAATTTTTATGGTGAAGCACAGAAATCTGTTTCGGGACAGCAACTTTCCCAATCATTACTCCTCTCTCATTAGAGGTTACTCTTGGCACAAAAAGCAAATAAAAAGGATAAGGAGAGGTTATTACAGAGGTAATAACTTCCAAAACTCATCTAAAACTTTTAGGTTATCTCCCAATAAGTACTTTTCTTTAACGCCTTTAAGTTAGGCATAAGAAGCAAAGAAAGAATCAAGTGTTCTCAAATGAAGAAGCATTAAGATCAATACCAGAAATATTTTCAATAAGGAAAGGTATATCATCCAAATAAGTTCTAGAGGATCCTCTCTCAATGCTCTTAGGTTTTCTATTCTCATCAAAAGGGTTTGCATGAACAATCCAATCAAGATTCTTTTCTATGGCATCATCTATTGCTACTAGTTTAAAGGGTATTGGTATCTTAGGTTCCTCCCCATTAGGTTCGGTTTTGTTCATATTTTCTCGTGTACCAACAACATCTACACATGAGCCTAGCATATTGAATCGTTCAAAAACTTTTCTAGCTTCATTGGCAACATCATAGAACTCCTTAAACAAAGTTTCTAGTTTAAAATCCCTCTTTTCAGGGTCTTCAATTTCCTTAAGCTTAAGAAACATTACTTGTATTAAGGGGTTGAGATTAACAAACCTAGCTTCTAACATGTGAATTAAAGAAGCTGCAACAATCTCATAGTTTGGAGCAAGTTCTACAAGGGACCTATCCTCAGTATCTTCATGCTTACTAACATGATTAAAGAATTCTTCAATGTTATCTTTCCCAATTATAGAACCACTACCAATTGGAAGGTCTTTCAGGATGAATGTAGGGATCAACATGGTGAGCTAAGGAAGAGGTGACAACTAAAGGAGACTTAATTTTTGTGTGTTTTTGATAAAGAAAGCAAACTAGTAAAACTATTTTTTTGGATTTTTGAATAACAAACAAGCAAACAAAGCAAAAGAAACTAAGCAAAAAAAACAAAGTAAAGAGATTGGTTATGAGGGACTCCCCTTGTGAAGATGTCCTTGACTACCCGGCAACGGCGCCAGAAAAGATCTTGATGCGCTCGACTTTCGACGTAGAGCTCGTTGGAAACCCCAAGAGGAAGGTATGATGAGCACAACAGTAAGTTTTCCCTCAATTATGAAACCAAGGTTTAATCGAACTAGTAGGAGCAAGGAAACACCCCAAAGGTGTTGCTAGCTGAGCTTTGGCAGGGCGCACTATCGGTGCTAGTAGCAACGTGGAGACCTGCACAACACAACCACAGAACTTTGTCCCCAACTTGCGATGAGGTTGTCAATCTCACCGTGTTTTGTGGAAAACAAAGGATTAAACGTATCGAATGGAAAGAAGTAAAAGTTTCAGAAAGTAAACACAAAGCAGAAACAGTTTATAGATTGTATGTAAAGAAAAAGGACCGGGAACCATAGTTCACTAGAGGTGGCTCTCCTTAGATAGATAACATGCTGGGTGAACAAATTACGGCGGAGAAATTGACAAACACCGAGAAAGCAATACATGCATATACTAATCATCTTGACTCCTCTGAGAATTGATTGGGCATTACAACATTATACATAGACCGCCATCCAACTGCATCTATGACTAATAATCCACCTTCAGGTTATCATCCGAACCCCCTCTAGTATTAAGTTGCAAGGAACAGATTATTGCTTTACGAACTGCGTGTAAAGTAAACAATACGATTGTTCTATGAACAAAAGATTGTTGTTTTCTCCCTAGTAGCAACAGCACATCTAGTACATTAGATATTTTTGTCACTTCCCCAGATTACCAGAGGCATGAACCCACTATCGAGCATAAATACTAACTCTTGGAGTTGCTAGCATCTACTTGGCCAAGATAGCTACTAACAACGGGTAGTTGCTGCCAGGGTGGATAGAAAGAATAGAATCATGCGCCTCCTTGAGAACTTGGTCTCTTAAACCCGGGTAGTTCGGAACAAACATCCGGTGTCCAAAGAAAAGAGTGCCTTGGTCATCTACGTGAAAAGACTCATACTTCGGAAGTTGAATGTTGGAGATGATCTTTTTAGTGTAAGGATCCCCAAGCTGAATGGAACGGACCTTTTCTTCCAAGAGAGGTGCTGCTAGAAGGTTCAGAAGATAACCTTGATCCACAATTTCAAGGTTGAGCTTGCGGAATTCCTCGCACAAGAGAGGCTGTTGATCTTCCAGCATGAGGTTGTTGACATAAGCTTTTCGGCTGAGAGCATCTGCCATGACATTAGCTTTGCCCGGGGTGTAGTTGATGGTCAAATCAAAATCATTGATTGTTTCAATCCACCTCCTCTAACGAAGGTTGAGATCAGGCTGTGTGAAGATATACTTCAGACTCTTGTGATCAGAAAAGATCTCACAACGGTTGCCTAGCAAGTAATGCCTCCATACTTTCAAAGCAAATACAACTGCTGCGAGTTCGAGGTCATGTGTAGGATAGTTGATCTCATGTGTCTTCAACTGACAAGATGCATAAGCAACAACTTGCTTTTCTTGCATAAGGACCGCACCCAATCCTTGCAATGAAGCATCACAGAAAATCTGGAAAGGCTTTGATGTATCTGGAGGAACCAAGACTGGTGTGGAAGTGAGCTTCTCTTTGAGTGTTTCAAAGCTTGCTTGACATGCAGGAGTCCAAAGATATTTCTTGCCTTTCTTGAGGAGATCGGTAAGAGGCTTCGCAATCTTTGAGAAATTTTGAACGAAGCGACGGCAGTAACTGGCCAAACCAAGGAAACTTCGGACTTCTTTGACATTTATGGGTGGGAGCCAGTCCATAATTGTCTTAATAGTTTCTGGGTTGACGGCAATGCCCTTGGCAGAGATGACGTGACCAAGGTAGGTGACTTGAGGCAGCCAGAATTCACACTTGGAGAACTTTGCATACAGGCGGTTCTCACGAAGCTTGTTTAGGACACACCGAAGGTGTTCTTCATGTTCTTCTTTTGACTTAGAATAGACTAGAATGTCATCCAGATAGACCACAACGAACTTATCAAGATACTCCATGAAAACCGAGTTCATAAGCCTCGAGAAGGTGGCAGGTGCATTGGTTAGACCGAAAGACATGACCGTGTACTCATACATGCCATAGCGAGTGGTGAAAGCTGTTTTGGGAACATCTTCCTTGCGGATCTTGATTTGATGATAACCACTTCTCAAATCAAGCTTAGAGAATACCACAGCTCCGGCTAGCTGATCGAAGAGATCATTAATCCGCGGAAGGGGATATTTATTCTTGATTGTTTTAGCATTGAGTGCCCGATAGTCAACACAAAGTCTATCAGTCTTGTCTCGCTTCTTCACAAAGATGGTTGGACTACCCCAAGAAGAAGTACTGTGCTGAATGAAACCCAACTTCTCTTGTTCATCCAACTGACGCTTAAGTTCAGCCAACTCAGCAGGACCCATTTTATAAGGCCGCTTGGAAATAGGAGCGGTACCAGGTTCAAGTTCAATGACAAACTCAACCTCACGATCCGGAGGCATACCTGGCAACTCTTCAGGAAAGACATCTGGAAACTCACAAACTACAGGAACACTCTGAATACCTTCCATAGCATCATCATTCAGAGCCGCCAAAGAATAAAGCTGAATTGCAGGAGTCAGACTTGGAGAATAGACTATATGGCCTTCAGGAATTTTCAGAGAAACCGAACGTTCAGCACAATCAATCACAGCTGCATTTGCTGTCAACCAATCCATGCCCAAGATAACATCAATATCAGAATTGCCCAGAACAATTAAGGAAGCCGGAAAAGAAGAACCACCAATCTCAATTTGATTGCCATGGCTGATGTGAGCAGCCCTCATGTTTGACCCAGGAGATTGTACCACAAGACAGTGTAATAAAAGAACCATAGCCAGATCTTGCTCATGAGCAAACTTGTGAGAAACAAAAGAATGCGAAGCACCAGAATCAAACAAAACTCGTGCAGAAACTGAGTTAACAGGAAGCATACCCATCACAACTCCAGGAGCATGCTCAGCTTGAGCGGCGTTGACACAGATGATATTAAAATATCAACAAAGTTCAAGGCAATTAGAAGATATTAAGCATAACACACACGACTGAACAAGGAGTGTGGTATACAAACTAACAAAGAAAAAATTTCCGCAAATTTTGGCATTAAAATACCACTAAATGCGCAAAACCACTTAACGAATCAAGATTAGTAACTCTACTAGTTCAATATACAAAAGCAAATGACAAAAGTAGTGGTATGGTCGCGACTCCATCCCGCACTCAAATCATTACTCTTCACATGAATCAGTAAAACACATATCCCAACAACTTCTTCTTAAGATGAACCTAAAGATTGTTAACTACGGAAAAGAACACCCCAACAAGATAACGTCGGATAACAAAGAGTAAGATAGATCGCATCGGTGTACAACGAATCAGAATAGATCGCGTCGGTTTACAAAGGACTGTCGGTAGGGAATGTACCAACAGTTGATAACCAAAAGGCAGATAGTGATAACATTTGGATGCAACAGATAGACAAGGAATTCACACACACACACACACAAACATAACCTATGGTACTACGGAACCCAGAACACGTGAATCCTAGTTTGAAGTTTAGAAGAGGATTGAAAACGTTACACTTCCTTACCAGAAAAGGGTGGGTGGGTGGGTAAGAAGAAAAATGGAAGCAGTCCTACTCTCACGTTTGTTTTTCCTTAGTATACATAACTACCAAAATATTTGCTAGACAGACAACTACCATTTTGGCTGAGACCCTGAAGGG
The DNA here is from genome assembly GCA_910589775.1 of Avena eriantha. Classification (NCBI taxonomy): domain Eukaryota; kingdom Viridiplantae; phylum Streptophyta; class Magnoliopsida; order Poales; family Poaceae; genus Avena; species Avena eriantha. The sequence continues at coordinate 394,547,400 of OU342745.1, forward strand.
CGGGATGGCTCTGATACCAATTGTAACTACCTCGGTGAATTACGCTCTTAGTTAATGCCTGGATGAACGAAAGTGGTTAAAATAGTACGGTGGGGCCCAGGGCCACTCACGGTAGACCTTTCGGCCGTCCTAACCACTTTCAGACAACGGGACAAGAACAAGCGGCGTAATCGGCAGGCGAAGGGATCAACTACATACACAAGTGAGTATGTATGCAAGCCACATACAACAGTACATCAGAGCCATTCCATCTAAAAGAAATAGAAATAGTGCAACGCCATACGGCAAGATCCAAACATCCTAGATAGATATAATAATTTAGGATAGATCCTCATACACCACACATCAGAGTATCAGGCGGAAGCGGAAAACAAGATCCGAGTACGGATAAGAAGCAAATTGGCATAAGATGCCCCATAAATAAACACATCCCGCCCACAGATCACACGGATCCCCGTTCCCGGAATCTCTACACCGAATGATCGTTGCCAACATCATCTGTCTCTTCCACCCAGTATCCATCTTGCGGGTACACCTGTTCATCTGAATCAAACAATTTATCGTGTGAGACCCTAGGGGTACTCAGCAAGTCTTTATGCCACTAAAGGGGACACAACCTGGGGTGACGCAATTGCAGCAAAAGATAATACCTAACTATAGAGACTCGCTAACCTTCCGCCTAACCAATGATAGACGGAAGTCCGTGAATTAAGAACAACAGTTATAACAGTATAATTAACAGATCCATCCTCCTCCTCGCTTACCAACGAGAAAGCGGACGAACAACCCCCATCATCCGTTGGAAGTTTTATTAACCATTCCATGAGTATTGCGCTATTTACTAGTCAAGTACTTAGTCAAATTAAAAGCGGTACTTTAGTTATACTTGTCTATGATCGAGAAACTGTGCTCCAAGTCGTCCATAACCGCGGACACGGCTTTCAGAAAGATTTACCCTGCAGGGGTGCACGAATAGCAACACACACTCGATCAACCTCGGAAAAACCAAATCAAAACCCAACGAGGCATTCACGACAAAGCAATCACAGGATTTAGAAATATTTCAGGGGGCCACCCCATTAAGCTACCCGCAACGAAGCTGGCCGGCTCCGAGACGGACCCAAGGTTTGTGTCAATGGCTGTAAACGACTGGGAACCCGAAAATGTGACTGGGCTTGTCGATACCGCGAAAACATTCCACGATCCAAAACAGTACAGGTGCTCCACGCACAATCTTAAATAAAGCAGTAACATGGCATAAGTACAGAATAGTAATAAAGCCCCAAACTACTTGTGGCCCCAAGAAATAAGTATGAATCAAGCTCTGGCTCAGGGGGGTCCATAAGGCCTCCCGGATGTGGATAGTGCGAATAGTCAAGGAACAGGAATCAAGTACTCGGGGTCCTACGGGACACAAGTGAGCATGAAAAACCAAATAGCAGATATTGCTCACCGGTGCCTCTTTCATTAGTTATCCCATTACTACTCAGGTTATGTTGTTTAGGTACCTCGTTATCCATCAGACACTCACATACCCTACTCATGCTTTTCTATGACTCGCATGGCTCAAACAACTCCTGTAGTAATGGCTCATGGGACCGGAACAGGCTTAATGTGGTTTAAAAGTAAAGGCTATGCAGTACATGGGATTCAATTTAATGCAATCGCGACTCAATGATGCAAGAATAAGATAGAGGCAATAGGTACTGTATGTATGCAAGCATGTGGTAGTGCTTGCCTGACAGTTCAGTTGAAGCGAGAGATGGATCTGGGTAATACTCCTGTGATTCCTGGTAACTCTCCTGCTGGGTGTCTATTCGAAGAAGAACCAAACAAACAAGGGCCAACATAAATAAAGTGCGCAAGCATATAAATTGAAATGCAACAAGCAACCAAGCATGCCATGATGAATGATGCACAATTTGCATGGCATTTAAGTAGCATGGCAAAGGTGAGGTGTGGATACTATAAATAAAGCACTTCATTATTTATTTGCCCAAGTTTTATTGTCATAAACAGTTCAGAATTTAAATGTTGACATGATGCATGCTTCAATTCAGAACAAGGACTGCATAGATAGAACGGGCTCGTCGCGCTGATCGATTTAGACATATTATTTGTCAAATTTAGAGTTATAAAACAAAAGTTATTAATTAAATGAGGAAAAGGGCATTTCCTTGTAATTTTGATTAACTCGAAATTTAAAGTGTGCAAAATATAATTTGAAGGGCATATTTGAATTCCTCTCATTTTTCTGATTCCAAAACATATATTATTTGTATTATTTGGATTTGTATTTTAAAAATTATTTGAATCTGAAAAGAATTTGAATTTAAAATAATTTGAAAAAGATTTGAATAAAAACAGACTCAGGAATTACTTTTTATACCCAAGCAATTCTACCCACAGACACTGACAGGTGGGGCTGCGCTGACTGGGCCACGCGCGCGTGGAAACGCTTTAACACGCGGCTCTGGCTTACCCACAGCGGCTGACAGGCGGGACCAGCGGCCGAAGGCCCACGTGCCAGCGATGCGGGAGATAGGGGCTGACAGGTGGGGCGCCGGCTGGACCGCGGGTTACGGCCGGGAAAGCTGGGGGTGGTTTCTGCAAGAAGGCCAGGGCGACGGACAGGTGGGGCCGTTTGGAGCGCGGGCTACAGTAATTAAAAAGGGAAGGGGTTCTTTGCAAAACGACCACGGGCGGCTACTGTTTCTCTTCTCCTCGCGTCTGGCGGCAGGTGGGAGCGCGGCGCGGAGCGGGACTCGAACCTGGGACACGGGCGTTCGCGCTAGGGGTGCGAGCCGGTGCGGTAGTGCTAGGGGAGCTGTCTGTGAGGAGGGCGCGGGCTAGTTAGGGCTTGCGCGGCACGGGGAGGCTGCAGACTACAACGGACGGCGTGCCCTGAGAGTGCTCGACAAAACGGTCGGCGGCGCTAGGGGGCACGACGAGGCGGAGGTTGTCAGGGTGGGGAAGATGCTCACCGCGGGCTCGCTGGTGGGCTTGGATCGGCGCGAGGAGCGGCGAAGCGTCGGGGAGGCAGACGCTCCGTCGGCTAGGGTTTCCTGCAGGGCGGCGAGGCGCGGGGTTGCTGGGGAGCGTCTCCTTCGCGTAGGCGCGGTCGGGGTGGTGCAGGGGGTTGTCCTGGATCTCCTCAGCCACTGCACGGTCGCGCTGCGGGGCTGGTTCGTCAGGGCGGGGTGGTCGCTGGCGGCGACCGGCGTCGGCTGCTGGTGGACGGAGAGGAAGGAGGGGAAGAAGGGGGCGCCTCGGGGTGGATCTGGAGAGGCCAAAGGAGGCGTGCGAGAGGGGGAAAAGGAGGGAGAGGGGAAGGAGAGCAGCTGGGGCACGGCAGAATAAAGGTGGGCTCGGTTCCACCTTTTCTTCCTCCTCCTCTTCGAGCACATGGCTGCGCTGGCAGGGGCTGATCCTGGGCGAGGTAGGGTGGCTGCTGGTGGGGCTTGGCGATGGTGGTGCAGCTAGGCCCGCTCGGCAGAGAGAGAAAGAGGGAAGGAACTCGGTTGAGCTCGGGTTAGTTAGGGCATGGCTAGGGTTAGGGTTAGACTTAGCTAGGTTAGAGAGAGGAGGGCTGGGGTGGTGGGTCAGGTAGAGAGAGGGGCTTGGCATGGAGGCCAAGCTAGAGAGAGAGAGAGGGTCTAGGGTTAGATGGTTTAGTAGAAAATTAGAGAGAGAGAGAGAACTAGCTAGGTTAGATTTGATTAGGTTTTAGATTTGAATTTTTGATTATGAGGCCAAAACAAGAAGATCCATGGGGCTTGAGCTTGCATGACCTAATGTGGAAGAGAGACAAGAAAGAAAGAAAGAGGAAGAAAAAGAATTAGGTGGAGAGGTTCTCATATGCTCATATATGTAGAAAAAGAATAAAATAAAAGAAAAGAAAGAATGTGGATAAGACCATCCCAAGTGGAGCATGGTGGAGGCTAGAATGATCATGAGGTGGAGGTGAAAAGAATTCTAAGAGAAAGAAAAAGAAAAGAATTATGGGGTAAGCCTCATATGGTCCATGAATGGAGAATAAAATAAGAGGAAAAGAAATGGGTGATACTATGAGGATGGTGTAAGGGAGGTAGATGGTTTTCCCAAGATAAGATCCACTCAAACCAAAGAAAAACCAATGGAAGTAAAAGGTGTTGGAGAAGCTTGCATGGCCCATGCAAAAATAATAATACCATTATTTATTTTGTGACAACAATAATAATATGATGGCATTAATCTTATGCATTTCCAAGAAGTGGAATAAAACCAAGCAAAGAATTTAGAGGATTTAATCCACCCCAAACTACCTGAGCTAGAATTAAAATATCAAAGAAAAAGAAAGACAAGCTCATTGTTAAAGGGATGGTGGAATTATAGGGTGGTGGGAGAGAAAGGTGGTGAAATGGAAATAAGAGATATGCCCCCAACTCAACTTGGGCATTTGAACAATATATCAATAGCCAAATACAATATCAAGAGGCAAATACAATTAATAATGCATGAGAGAGAAGAACCAAAAGAAAAGGAGTTTTTATATGATGCTCAAATGAAAGGTGGCATGATGACATGAGCATGATATAATTATGATGCAACAATAATATATGTGGAGTAGCCAATATCTTACTAGGACAAGTAGCATTCCAATTGTTAGACAATTGGGGTGCTACAGTGGCTCCCTGGCCCTTCTCCGTCTCGTATTCTGGCACTTGATCACTTCCAGAAAAATAGGCACTTTGGCTTTTGTCCCATCCAATTCCGAGAATATTCATTTTCTGACTTTCCTGGAACCAAAAACAGCAGAAAACAGGCAACGGGCATTGTGGCTCTTGTTAATAGGTTAGTCCAAGAAATCATATGAAAAGTACTCCAAAGTTGGAACAAAACACAAGAAAGTGGATAAAACCAAGCATGGAACATCAAAAATTATAGATATTTTTGCAATGTATCACCACCCCATTTGACTAAGGTGAATAGGGAGGCGTCCTCTCATGGATAATACCATGTTCCGTACAGAATAGATCAAATTCATTTGAAAAGTACTCTCCACCATGATCCGACCTTAACCGCTTGATTTTAAGATCAAGTTGGTTTTCTGTCTCAGCTTTATAGTTTTTGAAGTAACTCAAAGCTTCATCTTTAGATTTCAAAAGATAAACATAGCAGTATCTAGTGGAGTCATCAATCAACATCATAAAGTATCTTTTTCCACCTCGTGTCAACACACCATTCATCTCACAAAGATCTGAATGTATAAGTTCTAGAGGTGCTAAGTTTCTCGGTTCCGCAGCCATATGAGACTTGCGAGGTTGCTTTGTGATACATTGCAAATGTATCTATAATTTTTGATGTTCCATGCTTAGCTTTATCCACTTTCTTGTGTTTTGTTCCAACTTTGGAGTACTTTTCTTATGATTTCTTGGACTAACCTATTAACAAGAGCCACAATGTCAGCTGCCTGTTTTCTGCTGTTTTTGGTTCTAGGAAAGTCATAAAATGAATATTCTCGGAATTGGATGGGACAAAAGCCAAAGTGCCTATTTTTCCGGAAGTCATCAAGTGCCAGAATACGAGATGGAGAAGGGCCAGAGGCCGGCCACACCACCTGGCCACGCGGCCAGGCTTGGCCCGCGCCAGGGGGTGGTGTGGTCATCCCAGGCACCCCCTCGGCCTCCCCTTCCGACTATAAGATGCCCTCAGGACGTAAACCCTAAGTACCCGATCAAAAAATCCACGAAAGAGTCTGTAGCCGCCGTCATCTCCATCCCTAGATCGGGAGGGATCTGAGGCTCTTCCCAGCACCCTGCCGGAGAGGGGAATTCACCCTGGAGGCCTTCGTCATCACCATGCAAGCCTCAGGTGTGATGCGTGAGTAGTTCATCCTTGGACTACGAATCCATGTAGTAGCTAGATGGCTGGTTCTCCTCCTTTGTGCTTTTATGTCTAGATCTTGTGAGCTCCGTTCATGATCAATATCATCTATTTGTAATTCTACATGTTATGTTTGCGGGGATCCGATGGATATTGAGATGCTATTTCAGATTGATTATTGATTCTATCATGTCTTTGTTATTTTTGATCTTGCATGCTTTCCGTTGTTAGTAGCTATCTTGGCCAAGTAGATGCTAGCAACTCCAAGAGTTAGTATTTATGCTCGATAGTGGGTTCATGCCTCTGGTAATCTGGGGAAGTGACAGAAATCTCTAAGGTACTAGATGTGTTGTTGCTACTAGGGAGAAAACAACAATCCTTTGTTCATAGAACAATCGTATTGTTTACTTTACACGCAGTTCGTAAAGCAATAATTTGTTGCTTGCAACTTAATACTGGAGGGGGTTCGGATGATAACCTGAAGGTGGATTATTAGTCATAGATGCAGTTGGATGGCGGTCTATGTATAATGTTGTAATGCCCAATCAAGTTCCAAAGGAGTCAAGATGATTAGTATATGCATGTATTGCTTTCTTGATGTTTGTCAATTGCCCCGCTGTAATTTGTTCACCCAGCATGTTATCTATCTTAAGGGGAGCCACCTCTAGTGAACTATGGATCTCGGTCCTTGTCTTTTACATACAATCTACAAATTGTTTACTTCTTTGTGTTTACTTTCTACAAACTATTACTTCTTTCCATTCGATACGTTTAATCCTTTGTTTTTCGCAAAACACGGTGAGATTGACAATCTCATCGCAAGTTGGGGACGAAGTTCTGTGGTTGTGTTGTGCAGGTCTTCACGTTGCTACTAGCACCGGTAGTGCGCCATGCCAAAGTTCAGCTAGTAACACCTTTGGGTTGTTTCCTTGCTCCTACTGGTTCGATTAAACCTTGGTTTCATAACTGAGGAAAACTTGCTGCTGTGCTCATCATACCTTCCTCTTGGGGTTCCCAACGAGCTCTACATCAACCACGCACCAGCACTTTTCTGGGCGCCGTGCATTGAGCCATCATTTTGCTTGCACACAAACTTGGCACTTAGAACCTTTGACAGTGGTAAATTTTGGAATTAAACTCATATTGGCTAGCCGCGTCATGCAACCAAAGTTAATATGACAAAGTCGTGAATGCCAAATATTGGACTCATTATCATTGCAAACATGATTAATAACTTTAGTACACGAGTCTGACAACGATAAGCGGAACAGACCTCCGCACTCATAACCCTTTCTAACAAATTGTACATACTTAGAAATTATAACTTTATTGGACTCAAACACCAACTTAAAACCATCTCGACATAAAAGTGATCCGCTGACGATATTCTTATTGATGGAGGGAATGTGCTGCACATTCTTCAGCTGTACGGTCTTCCCCGAAATAAACTTCAAATTTACCGTACCAACACCATGAACAGAAGCACGTGAGCTGTTTCCCATCAGCACGAAAGAAGTCCTTGCGACCTGATAAGAAGAGAACATGGATATATCAGAACATACATGTGTATTAGCACCCGTGTCAATCCACCAATCAGGAGAATGACATACTAAAAGGTAGTAGGTAAAATACCATACCTAGCGTCCTTCATCTCAGTATCGTTAATAACAACATTAGCGGTCTTGCCGTTGTTCCCATGTTGCCGCTTGTCAAAGCGATTAGGGCAGCTAGAAGCCTAATGATCAGGATCACCACAGACGTGGCAAGAGCCTTTCTTATTATCATTCTTCCTCTTAAAGTTGGTGGAGTGAGTGACCTTGTTCTTGCCATCAAACTTCCTTTTGCCATCAGACTTGTTCTTATTCTTGAACTTGTGGGAGTGGAAGTTTTTCTTCTGTACCAAATTGGCACTAGAAGCTCCCTCAAGTACTCGCGCACGTGTGTCCTTTGCTCTCGCCTTATCTTCCACATGAACAGACCCAATGAGATCCGTAACGGAAAACTCTTGTCTCTTATGTTTCAGAGAAGTAGCAAAGTTCCTCCACATGGGAGGAAGCTTGGCAATAATGCCTCCGGCCACAAACTTGTCCGGTAAGGTACACTTGAACTGCTCAAGTTCTTTTGGCAAGTGATTGTATCTCATGAGCTTGCTCAACAATAGAGCGGTCATCAACCATCTTGTAGTCATAGAATTGCTCCATGACATACAACTCAGTGCTAGCGTCCGAGACCCCAAACTTGGCCTCGAGCGCATCCTATGCGTCTTTGCCATTATCAAATGACATATATGGGTCAACAATATTGTCCCCAAGAATACTGAACAAAGCCGCCTTAAACATGGTATCGGCTTTCTTAAAGGCCGCTTCCTGCTCAGCAGAAAGATCTCCTTCAGGTTTGCCAAGAGTGGCGCTATAGCAGTTTAGGTTATTAAACCATAGAATTTCTCTCGCGCGCCATCTCTTATAGTGCATACCATCAAACGAAGAAAGCCTAGTAGCCGCGGCTACACCAGTGGAATTCAGTTGCCTATAATCAGGTTTTTGGATTGTTAAAAATATAAGCAATAATCCATATGATTTAATCCGAATAATAAACTGATAAAACATGATCAAACAGACAGTACCAAAATTAATCATGCAGATCAATAAAATAGATAAATAGATTACATCTAAAAAAGGTAAACCATCACATCTACACCGAACGCTAGAATAAGGAACTCTAGCAGAATCTGAAATAAAAAGTTCAGTATTACGTACGGTAGAGCAGCGGCAGCAGCTGCTGCGACGGTAGCAGCAGCAGTAGCCGCAGGGTAGCAGTAGCGTCGTTAGCCATGTCGTCGATGTAGAGGCTGCCGATGTCCGGGAAGAAGTCCTCATCGGGGAAGCAGTTATCGGAAGACGTTGTGAAAGCCAGTAGTCGCGCTTGAGCGCTTCCCAAAAACCTGATCGCCCCTCACCCATATAGGTTTACAAGAGGCGGAGTTCCGGAGGCCTACTGTCTCGATCTACGGTGCATGTTGCAAGTCGGGATGGGGAAGACAAAGGTGGCGGCGCAATAGACTGGAAGGAGACACGTGTGGTAAGCAGTCCCGATTAGGTTTTGCGCATGCGTTTATATAGAGCAAGTCAGGAAGACCGTGGGACTCAGCCCACGTCCCATAAAGATTGGAAACGGCTGACTCATTAACGCATCCGTTAATTACTCGTAATTAATCTAAGATTAATTTCCCAACTAGCAAAAATAAAGCTCGGCTCGGCGAGATTCCCGCAACCCGCGGCGCGCGCACGCGTCGTGACGAGGCAAGGCGGGCGGCGTCGGAGGAGTGCGCGAGAGCTGCTCTTCTTCTCACACCTTAGTGAGTGATGGAATAGCCTAGTATATAAGGAGGTGTAACTCTCACTCAACTAGCAATGTTGGATAAACTTTGACACCATGTGCACAGTTATATGTTGTCATGCACAAATGAGCCAAAGAGAATTTTAAAATTTGTCTAATGGGCCAACAACTCAAAACTCACCAAATTCCAACACCAGCCTCACATTATGGGTCACAATGATATGACGGTGGTGACCACAAGATCGTGGTGGCAGCATCATTGTCGTCGCTTTCCCTCTTGAGGGTGCTGCTTGGTACGCGACGCTGCGGAGTGCTAGGAGCGTGGTGGATTTATCCGGAGAGCGCAGCGGTGGCGGGTCATCCTTGTTCGTCGAGCCACTGTTATCGGCTTTGTTTTCTCTTCTTGTTTTTCTTTATTTTTTCTTTTGAGCGTTGTACTGTCTCGTCCTGCAGGTCTCAAACGGTTGCTATATTAATATATCTAGACGAAAGGCTGATTCGAGGAGGATCACAGGGGGTAAACATGAGATGGTCGGTGGTGTCAGCCTCACGGCAGCGTTCGCACGGCGCGCTCGTATGCCGTGTCCGAGATGGACTGGAGTAACTAGTCCGGTTCCGGCTCGGTGTCGACCCCGCCCAGTTCCGAAACGTCCTCTCCTTGGGCCGGCGTCGCATCGCATGCGCCCCTTCCATAAATAGTCCGGCATACGTCGTCGATGCTTGGACTCTCGCAGAACACAATCGATCGGCAACAGCTGTTTCGTTCCCAGTCAGAGTTTCCAAGAGAGAGCATCAAACGTTTCGAGGCGGAGCTTAGAACGAAGGAGATGTGGATGTGGACCGAGACGGTGAGGGCAGCGGCGCGCCGGGTCTACGCTGGTCTGTATCTACCCTGGGAGGATCCCATCTCGAAGGTTCTATTCTTTGTAGGGATTAGGGTGACGCGGGCCCTTTTCAAGATGGCGATGGCCATGCATCAAGCAGACGATGGAGTTCTACCGATCTACTACGCCTTCTACTATGTTTCTCTCTTTGTCCTACCGCTTATGTACTACAACAAGTACCATGCCCCTCTTGAGAACTGATACCGCTCCAACCGTTTTTTATGTGTGAAAAGGGATGTACGTAGAGTTTTGTACTCCCTCCAACCGAAATTAGTTGACTCAAATTTATCAAGATACGGATGTATCTAATTCTAAATCATGTCTAGATACAATTGAATCTAGATAAATCTAAGTTAACTAATTTGGATCGGATGAAGTATTTTTATTTTAATGAAAGGGAAATGCATATCTTAAAATTCTTCATGATGATGCACGTGGTTTTGTACTCTTTCCTTCCAATCAACTACCAGTTCCACTATCTGTATTATTAAAAAAACTAGCTGAATGCCCGTGCGTTGCTACGGTCTGTTAATAAATTTTATCGACACACATTTCGTGCACATAAATATTTAATTTGCAGAAAGGGATGTACGTAGAGTTCTTATTTTATTTTAGTGATGAAAGGGGAATGCATACTCCCTCTGATCCAAATTAGTGTTTTTAGATTTGTCGAGATTCGGATGCATCTAGTCATGTTTTAATACCAGATATATTCGAATCTAGCAAAAACTGAGAACATTAATTTGGATCGAAGGAGTATGTTAAAATTATTCATGATGATGCAAGGTGGTTTTGTACTCTTTCCTTCCAATCTACTACCAGTTCCACTATGTTTATATCTTTGTCCTACTCCCTCTGGCCGTTTTAATTGAATTTTTTTTTTCGAAATGGGGTTAAACCCGGTCTCTGCATTCTTGGATGCACACGGCCCTTTATTACGAAGTTTCAAGTACGTACTTATTACAGCTCAAGGGTGAGATAGAGTCGATACAAACACCAATCATCGAAAAATGACAAGAATTCTGAAACTCAAAAGCATATAGTAGCTAGACATCTCTGGCCATTTTTATTGACTTGGCGACCATTTTTTTAAACCCCCTCCATGTTTACCCGACGCAACCGGTCGTCCTCGTGGATATTTGGCGTGCATTGTCTCTCGTCGACTAAGAACATCTCTAGCAGATCCCACAAAATTACCAAAACTGTAAAATAATCAATCCACCCTTAATTTTTTTAAGGGGGCGGAAAAACCATCACCCTTTCTAATGTGATATGGTATAATTAGCCTTTTCTTCTTATGCCTTTGATCTCCATCTCTACCAGCATGGCACCAAGGTCCCTGGCATGGCACATGTTATCTCCACCATATGTTGCAACTATAACTATAGCTAACGCATATCGGTATAGTAAAGCAATTACATGGCGTTGAAGTTAACACACTCATGTTGGTTGCCGTACTCATCGACATGCAAGTCGTGAAAGATTACAAAACATGACAATTGCACATATCACAATATAACTCATCACAATTTTGGCCATACACATCACATGCCCTGCAAAAACAAGTTATACGGCATCTACTTTGTTGTTGCATATTTTACATGGTTTTTGGAGCTTGCACTAAAAATAACTGTTCTTACTTACGCACAAACCGCAACTATGATACTCATGTTGTCTCGACTATATCCTTTTGGTCCCTCCATGGTAAAAGAAATATTAACTATAGTAGGACAGACAGACAACCGCTAGCCACTTATGCAATATAAATTGCATAGTTTCAACACTTCTATGCCCAAACCTCCCTGATCTTTGGGCCGATAAATAATGTTCCACCTAGTTAACCTATATTTTTTATTATACTCATCACTTTTCCAAAAGAATCTTGAGCGATAAAAATCTAATCTTTTCCTAACACCTTTCGGTATTTCGAGAAAAGATAGCATGAACATAGGCAAACTAGTTAGAACCGAATTAATTAGGACAAGTCTATCCCCATATGACAGGAGCTTCCCTTGCCAACAACTGAGTTTTCCTTCACATCGATTCTCAAATGGGTTCCATTCTGAATTGCGAAGTCACCTATGGTGTATAGATACCCCAACTCCCCAAGGTATCTAAACGGTAAGGATCCCGACTCACAACCAAAAATCTCCTATAAGTTTGTGCCTGCTCGGCAGCCTTACCAAAACAGTAGATCTCACTCTTATGGAAATTGATTTTTAAATTCGAAAGTTGCTCAAAAATGCAAAGGATTAATTTCATATTCATAGCTTTATGGAAATCGTGCTCCATGAATCGTATCGTCAGCATATTGTAAAATGGACACCCCCTTCTACAAGATGAGGGATCAGTCCCCCAACCTGACCATTCTCCTTTGCTCTGGCAATCAAAACTGCAAGCATATCAGCAATGATATTAAAAAGCATTGGAGATGGAGGGTATTCTTGCCTGAGTCCTTTTCTAGTCTGAAAATAGTGGCCAATGTTATCATTAACTCTAATGGCCACACTTCCATCCCATACAAAACTATCAATCTACTTACACCATAGAGGATCAAAGCCTTTCATACGTAGGACCTGTTGTAAGAAGGGCCATTTGACTTTATCGTAGGCCTTTTCAAAATCAATTTCTTTCTATGCAACTCGTGAATAGTTTCGTGTAAAACAACAACTCCTTCCAGAATATGCCGGCCAGGCATGAAAGCCGTTTGAGTGGGTTTAATTATTTTGTGAGCAATATAGAAATACGATTTGTTGCAACCTTAGTAAAGATTTTAAAGCTAACATTAAGTAAACATATAGGTCTATATTGCTGAATTTGTACATCATTCTCTTTTTTAGGTAAAAGGGTGGCAAGACCAAAGTTGAGCTTGAACAAGGATAGGCTGTCGTTATGCAACTGTGCAAAAAGCTCCATCAGATCATGTTTGACTACTGCCCAGAAAGTCTAGTAGAATTTCGCAGGGAACCCATCCGGACCCAGTGCCTTATTATGCTCCATTGAGAAAATAGCGTCGTAAATTTCTTATTCAGAAAACATACTAGCTAGAATTTCATTCTCCTTTAGTGACGCATGTGGTATGTCATCATTTGTTTCTTCCATAAGTGTGAAACTATTGGGAGTCGGCTCCCCAAATAGGCGCTTATAGTATTCGGTAATGAAGACATTCAAGTTGTCGTCACCCACTATGGTACCCTCTTCTTGTTCTAGTTGAAAGATCTTCTTCTTCCTATGTTTGTCATTCACAATAAGTGGAAATATTTAGTATTATTACCTCTCTCCTGAACGTGTTTAAGTTTTGCACGTTGAGCCCACTAGACTCTTCGTCCCTTCTAAGCTTACACATTCGTTCATTTGCATCACGCAACTGTTTTCTCTCACTTTGGGATAGTGGAGATGTTTCAGCCTTAATGTCCAAATCATCAATGATGGACAGAAGTCTCTCCTTCTCCAACTTGTATTTGCCGCTCTAATTTTTCGCCCACCCACGTAGGAACTGACGTAAATGTCTTATTTTTCGTTGCCACTGCTCAATAGGTGTGCCACCCCGTGTCACCGAATCCCATTCGGTAGCTACTAAATCATAGAAACCCTCATGTCGTAACCATGATAGCTCAAATGAAAATCTAGGATTATTGCCCAGATGCGCTTGCACCCTGAGTCAATCAAGAGTGGTGTATGATCCGAACCTGATCTAGTGAGAGCTCTAACCGTTACCAAATAAAATTTATGTTCCCATTCAATAGTGGATAAGACACGGTCAAGTTTTTCGTAAGTAGGTGTACTCCTTGGATTTGCCCAAGTAAACTGTCTACCGGAGAGAACAATCTCTCGAAGACATAAACTTTCAATGATTACATTAAACATAAATATTAAAGTCGCCCCCAACCAGAATAGGTAAAGTCTCCTTATCACACACGCGTATCAATTCGGCAAGAAACACATGTTTCAAATTATCTTAAGCAGCCCCATTACAGGCACCAAAATCCATTGGAAGCCATCTTGGCGGCATTTCAAATAAATCCACAAAATTCTCCCGGTTCCACCTTAATAACACGCAGAGTTTAGATATTGATTCCAACTAAAATCCCTCCTGATCTACCATGGGGTGGTAACCAGAACCATGCAAAATCCTTTCCCTGAGTCAAGTTTTTAAGGCAAGGAACAGCGGAATTTGATCTCCCTGTTTCCAACGGCGCGATAAAATTAAGTTTCTGTTTCCTAACAGTTTCAGACACAAAAAGGTGTTTTCCTAACAGTTTCATACACCCGAGTACATACTGAGAATAGGTGGCATCAGAATACAGTCTCTTCAGATCCCGGGAGATGCTGGGTTGTGGCTTATGATGGATCGTGGAAACATTTTTCAGGCGACAACTGGACTACAACAGGATGTCGTGCATGCTTGGGCTCTAGCTGTCCGCTGGAAGATTGGGTGACTAATATCGGCCAGCTGTTGTTGGAAGCGCTGCAAACAACGCGTGATGCACATGACCTGATGGTTCTGGGCTGGATGTTCTTTTGCCCTCTATGCTACTCTACTATCCCAGTCGCCGCTGTCGCTCTGGTTTGCTGTTGGACGTGTGAAGGTTTTCAGTATTATGTGTTTTTGCCACGTTATACGTGATATTGAAAACGTGTGCTCGTAATAATCAGATGGGTTGTTCAGAACTCAAAAACTACTAGTGTGTTTGAAATTTTCGATATGATCCGAGAAAAACTGGCTACTACAACCGTATCTTTGGACAATGTACGTTTGACCTCGTTCTTCATTTTTTGGGCCAAGGTTTGGCCTCCCTCATAGAGCATAGAGCTTGTGATGATCCCTGAACAAAAAGGACTGCTTTTGATGATGTGTTGATGACCATGATTAATTACCAGTTGATTTGGTGAGGCCTCGTAGCAGGGTGGCCAGCCTCCTAGGCACGTGCCTATAGTTACATAAATAATTCTCTGTGGACACAGCTGTTGCAATGTGAGTTTCCTCGAAACAGACTTCCGTCCTGTTTTATAAAAAAAGACAAATTTGGTATTCCCTCCTATCCAAATTCATTGATTTGGATTTGTTTAGATATGAATGTACCAGACTAGTATTAGAACATATCAAAATATATTCGAATCTGAACAAATCTGAGTCAATTAATTTGTATCAAAGGGAGTATTTACCATAAACCAGAAATCGTAGCAACAAGTATTGAGTAGATGATCAACTCCACGCAAATGGCGCAACCCGGTTGCACGGATCAGCAGCAAACGAACACATGATAAAATATCAACCCGTTTACTTTGACCAGACCTAGGTTATGGTTATGACCACAATACTTAGAAAGAACAAGCAAAACACTTGCACATAAACAAGCAGCTGGACTCAAATAGACCGACTAAAACTATACTGACGAATTGAAATCAAAGAAAGTGCTTGGGTCGAGACCAGCCGGTGCATATCATCTCGGGTTTTGCCGTTCGTTTTGATCTTGGCTCGGGGCACTCAAGCTACTTGGGAGAAGAGGAATGAAGGGACGCTGACAAACTTATATCTTGCAGTACGCGTGGGTTGGAATTATAAAGAAAGAAGGTACTCCCTCCGGTTCATATTAATAGCCTCAACTTTATCTAGATTCATATGTACTAGTTATAAGTATTTAGATTAGTGCATTTATATATAGATAATGTTGATGCCATTAATATAGGCCAGAGGACCGGAGGGAGTAGGCAAACAACTTTGGCTCATGATTGAATCCATGTAAAACAAAAGGGTACACGTCTATTATTTTTCTTGATAACAGAGAGTACAAATACACCTCAATTACCATGAAAAAAAGAATCAACATAAAACTAGGTACGTATTATTACATCGTTTTCACGTGAACACGGGGGCCACGGGTCTTGTTGTACGCAAACAGCAGGGCAAGCATTAACATATAGTGGAAGACGACGGAGATTGGGAAAACTCCGGTTTTGGCTCGACTTTCGGCGATTACCACCATTACGAGGAGCTGCATACACACCATCCCTGCAAAAAACAGAACCCTCGTGATCGCGTCCTCCGAGCGTAGGTACGCATCGATGCCCCGGCGCGCCGCCGCCTTCAGTTTCGCCGCCGCGGTCCACATCTCCTTCTCCGCCGCCGCTCCTCGAAACTTTGATTGAGGTTGGACAGGGAAGCGAACGTGTTCGATCGACTGTGTTTTGCGTAGTATCCAAGAACACCCTCGTAGGGTGGACCAATTTATAGATGCGGTTGTTTGGAAGCCGAGACGGCAATGGATAGGGCATCGATCGATCGACGCCGAGTCCGTCTCGCCCACGACCGGCCGCGATGGACGCCGGTTCGGACTATTCCTTTCCTGGGTCAGCCTCTGTTTGTGAGAAACTACCTTCCCACTAAAAGCGTTAATGGCCTCAATCAGATGCTTACCGGGCCGGCCGCCGTGGCCACGCTCGCGCGTGCTCCGCCTCGCCCCCGACCCAGTCCGCGGCACTCTGACTTGTTGAATGCCGCTCCGCCGATTGACTCCTCGTACCTCGCCCAGCTGGACGTTGAGCTTGGCCTGATAAGCAGCAACGAGCTCGCCGACAAGAGTGGTATCCTTGCCGGTGAGCGGCGAGGAAAGGAGGGAGAGATAACGGACGAGAGGTGGTTCTAATTCAGGGTCCGGAAGTTGTATCCTGGTCAAGCTTTCCAAGGGCAAGGAGGCAGGCCTTCTTGCCGGCGAGCAGCGAGGCGGCCAGCGGCCGATGTACCGGAGCTCACGCCCGTGGGGAACGCACGAGAGTGTGTCTGCCTAAAAATTAATCAGGACGTCCTTTTTCGCAAGAAAGCAGCTCAGTCAGCATACCACGTCACTGCTCCTTAGCCGCGCCGTCACAAATTTGACCGATATGCTCATAAGATGAAGCAAAGTGACCGCCGGGCTACTTCCTGGAAATTCTGCAACTAAAATACTTATCTCTATCCTCGGATAAAAAATCTCGAGAACTTTACTCAACTCTCAAAGAGTTATTATGTGACTGATGGTAAGATTCCTTTTTCCCAAAATCTTATCTCACATGAAAATTAATTAATAAAGAAAATGTTGCAGATATGCTACATAGCAAAATCTCGAACTAGCCGTACAACTTTGTGTCGTCTCCCGTCCGCAGACAACACGGCACCTCCCATTTCGGCACCAGATATGGGATGAGTTTGGAGGCCCGTGGACCATGTCCGCGGTCCTCTTTGGTCCGTGCGGATTCCTTTGTCGGCCTCTCGCATGCAATCTCCCTTCTCCACAGCTCCACCCTCCACCTCGACCTCCCTGACCGTGAAGGCGGTCGTTCGCCACCAGCGCTTCCTTGCCGCCCCCTTGCGCTACCACCAAAAAAAATAACCACAACGAACCGTCGCCGCCAATCCCTACTTGTTCGGCCTCGTTGTCGGTTTGCATCCGCCGTGACCTTGCCGCCTCCGCGCATGCCACCTCTCCATCTATCTTGCCTACTCCGCCTCCAACCAGCACCGATTCACCTTTTTTTCAACCGACACAAGCCCACCGCTTGGAGCTCTACCTCGCCCTCGTCGCATGGAGCCTCAGACGCTTCAACCTCGGTCGGTCTTCCTACGCCCAAAACATGTTGGATCATTTGCTTGAACCGCCATTTTAGGTAATATAATCACAAACTTTCTCGGATGACTTTCTTTGCGCATGGTTCGTGATTGTCCTTTCAATGTTTTGTCGTAAACAATGGCGGATGAATTTGAAAAGTTCATCTTCAGCGAGTGCTTTGACACGTCCTCGGATGACTCGTCTGATGATGATGACAAAGAAATATTGCTCGCGGTGGTGGCTCTTGTTCTCTGTGACATTCAAGAGTGTCATGCCAAGGATCAGAGGATCTATCCTAGGACATGATGATACTTTTTGGGTTTACCCTGGCATGTATCAAGATTCAGATACCAGGGTGTCCCATTGGTGGTAGAGTAGGAGGCTCACCAGACAGCGAGCCATGACGGATATCCATTCGTCTACAGGAAGGCCCATGAGCACTGCCGACACTGTCCTAGATATTGCGTTAAGACCATTATAAAACAAATGTAATATAAGCCATTTTTCGATCCCATGACTAGAACAGTTCATTACGATTTCTTTCATCATTTCACATGTAAGCACTAGTGTCTCGCGATCTTCTTGTCTAAAGCTTGTAATGTTGGATCTTAACTGCATAGTTTTAGCTGGGGGGAAATTAGTCATAAACAAATTAGTACATTCCTTCTAAGATTTAATACTGCCTTTTGGTAGAGCTAGCAACCAATCCTTAGCCTTTCCTCTAAGAGAGAAAGAAAACAATCTTAATTTAATAGCATTTGGATCTACATCTTTAATACGCATCATGTCACAAATTTAAGTGAAAGTGTTTAAGTGCAAACCTGAATCTTTAGCAGATGAGTCCCCAAATTGGTTTTGTTAAACCAAACTTAAATGGTTGGGCTTTATTTCATATGTTTCCGCATCAACAGCGAGCTAAGTGATAGGTGCACGAATAAAATCATCAGTGGGAGTAACATACTCCCCTAATCTCTTTTGAGCCTGATGACTGGATTCCTGCACCAACAACAGGGTTATTGCAGTACTTGTAGCAACAAATATTTAAGAGTTTCTCCCGATGGGAGATCGACGAACGGAAACAACACGACCCCGTAGCCACGTTGTCAATGCGGCCACGTTTCGCATCCAAACCGTGGTTTGGAAATAGCCTATTCTATAAGTCACTAGAACATCGATAATTGAGAGTGGTTTAAAATATCTAATAACAAAGAACTTTTAACAAAAAAGAACAAAATAAACTAAGACGGAAAGTAAATAGGAATATGAACTGAATTAAAGAGATTGTAGATGTAGGATTGAATGGAATGAGAGAGGGCTTATAGGCTTCAGTCTCACTAGTACTAGATGGGCAAATATATGTGTGATCTATAAGAGATTTCTCATAGAACAAGGCAATAGCCTAGTGGTTTGGGTCGCAGTTGGCGCATCCCAACGACCGGAGTTCAATCCCTATCAGGGACAAATTTCCAGAATTCTCACACTGACCCGTTTCTACTATATCAAAAAAGTGTCTAGTTCCTCCTAGCACTGTTTCATCTTTTTTTATAAGAGATTTCTCAGACAAATAAACGTTCCCCAATTGATTACCGAACTGTCACACTGTATGCACTATGCATGGTTCTCGCGCGTCACCACAAGGCAAAAGGCACTTTCGGACCAAAGGATCACATAAACTCATCTTAGATCACAATAAATTATAACTTAGCGCACTAGATCATACCTCAACCTAGAATTGAATCAATCAATCACACATAGATGAACAGCAAAACATATATATAGTGATGTCACAACCGTGTTCAATCTTACAATTACCAAACACAAGAGAGAGAGGGAGATGGACATCGATGCGTGGTGGTGGTGATGTCTTCCTTCTCCTCCTCTTCTTCTTTCTTGGATGCCTTGATGGTGATGGTGTTGAGGGAGATCTAGATCTCGGAGGTGTGGTTGAGGCAGAGCTCCGCCGTAATGGAGATCGGATGGGTGGAGGCGGCGGCAGGGCTCCGCCCCTGAAGGGCTATGGCTTGGTGGCTCTCTCTTGGGTCTTCCCTCCTTTATATAGGCCTTGGGGGTGCCCTAGGGTTCCCCCAATACCGCCATATGACTTAGGAAAGGTTCTGGAGCTTTTGTAGGGTCAAATCCCGTCGTTTTTGACCTTTTTGGTAACTACACGGGCGGAGCTATACGACCAGAAAAATAGCTCCGGCCGTATAGTTACTCATCAAACCGTCTGTCCTCTTTAGTATTTTGGCCGTCATTTCTTCATACGAACCCTGTTTTGGGTGTTCTTGGGCTCGTTGAGTTCGTATTGTCGAGGGTTACAACCCCATGGTCTTGGATATTTATGTTGATAAGTTGGAAAATTCACTTTTTCAACCTCTCAAATCGCTAAGTTTGGTCCCTGCAGCTCCTCCATACTATGCTCTCTTTGTCCCTTTTGCCCTTGTTTTATCCATAATCATCATCAAGACCTACACACATGTCATAGACAAGGAAAAGTGATAAAATTCTACCTAAACTAGTAAATGTGCAAAGCTCATATGAAAGTAAATGAGAACTAGAAGTCATGCATATAAGGCATAGCTATAGCTGAAAGAAACATGACATGAGAGATAAATAACTCATTTTATATGGCTAAAAGAGGTGGTATTTCACGGCCATCAGAGCCATGGATCTTATATTTTTTGGTAATTTTTAAGTAAAGAAAACAAATAACAAGTAACTAATTTTTTTGGGTTTTCAAATAGATAACAAGAAAGTAAACTAATAACAAGAAATAAACTATAAAGTAATAATAAATTAAAAACAATGTCTCTAGTGACCTCACCAGGATAGCGAAATTGCTTTCCCGGCAACGGCGCCAGAAAAAGGGTTGATACCTTCGATCCGGATTCACGGATGTAGTATAATAGCTTTTTTCCCTAGAAGACCTAGGTTTAATATAATCTTAGAAAGCAATGATAAAAGGAAATAAAAAGGACACGTCTATAAGACTTTATTTGTTCATTTTACCTTAGTTTACCGGACCAGTCTAGTTTACTTTTATAATGGGTTGAATCAATGGATGGAGATAGGCCAGGGTTGAAGATCCACCTGCAGCTACACATCATATGGGATAAAAGATAATAATAAGTATAGTCATGTCTAATGTTTGAACGGATATAATCTCTTATGGGAAACACATTATAATATAATAGAGCCCCCGTGATGCGGTGGGCATAGAAATAGTCTTTTAATCCAACCGAGTGCACACGGAAGCAACGGGCTACAAACGATTATTAAGGGAAAAACACAGATCAAAGCTTTAAGTGGTGATGTTGTTGTGATCTCGAATGGGTCGCTAAGCGAAGACCGTACTACCTTTTCTGTCACTAGGGTTCCTATGAGATCGCCGCTAGCCAAGTATCTCACCTCAATCCTTTATCAATCTATGGGATCTTGGGTACCTATAAGTCTACAGATCGAGACAAGAGACAAAGAAACTAAAGATACAAATCTCAATTGCAAACAAAATACAATACTCCCATGAATTATATGCACATAATCGTTGCAAGGTTTCTCCCCAATCCGCAGCCCGTGAGGACTACTCACTCATAACAAATAGACCGGAGATAGAAAACATCGCATAAGTACTTAGATTGAAATCAAATATTCTTACAATGGTCGCCAAATCAGAAGGAGATCTAAAGTACAAAGCAATGGCTATGGCTAGTGGACGGGATGGATAATGGAAGTGATGAACAATTGTGTGGATCTCCTTTGATGGTGTTGTGATGTAATCTGAGAATGGCGGCTCTATGGCCGGTGGCTGGAGCCTCAAAATATATAAGCGTCTTCATGAAAGTCATAGGGTTTGACGAGACGAGGCCAACACCACATGGTATGGGCGGACGGTACGGGTGGACTTTACCCGTACCAGTGGTCGTTTAGCTTGCTGACGCCTAGGAATGGCTTCCCAATTACTTGGTCGTGTGGACTTCCTCAAAAACCTTCATTGTGATTCTTGATTTCGCATTAAAACATGTGATTTCCTGCACAACACAATTCAAAGAAAGGTTTTGCATATCTTTGCAATTATTAGAAATTATTGGAAAGGATTGAGAGTTTCTTGTCAATTGCTTGACCAAAATAAATGTTTAAACATGGTGGAAGATGGCTAATTTTGGAGCCATCAGAGGACAGTAAAGAAACACAGCACACCCACCTTCCGTGGAGCAAAAACACACACCGCCCGCCATTTTCCCGCCACGCATGAACCTAGTCCTCACCGGCCCACAAAACATGGAGCTGCATAGGCCTACATGCAGTGGTAGCATGCCTGACAAGTGGCCTCAAATCAGCCGCAAACTCGAGGAGGCAGTCTGTTGGAGAAGGAGAGGCGAGGAGAATTCACCATGGGAAAGGAAATGGCGCATTGGAAGAACTGAGGCACTGCCTGCAAGATCTGAGCGACGCCTTGCTGCGGGGGTGAGAGACCAAGAAGCAGAGATCGACAAGGGAAAGTACCTAGCGGTGGAGCTTGATCTTGGGGGAGGAGTTACCCGGGAAAGAGGGTTCGGTGGGGGAGGAGGGGCACCGGGGCAGAGTCCCTGCCATCGGTGGGATGCCGAAGGCGAGGAGGAGCAGACGCGGAGGCTCCATCTCAGCCTCGTACAGCTGCTGCTTCACCCATGCTAGGGTTTCATGCAAGGTGCCGCGCTGGGTCCGGAGAGGAGGAGTTGATGGGAGAAGAGGTTATCATGAGTGGAGGGGCGGAGGGAGCGGAGGTGAGAGGGAGAGCTCAGGAGCGGAGGGGGCAGTGCACGTTGCAGGGAGAGACGGAGGGGGACTAGGATAGGCGGGAGCTCGAGTAGAGGGGAACATGATCGAGATGGGGGTAGGGGTGGGGACGGGGATGGGGATGGGAGGGACCAGCTCGTAAGACTTCGGTCAACATCTGAAACTGCACGGTTGAGATGACTTAAAGTGAAGATCATACGATCACAAGCGTGAGCGCGGGCAGATGGCCATAGATGGCTCGCTTTTGCTCACGCTTAAGCTATAGTATAATATGGACCAACTCGTAGACAATGCAGAGTTTGCTATGCCAAAAAGTATGACCGACACCGGCTTAGTCATGTTAGATTCCAATAACTGTAGTGATTCCATCTACACCGAAAGTATCGACATAAGTCTCTCCCCAAGACCACACGTTAGGGCACTCTTAATGACTGGCATCATGACGGCCGCAAGAATGAACACCTCTACTCGAGATCCAATGGATACTGCCACGCGGGGAGTTGAAACCTATAACATCCTAGTATTAGATCTTAGAAATAAGCTAAGATCAGGTGTGTGCATTGCATTCATGCATAGAAAATTTGAATAATTTTCGCGCTTTTGATCAAAACTTGTCAAAGTGATTAAAGCTTCTCTTAACTTGATGGAATTGAAGCAGATCATCAAGTTGAGTGTGATAAGTTTCAATAAAACCTTTGCTACAACCTTATTTTGAGTAAAGGTAATGTGTTCTATGGGTAGATCAAATGGAATAAAACTAAACCTACAACACATTACTTAGTGATACATATCAAATCTTCTAGAGAGTATATCAAGGTATTATTTTCAACAACCCATGGATACCAAATCAAGTATGAAATCCAAGTAAAGAAACTCAATAACTAAACCATGATATACATGCTTACCATAATTATTCCTACCATGAGCATCATGGTAGTTCCTAAACACTAACCCCTTATCACAAATAGAGTTGGAGGGAAGTCAAGCCAAGACCATTCACCACATATCCTTATTACCATATTAATGGATGTCATTCTTATTGAACCATGTTCTAGAGTCCGTTGATCATCAATGTTGAGTGATCAATTCTTGAGCTAGAAATTCTTGAACCTTTAGCTTTTGGCTCACTATATTGTTCTTTCCAAAGTCTTGAAGTAAATTAATAAGAAGAAGGAACTAGTTATGATAGAATGTGTCATCATCATTAGAATGAGATCCTTAGTGGAGATAAAAGCATTTGATGTTGGAGGAGTTCATTCACTCATGGGTTAACTAGAAGAAGAATCTAGAAATACTAAGAGATAAGCTAATAATTAAGGAAATATGAGAAAGCCAGTAAAGATATAGTATGAAGGAGTAATATTGTTGAGCCAAGTAGGTACAACCATAGAGTAAGCTTCATTTACAAGATAGACCATATAAAAGACTTGGTGTAGTATAAGTTGTTACTTAGTTGAGAATAGATCTTAGATAATTGGAAGTCTAGGCTTAGTGTGGTCAAAGGATAGTGGTCATTATTCTCAAGTCACTTGGGGATAATTGACTAGGTGTTGAAGAGTTATTATTGGTATACCAAGCTAGGGTAAACCTTAGATAGTTAAGTCACCTATCTTGATCATGATAAGTCAAGCTAGTGTATGATGAAGCTTGGAACATGAGTTATATGGAGTAGTTGGAGGCATAGTATTTTGATCAAGCTTATACAAGGACAATCCTGTATTATGGGAGTAGTACCATACCTCTTCCAGAGGATTTATATCACATGTGATATAGTGAGGATTGTAGTCTTGAAAGCCTTGAAAGTAAATGGTAGGTGAATGTTAAAGGAGTTGATAAATGAAGTTAGAAATAACTACATGGACGAATTCATCAAGGGTAGTTAAGAAGTGGAAGTTATGTGTTAAAGAAAGAGTGGAGCATGATTAGTGTAGAAGTGACATGACCATGTCATCATATGATGATGGATGTGGTAGATTCAGATGATTGGCTTATTTAGGAAGATGTGTTCCTTGTGAATAAGTTGAGGGATTTATGTAGAGTATATCTAGGAAAGGAATTCCTTAACTGAAGCCCAAGCTTAATGAAGTAGTGAAGATAGGAATTCTTAATAAATCCTTAATCAAGAGTATATGAAGCCCTGACAAGTCCCAAGTATAACTCATTATTCTAAACCCTAACAAAAACTTAGTACCATGGAACCATCAAGACCATATTAGAAAGCAATCTTAGTATCTTACCCTAGATTGAAGAATCATCTAGGATCACAAGTTTAAAAGTAATGCCTTCAACCATTAAACTTTAGCAATGTTTGCAAATGAACATAAAGATAGTAAATCCTCTAGGGCACCTAATTAATGCTTGAAGTATTGCATGACATATAAGTCACTTTCATTACTCAGGAAATACTTGTTATAAATCCTTATATCTTAAGTTAATAACAAGGGTTTAACCACACATTGAATGGTGGCGAGTCACCATATTCAATGCTAATATTGATTCACTCCAATGTGTCAAGTGAGATTGTCATTATTAACAATTTAGAAAATATATATAAAAGCTTTATCACATCCCATTCTTAATCTATTTATGGAAATAAGACCATTCTTTATCTTAAAATGGCCACAAGAATAATTCTATAGTGATTTTAAACACAAAAATTGAGTGGGTGTGGAATATATGTGATTGCAATTTTAAACAACAAATTTTAAAGAATCATAAGATGAATATTAAATATTATTTGATGCTTCTCAAAAACTCTTATGAATTTTATTAATCACTTTAAATATATAAAATTCCAATTATTAATGAATAGAGAAAATTCGAATTCCAAAGATCCTTTTAAGTAATAAAAAAAATCCTAAAACCCTTATCCTTATTTACTCTACTTAATAAAAGAACCTTTCATATAATTATGAATTTTGGAATACAAAAATAAATATAGAGACAATTGGTTACAGTGGATCCCTGAGATATTCTAAATATTTTACATAATCGTTTGATATTTTTAAAACCAATAAACATTAGTTTTGTAGTGGTTTTGTAAAAACTGAAAACAAAAAAACAATAAAGAAAAAGAAAAAGTAGCCTATCTCTTCTCCCTCTATCTACCACTCAGTGTCATAACAATCCCTTTCCCGCTCGATTTGCTACGGTCCAGCGGCAGCCCGCTTCAGCCCAGGCCCAGGTACCGGTCCGTTCATCGTCTTCCTCGCGTCACAAGCTGCTGGGTGGAGCTTGCACCGCTGCCTGATGTAGCCGACGTCGTCAGCCTTGCGCTATGCTGCCCTTCGCCGTTGCAGAGGTGGATAAGAACCTCTCATGGCGTCTCTCGCTCATCCTTGTCTTCTTCCTCTCCCATACAACCTCTCTCTCTCTCTCATTTCTCTCTCGATGCCGAAACCATATGATTGTTCTATGAACAAAGGATTGTTGTTTTCTCCCTAGTAGCAACAGCACATCTAGTACCTTAGAGATTTCTGTCACTTCCCCAGATTACCAGAGGCATGAAACCACTATCGAGCATAAATACTAACTCTTGGAGTTGCTAGCATCTACTTGGCCAAGATAGCTACTAACAACGAAAGCATGCAAGATCTCAAATAACAAAGACATGATAGAATCAATAATCAATCTGAAATAGCATCTCAATATCCATCGGATCCCTGCAAACACAACATGTATGAATTACAAATAGATGATCTTGATCATGAACGGAGCTCACAAGATCTAAACATGAAAGCACAAAGGAGGAGAAACCAGCCATCTAGCTACTACATGGATCCATAGTCCAAGGATGAACTACTCACGCATCACACCGGAGGCTTGCATGGTGATGAAGAAGGCCTCCAAGGTGAATTCCCCTCTTCGGCAAGGTGCTGGGAAGAGCTTCAGATCCCTCCCGATCTAGGGATGGAGATGACGGCGGCTACCGATTCTTTCGTGGATTTTTGATCGGGTCCTTAGGGTTTACGTCCCGAGGGCATCTTATAGTCGGAAGGGGAGGCCGAGGGGGTGCCGGGAGCGGCCACACCACCCCCTGGTGCGGGCTAGGCCTGGCCGCGCGGCCAGGTGTTGTGGTGGCTCCCTGGCCCTTCTCCGTCTCGTATTCTGGCACTTGATCACTTCCGGAAAAATAGGCACTTTGGCTTTTGTCCCGTCCAATTCCGAGAATATTCATTTTCTGACTTTCCTGGAACCAAAAACAGCAGAAAATGGGCAGCTGGCACTGTGGCTCTTGTTAATAGGTTAGTCCAAGAAATCATATGAAAAGTACTCCAAAGTTGGAACAAAACACAAGAAAGTGGATAAAACCAAGCATGGAACATCAAAAATTATAGATACATTTGCAATGTATCAACATCCCCAAGCTTAACTCCTGCTTGTCCTCGAGTAGGTAAGTGACAAAAAGAAAGAATAATTTTTGAGGTGACATGCACCATCAAAAACTTGATCAAAGTATTTGCAAAACATTCAAAGCTAGGATCATAGTACTTCAATCATAAAATGAAAGAAAAGTTCTAGCAATAAGCAAAGAAACTATGATGCAACATGAAAAGGCACAAACAAAAGATTTATGAATAACAATGCTTTGCAAGACGTTTATTTGTTTCACATAAAGAAAACATAGGATAATAGTATTCAGCTTGTCCCTCAATAGAGTAGCAAATATAAATGCATAGGACACCTTCAAATTTCATAAGAGTGACTAGATACAATAGTTTAAAACAAGCCATATCAAAGTATGCATCAATCAACTAGTCTTGGGACAATGCACATAGAACTAAGAATGGCCACTATGCTCTCAAAGTAAGTGCATAAAGATAGAAGGTGGAGACTCAATAATATGGTGGAAGAAAGGCCTTTATAAAAGGAAGTAGGGATTCAAGTCTCATAAAGAGCTTCCAAAAATTATGGTACTTTTAGCTTTCAGCTCTCATTGCCCCTATCATAAGCATCTTTAAGGTGATTAAGGTTAAAGTGACACAACTAAGAGGATATGCTTGAAAAGTTATAAACCAAAATCTCATGCCCCGGCAACGGCGCTAGAAAATAGCTTGATGTCTACGCACTTCTATTCTTGTAGATAGTTGTTGGGCCTCCAAGTGTAGAGGTTTGTAGAACAGCAGCAAGTTTTCCCTTAAGTGGATCATCCAAGGTTTATCGAACTCAGGGAGGAAGTGGTCAAAGGTATCCCCTCTCAAGCAACCCTGCAATCAAGATACAAGAAGTCTCTTGTGTCCCCAACATACCCAATACATTTGTCAGGTGTATAGGTGCACTATTTCGGCGAAGAGATAGTGAAATACAAATGGTATGGATAATTATAAGTAGTAACGGTGCTAGAAAATAGCTTGCTGGCGTGTGGTTGACGTGGGAAAAGACTAAAGGCAAACTGAAATAAAGATGGAAGCAAGCAAACATGTAACAAATCTAATTGTAAATGGTGTATCCATGCTTAGAAACAAGGCCTAGGGATCATACTTTCACTAGTGAACACTCTCATATAAATATCTTCTCTTTATGATACTACTCTTAAATACTCTCCGGTTGGACACTCTAATCGATGGTAGGGCTATAACAGCACACCTCAAAGTTCATCTTTCCCATCTAGTAAACTCCACACTGTCACCTTCAGCTCTAGATGGTTTAAACAAACACCACCATTTCATAAAGACATCCAACTCCAAATATAAATCATAACAAGTATTTGTAATCTCTAGCCTAAGTGCCACCATGGTGTGCACGTTGTCACTTTCACACACATGGGGAGAGCTGAGATCTAATAAAGCACTTGAGTAGCAAGGTAGATCTATAGATTACAAGCTCATGATCGCAATATGATCATGCATAGAGAGAGAGAGAGATGAACACATAGCTATCGGTAGAACCCTTAGCCTCGAGGAAGAACTACTCCCTCATCATCATGGGAATTAGCAACGGTGATGGAGATGGTGGTGGAGATCGATGGAGATGGCTCCGGTGCACTTCCCCGTCCCAGCAGGGTGCCGGAACAGAGACTTTCTGTCCCCCGAATCTCCCCTTCGGTGGCGGCTGCGCTGCGGAACTTTTCGTGGCTGGAGGCTTGACTATTTAGGGTTTTTGCATCAGGGGCTTCTTATAGGCGAAGGAGGCAAGGTCGGTGGCCAGCCAGGGGGCCCACACCATGCCCTGACGCGGCCTAGGGGGACCCGCGCCTAGGGGTGGTCTGGCCACCTTGTGGCCCCTCTCCGGCTCTCCTTCTGGCTCCGTGAATCTTCCGGGAAAATATCAACTTTGGCTTTTGTCCGGTCCAATCTCGAGAATATTGATTTTCTGACTTTCCTGGAACCAAAAACAGCAGAAAACAGGCAACTGGCACTATGGCATCTTGTTAATAGGTTAGTCCAAGAAAGTGTATAAAAAGTACTCCAAAGTATGGACAAAACATAAGAAAGTAGATATAAAACAAGCATGGAACATCAAAAATTATAGATACATTTGCAATGTACCACTATACACAGCGCTGGAACACGCCAGTCATGCTGCGTCTGTGGAGCTCGCTGTTGATGATGACCAAGAATTTGCAGCGGCGCACGATCATTCACGCCTCTGTCTTGTTTCTTGGTAGGATCTTGTGCTCGAGGAAGGCGACGTATGGTGCCATCCAGTCGGGCCGATCTGATGCGGGAAAGTGCGTCTTCCTCCTCATTCTTGTGTATGTCGATCCACTCGACGGAATAGCCGTCAAAGTGTCCTCCCAGCTGATCTACCGCTTGGCGGTACACGATCATTGTTGGAGAGACGGCGTCGCATGTCTCGGCGACTAGGTCGGAGTCGCCATAGCATCGTAAGCGGTCGATGTTCATCTCCTTGGCGGCTCTCATGCCGTGGAGGAGGACCTCGTATTCTGCCATGTTGTTGGTGCAGGGCTTGAAGTTGAGGTGGAGCACGTAGCGGAGCTTGTCTCCTTTGGGAGAGGTTAGTATGACCCCGGCCCCTGCGCCGTCGGCGTTCTTGGAGCCGTCAAAATGGAGCGACCAGTAGTGGAGGTACGGGAGCTTCTCCGGCTACTGTGCTTCTTCCCAATCTGCGAGGAAATCAGCTAGGGCTTGTGACTTGATCGCTTTGTAGGGCTTGTATTTAATGTTGTGGATGCCGATTTCGAGGACCCACTTGGCGACTCGCCCGGTCACCTCGCGATTGCGTATTATGTCCCTCAGCGGTGCAAAGGAGACCACCGTGATCGGGTGCTCCTGGAAATAGTGCGGGAGTCACCGCTGAGTTCGGAATACCGCGTACACCAGTTTCTGGTACTGCGGGTAGTGCTATCGTGAATCCGTCAGGACTTCACTGATGTAGTAGACAGGACGCTGTATGAGGCGCTCCTTGCCCTCCTCCGGTTGTTCGACGACCATCACGACGCTGATGACTCGAGTGGATGCCGCCACGTAGATGAGCATTGGCTCTTTGTCGAGTGGAGGAAATGGGAGTGGAGCCACAAGTAGCACTTCTTTGAGCGCTTTGAGTGCATCATCTGCCTCCGCGTCCCATTGGAACGTGGGATTCTTTTGCATTAGGCGATAGAGGGGCATGGCCTTCTCGCCTAGTCGGGGGATGAAGCGACTGAGAGCCGCGACTCGCCCGGCCAACTTCTAGACGTCGCGCAGGCACTCGGGTTTCCCGAGTCGTGCGATGGTGTCGATCTTGGTGGGTTTGGCTTCGATGCCTCGCTTGGAGACTACGTATCCCAGTAACTGTCCGGTGGGACGCCGAAGGTGCACTTTCCTGGGTTCAGCTTGATGTTGTATCTCCGCAGATTTGCGAAGGTTTCGGCCAGGTCGGCGAGCAGGTCGTCCTGGCGGGTGGATTTTACCACCACGTCGTCGATGTAGATGTGAATGTTGCGGCCAATTTGGCTCGCGAGGAACTCCTGCATGCATCTTTGATACGTGGCGCCGGCATTCTTGAGGCCGAACATCATGGCCGTGTAGTAGAAGGCGTCGAATGGCGTGATGAACGTCGTCTTCTCCTTATCCTCGACCGCCATCTTGATCTGGTTATAACCAGAGGAAGCATCGAGGAAGCACAGCGACTCCATCCCGCGGTCGAGTCGATGATCTAATCGATGCGCGGTAGGACGAACTCCTCCTTCGGGCAGGCGCTATTGAGGTTGGTGTAATCGATACACATTCTCCATGTGTTGTTCTTTTTCAGAACTAGGACTGGGTTTGCCAGCCACTTGGGGTATTTGATTGGCCGAATGAAGCCTACGGCTAGCAGGCGTTGTACTTCTTCGGCAATTTCTCGACTGCGCTCTTCATTGAAGGGCCGTAGTGACTTCTTTACTGGTCGCACTTTGGGGTCAGCGTTTAGTTTGTGCTCAGCGAGTTCCCTCGGGACACCTAGCATGTCAGATGGCTTCCACGCGAAGATGTCGCGGTTCTCACGGAGGAACCCGATGAGCGTGCTTTCCTATGTAGGGCTCATGTGCGCCCCGATGGTGACCGCCTGGCTGGAGTCGCCTGAGACAAGCTCGACGGTGCGGGTGTGCGTGGTTGCCTCAAACATGGAGTTCACGGTGGTTGGCTTCTTCAGGATGGTGGGGTCGTCCTTGTTGATGTTGCCTGCGTATTTCGTGAGCTCCTCCGCGTGGTCGGTCTCCACGGCGATGACAGCGTCGGTGAGCTCGGCTCCTTTATCCTCGCATTCCACGACCATATCGGGGTCACCGTTGACGGTGATGATGCCGCTTGGCTCTGGGAGCTTCATCATGTTGTAGGCGTAGTGTGGGGTCGCCATGAATTTTGCGAATGCTTGGCGGCCCAGGACGCGGTGGTAGGGGCTGTGGAAGCTCACCAGCTCGAATACGATCCTCTCCGTGCGGTAGTTTGTCGGTGTGCCGAAGGTGACTGGCAGCGTCACTTTTCCGATCGGGTACGCCTTCCGATCGGGGACAATGCCGTGGAAGGTCGTTAGTGTTGGCTCGATGGCTGCTTCTGGGAGCTGGAGCCTCTTGAACGTGTCCAGGTACATGATGTTGATGGAGCTACCAGCGTTCATCAGTGTCTTGGGCAGCCAGTAGTCGGCCACCTTGGGCCTGACCACCAGGGCGACTCGCCCTGGGTATTCGATTCTTGGCGCGTGGTCCTGGCGACTCCAGGTGATGCTCTGCTCGGACTAGTTGAGGAAGCGAGGGATGTCGACTTGGGTCATCGCATTGACGGCGACTGCGCGAGCGAGCACCTTCTTCTCGCGCTTGGTGCCAAGCCCGGTGAAGGTGTGTAGTGAGCCGGCCGCGTGTCCGAAGCCGCCGGCGTTGCCGTTGTCCCTTGGCGGGTTGTTGTTGGGGTCCTCCCTCGCTCGCCTCGACTTTTCAATCTCTTTGAGAGAGTGGCAATCCGCGGTGGTGTGAGTGGTGGGTTTTCCTTCCCTGCTATGGTAGATGCAGGGCTGATTGAGCAGGGCAGCGGGGTTGAATTTCGGCCTCGCTGTATTGTTGGAGCGGTAGTTTCCGCTGTCGTGGTAATTTCCGCCGTAGCAGCGGTAGTTCTTGGGGTCGCGTTGGCCATAGCCGGCGTTGGCGACGAAGTCGGCTCGCCCATCTGTGCGGCGCTTGCCGGTGATGCGGGTGTTGCTGTAGCGCATGCCGCGTAGGCGCCTGCTGTCGTGGATGCTGGTTCGACGTCTTCCTCCTGGCTCGTCGTCGGAGACTTGGTTGGGGTCCTCCTCCGCGTAGCTCTTGGTGATCTCGAGGAGGTTGGGGATGTTGTCGAGTGCCCGGTAGACCCTCTTGATCTTAGCGACCAGGGGTTCGTACCGGCACGCGTTCTTGAAGCAATGTATCGCCGTATCTGGGTGGATGCCGGAGACGTTGATCCACAGTTCTTGCCACCTTTGAATCCAACGGCGAGTCGACTCGCGTTGTCCCTGTATGCATCGCTCCAGGTCTTCTATGGTGGTGGCGCGAGTGTAGGAGCCCTCGAAGTGCCTGATGAAGGCGTCCCGCATTTCTTCCCAGGAATCGATGCTGTCGGCGGGGAGGGTGTTGATCCATTGCCGAGTCGCGCCCTCCATCCTCAGGGGGAGGTAGCGAGCAGCGAGCAGGTCGGTGTGGAAGGCGATTCCCATCGCCATGAGGTATGTGTCCAGCCAGACATCTGGATCGTACATCGGCTCGTACTTTTCGATCTCCTTGGGCGCCTTGAAGTTGGCGGGGTATTTCTCCCCGCAAATCATGGGACCGAAGCATTGCGGTCCAACTCGACTGAGCGAGCCTCTTGGTTCCGGGTCGCCGCGATTGGTGAGGGTGTGCCTCAAGTCGTTGAGTTGGCGCGCCCGCCACGCCTGGTTGTTGATGATGTGCGTTCAGGCATCAATGGGCTGCCCGTTGGCGGCGACCGTGTTATTCGCCAGTCGCGGCTCGTTGGTGGACAATGCGGGGTTTGCGGCCCGTGGTTGATTTGCCAGGGGCTGCGGTGGGGGGCAGGTCAATGCGTTGGCGGCGGTGGGGTGACCGCTTGATGCCGCTCAGTTTGCTGAGGAGCGGGAATACATCCGCCCCCGGGGGTCGACTCCCGCAGCTTGTTGCTCGACAGCCCTGGCGAGGAGGGCCTTGGCGTACTGGATCTGCAGCGCGCTGTCGCCTTGGACGTCGAGGTTGGCGACCGCGGCGTCGGCCGCGACAACGTTGTCCATCGGGGTGGAGTAGAGTGGTAGTCCGTTGGCGTCGCGGGCTTGAGGCGAGATGATGATCCGCGGCTGGTCCGGCGGGGGCGCGCGGCCAATGGGTGGTGAAGGGGCTCCGGTCGCCGGTGCGCCGGGTGGTGGTCTCGCAGGGTTGCTTCCGTGTGGCGACGCATTTTCGCAGTATTCGCGCTCGGCCGCACGGGCGGGCTCGCTTTCGTCGTTGAAGTTCAGGACGCGGCCCTGGACGTTGGAATTCAGGCGGGTCCTGATGCGGCGCTGGTGATAGAGCGATAGCTCCCGCGCTGTTTCACGCTCGAGGCGGTATTTCTCGCGCTCAGCGAGTTCGTTGCGTTGCGCCTCCGCGAGTCGCATGCGGGCTTGCTCCACTTATGTGGCCGTAGCAGTCTGCGGGATCGGCATGGAGAACGGATCTGGCGGGGCAGCCGTGCTACCCGCCATGTAGATTGCGTTAAAGTGATTGGATCTAGCTTGGAAGTCTTCAGGCGACTCCGAGTCGGAATCGGAGTCGAAGATCCCGAGGATGGAAGGGTCCTCGAAATCCTCCGGGTTGGAGACCTGCGTGATGGAGTCCTCTCGTGATGCCATGGTGATAGATCCGTCGACCGAGGCAGGGGTCGTGGAGTCGGCGTCGTCGTTTAGGGCCTCATCGTTTGTGGCGGCGTTGGTCTCGGCCGCGTTGCTGGCGGCCGAGTCGTACTCGGTGACGAGGCTCCTGATGGAGCGGACCTACTCTTCCGAGAAAAGATCGCGGTGCGGCGACGATCCGCCAACGATCACCGTTGCAGCTGGGTCGACCGCACCAGTGAAGACGACGAAGAGGTTGATGGAGCCGACCGGCATCACCGCGCCGTGAGTGACCGGGCGTGACGCCGGGATGTAGCTGCTGGGCAGGATCTGTAAGATCCCACCGATGGCAATCATGCGGCCGGTGGCGAGCGGCCGATCGATCGGCGAGTAGGGTCTCACCGCAGAAGTCAGGCCAGTCCTGCTATGCCCCACGGTGGGCGCCACTATCGTGGAAATGGCCACGACAGTCGCTGTTGCTGGCAGCGATTGATTGTAACGTGAGGAAGAGCTGGCGGCCATCTGCGGTGCGAGATGGGGGCGGATGCACATGGTTTACCCAGGTTCGGCCCCTCGGAGGGTAAAGACCTACTCCTGTTAGATTGGATTAATGAAGAGCGAGTTACAAGGGTGGCGAGCTCGGCGTCTAAGCAGCGAGTCGCTTGAGGGGGTGTATGATGGAACGTAAGTCCTCAAAGTACCCTAGGGAGGTTTATATATGAAGCACCTCGCTAGGGTTTACAGTTTACCACCGGACCAGATATGGATCCGGAGGCTTTTGACCTAATCCGACTAGGCTTCAAGTACGCTTCTGAGCCTCTAGTCTCCAGTCGCCAGGCTTTCTCCTGAGTCGCATTCCAGTCGCCGTCCTGCAGGCCCACTCGCAAACCCTTCGGCCCAATCGGAACGTCCTGCTGGACATACCTCCTTCGGCATATCCCATCAGTTTTAGTACTAGATACATCCAAATTTAGAAAAATCCAAGTCAACTAATATGGATCGGAGGAAGTACATCAGAGTGGCACGTGCAAATGGACATACTACTAGAAGAAATCACATCAGAGTAATGCGTGTTCGTAAATTGTATCGTGTAGACACATTTTTTTCTTGTATTAAATTTTTCTTTTGGTTGTTTAACTGGTTGGTACCCGTTCCGAGACAGCGACGAGGGGCTAGGCCGTATATCTCCTGTCAAGCATGCAAGTTGCAGGACGTACAAGAGACGAGAGAAGGAGAGGCGGCAGCAAACCTATCTATGGTTTCTTCCCACCTCCGGTGAAGCCACCGCTTTGTCCTGTCTCTGGCGGTTTTAGGGTCTTGGAGGCGTGGCGGACCACGGCCTCTCGTCGACGGGAGGTTCTAGTGTTTTGTTTAGACTATTTTCAGTGTTTTTTTAGAATGTTGAGGCGGCGACTACGTCCTGAGGTCAGAATAAGGTCCTTCCCGCCCTATCCTCGCTCTGGTGATGCGTCTAGCATCAGTGGAGGGCGCATAAATTCATGTGTCCGACGGATTCTTTGAGATCCGGTCGTTTTTCGTATGTGTGTTTTGAGGTCAGTCTCTTCCGATCTACATTGTTCATCCTCGGCGAAGATTGTTGCTCTAGTGCGCTGGTCCTTTGGGGCCTTAGCACAAAGACTTCCCCTCCGTCTACTACAACAAGCTCTACTACGACAAGCTTCACCCGATGGAGGGGCGAGGACGGCGGCGCGCCTTCGGCTCGTACCAGTGTTTGTAGTCGTCGCTAGGTGGTCCAATGACCTATTTGTAAATTTTATTATTTTTAGGATTCTTTGTACTACTGTTGATAATTATTAATAGATGGGTGAAATTTCGCAAAAAAAAATTGTTGTTTACCTAGGCTCTGTTAATACTCATTGAATATTCTTTACATGAATTCTGCTATGTGATGTGACTTCAAGAACTCGTAGTTCTGCCGATGAGGCTTCTTCTTTGCAAATGGATGTACTCTAAACTAAAAGTCATGCATTAACTTCCGGGGTCATGCAGATAGTTAGAAACAGTAAATTTTCTTAGCAAATGCAGCAACACGCTACATACGGTGATCTTATTTATCAGAGGAATGGGACCCCGCACTAATATTCGCAAATATCAGCAATATTAACAAAAGAATAAACAGATATTTTGTTAATTTTTCTTAATTAAATGTGTATGAAAACTAAAATTCGATGCCATCCCCAAAGAACTTACTGCATACTCAACGACCAATTTCTTCTGAACATATAGACTTGATGCAGCTATACATGCCTCTCTAGACAATAAAATAGCAGGATAGACACAAACTACCTCATGCCACACTAAAATGAAAGCAATGAGACAATAAAATCCCTCGTACATCCAAAACTTGTCAAATTTGGCCTGCAAATTCGAAATTCAAATTGAAATCTTTCGTCCCCGTCCCCGTCTCCGTCCTCCCCGTCGCTCCCCTGCAATCCGTCGCCGTCCGACCCTAGCGATCCAGCTCGCGAGCCTCCCCGCCGCTCCCCTGCAGTGTGCCGCCATCCGACGCTAGCGATCCAGCTCGGGATTGATCCCAGGCCCAGCGGAGAAGCCCTCCTCGCTGCACCTGCGCCGCTCGCGATCGATCCCAGCAATACACCCAGCCAAGGCCAGTAGCGCTGCTCTGCTCGCCGGCCCAGCCAAGGCCAGCCGGCGCTCATGGGAGCCCTCCTCGCCGGCCCAGCTAAGGACACCTGCCCTGTGCCGCCGCCGAGGGCAACGCGCACCACCTGCGCTGCACGCGGGCTCCCGGGCACAGCGCCGCTGCCGAGAGCGACGCGCTCCACCTGCGCTGCACTGCGCCACCGCCGACGCAGACACCCGCGGGCTCCCGAGCACGGCGCCACCGCCCCTGCGAAGCGCCCTGAGCCCCGGGCAACTCAACGTTCTCCTTCACCCCAGCAGGTCGTCGTGCTCCTCCAGCCCAGTAGCTCCTCTGCACCCAGCACGCCGGCAGACACCCGCAGGCTCCCGGGCATGGCGCCGCCACCCCTCTGCGCGACGCGCCACAGCTCGCCCTGATAATTTGTGTAGACAATACATCAGAGACAATACATGCATGATACTTTGGTACTCCAGGTGCAGAGAGAATACATCATGCATGTGTACTATCACTCGACAGTTTACATC
Organism: Avena eriantha; assembly: GCA_910589775.1. Classification (NCBI taxonomy): domain Eukaryota; kingdom Viridiplantae; phylum Streptophyta; class Magnoliopsida; order Poales; family Poaceae; genus Avena; species Avena eriantha. The sequence goes on from OU342745.1 coordinate 394,584,247, forward strand.
GCTACATTCGGTTTCAATAACACAATTTTCGGAGGCAAAACTACCGGATGGTGCATTGGATAGTTGTGCCTCTGCGGTAAGCCGTAAGACAAACCACAAAATGCAAAATCAGCAAGAATATGTGCAGTAAAAAGAGATTTTTACCAGCATCAAAGCCTTCTCTCTGCTTGAATGGTTCTTCTTCTTTTGTGTTGCTAAAGTTTCAGCATACAGGGCTTTGCTTACCTGCATCAAATGTGAGACTGCCATTAGATCATTGTACCCGTGTAGTGTAGTATAATGGTCATCTTACTTGCCTAAATAGTAAGCCTTGAGGTGTGAATTTACTCTCCCATATACATTATAGCTTATAGCTTCGAGTACCAAGAAAGAAAAAGGAAATACATAACAAGAGGAAAGAAAGTGATGCACATGTCTAATAACTAAACTATATACTCATATAAAATTAGGAAGAAGCAAGTTACAAGACGTGGGAGTGAAGGGAGTATTTGCTTTATACTGTGCAGTGATGTGGAGATTGGCTATGGGCTATGAATATTATGGAAGATTTTGTTCCATATGTGACAAGCTGTGCTCTGATGTTGTGAAACAAGAAAAGAATGTCATGTTCTTCTCTAGATCAGGCCCACATTATCTCATCGTCATCCTGATGACACCATGCATGCATGCTAGATGGCGTTAAAAACCAGTTTCCTAGACAACATTGTGCTCCACAAATGTCTGCCGTTTCAAGATCCACCAAAACATAATCATGTTTAACTTCTCACTAACTAGTTCCAGAACTTCTCACTAACTAGTTCCTGTAATTGACATGAACTTATTTTTGAGGTGTAGCTACTCTTACCTGCTAAGAGGGATGGCAATTTGCAACTCTAACCTGTAATACACCAGGAGTAGCTATTCTAACAGCAAGCTCGGATGACGGGGCCACAATGCATATGGTCTTTACTGACAAGATCGACACTTGTACTGACCTTCCCCTGAGATGCTAGTTAGGAAGGAAGCTCAGAAATGTACATTCAGAAGAGAGAAGAGGGGTTACCATTTGGAGAAGGGCAGAGCCATGTTCTTGCAACCTCATGCTCTGGTTTGTCACTAAATGTCTAACTGAAGAAGCATTCCCTGTATCAACTAAATGTCAAAAGAATTCATCCCCACTTGTACTCCAGAATTGCTGAGCTCCTAGACTTGTACTGAAGAAGCAATCCCTGTATCTTGGAAACCAAACAATTATGTGAACATGCGAGAATGCTATAACTGAAGCACCATCATCTAGCTAACTTAAACACTCAGCGTAAGATTTTAGCAAAACATAAAGAACTCACCATAAGCCTATATATCATTTGGTTCGGCTGATACAATATCAAATTAAGTTTAGAAGCTAATAAATAATACATTGCAGGGAAAGAGAGAAGGTGGGTGCAAATATTCGTAGAACTTGGAAGAAACCTTGCTCCAGCCAAATGTAACATGCGGTAACTTTGCCTTCAAATGTGCATATCCTCAGATGATAGTTCTACATGACACTTCTTCAAAATGAGCTTAATTATTATTCTTGAGAACGAGATGTATCAATTAGATATTTGAACCTAGATATATCAACTCTAAGAGCTTAACACAGATAAGCATATTAATGTTCTATATATGCGCCATACTCCTTAAATCACAGAGGCACCAGCTGGCGGGACTACATATATGAAAATTTATCTCGAGACTAAGGAATTTCGTCCCACGGCCAGACTGCCTTGGCCCTGCACGGTCACCGCACAGCCCTGTGCATGCCTTTGTGATGGTTGCGCATGCTGGCACAACGGCGATGTAAACCGTGTTGTGTGGATCATATCGTAGCTGGTCACGCCATATGACGCCTTACCGCAGCACGGCTGGAGAATAGGTTGCTGACATATATGACCTGCATGACACCATGATGAGATCAAATTATGCGTGAGCAGCGGTTTGCAAAACCGAGCACCGGCTCATACGTATTTCCACATGCAATTCGATTGTCTGATTAAATATTGGTGGAAATTGTTGGTTATGTGATGTGTCGGTAGTGGTCTAGAAACTAATCTGATTAGCTAGAAAGAGGAGTACCTGAGATCACCGCAATTACTGCTGGGTACGTTGTGTCCAAACTGCGGCATACTGGCAAGGAATAATGTAAGAGCTTGCTGGTAAACTTCATTCCCCAATCAGACTGCCAAGGAATTAAGAAAGGAACCCAAAGCTCGCCCAGATTTTCTTCCAAAAAAACAAACCCCTGAACTTGATGCCCTCATCAGGGAGCGTACTGGAGCAACCGCTACTCCTCAAGCCGCTTGAGCTCCGCCTCCAGCTTCTCCACCGCCACCGGCGCCGCCGCTCACCTCCACGGAGGGGAAACAGATCGAGGGACCACCACCAGCGCCGCCGCTCAACTCGATGGAGGCGGCAAGAAAAGATTTTACCTACGCCGCTAGGGTTCGTGATGGAGGTGGATGTGGATGCGGCGTGGCGAGGTCAAGCGGCACGGGCGACGGCGAGCGGCACAGGCGACGGCAGGGCGCGGGTGAGCGGCGAGACGCGCGGTTGGTGCTCGAGGGGAAGAGGAAGAGTGGATGGGGTTGTGTCAGGAAAATATCAGTTTTTTTTTTTTTTTTTTTTTGCAAATTAGCCGCCAATGTTGCATGACCTGAAACTTCCATCAACCAAGCTAGGATAACAAATCAACATTATATAGTACTGTATATGCTAACTTTCTGCGTATCTGACACTGCTGGTTTCGTTAGTTTTGGTCTTTCTGTGCTGGCACTGGTAGAGCTTATAGCAATCTAGTTGTCTGCAACTAGACAGAGCTGGATCACAAAATGGCCAGTGACCAAGGGAGTTTTTCTATCATCTACATCATCTCCAAGGCTCTCTCAACACCAGCTATCTGACTGGCAGTGGCTACCTGTTCCCACTCTGCTTTTCTTAACGCCCGTTTGCGGCTTCTCCATTGGTTTAGCACTCTTCTTTTCCAACTTCATCTGTTTTCATTTGAGACACAAACAGAATGTTAAACTACGGATCCAGTGGATATGCCCCTTGCAGTGGGCATCATCACAAGAGAAGCGGACTAATTTAACCAGAAGGACATCATATCTATTGCTCTTGCAATGAAAATGAAAGCAAATTTGTTTAGGGAACTACATCCCGGAGCTCAGAACAAACAGGACAACACGTTATCATATCCTCAACTCAAATCTCATATTTCAAAGAACGCGTATCAGTCAAAAATTTGCACAGTATTATTTCCAGACAAGCGCAAAGAACTTAGCAGCGAATGGTCGGGCCCATGGAGTTATATGTCGAGGTGTGTTTCTCTGCTATGAAACATATCCAGTAGAGCAACAGAAAAGAAAAGCAGCAGTACCTGTGGCCCTCTCAGTAGCCTTCTCCTCATTTATCCCTTTCTCGATGTCAGCAAAGTTCATTGTATCAGCTTCTTGAATAACAGGCACCACGAGACCCTGAAAATATACGAGATTTCATGACATGTGAGATAATACGCCTAAAAATAACATATGCAGCATGTTGACATCAATAAGTTATTATATTACCTTGGAAGTGCCAACATCAATGGCAGTGTTCAAAATTAGCTGGTTTTGCACTCCACAAGCAGCAGCCTGCAAAAGCCAAACAGCATCAGCATATAATCTAACAAAAATCATCAAGGAAGAGTTTGGCAATCCATAACACTGGACAGTATACCTTGACAAATAAAGACATCATACACAAGCTCACACCATGCTTCTTGACAAATTCATCTTTATAATCACACTGCAGCTTCATCGAATTGATCCTGCATTATAATATCAACAGTAAAGAAGTGATAAACGAAAATAAAGTCTACAAATCAAAGTTGTTTTAATAGCAGATGGTGAAAAGGAAAGTGTTGGTTAATTTCTTATTTAAAATGAGCAGATGCTAGGAACACCAGTATCATTTCTGTCAGAGCTATTATATATAATCCATTATATACTGAGTTACTGACATGTGTATTGTTATACTGTTACAGTGATCATATAGTGACATGCACTCTAACATAGTGTAGTTAATCTTTTAAGTCCTCAGAATATGCTAGATGAGGACCAAACGTCACCTGCTCACCGGGTAAATAGTTGTACAGTGAATCGTGCATACCATAAGGGTAACAATAAACAAAAGACAAAAGCAAATATAGCACCACTTGAACTAATGTTAAATCAAAAAGAAAACATATGTCAACACACTTACATGTCAGCTTCATTGAATGTGGTCAGCATTGCAAATGTGTTCTGGGAGTACTTCAGATGGCTTGCAATGCGCTTCCTGAGCCTTGGTATTGGCACCTGTAGTAATTATAATGGTGGTTATCATTGCACAAAAACATAGGAAATTCCGCTAAAACCAATCCAATGCACCTTTATGCTATTGAAGATTAGACTTACCAGCGGCTCTCGTTCTTTTGGAGGGAGCTGTGGTTCTGTGGGGTAGGGATTTGGAGTTAGCTTTGGTGCTTGCTTCTTGGGGTCCTCTGCATCATCTTCATCTTCACTTACTCTAAGCAGTCTCCATTCACTGACAGCATCAACTGCGCCCATACGCCGCCGATGGTACTTATGCGAGGAGCGAGCTCGGCGCATCAGTCTTGCTGCTGCAGCCTTGTGGACGAATCTTGGAGGCCCTCGATTGGATCCATGAACTGTATAATTGAAGTAAACTGATTGACCATGACATGCAAGAAAAACGTTGGTTGATCTATGAACCGGGAGGAAGGCAAAAGACAGCACCTCTGGGGTCCAGCAGAAAAAGGTGTCTGGGTCTCTGTACTCTGATGTCCCAGTCCCATGGTATGCAATCTCCTCTGGTTGGTAACCTCTCTTTCTCTTCTTCCTGAGGTAGTTTGGCAAAGTCAAACTGGGTGGGTAATAAACTGGCAGCAACATTTAACAATTGGATGGAATCAGACCTGGTTGGCTGATATAATGGTTAAAAATAAATGCAACAGTGCTATGACTGAGATACGATTAATCCAGTTTTTGTCCATTTCAAGATTCAGCAAGAAGGAACTAAGTAACAAGCTGAAACCAGAAATGTTCATCCTTTGTTAATCGACAGTTAATTACTCTTGAATTTCCAATCAATTCCTGGAGCATTCACCAACCAAGAATTCAACTAAACTCTAACATAATATTCCGAACTTGAGGCATTCGTTCCTAGGAGCAACACATGAAGTATACAGCTCCAACCAAGAAATGACCGCAGCTACAAGAAACCAAACAAGCAACCCGGCATTGCATCCTCGCATGTAAATGACTTTACGACAGTTAAAACAAAACCATAGGGGATGATGATGCCAGCGTCCCCGAATTCCACTTCCAAGACGAAATCCCCGTTTGAAGGCCAAATTCCTCATTCAGATCAAAGCCCAAATTAATCTCTCACCCCAGCCCAAACCCTGCCGCGCGAAATCATTCCTCGCCCAGCCTTCGCTCGCTCAAGAATGCGCAAGAGTATGCGTATCTCAACACCAGAACGACTAATTTGCGTACCGAAACCCTAGACGATGATGAAACAGCACGGCCTACTCGAATATGGAATACAGGCCTACAGCGAAACCCTCTGCCTGGACCCGCCGCTCGGCGTCCAGGGACGGGACCGGCGACTCGCGCCGGAAACTACCGCGCGGAGCCACCGCTCCGGCGGCTCACCGGCGCCGGAATTCCCTGTGGCCGATTCGGCGTCCTGCGCCCGAATTCCCCTTCGCCCGCTTGGCCGCGGACAGCCCGGGCGAAGAACTCGCCAACGCGATGTTTCGGATTCACAGGAATAATCGCCATTCGCTAACGCAACCTCAATCAAAACCCTAGTGAATCGATGACTCGCGGTTGGAAGAACGCAACTCACCGCCAACGGTGGAAGACACGGGCGCGCGTCGGCCTGGAAGCGCGCGTCGGCGTCCAGCGTTGGGAGCAGCGACAAGCGACGGAAACATCCCCGCGAGCCGCCGCATCCTCCTCCTCCGCCGCTCATCGGCGGTGAAGGAGCCGGGTCACCGCCGCGTGGGCAGCGACGAGAAGAATCAGCAGACCGGCAACCTCCACCGAGGAGCGGGGGGGAGGGGGCACGAGGACAAGGCCCCAGTAGTCGCTCGACTGTGCAAGCACGTGGAAGAGGAAGACGGCGATCCATCTGCGCATGGCGGTGGCGGTGAAGGGGAGAAGAGAAAAATGGCGCGGTGTTCGAGTTTTGGGGTGCGGACTGGGGATTTTCTGTGGCGGAAAGTGTTGATTGGGAAAGTTCTGATCGGCGAAGGGGCAGTGGCACAGTATATACTAGTAGCCCTGTAGGCTGTAGCTGGTAGTCTCGTACCTGACCGGTGGAATTGGGGTCCAGCCGCGGTCGCTTCTAGTACTACAATCTTTGACCTCGCATGATTTTTTTGTTTTATTTAAGAAAGAAAAAGGACTAGCCTTAATGGAGTAAGTAAGAAGAAGTTTGGAACAAAGTTTAGCCTTACACACAAAAGCCTACTCTGTCAAAATTATAAGCCCTAATGTTCAGAGTATCCCCACTCGTTGGCCATCTCTAGGCCGAAATACAGAGCTAAATAGTGTCGGACGGAGCCAGTTTTGGTCTAGGAACGGGCAGTTTTCTAGTCGTGTTCCCGGGTTTGGACAAATTCTAACAAAACTCGGCAAACTTCGGACGAATATAGACATATTTCATTAATTACAGGGACGGATTCATAAATATTACATCAAATTCGGGCGGGCACCTGAATTCTGACTTCATTTAGCTAAAAAAATTAAAAAAGCCGATGTCGATACCGATGCCGCCGGACGCCGTCTACATGTCGAAGTTGTGGTAGAAGCTCATGTAGTCGGGGTCCTCCTTCCGTCGTCATCGCCGTCGTCGTCGCTCGGCGGCTGCGATGGCGCGAGCTGCCCTGCCCAGCGTCACCGCACCTCCATGGCTAGAACGACGGGCCGGTGTCGTCATCATCGTCGAGGACGACGAGCGGCGCGCCTTGGTAGGCGGCTCGCGGCGAGCTCTGGCCTGACGCTTGGCCTCCTGCTGCCAGCGCTGGACACGTCGTGCCTCCTCCTGCTCCAAGTCCGCCCTGGACCAGGTGAGCGGGTCTGGCTCAGGCATCCGCGGCGGCGGTGCCTGGTCCCGCGGAGAGTGTTTCATCGCCATCCTGATGGCGATGGAATCCTCATCGACGGGCACCGACCAGTTCACCGGCTCCAGCTTCGGCTGTCGCAGGTGGAGCCGGCCGGTCGGCGACGTCGGCGCGCGGGGCTCATTGATGACGATGGGCAACAAACGGACAAGAGAAGCGAGAACATGGCTTTTCGTCTCCCACCGTGGGCAAGGGCAATCTTGTGCTAACACTTCTTCACCTCATCGAAGGCACTTCAACATGTTTGGTCGAAATCGAGGGGCCAAAGCCACCCCTTAATCCTTTTCCAGATATGGATGGAGTATCAACACTTGAAGAGACATCTTGGCATGCGCATAGGATCCAATTCTACCATTACACCATCCTCTACGCTCTAACCGATTTGCCATCCAAACTCGGTTTTGAATGGCAAGCCAAGCAGAAAGGCTTGCACTTTTTGAGGTGCCCAAATCTTCCAAACGATGGAGACCATACATGACCAAATAGTCCCCGCGAATTGCGCATTGTAAGCCGAGGAGCATAAGTAAGCCCCGTTGGAAGTAAGCTTCCAAAATATGGAGTCCTCGGAACATTATCTTGCAAGTTGAGTTGCGAGGTAAACTACCAAAGATTAGTGAATCTTGCAAGTTTTGGACCGAGGGCCTCCTGAGATGTCAACTTGAAGAATCAAAGCATCGTCGGTGATGACTTTTTGAACATTCCAAGTCTTCTGTTTGGATAGAGTGTAGATACAAGAAGCAATGCATTTAGGACCGAGGCCATCCGCCCAAAGGTGCATTCAAAAAACATGCCTTGTTGCCATCTCCAATGGTGACCTTGGTGAAAGCATAGAAGAGCTCTATCTCATCGTCGTTGCAGCGGTTTTCGATTCCCAACCATCGCCTATCCGGAGTTGTCCATGCAAGCCATGGCCATCTAATAAGACACAAAGCCATCGCAGGCCTGAGACGCTCGAACACATCTTCTTCGTCTACGCATTTTCCGGCACCGTGTCCTGGGTCCGCGCCGATGCGCACTCCCTCTACCACTGTTGATGAGGCCCTGGGTCTCTACCCGATCCAACAACCCCTCATGGGGGAGGGGGTCTCTCTCTGCAACACCGTCCTCTCCGGTGTGCTCTGGGTTGTTTGGAAAACCCGGAATCAGATGATGTTCGTGCAAGTCGTGGAGCATCTGCGGCTATGGCGTATGCGTTTTCGGTCGCGGGTTGCCTAGACAGGTGGTGTGCCTCGCTTTGCGAGTAGGCATGGCCACTGCCCCAGTGTATCTCTCCCTCCTTCCCTCTGTACTATGCACCTTGTAAGACCACTGAAAATCCTTTTTAACGAAGATTCAGGTGGGCACATCGTCCCCCCGTTGTGTCCCTCACAAAAAGAACTTGAGACAACTTCAGCCAGCACGCTGTCCTCCCGTTGCTGCCACAGCGAGGCGCACTCATTCCCTCTTGCCCCTCGCCCCTCTGCCACGTATCGGTTTGGAAGCCGCAAGCCCGCAAGAGCAATGGATAAGGGTCGACGCCGAGTACATCTCTTGGCCACGAGCGCGCTGCACGCCGGATCCGACTATCTATGACCCTCGACCACGAGCTCGCTGATCGTTCGTCGGGAGGTGCTCGACGAGACACGCCGGCCGCTGCATGCCGGCATGATCGGTAAACGGCAAACGAACAGGGGAGGTGGATTCCCTGATGATTAGATTAATTACCGGAGCAAGAAACGGCGTGAGCTTGGTTTTCCCTACTCTCCTTGCTCAACAGGGGACGCAGGATGATGATGCCGATCGAATCTTTTGCTCTGTCACGATCACATTCAGATCACTGAAAATTATCGATTCCTGGTTAATTTAGATGGTAAACTGAACTTGGTCCCGTTCTTTTTTACCTCCCAACTATGTCACCGTTGATTTATACTACTACAACAGGTATGACCGGTGAGGTCCTCTGCCCCGCTCGGCGCTCTCTCCGACGACGGCAATGTCACGGGGACGCTCACATGGTTGAAGAACCTGCAGCTCCTGGCCGGGGTTGTTGGCTTGGGCACTTTCCGACGATCTCGATCGACGCGCATGTCTGGGTCTGGGTGGCTTTAGATGTGCTGCTCGCGCCTGAACTGCTACTATGGGTGGCCGGCAGTGCGTGGCTGCAAGCTGCATGACCGTTCGAGGCAAGCTGCGTGACCGTTCGGGCCCAGGCAATCCGACTGTGCGCGCGGTCCGCTCCACGCTCGCGGGGGGGTCACCCGCAGTCCCGGCCGTGGCAATCCGACTGTGCAGCCTGACGGCGAGCTCCTGAATCCTCCACAAGAATTCGTCCCCGTCCCCGCCGTGGATCCAGACGCGGCCGATGCTAGCGGTGAGGGCGCGCATCACCATCGGGTGCCGTCGCGCCGGCGGGAGATGCTGACGCTCCAGCATGCCATGCCAGCATCCGGACACGGGGCGGAGGCTCTCTGCCGCCGGCGACCTTTCTCCGCGCCGCCGCCTAGCGAAAGGCGCGGGGCAGAGGCCTCGATGAACCGCCGCCAGCCGGGCTGACCCAAGCCACGGCCGAGAACGACGCCGCGAACGGCATGGGTAACGACACACCGGTGCGCCGCGACACGAACGGCATACCCTGCCCGCGGCGACCACGCGCGCGCCCGGGCCAGGTCAACCTCCGCCAGCCGGGCCTGCGCCATGGATGCGCCTCCTAACACACGGGCCCCGACGCGGTAGCCGTCGCGCCTCCAGGGCCGGCCAACGTGGCCACCCTCGCGCGTGCTCCGCCTCGCCGCTGGCTGGCTGGCCGGTACCCCCAGACCAAGCGCCTGGAGCTCTGTCCTGAGAGCCTCTCTCTCCGGCCATGTCCTTTGCCGCTCCGTCGACCGACTCGAGGCAGGCCTTCTCGCCGGCGACCAGCGACGCGACCAGACCGATGTATCGGCGCGCGCGCGCTCACGCCTCACGGCCGTGGGGAACCGGCTCCTCTAACGTGGAGAAGAGAACTTTGCTCCTTGCAACAGGCCGGTGTGCTCTAGAAAAAAAAAAAAAATACAGAACATGGCTACAGTGCCAACCACCCATTTTTTGAAGGCAAAAGGTCCCGTCTGGCATAGCTGCCCAGCTTCTTCTCAGTTCTTTCCTGTTCTCTTCTCCCCTCTTATTTCTTTCCTCTCTATTTCTCTTTGATGCATCCACGCAGCAGTATTTCCTGAAATTACACAGCATATAGATTAGTTCTGGATATCAATAGAGAACCAAGATCCAAACAAGTAAGTTAATTTTGAAACTTATCCATTGAAATTTTGCATGTTGCTAGTTATCTATTTGAGTGAACTGTTTGCATGCTTTTGAGAACCAAAATTTAAACATCCCTCAATTTCTAATTTCTTCCTTACTTGTTTATTTTATAGGGCCCCAGTGATACCTACCTGGAAGCCTCAACAAGTTCCACACCGTGGCTGAGGCATGGGAATTTTGGGAGTACTATGGAGGAAGGATGAGTTTCAGTGCAAGAAAGAGATATACAAATACAAGCAAAATTGATGGTGTAGTGACTGGTTGCAAGTTTGTTTGTTTCAAAGAGGGTAAAAAAGCGGTTGATAAAAGGGATAGTCTAACTAAGAAAGGGAGGGCTGAAATTAGAACTGACTGTGAGGTTCATATGTCAATTACAGTGGACCGTCAAGATGGAAGTTATGAAATATTTGACCTGGATCTTGAACATAATCACATGCTTCAGCTGCCAGAAGCGCGGCACTTGTTGCCATCACAAAGAAAAATCTCTCAAATTCAAGCTTTTGAAATTGAAATTGCCGATGACTCTGGTATTGCACCAAAAAATGTTCATGAGTTTGCTTGTCGACATGTTGGTGGACAAGGAGGTCTAAGTTACACACGCCAAGATCACAAAAACCATTTGCGAACAAAGCGCCAAAGAGAGTTGAAGTATGGTGAAGCAGGTAGTATGCTGAAGTACTTTCAAGACAAGGCCAGTGGGAATCCTTCGTTCCAACATGTTATACAGCTAGATTGTGATGAACAGGTAACAAATATATTCTAGGCTGATGCCAAAATGATCATAGATTATGCTCATTTCGGTGATGTTATAACATTTGACACTACTTTCGGAATGAATAAGGAGTACAAGCCATTTGGTGTGTTTGTGGGATTCAATCATTTCAGAGAAACGGTAATATTTGGTGTTTCTCTCCTTTATGATGAGACATTTGAGTCTTTCAAATGGCTTTTTCAAGCTTTCTTATCAGTACATAATCACAAGCAACCTCGGTGTAGCATCCCAATTGTCTAACAATTGTAATGCTACTTGTCCTAGTAAGATAATGGCTACTTCATATATATTATTGTTGCATCATAATTATATCATGCTCATGCCATCATGCCACCTTGCATTTGAGCATCATATAAAACTCTTTTTCTTTTGGTTTTTCTCTCACATGCATTAATAATTGTATTTGCCTCTTGATATTGTATTTGGCTTTTGATATATTACTTAATGCCCAAGTTGAGTTGGGAGCATATCTTTTATTTCCATTCCACCACCTTTCTCTTCCACCACTTTATAATCCCACCATCCCATTAACTATGAGCTTGTAATTCTTTTTCTTTCGACATTATATCCTAGCTCATGTGGTTTGGGGTGGATCAATCTTCCAAATTCTTTGCTTGGCTTATTTACCACTTCTTGGAAATGCATAAGATTAATGCCATCATATTATTATTGTTTTCACATAATAAATCATGGCATTATTATTTTTGCATGGGCCATGCACATTTCTCCACCACCTTTTTGCTCCTTTGGTTTTTCCTTTATTTTAAGTGGATCTTTACTTCATGGGTCATCTCTTTTCCTTCCACCATTCCAAATCCTCATCTATATCTATTTCTTTTATTTTATTTTTCTCTCATGCATGAACCACATAAGGCCTATTCCACAATTCTTTTCTTTTTCTTTTCTTGGAATTCTTTTTCTCCTCCACCTCATGTCAATTCTAGCACTCACCATGTTCCACTTGGGATGATCTTACCACATTCCTTTCTTTTATTTTTTATTTATCTACATGCATGAGCCATGTGTGATCTTTTCCACCTAATTCTTTTCTTCCTCTTTCTTTCTTTCTTTCTTGTCTCTCTTCCACATTAGATCATGCAAGCTCAAGCCCCTTGGATCTTCTTGTTTTGGTCTCATAATCAAAAAATTAAAATCTAAATATCTAAATAAACCTAACCTAGCTTTTTCCTCTCTCTCTCTAATTCTTTCCTAAACCCTAACCTATTCCACTCTCTCTCCCTCTCTCTCTAACCTGCTGGGCACCACCTAGCCACCTCTCCCTGGCCCACACCCAGCCACCCTAGCCTGGCCATGCCCTAACCCTAGCCATGTCTAAGCCAAGCCGAGCTACCCCTCCCCTCTCTTTCTTTCTCCACCTAGCCGAGCTACCCCACCTGCCTGACCCTCTCGCCGGCCAGAGCCCCACCTGCAGCCCCCTCCCCGCGCTGCCCATCCCCTGGACAAGCCTAGCCGGCCGAGCACGTGCTCGAGGGAGAAAAAGGGCAAAGCCCTAGCCCCTTTTCTCTGCCGTGCCCCAGCTGCCCTCCTCCTTCTCTCCCTCCTTTTTCTCCTCCCGCACGCCTCTCAGGGCTCGCCCAGATCCACCCCGAGACGCCCTCCTCTCCTCCTTCTTCCTCCCCAACGTCCACCACCTGCCGCCGTTTGCCGCCAGGTACCAACCCGCCCCGACGAACCAGCCGAGCAGCGCGTCCGTGAAGTGGCGGAGAAGATCGAGCACGCCCCCCTGCGACGCCCTGTGCCCGCCGACGTGGACGGAGAAGCTCCCCAGCAACCCTGCGCCTCGCCGCTCTCCGAAACCCTAGCCCGCCGGTGCGTCTGCGTCCTCGCCGCTCCAGAGCCTCCCCGACCGATCCAACACCGCCAGGCAAACCGCGATGAGCCCCTCCCTCTCCAGGACAACCTCCTCTTCTTCGTCGTGGTCTAGCCTCGCCGTGCGTTTCGTCGAGCAGCCTCCGCGCGCCAGAGCTCGCCAACATCTGCCGCTTTCCCGCGCCACGCAAGCCCTATCTAGCCCGCACCCACCTCCCAGTCAGCTCCCCTAGCCCTACCGCACCGGCTCGCACCCTCAGCGCGCTCCCCCGCGTCCCCGGATCGATCCCCCGCCCCGCGCCGTGCGCCAGACTCGCGTCAGACGCGCGAAGACGATAAACAGTACCGGGCCCGTTGCCATTTTCTAAAAAGCCCCCCACCTTTTTATTTTCCTCAACCCGCGCTCCTCTCAGCCCCACCAGTCAGCCACGCCCGCAGTTTAGCAGAAAACCCCCCCAGCTTTCCTGGCCGCAACCCGCGGTCCAGCTGGTGCCCCACCAGTCAGCCGCTGGGGCCTTTCCCACTGGCACGTGGCCCCTTCCGCCGCTGGCCCGCCTGTCAGCCGCTGTGGGTAAGCCAGACCCGCGTGCAAAACGCGTTTTCGCGCGCGTGTGGCCCAGTCAGCGAAGCCCCACCCGTCAGTGCCTGTGTCTGAGTTTGCCTGCGGTGTAAAAAGTAATTCCCTGAGTCTGTTTTTAGTCAAATCTTTTTCAAATTAATTTAAATTCAAATTCTTTTCAGATTCAAATAATTTTTAAAATACAAATCCAAATAATACAAATAATATATGTTTTGGAATCAGAAAAATATGAGGAATCCAAATATGCACTTCAAAATATATTTTGAACACTTTAATTTCCGAGACGATTAAAATTACAAGAAAATGCCCTTCTCCTTATTTAATTAATAACTTTTGTTTTATAACTCCAAATTTGACAAATAATATGTCTAAATCGATCAGCGCGACGAGCCCGTTCTATTTATGCAATCCTTGTTCTGAATTGAAGCATGCATCATGTTGTCATTTAAAATCTGAACTGTTTATGACAATAAAACTTGGTCAAATGAATGATAAAATGCTTTATTTCTTGTATCCACACCTCACCTTTGCCATGCTACTTTAATGCCATGTAATTGTGCATCATTCATCATGGCATGCTTGGTTGCTTGTTGCATTTTAATTCATATGCTTGTGCACTTTATTTATGTTGGCCCTTGTTTGTTTGGTTCTTCTTCGAATAGACACCCAGCAGGAGAGTTACCAGGAATCACAGGAGTATTACCCAGATCCATCTCTCGCTTCAACTGAGCTGCCAGGCAAGCGCTACCACATGCTTGCATACATACAGTACCTATTGCCTCTATCTTATTCTTGCATCATTGAGTCGCGATTGCATTAAATTGAATCCCAAGTACTGCATAGCCTTTACTTTTAAACCACATTAAGCCTGTTCCGGTCCCATGAGCCATTACTACAGGAGTTGTTTGAGCCATGCGAGTCGTAGAAAAGCATGAGTAGGGTATGTGAGTGTCTGATGGATAACGAGGTACCTAAACAACATAACCTGAGTAGTAATGGGATAACTAATGAAAGAGGCACCGGTGAGCAATATCTGCTATTTGGTTTTTCATGCTCACTTGTGTCCCGTAGGACCCCGAGTACTTGATTCCTGTTCCTTGACTATTCGCACTATCCACATCCGGGAGGCCTTATGGACCCCCCCTGAGTCAGAGCTTGATTCATTCTTATTTCTTGGGGCCACAAGTAGTTTGGGGCTTTATTACTATCCTGTACTTATGCCATGTTACTGCTTTATTTAAGATTGTGCGAGGAGCACCTGTACTGTTTTGGATCGTGGAATGTTTTCGCGGTATCGACAAGCCCAGTCACACTTTCGGGTTCCCAGTCGTTTACAGCCATTGACACAAAACTTGGGTCCGTCTCGGAGCCGGCCAACTTCGTTGCGGGTAGCTTAATGGGGTGGCCCCCTGAAATATTTCTGAATCCTGTGATTGCTTTGTCGTGAATGCCTCGTTGGGTTTTGATTTGGTTTTTTCGAGGTTGATCGAGTGTGTGTTGCTATTCGTGCACCCCTGCAGGGTAAATCTTTCTAAAAGCCGTGTCCGCGGTTATGGACGACTTGGAGCACAGTTTCTCGACCATAGACAAGTATAACTAAAGTACCGCTTTTAAATTGACTAAGTACTTGACTAGTAATTAGTGCAATACTCATGGAATGGTTAATAAAACTGCCAACGGATGATGGGGGTTGTTCGTCCGCTTCCTCGTTGGTAAGCGAGGAGGAGGATGGATCTGTTAATTATACTGCTATAACTGTTGTTCTTAAATCACGGACTTCCGTCTATCATTGGTTAGGTGGAAGGTTAGCGAGTCTCTATTGAATTACTAGGTATTATCTTTTGCTGCAATTGCGTCACCCCAAGTTGTGTCCCCTTTAGCGGCATTAAGACTTGCTGAGTACCCCTAGGGTCTCACATGATAAATTGTTTGATTCAGATGAACAGGTGTACCCGCAAGATGGATACTGGGTGGAAGAGACAGATGATGTTGGCAACGATCATTCGGTGTAGAGATTCCGGGAACGGGGATCCGTGTGATCTGTGGGCGGGATGTGTTTGTTTATGGGGCATCTTATGCCAATTTGCTTCTTATCCGTACTCGGATCTTGTTTTCCGCTTCCGCCTGATACTCTGATGTGTGATGTATGAGGAGCTATCCTAAATTATTATATCTATCTAGGACATTTGGATCTTGCCGTATGGCGTTGCAAAATTTCTATTCCTTTTAGATGGAATGGCTCTGAGGACTGTTGTATGTGGCTTGCATACATACTCATTTGTGTATGTAGTTGATCCCTTCGCCTGCCGATTACGCCGCTCGTTCTTGTCCCGTTGTCTGAAAGTGGTTAGGACGGCCGAAAGGTCTACCGTGAGTGGCCCTGGGCCCCACCGTACTATTTTAACCACTTTCGTTCATCCAGGCATTAACTAAGAGCGTAATTCACCGAGGTAGTTACAATTGGTATCAGAGCCATCCCGCCCTTCAGGGTCTCAGCCAAAATGGTCGTTGTCAGTCTAGCAAATATTTTGGTAGTTATGTATATTAGGGAAAAACAAACGTGAGAGTAGGACTGCTTCCATTTTTCTTCTTACCCACCCACCCACCCTTTTCTGGTAAGGAAGTGTAACGTTTCCAATCCTCTTCTAAAATTCAAACTAGGATTCACGTGTTCTGGGTTCGGTAGTACCATAGGTTGTGTTTGTGTGTGTGTGTGTGAATTCCTTGTCTATCTATTGCATCCAAATGTTATCACTATCTGCCTTTTGGTTATCAACTGTCGGTACATTCCCTATCGACAGTCCTTTTTAAACCGACGCGATCTACTCTGATTCGTTGTACACCGATGCGATCTATCTTACTCTTTGTTATCCGATGTTATCTTGTTGGGGTGTTCTTTTCCGTAGTTAACAATCTTTAGGTTCGTCTTAAGAAGAAGTTGTTGGGATATGTGTTTTACTGATTCATGTGCGGAGTAATGATTTGAGTGCGGGATGGAGTCGCGACCATACCACTACTTTTGTCATTTGCTTTTGTATATTGAAATAGTAGAGTTACTAATCTTGATTCATTAAGTGGTTTTGCGCATATAGTGGTATTTTAATGCCAAAATTTGCGGAATTTTTTTCTTTGTTAGTTGTGTACCACACTCCTTGTTCAGTCGTGTGTGTTATGCTTAATATCTTCTAGTTGCCTTGAACTTTGTTGATATTTTAATATCATCTCAGTGAATTGCATTCTTTAATCTTGATTAATTCCATTTTGGTACTATTTTGGATTATTATCATTCTCCATTATAGTACTGACTTGTGCTTTACATCAATCACAGGATGGCACCACCACGCCGTTCTGAGGAGGATATACCACCTGAACTCGGGGCTGCTTTGGCAAGTATTGCAAATGCTTTGGGCACTATGCAGCAGAACCAGCAGCGCTTCGAGGAAAGCGTGAGGAGGAATGAGTTTGCTCCGCTACCTCCACCTCCCAAGCGAGGAGACATCAAGAGTTTTCTCAAGTTCAACCCACGCCAATTTGAGGTGTCTGATCAGCCACTTGATGCGGATGATTGGCTTCGTGAAGTGTCAAGGTTGCTCATGACTGCGGATGTTCCCGAGCAAGAATGGGTCAAGTGTGCTACTCACCTTCTGAAGGGAGATGCAGCTCTTTGGTGGGAAAATTACCTCAAGGAAGATCTTTCTGGTTTTCAGCCTACTTGGGAGCGGTTCACTGCTGCTTTCAAAGAGCAATATCTGTCAGAAATTGTCATGGAAAGGATGAATGAAGTGTTTCTCAACCTCAAGCAGGGCACTGACAATGTCAACACCTACATCAGAAACTTCATGAATCTGTCTCGTTATGGTGGCGATGAGATCTCTGATGACAAGAAGAAGCAAAAGAGGTTTCGGCAAGGCCTCAATGCTTCCATCAAATATGCAATCACTCATGCAAGGCCAGCATCTTTCCTGGAACTTCAACACACAGCTCTGTAGGAAGAAGCAAGTAGGCAAGTGTTTGAGGAGTTAAAGAAACACAGCCGTGATACAGCAAGCTCTTCTGCTATGACAGCTCCTTCTAAGCGTCGTGTCTGGGTTCCTAACACCCCACCGTCGCTCCCTGCTCCACCAAGACCTTCAAGCTATGCACCAAGGCCACCAAACTCCTTCACTGCGGCTCCCAGGGTCTACAACCACAACTACCCTGGAGCGCCTGGTGGAGTCCCTGGCTACGTTGCTCCACGCCCACCTGGTGCTTGCTATACTTGTGGAAACACTGGGCATCAGCAATGGAATTGTCCATTGAACAACAAAGCTCTTCCACCACCACCTCCAAGACCTGCGGCAAGTGCTCCTATGATTCGTGCACCTCCACCTCGGGCTCTCAACATCAACACTAAGCCGGGATCTACGGTTGCTCGTGCCAACTGTGTCAACGTCGCTCAAGTTAAGCATGCACCTAGAGTTGTCATGGGTATGCTTCCTGTTAACTCAGTTCCTGCACGAGTTTTGTTTGATTCTGGTGCTTCACATTCTTTCGTTTCTCACAAATTTGCAAATGAGCATGAGCTTGTTATGGACCAGCTAGATAAAAAGTTAATGGTTCTTTCTCCCGGGGCAAGATTGTTATCTACTAAGATCAGCCATGGCAATCAAATTGAGATTGGTGGTTCTTCTTTTTCGGCTTCCTTAATTGTTCTGGGCAATTCTGATATTGATGTTATCTTGGGCATGGATTGGTTGACAGCAAATGCAGCTGTGATTGATTGTGCTGAACGTTCGGTTTCTCTGAAAATTCCTGAAGGCCATATAGTCTATTCTCCAAGTCTGACTCCTGCAATTCAGCTTTATTCTTTGGCGGCTCTGAATGATGATGCTATGGAAGGTATTCAGAGTGTTCCTGTAGTTTGTGAGTTTCCAGATGTCTTTCCTGAAGAGTTGCCAGGTATGCCTCCGGATCGTGAGGTTGAGTTTGTCATTGAACTTGAACCTGGTACCGCTCCTATTTCCAAGCGGCCTTATAAAATGGGTCCTACTGAGTTGGCTGAACTTAAGCGTCAGTTGGATGAACAAGAGAAGTTGGGTTTCATTCAGCACAGTACTTCTTCTTGGGGTAGTCCAACCATCTTTGTGAAGAAGCGAGACAAGACTGATAGACTTTGTGTTGACTATCAGGCACTCAATGCTAAAACCATTAAGAATAAATATCCCCTTCCGCGGATTAATGATCTCTTCGATCAGCTAGCCGGAGCTGTGGTATTCTCTAAGATTGATTTGAGAAGTGGTTATCATCAAATCAAGATTCGCAAGGAAGATGTTCCCAAAACAGCTTTCACCACCCGCTATGGCCTGTATGAGTACACGGTCATGTCTTTCGGTCTCACCAATGCACCTGCCACCTTCTCGAGCCTTATGAACTCGGTTTTCATGGAATATCTTGATAAGTTCGTTGTGGTCTATCTGGATGACATTCTAGTCTATTCTAAGTCAAAAGAAGAACATGAAGAACACCTTCGGTGTGTCCTAAACAAGCTTCGTGAGAACCGCCTGTATGCAAAGTTCTCCAAGTGTGAATTCTGGCTGCCTCAAGTCACCTACCTTGGTCACGTCATCTCTGCCAAGGGCATTGCCGTCAACCCAGAAACTATTAAGACAATTATGGACTGGCTTCCACCCATAAATGTCAAAGAAGTCCGAAGTTTCCTTGGTTTGGCCAGTTACTGTCGTCGTTTCGTTCAAAACTTCTCGAAGATTGCGAAGCCTCTTACCGATCTCCTCAAGAAAGGCAAGAAATATCTTTGGACTCCTGCATGTCAAGCAAGCTTTGAAACACTCAAAGAGAAGCTCACTTCCATACCAGTCTTGGTTCCTCCAGATACATCAAAGCCTTTCCAGATTTTCTATGATGCTTCATTGCAAGGATTGGGTGCGGTCCTTATGCAAGAAAAGCAAGTTGTTGCTTATGCATCTCGTCAGTTGAAGACACATGAGATCAACTATCCTACACATGACCTCGAACTCACAGCAGTTGTCTTTGCTTTGAAAGTATGGAGGCATTACTTGGCAACCGTTGTGAGATCTTTTCTGATCACAAGAGTCTGAAGTATATCTTCACACAGCCTGATCTCAACCTTCGTCAGAGGAGGTGGATTGAAACAATAAATGATTTCGATTTGACCATCAACTACACCCCGGGCAAAGCCAATGTCATGGCAGATGCTCTCAGCCGAAAAGCTTATGTCAATAACCTCATGGTGGAAGAACAACAACCTCTCTTGTGCGAGGAATTCCGCAAGCTCAACCTTGAAATTGTGGATCAAGGTTATCTTCTGAACCTTCTAGCAACACCCCTCTTGGAAGAATAGGTCCGTTCCATTCAGCTTGGGGATCCTTGCACTAAAAAGATCATCTCCAACATTCAAGTTCCGAAGTATGAGTCTTTCCACGTTGATGACCAAGGCACTCTCTTCTTTCAACACCGGATGTTTGTTCCGAACTACCCGGGTTTAAGAGAGCAAGTTCTCAAGGAGGCGCATGATTCTGTTCTTTCTATTCACCCTGGAAGCACTAAGATGTACATGGACTTGAAAACACAATATTGGTGGCCTGGTTTGAAACGATATTGTGCCAAGTATGTCTCAGAGTGTGATGTTTGTCGCAGAGTTAAAGCTGTCCATCAGAAACCTTCCAGTCTTCTACAGCCATTGAAGCCTCCGGAATGGAAATGGGAGAAAGTAGAGATGGACTTCATCACTGGTTTTCCAAGGTCGCAGAAGGGAAACAATGCAATCTTTGTTGTCATTGACAGGCTTTCCAAAGTAGCTCACTTCTTTCTAGTCAAGGAAACAATTTCTGCAATTCAGTTGGCAGAACTCTATATCAACAGAATTGTCTCTCTGTATGGAGTTCCTCTTGAGATCAGTTTAGACCGTGGAAGCATATTCACTTCCAAGTTCTGGGGAAGTTTCCAAAATGCTTTGGGAACAAAGTTAAACTTCAGCACAGCTTACCACCCTCAGTCGCAAGGACAAGTTGAAAGGATCAATCAGATTCTAGAAGATATGCTCCGTGCTTGCGTTATCTCTTTCGGCATGAAGTGGGAAGAATGTCTTCCTTATGCTGAATTCTCTTACAACAACAGCTTCTAGAAAAGTTTAAAGATGGCACCATTTGAGGCTCTCTATGGTCGCAAATGTAGAACTCCGATTGGTTGGTCGGGCGCAGGTGAAAGAATATTGTTTGGCCCCGACATTGTAACTCAAGCGGAAGAGAAAGTTCAGATCATTCTTGAAAATCTGAAGATTGCTCAAAGTCGCCAGAAGAGCAATTATGACAGAAAGCACACGGACATGGAGTATGTCCCTGGTGATCTCGTTTACCTTCGTGTCACTCCCATGAGAGGTACGCACCGCTTTGGTATCAAAGGAAAGCTGGCTCCTAGATACATCGGTCCTTTCAAAATTCGTGGAAGAAGAGGAGAAGTTGCTTATGCGCTTGAGCTCCCTGAACAACTCAAAGTCCATGATGTTTTTCACATCTCTCAACTCAAGAAGTGCTTCAAGGATCCCGGCAGGACCGTGGACCATGAACTCATCAATCTCCAAGAAGATCTGTCTTATCAAGAACACCCCACAAAAATTCTTGAAGTCGCAGAAAGAAGGACTCGCAACAAGTCCATCAAGTTCTGCAAGGTGCAGCGGTCGCACCATTCCGTTGATGAAGCCACCTGAGAACATGAAGATGAGCTTCGTGCCAAGTATCCTACCCTCTTTGAGTCTTCTTCTACCTAGAATCTCGGGGCGAGATTCCTGTTTAGTGGGGGAGAGTTGTAGCATCCCAATTGTCTAACAATTGTAATGCTACTTGTCCTAGTAAGATAATGGCTACTTCATATATATTATTGTTGCATCATAATTATATCATGCTCATGTCATCATGCCACCTTGCATTTGAGCATCATATAAAACTCTTTTTCTTTTGGTTTTTCTCTCACATGCATTAATAATTGTATTTGCCTCTTGATATTGTATTTGGCTTTTGATATATTACTTAATGCCCAAGTTGAGTTGGGGGCATATCTTTTATTTCCATTCCACCACCTTTCCCTTCCACCACTTTATAATCCCATCATCCCATTAACTATGAGCTTGTAATTCTTTTTCTTTCGACATTATATCCTAGCTCATGTGGTTTGGGGTGGATCAATCTTCCAAATTCTTTGCTTGGCTTATTTACCACTTCTTGGAAATGCATAAGATTAATGCCATCATATTATTATTGTTTTCACATAATAAATCATGGCATTATTATTTTTGCATGGGCCATGCACATTTCTCCACCACCTTTTTGCTCCTTTGGTTTTTCCTTTATTTTAAGTGGATCTTTACTTCATGGGTCATCTCTTTTCCTTCCACCATTCCAAATCCTCATCTATATCTATTTCTTTTATTTTATTTTTCTCTCATGCATGAACCACATAAGGCCTATTCCACAATTCTTTTCTTTTTCTTTTCTTGGAATTCTTTTTCTCCTCCACCTCATGTCAATTCTAGCACTCACCATGTTCCACTTGGGATGATCTTACCACATTCCTTTCTTTTATTTTTTATTTATCTACATGCATGAGCCATGTGTGATCTTTTCCACCTAATTCTTTTCTTCCTCTTTCTTTCTTTCTTTCTTTCTTTCTTTCTTGTCTCTCTTCCACATTAGATCATGCAAGCTCAAGCCCCCTGGATCTTCTTGTTTTGGTCTCATAATCAAAAAATTAAAATCTAAATATCTAAATAAACCTAACCTAGCTTTTTCCTCTCTCTCTCTAATTCTTTCCTAAACCCTAACCTATTCCACTCTCTCTCCCTCTCTCTCTAACCTGCTGGGCACCACCTGGCCACCTCTCCCTGGCCCACACCCAGCCACCCTAGCCTGGCCATGCCCTAACCCTAGCCATGTCTAAGCCAAGCCGAGCTACCCCTCCCCTCTCTTTCTTTCTCCACCTAGCCGAGCTACCCCACCTGCCTGACCCTCTCGCCGGCCAGAGCCCCACCTGCAGCCCCCTCCCCGCGCTGCCCATCCCCTGGACAAGCCCAGCCGGCCGAGCACGTGCTCGAGGGAGAAAAAGGGCAAAGCCCTAGCCCCTTTTCTCTGCCGTGCCCCAGCTGCCCTCCTCCTTCTCTCCCTCCTTTTTCTCCTCCCGCACGCCTCTCAGGGCTCGCCCAGATCCACCCCGAGACGCCCTCCTCTCCTCCTTCTTCCTCCCCAACGTCCACCACCTGCCGCCGTTCGCCGCCAGGTACCAACCCGCCCCGACGAACCAGCCGAGCAGCGCGTCCGTGAAGTGGCGGAGAAGATCGAGCACGCCCCCCTGCGACGCCCTGTGCCCACCGACGTGGACGGAGAAGCTCCCCAGCAACCCTGCGCCTCGCCGCTCTCCGAAACCCTAGCCCGCCGGTGCGTCTGCGTCCTCGCCGCTCCAGAGCCTCCCCGACCGATCCAACACCGCCAGGCAAACCGCGATGAGCCCCTCCCTCTCCAGGACAACCTCCTCTTCTTCGTCGTGGTCTAGCCTCGCCGTGCGTTTCGTCGAGCAGCCTCCGCGCGCCAGAGCTCGCCAACATCTGCCGCTTTCCCGCGCCACGCAAGCCCTATCTAGCCCGCACCCACCTCCCAGTCAGCTCCCCTAGCCCTACCGCACCGGCTCGCACCCTCAGCGCGCTCCCCCGCGTCCCCGGATCGATCCCCCGCCCCGCGCCGTGCGCCAGACTCGCGTCAGACGCGCGAAGACGATAAACAGTACCGGGCCCGTTGCCATTTTCTAAAAAGCCCCCCACCTTTTTATTTTCCTCAACCCGCGCTCCTCTCAGCCCCACCAGTCAGCCACGCCCGCAGTTTAGCAGAAAACCCCCCCAGCTTTCCTGGCCGCAACCCGCGGTCCAGCTGGTGCCCCACCAGTTAGCCGCTGGGGCCTTTCCCACTGGCACGTGGCCCCTTCCGCCGCTGGCCCGCCTGTCAGCCGCTGTGGGTAAGCCAGACCCGCGTGCAAAACGCGTTTTCGCGCGCGTGTGGCCCAGTCAGCGAAGCCCCACCCGTCAGTGCCTGTGTCTGAGTTTGCCTGCGGTGTAAAAAGTAATTCCCTGAGTCTGTTTTTAGTCAAATCTTTTTCAAATTAATTTAAATTCAAATTCTTTTCAGATTCAAATAATTTTTAAAATACAAATCCAAATAATACAAATAATATATGTTTTGGAATCAGAAAAATATGAGGAATCCAAATATGCACTTCAAAATATATTTTGAACACTTTAATTTTCGAGACGATTAAAATTACAAGAAAATGCCCTTCTCCTTATTTAATTAATAACTTTTGTTTTATAACTCCAAATTTGACAAATAATATGTCTAAATCGATCAGCGCGACGAGCCCGTTCTATTTATGCAATCCTTGTTCTGAATTGAAGCATGCATCATGTTGTCATTTAAAATCTGAACTGTTTATGACAATAAAACTTGGTCAAATGAATGATAAAATGCTTTATTTCTTGTATCCACACCTCACCTTTGCCATGCTACTTTAATGCCATGTAATTGTGCATCATTCATCATGGCATGCTTGGTTGCTTGTTGCATTTTAATTCATATGCTTGTGCACTTTATTTATGTTGGCCCTTGTTTGTTTGGTTCTTCTTCGAATAGACACCCAGCAGGAGAGTTACCAGGAATCACAGGAGTATTACCCAGATCCATCTCTCGCTTCAACTGAGCTGCCAGGCAAGCGCTACCACATGCTTGCATACATACAGTACCTATTGCCTCTATCTTATTCTTGCATCATTGAGTCGCGATTGCATTAAATTGAATCCCAAGTACTGCATAGCCTTTACTTTTAAACCACATTAAGCCTGTTCCGGTCCCATGAGCCATTACTACAGGAGTTGTTTGAGCCATGCGAGTCGTAGAAAAGCATGAGTAGGGTATGTGAGTGTCTGATGGATAACGAGGTACCTAAACAACATAACCTGAGTAGTAATGGGATAACTAATGAAAGAGGCACCGGTGAGCAATATCTGCTATTTGGTTTTTCATGCTCACTTGTGTCCCGTAGGACCCCGAGTACTTGATTCCTGTTCCTTGACTATTCGCACTATCCACATCCGGGAGGCCTTATGGACCCCCCCTGAGTCAGAGCTTGATTCATTCTTATTTCTTGGGGCCACAAGTAGTTTGGGGCTTTATTACTATCCTGTACTTATGCCATGTTACTGCTTTATTTAAGATTGTGCGAGGAGCACCTGTACTGTTTTGGATCGTGGAATGTTTTCGCGGTATCGACAAGCCCAGTCACACTTTCGGGTTCCCAGTCGTTTACAGCCATTGACACAAAACTTGGGTCCGTCTCGGAGCCGGCCAACTTCGTTGCGGGTAGCTTAATGGGGTGGCCCCCTGAAATATTTCTGAATCCTGTGATTGCTTTGTCGTGAATGCCTCGTTGGGTTTTGATTTGGTTTTTTCGAGGTTGATCGAGTGTGTGTTGCTATTCGTGCACCCCTGCAGGGTAAATCTTTCTAAAAGCCGTGTCCGCGGTTATGGACGACTTGGAGCACAGTTTCTCGACCATAGACAAGTATAACTAAAGTACCGCTTTTAAATTGACTAAGTACTTGACTAGTAATTAGTGCAATACTCATGGAATGGTTAATAAAACTGCCAACGGATGATGGGGGTTGTTCGTCCGCTTCCTCGTTGGTAAGCGAGGAGGAGGATGGATCTGTTAATTATACTGCTATAACTGTTGTTCTTAAATCACGGACTTCCGTCTATCATTGGTTAGGTGGAAGGTTAGCGAGTCTCTATTGAATTACTAGGTATTATCTTTTGCTGCAATTGCGTCACCCCAAGTTGTGTCCCCTTTAGCGGCATTAAGACTTGCTGAGTACCCCTAGGGTCTCACATGATAAATTGTTTGATTCAGATGAACAGGTGTACCCGCAAGATGGATACTGGGTGGAAGAGACAGATGATGTTGGCAACGATCATTCGGTGTAGAGATTCCGGGAACGGGGATCCGTGTGATCTGTGGGCGGGATGTGTTTGTTTATGGGGCATCTTATGCCAATTTGCTTCTTATCCGTACTCGGATCTTGTTTTCCGCTTCCGCCTGATACTCTGATGTGTGATGTATGAGGAGCTATCCTAAATTATTATATCTATCTAGGACATTTGGATCTTGCCGTATGGCGTTGCAAAATTTCTATTCCTTTTAGATGGAATGGCTCTGAGGACTGTTGTATGTGGCTTGCATACATACTCATTTGTGTATGTAGTTGATCCCTTCGCCTGCCGATTACGCCGCTCGTTCTTGTCCCGTTGTCTGAAAGTGGTTAGGACGGCCGAAAGGTCTACCGTGAGTGGCCCTGGGCCCCACCGTACTATTTTAACCACTTTCGTTCATCCAGGCATTAACTAAGAGCGTAATTCACCGAGGTAGTTACACTCGGACCATATTTACTGATCAAGATAGTGGAATGGGAAAGGCAGTTGAACGTGTCTTTTCAGAATCAAAGCACGGATTGTGCACCTTCCACATTATGCAAAATGCCATCAAGCATCTACCTAGAAAAAAGAAGGATGGGGAAACCGAGGATATGCTAGAAGAAGGGGCTGATGAGCAAAATGGATCATCTCTTCTCAAAGATCTCAGTGCTTGTATGTATGAATATGATGACCAAGAAACATTTGAAAAATCTTTTAAGTTGATGAGAAGTAAAGTGAAACCACAAACATGGATGGATAGTATTTATAAGGTAAATAAAAGTGGGCACAATGTTTTATGAGAGAAGCTTTTACTTTGGGAATGAGAAGCACACAACTAAGCGAAAGCCTCAACAATGACCTAAAGAATCACCCGAAGTCAGATTTAGACATCAACCGTTTTTTTCATCATTTTGAAAGAGCCGTGGAAGATCAATGGCATCTTTCACTTTAGCTATATTTGATGCGTTTCAAGCTGAATATGGGAGATCAATGGCAGCTTGTTGGGGTAAACTACCTGCAGATAATGAGTACATGGTTAAAATTGGAAGGCTTATTGATGGAGAATTCTCAATCTTTGAACAAGAACACAAAGTTATTGGAGACAAAGACCTACAAATAGCTTCATGCAGTTGTGGTCAGTTCGGGAGAATTGGAATATTGTGTGCTCATGCTCTAAAAGTTCTTGATTTACTGAATCTCAAGTTGTTGCCAACACACTATATTGCAAAGCGATGGATAAGAGAAGCACAATCAGGATCCATCAAAGATTGCCGTGAAAGGACTGTAGTTGAAAATCCAAAGTTGGATGCCACCATTCGATGCAATTATCTTTCTCACAAGTTCTATAACTTGACCACTCTAGCAGCTAGCTCTGAAGAATGTTGTATTTTGATCGAGAATGCAGTTGATAGTGTTACTAAAGTGGTGAAAGAACGATTAGGTATGTCCACAACTAATCCCGAGCAGAGATGTGATGCCCAGGTGGCTCCACAAGTATCAAAGGAATTGTTGACTGCTGCACAACTCAAGAAAAAGGAGGCTCGGAAGAAAAGCTCGAAAAGAAGAATGAGTTTCCTTGATAGACAACACAAGATAAAGAGGAAAACACCACCTGCTCAAAAGGAAGACAAGCAGAAAATACCAACACATACTGAGGACAGGTCGGCACCAAATGATCCAGGCTCTGAAAAATATGAATTCGTGGAAGGTTTCACTCATCTTTTGACAACTCCATATGCGGCTGAAGACTTCGGTGATGATATATTCTGAACCTAATTAGAACTGATAAGAGTATTTTGAACCATGTTCTGATGTCCTTGGTAGTACGTCTATCGACTTGCTGTGGTCCTTTTGCATGATATTGTTTTCTAAATCTCTAAGATTCAGAAACATGTAATTTCGTATTTGCTATGTTACTAGCCTATTCAACTAGTCTGGCTCTTTTGCATTTAGTTCATTCACTAGTGTGAAACTAATCGTGAAGGAATTCCAGTCAAACTAAATTCTAAAATCATTGGGAGTCTTGATAATATTCTGCTTGAATTGAAACCAAAGCTACAGAGCAGGGTGGAAAGATGATGTACCCTCAGCAACGATTCGACGGAAGCGCGCGCGGCGGCGCGGGCGATTGTCTGTCGACGATCACGGGCATGCTGGAACAACGGCCAGTCACCGTCGCCAATGGCGGCGCAGGAAATTCGACGTTGCCGACGACGACGCGGGATCCATCGCGGCAGGCGTGAAGGAAAATCCGGCGTCGAGTGGGCGAATCAGAGGAGGGCGTGGGCGCAGGCGAGCCACCGTCGAGACTGGACGAATTTTGGAGGAGGGCGCGAGCGCATACGAGCCGCCGGCGACGGGTGCGCGTGCGGCGGCGCCAGATGTTGCGGGCGTAGAGTCAAGGCCTTAGGGGCGGAGTGCTAGTTTTCATTTTTTTTCTTTTTTACTGGAGCACACCGGCCCATTGCAAGGAGCAAAGTCAGTCTCTGACTTCTCTTCACCACGTTAGAGGCGCCGGTTCTGTTGCAAGGAGCAAAGTCAGTTTCTGACTTCGCTTCACCACGTTAGAGGAGCCGGTTCCACGGCCGTGGAGATGGAGTTCTAAAATATGGGTCTGCCTAAAAAAATAAAGAAAGCAGCTCTGCCAGCGTGCCACGTTACCGCCACTTGGCTGCGCTGTCACAAATTTGACAGGTACTCTCCTGGAAGTTTTATGCGACTGAAATTCTCGTAAGACGAAGCAAAGCCTTCCTGGAAGTTAGTATGCGACTGAAATTCTCATCTGTATTCTCGAAATAAAAATACTACCCATCTCTCAAGATTTATGTGACTGATGGTGACACCCCCTCTTCCGAAAATGTTACGTATGTCACATGAAAATTGGCAGAGCTGCTACACAAGCAAAATCTTGAACATTCCAGTTCAATTTTTCTCTTGAACTTGTGCAACCAATGAAAGAATACATTCATCAAGATACCAATGGATGCATGCAACCAATTATTTTTGGTTTACAACAGCAATAATGCTAGGTTCATGTAACGCAAAATTAAGTTATGTAAAGAATTTACAATAAATAAATAAATAAATAGCACATGCAACAAAATAAAGTGGGATGTATGAAACACGTCAAACACATGGTAACGAAAACAGTTAAGCCGATGTGCAGAACATTTCATTCTGCATCAAACGAAGACAAAAGACGATGATCTCCTCTACCAGATAGTGAGTACGTAGATCGGTGGTTTAGTTTCTTAATTAACTATTTCCTCCGTCCTAAAATAAGTGACTTGAGTTTGTCTAGATTCGTATGTACCTACTCCCTCCGTTTAGAAATATAAGATGTTTTAGCTTTATAAAAGGATGTATCTAGACCTCTTTAGTATATAGGTTACGAACCTATACACTAAAAGACGTCTAGATACATTCGATTCACAAAGCTAAAACATCTTATATTTCTAAACGGAAGAAGTATATACTAAAACGTGTCTAGATACATCCGAATCTAGACAAATCCACGTCACTTATTTTGGGACAGAGGGAGTATTTTGTTTAGCAATCTGAATATCTGTCGTCTATGGTCTTCCCGGTGGTTGTCTTCCCGGCGGTTCTGCGTGGAGGGCCGAGGCCAACAGGATCAACGGGGTGCGGGGAACCTGCGTGTACGTCGTGAGCTCGAATGGCCACGGGAGATGTGCTCCACCGAGCTGGCCGCGCCACCGAGCGTGAACCTCAGCGACCACCTGTGCGGTACACTGGTGGACAAATGGCCTCTAGTCCCGGTTCATAAGGGTCATTGGTCCCGGTTCTAGAACCGGGACCAATCACTCGGGACTAATGCTAGTCCTGGTTCGCGCACGAACCGGGACCAATGGGTCTCCACGTTGGCGGGCGAGCTACGAGGGGGGGGGGGATGTGGATCATTGGTCCCGGTTCGTGGGAAAAACCGGGACCAATGGGTCCCCACGTGGCAGCGCCAGAGACGGGCGGGGGTGGATCATTGGTCCCGGTTCTTGGCACGAACCGGGATCGTTGGTCTCTGGGCCGCGGCAGGATTTTTGGGCTATTTTTCTGCCGCGGCAGGGTTTCGGGCTATTTTTCTGCCACGACAGGATTTTTTTTATAAATTTAATGGTTCTACATATATACAACAATAATGAAACCACGATATATATATTACACATCATGCATGATCACAAATATATACACCGTCTCATCCGTCTTCTTGGTCGAAACATATTATAATTATAAACGATACTCTCACACGAATTTGATCTAATTTACACTTCTTTTATATACTTCACCCTTCCAAATGAAGTGGGTAATAGTATTCTCCTTTCGGATCTATGACTTGTTCTAACAAGAATCCGGCAATTTCCTCTTGAATTGGTTGCACGCGTTCTTGTGATAGAAGACCGTCCTGCATCCGTTCGATCTAATATAAAGAAGGGGATCAATATATATGAATGAAACTAAACACAATTGGTGGTAATAAAATAAAGTTGTGATTATTGTTTATCGTACTTCAATTTTTTTGATGTTCCGGTCTGCCCCCTTCTCTTTGGTCGTCTGGCGAATGAACTCGCAGACATAGTATCCACATAAGTTATTCCCGGCTTCTTGCCTCAAGCACTTTACGAGAACGGAGTTCAATCAAAGTAATAATCAAGCATGATAATGGTGGTATTGAAACTAGAATCAAAGAGATGCGTGGATCTAGCAAGCAGTACTTACAGTCAATGGTTGAAATGTAAGCTCTGACTTCCAAACACCCCTAGTTTTGGCGGTGAACCGTTTCCAAGACCTCTGGAGGCATTCCTGCATGTCCGCCCACTTTTCTAATGGTGTGCGTTTCGAGTCCAGGACTTTTACTACTCCGGTGTCAACAAAGATGATTAAGAGAATATAGTGGAAGCTTGACACACTAACAAAATATAACACGAGTCAATTATACGCTTAACATCGAATAATCGAAAATAGAATGTGTACAAGACAGTAACACTCATGCAGCGTTGTAAGAAAATAGTATTTCCCTTCTGTTGCTAAAATACTTCAACGCTTGGAACAAGTTATCCTCTGTCTCTTTGGGATTTGTATTTAGAGTAACTTCATGAACGAAATTATAGTCAACAAACCCAAGGTCATAGATTTGTCCTTTGTTGCATTCTTGAATCTTCATTCTGCATATATAATTAGTATAGTGATTAGTAAGATTATACAAGCAACGAATGAGATGAGCTAGAAAGACTTAATTACAGAAATTAATAATACTTACAAACAATAGGCACTAACGATAGCTTTGTCGAGGGCGTCTTGTTGGTAAAACTGAAATAATTCTGGAAATTCAATCAGTATGAAGCCATCTCCATGACCGTAATGGTGGTGTTTATATGCAGCATAGATCCAGTTTTTGGAATTAGCACAGGCTTGGATGTACCATTTATGCAATCTTCGCATTTTTGTTGGTAGATCTTTGACTAACTGGGGTTTGACGAGAGGAGCCCCGTACTGGTACACATATGTTGTTTCTTGGTACCCCTCGAACTCATGCATACGGCTCATGTACTCAGTAATAGACAGTCCATATAATTGGGCTTTTTCTCTGTACAGTCGAACAAACTCCGGATCAATGTTCGGATCATGTCGCTCCTGGATCATCCACTCATTGGTATCGTACACTTTGAGCGGTTCGATTGATTGATTTTTCTGTTGTCCGAGCTGGGCAACTTCTTTCCCGACTCTCCGCTCATTTGCCTCAGCCAACTTGGTAATAGAGCGATTATAGTCTGATGTGAGCGCTATGGGTTGGTGAAGCTGAATCTTAAGCGCGGCTGCTTTGGCTTTATCTTCTGCGGTGACCGGGAAAAATGCCTCTATCGGCTTTTTCTTGTTAGCCATGTCAATCTTCCACTTTTCATAATGGGGCAGTTGTGGCCGCATCAGTTTCATCATCTGTCTTCTCGCAAGGTAGCTTCTTCATATTCTGATGAGGTACTCTTGGGAGGGGCGATTGCTTACGTTTTGGTGATCAGAACGTGCTCTTGCTGCTGTTGGTGGTGCTGCCCCCCTTAGTATACTTCCGCTTTTGTCTCTGAGGCTCAGGGGACAGAGACGGCTGACGTGTCGGTGGAGACGGCTGAGGCGGCGATGGAGACGGTTGCGCTGAGCGGTGAGGCGGTGAAGGCGATGGTTGCGCTGGAGAATGGTGAGGTGGCGGCGAAGGTGGATTGCTGCTCTGAGGAGTGGGTGGCCTTGGCGGCACATAATTTGGAAGCATGATGCGCTCCTTTAGCCATAGAATAGTCCCCCCTTTGGCTTCTCCTAGTTGAGTCAGCTCCATATCTTCCCCTGCAGGGTGGTCTAGCTTCAGCTCCTCAAAATCTTCCTTCACCTCATCCACCGTGACGACAACGTACCCTTTTGGAACCGGTCTGCAATGCCAAGTTGGGTTAGGCCCAATTGGTACCGCCATGCCGACCGCCGCCGTCACCCTTAAGTTCATAACCTGCACCTTTAGCTCACAAGGTGTTGTCTCCGTGATATCATCCACTGGGTAGCGTTTAGGAGGAGATGTCATCGGTGCATCATCATCAACATCATGGAGCTACGTGGAAGCGACGCTGCTTTTCTTATTCGATGGGGCGCCGGTACCCTCGAATGTAGCTTCTACCACGTGCCACTGAGATTGGCTGCTAGTACCTTGCTGGATAAGTATGTCGAGTTGATCCTGGTTCCGCTTTAATGCTTCTTCTACATTACACAGCGGGTCTGTAGCGGCCGCTTTCTCAGCTGCCTCCCTTTCCTTTCGCCTCTGATGGCTTTTATCGGGACATCTCTTCATTTCCGGGGGGAAGGCAACCTTCCACGGCTTGGAGCCTGGTGTGCCTCGTGCTCGTCCGTCGTGTTCAGGATTTTTAAGGGCCCGTGTGAGCTCGTCGTTCTCTCTATCGGGAACGAACCGTCTCGCTGCAACATCATCTACTGCATTTCTAATATCGTTGATGGGCAGTAGGGGATCATCTTTGTGTTTCCGATTATATATTGCCCTCCCTTCTTTGGCCAACGTGCCCCCATGGCCGTAAAACCAGTTTCTCGCCCGTGGTGTCCATGTTGCGGGCTCTGGTCTGATCCTGGCAGCTGTGTAATTGACCTCAAGTGCATCCCACTTAGGCATGCAACCGGCGTAGCCAGCAGGCCCCATGTTATGATGGTACAGTTTCTTAGCAGCGTTCTCCGTATTTATCCTAGACTTTCCTTAGCTTTCTCCAATGTCTTGTACTTCACAAAATCCCCCCACTGGTGTCTTAACTTAGCATAGCCGGCTTCATCGAAATTCGGAGTCTTCTCTACCTTGACAAAGTTATGGTACAGTTTCTTCTTCCAGTTCTTGAATGCATTGGCCATCTTGCTAAGAGCAAACTTCTTGACTCTTTGCACAAGCTCCCTTCTTGCTCTCTCCTCCTCATCTGGAGTCACATCTGGTTCCGGCAGGAGGAAATTAGTCATGAGCTTGTCAAAAAGCTTATCTTTAGCATTGTCGCCGACATACATGACTCCACCGCCGATTGGCCGATTCCATTCTTGAACGGTGATCGGGATGTAGTCCCTCACAAGAACTCCGCATTGCTTGACACATTTTCTTGCGACATCGACGGGAGCTTGCGGTTCGCCATCTACATCGACCACGTCGATCCTATACCTCACAGTGTCATCCAACTTTTTTGTTGGGCCTCATTTCGTTCTTACGGAAGAAGTTCTCGATCCGGAGGGCTAAAAGAAGAAAGAGTGTTAATATATGCATGTATATATAGACATCAACATTTTAATTACAAAAATACATATATACACCTCGCCGGTGTTTGCGAGATTTAAGGTACCGCCGGATCCGTCGCCTTCTTCCTTATCGGCTTCTCCCCTGTCCCAGGCTTCGGCTTCTACCTCACCGGAGCCGTCTCCTCGGTTGAGAGACTCATCTCCCTGACCAGAATCGTTCAGAAACTCACTCGTGACATCGATATCGATATCTTCATTTTCGTAGATCATCCCTTGGAGGATGTTTTCCTGATGTGTTGTATCCATAGTATCTGCAACTTAAACAATCAACACATGGCATCGATAATGATATGACAATTTAAACATAGTTGAAATTTAACCCTAAGGCATGCTTGGCAATTTAAGTGAGATCCGAAGGGTCCAAACCCTAGTACAGGAGAGACCCCGAAATCACCTACGAGGGGTTGATTTCATTCTCTTATTAAACTTGTAATTAAAGTTGTTGAACAATGCATGATTATGAGTCTATTGTGTAGATTTCATTTTTCTGAACATTTTGATACATTATACATATTTTTCTGACTTAGAAATAATTAGTTATTGAATTTATAAGATTAAACTCTTTTCTAAAATTATTTAAACATTTATTAAAC
Source organism: Avena eriantha (assembly GCA_910589775.1). Taxonomy (NCBI): domain Eukaryota; kingdom Viridiplantae; phylum Streptophyta; class Magnoliopsida; order Poales; family Poaceae; genus Avena; species Avena eriantha. The sequence goes on from OU342745.1 coordinate 394,618,340, forward strand.
TTTTATTGCGTCAGCATAGGTAAAGGCTGACGTCACCTAAGGACAGGAACCTTTTCTCACAGATGCATTGCCTACCCACAGTGACTGACTAGTGGGGCCAGGGCCACGTCGGGCTGCCACGCTGGCAGAGCTTACTCGACGCCCACGTCAGGGCGCCACATGAGAGCCACCTTGGCGCCACATGGGCTCGCCGGAGGGCACGTCGGCCATCGGTGGTTAGCGGCACTAGAGTGCTTGCTGGAACGCGCAGAAGGTCGGATTCGAACGAGCGCGTCACGAGGAAGCTAATGGTGGTCGCGCCGCCCCTTATTAGTCATCGGAGCGTCGTCTGCAACGGCGGCCGATGGCGGCGGATAGTGGCGCTCGGCGACAGAAGGAAACGGAGCGAGAGAGAGAAAGGAGATGTCCTGGAGGACCAGCGGCTCACCACGAAGACGATGGACGGGTCGACGAGGCCGGAGGAGCTCGGAAGCAGCGGCAACCGCGACGGCCGGAGTCGGAGCAGACGGTGACCGTGGCGTCGATTTCCAGCGTGCGCGGTCGATTCCTCAGACGGTGGTGGCGCAGCGGTAGCGGGCGTCGACGGCGTGAAGCGGCCGCTCTAGATTTGGGCAACCTTCCAGCGTGATTTTGCTCCGCCGCAAATTTTCCTTAGCCGCGCGTCGATGTGCTCTGTTAATTGGGGGAGTTGGGGAGGAGGAAGGCCAGGGCTGTTAACTGTACAGACCATTGGTCCCGGGTCATCCCAATAACCGGGACCAAAGGACCAACGGTCCCGGTTCGTGCCACCAACCGGGACCAAAGGTCTGGGGCACGAGCGTTGCTGTGCTGCCACGTGCACGGCCGCTGGTCCCGGTTAGTCCTACCACCCGGGACCAAAGGATCAACGGTCCCGGTTCGTGCCAACAACCGGGACCAAAGGCGTGTTAATGGCAGCGCGCGCATACAGGATCATCGGTCCCGGTTCGTGGGACAAACCGGGATCGTTGACCCGTTTTTTCAGATTTTGGCGAACCTTTTGGTCTTCCCGCCATTTTCAAATTTGTTTCTTCTTTAATTAATAAGATGTTTCAATTTAAGATGATTATTTATTTAAAATTTTAAAAAACTTTTAACAAGAAAAGTGCTTCAATTTGAATAACTAATCAAAAACCATTTTCTGTTTTCAAATATTTTTATTTGAACTATACATTTGTACAATTTACAATTAAAATTTCATTAACAAAATATTTATTGCATAATTTGGAATTTTAAAAAACTTTTAACAGGAAAAGTGCTTCAATTTAAATAACTAATCAAAAACCATTTTCTGTTTTCAAATATTTTTATTTGAACTATACAATTGTACTATTTACAAATAAAATTGCATTAACAAAATATTTATTGCATAATTTGGAATTTTATAAAACTTTTCAAGATTTGAACTACAAGTACATGATATAATGCTTGTGAATTTTAAAAAAATCATTTATAGGTTCACAACATGCTATTTCATCAGTTTGTTATAATATGCCCATATTGTGCACACATGTGCATCAGGGTGTTCTGTGAAGCAACCACCAAATTAAAATTTGGCATTGGTACCAAACCATTTTTCAAAAATACTATACCACCTTATATGGACAATTTCCCAACCGGTGTATCTAGAACCTTTCTGTCCATCCCTCATGAAAAAGACAAATTCCTGCCGAATCGGTAGGAGGTTGCCAAGATTTGAACTACAAGTACATGATATAATGCTTGTGAATTTTTTAAAAAATCATTTATAGGTTCACAACATGCTATTTCATCAAAGATCCACTTCAAGTTCAGCGAGGCTCAACCCCGGGCTAAGAAGCTTCATGCCCGCCGTTTTGAATATAGTTTGAAACGGGCATAAGAAATTCAAAAATGATCCAAACAATGTGAAACCTTCGCGTGGTGTCATATTATGTGTCACAGTTGCAAGGAAAAATATTGAACTTGAAAAATTGCAAACATCATAAAAAATCCTTCACAAAATGACCTATCATGTTCGAGGTTTCATGACATTTAGGTCAAACCACCAATGTTATGGCTAGAATCAGGGCATAGTTTGTGATAATGTGCCCATATTGTGCACACATGTGCATCTTGGGATGGCTTACGATGTTGCAGGAGGAAGTTTTCCCTTTTGACACACGAAAAAGCTAATTTCCATTTTTGAGGTGCCGAAATCGGGGTGTTCTGTGAAGCAACCACCAAATTAAAGTTTGGCATTGGTACCAAACCATTTTTCAAAAATACTATACCACCTTATATGGACAATTTCTCAATCGGTGTATCTGGAACCTTTCTGTCTATCCCTCATGAAAAAGACAAATTCCTGCCGAATCGGCTGGAGGTTGCCAAGATTTGAACTACAAGTACATGATATAATGCTTGTGAATTTTTTAAAAAAATCATTTATAGGTTCACAACATGCTATTTCATCAGAGATCCACTTCAAGTTTAGCAAGGCTTAGCCCCGGGCTAAGAAGCTTCATGCCCGCCGTTTTGAATATAGTTTGAAACAGGCATAAGAAATTCAAAAATGATCCAAACAATGTGAAACCTTCGCGTGGTGTCATATTATGTGTCACAGTTGCAAGGAAAAATATTGAACTTGAAAAATTGCAAACATCATAAAAAATCCTTCACAAAATGACCTATCATGTTCAAGGTTTCATGGCATTTAGGTCAAACCACCAATGTTATGGCTAGAATCAGGGCATAGTTTGTGATAATGTGCCCATATTGTGCACACATGTGCATCTTGGGATGGCTTACGATGTTGCAGGAGGAAGTTTTCCCTTTCGACACACGAAAAATCCAATTTCCATTTTTGAGGTGCCGAAATCGGGGTGTTCTGTGAAGCAACCACCAAATTAAAGTTTGGCATTGGTACCAAACCATTTTTCAAAAATACTATACCACCTTATATGGACAATTTATCAACCGCTGTATCTGGAACCTTTCTGTCCATCCCTCATGAAAAAGACAAATTCCTGCCGAATCGGTAGGAGGTTGCCAAGATTTGAACTACAAGTACATGATATAATGCTTGTAAATTTTAAAAAAACTCATTTATAGGTTCACAACATGCTATTTCATCAGATATCCACTTCAAGTTTAGCGAGGCTTAGCCCGGGCTAAGAAGCTTCATGCCCGCCGTTTTGAATATAGTTTGAAACAGGCATAAGAAATTCAAAAATGATCCAAACAATGTGAAACCTTCGCGTTGTGTCATATTATGTGTCACAGTTGCAAGGAAAAATATTGAACTTGAAAAATTGCAAACATCATAAAAATCCTTCACAAAATGACCTATCATGTTCAAGGTTTCATGGCATTTAGGTCAAACCACCAACGTTATGGCTAGAATCAGGGCATAGTTTGTGATAATGTGCCCATATTGTGCACACATGTGCATCTTGGGACGGCTTACGATGTTGCAGGAGAAAGTTTTCCCTTTCGACACACGAAAAAGCCAATTTCCATTTTTGAGGTGCCGAAATCAGGGTGTTCTGTGAAGCAACCACCAAATTAAAGTTGGCATTGCTACCAAACCATTTTTCAAAAATACTATACCACCTTATATGGACAATTTCCCAACCGGTGTATCTGGAATCTTTCTGTCCATCCCTCATGAAAAAGACAAATTCCTGCCGAATCGGTAGGAGGTTGCCAAGATTTGAACTACAAGTACATGATATAATGCTTGTGAATTTAAAAAAAAATCATTTATAGGTTCACAACATGCTATTTCATCAGAGATCCACTTCAAGTTCTGCGAGGCTCAGCCCCGGGCTAAGAAGCTTCATGCCCGCCGTTTTGAATATAGTTTGAAACAGGCATAAGAAATTCAAAAATGATCCAAACAATGTGAAACCTTCGCGTGGTGTCATATTATGTGTCACAGTTGCAAGGAAAAATATTGAACTTGAAAAATTGCAAACATCATAAAAATCCTTCACAAAATGACCTATCATGTTCGAGGTTTCATGGCATTTAGGTCAAACCACCAATGTTATGGCTAGAATCAGGGCATAGTTTGTGATAATGTGCCCATATTGTGCACACATGTGCATCTTGGGATGGCTTATGATGTTGCAGGAGGAAGTTTTCCCTTTCGACACACAAAAAAGCCAATTTCCATTTTTGAGGTGCCGAAATCGGGGTGTTCTGTGAAGCAACCACCAAATTAAAGTTTGGCATGGGTACCAAACGATTTTTCAAAAATACTATACCACCTTATATGGACAATTTCCCAACCGGTGTATCTGGAACCTTTCTGTCCATCCCTCATGAAAAAGAAAAATTCCTGCCGAATCGATAGGAGGTTGCCAAGATTTGAACTACAAGTACATGATATAATGCTTGTGAATTTTTAAAAAAATCATTTATAGGTTCACAACATGCTATTTCATCAGAGATCCACTTCAAGTTCAGCGAGGCTCAACCCTGGGCTAAGAAGCTTCATGCCCGCCGTTTTGAATATAGTTTGAAACGGGCATAAGAAATTCAAAAATGATCCAAACAATGTGAAACCTTCGCGTGGTGTCATATTATGTGTCACAGTTGCAAGGAAAAATATTGAACTTGAAAAATTGCAAACATCATAAAAAATCCTTCACAAAATGACCTATCATGTTCGAGGTTTCATGGCATTTAGGTCAAACCACCAATGTTGTGGCTAGAATCAGGGCATAGTTTGTGATAATGTGCCCATATTGTGCACACATGTGCATCTTGGGTAACCTTTAGTCCCGGCTGGTGGGTGCAACCGAGACTAAAGATGCCGGTGGGATAAGGACGCGTGGGTAATCTTTAGTCCCGGCTGGTGGGTGCAACCGAGACTAAAGCTGTCGGTGGGATAAGGACGCGTGGGTAACCTTTAGTCCCGGCTGGTGGGTGCAATCGAGACTAAAGCTGTCGGTGGGATAAGGACGCGTGGGTAACCTTTAGTCCCGGCTGGTGGGTGCAACCGAGACTAAAGCTGTCGGCAGGATAAGGACGTGTGGGTGGACGCACTGCTCGATGAGATAAAGCATGTAGCGCACGACACCCTGTCGGAGGAACAAGACAAAGTAGAAGCGGCGCCGTGCCTATAAAAGGACCATCGTTACGCTAGGGCAAGCAGCTCAACAAGCCAACATAGGTAGAGAGAGTTTCATCCCCATGGATAGAGGGTTGGGAAATCTCCCGTGGCGGAGCTTCTCGAAGATGTCGTTGGTGCACACGCCCTACGGCATCTTCGGAAGCTCCGCCTCAGAAAAATTTCCCTGCAAGCCCATGAAAGACTCCATATCCTCTAACATTGTTGGGGAAAGGGTTGAGAAATCTCCCGTGGCAGAGCTTCTCGAAGATGTCGTTGGTGCACACGCCCTAAGGCATCTTCAGAAGCTCTGCCTTGGAAAAATTTCCCTGCAAGCCCGTGAAAGACTCCATCTCCTCTAACATTGTTGGGGAAAGGGTTGAGAAATCTCCCGTGGCGGAGCTTCTCGAAGATGTCGTTGGTGCACACGCCCTAAGGCATCTTCGGAAGCTCCGCCTCGGAAAAATTTCCCTGCAAGCCCGTGAAAGACTCCATCTCCTCTAACAGTGTTGGGGAAAGGGTTGGGAAATCTCCCGTGGCGGAGCTTCTCGAAGATGTCGTTGGTGCACACGCCCTACGACATCTTTAGAAGCTCCGCCTCAGAAAAATTTCCCTGCAAGCCTGTGAAAGACTCCATTACATAAAGTTTCGATACAACACATAAAGTTTCCATACATCACATAAAGTTTCCATACATTACATAGATTTACATAGGGTTTAGGGTTTAGGATATGAATCCTTCGTTGCGTATGTCGATCCCTTGCCTATGATCGCTTCTTAGGCCGTAATCATGGAGCATCTTCTTTGCTTAACGGGATGCTTGGGTCAGTTTTCACGGTGAAGGGCGGAATTTCATCAAACTTATCATAATCTGCTGACATGTCTATGTTGTCCTCGACTCCCGCGATGTTTCTTTTCCCTGAAAGAACTATGTGACGCCGGGGCACATCGTCTGATGTATTCGTTTCCTTATTTTTTCTTTTTTGCGGTCTAGAGGACATGTCCTTCACATAAAAAACCTGAGCCACATCATTGGCTAGGACGAATGGTTCGTCTCTATAACCAAGATTCTTGAGATCCACTGTTGTCATTCCGTACAGCTGGTCTACCTTTACCCCTTCTCCATTCATGTTGACCCAACTGCACCGAAACAATGGGACCTTAAAAGTAGGTCCATAGTCAAGTTCCCATATCTCCTCTATGTAACCATAGTATGTGTCCTTTTTCCCATTCTCGCATGTTGCATCAAAGCGGACACCACTGTTTTGGTTGGTGATCTTTTTATCTTGGGCAATCGTGTAAAATGTATTCCCATTTATCTCGTACCCTTGGAAAGTCAATACAGTCGCAGATGGTGTCACGGCCAACAAGTAGAGCTGATCTCCAATAGTGGTGTCATTCATGAGATGTAATTGCAACCAAGTGCTGAAAGTCTCCCTGTGATTTTTTTAATCCAGTAGTCATCCTTCCTCGGGAACTTGGAGCGTACAACATTCATGTGTTCCTCGATATACGGAGCCATGAAGGTAGAACTTTGGAGAACTATGTAGTGTATTTGATTCAAAGAATGTCCGTCCCTAAATATCATTGCTTTCTTTCCTAGTGTGCCTTTTCCACTTAGTCTCCCCTCATACCGTGATTCAGGAACACCAATCGGCTTAAGGTCAGGAAGAAAGTCTACACAAAACCCAATGACCTCCTCTGTTCCATAGCCCTTGAAGATGCTTCCTTCTGGCCTAACACGGTTACGAACATATTTCTTTAAGACTCCCATGAACCTCTCGAAGGGGAACATATTTTGCAGAAATACAGGACCGAGAATGTAAATCTCATCGACTAGGTGAACTAAGAGATGCGTCATAATATTGAAGAAGGACAGGGGGAACACCAACTCAAAACTGACAAGACATTGCACCACATCCTTCTGTAGCCTTTCCAGACTTTCTCGATCGATTACCTTCTGAGATATTGCATTGAGGAATGCACATAGCTTCACAATGGCTAATCGAACATTTTCTTGTAGAAGCCCTCTCAATGCAACCGGAAGCAACTGTGTCAAAATCACGTGGCAATCATGAGACTTCAGGTTCTGAAAATTTTTCTCTGTCATATTTATTATTCCCTTTATATTTGACGAGAAGCCAGCCGGGACCTTGATACTATAAAGGACTTCAAAAAAGATTTCCTTCTCTGCTTTGGTAAGAGCATAACTACTTAAGTATTTATGTCCTTTATCAGTATGCTTGTTGTGTGGGTCTTTGATACGTTGCTGGTCCTCCCGTGCTTCTGGTGTATCTTTTATCTTCCCATACACGCCCAGGAAGCCTAGAAGGTTCACACAAAGATTCTTCGTCACGTGCATCACGTCGATTGAAGAACGGACCTCTAGGTCTTTCCAATACTCAAGCTCCCAAAATATAGATTTCTTTTTCCACATGGCCGTGTGTCCGGTAATGGGGTCTTTCGGAACAGATTGACCGCCAGTACCCTTTCCAAAGATTACTTCTAGGTCCTTCACCATACCAAATACATCAGCACCTTTAGGGAGCTTAGGCTTCTTCCGGTAATCTGCCTCACCGTTGAAATTCTTGCCTTTCTTTCTTACTTGATGATTGGTCGGAAGAAATTTACGATACCCCAGGTACACAACCTTCTTACATTTATCCAAATATGTACCTTTAGTATTATCTAAACAGTGCGTGCATGCATTGTATCCCTTGTTTGACTGTCCTGAAATGTTACTAAGAGCAGGCCAATCATTGATGGTTACAAACAACAACGCTCGTAGGTCAAATGTCTCCTGTTTGTGCTCATCCCACACCTTTACACCTAGTTCTGCCCGCAACTGCAAAAGTTCATCGACTAATGGCCTTAGGTACACATCAATGTCGTTGCCGGGTTGCTTCGGTCCTTGGATGAGCACTGGCATCATAATGAACTTCCGCTTCATGCAGAACCAAGGAGGAAGGTTGTAGATACATAGAGTCACTGGTCGGGTGCTGTGACTACAGCTCTGCTCCCCAAAAGGATTCATGCCATCTGTACTTAGACCAAACCATAAGTTCCTCGCGTCACCTGCAAAGTTCGAGTACTTTCTCTTGATGTTTCTCCACTGCGACCCATCGGCAGGGTGTCTCAGTTTCCCGTCTTTCTTACGCTCTTCTTTGTGCCATCGCAACAACCTAGCATGCTCTTTATTTCTAAACACACGGTTCAACCGTGGTATTATAGGAGCATACCACATAACCTTAGTAGGAACCCTCTTCCTGGAGGGCTCGTCATCGCCCTCAACATCACCAGGGTCATCTTGTCTGATCTTGTATCGACATGCATTGCATACCGGACATTTATCCATATTCTCGTACTTCTCACCGCGGTACAGGATGTAGTCATTAATGCATGCATGTATCTTCTCCACATCTAATCCTAGAGGGCAGATAGTCTTCTTTGCTTCGTACGTTGTCTCGGGCAGCTCTTTATCCTTTGGAAGCTTCGGCTTCATTATTTTCAGTAACTTCTCAAATCCCTTGTCAGATAATCCAGTCTCTGCCTTCCATTTCAGCAGTTCAAGTGTGGTACTGAGCTTTGTGCTGCCATCTTTGCAATTTGGGTACAACAACTTTTTGTGATCCTTTTGCATGGCCTCCAACTTAAGCTTCTCCCTTTCTGTATGACATTGTTGCTTTGCATCAAAATGACCCGACCAAGACCATCAGCGGGCTCATCTGATGCCCGTTGTTCTTATTCATTGCCACCTCCCTCTTCTTCATTGTCTTCCATTGCAATATCATCGTATTCTTCAGGGGACATAGGATAGCTGTCATCATCCTCCTCTTCTTCATTTTCTTCTAGCCTAACCCCTCTTTCTCCGTGCATGGCCCAACAATAATATCCGGGCATGAAACCTCTCTAAAGTAGATGGCTTTGAAGGATTCTCGGGGCAGAGTGCTCCGCCACGTTCTGACAGTCGACGCAGGGACAAGGCATAAAATTATCCACCTTGTTTGCCTTAGCCAAATCGATAAATTTATGGAGGCCTACAATAAAATCGGAATGGCTTCGGTCGCCATACATCCATCGCATCTGTGCATCGATCTGCGTTATAATAATTAACCATTACAATAACATCGTGAATAGTAAAATGACCACCCTGCATGGACAGATGCAATATTTTTGTATCAGTTACAGATAACGAAGATAAGGTTGCTAACCTCAGCCGAGGATACCGTGTTATGCGAACTAAAGTGTGGCTCGGACATTTCGTCGAACACCTTGTGTGCAATCAAAGAAAAAAAAGCTAGCACCCACTCCTCACACACAATCCAGCAAAATTTGGTGGGCAAAGGGCTGGGCTTATATATATAGCCAGGGGAGGGTTTTTGGTCCCGGTTATTTCCACGAACCGGGACCAAAGCCCCTCCCGCATGACACGTGGCCGCCCAGCAGCTCGTACCCCACCCAGGTCATTGGTCCCGGTTAATGGCACGACCCGGGACCAATGACTTCGGTGGGGGGCGCGCTGCTGGGCCGCCACGTGTCGTGCGGGAGGGGCTTTGGTCCCGGTTCTTGGCAATAACCGGGACCAATGCCTCCGTCGCTTCGTAGTCCCCGTGCATAAATATGAGGCCACAACGCTCGCTTTCGCCATCGCCTCTGCCTCTCTGCAGTCCCTCTCCACCCCACCACTTTGCCTCTCCACCGCGTCGTCGTTTCGCCTCCCCTCCCTCTCCAATCTCCACTGCGCCATCATGGAGGTGCCCACGCTCAACCACTACGAGGCGGCGCAGTTTGCGATCTATGGCATCCTCGTGCCGCCGCGCGCGACCCTTCCCGCCGGATTTCGCATCAGCGAGGGGGGTGTGCCGGTGGCTCCGCTCCTCAACCCCTGCGGATACGAGATGGAGTACGTCATCGCGAAGCGTCGCCGCCAACTGCCCGCGTGCATTAGGCGTTGCCCCGGTACACGGCGGGCAGCGAGTATTGGCCCCGGCTGTTCAAGAAGGAGCGGAAGGCCAAGCTTGGCAACCGTTTCGTGGACGGGCGCCTGGTGCACCCGGATCGCCGCAACCAAGAAGGGTGGGAGTTGTTCTGGTCCGTCCTTGGACGGACCATCTACACCGCCATCGACGCCGCTATGCGCGCAGACGAGCTCCGTCTCCCGAACAACGCCGAAATCGTGGAGATTTCATCCGACGACGACGAGGAAGCCGGCGGCACGGAGGACAACGACTCGGAGGACAGCGGCAACGGAAGTGTTATCGACTAGAAATTTATAAAGTCACATCTTTATTTGTATGGAAAATTTTGTGGTCGAATAATAAAATGTCTTAATTTAGACCTTTGTCTCGATTAATTCATGAAAGATTTGTTCAAAAATAGTGATCAATTCAATTTCTACCTCGAATTAATTTCTGCCTCGAATTAATTTCTGCGCCGAATTAATTTACATTAATTCCTGGACTGCTGACCGTCGCGGGGTTTTTGGTCCCGGTTGTTGGCATGAACCGGGACCAATGCCTCGCAGAGAGCCACGCGTGCATCGCGGGGTCATTGGTCACGGTTCGTGCCATAAACCGGGACCAATGCCCTGACGGCATGAACCAGGACCGGTGCCTGGCATTGGTCCCGATTACGGAAACGAACCGGGACCAATGGAATTTGGGCGCTGGACCAAAGGCCCTCTTTCTACTAGTGGTCGCTTCTGGAAATGCCTTCCCCCGGTCCATGCCCAATCTGCACCGCTCTCATCCAAACAAAACTAAACAAGATTTTTTATTCGGAAAGGCTATGAAGGTCTTGGAAATTGGTGAGTATATTTTACAAAGAGGACTCTGCAGAAACATGAAGTTACAAAAAAGTCCTTTGAAACTATAACCAGGACCTCGAAAGAGATATGAGAAAAGGCGATCAGGTCCATCCTTTTTGCCGTCATCGGGAGACCTCCAAGCGCCAGTACTCGCCACACCACCGGGGACATTACCACTTGGGGCGCAGCCCGATAGTCAATGTTGCGCTGAAGTTGAAGATCCTCCACACCAGGAGGAAGAAAATCCATGGAAACACACGCTTCCAAGCATGGAGCGGCTCCAGTTGACCAAGATAACATCGGCGCAACACTGCCGCCATTGATGAGCTCCATCAGGTATCAGCTTCCGAAGCACACACCAATGTGTGCACTTCCTCTTCCCGCCGAGCTCAAACACACAGCGCAACGAGCTCCTCACTCCCCTCTCACACATCACCACAACCGCGAGGAGAAAGCCGACACCGAGGTGGTGCTGCTCTCCTTTATCTCCAACGTCTGGAGTGTTGGGTTCGCAGCATAGAAAACAAAAAATTCCTTCGATAAGAACTATACGCCAAGATCTACCTACTAGATACAGAGCAATGGGTGGATATACATTCATGGAGAACTTATCCTCGAAGACAACAGAGTTTTGTTAACGAGTTGGACCTCGTGGATGATGTAGTCGTACGCTTGCCGATCTCAAGATCGTGTGGAAGTCCGAGCGCCGCAAATCAGCAGCGCATCCATCCCCACACACACGTTCAAGCCACCAGACAACCTCCACCTCCTCGCTCGAGCGAATCAACGGAAGAAGCAACTCCTTGTACACGCAAGGCCACCGGGAACATGTATCTCGCTAATCCGAGACCATGGGGGAATATCTAGAGGGGGAGAGAGATCCTTCACGAGGAGGTGTGTTTTGTGAGGAAGGAGAGGGGGGCCTTTTATAGGAGAGGGGGGGCTCCTCCCCTTCCATGGCCAGCGGCCAAGGGGGGTGCCCCCACCTCTTCCTCATTCATGTGGTGGAAGCTCCACTCACATCAATTTTGACTCCACCCAAAATCCCACTCACATGCATTAAATTTCCACCAAATTTAATGCAACTCTCAATTAATAAAACTCTTTTATTTATTTTATTCAGAATTTTGTTAATTACTTTAATTAACAAACATTCACATAAAACCCCTTGCAACATTTCAATATCACATGCATAACCATTTTCCGCAATTTCACCCGAAACAATTCCGGTTTCTATTGAAACAATTCCTGTTTCTATCGAAACAATTCCTGTGCTTTGCAATCCTTTTGTTTGAAACATTTGTGCTCCAAAATAGTGTCCGGCAACCCTTAAGTGTGTCACCCTACGGTTCGCGAATAATGCAGACATGATTGAGACTCCTCTCAGATCAATAATCAGAAGCGGGACCTGGAGATCCATATTGACTCCTACACATTCAACGATGACTTCTGTGATCATGAGAACCTTTAACTAACTTAATCCCTTTGTCTCATGATATAATACATGTCTGAGATTCGATCATCGGTATCCAAATACCTAGTTTGATCTCGTTACCGACATGCACTCTTTTCTCGTTCCCGTGATATAACATTCTAGTGATCACATCACTTGCTTGCAAGCTATCTTAATGTGATATCACCGAGAGGGCCCAGAGTATATCTATCTGTCATCGGGATTGACAAATTCCACTCTTGATCCATGAGCCTCAACGTAACACCTTCGTAGCACTGAACCCACCTTTATAGTCACCCTGTTATGGTGTGACGTTTGTTGTTATCATCAACACTTGAGGTCCTTTTCTAATCTCCACTTCTGCAGTCTTAAGCATTGACAGAAGCTCGGGAAGAGACTTCTTCATGCCCTGCATGTTATAGTTCATCACGAAGCTCTTGTAGCTAGGTGGCAGAGATTGGAGAACACGATGTATGCCTAAGTCAATGGGAATCGTTATTCCCAAGGACACAAGCTTATCAGCGTATCCAGACATTTTGAGTACATGCTCACTAACGGAGCTGTTCTCCTCCATCATGCAGCTAAAGAACTTTTCAGAAGCATTATAACTCTCTACGGCAGCATGGGTATCGAAAATCATTTTCAATTCGCCAATGGTATCAAAGGCATTGCCATTTTCGAAACGCTTTCGAAGTTCTGGCTCTAGCCCATACAATATGCCGCAATGAACTAAGTTGTGGTCCTCCTGACGAGTTATATAGACATTCTTTTCCTCGTCAGGGGCATCAGAAGCTGGTGGGGGGCCTAGCGGCGCCTCTAGCACATATTGCTTTTGTGTATCAGTGAGGAGAATCCTCAAATTCATAGCCTAGTTTGTGAAGTTGCTACCATTCGCAACAAGTTTCTCTTTCTCCATGAACACATTGAAATTAAAAGCAGGTGGTGCCATCTACACAAGTTTATTTAGACTAAGTTTATGATTGATTGATTTCAACTAATCCAAATTACTAATGAACTCCCACTCAAAAACGACATCCCTCGTGTCTTTTTGGTGATTACATGAACCAAATCCACTACACCAAGTCCGATCATCACGTGAGTCGGTGTAGCTTCAAAGGTGAGTATCTATATGGGCATCATATCAACTATATGACTCATGCTTAACCTTTCGGTCCATGTTCCGAGGCCATGTTTGTACATGCTAGGCTCGTCAAGTAAGAACCTTAGTATTTCGTGTGTGTAAAACTGTCTTACACCCGTTGTATGAAAGCGCGAAGTCGAGTACACCCGATCATCACATGATGTCTCGAAACACGATCCATAGAACGATGCATACTGAAGGAAGAACACATTTTATCTTGATATCTAAATGAGGGATCATCTTACAATGCTACCAAAAGCGCCAAACTAGCAGTATAAGATGCTAACATCTAATGTGTAAAGTGAGATGATATGGTCCATGCATTTGATCTCTATCATTTGCATCGTGGTATGATCTCTATCATTCCTTTGTGTGTAAGGCCAAGGTCTATGGAACTTACACGTTGAGTGTGTTGTAAGAGTATCTATCATACATCTACTTACAACAATACCATATAAAGACACTAGCCCAGCAACGATCTAAACTAGACGCCTCTAATTTATCGATTGCAAGTTTTACATGGCTTAGGGCTTTCGGAGATAGAACCAGTTTTACCTACGAGCATGAACCACAACGAGGATAACCAAGTTATTAGCAACTCGTTGTAAATGAAATATTAACTATAGTAGGAGAGACAGACACCCGCTAGCCACTTATGCAAAACTAGTTGCATGTCAGTCGTGGAACCGGTCTCATGTACGATGACATGTAAGGTTGGTCCGGGCCGCTTCATCCCACTATGCCACCAATAGCCAAAATACATGAAAGAAGCAATAACATGATCATCATTGAAAGGGCATGTATGCCCCCATGTGTGGTTTTGGTAATTAATGACAATCCCTATGGACTAATGTGCAAATTGAGTCTCACTTGTAGGTTTGTCCATTGGCATCGCTTGGACCATGTGTTGGTTTCAAGGATGAAAAAGAAGAAGCATCGTCCAAGGGCTTTGTGCCTATTGGAATCAAGAAGAAGAAGATGAAGTATGTCTTGAAGAAGAAGAAGATGGAGTTCCTCATGGCTATCTTCAAGACATCGTCAAGAATTGTTGTGCAAGCTCAAGATGCACCATCTCTAGAATATCTCATGCTTGGAGCTTGCCATCCTCGGTAATCATGGAATGATGAAGACAAGTTCGAAGAAGAGGCTTCCCCCATGGAGTATGGGGGAGCATTTCTCAAGTCTTCATCAAACAAGAGCAAGCAAGAGCAATCAAGAAAGGTGTTCCATCTTGAAGGTGACAAGATCGTCTACATCACGCTCAAGTGGGATGCTCAAGGCAAATGTATGATCTTGATAGGGTTTCTATTTTACCGGTCTCTTGTAGTGTTGGGAGACCGGGTTTAGGATAGGTAGCCGTACTATCAAGAGGGGCTCTCGAGTGGGTGACTTGTTCGTATCTTTCAGAGAGAGCTCAAACCTTTGCATTCATAGCATCATCTTTCTTGGTTGTTGTTTGGTTCTTGTTCATGTGAGGATCTAGAGCTTGTGGTTATCTTCATAACATGCTCTAGTTCATCAAAAACGGATTTCCCATGCATATCTCATTGCGTTTTTGATCTTGCGGTTTTCTGGCTCCACACCTTGGGAGGTATCTCACATATATATTCATGGTATTTTCTCCCTTGGTGATATCCAATATTTCCAACAAATTTTTTGGATTCTACATGTCGTTATCTTTCCAACAAAATTGGTTTCATCTCGTTTGGAGTTCGGATGCAAAAGTTGTGGCATTTCTGGTTCTGAAGTTTCTCTGACCGGAAGTACCGGCCAGACGCCGGAAGTACCGCTCGGGCAGAAATGCCGTTGGTAGTACCGGTGTTAATTCCGGCCCAACTTCCGGTGAACCCATTTTTGGTTCTGTACTCTCTCTGCCTGGTTAGCGCTATTTGACGAAACTTGGATCGGATTTTCAGGCGGTGGTACCGCTAGGTCATTCTCGCCACCGGTAGTTCCGGCGAAGCGGCGGTAGTACCGGCCAGGCTCGCGTTTGTGTTCTTTCCCTCACTGTTTTCTGACCATTGGCTGGGTGCACCGGTAGTACCGGCCACCCACCGGTACTACCGGTCGTGCGCGATTCTGTGGGTAACGGGCAGATCGGGGAGCCCTTTAAAAGGAGCTCCCCTTTCCCCTTCGGCCCGATTAAGCTTTTTCTTGGTTCTTGCTCTCTCTCCTCCATTGTTGACCTTGAAGAGCTTGCCCTCTCCCCTTCTCCCTCCTATGATTCTTGCATATTTTTGAGGGATTTGAGAGAGGAGATCTAGATCTACAAGCCCCACCAAGCAAAATCCCTTCTTTGTGAAGGAATCCTTGGGATCTAGATCTTGGAGATTTTTGTGTTCTCCTCTTGTGTTCTTCCTCCCTTATTCCCCCAATAGCTTTTGTAGCTTTGGTGGAATTTGAGAGTGAAGGACTTGCCTCTTGCATTTGGTGCATAGGTTTGAGTTCTCCTCGGAGATTCGGTGAGTTCAATCCCTTGGGATTGTTTCTCTTGGGTTCTTGGAACCCTAGACGGTTGTGTGGTTGGATAGTTGACCTTTTGTGGTCTTGTAGCCTTTTGTGGCCTTGTTGCCTTTTGTGGCTTTGTAGCCTTTGTGGCATTATTCTTGGGGCTCCAATTGAGTTGTGGAGGTTCCCCAAGCTTGTTGGCGTTTTGTGGCATTGTGGAGCCTTTGTGGCGTTTCTTGGGAGCCCTCCAATTGAGTTGTGGATATTGCCCCATGCCTTGTACGGGTTCGCTGACCGCCCTCAAGTGTCCCATAGTGGAACGTGAGTAGGCCTTTGTGGCGAGCTCATGGGAGAATAGGGTGAGCCTTTTGTGGCGTCGGTGAGTTGCGTGGCTTCACATCCTTCGTGAGGCCTTGTGTGGCGTTGGGTGTGCATCGAGCCACCACACCTCGAGGTGAGCCATTTGTGGCGTTCGAAGTTCATTGCGCCCCCGCACCTCTCCAACGGAGACGTAGCTTCTTTGGAAGTGAACTTCGGGAAACAAATCATTGTCTCCGCGTCCATCGGTTATCTCTCAACCGAGCCCTTTACTTATGCAATTTACATTGTGATAGCCTTCGTGCTTGAAGTTTTATATCTTGCTATCACCTTGTTGCTTGTCTTGCTTAGCATAGGTTGTTGGTGAACTTAGTGAACATAGTGAATATAGGTTTTGGCTTGATAAATTAAACGTTAAGTTTTATTCCGCATTAATTAGAGCCTAAACCGTAATAATTTTAAAACGCCTATTCACCCCCTCTAGGCGACCTCCATTTCCCTTTCAATCATCGCCCACATATAAACATATGTGTATTACCCGTGCAAAGCACCTACGCATAGATCAGGCTCTGATACCACTGTTGGGTTCGCAGCATAGAAAACAAAAAATTTCCTACGATGAGAACTATACGCCAAGATCTATCTACTAGATACAGAGCAACGGGTGGATATACATCCATGGAGAACTTACCCTCGAAGACAACAGAGTTTTGTTAACGAGTTGGAACTCGTGGATGATGTAGTCGTACGCTTGCCAATCTCAAGATCGTGTGGAAGTCCGAGCGCCGCAAATCAGCATCGCATCCGTCCTCGCACACACGTTCAAGCCATCGGACAACCTCCACCTCCTCGCTCTAGTGACTCAGTGGAAGCAGCAACTCCTTCTAGACGCAAGGCCACCGGGAACATGTATCTGGCTAATCCGAGACCATGGGGAAATATCTAGAGGGGGAGAGAGATCCTTCATGAGGAGGTGTGCTTTGTGAGGGAGAAGAGGGGGGCCTTTTATAGGAGAGGGGGGCTCCTCCCCTCCCATGGTCGGCGGCCAAGGGGGGTGCCCCCACCTCTTCCTCATTCATGTGGTGGAAGCTCCACTCACATCAATTTTGACTCCACCCAAAATCCCACTCACATGCATTAAATTTCCACCAAATTTAATGCAACTCTCAATTAATAAAACTCTTTTATTTATTTTATTAAGAATTTTTTAATTACTTTAATTAACAAACATTCACATAAAACCCCTTGCAACATTTCAATATCACATGCATAACCACTTTCCGCAATTTCACCCAAAACAATTCCGGTTCTATTGAAACAATTCCTGTTTCCATCGAAACAATTCCTGCGCTTTGCAATCCTTTTGTCTGAAACATTTGTGCCCCAAAATGGTGTCCGACAACCCTTAAGTGTGTCACCCTACGGTTCGCGAATAATGCAGACATGATTGAGACTCCTCTTAGATCAATAATCAGAAGCGGGACCCGGAGATTCATACTGACTCCTGCATATTCAACGATGACTTCTGTGATCATGGGAACCTTTAACGCTAGTAACTTAATCCCTTTGTCTCATGATATAATACATGTCTGAGATTCGATCATCGGTATCCAAATACCTAGTTTGATCTCGTTACCGACATGCACTCTTTTCTCATTCCCGTGATATAACATTCTAGTGATCACATCACTTGCTTGCAAGCTATCTTAATGTGATATCACCGAGAGGGCCCAGAGTATATCTATCCATCATCAGGATTGAAAAATTCCACTCTTGATCCATGAGCCTCAACATAACACCTTCGTAGCACTGGTCCCACCTTTATAGTCACCCTGTTACGGTGTGACGTTTAATGTTATCAAGATACTCTTCTGGTGTTAGCAATTAACATGATCTCATGGTCTAAGGACTAAGATTACTTCGTATGATGTTATAGCAATGTAAACATAATGACTTTGATCGTAATGCTATACTTCGGATGAATGTTCATCACATCATTTCACAAATGCTGTAACCTCGTTATTACCAACATCCAATGTCCATGATCAGGAAACCTTGATCATCTTGTTAATCAACGACCTAGTCTAGAAGAGATGCGTAACTAGGAACTCTTTTTGTTTATTAAACACACATGTATTGACGTTTCCTTTCAATACAATTATAGCATACAAAATAAACATCTATCATATACAAGGAATACATAATAACAATTTTATTATTGCCTCTCAGGGCATCATCACGGTTAACCTAGTAATATGCACAAAAATAGCAGAATTACAGGAAAATGTACACATCTGTGACACAACGTATACATAAAGTACCCAAATGTTCACAACATGCATCAATAACACAAATAAATACCACTTGTCTCGAAAGTCAACCATATATGGTTAAAATCCGACTCCAACTAGCTAAACAACAATGACATAATAGACTAGAACAGCGATGGTCGCTGCCTTAATGTTGTTGTTGGCAGTACTGAGAGAGCTAGATGTAGCTGCCAAGACTACAGATTGTCAACAATAGGATTTTTAATCCCAGATGCCTGTTATGTCATACATCGCAATCCCAGGATTACCATTTTTGTGAGACATAACAGATTGGATATCACAGTACATCATCCATTACAAACCATAAATAAGGTCTTACACAAATAAGGATCTCATGATCCAGTCTTAGTACAACAAGCAGCGGAATAAATAATAAGCGTAGCGGTGGGGTCCATCTTCAGGGGCATAGGCAATGCTGACGAAGGCAGATAGTCCTAGTTATCATAGTCGTCCTGCTGGCCATCATCTTGATAGTCTCCTTCATAGTCTGGCCATAGGAATAGCCAGGGACAAAAGCCATGACTACTCTTTAAGTACTCGCAAACTACCACTAACAAGTAAGATAGTACTAATGTAAATGCTAACTCTAAGTTTGACTATAAAGTTAAGTTTGAAACCTAAGCTGAGTTCAGAAACAAATAAAGATAAAATAAAGTTTTAGAATCACTTAAGTTGGGAAGCTAGTGTCATTGTTACAATCCTGTTGTGGTCAAGTCAAGGTTCATCATTCATTTCATAAGTCATTTTGAAAATATCTGACAACAAAACAGTATGGCCACTCCAACTGTCCATAACCGCGGACGCGGCTATTCGAATAGTTTGACACTCTGTAGAGGTGGTACACTTTCACCACAAGATTCGATACATCTGTCAGGGATAACCCCGAATCATCATACTTAGTATGCAGATAATCAAACACAACCTTCCCTTTACACACCCTAGTATAAGCACCTCTCCTATGAGCATGGCCTCCCAACCATGACCAACTGTCATCTTGGGCACTGCATAGGTGGACAACATTGAGAGGTAGCCTTAGCTCAAACCTCTCCCGCGAGGGAACTAATACTAATGCATATAAACTTCCGGCTAAGCCTTACCCAATTCAGGTATTGTGGTTGTACCGTAAATTTGGAATGGTATCGCATCCGAAGCCAACCATCAGTTTTGTAAAAGGGGTTAAGGCTCATGCCTCAACATTTTCCTCATCATAAACCATTTGTGTTTCTCAACACATGTCAAAACATCTCAATAGAATGACTCATCATTCTAAGGTTTTCATAATTCATTTTCACCAAGTGTTCCCATCTAAAGTGACTCAAGTTTTTATCTACTCTAAACTATTAAGTTAATAGTGTTCACTAAGGTGGAAAGAAGAGATCAATCTCATGCCATAGAATGACATCTAAAGTTATCTAAATAGGCCAAGTTTTATACTCTTTATGCTAACTTCAAAACAAGTAAAGGACTTTGGGTAAAGTAAAGGAAGTAAAACTTGGAAATAATACTTGGGGTAAGTAATAGTCAAGTGGTATAACCAAAGCATGCCTAATGCCTTTGCTTAGATTATTTAGTTTGCAAGGGTTAGATTGCATTGTTAATGGGGGCTTGCCTTGTGCAGTGCAGTGGTTGAAGTTTTCTTCCTCCTCTTGATAGAGCTCCTCCTCCTCGAAAGCTTGGTCGGTACTATCGTCTATAAATACATACGAGTACACAATCACCAAACAAAACTTAACTAGTCTAATTAGCACTCTAAGGCACACATTTGATGATCTATTATCATCACAAGCATCGCAAGTTTTATTAACTAGCTTCATTCTTTTTATTTAAGAAAAGTAATTTCTACTCATTGAAAAATTAACTAAGATTTAATATTCACCACTTAAAATATGGGATCATGTGGACACATGTCATCACCACATATTCTAACATGTGGGAATGTGATTTAAGGGTTGGATCACATTTACTTAAGTTTAAGTTTATTATTTAATGATTTAAAGTGACTAGAAATGCCTATATAGCATTATTTTGGTACTAGTCCAAAGTCACTGCATGTAAACCTTAATTTTATTTCATATTCAGATCGGTATGGTGAAATGTGAATTTTGAGACTTGGAATCAACTCAAAAGCTAATTTGGTTGATTTTATAAAAATGTTTGAATGTGCAAAAGCTTCTGTTTTGTTATTTTTACTAGGAGATATATCTAACTCTAAATGAATTAAATCCAACGGTATTCGGTAGATCTTTTCAGAATCTTTCTAACAAAATTGGAATCACTCCATTTGGATTTGTAAATCTCTCTGAATGGATTTTTAAACTAAGGGACATAACTAGGTTCAAACTAAAATAGAAAAATCTAAGTTTGAATTACATGGGTCGCGCGGGAAGGAAAACGGGCCGGCCTAGTGGCGTTCCGCGGCAACGAGAACAACTGACAGGGGGGTCCACCGGTCAGTGGCTCTTTACACGCGAAGCAGTACGGGGCGATGTGGGACATCGGATTAAAAGGTAGATCTACGGCTGGGGGTGTCGTCTCCGGCGAACAGTTCGCCGGCGGGAACTAACCCTAGCGGCTCGATGGGGGTGCTCAGGGACATACCAGGGCTCCAACTACTGCGGTGATGGGGGCGATCGAATGTGCTGTCGACGGCGGACTCAGGGGTGGTCGCGGCAGCTCCTAGGGTGGACGAAATCGACGACGCCTTCTCCTCCTCTGCAGCGGGCTCCTCTGGCCAAATTCCGGCGAACCAAGGCTCGAGCGGCTCCAACGATAGGTGGGGAAGGATCAGTGAGGAGAGGGGAGTGGAATGGTGTGAGTAGTTGGTGCGAGGAAGGGCTCCTTTTATAGGCGTGACTAGGCGGCAGAGAAGCATGGGCGATTCTCGCCGGTGATGACGGCAAAGTGAGCTAGAGGCGTGGGCGGTGCGCTAGGATGGTGGGCGGTGCCCTGGCGAGTGTCACGGCGGTGAGTGTGTAGTGGTGTGCGGTTGGGGGCAGTGAATGGCACGACGCGCAGTAAGTCCCTGCCGACGACGAGTTTCACGGCGGCCAGCGACTACGGGGCACGGTCGGGGAAATGGGCGTGTCCGTTAGCTCCCTAGGCCGGTGGGGATCGTGTAGGCGGGCGGCTGGAGAGAGGCGTGGTCTGGTCGAGCAGGGGACCGTGCGCGCTCTGCGTCAGCGTCGGCATGGTCGACAGTCTCCGGGCGCGGCGGTTCCTGGCCGTTCTGGTCGCTGTCCTCGGGCTGGGGCTGGTTGGACGGTGGAAGTGGACCACATGCTACCTCCTGGACATGGTGGATGGCGTCGGCGGCGGCTGGGGTGTGTTGTCACCGGTGAGGTGCCCAAATGGAGGCTCGGCCTTATTGGCCATGACCATTTGGTCATCGCATAGTGAGTGGCTGGGCTAGAGAGGGGTAGGGGAGTGTATGGGTTTGCTGTCTTTGCAAAATGGGGAACCAATTTGGATCAAACACTGCTCCAAATAGTGTTTTGTATTTTGTTTGAAATCTGTCCACCAAGTGTTTGTGAAAATGGCTGTAAGAACTCAAGTTTGGAATTTTTGGATGATTTTTGGTGGGTTTGCTAGACACATGCTTAAGCCTCTGTGGTTGCTTGGGTTTTGAAAATGGAGCTCATTTGAGTGGTTTTTGAATAAGTGGGATCTTGATACCTACACTAGATTCAATTTTCAAATGCCTTTTAAATTTAGTGTTTGAAAGTTTTTGGCAGATCACAAAGTGGGCCTTGGTACACTACTATAGGTACTAGAAAGGGGTGCAAGGATCCACATTTATTTCTGTTAAGAAATGAGTCCTAGGAATAGCCAAAGTAGGCATGTTGATTAAAGTGGCACACATGACCATTTGCTTCTTTTATTCATTTTGATTTGTTTTTCTTTGGGATTTGTTTGGGAATGATCTAGATGATGTTTATTTCACCTAAGAATCATTTTACAACCAATGGATCACTTAATCATGGCAATTCAAAACAACTCCTATTTAAATGCACACACATATGAATGCTTTACTGATTTCAATTGGAAAAGTTTTTGTTAACCCTAATTTTGATGATTTGGATCATAATAACCTTGGATTAAAGTTTTGGGATGTTACAAACCTTCCCCCCTTAAACAAAATCTCATCCTGAGATTTACAAAAGAAAACTAGGAACTAAAGAGATCTGGGAACTCTGTCCTAATGTAATCTTCTCGCTCCCAAGTGGCTTCCTCCTCGGTATGGTTGCTCCATTGAATCTTGAGAAACTTGATACTCCTGGTCCTGGTGGTTCTGTAATCTTCTTCCAAGATACGGATGGGCACTTACGATACGTCAGGTCATTGTTGATCTCCACAGATCTATGATCGATGTTCTTGAAAACTGCAGTCTTCTCTGGCACTTCTAGGCATTTGCGAAGTAACGAGATATGGAACACATTGTGGATGGCTGACATTTCTTCAGGCAATTCTAGTTGATACGATAGTTCTCCTCGACAGTTCAGAATCTTGAAGGGTCCGATATATCTAGGGGCTAACTTCCCTTTCAGACTAAAGCGTTGGGTTCCCTTCAATGGCAACACCTTGAGATATACAAAATCTCCTACATTGAAAGTCAGGTCTCTCCTTCTCTTGTCAGCATAACTCTTCTGTCTGGATTGGGCGGTCTTGAGGTGCTCACGGACTTTGTGAACCTTCTCTTCGGCTTCTCGGAGAATGTCGGGTCAAAAAATCTGACTCTCTCCTACTTGCGACCAATTCAAGGGGGTACGAAACTTCCTTCCGTATAGGAACTCAAATGGTGCCATTTGCAAACTAGCTTGATAACTGTTGTTATACGAGAATTCTGCGAAAGGCAGGCAGTCTTCCCATTTTGATCCGTACTCCAACACACAAGCTCTTAACATGTCTTCTAGGATCTGGTTGACTCTTTCAGTCTGTCCATCAGTTTGCAGGTGATAAGCTGTGCTGAAATTCAACTTGGTTCCTTCTTGGACTTTTTGCCAAAATCTCGAGGTAAACTGGGTTCCTCGATCTGATAGTATGGTCTTGGGGGTTCCATGCAGACTAACAATCTAGCAATATACAGTTCTGCTTGCTTCGAACTCTGGTAGGTAGTCTTGACAGGTATGAAGTGAGCTACCTTGGATAGTCTATCAACTATGACCCAGATTGAGTCATTTCCCCTACTAGAAGTAGGCAAACTAGTGATAAAGTCCATTCCGATGGAATCCCATTTCCATTCTGGAATCTGTAATGGTTGCATCAGTCCTGCGGGTCTCTGATGCTCTGCTTTTACTCTTTGATAGATGTCACACTTGGCGATGTAGCTTCCGATTTCTCTCTTCATCTTGTGCCACAAAAATTGCTCTTTCAAATCTTGATACATCTTCGTTCCTCCGGGGTGGATAGAATAAAGAGTATCATGAGCTTCCTGCATGATAACCTGCTTCAGCTCCAAATCTGCTAGCACACAGATACGTCCTTTGTACCACATAACTCCTTCTTTGTCTTCAGTGAATCCATGTACCTTTCCTATACCAATACGATGTTTGATTCCGTCGATACTTTCATTTCCCTTCTAGGCTTCCTTGACTTGGCTGATTAATGTGGGTTGAAGTTCAATGCTAGCTAAGAATCC
This sequence comes from Avena eriantha, assembly GCA_910589775.1. Taxonomy (NCBI): domain Eukaryota; kingdom Viridiplantae; phylum Streptophyta; class Magnoliopsida; order Poales; family Poaceae; genus Avena; species Avena eriantha. The sequence goes on from OU342745.1 coordinate 394,642,566, forward strand.
TTTGCTAACAAGTTCAGTCCTAAACTACTCCAACTCTTCATACAAACTTGGTTGCTTCTCTTTGATCATGGTGTTTAGCCTACAAGGCAATCTGCTACCACATTGGCTTTGCTGGGGTGATAGTGAATGTCAAGGTCATAATCCTTGATTAACTCTATCCATCTCCTTTGCCTCATATTCAGCTCCTTCTGAGTGAAAATATACTTCAAGCTCTTGTGATTTGAGTAAATCTCATAGCGATTACCCATCAGATAATGACACCATGTCTTCAATGCCAAAACTACGGCTGCTAGCTCAAGATCATGGGTCGGATAGTTCTGCTCATGTTGCTTCAATTGTCGAGACAGATAAGCAATGACTTTGCCCTCTTGCATTAATACACATCCGAGACCAATCTTGGATGCATCACAATACACATCAAACGGCTTCTTGATGTCTGGCATGATCAATATTGGGGCTTCTATCAATCTCTTCTTCAGCTCTTGAAAACTGGCTTCACATTTGTTAGTCCATTCAAACTTTTTGTCCTTCTTTAGCAATTGGGTCATGGGTCTGGCGATGCTCGAGAATCCTTCTACGAACTTGCTAATCCGAGAAATGCACGGACTTGGGTTTGAGTGGTTGGGGCTTCCCATTCTTCGACATCTTTGATCTTGGCAGGATCAACAGAGACTCCTCCGACAGACACAATATTTCCTAGGAATCCTACTTCTTTCAGCCAAAACTCACACTTGCTAAACTTGGCTTATAACCGATGTTCTCTTAGGGTTTCTAGGATGATCCTTAGATGTTGCGCATGCTCTTCTTCTGACTTGGAGTAGATAAGGATGTCGTCGATAAACACAACTACAAACTTATCTAGGAAATTCATAAAGATCTTATTCATGAGATTCATGAAATAAGCAGGGGCATTGGTTAATCCAAGGACATAACCGTATACTCGTATAAACCATAGCGAGTAGTGAAGGTGGTCTTTGGAATATCTGTTGCATGAATCTTAAGTTGGTTATAACCAGTCCTAAGATCAATCTTTGAGAATACCTGGGCTCTAGTCAACTGATCAAATAGATCCTCTATCTTTGGCAAGGGGTACTTGTTCTTGATGGTGACGTCATTTAGTTTCCTGTAATCTATGCACAGACGGTTGCCTCCATCTTTCTTGTCGACGAATAACACTGGTGATCTCCATGGCGATGCGCTTGGTTGAATCAAGCCTGTTGCTAACATGACATCCAACTGCTTCTTCAATTCCACTAACTCTGAGGGGTTCATGCTATAGGCCTCTAAGCTATGGGTCTCGTTCCGGGGATTAGTTCGTTAATGAACTCAATATCCCTATCCGAGGGCATACCTGGCAATTCATCTGGGAATACATTGGGGTATTCACAGACTACTCTGACCTGGTCTATGGTGGGTAGGGCGAGACTCTTGTTGCACTTGAATTGACGAGGTAAGGTTTTAGAGATATGCTCTACAATTACTCCAGAGCTACTGGTCATGGTGATGGCTTTCTTAGCACAGTATATCAATCCTTTATGCCTTGACATCCAGTCCATACCTAGTACTACTTCCAATCCTTTGGTTCCGAGTACAATTAGGTTGGCATAAAAATTTATCCCATGTATTCTGATAGGCACACAACTTTGCAAATTTTTCTAGCTTTTGTAGTTGAACCGGGGATTTGAACTATCATGACATGCTTCAAGTTGGTTGGGTGAATCTTACTAGTGCATGCAAATTCTTCGGTGACAAAGGAATGCTATGCTCCCGAATCAAACAATACCCTTGCTAAAACTGAGTTGACAGAAAACATACCCAACACTACATCTGGCGCTTCATGGGCTTCTTCGGCGTTCATGTGGAAGAGACGGCTGTTGCGGTTGTGAGGGTTCCCTGGGGCAAATCTTCTCCCTGGTTGAACACGATGCTGCTGTTGAGCTGGGGCATTCACATTGGTAGTGGCGGCAGTCTTCTTGGGACACTCATTGGAATAGTGACCCTTCACTCCACACTCGAAACAAGTGATCTGGGACTTGTCCTTTGCTGCAACGGGCACATCATTGCTGCCAGTTTTGGGTGCAGTGTTGTTGTTGTTGTTTTTGGGAGGGGCACGGTTGAAATTGTTGGTGTTGCCGGAGTTGTGATTGTTTCCTCCGCACTTCACATTGCCTCTGCTACGGTTGGGGTAGCTTGGGCGAGACATTGGGGGTCGATTGTTCCTTGGTGCATATCCTGGTGAGGGGTTGGGACAGTACTTCCGGTGACTGCTGGATCCAGATTGCTACATCATACGATGTTTGCGGTTGTCGTTTGCTTGGTTAATCTTCCCTTCCATCTGAATGGTAGAGTCGACTAGCTCTTCGAGATCCTCGAAGCGGATGTTCACGAGGATAGTCTGCATCTCATCATGCAGTCCGTTCAAGAATCTCTCCTTCTTCTTGACTTCTGTGTTGATCTCATCAGGGGCGTACCTTGCAAGCGATAGGAAGCTGTCATAGTATTCCACCACAGTCATTCTGCCTTGCTTCAAGTCGCGGAACTCATCCCTTAGTCTGGTGACTAGAGCTTGCGACACGTGGGTGCTGCTGAACTTGGTTTTGAAGGCTTCCCATGTCATTACTTGACCATGGTTCATGTTACGGATGCTAGTCCACCAAGCTCTTGCATCTCCTGCCAGGTAGTGGGTGGCGAAGAGAACTTTCTCGTTGTCATCAACTCCTGCTACTTCTAAGTTGTTTTCCATTGTCTGGAACCAGTCATCAGCATCTAGTGGGTTTTCAGCCTGGTTAAAGATTGGGGGATTGGTATTCTGAAAGTTTTTGAGTTTGGATCCATGGTGATCCTGATTTCCATGCCCTTGGTTGTTTTGGGCCATCTGAGCTATCTGCTGCAATGTTGCTAAGTTGGCATGGCGCTCTGCCATGCTTGCTTCACAGTCTGCAACTAACATCTGCATAATCTTCAGCATTGGGTCTTGCGATGAGCTGCTCCCTCCTTGGTTTCCACGAGTCATCTGAAGATTGAGGTAGATAAAGGGGTAAGAGGGAAAGTTCTAAGGTTCATGGTTTTGGTTTCAAGCTAAAACTTTGAGTTTGACTCAGGTTTTTGCAACTAACTCCTTTTGATTCATTTCAAGCAGCACACGGTAGAAACACACACCACAACAATAAAGGAAAACAGATCGTTTTAAGAACCATTCTGCAAGCTACGATACAGTGAGACCGGTACATCTCATGCTACGACAGTGCTCTAGTGCATCTACTCATCGTCGATGAAGTCGGAGTCCTCATCGTCAGTGTAGAATTCCATGACATCCTCCTCCAGAAAGTCGTCATCATTGCTGAGATAAGAATCCATATCTCCCTGGATGTCTTCACCTTCCTCTTCTTCCTCCTTTGCTGCAAGTTGAGCTTCCTGCTCCTTGACGGTCTTCTCGAGGTCGGCCACCTTCTTGCAAAGACGGGCGATGGTGCGATCCTTCTTCTCGCGCTGGAGGCGAAGAGACTGACAATCCTTGACAAGCAGTGAGAAAGTCTGGGCCTTCTGGGCTGCGATGGCACAGTTGTGGTTGGCGAACTCCCTAGCATTGTCCAACTCCTTCTGACGATCGTACAACAGGAAGTCGAGGTTCTCCACTTGGCGCTTCAGTTCTAGATGACTTGGCATCTCCATTGACATTCCCATGAAGTCACATCTTGCGTAGTGAGCAAAATGGGTTCCTTGGATTTGGTTGACGCTAAGGGAACATAGACGTGCGAGAGCTTCATGCATTGCCCTGGCTAATTGTAACACCCTCAAATCGGCCCTATGCAAGTTTTAGCCCTTTCCGCCAAACCCGCATAGAAACGATTCAAGGACGCCCACCAGGCACTTTCGTGCGGGTGGAAAACGAAGTACTACCATTACACAACAGTCCTCGATGGGACCCATAGAACAGATATATATACAACCGCGACTCAACGAGTCAAGAATACAGATATACCACTCAAAGATCCAAATCACCTTGAAATCGATACAGCGTCCGAGTACGGACAAGATGCAAATTGGGCTAAGAGCCCTAAAGAATAACCAATGGCGTCCATAACCCTGCCCAGGCCAAGCCGGAAGGGTAACCCTGCTAACAACGTCGATCTCAAACCTGCTAAAACGAAAGGGGTGCCGACAAAGGGCAAAGGAAAAAGAGGAGCGTCAGTACTGAGGCTAGTACACGGCGAGGCTAGAATTCGGGGGCTCTCGCCTACATAGGTATGGTGGACTGAAGCGGCAGCGAAGCATGCACTAAACATCCTATAGAGACTCAGTTCATCTGTCGGCTATTAGAGAGGGATAAGAGAGACCTATTCGGAACCAACCTGATACCAACACCAATCATACCCATCCGGGTATTCCCCCTCGAGACCAAACGAGGAAGTCAAACCGAGGAACTCACACAGTTGGCAGTTTTATTAATTCCATGATAGTTGAAGCACTTACTAGTCTGATATAGATAGCATGAGTCATCTTGATAGCATAAGTAGTGGCACTTTTAGTTAACCATTCGGTTGTAGTTGCAATACTTACTAGTCAGATACAATTAGCATGTGACATCCCAAACCCAGCAGTTGTTGGCTCTTTTATTTCATTCCATTGGAGTTGGGATACTTACTAGGCAGGTATAACATGACACGATACACCCCAGTTCCACCAGTTGTTGGCACTTTTATTATCCATTCCATTGTAGTGAAGCTGATTACTAGTCACATATATTAAGTAAAATTTATAGCACTACTTTAGTTATGCTTGTCTATGATCAAGATACTGTGCTCCAAGTCGTCCATAACCGCGGACACGGGTTTCAGAAAGATTTACCCTGCAGGGGTGCACAAATAGCAACACACACACGATCAACCTCAGAAAAACCAAATCAAAAGCCAACGAGGCTTTTACGACAAAGCAATCACAGGATTCATAAAATGTTTCAGGGGGCCACCCCACTAAGCTACCCGCAACGAAGTTGGCCGGCTCCGAAATGGACCCAGGGTTTACGTCAATGGCTGTAAACAACTGGGAACCCGAAAGTGTGACTGGGCTTGTCGATACCGCGAAAACACTCCGCATCCAAAACAGTACAGGTGCTCCACGCACAATCGTAAATAAAGCAGTAAAGCATGGCATAAGTATAGGATAGTAATAAATCCCCAAACTAGTGTGTGGCCCCAAGAAATAAGAAATGAATCAAGCTCTGGCTAAGGGGGATTCATAGACTCTCCTGTATGTGGATAGTGCGAATAGTCAAGGAACAGGTATCAAGTACTCGGGGTCCTACGGGACACAAGTGAACGTGGAAGAACCAAATAACATCTATTACCCACCGATGCCCTTGCATTAGTTATATCTATTCCCAGCAATTTAATAGTTGTATTAAAAGTCATGATCCTCTCCACCGTAAAGCATATGACAACATTCCAACAACTGTGTGGTACTTCATGACACGGGATCGCACCTGAGCAAGCGACTACGACTCGCAAGAACATCTATCTACCAAACAACAGGTAATAGGAGGTGTCCAAGGCAATATAAAGGCTGCACGGAATATATCTGGTACGGAACACTAAAGCATCGTGACACGGATAGCAATAGATCAACAGGAGGAAATAAAGACTATAAATGCAAAATAGGTAGAAAGGGGGAGAATGCTCGCTTGGGAAACACTGCTGAAGGTACATTAGCCGAAGAACTTGTCGATACTCACATCCACTCAACGGCCTAATCCGCGAAGAAGAAAATCACTAGAAGAAACTCCGGGTGCACTATTTAATACTACGGCAAAAGATCCGGCATGATATATGTATGATGCATGCCATGGCAAAGATGCGATGCAACTAGGCAAAATTAAGCGGAACCAGGGTCCTGAAAATTAATTAAGTGGTTCATGTTGTTTAGATACCCCGCATTTTAAATGTTGTCTTAGCAAGGCAAAACATGGCATTGGTTCACTACACAAATTTAAATGGACTTCATATAAGACTAGAATAGCCCGCATATGGTCTCCATATTTAATTTAGGTGAATTGACTACTTAACCCAACCCACCAGATGACATGTATGCAAGCATGATGATTTAAAGATGCGACATGTATATGTCATATTATAAAAATAGAGGCTTAGGGTCACACATCTAGGTTCGGAAGATCTTGGTTCCGGGGGTTCGGGGTTCGACAGGGTTCGACGGGGATCGGTCTCAGCAGGAACATTCTCGGACAACGGAGTAGATCTTGTCGCATCCGTGGTCTTCGGTTCCGTGTAGACGGTCATGGCGTCTAAGGTGGAGAACTCGGGGTTCCGTGTAGGCGAACTTGTCGGTTCCGCGGTTTCGATTGTCGGCGTTGGTCTCGGGTCTCGGCGTCGGGAGATCTTGGCGTTTGGTGAAGCAGAACTTGCGCTAGAGGTCGGTGGCGGACTTGGATCAGCATCGGTGGTTCGGTGCGGTCTGAGGTCAGGGCCGATCTTGAACTTGGGAAGTTATATGTTGACATGACGACACGAAGAATATCTAGAGGTTGCTTTCCTGTGGACACAGACACAAATCCCCTCGGGAGAACACAGAGGCCGACCAGCATGGGGCGGCACGAGGAGCTCGACGAGGACCACCGCAGAGGGTGGTAGTGCTGCATGGTACGGGCAGAGGACGCGGGGCCCCCTATGGTAGAAGCAGTGGTCGGCGACACCTTGTTTGGCATCCGCCTTCGCTGTAGAGAGAAAGATGACGCGGGACAGCGCGACACCGGTGTTGGTGGAGGAGAGCCCAAGGAGCAGGGGGCCGCGTGAGTGGAGGCAGCGGCGGCCAGGACGCGCGGCTCGGAGGCGGAAGGACGGAGCAAGCCTGGCGGCGGCGCGCGCTTGCCGAGGCAGGCGCAGGTCGACGGGAGCGAGCGACGGAGGCAGCCGAGGATGGGCTTGACGGCGGTGGCGGAGAGGAGAGCGAGGCCCAGGGGCCTGCTAGGCGGAGGGGCGGCCGCAGCTCCGCAGGCTTCCCGGGGCGGAGCAGCCGGCGCCGGTGAGGGGAGGAAGCGGCGGTGGCCACTGGATTGCGGCTAGGGACGAGGTGAGGCCGCAGGGATGCGGGAGTGGTTGGTGGGGGAAATAGAGACAACTAGGGGAGACGGGGGATCCCGAGGCTGTCGGGGACGGCCTCTCCCGCGGGGTGGGGCCTGGTGGCAGGTGGCGGGGTCAGGTGGAGCGGGGCGTGGGAGGGCATGCCTAGGGGCGAGATTGAGCTGGAGAAGGTTTGGGGTGGGCGTGCACATGTGACCGCGTGTGCGGGTTGGTGTGTGGAGGAGTGGGGGTGTGGTGGCTGGTGGACAGGTGGGAGGTGGGGAGATGGTGAGGTGGCCAGGCGAGGTGAGGTGGCGAGCAGTGATTGGCTCAGGTGAGGTGGAGGAAGTGGCTGGCGGCGGGGCTGGTGGTTGCAAGCGGTGTGGGGAGGGGGTGGCAGGAGGAAGTTGGGGTGTGGCTGAGGAAAAGGAGAGAGGGAGGGATTAGGGTAGGTGGGGAGATGGGTTGGGTTAGGGTTTAGACGGGTTTTTGGTTGTTTTGGGGGTGGCCGGCTGGGCCGGTTCGAGCCTGGTTCGGTTGCCCCCCTGAAAATAATATAAAATTTTATTTATTAAAAATGAGGCGCTTGTAATCCGTTTTTAGACAAACCAAAATATTCCGGAGACCCTGGTTTTTAGTTTGAAATAAAGGCAGGGTATTTAGAAAACCAAAACTAGGCTTTTCGAAAATAGTTTCGGACAAACAGATGCATGATGATGACGATGCTCAAATGCAATGTGGCATGATGACATGAGCATGCGGTCATGATGATGCAATGCACAAAAACACATCGATTTTCTAGTAGTGGTTTTAGCGGGATGCCACCGCCTCATGGTCCAGGGAAGAAGGCCGGCGGTCTGAACCTTCTTGCTTCATGTAGATCCTCGCGACACCACTAACAAGGTTGTTGCTCCATGATCGTCGAGAGAACACTCCGGAGAAACAAGGACGAAGGTAGAGGCATCAGAAGATAAAGCCACCTCTAACTTCCGAGGACGGCGTAAAATTGCGTGATTCCCCGATTCGATGTACAAGAGCGAATGATAAGAGTAGTCGGATGGTGATCACTCCATCACGCACCCAAACCATTACTCTGCACATGAATAGGAGAATTATGCAACCAACTCTCGGAATTAGACTGAAGATCTCGACAATCGAGGTTCAGAACAAAGAAGTGATGCAAACTCAGCATCGGATCTGACGTAGATGAGGGCGTCGTGTTGGAAAACACCGGAATGCACAAAAAGGAACAAAGAGAAGTCCAACAGATGAAGGATTCCTCAGATAGCATGAAGACCCGGATGTAGAAGCACCGTTACCCAAAGAGGAAGCGAAACCCTAAAGGTACGACGGAAACCCAACCACGAGAAATCCTGGACTTGAAGAAAAGATAAGAGAGCAGATTCAAAACACGCAGCGGTAAGAGAAGAATAGGATAGGGGTAAGGAGTAAAATCAGACCTAATTATATTTATCGAACTGATTTTGCAAAATAGTTTTGACACGCTACATCGACCGTTAGCTAGGTTATCCTACAGGCTGGACCAGTGGGGTATCGCAACTGCTGGGCTCTGATACCACTCTGTAACACCCTCAAATCGGCCCTATGCAAGTTTTAGCCCTTCCCGCCAAACCCGCATAGAAACGATTCAAGCACGCCCACCAGACACTTTCTTGTTGGTGGAAAATGAAGTAATACCATTACACAACAGTCCTCGATGGGACCCACAGAACAGATATATATATACAACAACGACTCAACGAGTCAAGAATACATATATACAACTCAAAGATCCAAATCACCTTGAAATCGATACATCGTCCGAGTACGGACAAGATGCAAATTGGGCTAAGAGCCTTGAAGAATAACCAATGACATCCATAACCTTGCCTAGGCCAAGCCGGAAGGGTAACCCTACTAACGACGGCGATCCCAAACTTGCTAAAACGAAAGGGGTGTCGACAAAGGGCAAAGGAAAAAGAGGAGCGTCAGTACTGAGGCAAGTACACGGCGAGGCTAGAATTCGGCGGCTCTCGCCTACATAGGTATGGTGGACTGAAGCGGCAGCGAAGCATGCACTAAACATCCTATAGAGACTCAGTTCATCTGTCGGCTATTAGAGAGGGATAAGAGAGACCTATTCGGAACCAACCTGATACTAACACCAATCATACCCATCCTGGTATTCCCCCTCGAGACCAAACGAGGAAGTCAAACCGAGGAACTCACACAGTTGGTAGTTTTATTCATTCCATTATAGTTGAAGCACTTACTAGTCAGATATAGATAGCATGAGTCATCCCGATATCATAAGTAGTGGACGTTTTAGTTAACAATTCGGTTGTAGTTGCAGTACTTACTAGTCAGATACAATTAGCATGTGACATCCCAAACCCAGCAGTTGTTGGCTCTTTTATTTCATTCCATTGGAGTTGGGATACTTACTAGGCAGGTATAACATGACACGATACACCGCAGTTCCACCAGTTGTTGGCACTTTTATTATCCATTCCATTGTAGTGAAGCTGATTACAAGCCACATATATTAAGTAAAATTTATAGCACTACTTTAGTTATGCTTGTCTATGATCGAGATACTATGCTCCAAGTCGTCCATAACCGCGGACACGACTTTCAGAAAGATTTACCCTGCAGGGGTGCACAAATAGCAACACACACACGATCAACCTCGGAAAAACCAAATCAAAACCTGACAAGGATTTCATGACAAAGCAATCACAGGATTCATAAAATATTTCAGGGGGCCACCCCACTAAGCTACCCGCAACGAAGTTGGCCGACTCCGGAATGGACCCAGGGTTTGCGTCAATGGCTGTAAACGACTGGGAACCCAAAAGTGTGACTGGGCTTGTCGATACCGCGAAAACACTCCGCATCCAAAACAGTACAGGTCCTCCACGCACAATCGTAAATAAAGCAGTAAAGCATGGCATAAGTACATGATAGTAATAAATTCCCAAACTAGTTTGTGGCCCCAAGAAATAATAAATGAATCAAGCTCTGGCTAAGGGGGATTCATAGACTCTCCCGTATGTGGATAGTGCGAATAGTCAAGGAACAGGTATCAAGTACTCGGGGTCCTACGGGACACAAGTGAGCATGGAAGAACCAAATAACATCTATTGCCCACCGATGCCTCTGCATTTGTTATATCTATTCCCAGCAATTTAATAATTGTATTTAAAGTCATGATCCTCTCCACCGTAAAGCATATGACATCATTCCAACAACTGTGTGGTACTTCACGACACGGGATCGCACCTGAGAAAGCGACTACGACTTGCAAGACCATCTATCTACCAAACAACAGGTAATAGGAGGTGTCCAAGGCAATATAAAGGCTGCACGGAATATATCTGGTAGGGAACACTAAAGCATCACGACACATATAGCAATAGATCAACATGAGGAAATAAAGACTATAAATGCAAAATAGGTAGAAAGGGGGAGAATGCTTGCCTGGGAAACACTGCCGAAGGTACATTAGCCGAAGAACTTGTCGATACTCGCATCCACTCAACGGCCTAATCCGCGAAGAAGCAAATCACTAGAAGAAACACCGGGTGCACTATTTAATACTACGGCAAAAGATCCGGCATGATATATGTATGATGCATGCCATGGCAAAGATGCGATGCAACTAGGCAAAATTAAGCGGAACCAGGGTCCCGACAATTAATTAAGTGGTTCATGTTGTTTAGATACCCCGCATTTTAAATGTTGTCTTAGCAAGGCAAAACATGGCATTGGTTTGCTACACAAATTTAAATGGAGTTTATATAAGACTAGAATAGCCCGCATATGGTCTCCATTTTAATTTAGGTGAATTGACTACTTAACCCAACCCACCAGATGACATGTATGCAAGCATGATGATTTAAAGATGCGACAGGTATATGTCATATTATAAAAATAGAGGCTTAGGGTCACACATCTGGGTTCGGAAGATCTTGGTTCCGAGGGTTTAGGGTTCGACGGGGATCGGTCTCAGCGGGAACGTTCTCGGACAACGAAGTAGATCTTGTCGCATCCGTGGTCTTCGGTTCCGTGTAGACGGTCATGGCGTCCAAGGTGGAGAACTCGGCGTTCCGTGTAGGCGAACTTGTCGGTTCCGCGGTTTCGATTGTCGGCGTCGGTCTCGGGTCTCGGCGCCGAGAGATCTTGGCGTTTCGTGAAGCAGAACTTGCACTAGAGGTCGGTGGCGAACTTGGATCAGCATCGGTGGTTCGGTGCGGTCCGAGGTCGGGGTCGATCTTGAACTTGGGAAGTTATATGTTGACATGACGATACGAAGAATATCCAGAGGTTGCTTTCCTGTGGACACGGACACAAACCCCTCGAGAGAACACATAGGCCGACCAGCACGGTGCGGCACGAGGAACTCGACGAGGACCACCGCAGAGGGTGGCGGCGCTGCATGGTACGGGCGGAGGACACGGGGCCCCCTGCGGTAGAAGCAGTGGTCGGCGACACCTTGTTGGGCGTCCGCCTTCGCTGCAGAGAGAAAGCCGACGCGGGACAGCGCGACACCGGTGTTGGTGGAGGAGAGCCCAAGGAGGCAGGGGCCCGCGTGAGCGGAGGCAGCGGTGGCCAGGACACGCGGCTCGGAGGCGGAAGGACGGAGCAAGCCTGGCGGCGGCACGCGCTTGCCGAGGCGGGCGCGGGTCGACGGGAGAGAGCGGCGGAGGCAGCCGAGGATGGGCTTGACGTCGGTGGCAGAGAGGAGAGCGAGGCCCAGGGGCCTGCTAGGCGGAGGGGCGGCCGGAGCTCCACAGGCTTCCCGAGGCGGAGCAGCCGGCGCCGGTGAGGGGAGGAAGCGGTGGCGGCCGCTGGGTCATGGCCAGGGACGAGGTGAGGCCGCGGGGATGCGGGAGTGGTTGGTGGTGGAAAGAGACACGGCTAGGAGAGATGGGGGATCCCGAGGCTGTCGGGGACGGCCTCTCCCGCGGGGTGGGGCCTGGCGGCAGGTGGTGGGGTCAGGTGGAGCGGGGCGTGGGAGGGCATGCCCAGGGGCGAGATTGAGCGGGAGAAGGTTTGGGGTGGGCGCGCACGTGTGACCGCGTGTGCGGGTTGGTGTGTGGAGGAGCGGGGGTGTGGTGGCTGGTGGACAGGTGAGAGGTGGGGAGATGGTGAGGTTGCCAGGCGGGGTGAGGTGGCGAGCAGTGATTGGCTCGGGTGAGGTGGAGGGGTGGAGGAAGTGGCTGGCGGCGGGGCTAGTGGTTGCATGCGGTGTGGGGAGGGGGTGGCAGGAGGAAGCTAGGGTGCGGCTGAGGAAAAGGAGAGAAGGAGGGATTAGGGTAGGTGGGGAGATGGGTTGGGTTAGGGTTTAGACGGGTTTTTGGTTGTTTTGGGGGTGGCCGGCTGGGCCGGTTCGGTTGCCCCCCTAAAATAATATAAAATTTTATTTATTAAAAACGAGGCGTTTGTAATCCGTTTTTAGACAAACCAAAATATTCCGGAGACCCGGGTTTTTAGTTTGAAATAAAGGAGGGGTATTTAGAAACCAAAACTAGGCTTTTCGAAAATAGTTTTGGACAAACAAATGCATGATGATGACGATGCTCAAATGCAATGTGGCATGATGACATGAGCATGCGGTCATGATGATGCAATGCACAAAAACACAGCGATTTTCTAGTAGTGGTTTTAGCGGGATGCCACACTAATCAATCTAGCTAGTTGTTCTCCCTCACGGAGAACTGGATTCTCCCGGACGTTGGTGCTTCGATGCTTCCTCGAAGATCAACGGTGACTAACCACTACAAATCTCCTCCTGGGGGTCCTGGAAGTTGAGCTCCAAGAAACTCCGGATGTTGGCGTCCCAGTAACTCCGACAGTAAATCCAGATCCCTCTCAAAGATCAGCTGACCTCCGTTTCCCAACTGATAGAACTTGCTGAACTGAGTCTCCATCTACAAGAAGTAAGGATGAGGAAATTAGTGAAGTGATCAAGTGTGTCAAATTTGAAGTAGTAATGTAAGAATTTGAGGAACATGAGTTTTTGAGAAAGAATGAATTCCCAAGGATAAGAGAGGAAATAGTTTTTCATAAATACTCACTTTGGTTTGGAAATTAAGTTTTTGTTCGGACGTCCATTCTAACTAGGGTCTCCTACGGTCAGGATGGCTCTGATACCAACTTGTCAACACCCGGATTTTTAATCCCAGATGCCTATTATGTCATACATCGCAATCCCAGGATTACCATTTTTGTGAGACATAACATATTGGATATCACAGTACATCATCCATTACAAACCATAAATAAGGTCTTACACAAATAAGGATCTCATGATCTAGCCTTGGTACAACAAGCAGCGGAATAATTAATATGCGTAGCGGTGGGGTCCATCTTCAGGGGCACAGGCAATGCTGACGAAGGCAGATAGTCCTAGTTATCATAGTCGTCCTGCTGGCCATCATCTTGATAGTCTCCTTCATAGTCTGGCCATAGGAATAGCCAGGGACAAAAGCCATGAGTACTCTTTAAGTACTCGCAAACTACCACTAACAAGTAAGATAGTACTAATGTAAATGCTAACTCTAAGTTTGACTATAAAGTTAAGTTTGAAACCTAAGCTGAGTTCAGAAACAAATAAAGATAAAATAAAGTTTTAGAATAACTTAAGTTGGGAAGCTAGTGTCATTGTTACAACCCTGTTGTGATCAAGTCAAGATTCATCATTCATTTGATAAGTCATTTTGAAAATATCTGACAACGAAACAGTATGGCCACTCCAACTGTCCATAACCGCGGACGCGGCTATTCGAATAGTTTGACACTCTGCAGAGGTGGTACACTTTCACCACAAGATTCGATACATCTGTCAGGGATAACCCTGAATCATCATACTTAGTATGCAGATAATCAAACATAACCTTCCCTTTACACACCCTAGTATAAGCACCTCTCCTATGAGCATGGCCTCCCAACCATGACCAACTGTCATCTTGGGCACTGCATAGGTGGACAACATTGAGAGGTAGCCTCAGCTCAAACCTCTCCCGTGAGGGAACTAATACTAATGCATATAAACTTCCGGCTAAGCCTTACCCAATTCAGGTATTGTGGTTGTACGGTAAATTTGGAATTGTATCGCATCTGAATCCAACCATCAGTTTTGTAAAAGGGGTTAAGGCTCATGCCTCAACATTTTCCTCATCATAAACTATTTGTGTTTCTCAACACATGTCAAAACATCTCAATAGAATGACTCATCATTTTAAGGTTTTCATAATTCATTTTCACCAAGTGTTCCCATCTAAAGTGACTCAAGTTTTTATCTACTCTAAACTATTAAGTTAAGAGTGTTCACTAAGGTGGAAAGAGGAGATCAATCTCATGCCATAGAATGACATCTAAAGTTATCTAAATAGGCCAAGTTTAATACTCTTTATGCTACCTTCAAAACAAGTAAAGGACTTTGGGTAAAGGAAAGGAAGTAAAACTTGGAAATAATACTTGGGGTAAGTAATAGTCAAGTGGTATAACCAAAGCATGCCTAATGCCTTTGCTTAGATTATTTAGTTTGCAAGGGTTAGCTTGCATTGTTAATGGGGGCTTGCCTTGTGCAGTGCAGTGGTTGAAGTTTTCTTCCTCCTCTTGATAGAACTCCTCCTCCTCGAAAGCTTGGTCAGTACTATCGTCTATAAATACATACGGAGTACACAATCACCAAAAAAACTTAACTACTCCAAGGCACACATTTGATGATCTATTATCATCACAAGCATCACAAGTTTTATTAACTAGCTTCATTCTTTTTATTTAAGAAAACTAATTTCTACTCGTTGAAAAATTAACTAAGATTTAATATTCACCACTTAAAATATGGGATCTTGTGGACACATGTCATCACCACATATTCTAACATGTGGGAATGTGATTTAAGGGATCACATTTACTTAAGTTTAAGTTTATTATTTAATGATTTAAAGTGACTAGAAATGCCTATATATCATTATTTTGGTACTAGTCCAAAGTCACTACATGTAAACCTTAATATTATTACATATTTATATAGGTATGGTGAAATGTGAATTTTGAGAGTTGGAATCAACTCAAAAGCTAATTTGGTTGATTTTATAAAAATGTTTGAATGTGCAAAAGCTTCTGTTTTGTTATTTTTACTAGGAGAGATCTCTAACTCTAATTGAATTAAATCCAACGGGCTTGGGTAGATCTTTTCAGTATCTTTCTAACAAAATTGGAATCACTCCATTTGGATTTGTAAATCACTCTGAATGGATTTTTAAACTAAGGGACAGAACTAGGTTCAAACTAAAATAGAAAAATCTAAGTTTGAATTACATGGGTCGCGCGGGAAGGAAAACAGGCCGGCCCAGTGGCATTCCGCGGCACCGAGAATAGCTGACAGGGGGGTCCACCGGTCAGTGGATCTTTACACGCGAAGCGGTACGGGGCGACATGGGCCGTTGGATTAAAAGGGAGATCTACGGCTGAGGGGTGTCGTCTCCGGCGAACAGTTCGCCGGCGGGAACTAACCCTAGCGGCTCGGTGGGGGTGCTCAGGGGGCATACCAGGGCTCCAGCTACTGCGGCGATGGGGGCGATCGAACATGCTGTCGACGACGGACTCAAGGGTGGTCGCGGCAGCTCCTGGGGTGGACGAAATCGACGACGCCTTCTCCTCCTCTGCAGCGGGCTCCTCCGGCCAAATTCCAGCGAACCCAGGCTCGAGCGGCTCCAGCGAGAGGTGGGGAAGGATCAGTGAGGAGAGGGGAGTGGAATGGTGTGAGTAGTTGGTGCGGGGAAGGCCTCCTTTTATAGGCGCGGCTAAGCGACAGAGAAGCATGGGCGGTGCTCGCCGGTGACGACGGCACAGCGAGCTAGAGGCGTGGGCGGTGCGCTAGGACGCTGGGCGGTGCCCTGGCGAGTGTCACGGTGGTGAGTGTGCAGTGGTTTGCGGTCGGGGGCAGTGAATGGCACGACGCGCACTAAGTCTCTGCCGACGGCGAGTTTCACGGCGGCCGGCGACTACGGGGCACGGTCGGGGAAATGGGCATGTCCGTTAGCTTCCTAGGCTGGTGGGGATCGTGTAGGCTGGCGGCTGGAGCGAGGCGTGGTCTGGTCAAGCAGGGGACCATGCGCGCTCTGCGGCGGCGTCGGCATGGTCGACAGTCTCCAGGCGCGGCGGTTCCTGGACGTTCTGGTCGCTGTCCTCGGGCTGGGGCTGGTTGGACGGTGGAGTGGACCACATGCTACCTCCTGGACATGGTGGATGGCGCTGGGGGCGTGTTGTCGCCGGTGAGGTGCCCAAATGGAGGCTCGGCCTTAATGGCCATGACCATTTGGTCGTGGCACAGTGAGTGGCTGGGCTAGAGAGGGGTAGGGGAGTGTATGGGTTGGCTGTGGTTGCAAAATGGGGAACCAATTTGGATCAAACACTGCTCCAAATAGTGTTTTGTGTTTTGTTTGAAATCTGTCCACCAAGTGTTTGTGAAAATGGCCGAAAGAACTCAAGTTTGGAATTTTTGGATGATTTTTGGTGGGTTTGCTAGACACATGCTTAAGCCTCTGTGGTTGCTTGGGTTTTGAAAATGGAGCTCATTTGAGTGGTATTTGAATAAGTGGGATCTTGATACCTACACTAGATTCAATTTTCAAATGCCTTTTAAATTTAGTGTTTGAAAGTTTTTGGCAAATCACAAAGTGGTCCTTGGTACACTACTATAGGTACTAGCAAGGGGTGCAAGGATCCACATTTATTTGTGTTAAGAAATGAGTCCTAGGAATAGCCAAAGTAGGCATGTTGATTAAAGTGGCACAAATGACCATTTGCTTCTTTTATTCATTTTGATTTGTTTTTCTTTGAGATTTGTTTGGGAATGATCTAGATGATGTTTATTTCACCTAAGAATCATTTTACAACCAATGGATCACTTAATCATGGCAATTCAAAACAACTCTATTTAAATACACACACATATGAATGTTTTACTAATTTTAATTGGAAAAGTTTTTGTTAACCCTAATTTAGATGATTTGGGTCTTAATAACCTTGGATTAAAGTTTTAGGATGTTACACAGATGGTTCAGAACCACATATTTGTGCTGGTTGTAGCTGTCCATAATCGCACTGATTTGCGATGGTTAATTGGTTATTGTTAGTTCGTGCAAGGAGACAATGGGACAAGGCAAAGGATGCTTTACTGTTTTAAAATATCACGGTGGATGATAAATGGTCCTTTTCGTGCATGTCCCCAAATTTTTGTAGGCTCCATTTACAGCTCCTGAACTGGCGCAGGCTTAGATTGCTTAATTAACATTAATCATCTTCCTCATTGTTCCATCTTATATCCTATGCCACATAGAACCGCTGTGCTATTCTGACATTGTTTAATATACTATACTTCTTTGCATATCAGTAAAGTTTATACTGTCTACTAGTTAAAGTTCTGTTGCGTTTTAGGGCAACAATAAACACTTTGTAGAACTGTATTGCTTGCATCTTTGAGAGATATAAGAAACTCTGAGTTGCTGTATTTTATTAGCCTATATTACTAAAGGTTAGACTGTCTACTAATTAATGTTCTGTTCCATTTTAGAACAACAATAAACACTTTGTAGAACTGTCTTGCTTGCATCTTTGAGAGATATAGGAAATTCTGACTTGCTGTATTTTATTAGCCTATATTACTAAAGGTTAGACTTCCATACACTTCGAGTCATTTGCCCTGGGTTTAAAAAAAGTTTTAACAGTTTCAAAGCAATGGAAGTTCCACTTCAAGGGATAATGAGGTAGTTTCAAAGCAATATACGAACTAATGTCGGGTATGTGACGTCAGAGCAAAATAAGTTCTACTGGGTTTCATTGATTCATATACTTTGGCAACATATAAATAGTACCAAAAGTGGTTGCGGCAAGGCTTCACAAACTAAGATATGTTGTCAATTTGTATGCCATCGTTTTATTTGATGTCCACCCAATAGCATAGCTCGGATCCGAGTTATTAACATATGTTTTCCACCATTCTCACACGAGCTATTAGATCAGACTTATTGGTTACGTTTATAGATTCACATACCAATTAGGTTATTTTTTCTTTCTACAACATAATCATTTGTTTGATGCTTAACACCAATAGCTCATACATGAGTTTTTGCAGTTGTTTCTCCTGGTATTAGTCTAGCAATTACCTCGGTTTGGCATCATGCTATTTCCAAGGATTACATTTTTCTTGTGTTTTGGTATTGTATTAGGAGTAGGCGCTTGGTTCTTTTGTCATTTTTAGGAATTGGTGCATATTCATTGCTGGAATTTGGCTTGCTGCTAGATTACTCTTAGGACATCCTATTATTTGATAAGGGAAATGCTCTTCAACTAAGCGATGTAAATCTACTGCTGATGTTAGTACTTAGTAACATAGAATTGCTCACTCTATTCAAGCCATATGATTTTCACAACCAAGCGATGCGGTGATAGTGTGGGAAGATAGTTCCATTTCTACCAGTTACAAATAAGCATTTGTGATGATGGCAAATACTCTTGGCTAGAGTCATTCCATCGAACCGGACGGTAGTCCTTCTGTAGTTGTTCTGTAGTGCCTTCCGGTTTCTCAAGATGCGGCATTGACACCACAGACACTTTTGTTTTCATGTTCTTTTATTGTTTCTAACTTATGTTGATTCATTTTGGCTTAAAGCATATGTATAGAACATTATTATTTTTACTCTTATAGTATGAATATCAAGTAAGGTGAAGTAGTGTCACCTGCACATCACTTCAATGCAAAATCCAGAAGGATATACAAATCTTCTTTATTAATATATGAAAAAGGTAAAATTGCAGGAGTAAAATAACCGACAAATTAATTTTGGTTACTTCTACAATATGGTTTCATTAGTTTTCTGTTATATTTCAAGCATAAAATCTTGCTCCTAGATGCAACAGCTGCTTTATCTTTGCACGATATCGGAGAAACCTAAACTCATGATTTATCATTGTTGACATGCCAATTATTCATTCCCGGTAGGGTTAGGTTTTAGATTGCTTTTGCTATCATTGTTTGCTGAAGAACTGGAAAGTACCACCCCTCATCCTGGTTCTCTTTCTTGCAGACTCCCCATGGACCGTGTGTGGGTTCTCTTTACATCAGTGATGTTTGCTGATGACGGTACACCGGATACTGTTGCGCCTCCGCCGGCGGCAGCCTTGCTGCTGGCCTACACGGCTTGCGTCCCGCCGACCACCCCATTACAGACAACGCCGTCCTCCAGGGGCTTCATCTCGCTTACACAGCAGCCACTACCGAGGTTCACACCTAGATTTATCAGATTGACTACCAAGGTTCACACCTAGATTTATCAGATTTTTTTTTGCGAAACCTAGATTTATCAGATTGACCCTACATTCCAACACCCAGTGGGGCGGATGATCTGAGAATGGCAGCTTGTGGGACGGGCTACCTGAGAAGGGCAATATAAAGGAAACCAAGGGCGAGGCGATGCGTCCAACAACTTGTACTCGAAAGAACTCCATACAAACACTCCCGCCTATCTGGAGTCCACCACCGGAGGACAAGGTGATGGTGAATGTTGATGCTGCTATTTTCTTGGAATCTCGGCAAATGGGTGCTGGTTTGGTGTCCCATGACCATTTGGGTTCCTTTCTTTCAGCTTATCGGTGTTCCTTTCAGCGGGTCACTGACCCTGAGTTGGCTGAAGCACTAGCGACTAGGTATGCGCTGTCTTGTGCCTCTTTGGATGGCCATCGTGGCATCCTTGCAACTGAGTTCAAAGGTGATCTCCAAGATTAATTCATGTGAAGCTGATCTTTCTCAAGTGGGCATTGTCATTCATGACTTTCAGAAGATGGCGTCAAAGTTTTTAGCCGCGTCTTTCGTTCATGTTTGTGGTGTTTCTAATCGGGCGACACATGCTCTCACACGTTTTGTAGAGCATTCTTTCGGCCTCTCCTTTTATTTGAGGGATCTGGCCTCTCAGTTGTAATGAACTGTCTGTTGTTTAATCAGTGTAGCGCCTACCCGTTTAGAACTGGCATTTGCAAGAAACTGTGTGTATCAGCCGAACTGGATTGACGAAATCTCATAACATAGCCCGCTCAGTGGAGCTTCCATGGCAGCGTTCCTCTCGCCTGAAAAGAATGTGATATGTAGATTTCAGCAGCGCGATCCAGCGTGCTTGCCGTGCAGTGCAGCAGTTGGCTGACTGAGAGCACGTTAACAACCGAGGTGGCTCTGTCCCAGCTTGACGTTGGACACGCATCACACAGGCCGTTCAGTAAGTTGCAGCGCGTTGTCGTCCGGCGAAGAAGAAGACGTCCCAGCACTGGAGCAAATTTTGCTACATCCAGTTCCTGGGACAGTTTTGCCGTACTGTTAGTGCTCTCTACACATCTGTTTCTACATTTCTAGAACTGCCTTCATGATCTCTGCAATGTTGGCGCTCCACCCACACTCACTTGTCACCAGGCAGACTTGTGGTGTTCTTGTCAGCGCCAGCGGTGGATCCTGGTGCCGAAGGTGTTGGGGTCCTCCAGGCTGAAGCCAGAAGGACCTTCTCAGCCTTGTCACCGAGCACCTCCTTGATGACCTTGCAGAGCCCCTCAAACCTCCCCCGGGCCCCTCTTTCTCTTCAGCCAGTGACCATGGTGATCAAAGGCGATGCGGCAATCGGTGGTGTCCCAACCTTGTCGTTGTTGGGAAATCCCTGTAGGCAAGTCGCGGACAATGTAAAGGTCTGATCAAATTTTAAGGTTTTCGGTTTCTGATAAATTCCCCGAAATTGGCTTGGGGCTCCCCCCGTGCAGCGGCAACTGGAATCGAGCCCCTCTCATGGGCTATGGGGGCGCCATAGTGAGCGCTTCCTGTGCTGTGAAGGCATCACGTGGAGGACGAGATGACTCCGGCAGGAGCACGACGGAACTGGAGGTGAGGGCTCTGAAGGAAAGGATCCTCGACAAGGGCAAGCTCCGACGTTGGGCCAGGATGAACGGCCATGTCACTGCACGGAGGAGAATGGTCCCTGATATTGATAGAAGAAAATAAACAGGGGAACAAAGCACACCTTGCTTCCAAAATTAGGATGAGCATTATAGATCGATCCTTTGCTTTGATTTACAATTCCATCTTATCTATACGGTATGACAAGAACATCAGGGCTCACACACCTACTACCACCAAATTGGCCGAAAAGCTAAACATGTTTGCCTAAGGTAACAAGTGACAGCCTCCCTCATGTTTGTTATATGTTGATCCAAATTCTACAAAGTAGAGGCCAACTTGTGACGGAGCGGAGCGAGGCCCGTCGCCGGAGGCTTGGGCCAATGCGGAGCGGAGTCTGAAGTTGGCCCACTCCGTACTCAACAGGGACGCCTGTGGGGGGTGCGGGGGGCGACAGGCCCCCGCGGTACGGATCGTTGATGACCTAGGTTACCACCGCTATATATACTTCTTGTAAGCCGCCGGCTGGGATAAGTTGCATCTGTAAAATCCCCGGCGTTGTGTAAACACTCTCCGTTATAGTGAAGTTTCGCTGGCTGGCGCCCGTGGTTTTTCCCTTCTCTTTGTTGGAGAGGGTTTTCCACGTTAAATCTGTGTCCCCTTGCTGTGATTTTGTTTTCGTTCTTCGTTATTTACTTGTCGCAAATCTAACAATGTTTGCTACCGAAAATTTGTCACTGTGTATGTAAGTGTATCTACAGCTAGCAATGCAACAATCAACACAACACTTCTTTTCCAAGCATCAGAAACAAGTGAGTATATTGTAGTCTGTATCGCATCTATATCCAGCTCCTCAGACAGTTTTGTCTATTAGTGCTCTCTACACTATGCATCCACGGTATGCATCCTCTGCCATGTTGGCGCTCCCTTGTCACCCGGCAGACTTGTGGTGTTCTTGTGAGCGCCAGCGGTGGATCCTGGTGCAGAAGGTGTTGGGGGTCCTCCAGGAGGTGAGCAGGGAGGTCTCAAAGAGCAGCACCACCAGGTCCTTGACAGGCTTGTCGTTCTTGTCTTCGTAGGCGTGCTTGCGGAGCTCCTCCATGATGGCGTGCTTGGGGGTCTTGTTCTCCTTGTCACCGAGCACCTCCTTGATGACCTTGGACAGCTCCTCCTGCTTCTTCTTCTCAGCAAACTTCAATTTCTTTGGAGAAAGCCTCTGAGAAGTTGCTGTAGTCCTCCTTGTTCTCAGCAATCTCAAAGAAGAGCTCAATGCACTTCTTCACAAGGTTCTTCCTGATGACCTTGAGGGTCTTGTTCTCCTGGAGAGTCTCACGTGAAATGCTGAGGAGAAGGTCCTTATGTTCAACAATGCCCTTGACAAAGCTCAGGTACTCATGGATCAACTCCTCGCAGTTGTCCATGATGAGAGGAAATTGCACATAACACCACTTGTTGGGGCTTTTGTTGCACCAAACCACAACCCTAGCATTCTTTTGCATAGAACACCAACTATTTGGGTAATCTTTGCACAAAACACAAATCTGCCTCTTAACCGCTTTGACAGACACGTAATTACTAGGGCCCACTGCAGGATGGCATCGTGGCCGGTTAATACTAGGAAACAAAGACAAGCCTAAAATCTCACTCTCCCGAACGAATTAGGAACCAGAGGAGCACCGTCCAGCGGCGAGCCGTCCATGCAACTCGGCGACGTCGGCGGCGGCGGCGGCTACTGGGGCGGGGGCGCGCCGGCGGCGAGGACGAGGGGGATGTAGTCTGTGGCGAGGATTGAGGCGGATCCCGATCTTGAGGTCGACTGGTTTGCAGCGGAGGCAGGCACCAGCGGCAGAGGCTTCGGAGCGCTGGCGACGATGACGCCGGCCATGGACCACATGTCATTCGCTGGGTATGATCCCCTCCCCAATGCCTGTTTTATTTATAATTTCTTTTTTCAGTGGTGTTGAGAGTAAGAACCCTAGATAATTTGGAAATTTCCTTTTTGATTCGGTTCCTGATGTCTCGTGGTTAGTACATTAGAATTAGTACTTCATCTTGTAGATTGTTCGTAATTACTGCTGCTTATTTCCTTCATTGCTTGTCTGTGTTTAGGTCAGATGATTATGGGAGAGAGATGTTGTTCCATGGTGGTCAGTTCGAATCAGTTGACATTCTCGGTACTCAGTTCAATGGTCAGTTCGACTAGCCAATTCCAGATGCTGAAGATGGCCAAGGTGAAGCCTTTGTTGATGATGAAACAGACTCCGACCATTATGAGGATTTTCTTGTCCGCTGCGAAGGTGATACTGATGTTGAGGAATGTTTCCCAATGCCAGTCACAAGGGAAGATGTTATAGTTGAGGAAGAGAGGCCAAGGATAAGAGAGGCAAAACTGCCAAGAAGAAGGCGGAGTTGATAAGAGCAGCCAAGAGAAGGGCAATAGAAGGAGTTTTAGAGGAAGATGCTATGGCATTCAGTGATGAACCGAGTGATGATTGCAGGGAGTTAACTGATTCCAGCGATGATGACGGGGCTGTGGATGACTAGAGTGTGTGTATTAAAGAGGAAGAGTAGATCAAAGAAAATGTTCAAGAGAACATACTATGATGAATCAAATGCCAATGCCCATAACTACTTGCAAGTAAAGTTGTGCTTTAAAGACGTCCATCAGTATAGAAGGGCACTAACAAACTATCATATCATGAATCGAAGGGACTTTGCGTATTTGAGAAATGATTATGATACGATCACTGTTTGTTGTAATACCGAAGGCACATGTCCCTTTGCAATTATGTCATCAACTATCAAAGGAGAAACTACCCATGTCATTCGAGTGATTGTTTTGCCTCACACATGTGGCCAGACAAATGATAGTTCAAGAATAAATTGTGCTTGGTTGAGCAAGACTTATGAAGATGATATTTGAAGTGAGCCCAATATGAAGGTTGGAGCACTCATTGACAAGGTTATGAGGCAATATGGGGTTTCTATCTCCAAACACATGGCCTATAGGGCGAAGAGGAAAGCACTAGAGGTGATTGATGGACACCACCAGAGTCAATATTTTAGGATAAGGGATTACCTCCAGACAGTGCTGAACACAAATCCTGGCAGCCGGTGTATTGTGAACACTATTGTCAATCAAGACCCAAGGAAGAATCCTAGATTTCATGGATTGTTCTATTGCCTTAATGCCCAAGTGCAAGGATTTCTAGAAGGTTGCACACCTTTCATTGGTAAGAGTAATTAGTTGCTAAAATTTTCTGGCAGTCCTTGATCTGAATTGTTTCTTACTGCCTTGATGTTAATTTGCAGGTGTAGATGGATGTTTCTTGAAGGTAGGATCTGGATTTCAAATCCTTGCTGCCATGGCTAGGGACGGCAACAATAACATGTTTCCTCTAGCTTTTGGAGTAGTGGGAAAGGAGGAGACTTCAACTTGGTGTTGGTTTTTATCCCAACTCAGGTATGCTCTAGGTGGTGGCACGGGTAAGCATGGGCCCTTCACTATCATGTCTGATTGTCAAAAAGGGTTATTGAATGCAGTAAACCAAGTATTTCCAGAGTGTGCACAACGTTTCTGTCTAAGGCACATTTATGCCAATTTTCAACTAGCTGGATTTAGGGGAGAAGACCTTAAAAAGTTAGTAGATGTTGCTGCATATGCTTACAGCTATAGTGTTCATATAGTTGCGATGGATATGCTAAAAGACTTAAACCTAGATGCTTGGACTTGGCTTAGCAAAATTCCTACTAAACATTGGGCATGCCATGCTATGGATACAACATGTAAAACAGACCTAATTGTTAATAATTTAAGTGAAGTTTTCAATAGCTACATCCTAGAACAAAGAGACAAGCCCATAGTGACTATGCTAGATCAGATTAGGACCAAGCTTATGGATAGGTTTGCCGTGCGACGAGATGGATTAGCTATTGCACGTTGGGAAATAGCACCTCAATATGCTGAAAATCTTGAGACAGAGAAAAGGTTCGCTAGGTGGTGCACGCCGGTGAATGCAGGAAATGGCATTTGGCAAGTTGAGGTAACAACTAATGGGAACAAGGATATACATGTTGTGAACCTAGAAAACAAGACATGTGGCTGTAGAAAATGGGACTTAACAGGAGTGCCATGCAAACATGCCATAGTAGCCATCTCCAAAGCAAGGCAATATCCCGAAGATTACGTGAGTGATTTTTTCAAGAAGCCAATGTATGCCCTGACCTACAAGGAAATGGTTTATCCCGTGCCTGGTCAACATGATTGGGTTAAAAAATATTCGGTTGATATAGAGCCTCCTATCTTCCATAGCAAGCCTGGGCGAAAAAAGAAAAAGAGAAGGCCTAGTGCAGGTGAAGGTCCAGATGGGACTACAAGAATGACAACAATCACATGCTCAAATTGCAAACTTAAAGGGCATAGGTACACCACATGTACCCAACCATTGAAGCCTCATCTCGCTATTAGGAAGGCAGGACACAAGGTAATTAATGAATGGCCAAGTTTTTGTGTATTCTGTCATTTTGAAATATTAGGTCACCTTGTGCTGAACCATATTGCTAATGAAATCCTTGTCTTTGTGTTATTTAGAGTAACCGGCAGCTGCCTGAGTACATGGAGGCACCTACAGATCCTGCCTCGCCAACACCGGATCAAGCCCCGTCCGCACCACCGCCGCAAGCAGCAGCACCTGCACCACAGCCACCTGCTCCACGGCCTGCTGCAGCAGCACCTTCGCCTCAACAAGCTGCAGCTGCACCTCGACAACCTCCAGCTGCACGCCGGCAAGCTCCAGCTGCACCTCCGCAACCTCAAGCTGCATTCCAGCAAGCTCCAACTACACCTCGGCAACCTCTAGCTGCACCCCAACAAGCTCCAGCACCTCCAAGGCCAAAGCTAACTTCTCTCCGTGGACGAAGGCGCAGAAGTCATTACACCGAGACCCGGCTTTATGGTTACTTTACAGCAAGTAATGGGCAGGGACAACAGGAGGAGGAAGAGGAAGAAGAAAATTAGTTATCTCAACTCTATTGTTATCTAGACTATTTCTTTTGTATGTGCCATGAGACACTAAAATGATGGAAAGTTTGTATGTGCCTTTGTTTGGGATCGATACTGAAGCCTCAGGTTGTTGTTACTAACATGGCTCAGTTTGAGGCCATCACCAGTGCTGCTTTTGTAAATTTACTAACTATAATGAAAGATGTTGGCTCCCGGTTATTAATGGATATTTCAAAAGATCTGGAGTTGTCTAGTCTGCCTAGCTCAAATGGTGTATTGATCGTGCCTGTATCCTGCTAGTTATATCAATCCACTGCTTATTTCCTCTCTCTCTGATTGAAGTGGTCGGGTGGATGCATCCTGCCAGTGGGCCCAAGTTGTTAATTATCTGTTAGAGCAGCTGATGCCTTTGTTTGTGTTTTGTGCAAAGATTACCCCAATAGTTGGTGTTCTGTGCAAAAGAATGCTAGAGTTGTGGTTTGGTGCAACAAAAGCCCCAATAAGTGGTGTTATGTGCAATTTCCTCCCATGATGAGGACAGCCTTGAACTCAACCTGACATATGCTCCTCCCAGTCAAATGCTCCTCCCAGTCATTGCTCAAGATCTTGTAGAAAGTAGCATACTGTTTCTTACTAATCTCTTCTGGCTTCCTCATCCAGCTAAGCTTCTGTTTGTTGACAACAAAATATGTTAGAAAAGTTACCAAGCAGAATTATGAAGAGTTAGAGAAAGAAGAAGAACAGACAGCATTGACATTTAGATAAAATGGACAGAATTAACTGACGGACTGTAAAACAGTATATGCGCACTAGCGCAGTTCCGCGCGCAGGAGAAACATACGGTGGCCCTGCCGGCCCGAAACCCCCCTCCCGTGCCCTTTTGCGGCGGTCGTAGGCACCGGGCATGACGCGGCTGCTGGTGCCCCCCATCTCTCATGGCGCCCGCCCAAATGTTCCTCTCCCATGGCGCCGTTCGGCAGATTTCAACTCGAATACGCTTCGCTCCTTGCGCAAAATCTCCAAATCAAGTGTATCGCGTCTTAGCCCAAACCCTCTCGCCCGATTTCCCCGCTCTTGCCATGGAACCCCCTGAATTCCCCCTGCCCGATTCGCGGGCCTGCGCCCAAACCCGGCTCGTCCGCGGCTTGGCACCGCCGCGCTAGCCCGCGCAAGACCTCGTCGACACAATCTTATCGCGCCACGCGAAGACGCGCTCAAAGCAACATCCAAACCCAAACCCTAGAGGGCGTAGTGGAGGTGGGAAGAGGAATACTCACCAGAAACGGTAGCCGAGATGAGCGCACGTCGGCCTGGACGCGCTCCTCGTTGTCCAGCGCCGGGAACGGCGACACGCGATGGAGACATCCGAGCGCGCCGCCGCATCCTCCTCCGCCGCTCACCGGTGGTGAAGGAGGCACGTCGCCATGACGTCTACCGCGGCGAGCAGCAGCAACAGCCCGGCGAGCTCCACCGGGGTGAGGTGCGGATGCGGGAAAAGCACGAGCGCCCAGTACTACGACGACTCGGCCATCAAGTGAAGAAGTATCGCGAACGCGACCTGGGCAGAGACAACCAGCCATCTCGGCATACCGGAGGGGACGAAGGAAGAGGAGAGAGTGGCGGGGCTGTTTCAATTTTGGGGGCTGCGCCTGTGCGGGGTGGGGAAAATTTCAGTCTGCGAGGATGAAAGCGTGGCTGCCAAGCTGGCAGTTAGTTATATAGGCCAGCTAGGGTCCCGCCGTGCCATGGTCGCTCGGTTAAACCCCCATTTCTTCTGGACCCGCATGTTTTGCTCACTGTTTTTTTAACGATCAAGGGTGCAAACGCAAGGTCTTGTTCGTCTGCGGTACTAAAGTTGGCAGGCCAGCGCATGACGGTACCTAAGTTGTCTGAAATTACCGTATTTCGAAAAGTTGGGCCGCCAACTACTGAGAGAGGCCATTTCGATGCAAACTCATCTCACCCCTGCCAAATACAAACATTCTGTTAAACCGCCCCGTGAAGTAGACGGCCGGGACCCATATGTCGGTTAGCTGTCCGTGACGCGGGCGCCAACGCGGCAACCTCTTAGGAAAATCGAGCAGCTAAGTGGATTGGATGTGTTGACCAATTTCACAAATCCATTCCCAGCTTTTCCCTAGCACCGGCGGCGTCGGAATCCACCCTCCAAGCAGGACGATCCCTTCGGACATTTGACTTCCGGGGCCAAGTTGCTGCGCCCAGTTGCTACGCCCAGTTGCTGATATCGAGCTCCAATGGCGCATGTTGTAGCCGTCGTTGCGAGGCTCTAGCCCGCCTCCGCCGCCGACGAGCCGAGCAGTTCAGAGGATGGCAGATCCTACTATCAAGGAAGAAGAAGTTCTGCCTACAAGCGGGTGAGCTACCCTTCTCTTTGCTATTCGCACTAATTACAACTGCTAGCTGGCTACTGAACCTCAAATTGTTCGTTAGCCCAACACTGACAAACATATTTTGTCCACAGTTTTATGTCAAGTGGGATTTGTGCGGACCCCCTTACCTGGTTACGGTAGTCCTCTATAGGTACGACTCCAAGGGCAAGTGGTATGGAAGCCATTGTTTCACGATGGAAGAAGCGCCTGCACAGATCTGCACTATATCTGGTATGGTTGCTCCTCTGCATAATCATGTTGAAGTATGGCCGAAGCAGACTACAAAGTTTATTTCATGGATGAACGTGGCATCCATGTTCCTATATCGTGTGACAATCAGCTAATTGGGTTGATGAAAAGGTATGCTTCGGATTGCATGTTTGAGCTAAATTGTGATGTACTAGATGTAGAAGCTACTGCAACTGGGAGTCGCCCTTCTATTCTTGGACAGGATGGTTGCTCGAACGCAATTAGCTCCTGGTAAGCAAAGGTCGCTTGGGGTTCACATGTTTGTGCTGAATTATAATTTTTGTTTTATATACTCTGTAGATATTGGACAGTTATGCAACAGTCTTGTTTCTTTGATAGGAAGTGCCGCAAGGTTAGAAACATGACTGCCGAGTCAGTCATTTTGCTGCCCGAGGAAATTAGAAACGAGTGGAAAGATGATGTTGGACACGATTCTGGTGCCCATTGTCCCGGCGATGCAGAGTACGTGAAGCTAAGAAAATTGGCACCGAGGAAGAGGAAGAAGGCAGGAAATCAAGAAGCCATTGGACGTGAAGGCTTGGCACCCAAACTGCGGAAGAAGGCTGCTGGCAATGAAGATGCATAGTAGTGTGTTGAACTTGAACCTATATATGTAATTCTGTTAAATTCTGGAGCTCTGTGTGTGGCACGTTGCTGGGCGAAACAATGTACCCACGTTCTCTGAGTAAAATGTAGCGCGACTTAGGGTTTGGAAACACCCGAGTCAGTAGTCGAATCCGAAATTGTGGTTGCATCACTGCTATCTGAAAACAAGTATCCACCGGTTCCACGATTGCTGAGGGGCAGGAGGTCTCCAAATACGAAGGAATGTAAGTGGCATAGAAATAAATTATTTAAGCTGCCACACTCCACGAAGCAGCAACTTATTTTAGATGTTGCACAATGACGTGGCAATATAAACAAGAATGTTCTCACCGATAATGCCCAGATGAGGAGGAAATGTGTACCACTTTCTAGCCTAATCTTGGGCCCGTCTATCTCACCGCCTCTCTGCGCTTGCATCCCCTGCATCTGGCGAAGCTCCCGGATCTCCAGTAACCGGGTGTACGTGCTTCCACTTTATAAATTGTGGTTGCATGCGGCCAAATCTACATAGATTACGTTTAAACAAACCACCAGTGTCAGAATACACTAGTAGAAAAGGGGTCTTTGGTCCACGGTCACGTTCCCAATCCGGGACAGAGATCTAAATCAAGGAAGAAATTGATCTAAATCACAAATTCTTCCACAAATTAATCGAGACAGAGATCTAAATTGAGGCATTTCATTAATTCAACCACAAATTCTTCTAAACAAAGGTGCGATTTCACATCCTACATTAATTCAACAAACTAGTCAACAATTTCACTTCCGCTGCCGCTGTCCTCCGAGCCGCCGGCTTCCTCGTCTTCGTCGGACGGAACCTCCACGATTTCCGCATTGTACGCGAGACGGAGCACCTCTTCGCGGTGAGCGGTGGCGATGACGGTGAACTTGGTCCATCCAGGGACGGACCAGAACCTCTCCCGCCCTTCTCGGTTGCGGAGATCCTGGTGCACCACGCGCCCGTAAACGATGCGGTTGCCAATCTTGGCCTTCTGCTCCTTCTTGAACAGCGCCGGCCAGTACGGGCTGGACGCCGCGTACCGGGGCAATGCCCTCTTCCATGTGGGCGTCTGGCGGCGGCGTGCCGCGATTTCGCTCTCCATCACGGCTCCGCCGGGGAAGAGGAGCGGAGCCACCGGCACCCCCGCATAGCTGATGCGCCATCCGTGGGGCACCGTCGCGGCCGGTGGCGCGAGGATCTTGAAGTGCGAGAACATCACCGCCTCGTAGAAGTTCAGCGAGGGCATCTCCATGGCGGCGCGGTGGAGATTGGAGAGGGAGCAAGGGGTGGATGACGCGGTGGAGATTGGAGAGGGCGAGGGGATGGGCGACGAAGCAACGAGCTGTGGCGCCTCCTATTTGTTCATGAGGACGACGAAGCGACGGGCGGAATATCCAAGGGGCATTGGTCAGACAAAAGGAAGTAATGCAGCGTTAAGACAGATGAACGGGAGACCAATTTTTTTACTCCCAGGACTCCGAGGCCAATAGTTCAGTAGGTCAACAAGTACAACTATTACAACTTAAAAAAGGCACGGGGCTTAAGCTAAATAGAACTAGTTAACACACATCTCCTTGATCTTCCTAATCTTAGCCCTATGCGCATCTTCCTGCGAGAGCAAGGATCGAATCGTCTGCTCCTTCCTTTTAGCATCTTCCTTGCACAACTTCACTTGTTTCTCTGCATCTTTCCTCATGCACCTGTCAATACTCGTAGTTGTGAACTGCAGGAATTTGGTCTGGTGAAGATCCTTCCTTGCTTGAGTCAGTTCTTGCTCTGCTTTAGCCTTTAGGGCCAACACCCGCGTCCCTCTCCTTCTCGACTTTGCTAACCTTGTCTTCCACCCCCATGAGATATCGCTTATGCTTGGTCGTGTCAACTGGTTCCCATAGCTTCATCTCAACACTATCAAGAAGTGAGCTGAATGTGGATTCTTTCAACTCAACAGTCATTTCCCATAGTTTGTCCAGCGTTTTCTGCATCGATTTGGGCCACTCTGGATCTACCCATTTGACAACATCGCAACTTCCGCCTCGCATCATTGCATGATGTCCTTGACACAATAGAAACCTCCTGCATGCGTTTCGTCCTTTGAACGCTAAAAATTTAGCGGGCACATATCCATGTTTACATAGCAGAGTTCTGTCTTCATCCGCTAAACCGTGATAGTCGGCATGATACATCGTCTGGTTGGCCTAACACATCATACGCGCATGAGTAAACGGAGTAGATCTAGCTCAAAAAATAGATAACTGTCCACTGATGATAGAGATAGAGATGAGACGACTCACATCGAAATCACCGTCCCTGTCGTCACAACATGTTTCCTCGTCGTCTCCCCTTGAACCCATGGCGAGAGGGGAGGGGAGGGGGGCGGGGCTGCCAGAGAGGGGATTGGGATGGCGGCGCCGTCGGCTTGCAGCTATGGCAGGATGCGAGCGAAGTGGGGAATGTGGCTTTGAGGGGAAGGAAGAGAAGTATGGG